>CM075302.1:2427132-5340013 GCA_037672795.1 Lagerstroemia speciosa | reverse complement strand
TGGTGGTGGTGATGGCCTGTTTCACTGAGGATGAGATGCTGAGCCCCAGCCTTAGATCGGTGCTCAGGTCTCTTCTGATCCTCGTCGAGGCTCGGCTGCTGAAATTGCTCGAGAGACAGATCGAGGAGGATGGAGAAGAATTCGGAGAAGAGGGGGAGATCGGGTTGCTGCTGCTATCGATGGATGACGAAGGCGATGCTGGAGAAGGAGATGATCTGCCCATAGTTCTTCTTGTTCTTCTTCCTCGACACTCTTCTTTTTGGTGAGAAAGGAGGCCAAATGGGAGAATGGCGCCGCCATGGATTTGCTTTATATAGATAGCAGGGAGGAACAATATAGAACAAGCAATGTATGTACATATGATGTATGCACGTATGAGAGAGAGGAGAGATGTCCCTCTGGTGGCAGACAAGTACTTGGGGCCAAAGAATTGGTTCGTCTTTTTATTTTTATTTTTATTTTTTTGTTTTTATTAAATATTTTCCCTGACGGATTGGATTGTTAATTGATCGTGCTTCTTAAGTTAACACCTGTTTTGGTATCAGCTCAGTCGGTCTTGTAGATGTGGAATAGTATATACTATTTCCTTGTATCAAATATACACCATCCCGTATCTATAAATATAACAAATCTCAAATAATTCAGCAGCCAGACTAATGGAAAGATAAAACTCTTTCTATTAAAAAATGTAAAATTCTCATGATCATAAATATATGTATCTATAATACTTGAACAACACTTATTTAAACACACATTGGATCAACAATTAATCTGTGTTAACTGACCAGAATCAATTTGTCATAAAACAACCAGTGTTGATGAGGTAACCCACATTAGACAAATAAACGATTGAAATCTAGTTTATAAGAAAGTGGATACCACATATAAAATTTCAAAATGGGTTTGTTTAGAATCTCGGGCGCATATTCACTTAAAAGCCTAAGCTGACCCGCCCTCATGTGGTAATGTGTTTACACTTAACACGTACCTTTAGACACCCGTCCTCAACAATTTGGACCCCAAGCCAATTATTTTTCTTCCAGTCTCGGGCAAGGGGGGAGAAACCTACCACGAGGTGGGCATTCTTTCGTCTTCGTGCTAACATATGAGTAAGACTTTTTCCATGCTCGATAAACTAACCATGAGCTGAGCATTTTTCTTCCACTCTCGAGCTTAACGAACCACGAGTTTCATACTCGGGTCTGGTATTGTGTGAGTTTAGGATCGACCAGCTCTGATATGGTATAAAATTTTCACCTAGGCCTGTTAGAGTCTAGGGCCCATATTCACCGAAAAGCCTAAACTGATAGGTGGTGGTACCCAATTCTCTTATAAACCTAAGTTTCTTTTCTAATCTAGTCGATGTTGTATTTATATATCAACACCACAATCCTATCAATTTGAATTTTTGGAATGGATATGGGATCAAGCGCTTATGAGCCGAGTAGAAATTTGACATAGTGTCAGAGCCAATCAAGTGGGCTCATACCATGTCAAGGCCCGAGTGTGAAACTTATAGTCTGTTAAACCCAATATCGGAAGAAAAAAATTCCAAGCTCGTGGTCAATGGTTCCCCCTCGCTCAAGTACATAAGAAAATACCCGACTTGAGGTCAATCATTGAGGGCGGGTATCTAAAGGCACGCGTCAAGTGTAAACACGTTGCCACGTGAGAGCGGGTGTTAAGGAATCAATCGCATATAAGACAAATATATTATTAAAACCTGATTTATAAGAGAATAATTACTATCATCTTATCAACTTGAGTTTTTGGAATGGATATAACCCAACTTTTTGTGGGTCGGACGAAAAATTTTACAATGAGATCTTATGGAGGACTGAGGAAAGATTTTACATGGTCTTGCATCACAATGTTGTTATAAGAAGGAACTAATTAAATTGCTCTGATTAATAATTAAGATAACTGATTGAGTGATTAATACTAATTTACTCATTTGTTATAGTCTAATTGGTACTTTCTCATATTACATAGTCAAATATGATTATTTAAGAATTTTTCAGTTTGAGGGGTCTAATGTGCAGTCACAGGGATCTCAATGGATATCTCTATTTTTTTTTTTACTAATTATATGCACCAAATTAGCTATGAAAAATCTAATTAACTCAATTGCACCGTAATATTATATAAAGATTTCTGATGATGATGGCACTGATGGGTTGAGCTAGCTAAGGCTAAGAGAAGAATGGTTTGAATTGATTGAGGGCAGTATTAATTTCAGATGCCAACCTCTCAACTGACCTTATTTCTTACTTAAACCATTTTAAGTATCCTAGGAAAAGGTTCTATGTCTGGTCATTTAAGGTACAATCTCACTTCTATCAACTTCTGTCTAACAAACTCGGGCTACTCGATCGATGCCATCGTACTAGCCATCTGATAAACTCTTGTGCAAGTTGGATACTATTGATTGCCAGCTCATGAATTCAACAACACCCACCGATTATCTCCTAGTTGTCTCAGAAAGGTACCAACTATAGATCCCCAAATTGATTGCTCCTATGGTAGCCTGATAAAACATTAGCCAATACCAGCTTTCCTGTTGCTTGAGAGATTTACAACCGGAACATGGGTGATCAAGAGAGCCCTAACTGTAGCTCGTTGGGTCTCTACACACCAGCCTAGGGACGGAATTAGAAAACTTGTTCAAAGAGGGTGAAATTCTATAGGAGTACAATATGATAAATTCAAGGAGGCGAACTACATATAATTTAATAAAAAATTATACAAAATTATATGAAATATGTATAGTATCTCATTGAGTCTCCCGAGTTCGGGAGGGGGCAATCCATTGGTGCTACATCCGGATTAGTTGGATCAGTAGAGAAAAAGATCATTGTGATTAATTGACTGTAATAGTTTTAGTTGAATATGAGCTTCTTCGTCAACAACCCAATTGAAAATTGAAGCAGTTGTTGGAGATGGTTCCCAAATTTGGAGAATCCTTGATTTATGCGATTCCTTGGGCTCCATTATTCTTTCCTTGATACAGTGGTGTGAGTGAATGGCAAGAAACAAGGGAGAGTGCGAGAAGCACAATGTCACACACCAATGTGACAAGAGTCCTTGTCAATGGCCCCAGTTTTCTCTTTGTGGGGAAACCATTTCTCCGATTCCATATTAACCCTAACCCTAATCCCACCACTCTACATCTCTTGATAAAAATATAGTCTTTGGTATCATCTCCGGTGACTGAACTTTTGAAATTCTCTTTAAAAATTTTTTACAGTTGAGTTATTGGACCGTTAAATAATTTAATCCAACGGCTTATATTGAAAACTCAAGTTAAAGAAAAAAAATCTAATGACTCGTCATAATTTTTTTACCAACCTAGTTGTTCATTCGTACAATTTCCCTTTAATCTCCATCGAGATAAACTGTTGGACATGATGTTTAAACTAACAATCACATTCCAACAGTGAGGAAGAATTATTTAAAAACTTGATCCAACTATTAATCCACCACTTAATTATTCAACTATTCAACAGTTTGATCAAAAACTTCATAAATAGTAATTCAAATTAAAAAATAATTCTAAGAATTCACAATTGTTTTTTCCGCCAATTTAACTGTCCTGTAATATGACCATAAAATTATAATTATCTTTGCATATAGAATTGGTTGTTATCTTTGCAAAGAATTTTATATTACTTATTACAGCATTGATTTGTGGGATTTATTGTAATATGAGATTATACAGATTAAAACTTTACAGTATAATTGGTATAGTTTTCAAGTCTGGGGTACGTGAAATTTTTGAACTACAACCAATTACACAACTATTTTACCAATGTTTATAAGATTTTGTAGCTGATTTTATATTTTGTCAAATACAACAACATCTCATTCCAATTATAATCTAAGAAATTTTACCGCGGTAATTGAATAATATTCAAGCAAAATTGACATTTATAATTTTTTACAGTTAACACAATAAAGAATTTTTTCAGCTTGGACCCTTTAGTTCCTGAAGCCCTTTGATCCAAAATATTGCACATTCGAGTTGAGTCGATTCCTCGAATTGTGAATTTATCCCATATAAAATACTTAAAGTTTAAACTATACTTAAAGAAAAGAGGTGTCAAATCATCCAAATGGCTTGCACTAGCAAGGAAGAAGTTTGAAATTATTTTATTAGTTTGTTGCATGGAAATTAGAAAACATCTTTTAAAAAACTAAGAAAAATATTAAAGTGATGACAGGGAGAACCATACAGGAACATGACTTTTCATTTGTTCGATTTGCTCTAGACACGAAAGCTACGTTTTAAGTGTACACTAACCATGACATCGAACAGAAAATAAAACAATTATTCGATCAGTCCATGCATCAACACATACACCTTGGCCGATGTTCATTGCCTGCCCAATGCCTTGCACTGTCCAACTGTATAGAAACATAGCCCCCAATATATTAGTTAATAGGTAGGCAGATTTTAATTTCAGTTCCCCTTTGGTTTGCTTAAAATACTCATGAATAAAAATAGCAAAAGGAAAAAAGGGAAATCGACTGCCACTTGCCTTTGCGCCTTTGTCCACCATGCGTAAGCTCTATTTTCGGTATAATTTTTTAAAATTTTGTATTTTCGAATAGTTTTTAATTAATTAACTTATTGCTTCTTAATTGGCACCTTGAAAAATAGGCGGAAAAAAGCCCGTTTAGATGAGATAAAAGTCCGTTATCTATATCTATACACTTAATAGTAAAACAAAGTTTCAATGGAGTGTTTCGGTCTAGTGTGGACACGTGTTCTTCTTATTATGCGACACGTGTCCCTCTTTATTATACTATATATATCATATTTCTGTAAAGGCAAAACTAAAATGCACTCTTAGCTAATTTGACTTACTGTTCTAATTTCCATATACTAAATTTGAGTTCGACTTCTATTGTGAGCCATTTTTGTTTTATTATTATAAAAAGGTTCTGTTTTGTTTGGTGACTTCACAAAATTCAATTTGAACACTTCGTAGACGGAAGCTTTGGAAACTCACTTTCTTGTATGAATGTCAAACCATTGTTTCAGAGTGAGTCCCATGCGAATTCATTGATCCATGGATTCGTGGTTTGGGCGCACTCTTACTTATTAAATCAATTATTTTTGTTCATAGTTGAGGTTAATAAATTTGAGAAATAATAACTATGGTGTTCACGGTAAGTGAAGTTCCAAAGCATATGATTGGACTCTGAAAAATTATTGGGAAAAAGAAAACATAATTTAAACTATAAATTTTATCAATTACAACTAAAACAAATACATAAAAGTTGAAGCGGGAAATACAGGAGTTTCATTTTTATTTTCTAATTCTTCTAATTTTTCTTTTTTTTTGAAATTTTTTTATTATCTTATTCTCATCTAAACTATTGTGCTCAGTTTCAGATACCATAACACTCTTGGACGTAATTTTTTTTATCAATAATAGAATTTTCTCAAATAATGGATCAAAAATGAGATTGTGGCATTTGAATAATGGTAAGTTACGTAAAAAAATATTTTTTGATTATTTTCTTTAAAAAGTCGAACGTTTCAAATTTTAAAATTAAAATTATGTAATTTTATTGTATCCAAATTAAACCAAATCTTTTAAATTTTAAAAATAAAATCACGTAATTTCTTTTTGATACCAATTTAGAGCAAATATTTCATATTTAAAATTTTAAAATCACATTATTTTATTTTATTATTATATTAGGTTAACTCGTTTTATAAAAGTGACTCAAAAGTTGTAATTGCTTTATTTTTTAAACTGGAGTACAAATGGCGACATGACACGATAAATCCGTTTAATTATGTATTTACGAGTTAAACTCATTAACCCATTTAAAGATATTAAGTTAGAATTATAATTACGTGACACCGATTTAGTTACACAAGTTAAACGTGTCGTGATGTGCCAATCTGGTTTTAAACGAGTTGTATTCGTGTTTGGAGTTTCTGACCTATTTATTAAACGAGTTGTATATAGGTTGAGGTACTTTTGATACAAACTCATTTATATATAATACATTTAAATACGATATGATACATATTGCCAGACTTATCTTGGTTTACCTCCTCTTAGTTGATCCCTCTTTAATCCTAAATTATCTTTTTGAGAGGAAAGGGACAGGACTTGGTACAGTTAGTACAACTCTTGACTTGGAATCTAAGAGGTATTGATTTGATTCTCACTGATAAGACTTCGCGTACCCTTTATTTCCTAATTCATCTTTCTCATTCTAAATTTATGTGCCACTTTTATGCTTAAGATAAACACTCTTTTTAAATTTACCCCAATGTTGTTTAAACTTTAGAAGGATTATTCTGCATGTGCAGGACATATCTTGATTTGCATATGTTCTTTCTTTTTTATAAATAAAATAAGGATAACAGTAGTACCGACCCAACCACCCCGTTATGTAATGTTCGAGCTTGTGAACAAGAATAGATGTACATCAAGTTCCTGCTAGCCCAAGATCTGGAACCAAAGTTGCAAAGGAAACAACCAAGAAACAGAGGAGGAAAGAACAGAGAGTGACGTGCAGCAAAATGAGGACTTTTTACTGATATTGAAAACTGAAAACTCTGCTTGAATTACACCAATAAAGCATAAATATATAAATAGAGAATTCTAGTCTATCTTGAAAAACTAAAATAACTTAATGATAGAAGAACCTAATAATATTTGCTACCTAATTAACAGCTAATAATAACCATTTCCAACCAAAAAAAATAGCTTTAATAAAGTGAAACCAATCCATTTCTTTCGAAAAAGAGCATAAATGCAGCTCTAGGAAGTATCTTTGTAAAGATATCAACAACATTTTCCTGACTCCGTACTTCTAATGCCGAGATTGTCTTGTCAAGAATCGTTTTCCGAATAAAGTGGTGCTCCAATTCAATGTTTTTTGTTCTTGAATGACATAAGAGATTCGTTGCTAGCTTCATAGCACTCTGGTTGTCCCCGAAGATTGCAGTTGGCTTGACAATGGGTAGATGCAAGTCTTCAATTAGTCTCTAAAGCCAAACACCTTCTTGTGTAGCAAGAGTAGCTGCTTTGTATACAGCCTCAGTAGTTGATAGAGAAGTAGAAGCCTACTTTTGATTGCACCATGAAATTGCAGTACCACCACAAAAGAAAACATAGCCCAAAGTTGGCCTTCAATCATCCAAGTCACCACCAAAGTCAGCATCCGTATTCCCAATCAATGAAAATTCAGCATTCTTATTCACTTGATGGGTTCATTCTTCACACTTCACCATCTCTAGTGATCAACAAGATCCAATTAAGGGAAGCAAAACTAAAGGAAAAGTTAAACGACAAATTTTCAAAGTTAAAATAAGATAATTTGACAAAAACACAGATAAATTTGATAAATTTAAAATTTCCTAATATTCTCGAATTTAGGTGATGCGATGGCCCCTGTGTATCCCCTAAATCCAATCTTGCCAGTGATGTTAGTCATCTCTCTTTTTCTCTTAAAAAAAAAGCATGGGATCTTATGCACTGTTACTATCAGTAAAACTTTCAATTGCCTATTTTTTCTATTTTCTTGTAGATTGATAAACTTATTTTTAAATTGTCCTCAAATTCCCCTGAAAAATTCTCAACTAGACAATTCTTGCTGCAAAGATTTAGAAAAATGTTAACTTCATTATCTCTAGTTATTTCAAATTATTTTAGATCACCTTAATTACACTTGAAAATATTTCCTCATTAACTGCGTTATATTTCTACATATATTTTCTATCAGATGAGATCAATTCTTTGTGCATTTTCTTGGTCAATTTCAACTCATAACTTTTTGAAAAAAATATTTAAATTGAAGGTCAATTAGATACAAAAGTGAATTGATTGAGATAGTAAGATGCATTTTTCTCTTAAGTAAAATCTCGAATTCGGGTCTTATAAATGAAGAAAATTCATCTTGTGAGAGTTTTATCTCTTAGTGAAGCTTCCTAACTTGAACTAGATTAGTTAGGACTCAGGAAAATGGCACCGTTGGTACAAAATATTTGACGAATGTAACGTTTTGGTATAAAATTTTTTTGTCACTTCGTACTACAAAATATTTTCAAAATATAATATTTTGATATAGATCATTAAATTTTCATTAACAGCATTAGGTTGCTGACGTGAAGGTATGATGTGAACGCTTACTCAATGCCACATGATAATTTGGCTGACGTGTTACAATAACAGTACTTTAAATTGTACAAAATACAAAATAAAATAACAAAAATTTAAAATAAAAATAATGAAAAATTTAAAAACTTAAAAATTAAAAAAATTAAAATACCTCTCCCTCTCCCTCTCCCTCTCCCCCTCCCCCTCTCCCCCTCTCTATCTCTCTCCATCCCTCCCTATCTAGCCAGAACCTATCTTACTTTTCAAAAAAAAAAACATATCAGGATAAACATCTAATTCTTTAAAATATAAAAATTAGAATTATAAAAGAAACACATAAGTTTATAAGAAGTAAGAGAGACTGAGATGGATGGGGATTGAAAAAAATTATTGAAGAGAGTCGAATACGGGATCTCTTTGCCTTGGGTTTGATAGTATACTGTTGTACATAATCTCTTTTCTCTTGACGTATTAAGCTTTTTTCGGATGATTGATGATGATAATGTTTAACAATTATAATTTTAGGCAGCTTCGAAGTAGCCTCGATGGTGATGATCTGAACGTGGAGATCGGAATTATTCATCACTTTAGTCGACACTATGGAATAACCAGTAGCTTAGAAGCTATGGATCTTCAATTAATATAATAATTAAAAATATCATAAAATAAAGTGTATTCCACATAATTGTGCTTTTGGATGCAATTTAGATTGTCTCACGTGAGACATAGATCGATCTGTCATGTTGAAAATAATCATTGTGTTTCATAGTCTGTGGTCGGTAGAGTTGATGATTGCATTCCATTTTCGTACCTCCAGAAAGAAAAACAATTTAAAAGTTCCATTTTGCATTAACTCAAAACCCCAAGCATTAATCGGATCTCATGTAACATAAGTGCAAAATGAATCAGAAGAAGAGAGAAAAAGATGATGATATGGATCACGATCCCTTTATCCCGATCATGACTGATTAATCCTGACTTGGAATAGGATCGCGTAGAAGATTTGCTTATGCACAATCGATGTTAATTATGAAGGAAAATAAAGGAAAAAGCATAAAACAACAGATGTATTGCTGATCAAGATTTGATCGACTGGGATGGGCATTCGGTTTGTTTTCTTGATGTTGGGATCTAGCCATGGAGGAACAAGAGAGGCAAGTGGGCCAAAGGGAAAAAAGAAAGGAACATGACATGCACAAAGTGAGCTTTGAAAAAAATGGGGATTTTCTAGTGGGAGAGGAAAAATAATTTTTATTAAAAAAAAAAGATAAATCAATTGATTGCTTAATCTTGGGTGTCCCCTTTTGATTTAATCCAAGAAGTCTTATCAAAAGGAGAGGAGGGCATGAGGGCAACTTTAAGAGACATGCAATCAACCCGAGCACGAAGAAAATTGCCCATGACCTAATAGCCAACAAAGCTTTTACTTTTTCCTTTTTTCTTTTGAAAATTAGATTGTATAAGCTAACTCACCATACACACGTTATGTATTATTTTGATCGAATTGATAAGGAATTTTGACCTTTATGAGATTGAAATTGACCGGTCGTGGTCCGACACACCTCTCGTGAAGGAAATTCATGTGCTAGTTGCCTCGAGAATTTCACATGTTCATTTTCTTTAGGTCTGTCTAGATTGGATGTATGCCCCCGCAAGGATTCAACTGCTATTGTTCAGTAATGCTATAGGATTATCATAACTCGAAGGCAATCTCGTATGTAATGGGTATATCACATGACAGTATTGATATGATATCATAAACTAATTAATTAAGTTATTTTTACAACGTTTTATTTTTAAAATTTTATTAAAAAATCTTGAAATCACATAATTTTATTAGTTTGTGATATCACTATCAAGTGATATATTCGTTACATACAATACTCTCCTTAACTCACCTGTGTATTGTTTAATTAATTTCTAGATTTTGTCTCGTTTCCTACCAAAAATAAAAAAGACCAACATTCCAAATAACAGTCACTTCAAAAGAGGAGGGAGAAAATACAATTGAGATGTTCAATCTGAGTAAATGAGATGATTGATTATGAAAAGAGGAAAATGCCATAGTCGATGATAAAGAGAAGAAGAAAAAAGAAAGGAAGAGAAAGAAAGTGATTTGTGAGTGATTGTTGTTAAGTTAATTAATATATTCCATCATTTTTTTAGATTAAATAATTATTAAAAACTAAATTTTTGGGGGTGAAATAAGTGAGAAACTGAAGATGAGGATCATGGGTGCAAGTAAAGAAGCATCGACACGTACAAAGGGAAATCATGCCTTGTCCCCCCGGATCAAAACCTAAGACCTCAACCTTGAAACCCATCCTAACATATTTTTTTTCCTTTTTTTATTAACAAATGGTTAGGTTGTACTTGCAAGATATTATATTATAATTGAGTCATGACATATTCAATGAACAAGAATGATTTTGGCAAGACTTCTCCCCACGTTTGTGTTCCCAAGCAAACTCCAAGAATTGAACATCCCCGTTTACCTTTCTTGTGGGGGAGCCACATTTCAAGTATGTGTCACATAATCATAAGCTGCCTGGGGACATCATGTCTTTCAAGTGAAACCAAATCTCTTCGGCCTGCATCTACCATGACCTTCTAAGTGATAGTTCCGAAATCTTATTTAACATGTTGCTTTAGTGTGGTCTATTTTAAATATACAAAAAATTGAATTTAATGTTATCCTAAAAAATTTCTTTACTGTGAAGATACATGCGATAATTACTCGTAACAGTTCTTGCATAGTGACATGAACATGTTTAGGTTAACTATCTTATCCTGATCAACGAATCTTGATGGTTTGAATCGTCTAACTAAGATAAATACACAATCATCATTTATCTAGTGTAGCAGTACTTCTGATTCTTTCTTTTATAATAAATGATTGATTACAGATATGTAAAGTGTAAATCACTCTTCTTGAGTATCAAAAATTATTTTAACGATATTTCAGTAAATTGTAAGAATTTCTTTTTCTAATCGATTTAGTAGTTATATTTGCCATCTGAGAGTGAGGATACATGAGAATAAAGATCTCTACTGTACTGCAGATGGAAGGAACAAAGATGGCAACTTGCTTGGGTGAGAAGAAGGTTTGAGGACACGAGAGAGGGAAAGAAAGATTTATGGAGGCTTTTAGTGGACAAAAAAAGAGTTAGGGGGCCAAAAGGAAAGGCTGTCTCCTCCCAATGTTGCTTCCCTTGGGCATCTTTCTCTTCTTCTTCATCACTTTGTGTACAGTTCAAGCAATTCTCCTCCGTCTTTCAGACACATAGACACACATTCATACTTTATACATAGAAATAATAAAAAGAATTTAAAAAAAAAAAAGGAAAGGCAAGGAAGACAAGAGAGGTTGGCATGTCAAATGAAAGGGGAGCCTCGTGCTAGGGAAAGTAAAGTGAAGGAGAGGCCCTTTTGTTAATCAGGCTCAGCTATTTACACTTTAGCACTGAATTCACAGTCCATCTAACGGTGAATAAGATTAAGGAGTTATCAGATAATCCTTCATCAAACTTGATTTTTTTTGACACAAAATATCACTTTTAAATAGCCTTTTTTCCCCTAAATTGGATACAGTTTAAACTTGATAGTTCAAATCGAATCAAACTGGATATCTAATTCGATTTGATTATAAAAGTTCCAACCCAATTAATTACCAACCAAACTATGCCCATCCCTAATCCCTAAAGCCTAATCAGCATTTGCTCTGCCCCCATTCTCTCCTACACAAATAACAATTATACATTTGCTTTGCTTTACTTCAGATTCAAATTTGGAGATCCCAATAAGTGCTTAACTCGCTCTTAATCTTTGAAGGAAAAATGAAAAACATAGAACTCTCGCTTTTTAGGGTATGACACACATTACCTACGACTAAGTTGAAGCAGAAAAATGCATTACTCTGAACCGGGCATGTTCATTCTCTAGTGTCCTTGGACAGAGAAGAATAACAAGAGCATGGTCGGGTCAGTAGACCTTGTTAGTGTCATTATAACCTGAGCATGGTCGAGCTGTATTTCCAGTGATCTTAATGGTCCTTGTTGGTCTCATTGCTCCGGGGAAAGAGAAAATACTAAAGATTTTTTTATCATCTATGTAAGGATTTTTTTTTCTTTTGTGGCCAACATCTATGTGAGGATTCAGTAGGCACATTTTGAGCATGTTGGAAGCTTGTAATGTTAAATTGATGGGAGCAGACCATCAAAAAAGGCCCGTCAATTAGTATTATTAGTAGACTCTATAAGATAATGAAGTCATTTCCACCTAAAAGGTTAACTACTAGAAGCCGTTATCTAATTTCTTATAAACATGTGATTTTTCTTTAATTTAACCGATATTAGATTTAATAACCCTCTAACATGCAACATGTTAAGGGACTTAGTTAGGCTCTTATACCATATTAAATTGTTATGAGTGGACTACCGAGAAAGGCCAGTCAATTCATGCCTAGACTTTTGTCAAATTGTCTTGGTCAATGTGCTCATATATTATATTGTTACTATTAGTTGGCTTTATAAGAGACTAAGTTCATTTACACTCAAAAGTCAAACTATTGGAAATAGTAAACCATGTTTATTTTTTTATTCAACTAACTTGACATCATGTTGCTAAAGCATATCCACTTTCGGCTCTCGCAAAGACTCTATTTAGAGGGATAATCAATCTAGCATGAGACAATAAGATTGTGGAGCTGGCATTATGATTTGGAGTAGCCACAAACTGCGGATATCACCTTGTACTCCATATGATCATCAACAGGCACTCAAAATTCGTAGCAAAAACTTGCTTTCCTTTGTTTTACAAAGATGAGAAAGCAGAATTCATGTCTTAGATCCTGCAAGCTTAGATTGTTTAATCTTAATCGGTGAACTAACCCTTAACAAGCACCTTATCAATAACACCATGAAAAGGTCCTAGCAAACACATATCTTAAGCGGCACATCAAGCAGTTAAGAGATATTGTCCTAGCTACTGTTAGATTATCCAAGTTGTTGCATTGCATCAATTCTTTGACAACTCATAATAAAATGCCGCATAAATCGATATCTTAGTGAGCACCAAACATTCAGTCCTGAAAACCCGAAGCAAAAAATGAAGGCAACAAAGTAACTTTTGACATGAAGCTAGAGGTAGGTAATTCATTGAAACCAAGAGAAATAGGAAGAATGAGATAAATCATTATCTTAAAAAATTGCATATCTTGAATGTCACACACATCACCAGTCAACGTAACAAAATGCCAAACAAACCTAAACAAATTACTTTTGACACCATATGTACTACCTCTATGTGCTTCTTTTCTTTGACTAAAACCTTTACATCAAATGGAGTCAAATAATGTAAACCAAATGAACTAATATAATCTTCTCTGTGCTATACTTACTTGACCCTTTTTCTCCTTCCTTTGCATCCACAGTAAGGGTCTTGAAGTTCGGAGATTTTCTGAAAGTGGCCTTCTTCACCTTCACAAGTGAGTGCTTCACCATTGTGTTTATATTGTCAGACTGTTGTGCAGGTTTTGAAAGGACCTACGATGTTTTGGTGTCCTTGCTCTCCTAGGTCTCCTTTTTTTTTTTTTTTTCTTTTTTTGTCTTTTGGTCTCTTTTCTTTTGTCTTGGACTTCAAAGCTTCCTTTGCATTTACATCTTAAGAATTTTTTATTGCTTTGACTGAAGATAGTGGATCTTCATTCACTATCTTGTCCCTCTCCAGTTCAACTATCCCAACCTCGGAAGTTGTCTTCTCAGCAAGACTGAGTACTTTGGTCTTTCCTTCAATTTGCTCACTCCCGTTGTCTTCTCCTCTTCTGCTACCTCCGTTGCCATAGCCTTGTCCTCCACCACCAAAGCTGCAGCCTCCTCATTCTTCCTACCCCCTCTGGCAGATGCTTCCCCTACTTCTTTGGAACTTAACTGAACCTTCTCAACCACAACTGGTTCCTTCTCATCTGTCAAGGATTTCCTTTGCTCTACCTCCTCCACTTTTGTAGCTACATTCTGGACGATGCTTGAACTCTATTTTATATGGTATCAAAGCAGGTTAGCGTCTGGGCTCATACCATGCCAAATCCAAATATGTAACTCATGGCCGGTAAGCCTAGAACAAGAAGAAAAATGTTCAACTTGTGATTAGTTGTTGAACCTAAGTGTTGGACTCATGGGACTAAACCCGAAACCAGAAGAAAATATTTCCAGCTCGTGGTAAGTTTATGGCCTAAGGATGAAAGAGAAAATCTACTTCATGATCAGTTATCCTCCCTCAACTGAGTACGTATAGATTAAAATAATAACTGGATTAAGGTCAGATGTCGTTAAGAACATGTGTTTAAGAGCACGTATCAAGTATAAATACGTTGTCACATGAGAGCGATTATTAAGAATAAATCCCACACTAAAGAGTCAAAATATTGAAATTTGGTTTATAAGAGAACTAAGTACTACCACCTAATAACTTATATTTTTAAGTGGAAATGAACTCAAGATACTTGCAAGCCCAAATATTTTACACTCTTTCAATTGTTTAGTCTCCACTTCATCGGCTTTTCCATAAACTTCTCTTGGTCTCACTATCTCTAATGGAGTATCATAAAATGGACAAATTCTTTGGATGTTAATGTTCATACATTTTTTATGTGAGAAATTTTCACTATATAACTCTACCCAATGATGATTGTGACAAATACCACCAGGACTTAAAATTTTCATAACATAACATCGTCTAAAGTCACGATTTACAAGGGAAAGCCTCGATCTTCTTAGACAGCCAACTTTTGTAGTTATCATTTTTTTTCTATGAGAAAAAGTTTTATTCTCCCTGATTGAAACTGTTGTAATTATCTTTACAATCACACGACCTTAAAAACAAAAAACTTTTGTCCTTTCAATCCAAATAATGGGTCTATCCCATCACATGTCCAAACCTTCATAACCATCAACTTCAGGAAATGATAAGCACAAGAAAAACTAAATATTCATCAAACTATAATATGGGTTCTTTATTCCCAAACAAGAAAGTTCAGAACTTTGTAGCATAATATGGACTCTACACAACAAGAAGACTCGATCCTCGTCAACTTCTGAAGAAAATACATATGCTATGAGCGTTTCAGACTTTATAGTCACTAGATAGTAGAAGGTTCTCAATTTTAGCAGTGTATAAATGATTTCACAGAAGGATAGGATGGGAAGACCATCAACTTATTATAAAAAAAAAAACCACCAAAACACACGGTAGAACACATAGTTTCTAAAGGTCAGCTCACCTAATGAGCATAGTGGTATTTTAACGCAACTGCCTCAGAAGCCATGTCTGTGTATAAAGCAGTAGTGAGCTGCAAACCGGATATAAGAAGACTAATCACACAACAAAAAAGCATGCTCCACTATCTCATGCTCCTGACAAAATGGACAAGGGTCATTTGTAATAATCTTCCTTCACAACATATTAGCATGTGCTATTAGGGCATTTGATACAGCTCACCAATGAAAAAATTTGATTCCAAATGGTATTCCAAACCGCCAAGGGTACTCTATAAAAAGTGCATGTTCTTTATCAGAACTGCAATTGGCTAAGAAAGCATACATAGATTTGATAGAAAACACTCGTCAGGAAAAGGGCCACATAATCCTATCCTCCCTTACTTCTGAATTTAGCTAAATTTCCTCAACCAACTTGCTATCTTCCTAACCAGTCATCCATTCAATAACATCCATCTTCCAGGCTCTTCTAGTACTACCAATAAGCCTACATACTCTTGCATCCTTGTCAATGTCAATTTGTGGAATTGGATACAACTTATGATTAGAGGAACTGGGGATCCAGTTATCCCCAAATCTTGATTTTTCCTTTATCTCCTACTTGCCACAATATACCTCTCTTAACATTGTGTCACTCTATAGGAAGACTGCCCCACAACCAAGATGCCCTAGATCCTTATGAAGCTTTCAAAAACTCACCTTCTAGGAAGTAAAGTCCCTTCATCACTGTACCCGAAAGAGAATCTTGTTTGCAAATAATTCTCCAAGTCATCTTAGCAAGTAAAATTTGGTTGAACTTTTCCATATCCTCAAAACCTATTCCACTTTGACCCTTGAGAAATTTTAGCTTCTTCCATTTTCCCCAATGCAATCTTTCCTCTTGCCCCCACTAGAATTTCAAAACCAGAGTATTGATCTCCTTGCACCAGCCTTTAGGATGCTTAAAAAAAAGGTAGTGAGTGGTTGGAAAGAATTTAGGTGGTAGTTATAGCATTAATGATTATTTTCCCATTGAATCAATATTTCTTAATTTTTCTTATGTTTATTTTATACTATTTGAGGGTATTTTAAAATGAGAACAACTACCCATCATTTTAAGTAAAGTAATAGAGATAGAGATATGATAGATAGATACTAGGGTTTCACACGTACTATGCATGGATTTTATTATTTAATAAAATTGATAAAAAATAGTTATTAAATAAATGATTAAACATATATTTAATTGTAGTTAATTTTAGAATATGTGATTTTTTGGTGAACAAAAAAGTCATAAATTTAGGAAAAATCGAGTGATAATAAAAATGATAAAGAGAGTATGAGGAAAATGATTGTAAAAGAATAGAGAGGGAACATAAGAGTATAGAAAAATTATGCAGTTATGAATTAGTAAATTTACTATCATACCCTTAGTTTTTCTTAATCTAATGGTTGTTCAAAATTAGATTTTATTAGCCAATGAATACTTTGGGAAAGCGAAAAAAAATCAAATATAGAGCTATTCTCATATATAATACTAGAGGTTTACCCGTATTACGCACAATATATGTTATCTCAATAAAATTATTAGGAATATCTATTTAAGTGCAATTGAATAGTAATATACATTTAACTTTCAAATTAGATAGTTATAATATGGATTATATTCATAATTTGTAGTATCGATTACTGATAAAATAGTAAGAAACAAAATATAATAATTAAAAATAAATCTATAAAAAGAAGAGTGGTATGTGGCGAGAGAGAGGAGGGAAATTTTAAGTGGGAGAGGAAAAGGTGAGAAGTGAATAATGTAATTGGAAGTTGAGAAAAAACTGGAGTGTAAAAATTGATTTGTTAGATGGATCTGTTAAAATGACAAAACCATCCTTACTCAATTGTTTATCAAATAAATAAAATTGAGGATAATTTTGGAATTGTAAAAAGACACAAAAACTATTTCGTATTTGCATACATTAATAGAGATTAGACGTCAAACTGTATGATGCAATAATAAAAAGCACAATTGATACAGAAAATATGTATTGTTTCTTGCTTAATCTTAATGTTATAAAGTAAATTTGGATGAAAAAAGGCTTGGAAAAGTAAGCAAATGTTCTAGGGCACAGTTTTTAAAATCAGATCGGACCGGGAACCAGTCAAGGTATGGGTTCATGGGTTTAGGGGTCAAACCACTGGTTCGATGGGTTCAAACGTATGAAAATAATATATATATGCAGTTAATTATAAAAAGTTAAAATAGTATATATTACTCATGCAGATGCATTAAACTGAAAATAGAGAAAAATTATTGCTCACGCTCATGGTAAATGCGAATATGTTATTATATAAAAATTAAACACTCTAACCCAAATGCTTTAGTATGAATGTAATATGCCATCTTTCATTAAAAAATGGAAATTAAAGACAATTATTTCTCATACTGATATTAAACATGTTATTATAATGAAATTAAAAATAATAATTCATGATGATAGTAAATAAGAATGAAGAGAATTAAATGATAAAAAATTGAAGAGAATTAATGTGATGACTATCATCATATTGATATATATATATATATATGCAAACAATTACAAATACACAGGAGAAAGAATTATCATAAATTAGTGACTTTTATCCTTTCCCATAAAGTGAAAACAGTCATTGGCTCTTTCCTCTTTTTTTTTTCCAATTCCACTTGACCGGCTCTTTGACCGATTTCCTTGGGTTTGAAAAAAATCCGGTCGAACCCGCCAGGTTGTTGGATCCAACCGAATTTTAGTTGCATTTCAATTAATAATTAGAACTGGACTGGGCTAATGATCGGTTTACGGTCAGACCAGTTAGACCGGCCGGCCTGATCTAGTTTTAAAAACTATGCTCTCCAGTGAGGAGCATGTATGTGAAATAATATTAGGACTCAATTTATAGTTAATTATGATATTAGGCAAGATACAGTTAATTAATATTTAGGCAATTTTGAGTGATGACAGTGTTGAAAGATGAAAAAGTCACCAAATTGTGCTCTAGGGTCGTAGAATAATAGATATATAAATTAAATAAAAATACTTTGAGACAAAAACTTCCAAAAAAAGAAAGGAAAGAAAAATAACAGAAATTCCTTTCGGGCGCTTCTAGCAGGGGAATTGAAATTCTGGAAACTACTCGATCATCTCCATTCTCCGATCCCTTCATCTCCCTACCTGTGCCTTTTCGTGTCGACAAAGCTAGCCGATAAGCAACTCGATTTCCTCAGAATCGGAGGCCTGAGTCGGAAGCTCAAAATCAGAATCATCGAGTCTGAAGCTCAAACAATTTGCTGAACGGAGATGGATCGCCGAGGAAGATCGAGAGCAATGATTCCGCTTCTTGCCGTCCACGCCTTCGCCGAGTATTACCGGCTCCCCTGGAAGCCTCCAGTCACCGCAGGCCTTCTAGCCGCCAACACCCTTATCTACCTCCGGCCGACCGCGCTCGACGCTCTCCTCCCTTCCGTGGATGAGGTCTTGTTTAATGCTCGCCTCATACTCAAGGTTCGTAGCCGAGACGACTCTGTTGTGGGGGATTCTTTTTCCCTCTTACCTTGCCATTTGTGTTCGTCCTCGTGTGGGAATTATTATTGCTCTGCCGATGTCTCTTTTATAGGAGAAAACCGATTTAGGACTTAATTCAGGCTTCAATGTTTGTGCTTTTGCTTGTTTCGGACGTTGTGTAGAAGCTTCATTTGGAAGATAATTTATGCAAGCAACTCTGAATCTAAACAAGAGCATTCATAATGTAGGATAGTGCGGAAGGAGGGGAATAATGCTGAGGAAAATGTTAGTTTTGCGAGATTGCATCTTTGTATTATCAGGAGGATGGAGATAAATGTTTCTGTTGCCTGAATCATCTAAGAAATAAATTTCAATTGGTTTAGGACTGAAGATCCTCTTTCTGCATGGTTTTGTTGTTGGTCTGCTTTATATGCTAATTTCTTCCTTCAGGTTAAGAAATGCATTATGTTTTTAATAATTGCTTTGCTGCTCCGTTGATGTTGGTGGACTAGGAGCCCTAGGAATAAATTTTTATCCCTTTGATAGTGTTTTAGGTTTCACGGTTGACTAATTGTGTGAGCTCCTTCTGGTTTTGCTTTTGCAGTACAAAGACTTGAAGCGCTTCTTCCTGTCTCCATTTTACCATTTGGGCGAGTCTCACCTGGTGTACAACATGCTGTCGCTGTTATGGAAGGGGACCCAGTTGGAATCACAGATGGGAAGTGCTGAGTTTGCCTCCATGGTGGCTACATTACTAGCCATGTCCCAGGGAATAACCCTCCTAATGGCAAAATCTCTTTATATGTTCTTTGATTACAACAAAGCTTACTATTATGAATACTCTGCCGGGTTTTCAGGCATTCTGTTTGCCATGAAAGTTGTCCTCAATGCCTACTCTGAGGACATGACTTATGTGCATGGGCTACTGGTTCCAGCACGCTACGCGGCATGGGCAGAGCTGATTCTGATCCAAATGTTTGTTCCTGGTGTTTCATTCCTTGGACACCTCAGTGGTATCCTCGCTGGGATTCTCTATGTTCGTCTGATGGGATCATATTCAGGGTCTGATCCCCTGACTCTACTCCTGAAAGGGATACGTGGGGTCGTCAGGTGGCCTATCAGATTCCTACGGGGCTTATTTGGAAGATATGAACGTCGGAGGATTTCTGGTAGAGGAACTGTTGGGAGAAGTACGAGTGGATGGGGTGAATCTACTGCATGGATATGCCAAGCTTGTACCTATGAGAATCATGGTTTGTTGAGTGCATGTGAGATGTGCGAGACAGTTCGTGGCATGGGCAGCTCACCATCAAGACGAGCTTCACAGAAATATGAGGATCTTTCTTTGGAGGAAATGCGTCGTAGGAGAATTGAAAGATTTGGCTGATGATGTATGTTGTGTTTGCCTGATGATGCTCAAAGGATGTTCTTAGGAATATTAGCAGAGGTGTAAAGCTCATGCAGTTTGGTTTCCATTGAAATGTCTTTAGATTTTTCTCAAGAATCGCTACTTCTGACCAGGTATGTGTTAACCATTAGCATTCAATCTTTCATAAATAAAAGTTTCCATTAATCTGAATGTCCTATGAAGTAGTGCACATTCCTTTAACTCTTTCTGGAGCTTGCGGGTAATTGGCTCCATTGATGAATTTCCTTCCAATCAATGTATTATATAGGTGGGATACGATTTGCATAACCTATATGTTGAGTACAAAATTCATGAGCCAAGCATGTGTTGTTTCTTCAGGCCTTTTGAAAAAGTGTATCATAGGCAACTGAAATTTTCTAAACAATGAACGCCACCTTCTGTGTACTACTAATTATGATCTTAGTTGGCAACCTCCAAAGTTGAGGGGGCCCCTTGCGAGAAAGACATAAAAGTTGAGGCATCAAAAAGCAATTTATCCCAATCGTTGCAAGGCACTAACTGTCTGAATGAGATAACCGAGGAACACTCAGAAAATGGTTACTGCTGCCTCGTTATCTCTCTTGCAACCGGGCGCCTTTCTTGGACTCTTCCTTTAACCATCTGTCAGCTTGCAGAGGCTACAGCAACCCATTGTTCTGATCTCGCGGCTGACACACAAATGATAAGAGAGTACTGGACTACTCGCCACTCTTGTATCGGAAGGAAGGTACCTTCAACTTTCCTACCCTTCAAGCTTTTAAAACCGGCCCCTCATTTGCTTCATGTTTTGGTCAAATTTCAAGCTTGTTTGATATGAATAAATTGTCTTCACTCGACTATCTATATTGAAATCATGCAACTGTGCAGTGTGACATGCTTTTGGCTTAAGTACATGTAGAGTATCCTAGTTTAGCCTCTTGCTGCGACTTCGGAGATTGGCCAGCCTACGTTAATGGAGACCCATAACACATTCCAGATGCAGTAAGATTGACTCCTATTTGCATTTTCATTTGTTTTTTGCTAGTCTTCCTCTAGCCCAAAAAAAAATAATTTTTAGGTTGCATCAGTAGATGTTAATCAAAGTACGATTGTGAAAATGGAAGCACAATAGCTTAATGAAAGATTACAAAGCTCATGTTTTTGTCTAATATGTCGTTTAAGAGTCAAGATTGTAGAGCCAACCCTGCAGATCTACTTTACCTATGCTTTATGGGGGGCCAAATTTGATTATCCTGCTCAATTCCACGTAGCAGTATGCTTGTCGCATTCCCTGGAGTCAACCTTAGTTTTGAGCCACTCACTTGAGCTGTTTGCCGTGGAGGAGGCAGCACATGAAACACGGTAACCTAGATTTATTAATTCAACCGTGCTCGTATACTACAGAATGTCTATGGGGATAAGGGAAAAAAGCCAGGGGATCATCAAACAAAAAATAGATTAGCCTTTGGGGAGATAGAATGACCCTTCTGCTGCGTAGAGAAGCTCCAATGATCAACCACACAAACTATGTATTGTTGCCCAGTAATCAGTCTCGTTGTTACTTACTTCTCGCTTGGTTCCCGCTACTGTTGCAAGATGAAAAGCATCCAGTAATTCACTTGGAATTCCATGATTGACCATCCAAAAATCATCTTCATTTGTTTTGTCCTTTATTATATTGTTTCTGTTTAACCTACATCTTCTTTGTTCCTTCATACAACATGGTCTTTCAATATGTAGAATGGGCTTTTATGAAGTGTGTCTAGCATTTGGTCGCAGATGTCGAGTCAAAAATTAGCTTTATAAACCCTATGATCCTGTGTCTCCTAGATAAACCCCAATAAAAGAGATCAGAGATGGCAGTTTGGCAGTCTAAAGTCACTCACATGCCATTTGATGAGGTTGATGTCACATGTTTGATTTCCACTTTGAGCAACATTGTCAAAAGAGGTTTTTGAACTCGTAACTTAGTGGACACCGGCCTTGTAAACTAGAGGAAGCCTTTGGTGGTGCTATGTTGATGGGACTAATCTTAGTACTGGCATGTAGTGTGTTACGTTGATGTGGCTATTATGAGGACTGGTTCAATTCGTCTACATATCCACAGTTAAACCTGAAAGTCTGAACATTACATAGTGGAGATAGTTGAGTCACTATTATTGCTGTCCTGTTTAAATTAAGAAAAAAGAAAAGGACAACTTTGTGGAGATATTGTGCATTGAGAATCTATCTGCGCTGATCAATCTATTTTACGAGTGTATTGCCCCATGTATCTTGCCCCATATATCCTCCTCTCTTATCGTATTTGGTTTATGCATTAAGCAAACTGACCGCTGATGACAAATGAACATCAACATATATCTAGTTCCTCGGGTGTCACTGAACATTCATGGCGATACATGCCTTGTTCAATCGTATGTCTGTATGGCTTGATCAATCATATATCTGCAAGACATTGGCATGACAGGTTCAGGGTTGAATGCTGTAATCTGAATGTTTTTTGGTGTATGCAGATCCATTGGCAAAATCAGGGCCTGTACATTGTTCCTCGAACTGACATTTAAACATTTTCATGAACATCTTTGGCACATCGAACTCAAAACATCAGCTGATCTGCAATACTTGATTCTTATGGTCACTTGGGAGCTGTTTGTCTTCCAGGATATCAACGAAGAAAACATGTCACCTTCATATCTTAGTGGTATTTGTGCAGGAAAGAAGATCGGGCTCGCTACGAGAGTGAGGGGCGTTACATGATGAGGGAGGGGGGACTCTTGGTTGCTAAATAAACTGTGCACGGGCCAGAGGTATGTTTTTACCTATAATGAATTGGAGCTCGTATCTACCTGAAAGTCTAAATTTATGTATGGTAATATTTTGATTCTCTTATTCTCCATATTTTAATCTATTAATTGTTTGATGTGGTATTCAATCCCCGACTCCCGCCTCATGTTACAACATGACATACACTTGTCACATACTGTAAACTAAACGCAACTCTCTTTCTCAAGACGTCATAATTTTGGTCTCACTTCTGTTGGTCGACATGGTCGTGCTTATCATATTTTAATTTATATATATAGCAGGGAATAAGTAAGGATTATAATTATAAAATTAATAATAACTGCTCATTCTTTACCTTGCCAAAAAAAATGACATTACATACATATATACATATTTTATATATACACATATTACATATATTGATCTATATTATCTATATATTATCTTCTCTCACTCTTGAGAATTACTCATAATGGGTAAAATTCACTTTTTTAATAGCTTTTAGGAAAAACAAAAGGAAAAAGACAATTTTGTCTTCGATAGATGTATTGTACATTAAGTTCGTCTTTTTCTGATTTTGTACATAAATATTATCTTTCTAAACAATAATTAGATTTTTTTGAACATAAATTAGATTTTTAAACATCAATTTAGTCCTCTTGAACATCAATTATGTCTTCGTGAATATCAATGTTGTTTTTATTGATTTTAACATCAATTTAATCTTTTTTGTACATCATATATGTCCTTCTATCTTTATCCATCTATTTTTAACAAAAAATTCATTGAACCTTAGATTTGTCCTTCCATGTATATTTTGCTGTATTTTAACATTTGGTTTTTCATCCTAAAAAAAAACTGAACATCAATCCCATCCTTCCGTCAATAAACATTAATCCCACTCTCCCCTTTCCCCTTACCACCCGACTACACTCGACCCTTCTCCATCTTCTCGAAGATTATTACCATATCAAGGAAGGGGCATTGAGGAGTTTTTGAGGGTCTCCTAACAACATGCTTGCTCGTAAAATTGAAGGTTTCAAGTATTACCATTAAGGAAGGAGGACTTTTCTTTTAATAACCGAGGAGGTGGGAGTTTGAGAAGCATATTTTATAGAGTCATATCTTAGCTTATAAACCCTCCAATTCATTGATTTTGATATCCCTATAAACCTTGAAATGTATATTATAGTTCAAAAATAATCGGAACACTAAATAAGTGAAAAAATCGGTCTAAAATAGTCATTCAAATTTTGCAAATCAACACATTTTTCAAAACTTCTCAATGCAATGATTTATAAATTGTTCAATAAAATCGAATTTTGTCAAATCCTATGGGTTCTTTGTGTTATGGGCAATATATAGATATAAATAATTTAACCAAAGAAGGGCTCGATGAAAATTTGTCATTGACAATCCAGTTAAACTCTCTTGCTAATTTGATGAATATCTAAAGTTAATAAATGATTCAAATGGGGTTTGTTTCTCTCTCTCTCTAAACTCCCCTAATCGAGCAAGTATTCATGCAAGTCATTTCTTAATCTCTTTCTACTCCTTTCATGACTGAGCATTCATGCAAGTCATCTCTTAACCCTTTCTCTCTAAGCTCCCTTCATGAGCAAGCACATATCAAGTACTCTCTGTCTGAGAATGGAGGTTTGGAGATGGCAAATGGCTCATTTTATAGTGGTAGGAGAAAGGAGGAGAGGGAGAAGGTGAGAAGATGATGAGTGCGTGGACTTAGTCAAGGAGTTTAGTTCTTGTGCAAGGGGGTCTATGGTAACTTCGTTGGTCTCGACGCGTGAAAGTTACTTCCACTTCGTAGCCGCTGCTTACAATAATATTTTGAATATTTTGCACCATTCAAATTGCCAGAATAGAATCGCTGCTACACTTTTACATCTTCTGATGCACCTATCAGCCTCTAACCAACTAAAATCATCGATATTTTCATTACAGAGAATTTGTATGGACAATGAAGGAAGGGAAGCGGAGGAGTTGACATAAACCCGTCAAGACGGAGCCTCTACGGATCTAAAGGATTAGATTTTTTCCAAATCGAGCATTTTCCTCTGCCTCATGGAGAAGAGTTTATTTCTTGTAAATGATGTGTGTTGGGGGAGAGAGATGGTAGTGATTGAGGGAGAGACTAAAACGATAGAGGAGAGGTGTAATTGATATTCAAAATGACTAATTGATGTTCAAAGAATTTGACTGAAATTTAAAAATAGGAGGAAGATATTGATGTATAAAATTAGAAAATGATGAAGTACAAAATATTTTTGAGGAGCGAATGGTCCATTTACTCTAAAAATATGAAGAATATGATGTTGACTCATCAATTAGGTAATTAATAAATCATCACTTTTTGTCCTACCCACCTTTTCTTCCTTTGTCAGATGTAAAATAACTCAACATGTTCGAATTACATTGAAATCATATGTTTCATTAACTATAATTAAAATTTTATTTAGTTATTTTTGAGTGAATATTGACCTTTTTCACTAAATTACCAAAAAATATGTGCATAATTGAAATTTGGATTTTCCAGTACTTTGACAAATTCGAACTTTTTAGTCTACAAATATACAATATCAACCCATATTTTGTTCAATAATAAAAAAATGTTACAACTAGGTCTACAAGATATCGAGCTCATATCTAATTAAAAAAAATTTAAGCTATCAGGACATAATAATCGGTTCTCTTATAAACTAAGTTTCAATTCATTAAATACTTCATCTGGGATTAATTTTTCAACATCCATCATCACGAGGCAACGTGTTTGTACTTTATACATGCCTTGAATACTCGTTCTCAACTAACTATCATATGCTTTCTCTTCTATCCTTGAATTATATAACTTACTACGAGCCGAATATTTTTCTTTCGGTATTGAGATGGCGAGATATGAGTTTACATAATAACTAGCTCTAATACAATATGAAATATTCACATAAACCTATAAGAGATTGGATTCATTTCCACTTAAAATATTTAAACTATTAAATAGTGGTACTAGTGCTCTTAAAAACCATCCGGGGAACTCCTAGCAGCCGAAAGTAGGCCTGACCATCCTCCCACGTTAGTACGTTACCCTTTTTTTTTTCTTTCCCAGTGCATAACATGTAAACCTAGAAAGGATAGTCGGAAGAAGGAGGAAAAGGGGTATATGAAGTTCCATAGGTGAGATCGAACTCGAGAGCTCTAGGTAGGACAAGAGTAGTACCAATTGCACCGAGCCATCTTTCTCCTCCCACATTACTTTATTATTATTATTCATTCCGTAGGTATGATCCAGAATTACCATATGAAGCAAAGCCAACTCCCTATTTGCATTCTGCATCACCACTCAAAATTAGGTCTGGTCCAATGACTATTAGGGCTTCCTTGCTCTCCAATGGAACTTTTGTCTGCGTGTCCTCAACCAGAAATCGTCACCGGCTTCCCGTGTGAATTCCATCCCCAAGATCCCTTGTGCAATGAGAGTCGGGTGGGTCGACCCAACCCAACCCTACCCTAGTCAGATGCAAACCCCACAAAAAACATAATTCCTAGAAAAATCGAAAACCCTCGATCGAATCCCCTACCATCCCTAGCACGAATTTTTTCAAGCCTAGCGTTTCGCATCCGGGTCGATCCCTATCCCGCGTAACCCATGCCATGCACAAAGATCCAACATGGAACCGGTGACGTTAATTTAGAGTGTGGATTTTCTTCTTCTTTTGTGCATATATGTCTGCGGTTAATCAATTGTCCCCGCCGAATCTTGGTAATGGCCTTTGTGTTTCATTTTTCTTCAGCTAATTAAATGTCTGACGGAGAGACGAGAAGTTTGTTGCATGATTGTCCTTTCTCTAGGACCCCTTTTTGTAGCCCTTTGGCCTCAATTAATGTACGGGAACAGAAAAAGGGCAGTCTCGTTCGTGCGAAGAAGACCATATTATCGAATAATAATACTTACATGATAATATTAACTAATAAAATTAGTTTATTTTTAAAATTATTTATTTCATTTATATTTTATTAAAAAATTTATAAAAATAATTAAAATTTATTAATTCGTGACATAATATTAGTACTGTTATTTAGTATAATGTCCCGAACCTTTTTCAAGCTTTCCGGAGGGTTTGGTGCTTTCCTGTACCATTCCATAAAAGAGATTACCTTTTTTTTATTTACGAGACTTAAATCGAAATTAAACTTAAGAAAGTTAGACATCGAATTTCGGCCGAGGTCGCCTTAATCATAAAAAGGTTGCTTTATCAATTAATGAAGCGTAAACAGCTTCTTAATTAGGCAAGCACTTGCTGGAGAAGTTTCCTGAAATAACCGGCAACCTCTCACTTTTTTTTTTTTTTTTCATTCGATTTGTTACGTTGATCTCGATTTGGCAATTTCGTCTGCGTAATGTCACGTCAAGACATATCGCCAACTCGTTCCGATTAAGCTCATATGAAGATTTGGGAGTGGGGCTCGCCCTGTCAACTCACCCGTCTCTAATACAGGGATGTGCATGTAATCTAAATTAGGTACGTTAGGATAGAAAAATGATGAATCAGTTAAAAGCAGTTTCGATTCCGGTTTCATTAAGTATGATATTCGGAATCGGAACCGATATTCAGATCCAACTAAAATTACATACTTATATTAACCCTATATTATGTTCTATCATTTCTTCCCATCCTCAATCGCTGGGCCTATTTCGACTCTAAAGCCTTTCTTCTGATCTTGGTTTTTAATAATCTCCATTCTTCTGTGGCTAGGGTTTAGTTAACCACAAAACTGCCTCCCATTGCATTCGGTCAGCTATATTCGACTTATTTGGATATATATATGTCAAGGAACAAATTTGTTCGAAAAATTGTTCGATTAGTTGATTTTAAATTTTTGGTTTTATTTACTAGAAGAAGAACATGTTCCGACCGGGTACCCGGAACTTGTGGTATAATATAGTTTCCGGGTAGGGTCCAGTTATCGAAACAAACAGGGTAGAATGCGGTTCCAAATTTTAGGAACTGGTCTTATATAAAGTGGGGTCCAGGTATCATGAAAAATACATGGTACTCAGATCCGATCACCCCTGTCCCCTTCTCATCAAAGGTAGAGGGGACACGTCGAGCAGTGGGTGCCTCATATCGACCGCCACCACCTCTCCAGACGAGATCAGCCACAATAGCCGAGGCCTTGAGTGACCCAACCGCTAGCTGACCTAGATGGGGGTGGTGGTTCGAGTTGGCCCTACACTTCCACTGTCTTATTTTTATTTTTTAAGATTATTTTATTTATGGAATTTCATAAGACATCTAACACAGTTACGCTCGGTTATAAATGAGCTCCGCCAGTTTCGAAGATACAGGTGGAAGAGAGAAATAAATGGATACATATATGGTTCATGATTGCTATGAATTTGGCCGTGGAAGGGACCATACACTCGTGAAAACTTTTTTTTTTTAATTCTGCAATAATATGATGTTTTATTGAGGAAAAAAATAAATATTGTTCATGATTCTATAAAGTAGTAATGGAGGTGTCAGGAAAATCTTATTGGTGAGATTGAACCCAAAATCAGCTAGTCTCAAATCAAACGATACGTGATTTGCTCGGTTTTTGGATAATTGGGTGTCAACTCTAGAAACAACTTGCAGAATGCAATAGTTTTGACCAAGACGATTGAAACTCTTAACACTTTCCTGTATTACGAGATATTCGAATTTCGTCCGACAGTCATAATCCTCACACAAATGAAAAGAGATGACCGCTTTGAGGTGATATCGACTCCTTAGAGGGAGAGAGTATTGTGTGTGACGGATATGTTACGTGACATTACCGACGTGATATCACAAACCGATAAGATTAAATCATTTAAAGAATTTTTTAATGAAATCCTCAAAAATAACATTATAAATAACTGAATTTCATTTATTAGTGCCATCATATCAGTACTGACACATGATATACCTGTTCCGTACAAACTTTCTATTCCAATTTGGTCCTTCGAGTTTCCATTTTGGAGCATTTCTATGTTGGAACATAATTCCGCGTTATTACATAACGTGCCCCCCTCCTTTTTTTCGCTTGACGTCCTTAACGGGAGCAAGACTTCTCTCAAACAGTAATATCAATAAATAAAATTCAATTATTTTTAATATTTTTATTATAAAGTCCTAAAATAAAAAATAAATCATATAAATAACTAAATTTTATCGGTTAATATTATTATGTAATCACTGTTACGGAATATTATAAGATGACACTCTTATATATATAAGACATTCTCCCACAACAGGCTCAGCTGAGCTTTTTAAAGAGCATTTTTGTTGTAAATAAAGGTGAGAATGATTGTGAGAGTAATATAAGTTTGCCCTTATTAATTTTCAATTCTAAATACTTTAAATAGGTTAAATCAGCTCTAAAATATTAGTTTTATTATATAGTTTACTGTAGTTTGTTTTGTAATTGATTGTTAACTTACGATGAAGTGGCAGTGACGATTTTGCCATCTGTATCGCTACCGTCATGCCACGTGTAAATTAAAATATTTTGCACCAACGTCCATTTCTATCGCCTGGTAATGCGATGCTATTAGTGTCATATCATAATTAACTAGCACTGTATTACAAACACGGTAAACTATGTGACATACTTAACGTTTCAGAAATGATTTAGTAGCCCGGTCAAAATATTCATGACTCGACATGAAAAATGACAAACTCATAAGACTTTTACTGCCTTCGTCTTGAGAGTAAAAGGAATCAGAACTGTAAGTATCAACCTTATCTTGAGAAAAACATGTTTGAGTTTTATTCTCAGCACGTAACTGTTCGCATTCCTTTATTTTTCACTCTTCGCATTCCTTTATTTTTCACTCAAGGTCGTACCATTTCTAACGGGAAAGATTGTTCTCATCGTAGCAACGCGGTAATTTGAAAAAAGAAAGATAGAAAAAGAAGGGCAGCACGATGTTTTCAATGCTTGTATTGGCAGCAGGCTTACCGGACGCAGCAAATAATAGCCATGCAAAAGATGGGCGTGCTCTCACTCTCTATATGGTGGTGATAGATTGACCAACCGTGGAGATCACCTCTACGATCTCCCGACAAAGTCTCGTATGTAACGAATGTAATATGTGGCAGTATCGAGCGTGTTGTTGTAGTCCTACAAGATTCGATCATTTTTAGGATTATTTTTTTGATTTCAGGAGTTTTATTAAAAAAACCTTTAAAATTGACCGAATCTTGTTGATTTTTGACACAATATCGGTACTGCCATGTGTCACATGGTGTAACCGGTTACACACAATACTTTCTCAATCTCCTGCCACCCGAAAATGGAAAGATAAATCTTAAAAATTCTACCGAAAAATGAAGATAAAAAAAGCTGCTCGTGCCTAACAATGTGTGCTTGCTTATATAAAGCAGTTTAAGGCCAAGGGTTTGGACTGTATCGAGTTCTCATTGTTTTGTCTAACCACAACTATACTAAGTGTTTTAAGCATTCGAAGCGCAAAGCCTAACCGACCGACAAACGCTGGCTTCGAGCTCTCGGCGGTGTACAAGTCATGGCATTCCTAAGCGTCCATGTGCTGGCATTGGTTTTCGGGCTCCTAGGTATGTGCCATGGTGCGATGTTCGCTGGTAAACGACATCGAGAGTAAAATTTCCACCGGACTTACAAGATATTAGGTCTATATCTACCGAAAAGTTTTAAACATTGAGGAGTGGTACCAATTCTTCTTATATACCCGTATTCTTTTCATTTTCTTTTCAATATTGGAATTCGATCCTGAGCGCTTGTTAACACGTGATAATATGGCTTGTACTTGCCATGTGTACTTAAACACCTGCATTCACCAACTGACCTCGTGGACTACGTTTTCCCTTTGTGCTCGAGCGAGGGATACAACTGACTGTGATGCAGGCTTTCTCTCCTGTTCTCCATTCAATGTCCAGAAGTCTAGCATTTTTTTCCACTCTTAGGTTTTATTTACTTTATATAATGACCACAAATTCTATATTCAGGTATGATAAAGTATGAGCTCACATGTTAACATAATGTGTGTGTAAATATATAAATATATGTATATGTATGTATGTATTTGCATGTGAGAGTGCTAATGAAGAATTTGACTGTCAAGCGTATGCTACGTTTCTCTCTATTCTGATACTGTTTGTCCTGTGACAGGTAACATTGCTTCGTTCCTGGTCTTCTTGGCACCAGTGTAAGATCTTGATAGCAGAATATGGTTGCTTTTGTTACAAGAAATCTTACTGACAAGATTCATCATTTATGATCAGGCCAACATTCGTTACCGTCTTCAGGAGGAAATCATCGGACGGGTTCCAATCGATACCTTATGTGGTGGCACTGTCGAGTGCAATGCTGCTGCTGTACTATGGTATCCTCAAGACAGATGCGAGCATGATCATCAGCATCAATGCCATCGGAATTGCCATAGAAGTCACGTACCTGACGATCTACTTGATATACGCATCTAAGTCTACCAAGGTCAGTTAATCATTCTCCACGGCACACTCAGCGGACTGAATTTATAACGATTTAGGATGAACAAGAAGGATAATTATGTATATAAAATGCTACTTTTCTTGGTTCCCACTGTCGCCACCAGGCTGGACGAGAAAAGTATACAGATGCTGCTTTAGTTTTCTTTGATCATTTACTGCGTGTTCTTACGTTAATTCACACTCATCATTCTTAAGTTTGACATGCTTCTTTCATGCAGATGTTGACATTGAAGTTGCTGGCGCTGTTCAATGTCGTGGGTTACGGTCTCATGTTGGGACTGACCCTGTGGCTTCTCAAGGGACCTCAGCGTGTCAATGCCGTGGGATGGATCTGCGCCGCGTTCAACCTTGCAGTCTTTGCTGCACCCTTAGGCATTATGGTACTTAAAAACATCTACCGAGAACATCGACAGCATGAATACGATATTATAATTCCGCACCGGTTGGAGACTTACCATCTTATGCATGTAAATTGCAGAGCAGGGTGATAAGGACGAAGAGTGTGGAGTTCATGCCGTTCATGCTGTCGTTCTTCCTCACTCTCTGTGCTACTCTGTGGTTCTTCTATGGCTTCTTCGTCAAGGACATGTTCATTGCAGTAAGTGAAATTGAATAATTCCATCATCATCACATCATCATCATCCCTTCCTTTGTCTCACCAGTTCTTTGCAAACCTAAGCAATCTTGTTCCTTGTCTGCCCAAACACAGCTACCCAATGTCCTAGGGTTCTTGTTCGGGATCGCCCAGATGACGCTGTACATGATATACAAGAACGCCAAGGAGACAAAACCGACTAAGCAGCACCAACGTGAAGATCTAAAGCTGTGCTCGATGGGCAGCGGGGACCAATTCCCAGCTCTGACTCAACCGAAACTCGCTGAGATGAAGGCGGTCGTGGACAGCTGCAGGCCCGTTCAATCGGCCGAAAACAACGTTTGATCTTGGGAAACATGCTGGTCGCATATGATGTTATATTGCTACAGTACAATAACTATAATTAATCTTAAGCCAGAAAGGAAGGAATTATGAACTACAAATTTGAATTATTGTACGGTGGTTTTATTACAATCACTGAGAGATTCAAGTACGGTTCGTGTACTGCTACAAGAAGTAAAGACAAAACTCCACTGCACAACCCGTGTTGCTGGAGTCCACAGTGTTATCAATCTGAATCTAGTTTATTGCATGTAAGGGTGGGTCTGGTTTTGTTGCATATAATACAGAATCGGAATCTGAATCTGATCATTACTCTCCCCACTAGGATTGGAACAGAGAATGGAGAATCTTGACGAAGGTAGACACTTGGTAATTAGTATACCAGCAACAGCTGGCCTCGGATCTGCTAAACGAAATGGAGGGGGCTGACAACGTAGTGGTGGGTGAAGTTAGAGAAGATGAGAAGGGGCAAATGAGTGATATATGAGGAGTTTAATGCGCAAATCTTGACAGGTTATAAAGTTTTCCTGATTTTCGATTATATAATGCGCGAGAAGGGAGAGCCGAATCTTCTATTTCAGGTAATAGACGGCTGAGATCGTGCCAAATAATGGTGCTGCCTGGTTGCTTTAACTTATCTGAGAGAGACTCGGAGAGATTTTTACACCACCTTAGCTCGTCACGTTATCCCGTATACTCCACTAACAAATATTTTATACATTATTATTAAGTGTAATATTATATTTTTTATTCATTAATAATATTATTCTTTATTCCTACCCAAAAAAATAATATTATTCTTTAATCATAATTTAAAATAAAATATTTATTTACTTATCGGAAATTTGTGGTTAAATTCGCCGTGACGGATGTGGGCTCACCGAACAATTTTCCACTTAGCTCCAAAATCTGTGCCGAAATTTTTCCGACGAATGAGTGGGAGTGGCTTCGGATGTAATATGGCCCAAATCCATGGCACAATTTTCCACCGTTCGTCAGCCTTTCAAAGTACTCATCAACTTGAAATGGTGATCTATTAAATCCGACTATTATGATTTTTTTTTTCACTTGTGCACTGAAATTCTCGTAATACAATAAAATAATAATCAAATTACAGTTATCTTCCGGAGTTCTTCCTCTGCTGAAACGTGCATCCGAGCGAAGCTATCACAGGCCCAAGATGAATAGATTGAACCTCAGGAGCGAAACCGATCATGTTGGGCACGGTAACACGACGGCCCTCGCTCGAAAGTGAATGTGGCGGAGATCGACCTGCCCGGGAATGAACGGTCCAAGGAGGACACTGTGTAAAGATTGTCTGATCTGGGTTGCGGAAGTTGGACCATGGAACATGGCAAGAAGGGGAAAAGAAGCAACACTGATCGCTAGATCTTTTATGAGAAATGGAACGTGCCCACCAAATTTCTTTGTCACGGTCGAAGACAGGGGACGGGACCACAAGCCGGGAAGGACCATAACATTAACTTGGACACTTCGCCGGGAACGGCTAGGGGACGAGGCAACTTTCCGGAACGTCAACAGCAGTCCAGGGCATAGAGCCCAAGTTCCTTAGATGCCATTTTCCCGTTTCATTCTGAGTGCTTCTTACACATTTGTTTATCTTACGGTCCTGTAGTTGGTTCATCCTCGATGAGACGACGCAGGTGACAAGGGAACAGGGTAATCTCCGTACAAAGGTACGGAACATGTGGACCGAGGAATCTCGGCTTTGAAGTTTTGGCGTTACGATTTGCATTACAGACAAAAGTCACCCGACCTGAGACTCCTATTCAACTCTTACCCGGCACCGATCCCACTCCCATCCAGATAAAGTTGGACATCGGACTTCTATTACATCGGTTAGAGTGCTCATGCTCTGCCACGCATCATATTAAACATGTTGGTCATCTGCTCTCAGTGATTCCCTGACCAAACCGAAGTCCACACTGTAAGTGGGCATGGATGATGTCGTTTTACATCAACGCCAGCCCCAATATAAGTTTATAAATACCCCGAGACCATCGGGTTCAAGTGTAACATCTATTGCCTTGCATGCCAATTCTTTTACATGTTATACCTCTTCTCCGCAATACTCTTACTGATTTAAGTATCGAAAGATCTACTTGAAACTTCAATCTCAAGCCCAACTTTCTTTTAGGAAAGATGACTTCCACAAGCGAGCAGGGACCCATTTCAAAGCCCGAAGGCACGGAGGATCAGGGACGGATATAGAAATATTGACCAAGGGGGAGCGAAACTCAACGTAGTCCCACAATACAGGTAAAAGAACGAATTCAATGTGAGCAAAATACAATAATTTAATAGACAAAACTATTAAAATATCTATAATATTTCACAGGTTTTGCAAGATTGGGGCGATCGCCTCCACTTAAATCCATCCCTGTGGAGGATCCTTGGAAGGACCTATCACATTACATCGGTGGATAAACGAGTTTTTGCTCATTTCGGGTAAGCAAAAGTTGTCCAAGACTCTGCCAAATCAACGGGCTCATTCAGCCAATGTCTCTCGAGTGTCACGGGTGACCCCATCGAGCTCGGTCAGGGAAATCACAGAGACACAGAAAGTTACTTTATGAATTCAGAGACCAATGTTCGTCCTTCGTTTAACATAGTTGGCCCCGGGGCTCTCTCCTGTTCTGTGCAAGAAGAGCGAAAAATTCATCCTCGTCAATGCAGTAAACTTCTGGCTACAGTACGAGTAATTACTCTCTACTCTTTCTATGGGCAATGGGGCATCCATTTCCTCTTTGTAAACAGCCAACCATCACAGAGAAAGCTGATCACTCCATTTAAACCACCTTGCTTTGGTATTTGGAGCATCAGGACCACAGAGAGAATACGATGGATCCAACTTAATATGCTGTGCTGCTGCTGCTGCCTGCTGCTGCTTTGATAGGCCCTTCGGATCAGCCTGCTTCAGTAATGCTGCCTCAACATATTTTGACACTCATCCAAGACTTCGAAGGAAAGTCGAACGAACATTTAGCCACAGATTCACAGGCTCGGCCCCTTTTAAGCACTCGTAGCAATAGCATGCTTACTCCAAAATTCGCACCGGGGGTCAATTAGGGTGCAAGTTTCCCTAGAAAGCAAAGAGAGGAGGGGAGAGTTTGTGTTTTGTTCTTCTGTGTTGAGTTTGGGGAAATGGGAGGAGTTCCTTGGACTGAGGAGGAAGATCACTTACTTAAAAAATGCATAGAACAGTTCGGAGAAGGAAAGTGGCACCGCGTCCCTCTCTTGGCCGGTAAAGTGATCGACATTCGATAATCTACCATCATCTTTTCGTGCAATTCCAGTACGGTCTGCTGACATGAGCCTTTTCAATGTTCCCACTACAGTCTATGAATTCATTTTCCTGATCATGTTGAATCATGTCGATATAGTTTGACCTTATGCGCTGCATTGTCCTATTCGTCAGAAGATTGTAATGCCTTCTAGGAACGCTAATCCTGTAGCAACACCTTCAAGTCAATGACGCCTTACCGGTTGAGTCTTTTCTAGAGGATAGAAATCGAAGGTCGATATTGAACGCAATAAAATGCGGCCATGGTCTACTGTGGTCAGGAAATCCCATTTACAGAAGTTCAACTCAAAAGCGAGTGTTGCAGGCATTAGAAAACACGGATTTTGCTTCCAGGAGCAGGTGACCTCATTGCTACATGGTAACACGGCTGCACTAGACTAGAGATTCGTGGCTTAGTATCTCATAGTACCATGATTCCTGCAAATTAATGTCGTATCGTTCTGCTAAAGGCTCGTTTCAATATTTTAAAAGTTGGGTTTCTATGATCCTAATGTACTGCTGAAGGTCTATTGAATTCTCCTAGAGTTAGCCCAGCAGAACCAATGGATAGATAGTATTCAGCTGACCTAATTAAACCAGATCGAAGCCTCAAGTATAGCAGCAAGTTGTTTATTCAAATACTACGAAAAGTCCAAACAATGTTCTTACACCCCAGAAGTTTATTCCAGGTCTAAACCGGTGCCGGAAAAGTTGCAGGTTGAGATGGCTTAACTACCTCCGCCCAAACATCAAAAGGGGAAGCTTCACCCCAGAGGAAGTCGAGCTCATCATCAAGCTTCACAAGCTTGTGGGGAACAGGCATGAGCCTTCTTCTGTTTCCCTTCGTTTAAGTACTCCATACTGATCTGCTGTGAACTGATCTTCTAACTTTGCCTTTGAAAACTCATTGGTTTTAGCAGTAACCGTTCCGCTTATGTACATGGAATGTCAATATCATCCATCAAATAAGCCAATACGATTTGGTTGTGGAACTCAATTGAGCTGGAAAAAGTCTTCCTGGACATACCTCTTGGCATTTGGAACAAGCCAATAAGTGTTCAATACATCAGCAAGAACAATTACAAATTTCTGCAGAATGATGTTTTTGCGTTTCAGGTGGTCATTGATTGCCGGGAGACTTCCCGGGAGAACCGCGAATGACGTCAAGAACTACTGGAACTGTCATCTCAGCAAGAAGCTGAGTGTCAAACAGATTGGCGCTGGTTCCAGGGAGAACACCGACATCAGAAGCATCCAGGTTAAGGAGATCCAGCAGCCTCTAGACATCAGCGGCATTGTTTCCCTGGGACCAGGTGGGAGAACTTGTCTAGAAGAGGCCGTCACTTATTACCCTCAATTGGAGCTACCACCTCCAGAAATTGGAGCCTCGACCCAGCTCCTCGGAGTCCAAGATCAGGCAGAGCTCCGGTACGAGGAGAAGAAGGGTGCTCTAGCTGAAGAAAATGGTATTGCTCTTGGAGACCTGCCATCGGAGTTCCAGCTGGATGAGGTCAGAGCAGACGGGTTCGGAAGCAACAAGCTGAGGTGGGACTGGGATGACCTGTTCATGGACATGGATCTGTGGAACAGCACCTTGTAATCTGTTCCTTGTTGCATATAACTTGTTGGGGTGGCCATGCTATGTGCTGCTTTAGTGTACTTTTGGAATAAACGAAGTCCCGAATATGTCAGCGGCCTGAAGGGTGCTGGTATGCTCTTAACTAGTGTCGAGAAAGCCCGACAATATCGGAGAGAGAATTTTTCCTATGCTCGTGGATGAAGGATCCCGATTCATGTTTTTTTTTTCATGAATAACTCACATCGATTAATTCCGTGCCTTATTACAATGGAGAAGTGATATTGTTATGGACAGGTTTGAGTGACCATGGTTAACAAGGCCGCACATTTGTCGATGTTTTAACAGAGTTAGATAGAAACAAGGACAAGGTAAGGGGCATCAAATGAATCGAACCGTGGCGGAAAATCTGGGATGTGGCCCGTTGAAGATAGGTTTAGGGTTTGGCCAAAAAAAGAAGATAGGTTTAGCAGAGTCCTACTAACAACGAGCCAAATGCTTGCCTTGAGCCAAGCTGGACAGGGGCCACCCCATGGTTGTGAGAGATAAAACTGTGCTTGAAACCAAGTCCTGTAGGACAATGCCACATCAAAGTAAACACAATCTTGTAATTGAGGAAAAAAAAAATAAGAGTTTCATCCCTAGGGACGTTTGGTTCGGGTAAAGTTAGATTACATTGTAAAGTTAAATTATACGAAAAGTTATTATTTTACATAGAAAGTATGTTATAATGTGAAAATATTGTGTTAAGTATTTGAAAAAATGTCTAAAATATAATATTATAATATGTAACAATGTAATTTTACTAAAATATCCTCCATCAACTCATTGTCTTGTTTTGTACCGTTAGAAGACAAAAAGCTGAAGAGATTGGCGGCAAAGGGGTAAAAAGGGCAAAAAGGGCTTTATGCCTTGTAAAGTAATAATACAACCTTTGAACTATGTAATCACATTGCAAGGAAAAGCAGGCGGCCCGAAAATACACGAAAGGCCAGGAAGACTTAAAATGAGCTGCATTTTGTAGCCAAACGATACATTTTATTATGTAAACCCATAACTTTCCATGGAATCCTAAAACTTTCCAACGATCCAAACACACAATTAGTGAATTGACCAGTCTCGAATTTGGATTAGTTAGAATTTATTAAATTTCTAGATATTATGTGGTATATGCTACAAACAGAACTGCAATGCGATCCCATTGCTATGCCCAAGTGGGGACATCTCCATCATCACTCGTACGAGGCAGATCAGCAGCGCTACATATTGCCCATGGTTCAGCCAAACAGGGGTGGGCCGCCCCCTGGCCATAACATACTGGGGATCATCTAGATGCTCGATCATGTCCGGTGTAAATCAGAAGTGACTATTCGAAGTCAGAACAGTAACCCACCACAAAGGAGATGAGAGAGTCGAGAGAAGTCAAAATATGTTATAGACCTACTTGTCCACTCGTGTGACCTGCCGGATATTCAAAGAAGTCTTTACAACCGAATTATTTAAATGCTGGTTAATCGTATATTTCATTATAGTTCTATGATTCAGAGTCTCATTTCCTATTTGATCCCTTTAAATTCCATATTTGAAATTACGATCAGATCTATTCATTAAAAAAAATAAATTCAATACATTTCTTATGTACCCATAGGTGCTATGTTGGATTTGAATCAGATTTCTCATCCATCTATATTGATTGACTGCCTCTACTATGTTGTTACTAGCAAATACCACTATTTTTGGTTTTGGATCTTCCAAACCATTTGACCGGACCCATTTTTTTCTGAACATGGCCAATTCAATGTCATACTCACCAGTAGTCATGTCAAGTGGTAGCAAAAACCAGAGACCACCCAGTGTCACAGATGCTCTGTATTCGTCCAAACAAATTCAATTCATGACCCGGAAAAGGGAGTACCTTCATTGCTTGGGAAAGGGGAGAGCCACATGGAAATTACTTATTAAATCAGGTCAAATTGCCAATACTACACACGCACATTGTCAAATTCCTGCAGCAAATTGGTAGTCATGGCTTCTAAAGGAAGAGTCCATCAATGCCTTCATTCTCTGAAAAGTCTGAAATCAGTTCCCGTCGCTGAAACGAACTAGTTGCTTCTATAGTCCCATCAATTCAGTGAAAGACCAAGAGAATGTACACATCTGCAGCAACTACAGAAGCTCGGACTCAATTCAGATGCATGGAATGGAGGATGATACCCAGTGTCTATTTATCAGCTAAAGAAACCCAAGAGAGGACTGCCATTAAAACGAAAATTCTGCATAGTGAGCTAGGTAAAAGATGTTATGGCAACTAAAGAACATTAAATCCCATACAAAGTTTAATTCAGCAATAAACACCACCTGCCCCTCTGAGGGGAATGAATCTGCCATGCACAACAGAGTCAGCATATCAGCAAATCAAGCAAATCATATCGAAGCTCCACCAGTTTCTTCTGATTCTTCAGCCATGCCCCATTGCTACTTTATGCTGCCTGAAAATATCTACTCAAAATAGACCCAGAACTGCCAAATCCTGTACCACTTGCATCGGATGAAGCCGGTCTGCTTGTGTCTCCAGCTTACACTGTATCCTGCGACCTTCGGGACAAAATCTGAAATAACAGCTTGATCACATGAAATGTAAACACATATCTCACGATATTTACTAAGGGAAATTGTGCAAGCCCCTTGTGTAAGGAACAGTTCAGCTAATTATTTTATGGATGTTTCGTGGATGTCCCATCACATCTCTAGAACAATGTAATACAGAGCCAGCCAAAGCATCTACTAAAATTTCTTTCGACCATCTAGTTTTCAATGACAACCATGGTTTCATCCAACCCATGTTCAATTAATTTGGCATTCGCTTGGTTGAATATCTGGAAGAAACTAATGCAGGCAATCATGAATCCGCAAACAGAAGCAAGAGAAGAAGACAACTTAACCACAACATTGTATATCCAGGATTCATTAGAAAAGATAAGGGTCTCCAAAAAAAGGTGCCAAAGAATGAGTAACAACCAAAGGAGAATGAAAAAAGAACAACATATGTGGATACAAAGGAGGATACAGCTGTAGGCACAAGCATTGAAGCCCGACAACATCGTACTGCACAGGGTTTACATGGTCAGGTCAAAACAAAAACTTCAAAATTCGAATGCAGTATCAAATAGACAGATTCGAAGAAGTATTAATAAGATGACATACCATAAGTAGTGAAAAGCACATGATGCTTCTCCAAAAGATTTTATTGGCATTTTCAGGTTTGATATGCTTGATCTAAGCAGCCTCATCTTCATGCAGATCATTTGATTTAGACGGTTCATATCTATCTTCAAATGCATTTTCAAAATCTGAGCCATATCTATCATTCATGATCCTTCGCCCTCTATCCCTGGATTTTGACTTCCCATCATCTCCATTGGGATAATCTCTTGAAGATGACTTATACTCTCGATCATTGGATCTGTTGGAGGATGATCTCCTGAGGGCATGGTGCTTATTTTTATGTACGTCCATGCTATTTCTTTCCTTTCTATAACCATTATGATCGAATGATCGACCGTAACTACTCCTTTGTGGGCTTCCCGAATAGTAGTCTTTGTCAAGCCCCTCCCTGACATCTGCTCTCATCTGATTATCAGTAAGTTTGTGGTACTTCCTCTGTTGATCATATTTCAAACAAGTGTCATCAAAGGTATTGGATCCGCTTCCCTGTTCAATATATATTTGAGTCAGACTACGTTCAGTCCTTGTTGATCGAGAAAGCTCATCACCATTCTTTCTTTTAAGGTCTGAAGATGGTGGTGGCTCATGCACAAGGTTTCCATCTGCAGTAGCCTTCTCAAAGCATCCAATACCTCCAGCCTGCTTTATTTCTTCCATATATTCCTCAATTATGTCTCTCAACACCTTCATTAGGAAACAAAGAAACCATGAAAATCAAAGAAAAGTTGAGAAAGGCAATACTTTAGAAATAATAGTAGCAAATAACCAGCTATCAAGAATAGGTAGTTAGAAGTAGGAATCTCATTAGGGATTACAATTCATTAGCACAAAGCCAACAAGAATTTGGAATAGCCTATTTCAAATTTAAGTAGCAACTTATGTAACATCCCTATCTCAAAGAAAACTTAAAAAAAAAAATTATACTAATTATTGTAACATTGCTACCAAATCATATGAGAGGTGGATCTCTAAAAATTATTTCAGTGATTTAGCAACTCAGAGAATTACTTTATTATATAAGGTATACAACATAATAAGTGGCCTACCTCAGAAGGGTTGCGTTTTGACTTCTTGCCACGATACGACATTCTCCGTCGCTTGTAATCCCTTTCTTCAGCCAGTAACTCCTCTCTAGTCTTTGTCTTGCTTGATTCCTTGCAGTTGAACATCATGATAAAGAAAATAAGAGGTAGAACATAAATAAAGCCCAATATATATAGAGACAGGAATCTCACAAAGCAAAACAACTACAAACTGAAACTTCCATCTCAAAGGAATAAAGGTAAATGGAATCCTAAAACTAATTATTATGAATCTTGAATCCAAGATCCTTTTTTGGCCTTTTTGGGCATTCAATGTCCCATTATGAAAATTTTAATAGCAGAAAGAGAGTATCTTGGGGAAGCCTGTTGCTTCACATGCATTCTCCTTCCCCCAAAAGAAAGAAGTAAAACTTTATTTCATTGTTCTTTTTAAATTAAGAAAAACTTTATTTCTTAATGGCACAGCAGCAAAATTCACCTTCTTCCATTACCAAATAACATCAATTCTCAGTAGAAACAACTTGAACTTTCTTGCTCAGTTAATGATGAAGATCATAAATCATCTCTGAAAAATTACATAATGATCAGAAAGCGCCCAGCAGAATGTATGAATACCTGCATAGATGGCTGCTGCCTTGGAAAACCATCATGCTCGATGATTCGTCTGTAGTTTGAGCGTTTTCTTCTCTCTTCCTCAGCTCTCTTTGACAGATCAGCATGCTCCAATAGCCTATACATGTGTCAAGATTTAGTCAGTCAACAAGCTATTCATCAAGAGCAAACTCTCACAATCAACAGAGGAGATTCACCAGGCCACAGTATAATGCACAGATAAAACCTTCCGTTACAAACTTACCGCTGGTATCTCGGAAGCTGTTGGGCTTGTCTTAATGCCCTGATTTTTACTTCGAGTGCAGATCTCTCATGCAATGCTGCAATAGCAGCTGCAACTTGAGACACAAAGATCACCCTGCTCTTTACACCTTCAATCATCAAGCTGACTCCACTGCTCTCTTTCTTCTTAACAGGCTTTTCGAGGTCAACATCACTAGCATCACTAGCACTAGCAACTAAATCTATGTCCCCAGAACTGCTGTGTTCACCTTTAGACTTTCCCACCTTTTTCTCAGAGGAATATAACAATAGCTGCGATGCAGCATCTAAGATGCATTTCCTGAGCAAGTCAATGGCAAAAAACTTCCCACTCATTTCCCCATACAGAACAGAAAGCTGAGATGCCAACCAATTGGCCACCTGAACCAAAACTGGACAGTTAAGGTTAGCTGAACTACTTGACTTCACCAGACTCAGACCATCTTTAGCAATTGCTTTTAGGCATAAGCTAAGCAGTACAAATATATGATCCCTCATGGCTACATCGATCACAATGCCAAATCTCGGAGAATTAACGATCACCAATCTCCTCAAATCACTCTCCGCAACCATCCCCACACCCAATATAGCACGAACAACGTGATGGGAGCATGTAGTAGGATAATCATTCCACGCTGCAACTTCGTTCTGAACCCACCAAACATCAGAAGGCAAAAGCCAAAGATGAGATTCATCAACGCTCTCTACATCTATGCTACGATAAGTGCAAAAATTAGCACATTCGCCTGACAATGAACCCGGCAATGTAAAAGTCCTCGTAGTGCTGCTACCTTCCCTGGGAAAAGTGACAACCCCTGGACAATCCTTGTAAAAGAAATCCAAACCTTCTCTGAAATCAGTATAATCATCCAATGTGAAGCACAACTCAGCATTGGGATCAGGAAGAGCTTGAAGAAAGCGCTTCTCCTTTGCAAACTCGTCGGATGACTCGAGTGTCTTGGGGTAATTGAGAGACTCTATGGCGCGGCCGAGGTCGAGAGGGAATGGGCAGTGGAGATGGTGACTGAAGAGCGACTCCGGGGGCATGCGGTGGTGAGGGTTGAAAGGACACCGGACGTGACCGTCATCTTGGGGTTTCGAAGGAACGAGAGTGGAGAGGGACGCAAGCGTCTGCTGGGAGAGAGCGATCAAGGATTTGAGGTTGGAAAGGGTAGCGTAGAGATCGGGAGCTCTAGTGCCCGGATTTGGGGGCAGAGGGTTTTGCGGAAGAGAGTGGTGGGAATTGGGGTTAGTGTTGAAGAAGGGGTTAAGGTTAGGGTTAGGGATTGGGGCGGAACAGGTGATCGGCTGGTTTGGATGTGGAGACGGTGAGGGATTCATGGAGTTGCCGAGCTTCTGCTTCACTGAGTCCGGGAGGAGAACATCAAACGGAGCCTTTCTGCGGCGGAATTTGCAGGCAGCCAGAGGCACGCGGCCCTGGAACGTTTCGAAGAGGAGGAGGCAGCGTCAGGTGGCGGAGGTATTTTCGCGGTGGTGGAGGATACTGTCCGAAACGTTTCGAAGGGGGAGGAAAGGTAGAGGAGGCTCGATATTTGGTATTTTTTGTATTTTCAAATCCATTTTCTATGTTTCTTTTGTAATTTGAATTATGCTTCTCAAAGGGATATTTAAAATTACAATTTACTTCACCATGAAGTAACTGCCACTAATACTGGTTAAAAAAACTGTCATTAATAAGAAGAGAAGTTCAAATTTGATTTTTATAAAAGAACTTAAATTGATTTTCTCGTAATTAAATGATTATAATTTTTATAATAAAATAGAAATAAGATAAATTACTTAAGAAATATGTGATTCCGATATTTTTACATTATTACGTGTTTAAATAATTGTAAAATTATTACATTTTAACTTTTTTTTCATTTATGAATTGTCATTCCAGCGAACCTAACCCTTTTCATTTTTCCATCATTTCCTTTTCCTTGTGAAGAATGTTCATGTGATACTTTATACGCAGCAGCGAACTTGTAGGACCAAGCCAATAAGATCTTAAAAAATATTAAATAAATAAATTAAAGAAAAAAATTAAAAATTAAAAATATAAGTAAGAATAAATATACAATTATTGAAAATTCTAACTTTTTGTCAATTTTTTATCTTTCTTTTTATTTTAAAGGGTGTAATGCTTTGGCAATGATGACATCAAAAGGCCACCAATGGGACGGACCGCTGATAAACTAATAACATACAGTATATTATGATCAGGGTTCAACTTTCCACTGGGGCCGATATTTGGGATTGAATGACGGGCTCCAGACAATATAATACACGGTCCGGTGAATTAGTCTGCTATTACAGTATCAGACACTATTGATAAAAAAAATAATGATATCAAGAGAGGACAGCCTTACGCATCCGCTGATGTAACAAGGGAAATGTGTTTTGATGTCCAAGGATGCAAAATGAAGGGTAGACTGAAACTTTTACCGGCTGAACCGCGACTGCTCACATTGTACAGGTTAAAAGTCGATCTACATGAACCTAGCAGAGGAAGTCGAGATGGGGTGATGGTTCATTTCAGCCATCCGATGCTCAAGTCGACCGGTGTGTGAGGAGAATACAGGAAACACTATATAAAGAGATAAGGTCACGTAATGGTTATCTCATAATTACTTGTGGGTGTCTATAATAGAAATTTTTAGACCAATTGAGTTGATACGTTATGTGATAAATTTATCTAATAAATATTGATGCACCGGTAAATATTTTAAATTATTTTAAAAAATAGACATTACTAATGAATAAAAAAATGTGATGTGACTCTTCATAGCGACATGTTAAATATTCATTAATGTATTCACGAATAAGGTGGTTAGTTGAACTCCCGTAAGAATCTCTCACATTTATAGTGATGTCAAAGATTACTATGGTAATAACGAATTGTTAACCATTAGGTAGCTGCCATGTGTCTGCAACGAGCTGGGAGAATCTCTTCAACCTGAGAGAAAGGACACTGTACTTCTGTTTATGTCAAAGTGAATGAATTGCGATAATCGGATCCACCCGAGTGATGATATCGAATTTTATAAATGAAGGGACTTCACCCGAGTGAGTTTTAACCCTGGTGGACCAGCACTGAATTAGTATGAGTAAAAAGATTTTACCTCTTCCTGTATTTTGCTTTTAACATGTCGAAATGTCGGTGAAACAAGGAACCGGCTACATCAGCCAGAAGCGGGCTTGCTTTCATACTTCGAAGTTCTAACAAAGGCCAGTTACACGATTTCAAAGGAAAAGAACACCGGCTCGTTACGAGATTGCATCCCGATCGTGACAGTTCACGTAACTGGCAGCGTTACATGTCCCGGACAAACTCTGGCTGTCGATGACCGAGTAATAGCTGTTTTAGTAGTTACAGGTTTGGTTACCCGGTCGCGTGATGGTCAAGTAATCCGGAACAGGAAACCTGGATTAATTTTGTTACAATCTGGCCTTAATTTAGAATCCGAGATGTGATAAGTTGGGTCGACATCGTACTAGGATTCCTACCACTGGCGAAAGCCTTAACTGCTCCCTTTTCTGGTACAACCACATTCATCTTCTCTTCTGCACTATTCTTCCTGCCCCAAGACAAAGACAGATCTAATTTACTTACCACGAAGGATGGAGATCGAGCCCTTTCCGAGTTGCGAAAGTCGAATTTTTGCTGATATATTTCGCACCGTTCATTCCGACACTTTGAACTTCATATAACGGTATTCATTGATTTAGAAATCTGAACATCCTCACAAGTTAAAATCCTAGCATGGTGACGCTTACTGAAGAATTCGCATTGGGGAGACAAAATGCAGATTCCGAAAACAAGACATGAATGGAATGGAGTAAAGTTTATGTTACTGCTGAATATGGAAAGTGGTAATAGCAGAAAAAGATGGCTCCTTACACAAAGTTGTCAAAGAAAGCAGAGGTTAACTGCAGCAAATCAAGTAATTAGGTTTATGCAGCAGTTAGAAGGTCGCACAACCACTCGATATTAAATGTTCAACGACCGAAGATTCGGTTTCTTCTCCTCCGTTAGTAACCGATAATCTGGGAGCAGTTCAAGTTGCCCCTATAAATTTGCACACTATCACCGTGCTTGGCTTATCGTACACTCAATTCTAACACATTCAAGAGCTAGACAAGGGGTCACGACCTCGATCATAGGATGAAGAACCTTGGCTCAGTCTTGCTTGTTTCTGTCTTGGCACTGGCATTTTCATTTGTCTCGGCCTATGATCCGAGCCCTCTTCAGGACTTCTGCGTGGCCATCGATGAACCGCATGATGCAGGTGCGTACTCTGGTTGACCTTTTGGTTGCAAGAACAGCATTCCACATTATCATTTTAATTTCTCGAAATACACGGAAGTAACAAGGATTGAACTTCAGCATTTGATGTGTACGCGAGATGGAAATACGCAACCTCGTACTTGGTTTCTTGGAGGGAAAGCAAGCAGAAAAATCGAAGTAGAAGGCCATTTGAATATAGTGTTTTAATAGGAGAAGCAAAAGGCTTCCACTGGCTCGATACACTTTGATGAGGGTGATCTTTCAATGCAGTGTTTGTCAACGGGAAGTTCTGCAAGAACCCGAAGCTCGTCAAAGCGGGCGACTTCTTCTTCTCGGGGCTGAATATCCCCCGGAACACATCGAACCCCGTGGGGTCCACCGTCACCCCAGTGTTCGTGGACCAGCTCAGGGGGCTCAACACCATGGGGATCTCCATGGTCCGTATCGACTACGGAATCGGCGGTGAGAACCCGCCCCACACTCATCCTCGCGCGACCGAGATCTTAGTTGTCCTGGAAGGCACCCTCCTCGTTGGGTTCATAAACTCGAATCCCGAGAACCGTCTCTTTGCAGAGGTACTTCACCCAGGAGACGTCTTCGTCTTCCCAATCGGGATGATCCATTTCCAATTCAATATCGGGAAGACGAATGCAGTTGCCTTTGCTGCGCTCAGTAGCCAAAACCCGGGAGTCATTACCATCGCCAACGCAATATTCAACTCGAACCCGCGCATTAATCCCGAGGTTCTCGCAAGGGCGTTCCAGCTGGACGTGCAGGTGGTGGAGGAACTTCAGAAGAAATTCTGGTATTACAACTAGTGTGAGACTACAACCAGAAGGAGTTTCCTGAACACAGACAAATGAGGATCGATTCTATGTTGTCTTAGTGACTTATTGTAATTCGATTTGTCGTGCTGTTCCTTATATGTTTTCTTGGTGTTAAGCATATGCTGTTACATACAGCTATGTGTTGATCCGTGCAATAAAAGTGTCCCGGTTTGCTAAAATCCTTCCATAAGAGTGACAATGCATCTAAACCACATACTTTCCCTCCAAGAAAATCAATTCTTGCATGATATAAATGAACCGAGAAGTGCCGGATTTACTGGCCGGTTTTGGATTTCAAGGTCGGGGTGGGGAATGATTCGTTTTCCATTTGGCTTTTCAAAGCAAGTCCCAACTGAAATAGATAATGCCTAAGGCAAAGCCAGAGCGGAGCAGTTCGATAAGGCTCTTGTGCGGTCCCGAGTTCAGCTGGCTCAATGCAGTTAACTCGGGATCAGCAAACAAGGATGAAAGTAACTGATGTAGCAGCGCCGGCCTCAACTAGGCCTTCGGGTTGGGCCTTTTTATTTGGGCTGAACACTGGGGCCTAATTTCCATTCTGTGTCTGTTTTACATTCCTCCAAGCGGCCGAGCCACAATGTTTATGTAATTTTGGGTAATTATGTATGTCCATGCTATTTCTTTCCTTTCTGTAACCATAATGATCGAATGATCGACCATAACTACTCTCTGGGCTTCGCGAATAGAAGTCTTTGTCAAGCCCCTCCCAGACATGTCCTCTCATCTGATTATCAGTAAGTTTGTGGCATTTCCTCTGTTGATCACATTTCAAACAAGTGTCATCAAAGGTATTGGATACACTTCCCTGTTCAATATATGTTTGAGTCGGACTATGGTCAGTCCTTGTTGATCTAGAAAGCTCATCAACATTCTTTCTTTTAAGGTCTGAAGATGGTGGATGGTGGTGGCTCATGCACAAGGTTTCCATCTGCAGTAGCCTTCTCAAAGCATCCAATACCTCCAGCCTGCTTTATTCTTCCATATATTCCTCGATTATGTCTCTCAACACCTTCATTAGGAAGGAAAGAAATTACGAAAATCAAAGAAAAGTTGAGAAAGGCGATACTTTAGAAATACTAGTAGCAAATAAGCAGCCATGAAGAATAGATAGTTAGAGTAGGAATCTCATAAGGGATTACAATTCATTAGCACAAAGCCAACTAGAATTTGGAATAGTCGGTTTCAAATTTAAGTAGCAACTTATGTAACATCCCTATCTCAAATAAAACTTACAAAAAATTCTACTAATTATTGATAATTCAATGTCGCTACCAAATCATATGAGACGTAGAGCACTAAAAATTATTTCAGTGATTTAGCAACTCAGAGAATTACTCTCTTATATAAGGTACACAGCATAATAAGTGGCCTACCTCAGCAGGGTTACATTTTGACTTCTTGCCACGATACGACATTCTTCGTCATTTGTAATCCCTTTCTTCAGCCAGTAACTCCTCTCTAGTCTTTGTCTTGCTTGATTCCTTGCAGTTGAACAGCATTACAAAGGAAATAAGAGGTAGGGCAGAAATAAAGCCCAATATATATAGAGACGAGAATCCCACAAAGCAAAACAACTACAAACTGAAAATTTCATCTAAAAAGAATAAAGGTAAATGGAATCCTAAAACTAATTATTATGAATCTTGAATCCAGGATCTTTTTTTGGCCTTTTTGGGCATTCACTGCATTATGAAAGTTATAATAGCAGAAAGAGAGTATCTTGGGGAAGCACTGCATTCTCCTTCCTCCAAAAGAAAGAAGAATTTTTTTTTTTTTTTGGGAATGTTCAAAAGAAAGAAGAAAAATTTTATTTCGTTGTTTCTTTTGAACTTAAGAAAAACTTTATTTCTTAATTGCATGGCAGCAAAATTCACCTTCATCCGTTACCAAATAGCATCAGCTCTCAGTAGAAACAACTTACTTGCTTAGTTAATGATGAAGATCATAAATCATATCTGAAAAATTACATAATGATCAGAAAGTGCCCAGCAGAATATATGAATACCCGCATAGACGGCTGCTGCCTTGGAAGACCATCATGCTCAATGATTTGTCTATAGTTTGAGCATTTTCTTCTCTCTTCCTCAGCTCTCTTTGACAGATCAGCATGTTCCAATAGCCTATACATGTGTCAAGATTTAGTCAGTCAACAAGCTATTCATTAAGAGCAAACTCTCACAATCAGCAGAGGAGATTCACCAGGCCACAGTATAATGCACAGATACGACCTTCTGTTATAAACTTACCGCTGGTATCTTGGAAGCTGTTGGGCTTGTCTTAATGCCCTGATTTTTACTTCGAGTGCCGATCTCTCATGCAATGCTGCAATAGCAGCAGCAACTTGAGACACAAAGATCACCCTGCTGCTTACACCTTCAATCATCAAGTTGACTCCTCTGCTCTCTTTCTTCTTAACAGGCTTTTCGAGGTCAACATCCCTAGCATCACTAGTACTAGCATCTAAATCTATGTCCCCAGAACTGTTGTGGTCACCTCTAGACTCTCCCATCTTTTTCTCAGAGGCATACAACAATAGCCGTGATGCAGCATCTAAGATGCATTTCCTGAGCAAGTCAATAGCAAAGAACCTCTCACTCATTTCCCCATATAGAACAGAAAGCTGAGATGCCAGCCAACTGGCCACCTGAACCAAAACTGCACAGTTAAAGTTAGCTGAACTACTTGACTTCACCAAACTCAAACCTTCTTTAGCAATTGCTTTTAGGCATAAACTAAGCAGTATAACTATATGATCCCTCATGCTACATCGATCACAATGCCAAATCTCAGAGAATTAACAATCACCAATCTCCTCAAATCACTCTCCCCAACCATCCCCGCACCCGATATAGCACGAACAACGTGATGGGAACATCTAGTAGGATAATCATTCCACGCTGCAACTTCGTTCTGAACCCACCAAACCTCCGAAGGCAAAAGCCAAAGATGAGATTCATCAACGCTCTCTACATCTATCCTACGATCAGTGCAAAAATTAGAACATTCGACTGACAAAGAACCCGGCAATGTAAAAGTCCTAGTAGTGCTGCTACCTTCCCTGGGAAAAGTAACAACCGCTGGACAATCCTTGTAAAAGAAATCCAAACCTTCTCTGAAATCAGTATAATCATCCAATGTGAAGCACAACTTAGCATTGGGATCAGGAAGAGCTTGAAGAAAGCGCTTATCCTTTGCAAACTCGTCGGATGACTCGAGTGTCTTGGGGTAATTGAGAAACTCTATGGCGTGGCCAAGGTCGAGAGGGGGCAGTGGAGATGGTAACTGAAGAGCGACTCCGGGGGCATGCGGTGGTGAGGGTTGAATGGACACCGGACGTGACCGTCATCTTGGGGTCTTGGAGGAAGAAGAGTGGAGAGGGAGGCAAGCGTCTGCTGCGAGAGAGCGATCAAGGATTTGAGGTTGGAAAGGGTAGCGGAGAGATCGGGAGCTACGGTGCCCGGATTTGGGAGCGGAGGGTTTTGAGGAAGAGAGTGGTGGGAATTGGGGTTAGTGCTGAAGGAGGGGTTAAGGTTAGGGTTAGGGATTGGTGCCGAGAAGGGGAACGGCAGGCTTGGATGTGGAGACGTTGGGGGATTCATGGAGATGCCGAGCTTCTGCTTCACTGAGTCTGGGAAGAGAACCTCTAATGGAGCCTTTCTGCGGCGGAATTTGCTGACGCACGGTCTTGAAACGTCTTCGCGGAGGAGTGGAAGAAGGAGACGGTCTGAAACGTTTCGAAGGGTCAGAAGAAGGCGAGTTTGGCGCGATTATCGTATTGGTGGAAACTATTTCTTAAAAAACCCTCGTTTTGAAACTTTTTGCTTCTATACCATCGCTCTAGATCGCAGGAAAAACATGCGACCAGAGTGTGTAAGTTAACCGCATAACAATACCGTGATCTATTATCGCGAAAATGCACCATTTTAATAAACGCGACGTGAAACGGTGCATTTAACCAACAATAGATCCGAGGTATTCCTCCGACCTACCGTCGACTAAATTCCAGCCATAGCTCTTTCCTCCTGCATAGCCGCGGCTCTAAATCGGTCAATCTCCTCCCAATCCTCTCAATTTCCTGCGACCTCCCATCTTCATCTCAACCTAGCGCAATCCCCTTAGGGCTTGTTTGGATTGAGGGGTGAGGAGGTTTATGGAGGGGAGGGTTATGGAGGGTTATGGAGGTAGGGGTTATGGAGGTTTATGGAGGTGGAGGGTTATGGAGGGTTATGAAGGGTTATGGAGGTGTAAGGTTACTGAGATTTTTAAAGGTAGACATCACGGAGAATTTCGTAACCCTCCGTAACCCCCCAAATTGGGTGGTTGAAAATTTAGCTTGGAGGAGGTTTATGGAGGGTTGAAAACAACCCTCCATAAACCTCCATAACCCTCCATAACCATCCTATTTTAATTCCCAAACGAGGGCTGAACTTACACCTCCATAAACCTCCATAAACCTCCTGTTTGCCAAACAAGGGTTAGACTTAACCCTCCATAACCCTCCCCTCCATAACCCTCCTTACACCTCAATCCAAACAAAGCCTTATTGTGCCACTTGCTCGTCGTGCGATCTCTCCTTCTCAATCTCAAGGAAGCCGGTTGTTCATCTCCTCCTTTTGGGTTTCCATCCGCAAACTCTTCATGAAATTAAGCCAGTATGTTTGATTTCTCTTCATCCAATTCACAGGCTATACTTTAGTTTATTAGTATTATTGGTAATTATTTGTGTCGTTAGGATTTCGTTATTTGATTTGATGACATTCAAGCTTTATGTAATGAGGTAACAAGTATGGTTTTGTTTGATGTGCAATGAAGTGATAAATATGGTTTCCTTCAATTTTAGTTTTATAATTTGTATGACTAAGTTTATTATATTTAGTGTTATTGACATATGTTTATGCTTTAACATTTGATATTTAGTTGAAAATGGAGAATTGTATTACATTTTTGGTGTATGAGAATGCAAATATCTCGTCGGGCGAAAATATTTAAGACTTAAAAAGACCGCTTTAAACTTATAATATTGATTTTACGAGACATAATAAGCTTTTAGAATTAGGTAACAATTATCACATTTTGATTTTTTTTATCTACAAATTGTTGTTCCACTCCAATCTGTTTCATTTTTCCACCATTTGCTTATGTAGAATGTTTGTGCATCCCAATGAATTCGGTTTTCTTAAGGTTTACTACTAATAATAATATGAAATTCGAACGCATTGATCTGGCAAATTCAATAGTCTCATCCTGACCCAGCTGACGGCTCTCTAAAATAAGTTAGACAATCTTGACAGTCTCATCCTAATCCAGTTGACAGACCACTGTAACAATTCAAACACTTGTAAGGAACTAGGCGAAGATCGTCTGCATGTATCTTATATGATATTTTCATCTTGCTGAACAAAAAAGGATATTATCATCTTCTTCCACCCGACTAAGATGCAATGGAAACCATCCAGTATTCCATGTGCTCGAATGACCCGAAGTCCGAATAACCGGTGATATAAAAAAAAATAAAACAAAACAAAACAAAAGGAAAGTGCTCGAGTGACCTTGAGTGCTTTGTCAGCCATGCCAGTGCTATGGAATTTTCCGGCTGGTATGTCAAAGTCTTCGACCGGAGCAGCTCTTAATCATGGCATAAACTCTCTAGTTGATAACTGTGAATCATGGAAACAAATGAGTTTTCCCTAATTGTCCTAAGGAATTTTCCGTCAACTCCGACAGTTCAGTGAAACCGAGCACTAACACGAACAACTCTTCGTGCAGAAAGTAATTTGTTGAAGAGGGCATGATGCTTTGCAATGATGGTATCGACAAAGGACTGGTTTTCGCATACGCTGACATAAGAAAGGAAATGTGTTCTCATAACCAACCTGAGGTTGGCTCCAAATAGATGATCTCCTGATCGATCCTTAGACTGGGAGGGTTGACATGAATTTTTCTAGGGATCCCAGCCTGATCACAGATTAGTTTCGATGTGCGCTTCAGGTGGTAGGGGATATTGCGTGGTGCAAAAAAAGGGGGGGAAATGTGTTGTCGTTTCCAACGATGGAGAATGAAGGGTAGACTAGACTTTATACTGTCTGGACTGCGATTGCTCGGATTGGATCGTACTAGTTGAAAGTCGATCTACATGAAACCAGCAGAGGAAGTCGAGACCGGGTGAAGGTTTGTTTTAGCTCTTCGATGCTCAAGTCGATCTATGTTGGGGATCGCGATCTCTCCGATATCATCTCGTTTGAGACATCCCGAAACTAGACAGATGATATCGAATCATCTGTCGAGTCTCGAGATGTCTCGAACGAGATGATGAAAAGAAAAATTTAGAAACTTGACACCGAATATATGTGGAAAAACCCTCAACTCTGAGAGAAACAACCACGAACAAAATAAGAGATACCACTAGATCAAATCAAGGGATTACAGTCTTCAGTGATACTACCAATCCCAAACCACATTACAAACCGTACTCAGAAAAAAGTCGCAGCCCAATCTATCAAATTCTTATGCTCCAGTATTATAGAGAAATTCATCAAAAAGATCCCTCACTAGACTCTCTCACCAGGGCCCCAAGGCCCTGGGAATTTCATGGCATCGAAGCACACTGCCTTCACAACTTGTACAGTACCTTATTTATATCACAAGACCGCATCCTATTTGGCATTCAAGAAAATATCATCTAAATATATTTTCTAAATCAAACAAATTATTAGATCCATGATAGCATATTCAAACGAAGAAACAATATCCACAAAATCTCCCAAATATCTACTAAGATTCTGTCCAAGATATTTCGTGCTTCCAACTACGATCTTGATCGTTGATTGTTGTTTGCATATATCTCGGATCTTGAATCTGATCTCTAACTCGTTATTCAGCTCTTCCAATTTTCGAGTTCCGGCTTATACCGATACATATCCCAACAATCTATGCGTAAGAAGAAGACAAAAAATAGTAAATAATGAGAGGGTCATGTGATGATTGCCTCATGATTACTTTTGGGTATTTATAATAGAAGTTTTTAGGCGAGCTGAGATAATAAATTACGTGATAAATTTAGTTAATAGATATTTGAAATGTTAATAAACATTTCAAATTATGTTTAAAAAATGGATATTACTAATAGATAAAAATGTGACGTAACGTTTCATAATGATGTGTTAAACAATTATTAATTGTGTTGTACATGAATTGCTGGTGTTTATAGTTGTATCAGAAGATTACTACGGTAATAATGAATTGTTAACCATTAGGTTCCTGCCATGTGTCTGTAATGAACTATGAGGATCTCTTTAGTATAAGAAAAAAGATACTTTAGTTCTCGATGGGTTGCGATAATATGATGCATCTTCTTTCGAAGTATGGGGTCGTAGGGCACATCTTCTCCCAAAATAACTTCTCAAATTCGAATTTTGTGAATGAATAGACTTCACCCAAGTGAGCTTACCCCTAGCAAGCCCACCTAGTTCGAATTGAATTAGTCATAGTCATTCAACTTCGTGGATATTGATGATAAAAAAAAAGATTTCATTCTTTCATATATTTTGCTTTTATCATGTTGAAAAGTCAGTGAAACAGAGACACTACAAGAAAATGTGTATTTACCGACAGAAGAGGTGGAAGATAAGTGGTTGAAACAGTTAAAAAATTTGTCGGAAATCATGAATATCGACAAAATTATCGATCGAAGAAGTATCAACGTAAAAGTGCTCGTTGAAAATAATTATTAAGGAAATATCGACAAAACGGTGAATGAAAGTTATTTGATCAACATCTCTGTCACTAGTTGGTTAGAAGTTACCGACCAACTACTGGCCACTAGCGGGGTCAAAAGCTTTCAATTTCATCAAATAAATTTTTTTTAATTGTTTAGCTTTGAACTAGCTCAAGCCAGCTCCATAGAGGCATGCGACCACTAGCCATATTAATTGGGCATAAGAGTTGCTTCATGGAAAATCGAACTTGCATCTCCTCACTGGACAAAAATCTACTATTATTATTTTATCAAACAAATATATTTAGATGAACTAAGATAAATTGGTTGAGATTATTCAATATCTTTTTCTATTTAATAAAGTTTGAAATTCGAGCATAAGTAGAAAACCTAAAAACCGAAAAAAACTTGAACCTAAAATCCCAACCATTTCAAGAAAAATTTACTTGATCCAACCATTTTTACAAGTAAATAAAGAAAATTTATGATTAGAAGAGTTTTACTCTTAATAGATCCATCAAGTAAGAATATGGATCAATAGGGCCAATAAGATTTTGGATATCAGGCCATATGAAAAATCGATATAATATTTTGACTAATTGCCGACAAAATAATTTTTTCATAATTTGTCGGAAATATTTTTTAAAACAACTTGTCGACAAACATTGTTTTTAAAACAAAAATTAATATTTTTGACAAAATTTTGACCAAAATGTAACTACCGGAAATAAAATTTGTCTATAGTTTGTTGAAAACATTATTTTTAAAATAGTTTATCCATAATAAAAATTTAATCTTTTTGACCAAAATATTTCGTCGAAATTACAGATAATAAATTTTGTCTCTAATTTATCAGTAATTTGTCTAAAAAATTATTTTAAATATTTTTTTGCTTGAGGTACATTTCATTTATCCATTTATCAACAATAATTTGTCGATAGAATTTTGAAAAATTATTTGTTGGTAAAAATTAGACGATCAAACACTGTTTTCTTGCAGTGGGAACCGGCTACATCAACCAGAAGCAGGCTTGCTATTAAACTTCAAAGTTCTAACAAAGGCCAGTTACACGATTTCAAAGGAAAAGAACACCCCGATCGTGACAATTCACCCAACTGGTGGCATTTTCTCGTGCAATGCCCCATATCGCAGGGAAGCTCTGATACGCTTCCAAGGCTGTCAGTAACCAAGTAATAGCTGTTTTAGTAGTTACAGGTCTGGTTACTCGGCCACGTGATGGTCAAGCAATTCGGAGCAGGATACCCAGATTAATTTTGCACGATCTGGCCATAATTTAGAATTCGAGATTTGATAAGTTGGGTCGACACCGTGCTAGGATTCCTACCACTGTCAAAAGCCTTAACTGCTCCCTTTCTAGTACAACCACATTCATCTTCTTCACTATTCTTCCTGCCCCAAAACAAAGACAGATTTATTTTACTTACCACGAAGGATGGAGATTGAGCCCTCTCCGAGTTGCGAAAGTTCGGAGGTAAACTGAGCTCGTGCAAAGTCGAATTCTTGCTAATGTATTTCACACCGATCATTCCTACACTTTAAACTTGATACAACGGCATTCGTTGATTGAGAAAGCTGAACATCATCGCAAGTTAATCCGAGCATGGAGACACTTCCCCAGTAGAATTCGCATCGGGCAGACAAAATGCAGATTCTGAAAAGAAGACACGAATGGAATGAAGTTTACCTTATGTGCTAAATATGGGAAGTGGTACTAGCAGAAAAAGGATGATTCCTGCCAACAAAGTTGTCAAAGAAAACAGAGGTTAACTGTAGCAAATCTAGTAGTTTGGTTTATGCAGCAGTTAGAAGGTCACACAACCACAAGATTTTAATTGTCCAACGACCGAAGATTTGGTTAATCTCCTCAGTTAGTAACAAATAATCTGGGAGCAGTTCAAGTTGCCCCTATAAATTTGTACACTATCACCGTGCTTAGTTTATCTTACACTCAATTCTAACACATTCAACAGCTAGACAAGGGTCAAGACCTCAATCATAGGATGAAGAACCTCGGTTTAGGCTTGCTTGTTTCTGTCGTGGCACTGGTGTTTTCATTTGTTTCAGCCTATGATCCGGACCCTCTTCAGGACTTCTGCGTGGCGATTGATGAACCGCACGATGCAGGTGCGTACTCTGGTTGACCTTCTAGTTGCAAGAACAGCATTCCACATTATTATTTTAATTTCTCGAAATACATGGAAATAACAAGGATTGAACTCCAGCATTTGATGTGTACATGAGACAGGAAATACACAACCTCGTACTTGCTTTCTTGGAGGGAAAGCAAGCAGAAAAATCAAAGTAGAAGGCCATTTGAATACAGTGTTTTAATAGGAGAAGCAAAAGGCTTTCACTGGTTCGATATATTTTGATCAGGGACTTGATCTTTCAATGCAGTGTTTGTGAACGGGAAGTTCTGCAAGAACCCGAAGCTTGTCAAAGCAGCCGATTTCTTCTTCTCGGGGCTCAACATCCCCCGGAACACATCGAACCCCGTCGGGTCCACAGTCACCCAAGTGTTCGTGGAACAGTTCAAGGCGCTCAACACCTTGGGGATCTCCATGGTTCGTATCGACTTTGGAATCAGTGGTGTGAACCCACCCCACATTCATCCTCGTGCGAGCGAGATCTTAGTTGTACTGGAAGGCACCCTTCTCGCCGCGTTCATAAGCTCGAATCCTGAGAACCGTCTCTTCGCGGAGATACTTCACCCGGGAGACATCTTCGTCTTCCCAAAAGGGATGATCCATTTCCAATTCAATATTGGGAAGACGAATGCAGTTGCCTTTGCCTCGCTCAGCAGCCAGAACCCAGGAATCATTACCGTTGCCAATGCAATATTCAACTCGAACCCGCGTATTAATCCCGAGGTCCTTGCAAGGGCATTCCAGCTTGACGAGCAAGTGGTGGAGGAACTTCAGAAGAAATTCTGGTATTACAACTAGGGTTAAACTACAGCCAGAAGGAGTTTCCTGGACACAGACAGATGAGGACCGGTTCTATGTTGTCTTGGTGACTTACTGTAATTCGTTTGGTCGTGCTGTTCCCCATATGTTTTCCTGGTGTTAAGCATATGCTGTTGCACACAACTATGTGTTGATCTGTGTAATAAAAGTGTCCCGGTTTGCTAAAATCCTTCCATGAGAGCGACAGTGCATCTAAACCCCATACTTTCCCTCCAAGAAAATCAATTCGTGCATGATATAAATGAACTGAGAAGTGCCAGATTTACTGCCCGGTTTTGGATTTCGGGGTCGGGTAAGGAGTGATTCGTTTTCCATTTGGCTTTTCGAAGCATGTACCAACTGAAACAGATAATCCCTAAGGCAAAGAAAGAGCGGAGCAGTTCAATAAGGCTCTTGTGCGGTCCCGAGTTCAGCTGGCTTAGCGCGGTTAGCTCGGGGTCAGCAAACAAAAAAGAATGCAACTGATGTAGCAGTGCGGGCCTCAAAAGGACTTCGGGTTGGGCCTTTTTTATGTGGGCTGAACAATGGGGCCTAATTTCTTTTTTGTGTCTGTTTTACCTTCCTCCAAGTGGCCGAGCCACAATGATTTTGTAATTTTGGGTAACTACGTTTGAAGTATTTAATGAGAAGAAGAATGAGCTAGGAGAAAGAGGCTTCCATTCTCGAGAAAACGATTATGCCCTAAATTTTTGGACACTGACCTCAGCCGTAGCTCTGCTCTGCTGAGCTTCCTTCGATCCTAAGGACCTTGCTGCACCATTCTTGGTATCGAGCCACAGCTCTCTCTCTGGTGATGATGGCTGAGAAGGAGAGCAGCAGTCACCTTGTCGACGATGAAGACCTTGACGTGAAGGCCCTCTAGGTCGCTGTGGGAGAGCTGAGCTAGAAATTCGACGGCTTCGCCATCGAAATGGAACAAGCTCTAGCTCAGCTTTCTCAGGGCACTTTGGTGAACCAACAACCCGTTTCGAACAAGCCCGCGAAGTTGCTCGAGGACCACCGATGGGTGACACTGGCTGCCATCAAACCACAAGAGTCTCGCAGCCCCTCTGATGAGTCGACGAGCTCGAGTGACAACCTCTTCCTCTACGAGCCCTTGTATATGAATCAGACAGTGATGATATCGAGGAGCTTGTCATGGGTAGGCGACGACCTGCTAGAAGATTCCACAATGCCCCATAGCCGAGTCATAGGGATTTCAAGCTTAAAATCGACCTCCCGAACTTCGATGGTCGACTTCATATTGAGGACTTTCTAGACTGGATTCGAACTGTAGAAAATTTCTTAGAGTACGCCGAGATAGAGGAGGGACAGAAAGTTAAGTTCAGAGCATACAAGTTAAAGCTGAGCTTTTGCTTGTTAGGAGCAACTCCAATACAGTACGAGACGCGAAGGAAAAACCCCCCATTCGTTCTAGGCCAAAAATGAAATGGCTACTCAAGGCATGCTTTCTTCCTTCTGATTACGAACAGATTCTACATCAACAAGTGCAGCAATGCTTGCCGTGCAATAGGAGTGTTGCTAACTACAAGGAAGAATTTTATCGTTTGGGAGCCTGGGTGGACTTAGCTGATACCGAATAGCAACAGGTGGCAATGTATGTTGGGGGGTCGAAAGAACAAATTGAAGACCACCTTACCTGCAAGACAATATGGTTGGTCTCGGATGATGTCAATCTTGCATATAGGGCTGAACTTCAATTGGCCGAATATGCTTTTAAACCACAATTCTCAAGCCACAGGAATCAGTTGGAGGGTGAAGGAGAATGAAGGAAGTTAAATAGCTCTGGTCCATCACGGGATAGGGGAGGATCAATTAAAGAAGTAAACGATGCAGCCCCTGCGATAAGAAGGTCGACTGATGTGGCATCTCAAGCCCCGAATCCATATGCTAGGCCATTGCCTGGGAGATGTTCTCGTTGCCATGAGCTGAGACATAGGTCGAACGAGTGTCCCAACAGGAAACCACTAGCCCTTGTTGATGGTGTTCCCGAACACGACTTAGAGGATGAGTTCCCGGGGCTCAACACTCTATGTGATGAGTATGGCGATGTAGAACTTGTGCCTGGTCACGAAGGCGAACAAGTTGGTTGCATTATCGAGAAGGTACTACTCACCCCACGCCAACAGAGCCCAACTCAATGAAATTCTATCTTTTGGACCTGTTGTACAATCAAGCAGAAGCTGTGCGATTTAATCGTCAATAGTGGAAGCACGGAGAATATTGTTCCCGAGCATTAGTGAAGGTTCATGCTCTACGCACTGATAAACATCCCCATCCTTGCAAAATGGGCTGAATACGACGAGGGGTCGACTGTAGGGTTACCGGGATATGTCGAGTGCCCTTATCCATTGGAAAGAGCTATCAAGATGAAATCATGTGCGACGTGCTAGATATGGATGCTTGCTACGTGATACTAGGGAGGCCATGGCAATTCAACCACAACATCGCTCACAAATGTAGGGAAAATGCATACTTGTTTCTTTGGAAAGGCCGTAAGATCGCCTTACTTCCCTTGGTGCTAGAACTGTTCTATTCCCCTGGGCCAGCAACCAACGAAGAACTTCTTTTCACTGTCAACATGACATAATTCAATTTGGCCATCAAGAAGAGTCGACTTTTGTTGGCGTTGGTCATAAAAGAAGGTCGGAGCATCAACGAAAATTTACCTGAAGAGATCCAGCACCTACTGACTTCTTATGAAGATGCCCTGTCGAAATATTAGCCCTAGGATTACCTCCTTTGAGAAGTATTCAGCATCAAATCGACCTACAACCTAGGTCTAGCCTTCCAAACTTATCACACTATCGGATGAGCTCGAAAGAGCACGGGATTCTGCAAACCATTGTGCATGATTTACTTCAGAAGCAGCTTGTGCGAGTAAGCCTTAGCTCCTATGCAATGCCTACTCTGTTAGTGCCCAAAAACGATGGGTCTTGGCGAATGTGCATGGATAGTCGGGCAATTAACAAAACAACTATCAAGTATAGATTTCTAATTCCTCGACTCAAGGATATGCTGGACAAGATGGTTGGATCCCAAGTGTTTTCTAAGCTTGACCTTCGGTTGGGCTATCATCAGATCTGCATCAAGTCGGGTGACGAGTGGAAGACGGCTTTTAAAACACGAGAGAGGCTATTTCAGTGGCTTGTTATGCCATTTGGACTTAGCAATGCCCCTAGCACCTTCATGCGACTAATGAATGAGGTACTTAAACCATTTATTGGCAAGTTCGTAGTCGTTTATTTCAATGACACCTTGGTTTCTAGCAAAACTGAGCAGGCACAGCTAGAACATCTACGAAAAGTACTTGATGCTCTTCGAAGCAATTAGCTTTACCTCAATGCCAAGAAGTGTTGTTTCCTCACCGACAAGATCTTATTCCTTGGATACGTAATTAGTCTGCAAGGCATCCATGTGGACCAGCAGAAAGTGCGAGCCATTGAAGAGTGGCCTACTCCATGTAACATCCATGAGCTTTGCAGCTTCGATGGCCTTATTACTTTTTATTGAAGATTCATTTGGAACTTTAGCTCAATTGCTGCACCATTGACTACCTGAAGAAGGGCAAATTTATGTGGGCTGCTTCTCAAGAACAAAGCTACACCATGCTAAAAAATATGCCAACTCAAGCCCCGGTTCTCGCTCTTCGTGATTTTGGCAATGTCTTCGAAGAAGAAACGGATGCTACTATGACTGGTGTTGGTGCTGTCCCGATTTAGGAAGGTCATTCGGTTAAGTTTTTCTCGAAATACACGGAAATAACAAGGATTGAACTTCAGCATTTGATGTGTACATGAGACGGAAATACGCAACCTCGTACTTGGTTTCTCGGAGGGAAAGCAAGCAGAAAAATCGAAGTAGAAGGCCATTTGAATACAGTGTTTTAATAGGAGAAGAAAAAGGCTTCCACTGGTTCGATATATTTTGATGAGGGACTTGATCTTTCAATGTAGTGTTTGTGAACGGGAAGTTCTGCAAGAACCCAAAGCTCGTCAAAGCGGCCAACTTCTTCGTCTTGGGGCTAAACATCCCCCGGAAAACATCAAACCCCGTGGGGTCCACCGTCACCCAAGTGTTCATGGACCACCTTAGGGGGCTCAACACCTTGGGTATCTCCATGGTCCGCATCGACCATGGAATCGGTGGTGAGAACCCGCCCCACATTCATCCTCGTGGGAGCGAGATCTTAGTTGTACTAGAAGGCACCCTTCTCGTCAGGTTCATAAACTTGAATCTTGAGAACTATCTCTTCGTGGAGATGCTTCATCCGGGAGACGTCTTCGTCTTCCCAATCGGGATGATCCCTTTGCAATTCAATATTGGGAAGACAAATGCGGTTGCCTTTGCTGCGCTCAACAGCCAGAACCCAGGAGTCATTACCGTTGCCAACGCAATATTCAACTCGAACCCACGTATTAATCTTGAGGTCCCAGGAGTCATTACCGTTGCCAACGCAATATTCAACTCGAACCCACGTATTAATCTTGAGGTCCTTGCAAGGGCATTCCAGTTCGACGTGCAGGTGGTGAAGGAACTTCAGAAGAAATTCTGGTATTACAACTAGTGTGAGACTACAACCAGAAGGAGTTTCCTGGACACAGATAGATGAGGACCGATTCTACATTGTCTTAGTGACTTATTGTAATTCATTTTGCCGTGCTGTTCCTTATATGTTTTCCTCGTGTTAAGCATATGCTGTTACATACAACTATGTGTTGATCTGTGTCATAAAAGTGTCCCGATTTGCTAAAATCCTCCCATAAGAGCGACGGTGCATCTAAACCACATGCTTTCCCTCCAAGAGAATCAATTCGTGCATGATATAAATGAACCAAGAAGGGCCGGATTTATTGCCCGGTCTTGGATTTTGGGGCCGGGTTGAGGAATGGTTCATTTTCCATTTGGCTTTTCGAAGCACGTCCCAACTGAAACAGATAATGCCTAAAGGCAAAGCCAGAGCGGAGCAGTTCGCTAAGGCTCTTGTGCAGTCCTGAGTTCAGCTGGCTCAGCGCGGTTAACTCGGGGTCAGCAAACAAAAACGAATGTAACTGATGTAGCAGCGCGGGCCTCAACTTGGCCTTCGGGTTGGGCCTTTTTTATTTGGGCTGAACATTGGGGCCTAATTTCCTGTTTGTGTCTGTTTTACATTCCTCCAAGTGGCTGAGGCACAATGTTTTTGTAATTTTAGGTAATTATGTTTGAAGTAAGTATTTAATGAGAAGAATGAGCTAGAAGAAAGAAGCTTCCATTCTTGAGAAAACGATTGTGCCCTAAATTTTCAGACATTGACCTCAGCCGCAGCTCTACTGTGTTGAGCTCCCTTTGATCCTAACGACCTTGTTGAGCCATTCTTGGTATCACAGCCACAGCTCTCTCTCCAGTGACGATGGCTGGGAAGGAGATCAGCAGTCACCTCGTCGACGGCGAAGATCACGACATGAAGGCCCTCTGGGTGGTTGTGGAAGAGCTGAACCTGAAGTTCAACTACTTCGCCACCGAAATGTGGCAAACTCTGGCTTAGCTTGCTCAGGGCCCTTTGGTGAACCAACAACCCATCCCGAACAGGCCCCATGAAGTTGCTCGAGGACCACCGGCGGGTGACACTGGCCTCCATCGAAGACTACCCCATCCACAAGACCCCCACAACTCCTCTAATGAGTTAGACGAGACCGGGCGACAACCACTTCCCCCGCAAGCCCCTGTATCTGAATCAAACAATGATGATATCGAGGAGCTTGTCATGGGTAGGCGATGACCCACAGGAAGATTCTGCAATGCCCCACAGTCAAGTCATAGGACTTTCGAGCTTAAAATCGACCTCCCGAACTTTGATGGTTTGCTTAATATTGAGGACTTTCTAGACTGGGTTTGAACTGTAGAAAATTTCTTTGAGTACGCTGAGATAGAGGAAAGGTAGAAAGTTAAGTTCGAAGCGTACAAGCTAAAGGTTGAGCTTTTGCTTGGTAGGAGCAGCTCCAATACAGTAGGAGGCGCGAAGGAAAAACTCCCATTCGTTCTTGGGCGAAAATGAAATGGCTAATCAAGTCACACTTTCTTCATTCTAATTATGAACATATTCTATATTAAAACTTGCAGCAATGCCGACCATGCAATAGGAGTGTTGCTGGCTACATGGAAGAATTTTATCGTTTGGGAGCTTGGGTGGATTTAGCTGATACTGAATACCAGCAGGTGGCAAGGTATGTTGTGGGGTCAAAAGAATAGATTTAAGACCACCTTGCCCTTAAGACCATATGGACGGTCTCGGATGCTGTCAATCTTGCACATAGGGCTGAACTTCAATTGGCCAAATTTGCTTTGAAACCACAATTCTCAAGCTACAGGAATCAGTTGAAGGGTGAAGGAGAATGAAGGATGTTAAACAGCTCTAGTCCATCAGGAGATAGGGGAGGGTCAACTAAAGAAGTAAACGATGCAGCTCTTGCTATAAGAAGGCCGACTAATGTGGCACCTCAAGCCCCGAATCCATATGCTAGGCCATTGCCTGGGAGATGTTTCGCTGTCACGAACTGGGACATAGGTTGAATGAGTGTCCTGACAGGAAACCACTAGCCTTTATTGATGGTGTTCTAGAACATGACTTAGAGGATGGGTTCCCAGGGCTCAACACTCTATGTGATGAGTATGGCGATGTAGAACTCATGCCTGGTCACGAAGGCGAGCGAGTTGCTTGAATTATCGAGAAGGTACTTCTCACCCCATACCAACCGAGCCCAACTCAATGAAATTCAATGTTTCGGACCCGTTGTATCATTAAGTAGAAGGTGTGCGGTTTAATTGTCAATAGTGGAAGCACGGAGAATATTGTTTCCCGAGCATTAGTGAAGGCTCTTGCTCTACGCACTAATAAACATCCCCATCCTTACAAAGTGGGCTGAATACGACGAGGGCTGGACTCTAAGGTTACCGAGATATGTCGAGTGCTCTTATCCATTAGGAAGAGCTGTCAAGATGAAATCATGTGAGACATGCTAGATATGGATGCTTGCCACGTGATACTAGGGAGGCCATGGTAGTTCGACCACAACATTACTCACAAAGGTAGGGAAAAGACATACTTGTTTCTGTGGAAAGGCCGTAAGATCGCCTTACTTCCCTTGGTGCTAGAACTGTCTACTCCACTGAGCTCTGCAACCAAAGAAGAACTTCTTTTCACTGTCAATGTGACATAATTCAATCAGGCTGTCATGGAAAGTTGACTTTGGTTGGCGCTAGTCATAAAAAATGGTGGGAGCATCAACAAAAATTTACCTAAAGAGATCCAGCACCTGCTGACTTCTTATGAGGATGTTTTATCAAAAGATCAGCCTCCATTACCTCCTTTGAGAAGTATTCAGCATCAGATCGACCTACAAACTGGGGCTAGGCTTCCAAACTTATCGCACTACCGGATGAGCCTGAAAGAGCACGAGATTATGCCGAGCATTGTGGATGATTTACTTCAAAAGCAGCTTGTACGGGTAAGCCTTTAGTGCCTACTCTATTAGTGCCCAAAAATGACGGGTCGTGGCGAATGTGTGTGGATAGTCGAGCAATTAACATAATAACAATCAAGTACATATTTCCGATTACTTGACTCGAGGATGTGTTGGACAAGCTGGACCTTCGGTCGAGCTATCATCAGATCTGCATCAAGTTGGGCGATGAGTGGAACATGGCTTTTAAAACACAAGAAGGGCTATATGAGTGGTTTCTTATGCTATTTGGACTTAGCAATGCACCTAGCACCTTCATGCGACTAATGAATGAGGTACTTAAACCATTTATTGGCAAGTTCTTGATGTTCTTCGAAGCAATTAGCTTTACCTCAATGCCAAGAAGTGTTACTTAGTCACCGACAAGATCTTATTCCTTGGATACGTAATTAGTCCGCAACGCATCCATGTGGATCGGCAGAAAGTACGAGGCATTGAAGAGTGGCCCACTCCATGTAACGTCCACAAGCTTCGTAGCTTCCATGGCCTTGCTACTTTTTATCAAAGATTCATTCAGAACTTTAGCTCAATTGCTGCACCACTTACTGACTGCCTAAAGAAGGGCAAATTTATGTGGGCTGATCCTCAAAAATAGAGCTTCACCATGCTAAAAAATATGCTTACTCAAGCTCTGGTTCTCACTGTTCCTAATTTTGACAAGGTCTTCGAAGTAGAAACGGATGCTAGTATGACTGGTGTTGGTGCTTTGCTAATTCAGGAAGGTCATCCAATTGAGTTTTTCAGCGAAAATTGAGCGAAGCTCGGTAGAAATGGACCCTGTATGAGCAAGAACTCTTTGCAGTTATCCGAGACCTACACCATTGGAAGCACTTCCTTTTTTTCAAGGAGTTTTTTCTTCACTACGATCACCACTCCTTGTAGTTCCTAAACTCACATAAGAGCCTGAGTCGTATGCATGCTCGGTATGTTTTGTTCCTCTAGAAATTCTCCTTTGTCTTCAAACATTGTCCCAAGTTCAAAAATACAGTGGTTGATGCTCTAAGTAGACGAACATATCTCTTGGCCACGTTGAAAATTGAAATCATTGGGTTTGAAGCCTTAACAGACTAGTATGCTGTTGATGATGATTTTGGGAAGATCTAGGATCAGCGTCAAGAAGGACTGCCACCACTTGACTATCACATACTGCATGGGTACCTTTTTAAAGGCAATGCTTTGTGCCTTCCTCGAACTTCCTTAAGGGAACAATGCATTAGAGAGATTCATGCCAAGCCGCCCACCCGGGACGAGACAAGACTCTAAGTGTGCTAGCTAAAAAATTTTATTGGCCTCAGATGAGGAAACAAGTTGAAAGGTTCGTTAAAAGGTGTGGGGTATGCCAACAAGCTAAGGGGACGGCACAAAATACCGGCTCGTATAACCCACGGCCTATCCCCGAAAATATATGACAGGATCTTACCATGGACTTTTTCCCAGGCCTTCCGAAAACACCTTGCCATGTTGATTCAATCTTCGTAGTTGTGGACCAGTTCTCCAAAATGGCACACTTCCTGCTATGCAAAAAGGCAGCTGATGCGAGCCATATAGCCAAGCTATTTTTTTGTGAAGTGGTTCACCTCCATGGAATTCCTCGATCAATTACACCGGATCGAGATGTTAAATTTGTAAGTCACTTTTGGAGGGGTTTATGGCAGCATCTTAACATTGCCCTGCAGTTCAACAGCACTTCTCACCCACAAATGGACAGCCAAATGGAAGTTGTCAATCGATCCCTCGGGAACATGCCTCGGTGTGTGGCTGGAGAACAACCGAAGCACTGAAATCTTGCCTTGCCTCAGATTGAATTCGCCTACAACAGCATGCCAAATCGGTCAACTGGATGATCACCATTTCCATCATTTACACCAAGCTTCGGATCAGTCCATCAATCTCGTGGCTGTTCCAAATCCAAAGAATAGAGCTGCTGCAGCCCTGCCGAGCAGATTGCTCAGTTGCATCAGGAGGTAAAGCAGCGGCTTGAACAATCCAACGCTCGATACAAGGCATGAGCTGAACAACATAGGCGAAGAAAGGTATTCAAGTTGGAGATTTGGTTATGGTTCACTTGCACAAAGAACAATTTTCTGTTGGAACTTATCATAAGCTACGAGCTCGGAAGTTTGGACCTTGCTGAGTCATTCACAAGGTGAATGACAATGCCTATGTTGTGGACTTACCTGATGATCTGCAGATCTCCAACACATTCAATGTGGCTGATCTCTATGAGTATTATCCCCCTGATGAAGCTCCAATTTACGAAGAGAACTTGGAGTCGAGTTCTTCTCATGGTGGGGAAGAAATGATGTAGCAGCGTGGGCCTCAACTAGGCATTTGGGTTGGGCCTTTTTTATGTGGGCTGAACATTGGGGCCTAATTTCCTTTTTGTGTCTGTTTTACATTCCTCCAAGTGGCCAAGCCACAATGTTTTTGTAATTTTGGGTAATTACGTTTGAAGAAAGTATTTAATGAGAAGAATGAGCTGGGAGAAAGCAGCCTCCATTCTCAAGAAAATGATTGTGCACTAAATTTTCGGACATTGACATCAGTCGTAGCTCTACTGTGCCAGGCTCCTTTCAATCCTAATGACCTTGTTGCGCTAGCAACATAAGGACTCAATATGCTTGGAATATCATCAGCTCGAATGACTATGTCCCTCATGGACATTGACAAATGTGCCACCAAGATTTTGTTGGCCATGGCAGGAGAGTGATCGGTTACATTCATGACGTTGAATCGGCTACAGAATAACAAGCTACTCGCCAAGTGCCTCGAGAAGGGAGACGCATTCTTCTCCCCTGAAGGGCTCATTCACTTCCCACTTCAAATCAGTGCTGGGAAACTAGAGCAGTGGCATTTTTGCAGGCCCGGCTTGACCGAGCGATTGGAATCTGGGCGACTGTGAGGATCACAGACTCAGTGTTCGGATTGAAGCCACCAATCAACTAATGTTCATGCCAAAGCCTTCCAAATGAAAGTATTCATCATTTTCTTGCCAGTGGAAAAAGAAGAATCCCTAAAGGCGATGACAAATACTACATTCTTAACCAGCTCGTACCATTGAACAGATATTTTCAAGATTAATTGTGTTGGGTACTGTACTAACTTGTGTAACTTTTGCCACTGATATTTGGAATTAGAATGTAGGTGCATTTCGATACGAAGCAAAAACATTGAGTAGAGGACCATGATATCAATTTAAAAAGAAGGAGAAAAAAAAAAGACAACTCATATGTTTCATGAGGTGCAAGCACTTTTCTACTACAAATGAACACGACGGGTAAATTGATGGTGGATTGCAATCCACTACTCTATTTCAGTTTCATCTTCCCTTTTATATCGTGGGATATCCAGAATTTGCCCGACTAATTCCCATGGACCTGTAGGCAAGCTTTGGATGGTGGGGTCCGGGAGGCCATCTTGATTGCCTCGCCGAGCAATCAACAAAGTGCTTTTAGTCGGTGATATGGACCAACACACACCTAATCCATGACCACCCGACTTGCCATGCCACCCGACTCGCCATGGCATGCCACCACCCGACTTGCCATGCCATGCCACCACCCGACTCGTCATGCCACACCACCACCAAACTCGCCATGGCACGCCACCACCCGACTTGCCATGGAGTCTATCATCAAAGCACATCAAGAGTGCTATCCCTCGCGTGCCAGGCACGTGAGGACACAATGACGTCATCTGCCCGTATGAACGGTTTTATAAATAAGTCCTTATGGGACCAGGTAAAAGGAGGAACATTCCATTCCACCACACACTCTTCCCTTTCATATTCCCATATCCTCTCTCTGACTTAGGCATCGGAGGGCCTTTCCGGGGAACCACCCCCGGCTCGGCTTTGTGTAGGTCCCCAGGAGCCTTCGTCGGAGCGGCCCGTCACCAGTAACCCGAAGTCCACCCCGATAGGCCATCCGGATCACCCGAAGGACCTATCATTTTGTGCTCTCGTTGAGAGTCTGAAGCCGCTGACCTACGAACCACCTTCTAGACTGCCACCGCGCGCCCACACCGCCATGCCACCCTGACATGAGCGCTCGGAGGTCGTCTCCCCTTCTGTCGGTGAAGGAGGAGCCCCTCCCCTGCCATCTCAAGATCCGGTACCAGCCCTCCCCAGCACCTCTTCCCAGGCACCACCTCCAGAATGGTTGGTACAAGTACAGGAGATGATGTCCACGATGGCTGAAACCGTTAAAAACGCTGTTCATGAACAAGTTCGGGAGGAAGTGCTGGCAACACTGGCCCAACATCCCCCTCCGGAACCGGAGCGGCTGGTAGCAGCACGACGCCCCTCAGCCCACACTAGTGTCAGCTGCCCCCTGGTGGCGGAGGTCCCAGACAACTCGGAGTCGACGGAGTCCACCCCGTCCAAGGCGCCTGAAAATCTGAACTCGAGAATCAAGGCTGATACACCAGCAGGGACCCCACAAAATCAGCCTGATTTTCGAGAACAATGGCTAGGGGGAGGAAATACAACTCAGCAGCCTTTTTGTCCCTTGGTAGGTAGACAAAACATCCCCAACATTGGTGGTGTGCAGATGTCAAAACCATACTGGTACGGACATGGTCCCACACAACACCCTTCTGTCACCCCGCCGCCTCCCTACATCCCTGTACCGCCCCAACCTGGTTTGGGGACCCCACTAGCCCAACCCTACTTGACACGGGCCTACGACCACAATGACGTCCGACCTCCGACTTACGCCTCATTGGAGGACCAAATCAAGATCCAAGTAGAAAAGGGCCTTAAAGATACTCAACAAAGGGAAGTCATCCTTGCACGACGATGACCCAGACTCTCCCTTCACTTCGGAGGTCTTGGGCGCGCCTGTCCCGCTACTTCTTAACTTTCCCCAAGTCCCCCACTATGAGGGAAAGTCAGACCCCAAGGCACACCTATGCCTTTTCTGAGACACAATGATCGCCAGAGGGATTACGGATACCCACATGTGCCGACTCTTCCCATCGACTTTGAAAGGGGCAGCTTCCTCTTGGTTTCACTCCCTCCCGACGAGGTCCATCGCCACATTTCAGGAGTTGCGGAGGCAATTTCTCGCACGTTTTGAAGGCAGCATGAAATTGAGGAAGGAGATTGGGGATTTATTTTCCCTCAGACAGAGAGACGAGGAAAGCCTAAAGGCCTATTTGACTCGGTTCATGGAGCTGGCAATGGATGTCCAACCTCTAAACCAAGCCGAAGCCATCCAAGCCTTTCGCAATAGCATACGTAACTGGGACGTCGGGGTCGAGTTGACAAAGAACCCGATAAGCACGTTGGGCGACCTCCAACGTATTGTCAATCGCTACGTGCAAGTTGAAGAGTCAGTAGCCCCCTGGAATGCGCGATCCCGAGATACACGCATTGATAAAAGGAAAGCTGACCCACCGGCTTTCGATGGAAGAAAGACAAAATTGGCATTCCTGAGGCCACCCCATCCCACTTACAAGTCAGACCCATTGCGCTTCACACCTCTAACGGCCCCAAAGAAGGAGATCCTCAACGAAGTCAAGCGCAAAAAACTATTGGAGCTGCCCAGACCGCCCTTCCATAAGGGAGATCCCCATAGTGGGAAATACTGCGACTATCATGGACGATGGGGGCATGATACAGAGTCATGCCACGACTTGCAAGTGAAAAGTGAGAGACTTGTCCAACAAGGCGAACTAAAGCCCTATGTCAGAGGGTCCCGACCAGGGAAGGAAAGCCACCGAGATGACATGAGGAGAGACGGACCTCACAGAAGAGGCGGGCGGGAGCATGCCCCAGCCAGGATAATAGATGTCATCTTTGGGGGCGATGACATACTTGCAAATGGGAAGCGAAAAGCCAAGCGTGCTGTGTATGAGGTACGCCAATCCCAGGGCCAAAAACGACGCGTCGACACGCCCAGTGGGAGAGCGAGTCGATCTCTTTTCAAGGTTCCGACTCCTCTCATGTCGTGCACCCCCACAATGACGCCCTTGTCGTAACCATAAAAGTCGGTGAATTCGACATCAAGAGGGTCCTTATCGATACAGGCAGCTCGGCCGACATCCTCTTCCATGATGCTTTCCTTAGAATGGGAGTGCTTAACTCAGCACTGCGCACCACACATACTCCTCTCGTTGGCTTCACTGGGCAATCCATCACACCTAAGGGCATAATATCCCTCCCGGTCACCTTTGGCGGAGGAGATCGGCGGGTCACCCATGAGGTCCAACTAATGGTGGTGGACACACCATCTCCATATAACATGATTATCGGGCAAAAAACTTTAAACACATTCAAGTGTGCAGTTTCGACATATCACCTCAAAGTGAAGTTCCCAACTTGTGCAGGAGTCGGAGAGATCTTGGGCGACCAAGTGGCGGCACGCGAATGTTACGTCAATGCCCTCTATGGAACAAAAGACTCGGAGGAGGCCCTCCAAGTTGAGTAACCGATCCTCGCGAGATTGACTGCACCAGACCCAAACCTATGGAAGAGCTGGAGGAAGTCCAAGTCGGACCCCCGGGTGGAGAAGTCAAGGTGGGATCCAATCTCCCCAGCGAACTCAAGAATGCACTTGCGGAGTTTCTCCGCTCGAATGCTGATGTATTTGCTTGGCAACCATCTGATATGCCGGGCATTGATGCCTCTATCATCACTCACAAGTTGGGGGTCCTCCAAGGGGCTAAACCTATCAGGCAAGCAAAACGACCACTCCTCGGACCTCAGTTGGCAGCTGTCCGGGAGGAAGTCCGAAAACTCGAGGCGGCAAGGTTTATCCGACTTATTCGGTATCATGAGTGGATATCCAATGTTGTGATGGTCAAGAAGGCCAATGGGAAATGGCGAATGTGTGTAGACTTCACTGACTTAAATAAAGCATGCCCCAAAGATTGCTACCCACTTCCCAGGATTGACCAGCTGGTGGATGCCACATCTGTTCACGCTCTGCTAAGTTTCATGGATGCATATTCCGGGTACAACCAGATCAAGATGGACTCGGCAGATAAGGCGAGAACTGCTTTCTACACGGACGACGCAGTATATTGTTACACGGTCATGCCTTTCGGATTAAAAAATGCTGGGGCCACTTACCAAAGGTTGGTCAATCACATGTTTAGGCAGCAAATGGGCCGCAACGTGGAAGCCTATGTGGACGACATGTTGGTAAAATCCCTGGAGGCCAACGACCACATATCCTACTTGGCGGAAACGTTTGATACCCTCCGAAAATATAACATGTGGCTCAACCCAACCAAGTGTGCATTTGGCGTCCAATTAGGGAAGTTCCTAGGCTACCTGATCACTCAGAGAGGTATCGAAGCCAACCCAGAGAAGCTGAAGGCCATACTTGACTTACGCCCACCCAAAAATGTGAAGGATGTCCAGCGTCTGACAGGCCGACTTGCTGCTTTGGGACGATTCCTAGCAAAGTCGGGCGACCGATGGCTTCCATTCTATGAGACCCTTAAAGGCACAAAGAGGTTTTCATGGGATGCTGGGTGCGATAAGGCTTTCGAGGACTTGAAGTCGTACCTTCATAGCTTATCGGCCCTTGCAAAACCAGAGGTAGGCGAGACTCTCTACCTATACTTGGCGGCCTCGTCTCGGGCGGTCAGTGCCGTCCTCATTAAGGAGGTGGGCACTACTCAGCACCCCGTGTATTTCACCAGCAAGGTCCTTCAAGGGGTAGAACTGAACTACTCCCCTATCGAGAAAGTCATCTTCTCCTTGGTAGTTGCCAGTCGCCGACTCCGACCCTACTTCCAAGCCCATCCAATCGTCGTCTATACCGACCAGCAGTTGAAGACAATCCTCCACCGACCGGACTCATCCGGCCGACTTGTCAAGTGGGCTGTTGAGCTTAGCGGATTTGGCGTCGTCTACCAACCACGATCGGCTATCAAGGCACAAGCGTTGGCTGATTTCGTATCTGAGGTAGCGGGGTTGTCCGAAGAAGAGAACCAACCAACTCCTTCGAACTCAGAGGTATGGACACTCATGACAGATGGGTCATCAACAAGGCAAGGAGCTAGCGCCGGGTGTGTCCTCGTAACCCTGAAGGGCCTCCAAATGAAGTACGCTATAGTCCTCTTCTTCAAGGCAACCAACAATGAAGCTGAATATGAGGCCCTGATAACAGGCCTCTTCATAGCAAGAGGGGCAGGGGTGGACCGACTTCATGTCAAGACCAACTCTCAATTGGCAGTCCACCAGATAACAGGAGAGTGCAGCGCCAAAAGTGACAAAATGCATGTGTATTTGGGAAGAGCACGGGACCTTTTATCCAAGTTCGGACACTACACGGTCTCTCTCATTCCCAGGGAGGAAAACATGGCAGCGGACGCCCTCTCAAAGATTGGTACCGACTCCCTTGCAGAGGCCGGAGTCCACTTTGTGGAATACCGGGCAATCAAAAGCTCCCAGATATACACCTCTCCACTGGTCCTCGAGGCCAACAATGCCCACAATTAGACGACTCCAATAAGGAAATATCTGGACGAAGGGACACTGCCGACTGACCCAGAGGAAGCCAAGCGAGTCAAGATGACTAGCGCCCGCTACACAGTCGTGGATGGAGTACTGTACAAAAGAGGATACTCCTCCCCTCACCTAAGGTGTGTGGATAAAGAAGAGGGGAACTACCTCTTGAGGGAGATTCATGAGGGAATATGCGGGGCCCATGAAGGGGGAAGGTCGGTGGCAAACAAGGCTTTGCGCCAAGGATTCTACTGGCCGACTATGAAAGAAGACGCCCAAGAGCTGGTGAAGAAGCGTGTTGCCTGCCAGCGGCACGCTAACATCTCCCACCTCCCGCCAACAGACCAACAACCTCTTCCTAGGCCTTGGCCTTTTGCTCAATGGGGGATTGACCTGCTTGGACCCTTCCTGCAATCCAAAGGACAGAAAAAATTTCTCATCGTAGCAGTGGAATATTTTACGCGATGGGTAGAAGCAAAGCCAACCGGGAAAATCACAGAGGATGTCATTATTGCCGTCCTCAAAAAGCACATACTCAGCTGCTTCGGGGTTCCCAAGACCCTGGTATCCGACAATGGAACTCAGTTCTTCGGGGGGGAAGGTTAGAGAATTCTGTCGGGCCTTCAAGATTCGCCAAAATTTTACCTCCGTGCTCACCCCCAATCTAACGGGCAAACCGAGGTGACCAACAGAACACTCCTCCATGGACTTAAGACTAGAATGGAAGACTTGGGAGGCTCATGGGTCGAAGAGTTGGATAGCGTCCTGTGGGCTTATCGAACGACCCCATGAGGTCCCACAGGAGAGTCTCCCTTCAGCTTAGTTTACGGGGTTGAAGCTGTCCTTCCCCTTAAGATCGGCATACACAGTCTTCGGGTTGAGAAGTTCGACCCGCTCACCAATGAATAGGGCATCCGTACCAGCCTCGACTGGCAAGAGGAAGCTCGCCTCATCGCCCAAAGGAAAGCATTGGAGGCAAGCAGGGCGGCCGCTCGACTCTTCAACAAAAGAGTCAAACCTAGAAACTTCCATGTCGGTGAACTCGTCTTGCATCGAAACACATTCGGTTCGCAGCTAGACAAAAACAAGTTTTCACCAAATTGGGAAGGCCCCTACAGAATTAAAGAAGTGAAGGGTCCAGTGGCCTATGCACTCGAAGACATGAACTGTCGGGCGCTTCCCCGGACCTTCCACGCTGAAGTGCTCAGGAAGTTTTATCAGTAAAATCAAATATGTATGCCTAGTACTCTGATAGACTTCTTATTGTAATTTGGCTCAAGAAGCCGCAAAGTAATGAAACGAGTACTTTGGCTGGACGAGGCATAATTCCCCTGATACATGCACCCGACTCACGAAGTTCAGTGCCCATTGACGAGATCAAGGAATAGATCTGTTGGAACTCAACCATTGCTCAAACTAGTCACGATATCCCCTACTACCGACTTCCTATCACGACGACCGGCTATTATAAGCCTGACTATGATACATGTCGGGCTCCGATTTTGCTAAGTCAGGTCTCGTCAACCAAAGCATCTACCGAGTCGGATTTTTACAAGTCAAACCACTGCGACCAGGATGGTACCTACATTGCTCAAGTCCAACAAACCTCAGTTTAAGCCAAACCTCCCCAATTGCACTAGCCTTCTGGGTAGACTCTTACCCTACTTTAGAAGGCCTGAACTTCCACTTCCGACATTTAAACTCGAAGCCCGATGCCGCCGGTGTCGGCCACGGGATCCCCCGGACCCATGCCCACCCGAAGCCCGACGTGCCAACTCGAAGCTCGACGCCGTTGGTATCGACCACAGGATCCCCCGGACCCGTGCCCACTCGAAGCCCGACGCCGCCAGTGTCGGCCACAGGATCCCCCGGACCCGTGCTAACTCGAAGCCCGACGCCGCCGGTGTCGGCCACGGGATCCCCTTGGACCCGTGCCCACTCGAAGCCCGACGCCGTCGGTGTCGGCCACGGGATCCCCTTGGACCCGTGCCAACTCGAAGCCCGACGCCGTCGGTGTCGGCCACGGGATCCCCTTGGACCCGTGCCCACTCGAAGCCTGACACCGCCGGTGTCGGCCACGCTATCCCCTTGGACCCGTGCCAACTCGAAGCCCGACGCCGCCGGTGTCGGCCACGGGATCCCCTTGGACCCGTGCCAACTCGAAGCCCGACGCCGCCGGTGTCAGCCACGGGATCCCCTTAGACCCGTGCCCACTTGAAGCCCGACGGCGTCGGTGTCGGCCACGGGATCCCACGAAGTGAGCCACGATTGAAAGGGCGTCTCCCACACAAGAACCCACCCACGAAGTGAACGCTCTCCCCTGACGCTATCGATTTCTATGGGAGTCGACTACCCCGACTCCAGCTGACCCATGACCGACTTCCGGCCGACATCCTATGAAGGCGAGCGTCACAACAACCGAACCACTATGATCCCACGTGCGTCTAGCTCGGCGCTGATGGACACCGACAAATGTAATTTCATTAGAAACTAACGTTCCACATACCCTTACATAAACACATTCCAAAAATCCGTCGCAGTTTCTCTGCAAAATAATGAAGGAAATCGCAAAAACGTAGTCCAGCCCTCGCACAACTAAATCAAGCCACCTGCTCCAGGGGAAGATGATCTTGGCAAATTGCCTAATAGAGCCTCAAGTCCAACAAAGTGGGGATGTGACGCTTCAATGTCGATGGCCTTCACCCCTCGAGCGAGTAAGCCCTTAGCTATAGAGACCACAAGCCGCTTGTACTCGACCTGCCCAGCAGCCCTTAGTTTGTCACGAAACGCCTGGGACCCTCGAAAGGTGCCCACAGCTGCCTCTAAGTCAGCCTCGTGCTCTTTAGAACCCCTATAAGATAGACGGGCCTCTCCCAGCATGGCTTGGAAGGATTCCGACTCCTTGAAGTCGGCGACCGCCTTCTGCGCGATAGAGGGAAAGCAGGACAACTCCTCATGCATCTCTTTGAGTTGGACCTCCATGTCATCCACTTTCTTTTTGAAGTCGGAACCCCAACACAACATAGGCGAGATGTCCTGCACAATAGAGTCCAAAAGGCCAGGGAGACCCTGTCCTGGTTGGTAGACTGAGGACGCCACAGTCTTCCTCCACTCCCTTATCTTGGAGTATCTCTTTTCGACTTTGCCAAGTCGGGTACGGGACCCCTCCAGATCAGTCTCAAGTCGGTCGACTCTCTCCTTTAGCCCCTCTACTTCAGCTCGTGCATCAGACAATTCTTTCTCTGTGACGTCCCTAGCAGCCTTCACTCCCAACTCTTCCAGTTGCTCGTGCATGGCGTTAAGACCCTGCAAGGAACGAGCATTAGTCTACAATATGGACACACACGCACCTAGATAAATACTACAAAGACACAACAACCTACCTGAAAGTGATACGATTTGAACCGGTTGAAAGTCCCTTCAGCACCCTCGAACCGACAAGCCACCGCTGCCCTAGGCGTGAACAAATGCTCGCTCACATGTTCCAGGACCTCGGGATGATACACAGAGAATATATTCTTCTCCGCAATTCCCCACACAGCACATGGCGCCCCCTTGCGTGGGTTAGCTGGCGAAGGTATAAGAAAAGGCCCCTCCGATTCCTCTTCCTCAAAGACCGAAAAAGCCACAGGCGATGCCCAAGGAGATCGGCCCCCTTCCGTCACAAGGGCAATGGCCTCTGTGGCAGCACCTATGGTAACCAAAAGTTCACCCTACATTTTTTTTCTTTCATTTTACAAAAACCGCATGCTCAACAAAGACAGTGCTCACCATCGGTGGAATCCACACCAGCAAGTAACAGATCCTCCGAGGCCATGTCCCCTGAAGGCTCGTAATCGGGGTCCACGGAGCAGGAAAGTCGTCTCGACTTCTTCATGGCGGGCGCAACAGCTCCAAGCGACCTGAGTGGGGAGGCCACGGGGAGACCTCGGCAATAGAGGATCTCCTAGGAGGCAGAAGTCGGGCTCCCGACGAAGCACTACCCGACTCACATGTAGTCGAAGAACCACGGGTAGGAGAGCACCTTGGCAACATCCGACTCCCCTCCTCCCCACCTGACCTCTCCGTGGGCCGACTCCCCTCAATAGCTCGGCTCATCCCTGCTCCCTTGGCTGCAGCAACCTTCCTCTTCCTTGTCTTCACAGGTGGCTCGACATCCTTGTCCCTCGCCTCTTTGAACTACTCAGCCACAGTATAATTGGCCTGCAACAAGTCGGCGACCCCTCCTGTAAGTCTGCAAAATCGAGGTCAGACGCAAACAGATTATCTGAAAAAGGGAAAAAGCAAGAAGTTAGGCAACATACCCAATTAGGCTCGATTGGAAGCTTCATGTTAGGAAATAAACCCGAGGACTCCCACAGTTCCTTTGATCCGATGAGCTCGGAACAAGGGAAGCCCCTACTCGGCATACCGGTCCTAATAAGCACATCCAAATGGTCCCTCTGGCTGGCACTATATGTCAAAAGCCTAAACTTATCATCAGGCACCGGACTGCTCCAGTTATGAGGAAAATTCCCGGGGTCGGCTATCAAAATCCAAGAGGACTTCCAACCCTTAACATTATCAGGTAACTTCGTAATTATTGCATTGTGTACTACACCACGGGCCCTAAAGGTAAAATAACCAATATCCCTATGACCGCCCCCTGACCTCTTCCCACCCCCAGCAACGAGAATGAGCTGATAATAATTTCTAAACAGCTCTAGGCTATACACTATGCCCTACTTACAGCACATGAGCACGAAACACGTCCACAACAACCATCCATTAGGTGCTACTTGGCCGGGGCTAATCCTATAGAACTGTAGCAAGTCAATAGCCAGTGGACTAAGAGGGAACCTCAATCGACCCACCAAAACCTGCTTGGCGTATATCGCTACCTCCCCGTCCTTGCTAGCCTGACATGCCGGCTCCTCGGGGGAGGGCAGCCGGGGTCTCAGTAACGGGCTGACCCTACTCTCCTCTATCACCTTCTTAAACATTCCCCAAGAAATTCCATTCCTAACATCATTAGCAGTGAATTCAGCGATACCGAGATCCAGACCGATGTTAAAATCCTCCGTGTTCCCTGGTAGATCCATCACAGCTACAATAAACATAACACGGAGCAGCACGTTAGAACCCAAACGGCACCTGGAAAGCATCGCGGCTGCCCCTCCCCGCCGCTTGCCGAGAACCATTGGCCCCACCAACTAGGACTCGAGCAACCGGACATTTGGGACTCCCCAAGGACAACCCCCACCCCCCATGGGTGACAACCACCACAACCCGACTACACATCAAAACGCACAATCGCCTGACTACAAACTGATAACCCGACATGAGGATGCCCGACACTTGAATCTTCCAATGCTTGACATCTGAGGCCTAATCCCTCATTTCTCGACGTCCCTAGGATGGGAGCAAGGAACCCTATGAGCCAAATAATATAAATCGCGAAATTGAAATTGTGGAAATGCCACCTAAACCTGAAAAACTCGAAATTGAGGGCCTAAACAATGGAATTTGGCCAAAAACCACTGACTGCATTGCAAAGCAATGCGTCTTTCTCGAACACCTGTTTCCATGCAAAAACCTATACTTTTTTTGTCAAAAACAAACAACAGACACCGATACCAGTTCAGTCAAACCGGTCTGATCAAACCAGTTCAGTCAAACAGCTCATTGAGCCCGAGGTCCCGACTCAAGGCCGACTCCCCATGGCTGACTCCCTCAAGGCCCCCCAGGCCGACTCCCCCACGGCCGACTCCCCTCCCCCAAGGCCGACTCCCTCCATGGCCGACTCCCTCCATGACCAATTTCCTCCCACCCGACTCTCCATGGCCTGACTTCTCGGCCATGGACAGAGCTCCCAAGCCCGACCTCCTCCCACCCGACTCTCCACTGCTCAGCCAGAACACCGAAAACTGCCACTGGGGAAACACCAATTCCCAGGCCAAGGGCTAATCGAGACAACCTAAATCACACAACCGCATCCCGAACAATGCAACACAAGCCCCGGAACACACTCAATGCACGAAGAACGGACCGAAACGATCAATTAGGAGAGAATAACAACATACCACGGCTGGTAGGAGTAGTCAGCTTGCTACACTTGAACGGCGACCAGAAACTTCCTTGAGACGGTGGCAGCTTCGAAAGGGCAGCAAAGAGGAGAAAATTCTTGTGAAAGAGCGGGAAGGAGAGGCCACAAACAGCAAGGAAGAAGTGGAAGAAGATGAAGAAGATGAAGAAGATGAGAGAGAGAGAGGCCAACGAGAAGAAGGGGAGAAGGAAGAAGGTGACTTGGGAAAAGACAAAAAAGGAAGTAGCATACATATATATATGTACATAGATTGTCAAAGTCAAAGACAAGAGAGAAGAAAGGAAAAGACAAAAAAGGAAGTGGCATACATATATATGTATGTACATAGACTGTCAGAGTCAAAGCCAAGAGAGAAGAAAGGAAAAATAAATCATATAAGGACAAAGCAATAAATATAAATGTCCTTTTTTCATTAAGTTTCTGATCCCCTCAGTCACAAGCAATTGATAGTACCTCGCCACATGTCCCGGGCAAGACGCTCGGAAAACGAGGCATCGAAATTTTCCCGCTCACCGAACAAATTCAAAATCCTCTGTACCATCCCGCAACACCCGACACTCACAACCGGTGATGCATGATACTCCCATCGCAAGTTGGCACCCCACGCCATTGCCCGACCCTCGACACCCGATGCTCTCATGTCAATCCTACTCAGCAAGGTCGCCAGCACCATATGCTCAACACACCCGTGAACCACAGGCCTCAAAACGGTCTCTCTCCACCAGACTAGCAACCTCTCCCTTTCGGGTTGCACCTCCTCCTCTACCCGACTTGTTAGGCCACACCTGACACCATACCCCACTCGACATCCGGGCTCCACCAAAATTTAGGAGTGGGGGACATGAACCAACCCCTAAAGGTATACTTCCCGGTGCTTTCAACACCGAGAAGTGGGGGACAAATGATATGGACCAACACACACCTGATCCATGACCCCCGACTTGCCATGCCACCCGACTCGCCCTGGCATGCCACCACCCGACTCGTCATGCCACACCACCACCCGACTCGCCATGGCACGCCACCGCCCGACTTGCCATGGAGTCTATCATCAAAGCACATCAAGAGTGCTATCCCTCACGTGCCGGGCACGTGAGGACACAATGACGTCATCCGCCCGTATGAACGGTTTTATAAATAAGTCCTTATGGGACCAGGTAAAAGGAGGAACATTCCATTCCACCACACACTCTTCCCTTTCATATTCCCATATCCTCTCTCTGACTCAGGCATCGAAGGGTCGTTCCAAGGAACCACCCCCGGCCCGGCTTTGTGCAGGTCCCCAGGAGCCATCGTCGGAGCGGCCCGTCACCAGTAACCCGAAGTCCACCCCGATAGGCCATCCGGATCACCCGAAGGACCTATCAGTCGGCACATCCGTTGAACATGCATTCATGATCACCTCAGAGATTTGGTTCTTTGCGATGATGTCCAAGTTAGAGAATGTTCCATGAAAATATTAGGCAACACTTCAAAGGAATCATCGACCGGAAGGATAATAATGTAGGTGGAGTCTCCCAACAAGGAACTCTGATACCTCTTTTACTGGAATCAAAATCAACACGTGGGAAAATAACATTATTATTTTATTGATTAAAGTAATTACACCAAGCATTTCTTGGATTTATTTTGCCAAGACTTAGACTCACAAGACCACAAGACACCACAACACACTTATAATTTTCCTCGCACACTAAGACACATAGATGCACTTGGACACTAACCACACTTTGACACCTCACACTCTCTCTCCAATCACACACCCTCACCTCACACTCTCAGCCCACCGACTCCACGCTTACTTGCCGGTCCAAAGAAGCCAATCAGCTATTTACAGCATAATTTTTAAAACCGGACCGGGCCGGAAACCGGTCAAGGTATGGGTTTTTGGCTCTTGGGTTCTTGGGTTCTTGGGTTCAACCGAGGTTCAATGGGTCTAACCGGGTTTTTATAAATAATACTTATAATTGTATAAAATTAGTAATATGAATGGAAGATTATTATATTTTATATATTAATTTATAATTTCAACTTTACAAATAAGATTGTTATATTCTATACATTAATTTAGAAATTAGGTTCCCTTTTTTCTATTTTTTACTCTTTTTGTTATTTATTTTTTTTGTTTTTCTTCATTAACCGGTTTCTTAACCGGTTCTTATGGGTTCAGTGGAAATTCGGTCAGACCGGCCAGTTCACACTGTCCAACCCGATCCTTGATGCAAATGGAGTAATTAGTGAAACCAGACCGGGCTGGTGTCCGGTTCTCAGTCCAACCAGTACGACCGGCTGCTCCGGTCCAGCTTTTAAAACTATGATTTATAGGCCTTCTATGTCGGTGGAAGCCACCGACTTTGTCTCAACAAGTCAATCACTAGAACCTTCCAAAATCAATCCTACTCTCATAAATAAAATTCCTTAAATTTCTAGAGAATTCTAAATTTTTCTAATAAGGCAGTGATGATATTTCAACAAATAACACCTCCGCTTTCATGGGGGTCGCATTCTTTCTGTCGATGGTCATGGACTTCCTTTAATCCAGTTTTCTAAGACGAAAAGGCGATGATCCCCTTCCGACAGAACTTGAAATATCTCAATGAGCAAAAACTCGCTCTCTTCTCAATTGTTATCAGTTTCGGATTCAACAAACATCAACCAAAGCTCTAGAAAGGCTCCATGTTCTCTCATATTCGAAGTAGTCCTAGCAGCAGTAGCAGGCACTCCAATCTTGCTTTGTCCATCTTTTCAATTCCGCACTGTGAATCGACCAAAGCCCAAAGAAAGGTGTTCTGTTCACGCTATACAATGGTATTTTCTTCTGCCGATTATGATTCATCTCTTGTACTGCGTAATGGTTCCTGAAAGTGGTTCACAGCTCCTGAAAATATTTTAGCAGCACAAGCGTGTGAATGTTTGTAAGTGTGTGTGTGTATATGTATATAGAACAGAATCAAGTGCAGGGCCGATGTTGAGCCGACCAGAGTTGAGGTTCCTCCCATCTGGCCTTCTTTCCTCGTCTCTTTTCCAATGCCACGAAAGTTATAGAACTTCACGATCTTAAAACTGCTATTTGAACTTCTTATCTTAGTGAATCTAGGTTTGCTATATGGATTTTGATCGTGCAGCGATGATGGTGATGGCGACTCGGCAAGTGGCTGAAGAACAATATGTCCCTTGTTTTACCTCGTTCCGTGCTATATTGCCTTCTTGTTCATACTGATGTTTGGGTCCTGCTCCCATTTTATCTCATACAGGGCATTGATACTATATTTATTTTTTAGATAATGATAGTAAGTTCTTATTGTACTAAGTTCAAAAATCTTGGTCTGACGTCATAGGCTTCTTCCGGCCATCTCTTAATGAAATGGAAAATCTCTTTGCACGTAAAATCAAATTGCCTCAGTATGATGGAGCTAAAGAGTTCCTCTCTCAGGAATTCCAATTTGAATTGCAAAATAATGGAATTTTTCACCGAATCTCATGTCCTCATGTGCCTTAGCAAAGTGGCTTTGCCGAGAGAAAGCACCATCACATAGTTAACATGGGGCTCACACTTCTTCGTCATGTCTCTCTTCCCTCAAAAGTTTGGGACTATGCTTTTGAATAATATGTTTTAGTGATAAATCACTTGCCCGCTAAATCTCTTACTTTCAAGACTCCCCTTGAGCTCCTTTATGGCCACAAACCTGACTACAGTTTCTTACCGAGTCTTTGGTTGCATGTGCTTTCCTTATTTGCGCCAATATTCTTATCACAAAATTAAGCCTCGCTCCCGTCCATGTGTTTTTCTAGGTTATCTTTCTAATTACAATGGTTATAGATTCCCCATCTGTCTCTGGACATCTTTTCATCCGCCCTAACATAATATTTTGATGAAAACTCCTTTCCATATGGGACTAAACAATCCCCTTTGATAGACAATGGACCATCTACAACTGGACATGCACAGCTTCATGATACTATTTCTTCCCTTCCTCCCTACTCCGCTGATCATCTACAAATATCTCCCCTCCGACTTCCCCTATCCCTTCTTGATTCGACTGACAACTCTAGCACTATTAATCCATGCTCCAATTGTGTTGCTCCCTCAAAAACCATAGAACGATTTCCAGGTTCTTCTTGTCCCACAAAAGATATAGGTGCTTTGTAACGAACTAATCACATGGTCACTCATCTCAGGATGGCTCTCTTCCTCCTAGATGGAAAGGCATCTTGTTGCATTTTATGTCTCTGCAATCCTCAAGAGCCACATTCCTTCTCACAAGCCCAAAAACATCACCATTGGAGGGAAGCTATGCATAAAGGATTCCAAGCACTTCTTTAGAATCACACCTGGGATCTTGTACTGTCCACTAAGTCTCAGAATGTGATTGGGTGCAAATACCAGATCAAACAAAAGGCTGATGGTTCTATTGTTTGATATACAAAGCTCGTCTAGTTGCCAAAGGTTTCCATCAGCGTGAAGGGGTTGACTACTTAGAAACCCTCAGCCCAGTGAATAAGCCTGTAACAATTTGTACTATTCTCTCCATCGATATCTCATTGCATTGGTCCATTTGATAACTCAATGTTAAAAATGCGTTCCTCCATGGTCATCTCAGTGAGGAAGTTTACATGCAGCGGCCTCCTAGTTTCATTGATCCATCAAAACCACTTTATGTTTGTGAGTTGTGGCATTCTCTTTACAGCCTTAGGCAAGCCCCCAAAGTGTGGTTTCAACATCTTGACAGCTTTCTTCAGAACTATGACTTTGTTAGCTCTCTGGCGGACAATTCTCTCTTCATGCTATGAGGTTCATCCTATCTGATTTATCTAATGTATATGTCGATGATATTATCTTAACAAGAACCTTGGATGCTCCCTTTGATACTCTTCTGACTGTCCTCAACCGCGAATTTGCAATGAAGGATCTTGGGACTCTTCACTTCTTTCTTGGCATGGAGGCTCACTCTAACTCTAGTGGTTTCTATCTCACTCAATGCAAATACATTCATGACATTCTGGAGCGCAGCTCCATGTTTCGGTTGAAGCCACTTCACTTTCTTGTTACAATGGTATCCAAGTTATCTGTTCTTAATAGAGACCCAGTTGATGATCCATCTCTATATAGTAGCACAGTCGGCAGTCTTTAGTGCCTCTCCCTCACAAGACTTGACATTGCATATGTGGTTAACTAGGTCTATCAATTCATGCGTCGGTCTTCCACTATCCATTGGCTTGCTATTAAACGCATCCTCCGTTATCTTTAAGGCACCACTAGCTATGGGCTTCATTTTCACCCTAGTTCCTCCTTTGCCCTACACGGTTTCTTGGATGTTTATTGGACATGCAATCCTGATGACTGTCGATCAATTAGTGGATTCATTAGCTATTTGGGCGCAAATCCGATATCCTGGAGTTCTAAAAGGCAATGTATGGTAGCCCGCTCAAGCACTGAATCAAAATATAAAAGCCTTGCCAATGTTTTCTCCAAAATTCTATGGCTGCGATCTCTCTTTCATGAGCTGGGTATTAACTTACGTCTAGCTCCGACACTTTGGCGTGATAATTAATCTGCTATCTATCTCACTGCGAACCTGCTCTTTCATACACGAAGTAAGCACATTGAAATTGACTATCACTTCATTCAGGAGCGATTTATGCTACGTCACTTGAATATTCAGTTCATTGGTTATGCTGATCAACTTGCCGATGCTCTCACCAAGCGATTGTCATCATCTCACTTCACATCTGTGCAAAGGATGGAGATCAAGTCCACTCTGAGTTGTAAGAGCTCGGAGGTAAACAGAGCTTGCACAGAAGTTTAATTCTTGCTGATGTATTTGGCACCGTTCATTCCTACACTCTGAACTTCATACATTGTATTCGTTGATTGAGAAATCTGAACATTCTCACAAGTTAAAATCTGAGCATGGTGACGCTTCCTGTAGAATTTGCATCGGGCAGATAAAATGCAGATACTGCAAATAAGACGAGGATGGAGTAAAGTTTGCCTTATGTGCCAATTATGGAAAGTGGTACTAGCAGAAAAAGATGATTCCTGCTAACAAAGTGTTCAAAGAAAACAGAGGTTAACTGTAGCAAATCAAGTAATTGCTTTACGCAGCAGTTAGAAGGTCGCACAACCACTCGATATTAAATGTCCAGCGAACGAAGGTTCGGTTTCTACAGCTCCTTTAGTAACACATAATCTGGGAGCTGTCCAAGCTGGCCCTAAAAGTTATTACACAATCATTGTGCTCGGTCTATCGTAAACTTGAATACTAACACATTCAAGAGCTAGACAAGGGTCACGACCTCGATCATATGATGAAGAATCCTGGCTTAGTGTTGCTTGTTTCTGTCTTGGCACTTGCGTTTTCATTCGGCCCAGCCTATGATCTGAGCCCTCTTCAGGACTTCTGTGTGGCCATCGATGAACTGGACAATGCAGGCGCACACTTTGGTCCTTTCGGTTGCAGAAACAGCATTCCACATATTCATTTTAATTTCTTGAAATACATAGTAATACGCAACCTCGTACTTGTTTTCTTGGAGGGAAAGCAAACGGAAAAATCAAAGTAGAAGGCCATTGCATACGGTGTTTTAATAGGAAAAACAAAAGGATTCCATGGTTTCGATACATTTTAATCAGGGACTTGATCTATCAATGCAGTGCTTGTGAATGGGAAGTTCTGCAAGAAGCCAAGAACCCGAAGCTCCTCAACGCGACCAACTTCTTCTTCTCAGGGCTCAACATCCCTCGGAACACATCAACATCACTGCAGTGTTCGCGGACCAGCTCAGGGGGCTCAACGCCTTGGGGATCTCCATCGTCTGTATTGACTATGGGATCAGCAGCCAGAACCTGCCGCACACTCATCCTCGTGTGACCGAGATCTTAGTTGTCCTGGAAGGCGCCCTCCTCGTCGGGTTCACAAACACGAACACTGAGAACCGTCTTTTCACGCAAGTACTTCCCCCGGAAGATGTCTTCGTCTTCCCAATCGGGATGATCCATTTCCAGGTCAATATTTGGAAGACAAACACAGCTGCCATAGCCTCACTCAGCAGCCAGAACCCAGGGGTCATTACCATCGCCAATGCAATATTCAACTTGAACCTGCGTATTAATCCCGGGGTCCTCGCAAGGGCATTCCAGGCTTCCAGCTTGACGTGCAGGTGGTGGAAGAACTTCAGAAGAAATTCTGGTGTTACAAATCTTGAGGGTGAGACTCAGCCAAGTGGAGGACTTTCCTGGGCACACACATAATCTGACAAGATGAGGACTTATGTTTTCCTGGTGTTCATCATGCGCTGTTACATACAGCTCTGTGTTGATGTGTGTGTAATAAAGTTTTCCCGGTTTGCTACAGATCTGTCACACCTCAATCTCACATCATCCAATGTGTAAGGAGGAAATCTTGATCATATACGTAAAATCCAATGATCCCAAAAGTACTGATATCTAGTATTTTTACTTAATGAGTCCGTGGTGTTGGATATGGCATCTAAGCCAGCTCTGGGCCATAACCGTAAGATTGCAGGTGGTATATATTAGACTGACCACGTGCCGGAATTGTGAGAATAATTTGGATCCTGACCAGAGTGATGGGAAACTATTCGAACCCAGGCCAATAGCCCAGCGAAGACACTGGGTTTTATTTAAGGGGGAGTTCGGGTCGCCTTCTTTACAAAATCCCTCCATAAGAGCAGCAATGCACTGAAAGCAAATACTTATATGGATCAGCAAAACTTACTTTTTGACTTTTGGTAACATTTTTGTGCCACTTGGTTTCCATAAAGTGACAGAATGGGACTGAATGCTTCGATTCTGACTACATCAGTGCTGGAAAAAAAGCATTGATGCATGGTAAGGAAGTGGATCAGCATGTTTGAGATGTCGATACATGTGGCCAGAAAACTGAAACCAGTTCATGCAGGGTAAAACCAACAAAGAAGAGCCGGATTTACTACTACCTCATTAGAATTTTGGGCTCGGGGTGAGAACGATTCATTTTCTGTTTGGCTTTTCGAAGCAGGTCACATCTGAAACAGATGATGCCTGAAGCCAGAGCAGAATGGGATGTTCGATCAGGTTCTTGTGCAGTCGCGAGTTCAGCTGGCTCTGTCCGATTAACTCGGTGTAAGGAAGTGAAAAGGGAAGATGTGACCGATTCCCATGTCAAAATTCTCAATGCCAGATCGAAAGTAAGCATGTTTCATGATCTCTGTTGGATGGGCAATTAACCTTGTCATCAAGCAAAGTACTTAACTGGTGGTGGATTGATTCTGTCCTGCAAATGGCCAAGTTTCACCCTAAAAATCAGAATTGTGAGCCAAGGAAACGAAAAGGAAATCATCCAAGATGGAAGAGAATCGTCCGAGTTGTACAGATGGCGAGCCAAACTGAAAGCTTTTCACAGCTTCCAGGTAAAATTCAAGATTGTGCTGGGCATTGTAATAGCACATGCAACTTTCGCCACCAATATCTGGAATTCGAACGCAGGTGCGCTTTGGTATGAAGCAAAACATTAAGGAGAAAGCAAAGAACTCTTAGGTTTCTTGAGGTGCAAGCGGGTTCTTTGTACAAATGAGCACTATGGTGGATTCAATCCACTGTTCTATTTCGGTTTCATCTTCCCTCTTCCCTCACTAAACTAAGGTCTTGGAACTGAGGTCTGAGCTTCTTATCTTAATGAATATAGCTTTGCTACGCGGATTTTGATATCGTGCGGTGATGACGACAACAGTGACTCGGCAAGTGGCCAGAGAAGAATGTATCTCCCATGTGTAACTCCATTTTTGCTCATGCCCATATGCGACTCCCTGGAGGGTCACAAGGTCAGGAAGAGAACCCATTTCACTGCAAAACAACCAAAGATATCCAGCCTGCTATTTCCCGGTCTGGGCTTTTATTAACAGTACATTTGTTTTACTAGAACATCTATTTCTTAAAGTATCCATTCCGCATGAAATAACTATTCTAGTGATTGGCTGCAATATAAAAACTAACTTTCTCAGATGTTCCACAGTAGAGAGGGAGTGGGTATTCTCCACTCCCATAACGTATAGCTATTACTTAGAAAGAGTTTATTAAAATGATAAATTTACTCTTAAATATTCCTCAAATTCTCAATTTCTGTCCCTCTGTATTTATATAAAAAAAAAATTGATTTAAGATATTTTAATGTTTGAAATTGTTTTGGTCTATTATCATTTTTACATTTTCATTTTATCCTCAAATTAATTCCCTCCAGCCAAATAAAATTGTTCTTACGAAAACTTGTAATGCCCCAATCCCACATCAGTTAATGCAAGAGCACCAACAGGTAACATTTTTTTAGTGACGGGTCCGTAGTATTATTATATATGGTATCAGAGCCAATTCCGGCCCACAACCACCGGGGACTACAAGTGGTATATTATACTGAGCACAAGCCGGAATCATGGGAGTAGTCTGGATCCCGCCCCGAGTGGCGGGAAGTAATACGAACCCGGCCCGAGATCCTGCAACGCTCTAATCCCACATCGGTTATACAAGGAAGAGATTTCGGGTATATATATAAGATCCAATGATTTCAGGAGAACCGACAGTTAACATTTTTAGATGACGAGTCCGTGGTGTCACAACTCCTAATTTGTATTCTCTATCTATTATTTTCCATATATATTCTATTTCATTTTTTTTTCTCTAGCAAACCAAACCAGCCGTAATCGATCATACACACCATCACAGGGACTCCGATCCGTCCTTCATTCCATCTTCCCAACAGTTAACAGAAAAGGGAAGGTGAATCCGGTTTTAGAGAAATCTAGCTCATATGAACCGAAAAGTCTAAATTTATAGTTCATGTATACATTACACCTATATGTATACTTAACGAATGTTAGTAACCCTCTCGTGCACGAGGTGAGTGTGAAGTCAAATGAAACACAAAGACAACATGTGAGCAACGACGACAAATTTAGGAGTGCATGGAGAGGTGCATTAGCGTACCAATCGTGAGATAATATGTCGAAAAACCTAAACTAATAAATGATTCTAGTTCATTTATATTCATCGAATTTTCTTTTTATTTTTTTTTTTTGCAGGGAATAACTTTGCCTAACGGTAGTCTAATTCACGAGATCAGACCAACGTGACGGAGATTTTGTCTGTTCGTTTTGTTCCGGCAATACAACTCTTACAAAATGTTTTGGTCAGCCAATATTTCTACTCCAAGTTTACTCGGACTGTGGAACGATATCACCGTGTGACAGTACTTACGCGGTGATACCAACTAATTACATTAATTTATTTTTTAAATTTTCTTAAAATTCTAGAAATAGATAAATTTTATCGGTCAGTACCACTGATGTACGAGTTTTTCTCGTGCGGTTGGTGCCGGTTGGCTTGAGAAACCATAAATAGCTGACTTGCCGTAGCCGCTAAATGTGGAAACGCGGGACCCATCTCCTTACCTTAGAAGATAGCTCTCAGCAAAATGACCTAAATGCCCTTATTCTCGATGCCCACCTGGTCACATTCCGAGGAGCGAGATGTTAGCAGTCGAGATCACGGAGCGAAATTGCGCCGAGCACGTATTTGAGTTTGCCCCGGCCTATATGAAATTAGTCGATTCTTCAGGGACCCCCTGCGGAGCAAGTGGATCGTGTTTTTGAAAATTTTGAGGCATTCATGGTGCTTGATCTTCGGAGCAGTCAATCAGCGCCAAGGACAGAACAGTAAATTCAAACTTCAATGCGCGGGGCTACCGGTCAACTGCTGACTTTGTGGGCTTTCTCGTTATTTTCTGCTAATTATTAAGACATGCGAATATTTAATTAATACTACAACTCATCAATTACAATTAAAAATGGCATGATAAAATTTTATATCTAATAATTACTCATTAATTCTATCAGGCGAGGAAAATTTTAAAAATTAAAAAATATTCAATGTTTTTCTGTGTCCTGCCATCCTAATCGATTCATGTTCCAATTCGATTGGTCCTCTCAAGGACAAACCTCTTTAATTTATTAATTTTTTTCATTTATATAATTTGACCATCGGATATAATTTAAGGAGTAAAGATATCGAAATACTATATTTATTGTTTATTTGTTAAATAAATTTCAGTATTTAATGACTCCGGGACTTCTAAAGTGGATGGATCCTCCTCGCATGGGGATGAGTGCAGTGCTGCAGAGATCAAGAGGCTTCATCTTTCTCCCATAAACCGTATTAATGACCACGACGTGTTTATCTGCATGCTCCCGGTCCACGTGAGCCCACTGTTTGCAGTGCTGCGGGCTCTTGAGGACCCGGAGCATTCAAACACGCCGTTGAGGGCCAGGTGCCCTATATTTATTATATACGTTGAATTTTCAAATCTTACAGCTAATATATATATGTGTATATATATATATTTCTCCTTTCAATTCAATTGATCCTTGAGCTTCTTCTACTTTCTTCCTCAAAGACCTAAGCCTATAAGATACTTGTTTCTGTATTTTGATTAACTATTATATATATGTATATGTATATGTAGATGTATGATAGTAAATAATTCATTACGAGGAAGGAAACAATTATCAATGTTCGACTTTTCCCACTCAGCCTCTTGAAGGACAGTCTCTCCTTTATAACGTTCGCATCACGTTACCCTAACAGTGTTATTACATCACAATATTGATGTTAAGACACTAATCAATTAAATTAAACAAGTTTTGTATTTTTTATAAAATAAAAAAAAATTTAAAAAAGGTATTACTGAAAATGACTTAATTTATTTAGTTAGTATTGATATATATGTAAGTACTGTCATATGATAATATTATAATATAGGTGGACCTCTACTTTAAGTGATCAAAAATCCTTTTTTTTTTCCTTTTTTTCCCCTTTTTCTGTCGACAATCTATACATCACTTACATGGATTAAAGAACTCACAAATCCAACATTGATTCGATCTTGTTTTCTTTAAGTAAACTTTTGGTTATGAGAGTTCATGAATCAATCATCGATCGGTCCATTTAGACTCTTTTTTTTTGCGTAAGATGATGCATTTAAAAAAAAAAAGAACTAACAAGCAATATCGTAGTGTACTGGGGATTTAACCAGTCATCGGGTTGGTTGAGGGATTGAAACCGATTGTTAGCCATTAAATAAGGTCCGGTGCAATGTCCTATTAATTCATTACAATCAGTGCGCACATTTGAACTTGTACGGTTTCTCTTCCAAGCAATCTAGTCCCATGTAAGCTAATAAGTAAGTTAATTTGAAGATGGGAGATAGTAACACTTGATATTCACATTCTCATGGCATTAATTAATTATTCAAGTCATGTCAAAAAATGGACAATCTTCCACGTGTCACGTCCCCATTGACTGATGCCCAGTAGGCATAACGTAGAGAAGGTGTCTGCTTTCATTGTATCACCACATAATTGACACCAATTAATAAGAATAGGATATTTTTAAGATTTGTTTTAAAAAATCAGAAAAAACCTAATGAAAGTCCTAAGAACGGTTGATTTTTACTGATTGGCATTATAACATAAACAGTATCACATAGTGAAACATTACATAAAATACTTCTACATAACGTAAACCCAATGTATTTTGGATCTTTTAGTACTTAACTAGTCACTTTTATGTGTTGATACCACCTATATATATGTGTGCATATCTATATATATTGTTATAAACGAGGCTAAGTTCAAAAAGGGATAGAAATAAAGGGACACAAAGACACTTACCAATGAAAATCAAACTCATGACTTTTTATTGTTAGGTTTGTAAGCGGAAAAGGCATGAATGATATAAAAAGTTTAACTAATAATACAAAAATTTTAACTGACGTTATAGTATAGTACAAAATCTTTAAAACAATGTAAAATAGTACAAAATTTTGAAATGTTAATAACGATAGTACAAATCGTTAATTATTTATTAAAATCATTAGCTGCTGGTGATGTGGCGCCTTACATGGTGCCTACTTGGATGCTGACTTGGAAAATTGAATAATATGACAACAAAAAAACTGGAAAAAAGCACCAATAGTACAAAAATATGGCTAATATTATTACATGGTACAAATTTGTTAAAACATTATAGTATAGTGCAAAATTTTCGCATTTTTATTATGCTTAGATTTATTGGCAGATATATATTTATCGATAAATAAAATATTAAGTCCATCCATCTACCTTTTTCTCTCACACGCTCTCATATGTTATGAACATCACCAATCAACTTTACAGCAATCTTCTCAATCTCAACATGCCTCAGAGATTACAGAGACTAAGATCATCATGGCAACTACTCGTAAAGATCACATGGTCACAAATGTGGAAGAGGGTTATTGAGTTAAAATTTGTTGTATACAGTCAATCAAGTGATATGAACTAAGTATCATATATTATTTTGTCATTAGGACTTAAAATTTCTAATCTCAATTTTTAGACACTTTTTGGATTAAAATTTTTAGTTTATTGACATATTTATTTTACAAATCATCAAAAATAATAAGTTACTGATGATAATCGCTTTTATAATGTTTCTTATATTTATGATCCAAAATATCATATCGATGATGGTGATAATGATACTAATGATAATGTGTTATTGGAAACTTTAGAATTTCCAACATAAAATAATAATACAAATTCAAATATTTTGTAGAATTCTATAATGTTTTTGAAGATAATGTATCATATTATAATATTAGCTAAACATTTTGTACCATTAATGTTTTTTTTCTAGATTTTTACTGTTATATCATTTAATTTTCTGAGTCAGTAGTCACATAGGAGCTACGTCAGTGCCATGTAGGCGCTACGTCAGCAACAACGTAAGCGTCATGTCAGTAGTTACTTATGGCGTTAGTAGTTAATAAACGGTTTGTACCATCAGCGTCAACTTTTTAAAGATTTTATATTATTTATAATGTTTTAAAGATTTTGTATCATATTATAATATTAATCAAATTTTATGTACCACTAATGCTTTTTTCGTAATTTCTAATGATGTTAATCGTACTGAGTGTATTTTTATATAGAGAGAGGTATAAAGGAGAGTGGGGGAAGTCTTCGGTTGTGCGGTCTCAAGAGTTGGGGTGGAAATTAAAGAGGAAACATTAATGGCAGAAAAGAGTAAGTAGCTGTGAACATTGAAAGAGAGGAGTTTATTAAAAGGAGGAGGCTGTTGATGAGGTTGGGGGGAAGTTAGGTATGTGTTTTTATAGTGCTTTCAAAGCCTCCCTCCCCCTCTCTCTCTTACTTTCTTTCTGAACCTTTTTTCTAGGTGGAAAGATTTAAAAAAAATAAGAGAAGAGGTGAAGAGGAGAGGATTGATTGGGTGTGAATCACAAAATTCCCTCAGAAAACAACAGTGATGGAACACAGGAGAAGAGGAGGAGGGAGGAGGAAGCAATGATGGTGATGAGTAAATCTCAGCACAGAACCTGTTTATGGAGGCTTCTGCTCATCAGCCCTCTCACAACACCAGTCATTAACCATTAAGAAGAGAGAGAGATAGAGAGAGGGGGGTGGGGGAGGGGGTCAGCCATTGGTAGCATTGTCGACAGAGGTTCAAGTCATTGTCTTGGTTAAGTTTCTGTTCCATTCCATTGTTAGTGTTATCTGGGGAGTCTGGAGGTTTTGTCTTTACCAGCAATGGTGTAGTTCCCCTTTCCTCAGTCCTCCCTCCCTCCCTCCCTTTGCTCCTCTTTCACCCTTGTTGTCTCCCTCTCTCCCTTCCTCTCCCTGTCTGTGTATCAAACCTTTCAGTTGCTTCTGCGGGCGCTGAATGAGAGACGATGGGGACTGTGGATGGAAGGAAGAGAAGCTCGCAATCATCATCATCGGAAGTTCATCATTTTCGGCCGGTACTCTTCAACCCTGTCTCGATGATCGTCTTCTTCTTCATCTTCTTCTCCTTCCCAAGCACTGCCTCCTGCCTGAACTACACACGCTACAAAGAAGTCAGCAGCCTCAGGATGAAGAGAATCCAGAGGCACTTGGACAAGATCAACAAGCCACCTGTCTTGACCATTGAGGTACACACGCAAATGTGTATATATCTCCAGTATTCATACATGTATATGTATACGTATGTGACTACGTGCTTGTGCATATATGCATGGTGATGTGAAGAACTGCATTTGCATGCATTTTATGTTTGTCAATAATCTCGTTAACAGGTTTTTGTGCTTGTATTCAGAGCCCAGATGGAGACATAATAGACTGTATCCACAAGAGAAAGCAGCCAGCTCTGGATCATCCATTGCTCAAGAATCACAAGATCCAGGTGCATACAACTCTCTCCCCACCCCAAATAAAAGAAAATGAAAAAAGAAAGCAAACATCTCTCTAAGCAAAAACAAATGCTTGAAAACTAATGAAGGAGGTTTGCTATAGTTGTATCGCCCTCGACTTATCAAGAGGTCGTCCATGATTTGATTCTTCTAATGGAACTCTCTGTACTCATTTATTCTTATGCTCATCATGTTGCCTCGGTTTCTCTGAAATGAAAATGCATGCAATTAAGTATTGCTTTGCTTGCACTCACCAAAAGAGGAAAACGGGTTTTCCTTGGAAAAGAGGTCCAGAAGTGAGCAGATAGAGGGCAACTACAATACCACTATGGTTCTAATTCGGTCCTTGAAAAGGAAATCAAGATTCCCTTCCTTTCTCTCCTATATTCTCATTTTTCGTCCCCGTCTTCGCCTTTATACGGTCCCAGAATTGGTTTCCATCAATTGTAGATCCGGGTTCTCGACACTGTTAAGGCTGCGCGCACTCATCGAACCCAAAAGGAAACCATTGTCATTAGCTTACTATTATAGCCAGTCATCATGATTTGATCACACTAGAAGATTAATGGGAGAACAATGATTGATGATGATGTGTTGATAATCAACAGAAAGCGCCACCGGAGATGCCCAAGATGAGAGCAATGATGAAGAGAGAGGATTCATCGTCGGCGACGGTGGTCAATAATGGCCGGGCCAGGGAGGTTGCGTGGCAGAACTGGCACCGGAACGGGACGCGGTGCCCGAGGGGGACGGTTCCGGTGCGGCGGACCACGATGCACGATGTCCTGAGGTCCAAGTCCCTGTTTGACTTCGGCAAGAAGCAACGCCGGCTTGCACTCGCCAGACGGTCCGATGCTCCCGATGTTGTCAGCGGCAACGGCCACGAGGTCCGTTCCTTTCTTCAGCCCATTAAAATATATAACTATTTTCCCATTTTAATTCCATTTTCATGCCTATTCGTATAAATTAATTATATATATTTTTTTAAAAAGTATTAAATTAGTGCTTTGCCAGGATATCATGTCACGTTCTGAATAGAAATCTGAATGCTATACCATGTTTATTTTATCGGTAAAAAAAAAAAAAAGAGGGCTGCATAGGTTCGTCTTATAAATCGGTCATTTATAAATATGAAAACTCGAACACGATACAATTAGCAGTAAAATTGCCACTACTGCTGATCCTTTTTTTTTTTACTGATAAGAAATACTTTAGTATACGGAATTCTTTGGCACATGCTATTTGTAGATATCATTTTAACGAAAATTCGGGTTGTCAAATCATAGCGTAGAGGAATCTAAGATATTCAATAGTAATAATATCTAATAAATTCTAATTAATTTAAATTCAAGTTGATTCGGATACTAAAAATAAAACTCTCGTATTCATGTATTTTGATTTTGAGATTAAGAAAAGGGGAATAATTTCGATTGTTTGGTGATATAAATAATTATGACAAATACATAGAAGTCTAATTATTTTGTATGCCCGAGAAGGATCCAAGATTGGCCTTTACTTCATCGCTTGCTTCAATCTTTCCCGGGCCCCACCGGATTGCTTGGTAGGTCAAGGGCTTTCACGATACTGACTTTTCCCGTATCTTGACTCTTCCTCATCCCCTTTTCTTTTTTCTTTTTTTTTTTTTATTTTCTTTTTTACATTTCAAATTAATGAAAAAAAACCACGTAAAGGCTAAAAAACAAATGAAAATGAAAATCACGAAGCTGAAAAATTATCTAAAAAATATCAAAATCATAATGACGATGATAAATTTGATTAAATGAGAATGCGGGTACACTGCTCACCAGCATGCGATAGCGTACACCGGATCATCGGACGAGGTATACGGAGCGAAGTCGACGATAAACGTGTGGAGTCCCTCGATCGAGCAGGTGAACGAGTTCAGCCTCTCGCAGATCTGGGTCCTCTCGGGATCGTTCGACGGCACCGATCTCAACAGCATAGAGGCCGGCTGGCAGGTACGTACTACTCCAGCTTCCATGCAAAATATTCCATGATTTACAATTTCGTTATGTAATTAAGAGAGAATTATGTGAAAATTAAGGTTAAATGTTTAACTAATTATTTACCGTGTTCTAAACTAAAGCTTGGATTATTTTACTAGTCAGGTCAGTCCGGAGCTCTACGGTGACAGCAGGCCTCGATTGTTCACTTACTGGACGGTCAGCCCCCTCTCTCTTGCCTTACATATATGCATATATATGCACACACAGTAAACATGGATTCGTGCTAAGTATGAAAAAAATTAAATTAAATAAATATGAAATATTGTGATGAATTCTTACAATTATATTATTTATTTATAACTTATTATAATTTAATGCATTTAAATTTCGTTAACCTATATTAGTAAGTAGAATATTTTCAATTTTTATCAGTACACTATGTCAATTTTTTTTATTTTTATAATTTCAAATTATTCGTTTGAAAAATATGACAAATTTTTACTATTAAAATTATAAATATAGAGTGAGATGTGAGAATTTGAGCAGTTAATGAAAGATTTTTACTGTTAGGATCGTAGATACAGACTAAAAGGAAAATGAATGAAATTATTGTTTTATCCTTAATCTGAAAATAGATATATGTCATAAATTTTAATATTTAAATTATATTAAGGGCGGTATAGAAAATGAAAAAGACACCAAACTTCCTACAGGTTTACATATAATAGTACAGAAGATATGTATGGTGTGCGTATATATCCAATATTGGCAAAAAAAAAAAAAAGAACCTACCTTTGCTTAGAAGGAACTATTTTATTAGAGATATAATATTAAGATGGACCGGTTGATATGGCCCAATAAAAGAGACTCGTATATAACGAATTTATCATATAACAGTACTGACGTAATATTACAAACTAATAAAAATCAATTTTTTAGATATTACTTTAATATTTTTCAGATTTTATTAAAAATCATAAGGTGTCTTATTAGTTTTGTGAGACATTTTTTTAATGAAGATTTATAGTTGGAAAAATTTTATCGTTTAATACACCAAATCGAATCAAACCTTAATTAGTTGGACCGTTGAATTTTGTGGTACGCGGGGGTAAGCACCAAAAAGATAAAAGACAATGAAATCAATACCTAGTACATGATAATGCGTCCGTGCACATGATTGCCTACATTCAATCGAACCGATGCACGTATTAATCGGGCTCTCCGAAGTCAAAGTCAACCTGCATGTTAGGTTCATCTTTTCTTGTCCCAAATTGCCCACCAAGTTGAATTTATTTTCGAAGGTATGCCATAGGGTCAACCTCCAACTTTTGGTGGGGGCCTTTCAATTTTCAGCGAGTGCCATTTAATTTGTCAATATTTTTCGTGATTTAATTAGTTTCAAGTATCGGCTGATCAAAATTTATACGATTTTTTTATTTAAGATAGGCACGATGGACCAAAGTTATAACAATTGTACGTTTTCTTGGGTGAACAGAGTGATTCGTATCAGGCAACCGGATGTTATAATTTGTTATGTGCGGGATTTGTGCAAACCAACAGCAGAATAGCCATCGGAGCTGCCATTTCACCCGTTTCTTCCTTCTCCGGCAATCAATATGACATCACCATACTGATTTGGAAGGTCTTCCCAAACTTTTTCCCAATATTTTTTTATTTTTTATAAGTTTTGTTTAATATAGAAGTAAAATGGGACTCATTGACCTGGATGATTTGAGGTGGTCTCTCGCCTTTTCTCGTTAAATAAGTTTACATATTCGAATTTTATGAATGAAGCAGTAAATCGATAATTGGAAGAATTTTAGCGATGGAACAAACTAAAATCTGGTCGGGAGACACGAAGTTGAATATTTGCATTATTCACATTGCATTTCTTGTCTTTCTTGCCTTTAGGATCCGAAAGTGGGGAATTGGTGGATGAGCTTCGGGGACAGCATCCTGGTGGGCTACTGGCCGGCGGAGCTCTTCACCCACCTGGCCGACCACGCCACCATGGTGGAGTGGGGCGGCGAGGTGGTCAACTCCCGCCCCGACGGCGAGCACACCTCCACCCAGATGGGCTCCGGCCACTTCGCCGAGGATGGCTTCGCCCAGGCCAGCTACTTCCGCAACCTCGAGCTAGTCGACTCCGACAACAGCTTGAGCTCCGTCATGGGCATCTCCACCCTCGCCGAGAACACCAACTGCTACAACATCAAGAGCTCCTACAGCTCTGACTGGGGAACCTACTTCTACTACGGCGGGCCCGGGAAGAATCCCATGTGCCCGTAGACTCCGATTTACGAGCCATTTGCCTGACATGGGATCCGTATGAATGCTATTATTCTAAGTTTGATGTGATTCGGTGGCTCTTACCCTTCTTCTTGTAAGATATCTAGAGCGGCCAAATCGCACGCACCTCATCGACCGGAGATTGTAGTCAAAAGGCTTGAATCCCGGCTTAGCTAGCTATGGATCTTCCTAGTTAAGTCAACTATTAATGTCTGTCTCGATTAATCAAATTCTTTCATTATGTAATTAACGAATTCCAGGTGCTGTAGTGTTGGGGTATCGTCTCTGGGAGTTTTAGTTTTCTTCTCATGCTTATGAATGTGACTGATCTCTAACTTTGTTGTCATATAAATAAATATTAAAATAAATTTCAAAAATTCGTTGTAATTAATGAAAATTGGGGGTGGAAAATAAAAATCTTCTTTAAAATAAGATCTAATACATGAACGGCCTATTTAGTAGTTCAGAATGATTCATTCCTTTTCAGTCTGGTTACGCAAGGAATGTCTGATCCATTATTTGATTGCATTTTGAGTCCATAATAGGCTCGTTGGATTCAGACTCAATTAAAACCCATTATCGATGGGTTGTAACAGTCACAGAAGTAAACTCCTCCTAGTCCTCGTTAACATTTTGTTAGATATCAATTGAATTACTAATTCATTAGGGAGCAGCAGGTCGTGCAGGCACAGAAATGGTAGACATGTTGTGATTAAATGCATCCAGCAAACACTTGTTACAAAGCCCTAGTGAATCTTAAACACCGGAAATCCTCGACGACATTCCCATCCCATCTACACACCCTGTCGGTTCAAAGAGTACACAATATAAGCCACACAATTTTTTCATCTTCGACATTAACGATCTCAACTATGTTACAGATTTAAGGAATCCCACCGATCGAACATCGAAAACTTAAAATATATCTGCATTTAGACACGGCATAGCTCGAGATTTCCAGCCTTCAGCGGGCTCGGATCATTTCTTTTCGACGCAGTTACATATGGAATGTTCGGACCATTGTTTGATCGCATCTGGGCCCCAGGATTGCTGGACTCGGCCGCAATTACAACCCATATCGATGGGTGGCAACGGAAGTAAACTGCTCCTAGTCCTCGCTAATGTGCACGTCCATTTAGTGCATGTGCAATTAGGAGAAATTGGTGTCGGTCGACCTTCATATTAATCCATAGATTTTATTATATGGATAGCTTTCTTGCTTGAATAAAATAAATTGCTGCACACTAGTGTGGATTGGTTAAGGTAATAGAACGTCTCTTCTCCTTAAATAAGATTTCGAGTTTAAATATTGTGAATAGAGAAAATTCACATTAAGAGAGTTTTACCGCTACTAAACCTTCTCGACTAGAATTAGATTAGTCAAGATCCGTTAGACTTTCAAGATACCGGTGGTTCAAATCGAAAAAAATGCTACACCAAAAGACGGTTGATAAATCAAATAAATAGGATTTAGTGCAATTGGTACCACACTCGACCTGAGATCAAGAGGCACTGGGTTAAATTCTCGCATGTGAGACCTGCCACTTTCTTCCCTCTTTCTTATATCCTCTTCTAGATCTATGTACATTTTTGTACACTAAAAATAAATAAATAAACAAATTACATCTATGTGCAGCTTAATGTTGTATGGTTATTATGATATCTTATTCGAGCGAAATAGTTTCATTTTGAAAACGGTAATTGTCAAATTCATGAATTCCAAAATTTACTTTTATATAATTATTATTTTTCTGGTAATTGTGATATAAATAATCGTATCACGTACTCGATCCTTAGCTGTGGATATTGATCGAGTAATGTCTCTATCGATCGCTACCAAAACATATTGATCATTAACATTTCGTTAGATATCAATTGAGTTGATTCGTATGGAGCAGCCGGTCATGCAGAGAAATGGTAAACAAGTTGTGATTAATGCATCAAGCAAACAATTGTTACAAAGCCCTGCTGAAACTTACACACCGTGAAGTTCAAAGAGGACACAACATAAGCCCAATAAACTTTTATCGTCGACATTAACAATTTCGACTATGTTATAAAGTTGTGGAATCCCACTGGTCGAACACCAAAACCTTAAAATATCTGCAGTCAGACACGAGATAGCTCGAGATTTCCAGCATTCGGCAGACTCAGATCCGCCGGCTCCACGGCTCCGGTGGTGCTCTTGTTGTAGTTCGGGCTAGTTGACCTGTTATAGACGCTGTGATCACCGCCTTCGTCCTGGTAGGCATAAGCAAAGCCACCGTGCCGGGTCAGGTCCATCCCTTCCAGCTCATCTTCCCGTGATATCCTCAAGAGCTTCAACTTGTGGAGCCCATAGAAGAGCGGGCCCATGGTTGCGCTGACCCAACCCAAAATCGCCAGGATTTGAATAATTTGGGCGGCCAGCAGCCTCCCGCCGCCGCCCATGAACAGGCCGTGGGGCCTCCGGGCTGGTGCGCCATACACCTCGTCCACGTACTTCCCCCTTGCGAAGAGCCCGGTGAATATCAGCCCCCACGCGCCGCAGCCGGCGTGGAGCTGGGTTGCCTCCAGCGGGTCATCGAAGTGCAACTTCTCGGCGAGCTTGTTGCACCCGATGAGGACCCAGGCGGCCATGAACCCGCAGACGATCGCTGCCCATGGCTCCACCACGGAGCAGCCTGAGGTTATGGCGGCGAACCCGCCCAGCAGGCCGTTGCAGACATCGATGACGTTCCAGTGGCCAGAGATGGGACGCTTGCTGAACAGGGTAGTCAGGGCGGCAGTAGAGCCAGCCAGAGTGGTGGTGACGGCCGTCCGGCCAACTGCACTCCACTGGCCGTAGAAGCCTGTCGAGGCGTCGTAGGTTTTGAGTATGGTGAGGAATGAACCAGGGTTGAAACCGTACCACCCGAACCACAGTAAGAATGTGCCGAGTACCACGAGGGACGAGCTGTGGCCACGGAGGGCCACGAATCGGCCCTCATGGTCGAACCGGCCGATACGCGGGCCTTCTATGAGGGCGCCCCATAGGCCTGCTATGCCACCGACCATGTGGACCACGCCGGAACCGGCAAAGTCGATTGAACCAGACCCAAACAGCAGGTCTTCAGTCTTAGACGGGCTGGCCCATCCACTGGTCGACCAGAACCAGTGGGAGGTAACCGGATAGACAAAGCCGGTCAAAAATGAGGAGTAGATAAGATAAGCTACAAACTGGGTCCTCTCTGCTATGGAGCCGCTTGTGATGCCGGCGGCGGCTATAGCAAAGGCCCACTGGTAGAGAAAAAAGCTGTAATCATGGGAGTGGGGTGAAGGGTAGTTTTTCAGGCCGAAGAAGTGGCGACCGATGAAGCCGTTGGACGGCTCCCCGAAGGCAAAAGCGAGGCCAAAGAGGTAGTAGGAGAGGCCGCCAGCGGCTGCGTCAAGGACATTGGTGAGCATGATGTTCATTGTGTTCTTGGCCCGGACCGAGCCTGCGCACAGCATCGCGAAGCCTAGCTGCATGGCGAAGACGAGGTAGGCTGAGAAGAGGAGGTAGGTGTTGTCGACAGCGTAGCTGGTGGCCGTGAACTGCTCAGTGATCGAGGTTAGACGGTCGCAGAGGAAGGTGATGGTGGCGTTACTGGCAGCCGGGCCGCCGAGGAGCTGGTTCAGATCATCTTCTGTGCAGGAGAAGTTAGCCATGCTTCGATTATTATCAAGGTACGTAGGTGCTTTCTCCAAACCATGTATATTACTGGAGGAAAGATTTTTGTTAGCGTCGAGATGTTTATATAGAGATCCGAGTCACTTAAAGGAGAAAATCGGAAAAAAAAAATGACATATAATATATATATATATATATATATGAATATCGAAAAAAATTGTGCCTATAATATAAACAAGAAAAATATAACTATAATAAGGATGAATGTAAAATTTTTCATTAATTTCAAAACTAGATATGTAAAGAAAAGAATTCTCGTGAGATAGAGACATAATTACATAGTTAATAATTAAATAACAATTATTATGTGCAGTTGTGGAAAAAGTCATGTTGCTAGTAGAATATCCACCTAATTTACAGGAGTTTTAAGTACATATCTAATCTAAAAAAGGTAAGGTAATAGATTAGTAGGACATTTTTCTTTCGGTCTCCGATTTAATAGGCCATAATTACACATCAGACCTCGCACGTGGTGCGAATTCATACAGTTCGTTCTAATACCATGCAAAAATATCCATCTAGCCTGCAAAAACATAGTCTGTATTATTTTTATTCACCTATTTATTTATTTGTTTACATTTTTTTTTGTTAATTTGACATTATTATTAAATTAAAAGGTGTTGTGATGCCAATTACGCGATCTTCCGACTCCGTCCGCAGAAAAAGAATTATAATACAAATAAACCTTTTTTTTTCTTTTTTTTTGGTCGCCAGCCACGGTATCCAAGCAGGCCCCACCAGCGGTGAGATGGCATCTTTCAGCCAACCATACTTGACTAATCCGTTGGTCGCCCCGGGTCGCACGCCTGGCAATGGCGGGTGAGGCTCCCAAGGGGGGTGTCTGCGTACGTGAGGTCTCAAACTCGAGACCTCCTTAAGCGGCACCGAGCTGCTTACCACTCGGTCCAACCCCCCTTGGTAATAAACCTTTTTTTTTTCAGGTTGTCTGCTACTGTCTTCTAATAGACGGCTGTGATGGCAGATCACGTCATTGTTCTACGACCATTATTAAATAATGAAAACAATTCCAATTTTGCTTTTATAATATAATCAATGAAAATTAATACGGTCCAGCTGCTCGACCGTTCAATAGCAGGAGAATGTAATTACGAGTTCATAGATTTTTTTTTTTGATTAGTACATCATTCTTCATTCAGCAGAGGATGCCATACAATGTTTTAGTCTTACAGGATAGCCTTCAAAGCAAAATAAATCAGAACTTCGGGAGCTTTTCCCCCATTTACACAAATCATGGGCTAGAGAATTATCCTTCCTACTTGTCCATTCACATTCCCAGTCAAAATGGCATGAGATTTCCAAAAAATCAGCAACAACATTCATAGAGTCCCAAGAAGATTGTGCTTGCTTCTTCACCGCCTGGACTAACTGTAAGGAATCAGTAAGAAAGTAGGCCTGGTGCCAATTTCTGGCTTTCGCTATTTGCGCGGCCAACAACAGCGACTTGGCTTCAGCCTGTATTGCCGAGTATGCAAGGCAGTTGAGGAACCATGAGTGGATGATGCTTCCCTGAATCGATGCCACCCCTGCGATGCATGCTCTCCCATCTTTCCATCCAGCATCACAGTGAAGTACCATTCGATCTTGGCTGCAAGGATGGCCATTTGTCTTGGGAGGCTCTCCATTCTGTTCCATCCTTCTATCCTTAGCATGCTCAGCAAAGATCTTTGACACTTTGTCTAAAAACGAAAATAAATCAGGTTTTGTCCCTGCAAACAAAATTGAATTTCTTTCTCTCCACAATTCGTAACAGAGAATGGCTCCATATAAAGAGAAGTGCTGCTTTTCCTGCCTACATAAATTAAAACCCTTTGGGTTACAAACAAAATCCAGCAATTCTAAGGGAGTTAATTTCTCACTAGTTTTTTTGTATGTTTATAACTTTCCACCGTGATTCCCTCCATGCAATACGAGTGAATGTACACTCTCCGAAAAGATGTGTAAACTCGTCAGGCCCGGTCAAGTAGAGAGGGCAAAGACCCTCTTCGCTAAGTGACCAGGGAAGGGCATTGGTTCCTATTCTCCATAAGTGGAGTTTGAACCTTTCATGGATGTGCAATCTCCAAACATTCCTCCATAATTGTTCATTTCCTTTATTAAATCTTTGATGTTGATCAGCCATATAAAAGCTTTTTACTGAATGGTTTCCTATTGGGGAGTTTATCCAAATTAGCTGGTCAGTAGTGACTGATTGTGGGATATGGATTTTAAGGATGTTTTGAACAGTTTCATTATCGAAGAGTTGAGTGATTAAGGATAAATTCCATAGCCTTGTTTCAGGTGAAATAAGGTCTCTAATGATTAGATGTTGGTCAGTTTGAACTCCTGGTCTAGGCTTGGGTTTAAAAGAGTCATTCCCTGGGATCCATGGAGACGACCAAACTTTTAAATCAGAGTTATTACCAATTAGATAACAGACAGAGTTGTTTAATGTTTTTAAGCAATATTGTAGGCTTCTCCATGGGTATGATAATGTTGAGTTCTTATTAGTACTGTTATCTAACGAATTTCCGTATTTAGCTAACATTAGTTTCGAGGCTAAACTATCATGTTTTAATAACATATTCCAAGCTATTTTGGATAACATTGCAATGTTTTGGTCAGAGGCTTTACGAAATCCTAATCCTCCAAATTGTTTCGGTTGGCAAATTTGATTCCAGCTAACTGGGGAGTAATAGGATCCTTCCTTTTCTAATTTTCTCCACCAGAATTTCCTTGTCAGTTTGTCAATTCTATTACATATAGAGACAGGTACTTTAAATATAGTCATGGTGTATTGCGACAATGAGTTGAGGACTGAGTTTATCAATGTTGCTCTCCCAGCCCATGAGAGAGTCTTTGATTTCCAGTCTGACAGCTTGTTTTGTATTTTGGTTATTAGGAAATCAAAGGATTCAGCTTTCCTTTTTTTTTTTTTATGTGTAGAGGGCTACCTAGATACATCGAATTCGTATTTAATTTTTTCATATTGAGTGCTTCTTTTAGAATTCTCCTTGTCCTACCTCTAACGAATTTGGAAAAGAAAACTCCAGATTTTGCGGAATTAATTTCTTGCCCACTCCATAGGCTAAAAGTTTCCAGGATTTTCTTACAGTTGATAGCATCCGTCTTGTTTGCCCTTGTCAATATCATCAAATCATCAGCAAATAATAGGTGAGTTACTTGGGGGCTACTTCTTGATAACTTAATACCTTGGATTAGTTTATCTGATTCAGCTTTATTGAACATTCTTGATAGAACTTCCATAGATATTATGAAAAGGTAAGGGGAAATAGGGTCACCTTGTCTAACTCCTCTTGATGTTTTAAAGAAGCCATATGGGGATCCATTTATCAGAATCGAGTAGGATGGGGTAGAGATACACTATGTAATCCACTTGATAAAAGTAGGGTAAAATCCAAATTGTTCAAGAACTAGGGTTATGAAAGGCCATTCCATTCGATCAAAAGCTTTAGCAAAATCTATTTTGATTCCTAACCAACCTTTTCGTGATTTTGATTTGTTCATTGTATGGATTGCTTCTTGCGCAATTAAAGCATTTTCATGAATCCATCTGCCTTCTACAAAGGCTGTTTGGTTTGGTGAAATCATTTTGTTAAGTAAAGGCTTGAGTCTGTTTGCTATAATTTTAGAGATTATTTTGTAGCTGACATTTGTTAGGCTTATGGGTCGGAAATCCGAGAAGTTATTTGCATTTTGTTTCTTAGGTATTAAGGCAATAAAAGTTGTGTTCCATTCCTTTAAAATATAAGAATTTTTAAAAAAGGATTGAACTGCTTGGACGAGATCAGATTTTATAATTTCCCAATATTTTTTGTAAAAAAGGCAAGGTATACCATCCGGTCCTGGTGCTTTGAGAGAATTCATACTTTTTATTGTTTCTAGGATTTCATCCTCATTAGGGATTTGGGTTAGGATTTGATTATCTGCATCTGTTATGACCGGATTAATTAAATTATTCAAGTTTTGTGGCAGCGTAGGGTTTGTAGATGTAAAGAGATTATGAAAGTTTCTAAGGAAGTAGTCACCAATTTCAGAGCTTTCTATTAAGCTATTATTATTTTCATCTGTTATTTTATAAATGTGATTATAATTTCGTCGTATTATGGTTGACAAGTGGAAGAACTTTGTATTTCTGTCGCCATCTCTTAGCCATAGCTCTCGGGATTTTTATTTCCAGATTAGGTCTTTCCTTTTGAGCATTTCTTGAAGATCACACTGTAATTGGGTTTCCTTAGTTAAATTTTGATGGCTTGATTCACTTTGTTGCAGCTGGTCTATCTGTTCCCTAAGTTCCTTAATCCTAGTATCCAATGTCTAAAAACCTCTCTGTTCCATTTTTTCAAGGCTTGTTTAGAGTTTTTAATCTTATGGCTAAACTTGTATGAAGCTGAGCCCCTAGTTTTAATTTCCCAGGCTTTTTCTATGGTCAGTTTGCAGGAACGGTCAAGTGTCCATGCAGCCTCGAATCTAAAAGGGGGTGGTTTATTATTTTGACTGAAGCCATAGCTTTAGTAAGATTGGGTTATGATCAGAATTGGTTGTTGGGAGATGAATAACTCCTGCTTTAGGGAATGCTATTCTCCATTGATCGTTTGCAAGGGCTCTATCAAGTCTTTGTCTAATGTGGGCTCTTCCTTCCCTATTATTCCTCCATGTATAAGTGTTTCCTTTGAAACCTAAGTCTATACTACCTGATGCAGCAAGGAAGTTTTCTAAGTAGTTACAGCTAGTTGATGCTACTGATCTACCTCCCTGTTTTTCATCTGAATTCAAAACTTCATTTAAGTCTCCAATTATTGCCCATGGTTTGTTGATATTTTGAGATAGGATAGTAAGTTTTTCCCAGAAGGTTCGTTTTTGTTTGGCATGAGGGGGTCCATATACACATGTAAGTAGCCATTCAGTGGGCAGGACTGGGTGATATATACTAACATGAATCAAATTCTGATATGAAAAAAGAGTAGTTACCTCAATTTCTTCATACCATAAGAGACATAAGCCCCCAGAGAGGTTTTGAGCCTCCACCGCAAAAAATTTTGTGAACCCACGTTGCTTGGCTATCAACTGGCATCTCTGCGAAGGAGCTTTAGTTTCTGACAAAAAAACAACACTAGGTTTGTGCTGGCTGAGAAGGTTTTTTAGGGTACGAATTTTCGAGGCCCTTCCCATGCCTCGAGAGTTCCAAGACAAGAGGCTCATGGCGAGAGTGGGGGCTTGTTTAGGGCCGCCTCCTCGGCCATTTGGACTACTGGGTGGAAGGTTTGAGAGTGAATGTGCAGGGTGGAGTATGGGGAGTTTGGGGGAATTGGTTCTACTCCTTGAGGTGTGGTGCTTTCATCTGTGATAGGAGTCAACCTTCTTTTTTTTGAGGTGGAAGCTTGTGGTTTTTTTTCTGAAGGGCAGTCCTTAATTGTTTTCATGGGAGTTCTCAGTTCCTTAGAGTTGCAAGAATCACCAGATTGAGGAGGTGGGAGCCCTGACCCGAAAGCGTAGGGTCTTTCATTCGGTTCTGTCACAGCACGAGCGAAGTCCCAACCCAAGGGGGTTTGCGGGTGGACATTTGTCACTCGACACTGTTCTTTTTGTATCGCTGGAGTTACATCAGGGATTTGTTTTTGACTCCTTGGGACCGGAAAAGGACTGGTACTGGAAGGATTTTGCTTTGGCTCATAGTGAATAGAAGGGCCATATTTGTTGGCTTGTTCCTGACTTGACTCAGAATCACATGAGTTCGATTCATGGCCCAGGAGACCACATCGGTAACAGAAGGTGGATAATCTCTCATACATAAAGCTAACTTGGAGTGGAAGGTTGTTCGGTCTGAAGAGTGGAAAACCCGGGACTAGGGGTTTCAAGATATCGACTCTAACCAGGACTCTGGGGGATTGCGCCCATATAGGGAGATAATCGGTTTTCCATTCAATCTCAAGCACTTCCCCTACTCTAGAGGCAGCTAACTGAAGATTTGAGTAACTAATTTTTTCAGGGGGGAGACCTCTAATTCGTATTCAGAAATTCACACAGTGAAAAGGAATGTTTTCGAAAGGGGTTCCCTGATGCCATCGTTCTAGGAGTAGATGGGCTCCTTTAACTGACCAAGCTCCTCCACGGTAAACTTTTTCTAGGTCAGATTGATCTTCAAAGAAGCAAAAATAGACATCGTTTACCTGAGAACAGGGTCGAATGATAAATCTGTTCTTGGTAACCCAGACCCTGGTAAGATGGTTCACGTTGACTCTCTGGCTCGGGATTTTGAAGCCATGCGGCTTGAGAGGTAGAGCCTGTTCCAGTGCATGTTCTTCTACATCCGGAAGCTGGAGGGTGTCGATTTCGTCTGGTAAGGAGTTTGGGGTGGCTGGAGGGATCTCGGAGACAGATGATGTAGGGTGGGAGGCCATTGAAGATGGGAGGGGCTCAATCGTCGGTGGATGATATGGTGTTGTAATGGATTTCAAAAAGACTCTGGGTTGCCGATGAGTCTTCCTATTTTCCTTTGTCAAGTCTATTTGGGATTCTGAAGCTTCTCGAGGAAGATGAGCTGTGACCAAAGATTTTTGCATTAAATGCAAAGATTTCTTATGATGAAATGTCTGGATTTTTTTACTCCAACTACGGGAGTTTCGTAGCTCTCTAACTGGAGAGAGAAGATTTCTAGAGAGAAGGCAGAGGATTTCTAGTGAAAGAGAGTCCATGACGCATATCTGAGTAATTAACACATTACGAGTTCATAGATTCTTTTATTAGTTTATGTTATAGATTATTAACCGTTTAATTAAACCGTTGAACTATTTAGTTATTAGACTGTAAAACTTTTCGGACAATCAAATTAACAACAAATTGGAAAGTATGGCGAATAATGTTCCAGGGGAGATGTCTCGTTCAGGTATCATTAGAGTCTGAAAAAATGTTAAGATTGCAAAGAAATTCGAAAACTTTCCAATTATGTAAAAAAAATTTTGAGCTATAAATGGAAAATATGAATTTCGTACGTTTGAAAAATATAAAAAGTAATGGTAAAATTTTCTTGTGCTATAAATAGAAAATTTACCCTTTTTTCAACTTGAAAAAATTGACCCAAAAAATTTCGGATCCGACTATTTGCCAAAAAATTGACCCAAAAATTGACACAAAAAATTTAAAATACATTTTGTTTTGTATTTTAAATGCCTTGGTTGATTGAAATTTTGGTCTTTCATTTTTGGGGTATGCGATCCTATATCTGAAACTTCATTGGATTTTAATTGATCCTAGTTTAAATTGGTTATCCTTAAGGATAAAATCCTTTTAATAGAGAATTTTCTCCACCTATATATTAATATATAAAAATGTTTGAGATTTTGGGTTTTTGTTAATTTTTTTAAACTATTTATTAACATATAAATTAAATTATTAATATTTATTAGATAAAAAAAAATAAGGTTGCAATAGAAAATTTATTAATATTTAACTAGCAAATCTTTCTCCACTAACTCTTTTTTATGATTTTTCATATAAATATCCAATGACCTCTTCACTAGATTTATTATATATAAAATTACTTTAAAGTTTATTTACTCATTTACATATTTACTTTTTTAATCAATTATTAAATAACAAAAATTCATACATCGGATGGGTTTGCGTCTAATTTTGATGATATTCGAATCCGAGATCTCATTTAGTGAGAAGAGGTATCAAATCATCTCAATCAACTTATTTTAGTTTAATGGATTATAATTAATCCAGATTCAAATCGGGTTAGTCCACTACGACAACAGAACTATCATAACATGAATTTTTTAATTCATAATACTCGAAACTGAAATTATATTTAAGGGAAATAAATATTTTATCATCTTAATGAATTAATATTAATTTTTTATTTTCATTTTAATTTGTGTGAGCTAATCCCATTACATATACAGAGAATGAATAGGACACAGGAATGGTTTCTCGAGGTGTTAATAGAGAAAAATGGCATTACTCCTCTCCACCCTTTTAAGGCTAACACCAATTTACAAATATTTGTAAAAATAGCACCACAATATAGAAAAAGACCACATTACCCTTTATTTTAAAATTTTCAAAATTCCTCCATCTATCCTTTTCTCCCGCTCTACCTTTCTCTTCTATGGCAGAAGCTCACGGACGACGATCGGCGGCAGTGACTAATGGTGGAGACCACCGACGGCAGCGACGAGCGGCAATGACTGGCAACCAACGACAAGCACCTCATAGCCAAAAGCAGAGTGTTGCGTGACAGGCGACGGTGCATCGAGCGTCGGGTGCCGGGAGACTGAGTGACAGGGCGACGGTGAGTCAGGCTCCAAGCGCGGGGGCGGCGGGCGACGGGCGACGGGCGACGGGCTACAGGTAGTAGTCCGACATGAAGAAGAAAGAAGAAAGAAGAGGAAGAAAAGACGAGGCGGGTTGGAGAAGAAGAGAAGAGGGTTGGTGGGGAGAGAAGAGAGAGAGAGAGATTATGGTTAAAAATGAGGAGAATATTTAAGAAATTATGAAAAAATTAATAAAAGAAATATATAATAGTATTAGTTTGAAAAAGTATTATAAAATAATACTAATTATAAAGCTTACTATTTTATTAGTATTAGAAGAATTTTCACCCCTTTCTCGATTCCATTTGCGTTGCGGGGATTTTGGCAATAAATCTCTGTGGGAAAAGAGTTGGACATTAGTACGGATCCGTGACCGTGTGGTATAAAGCGCCGTCGTTTAAGTGATTCACCGCAGTAAACAGCAGACGTGACCATTGAAATGGTCAAATCGGGGCAATTTGTTTCCTGCCGCCACATACTTCATTGCCCGTACAATAAACAAATAAATAAAGAAAAATTTTACCAAACCGTGAAGATTTGATAGAGGCCTCCATAAATAAAAGTAAAGTGAATGTTAAAAGAATAAATAAATAAAAAGTGGTCTGACGCAGTAAAAAAGTGATCTGACCGTACAAGGATGGACCTAGCCAACTCTCCAACTGGAAAATTTTTTTAAGATATTATATGTCTCAGATTGGCACTAATAGAAAACGGTAGAGCCCAATAAAAAAGTATATGAATTTGTTCTATTCCAATTCCGGTATATGGAGTATTTGGAACAGAAATTAATTCCCGAGATTAGAAGAAAATCTTTAGTGGATCGGTCATGCTAAGTTAACATCGCTCACCTAGTATATCCGTCTAATCACGACTTAATATGTAATCAATAATTATAGAATTATAGCAATTAAATTTTAAAAAATCTTTAAAAAATATAAAAAATCTTAAATAAGTAATAAATTTTAATTAAAAATAATATATAAATAATAAATTATTATTGAATGACATATAAGTGATGCTAACATGGCCGAACACTTTCTCCAGGAGCAGAGGGAATGTTTTCGATCAATGAAAGCAATGATCTCTACACAAAAGGAAAAAAAAAAAAAAGATACCGAGAAAAAGGTGAATAAGGATTCATTACCATAACTAATTCAGGAAATAATCAATTGCACTGTGAAGCAAACCTGTCGGACAAACAAAAGTGGAGGAGGCTGTCTTGTATGTAATGAATATATTATATGATAGTGTTAACGTGATGTCATAAACCAATTAAATCGAGCTATTTTTAGGGTTAATTTTTTCTATTTTAGAGTTTATTTTTTTCTTTTAAGTTTTGTTAAAAATTGTAAAAATAATTGAATCCTATTAGCTCGTGATACTACGTCGGCACTACCACGTGGTATACGCGTTACACGGAAAACTCTCTCAAGGTGAAGATCCAATGGATAGAAGAAGAGAATGGTAGAACCAGGTCTAATTTAACATTTATGGTTTAATTTAAAAAATAGAACATGTTTTAACGGAGTATTCAGAACTCGTGGTACCTTACATATTATAAGTAGGATTCGGTTATAAGATTTAATATGGTAGATTCTGATTCCAAATTTTAAAAACTGGTTTTTTTTACAGGATAGGGCTTGGTTAACATAAACCATGTAGGGTATCCGGACACTGCACATCCCTATTCATCGTGGTCCAGGTATTAGATTACGACATTCCACATAGAAAGATTAATTTCTTCTATGAGTATGGAATCTGATGGAATATTCATTTAGTGATATAAAATGGTTGGTGGACATTCTAATAAGCAGCAGACAGCTAAGATGAGCTAACCCGAAATGCGAATAGTCAGACCCGAACTACACGGCATGAAGCAACTTCTATAAAGATTCTAATACATGTAGGTTGGGATGATCAATGTGAATTTTTTCAAGAATCTCGTTCCGACGGCAGATTAATCTCTAACATAAGGACACTGCGCTGTAAAATAGAAGAAGAAGAAGATTCCGATGCCAGCTGTAAGAGGGACGCACATATCAATTTGCTCAGAGCCTTTAGAGCAGTCCAGTCCACAGAATAATCAATTTGTGGGGAAGGACAAGGCGTAGTTTCCTCTTTAATTGACTTCTCTTAATAGATCCAGGCACGTAAGATTTGGACTCTTTCCTTGACAACATTAATAGATTGAGCCACATATAGATTGCACTAGAGAAATTCATAAATGATCCTATCTCACCCCGTGATACGAGAAAATACTAATCGAGATTCTGACAAATAAGTAAACTGGAGTTAATCATCCGAGTAGTTACCTTAATTGTTACTAATTAGAGCAATTTTCTCGGTTCTTCCTCGCTACGTTACTGTGAGGTAGGACCATTTACGATTTTCTTTTTCATTGGACTAGAATCGGACGAATAGATAAAGAAAATAGTGCGTTCTTTTTCTATGGAACTAGTCTATGGTGTCCGTTTTCAACTAAATGGGACAGTTTGTCATGTAGAAATGACATTCTAAACAAAACATCAATTCTAGAAAGGAACATAGGATACCTCGAGAATCCTTATACTCATATGTGAATCCACATCGAGTCTGTGTGTGGTTCGCAGAAGTGGAAAGGGATAGGCATGGAATATTAAATTGTGTCCTCAGGACATGATCTTTTGTGCTGAGATATATAAATCACACATCGAAGAGTTGATGAGTTGAAACCTAATTTATACAGGAACGAGTACCGCCATCTTATCATCGGGTTGAGCTTTTGGAATTTGATAGACCCGCGAAGAAGGTACACAAAAAAAAGAGGTAATGACCATTGAAAAGTGCCGAAATTTTGGGCTTACAGCTAGTTCCTCAGGCAGGGAGTGGGAGTCGGGTTCGATCGATTTGGGAAATCTGATTCGTGTAATAAAGAAACCGATCGATCGGAGATCTCTGAGGTAGCTATTCAATCTGGAACTGTCGATTACATCGGACGAGTTCTGTGGTTGATCTTCGCTTTTTGACACCACAGGCACATTGATGGTACAAAGCTGCTTTCGCAGTCAACATCATAATTCAAGAATTTCTAACCATAAGGTGATACATCTCATTAGTTTTCTAGATACGAGTGGTTTAGATCGGAAAAAAATTGCTACCCAAAAGACAATTAATAAATCAAATAAATAAATAAATAGATAAAGAGGATTTAGTGTAATTGGTACTGCGCTCGACCAAGAGGTGCTAGCGTAAATTCTCACACTCGAGACCTGCCACTTTCTTCCCTCTTTCTTACATCCTCTTCTAGATTTATGTACATTGTGGTACACTAAAAATAAATAAATAAATAGAGGAAGTGGTCATATAGTGTATTTACTTCTCTTTATATCCTATCTTTGTATTAGATACATGTACATCCGTTATCGCTGAAAAATAAATAAATAAACAAATTACATCCATGTGCAGCTTAATGTTGTATGGTTACTATAATATCTTACTCGAGCGAAATAGTTTCATTTTGGAAACATTAATTATCAAATTAATGAATTTCAAATTCTGCTTATGTATAATTATTATTTTCTGGTAATTGTGATGTAAATAATCGTATCACGTACTGGATCCTTAGCTGCAGATGTTGATCGACTAATGACTATATCGATCGCTACCAAAACATATTGATCATTAACATTTCGTTAGATATCAACTAAATTGATTCATATGGAGCAGCAGGTCATGCAGAGAAATGGTAAACAAAGCTGTGATTAATGCATCAAGCAAACAACTGTTACAAAGCCCTGCTGAAACTTACACACCGTGAAGTTCAAAGAGTACACAACATAAGCCCAATAAACTTTTATCCTCGACATTAACGATTTCGACTATGTTATAGGGTTTAAGAATCCCACTGGTCGAACACCAAAACCTTAAAATATCTGCGGTCAGACATGAGATAGCTCGATATTTCCGCCCTTCGGCGGACTCAGATCCGCCGGCTCCACGGCCCAGGTGGTGCTCTTGTTGTAATTCGGGCTAGTTGACCTGTTATAGACGTTGTGATCACCGCCTTCGTCCTGGTAGGCATAAGCAAAGCCACCGTGCCGGGTCAGGTCCATCCCTTCTAGCTCATCTTCCCGTGATATCCTCAAGAGCTTCAACTTCTGGAGCCCATAGAAGAGCGGGCCCATGGTTGCGCTGACCCAACCCAAAATCGCCAGGATTTGAATAATTTGGGCGGCCAGCAGCCTCCCGCCGCCGCCCATGAACAGGCCGTGGGCCCTCTGGGCTGGTGCGCCATACACCTCGTCCACGTACTTTCCCCTTGCGAAGAGCCCGGTAAATATCAGCCCCCACGCGCCACAGCCCGCGTGGAGCTGCGTTGCCTCCAGCGGGTCGTCGAAGTGCAGCTTCTCGGCGAGTTTGTTGCACCCGATGAGGACCCAGGCGGCCATGAACCCGCAGACGATCGCTGCCCATGGCTCCACCACGGAGCAGCCTGAGGTTATGGCGGCGAACCCGCCCAGCAGGCCGTTGCAGACGTCGATGACGTTCCAGTGGCCAGAGATGAGGCGCTTGCCAAACAGGGTAGTCAGGGCAGCGGTAGAGCCGGCCAGAGTGGTGGTGACGGCCGTCCGGCCAACCGCACTCCACTGGCCGTAGAAGCCTGTCGAGGCGTCATAAGTTTTGAGTATGGTGAGGAATGAACCAGGGTTGAAACCGTACCACCCAAACCACAGCAAGAATGTGCCAAGTACCACGAGGGACGAGCTGTGGCCACGGAGGGCCACCGATCGGCCCTCATGGTCGAACCGGCCGATACGTGGGCCTTCTATGAGGGCGCCCCATAGGCCTGCTATGCCACCGACCATGTGGACCACGCCGGAACCAGCAAAGTCGATTGAACCAGACCCAAACAGCCGGTCTTTAGTCTTAAACGGGCTGGCCCATCCACTGCTCGACCAAAACCAGTGGGAGGTAACCGGATAGACAAAACCGGTCAGAAAGGAGGAGTAGATAAGATAAGCTACAAACTGGGTCCTCTCTGCTATGGAGCCGCTTGTGATGCCGGCGGCGGCTATAGCAAAGGCCCACTGGTAGAGGAAAAAGCTGTAATCAGAGGGGGGTGAAGGGTAGTTTTTCAGGCCGAAGAAGTGGCGGCCGATGAAGCCGTTGGACGGCTCCCCAAAGGCAAAAGCGAGGCCAAAGAGGTAGTAGGAGAGGCCGCCGGCGGCCGCGTCGAGGACGTTGGTGAGCATGATGTTCATGGTGTTCTTGGCCCGGACCGAGCCTGCGCACAGCATCGCGAAGCCTAGCTGCATAGCGAACACGAGGTAGGCCGAGAAGAGGAGGTAGGTGTTGTCGACAGCGTAGCCGGTGGCCGTGAACTGCTCAGTGATCGAGGCTAGGCGGTCGCAGAGGAAGGTGATGGTGGTGTTACCCGCGGCTGAGCCGCCGAGGAGTCTCAGATCATCGGCTGTGCAGGAGAAGTTAGCCATGCTTCGATTGTTATCAAGGCTAGTGTTCACTGCGAACTATGTATACTATGGAAGGAAGATATCTGTTAAGAGTCGAGGTGTTTATATTGAGAAAAATTAGAAGTTGAAAAATTGGGATTAGACTTTGTCAAGTAATATTCATGCCGCGCAGTTAATGAGCTGAAACTTTAAAAATAAGAGAATTTTAGCATCACCACCTAAAAATTTACCATTTGAGGTCAAACCACTTTGGTTCAAGATTGAAAGAAAAATATTAGCTTGTGGTCTGTTATATCGTCGAAGAACAAAAGAAAAAACTCGTCTCGCAGTTAATTATCCCCTTTTACACGAGTGCAAAACGAAAAAAAATACTCAATTTAACATTAGTTATTGAGGGCAGATATTCAAAATACAAATCAAGTATAAACATGTTGTTACGCGAGGATGAATGCTGAGGAATATCTGATATAGGATAATTAATGAATTAGACTTTTAGATAGATATGATGTCAATCTAAGATTCATGAAAATTTAACTCTTTTCAAAATTCAGATTTTATTTATTATGAGAAAAATATTATGACTTGTTTTTAATTCACCTATTTTATTTACACTATTTTGTTAATTTGACATTATTATTAAATTGAAAGTTGCCCGTGATGCCCCAATTACGTTATCTTCTGACTTTGTCTGTAGAAAAACAATATAATAGAAATAAATTAATTTTCAGTTCCTATTGCAAGGTTTAAAAAACGAGTTGTGATTGCAGCCATCGCCATTGTTTGGCGCCCCTTAAGTAATGGCAACATTTTCCTTCCTTTTTTTTTTCCTGCCATTTATAGTGTAATCAAATTAACCATAGTTGGAAAAAGTACCATAGATGATGTCTAAGAGGAGAAACCCATGCATGTGAAATATATATATATATATATATAACGTCAGCATTATTTGATGATATTACAAGTAAGTAAGAATTAGTCATATTAACGAATATATGAGAGGAAAATTAAATAGTAAAATATAAATTCAAATCTTTATAAAATAAAAAAATTTAAAACTAAATAAAATCCCAAGAAACCCCGACATCAATTAGCAACAAGGGTAGAAAACAAAAGGGTAAAAAGGATGTCGGACATCGAGCATTATAGAACACGATTTTTTTAGGCTCTTAAATTTATATTTTACAACTCAATTTCTTTCTTATAATATGCATGCTTATAATATGCTAACGTGACCAATTACTATTAGTTTGTAACACCTCTAATTAGCGGTCATCATATGTTATCCACATGTCGTACAAGGCTTTCTCATCTACAGAAAGATATTTCTAAGAACGTTGAAAATATTAAGATTAAGATGAAAATTTTTCTTATAGGATAATTATTTTGAGATAGGTCAAAATATGATATTAATATCCTTGAAAAGTTTGAAATTGTTCGTAAAGTTTGACGAATATACATAAGGTAAAATTGTGCTAAATTGGTTAAAATATAAGAATTTCACATATTCTATACCACTTGAAAACTTTGTGAGTCATGCTATGAAGTTAACTCATTTAATCTCGTATTCTAATCGACATGCCAACAAATGTGAAAAAGGACTTAGATAAGTTAATGATTTTATACTTATTTAGTTAAGTTAATTACAAGGTGAAAAAATCGATTAATCGAATTATTCGAACTTGTTTTCAACAATTCTATTTATTCCTTCTAAAATAATTACAGTTTGGACCCCACACTCTCGAACCGAATCAAACCACTGATCTCCACGGGCATGTATACATACTTAAAAACACATATAGCGTGGTAAACCGAGAAGGACAGACTCACTATTAGGAAATTTGAATTTTAGATGGAAAGGGAAAGGACATTTGACTTTCGCTCTACGGCCGGGAGAGCTAACCCTAGAGGTTAAAGGGAACATATATATATATATATATATATATATATAAAAAGTTAATACTGTTCTTATTAGCACAATGGTTTGCTGTTTCCAGCAAGTGTCGAAATTTTAACTGTTTCAGAAAAGGAAACAATGACGATTGAGAAAACGATTGCGGCTTATTTATGTCTATATAAAAGTATGAACTCTAAATATTTTTTGTTCGGTATTTTAATCGCCTTGGACTTTCTTCTTTTTATTCCTTCCCGATATTAAGCAGTTTTTTGAATTCTGATCAATTCAAGTTTAGGTTGGATTTGAATGTTAATGGATAAAGTGCCTTTGGTAATGTCTTTTCTCTATTCACAATGTTCAAATTTAAATTTTTATTTAACAGAGCGCGGGCTGATTAATGGAATTCTGGTCGGGAATTGAGTTGCATCCACCAAATAATCCTTCCAATGGTACATATGTACGTACAGATTTCCTACTCGAATACCATGGAATGACAACAACAAAGAAAGGATTATAATTTTCCTTTCGGACAATTAAATATCCAACACCTTCAAAATTCACGTCACGGTTTGATGAGATTTATGTAACAATTCAGATTACAATGATGCTAGCGGGTGTCAAGTCTTACGTTAAACGTTCCATGGCACGGCACAATTGTTTCTTCATAATTTTCTAACACTGCAATTTAAAAAAGAAGAAGAAGAAGAAGAAAATTCTCAATGCATGCCAATGATGGTATCTATGACGAGATGCCACGATCTCTTAAATTCATGTATAAACTCTGTTCATGTATAACTCTTTTCTTGCACAATCCAACTGTTAGATCCCACATCTGTTATTTAAGAAAATAATAATAATGAGTTTATAAGAAAATATCTGAGAACTTAGAACTTTAAAGTGGAAACGGACTCTATTTCTTGTAAAACTCACTAGTAATAATATAATATATGAGCGTCTTATCACAACAATCTCTGACATAAATCAAACCTGTCTCCAGTAGTCTCTCACTAAAATAAGCCTGCAAATCCGATAGTCTCATATAAGCCCAGTCCCCTATTTCGTCAACTGTCCGCTCATAACAGCATAACTCAACAAGGGCAATGGTACCGACTCTCTTTTTTAAAATTAGGTTTCAATATCTTTTTTGCTAAATGTAGGATTGACTCCTCAATATCCATCATCACGTGGCAACATATTCATTTTATACATACCATTAAACACTCGCTTTCAACAACTGACCTTTTCCGTGAGGTGGACATTCTCTTCCATTTTTGGGCTAACATATGGGCTTGGCTTTTTCTTCTACATACGATAAACTAGCCACGAGACTTGGACAATTTTCTTTTGGTCTCGGGCTTAACGAACCATGTATTCCACACTTGACTTGGCGTGGTGTGAGTTCACATGAAAACTTACTCTGATACTATGTAAAACATTCACTAGGGATATAAGATATTTAATGCACGTCCAACCTAAGAGTTTAAGCTAATAAATTGGGGTACTCACTCTCTTATAAATTAGATTTTAATATCTTATTTTTCCATGGAGATTGACTTGTCAAGATGATGATAGCTTAGCCCATATGTTTTTTCCCAAGAGATTCTTGCATAAGCTCAGCTTACTACATTATCAGTGAACTCCACCAATGAAAGTTTAACACGCCATTTTTAACTATCACATCATATTTTTTTGGTCATTTAAGATATTTTTTAGTCATATTTATTCACTTATCAAATATTTATTGATTAAATCTATCATGTTATGTATGAGTTAACAAATTTTCCTTTTTCCAATTGAATTTGCTTTGTAGGGTTTTTGGCAATAAATCTATGCAGGAAAAGCGTTGACATTAGTACGGATCCGTGTGTGGGGGGAAAAGCCACGGCGTGTAATTGATTGATCGCACCAAGAGGGGTTGGGCCGAGTGGTGAGCAGCTCGGTGCCGCTTAAGGAGGTCTCAGGTTCGAGACCTCACGTACGCAGACACCCCTCTTGGGAGCCTCACCCGCCATTGCCAGGCGTGCGACCCGGGGCGACCAACGGATTAGTCAAGTATGGTTGGCTGAAAGATGCCATCTCACCGCTGGTGGGGCCTACTTGGATACCGTGGCTGGCGACCAAAAAAAAAAAAATTGATTGATCGCAAGTGATGAGCTGACATGGCGGTTGAAACGGTCAAAATCCAGGGGCAGTTTGTGTTCCTGCCACATGCTTCAGTTGACTCTGCAAGAAAATAAATTGCTACAATAGCAAAACAAATGAAAAAAAGGGGTCTTTGTGGCCGATGATATCGCCTCCAACCACGATTAAGATATTTAATATTCTATTTTTATCAGTGAAATTTATTAATTATTAGATCTAATTATTTCCCTCTTTTTCTTATTTATTTTTAAATATGCGATTTGTTGATAATTGACTCAAAAAAATAACGAACAAAAGATAAGAGAGAAGAAAAGTGAACACATGATGTACGTGGCTCAGAATTGCGAAGTGTTACTTTACATCTGTAGATAAAGAATGAGTGACGATCTTCATTACTGATGGGAAAAGCGGCAGAGTATAAGAAGTTGAAACTTGAAACCCTAACTTTCTGGGAACACAGTGAAGAGCTCTACCCTCTCTTACCCAGAAAACACACTTGGCCTATACTGCCCCTAACAAATCAGTGTCTGCCAAGCTCAGATTTTAATTTTAATCGAGTTCAAATTTTATTTGGATTGCATCATAAAAAACTCAAGATACATCAAACATATTTATTCGATAATGGCGAAAAATTATGACTGAACTTATTGATCAGGACAGCTCAACCCACAAGCATCTGATTTTCAGCCAGTAATTGTACACTGATTCCATTGTGTCCTCAGCATCACGTGGTTTTACATCTTTGTATGCCTGAAGAAATGGAACCCAATAAGACCAGACCAGCTTCAATGGTATCTCTCAAGAGCAGTTGGTTATTGTTTGGTTCGGAAATTTCCCATTCCCATCAAAGCATGCCAAGATCTCCAACGTTTTCCGGTTTTGTGCAGTTGGGAGTGATCTAATTAAACGATTGAACCGTTAGCTGTGCTTTATTCATAACTCGGGGCATTTCAGTCGATAATTAAGCACAAGGCGTAGCACAACTCGTATTCCATTGGAATGATCTCATCTCTATGGGATTAAAGAATTCTTTGTTTTACAGTTTCTGGTTTAACCAGCCCTCCTTTGTTTCTGTATGTAGAAATTCTGGTGGATTGCGTTGATAAAAGGTCAAGTAACTGAACCACACAATTTTCATAAAAATGATAAAATTTTCATCTTATGTATCTGGGACGCGCTGAAAATCTTCTCGGTATCGGATTAACTCATGAAGCATGTGTAGACCCACAGAAAGCCAAGCAATCGATCAGCCAGGGAGAGAACGATGACTTACGAGCGAAATAAAAATGATTTTCCATCTCAGGTATCACGCTCCTGGCATTAGTTAATGGCATCTCATGGAGGAAGATACTTTTCTTCGTTGAGTAGGGAATCTGATAGAATATTCATCCAATAAAAAGAAAAAAAAAAAACGAAGTTGTCAGCAGAGTATAGAATATAAAACAAGATTCTAATACACAGCAGACAGCTAAGATGAACGAATCCAGAATGCGAAGGGTCAAACCCCGAAGTCCGATGTAACACGGCACGAAGCAGCACCACCACTGCTAAGAGTCTTTGAAACAGTCCACAGGATTATCAATTTGCAGGGAAGAACGAGGCGTGGTTTCCCTCTTTCCTTGACTTCTCCAAATAGATCCCGGCACGTAGGATTGGATTAGCATCGGATGAATCGATAAAGAAGTACTGACTACTGCTGTTCTTTTTCCGGGTTTTCTGAATAATTGATGCAGTGCATATGGAATTGGATTCTATGACCCGAATGCCCAAAAGGCGGAGGAGGAACACATCACCGAGTGTGACACTCGTGGCCCATTAACTCCAAGATCTGAAGAAAAATATCCGACACATAATTTTAGTGACAGGACTGTAATTTTCAATTATTTAGAGTCTGTTTGGTAGTTCTTGTTAATTTTCTACTTGTAGGCTTCCCCTTCATTTTGGGTGGTAGTGCAGTAGTCTTGAGATAGGAAGTGATGCTTATGCAAATTTGAGAATTTTGTCAAACGTATATCCAATTTCTTGATACTTCATCATAATCAACGAGTTCTGAACTGTACATCCGATTTAACCACGGGCCATTGTCAACACGGTCTGGTTTCCAAATGAACTTCTCTATCCTGTTAAGGACAATTTTGTAGATTATTAGACCTCCGATGACTTTCTACACCGGGACATGGATGAGTAAATATTTCAATGTGTAATACATATCGAGTTCGTTGAGTAAATCATCGTTCGAATCTTGATACGTATAGAAGAAAATCTTTATCTCAGTGAATCCACAATAAGTCTATGTTCAGCTGGCTCACTCGAAGGAGCCAAAAGGGATAGGAATAGAATATGCGTGGACTCGATCTACTGAGATCACTTCCCTTTGATGCACTTTGAACCAAACCGATAGCAGCTCCTCCGAAGTAGGGGTGGCAGAATTTAGCCCGGACCAAAAACACCGTGCCTATGCCAAAGGTTAACCATCCAAGTAGTTGTTGGGCTAGGCTAGCATGGCTTGTTTAATTTTATGGGTGTGCAGGGGCGCGTTGTTATCAGTCTATTTCTACTAGTATTAGATATCCAATAGCTCAACCCAGAAATTAAGGACCATTTAATTATTGATTGTGCTATAAGGCCTGTCAGGCGGTTAGATATGAAATTAGTGTCGTGCCTAGGCAAACCTTTATCGTGCTAGGCCGGCCAAATTTGCCACCCCTAGTCTGAGGTAAGTTCTATTTGGAGTTCTCTGAGCTGTAGTTTGTATGAGCTTCGTTTATTCAATAAATTTTTCAAAATTTTAGCATATCCAACTGTAAAAGGGAACAGCATTCTACCTTGAACATCCAAGTTTCGCCTTTGGGTGGTGTCTTGGATACATATACAATTCGATGCTATGTTAAGTTATTATTAGCAAACCATGCCAGTGTGCAATTAGCTGTCCTAGTATGAGACTGTTGGAATTGTTGGATTTATGTTAAAGGACCGTCAGCTGAGTCAGACTGCAGGATTTGTCAGGCTCATGTCAGAGAATGATGGATCAATGCTCTCTCGTTTTGTATCATTTTTATTAGTAGTAATGTGTCTTATCATTTGTTAAACTTATTTTCACTTAAAAGTTTAAACTATCAGGTGGCGGTAGTACCGATCAATTCTTTAATAAACCCGTAGTTTTTATCTTTATATTATGATGCGGGTTTCATACCCCTCTCACATGCAGCGTGTTAAGGGGCACCTTGTACGTGCTTTGATAGAATCATTGGACGTGCCAGTTCTAATGCAGTTGAAGAAAGATGGCAGTAATTGGCACATCGAAAATTGAATTTCACGTCTAAATAAACAAAGGTCGCGTGGCAACTTGGCAAAGTAGTCCGGAGGAGGATCAAGACTTTTTCGTGGATGATCTTGCATCTTGTCCGTTTCTGCGACCACGACTCGATTTTTTTCCTTCTACGTATGCACCACAAGATCAACTGAACAAGAACAACAACAACGAATCATGATTAATTGCACATATACACCCATAACATTCTACATCTTCCCGGTCCGACACAGTTACCTCTTCGACCTCACTTTGTGTCCATCGATGATGACTTATCTTGCTCGATACAGCAACCCCCGCAGACCTACTGAGCAGGCACTGATAGTGTATGATTAAACAGATAAGCTGTTAGGATTAGTGCCCTAAATCCAATCACATGCGATGTAATTGGAGTAATCTTTATTCATGAAATAAAATTAAGGCATTTATTATTCATCATTCGCTGTGAATTTTTACCGATTATGATGAAACCCATAAATTAATGTATTGATTTTTGGACCATGATGAGATCATGCTAGTGAGACCTAAAATCTAATCAATCTTAATTTAAAATAGTTCCTAGTCATAGGATCGCTGAATAGGGGATCTGCGACCTAGTAAGACTAGTATACTCGTTACATGCTCTATAGTAGAGGGTAACTGATCTCACAGTTACTTGTGAAGAGTCACTAATGTAAGAGTATGGGTGCTCATTATGGAATGAGTTCACTGAACTGACTCACTAGAGGAAGGCCTAATGGATTTCAAAATAAATGTCAATTGGCTAATCCTCAGGTGATAGTAGGTGTAAGTAATCCTTAGACCTGAGATTACCATGGTGTCTCGTAATTGTTAAATTGTGATTTCTGGTTTATTCCTTAGCATGACTCTCTGAGACATGCGTAGGGTATTCTGGATCTAATGAGACTTTTACGGAGGTGGTGAGTAATCAATAAGGAATCGGTTACTCCGATTATAGAAGAGTATGTCCTATGTATTCTGCTTAGTATTGGCTCAGAAAATCTCTGGCCAGAGTTTCCGAAAGTTGGAAAGGAGTTTCCGATATTTCATAATTGAGTCAAATACTTAAGAATTGAAAACATATGAATAAGTATTGGGGTTTGACATATAATCCATACCCTAGCTCATTCGGGACATTGTATAATCGAAGGATTTAATTACACAGAAACTAATCATCGAAGGGTGTTCGATCCTTCGATTGAAATCCTCACTATCCGAGTAGTCATGACACGTTGCTAGACGTCAATCTTGACTTGTGGGTCTATCCGGTTAAAAGTTAATCGAATTAACTCGTTAAAGAGTTTAATGAAATTAAAGTGGAATATAGTTAATGGACCCACTGCTGGCTTATTGTGGAACCCAATGGGTCACACACAATACAGGTTTTTCTCGTAACAAAAAATTTAATAGATTTAAATTTTGGAACGGGCTGTTAAATTTTCACTAGCACGAATTGAGCCCATAATGGTCACATCCCCTTATCAGATAAGGCAATCTTGGAATTATATATTTGATTAGATTTATAGAAATCTGATTATTTTTCTCGGTTAAATATGCACGTAAATTACCAAATTAGATTTGGTGAAATATGGAAAGATTTACATTTGATATTGATTTTCTTTGTAATCAAAGATATAGATCGAACTGGAATTAAACAATCATATCTCAATCGTTGCAATGTAATATTATTTACCAATTCATCCGCTATATATAATATCTCAGCCGAATATACAATCTTTAAAAAGGGCAATATTATATTAACAATATATATATTTATAAAAGGGACGTGGATGTGAGTTTTTTGGAGTTGATGGCTTCGGGGTGCATTGGTTTTTCCTGGTGGTGGTGATTGACCTTTTGTCGAAGAAAAAAAAAATAAAATTCCACCTTTGTGAGAGTTAAGTGTGATCGGTCATTGAGAAATTGTTTCTCAATTCTTACGAGAAAATTCTGGTGTGGATACCGTGGAGGGCGTGCACATGTGCGTCTAATCAAAGGATCGACTTCAACAAGTTCGTGATCAAATTATTCAGTTCGTGCGGTCAACCCGAGGAATCAACACAAGAACCAATTCAGAGTTCTTGTAGGTATAATTTCTAAACATTCTCTTTATTTGTAATTTCGAATTACCTCGAAGTGATCCTGGATCGGGAATAAAATTTTAAAATTTATGTTTCCGCTGCGTAACGATTCCCAACATAAGCTTCACAGCAAATTTCTGAAGCTCGTTGCCAATTCATAGCCACCAGTCAGATCGAAGTAAGCACAGCCATAGTGAGACTAGGATTGTTACATCAAAGCAAGACATGAATAATATGGACACTAGTAATACGGATCCCGACTACCCTATCAGTCTAACTATATCCCAGTCCAAGCAATTTGCAGTCGGCGTCGTGCACTCCCATCACCCGCCCCGGATCAAGATGAAAGTCCCGACTCATCACGACACGTCACTCTCACACAGGTAATTTACTATTAAGTACCCCCAGCAGTTGAGTATCCACTTATCTCGCCTCCAGTCCACACATTACCCTGCAGCTCATTCTGTCCCGTGTCTCCATATTATACATTTCGATCCCCTCTCAAGCTTAGTTACCAGAGAGTCGGTCTGGACTACTAACCTGATCAACTCGACTTTCTTGAAGGGTAAGAAGTCGCGCCCAACCAGCTGAAATCTCAGAGAATCTTGCATCAACCCGTCAACTCGGGGAAATGCCCAATGATCCAGTAAGTTCATCTGAGGGATTCATCATTGAGCTTGGCAACTGCAACCATAACTTAAACTATTTCACACTGGCAGATTTAGACGTCACAAACAACAAATTCAGTCAAAGTAACCATATTAAAAATAAAAGTAGTCCACCACTGCAAAAGTACCAAAAAAAAAAAAAAGGGCAATCGAACAAAATGGACAAAATGGCACATTCTACCTCGGAGCGAAAACACCTTGACAAGGGGCACAACTGATGTGGACACTGCCAGCAATATCGACCACCTATAACCTATAATTTAATCATGCATTGGCTCTCGGTTAGACACATGCCTCATCCACGGTCGTCCAGGCAGCTATGTGCCATATCAGGTGGTCATCTAGCCTATCAAACTACCTACAGTGTTGGCTTCCCTCCATAAATCTGCCTCATTTATATTATGGTAAGAGTGCTGGGACATTGTATCGTATCTGCTCCCACGCAAAGTAAACTTGGCGATCCAAGTATCTCACCTCCATCACTTACTCTCCTTTTAACTCTCATTTTCTCCCGCTTGCATATATATTACTTTTTTTTTTATTTCTTATGATTTAAGTATCAGAGAGTCAATTTAGGTCACCATCTATGTACTAGACATTCTTATAGGATCTCGGAACCGCAAACAACCACCTGATGCCCGTCAAAGTATCAGAAGACCCGGCGAGCTCACCCGATTGACCCATCAGTACGCATGTGTGAACTGGTTGTGAGACGTAGGAGGCCGACAATCCTCCTATTCTTCAGAGTCCAGTCCAAAATGAAAAGATGAATGGGGCGAAGCCCGACCAAAAAGGTAGTGATTGTCCTGGTTCACAGTCAACTCCCTTTCCTTTTAAAAGTGTATAGTTGGTATTAATGAGTCAGAACTACTGACTAATTCAATTTGAACTATATCAGCCCATTAAGAGGTAAAGACTCGAACTGAGTCCTTTGTTTAAGCGAAATAAGTATCTTACCACTTAAATCAACTCATATTGTTTCATAGTCCGCTCTTATTCACGAGAGAGAGTCTTGCATGTGATACTCCTGACATGTAACAAGCCAATATGTTTCATGGGAGCTAGACAATGCTCTCTCCCAATTCACCGAGCTTAGAAGAAATGAATTCCTGTGCCAGATGTCATGTTGTGTAACCCAGTGAGCTGGTTCGCAGAACTTATGCAAAAATACCGAGACCGGTCGATGTGCACATGGCCCACCAAGAAGAAAGAGCTCGAGCACACACGGCTTTTCCCGAACGGTCTGAATAACTTCCCCTTATGTGTTGGGGCTGGCCAATAACCGTCCATATCTAATGCAATGGAAATCATGAATTGAATTGCATTTCCACTCAAGTGATTCCCTATCTAGATAGCCAAACAGAGTGATTCCAGCAAAAATCTGAACCTTACGACTGGATCATCTGGTAGCCTCTCCCAACTTTGCCTGTTGCGATGTCCATTGAGCCATCAAGATTCTCGTGCTCAACAACTCAAAAAGGTGAGGGAAGTGCCTATATTAAAAGAGCTATCTGAAAACAAAATATCCAAAGCAAGCACATGGCATGAGGGAATAAACAGACTTGTCCTCTTGCCCAGTCAATTACAACCGCAAAACATTCTGAGCCAGAGACACATACAAATGTTGCAAATTTATCACTTCTTATAAGAATGAATGTTCCTATATTGAAAAGGCAAATAGCTGGCAGATACGTGGCCACTGATTAAAAACAAGGCCACCATCTTGTATCATTTTGTTCCAACATATTATGGAACGCAGCTATTCTACCGTTTTATCTAAACAGCAATGAAGAGAAACAGAGTCATGGAGGCCACAAACGATTCATTTACCATCCCAAAATGAAGGCATGTATTTCAGCCCAACTAGACACAGTGTAGAGGATACCCGATCGCGAAATCCACTTGGAATGGCTCCCTTCAAGGCATTCTTTCTGCTTCATCACCAGTCCCGAGAAGAGTGGAACAAACGAGACTCCAAAGTGAGCCCCAATTCTACGCAGGCTGGAGCTGTTGCCAATAATAATGCCTATATCTGCCTCAAGAAGGCATAGTATGTCACCAACCGAGTCGCCAATATAAACTCTCACGGTCCTTTTGTCCTTACAGTCCCTTAATATATTGTGGAATGCTTGGACCTTGTCTATTGGAGATTGCATGTTCCTTACAATTTCACCCGTTGAAAATGAGTCATTGAAAGCCAACTCATTTGTGTGCACATTCAGAACATTCAATTCTCCTGCTAAACAAATAGCAGTATGTTAATATGGACGTGTAAACATGTCCTGAAAAGAAAGAAAAATGAGGACCGTATAGAAGGTGCATAAAAATGTTAAATCTGCCATATGCCTTGATGCAAGTACAATGAATGTGCATTACTGCAAGTAGAATTAATGTACATCATCACATCACAAAGTCCAGCAATTTCAATCGAGTTTTTCTTCACAGAAAGGGAAAGCAAAAAAATTTCTTTTAAAAAAAAATTGTTTGGGATTCTGATGCATCCCAGGCATCCTACTCTGTTACTATTCATTCCCAATCATAACTAACCCTATAACTTATCACTACCAGGCCCATGTGCATCTATATATCCAATTCTACCGAAATCACATCCAGAAACTTAATCTTTTGTTCATCTTCTATTAGTTTTAAACCTTGTAAATGATCTTATACAGTTTCTTCATTTCATAATTTAGCAACTAGAGGAAGGTTGAATAATATTGTCTAGGAATCCTTCAGGTGCCCTGCACTCTGCCGACATGGACAGAATGGCTAAAAGGACGTAACAGAGAGAATGAATTGGAATCAAGAAGTTTCTTTGATTAAGATGTACCTGACAATAATGCCGATCTAATCAGATCCCCACACCAACAGTATGAAAGTATGTGGACGTCAACATCTACATTATCACTCCGAATGAGTTTCTGGAAGAAAGCAGTACAGCCATCTTGAAGAATCAGCCGTTCACCGGCTCGTTTTATGTCTTCAATATTTAGACCTTTAAGAACCTCAGATTCGATTACACGCTCATTTGCTCGTTTCTCAAACTCTGCCAGCTGTTCAAGTGCTTTCTCAAGAACTTCATAACTAAATTCTTCAGCTGCAAAGCAGGAAATCAAAACCACCAAGAGGATAAGCTACAACTCAACAAAATTTATCATCTAGAGCTGAGTTCTGAAGAAACCAAGTGTCATGGAACAGATCAAGAATAAAGTATTGCCTCAGATACCTTTTTCGGAAGCCATAATGCTTTCCATGCATTGTTCATATTCCTCAGTGTACTGATTGGAGATAATTTCCCATGTCTTCCTCAGATCAGCTGAGGACATCCTAGCAATATGGTTCTCTGACTGAGGCTGATCAGACTTTGGAGCGGTAACAATGGCTATCTCTGCCAAAATGGCAGATGAATCAAGAAGTGTGCAAGTCAGATCAAAGTCAGAGAACAACATCAGTCGATCTTCTGTAAAATTAGGATCTTTAATCAGAGGGACAGCAATTGGCTGGGCAAGTGGTTGAGCGTTGAAAAACTCTATTTCGAGTCTCATGGCTTGATGGTAGAGTTTTTCAATGATATCAAGCTCTTCTCCTGTCAAAGATACACTTAATTTATCCAGCAAGTCTTCAGTTTGCAGAGCCGATGCCTAAATTCAAAGAATAAATCAATTGAGCTCCTCGAGTAAAGGTCTTTTCAATAATGCATCTTCCACCAGCTCCTAAGCAACAAATGTCCTTACAAATGATCAGACTGAAAAAGGAAGGATTCACAGCTCAAGAGCAATGGCGCACCTGGAAACTCTCAGATGAATAGGTCTTGATCCATTTCTCATAAGGGTGACTCTCCTCGTTAGGATGTAGAAATTTCTGAAATTCCTTACCAAGAAAGGCATACAACCTCATGCAAGGTGTCATGGCACCGAGTGTGTAAGCTGCCACTTTAGTTTTTTCAAATGGGGTTGCGAGTTTTCCCGGAGCTTTTAGTCCTTCAACCTTCCCAGAAGCTGTTGCCAGCAAAAAATCAGTATATCTAACAGTTGCAGGATTGAGAGCGCTTTCTGTGGTACTGTCCAAGCCCCACTCCTGCATATTAATTAAGATATTAAAAAAGAACCACCCTTAACATAGAAAGAAATTTCTCACGCATACTTATCTGCCTGAAGTCAGTTTTTTTTTTGGCTCTAGTATGATGAAGAAGAGAGTACTTTCACATAATCAACGATATACTAACACAAGCAAAACTCAATTAAACATCATTTCTACTCATCATTCAATCTCCCTTTCTAATCACAAGAATACACCCAGATATTGCATCAAATTGTATGGACTTACCTTTACAAATGAATCGTGCATTTTAAGCTCTTTTAGAACATCTTTTCTCAGCTCCGCTATGGCAATTTTTGCATCATCATCATCTGCACACTCTTCTGCTAACTCATACCTAACAAAGGCAAATTATTCATTATGCCCATTATTTCTACAGAAGCATCCTCACGATCCAAATACAACATAAGGAAATCCATGATATACAGTTGTCAATTCAATAATCCCGAGCAGTCATTCGCATAAGATTCCGAGTAACAGTCAGGTATAGCAAAGATTACCAAATTTTGAGACACGAAGTTATCCAATCCAGCATTTAAGTAGAATCAGATGATTCCTACAATCTAAAAGCACGTAGACAGATCGTCAATAGAACAAATGAAAGAACATGAACACTTACGCTTGAGAAAAAGCTTTGAGGAAGTAGACATCCTGAGCAATATAATGCCTGAAGGTGTCGACCTTCAGATTCCCGGAAACCAAGCAGACCGTAAACGGAGTATACATGGCGAACAGAGACTCCCTGCGGCACTTGATCCATAGCTTCCCAGCGAGGCCAACTTCGCTGTCGAGCGCCGCCAGGCTCGAAAGAGAACCTACAGTGGGGATCTCCATCGATGACCGCAGCCGAGATCGCCGGGCAGGAGGAGAGACGACCACGGCTGAGCTGAATCGGCCGGATCGGAGGAAGCCGGAAGGGGCGAATTGGTAGAGGGAGAGGGTTGGGATGGACCGTTTGACTGGTGCCGAGGAGAGTAAGAGCGAAAGCATCAAAGAGGGAGAGACTTGAGCGTTGGGCTGACCGTCGCGGCCCCGGCGTTGGCGGCGGTCAGAAAGAGAAGCTGTTCGCGGTGGTTTGGCGGAGGTGTGATGGGAAGAAATTGTTTTCGTTTCCCTTTCAGCGGCGCTTTTTGGGCCTTTTACGGCGAAGAAAATGTTTACTTGTTTCTTTTTTTGATCAGTTTTCTTTAATCAGAAATTTTTATTCGTTTCATGAAAGAAAAAGTTCTGATTTACCATTCCAAAGAGAGAGAGAAAGAAAGAGTTCTGATAGGATCCCATTTTTCTAATCTAAATATTTTTTTTTCTTTTTAATAATTCTGAGCTTCAATTAGGTACATTTATAGGTATTTTGTTATCTTAATACTGAGTGAACTCATGGTATACACATATTTTGCAATTTTATAGAATTGATTTTTTAAAAAAAAAGGTCAAGCGTATAATTGATTAATAACATCTTAATTTTAATTAACATTGCAAATGTGTAATTTTTCAATATATCAAATGTGACATTTAATAATAAAAAAATAAAGGAAAATTTTGATTGATTTTGCATATAACTGGACAACGAATCGTGCTAGGTATAAAAAATTAAAAATAAATAAATGTGAAATATTTGGTTGAATTCGTATAATTATATTATTTATTTATAAGTTATTATAATTTAATTTATTTAAAATTCGTTAACGTATAGTTGTAAGTAGAGCATTCGATTTTCATCAGTGACCGTGTCAATTGTAATTTTTCATTTTTACAATTTCAAACCATTCACTCAAAAACGTGACAAATTTTTACTGCTAAATTGTAGACATGGAGTGAGATAAGAAAATATGAGCATTTAACCAAAGATCTTTACTGTTAAAATCATAAATATGAAGTGAGAGAAAAATAGCTAAAATTATTATTTTATCTTTAATATAAAAATTAAATACATACCATATATTTTAATATATAAATTAAATTAAAGATAAATATAAAAAAATAAAAAATACATCAGACCTCCTAAATATTTACATGTAATAATATAGATGAAATGTACGGAGGGAGGTAAATGAAAGAGGAATGAGATAGACGAGAAAAACAAGTGAGAGTGGAAAAGGAAAAAGTAGCAATGAGTAACACGCGCTAGTTTAATGTTCTTGTTTTTTGAAAAAGCAATGAGTGATTTTAAGTGTCGGTTTAATGTAGCAATTAATAAAATTAAATTTTAAGTGTCGGCGGTTAATTTAGAAAAGCGAAAAGGACATGAAAAAGGAGAATTTTCAATCTGATAGTGTAAATAAATTAAAAATTACTAACTTATGATTAACAATAATAAAATAATAAGGTTTTGAAGGACAAGGGGCGAAGTGAAAGTCCATGCACTGCACGGGGTGATATGTCTTTCTTTCTCTTTGACTTCACTGAATTTTTCATTCGTGCATTAAATTAAAATTTTAATATCTATTATATTAAAAAAAATTAGGATGTGATGATAAATTTATTAATATGAAATAGAGAGAATTTTATGCACCCTTACTTTCTCTCTCCTCTGTTAAATGCATTTTTCTCATGTTTTATTACTTAATTTTTATACTTGATTTACCGAAAATTCATATATTCGAGATATTGAATACAATTATTATATACACTTCCTTCACCAATTTCATTAAATATCAAAGTCTATGCGCAACGGGGTGGACCTCTAGTATTATATATGCAAATTTTGGTCATCTTTGGTATAGTTTTCTCCTTACCAAATTACACATTAACACATGAAATTCGATTATTAACAACCGTTAGATAAGAAAAGAATAGGGATATGATGGTAAAATCAACAATATATAACTACCCACTCTTTGACCATTCTCACTCTCTCTCTCCTCCTTTTTATTTCTTTTTTTTGTTTGCACCACGTAGTATCCCCGAACCAGCCGAAACGCACCTCGAGACTAATCTTGGATCAGGCCGGGATCCCTAGAAAAATTCCCGTCGACCCTCCCGACCTGAGATTCGATCCTAGGATCACTAATTTGGGGGTCTAGTGAGGGAACCAGTAGGTCAACCTCTTTTTTATTTCATATATATATATATATATTCTCTTAGTTTCTCTCTACTTTTTTTTTTATTATCTATATCTACATTATATATCCAAACGTTTCGAAAACGGAGCCAATAATTCTGTTTGAATGTGCTTTTTTAAAATTGAGAAGTCTATTGGTTTTATTTTCTCATATAAAGGAATCCAATTCCCAGTAAAATTAGGAAATTAAAGAGGGGAATAAACAAAAATAATTTCGTCTAAAAATCTCAATTAAATTTCGTATTTGCAGCACAACTTCAATTTCTCAAAAAATTACATCAAATTACTGAGCATTACAAATTTTTTTATCCATATAAATCACATGATGCGGAGAATTTCTGCGTGATAATATAATACGATAGTCTTTTAATAGATTAATAATTTTTAGTTTGACCATTTTCTAAGATTTATTAAATTTATTTTAATTATATTTCATAAACCGTTATAACTATTTTTGATTTGAAAATAATGTTTTAATCAAATAATCAACGAAAAATCAAATTCCGATTCCTAACTAAATCGAACAAAAATCAATGTGCCTTCTTCTGTTGTAAGCTAATCTAATTTTATTTTAAATGAATTAAATTATAATCTAATTTAGGACGGCGCTCACCAAAACCTAATTCTAAGACCGCTTGTCGTGGATTGCGCGAGAGATAACAGGAAAACCCTAGCGGAAGTCCAAATTTTGCATAATCTCCATAGGATGTCTTACATGGTTGGATGTATGATGTAATTGGGCACCATATTCCCTGATCTACTTCTGCACTACCTTATTCCCGTGGGCAGGCCTGATAATTTTTGACACGGCACGATAACCCGACACGACACGAAACGAGGCGGGTTTGGATTGATCATAAACGGGTTTCGTGTCTAAACGGGCTGATCCATGTAATCCGTTTGCATAAATGGGTTAAACCAGACTGAACCCACGTAATCCAATATGGCACGATTAAACCCGTTTAATTATGTATTCATGTGTCAAATCCATTAGCCCTCTTTAATATATTAAGTTAAAATTATAACTTTACACCACACATATTTAACTATATAGTTTAAACGTGCCGTATCGTGTCAACCTGATTTTAAATGGACCGTGCTCGTGCTTGGAGTTTCTGACCCGTTTATTAAACGAGTCGTATGCGGGTTGAGATACTTTTAATAGAACACATTTAGACACGATACGTATTGTCAGATTACCCACGGGGCGAGAGAGACTTGATCTAATACGAATATCATTATCCCTGTTTACCCAGAAAAAGAATTGTTCCAAGAAAGTAGTTAGGATGAAAGTGGCGAAGGAATGAAGGAATGATTAATAACCAAATTGGGACGTTTCCATTTTTATGAATCATACTTTCTGATAAGAAAGGTCAGTTTCGAGATAGAAGGAAAATAGTAAATAATAAGCTTTTAATCCAGATCGAGCCTTATGTTATTAAATAGGCAAGTACTTTATAAAAAGATAGAATAGGTATTATTAAACTATTTATACAAAATAAATTAAAGCACTTTAAAATTAATATTTTAATTTTTAGCTATAAAATTAAGACAATTTCCGCTACTAAAGTAATCTTACGTTCCATAGATTAGACTATTAAATGGGTAAAAATAATAATAATAAATTGTTAAATTTTTCTTTAATTTTAATACTAATTATAATCTATTAAAATTAAGTTATTAAACAATTTTAATGGATTAACCGCAGAAGGTTTAGGAATCTGGAGACCTTGCGTAATGAGGGTTCAAGCCATGCACCCTCACCGTTCTACTTATGTTCCACCTCGCTTTTTTTTTTTCAAAATAAATTATTAATTTAGTATCAATTGGAAATCACTAGGGATGATAATCTTGACCCGATTCGGCAAGGCCCGACCTAGCTAGACCTGCATTGGACTATACTTTACTCCATTCGTGCTATGTCAAGCTGAGTCTCGATCGGACAGTGTGCCGGTCAGGTCAAGCTTGGATACTCTCACACCACTAGGAATGGTAATGGTACGGAGCGGGACGGGACGGGACGGGACGGGTATATTAGATACCCGGCTCATGGTCAATTACATATCTCCAAGAATGGAAGAGAAAGTCTGGACAGAGTCTGTTGCTCCACTCACCCGATTACGGAAGACAAATACCCTATTCGAGTTCAAAGATTTCAGATACCACCATCGGTAGGTTGAATATGAAATAATCATATTTTTATCTTTTTATTTTCACAAGATTAATAAATCTAAAAGCTTAAAGTATTTCCTGGTCAATTAGCAAGGCATGAGAGATTATCAGCATTCCAAGAAAATTTCGAAACGGAAGCCTTTGGTGGAAGCCATACGAGATAGTGTAGTGGTCCATTGGTCGCACGAGAATGATGTAATTCCTTTTTTTTTTTGTTTATCAAAAAAGGAGCGCGGTAGTACTGTCCACCAATCAGTCACATCCGCTATATAAAATTTGGATTTTCGTGATCGACCGTGAATGTCAAATAAACTGAATAACCGATACTAATACTGATTCGTCAACGTTAGGAGTGTGCATTGGTATCCGATAGGGTAGGTTCCAGATGAATTCTAATAGGAAAATGGTAGTTCTTAGTAGAAAAATGAGAAATCGGTTAAAACAGGTTCCAATTCCAGTTCCATTAAACATGTGCTCGGGTACCCGACGCACACTCCTAATCAACGTAAGACTAGTAAGAACCTAGTATAGTTTAAGAAACCGATATTCACCGAGACACAAGTTCAGGAGTCTCTTTCTAGCAATATTACTTCGAGCGAGATTCCAACTGTGATCTCAACCTCGCCAAATCGTATATGAGTTAGGTTTAAATCATTAGATCACTGCTCTTAGCTGTGAGAATGATGTAATTCATTACTTTTATGCGCGTACCCAGCATCAGTGGTGTTAATTATAATCTAAATAATGATATAATCAACATTGTTTTATGTTCCATTACATCTATCTAGCTTGTTTTTTTATTATGTATGACGTATGGAATGATGCTATACCCGCAAAAAAAAAGTCCTAATTCCTTCTTTTTTTTTTTGCAGCATGACAACTCTAGAAGTTCGGGTCAGGGGATGAAACTGAAGGAAGCACACTGAATGGTGAATTGCAGAGGGAATAAAATAAAATAAAATAATAAAATATAGATAGGTTTAGTATATTTTGCATCAGTTCTTATGGGATTTTCTTGAGATCAAGAGATGGCCGTTCCGTGCACCCCGAAATTCATCCTTGTTTTGCAGCTACGTTGGTGTCATAGCCAGCATTTTTTTCTTTTGCTGATGAATAGATGGAGATTAGAAGTAGAGGCGACCCAGCAACTCCTGTAGCACAATGTTCGAGATTCTTGAATTCAACGGCAAATATATCAGATGAGATTAACAGCCGGAACTCGCCATCAAAAGTTTAATACAGTTTAAGAAACCGGTGTATATCTTTTATAAAATATTTTTATGGAGAGAAAAATTCGAACTTGCCACCTCAACTTCATCATATCACGTGAGAGTGAGTTCCGAGACGATTACATGACCGGTTTAAGTGGCGAGTCCGAGTCAGCTTGCTCGCACCTGGAATCATCCCAAGACGGGGTTGATTGGAAACATTCCGTGTACGCTGGGTCTGTCTAGGAGATTTACAGGGCTGAATTCCTGTGAATTGATTGATCCTATGCTGCTATTTTATTTATTTATTTTTCTCAACTCTCCCTTACTGATAAAATACAAAAGTTTTCTCATCATTATTTTGAGGACTTAAAAAAAGGAATATAAAAAAAAATCTCACCGTCTCTTCCAGACGATCTATTTTACTTCTTTCTATCCGTTCTTTCTTTTTATATTACAAAATTCATGGAACAGAAATAGGGACGGATTCATGAGTCTCTCCGAAGGAGAAAGTTTTCAGTGGAGCGATTATACCACGTATGTAATACTGACGTAGTATATCTGTCCAGTTGGGACTTGATTTATAATCAATAATTATACAATTATGATTATTAAATCTTAAAAAATCTTATACAAATATAAAAAAATATTAAATAAATGGTGAACGCTAATTGAAAATAACATATAGATGGTATAAAATATTTAAAAATCTAATAAATGGTTAACGTTAATTAGACAAATATATAAATATTAAATCCTAATTGGATGGATATACCATGTCAGCATCGCCTACGTGGTGTAACCGCTCTGCTGAAGACTTTCTCCAAGTCAAGGGGTGAAACTCGGGACAAACTAGTGCAATTCACTAAAAATATGGATAAAATTAGCAAAATATGTATAAATTTTTTTGGATTTTTCTGAATTCAAGAAAATAAAGTCCCATGCCCTTAAATCCATCCCTAAAAAGAAAATGAACTTTCAAGTTTGATGTAATGTAACGTGATTCTATTGATTATCGTTAAAATTATTATGAAAAAAACGATAATTATTGTTTTTTAGAGAAAATAATCTTCTATTTGGTCCAAATTAAAGCAGAGACCAACCGTAATCCAGAACATGCGGTTGCATGAGTCAGTCGGACTAGCACCAGCAGAACCAAACCTAAATTACAAAAACACCCTCCGTCGAGGGTAGAAAATCCTTTTACCTATCTGAGCCATCCAATGAGTGAATTATTTAACATAAACTTGTTGTCTTCATAGATGATTTACCTCGATCTATTTATCTCTATTATTTTAAGAGAATAATATACGTAGTTTAGTCTCTCTTGTAATCTTTTAAAAGTAACTAGCACCACTAGCTTTTTAACCAATAGAAAAATAAGAAATGCAGATGAAATTGGAAAAACATTCATAAAAATATAACTACCATTTCAAATCATAACTACCTCTAATTTTCTTTTACCACTTGTATATTTTATCTATTACTATTTTAAGCAAACACACCACCCATTTGGTATCACTTTTTAACTTTCCATTTTTGTCATTGTGTATAACAATTAAATTTTTAATAACACTTAAATTTGGAATCAAATAAGGGTAAAATAGTAAATCTAATAAGAATAATCACTAACTCATCTTTTTTCTCTCTCACCACTTTTTTATCGGAATCTCTCTTGCCGCTTACCCTTATTTGTTCTCTCCCTCACATTTTTTCCTTCACTCTACTTATTCTTTTTCTTTCCGTTAGACTCCACTTACTCTTTTATATATATATATATATATATATATATATATATATTATATTTATTCATTGTCTTCTTTGATGCATGAATTTGCTATTAATTACTTTTATTGATATAATATATACAGTGTGTAACACGAGTTTCACATCTACTTTTAATAATACATTGTTCGGTGGATTAGTCGGTTGTTACGACCGCGAACACCATCGATATAAAATATTTTTTTTATTTTTTAATTCATGACAGTTGTTCAATATAAAAAATATGTAAAATAAAAAGGATGATTTAAAAATCAACTATGTAATTAATCATTTCGTATGTAAGTAGTGATTGATATCTAGTTTTTGTCATGCAAACTATAAAGGTTAAAAATACTATAAAATTTAATATTCATTTGTAAATTCATATAAAATATTATTGCATAAAAATAATATAGCTCTACATTCAATTGTATAATTGTTAATTTCATATATAATACGAGTCGATGTCTAGTGTTATTTAAGCAAAGAGAGAAGGTAGTTTGTCTCACTCCTACACTTTTATAAACATCACTAACAAGTATTAAATGAACAAAACAAAGAAAGTAAGATAGGGGTTCAGTGATAAAGTTATCCTTAAAAATAATAACTGTCGCTCATAACTAGTTCAACTTCTCGTTGATTTTCTCTGTTTTAAATATGGGTAAATGATATGAGAATATACAAACTTTGCCTCATTTTCTAATTTTATCCAAAACGTCAATTTTTGATTAAAATGGTCACGAACTTTCAAATCTTTCCCACTTCTACCTTCTGTCCAATTTTCTATCACGTTGTTTAATGAAAGTAAGCAACGGCTGTTAAAAGCGATGAATTGATGAATTTGACCAAGAAAAATCTAGTAGGTCTAAAACCAATTAAAATTATATGAAATTATATATAATATCATTTTTTTTACATAATTGTAGTGATCTCAGGCTCTGGCTGATTTTTCTAAGTCCACCCTGAGTTTCATGGGTAATTTTTCAAGTTAAGTTGGAAATGATTATTCAAATTTTTAATTTTTGTTTACATCTCTGTTTGCAACAAGATAAATTGGAAGATCCTTCATAAACTCTTCCCAGCCCGTCTTGAAGAACAGCCCGCCTTCATCGGCCGCCGAACCCACCTTCTATGTCAAACCAATGGAACCTTTCAAGATCACCTTTTCTCCTAAATGACTCTTCATATTCTCATCAAATTTTTTCGAGATGGCCTGTAGCAAAGTTCAAATTTTCAGCCAAACCCAAAGTCCAACTAAATGCAGCGCAAACCTCTGTGATCAGAAATTTTATTTTTTCAACACCACAATTAGCTTATGAAACTAACCGGGGTGATGATTTCATGAAAAAAAAATGAGAGACTTACAATCTGCTTTTGGAAATCGTCATGGAGGGATTGAAAGAAATGGATAGAGTGGAAATGAGTCCAAATAATCAATTCCAACCTAATTTGCAAACTTGAGCGAGAAACTCAGGAATGCCTAGAAAAACTAGCTAGAACATGAGAACAATCGCAATTATTTAAAAATACGATATTATATATAATTTTATATAATTTTGATTGGTTTTAGACTCATTAGATTTTTCTTGGTCAAAATTTTCAATTCCTAACTGTTATAACCAAAAGCAAAAATTCGGTAATTAAAAGTAAAAATTTGTGGAAGAATTGGGAAATCATGTAAAGTTCGTGATATAATTGGGAAATCATGCAAAATTCATGTATTAAATAGTCTTTTATTTACAATTTGAAAAGAGGTAAATTTATCAATTCGTCACTTCGGTTAGGCAACGTGGCAAAAAATTAGACGGATGGTAGAAGTAGGAAAAATTTGAAAGTTGCCGATCATTTTAGACAAAAATTGAAGTTCGTGGTAGAATTGGGAATCGAGGCGAAGTTTGTGTATCCTCATGTATTTACCCTTTAATTATATATTTACTTTTATTTTTTATCATTATAATTTTAAAAAGATTAAGAATGTTATTGAAAAATTAATGCTCAAACATGATATTTTCTTGTAATTAACTATTTCTTGTAATTAATTATACAATTGACGGTTTATAATATGAGTCGGCTTCTAATTTTTCGAAAATTAAACCCTTCATCTTCCACAATTTCATGTAGCTATCCACCGAAAATTGTCAAGAAAAGGTTACATGTTCAAGACCAGAAATTCTTAGGTAATTCGATCTCGCTATATGACGTGAGAAAATTTCAATTAAATTATGACAAAACGTGTAAATTTGTATTAATTACCTTAGCAATTGCCATAATTATCACCGATCAAAGCAATTTAGATTTTTCTTTAGCACGTCGTCGTAAGATAGGATCACCTAAAATTTTTTTCGTTGAAGATGGAGAAAAACTTGTGGCTGTCTGCACCAGTAATTTCATGATTCTATGCCCAAAATCTTTGGTCCTGTTGCAACTTTCTAAATGGGGATAATGATCCTTGTCTGGATTTGACAAGTTGTTAAGTGGAGAAAAATGTTACCGTATTATGTGAAATAAGTGAATAAGTATTAACTAAATTTCTATAGATAAGTAACATTAGCTTCTCAAAGCTTCCTTGAATCAATTGATTAACCTAATAAAAGAAGTTTTGGTTGGATCCTTGTTGTAGGACAATCAATAGGGTTTTCCATGTTTCCTGCACAGATGCAATTCGACATAAGGTGATTAGGTGGATTCAAAACCTTACTTTAAGGAAAAAAAGATACTGAATCATTGCAACCAAGTGATGTTGGTACTCTGGTATAATTTCTCTAATATATTTTTTTGATGTGCACTGCTGGTATTAGAAGTTATTTAAATTACTAAGTAATCCAGTTTGAGTTAAATCTGCTCTTTAAAGGGTAAAACTCTCACGGAATGAATGTTCTTCATTCACAAAAACTCGAACTCAAAACTTTTATTTAAAGAGAAATTAAGTACGTAACCACTTGAATCAATTCATATTTTTCTCCTTTATCAAGATCTTTACAGCTCCATCAGTCCCATCTCTCCCTCTCTCAGATACCAAACTATCTTCTCCTTTGACACTGTCTGCAGTGTCAACGGGAGAAGGATGAAGGACAAGAGAAGACACCAACATAACCACCACCACCACCGCTGCATCTGCAGCCATCAAGAGGAAGGCAAGCTCTCATCGAACCAGAGGGAGTCTCTCTTGTTCATGCTCATCAATGGAGGAGGAGCCCCTCCAGAGCCATGGTCCCTGAAGTTATCAACACCAGAGCTGCTCACAGGTTGACCTTCTGAAGGATCCACCGGCCTCTCCTTCCATAGGCAAGTCTGATGCTTGGCTTTTCACTTTCAGATATGTATCCCACAGGACAGCTCCTCCTCGTCTCCCATGTTGTCGGATTCTCTTTTCCATAGTAATTGCTGCCAATATCGGTTAGAAGAAGATGATGGGGAACAATAAACCCTAAAAAAAGAGAAGAAGAAAGAAAAAGAAGGCGTTGATCCTCAAATCGAATGGGCCGGCCATTTCATATTTTTCTTCTTATTGCGTGGAGTCTTCATGAAGACGACGTCGTCGTCATCTTCTTCTTCTTTCTGCTTTCCATCTCCTCCGCCATTGTTATTCCTCCATCTTATTTTCAGCTAATTTCCTTTGCCGGCAATGACTAAGCAGTGACATGGATAATTAATTTTTTACCAGCATTGACTGGTTTAGATGATTACGGAGCATCTTGGTTTCACTTAAGATTTTAGTTCGAATATTATAAATGAAGAAAACATATAGTTTAAAAAATTTTAATCTCAGGTGACATTTGATTTGGGTGTTATTGGATTACTAAAAATGTTAAAATTAGGAGGAAAGTTTGATCCATGTAAAACTTTGTGGGAAAATAGATCAGGAGGTAATGTTGCAGTGTCTAAAAAGATGTCAAGTTAGTTGTAAAGTATCGGTAAAATGATTGTCAAGTTGTTTGTAAAATTGATACAAAACGAGGGTACAACAATTTTTTCACGTAAAGATTTTAATAATCACACTTTCAGTTCCACGTACCTCGTGTGCCGGAATCAGAACCGACTAGTTTCATAATTTGTCTCATGTAACCTACTCGAATCTTATTAAAATCTACCCATTTGAGTAGATACTGAGCGACTTCCTAACGTAAGCTAAATCGACTCGCGATGAAGCTAAAACTCACGACCTACGAAACCGTCACTTGCTCGGCTGTAATTTCAGTACGATCAGCACAGTTCTTCGACAATTATCTGGAACGATCTCGAAGGGCAAAGTAAAAGGGCACGTTCATGATCGATATAACCTCATCCAAGTTAAAGAACGAATCGTTCAGTGGCCCTTCTCCGCACTTAATGGATAATGACATGATGACTCCATGGAAATTTTGCCATCTTTAACCCTTTTACCTGAACAAGTTATTTTCTTAATTATTTTGTCTTGGAAAATTGAATCATTATTTACTAATCTCTTTCTTTCTGTGATAAGGTTTAATATAAGAATAAAGGATAACGAGAAATGAAAGGGTATATAACTCTCATCGTGCGGATCGAACCCTCGATTTCTAGGTTGTGTAGCAGAATATTGTGCGACTGTACCAAGACCCGTTCCTTATATTAATTAATCTATTGGATTGATCCGATTTGTAATTATTAATTAAATCTACATATAACTAATATGTATTGATTGAACTGATTTAGGTATCAATCTAGAAGTCTCAATCAAGGAGCGCGAAACTGAATGAAGAGTCGAATGACGAATTTTATGGATAAAACGATATATAATAAAATATAAATAAAATCAGTAAATTTTATATAAAACCCTATAATTTATTTTGAATTTAGGGATCGATCACCCATTGACTCCCTAAATCCATCCCTGAGTTGGTTTGATATATATTCACTTAATCCTTCATTCAAGTATTACTAGAGGTTTACCCGTGCAAAGCGTTGTATGCGTTATCTCAATAAAAACCATAAAAATATATATTCATAACAAAATATAGCAATTATTTATAATTAGATTTTCAAGTCAAAATAGTATATGCTTAAATAGTGGGATGCAAAGATGAAAATAAATAAGAAATATAATAAAAAGAAAAAAGAATGTGGAGAGGGGATGAATTTTCATGTTGTACAGGAAAAAAGTGGAAAGTGTGTAGTTATATAATCAAATTTACGATCATATCCTCATTTTGTTTTAATCTAATAACTAAGAATATTTTGATTTACATGCAAAAAGACATTTTTAGGTGACCTTTTTTTTTAAAGTAGTAGATGAGTGAAGAAAATTCATATTATAAGTATTAAACTCAATGGGTCAGCTTGACTCAAATTAAAATAATCAACATTTATTGGATTTTTTTGTGTTAACTCATCAGACTATGACTGATCTGTGTTCGAGTTCGGTCGGCTAGTAAACGGGCAAATATCTCACAATTTTCTCCATTCACATGAATTAATTTCAAGATCTTATTTAATATTTTAATTAACGCAATGCAAATAATTTATTAAATCTTTGAATATTAAATCTTGCACAATTTTAATATTGAATTTCCCAGAATACGTTTGTTAGTGCGCGTCATGATTGAACTTTTTTAGTTTCTCTGGGCACGTGTCGTTCTACTGTATTCGAGGTGGAAAATGATGCGCCACAACATGTGCAAAGAAGAAAGATCTGATTGACATTCAAAAAGGATCGATTAACAATTTTCCATTGGTGGATGACTCAGCAGCGATGATGGGTTTAGCACATGATAATTCCAATTTGGAGGGATCTTATTTCGGTGGGTATAACCATCACACTTGTAATTAATATGTATCGGTTGAGGTGGTTCGATATCTCCTTTTTCGAAATAAAATATTATTCGATTTTTATAAATGAAGAAAATTTAAAATTAGAAGAGATTTACTCTAAGTGGGCCAACCTTCCTCGAGCATAAGTTCGTCAAGACCTGTCAAAGTTTCAGGTGTGTTGAGAAGTTAATCCTTGTTGGATAACATATTAAAAAATATAATTTATAAGATAATTGAATATCCATCACATGCAAGTTTAGGTAATTAGATGGATATGCGCACAATTTCTTATAATTCTGTTAAAATTTTACATGACATCGTAGCATGTTACCTTGTGCGCTCATGCCACGTCAAACTTAAGTGTGGAGAAGAATGGAAGAAAAATGCATAGCCTGTAGTTAGCGATCGTTGAACTCGAATGTGGAACTTGTGAGATTAAGCTTAAGAAATAACAAAAATGTCTAGTTAAAAATTAGATGTTGAGAGTGCGTGTTTAAGGATACGTGATAAGCATAAATCATATTGTTACGTGAGAGCGAGTGTTCAGAGTCAATTTCTACTCCTTTAAATCTTATTTGTTATTATCAAATTAGTTGGTAGTGGGAGATTTGCAATTCAAATAAAACCGAATTTCAAATAAGAATATTAAAAAGTGAATTTATCGATGCGATGGGTAGGTATCTGCACCCTAACCCTAGTATAATTATGGTACGTACCACAATCTTATTTGTTATTATCAAATTAGTTGGTAGTGGGAGATTTGCAATTCAAATAAAACCGAATTTCAAATAGGAATCTTAAAAAGTGAATTTATCGATGCGATGGGTAGGCATCTGCACCCTAACCCTAGTATAATTATGGTACGTACCACAAGATGTCCGACGTGGCAGGTTAGTCCGAATAGACATCGCAGTCTTTGATTTTAATGATCTTTGTTTTCCTCGTAAGTGCTCATTAGATTAGAGTAGTGGGTGTGGCGGCTGGGGGCAAAGGGGGGAATTCACTGGGCAAACAATAAATCCAAGGACGAATATAGAAAATCGATGTAGAGGGAAATGTTAAATTTTAAGTGTGTGAAATAATATAATTTACTAAAAATATAAATAAAATTAGTAAAATTTGTATAAATTTCTATGTATTGTGTCAAGTTCAAGGGAGATCGGACCCTGTGCCCCTTAAATCTATCCTTATGAAGGAGTCCCATGCTTGCGAGAAAGTTTTGAGTATAATGATGATACACGTTAATATTATCATCGACTGTTGTAAATTAATAAAAAAAATTGGCTACATCAGTAACTCCGTGATCATTAGTAGATATTCACAACCCTTTTCATGATTAAAAAATCCCTAGGAGTCCGAAAAAAATGATGTCCGGTAATACTCACAATCCTTCTCACCCTCTCGCTAATTGATATTGGAATTTCTTGGGTTTTCTAATTTTATTTAGGATTTTTAGTATTACTTTTTTTTTAATTTTCTAATAAAATAAAAAGGGATATGAACATGTGCTTTACAATCTAAATTACCTATTATAACACTATTGATGTGACCGATTTTCATTGACGTGTGGCAACCGTATGACAATGTACTCTGGATTCAGGATAAGATCGACGCTTGGTTCGACTTGCAAGTTTATATGTAAGAGTAGCACATCTCATCGATTCTTATTAGTTCTACGGCCGTGATTACATTTTGCTAATAGCATCTTATGTTGTCAACTAAGCTAAAGCTTTTAGGATGACAAATAGGAGGGACTGATATGATATATTCTATCAATTAGGATTTAACATATAATCAAATCAGATTCTAAAAAATTTTAAAAAATCCTAAATAAATATAAAAACACCCTAAGAAGACATGCAGCAAGTTTCTGCAGCATTCTACAGCAAGTTTCTGTCCCACCAAATTATCTTTAACTGAATCTCATGAGTACTTTCAATTAGCTTCCTTTGCCAATTAGCAAATTGACAAATACAGAAATTGCAGTATATAATGACAGAAAAATGGAATACATTCATTTACATAATAGCTACCAAGTTGCAGTACACATATTGAATAACTAGATGCTTACTTGTACCATGCATGGTGTCTGTTATCTCAACTGATTTGTACGCAATTTAAAGAACTGATTATAATTATTTTCCTAGTAATAATGGTTTTTTTTTTTTACATTTCTAAACTATATTATTTAACAAAAATTATGATAAGCAAAATTTTAATGTTTAATTTAAGTCTGCGGGTCATTGATGAGGAGGATAAAAAAACCACCAATAAATATATAGAGAAAAAGAGATGGGAGTGGAGGTGCGGTGGAATAGAAGAAAGTGGTGATAGTTATATGTTCATGCTAAATTTATTATTATGTCCTTGTTTTGCTATCTACTTAAATGTCGTTACAAGTTTACTTTTCATACAGAAATGGTAAAATAGAAAAGTTAAAAGTGAGAGGAAAATGGCATGATCCTCACATCTTATTAGAAAACTACCAAAGTACATTCAGTTAGCAAAACATACACTCAGCCACACATTATTCCAAACAAAAAGCAAACTCCTCCCCAGGCCAAACTTGCAAATAGAACTTCATACACATTACTCTACTTCTTCTTTCTTCGCTTTTAACTCTTTCTTCAATTTCTTAATCCTCAATTTTCATGGAGTTTACAACCCTGTTTCAGATGATGAAATTTCTTCTCTTCCTCCATACATTCTCCGTGACTGAATCTTGCACAACTTCAATCGGAGGGTCAAGCCACTTAAAAAATGTATGAATTTCAAGTGTTTTTTCATCACAACCATTTTCATAGCAGAGCAAAATTCTTGAATCAAAATTGAAGAGCTAAACCAATCGTTTTGAAAAAGAATACTACAACAGGGCCCAGGGCGGGAGTTCTATCCGGGGCAGCACAGCGACCATTTCCTCGTTATGTTAATATACACATGAATCGTGCAAATTCTATGCGATAAGGTTACATTACAACCGGTTAACAGAAAACAAGAGTGATTTAAGATGGCAATGGTAAGCGTACACGATTAAGTTATGGGCCCTCCTCTGATTAACAGAAGAAACAGAAGCTTCTTCCCCGTGTTGTGTCTCGGTCTTCGAAGCCTCTGATGAAGTACCGAATTGCAAGGTGCTCTGAAGCATATGTCATGAAAGAGGCCAACACTATGCCTCCCGCAACCATCAACCCCAATCTGTAAGAAGCAAAATGTAAGTTTTTACCAGACAACTGATCTGTATCCTGATTCCTAGACGCCTTAGTCAGTTCATAGCAGAAAGTATTGAGAATCAAACTGGGGCCCAATAAAAAGCATAGGATGGTTAGACTCGTCCTAGCTGGTCAAGGAAAGACTCCTATATCAATAGTAAGAGTTAATCAGTCGTCCTGTCATACATGATGCATGATAAACACTAATTCACGGTCCTGATTGGCTGTATGTAGAGGAATTCCGTTTGACTCTAAGACCAGAACTAAAGAAATCAACCGGAATGAAAAATTGATTAAGGGGGAAGAACATGGCAGTCCTTCAATTTGAATGAACCTTAAAGGTAAGGTTGGATCAATTCTTTTGAAGCCAATAGGAATGAAATTTTGCTGCTGCTGACACCTTAGCTAAGACAATTTCTTCTCTTCAGAAGTATGACATTACCTTAAGAAGAGGGCAGTGATCCCAAAAAGACATGGTAAAGCCGGGGCAGCAATAGACAGGAAGGCCATTCCTAACCCGTAGAACCATGTAACAGCATCACAATGTGAGGCTTGTCTCTGATGACCTGAAAGCCAAGGGAACCCACTAAGAAAATTCAATATGAGAAGGTAATATTATTGCATGATAACAACAATGACAAATGGATTAGATCTACACAGCGGATGTACCTTTCCCAGAATCGTAATCGACAGGAATGGGATGAGAAGCGAAGGCCCCCGTTTGAACCGCTGATGCCTTTCCCCATTTATAGACTAGAAGAAGAAAACTTCCATATAGGACGCAGAAGATGGTGAATGTCCACTCATACATCAAGAGCAAACCAGTCCATGGCATTACTTGCCGAGGCACAATGACAATAGAAAACAAAAGAGCCGTTAAAGCAGCAAAGAAGCACACGACAATAGATATTCCACCCAAATATGCAGGGACCTTGGACAGTGAACCAGTGGAGAACTGTTCAGAATTAAAAAATCAAAGTTACTTTCAGAGAAATATGATATTGATAATTCCATGACTAAGAAATGACTACGCGAAGAGGGAAAATCTGATAATTTAAGGAAACAAACAATCTAGAAGTCAAATAAAGGAATAACATGCAAATGGTAAACTGACCTGTTGGCTGGCATTTATTGCAGAATGAGTGGAGACGCCAGTATATGCATAGGCTCCATTATATCTGATTTTGTAAACGAGATGTCTGATACGATCACATAAAGAACTCCTACAAATGGAGCCAAAGAACTCTCTTGCCTGCAAGAAGAACTTTTTGTGATTAAAACTTATATTAATTCATATAGCAAGAGAAGATTGAGAAAATGAGACAATAATTCAATGATCTATTATCCCACCTGAAGAAAAGAGCGATAATAACAGATCAGAAGCACGCAAATAGGTAGCAAGAAAAGGAACTTCACTAAAAGCTCATCTTTAGGATTTCTTCCCCCTCCAGTACCAGGAAGAGAATCTTCAAGTTTTTCCCTTGCATTCTGCAGCATTAGGAAAACATATCAATTGCATTTTCAAGTGACAATGATAATAGAAGCTTCCAGGCATGAAGAAGCAATTAAGCCCCACTTGCAGTGCAATCTATTGATGATAAAATACCTTCCACAAATGAGAGAGAAAACCATCACATATCAAGCGAGTGCAAGAAACAAAGAGTTACTGGCAAAAGAAAAAAATCTATTGGCTGGGTAAAATGGGGAACATAAAAAAAATGTAAGTAAAAGGGAAAAGGGGTAGACTTGCTATATCAATGCCCAGGCACCAAGATAGTCCATTGAGATCGTTTAATTAAGATAACATCCTCGGCAATGCTGATATTGTTATTATTTTGTATAACAAATGCCTTGCAAGGTCCGTGCAACATATTAGAAAAGGAAAGACAACACAGGCCACATTCACTATAGGATTTCTAGAAGAAATGCATGGCAACTAAATAAGTGTACCTGCCAAACATCGACAGGTTTCAAAAGCCAAGATGTCCACCAGTCCCATGGTTTCAATGGCCCGAGTGTGTAGTGTATAACACGTAGCTCCCTCTCATCTACCATCCACTGCACATCAAATTGTTATTCATAATCATAAATCACATAAAGATTCACATTCCTTCACAAAAGCAGACAGAATCTTGATGCAAGTTCTAAGCAGTCACCATACAACATACTTTCGAGAAAAATAACCTTACTTATACAATCACATCTAAATCTTAGTACCTTGTTGGCGAGCATATATAAACCGACATCAGCATTATACAGAGTTGAGAGTCGTTCCATCTCTGGAACTGGTCGGGATTTCAGCACCTCCGGCGATAAATTTGGATCAAAAACACGTGCATTGGCAAACTCAGGGTAGTATGAATTCAGAAAACCCTGATCCCCTATTTGATTGAAACGTGTCAGAGAGGAGGAATCATTTGTATCACCATAAAGAAGACTTAAATATAAAACATGCACCTCCATCATGTTCCAGCATTTTTTTTTTTAAAATTTTGATAGACACACCCATGCACTTGTCTATCAATACATAGAATGCTTATATGCGTTGAACATGTTTACAACTGAACTGCCTAACTTTGCAACAATCCATCAATTTAATGCAGGAACTAATATTTATAACTGGATCAAATACAAGCTTGTTGACAATTATCAACAATTATAGGGTTGCACTACCTCCAGTATAAGAATACAAAGTATTCACTTTGCTCATCATGTCTTTGAACACAGCATCAGATGGTTCCACCACCATGACTCCGGAGTTCAGCCGCTCTGAATGTTTCAAGTTAGCGCAGAACTTTTGGCATTTGAATAGATCCTCAATACTCTGAACTACAATGGTATCCGCATCTAAATATACAACTGCATAAAGAATTTTGTATCATCAGAGAATATACTCAAACTGCACAGGCCATTAGTAGAATAACAAATAATGATCCAGCATCTAAGCCTTCTGAAAAATAATGAGCTCAGATTCATCAAGGCAAATCACAATCTGAATATACGCCTTCTTCCCCCTATACTAAAGGCAAAAACATATTTTGCCATTGGGAGCTAAAGGAAAGCGAAAACATCAATTCGGCAATGACAACTACAGTATCCACCAGTACGATCAATCCCCAGTGAGGGCAGTTATAAAATAAAAATTTTCAAGAAGGATTCTGAATCCAAAAAGCAATCCTTAGATAATCTATTCGATTTGATATACGCAACAGTCACCAAGCTTAAGCTTAACCTTACGTCCACTTCAGTCAGTTTTGCTCAAAACAAAATATGGATGCTATATGAAAAAAAGAAGCTACTCATTACCTTTCTTATAGTTAGTCATGTTAAAGATTTTTAGTTTGGTATAGACACCCCAAAACCTTGTTGGCCGTACTTGATTTGGATTTGCCAGCAGACTAATCTTCTCCACTATCCAGCCATCAGCCTGCACAGCATTAAACAAACCACCAGATTAAAATGCAAAAAATATTGCTGAATAGTTACAAAAGTGATCTAACGCCCAACAAATTCATCAGCAGACGTATTAATCATAAATTTGTAGATATATCGTCATCCCACTCTGAAGTCTGAGCACCTTAATTTTGCAGTAGGAGTCGGCGAAATCAATCAGATTGTCAACTTACAATAAATGATCATTTTCATAACAATCAAAGTTTTGATCTTTTTCTTCCCGAGTTAGAGGAGATATCCAATACTCAAGGTGACGATACGTTGGCACGAGTTGCCAAAAATAAAAATTTAATCAAGCTGCAGCTAACTAAAAATTAATGATTCGAATTCATTGTCTGCATAATGGGATGAAAGGACGCACCCGGAGCAGCTTGCAGGCATAGTCGGAGACGCCATCGGATACCAAGACCACCATGTCCTTGGTGGTCCCCGTGTCACGTATCGATTTCCCCAGAACCCTGACACCCAGCAAGAACTCGTCACCGTACAAGAGGGTAACGTAAGCCTCCCCGCCTCCGCCGGGCGATTTGGATCCAATCGAAGCTCCGAACGGGGCAGCGAACGACAGGAACAGCACCACCACCAGCAGCGACAGGGGGGCGTTCCTGTCCCGGAGGACGATGCTCATCGTGTCGTGCAGCGGAGATCTTCTCGAGGAAATCCGGCTGTCAGAATGTTTCGGGAGTCGGGAAGGAAAGGAAACGTTGAGAGGGTTTTGAATTGGAATCTCTCGTAGTCGTAGGCTTCTCTAATCTGTGACGCCTCTTTTGACCCTTTATTTTCCTTTTTAAAAAAATTTGCTAGTTGAATAATCGAATCTCTGATTCTCTGCGTTGAGACTACACAGGGTATCCGTGGATGACCAATCAGAAGTAGATATTCATATTTTTGGGGGGCGCAGGGATGATGAATCCGACGTTTAAAGCCTAGATATTTCATTTTCAGGTGGGCGTTTTTCTATTGCAAACTAAAAGAAAGCATATAAATTTTTTATCAGTAAAGATTACACAGTATAAAGAAGTAGATACACATTTCTTTCTTGAAAGAATTTTTACATACTCAGAATTTGTTCGCCTCATTTACATTTCGAAGTGGAATTAATACACAAATTTTCTTTTAAATAGTACTACTTATTAAAAAAATAGTATGCGAATGAGAAATTATTATCATAAAATTGGAGGAATTAATATAGGATAAAATAAATTTAAAAATCGGGTACGGGCTAAGAAATATGGGTTAAGATGGAACCCACGTAAGAAATACCCCAAGCCTCTTTCTGACTTGTTATCATACATTGTCTGCTGTTTTGACCGACAAAAGTGTCGTTTATACTAGCACGTGACCCGTGGCACGGAAAGTATTATTGAGTATGGAAGTAGATAGAAAATTTTTTGATATGCATAAATTGAAGGCAAATAATAGAACATGAAAAGTATCATCGAATATTGAAGGAGCCACTACAACTTAAGACAAGTTGAAGATCGCAATGAGAAAAATATTATCAGGTTTTTTAAAGATGAGATGGAAGATGGAGAGATAATGTGAAAAGATAATGTAATTCTCTCTCCGAGTAAATAATTGAATTAGAGAGGGGAGCAATTTTAAAATATCAAAAGTGAGATCAAAACTGTTTCTTTCTCTAATATAATAATAGAAGATATGTCAAGGTGCAACAGTTTTATCTTGTTATAGAAAATCTCCTTCTGGAAGTTGATTGATTCGGAACAAACCCAGAAGTCTACCTCATTAGATTGGCCTCCAGCTGCCACAACCTACAGCCATGATCGATCTTTCGTTTTGCTCTCTGCTGCTGACCGTGGCCCTCTTCCCAGCTCTATGCAGTTTTATTTTTCAGTCGTAATTATTCACTTCAATTTTAATTCGCAGCTGGTTTAATGAGTCGGACACTCCTGACTTGACGAGTTTTCCGTTAATAATATGATTTGCCATATTTCTAATAATGAAATCAAGATTGCAGTGATGCTTGATCTGTTCCTGCCCTTCTCCACGAGTTTTCCTTGGCTTTTTGATGCTCCCTAGACAAAGAAAAGAATCCGAGAAGTTACTATCAGTCAATAAATAAACCTAAGAACCCAGCAAATTCATAATAGACTATAAATCTAATGAATGCGAGAATACCTCTAAAAGAGATGCGAATTACTTAAAAATTCAATGATTAAGTCTCAATTTAAACGGAAATCGTGTGTCTAAAATAGGAATACTGTCAAACTAACACCAACGATACGTAGAAAAAGCTGATCCTTTTCAGCTTATCGTGTGCCAGAGTAACTTAAAGCTCGTTGGAGAAAAATACGTAGAAGGTATTATGATACGCATGAAATGGTGCTTGAGCAACATATGTTATTGAAATTTCGAGCGAATCTAATAAAGTCATTTGCTAGAAAATGAGATCCTCAGCCTTAAAAAGGTTGAATGCCTGACAAGTAAGAGGGAATCTCTTACGCTAGCACCCCCGTCTTGACTTCCTCGTGTACCTGCAGTAGCCAGCGGGAGCCGCCAAGACCATCGGAAGCCTCCAAGGTTATCAAAGTTAGCTTCAAGCAGTCGGAAGCAACGAGCAAGAGTTACGCTGGATTTTACAGCCGAACAATTTGGGACTACTGAGTTACAAAAGGAGATTTTCTATATCAAAAGCTGTCATACCTTGATATATGTCAACTGACACAGCCATTTTGTAGGGTAAACAAGTGATAACAAGTCAAAATGAATCATGGGCAGTTGAAACTGCTTTTCATACTGAATAGTATCAACCATCATCACCTGAAGAAGCTCATTGATGCCCTCGCACAACAAAACAAGAACTGATCGGAGAGATTCCTGAGTGATAAAACAAATCTTCATGCAGTAACTGTGCTCTCCAAACAATAATTTTTCCGAGAAATCATAATGCGATTCAGAGGCTTTGTTGTTTTTTTGTAAATTATTTCTCATTATTTTGGCACTGACTTCTAACTTTATGTTAAACGATAAACGAGCTTCTTTAAATCAGATTATCTTTCTGGAAGAAGTTTTCAGCGAAGGAACGGCTTTAACATGAATATTCCAATCATATCATCACCATGAACTGCAAACTTAGCAATGCAAAAGTCGTAGAATCATAAAGCTACCGAACAAATTCATATTGGCAAAGATCCTGAGAAACGGATGAAGCTAATCTGATGAACAAACCGGCAAGAGCATGAATATGAGTCTTCCAATCATATCATCACCGTAAAATAGAAATTAACAATGCGAAAGTCACATAATCATAAAGCTATCGAGAAAAATCATATAGGCAACAATCCAAAAAAAAGGATGAAGCTAATATGAAGAATAAACATATACCGATTGAATATGATTTTATCGAAGTAAGTCTCCGGCCGGAAACCTCCATGCCCTTAATCTTCCTCATGCTTGCTTCTCTCTCTCAAGACTTCTCAGTTTTTGTTTTAAACCCTCTAAATCTTTCTCCCTTTCCATTATAGTTACTTCCACGCTTGCGATTTCCTTTATTAGTTTGTCGAGGTCAGGGTTCACCCGCTGCTTCACCTGCAATAATTAATTCTTATCGTTCTTGTTTACAAAAGCAGCTTCAAAGGAGTTTCTGCCGATATGATTAATATAATTTAAATTCGTATGGCCATTTACTATCAAGCTCTCCAACGAGGATCTTGTTAAGTTCAAAGCCTTTCTTCCTAGTAAACACAGATGGAAATTTCAACAATGTGGACATTTACCTAAGGCAGCACGCATTCCATGTGAACTGTGTAGCAGCACTCTTTACAGCGAGAAACTTCGTGGTCTGGGTTTCTTATCTCCTCACAGTAATCACAGTATTGATCATCTGGTCTTCCATCAACAAATCTATCAAAGAGGACCAAAGGGACATTCATGTTGAATGGTCGGCAGAAGAGGCATGCAACTGCTAGGAAGATTAAAATCACACAGTGTACAACCGTACAAGTCAATCTTGCAGGGCTTGTGGCAAGAACTGCACCGTGCACTACCCTCACCTACAAGAATTTTCAAAAAAGAGTGTGCTCATGGAGCTGATGTTTTAGGGTCGGCGTTTTAGTCGCAAATTTTTTGCACAAGTAGAAGTGAAATGTAGAGCAGCAAAAGGCGAACCCTTTCAATTCTGAGAGGCAATTATCGCAATTGAAGTGTTCAGCTATAGTATCTTGGAGAGAAGAATGAGGGGATGAGGTGGATGAGGTGGACGCTCCAACTGCAATGGCAGTTCCGCACATGATTTATGAAGAACATAGGCACAGTTATGACAACTATAGGCTAGATAAGAGGCTAGCATGCAGCAAGCCTTGCAATTTTAGGGTTTTCGCACCTTAAACTAATGCAGAATCAGCGGGTGGTCATGGCAAAATATTGGGTTTTGGAAGCTACCCCATCTCGAAAAGCAGAGGAAGTCCGAAGCGCACATTTTGGATCAATGTTGAGAAATCCGCCACACGTAACTAGCAATTTTTATAAGCATACTGAAACTAAATTAGTTCTTCATTTGTTGCAAAAACAAGCCAACTTGAAATCTCTCCCAGCTCCAACTCCTTCCCGACCATTAAAAGAAATTCTCAGCTCACTCTAGCTCTTTTCCCCTTTCATGCTCTCTCTCTCTCATTCTCTTGTTTCGTTGGTGTGAAGAAGCAAATGGCAGGAGACATTTTTGGGGAAAATTTTTAATGGAAGGAATGCATAGCTATGTGGGATTTTTCGGTGGAAGAGGATAAATATATGGGGGATTGATTGATTAAAGTTAATGGGCTTAAATTAATTCTTGTGGGCCAGAAGCTTAAATTAGTGGGTTTAAACCCAAACAAAAATTGATGCGCTCACAATATGTCAGCTGAAACAGCAAATTTGTTGGGCAAAATAACAGGCATTTAGTGCAAGTGACAAAAATATCAAAACAAACACGGGCAGCAAGAAGCGCTTCACACAGAGAATAGCATCGGCCATCATCCGAAGAAGCTCATTGATGCCTCGGGAAGCAAAATAAGAACTAATCAGAGATAGTGCCGAGTTACAAAAATGAATATTGGTGGGGTAGCTATGCTCTTCAAGTAACATTGTTTCTGGGACATTGCAATGCGGTGCAAACGCTGTTATTTCATATGGCTAAATTGTGTGATTTGTCATCATTTCTCATTATTTAGGTACTACCATATAACTTTATGACAAACGAGCTCCTTTACTTTCGAGCAATTTTCCGGAAAAAATTTTCTGCATAGCCACCCCTGTTTTAAAAAGGTGAATGTCCGGAAAGTAGAAGCAGTTGGTTTGAGATCTGATACGGACATTGCTAACAGACGGCTAAATGACCAACGTGAGGTAGCTGCATTCCATGTAGTGTTTATCCGGTGCCGCCCACTTACACTGTGCTGCCTATTTACGCTGCAGTTGCTATGCAGGCAAACTTGCCAGCACGTACTGAATGGAATTGACCATCATCACCGAAAAGCTCATTGAGTCCTTGTGAAGCAAGATAAGAACTGTTACAAAGAGTCTCCAAGTGTTAAAATGAATCTCCTTGCGGTAGCTGTGCTCTCTGAGTAAAATGCTTATGAGAAATTGCAATAAGCTTCTAAGACATTGTTATTTCAAACTGCTGAATTATGTGCTTTATCATTATTTCTCATCATTTTGGCACTGACTTTCAACTTAATGGTAAAATAGAGCATATTTCACGAAGAACATTTCAGTGCAACAACAGACTAAACCAAAATCTGCCAATAATCGCGTCATCGAAAACTAGAAATTTGCAATTCAAGACGTCGTAGGATCATAATAGCTGCAGAGAAAAATCATATCGGCAAAGATCCAGAAACACGGATGAAGCTAATATGATAATTCTTTTGCCTCCTTCTGAAGACTTATCAGATTTTTTTTTAAAGCCTCTAAATCCTTCTCCTTTTCCTTCAAATCTTTCTCCTTTTCCTTAATAGTTTCTTGCAGACTTGCAATTTGCATCCTTAGCTTGTCAGGGTCAGGGTTCACAGGCCGCGTCACCTGCAATAATTAATATATATCTCATTTTGTTTATATAGGCGGCTTCGAAGGAGTTTCTCCAGATATGATAAGTGAATCAAGCTTTCCTACAGGATCTTATTGCTTCAAATCCCTTGTATTCCAAGTGACTGAACATGGAAATTTCAAGAATGTGAACAATAATTACCTCATGCAGCACACATCCAATGTGAACAGTGTACCAGCACTCTTCACAGCGATAAACTCCGTGGTCCGGATTCCTTATCTCCTCACAGCAATCACAGTACTGATCATCGGGCCTTCCATCAACAAATCTATCAAAGAGGACCAATGGATGATATGGGTGGCATTTATGTTGAATTGTCTGTGGAAGAGGAATGCAACTGCTGTGAAGATTAAAGTTGCATGGCGTACAATGATAAAAGTCAAATTTACAGGGCCTGCGGCAAGCATGGCACCGTAGGCTATCTCGTTGTGCATGCTCTTGAAAGAAAGCAAGAGTGTGCTCATGAAGCTGATGCTTTAATGTCGGTGTGTCAGTCGCACATGTTTTGCACAAGTAGAAGTCACATAAGGAGCAGCAGAAAGCAAAGCCTTTTGATTCTAAGCGGCAGTGATAACAAACGAAGTAATTAGCTTGTGCCTTCTTCAGAAGAATGAGGGGATGCTGTGGATGAAGTGGATGGTCCAAGTGCGATGGCAGTTCCGTGCATGATTTATGAAGAGCATAGGAACAAAAATCACAACTACAACTATAGGCCAGTCCGATGATGGTCATTTCACAAGCATTGCAATCAACGGAACCATCATATTTTTCACCCTCCTTATAGTAACGGAGCATCAATGGGCCGTCATGGCCAAAAAGTTGAATTTTGGAAGCTACACCATCTCGAAAAGCATAGCTAGTCCGAAGTGCACATTTTGGATCAAGGTCATAGTTACAACTTACACAATGGAATACCATGCCAGAGTATCTGTTTTGGCAACAATTGCACCAGAAATTCCCTGTCACGTCCAGAGGCTTCAGCAGGAGGACAAGGGAGTGTTTGGGATGAAGGGAGTGCACTATCTCTTTGGGCAACTCTTCAGCACACATCTTGTGGAGGAAGAAGATGCAACCAAGACAGTGATACACTTCACCTGATATTTCTAGCTCACAGATTGCACAACAGAGTTTTATGTGCTTGCTTTCCTGGACATGACCAGATAATAGCCGGTGCTGGTGAGAGAAATGGTCTATTCCGAAGTTGTTCTCCTTTTCTTGATCTTGCAGACGTAGAGGCAGAATAGCACATGTAACATCAAGCGTTAGTTTACATTCTTGACAATGGTATGCCAGCTGTCTGCGTCTTATGCTATGACAGGCATCACATATGAACTCCTTACCCTTAAAGAGAAGGGTGAGTGGGTGTTCAAGGTGAAAAGGGTGTTTTAGCATCTTTTGAGGTAACCGAGAACATGTTTCATGTACAAAGAAAGAGCAGCTATGACATCCATAAGCTAGACCTGATAGCCGCTCTCCACATGCTTCGCACTCGATCCAATTCGGTGCCTTGACCTGGAAGGCAGTGAGGGAGTGCTCATGAGCAACATGCTGAATTATATTTTCCTCCTCAAGAGGTGGCAGGGTTGCAATCACGACCAAAGCATTAACTTTGATGTCGCAAATTTGACAGCAATACCGACGGCTTTGGATATAAAGTGGGTGATCTGGATGAATGGGATGGTTTGTTATTTGCCGCGGAAATTCCACCAAGGCACATGACTCATGGAGTAGGAATGAGCAACCATCCTCTTCACAGCAGTAGGCTAGGCCACAAATGTCAAAATCACAAATATTACACTGGAAGCTGCGACGTTCGCTCAACTGCCTCCTCATCAGGGCATGTTCGTGAAAGGGATGCTGAAGAGTCATTGCCATCTGGGAGGGTATCTCACACACTTACTCGCGGGAAGGGTGGAGGAGATGGATGGTAAGGAAGGAGATCATCGTTCGTTGGTTCAACTTGAAGCAGTTTGGGGTTGGGGAGTCTTGGTCTTTGGCCTATCCATATAATAGAAGAGAATTTCTTGTTTATAGAGATGTGAAGGCCGGCAGCTGGAAAATAACTTTGTAGACATGTGAAGACAATGGCAGCCTTGTTTGAGCCATCCAATCCTGGTGGTGGCCTACGGAAAAAAATTAATTGCTACCATTTATTTTCTTACCCAATTAACTATTATTTATGTCCTTGGCTCCTTTTGCTATGTAACATTTTTCAATTTAATTATGTCCCTGTACAACCTTTTTTAAAGCTCAAATGACTTAAAATGCCTTTTTCTTATCTTAAATGGTCACATTTAGTTTATGTAATAAGTTTTTATATTTTGGAAAAAAAATCACATAGACATGTCTTGAACATTCCAATGCATATTCTTAAAAAGACAAAATAGTTCTTATTTTATTCTGATCAACCGGATAAAGTATATTTTTAGAGAAAATATTAAATGTTTCTCCTCTGTTACTTTACCCTTAATCGGTCTGAGTTTAAAAGGAGGGAAGGAAATGGAGGTAGATGGAAGAGAAATTTTAACTTGTTTGGATATAATTAACAAAGGGAAGGGAAGGAGATAACTGTATTATTGGTTAAAAAGGCTGAAACCAATAGCAGTGCTCACGGAACACGGTTGGGGTCGGGTAGTCGAGTTGAGATCACTAGTCGTCTGTTCAACTGAGAGGGAAATCTGCCCACAGCTTCAAGCAAATTTGAACATTGGAATGAATTTTTGGCAGTAAACTATTATGCCGCATTGGACCGATGCAGAATAATCTACAACAAATTGTTCTTATTTAATGTGAACTCATTTGCATCATTCTCATATTTTAATACAATGCTCTTACGGCAAAAATGACTTTAGACATGTGAAGGCCGGCGGCTGGAAAATAAATCAAATCCGCCTTCTGAGGTGCTGATTTTCTTGAATTTCGCTGCAGCAAGACAATGGCAGCTTTGTTTTGATCAGCCATCCATTCCTGATGCAGGCCTAGAGACAAACCCGGGTTAGGGTAGGCCTGGCAAACTGTGTCGTGTCGTGTCGTGTTTAAACGTGTCGTGTCTAAACGTGTCCGGGTTAGAAACTCCAATTATCTGGATATGACACATTTATTTTTCGTGTTTAAACGGGTTCGTGTCTAAACGGTCGTATCTAAACCGTGTCTAAACCGGGTTGACCCATTTAATGTAAAATATCGACAATATATAATTATACTCTAATAATATATGATGTAATTACTAAAATAATAATATTTATTGATAATTAGTACAATAAATAAGTAAGATTAATCAATTATTGATCATGTAATGCATGTAATATTTTATATATAATAAAATTTTCATATATAAATGTATTAAATGAGTCAATATATGTATAAAAATAGTTAATACATTTAATAAACATGTTTAATCGTGTCGTGTCGTGTTATACAGGTTCAAACCCAGTTAAACACGTTTATTTATCATGTCTGCACAGGTTCGTGTCTAAACGGGTTCGTGTCTAAATAGGCTTGACCCAAACCCGCCTAATTCCGTGTCGTGTCGTGTCGGGTTACCGTGTCGTGTCAATAATTGCCAGGCCTAGGTTAGGGTGATGCACAGCAACCTAAAAGATCTGTCGTTTGATTAAATTCGTCATTTTTTGCATTATTTCAGCTCTTTGGTGTCACCTCATCTGTAAGTTCAGCCTCCGGCAAACTGTAGAGGGTTTCTACAATTTCGAAGGCATTGTTAGCTTCTCATGTATGATGGAATTATGTGGATCACAAAAATGAAAATATCATAAACCGGATTTTTTTCTTCTTGGTGGAACTGAAAATGGATGTTCAAGTACCAGTAACCAGGAGGCAACCTTCCAGGACTACCTTTACGAGGTAGACCATTCGACCATGCAGCATTTTGCTTTCTTGTCATCTTTTACAAGATCACAAGTGCAATCCAGAACAGTTAAATGGAAGTGTCCTTCGAGGTTCATGAAAGCATCCCCAGCCCGAAGACCAGTTATCATTCTTATTTGTTGAGCAGGACAATTTCCCCCAGTTATCCCTCCAGATTTAGGGAAGCACATGCTAAATCCATTTAAAATTAGCAATCAATGCAGTAGAAAGTGAAAACCTTCTGATCTTACATCACTACAAGAAATCAAGCAATTACCGTGAGACAAATTAGACGTAAATCTCACAGTATTCTCACGGAGTCATCAAAATTTCATGAGATTTTCGTCCAATTACAATCTCACGAAAAATCGTTGTCGGAAATTAAAATTCTAACGCAAATCTTACGAAAATGTTCGTGAGAAACCTTTCGGACTAAAATCTCACGCAATTTTCCGTATGAAACAGAGACGGAAATGTCACGAAAATTTACGGGAGAATGTCTAACGAAATTCTCACGGAAGCCTCCGTAAGATGAGCGACCACTTCATCTGACAGAAATCAAACGAAAATTTTCATCCGACTGATTTCTATCAGTATTGTTTCAACGACAATCTCACGCTATTATATATATCGTCCAATTTCAAAAACTACCCAGATTTAACCATAATTTTTGAAAAGAAAATTGACACACTTAAATTTGCAATTTAAACAAAAATAACAAATGGTACAAAACATTGATATTAATCCACTTAAATTTACAAATGTACAGTCGAAAAATTAAAATGGATCGCACAACATGATGGTCAAGTCTCATTATCAGATCCAACAAACAATTGAATAATTAAATACATTTAAATTTGTAGAGTTCATTGCGCACATCTCCCTTCAGTTCTTCCATGCTCCAATCCAAGAACCCGTTCTGCACGCAGGATGTTGCATCCTCCAGCTGTCGAATGCGGTTTCATCAACACTATCATAACTGTTGCAGTTAAAATCCAACATGTCTCTAAGAGTTCATAACAAAAAGGTATACCTCTAGGAGAATGAAAAGATTCATATAAGAGAATTTCGAGGAGATGGGAATGAATCAATACCTCACGGAATAATGCACTTCTTACATAACCAAATTAAGAAACAAAAGTAAAAAGATTCATAATAAGAGAATGTCAATGAAAGTAATTCAATAAATGAGGACAAGAATCATAGATGAGTCTAAGGAACTTGCCTGAGATATTGCTTGGTAAGGTGGCTCACTCTGTTTGTTTTCATAAGTGGATGATATTTAGTATCCTTGCAAAAGGAAGAACAAGTTTAAGGCTAAAATGAGGGACATGATTCAGCAGAATCACAACGCATTCTAAATTTCTTTGGAGAAAATACGAATAGCAAGATGAAGTAACAAGGAGAACTACAAGATTGACAAGCAAAGAGAGACTGCCAGAGATTAGAACATAACAGTTACATGTGAAATAAATAAATCAAATATGGACGTTTTCATGCAATCTTCAGCAATAGAGGCTCAACTCAACCTACAATAGTCGCACACAGGTGCGCTTATCTATATCAATAGAACAGTAATAAAAATACACCTAATCGACGATATAAGGAATCCTTACAGTAAACTTCTCAGCTCGCTTGTATATGGAATGTCCAAACATGAGGCTTCCTCTGCCGAAATTTTGACAGTTGACCTAACAAATTTGATGACATACTCAATAAATCAGTGAATATATACCAAAGATTGCTACATATATCTTTTTGGTTATTTACAGGAACCACAAACAACAACGGGGTATATACTTTAAGCTCATAGCAATTTACAGACGAAGCTGCAACCTCGTTAGTTTTCTGTGTCAATCCAATAATGAAGTTGTGGAAGAGTGACCATCAGATAAAACTAACACTATGATGCAATAACCCGGAGAAGCAAAAGCACAATCCGTGTTAATTGCTGCTGGTAATAACCCAATGAATTTATATAAGAGAAGAAACACAAAGCTAAAAGTGACAAAAATTGGGGGCCAACATATTTCCTGAAAGCATGAAGACAGAACATTGAACCCTATGCATTACTTGAGCAAAATGAAATTGTGAATGGAAGAGCTCAGAGGAAACATATCTTCTATGTCACAAATAAGGGAAGGAATCATTGAACCCTAACAAACCACAATCAATAGCTTCTCAATGTCGTCAGAGCCATCTACAAAGAAACCAAGTCTGTGCATTACTTACTTGCATGAGTGTAAGTTTTCGTTTATCATAGGAAAGCCATAGAACTTATCAAATGCCACTTAGGTAAAAGAAATCTCAATTGATAGCAAGCTTTTCCCTTTTTCTGGGATTCACCACAATGAATTTCACACTCTATTTCTTTGTTGGCCACTTATAAACTGCGACTGCCTCGGCCAAAAAGACAATTACAGATTATCCATCTGAAATTCAGGTAACAACCACATACAGTCTGCAATTTCATAGCTATCCTAGATTAGGCAAAGATGAAACACCGAAAGATTTAAAGGATTACTACTCGTTATCACTTGTTGTGAGTTTGAAAACCCAGATGAATATGGGAGATTAAATGAACAGCACTGAATCCACACAACACTCAGATAAAAAGAAATTGGAATCTGTAAGAATATGAACTGCAGTAAAATTGCAAAATCACACAAATACCTATATATGCAATTAATGAGCAAATTTTCGAATTAATTGGTCCACCAAAAATTGCACATGCAAAAAACCACCGTGGGAGGAGGCTCCGAGGCAACGAGCCATGGAGGAGGGCTGACGACTGTTGGGGGTGGGGTGGGGCGGGGCGGGGGCGGCCAAAGGAGGGACTTCAGCAGAGGAAGACTGACAAAGGTCTATCTCGAACGGGTTCTGCAGGAGGACGACTGACAAAGACGGAGGAGTTCGGAAGATGCACGGAACACGGAGTAAGCGTGGACTGCAGGAGGACGGAGTCGGGAGGAGGCACGCAGGGTTCGAGAAGCGGAGCTCCGAAGGACTGATCGCGGAATCTTGGATGCCAGGGTTTGAAAAGCTCAGCTACGGAGGAGGCAGATGGAGAAATAGAGGATGGCGGAGGAGGAAAGGCGGAGGAGGGATAACCTGGACTCGGAGGAGGTCTGATTTGAAGGAGGCGGCATGGGGAAGCTCTAAAGGCAGATGGTGGAGCGGCGGAGGGAATGGCGGATTGTAGAACTGGCGGCTAGATCAAGATTTTATCATTCTTTGTGAAATCAATTTACAATTCGTTCAAATAAATTTATATTTTATAGGGGATATCGTAAAAATACCGTGAGACGGTTGCTCCTGGAGGCAGCCTTTTTGTTTACCGTGAGATTACGGTGAGATTTGGTCTCACGCAGTGCCCGTCAGTCACGTTTCTTACGGAAAAGTCACGGAAACAAGTGCCGTCACAAGTATGCTGGCGATTTTCTCACGAAAACTGTCGTCCACTCCTTCTCACGGAAATCAGTCACGCAAATCAGACAATTTCTTGTAGTGCATGTTAAGAATTGCAGTAGAATTAGAAGTCCACAGGCGGCGCCATTGCCAGAAGTTTAAGTGGATATCGCTGGTGAAATCGGTGACTGACCTATCTCCATTGGAATCTCCACTCACAGTTCGTTGTCAGGACCTAACTGACCTGGATGTTAATGAAGAACATAGGCGCAGAGTCATCACAATTATAGGCTAGATCGGTGGCGGGAATGCAGCGAGCCTTGCAATTATAGGGTTTTTGCACCTTGAAGTAACGCAGAACCAGCAGATGGTCCTGACCAAAAAGTTGGATTTTGGAAGCTACCCCATCTTCGAAAAGCAGAAATTGTCCGAAGCGCACATTCTGGATCAATGTTGAAGTTACAACTTACATAATGCTTGTTGAAAAAGTAATTTGCAATTTATTCCATAGTGAAGTATTCATCCCACTTTAAGAAAAGAAGTTCGAATTGAACTCTTCCTACACACTTCTGGATGAAGATTACTTGTACATAAAGTTTACTTAATCTTAAGTGTTCTAGAGGTATCTTACAAGTTGAAGATTAAGATAAGATAATCTAGAATTATCTCTTAGCTTAGAGATAATGTTAGAGATAATCTTAAAGATAATGTTAGAGATAAGATAAGGTTGAGGCGGTAAGTGAGGCGACTATTTACACCGCCAATCATGCCCATATATATATATATATATATATAAGGCAATATGCATGCCAAAAAGTAATGAAATATATATATATATATATATATATAAGGCAATATGCATCCCAAAAAAGTAATGAAAAATGTGTATGGAGGTATGTGCAAAGAAGTGTGAGCAAGAGAGATTGAAAGAAACATTTTCTTTGAGTGGTGTGTATATGTATTTTCCATCTTAATAATATAAAACTCATTTTACATCGTATTGCTTCCATATTCTCCAACTCACACCACCAATTTCCTGTGAGCACCCATAAAATTCCAACAATGGTATAGTGTGCCAGAGTAGCCATTCTAATAAGTCAATCACCCACGGTGCCCGACCCTAAGAACTTTGCTAGCTTTTCTTCTTCTTATAATTATTTAAGCATTCTAACACGTAGATTGCATATAAATAATCAATTATAAAAATAAACAAATGTACCTCACGCATGGTGCCAGTATTTCTACCTAAGTAATGTTATTACTTCATTTCTTTTATAAACTAGACATATTATACTTACTAAATAAGATCCTAAATAAATAAGTCAAGTCAAGAGGTCTATGATAACCTTTTGTTGAATCATAATCTAACAAATGATTATCCCTACTAAATGACTTAAATAAAAGTAAGCTTCATTCGTTTATAAACCTCCTGAAGAAACTTAACGAGAATGAGTATGTGGGATTTCACCGTACCAATGTGGTTACGGTATGTATCTATTAATAGTCAAGTGTACAAGTACATATATGGTATATAAGATATTCTCTGTACAATATATGGTATGTCTGAATATTTCCTATCTTTCCTTCAGGTAATCTGCCATCGACCGATCTCCTTTGTTGACATCTGGCCACTGTTGTTCGAAAAATTCACGTTGTGCATAGGTCTGTGAATCATAGAGGTGTTGAAGCTTGGCCCAAGCCTCAGCAGCAGTCTTGAGGCCAACGAGGTGAAGACCAACATCAGGGGTCACGGCAACATAGAGACAGGTAAGGCAGAATTTGTCGAAAGTTTGCCAGAGCTGGAATTCGGGGTTGGGTGAGTCAATTAGGTCGTTGCCTTGCTTCACGGTGACAGTGGAAGGAGGTGCAGGTTTGGTGCCATCGTCATAGTCGAGGAGGTTGTATGATTGGAGCAAGGATTCCATGATGCTTTTCCAGAGGTAGAAATTTTTACCGTCCAATTTGACTGGTATTGTAGGTAAGCTGTTTGGCAGGGTTGGCTGGGAGGATGATGAAATTGAAGCCATGGAAACAAGGAAAAAAAAATGATCAGAAGTTGGGGCAGAATGAATGGATGAGGATCGAGCGAGAATTATCTCTCAGGGCTCTGATACCATGAAGAAACTTAACGAGAATGAGTATGTGGGATTTCACCGTACCAATGTGGTTACGGTATGTATCTATTAATAGTCAAGTGTACATGTACATATATGGTATATAAGATATTCTCTGTACAATATATGGTATGTCTGAATATTTCCTGTCTTTCCTTGATACTATCCATTACATCCATTTAAGAATATGAAAGGCTTAAAACTCTTACTCCTCCAACTAACATATTGACCCCTTAACTGAGAATGCCACAATTTTAATCAATTACTAGCTAGGGAATTTAATCAATCAATCAAAGAATAGAAGTAGAGTCTTTGCGAATCAAATTTCTCCTATTATCGTTTGTCTAGATCCTATTAATCAACAAAGTCTAGCTCCAATTGTTAAATCCTAAAACCCACGTAACCATAGTAATGACAATATACAATCCATGAATACTCATAGGCCTTTAGGTGAAGCTAAATCTAACTAATTTAACGAAGTAAAGAAATTAGGAGTAAACTCAATGGAATCAAAATTTGATCAAGAGCTTTAGTTCTACTTATAATCCTAATATCTTTACCCAAGCAATTCAAGACTCATACCATTCATTATGAAGAAAATTTCACGTAAAGGAACTTGAGAAATCAATCATACATACTTCAAGGTAGCTAGAAGAATCCTGAGCCAAAATTGGTTCATCATCCTCAACTCACTCTAACTCTCTCTCCATTTCATGCTCTTTCTCTGTCTTGTTTCGTTGGTGTGAATGAGTAAAATGGCAGGAGATATTTTTAGGGGAATTATTTAATGGCTGGAATGGATGACTATGTGGGGTTGTTCGGTGGAAGAGGATAAACATATGGGGAAATTGATTGATGCCCGGCTTAGTTCTTGTGGATCATGGGCTTAAATTAATGGGTTTAAACCCAAATAAAATTGATGGGCTCACGCAAGACCAAGCCGCATGTTCAACATGCAGTTGGCTCCAGACCCGGTTCAAATCTCTGCTTTAAACCGTATCTTGAAGATGCAGTTCATTGAAAATGAAAAAAATAAAAATGACAGATGCGATACATTAAAAGAAAACTACATTTTCAAGATGCAGTTTAAAACAGTGGTTTGGTAACTATTTTCAAACAAACTGTACCTCACAAATTTTTTTCAAAAGTAACCGTACTTTGACTCATTTCTCTAAAAATGAATCTTGGTGGGTATCTATGCTCTGCAAATAACAATGTTTCTGGGAAATTGCAATGCGATGCAAATACATTGTTATTTCAAATGGCTAAATTGTGTGATTTATCATCATTTCTCATTATTTTGTACTACTATACAACTCTATGATAAACGAGCTTCTTTCATTCAGATCAACTTTCTGGAAGAAATTTTCAGCATAGCCACCCTCTACTTTAAAAATATGAAGGACAAAAAGGACAAGAAATTTATTACCGTCAGTTGGTTTTAGTTCCTATACGGACATTCCTAACGACAGCTAAATGACGCCCTACAGACATGAAGCAGCTGCATTCCATGCAGTGTTCTATCCGGTGCAGCGTATTCACAATGCAGTCGCTATGCAGGCAAAACTACCAGCACATGCTGAATGGAATTGAACATCATCACCCAAAGAAACTCAGTGAGTCCTCGGGAAGCAAGACAAGACTTGTTACGAAGAGAGGTCCCAAGTGATAAAATGAATCTCCATGCAGTAGCTATGTTCTCGAAATAAAATGTTTTTGATAAATTGCAATACGCTGCGTAGACATTGTTATTTGAAACTGCCAAATTATGTACTTCGTCATTATTTCTCATAATTTTGGCACTGACTTTCAACTAAACCGTAAAACAAGTTTCTTTAAATGAGGGCATCTTCAACGAAGAATATTTCAGCACAGCAACAGACTAAAACAAAATCTTCCAATCATATATCAATGGAAACTAGAAATTAGCGATGAAAAAATTCGTTGTATCATAATAGCTGCTGAGAACAATCATATTGGCGAAGATCCAGAAACATGGATGAAGCTAATCTGATAATACTTTTGCCTCTCTCTGAAAACTTACAAGTTCTTGTTTTAAAGCCTCTAAATCCTTCCCCTTTTCCTTTATAGTTTCTTCCAACCTTGCGATTTTCTTTCTTACCTTATCGAGGTCAGGGTTCACGGGCCATGTCACCTGCAATAATAAATACGTATCTTATTTTGTTTATTTAAGTAGCTTCAAAGGAGTTGCTTCGGATATGATAAAGTGAATCAAGCTTTTGTACAGGATCTTGTTACTTCAAAGCCCTGATCTTCAAAGTAACAGAACATGGATATTTCAAGAATTTGGACAATTACCTGAGGCAGCATGCATCCAATGTGAACATTGTAGTCACAAATTTCACAGTGATAAACTTCGAGATCCGGATCCCTTATCTGCTCACAGCAATGGCAGTACTGATCATCGGGTCTTCCATGAACAAATTTATCAAAAAGGACCAATGGATGAAGTGGGTGACGTTCATCTTCAATTGTCAGCGGACGAGGCATACAACTGCTATGAGAATAAAGTTGCACGGTGCACCACTATAAAAGTCAAATTTACCGGGCCTGCGGCAAGCATGGCACCGTAGACTTTTCAGTTGTCACGCATTTGAAAGAAAGCAAGAGTGTGCTCATGGAGCTGATGCTTTAGTGTTGGCACTTCAGTCGCACATGCTTTGCACAAGTAGAAGTCGCATGAAGAGCAGCAGGAAGCAAAGCCTTTTGATTCTAATCGACAGCTATAACAAACCAAGTAATTAGCTTGTGCCTTCTGGAGAAGAATGAGGGAATGTCGTGGATGAAGGGGATGCGCCAACTGCAATGGCAGTTCCGCACATGATTTATGGGGGACATAGTCACAGTTACCACAACTATAGGCCAGTCCGATGGTGCGTATGCTGCAAGCATCGCAATCAATGCAATCGATGCTTTCGGTACGTGTTTCATCCTTGAAGTAACAGAGCATCAATGGGTGGTCATGGCCAAAATGTTGAATTTTGGAAACTACCCCCTCTTGAAAAGCAGAGTAAGTCCGAAGCGCGCATTTTGGATCAAGGTCGAACTTACAACTTACACAGTGGAACACCATGCCAGAGTATCTAATTTGCAACAATCACACTCGAATCTCCCTGACTCATACGTAGGCTTCGGAAGGAGGATGAGGGGGTGCTTGGGATGAAGGTAGTGCACCATCTCTTTTGACAACTCCAAGGTACAAAGCTTGTGGAAGACTAGGATGCACCCGATGCAGTAATATACTTCACCTGATTTTCCAGCTTACAAGCTGCGCAACAGAGTTTTGTGTGCTCGCTTTCCTCTAAATGACCAGAGACGAGTTGCTGCTGGCGGGAGAAATGGTCTAACTAACCCACTGTCCTCCTTTTGCTGTTCTTGTAGAAGTAGAGGCAAAACAGCACATGAGACATCAAGCTTGAATTTGCATTCTTCACAATGATATGCCAGCTGATCGAGTCTTTCAAAATCACAGGCCTTGCACCAGGAGTCATCACCCTGAAAGAGAAGGGTGAGTGGATGTTCAGGGTGAAAAGGGCATTGTAGCATTTCCTGAGGTAACCGAGAGCATGTTTCATGGAGAAACAAAGAGCAGCTATGACATCCATAAACTAGACCTGATAACCGCTCTAGACATGCTTCGCATTCAATCCAGTTCGGCCTCTTCACCTAGAAGGCAGTGAGGGAGTGGTCATTAGCAACATGCTGAATTGTGTTTTCCTCCTCAAGTGGTGGCAGGGTTGCAATCACGACCAAAGCATCAGATTTGAAGTTGCAGATTTCACAGCAATATTGACGACTTTTGATATGAAGCGGGTGAACTGGATGAATGGGATGCTTTGTTATTGGCTGCGGAAGTTCCACCGAAGCGCAAGATTCATGGAGGAGGAATGAGCAACCATCCTCTTCACAGCAGTAGGCTAGGCTGCAAATGTCAATATCGCGAATATTACACTGGAAGCTGCAACGTTCGCTCAACTGCCTCCTGATCGGGGCATGTTCATGAAAGGGATGCTGAAGGGTCATTGCCATCTGGGAGGATATTACACACGCTTACTCGGAAAAGGGAAGATGGATGGTAAGGAAGGAGATCACCGGTCGTTGGTTCAACTTGAAGCAGTTTGGGGTTGGGGAGTCTCGGTTGTTGGCCTATCCATATAATAGAAGGGAATTTCTTGTTTATAGACATGTGAAGGCCGGCAGTTGGAAATTAACTTTTGTAGACGTGATAATAGTGGCAGCCTTGTTTGAGCCATCCAATCCTGGTTGGCCTACCGAGAAAAAAAAGTAACTGATACCATTTATTTGCTTACCCAATAAACTATTATTTATGTCCTTGGCTCCTTTTGCTTTGTAACATTTTTCGATTTAATTATGTCCCTGTCCACCTTTTTTAAGCTCGAATGACTTAAAATGCCTTTTTCTTATCTTTAATGGTCACATTTAGTTTATGCAATAATTTTTTATATTTGGAAAAAAAATCACAGAGACATGTCTTGACACATTCCAATGCACATTGTTGAATAGACAAAATAGTCCTTATTTTGTTATGATCAATTGGATTAAGGATATTTTAGAGAAAATATTAAATAATTCTCCTCTGTTGCTTTACCCTTAATTGGACGGAGTTGAAGGTGGGGAAGGAAATGGAAGTAGATGGATGAGAAATTTTAACTTGTCGGGATATAATTAACAAAGGGAAGGGAAGGTGATAGGTGACAAATTCAAGAAGGAGAAGAATTGGGAAAGAATAAAGAAGAAGAAGAATCAGAGGAAGGAGAAGAAGACTTTAGAGAGATCAAAGAGGGAAAATCAGCTTCATTTCATTGATACTCCTCGGTCTCTGTTACAAGTCGTTATATGTAGTTCATCACTCTTTGAGTTTTTACATTCACATCCCTTTCATTACCATCTATTAAAACCAAGCCCTCCTCTTCTCTTCTTCTTTACATTTCAGTCCTTGCACCATATCAGAAGGAGATAACTATATTATTGGTTAAAAAGCCTCAAACAAATAACAGTGCCCACTAGACACGGTTGAGGTCAGGAAATCGAGTCGAGATCACTGGTCGTCTGTTCAACTGAGAGGGAAATCTGCCCACAGCTTCAAGCAAATCTGAACATTTGAATGATTTTTTGGCAGTAAACTGTTGTGCAGCATGCAGTTCCCCGAAATCTCCGAGAGTGGAATTTCCAGTTCTCCACGGCCATTTGATTTGTTCACACTGGCCAAAGATAAATATGACAAACACAGAAGTGGAAAATCAGAGGAAACATACAAAGGCTTGGCTGTTAATCTATCTGTATAATAGAAGAGAATCTCTTGCTTCGCTTAGAGATGTTTAGCAATTGATTTGACTCTACAAATGAGCTAATAACTTGTACCTATGGAGAATAATCTATGAGAAATTGCTCTTATTGAATGTGAACTCGTTTGCATCATTCCCATATTTTAATGCAATGCTCTTACGGCAGAATTGACTTTAGACATGTGAAGGCCAGCAGTTAGAGAATAAATCAAATGCAGCTTCTGAGGAGCTAACTTTCATGAATTTCACTCCAGAAAGACAATGGCAGCCTTGTTTCGATCAGCCATCCATTCTTGATACAGGAGGCCTAGAGGCAGACCTTGAGATATGGTGATCACAACACAACCTAAAAGTTCTGTCTTTTGATTAGATTTCATATTTTTAACATTATTTCAGCATTTTCTGTGCCACCTCATCTGTAAGTTCAGCCTCTAGCAAATTGCAGAGGGTCTTTACAAAGTTAGAAGACATTCTTAGCTTCATATATATGGTGGAATTATGTGGAACACAGAAATGAAAATATCATTAACCAGATTTTTTTTTTTCTTGCTGGAACTCAACATGGATGTTCACATACCAGTAACTAGGAGGCAACCTAACATCGATGCTCTGTCGGGTGCAAACTGAAGCTTTCCAGGACTACCTGTTCGAGGAAGATCATTTAATTATTTAACGGTTTGCTTTCTTTTTATCTTTCACAAGATCACAAGTGCAACCAAGCAAAATTCAATGGAAAGTGTCCAAGTTCTTGAAAGCGTCCCCAGCCGGAAGGCCAATTATCGGTCTGTATTTGTAGAGCAAAACAATTCTCCAGTCTTTGATGTTGAATATCTTCTTTATTTGTTGCCTGGCACGCAATGAGCGAAGTCGCCACACCTAGTGGGTAATAAACCCCTGGAGCTCACCCACTACAATCATTCTCCTCGAGGTGCGATCCCTTATAAGGCATAAATTAGATGTAAATATCACACTGCAATTAAGGTCCTCCGACAATTTCGCAACCGAAATTAAATTACAGTCAAATTCTAGTATAAATAACACATTGTGCAGGGAAAAACTATTCCCGAGATTCATCCGCCCAACTCGAGTGGCCTGGACAGACTTCCCATTTGGGATAAAACTGGATATCCTGTAATTGCCATTGTAACTCAGTAATTGTTGAATACTTCCAGTCATGTGCATCGAAGCACCAGAGGGAAGGAGATAACTGTATTGACGGTTAAAAAGCTTGAAACAGAGACAAAAACTTGAAGCACGTGTCAGTTTATGGTTGAACTGAAAGTGAAATCGGCCCCCAACTTAAAGCAAATAAAACCTTAAAATGATTTAATCGATCACTTCAACTGACTGTAAAATCTCCATTGCAGTAAATTACTATGCAGCGTGCACCTTCTCGAAATCTCCGTAACTGGACTTTCCTTTTCTCCACGTTCATTTGGTTTTTAACAGCTCGCACTCTGGGATTCTCATTTGTTTACGCTGGCCAACGCTAAATAGGACAGACACAAAAGGAGGAAAAATAAAGGAGACAGACAAATGTCTTGATTGTTGGCCTATATAATAGAAGAAAGTTTCTCGTTTCGTGCAGAGATCTTTAACAATTGATTTGATCGTACAGGTCAGCTGAAAAAATGGATCTCTGGAGAATAATTTATGATAAATTGTTCTTATTTAATGTGAATTTTTTGGTAGCTTCGCCATAATTTAATGCATGATCTCACAGCAAGACAATGGCAGCCACGTTTGAGCCATCCAATCCTGGTGGGGGCCGTTGATCCTGCCCCTCTCTGCCCAATGACCGAAGTGGAATAATGGATTGTCTCATCATGAAACTGGCAATATGACTCCTTGGACCAATCCTGACTTAAGCGATGACGAGAACGCTGATGGGGATGAATACACTCCTCTTGGTCCTTTTATTCACTTCTCTAATGCAGGTTCTGAATCCCTTGGTGCGGTTCGTTAATTATCCAGGAGTTGGTTATATATATCGTCATAGAAGACTCATTGCTATATGTAAAGCTACAGGTCTTATGAAGGTTGCTGTCAAGATCACTGGGGCCTTGGTTGATTGCTGCCTACAGACCGCACAGTGATGGATATTTCCAAATACGTTGTCTGAGAGCTGGTCTAGTTGTGACCAAACATTTGATCATATTTGGTCATTTTTTATATCATTTCAATTATATGTTGTCACATTGTATGTAACAGCAGTCTCTAGCAAATTGCAGAGGGTCTCTACACGATAAAAGAAAGGAGACATTCTTAGCTCTTACCTGGCCACCTATATAGTGGAATTATGTGAGCATAAGAATAAAAGATCATTGCTATTCATGCACTTCTGTATATGCATCTGTAATTAATTGAACAGACGAATGATGATTACTAAAAAATTCTGTGGAGTTCAACATGGTGTTGATAATCAATGTCAGTCATTGAAATTTCATTCGATCTGAAACTGGGAATTCTTTTCTTCCTGGAGCTGAAAGTGGATATTCAGATATCAATGACTAGGAGGAAGGCTGAAATCCACCGTGTTTCATGCATGAAATGAAGCCTTGCAACAGTACCGTACGAGATGGACCCTTCGACCATTAAGCAATGTGCTTCCTCACGATCTCTCAGAAAACCATATAAGGTACCAAACAAATCATGGAGTAATATAGACTTTGAGGTAATTATTTATGAGATACTCGTCCGGAGGAATATTTTGTCATCATTTTCCATCGTTTACTTCTCAAGATATCTGGTGTAGTTCAATAAGCCCCTAATCCAAAGATCAGTTACATATCTTCTTCTCTGTAGAGTTAAATAATGCCCCTCAGGCCTCGGCTATCCCTCCAGCTCTAGGCAAGCACATGCTACATCTATGTAAAACCGGCAAGCAATGCAGTAGAAGGCGAGACCTTCTGATCTTGCATGTTAAGCATCGCATTAGAAGTAGTCCATCAGCCCGTCGCACTAGCAGAAGCTTAAGTGAATGCTGCTGGTGATATTGGTGAACCATCTCCATCGACAGCTCTCTCATTATTTAAGGAGCACGAAACACCCAATACTGAGAGGACAAAGATCGATGTGTTGAGACAGCACATGAAATGGTTAGAGAAAAATATGCAGAAAACAATAATATGATAAACATGAAATCGCGTTCAAATAACAGATGATAGTGACATTTTGATGCAGCGGGGCGAGCGGGATCAATGATCGTAGATAGATTGAACCTCGTTAATTCACGCGAATGCTGAGGAAACGAAAAACAGAGAGGGAAAAAGACCTCGAATTTATCCAAAAGGCTCGTTGATTCACGAGTAATACCGAGAAGTTGGATATAAAATCTAAACTAGTTGATTCACAAAGACTACCGAGAATTGGAAGGACAACTAAGAGAAAAATCTCAACTTTTTATAAACAATTAATCATCCCCAAGTGTAAACTAGACTTGCCTATTTATATGAAAAGAACATAATTCTAAACTAATTTAATTTCTAGAATTGATTAGATATAATAATATCTGAAAATATCCTAAAGATTCTCTTAAAATACTAATAATATCAATAAAAATATTATAAAATCTAAATACATGTAAATATTAAAAATAATAAAATCTTTTATATTTTTCTGCATCACATTTCGAGCAAATCTGATAAGTGGTAGAAAATGAAACTTACCTTAGAAAAGATTATTAATGCGGAAAAGTAAGAGGAATTAGTTGGCTTCAGTTTTGATATATACATGGCTAGTAGACAACCAATGACTCCTGTGTCCTTTGGTGCTTATCACACTGCAGTTCAGTATGCAGGCAAACCTACCAGCTCGACTGAAGCAGCATCTGTGAACACCCGAGTAATCCCAGACCAATTAATCAGAGCACCTCAAGTAGATCCCGACTCGCTGAGCTACTTAGACTGAAGTCGAGACTCCCTTGCCAGTTGCCACCCTTTTAATTCCATTAACCCTCCACTAACACTCCCTGACTTGACTTCCCCGTGTGTGTGCAGGAGCGATGGGACTGCAAAGAACCACTGGGAGCCTCTGAGGTTATCAAAGTTTGTTTTTCAAGTAGTTAGAAGTAGCCAATGGGAGTTACGTTGAAGGTGCATTCGATTAATTTGAGACCATCAAGCTCCAAGAGCAGATTTTCTATAACAAGATAAAATTCTTATACTTTGACATATGTTGACTGATTCAACATTTTTGTTGGGTAAAAGAGTAGACAGCATAGTGCAAGCGATAACAAGTCAAAAAGAGGCCTGGGTAGATAAAAGCGCTTCACACACTGAATAGCATAGACTAACATAGCCTCAAGGAGCTCCTGATGCCTCGCCTAGCAAGATAAGAACTGAGCAACAGTAGTGCTCTCCAAATAATAATCTTTCTGAGAAATTGCAATGTGATGTGGAGATAGTGATATGTCGAAGTGCATAAAGCATGTGCTTTTTCATTATTTCTCATTATTTTGGCACTGATTTCAAACTTTATGGGAAACAAGTTTCTTTAACTTAGAGAATCTTCACAGAAGAACATTTCAACACAGCAAACATGCTTAAAAACAAAGTCTTCCAATCATATCATTACCAAAAACTAGAAATTAGCAATGCAAAAGTTGTAGGATCACGTAGTTGTCAAGAAAAATCATAACCCCAAAGATCTCAGTTTTTCTTTTAAAGCTTCCAGTTCTTTTTCCTTCGCCTTTATAGTCTCTTCCAGGCTTACGATGTCCTTTCTTTGCTTCTCGTAGTCAGGGTCCACTGGCAGTGTCACCTGAAATAATTACAAATCATCTATGATACTTGTTTATCAAAGCAGTTTCAAAAGAAGTTTCTCCCCAATATGAAAAAAATGATTCAAGCGTCCTACAAGGATCGTGTTACTTCAATGCCCTTATCTTCCTAGTGACCAAATTTGGAAATTCTAAGAATGTTGTGGACATTTACCTGAGGAAGGACGCATCCAATGTGAACTGTGTACCAGCATTCTACGCAATGATAAACTCCATGTTCCGGATTCCTTATCTCCTCACAGTAATCACAGTACTGATCATCGGGTCTTCCATCAACAAATCTATCAAAGAGGACCAATGGATGATACGGGTGACATTCATGTTGAACGGTCGACGGAAGAGGCAGGCAACTGCTATGAAGATTAAAGTTGCATGGTTTACAACGATACAAGTCAATGTGACAGGGCTTGCCACAAGAACTGCACCATGCACTTTTCTCAGTCTGATAATAATCAAAAAAAGAGAGTGTGTGTTCATGGAGCTGATGTTTTAGGGTGGGCATTTCAGTCGCACATATTTGGCACAAGTAGAAGTCACATTCAGAGCAACAGAAGGAAAAGCCTTTTAATTCTGAGCGGCAATTGCCACAGTTGAAGTGTTTAGTCAGTGTCTTCACGAGAAGATTGAGTGGATGAGGTGGATGAAGTGGATTCTCCAACAGCAATGGCAGTTCTGCACATGATTTATGAAGAAAATAGAAACATTCATTACAACCATAGGCTAGAGCAGAGGCGGGCTTGTGGCAAGCGTTGCAATCAAAGGGTTTTGGAAACACGTGTATCCCCTCCTTAAAGTAACGGATAGTTAATGGGTGACCATGGCCAAGATGTTGGATTTTTGAAGCTACCCCATCTCGAATAGCAGAGAAAGTCTGAAGCGCACATTTTGGATCAAGGTTGAAATTACAACTTACACAATGGAATACCATGCCAGTGTAGTCAATTTGGCAACAACCACATTTAAAACTCCCTTTCCTATGTGGAGGCTTCTGCAGAAGGATGAGGAGGTGCTGGGGATGAAGGTAGTGCACCATCTCTTTCGGCAACTCCTCAGCACACAGCTTGTGGAGGAATAAGATGCAACCGAGGCAGTAATATACCTCACCCGATATTTCCAGCTCACAAACTGCACAACAAAGTTTTATGTGCTTTCTTTCCTCAATATAACCAGATAACAGCTGGTGCTCGTGGGAGAAATGGTCTAACCGTATGCTGTCCTCCTTTAGCTGATATTGAAGAAGTAGAGGCAGGACAGCACATGTGACATCCATCTTGAATTTGCATTCATGACAGTAGTATGCCAGCTGGCTGTAATGGTTAGTATGACAGGCACTGCATCCGAAGTTCTCACGCTCAAAGATAAGGGTGAGTGGGTGTTCAAGGTGAAAAGGGTGTTCAAGTATCTCCTGAGGTAATTGAGCGCATGATTCATGGAGAAAGAAACGGCAGCTATGACACCCATAAGCTGGACCTGATATCCTCTCCAAACACCCGTCGCAGCTGATCCAGTTCGGTACCTTCACGTGGAAAGCGGTGAGGTGGTGGTCATGAGCAACATGCTGAATTGTATTTTCCTTCTCAAGAGGTGGCTGGGTTGCAATCACCATCGATGCATCAAGACTGATGTTACAAAGATGACAGTAATAACACCAGTTTTGATGAAGCACAAGCGGGTGATCTGGATGAATGGGATGCTCTGTTATTTGCTGTGGAAATTCCACCAAGGCGCATGATTCGTCGAGGAAGAAGCAGCCACATTCCTCTTCACAGCAATAGGCCACGCCACAAACTTCTATTGCACAAAGATTACATTTGAAGGTGCAACGATCGCTCAACTCTTTCTTGATCAGGGCGTGCTCGTCATAGGGATGCTGAAGAGTCATCGCCATCTGGGAGGATATTACAGGCACTTAAAACAGGTATCGATACTCACTGGGCATAGTTGAGGTCGAGGAGTCAAGATTTCTGACCATTTATTAAACTGAAAAAGGCCCGCGGCTTAGAGCAACCCTAAACCTTTGAATGATTTACTCGATCACTTCAGTTGACTGTTGAATGTCCATTGCAGTAACTTAATATGCAGCATGCACTGCCTCGAAATCTCCGAATGTGGGACTTTCATGTTCTCTACGCCCCTTGGTTTCTCTCAGCTCACATGCTTGAAGTCTGATTTGTTTAGAAATAGGACAAATACAAGAGGAGGAAAAGTAGAGGCAAACAGACACGTTTTGGTTGTTGGCCTGTAAAATAAAGGAAAATTTCTTGTTTCGAGCCAGAGATCTTTGACAATTAATTTGACAAGGACAAGTCAGCTGATAATTCGGATCTACCATGAATAATTAATGATAAATTGTTGTTATAAGTTTGCCACCTTTTTGATATCAAATCCTATAAGTTTAACTTTGACTCATTCCATCATATGCCATCTGTTTCTTTTACTTATGTAAGTCCAAAATGTAACAGATCGTTAGCTCGGCATTGATGAGGAGATAAATTTGTTCGAAATATTATTGTTTCTTTGATAGATATGAATCGGATGTCTTATGAAACTTTCATTTTTTGACTATTCCCAAAAGATTAATTTTGGCTTATTTAATCCCACAAGGTCTATTACATTATTATATAAGTCCAAAACTTTATGTGACGTTAACTGGGTACTAGCGTGGACATAATGCCATTAGAAATTTTAATTTTCCAACGTTGTACAATGACCTTTTTATCCCCTTACTTATTCATCAGATTTTTAAAAGCCAATCATTCAATTTTAAAATGATTTTGATATAAGTTTTTTTTATATATTTATTTTGGAAGTTCTCCGTGAGGTTTTGATCATGTCTGCCCTGATTTGTGAACATTTTTAGGTAAAGCTCCTCCCAGGAAGTGTCCCCAGTTGCCTCAATGCAAGCATGTTTCCCGGAAAACTCCTAAAATGAAAAATCATAAATGAAATTATTAGGTGAATGATCTACTTAAAGAAATTTGATAAATAATAAGAGGTGAAAGAATAATTGCGTGGTCTAAAAATAAAAATAATATTTCTAACAAAGTTACGTCTACGTTAGAACCCATCTCACAACATGTAGTGTTTTGGGCTCACATAAATAACAAAATAGACGTTATTACACTGAATAGATCAAAATTAAACTTATTGGACTACATGTTAAAAAGCGATGAAGTTATAGGACCTCCACTGTAATTCTCTCTAATAAAAATTTGTATCTTTAAAGGTGTTATGACCATTCCAGCATCCAATTAACGACCCTTAAATATTTGAAATTACTTATGTGATGAAATAAATGTTACAGAAATGAATGAGCCAAAATCAAACTTATAAGACCTGACGTTAAAAAGTGACAAATTTAAAGGATCACCGCTGTGACTTTCTTATTGTTATTTAATATTTCTTTTGGCTTGAAATTGTTATTTGATACGAACCCGCCATTAGCATCACAATATTATAATTAATGCATATGCTCTGACAGCAGCATAAACATTAGACATGTGAAGGCCAGTAGTAGGACAGTAAATAAACCTCAGCTTCTGAGGTGCTGATTATCATGAATATCTTTGCAGCAAGAGAATGGGGGAGTTTTGATTTAAAGTGCCCCTTGGAAAAAAAAATAATTTGTAAAATGTAGTTGCCGATAAAATATTTTTTTAATACCGGAACAAAATCGTATATTAAAAGATGAGCTTTCAATTTTATTAAAAAAAAACCACTATTTTCGGGATGAGTTCGCAATTGCATTTTATTTACAAACAGGAAACTCATCTTTGAGGTGCGATTTTGTTTCGATATTGAAAAAAATATATTTTGCTTGAAACAATCTTCTCCGTAATTTCCGGTGTACATTATGGAGCACGAGAACCCAATACGGAGAGGACAACGGTAGGCTAAGTAAGCGCATATGGCTCTCATTATCTTTGATGGAACAAAGGGTCATGGGGTGTTCCGGAGCACGATGTTGAAATTTTGAAGCTACGGCGTCATTAGCAGCACGAAGAGTTCTCAAAGCACAGCCCGGGCAAGGTTGAATCAACATTTTTCACTATTAAATCCATGCCGACCCCGGCTCAGATTCAGGAACCTCAGGGGAATAGCCCTGAACTTCATTGAGCCTTTCTTGGGGTTTTAGAAGTTGGCTTGGATGAAGGAAGTGTATAACTTGTCAGCGCATGATTTGTGGTTCAGGAAAATGTAAATAAAATAAACTTCACTGATGTTGTTGAGGTTACAGATTGGGCAGGAGACATACCAAAACTGCATTATCATATGAAAGGACGTCCTCTGTTGCAAATGGGAGAAGTGCTTTAGGAGACAAGAATACCAGTGAATGTAGCGCATCGCACATTGAGGTGGAACCGACATTGATGGAAGTATTGAACCAACAATTGGAAATTCATAATCATCACAAAGAAGTAATAACATGAGCAACAATAGCAAAATAGTCCGCTCTGCCTTATGCTGAGTGGCTGCTGATGGAAAATGGCGTTGGATCAATTTTGATCTGTCCTCTCGATTTTTTCCCTCTCATAATTCTGTGAGGTGCAGATGCCATAAATGGGCACAATAGATATCAAGGTGGAAATGTTGTCCATGGCAATAGTATGCAGGTTGAAGCAGCACTACCCACAATCCTAATGAGAGCAGGGTTTCCTATGAAGATGAGGGTGTGCTCAGGATGAGAAGGGTGACGCTCTTCCATGCACCCGTCTAAATTAAAAAGGAAAAAGAAAGAAAGCAGAACCAAATTACATTTTCCCACCTGATAATGATAACAATAGAAAAGGAGAAAGAAGGACCAAAGGAACATGTTGAAATTGGTCTTTCATTGAGGTCCTCAAATGCTGCACTCGTATATTAGGGAGGGAGGGGAATGGGATGCAGGCACCTGCATCATCTGGCATTTCTTGCTGCAGATACAGCAATAAGTCCTGTACATTCTTTGAAGGGGGATAGGAAGGAGCTACCCGGATTGAAGACAAGCAACTCAAACTACATCTCTCATGTCATAAACTTTGAAAGCTTGCAGCGGCCAAAGAATTTTTTTTTTTTTTTTTTTGGTGATATCTGTGCTTTTTTCTTTTTTCCTGATGTTAGTTGCTAAGGAAGATGTGAGCAATGCAGTGGAATCAATCTATCCCTTGAAACAGGACCGATGTTGCCAACTAATATTTTTGTCGAAATATTTACTGAGAATGACCAACATTGAAAATTTTTCATATTCCCATGTTGTTTTAACTAATCCAAACACGGAAAACCATGAAGGATGAATTGGTATTGTATAGCATTACTTGTTCCTTTCTCCCCAGGACAGCAGCACTTTTCTTATGCGATTAGATCCATGGACCACCCTGCTTCAAGTGAAGATCAAGTCTATGGAACTAATGTGAGCAACCTGTGAATTAACTTAAAATGAGATTAACATTCTGACAACTTTTAGCGGTAGAAAGATAATTCAGCACCCTGACAGTAGTGAAGCGCCCCAAAAAAGCTAAACGAAGTGTCAATATGTTGAGCGGAATGATGAATTGCAGCAGCTTCCCCCACTTCAACGGCAAAGAGATTTATTAAAAGTTGATATAACATTGTTCGATCGGCTTACTCTCAAAGAAAATTCCGTGAAATACCTATTAAAGGTTCATGGACGGGCCCTAATTTACATAGCATGTATGAAATTCAGATTCAGTTATGCTATTGCACAAGGGATTCTCGCGTATATTAACAAAGATGAACTATCGCAAGTATATCTGTTGCGTGCCGAATCTCGCATCTGCTGTGTAAGTGCAAGATCTTGGATACATAAAAAAATTCCAAGCTTACTTCAAACCTGCACTTCTGGGTTATGAGCCTGAGGGTTACAATATGGCTTTTGTCAGTTTCATCTCTCTAGAAAAAATTGATTCCTTTTTTTTACAAAACAAAAAGAAGTAGAGGATGAGTAAAAGTCCCAAGGTGTAATAAAACTTGCGAGCTCTAAGAATTGCATCGAGAAGGATGTAAATCAAACAATAGATGGCTTGCGGAAAAGGTGCAGTTGCTCTGACTGCCCCCTCCTACAAACTTCATAAGGCTATTCCTTGCAGGGAATACAAGCAATGAAAAAGCTCAGACGTGGAAAGGAAATCAACTTCATGGATAAAGTTTGATTCTACATTTTCCAGAGCAATGAAAAAGCTCAGACATTGAACTTGTCAGTAGCATCACCTTATTTTAATGCATGCTCTTACAGTAGCGTAAACATGAGACATGTGAATTGCAGCACAGCAAAATTCACGGGGGCGTAACACCAATCATATTCCAACCATAGGATTTGCATCTTTGAATGTATCTGGTGTAGTTTGCTAAACCACTTCGTCAAGACCACTGTCTTCGTGAAATCACTAATTCCCTCAACATATGCCTCCAGATTTAGGGAAGCAGATGCTTAATCCACGCAAAAGTAGCAAGCAATGTAGCAGAAAGTGAAATCCTTCTGGTCTTACATGTTAAGCATTGCAGTAGTAGCAGTACATCCGTGCCATCGGCAGAAGCTTAAAGTGGATGCTGCTGGTGACTGGTGAGCAATCTCCATTGATAGCTCTGTTCATGATTTATTATTACGATTCGGATATAAAGAAAGATCAATATCAAGTTGGTTTCAACATAGCAGATTTAAGGCTAAGGATCGGTGGGTCAATTAGGATGAAAAGAAACAGGCTGAGAAAGGTCGAAAGAGATTGTGCAGCAAGACAAGCTTAAGTAAAAGAAATCCACAACTTACGTTGGTTTGCAATGAAGTCTCTCCTCCCTCCTTCCACCTTCTTATTTTGCTCTGCAGGTAACTCTTGTCAGCTGGTTGGATTCCTTGGGGTCGAATTATTTCCGATCCATAAGACACTCATATATTCTAACAAATGACAATCTTTCATTTCTAAGTAACATCAGTTAAGAGGCTTCATTTTTAGCTGATTCAGAGAATGAAATTGGTTTCAATCTCACCTAAGGTGCCATCAACTTGATAATCTCATCGAGACCTGTGATTTCTTCTTCTAATTTGGAGATTTGAGCACTCTCACTTTGCTCCAACAGGTTTCATTCTTCCTGGAGCCATGAGTAGTTAAAAAATGAATGTACTTAGTATGATGTTGGTAGACAAAATTCTAAAAAATATAGTGTGTGCTCATGGAGCTGATGTCCTCGGGTTGGCATTTTAGTTGCACAACCCAGGCACAAGAAGAAGTCACATTCAGAGCAGCAAAAGGCGAAGCCTTCTGATCTTGAGAGGCAATTATTGCAACTCAAGCCTTTAGCTGGTATTCTCGAGAGAAGAGTGAGGGGATGAGGTGGATGAAATGGATGGTCCAACTGCAATGGACACATGATTTGTGCAGAACATAGTAACAATTATCACAACAATAGGCTAAACCACTGATGGGCTTGCAACAGGCCAAGCAATCAATGTACCTGTCCCACATAGTTATTGCCTCTTTAAAGTAACTTAGAATTAATGGGTGGTCATGGCCAAACTGTTGGATTTTTGAAACTGCCAGATATGGAAAAGCAGATAAAGTCTTGTAATATCCCATATTTTAAGAATAAAATAATATAGATATATATTCATAATCAAATGTATAGTTTAGAGGGAAAATAGAAGATATTAAGGGGATATTTAAGGAATAATTAACTAAATAAATATATCCGGAAAGAAGATATTTATTAAAAAAATGAAAAAGAAGATATATTTATTAACCAATTAAAAAAAAAAAGAAATCTTATCCATAACTGATGAAAACTCTCATAATATATATGGATGAAAAATCTTAACTGAAAGATAGCGACGGTGTCCACATAATTCATGGATTTTTATCTATAAAATGGAGTAAATTATAAGAGTTAAAAAGAGACGGAGATATTAATTAAAAATATGAAAAAAGAAGAAGAAGATTTTTATCAATAACTCAAGCATGGGCCGGAAGTCTACCAACAGAAAAGGGTAAGTTAGTATAAAATTATGGGGAGAAAATGTCAATTGAATGGAACTATAAGCTCATTCGTCAGTTATCTTGTTGAAATAAACATGGGAGAAGTGGGGAAGAGGGAATTATCGGCATCAAAATCAGGTTTAAACTCATTCGATCGATTCAAAGCCATCGATTAGGTAAGTTAATTTCCTCTCCTTAATCATTCCCTTGATAGCTATAGTTGAATATAGATATAATTAGAGAGAAAAAGAAAAGTTTAGTTTGAGTTGTTAATGGTGAAATTTTGTAGAGACTTTTTCCTTCCTAGAAATTTTATAACCCTAAATTGCTTAGATCACTAGGAAGTCTTGGGATTTTACAACATTTCATTTCGTTTAATGGTTTAAAAGTTATTGCAATTTGAGTTTTTGAAAGTTATGTTAATTTGTGATTTTGAAGGGATGATTCTGACTTGATTTTGTATCTTTGAATGTTCTATTTATTTTTAAGTCATAGCTCATCATGTAAGGCTTCTAGCAACTCTAAAAATACTGATATTCGAGGTTGGTAGACCAAAATACGATTTTTCAAATTTGAACTCATGAATTGTCCAAAACCGTCTTTGTTTTGAATAGTAGATTTTGAACCGAATTCTTGAAAAGAATTTTTTATCTTTTGAATGTGTTCTTGCTTCTAAAATGAAGTTCGTATTGTAAGGTTTCTGTATGTGCCAAGAACACATGATTTGATTGTCTGTGAGACAGAACTGACTCCTCAAAGTTGGCATGTTGTGCAGTTCGATTTCGAGCAAACTAGAAACTTTGGAAGGCCCGTTTGGCCTGATATAAACTCTGATTTCAACTATTTTTGTACCGTTGGACTCGTAATTAAATGTACTATTTTCTATGATTTTTTGATATTTTCTTGCAATACTTCATTTTTACTAAAATTTCCGACGAATGACGATTTTTATCGACTTTACATGTTATAAAATTTATTGTCAAGTCTGGAATATTTTACAGTGATCCTTTCTAAAATCTTATCTTTTAGGATATTGAAAATTGTTATTTAAGAGAATTTGATGAAAAGGTTAGTAAATGGTGTTTAATGGTATTTTTTTATTTTTCTAATTTACGAATTTACTAAAGGAATTATTTTAAAAGACAAGTTTTTAAAAATTTTATGGAAATACTTAAGTAGTCGAAGTAAATTATGGTCTAAGTGGTAGCCAAGGTTAAAATAGTCATTTAGCATTTTGGGATTTTTCTAGACTATCTAGGTTAATTTGGTATATTTGTATAAATTAGTAATAACATGATATTTCAATTATAGGGTTATCTTTCGATTTGGATTGTTGACCACGAGTTAATGATTAAGAGACAAATAAGGTAAGTAATTTTGGAATCACTTCTATCGTTTGCAAAATTATGAAATGTTTTTTTTTTTTGCATGTCATGATTATTATTCTGAACTGTTATATTTAATGAAATGAGCATGAAGTATGATTTATGATTTATGATTTTTAAAATGAGGATCAAGTATCGAAAGATTATTTTCCTTTCTAGCTCCTTCCAGACTTGCTATTTTCTTTCTAAGCTTCTGGAGGTCAGGATTCATGGGCTGTGTTACCTGCAAAAATTAATATGTATCTAATTAAGCTAAGCCGATTCGAAGGAGTTCCCCCCAATATGACAAAGTGAATCAAGCTTTCCTACAGGATCTCGTTACTTCAAAGCTCTTATCTTCATAGTAACCAAACATGGAAATTTCAAGAATGTGGACATTTACCTGAGGCAAAACCAATCCAATGTGAACTGTGGACCAGCACTCTTCAAAGCGATAAACTCTGTGGTCTGGATTCCTTATGTCTTGGCAGTAATCGCAGTACTGATCATCAGGTCTTCCAGCAACAAATCTATCGAAGAGGACCAATGGATGATATGGGTGACATTTATGTGACAAGAATGACACAGTAGTCTATTTAGTTTTCCACAACTTTCAAAGAAAGCAAGAGTGTGCTCATGGAGCTGATGCTTTAGCATTGGCATTTCAGTCGCACATGCTTTGCACAAGTAGAAGTCACATAAAGAGCAATAGAAAGCAAAGCCTTTTGATCCTCAGCGGTAGTTATCACAAGAAAAGTAACCAGCTAGTACCCCCGGGGGAAGAATGAGGGGATGAGGAGGATGAAGTTGATGATCCAAATTCAATGCTAGTTCTGTACATGATTTATGAAGAATATAGGCATAGTCATTACACTTAAAGGCTAGACCGATGGTGGGCATGCAGCAAGCCTTGCAATAATTGCACGCTTCCTCCTTAAAGTAACAGAGCATCAGTGAATGTTCATGGCCAAAATGTTGGATTTCGGAAGCTACCCATCTCGTAAAGCAGAGTAAGTTTTAAGTGCACATTTTGGATCCAGGTTGAAGTCACAACTTACACAAAGGAACATCGTGCAAGAGTAGATATTTTGGCAACAATCACACCAGAATACATCTATCTCATGCAGAGGCTTCGACTGGAGGATGAGGGGGTGCTTTGGGTGAAGGTAGTGTACCTTCTCTTTACACAACTCCTTGGTGCAAAGCCTGTTGAGGAGTAAGATACAGTCCAGGCAGTAATACACTTCACTCGATATTTCTAGCTTACAGGCTGCACAACAAAGTTTTATGTGCTTGTTTTCCTCTACATGACCAGATAAGAGTTAGTGTTGGTGGGAGAAATGGTCTAACCTACTGTCCTCCTTTTGCTGATCTTGTAGAAATAGAGGCAAAACAGCGCAAGTGACATCAATCTTGAATTCGCAATCTTGACAATGGTATGCCACCTGATTGAATCTTTCAGTACCACGGGCCATGCACGAGAAATCATCACCCTTAAAAAGAAGGGCGAGTGGGCATTCATGGTGAAAAGGGTGTTGTAACAGCTCTTGAGGTAACTGAGAACATGTTTCATGGAGAAAGAAAGAACAGCTACGACATCCACAAGCTAGACCTGATACCCGCTCTCGACACGCTTCACATTTGATCCAGTTCGGTGTCTTTACATGGAAGCCGGTGAGGTCATGAGCAACATGCTGGATTATATTTTCCTTCTCAAGGGGTGGCAGGGCTGCAATCACGACCAACATATCAGGTTTGATGTCGCAAAGCTATCAGAAATACTGACGACTTTTGATATGAAGCGGGTGATTTGGATGAATAGGATGCTTTGTTATTTGCTGCGGAATTTCCACCAAGGCACATGATTCATGAAGGAAGAGTGAGCAGCCATCCTCTTCACAGCAGTAGGCTAGGCCACAAACTTTAAAATCACAAATATCACACTGCAAGCTGGACTGTTCGCTCAGCTGCCTTCTGTTTAGGGCATGCTCGTGAAAGGGATGCTAAAGCGTCATCGCCATCTTGGAGGATATTGATGCGAACCTCGCCAACACCGTGATGAAACCCAACATCAAGTATGATATGAACCTCACCAACTCGTGACGAAACCCGTATCCAACTACGGTCTCCAAGAAACGTGTCCTTATCAAGCTCGAAAGGTGGAACCTTGACCCATTACCTATATAGAGGTAAGAACCTTGGTATAGTGAAGACGCCACAATCAACTATGGAAGGGTTGATTGATAAGTCGGGGATAAACGGCACGAAATACTCCGATAAGTTCGAATAGTTCTTCAAAGAACCAAAGAGAATAAAATCTCACACTTCATTAATGAATAAAACTGATCCAAATTCGTCCAAGGGCAAGCACCAGCCTTTAAATAGGACAAAGTGCAATATTACATCAAAAATAACCTTCCTAAATGGTTCTCATAGGATAGGAAACTAATTAGAAAGCAAATCTAAGTGCTATCCCAGAGAAATTACAATATATTAACAATATCTTTAGAACTAAATAAAGGGGAAGGAAATATATTCTACTTGCTAAAAGAGGAAATTGATATATTCTTGTAGATAACTTCAATATATCAGCATTAACTTGTGCTTCTCTTGCCTCTTTAGTTCTCTCAACTGCCTTTCTTGAAAATATTCTTTCCCTTTCACCTTGTTAAGATATATTTCTTGAAGACACTTGCCCTCTTGACATTCAACTGAAATATATTTCTTGAATCACTTGCACTCTTGATGCTTAGCTGAAATATGTAGCCTTCATCATTTGTCCATTTTTTGAAATATTAGGGATAATGTTGAGTCATTCAGCTTGCTTGTCACTTGTATACATATCCATGTCCTCCATTTCGTCTTACTTGAGCTTCTCGTCGATGGACCTTGAAAGACTTTGATTTCATTCTTCAAGCTCGTGTCTTGGATCACATCAGATATCACACCCACTTACTAGATGGATGGTAAGGAAGGAGATCACCGTGTCATTGATTGAACTTGAAGTAATTTGGGGTTGGGGAGTCTTGGTTGTTGGTTTATCTGCCACGACCCAAGAATTCGAAAGAATTTTCCCTTATTTTTTTTCCATATTCTAGATCAGACAACAACCTGTTATAATTTGCATCAAAATGACATATACTCCAGCATCATATTCACAACCATATTCCATCTTTCTACCAACCAAAAACTAACTTTAGAAAAAATTCAGGTCATAACAGTATATACAAAAACTATTATACATCTAACTTTCATACCTAATATCTACCTACGAGAAGTCTCATGCCGATCCCCGAAAGTCAAAATGGCAATTCCAAGTTACTTGTCCTTCTCTAACTTAGCTGAAAAAAATCGCAGGGAATGAAATACGGGTTCAGTGCGTACAAATTTTTGAAGCAGAATACTCGTAAATATAATTTCTTAATAAATCACATATATTACAAAACCATATACCATACAAAATCATAGCAAGAATAATAATGAAAATGCTCAGTTATACTACTTATGCAGTGCATGGAGTCAATCAATACAAACAATTACCATGGAGTCGCATTTCCTCTGTAACAGAGTTATGACGATATCGATAGTTCGCTCTCTAACGATACCATGACCCCGCAAAATAATTAATATCAATCTTGCTCCCATCTCCCCGTGCCTTTCATCTATACACCTCACACCTGTGGGGCTGCCCATTTCCGACGGTAAGAGCAGTTTTAAATTATCTTATTTTTATAACTCACTAGAAACTATAAATTACTTCGATGGACATCAGCAGTAAATTAAATCTCTCTCTTTCCACTTTTATTTATATTTTTTCTCATCATTTTTTGACCAATTTCTAGTCTATCGGCCTATCGGTCACAATGAATATTTACAATAATATACAATAATACAAAATACATATAATACTACACACTGAGTGAGCCCATGGCTGACCATGAAGCTTACTAGGCTTAGGTAAGCTATAACTAATTTATTATTATTATTATTACTACTACTACTATCCTTATCCTTCTGCGGCCCAAAACCCCATGTAATTATCTATTTAAAAAAAAAAAAGAGAACACATATAAGACAAAAGCCAGAAGCTTTTCCTCCCATCCCACTCATTTGCTTCAGCCGTTTCCGAGAAGAGCATAATATAGCAGCGAGAGCGAGAGAGAGGGGAGGAGAAGAACAAAGACGGAGACGGAGATCGGGAGGCACAGAACTGAGGAGATCGAAAATAGACATATTGGAGATTCAGCTCATTGAAGGATCGAATAAAGGGATTGCGAGTACTCTTTTTAAAAATTTATAGTTTGTTATATATAATTACCCGTTGATATATATGTATATCTATGTTTGAATAAATGGATGAATGCATGCGATTGCATGTGTGTGTATATTGTAAATGTAGTAGATTATATTAATTATATTAAAATTAATACGTATGAATGAGATTATTTTTAATTGTTATGAAATTTATGTTTGTGTGTGCATTATTATATGTATTATGCATTATTGGTTGTGATTGTAAATAGTTATGGTGATCGCTAAGCCGGCAGATTAGAAATGAGCAAAAAAAAAAAGAGAAAAGAAAATATAAATGGAAAAGGAAAGAGAGAGATTAAATTTATCGCTAATATCCGTCGAGGTAATTTACCTCCGATTTTCAACGAGATATAAAAATAATATAATTTAAAACTACTCTTACCGCCGGAAATGAGCGGCCCCCGCGGGTGTGAGGTGTTTAGACGAAAGGCACCAGGAGATTGGGAGGAAGATTGATATTGATTATTTTGCGGGGTCACGGTATCGTTGGAGAGCGGAGTATCAATACCATCATAACTCTATCGCAGAGAGAGTGCGACCCAATGGCTATTGTTTGTATTGATTGATTCTATGCATTGTATAAATAGTATAATTAAGCATTCTCATTATTATTTATATTGTGATTTCGTAATGTATGTGATTTGTAAGAAATTGTATTTATAATATTACTCTACTTCAGAAATTTGTACTCACTGAACCCGCAACTCACCTCTTGCGATTTCTTTTTAGCTAAGTTATAGATAGACGAGCCGCTTGGAGTTACTATTTCGTTTGGGGATTAGCTTGAGGTCGTTTGTAGGAAGATATTAACGGTATGTAAAATATAAGAATATAAATTGTATATACCGTTATGACCTAAATTTTTGGTAGAAATTGTTATGGAATAAGTGGGAGGATGAGATGTGGCTTGTGGATTGGGAATCATTTTGGTCATTGTATGAGCAGGCTAAGGTTAGATGTGGAATGTTATAAAAACAAAGAAAAAATCTACCAAATTTTTAGGTGGTGACACACTAGAATACAAATTTCATAGCAGTTAAAGCAAACCTCGTTTTTACATATCGATTTTTAGTATAATATATAAAATCTACTACAGTACCGATTTCTATGTGCATGCAACAGCCAATCAGCCATCCAAGTGCCATAAATTGGCAATCAGCCATGTAAATCATCTATATATATATATATATATATATTAGACTAATTGCTTTAGCCATACAATACAATTTATATACATGGATGCAATCTGCAATGCATATTTTTCATGCAATTAGCCGTGCAAATGTCATATATATGTATATGTATATTACACGAGATGACACGAAATTATATAAGATACTATAAACTATTCTACGACGGAAAAGAATACTCACAACTCGTTTATTCGGTCCTTCAATGAGTCGGATCTCTAAGATGTCTATTTTTCAGTCTCCTCAATTCCTATAATATCATTCATAACAAAATTAAACTATATCATAATGTTTATATTGAAAATGACCCCAAAAATTATTTTAGGATTCATTATACTTTTATTGACCCTATGACTTTCACCTATCAAGTTAAAATTGTGGGAATATATCAATCTAACTAAATCATACTAAACTATATATAATATTGAGTAATACAATTTATTTAATTCAAACTAGATCTCAATTACCTCCAATTTTTCTTCGATTACCTTGTCTCCTCAAATTCGCTCTCTGTGTTCTCTACATATATATGTATATATATACACGTGTATGGAGTTTAATCTATTCTACAATGATCAATCCTATTACGTACAAATATCTTATTATCCATACTTCTACATCCAAATCATATCAACTACAATATATTATCACGTAATAAAATATATTAGACTTGAAATATATATTATTTACATCATATTTCTTACCATCTTTTCCGTCCTCTTCTTCTCCATTCCTTCTTCTCCCTCAAACTTCTCTCTGTCTCACTCTAAGTTTCGATGACTTTTGGAGAAATGGCAGAGTGCCAGCAAAAATAAAAGAAGAAGAGGATATATACGTGTGGTTTCAGGCAGTGGAAGGAATAATAATAGTAGTAGTAGTAGGTTTAGGTTTAGGTTTAGGTTTTGGGCTTATCTTATAAGTTTTGAGACTTCTCGGCTACGGGCTTAAGCCCATTAATTTCATGGGCTCATACTATCCATATATAATAGAAAAGAATTTCTTGTTTAGAAATGTGAAGGCCGGTAGTTGGATATAACCTTTGGAGACGTGTTGGTCTGCCCCCTGTAAGGTCCCATGGCTGGCGCTCCATTTGACTTTTAAGCTCCAAACTTTCAATAAAAACATGTGACAAATAAATTCCTCTGGACAAACGAAATGAAGAAAAGAGACATGTGCAATAAGCTGCAGTAATATTGAAACTCTACCAGTTTGGGAGGAAATGCGGGCAGGAAGTTCAAAGGAAAATACGCATTTATCCTTCACACACACACACCCCAACCAACAAGCATCAATTTGAAAAGTTAAAAATGGAGGGTCGTAATAACCCACTTCAGTAAAAAGATAAAATAGTCATTATTTTATTACGACCAATCTAATTCGATAAGGGATATTTTTATAAAAAAAAATATTGAAGGACTCTCCACTATTATTTTACTCTTGATTGGACGGAGCTTAATGGAGGGGAGGGATAAATGGAGGAAAATAGACAAGAAATTTTAACTTGTTTAGATATAATTAAGAAAGAGATGGGAATAAGAATATATGAGAGATATTTTAAATTAATTGACTGTATTATATTTTATAATTTTATATGGGTTTTTTAATTTAAAAAAAAAAAAAGAAGAGAGGCAACCACTTAGTCATTATATTCTTCTTTTTAACTCTTTCATCTCCATTCAAAGGCAAATTGAGGCCGTAAAGAAAATGAGCCCGGAATGGATACATTATTTACCTCTAAAAATTATCTAGTGCGGTTCATAAATAATCCCTCATCATCAGCTGTCACTTCACCCTTAGGGAAGCACATATTACATGGGGACGAAGTTCTCTAATTTATCATGACCTTTAATACTGTCACGTGCTTTTATTTTTTTTTTTGGCAAAGTGTCATGGGCTTGATGCTGTTAGAATTTTTCGGTAAATCGCTAACGTGACATTTTTATTATTGATGTGTCACTTTTGTTTGCATACTGTCAGAGAAATGGGGGATCTGACTTGATGAGGTCAAATTAGTTAATGTTATTGAATAGTCATCACCATTTGCGAAGATACCTTATGCACTTAGCCCACCCGACAAGGGGAAGATAGATGGAAAGGAAGGAGAAATTTGTATTGTTGGTTAAAAATTTTGAAAGAGATAATAGTACTGCTGGCTCGACATAGTTGGGGTCGGGGATGATCACGGGTCGTTGGTTCACTGAGAGGGAAATCGGCCCACAACTTCAAGAAAATTTGAACATTGGAATGATTTATTCAATAACTTGAAGTGGCTGTAGAATTTCCATGACAGTAAATTATTATGCAGCATGCACTTCCTCGAAATCTCCAAGAGCAGAATTTCCAGTTCCCCACGGCCATTTGATTTGTTCGCACAGGCCAAAGATAAATATGGCAAATACAGAAGAGGAAAAACAGAGGAAACAGAGAAATGTTTGGTTGTTAGCTTACCTGTATTGTAGAAGAGAATTTCTTGCTTCACTCATAGGTGTTTAACAATTGGTTCGACCCTACTAATGAGCTAACTCAGAGATGACAAGTTGTGTTCTTGTTTAATGTGAACTCATTTGCATCATCATTGTATTTTAATGCATGCTCTTACAATAGCATGGACTTAGACATGTGAAGGCCGGTAGATGGGAAATAAACCAAATCCAGCTTCTGAGGTGCTGACTGTCTGATCAAGATAATGGCAGCCATGTTTCAGCCATCCCATCCTTGATGGAGGCCTAGAGACTGACCTTAGGCTATGATGACCACAGTACATCAACCTAAAAGTTCTGTCATTTGAGTAAATTTCATAATTTTTGACACTGTTTCAGTTGTTCAGTTTCATCTCATCTGTAACATCAGCCTCTAGCAAATTGCAGAGGGCATCTACAGGACAAAAGGAAGAAGAAAGTCTTAGCTTCTTATATATGGCGGAATTATCAAACAAATACCTTTTTTCTCGATGGAGCTGAAAATGGATGTCCAAATACCAATAACTAGAAGGCAACCTAGTAACCATCGCGTGTCCGGTGTAAACTGAAACCGTCCAACACTACCTGTACGGGTTAGATCCTTTGACCATTTAACCATTTGCTTTCTCGTGATCTTGCACAATATCACAACTGCTACAGAGCAAAATTCATGGAAAGATCTGTCCCGCCTCAACACCAATGTCACACCACTTATCAAAGTCATTTTTTTTCAGCAGATTATGATATGCCATTTTCACAGCAGTAGGCTTTGCCACGAACTTTTAGTGTACAAATATGGCACTTGAAGCTGCATCATTCGCTCAGTTGTTTCTGATCAGGGTATGTGTGTGATATGGATGCTCAAGAACCATCGCAATCTTGAAGGACATCATACACACTTATCTGACAACGGGAAGATAGATGGTAAAGAAGGATATAACTGTATTATTGGTTTCAAAACTTGAAACAGATGTCATGCTCACAGGATATAGTTGGGGTCAGGGAATCAATATTACTGGTGTTATGTGCCAAACTCAGAAAGGAAGAGAAGCTGGAAACCTCGGGCAAAAAAACACAGATTCTAGGAAGGATGGATGGAGGAAGGAGAAGATTTTTCATCTTCATGGAATGCTTGCTTCCTCCCTAACTTCCATCGTAGCCCTTCTAAAAGTCCCCCAATTTCTGTCATTTTATGTTGTTTTCCCGTCACTTTTCTTCTTTTACCAGTAAGTCTCTCCATACTTCAATCTCTGTCACATCTAAGTTCTACGCCTATCAATTGGTCACTGGTTCAACCGAAACCCCAAATCGACCGACAGCTTAAAGAGATTCTGAACCTTGGAATTATTTATTTGTTCACTTCAAGTGACTGTAGAAGTTCTATTATAAATTACCATGCAGCTTGCACTTCCTCGAAATATTCGAGAGTTGACTTTCCTGTTCTCCATGACCCTTTGATTTCTCTCAGCTCAGATGCTGGAATTCTGATTTGCTTGCACTGGCCAAACATAAATAATACAAATATAACAGAAGGATAAACAGAGGAAATAGACAAATGCTTTGGTTGTTGGCCTATAACAGAACAGAATTTCTTTAACATGTGATCTGATTATTCATATCAGCTGATAACTTGGATCTGAAGAATAATTTATGGAAAAATGTTCTTATTCAATGCGGACTCATTTTTAGCATGGCCATATTTCAATGCATAGTCCTACAGCGGGATAAACATTAGACATGTGTGAAGGCCTGGAGTCAGACAATAAATCAATTCCGGCAACTGAGGAGCTGATTTTGATGAATCTCGCTGCAGCACGACAGTGGCAGCCTTGTTTGAGCCACTGAATCTTGGTGGATGCCAAGAGACAGAACTCGACCTGAAGCCTCCTCTCTCAGTAAATCTGGTTGAGGTTGCATAGCTTAGGCCTCAAGACCACCGTGGTCTTGGTTGTTGCCCATGGAGTGCACAGTGACTGATTGTCCAAACCAGTAGCTTTACCGCTGGTGCAGTCGCACGGCCACCTAAGGTTGTTGCATTTTATTAAATTTTATTATTTTAAATATTATTTCATTTGTACGGTTTCCCATTGCATGTAGCATCAGCTTCGAGCAAATTGCAGATGTCTCTACAAGTTAAAAGGATGGAGATATTCTTAACTGTTACCTGTCAGCCTACGTAGTGGAATTATGTAAGCACAAAAATAAAAGATCATTGCTATTCATGCACTTTTGTATACACATTGGTGATCAATTGAACAGACAAATGATGAGCAAAGATTTTGTGCGCTTCGACAGGATGGCCACTTGACAATCAATGTCAGTTATTGAAATTTAGATGGACCGGAAACTGGAAATTCTTTTTCTTGCTGGAGCTGAAATTGGATGTTCCTCTGTGTTTTATGCAAGAACTGGACCTTTGCAACAGTATGTGAAAGGTGGATCTTTTGACCATTTAACAATGTTCTTTCCCATGGTCTTGCACAAAACCACAAGTGCAAGCAAGCAAATCAAGGAAGTGCCCTTAAACACCGGTTCCACTGAAGTCATATTTTCTTGAGAATTTATATATGATATTCATGTGAAGGAATATGTCATTGGAGTGATTCGCATCGTTTACCTCTAAAAATCTGCTGCAGTTTAATAGGAACCCAGCCCAAAGGTCAGTTACAGATCTTCTCTGTAGAGTTAAATAATTCCCTCAGCTATCCCTCCAGCACATTCTATGCCAAGCTATGCCAATGTAAATCCAGCAAGCAATGCAGTAGAAGGTAAAACCTTCTCCTCTTACATGTTGAAACTCTCACTTACAATTTCGCTGGATCAAGGCATTGCAGTAGATCTCAGTGCCACGCCCATGAGTTAAACCAAAGTGCATTTTCCCATCTGACAATGATGACATTAGAAAAGGAGAATGGAGGCCCAAAGGAACATACTGAAACTGGTCTTTCCTTGATGTCCTCAAAAGTCTCCCCACATATATTCATTAAAGAGGGAAAAGAGATGCGCTAATACATAGCAGGCACCTGCATCATCTAGAATTTCTTGCTGCACATAGAGCAAGCAACCCTGAACAATCATTAGAGGGGAACAGGAAGGAGCTACCAGCACCAAAGACAAGCAACCACGTCTCTCATATCTTAAGCTTTAAAAGCTTACACTGTCCAAAGAAACATTTTGATTCTTTGCGATACCAGGGCTTTTCTTTTTCCTGATTACAGTTGGTTGGGTAAATGTGAGCGGTGGAATTAATCTAACCCTCGAAACAGAATGGAGGCTGCTAACTGATATAGTTTTGGTCAAAATATTTACTGAGAATGATCAACCTTAAAAAATTTCACATTCCCATTTTGTTTTAATGAGTGCAAACACAGAACACCAACCATAAAGGATGAACTGGGACCAAATAGCTTTACTGATTCCTTCCTCCCAAGGATGGAATCACTTTCTTATATCCATAGATCCTTGCATGTTGCTTCGCTACCAAAGAGTTAATTTAAATGATATTGAAATCAGATAACTCTAGCAGTACAAGGACTCACAGCCAGTAACAGACATCTAAAATAATTCAAAAACAACCAGAGATTGAGCACCCGTAAACAGCTGAATGAAGGGTCAATGTGTTGTGAGTGAAGTGATGAATTGCAGCAGTTGCCCCCTCTTCAACAGGATTTATTGAATATGGATATAACATTGTATGATCTGTTTACTCTTAGGCAATTCCAGCTATTAATACTTATTAATGGATCATGGACGGCGCTAATTTACCTAGAAGGTATCAGATACAGTCTAGCTATAAAAAGGAAAGATGCTGCTGCGAATCACAGGGATCCCGCAGTCATCACAACAATATTGGTGTTTATTAAGGGTAAGCTGGTGCTGTGAATTACACGGATGCTGAATCAGACACGTGGCACGGATGCTGAAGGCTTGTCGCCATTTCCATGGAAGCATACAACACAACGTAAAGATGCTTATAATTAAGAATTTGTCTAGGATCCTTTCATCGAATAACATCACCCGAAGAAGCTCATAGATGCCTCGGGGAGCAAAATAAAAACTGATCGGAGAGAGTCCCAAGTTATAAAAATGAATCTTGGTGGGGTAGCTATGCTCTCCAAGTAATAATGTTTCCAGGAACTCTCATGTGATGCAAATACATCGTTATTTCAAACGGCTAAGTTGTGTGATTTGTCATTGTTTCTCATTATTTTGGTACTACCATATAATTTTATAATAAAAGAATTTCTTTAATTCATAGCAACTTTCTGAAAGAAATTTCAGCACGTGCCCTCTGCTTAAAAAGGGTGAAAAATCTGGAAAGTAGAAGAAATTTCTTGTCGTGAGTTATTTTCAGATCTGATGCAGATATTGCTAACAGATGGCGAAATGCACCCTACCAACGCAAAGCAGCTGCATTCCATGCAGTGATTATCCGGAAAATTTTGATGCCTATTCGCAGAGCAGTCGCTATTGCGAAGTGTAATCTTACATTGGGCAGTGAATATATTGAAACCTGGTCTATGAGAGAATTGAATACCATTACTTAACTTAAGCTTTTAGGTAGAAGCGGGTTCAACCTCCTGTAGGCCAAGCTGGAAATTTTACAGTCGCTATGCAGGCAAAACTGCTAGCACATACTGAATAGAATCAACCATCATCACCCAAAGAAGTTCATTGAATCCACGGAGTAAAATAAGAACTGATATGGAGAGAGTCCATGGTGATAAAACAAATATTCTTGCGGTAGCTATGCTCTCCAATAAATTGTTTCTGAGAAATTGCAATAATCTGCAGAGACATTGTTTTTTTAAACTGCTAAATTATGTTCTTTTGTCATTGCTCCTCATTATTTTGGCCTTGACATCCTAAACTTTAAGGGAACGAGTTTCTTTAAATCGGAACATCGTCAAGGAAGAACCTTTCAGTACAGCAACAAACTTTGAAACAGAGTCTTCCAATCATATCATCATTGAAAACTAGAAATTAACAATGGAAAAGTCGTAGAGTCATATAACTGCTGAGAAAAATCATATCAGCAAAGATCAAGAAACATTGATGAAGCTAACCTGATAATTCTTCTGCCTCCCTCCGAAGACTTATTAGTTTTTGCTTTAAAACCTCTAAATCCTTCTCCTTTTCCTTCAACTCTTTCTCCTTTTCCTTTATAGTTTCGTTCAGACTTGCGATTCCTTTCTTAGCTTGTCCAGGTCAGGGTTCATGGGCCTTGTCACCTGCAATAATTAATATCTATCTTACTTGATTAACCAAGTAGCTTCGAAGGAGTTTCTCCATATATGATAAACTGAATCAAGCTTTCCCACAGGGATTTTGTTACTTCCACGGAACATGGAAATTTCAAGAATGTAACATTTACCTGAGGCAGCACACATCCGATGTGAAAGTTGTATCGGCAATTTTCACAGCGATAAACTCCGTGGTCCGGATTCCTTATCTCTTCGCAATAATCGCAGTACAAATCATTGGGTTCTCCCTCGACAATTCTATCAGAGAGGACCAATGGGTAACATGGGTGACATTCATGTTGAATGGTCTGTGGAAGAGGCATGCAACCGCTATGAATATTAAAGTTGCATGGTGTGCAACGATAAAAGTCAAAGATGCAACGCTTGCGGCAAGAATGGCACTGTAGACTCCTCAGTTCTTCACAGCTTTGAAAGAAAGCAAGAGTGTGCTCATGGAGCTGATGCTTTATTGTTGGAATATCGGTCACACATGCTTTGCACAAGTAGAAGTCACATAAAGAGCAGTGGAAAGCAAAGCCTTTTGATCCTCGGCAGCAGTTTTCACAAACAAAGTATTCATCCGGTGTCCTCGAGAGAAGAATGAGGGGATGGGGTTGATGAAGTTGATGAAGTTGATGCTCCAACTGCAATGGCAGTTCTGTACAAGATTTATGGAGAACATAGTCACAGTCATCGCAACTATAGGCTAGACCGATGGCAGGCATGCAACAAGCCTTGCAATCACAGCATGTTTTCCCCTCCTTAAAGTAACGGAGTATCAGTGGATGTTCATGGCCAGAATGTTGGATTTTGGAAGTCACCCCATCTTGAAAAGCAGAGTAAGTCTGAATTGCACATTTTGGATCGAGGTTGAAGTTACAACTTTCACAATGGAACACCATTCCAGAGAATCTATTTCGGCAACAATTGCACTTGAGTCTCCTTCTCTTGTACGGAGGCTTTGGCCGGAGGATGAGGGGGTCCTCAGGATGCAGGCAGTGCCCCATCTCTTTCAACAAATTCTCAGTGCAAAGCTTGTGTAGGAATAGAATACAACCAAGGCAGTAATATACTTCACCTGAAATTTCCAGCTCACAGACTCTGCAACAGAGTTTTATGTCCTTGCTTTCCTCTACATGACCAGATAAGAGCCGGTGCTGGTGGGAGAAATGGTCTAACCCATTGTCCTCCTTTTCTTGATCATGCAGAAGCAGAGGCAAAACAGCGCATGGGACATGAAGCTTGAATTTGCATTCTTGGCAGTAGTATGCGAGCTGATTGTATATGTCATTATGACAGGCCCTGCATTTGAATTTCTTCTTATGCTTAAAAAGAAGGGTGAGTTGGTGTTTAGGGTGAAAAGGGTGTTGCGGCATCTCCCGAGGCAGCCGAGCACATGATTCATGGAGAAAGAAACGACAGCTATGACACCCATAAGCTGGACCCGATATCCGCTCCCGACACATTTCGCAGCTGATCCAGTTTGGTGCCTTCGCGTGAAAGGCAGTGAGAGGGTGGTCATGAGCAACATGTTGAATTGTACTTTTCTCCTCAAGAGGTGGCAGGGTTGCAACCACGACCAATGCACTGCATTTGATGTTGCAAAGTTTACAGCAATACTCACGACTTTTGATATCTAGTGGGTGATCTGGATGAATGGGATGGTTTGTTATTTGCTGCGGAAATTCCACCGAGGCGCATGACTCATGGAGAAGGAATGAGCAGTCATCCTCTTCACAGCAGTAGGCTGGGCCACAAACTTCGAGATCACAAATATCACACTGCAAGCTGCAATGTTCGCTCAACTTCCTCTTGTTCAGGGCATGTTTGTGAAAGGGATGCTGAAGAGTCATCCCCATCTAGGCATATCATGCACACTTATCAGGAATGGGAAGATGAATGGTAAGGAAGGAGATACTGATCGTTGGCTCTACTTGAAGCAGTTTGGGGTCGGGGAGTCTGGGTTGTTGGCCTATCCAATAATGGAAGAGTAGACATGTGAAAGCCAGTAGTTGGAAGTTAATTTTGTGGACATGTGGGGGTCCACCCCCTCGAGTCAATCCCACGAGCCTCTTAAGTCCCATCCCGAGTGCTCCATTAAGCTCCAAACTTCCAATAAAAACACGTGACAAATAAATTCCTCAGAACGAAATGACAAAAAGAGACAAGCAATAAGCCGCGGTAATATTGAAATTGTACAAGTCTGGTAGGGAATGCAAGCGGGAAGTTCTAGGGAAAATACGCATTTATCCTCCACACACGCACACATATATTATTATATCACAATATGTGAACCAACAAGCATTAATTTGAACAGGTAAAAGTCGAGGGTCATAAATTAGGAATGATGTCTGCTTAACCGGGTGACTTGACATAACGGTTCAGTAAAAAGACAAAATACTCATCATTTTGTTGTTATCAATCTAACTGGATAAGCATGGTTTTAGACAAAGTATTGAATGATTATCCTCTATTACTTTTTCCTTAATTGGGCGGAGCTTAACGGAGGGGAAGGATAAATGGAGGCAAGCAGATGAGAAATTTTAACTTGTTTGCATGTAATTAACAAAGGGAAGGGAATAAGAATAGATGAGAAATGTTTTAAATTAATTGACTGTATTATCTTTTTATATGGGGGTTTTTTTAAATAAAAAGGAGAAGCAACGACTTGGTCATTATATTCTTTTTCCCCCCTAACTATTTTATCTTCATTCCAACCCAAATTGCGGTGCGAAGAAAATGAGCATACATTGTTTACCTCCAAAAATTATCTGGTGCAGTTCATAAATAAGCCCTTAGCATCAGCTATCGCTCGACCTTTGGGAAGCACATGCTTCATCCGTGTAAAACTGGCAAGCAATGCAGAAGAAATTGCCTGTTGTTACATCATGCCGAAATTCTCTAATTTATCATGACGTACAGTACTGTCACGTGAAATGTTATCATGAGCTTGACGTGTTAGAATTTTCCAATAAATCGTTAACATGACAATTTTATTGCTGATGCATCATTTTTTTTTTTTTTGTTTGCACACAGTCTGAGAAATAGGGAGATTTGACCAGATCAGGTGAAATTTATTAATGATGTCGAAGAGTCATCACCGTTTGGGAAGATACCATACACACTTACCCGACAAGGGGAAGACAGATGGCAGGGAAGCAGAAAATTGTACTGTCGGTTAAAAAGCTTGAAAGAGATAACAGTGCTCACTGGACATAGTTGGGGTTGGGGAGTTGAGATCACAGCTTCTAGCAAATCTGAGAATTGGAATGATTTATTCAGTAACTTCAAGTGACTGTAGAATTTCCATGGCAGCAAATTATTATGCAGCATGGACTTCCTCGAAATCTCCGAGAGCAGAATTTCCTGTTCTCCACGGCCCTTTGGTTTGTTCAAACTGGCCGACTATAAATGTGACAAGCACAGAAGAGGAAAAACAGAGGAAACAGACAAACGTTTGGTTGTTAGCCTATGTGATAATTTTGACAAGTTGCTCTTATTTAATGTGATCTCGTTTGCATCATCATGACATTTTAATGCATGCATTTACAGTATCATTGACTATAGACATGTGAAAGGCCGGCAAATGGAAAATAAATCAAATCCGGCTTCTAAGATGCTGACCTTGTCTGATCAAGATAATGGCAGCGATGTTTCAGCCATCCATTCCTGATGGAGACCTAGCGACTGACCTTAGCCTAGGGTGACCGCAGTACAGCAACATAAAAATTCTGTCATTTGATCAAATTTCGTCATTTTTGACATTGTTTTTGGTTATTCGGGGTCACCTCATCTGTAACATCAGCCTCTAGCAAATTGCAGAGGGCATGTACAAAATAAAAGAAAGAAAAAGTCTTAGCTTCTTATATATGGTGGAATTATTAACCGAATACTTCTTTTCTTTATGGAGCTGAAAATGGATGTCCAAATACCAGTAACTAGGAGGCAACCTAACATCCATCACATGTGCGGTGTAAACTTGTCGCGCCCCATTTTCGCTACAAGGAATAGATTCATGACTGCCCATTCACTAATGACCCGACTTAGTCCTGTAGTAAACGAAGCCAACTAATTATACTTTTAGTTCATAGTATTTTTAAAATTTCCTCTTAAAAGGAATTAATCATTATAATATCTGATAAATAAAGTTCAATGCTGAAGAGAAATTTTCACTTTAAAATTATAAAATTTGTCTGAACATCAGAAGTTTTCAATACTAAGAAAATGGAAGAACATTATGAATAAACCCAAACGATCTTCCAAGTACCTGAACCCTTGGCGACCTTGCTAATTGCTGCTCTCCTAGGTTTCTTCTTATTCTGGATCTGAAAAAAATAATATGATAAAGGGATGAGCTCCACATGCTCAGTAAGTAACCGATTCTCACTTCTACCAGATCAAGCACCGCTAAAATATAACTTTTCAGAACAATCGAATCATGCATTTCATTTGAGAAACCTTTTCCAAACCACACAACTCAAGATTTCATTTTCGTAATAATGTGGTTCAAAACACTTTTATATTTTCAGTCAAAAATCTGAAATCACCTTTCAAAACTATTCCTATAATATGCAACAATAAAACTTCATAACCGTGAAATTCAAATATTTTCCTAACTTAATAATTTAAACATATCACACTTTTCATATATGTTCAGTAAATCACATAATTGATTTTCAAATCCTTTACACTCATTGTCTTTGATACTATGGTGCACTTTGTCCTATCATATAGACCCGCCGGTAGAGTCATCGGTTCGACCTAGAGATTCTGCCTGTATAGTCGCCGGTTCGACCCAAATAATTTGCTAACCAGCACATTTAACGTGTTGCAATACTTGGTACGTAGTAGACATATGAGCCTCAAATAAAAACATAATATCATTCAAATCCAAATAAAGTTTCACAAATTAGTAAGCTCATATAAATTCACAAAGATCACTTATTTCTGAAAATACATGAAATCAATAATTCTATCGCCAAATAATTTATGCATTTTTCAATGACATTACACTTCAATATTCTTTGGATGCTTGTTCCTGATTTTAAAAATTATAAACTATATTTCATGCTCATTTCATTTAAATATAATAGTTTCAAAGTAATAATCATAATATGCATAAAAGGATAATTCATAATTTCACAAATAATGGAAATGAGTCCTAAGTTACTTACCTCAATTATCGCGTAATCAAGAGCTCACAGTCTCAACCCAAATAAGAAGAAGAACCTATACTTCACTATACAAATACTCTAAAATATCTTAGGTGATTCTAAAGATTTCTCAACTGATAAAATATTTGACCTATCCTCAACTCAGTTTCTAAACGATAAGTTTTGTGCCTTGATTTATAAAATTTCATAAATTATTACCATAAAGTATATAGGGCTCAGTAATTTCTTTAAAACGTCTAAGATCGAAAAAATCCGTTATTTTAGAAAAATTTGAGAAAAATAAAATAATTCATAAAAATCTCGAAAAATCATAGAAAATAGTAAATTAATTACGAGATCAACAGTGTAAAAGTCATTGAAATCAGAGCTTAGATTAGGCCAACTCGGCCTTTCAAAGTTTCAGTTCATTTGAAAATTTTCAGTGCCCGTTGCATGACCGATCAACTTTGAAGGGTCGGTTCTCCCTCCTCGAGTCACCAAATCTGGGTTCTCGGTTCCCATGAAAAGCTTGTGCTACGAACTATAGTTTAGGAAAAAAATTAGGTTCCAAAGACAAACGATTTGATACAAAAATGTGGCTCAAAATCAAGTTTTCATTACGGGACATATTCGAGTTGTTCGTGAGGCCAACTTTGAAGGCTCGTGTCTCGATCCACAAACCTCCAAATTAGGATTTCTTGATGTCCCTGGAAAGCTTAAACCACGAACTATAGTGTAGAAGCAAACAGAACATCAAACAATGAATAAAACAGTTCGAAACTCTTGGTCAAATTCAGCTATTCATTAAGATGAAAACCGGACAGTTTCAAACATGTCGAGAGGCCAACTTCATAGACTCATATCTCGAGATATAGATGTTCAAATCCAGTGGTTTTTGTTTCTTTGGAAACTTTGAAGTAGAATATACCTTTTAGAATCAAACAGAACACATAAGGCTGGAGAAACAAGCCCAAAAATGTTTTTTCAAAATCAAAATTCATCACAATAACTCGAGACTTCGAAACGTGATTACTTCGAACTGCTCAACGGAATCGAATTCCGTAAAATTTCCTAGTTTCCTGAGATTGTGAACAACCTAAATAAGACAAATATAGCAGGAGGAAAAACAGAGGAAATAGACAAATGTTTTGGTTGTTGGCCTATAACAGAAGAGAATTTCCTTAACATGTTATCTGACCATTCAAATCACCGGATAACTTGGATCTAATTTATGGACCAACATGAGTTGGTTCAACTGGTAAGGCACTTGTTCTCCTTAAGCAAAGGTCTCAAGTTCGAGTCTTTGTGGATGGAGAAAACCCATGCTGGGAGAGTTTTACCCCTTAAATGGGTCGACTCGGCTCGAACTGGATTAGTCAGTAGCCCAATGAGCTTTTGGATACCAATGTGCACACCCAAAAAAGAATAATTTATGGAAAAATGTTCTTACTCAATGCGGACTCATTTTTAGCATGGCCATAGTTTAACGCATACTCTTACAGCAACATAAGCTTTAGGCATGTCTGAAGGTCGGGAGTCGGACAATAAATCAGTTCCGGCATCTAAGGTGCTAATTTTGATGAATCTCGCTGCAGCGAGACGGCGGCAGCCTTATTTTCTAAGTGTTGATTCTGGAGATTTACTGAAATTATATTTTTGAATTTTGTTGGTGATTCTCTAGGGTTTTATAGCAAATTATGTTTTCTGATTTGGATTATAAAAAAAATACAAACGAAATTATGTCAAATTTTTGGGTCATGACATGAAGAGAATGAGGATTATGGCGCGTCAACTCATCTTGACTTTAATACATACCGGTTCCCATACCACCAGAGTCTCCACAAATTATGAGAGCACTCAATGTAATGGACAACCATCCCATATCTGAGCAGTTAGATATGTTAATTGAGGACCCAATCCCCTTTTTTAATAGAAGGAATGGGATGGTGAGGATGGTTACATTTATTTTCAAAATATTTACTGAGAATGATCAACCTTGAAAATTTTCATTTTCCCATGTTGTTTTAACTAATACAAATACGGAAAATGAACCGTAAAGGACGAACTAGTGTCATATTTACTTCTTCCTTTATCCTGAGGAGAGGAACACTTTCTTATACGATTAAACCCTTGGACCACCCTGCTTCAAGTGAAGATCAAGTCTGTGGATCTAATGTGAGCCACCTGTGAATTAAAATTAAAATGATATTGAAATCTTGACAACTTTTAGCAGTAGAAAGATTCACAGTCAATAATAGACATCTAAAATAATTCAACACCCTGACAGTTGCGAAGCAACTGAAGACAGCTAAATGAAATGTCAATTGGTTGAGCGAAATGATGAATTGCAGCGGCTTCCCCGTCTAAAACGGCAAACGGATTTACTAAAAGTTGATATAATATTGTTCAATTAGTTTACTCTCAAAGAAAATTCCATCAAATATCTATTAATGGATCATGGAGGGGCCCAAATTTACATAGCAGGTATCAAATTCATTCTATCTATATTTGGAAAAAAAATCAGATTCAGTAATGCTATTGCAAAAGAGATTCTCGAGTAGATTAAGAAAGATGAGCTGCCGCAAGTAAAGCTGTTGCATGCCGAATCCCGCACTAGCTGTGTAAGTGCAAGGTCTTGGATATATTCAAAAAATCCAAGAGTACTTCAACTCACACTTCTGGGTTATGAGCCCGCAGAGTTACAGCAAGGCTTTTGTCAGTTTCTCTTTATAGGAAAAAATTGACTTTTTCTCACAAACAAACAAAAAGAAGTAGAGGATGAGTCAGGCTATCGAGGTGTAATATAATTATTCAGTTCGTCAATTGCAAATTCACTTGTGAGCTCTAAGAATTGCCCCTAAATGAACCAATTTTTACTATAAAAGATGTAAATCAGACAATAGATGGCTTGCAGAAAAAGGTGCTGTTTCTCTGGCTGTCCCTCCTACAGACTACAGAATGCTATTACTTGCAGAGTTAATAGCAATGAAAAAGCTCAAATGTTGAAAGAAAATCAAATTCACAGCTTAAGTTGGATTCATTGCTCAGGACGAACTTGTCGGTAGCATCACCTTGCTTTAATGTGTGCTCTCTTACAGTAGCATAAAAATGAGACGTGTGAAGTGCAGCCCACCAGAATTCATGGAGGCATAACACCAGTCCCATATTAATTATTTAAGTCATAATTTCTTGACAATTATACACAATCTTCACGTGGAGAGTTATTTTACAACCATATTCCATCCGTAGGATTTGCATCTCTAAATGTATCTGGTGTAGTTTATTAAACCCCATCCTCAAGACCACTGTCTTTGTGGATTCACTAATTCCCTCAATATATGAATCCAGATATAGGGAAGCAAATGCTAAATCCATGCAAAACTGGCAAGCAATGTAGTAAAAAGTGAAAGCCTTGTGGTCTTACGTGTCATGTAAAGCATTGCAGTAGTAGCAGTCCATCCTCGCAATTGGCAGCAGCATAAAGTGGATGCTGCTGGTGATTGGTGACCGATCTCCATTGATAGCTTGGTTCATGATTTATTATTACAATCCAAATACAGAGAAAAATCAAGGTCAAGTTGGTTTCAACATAGCAGATTAAAGCTTAAGGATCAGTTAAGGGTCAATTAGGATGAAAAGAAACAGGCTGACCAAGGTCGAAAGAGACTTTGTGGCGAGACAAGCTTAAGTAAATGAAATCCACAACTTATGTTGATTTCTAATGAAGTGTCTCCTCCCTCCCACCTTCTATTTGTCTCTGCAGTTAAATCTAGTCGGCCAGTTGGACTCATTGGGTAGAATTATTTCCGATCCATAAGACACTAGCATATTCTAATGAATGACAATCTTTCATTTCTAAGGAACGTCAGTTAGAGGCTTCACTTTTAGCTGATTCAGAGAATGAAATTGGTTTCAATCTCACCTAAGGCGTCATCAGCTTGATCATCTCCTCGAGACCTGTGATTTCTTCTTCTAATTTGGAGATTTGAGCGCTGTCACTTTGCTCCAGTAAGTTTCCTTCTTCCTGGAGTGTTGAGTAGTTAAACAATCAATATGCTTAGTATGATACTGGTAATCATATGGCCTCTGCGTTTCGTGAGAGTGATTAGAAGGAGGGAAGAGAAGTTTGAAGAACTGACAGATATTTAGTAAATAGGGCAGCAAACAGATGTGCTGACCACCATTGCCATCCTCTGTGTTGGGGCTGATACCTAGAAATGCTAGTTCAATTCATGTAACGATGTACTGATGGATGTTGGACAATCAATAAAATTCTCATGTTTCGTTTGTCAGGGGAAAAAAATGAACAGAAAAGTTGTGCTCATTTCTGAAAATTTTATTTCTAAAGAAAAGTTGGATGATCAATAAAATTTGGAAATTTTTTCATATTTTATAAAAATAAAGAAATATAGAAAATAAGGAAAATGTAAAAATAATTGAGAAAAATATAAAAAAATTCAATAATTTATATAAAAATTAAAAAATATATGTTAAAAATATATATATAATTTTGCAAATTAGGAGAACTTAAAAAATAAAAATTTTATTAAATTATGAAATGTGTAAAGATTTAAAAAAACCAAAAAACTTTCACAAATAAAAAGAATTAGAAAATTTCTAAAATTATTCATAAAATTAGAAATTTATTTGAAATTTATAAAAATTTAAAAAATAGATAAGATTCTAAAAGTTGTACAAGATATATACTGTAGATGGGATGGACTAATATTTCGCTGCCATAGGTGACATAAGGAGATATTTACAAGAAAGATAAAAAATTTTCAAATTTTCAATAATATTACACAGGTGATGGAATAGTATTTTAGATTTTATTTTTTAAATTTTTTTAGAACTTTTATTTTTTATATTTTTTAAATTTTAGAATATTTTAAAATTATTTAAATTTTTTTTAGAATATTTTAATATTATTTAAAATTTTTTAGAATTTTCTAAAAGTATTTAAAAATATTTGGAATTTCTAAAATTATCTAAAAATTTTTAGAATTTTTTAAAATTATTTAAAAAATTTAGAAATTTTAAAATTACTTTAAATTTTTTTAGTATTTTAAAAATTATTTAAATGTTTTTAGAATTTTTAAATTATTTAAAAAAATTTAGGATTTTCTAAAATTATTTGAAACTTTTCAGAATTTTCTAAAATTATTTAAAATTTTTAAAAATTGATTAGGGACTCAAATAATGCAAAACTCATCCCTAAGAGGCGAAATTGCTGGTGTTTTTTAAAATTGACAAAAAAGCTAACGGGAGATCTTTCAGAGATCTAATTGATACCATCAGAGACCTTATTTACATCACGAGGGACCTAATTAATACCATGAGGGACCTAATTAATACCATGAGGGACCTAATTGATACTAACATGGATGTATCTGATTAAAATGTATCTCTTAGAGAGTTAAAATAGGTAAAAAAATCGCTTAGGAACCTAACTGATGACAAAACTATTTTTCGAAGACGAAATTGTTAATTTGCTCAAAGAAATCCACAACTTACATTGGTTTGTAATGAAGTCTCTCCTTCCACCTTCTTATTTTTCTTTGCAGGTAACTCTTGTCAGCTGGTTGGACTCCACGGGGTTGAATTATTTCCTATCCTCAAGACACGGGTATATTCTAACAAATGATAATCTTTCATTTCTAAGTAACATCAGTTAGAGGCTTCATTTTTAGCTGATTCAGAGAATGAAATTGGTTTCAATCTCACCTTAGGCATCATCAACTCGATCATTTCCTCGAGACCTGTGATTTCTTCTTCTAATTTGGAGATTTGAGCTTTGTCGCTTTGCTCAAGCAAGTTTCCTTCTTCCAGGAGCGATGTGTTATATCCAAAATAAAAAAAAATAAAGAAAAAATTTATTATTTGTTTACTTACAATTATCTTAATTATTTACGGATAATGATTATCAATATATATTGAATGCATGTGTACTCCCCTGCCAAATATATATGTGTGTATGTGTATGTCATGTGTCAAGCTCTCCTTGAGCTTGTCCCTTTGTCTTACCTTTATGAATTGTTTATAAAAGGTTATTTCCATTCCATTTCATTTGGCGTCTCAGAATAAGGAAAGGAAAAGGAGAAATGGAGAGAAAGAGCAACAAGAGCAATCTTGAGAGGAAAAAAATTGATTCGATTGTTTTATTTTAAGCTGAACAAGGTGAATTCTTTTATCGTATATATTATATGTTTTAGAACAGCATAGTCATGGCAATGTCTGTGTTACGGATTATGCATGTATTTTTAGTACTATGGAATATGAAATGAGGTTGAGAAAAATGAGATTGATAGAAAGCGGTGAGTCCCGTGGTGTCCCGAGCCACTCGTGAGCCAAGCAGGGGAAAGGACTACCTGGGGCAGAGAGGCTGCTAGTGTGGAGCCAACACTATAGTCAAAAGCTGGAAGGGGTACAGGGCGATCTGAGTTCTGGAGGTCTCGGTGTTATTTTATTGGATATATATATATATATATATATATGGAACCCCGTGCAGGATCCAGATAATTTAAGATCTAGTTATTCACTGGGCTTTAAACTCACCCCATCATTCTTTTCCAGTTGTTTTATAGGATATTTGGGAAGAAGTGGAGGTCTCGAGAAAACTTAGGTTTCAATTTTTATATCAAATTTTAGATGATTTATGTATATTTTTTATTTTATCAAATATTTGCACTTAAATCATTTATAATTGTAGTTGAATAATTTGTATTTATCGGATAATTTTTTTCTCTATCAATTGTTCAACTCAAATTTTCAGGTCGTTAAACAATGAGTAGTTAAAGAGGAGGAAATAGATGTTTGAAGAATTGACAGTAAGTTTAGTAAAGAGGAGAGCAAATAGATGTGCTGATAGCTGGAGATGTTAGTTCAATTCATGTAACATAATGCAATGTAGTGATGATACTTAGCGATGCACTGATGGATGTTGGATAATCAATAAAACTCTGATGTTTTGTCAGAAAAAAGAAACTGAACAGAGAAGTTGTGCTCATTTCTGAAATTAATTTATTTTTTAAATTACAAATCAACCCTCATGAAAGCCCATAAGAATATGTACTTTTATTATTTGAGGATATTACAAATGATGCCGTATTTGCCCATGATTCATCGAGAAAGAGGTCACACTGCTCCTGACAAAAGTAGGCTGTGATGTGTATTTCCTGCCTGCACATGTAGAGCAAGCAACGCTGAAATTCTTAGTTACCTTTTGCTGGACCAAGGGATGCTCATGGGCAGAGTACTCCAGACTTGTTATTCAGTTGACTGCCAACAGGAAGAGGGGAAGAGAGAGGAGATTTTTCAAGTTGATAGATATGGAGAAGTGGATCGTTCTGCCCAGGAATCGACGGAAAAGATACGCCCAAATTCGTCAGCAGTTTTAACTTTTGTATTTATTGTCATGACTAGAAAATTTGGGGAAGTTTTTCCTTATTTTTATGATATTTCCTATCAAACAAAAACTTGTTATTATATTCATATAGAGATAATCTCCTTTCAACACCATATCCACGTATCACAACTCCTCATTTCCCCAATCATAAATAGTCTCTACTAAAAGTTCAGGTCGTAATAATATATACAAACTTATATTCTTCTATCCTACGTACCCTTTATATCTACCTACAAACGGCGTCAAGCTTACATACCCTTAATATCTACCAACAAATGGCCCCAAGCTGATCCCCGAATGAAATAGTAACTCCAAATTGCTCGTCCTTCTCTAATTTAGCTGAAAAAATATCGTATGCTGAGCTGCGGGATCAGTGAGTACAGATTTGTAGAGTAGAATAATATTATAGATATAATTCATTAACAAATCAAACACATGTTGTAAAATCACAACAAAAATAGCAATGAAAATACTCAATCATACTATTGATACTATGTATAGAATCAATCAATATAAACAATAGTCACAGGATTGCACTCCCTCTGCAATAGAGTTATGATGGTATCAATACTTCGCTCTCCGATACCCTGACCCCCCCAAAATAACCAATATCATTCTTCTTCTCATCTCTCGGTGCCCTTCATCTACACATCTCACACTTGCGGGGGCTATCCATTACCTCCAGCAGTAAGAACAGTTTTGAATTATCTTTTTTTTTTGTCTTGTTGGAAATCAAAGATAAATTATCTCGATGGATATCAGTGGTAAATTAAATATATCTCTTTCTACTTTTATTTATATTTTCTTTTCTCATCATTTTTTTGCCCATTTCTAATCTGCCGGCTTAGCGGTCACCATGACTATTTACAATAATATACAATAATATAAAATACATATAATAATGCACACATTAACATACAAGTTCATGGCGGCTAAAATACAATATCACGCTTACGAATCGACTTTTATATATAATTTACTAAATTGCAATTACATTTGCATGCACTTAGCCGTGCAATATATATATTTGCATGCATTTAGTTCTTGTGCGTGTGTGTATATATATGTATTTATAAAAGATGACAACATAACTATATATATAACATACTATATATATTATTCTATGATAGAAAAGAATACTGATGACCCTTTTATTCAATCCTTCAATGAGTCGGATTTCCAAGATATCTATTTTCGATCTCGTCAGTTCTTATAATATCATTCACAATAAAATTACAATATATTATATATGTTTATGTTGAATATGATTTCAAAAATTATTCTAGAACATTATTTATTGTTGTTTTATTGACCCCATGACTTTCTATCAAGTTAAAACTCGGACAAACATATATCATTCAAATTAAATTCTACTAAACTATATATATAATATTGAGTAATATAACTTATTTGATTCGAACTGGACCTCAATTTCCCATTCGTTTCTCACCTGTCCACCTCTCATCTTCTCTCTCACTCAATGCTCTCTCGCTCTTTGTTTGTTTCCTCTCTCGGTGCCGTCCCCTTCTCCTCTATCTTTAATATATTAATTATTATAAAAATCAATATATATATATATATATATAATATTTTCACATATATATTCAAATAAAAATAACCCTAAAAATATTTATGAAACTTAATCTACTCTACTATAATTAACTCTATAACCCTCACATATACTGTTATTCATACTTCTATACACAAATCATACTAACTATTGTGAAATTTCCACCCGGCCCATAAGAGATTGGGCCCATGTTCATCCCAAAAGCTCAAGCTGATAGGATGGTGGTACCCTCTCTCTTATAAACCGGGTTTCAATTGTCTATTTATCCGATGTGGGATTGATTCCTCAACACCCGCCCTCACGTGGCAACGTGTTCACACTTGACACGTGCCCTTAAACACCCGCCCTCAACAACTAACCTCGAGCCGGGCATTTCACTTCCGGTCTCGGGTGAGGGGGACAACTACCACAAGGCGGCCTTCTCTACCGTCCTCGGGCTAACAATTGACCTCGAGCCGGGTATTTTTCTTCCGGTCTCGGGCTTTTACGGATCACGAGCTCCACACTCGGACCTGGCGTGGTGTGAGCCCACACGGTTGGCTCTGATACCATGTGAAATTTCCACCCGGCCCATAAGAGATTGGGCCCATGTTCATCCCAAAAGCTCAAGCTGATAGGATGGTGGTACCCTCTCTCTTAACTATAATATATTATAGAATAATAAAATATACGGAACTTGAAATGAGTCTCATTTGCATCCTCAATCTTACCTCCTTCCCGTCCTTTCCGTCTCCGTTCTTCTTCCTCAATCCAATCTCCCCTGAGTCACACACTCTCTCTGTCTCTGTCTCTGCTCTATTTCCGTGAAAGTGGCTGAATGAGGAGGAAAAGTAAAAGTGGGTATATTCGCGGGGTTTGTTATTATTAAAAAGAAAACGTTAATTGGCTTGGAATGCGTTTCCTAAATCATGGGCTCACATTTATTTGCAAGGTATATTGCACCCAAGCATCTTTATGGAAGAAATGAGTTTCCTTAATTCAGAGCATTTTTCTGGAAGAAATTTTCAGCACAGCAACAGCCTTAACATGAATATTCTGATCATATCATCACCATAAACTACAAATTTAGCAATACGAAAGTCATAGAATCTTAAAGCAAGAAAAATCATATTGCCAAACATCCTGAGATCAAGTGGATGAAGCTAATAAGATGAACAACCATATTACCCTCTTCAAAACGAAAACATACTAAGAGAACAAGACTCCATGGGAAGTAATTCTTGGCCCAGAAGTCTCCCTGCCCTTAACCTTCCTCACCTTCTAATAATTCACTTCTTGGACTAATCTCAAGACGACTCAGCTCTTCTTTTAAAGCCTCTAAATCTTTCTCTTTTTCCTTTATAGTTCTTTTCATGATTTTCATTTCCTTTCTTAGCTTGTCGAGGCTATGGTTTGCAGGGCACGCCACCTGCAATAATTAATTTGTATTGTACTTATTTAGCTAAGAAACGTCAAAGGTGTTTATCCTAATATGATAAAGTGAATCAAGAATGTGGACATTTACCTGAGGTAGCACGCATCCAATGTGAACTATGTATGGGCATCCTTCACAGAGATAAACTCCATGATCGGGATTCCTTATCTCTTCACAGTAATCGCAGTACTGATCATCAGGTCTTCCATCAACAAATCTATCAAAGAGGACCAATGGATGACGTTCGTGGCATTTATGTTGAATGATTGGTGGAAGAGGCGTGCAACTGCTATGAAGATTAAAGTTGCATGGTGTACAACGATAAAAGTCAAATTTACAAGGCCTGCAGCAAACATGGCACTGTAGACTCTTCTGTTCTTCACAACTTTGAAAGTGAGCAAGAGTGTGCTCATGGAGCTGATGCTTTACTGTTGGCATTTCGGTTGCACATGCTTTGCACAAGTAGAAGTCACATAAAGAGCAGCAGAAAGCAAAGCCTTCTGATCCTCGGCAGCAATTATCACAAATGAAGCATTCATCTGGTATCCTCGGAAGAAGAATGAGGGGATGAAGTCGATGAAGTGGATGCTCCGACTGCAATGGCAATTCTGCACATGATTTGTGGAGAGCATATTTACAGTCATAGCAAAAATAGGCAAGGCCGATGATGTACGTGCAGCAAGCCTTGCACTCCTTGTATGTTTCATCCTTAAAGTAACGGAGCGTCAACGGATGCTCATGGCCAAAATGTTGGATTTTTTATGGTACCCCATCTTGAAAAGCAGATAAAGTCTGAAGCGCGCATTTTGGATCAAGGTTGAAATCACAACTTGCACAATGGAATACCATGCCAGAGTTGCTATCTTGGCAACAATCGCACTTGAGTCTCCCTGACTCATGTGAAGGCTTCGGAAGGAGGATGAGGCGATGCTCGGGATGAAGGTAGTGCACCCTCGCTTTCGGCAACCCCTCAACGCACAACTTGTGGAGGAATAAGATGCAATAATCAATGCAGTAATACACTTCAGCCGATATTCCCATCTCACACACTGGGCAACGGAGACTCATGTGCTCGCTTTCATCCACATGACCAGATAAGAGCGGGTGCTGGTGGGAGAAATGGTCCAATAGCACACTGTCCTCCTTTTGTTGATCTTGTAGAAGTAGAGGCAGAACAGCACATGTGACATCAAGCTCGAATTCGCATTCTTGACAATGGTATGCCAGCTGATCAAATCTCTGAAAATTACCAGCCTTGCACTGCAAGTTACTCTTACGGAGAGGGGTGAGTGGGTGTTCAGGGTGACAAGGGTGTTGTAGCATCTCCTGAGGTAACTTAGAACATGTTTCATGGAGAAAGAAAGAGCAGCTACGGCATCCATAAGCTAGACCTGATACCCGATCTCCACAAGCTTGGCATTTGACCCAGCATGGTGCCTTCACATGGAAGGTGGTGGGGGAGTGATCATGAGCAGCATGCTGAATTATGTTTTCCTCCTCAAGAGGTGGCAGGGTTGCAATCACGACTAACGGATCAAGTTTGACGTAGCAAAATTGACAGCAGTACTGACGACTTTCGATATGAAGCGGATGATCTGGATGAATGGGATGTTTGATTATTTTCTGCGGAAATTCCACCAAGGCGCATGATTCATGGAGAAGGAATGAGCAACCATCCTCTTCACAGTAGTAGACAACGCCAAAAACTTCACAATAACAAATGTCATACAAGAAGCTGCAATGTTCGCTCAACTGCCTCCTGATCAGGGCATGTTCGTCAAAAGGATGCTGAAGAATCATTGCCATTTGGGAGGATATCACACACGCTTACCCAGGAAGGGAAAGATGGATGGTAAGGAAGGAGATCACCGATCGTTGGTTCAACTTGAAGCAGTTGGAGGTTGGGGAGTCTTGGTTGTCGGCCCGTCCATATAATAGAAAAGAATTTCCTATTTATAGACATGTCCTGATGGTGGCCTACGGGAGAAAAAGGAAATTGATACAATTCATTTGCTTACCCAATTGATAGCGCTTCATGCCAACAGGACAGCAGCCCAACTGGTGGGGCAACCTCCCAGGTTCGAACCCCAAGAGGGGCGCTTCTCCGTTGATGGGGGCTTTCAGCTCTCTTGAACCTATCAGATTTGCCTGACTTACCTGTCACACGTGGTTTGCAGGCTATTGTATGTGCCCCGAGGTGGAAGTGTCGTAACCACCGCTAGTCGGTCCCGGAAAGCGCTCAGATACCTCGGTTATAAAAAAAAAATTTGACAGCACTTGTCATGACCCGAAATTTTGGTTGAGTTTCCCTTTGTTTTTGTCACATCCTAGACCAGACAAAAACCTGCTATAATATTCATTGAAACTATATATACTCCAGCAACATATTCACAACCATAAACCATCTTTCCACCATCAAAAAATCATCTCTACCAAAAATTCAGATCGTAACAGTATATACAAAACTATCATGTATCTAACTTTTATACCCAATATCTACATAGAAGAAGCCTCACGCTGATCCTCGAAAACCAAAAATAGCTATCCCAATCTGCTCGTCCATCTGTAACTTAGTTGAAAATAAAGATTTCACAGGGGATGAGCTGCGAGCTCAGTGAGTACAATTTCTAAAGTAAAATAATATCATAATATAATTTCTTAAAAATCCATAAGCATATATATTCACAACACAATAAGAGTATCAAATCAACAATATCCTATATATAATGCAAACACTCAATCAATACAAACAATAGCCATGGGGTCGCACTCCCTCTGCGACAGAGTTATGACGGTATCGATACTCCGCTTTCCGACGATACCGTGACCCCTCGAAATAATCAATATCAATCTTCCTCCCAATCTCCTGGTGTCCTTCATTTACGCACCTCACACACGCGGGGGCCGCCCATTCCGGCGGTAAGAACAGTTTTAAATTATCTTAATTTTTTATATCCCGCCGAGAACCGGACATAATAAATTACCTCGATGGACATCAGCACTCGCTGGAAATCAGATATAAATTACCTCAATGAACATCAGCAGTACATTAAATCTCTCTCTTTCAACTTTCATTTATATTTTCTTTTCTCATCTTTCCCTTTTTTTTTGCCCATTTCTAGTCCGCCGTCTTAGCGGTCACCATGACTATTTACAATCACATACAATGATGCATATACGTATAATAATACACACACTTACATGCAAATTTTATACCAATTACAAATAATCACATTATTACATATCGAATTTAATATAATTACCATAGTTTACTACTTTACAATAAATCAATATATATATATATATACACCCACAAATTTGCATGCACCTAGCCTGAACTCAACCATGCATGAAAATGTATACATATATATAGCCATGCAATTGCCATGTGTTGGCAATCAGCCAGCCAAGCGAATGATATATATATCTTATACGAAATGCTAGCACCAATATACAATACTATAATTTATTTTACAATAGAATACTCACAACACTCTTCAAGTAATTCCATTGTTAAGTTTAGTCTTCAACATATCTAGTTTCAGTCTCATCGGTTCCTATAGTATCATTCACAACAAATCAAAATATATCATACATATTTATACCAAAAAAGAACCCAAAAATTATTCGAAAATATTATTCGTTATATTTTTATTGAACGTATGACTTTCAATAAAAATATTAAAATTTACAAAATTAAAATGGATATTATTTACATCCTGTTTTCCTTACGTTCGTTCCTTGCCGACCTCTTCGTCTCCGCTCGCGTTCTTTTTCCCCAAAAATTTTCTATCACTCTCTGTCACCTATTTTCGCTCTCTATCTCTTTCGTTGGGAAGAAATGGCAGAATGAAAAAAAAGTAAAGGGGAAAGGATATATACGTGGGGCTTCTCTGACAATGATATAATAATAATAATAATAATAATAATAATAATAATAATAATAATAATAATAATAATAATAATAATAAGTTATGGGCTCATCTCATAAATTTTGGGCCACGTGGGCTACGGGCTTAGGCCCATCATTTCCTGGGCTCACAGCACTTCACTTCTCAATGCCATTTTAATAATTCCGTCCCTACCCACCTTTTTTTTCTTAAAAGCTCAAATGACTGAAAAACGCCTTTTCCTTTTCTTAAATGGCCACATGGAGTTTATGTGATATATTCTTTTATATTTGGGGGAAAAAATCACAGAGTCATGTCTCGGCACATTCCAACTCATATCGCTAAAAAGACAAAATAGTCCTTTTTTTATTATAATAATTGTAATTAGATAAAGGATATTTTTAGAGAAATGGAGGAAGATGTATGAGAAACTTTAACTTGTTTGGATATAATTAACGAAGGGAAAGGAAGGGGATACCTGCATTTTTGGTTAAAATGCCTGAAACGAATAGCAGCGGGGAGTCGAGTCGAGATCACTTGTTGTCTGTTCAACTGAGAGGGAAATTGGCTCGCAGCTTTGGGCAAATCTGAACATTGGAATGATTTATTCAATAACTTCAAGTGACTAGAATTTCCATGGCAGTAAACCATTATGCAGCATGCACTTCCTCGAAATCTCTGAGAGCGGAATTTCCTGCTTTCCACATCCCTTTGATTTGTTCACACTGGCCAAAGACAAAATAAGACAAACACGGTGGTGGAAAAACAGAGGAAACATACAGAGGTTTGGTTGTTAGTCTACTGTGTAATAGAAGGGAATCTCTTATTTCCCTCGTATATGTTTAAGAATTGGTTTGGCCCCACAAATGAGCTAATAACTTGGATCTATGCAGAATAATTTATAACAAATTGCTCTTATTGATTGTGAACTCATTTGCATCATTCCCGTATTTTAATGAAATGCTCTTCTTACACGGCAGAGTTGACTTTAGACATGTGAAGGCCGGTAGTTGGAAAATAAAGCAAATGCAGCTTCTGATGCAGCCTTGTTTCGATAAGCCATCCATTCCTGATGCAGGAAGCCTAGAAACAGACCTCGGGCTAGGTTGATCGCACAGCAACCTAAAAGCTCTGTCATTTGATTAAACGTCGTCATTTTTGACATTATTTCATCTTTTACGGTGTCACCTCTTCTGTAAGTTCAGCCTCTAGCAAATTACAAAAGTCTCTTGGAACTGAAAATGGATGTTCATAAACCAGTAACTAGGAGGCAACTTAACATCCACACTCTGTCAGGTGCAAACTTAGGCCTTCCAGGACTGCCTGTACGAGGTAGATCATTTGACCATTTAGCTGTTGAAATTTTATGGGTGCTCATGGGAAATTAGTGGTGTGATTTGGAGAATATGAAGGCAACACGATGTAAAAAGAGTTTTATATTTTTAACATGAAAGGTACATATGCACACCACTAAAAAAATGCTTCTCTCATGCTCACACCTCTTTTGCACACACCCTCCATGCACATTTCCATGTCAATTATGCATGCATACCTTCTAATTGATTGACAAGGTTGCCTTATATAGGCATACAGCGCCTTACTCTTTTCCTCCTTTTCCTTTCATAATTATCTCTAACATTATCTCTAACATCATCCTAATTCGCTATGATCTTCTAGAATTACTTCTCTATGAAGCAATTATCTAAATTGTAGTCAAATTGAACTTTGATTCTCTTGGGGTTCTAGAATTACTTCCATGTGAAGTAATGGTCTAAATTGCAAATTAGATTTCTAACATTAGGGGTTTGCTTTCTTGTCATCTTTCACAAGATCAAAAGTGAAACCCTTGCCCCTCGAGGTTCCTGAGAGCATTGCCAGCCCGAAGACCAGTTATCCCTCCCACCCCAACCCTCCCGATATCCCTGCAGATTTTGGGAAGGACATGCTAGATCCATGTAAAATTAGCTACCAGTGCAGCAGAAAGTGAAAACCTTAGGATCTTACGTGTTAAAGAGTTGAAGTTAAATTAGACGTCCATGGGCGCCATTGCCAGAAGCTTAAGTGGATGCTATTGGTGAACTTGGTGACTGGCTTATCTCCATTGGTATCTCCACTCACAGTTTATTATCACGACCTGAATATCCGACAGAATTTCTATTATAATATTGAACATTCCGCAACAGAAATACAAACTTGCTTTGTTATTCCTTACGATCTCCAAAATCAACTATCATTTCAAAATGAATAACCATTACCCATGAGGAAGTCAATATTCTCCATTTAATTCAACCATGAAAATTTGTACAAAATTTTAGATTGTAAGATATGCAATCAATTTTAGATAGTAACATGTATTACATAATTGTGTGCATGTACTCGAATCAAATTTGTTTGAAATATTGAATTTAACTACCAATACTATCAGTCGATCCTCGTTATCTAAACCTGTTTGGAGGAAAATATGTAGAAAAAGATTTTATGATATACATGAGCTGGTGTTGAAGTAGCCGATGATAGTGAAACTTAAGCAAATCTAATGGAGATTGTTAGAAAATGGAACTCTCTACCTGAGAAAAGATGAAAGGGAGAAAACTAAGAGGAATTCGTTGGTTCCACTCTTGATATGTACATTGCTAGTTTGTGGCTAAATGACACCTGACCGAAATGAAGAACCTGCGCCTGCTGTAGTGACTATGCAGGCAAATCTGCCAGCCCGACAAAAAGCAGCGCCTGTGAACACGACTGTCAACCCAGACCAATGAACTAGAACGCCTAAAGTAGATCCCGACTCGCTGAGCCTCTAAGACTGAAGTCTAGACTTCCCTGCCATTTGCCACCTTTATAATACCATTAACCCTCCCGGACTTGACTCCCCCGTGTGCGTGCAGGAGCCAGCGAGAACTGCCAGGAACCATTTGGAGCCTCCAAGGTTATGAAAGGTTGCTGCGAGTAGTTAGAAGTAGCCAACAAGAATTACGTTGAAGGTGCATTCAATCAATTTGAGACCCTCAAGTTCAAAGATTTGCTTTTATATAACAACAGATAGCTAGTGCAAGTGATGACAAGTGAGAAAGAACCATGGGCAGCTAAAATGACTTCACATACTTAGTAGCATCGTCCATCATCGCCCAAAGATATTCGATGATGCCTCATGCAGCAAGATAGGAACTGATATGGAGGGAATCCCAAGTGAAACACGAATCTTCGTGCAGTAGCTATGCTCTCCAAATAAAATGTTTCTAAGAAATTGCAATACGCTGTACATTGTTATTTCAAAGTGCTAAATTGTATGCTTTGTCATTATTTCTCAATATTTTGACACTGATTTGTAACTTTATGGGGAAACAAGTTTCTTTAGTTCAGAGCATCTTCCAGGAAAAACCTCTCAGCACGGCAACAGACTTCAAAATAGAGCCTTCCAACCATATCAGCATCGAAAACTAGAAATTAGCAATGCAGAAACATGGATGAATCTACTCTAGTAATTCATCTGTCTTTCTTCTAAAACTTCTCAGCTTTTGTTTTAAAGTCTTTAAATCTTTCTCCTTCTCCTTTGGTTTCTTCGAGGTTTGCAATTTCCTTTCTAAGCTCATCGAGTTCCAAGTTCAGCCGCTCAACTGCAACAATTAATTTGTCTTATACTTGTTAAGCCAAGCAGCTTCAAACTTGATATCAAAGAGTGAATAAAGCTTCAAAGATTAAAGTTGCATGACTCGCAATGATAAAAGTCAGTTTTGCAGAGCTTGCAACCAAAATGGCACCATGTACTATTCCAAACTAAACAAAAATCTAAAAAAGAAAGAGTGTGCTCGTGGAGATGATGTTTTTGTGATATCTATGCTCTTTTTCCTGATGTTAGTTGCTCGGGAAAATGTGAGCAGTGCAGTGGAATCAATATATTCCTTGAAACAGAGCCGAGGTAGCCAACTAATCTATTTTTGGTCAAAATATTTACTGAGAATGATCAACATTGAAAATTTTCATATCCCCATGTTGTTTAACTAATACAAACACGGAAAATGAGCCATAAAGGATGAACTGATATCGCATAGCAATACTTGTTCCTTTCTCCCAAGGACATGAATACTTGATTAGATCCTGCGACTACTAGCGGGAGGAGTTACATCGAAGGTGAGTCCAATCAATTTGGGATTGTCACGTTCCAAAAAGAGACTTTATGTAGCAAGCTAAAACAGTCATATCTCGACATATATCAACTGATGCAACAATTTCGTTGGGAAAAGCATCAGACAACATAAGGGAGTGATAGCAAGTCAAAAAGAGGCATAGTGGGCATCTAAAGAGAGCTTCTCATATAGAGTTGCATTGACCATCATCGCACGAAGAAACTCACTGATGCCACGCTCAGCTAGATAAGAACGGATTGCAGAGGCTCCCAATTGACAAAATGAACTTTTGTGCAACAGCAATGCTCTCCAAATAGCAATCTTTCTGAGAAATTGCAATCCGATGCAGAGATATTGCTATTTCAAAGTGCGAAATTTGGCACTATTTTCAAACATTTTGGTAAAACAAGTTTCTTTTAAGTCAAAGCATCTTCAAAGAAGAATTTCCAGCGAAAACAACATACTTTAAAGCAAAGTCTTCCAATCATGTCATCATCAGAAGCTAGAAATTAGCAATTCAAAAGTCACAGAGTCATATAGCTGCTGAGAACAATCATATCGTCAAACATCCAGAAACATGGATGAGAAGCTAATTTGATCATTCTTCTACCTCTCTCTGAAGACTTACAATTTCTTGTTTTAAAGCCTCCTAAATCCTTCTCCTTTTCCTTCAATTCTTTCTCCTTTTCCTTTACAGTTTCTTCCAGTCTTGCGATTTTCTTTCTCAGCTGTTCAAGGTCAGGGTTCGCGGGCCGTGTCACCTGCAACAATAAATATGTATCTTACATTGTTTATTTAAGTAGCTTCAAAGGAGTTTCTCCACATAGGATAAAGTGAATCAAGCTTTCCTAAAGGATCTCGTTACTTCAAAGCCATATCTTCCAAGTAACTGAACAGGGAAATTTCAACAATGTGGATAATTACTGCGGCAGCACGCATCCAATGTGAACGGTGTAGCAGCATTGTTCACAGCGATAAACTCCATGGTTGGGATTCCTTATCTCCTCACAGTAATCGCAATACTGATCATCGGGTCTTCCATCAACGAATCTATCAAGGAGGACCAATGGAAGATATGGGTGACATTTATGTTGAATGGTCGGTGGAAGAGGCATGCAACTGCTATGAAGATTAAAGTTGCACGATCTACAATAATAAAGGTCAAAATTACAGGGCCTGCGACAAGCATGGCACCGTGGTCTACTCGATTCTACTTTTTGAAAGAAAGCAAGAGCGTGTTCATGGAGCTGATGCTGCAGTGTTGGCCTGTCAATATCACAGTTTTTGCACAAGTAGAAGTCACATAAAGAGCAGCAGAAACCAAAGCCTGTTGATAAACGGCAGCATTTATCACAAAAGTGAATTCCTAGTGGTCTTTCGAGAAGAATGAGGGGATGAGATGGGTGAAGCTGATGCTCCAACTTCAATGGCAGTTCTGCACATGATTTATGGAGAACATACTCATAGTCCTTACAGCTATAGCCTAGATCGCAGATACCCATGCAACAACACGGCAAACAAAGTATAATGACACTCTTTGGTAAACCTGCACATGTATTCATAGATCCTGGATCTACTCATTCCTTTATATCCTTAACATAGGCTCTTCATGCTAATGTGCCTCGGGAGTTCATGGGTTATAGCATGCTAATAGCAACATCTACAGTGAAAGATATGATAGTGGATGAGATATATCGTAATTGCTTGTTGCAAGTTGGGGATAATGAGATATTAGTTGATTTACTTCCCTTGAGCATCCATGATTTTGATGTTATACTTGGCATGGATTGGCTTGCATCCTATCATGCATCAGTTGAGCACTTCAAGAGGAGGTGGTCTTCAAGATACCGGATGAGGATGAGTTTATATTTTTCGGTGATCGTCAAGGAGTTTCGCTTACTTTCATATCTTAAAGCAAAGAAGCTACTCAGAAAAGGATATGAGGGGTATTTGGCTAGTGTTTTAGCTACCAATGTTGATCCATTGAAGAAAAGTCAAATTCCTATAGTATGTGAATTCCCTGATGTCGTTCTAGATGATTTGCCTCGTGGTACCTCCAGAGAGAGAAATTGAATTCACAATAGAATTGGAGCCAGGTACTGCCCCGATTTCACGTGCGCCTTACCGTATGGCTCCACCAGAACTCAAGGAATTAAAAGTTCAGCTGCAGGAATTATTAAAAAAGGGCTTCATTAGACCAAGTGTGTCACCTTGTTGTGCTTCCAGTTCTGATTGTGAAGAAGAAGGATGGTACTTTGAGATTATGTATCGACTAGAAGCACTTGAATCGAGTTACAATACGAAACAAATATTCACTACCACGAATTGATGATTTACTGGATTAGCTCCAAGGTTCTAGTGTCTTCTCAAAGATTGATTTGCGCTCAGGGTACCACCAATTGAAGATGAAGGATTCTGATATTCCCCAAGACTACCTTTCGTACCCAGTAGGGACTTTATGAATTCTAGTTATGCCTTTTGGGTTAGCCAATCCTCTTGCTGCATTTATGAATTTGATGAATCAAGTCTTCCATCCATATCTTGATAAGTTTCTTGTGGTATTCATTGATTATATTCTAGTATATTCAAGAAGCAAGGAAGAGCATGAACAACACTTGTGGATTGTGCTACAAACCTTGAGAGAGAAGAAGCTTTATGCTAAGTACATCAAATGTGAGTGTTGGCTGGAGCACTAGCTTTCCTTGGACATGTGATTTTAGGTGATGGAGTATCAGTAGATCCTGTGAAAATTGAAGCTATTTTAAATTGCAGTTGTCCAATGAATGTGACATAAATAAGAAATTTTTTGGGGTTAGCTAGATATTATCGTAGGTTTGTGGAAAAATTTTCCCTCATAGCTGCCTCTTTAACTCGATTAATGAGGAAGAATGTGAAGTTAGAATGGACAGAGCAGTGTGAGCAAAGTTTCCAAGAGTTGCAGATCGATTGACTACTGCTCTAGTACTTAATATTCAATCTGCAGATGAAGGGTTTGTCATTTACAATGATGCTTCTCATCAAGGTTTGGGCTGTGTATTGATGCAATGTGGCAAGGTGGTCGCTTATGCTTCAAGGCAGTTGCGAAATCATCAAAGAAATTACCCGACCCACGATCTTGAATTGACAGCCGTTGTATTTGCTCTCAAATTATGGAGACATTACCTATATGGGGTGAGGTTTGAGATCTACACGGATCACAAGAGCTTGAAGTATTTATTCACTCAGAAGGAACTCAATCTGCGTCAGAGAAAGTGGATAGAGGATTATGATTGCGTAATCGATTATCACCCAGGAAAAGCAAATGTTGTCGCTGGTACCTTAAATCGAAAATCTTTAGCTATAGAAGATGGCATGTGGAATATTCGAGCTACTCTATTCAACGAGCTAAGATTTGTGAAAGCTAAGTTGGAGGCTACAAAGACAAGGTCGTTGATGTTCATCTATGAGGTGAAACCAAGATTGATTGATCGAGTTCGAAATATGTAAAAGGAGGATATGCATTTAATGAAGGGAAAAGCGACATAAAGGATGGGAAGAGATTTGATTTTAGGTTGATAGATGATGACACATTGATGTTTGGAGATCGAATATGTGTACCTGATGATAATGAACTCAAGAAAGAAATTCTTGTTGATGCTCATAGTTCACCATATGCAATGACCCTGGGAGCACCAAGATGTACCATAATTTAAGAGGGAACTACTGGTGGAATAACATGAAGAGGGACATAGTAGAATACGTTGCTCAATGTTTGGTTTGTCAGCAAGTTAAAGCAGAAGATCAACACTCGTCTGCACTACTGCATCCACTACCTATTCCTGAGTGGAAATGGGAAATGATCGCCATGGATTTTGTTACTAGATTTCCTCAAACACAGAAAGATCATGACTCGATATGGGTGATAGTCGATCGATTAACCAAATCTGCTCACTTTTTGCCAGTCAAAACAACATTTGGGGCCAACTCAATTGTTTATTGATGAGATAGTGAGACTTCATGGAGTTTCGATATATATTGTATCAGATAGAGACTCATATTTCACATCAAGATATTGGAACAATTTCATAAGTGCCATGGGAGCAAAGTTGAATCTAAGCACTGCTTTTCATCCACAGACTGATGGATAGTCAAAGCGAACCATTCAGATCCTAGAAGACATGTTTAGAGCTTGCATCATCAAATTTTCGGGTAGCTGGGATAATCATTTACTTTTGATGGAATTTGCTTGTAATAACAATTATCAATCCAGTATTGGTGTGGCTCCATATGAATCACTTTATAGAAGATCTTGTCGAACCCTTGTATGTTGGAATGAAGTCGGAGAACGGCAGAGATCGTTGACTTGACTATTGAGAAAGTGAAAGTTAGTAGAGACATATTAAAAACAACCTAGGATTGACAAAAGAATTATGCAGATAGATGAAGGAAGAACTTGGAATTTGAAGTTAGTGATTATGTGTTTCTGAAGGTGTCTTCTCGGAAAGTTGTTATGAGATTTGGTAGGAAAGGGAAACTCAGTCCAAGGCACATCGGGCCATATGAAATCCTCGAGCATATGGGTAAAGTGGCATATAGATTGGCTCTATCTCCTGATTTGGCCCGTACACACAATGTGTTCCATGTTTCCATGCTATGCAAATATGTGCTAGACTCTTCTCACATCTTGACCTATCAGCCGTGGAATTGAATGAGAACTTGACATATGAGGAGGAACCGATGGTGATACTTGATAGAAAGGAACAAGTAGTTCGAACAAGAAGGATACCATTAGTTAAAGTCTTGTGGAAAAGTCAGGCAAAGGAAGAAGCGACTTGGGAATCTGAAGATGCTATGAGGATTAAGTACCCCTACCTTTTTTTGGAGTCAGTAAGTAAATTCAAGAATGAAATTTTAATTAGTGGGGAGCAAATTGTGAGCCGATAGGGCCCATAGGGCCTAAGCCATAAACCCATTGATCCTTTATGAGCAATCAGGGCCCAAAAAAAAAATAAAAAATCAAATCAGTTTTTACATTTTCCTCCACCAATTGAAAACCCACATATTTATTTGCTCAATTTCTTTTCATTTTGTCATTTCCAATAGAGATGAATAGAGACAGAGCTGATTGAAAAAGGAAATAAAGATGAAGACGAACGGGACGGAGAGCTTAAGAGGAGAACTAGGTAAGGGAAATAGGATGTAAATAATATTAGTTTCAAGTTTAGTAGATTTTATTGGTATATTATAGTTAGTATGATTTGGGTATAGAAGTATGGTTAGTAGGACAAATGAAGATTATATGATTGATTTTGGTGGAGTAGATTAAGTTCTATAAGTATTTTTAGGTTTATATTTGTTTGAAAACATACATGAATAGTCAAGAAATGAAGAATTACAATTAGTTTAATTTAGGAAATCTATGACAAGATTCGATTCTTGGAATGGAATCATGCAATTTATTGTTTCCTTTCTAAGAAGACTAGTTACTTGGTATAAAAAAAATGAATGCTTAGTGAGTCAATTATTTTAATGGAAATTCTAAGTCCTAGTGGCTAATATAAAGCATAAGTATAATCAAATCATAGAGATAAATTAATGATATTCATTATCTCGTTTAAGGTTGATTTGTTTTGTGTATATATATTATTGCAGGTTAACTCGATGGATTGAATTGATAGAGTATTTGAGGTATGATTTATGGCATAACTTGACTGCTTTGTATGGTTATAATGGTTAGGAGCTCAGGGGATTGGATCTAAATATTTCGAGGACTAATTCGTTGAAATTCTTCGGGAATGGTGAGTATTTTATTCTATTATAAAATGGATCTCTATGTGTGTGTGTGCATATATATATATATATTGAATATGATAGATGACTATTGTATTAATATAAATGTTATGAGATATATATATATGACATTAATGAGTAAGAATTATGAGATTTATGGATTGGAAAATGATTAATTATAGTTACTGAGATGAGCTATGATTGATTGGTTGATGTAGCCATGGGTGTCGGACCACTGATCCGGTGGCATATAAAACTGGTGACCGACCGCTGATCTGTCGGGGTATAAAAGGGGCGACCAACTGCTAATATGGCGGGATATAAAACGGACGATCGACTATTGATCTGGTAGGATACAAAAAGGGCGATCGATCATAGTACTGTCACAATTCTCCTAGAGGTTAATGCGGCCCTGTGGCTACTTATTGTTTGTATTGATTTCAGTGTGTGTATCTTAAGTATAAGAATATGAGTTATATGAATATGTATGTGTATATTAGTTATGTGCAATAGAGGATATTATGATGGTAAGAATGGAAGTTCGGTGCAAATCATAGGATTAAAATATTTGAATATTTAATATATATATATATATATGTTCATTTTATTTTAGAATGATTTACTCACTGTGCCCACAACTCACCCCCTGCGACATTGTTCTTTACAGCTAAGTAGAAGGGGACAAGTCACTTGGAATAGCCATTTTGTTCTAGAGATCATCGTAGAGTCTTTTGTATTTAGATCCTCATGATATGTAAGTTAGAGTTATAATAGTTCTGTCTGTAATGTTACGACCTGAACCTTTGGTTGAGATTTTTGGATGATGGAAAGATAAGTTATGGTTGTAAATATGATGTTGGAGTAGATATTATTTGAATTATATTATAGCAGGTTTATATTTGATGTGAAATGTGATAAAAATAAGAGGAAACTCTGCCAAATTTTCGGGTCGTGACTGTTGATATTATGACTTGTGTGATTTGTTTATCCATTTCCGACCTAAAATCCTAAGTTTGAGGCCACTTCCCATACATGTAGAGGTCAATTGCATAACTTTTCACCAATGGGATTGAATGATTATGAATGATAGCTTTCGGATCTCTACATATGGAGAGAATTGTACGGAAATACCGTATTTTATAAAAAATAATTCTTTAAAAACAGTCTCGATTAAAGTATTTACGAGCATACTGTCAAGAGATCGCATGTTAAACACGCGATCTCATTTTTTTACTGAGATCGCATGTTCAACATCCGATCTCGGACTATCAAAACCGAAACGGTGCGTTTTGGGCGAAGAGAGATCGCAGGCTGCGATCTCTCTTCGCCCAAAACGCACCGTTTCATTTAAAGGGAAGAGAGATCGCAAGTTGAACCTGTGATCTCTCGTCCTTATAAACTGCCCCGTGAAGTCGTGGGCGACCATTTCCCTCTTACTCCCATTTTTCTCCTCTCTCTCTCTTCCCATTGCGATCTCTGCCCCTGGGGTCTGTTTTCGTTGCGATCTCTCCCGATTCCAGCATTCCATTGCGATCTCTGCTGCATTTCATACGGTATTGAAGTTTTTTTTTAGTTTGCCCTAATTTTTCTTCAGTTTTTAGGGTTTTGAGAATTTTAGGGTTTGTTAAAATTGTGTTGATTAAGCGCAATTTTGAATTAATGAATGAATTATTTGCTGAAAGTAGGTTGTGGGTTACGAATTATTAGCTATAATTATTGTTGATTTTGTGATTTTTGTTGATTGTATAGATTAGGGTTTAATTTTAGGGTTTGTTAAAATTGTGTTGATTAAGTGTAATTTTGAGTTAATGAATGAATTATTTGCTGAAAGTAGGTTATGGGTTACGAATTATTAGCTATATTTATTGTTAATTTTGTGATTTTTTGTTAATTGTATAGATTGTTAAAATTGTGTTGATTAAGTGCAATTTTCAATTAATGAATAATTTATTTGCTGAAAGTAGGTTATGGGTTACGAACTGTTATCTATAATTATTGTTAATTGTGTGATTTTTTATTGATTGTATATATTAGGTTTAATTTTAGGATTTATTGATAATTTTGTAGTTATTTATTGATTGTATAAATTAGGGATTGATTTAGGGTTTGATGGAGTAAAGGGTTTGATGGAGTAAAGTGTTTGTGATATTGGTAAAATATAGTGAATTAGTTGTGAAATGGTGAAATATAATTAATTGTTTGAGAAGTAGTGAAATGAAGTGAAGTTGGTTATGAAATTTACAAAGTATTATGAGTTGATTGTGAGATTGCGAAATAAAATGAAGTGATTATGAAATTGGTGAAATTAGTGAATTGGTGGTGAAATGTAGTGAATCAAGTATGAGGTTATGAAACGAAGTGAAGTAATTATGAAATTGGTGAAATAAACTGAATTGGTTGTCAGTTTATGAAGTGAAGTGATTATGAAATTGGTGAAATAAAATAAACTGAATTGGTTGTTAGTTTATTTGTAAACTTATTGAATGAAGTATTTGAGCAATATAGCACTTGTGCTATACACTAATATTTGTAATTTGATATTTTCAATAGATTGGAAATGGTGAATCATGTTAAACTTGTGGTATGCGCCCATGGAAATATTTTATGTGGTGAAGATGGACCATATTATGATAAGCCACCAGTGAAGAAAATCAAAGTGAGATATGACATAAGATACGATGAATTATTAGACAGACTCTGTAGAATTGTAAGAGTTGATCGTGCTATGTTTACAGTAGAGGTGTTTCACATACATGCAACAGTTTTTCAGTCAACTTGTGTGCGTTATAGTTTGATTCCTATAACTGATGATGAAGATGTAGAGAATCTTATGGATGCTGCTGAACTTGGTGGTGAATTGCAAATTCAAGAGTTGTTTGTTCAAGTACAAGGTACCACTAGCATGGGATTAGAGTAAAATGTTAGAAATACTACCTCAGTAATGCCTTCAACTTCGGAAGCATATCGATGTGAAAATGATGTCAACATGAGTGAAGGAAATAATTTGAGGATGATGATGCTGATGATGATGAAAGAGACGTCGATGAAGCGTTACATTATGAATTGTCTATTGATATCGATGAAGTATTATTAGATGAAGAGATTGAGATCGGTGGCACATCTGCTCATTTTGAGTTCGATACATCAATTGACCTCTTGCCTCCACAGTGTGTAGAAACTGTGATGGTTGATAATGTATTGGATGAGAGCTCGATACCTGACCATAATGACACTTTCCTTGAGGATCCAATTCTTTTTTTTAACAGAAGGGATGGTGGTGATGGATACATAATAATTGAAGAAACAGATGGAGAATGTTTTGACTATCTGGACTTTGGTGACGAGATTAAAAAGGGAATGCGATTTAAATCAAAAGCTGATTTGATTTATGCTGTGAAGGTACATCACATCAAGAATCACTATAACTTTTATGTTGATGAATCTGATAAGAGGATATGGTCGGTATTCTGCACTGAGAGGGACAAAGGATGTGAATGGCGACTTCGTGCATGTCAAAAACGTCAGGATTTTGCATTTGTTATTACTATAACTGTAGGACCTCATACATGTGTAAACCCTGTTCTTAATCAAGACCATGCACAACTTGATTGTAACTTCATGAGTCGGTATTTCTTAAATCAAGTTAGGGCATTGCCTGATGTGAAGGTTTTTGTATTGCGGCAAACTATAGCCTATACATTCGGCTACTTGGTAACAAGGAAAAGAGTATGGGATGGTAAGAGGAAAGCGATTGAGACGGTATATGGTGATTGGGACTCTTCTTATGTAGAATTGTCAAGTCTTCTGAATGCTTTGCAAGTTACTAATCCAAGATCCGAAGTGGCTTGGCATTGTACTGCAACAGATATTGATGGTCAAGTAATTTTTCGAAGAGTATTTTGGACATTTGGTCCATGTGTGAACGCTTTTCCATATTGTAGGCCTATTGTTAGTATAGATGGGACATTCTTGTATGGAAAATATTCACATAAATTATTGATTGCATGCACTATGGATGGTGCAAACCATATTCTCCCTTTGGCTTTTGCATTAGTTGATGAAGAATCATATGGCTCGTGGTCTTGGTTTTTTATGCACTTAAAGCAATACGTTGGTTGTCGTTCAGAGACTTTATGACTTATATCTGATCGTCATGCTGGCATTGTTAGTGCAATAAGAGATCAGAGGGTTGGATGGCAGCCACCTTTTGCTCAATGGCGACTTTGCATTAGACATGTGGCTAGTAATTTTAACAAAGTCCACAATAACCAGGTATTTAAGAGACTTGTTACTACAGCCGCGATGCAATGCCAACCTAAAAAATTTGTGGAGTATATGGATGAAGTGAAGAAAAGGAAAGAATCAGCACCGATTACTTTCTAAACTTTGATGTGGAGAGATGGACACGGGCATACGATGGAGGCTACCGACATGGTTTTATGATAACCAACCTTAGTGAGAGCTACAATGCCGTTTTGAAGGATGCAAGGTCCTTACCAGTTGCAGCGTTTGTTAAGAAGATATTTTATAATTGTGTTCACTATTTTCAATCTCGTCTTGAGGAGGCGGCCGTCGGTATTAGCAAGGGAGAAATGTTCACTCCGTGGGTTGCTAAGAAATTGTAAAAATGGTGACAAACATCGAATGCTCATACTGTCATTTCATTTGATCGAATCACCGGTGAGTTTGAGATTATGACGGGTGAGCGACGCACACGTAATGGTAGATGTCAGTAGTCGAGAGTGCACATGTAATAAATGGCAGACTTACAAGATGCCATGTTCTCATGCGATGGCCGCCATGGCATCAATTCATATGGATAGCTCCCAACTTGTCAGCCCCCAACTTGTCAGCCCCTGGTATTCATTGACGCATCAACAACTATGCTATCAAGCTAAGTTCCATCTAATTTGAGACAAGGTCCGATGGCCTCAAATAAATTTTCTGACGGTTCTTCCAAATCGTAATCTCCTTCGAGGAATAGGCAGACCCAGGTCAAAAAGATATCATAATGAGATGGATATTAGGGAGCCTGCATTCACCATAACGTGTAGCTTTTGCAAACGCGATGGGCATAATCGAAGAAGTTGTCCCGAGCGCAGAAAGGTTCAAGGTTCATGGTTCATGGTTCATATACAAAAGATATTATATTTATAGTACATGTATTGTTATTTTACATTTAATTTTTTTGACAACTAATAGTATGTTGTATATGTAATTTCATATGGATCCAGGACCCATAGATAGATCAGTACTCCGACCGCAGGATAGACATCGATCTGAGGCAGGGGGGCAGGACATTGTAGCACTTGTTTGTTGTCGACGTGAGGTGACATTACGACGCGAGGAGGATGTCCTGCATATTGATGATCGTCTGGATCCATACAGCAATCTAGCTTCTATGGCGTCTCTCGGATCCCCTTCACCAGCTAGATTGGCACGTCATCACGGTGTTAGTTGAGAGGTGGAGACTAGAGACGCACACGTTTCATATGCCACGTGGAGAGGTTGCCATCACATCGCAGGACGTTGCGATTCAGCTGGGCTTACCTATCGACGGAGATGCTGTAACAGGCATCACTCACATGACTTGGGCTGATGAGTGCGAGCGTCTGCTGGGTGTTAGGCCTGATCCTCCCAGTATCACAGGTGGACACCTTAGGATGTCATGGTTGCAGAGGTATTTCCATCAGCTACCTGCCTATGCTGACGAGTTTACCGTGATGAGATTTACTCGAGCTTATATACTACAGTTGACGAGCGGCATGCTATTTTCGGACAAGACCTCCAATTTCATTCATCTTATGTTCCTACCGCTACTGGAAGATTTTGCCGCTGCTGGGAGATATAGCTAGGAAGCTGCATGCTTGGCCTGGTTATACAAACAGCTTTGTCTTGCTGCAGATAGTTCGGCTAATGAGATCGAAGGCGCATTGATTCTACTTCAGGTTTGGGCATGAGATCGATTTCCACATGTAGCGCCCACTCGCATTCAGATTACCTGGACAGGTGGTCGACCTCTGGCATGTCGATGGCATGCTTCATTTGATGTGACTCAACTCTCTACGCATGTCCTTGGACAGTACAGCGACGCCTTCGACAGACAGACAGCACGCCAGGTACTATCTTTAAATTATGTAATTTCTATAACATGCATTAATTTTTATATTAACTTACTAATGTAATGTCAATTTTGGTACAGATTGTATGGATGCCTTACACAGAAGAGATTCTTGGGTTACTACCGCCGTACTATGCAGCTGGAAGTGATGTATGGCGAGCCCGAGTGCCTCTCATATGCTTCTTCATTGTTGAGTGGCACCATCCAGATCGGGTGATACGTCAATTCGGGTGGATTCAGAGTATCCCACCTGCTTGTGATACCGCTCCTGTACTTCATCAGATCGACCTCAAAGGGAGGACAGACGAGGACTGGATTAGGAGGCATTGGCCTCTAATCCGGTTGTGGATGCAGCGAAGAGATAGTATCGTCGAGCTTTACTATGACGATACACTACCAATGGGTGTTGATCATCACTATAACAACTGGCACCATGGAGTCACCAGATGATATATCAGACGTACAGGAGTAATGATTAGCACTCTAGTATTGTTTACTTTTATATTAATATTACATTTCTTTTCCTATATTCAACTTCTTACGTAATGAATAAATATTATCTTTTTTAGGTTGATTATCTCCGACGTATCCGGTTCGAGTCAGCCACGTTACAGGATGCTTGGAGTATTGCTGACATTGGATTGCATGTTGCTGAAGATTATGAAGGTGTGCAGATGTTTCCTCCAGGACAGCAACAGCAGCCAGATATACGTCAAGCAGCTCGAGGTAGAGGACGTAGAGGTCGAGGTAGGGGACGACGCCAGGTTGCAGAGCCACCTCGCTCCCCTTCTCCCATTCCTAAGCTAGCACGCTCCCCTTCACCTGCTCTGGAGCCGACACGCTCCCCTTCGCCTGCTCTGGAGCCGACACGCTCCCCTTCTCTACATCAGCAGGACTTGCCTGATATCATGTCATTCCACACACCTGATGCGATGGGTTCATCACAGTGGACAATGCCGACTGCACCTGCTCCTCAGAAATATCGGGAGCCATCTCAACACTCACCGTATGAGCCATCACATTATCCAGACTACGAAGGGCAAGAACCAAGTCAGGCAGTAGGTCCGAGTAGGACAAAGCGACTACTAGCACAGGAGCCCACACAAGTTTTCCAGAGGAGGCGACTTAGGAGGAAGAGAAGTCCGTCGTAGATTTTTTTCAAGTATATTGTGTTTAGAACAGTATATTGAAAACTTCCAACTACTAATGGATAATTTAATACTTCTCTTCTAATGAATATTAATATTTTTCAAATTTAATTATTGTTAATTGGTTAGGATATTCGTCGATCGCACAAGGAAATTAGGGAGATTACTTGTCAGCTAAGATCGCAGGTTCAACATGCGATCTCAGTTGAACAGTGATGAGATCGCATGTTGAACATGTGATCTCAATAAAAATACGATCACGTGTTCAACATGCGATCTCTTGACAGTATTCTCGTAAATACTTTAACCGGGACTGTTTTTAAAGAATTATTTTTATAAAATATGGTATTTCCATACAATTCTTTACATATGGATTAGATACTGTTGAGAGTTGTTTGATGTGCAGGGAAGGAACACATGTGCAGGGAAGGAACACATGTGCAAAAAGATGATGAAGACTCGACTTGTTCGATGCGGCAATTTTCAGAGGGAATTTCTCATACTCCATGTGTGAGAAATATGGCAAATAATATATCATCAGAAAGCTTGTCGAGTCAAGAGTCCAATGCATTAAACGGATCCCAAATCAAAGCTTAAACAAGGAAGTTATGGCCGAAGAAAGAAAACTACGCACAGAACCGGGGATAGACCGCGGTCCATAGATCGCGGTCTACTAAGGCGTTTCGGCGAAGCAAGCTTAGACCACTGTCTACTGAGGCAAAATTCTGGGACCCACTACAACCTATCCCACACTGACAAAACCAAGAATAGAGCAAGCATACCTCCTCTATATATAGTGGTGCACCCCCACAACAAAGAGATACATACATATAGACAATAGTGGAAGTAAAAGGCACCAACAACACTATGAGAAGAGGGACCACAACAACAATTCGTCAAGTCGGGATTAGGATATTCGACTTCACTACTTAGAGTTCTTTTTTTCCCTTTTCTTCTGCCTTTCATTATGTTGTCTTTTCTTCCAACTCTTGTAGTTTATTCGAATATGTAGAACTAAACCCCTAGATTTCTAGGGGAATCAATGGAACCTTTTCTACGTCTTAAGTAAAGCTCTTTTCTTTCACATGTATGATTTTGTTGAGGTACGCCTCCTTGGTGTTACGCCTCCTTGGTGTTATTTATGCAAATTCGTACTTCATGCTTTCTTTTGGCCTGATCATCCATGAGATCAAACTTGAGACAAAGAGGAGCCTAGGAAGAACGCTAGAAGTTGCATAATATAGGTCAGCTTATGCCGGTAGGTGAGATTATTTGTGCGAACGCATCGGAAGATGATGAGCACCCTAGATAGCCATTTAGGGTTGGTTTAATTTGGCCTTTCAACATTAATCGCCTAGGAATAGAGTGGATTAGTATCTTCTGCTTAGGTACATTCGTATGACATCAGAAGGTGCGTACGATGGAAGTGGGGAAACCCTAGAACCCTAGGTTAATAACATGAAATAATTAATTGTGTGGAAGAAGGATTCTTGTTTAAGACTAGAGTTGGCGAAGTTGTGAACCTTAGGAACTTTTCATCGATTGATTTCTATCTGTTTATTTTCTGTCTGTTTACTTTATGTCTTTTCAATTACTTGCATGCTTCTCAACTTATTCGATTGACTTGGCTTGAAACTAATTGTGTCAATTTTAGTGCTTAGTAGAGGAATCCTTATGGGAATGATACTCTACTCACTCTGTATTACTTGTCTGCAATACGTATATTTGCGTGCATTACCGTAATCATCTCGCAACAGTGACAGTAAGAGGCTGTAGCCTTGGGATCCGTTGGATAAAATGGATGAGCAAGAGCAGTTGAAGGTGGTTGAGCCTGAAGAAAAAGGGAGCAGTTACAACGGCTCCAAAACATGGAAGTTAGATAGATGCACGGGAGAGGCTCGAAAAAACCAATCTGAAATTCCATAACAGTTAGCATCGAACTTTGAACCTCATTCTCTTTATTTATTAATTTAATGGCCTGCACGGAACATAGATTGTTGGGTCCCGACGTGTCTGGGGATATTTTATTGATCACAACCAAATAGTGAGATACCAAGTCAAGTCAACTTGTCCCACTTGTAATTCAATAATTCACATTGGAATCAAGTAGAGTGCTGGTCTTCCGTTGCAACTTGATAGAAGACACTTCCATGAGTTCCCAAGTGGCGGTGTAGATTCCTGATCGAGTCACATGCTTCCATGGAAATGGCGATGAGCCTTCGACACCCGTGCCATGATCATGCCCTGATCCTTCGAGAGCTGAGTGAAAATTGCAGAATCCGATGCTATCTCTGCAACCTCTCATTCCATGGCCCGACCTATTGCTGTCTCAACTGCGATTTCTTCCTTCACGAGTCTTGTGCCTTGGTACAGTTGCCTTCCCAGATTCAACATCCCTGCGATTCGCGACACCCGCTCACACTTAGGCAAGGACAGTATTGTTGTGATGACTGCAAGATCGGAATGACCGCACTGCGTTTCATTGTAACTATGCCTCCTGAAGATGAACCAGAAGATGAAGGGGAAACGTTTCAGCATTTTGCTCACAAGCATCCACTCACCTCCTTCCAAGTGAAAAAGACGAATGGTATCAATTGCAGAGTGTGCGATTGGCAGGTCTCTGGTAGAGTATTTGGGTGCCGCCCCTGCTATTTCCTGGTCCACGAATCATGTGCTCGGTTACCCCAGGAGATACTGCAACACCCTTTCCACCCTCAGCACCCTCTCACTCTTATCACAAGCTTATTTACAGATTTTGAGAAGCGATTTCGATGCAGAGCCTGCAGCAGTAAATTTAACTTTGCATATTTCTGTGATGAGTGCGAGGTCAGCCTTGATGTGCTATGTGCTGTTTCGACTCTGGTTCGCTCCGGTGAGGAAAAGGAGGAGGGCGAGCACCAACTGTCATGTTTTGTTATGAAGTGGGAGAGCAATATCATCTGCCAACTCTGTCGGCTGAGAGTATCTGGCGAAGTTTACTGCTGTTTCGATTGTATTATCTTCCTCCATAAATCATGTGTGGAGGAGCTGCCTCAGAAGATCCAACACTACCTTCATGAGGAGCATCCGCTTATCCTCCGAGCAAGGCCACAGTACAACCAACGGAAATTCCACTGCAGTAGCTGTTCAGGTGACTGCTGTGGTATCACTTTCAATTGTGAAAGTTGTCAGTTCGACCTTCACCTGGAATGTGCTCTCAAAACTCTTTCTGCTGTTGAAAATGGAGCAGTTTCCACAATTGGGCATTTTGCTCATGACCACGCCTTAACACTTCTCCATTTCAGTAAGAAGATTAAATCTGATTGCCATGCTTGCAAGCAATCCCCCGAGGGTCTCACATATTGCTGTCGAACCTGCAAAAATTTCGTACTCCACCAGCCATGTGCTGAACTCCCTTCAAAATTAACCCACGTCTTTCACCCACAGCATCCACTCATTCTCCTTTCTGAGGAATCAAACGATTACCTCTATTGTAGCATCTGTTATAAAAAGTCAGAAGGCTTCACCTACCACTGCGCTGAATGCCACTTTTACCTGGATATAGAATGTGCCCTCAAGAAGGCAACTGTGAAGCACGAACGCCATGAGCATTCCCTAGTTTATTTTCAAAGAAGCACGACTGAGCACTTGCAGTGCAATTCTTGTGGCAAGAGCTGTCATGTTGACCTTTATCGCTGTTTACTTTGCAACTTTAACATTCACTATGATTGCCTTCCTTTCCAGCCACTGTTCAACTTGAATGTCACTCTTACCATCCTCCATTAGTCCTTGTGATAAGTACGTAAGTGGAATGCCTGATGACCAATACTGTGACTATTGTGAAGAAATCAGACACCCAGACCACGGTGTTTATCGTTGTACAGAGTGCGGCTATACAGTTCATATTGAATGTGCGATCCCCACGGTAAGTTTACATATCCTCAATTATTTTCTTGTTTAAACTTCATCTACATCCCTCGTCTGAAAAGCCACCATCCCACAACATTTCTCTACCATGGAAGAAAACTGTCATTGAAGAAGCTGAGAAGTTAATACTTACCAGGTCATTTCCATTTCCAGGTAAAACTAGATGCCGATGGAATGAAACAATTGAAATACCAGCATTCCCTTAATGAGCTGGATTCGGAAATTGCAAGTATCAGGGCAAATATAGAGGTGATGGAGAGAAATCTGAAGGAAACACGGGAAGAACTTGAGGTGCTTAAACTGAAGAGGCAGATGGAATTATCAAATGCTTGAGGGAGGAGAGCTGTCCATGGCTTTGATCATGGAGGCCCACTCAACTGTCTTACATACGTAAGCATTTGTATAATCAGTTCAATGGTCAAATTAGACATTGCTTCTATGGTAGGTCAGATATCATGATGCTAAAATCCGAAGTGAGCGTTAACTTACTGTATTAGGAACATGATCATTCGCATTTGAAGAAGACTCTGACTGAGAGGATTCTAGAGCCACTCATCGAGTGTATGATAGGAACCAAATTGATTTTTATTGAATGTTTCGGTGCGTTCGAGAGGCAACCGATCTCTCCCAAATGAAAAGAAAAATAACAATGATGCTAAAAAGATATCCACTCAATTCCCTCCTTAGACAATCGACTATCCTCCAATAAATACACAAAAACCTACTAATTAAATAGGAAACCGAATCAACAAATTAGGAAGGTATCCGCTGAGAATATTAATTGCCTTTTAGGTCTTCCCGATCTTATCAGTGTACTGGATGTTGCCTGTAGATATATGTTTAGTTTCTTGTAGGTTTTTGTTTACCTGTGATGGAACCGGATCGAGTTTTGGTATAAACATATTTCAATGTGGGTCGGGCAAAGATAAAACGTGGCAATAAGGCCCTAACATGTCAAGAAATGTAGAAATCGAGGTTAAGCTGTGAAGTTGACTTCCAACACTTGAGCTCTTTCATTGCTTGTATTCCCCTGCAAGGAATAGCCTGCCAAAGTCTGTAGCGAGAGAGTCAGAGCAAGCGCACGGTTTTTCTGCAAGTCATCTATTGTAATTTGATTTACTTCTTTTATGTTAATCTGGTTCATTTAGGTGCATCTATTGTAATTTGATTTACTTCTTTTATGATAATTTGGTTCATTTAGGTGCCGTTCTTCGAACTCACAAGTGAATTTGCAATTGACGAATTGAATAATTCTGTTACACCTCGAAAATCTGATGAACCTAAGGCATCTGTAGATGTTCCTTAATTTAGTTCATTAGGATTTGATATTTATAGTGTGTCTTCGGGATCATCAGGGGCACGAGAGAACTGAATGAGTTTCTTTTTCTTATCTTTGTTATTTTCCTGTTTCTCTGGGGAGAGTCAGTTGCCTCTTGAACGCAACTGGAATATGCAATAGAACTCGGTTAAGGTCCTATGAGACTTTTTGTCTCTACCGAAAGGCAAGTTTTCCATAGAGATGAAAGTGACAAAAGCCATAATTTAACTCTATGTGCCCTTACCCAAGAGTACCCAGTGAATTCTTTGGCCTCAAGACTATACCCGAGATCTTGCACTTTCACAACTGATGTGGGATTCAGCTTGCAACAGATATACATCTGATAGCTTTTCTTTGTCAATTTACTTGAGACACGCTTGTGAAATGGCATAACTGAATCTGATGTTGATAGACTGAATCTGATGCCTGCTTTGTAAATTCGGGTCCCCACCATAATCCTTTTACAGGTATTAGCTGGAAATGTGTTCGAGAGTAGACTGATCAAACAATGCTATATCCACTTTCAGCAAATATCTATGCTGTTGAATAGGGTGCAGCTGTTGTAATTCATCATTTCACTCACGAATCACGACCCTTCATTCAGCTGTTTTGAGGTGCTTTACTCTCGTGGTGCTTTGAATTATTTTACAAGTCTGATACTGGCTGTGAGTCTTTCTACTGCTAATTGTCTGGATTTCAATATCAATTTAAATCTAATTCACCGGTAGCAATCCATACACTTGATCTTCATTTGAATCAGGGTCCAAGGATCTAAACCTATGAGACTGCATTTGGGAGAAAGGAATCAGTAAAGCTAGTACCAATCCATCATTTACAGTTTGTTTGCCGTGTCTGGATTGGTTAAAACAACATGGGAATATTTTTTTTTTTAATGCTGATCATTCTCGGCAAATATATTGACCAAAAAATATATCAGTCAGCACAGATATCACAAAAAAAACAAAATGTCTTCTTTGGCCAGAGAGACATGAGTGATCTAGTGGCTTGTCTTCGATGCAGGTAGCTCCATCCTGTTCCCCTTAAAGAACGTTTCGGTTGCTTGCTCTCTGTGCAGCAAGAAATTCCAGACGATTTTGGTGCCTGCATGTATGGCTGCATCTCTTTCCCCTTCCTCTTTAATACATATGTGGAGAAGCTTGAGGACATCAAGGAAAGAACAATTTCAATATGTTCCTTTTGGTCCTCCTTTCTCATTCATTACCTTTATTAGGTGGGAAAGTGTAATTTGTTCTTTTTTTTTTCTTTTTATTTAGACACGTGAGTGTGAAGGGCATTGCACCCTTCTCATCCTGAACACACCCTCATTCTCATAGCAAAGATTGGTCTCATTAAGATTGTGGGTAGTGCAACTTCAACCTGCATACTACTCTCATGGAAGATGTTTCTTTGACGTCCCTTGTGCTCATCTATCGTATCTCCACCTCATAGATTTACGAGGGAGAAAATTGAGAGGTTGCATCAAAGTTTGTCCAGCACCATTTCCCATCGGCACCCACTGACATCTTTTTGTTTGTGCTCATTGGGCTCAGGCATCTGCTGTAATGTCTGTGAGCTCCAGATATCCCATGAAAGTTTATTGTTTCCCTGACTCTATGTTTTTCCTCCACAAGTTACGTATTGATGAGTTAAGCTCAAGAGACAGTAGGTCATCTTCCTCCTGAAGGCCTTCTTACCTTTCAAGGATAGTGGCAGCATAAGGCAGGGGGATTCCTTGGCAATCGTTGCCCACGAGAGCACTTCGGTTTGATGATTATGAGTTTCCAATTGTGAAGGCTGCCATTTGGTTGAGGGAAACCAACAACGACAGGTGGCCTAGCGTATCATTGCCCTTTTTGCAGTAATTACGGCCTGGTGTTCCATCAATCATGTGCGCATCAATTCAAGCCTCTCCACAAGGGCATCTTCAGCTTAGTACTTCCATTGCAGAGATTCTCATGTGGAAAAAAACAAGGCTTCACTTTCCACGGCAATAAGTACAAGATCTGCCAGGAATTAGCATTTGGTCCTTGAATATTAAAGCCACAGGTGCTGTGAGCGCATCAATCGTCATGCCCTGGAGATTGCCAAGGAAGAGTGTGAGAGGGAAGTTTTCTGCTTCATTATTAATCCTCAAGCATTACAAACGTAAACTAGTTTTCAACCTCCCTGTTGCAGATCGTCGAGAGGGGACATCTTAGATCATGTGGGCTTCCTTTGCCTACATCATCTCAATTGATTGGAAGTTTTCATTTGCCTAATTGACTTCATCATCCTTAGTTTACTTTTTGTTATTTAACGGCATTTTTTGCCAAAACCGGATGCCTGGGGCATGTAACTGACAGTTTGTGCATCATGCTAAGCTCCATTTTCTTTTGCATGTTCATAGTTAATTTGATGCTGCACTCAGAATGCCAACCCATCTTGGTTGTTTCATCCAGCTATGGCAGAAACGCCTGAGATAAGATCTGTGCAAACTCTAGTAATTTTTTATACTGCTTTAAGTTCAGTGTCTAGCAACTTCAGAGCCAAGGCTTAACTATGAGGATTGAAAAAGCAGCCCTAGAATCAACTGCCGGTATTACAGCAATGCTGCCATTGCATCCTGAATGAAGTTGTCAAAACGTGAGGGCCAAGAGTAAAGCAACTCTGGCATTCTTCATTTATAAACATGCCCGCATTCCCTTAATAGCAAAACTGGAGCACTGGGTCAGCTCTCGGTTGTCGATTTGTAGTGATACTCATCGATTTTCGAGTATTTCAGACCCTCTTCTTCCAGGGTTCTGATAGATTCCCTCTTGAGACAATTTCAGAAATAAAATAATAACTTCCTTCTGAGAGAGAGTGAGACACAGATAGAGAGACACTTTAGAGACAGCTTACATGATCTTTTCTACAGGGATTCTCAGCTGCCTGGAGATTTCATCCCTGTGGCCCCCTTCTCTATCGAACTGCAGCAATCAGCCAATCGTAAAAACTTCAGGTCTATAAAGTCAATAGGAATACACCTAAATTAAGCAAAAGAGTAAGACATTTATTCCTTAAATACAACTATAAATAATTCAACTCTTTCCCAATCGAAAGGGAGGCAGGGAAAGAATTAAACATTTAACAAAATGTCAAAATTTTTAGTAAGGCCGAGTGCACTTGACAAAATGGCTGCTCCCACCTAATGAACAAAGTAGTTGTCTAACCAAAGGATGTAGATCAATGTGGCAGAGATATCAATCAGAAAAGGTTATCTTATTTGGAGAAGAAGCTTCAGAAGAATGACTTACAAGTTCCCTCTAGATATTCAAGGACCTCCTGATCACAGCTCCTGGGCCCACCATCGCTATGCTGTCCAGAGAACTGCAGATTGAACGAAATCTATTATCCTAACTGAAAAGATGAATGACTAAAGATGCCCTCTTGCAGGTCACACACTTCATTTGAAGGACCTGTCACATGCCCGTTGGAAGTGGATTGACTGCTTATTTGGGTTGCAGAGTATTCCACTGTGGATGGGCAGGAGCAACACCATGCTGCTTCAACGAGCAGGTAAAATATAAGAATCATTTACGGTGAAGAAATTTAGGCACATCATTAAGTGGCATAGCTTTTCTTTGACTGTATTACAGCTTGATGCCAATCAAAATGCTGTGATTCAAAATTCAATGGTGCCTTCGATCTGGATTTGTGCAAATGCTGATGAATGCAATCAATGAAGTGGAAAGTGGCCTATGGGCCTGTAAAAGTCAGCAATAACAATGTTTGAGGGAATTGCAACAAGGTTGGGAGGTGGGACAAAGCCTCTACTCACGGTAATTTAGAACAGGCCTCTTCTTAAATAGTTAACGAATTCACCAAGTGTGAACACAAAGAGATATCGAGTTGTTGGAGATGATTGATAAACAACATTGCAAGATGTGCTATGTAGTAGCAGTTGGATGCACGGAAAGTATGAATATGTGCTAAATACCTGACAGCGAAGGCAGCAATTTGCTTTCCCCCCCTGAGAGCCTCTCAGATGTCCAATGACACGAACATATATTCCATCCCTGTCATGTTGCAATTAAGAATCGCCAAATAGTCACATTTAACAGCCTACTGCTAAATTAAGGTGCAACTCAACTAATGTACAAATCGAGAAAGTCAGGAAATGAAGAGTTAGAAGGTATGAACCCATCCATTTCCTTGGAGTCAGAGCCCTCACTTATCCTATTTAACAAAAGATTCAACCACTATAAATTAGATGAGCAGGAAGAAATCCATGATAATGTAGATTTTCAACAACGTAAAACTACACAGGAAGGATCAAAGAATTAATTGATTGCACGTATGCCCTTGGGGCTAATCACATCATACGCTCTAAAGAGCACAAGACAATAGCATTTTGAAACATCTCGACGTACCATCTTCTGCATTCAAGTTTCCCAGTTCCATCATCTAAAGTGCAACTGACATCGGTCACTCTTGCAACTTTTTGGGTCACCATTCCAACTAAGTAACCTAAATAGCCAGCAACAATTCAGATAAAAACAAAAATGTGAAAGAAAAACACAATATTCACAGGTAGATCACGAAATCCAATTCCACCACGAGAAAATCGATATTAGCACAAGTACATTGGTGACGTGAGCACCATAAATCTGAGAATTGGGCTTCTCATCACCTGACTGATAGGCTTCACTAAGCTGCTTCACCGTCACTGGCACCAAGCCCTCAGTTCCGCGACCGTGACCGATTATCAAAAAACACATCTTAATGTCAACTTATTAGTAGAAATGACTACCTTGATGTCTTCAAATTGACGGTGAATCTGAAAATCTGTGCGTGAATTTCAGTGATCAGGCGGACGAAAGGGAGTAAATCATCAACTTAGCGCTAGAGGAAATTGAAGATGGATCCGCTGATTGAATCGATTGAGAGAAAGGCATAGCGGATTCAAGCTGGCTGCTCGACTACATTGTCGTCATGATCGGAAGTAAAACCTAAGAGAGACTACAGAAGCAGGGAGGGAGTGGGCATTGTAAACTATAGGTAGAGGATGGAGAAGACGATTAGGTTGCGCGGCGAAATTTCCCGCCTTGACCCGATTGAAGAATTACGTCTCCCGTTCAAACCATCGAATTTCCAACCAGACTGAATCCGAACCGATCGGCTAGGGGTGAGCTCGGCTCATGAGCTATGTTTAAGGTGGGACCGCCCTTTGAATACTGCCAAGAATTCGTCGGTGGAGATCAATTTTTGTACACGTCATTTCATTTCAATTCCTTGTTTCACCAACAACTTTTTTTTTTTTATATTTTGTATATCAATAATGTCCGACGTCGTAACAATCGACTAATTTATCGGACGGTATATTATATGAACTAGGGTATGCCATTAATGGTCAATACCAATATCCTCTTGAATATAAATCACAAAGTAGCATTAAGAAAATGAACTTATTAGAGTGACCCTTCTCCACGAGGACCGAGAGATTTTAATTTTAATTCTCAAGATTTAACCTTACCTAAACCATATTCAAATTGGAACACTAATATTTCTCAAGAATACATCCATAGAAATATAAAAAGTTTATGGTTCGATCGTTGAACGGTTTAAATAAGTGGAGAGCGTAATTAAGAACCGTTGGATCTTCTCTTCTTTAAGACTGTAGAATTAAAATGCTAAATAATTCGGATCCTTATTTTTTTGGTTGTCTACCCAGTATCTGGTACACGAAAGCTAGCCGACTACGACTTTACTTGAACAGGATCCGGATCCTTATTAGCTCATCGCATAGCGCCCGGAAATCATGGCGTTCTAATTGGAGCTCATTTGTTTGTAACTGACGTTCGTTCCATGCCAATTTGACTGATTAAACGGGTCGTGTGTTGGACTGCGGGCAATCCCTTCTTGCAGCTTGTGTATGCTGGAAATTACACTCTTTGAACAATGGGAGGATATCGACTTTTTAAATTATAAAATTATTCACCAAGAAACACACGAATTATATAAGAATTCTCAAATCAATTACGAACTATTTTTTTGCTTAAAAAATTATGAACAATCCAAGAATTCTCTAATTTACCATGAACTATTTTTTTACCCAAAAAATCGTAAATTATTTAAGAATTCCCTAATTTATCACACTGTTTGTTTTAAATATTAATTACAAATGTGTACCGTTAATTTTATAAATTGTACAATCAAAATCTGACGTGACATCATATGTGGCATCTATTTGGTTATAAAAAATTACGAACTACTATTGAATTCTCTATTTTATTGTGATGATGGACGTGCAAACAACTATTCCCTATTTTTATGACCAGATAGATGCCTCTGTATGATGATGACACGTCAGACTTCGATTGTACAATTTTTAAAATTAATAATGTAAATTAGTAATTAATGGTCAAAATTGGCAATGTGGTAGATTAAGAAAAACATAGTATAGTTCGTAATTTTCTGAAAAAAAGTTCCTGATAGATTACAAAATTCTCGAATAGTTTGTGATTTTTCACGTTATAAAATAGTTCATAATAAATTAGAGAATTCTTAGAGTACTTTTCCGGGTAAATAACCCTAAATTATATTGAGCATTTTGCAGTGTTGTACTAATAGAGTTAATACCTAATGTTGGTTGTTTAATTTATTTTACATGTTTACAAGTGAATAAAAAAATAGGAATATAATAAAGTGGGATTGTTGAATTATCTCTATTGCTGGGTGTATTAAATATTGTTTGGATTTATCACAATTCCCACTTGGGACCTAAAAAATGCTTATCTTATCTGATTGTTCCAGCTCGTAGTGAGAACCTTTCTTTTCTCATAGATTCTTACGCTAAATCAGGTCATCATGCATCCGGAAACTCTATTAATTTTTATTTAATATTAAATATCATATTATCTTTTTCTATTTAATAATAATAATTTTTTTGATATAATTTAAAAATAATTATTTACATATTAAATATTTATTAATTAAATTTATTACGTGATAATGAGAGGGGTTCTGTTCAGAATTTCTTCGTTTCACATGAGCTAACCAAGGAGACATTGAAGTTTCCTTATTCCTCTTTCTTAATTTCTTTATTAGCGTTGACTGTAAGAACTGAGGCCTGGTCACATGGAGCTCTTAGTTTAATATTCCAACTTGAAGGTAACCATCTTCAAGGAAGAAGCAGCAACTTAGCATAACTCACTCACTCACTGTCTCTCTCTCGGCATTGACTTCGCCGGAATGGCGACAAATCCTCCATTCCCCTGCCATGAACACCCCCTTGCAACCCGAGAGCTGAGCGAGAACTACACCGCCCTCTGCCGACGCTGCGGACATCCAGTCCGTGGCCCAACTCACTGCTGTCTAGACTGCAACGTCTTCTTCCACAAATGGTGCACGGAATGGCCGCTCCAGATTCAGCACCCCTCTCATCCTCAACACCAGGTCACCCTAGTCACAGACAACTATTTCACCTCCAAGTACTGCTGCCACGAGTGCGGGTTCTCTGCCAGAGCGGAGGATCTGGTCTCGACTCTGCCGCCCACAGGTGAGAAGGAAGAAGAGAATGAGACAGTTGAGCATACTGCTCATGAGCATCCTTTGACCTCCTTCACTGTGACCACGCCGAACAGCATCAGATGCGGGGCGTGCCAGCTGGAGATCTCGGGTCGAGTGTACGGGTGCCGTCGGTGCTTGTTCTTGCTACACGAATCCTGCGCTATGTTGCCCAAAGAGATGCTGCAGAACCCGATCCACCCCCAGCACAAGCTCATTCTGGTCGCGGATTCAAGTAAACAGTTTGATTGCAACACTTGCGGCCTATCACATCGATTTGTGTATCGCTGCAAGGATTGCCAGATCAACATCGACGTGCAATCTGCTGTTTCAACTCTGCCTCCTGAAGATCAGCAGAAGAAGGTCTCTTCCATGGTCAACCATTTCTCCCACCAGCACCCACTAAAATCATTCAACATCCACGACAAGAACAAACATACGGCCTGCAAAGCCTGCGAGCAATACTTATGGGGTGATGTCTATGCCTGCCTCGGCTGCACCTTCTTCCTCCACAGATCTTGTGCCGAGTTAGATGGAGAGATGTATCACTTTCTTCATCCGTCCCACCGACTTACCCTCTATGCGGGGGGCTTGTACGGTGATGGGAGTTTCTTTTGCAACTGCTGCTTGGAAACCTCATCCGGCTTCGTGTACTTCTGTGAAGAATGTGATTTCAACCTCGACCCAGAATGTGCTGTTAAAACCCGATCTGCTCTCGATGACGGGGTAAGCGCCAAGGTTCAGCATTTTGCCCACGATCACATCTTGACTCTCTGTTTCTTAAAGGGTCACAATAGTCCCCAGTGCAATGCCTGTAAGCAGCCAGTCCGAGGTCTAGCATATTGTTGCCTTAGGTGTGATCAGTTCTCGCTCCATGTATCGTGCTTCCAGCTGCCATCGAAGCTGGAACATGAATTCCATCCGTCACATCCCCTCAATCTACGGAAAACAGCATTGGATGAGCACTTCACTTGCAATGCTTGTCGGAGAAAATGTACCGGCTTCAGCTTCCAGTGCACAGAATGCAGGTTCCACTTGGATGTGGAATGTGCTTCCATGAAGCCGACTCTGAAACACCCACGACACGAGCATAAGCTTGCTTATTTTAAGAGAACCATGGGGCTTCTCTGCAATGCTTGCGGTGAAAGTTCTAATGTTGACCTCTACCGGTGCATGCATTGTGATTTTAATCTTCACCACGATTGCCTTCCTCTACCACCGACAGTTGAACATAAATATTGTAGGGTTCCATTATCCCTCCGTGATAAATTCATTACCCCAGTATCTGACGGCGTAGGATACTGCGATTACTGTGAGCAAACAAGGAATCCAGAGTGTGGAGTCTACTATTGTGAAAAATCTGACTTTGCTGCTCACATCGAATGTGTGATCCCCCCTGTGAGTCTTCTGAACAAAATTCATAAACATCAGTCCGTGTGGATTTGTCTCAACCTTGTTTAATTCGAAGAGAAGATAAAGAACTATAAAGGAACTGATTAAAATTTTTAATCTCGATTTGCAGGTGGAGCCCAATAGAAAGAAACTGGTAAAGGATACTCAATTCAATGTACTGGATGGAGAAATTGCAAGTGCAAAAGAAGAGATAGAGGCCATGAAGATGCAACTGGAGGCCCTCATGAGGAAGAGAAACGATATAGCTCCTCTCACGGTTCGTGGAGCTTGAGGAGAGGACTCGGACAAGGCGGTTTCGTTTAATAGAATTTTCACCACCCCAAACTTCTTTGGATTGTATACTTCTTAAGATACATGTCTTTGGATTTGAATCTGCATAACAAAATTGATTTTAATGCTTTTGTGGTGCTAATATGTCCAAGGAGGATACATCTGTTGGCTATGGAATTTGCGCTCTTTCTTGATCACTGAAGTGATTAGTTACAAAATTTGCAAGTTGCGTCTATCCAGTGAAGTTTGTGGTTGCCTTGACTGCATTTTTTCCCTTGACAGATCCTGCTCTGAACTATACAGAGTCCATTCCCTTTGTCCTGATCACTTTCTCATCATCCAAGCAAAGTCCCCTCAGAGCGATTGGGAGAATCCGTTGCAGATACTGTTCAGAAGCCTCCTCTGGCTTTCTGTGGATCCATTTAGACAAGGAAATTGATCGTGCATTTTATAGGTGCTAGCTTCAATCTGTTATATTTTCCCCCAACAGAAAGAAACCTGAATATGGTCAAGAGGAACATTGGAACATTAAGATGAGGCTGAAACCGCCACTGTCAACCAGAATAAGGTTATGAATATGCAGCTGGGATTGTAACAGGAAGAAATCGTTCTTCCATTTGAAAGACCTCCCTGATTAAATCACATCGAATTAGGCTGCTCCGGTTCTTCATTCTCTAGTTTATTTTAAGGAGCATATGCACCGATGACCAGCATAAAAACTGAGCAAGAGAATGCATCCAGAGCACCCTTAAGGCGATAAACCACTGTAAACACAATTTCGCCGCAAATCATTTGGCAAAGTGGTCAACATTTATGCAGGCGGAGCCAGAGGGAAGGAGACCAATCCAAAACTGTCAGTCGAACATATTGAACAAGGAGATTGCCGGTCTAAAGTCAGAGATATAGATAAAGTCTGTAATATTGGAGAGATTCGTGAGAACATGAGGTGGACATGGGTTTGGAGATGCTGGAATTCGAGAAGGGAAGTTTGCAGGAGAGATCACAAGAAGAGGTGCTTTCACAAAAAGGGCATATTCTAAGTAATAGATGAACAGGACAATCTCTCTGTAGCAACTTAGGAAAACCCGTCCCTGTACACAAATTTCCAGGTTGAATCGGAGGAGAGCATGCTAGCCAAGTTAGAGAAAGCGGAAAAGGCAATCGCAAGTCCAGCACAATGTTTTTCATGGTACGGCTTGATTCTCGGCACAATGGGTTTGTTATTGGGATGTCTGTCAGAATCTAATATTACATTTTTGTCTTTCAAAAAACATACTAATATTTCATAATTACATTTCAGGTTCAAAGAGAAATAGATTTCTCACCCTTTTTCTGGCTGAATTTCTTCTTTTAAAAATGAGAGCAGCAGTAACAGCAATCCCACCACCCCGTTCAATGGCCTATTACAGTAAGTGAAGTCAGTATTCGCTCGAATCCGAGTTTAAAAGTCTCTTTTAATAATATTGCTTACTAGGGGACTCAAACCTGAGAATTCGACCTCTCGGTGGTAATACATTTTTCACTATACACTCTAATCTTTCATTCTAATCAATGCTACTCGCTTGAAAAATATGAACGCTAAAAGAATTTAGCTTGACAACCCAATGGACAACCACACCTGTATTAGTCACCTTTGACAAACCTCTTAAGCTCACATATACTGCACTGATTCTATCTCCTCATGATTTTCCATATGAACCACCAGAGATAGCAAGATTAGATGAGCACGTGGATGATTCAATACATCTTTCTCTTAAGGTACCATGTTCAAGAGTTTGATGGTAATTCTAATTTAAATACAACAGTTGTCCCAAATATCAATTTAAAAAGGATGATGAGATCGGCCGATTTCCAAACGGTCCCTAAATTTCATGAAAGCTTATTCATTCTTGATACTGGAACTACACACAACTTTGAAAACTTATCAAGATCACCAGTTTTGGTGGGGTTAGAGAAGATCAGGCTGCAGAATTTCTTCATACCCAACATAAGAGCAAACTTGTGAACTGGGGAAGGGTTTCAGTGTAGTGTTGCCATTTCTGACATGGAGCCAAGATATTTTAAATTTGATTCTCGTCAACGAGACTTCGCATGTATCCTATCCCTTTTGTAAAACTATGGACGTTTTATAATTAAAAAATAATAATTTTGTGAGTATGATAATGTCTCCAAGTTGCTTAGATATTGCAATTCTACATCATCACAATTTTACTGACTCAAAAGTTCACTGAATCTTCTAAGTCCGATCAGAAACAATCAGTTCAGATGAATTCCAGATTATATTTCTAATTCCTTGGTCTTATCACTAGCTGGGTAGAGTTTAGTGCTCGTACGCCATTATTATGGAGTAAATTAAAGAAAAACGTTCTGTCAATGAAGAAACATTCAGTGGGCTATCCGGATATTAGGTTTCTGATACAAGGTACTCCATATCTATCAAAAAAAAAAAGGGTAAATGCTTGGGTGATTATTGCTAATCTAATCACTTGTTGTAATATGATCGGTATTTCATCACGTTCTAGGATCGCCTAACATAATCTTTAATACGATGCAATGGAATGGAAATGGGTGTATTGACTTCAATGGAATGGAAGGGAAATGGAAATGGAATGGTGATTACCGTTCTATAGTTTGGTATTATCATCAAAATCTAAGGAATGGAATTGAATAGAGTCCGAATTATGCTTAAAATCTTGATATACCCTACGATAAGAGGAGACACCTTAATAATAATAAAATAAGAAAACTTTAAAAAATGAAAAATAAAAAGATGGGTAACTAATTATTTTGATACAGAAAATTAGGTCATCGAATGCCCATTAAACAGAAGACCGGACGGAATGGATTTGGGAAAAAGTGAACGAATGGTCGGCGGATTCACGGACCTATCGATTTTTAGGATAGCCAAACTAAGGAAAAGGAGTGGCGGACGGAATAGTGATTCCAACTCCATTCCATTCTGACCTACCAAATATGCAATAAGAATTTTTCATCTAGATGAGACTAGTGGATATTTGTTATATTGTTAACGATGAGATTCCTCCCTTATTCTCCTCTTATTCTTAACATTTTTAGGATGACAAGACCAGATTAAGCTGTTAGCGAACCGATCATACATTAATTAAGCGGAACCTAACATGTTTTCGGACACGAGGTGATGCATACCTAACAAATTAAGATTTGCACTTGTAATTCAAAGAAGAATTGTGCAGACATAATTGGGTCTATTTATTCAAAACACACGGTCTCCTATCTGCTTATTTTAGCTTAGTCTCGAGTCAAGTGCACTAATATTTGATTTATTCAAAACATTATACAATAATTTATTTATAAAGATTATAATTGGTGCAAACAACGGTAGTTTTTTTTTTCTCGGTGCACAGAGAGGTACATAAACCTAGAAATGGTAGAATGAATAAGAGATAAAAAGGGGCAAGTGAAGTTTCACGGGTGAGATCAAACTCATGACCTAAAGGTAAAAGCAATACCAACTGTATTAAACTCTCTTTTTCAATAATTGGTTTTTAATAATACTTGTGCTTTGGCAAAAAAAAAGGAAAAAGATAATAATTGGTGCTAATTGGACGCGACGACGGACATGGGATGATTCAAGTATTTTATTCCATTTTCTTCAATTCCATCTTGAATGTTTTTTAATTCCAGAACCCACCATATATTTATAAGTGCTGAATTATGTTGTATTGATTGGACCTTTGGCGAGTTGACGACTAGGTCAGGAGGAGATGTCGGATGTCGGATTTACGGGCTTATGTCATTGAGAGATAACCGGAGATGGGTTCGGATTTACATTAGAGATTGTCATAGTTAGACGCTCGTATATTATATTATTAATAATTGACCTTACAAGAGACCGAGTCCCTTTTCCACCCAAAAGTCTAAACTATTAGATGGTGATGCACAATCATCTTATAAACACATTATGGTCATCTTATATGATCGATATGGGATCTAACAATAAAAAATAGCCTTCGGCACCTAAAAAGGAAAATCGGATATTGGGTGACGACTTTTTTTAATAGTTGACCTAAAATAGAATACACCAATAGTTCAATCGTTTTTTATATTCCATATTTAACCAGTGATAAGGTCTTATAAAAAAAAACTAGTAATAAGAAATAAATAATGGTGGAGAAAAATAGTTTATATGCTCATAATTAACTTCATTTGTAGATCTTTCTCATCATCATCCACGTGCCACGTGATATCTTCTTATTATTCGATGACCCTTAATTATTTTTACTCTTCTCTTATCAACAGAAGTCAGTATCCAACTTGCGGTACTCTCTGAAAACCCCATGCTTTGTTTTATGCCACTTTGTATGATTTTTCATACACTTTACTGAATTAAGCATCGGACCGTCACTATTGATTTGGCTCTTTCTTGTATTGTAGGGAATAGGAATGTAAAACTTCAAATGGTTCGAGCTTGGTGGTTTTTGGTGAGAATTGTCATGCCCTAACTTTTTTTAGTTATCTTTTCCGACGTAAAAAACTGCACTAAGAATAATTTAAGAATTATGAAAACGGACCGCTTCGAGTGTAGCTTTTTAGGTGATTTTTCTAGGCCTCGACTTTCAACATAATAATATATTAAATATTAAAATAAGACTCATTAAAATAAATGAGAGATGTTAATTATAAATATTTTGATGTATTATTAAGTTAAATAAAATAAATATAAACTAAAATTTAAGTTTAAAAGTATTAAATATATTATTTTTATTCTCAAAATCTAATAATAAGATGAATTATTAAATATAGTGTTATATTTTTAGAGGATTTCGAGTTGGTCTCGTGCTCGTTGGTTTTTTACCCTAAAAAACCATTCTAAAATTATACCGGCTCCATAAAATCGGATTTTTCAAGTAAAATTGGGTCGAATTTTTTAGGTTTCCAATTTTTTTTTTTGTTTTCATTTATATCCCTAGCACGAATAAGAGAGATAAATTGGTGAAGACACGCTGACAACTATCAGATTATCTGGCGAGGAATCTTGTACCCTTAGCCAAGTGAATCCTCTTTTACCAATTAGTATTCTAGAAAGCATAGTTGCTATCCGTACACTTAAATAGAACGGAATAAGCAAATTAGCCTTTTATTTTATATATATATATATATATATTTTTTTTTTTGTTGCCTACCCAATGTCCGATACTCGAAAGTTAGCTGACTAATCCGGATTCGAGGTACTATCAGGCAGTTTCCCAGTGACCCCTCCCAAGAAGGTATATATTTGACTTTTAATCATTTTAATGTTTCGGAAAAGTTTGTAATACAACTTGACTATTCATTAATTAAAATGGGTAGTCTTTTTTTTTTTTAAACTATTACCCTTTTAAGTATAAAGACATAATTATGTGATGATGTCTCCCTCAAAATCAACGTTGCTCAGTGATCCTAACTAATCAACGGACATAAACAAAGCAAAGCACCGCCGCCAGCATTCATCTCTAACAACCGACGAATATGCGTTTGCGTAGCCACGGGGCTCCACCACATGACTGTGAACTGCTGAATGATCCTGGCCGTCATTTGAGGTGAGGAACATGAAACAAATAATAATCAATAAGTGAATGATTAAAATAATCACTATTAATTGAAGTAATTTATTATGAGGCAAACTTTTCTTACCTTTTGTAAATGGAGTAAAATAATTAATTCGTCCGTAGAGATGCATTTTGTATCAATTTAATCCGAAAAAATCTTAGATATTCTTGTCACACAGTGATGTAGTAGGCAAATAACCAATTAAATTCTTCTGGTTTGTAATAATTAAGAGAACTGTTTGGGTGATTAACACCAATTTACTCGTCTATCAAAATCTGATTGATATTTCCTCGCACATATGATAGTGAGATGAGATCATCTGAGAGTTTCCCATTTCATCCTCCTGCCATTAAGTTTATCTTATTAAACATCAGTTTCTTCCTTTTATATATTAAATTCAATATATAAATTTCTTATAATTTAAAATTTTTAGAGTCTCTCAGCAGCTTTTTTTTTTTGATAACTAAGACATCCGAGTGCCTTTTTGACATGACTAGCAGTGATTACTGTACCTCCTTTTCGGGGCACACATAATAGCCTGCAAATCATGGATGTCAAGTAAATCAGGATAAATTCTGACAAGCTCATATTCACAAGGGATCAGACCCATGACTCGAGAAGTAAGGAGACCCTTGCTTACCACTAGGGTGGTCGAGGAGGCCCGTCTGTCAGCAACTAAGCCCCGCACTTATTTCACAACACTTTTGTTATTTAGCCAAAAAAAAATCACAACTTTTCTTGACCAAAAATGGGCGAGCAACAGTAATCAATGGGAAATAAAATCTAATTGCTCTGATTAGTAATAATTATGATAACCATTCGGATGACACCTGTCTAATCATTTGTTACAATTTAATTAGCACTTTCTCACATCACGTGATATGAAATAACCTATAAGGGCTATTCACTCGTGGATAGCAAACATGTAAATATTCCATAAAGCATGGGCACTTTTCAACAAAGGGAAGATCATTGGGAAGGATTTTGGTGGAAATTGATTCTCTCCACCTGAGGAGAAATTCTTGTATTAAATGACATTAATGCGTGACAGTGTTTAAGTCATCTTATGGTTGTTGTTTTTATTTTTAGGCCACATAAAAAATTATAAAAATAGTTTAATTTAATGAGTTGGTGCTATCACTAAGTATTATTACATGGTGACACTATTACGTATAAAATCTCTCTTGTCTAAGAGGCCCGGCGAAGAATTGAGCGCTGCTAGACTTCCACTCCTGCGAGAGAAACTATGGAGCTAAATCTTTCTAGTAGTGAGGCTATCCACCGGAGTCTTTCTCGTTCCAAATCAGTACATTCGCGCCATCATGAAGAGAAGTCAATGCTGAATATTCCATACCAAAAAGATGTGATCTTTATGGATTACTAAGTTGCAAGAATATGCCGGGGAATAAAGGGTTGCTCGATCAAGATACTGTTTTACATGGAATTTCTATGTGATGTGTATGTACACAACTGAAGGAGTTACCCCGGTCTTACTAAGAGTTTCGGGCCGACTGCTCACCACTTGACCCGACTCAACTATCACCAGCCAAATCCGACCCCCTTGCAGAGCAATTAGTCAAATGACCGACCACAGGTAATGGTACAAACTACCATGGAGGTACCTGAAACTTCTTAGACCTCTTCACGCACTCGTATTATCCTTCTGTATTTCACAAGCAGTTTACTCTTAGTCGAAGCTCAAAAAGGGTAACTTATCCACTTGAAGTACGTGCTGAGATATATAAATCCCACATCGGAGAATTGATTAATTGAAACCTGGTTTATAAGAGAGCGGGTACCACTATCCTATTAGTTTGAACTTTTGGAGTTGATATGGACCCAACCTCTCGTGGTCCGTTAAACCCAAGACCAGAAGAAAAAATGTCTGGCTCGTGGTTAGTTGTCCCCCGTCGCCCGCTTACAGAAGAAAAATACCATGCTTAGGATTAGTTGTTGAGGGCAGGTGTGGACATGGGCCCAATTTCTTGTGGGCCAGATGAAAATTTCATAGTATGCACCTCAAACTTCTTAGACATCTTGGCGCTCTTGTAAAAGTGATTTCTATAAGACGGTCTACACAATTTTAATGCTAGGCACTTCGCATGGTCCCCGACGCCAAATAGTATCATCATACCAATTATTGTATGAGATTATAGTAAGGGAAATTGTACGGATCAATTTACGTAACACTATGCCGGAAAAAAATGATTATGAATAGTTAGATTATTTTATTTGATTTGAATGATTGATTGTGAACTGTTAGATTAAACTACTCAACGGTCTAGATTTGTATAGTGAAAACTTCCGTTTTTAAACCTAATAATTTGTGATTGGTTTACGTATTGGTAATTCATCTCACTCTACTCCATCATGTCATTGTCATTATTCCACTCCCAGATTTATTCAATATATAATATTTAACGAGCTTACTGTATAGATTTTTATTCAGATTTTGATATATATAACGTTTATCATCGAAAATTATAAACGATTTACATATAAAATCGGAAAGAGATTCAAATAAGGAACTCTTATGTATTAAATATTGAATACTTGCTCTAGGGAGGAGGTAGACAGGTTGGGTTGTCTTAAAATTGAACCTAAAAAATTGTAAAAATTTTATACTTATAATTCTGGTGAGATTTACATAACCAGTTTTTATATATTATATAATGAATATTTGATCGAGGAGAAAAAGATTTTACATTCCTGATAAGAAAAAAAATTAATTAAATCAGATTAGTAATAATTAAATTAATTATTTAAATAATTAATATTAAATTATTCATTTCTCATAATTGCAGCGATATTTCTCGCTTGAGAATGATTAAGAATTTCTCCAAGTGAGAGAGACGGGTTGGGTTTGTCTTTGTTCTGTTTTGTGTCAGCTCTTTGGGGAAATGCAGACATCATGATCAACATCGAGAGGACAAAAGACGGCGATGGCTTGGGTCAATCAGAACATCTTGTGATTCACTCGGTCGTGCTGCTTCGTTTTGCTTTCGTCCGTCACTTCTCTTTCCTTCTCCACCGCACCCTGCGGTGGTTCCATCCACAGCCGCCTTTCCAACATTTTCTGTATCAGCTCAGGTCGTCTCGTCGGAAGTCATCGAGTTTCGCCTGGCCCAGCTCATTCGTCGGGTCCGGTGAGTCCATGTTCGTTATCTGGTTGCCCGCTTGTGTATCGTTGCTTCCTCGGGCCGGCGGAAACTTGCTGTCTGTTGGATGGTTTCTTTTCCGGTCCTTTCGTCGATTCAAATTGCTGTGGTCTCGGCGGAGCTGGGTTGAAGTTTTGAATGGGTGTGGAGTGGCTGAGTCGTGATTTTGTATTATTTCATTGGTTGTTGTGAAGCTGAAGATTTGTGGCATGTTCAGTTGATTGAAAAGGAGAATCTGATTGACTAATTCCTGTGTGCATATGTCTTTTTCTGAAATTTATCTTGGCTCAGCTTTATATATGAATATATAGAGATCAAGTTCAGTACTTTTTCTCCTTTGCAATTTTTTCTAAGAAAATTCTTCAGTGATAATGGTGAGAATCTGTGATTTTTGGGGGCTGCAATTAGAGCTCTTGACTGAGGAACCGATTGATTTGAATGTGATGATTATGGTTTGAATGTTGAATATGCAGTTAACGTTTGAGTTTGTGCATCTCTAGGTTATATGCTTCTAGTCGAAGTCATTTAGTTATTGCTTCTGATTTGACCAGTCATAGTGTAACCATCAAGTTTTGCTATTGAGCTTGGACTTCAAAATACTGATATCCGTGGCCTCTTTCAGCTCTCTGTCATCTAGGAAACTGAAGTTGATCCATCGGTCCCATCATGATCTGTGTCCTTTCAGACCTATCTGCTCTACATATAGCAGCATGCTCTGTCCTCTATTGATTTCGTTCACATGTTGGGATGAATTTGAAGAGAGGCGCCCAATATTTCCTGAGTGTGATGTGGAATAAATGATATCACTTGTCACGAATAATTATTCAGCTCTTGACTTGAAAGATTTTGATGCAGGTGTCAGGAAGAAGTTGAATCATTTGAAGGCATCCAAAGCAAGAATACTGTTTGACGCAGTTTTCTGCAGCATTTTGACAGAAACAAGTGACATATCATTGCTTACTAAAGATTTCAAGGGATAGAGAAAACGATGACGAATGGTGTGTCCTCGCGAACAGCTCAGACATTCTCACACAGGACCTCTGGACACCTGTTCTCACCAGCTCCTGCTCTTGGCACTGATGCTTACTTTTCTCCAGCCGCTTATGAATCACAGCATCAAAGCCATTTGCCTCATTGTCCATTTATTTCTGTTCCATCCATCGATGAAGTGCCTATGCCACTGGAGAGTTCTGCCCATTCAGAGGGACAACCTACAAAGTTGGTTAATTTCCCTGAAGGAAATAGCGAGGTCTCATGGAGTACTGATCAGTTCCAGGGTTTTCTAGATTTCTCTGATGTTGTCCCTATCCAGAGTTGTCCGGCTACACAGAGAGAGACCAGTGAGAATGTCTTGCCATCTGATGACAATCTGCCATCTGATGACAATGCTAAGAGAAGTGACTGGCAGTGGGCTGACCAGTTGATGTCTGTTGAGGAGGTATTTGACCCAAATTGGACTGAACTTCTTGCCGATGTTGATGTGACAGAGCCAAAAGAGAAGGTTCCTTCTTCGACTCATTACTTAGTTTAGCACAGAGAAGGCTCATGGAAGTTGATAATAATCTATAAGATGGTTGCAGCGCATTGTGATAACTGAATCTTCCTTTAAGGTCATTTGACAAAATGAAGTGTTTTTGGTCAAACTTTCTATAAATTATACAATGCAGGAAAATCTTTTTTAACTTTCAGAAGTGTTTGATTCGATATTGTTTATGTGGTTTGTACAATTCATCGTGATAGAATCCACAAAGGAATTTTCCTTTACCTCTATTATTCCCAGACTAAAACAGAGACAGCCCCAAATGTTTATTCTCTTGCTATGAGAAACCAGATTACCCCTCTTGCTTTTGCCTGCTGGCACCTTTCATCTGAATTGAGAGATGTGAGCAGGTACTGGAAGTATTTCCAGATGCCCGTGAGCAACAGCCACAAGTCCATCAAGATCAGATCATTTCTACTCCACCTGGAGAATTTTCTTCGGACGTTAATCAGTTGTCTGCCACACCTCAAAGTAAGCCGCGCATGCGATGGACACCAGAGCTTCATGAGTCCTTTGTAGCTGCTGTCAATCAGCTTGGGGGCAGTGAGAGTAAGTATTTTCATTTCATGTGCACCTTAAAGAGCCCTCCTGACATTTAACATGGCTTGCTTATCTGTTTTATTATGATATTTTATAGTTGCTACTCCAAAGTGTGTCCTGAAACTCATGAATGTGAAAGGGCTTACGATTTATCATGTGAAAAGCCACCTGCAGGTAATTTGTTACCTATTCATCCAGTAAATACGTAGATTCAGTCATTTTCTTTTGGCATCAATGTTTTATTTATCTATTGTCTTCTGGATTTCAGAAATACAGAACTGCGCAGTACAAACCACAGTCATCAGAAGGTGCTGAATGCTGTCCCTTTTTGTTCTTCTCTGAGTGTTCTTATTTTTGGAGTTCAACAGTTGGCAAAAAAGTATCTATCATCTTCAATAGACTGTGCATGGCAATTATCTTTGGATAGAGTAATCACATGTGCCGATAAGCATCTTGCGGAGCCATTTTTGTCAGGCCTTTTAGCTGCCTACGGATATTCTTTGGTTTCATTTATTGCTTATTGTCCATCCCTTCCCCTCGTTGTCCCTCATGTTAGATAGTCAATGATCAAATGGCTGGCTAAATTCTCTTTACAGGAGGATCTTCAGAGAAGAAGACGAGTACAATTGATGAAATGAAATCTCTCGACTTAAAGACGTAAGCCAGTAACATTCTCTTCACATTCCAGTATGCTAGCTGTTAAACCTGTCACATTTAGCATCCTCATTTGTAGCTTTTGTTCTGTCACCTTATTACTACTCCAGTCATAATCTGTCTATATTATGGCTAAGGAGAAATGTCATCGCAGGTTTTCTGTATGACTGTGACTTTTATCTAAGCAAGTCTTTGCATATTAAATTTATTTCTGGAATTAATGTGTTGCATGCTATTTTTTGATGTGCAGGAGCATAGGAATTACCGAGGCATTGCGCTTGCAGATTGAAGTGCAGAAGAAGCTTCATGAGCAACTTGAGGTTAGATTTTGTCTGAGGTTTCTCTTTCTCTTGGTCTCTGAGATCTTCTTAAGAGATGCCCAGAGAGTGAGGGACAGAATTCCTGCCCCCTAACTCTGCAGTTCCTGAAATCTTTGCCGTTGCCACTTCATTTCTTCAGATTCAAAGAAACCTGCAGCTGCGGATTGAAGAACAGGGGAGGTACCTGCAAATGATGTTTGAGAAACAAAGGAAGCTGGAGAGTGAAGGTTCTAAGGCTACTTCATCTGCTGTCAGTGATGATGCCTCTCCAGGTGCTGCTATTCAGTCTGATTCCAAGAATGAGAGAGCAGAAACACCTGATCAGAATTCTCCCAAAACGGAAGTCAATCCTTCAGACCCGTCTCCAGGTGGAAGTTCTCCAAGGGGAAAGCATAAAATGCAAGAAACGAGAACAGTTGAAGAGATGGGACCCTCCTCCCCCAAAAGAGCGAGGGGGGATAAATTAAGTTGATTAGGCAGAGCTGCTCCTGCTCTGATTTACAGACCTGTGGAGCAGATTATTTGTTTTTCTCTTTTCCTGCTTCTGCAGGTGACAGCTTCGAATTTCAGTTTCCAGTTATTCGTATTCTGGTGAAGCACATTTGCTGCTTGAAACCCAGTGCCCTGGGACTCGGAGCACTCAAGTGGCTTTATGATTAATTGTCCACAAGAAGCTGTTTACAACCAGTCATCATAAAGAATAATAGCCCACCATTTTCATGGTTTCATTGGCCGATTTGCTTGCAATTTTAGATCAACCGGGGACTGTTTATCGTTGATACCAAGAGTGTTCTACATTTGATATATCGCATTTTTGCTGAGTTTTCAGAGAGACAGGGCTGCTTTACAATGACAATCCAAAAAATGCTTTACAATTTGAGGTCTTTTGCATTTCCATGTTTGGTCCCTCTTCCTCCTTTCCGCAAGCCAGGTCATCTCTCTTTTCCATGAGCTACTTCAGCTCCTTCTTTAGTGCCTCTGAATTCATCTGCATTGCTACTATTTTCTCCTCCTTTTTCTCTACCTCAGCCTCTAGACTTAAAATTTTGTGGTCCAGTCTCTTCAGCTCAGCCCGTCTCCTCTCCTCTATTTTCACCTGGAAACGGTAAACCAACATATTTAGTCCGATCAGCTGGTCCCTTCAAAAGAATTCTTCCCTGAATTTGCAGTAAAAGATTCGACAATTTCACACATAAACTTCTCCAGCCTCTAGCCTTCTCAAGTTATAGTTTTCTGATCATGATTGACCTAGGGGTCTGATTCTGAAAGTCCTTTTCATTTTATGAAGGAGCTTGACGATAAAGCCTCAATCTTCCAAAAATGCAGAGATGAGACGGTGGAATGTGGACTTAACTAGGGTATTACACACCCAATATGGACAGTAAACTCACAATCATAGCAGTAAGCACCGCAGTCCAGTCTCCTTGTTTTCTCACATGCTTGGCAGTGTTGCTCGTCATGAGGATATGGAACATACTTGTCACGCAGGGAAAACGGGTGGGGGTGACAGTCATGTTTGATGGAAAGAGCTAGAACATGGATGCAATCATAGTGAACATTAAAATTGCATTTCACACAGCGATATGAGTCGGCCCGACAATTCTCGCCAAAGTAACTGCACTTGCTCCAAACATCTCCCCCAGAATCAGTTAGGTCATGCTCACGGGGCTGGTGTTTTGCTGTCGGGGGGAATCTCCTTGAGTCGTGCTGGTGGGCAGGATTTGTGGATGAAGAACTTGCTTTCAGGGCAACCGTAGACTTCCCCTGATATGTTCTCGCCACATGCTTTGCAACAGATCCGCGGATTCTCCATTTTCACAGAAAAAGGAGCCAGCCGGCGCTTATGGGAAAAATCGTTCGGTCGCTCCACAGTCTTTTTGCTGGTTTTCAGAAGGCTCCAAGGAGGCACACCATACATCGATGCTGAACTTGCACTTGTTGCACTTGTACATGAAAAGACCGTGCCAGCCAGCCTGAGGATGAGCGCAACAGACATTGAGGAGTAGCTTGCCTTGCGGAAGAGGGTGAGATGGTGCTGGGGATGGAAACGGTGTCGAGCTATCTCTCTGGGCAGGCGAGCACACGATTCGTGGAGATAGAAACTGCAGGCAAGACACCCATAAATCGAGCCAGAGATCATCTCTCCACATACTCTGCACTCGGCCTTGGCCAACATGTCCAAACTGAAGGGAGTGAGAGAATGGTCATGAGCAAAATGCCGAATGTTCTCCTTCTCCTTTTCCTCCTTCAAATGGTACAGTGTTGAAGCTGCAACTGCCATGTCCATGTAGAAAGAGCGCTTGTCGCAGTCGCACGCCGGTTTATTTTATCACGGGCACCGACAAGAGTAGCTGTGAGCAATAGACCGGGTGCTTTGGGTGGGCGGGGTGACCGGTCTTGGGAGGCAACTTGGCACACGACTTGTGGAGGAAGATGTTGCAGTCCCAGCAGCAGCAGGTCGGGCCGTTGAAATATAGATTGCAGAAACTGCACCGGACGAAACTGTTCCTGCTCAACTCTCGCAAGATCAAGGCGTGTTCAGGATGACAAATATGTCAAAGACACGTCGCCATTCCGGATGGAAACGCAAAGCTGACAGCCTGAGGGTGGTTGCAAGAGGGCTTGGAGGGGCACTATAAATTAAACATGGAAAAGCAGAGTTAGTTCGAATTTTTTTTCACAAGCTTTGTTTATCAAAAAGCAGGCGCCTCCTGCATTCTATGACTTCGCTTTCACGGCCGACATCATTTGCTCTCACCTTTCACATTAATTGTTCCCTTTTTAGCTTTCATATCATTACCTAATCTAATGTTGTCTTTTTTCCCTGAAATTTCCTTTCCAACTACAACATCATTAGAGGAGAGAAGGCCTTGCATGTAACGGGTTACTATATATGTGGTGTCATAATTCAATTAAATGGAGCCATTTTTAGGTTTTTTTCTTTTAGATTTTATTTAAAAAATCTTTAAAGTAATTAAATCTTATTAGTTTATAATATCATATCAACACTGTCACATGGTACACCTGTTATAAGACTCTTTGCATTAGAGAGACGGTGCTCAATGGCTCTTTCTTTTTTTTGCAAATCTACACTTTGGTCCTCAATATTTATGCGAGCTAACACTTTAGTCCTTATTCTTTTCCTCTTCTCCAATATTTAGATCCACAATGTCGTTTAAGAATTAAGATACTGTTAATTCTTCCTATGTGGCATCCTTGTTTGCAGTAGAAGGTCGGAGATATGATTTTTTTCAATACCCAATACCAAAACAACGTGGTTTTCGTTTAATAGCCACTGTCTGGTTTTCGTTTAATAGTCACTGCCGGCAACCCCCACCGCACCTCCTCCCTCCTCTTCCACTGACAACTGCATATTCAAGCAAATTACCGGTGGCACAACAGATTTTCCTCGTCCTCCTCCTCACTTGTCTTTCGACTTTTAATCGTAACAAAACAGATTTATGAGAGCAGCAGTTGTCTCCTCCGTCGGACAAACTGTTGTTCTCCGTCGACCAATCTCTGCCTCCTCCGAAAGTGATAACCAAACCCCATAAATCGGTCGCACAAAATTTTAACCGGATTTATATTTTACATCAGGTCGCCTCACAAAAACATAAAAGTTCAAGAAGGTTTAAAGCAATTACATACAACAAATATCAAGCTTAGCCTCAAAATTAGGAATAGACGCTGCAGGATGTCATCTAGCATTATCTACAATGTGAAAAGGCAGATGGATTTGGAGTGGCAGTCTTTTGCAATGAAAACTTGGGCAATCTTCTGCTTTAAACATTGCAAATCCAACGTAGCTTTATAATAATGGGCGGGAGTGATCTGCCCTTCCAACTTGTGGCAGTAGGAACACGAGGAATCCTGACTTCAAAAAGGCAGATAAACTTTTCTTCTCATATGTCTAGCTTATTTTATTGCACCAATGAGTATAGAACATGCAGAAGTTGCAACCATATGCTAGAGCTCAAACATTGGTAACTTCACGAAAGGAAGTGAAGTTTCAGAAGAAAGATGGAATAACTAAATCAGAAGGCGCTGATAAGTGCGCAACAGTATTGATGCAGAAATAGAGCAAGGGGAAGGAAAATAATGTCACAAAGAGAGTGAGGCTGTGAATTTGTAAAAAGAAATCAGGCTACCATAAGAAGCTGTTTACAACCTGTCATATTAAAGAATGATAAGCCATCATTTTCATGGTTTTGTCGGTTGACTTGCTCGTGATTTTCAATCAACCGGAGAACTGTTTATAATCGATGGCAAGAATGTTTCATGTCATAGGAAACAGTTCCGTATGATAAGGCCAAAGTCGAACTCTAGAGTGGACTAGTTTTGTTTACAATGTCATCAAGATCTTAAATTACTCGAATGAATTTTATTAAGGATACTGTAGCTACCGGGTGGCGACCGCTGCAATGTTCCTGAGAGCTTAGAGCTGACCCGGGGGATTCAGCCAGGATCCCTCTCAAGGCCAAGATCAATCAGACCGAGCCTACGAAGTCATGGTAAAAGAAAAAGCCAAGATCGAGCAACTAGGTGATCGATAATGCTTGCTGTAGCTGATAGTACGAGGGGCAGCGGCTGCTTCAATGCAGTCACTGCAGCATCCTCTATATAGCAGCAGCGTCATTTCATCAAGTAGATGATTGCCTAAGTCCAAACACAAAAGAAACATAAGAAAGTCTTTATCATCGTTACAAGTTACAAACTCAAAATGAGACCACAACAAAAATTTTCTGATAAGGGGTGCCACCAGAGTGAACCAGACTGAGTGAGGCCTATTCTAAAATTGACACAAGTACTCTAGGATGGCCTCGGATGGACTTCAGTTTTAACCTCCACTGGGAGAAACTTTGGCGGAAATTGGTCAGAGGATGAACCTCTGTCATTGTCACACCAGGGACTGACCTGTGAAAGTGGATTTTCTTTCTTTTTCTTGCTGAGTTTTCAGAGAGAAATGGTTGCTTTGCAATGAAGACCCAAAAATCTTGAAGAGTTTCCATGTCAAAGATACAGCTAACAGCTCATCATGAATCTTGAAAATCGTTAATGTTTAACTTCATCAAATTTGGCATCAACTGGGCAAAATCTTACTTTCATCAAATTGTCGTCAAGAAGATGCTACTGCAGAGAGCAAAGCTTGGATGAGCTAAACAGGGTGGTGAGGCATTGATGGCATGTATAAAACAAAGAATACTCCGCACAGAAAACAGAAGCTTACCATGTGTACATGCATAGGTTCTTTTTCCACAAGATCGCTCGAATGAAAACATGGCTTACTGAAATCATTAGAAAGCTAAACAGTCAGACGAGTGACATGCAAGTGAGTGAGTTCCATTCCTTTAAGCCCTTGGCATTTCCATGTTTGGTCCCTCCTTGTCCTCTCCGTAACCAAGGTCGTGTAACACCTCAGATTGTTGAAGGGCCAAACTGTAATATTAGGAGGACCACTTTAACAACTATCAAAATCGAGGGACCAAAGTGCAAAATCAGCTTCTTCCTCACCCAAACTTATCTGCTGCTAACATAAACAAACAGAAGAAAGGAGTGATGGCTGACGATTGCAGCCATGATCCCGAATAATCCGGACCCCAACAGAAACACCTCACTATCTTTGACATTACATAACAAAGGGTTGGAGTTTATATGTGTGTTGTTCCTTGTTTTGAATAGCACAAAGAGGAGAAGAGATGGAACGAAGAATTGTTGACAAAGCCAGAATCGAAGTTTGATCTCGTCTTTCTCAGCCAAAGTGATCCCTTCAGCATCCAGGTAATCTGAAAAACTCTTTTCCATTATTTTATTCTTAGTTGCAATTTAGATATAGAGAGAGAAAGCTTCAATATGTCAATAATGGCGATTCTCGTAGAAAGCTTAAATGGCCAAAATATTTACATCTTTAGGTTGCTCATAACCTCAGGAAACTAGGGCATTTTACGGAATTCGATTCCATTGAGCGGCTTGTAAGAAATCATGTTTCAAAATTTTGAATTTTTGTGATGAACTGTGATTTTGAAACAACATTTTCGGGCTCATTTCTTCATCTTTTTGTGTTACGTTTGATTCTAAACCGTAAATTACACTTCAAAGTTTGATTCTAAACCATTTGAACATCTGTAGCTCGAGATATAGGTCCGTGAAGTCAACCTCTCAAAATGCCTGAAACTGTCCTTTTTTCATTTTATCGAATAGCCGATTTCGACCAAGATTTTTGAACTGATTTCTTCACTGTTTAGTGCTCTCTTTGTTTCTAAATTGTAGTTCGTGGTTCAAGCTTTCCTGGTACACCAATAACTCCCGATTTGGAGGTCTGTGGACTGAGATATGAGTCTTCAAAGTTGGCCTCTTGAACAACCCGATTTTATTTCATGATCAAAACCCGATTTTACGCCACCTCTTCCAATCAAATCATCCATCTTTTGAGCCAGAATTTATTTCCAAATTAAAGTTCGTGATGTAAGCTTTTCATAGACATCGAGAACACTAGATTTAGTGGTTCGAGGAGGGAGAACCGACTCTTCAAAGTTGTTTGGTTGTACAGCCCGACACTGAAAATTTTCAAACGAATTAAAACTTTGAAAGTCCCGTTTGGCCTGATCTGAGCTCTAATTTCAACTATTTTTGTACTGTTGATCTCGTAATTGAATTTACTATTTTATGTGAATTTTCAGGATTTTTAGGAATTATTTTATTTTCTTGGATTTTTAGAAAATAATGGATTTTTATCGATCTTAGATGTTATAAAATTATTACTGAGCCCTAAATACTTTATGGTAATAGTTTATGGAATTTTATCAATCAAAGTATGAAACATATTATTTAGAAACTGATCTGAGGGGATTACTTTATTAGTTGAAGAATTTTCAGGACCGCCTAAGATATTTCAGAATATTGTATAGTAATGTATAGTTTCAATTATAGATTCTTCTTCTGATTTGGATCAAGTCTCTGAGCTCTTAATTATGGGATAGTTAAGGTAAGTAACTTGGGACTCACTTCTATTGTTTGTGAAATTATGAAATGTTATTTTGTGCATATCATGATTTTTATCCTAAAACTATTATATTTAATAAAATGAGCATGGATTATGATTTATGATTTTTAAAATGAAGATCAAGTATCAAAAAATTATGTAAGTGCAATTCTATTGAAAAATGCATAAATTGTTTGATGATTGAATGATTGATTTTATATATTGTGAAAGATAAATTATTTATGTGAAATTATATAAATTTACTAAATTATGGAAATTAGTTTAGATTTGAATTATATTATATTTTTGATTTGAGGCTCATCTGTCTAGTATGTACGAGTATTGCAATACGTTAAACGCGCTAGCTAGCAAATTATCTAAGTCGAACCAACCACGCAACCAGCAGAATCTCTGGGTTGGATCGGCGACTATACTGGCTGGTCTGTGTGACAGGACGGAGTGTCACCATAGTATTAAAGACAATGAGTGTAAAATGTCTGACTTTGATTATTAAAATTTTCGAATACTGAAAAATCTCTTAATGAGTCATATGACTTGAAATTATTATCCAAACGATTTATGGATATTCTGAAATACTTCGACATGTATCTTTTTCTAACTGATGAGACTTTGAGTTTTATGAAATACAAAGGATTGTTTTGAACTAATTGTTATGAACGAGAAAAAGTTTATTTGGATGCTTGATCCTGTAGAAGTGAGAACCAGTTACTTATTGAGCATGTGGAGCTCATCCCATTTTCTCTATATTGTTTTCAGATCCTAAATCAGAAGAAATTTAGGAGAGTAGCATCTAGCAGGGTCGCTCGAAGATCAGGTGCCTAAAAGATTATCTGGATTTATTCATAATGTTCTTCCCTTTTATTAGTATTGAAAACTTCCGATATTTGAATAATTTTAGAATTTTTAAGTGTAAATCTTTGCTTTAATATTGAATTCTATTATCAGACATATTAATCATCGATTCTTATGAAGAGGAAAATTTGAAAATACTCTGAATTAAAAGTGTGTTAATTGCCTTCGTTTACTATGGGACCAAGTCAGATCTATTAGTGAACGGCCAATCGCGATCCCATTCGTTGGATCGAAAATGGGGCGTGACAAGTGGGCTCTCTTTACACCGAGCTCCTTCAATTCCACTTTCATTGCCTCTTAAAGTTCATCTGCATTTCCCCAAGTTTTATCTCCGTTTTCCCTATCCGAGCTTCTATCGATGAAATTTTAGATTCCAGAAACCTCAACTTGGCCAGTCTTGTCTCCTCTATTTGCACCTGGAAATGGTAAACTAATATACTTAGCCAAATACAGTTGGTCCCTTCAAAAGAATTCTTCCGCAGACAAACTTCTTTAAGCCTCAAGCATTCCTAAGTTATATTTTTCTGATCTCCATTGACTTGGTGTTCTAATTCTGAATGTCATTTTCATTTTACAAAGGAAATGGCGATATAAATTCTTGACATCGGGCTATGCATACTGAATTCCAAGGTTCTGATATCGATTGTTACTCATCCAGTTCCTTCAAAAAGCCTCAATCTCCATTAAAGTAAAATTCATAGATGAGTATGAAGGATGCAAATAATGGAATGTTGGACTTGTCCAGGGTATTACACACCCAATATGGGCAGCAAAGTTGCATTCTGCACAGTAGTAAACACTGCGGTCTGGTCTCCTTGTTTTCCTCACACACATCGCAGTATTGCTCGTCATGATTTTGAACAAACTTGTCTCAGAGGACCAACGGGTGGAAGTGACAGTTGTGTTCGATGGAAAGAGGTAGAGCGCGAATGCAATTATAGTGAACATTAAAATTGCATGCCACACAGCAGTTAAAGTCGACCTTGCAGTTCTCACCACAGTAGTTGCAATCATTGCAGCACTTCTCTCAAAATAAGTCAGGTCATGCTCATGGGACTCAAGCTTTGTTGTGATGCCGTGGTCCATATCAGGAAAGTGCACCATCCTCATGGGCGGTTCCTTCGGGCAGGATCTGTGGAGGAAGAATTTGCAATCATGGCAGCCGTAGGCTTCCCCTGATATTTTCAAGCCACAGGCTTCACAATGGATAGCCGCATTCAATATTTTCACGGAGAAAGGAGCCAGCTGGTGCTGATGGAAAAAATATTCAACCATTCTGCAGTCTCCTTTCTGGTTTTCAGAAGGCACCTTGGAGGCGCATCAAACATCGAGGTTGAAATGGCATTCGTTGCACTTGTATGCTGAAATGCCGTGCCAATCTTTATAACGACATATGTGGCAGTAGACGTTTGCCTTGTGAAAGAGGGTGAGATGGTGCTGGGGATGGAAAGGGTGTTGCACCATGTCTCTGGGTAGCTGAGCACACCATTCATGGAGATAGAAACTGCAGGGAGGACAACCTCAAAATGGACCGAAGATCCACCTCCCGCATGCTCTGCACTCGACCCTTACCGGCGTATTCATATTGAAGGAGATGAGAGGATGCTCGTGAGTAAAGTGCGGAATCGTCTCTTTTAGCTTCTCTTCCTCCTTCGAATGGTGCAGAGTTAGAGCTATAAGTGCCACGTCTAAGCGGAAAGAGCAGTCATCGCAGCAGTAGGCATGAACTTCTTTTATGCAGTCGTTACATCTGCGACAGGATGCCGACTTACCACAAGGGCCATTGTCAACCAAAGCACTCTGAAGTGATAGAGTTGGGTGCTTCGGGTGAGCAGGGTGCTCGGTCTTGAGAGGCAGCTCGGCACAAGACTTGTGGAGGAAGATGTTGCAGCCCCAGCGGCAGTAGGTTGGGCCATTGAAATATAACTTGCAGATAGCGCACTGCATGCTACAGTTTCCGCTAAAATCTCGCAAGATCAGGGCGTGCTTACGATTGCAAGGATGTTGAAGACTTGCCGCCATTCCTTTCCAGAAGAAGCACGCAGCTGATGGCAAGAGGATGGAAGAAGGCTTAGAGGGGCACTGCGGTAGGTTCCCTTCCCAATTGAAGATACACGTTTCGGAAAGACTGACTGGTTCAAACAAGTTGGCATACACTAAAAATATTAAAAGAAAAAAAAGGAAAAGCATAGTTAAATTGAATATCTAATTACAAGTTGTGTTTATTAAAAATGAGGAACCTCCGGGCTCCGGCCTTCACTGAGTTGACTTTCTTTGTCAACACCGTTTGATATGACCTGTCACATTATTACCTAATCAAGTGTTGACTTGTCGCTGAAACTTATTTTCCAACTACGGCATGTTTTTCCTTTGGCCTGCAAAACACTGCTAATGTCTTCACAGAGATGTGCCACAAAGACCGATGGAAAAAAGTACGATTTGAAACAGTTGGATGCTATTCGAAAGGGAGTTCAAAATTTTCCCTTTTAATTCTTGTGAGTTTAGGACTTCTTCCTAGTTGCCCTCTTTGCCTACTTCATCAGGACTGGATGCACCATGGATGACCAGCATCATGCATGATTTTTGTGCATGGAGGAAAGAAATAGAGATGGCTCTCAAGCTACTTCTGGTGCATGAGATAATTGCATATATTTGCCCATGCGAAAACAGAGAAAATGCTTGAACTTGCATTGTTGGCGCCGATGCAAAAACAGAGAGAACGCTTGAACTTGCATTGTTGGTGATCTTGTGCTTGATCTTACGAGGACCTGTTCTTAGTGATTTCACATCACAAAGCACAGAACAATGAGCGAAGATAATGCAGTTCTCGGGTGAATGACAGGTGAAGCAAGAAGTATGTTCTAACCTATCCCCCCAGCAACCTCGAATTCCATCAAAAGGATGAACAAATGTGTCATGTAGAACCGCCTCGGTGAGTGACTAATATGCCATTTTCGGGGATAGGTGTGATACACCTTCCACCAAATAACCCAAAATATTTAGAGGCTCATACAAGAGCGGTTGGCAGACCAAAGAACAGCAATCTTAGCCACAAAATTTGGAATATAAACCTCAAAAGGTAGATAATCTACAATGTGAAAGGCAGTGATATTTGGAGTGACAGTCTTCGCGCTGAAAATGCAAGAAACAGAGGAAGCTAGAGAATGAAGGTTCTTAGGCTACTTCCTATGCTGTTGGTCTCCTTCCAGAAATGAGAGAATAGTTTCACACGATCAAAGTTCCCATACAACAGAAGTTGACCCCTCAGACCTGTATCCAGACGGAATTCCAAGTTTAAGTGGAAAGCATAAAATGCAAGAAACGAGAACTGCTGAATGGTCTTTCCTCCCATAAAATGGCGAAAGGGGACTGCTTCTTTTTTCCTGCTTCTGCAGGTGACAGTTTCGTATTTTAATTTTCAGTTCTTTAGCAAAATTTCCAAACATTTCGCTTGCGCCACAGATTCGGCAAAATTTCCCATACCGGTTGCACAAAAATTTTAATCAAGTTTGAGTTTTACATCAGGTTATTTCGTAAGAAATTCAAGACACTTCTAGCATAGTCTCGTAGAGATATTAACCGGTCCCAAGATAACACTACAGTAAAAAACAAAGAAGAAAAGAAAAACATCTCAAGGAGATGCTACTGGGCATCAATGACACAAGAAACAACTCAACACAGAAAACATAAGCTTGCCTCGTGCAGAGGTTCTTGCTCCATACAAGTGAGGGAGCTCCATCGGTTTTAAGTCAGGTCCTCTCTCTTTACCATGAGCTCCCTTAGTTTCACATTTAGTGCCTTTAAATTCTTCTGCGTTTTAGCTATTTTCCTCTTCGCTTTCTTTATCTTAACCTTTATACTTGAAATTTCGCGTTCCAGTTGCTTCAACTCGGTCGGTCTTGTCTCCTCTATTTGCACCTGGAAATGGTAAACTTAATATACTTAGTCCAAATGAGCCGGTCCCTTCAAAAGAATTTCTCCTGAAGTTTCAGTGAAAGATTGGACGCTTCACGCAGATAAACTTCTCCAGCCTCTGGCCTTCTCAGGCAATATTTTGCTGATCTTTATTGACTTGAGGTTCTTATTCTGAATGTTGTTTTCCTTTTTTTTTTTTTAAGGAATTGGTGATATAAATCCTTTTCATCAGGCTATGTACTTTTGGAGTTCCAAGGTTCCGATTATTGATTATTACTCCTCCAGTTCCTTCAAAATGACTCAAATCTTCCATTGAAGTATAATGCAGAGGTTTGCGTATAAAGGATGCAAATGATGGGATGTTGGACTTACCCCGGGTATTACGCACCCAATATGGGCAGCAATGTTGCAATTTTCACAGTAGTAAATGCTGCGGTCCGGTCTCCTTGTTTTCTCACATATATCGCAGTATTGCTCGTCGTCAAATGGAACAAACTTGTCACGGAGGACCAACGGGTGGAAGTGACAGTCGTGTTTGATGGAAAGAGGTAGAGTGCGAATGCAATTATAATGAACATTAAAATTGCACGCTGCACAGCAATAATAGTCGACCTTGCAGCTCTCACCACAGTAGTTGCACTCCTTCCAACCACTTCTCTCAAAATAAGTAAGGTCATGCTCATGGGGCTCAAGCTTTGCTGTGATGCCGTTGTCTGTATCAAGAAAGTGCACCATCTCCATGGGTGGTTCCCACGGGCAGTATCTGTGGAGGAAGAATTGGCAATCGTGGCAACCGTAGGCTTCCCCTGATATTTTCAGGCCACAGGCTCTGCAGCAGATACCTGTATTCAACATCTTCACAGAGAAAGGAGCCAGCGGGTGCTGATGGAAAAAATATTCAACCATCTTGCAGTATCCTTTCTGGTTTTCAGAATGCGCCTGGGAGGCACATCGAACATCGATGTTGAACTGGCATTCGTTGCACTTGTATGCAGAAATGCCTTGCCAATCTTCATAACGACATACGTGGCAGTAGACGTTTGCCTCTTGAGAGAAGGTGAGATGGTGCTGGGGATGGAAAGGATGTTGTTCTATCCCTCTGGGCAGCTGAGCACACCATTCATGGAGATAGAAACTGCAGGGAGGGCACCCTTGAAATGGACCAAAGATACGCCTCCTGCATGCTCTGCACTGGACCCTGACTGGCGTATTCATGTTGAAGGAGATGAGAGGATGCTCGTGAGTAAAGTGCTGAATCATCTCTTTCTCCTCCCCTTCCTCCTTCAAATGGTGAAGAGTTAGAGCTATAAGTGCCACGTCTAAGCGGAAAGAGCAGTCATCGCAGCTGTAGGCATAAACTTTCTTTTCGCAGTCATCACATCCGGGACAGGATGCCGACGTACCACAAGGGCCATTGTACTCCAGAGTAATTTTAAGCGACAGAGTCGGGTGCTCTGGGTGAGCAGGGTGCTCCGTCTTGAGAGGCAGCTCGGCACAAGACTTGTGGAGGAAGATGTTGCAGCCCCAGCAGCAGTAGGTCGGGCCATTGAAATATAGCTCGCAGATGACGCACTGGACGCTACAGTTTCCGCTCAACTCTCGCAAGATCAGGGCGTGTTCACGATCGCAAGGATGCTGAAGACTTGCCGCCATTCCTTTCCGGACGGAAGCACGCAGCTGACAGTAAGAGGGTCAATTAACAAGGCTTGGAGGGGCACTGTGGCGGGCTCCTAAACAATTAAAAAGATACCTGCTTCAGAGAATCAGAAGAAAGACTTGAGGTTTAGGTCTCAAAGAAATTTGCAAAAAAAGGGCTCTCTAAGAAATACCGGATGAAGTTGCGGTTCTTTTTTTTTTTCCCCTTGTCTAGTGCACAACTGCAGCTTGAGAATAAATTCATAAATATACGAAGAAGAATCGCACATTTACTTGTTGAAATACATAAAATGTAAACAATGCATCTTGAAATATATAACGAATTTATTATATAAATCATGATTTAGATATTGATACTTATAAAATTTAATGTTAAAAATGTGAAAATTTTACATGATTAAAGATGGAAAGATATTTATAAAATAAACTTGTTATGTATTATATAATAAATATTTAGTTAAAGGGATAAAATCCCACGATACCCTGTATATAACCCCAGCTTGAAAGCGGTTGTTTTTCTTCATATATTTATCAACGGCATTTTTAAGCTTTGGTTGTACATCAGATAAGAACTCTATCTTCAACATGCGGTTTATATCTAGTATTTCACAGAATACTTTGGAGAGAACTTTATTTTTTAAAAATTACCGGTATTACGACCCAAAACTCGTTGAAAGTTCAAACAAGTTGGGACACACTACAAATTAAAAAGAAAAGGACAGCATATTTAATTTGAATATTTGATTACAAGTCGTGTTAATTAAAATGCACATGCTTTGAGAAACGTGTTTGATATAGTCCGCAATCTAGTGACGGGACTTTTATCTTTTTTTTGGTCGCCAGCCACGGTATCCAAGTAGGCTCCATCAACGGTGAGACGGCATCTTTCAACCAACCATACTTGACTAGTGAAGCTCCCAAGGGGGGTGCCTGCATACGTGAGGTCTCGAACTTGAGACCTCCTTAAGCGGCACCGACTGCTTATCACTCGGCCCAACCTCTCTTGGTGACGGGACTGTTATCATCACCCTTTTTATGTACTTTTTATATTTTTCTATCTTTTACAGTTGTATTAGGCTTATAAGTATCTTTTATTTTAAAAAAATTACTTCTCATATGACCGAAAAAAGAAAGAGACATACAACCTCCTCTGAGTTGACTTTCCTAGCCGACATCATTTGATCTCACCTCTCACGTTATAACCTAATCTTACGTTGTCTTTTTCCCTTATTTTCAAGCCTTCACATTGTAGCCTAATCTTATGTTGTCATTTTTCCCTTATTTTCAAGCTGCAGCGTGTTTAGAAAGAAACTGCTTAATGTTTTTTGTTTTGGCCGGATGGTGGTGACTGATAAAAAAAAAATACTACGATTTGTAGCCGCCGGGTGGTATTCGAAAGGGAGTTCGATCTTACAGGACCTGCTTTTGGTGTGAACTCCCGATGTGTTTGGAACAGATCCAGCGTGGCTGTTTTATTGTCCAAGACAGGGTGGGTTTTCTGGGAGTTTTGGGTCTAAATACCAATGTTTCCAAAAAAAAAAAATCGTAAAAAATGGTTTGTTAAAAAATATTTCATGAAATACTAGAAATGAATTGCATATTTATTGTAGTTGGTACACAACCGCATGTTAAAAACACGATGTGCATTCATATTGAACACCAACCACACAGGGTGCTGGTCACCTTTTTTGAACTTTATCCCCTATGCGATGAGTAAATATTTAATATGTAATATATATAACTAGTTTGTTTTGTAGATTTTTTTTAAATCTTTACATGTATAAAATTTTGACAACTTTTAAGAATAAATTTTATAAATAATAATACCTGAATAATCATTTATACAATGAATTCATTATACTTATATTTTTTATTTTGGGACTTTGGCCGCTAATCAATATTTATTGTGTAATATATATCGAGTTGATTATATAAATTATTAATTAGATTAGTTTATTTATAAAAATTTGCTCTTAAATATTATAAAAATTTTAAAGATTTGATAAAAATTTTAAATAACAAACTTATTATATATTACACATTAGTATTTCACAAAATACCATTCGACAAACCGTTTTTTACATTTTTTTTTAAATATCGGTATTTAGACCCAAAACTCGGTCTTCTGGCACACGCCATTCCTGAAAGAACTGTGATATCATTCCAGCCAAATATGGAGATGTTCAAATGATTTCAGTGGGAAAAGGAGAAAAAGAAAACACCACAACATAGCACAATCCTTAGACCATACCAAATTTCAAATCTTCACCGTACGGAAATTTTAACGTAGTCCAAAATGACACATAAGAAACGGCATCATAATGCTCCTTTTCCCATCACAAGGCACAGAACAATAAGAGAAGATAATGCCGTTCTTGTGCAAATGACAACTATGGGTGTAAGCAAAAGACTGAAATTTCGAAAACCCGTAAAACCCTATCAAGATTGACACGAAAAAATCAAATTTTCGGGATGCATTATTTAAATCGGGTGATTTTCATAGGAGAGAATAATCGGACTGAAAAAGTCGGGGCCTAACCTGAAAAAATAGGTGGGACCCTGAATCTCCCGAATTTATGATTATATTTTTATTTTATTTATAGATTTAACCCCCTCTCTCTCTCAAATACTCTCTCTGTCTGTGATACGTTTGCCCTGCCCTTTACCTTCACTTTACTTTCTCCTCTCTCGACACTTTGCTCTCCCACAAGTCTAAAACCGGGACCTGAGAAAACATGCCTGAAAAGATCGGACCAACAGCTGGTGGTTTCTATATTCCTAAATAGTTTTCAATATGGTATTTTTAGGCTAAAAAAAGGACCGATGAACTGCGACCATTTTCTCAAAAAACCTGACCGAGCTCCCCGTTTACACCCCTAATGATAGGTGAAGTTAGAGGAATGTCTAAACCATCCCTCCGCCTCCTCTAATTGCATCAGGAGGGTGAAAAAAGGTGTCATGTAGAATCACGGAGCGAAACTATTTTTGATGTCATTTCAAATCACTTAGATCCCTGTGCAGGAGGTGTTGACAGACAAAAGAACAGCCAGCTCTCTCAGATTTAAACAAATTTAGTAAACGCCATATGTCAATCTTCGCCTCAAAGTTAGGAACAGAAGCTGCCTGATCAAGGTTCTCATAAAACGGAAGTTGACCACTCAAACCGACAAAATCTTCCATTACCCTAACTCACAATGGCATAGTGAGTAAGAACCAATCAAATTGTTTTGATAAATCTCTATTACTTTAATTAAACCCAAAACAGTTTTGACTTATTTCAAGTTCAAAAAACGCCCTCAATAAAATTTAGTTTATAATTAGTTAAATGTAATTTAGAATAATACAATAGAAGAAATGAAAAAGATTTTTTTTGTCATCTCTATAATTTTAGTATATTTATCTATTTTATTAACTTCATATATTTTGTTAACTGTTTTTACGATTCTCTCAATTATTTTTGACAATTCATTTAATCATGAAATCTCCTATCACTCTTTTAAAATTTTCCAATTCCTTCTAGAAACTTTAATAAAATATCTATTTTAATCCTCAGAAGTTCTTAGAATTCTTCATTTCTACTTCATTTTTATTTGGTTTCAATTTTTTTTCTTTACTGTAACCTTAAATTTTATTTCTTTTATTGACTTTATAGTTCTTTGATCATCCTATTATTTTTTGGCCACCTTAAATTTTTGTAATATAACATATAATTAACAATTTCGTGCATAGCACGAGTGACCCTCTGGTAGTAATTACGGAAATTGTTGGAGTGATTAGCACAAATTTGCTTACTTGTCACGTTTTAATTGATATTTTCTACGTGACGAGGTGAGATCACCTAAGAATTTCACGTTCAAACCCGTCTCTGGACGGAAGCTCTCCAAGTTAAAGTGTAAAACATAAAATGCAAGAAACGAGAACAATCAAGAGGTGTGTCTTCCTCCCCCCTCCCTCTTTGATTACAGGTCTCATAGAATGAACTATTTGCATTTTCCTGTTTCTGCAGGTGACAGTTTCGAACTTCTATTTCCCATTCTTCGTATTGGGGCGAAGCACATTTGCTGCTTCAAAACTGCCGGTGGACTCAAAACTCTCAAATGCCTTTATGGTGGAAATTATTCAGAAAAATATTTTTCAGTTATAGAGGACAAACCTTTCTCAATGTCACACACTTAGGGATCGAATTATGAAAATTTCCTTTTTCTTGCTGATTTTTCAGAGAGACATGATTGCTTTACAAAGACAATCCAAAAATCTTAAGGAGTTCCATGTCAAAGATACAGCCAACAGTGCATCAAGAATCATTAAAAATTGTTAAACTTCATCAAACATGACATAAACTTGGCAAAATTTTTCTTTCATCAATCGTCATCATCGGGATGCTCATACAAAGGGCATCCTGTACTCGCTCTCCGAGAGAAGCCCGGACGAGCTAAACAGGGTGGCGAGGCATCAATGACATACAAATATGATACGAGATAAAGACACCGAGAGTCCTATATGTTTGTCGATTCTTGTAAGTGAGTCCTAAATGTTTCAAGGTGTTAAATCGAGTCCTATATATTGTTCACGTTATAACGTCGAGTCCTTTCCGTCACTTACCGTTACTTTATGCTGACGTGGCGCTGATGTGGTGCTGGCGTGGCACTAATACACGTCAGCTTAAAATAACGGTAGGTGACGAAAAGGACTCGATGTTGTAACGCGGATAATATATAGGACTTGATTTAACATTTTTAAATATTTAGGACTCACTTGCAATAATTAACAAACATATAGAACTCCCGATGTCATTATCTCAATATGAAACAAACAATACTCAGCAAAGAAAACAAAAGCTTGCCATATGTATATCCATAGGTTCTTGTTCCACTGGATTGCCCGAACAAAAACACAGCTAGTAAAATCATAAGAAAGTAGCACAGTCAAAGTAGACGAGGCCTACTTAACGTAAAAGTGAGCAAGCTCGACTCTTCCGAGTCCTGTGAGTTTAAATGTTTGGTCCCTCCTCGTCCTCTCCACAAGCCTGGTCATCTCTTTTCACCGTGAGCTCCTTCAGCTTCTTCTTCTGCCCCCAAATTCATCTGCATTGCCGCTATATTCATCTCCATTTCTTCTACCTCAGCCTTTAGACTTGAAATTTCGCCTGACTTTCTTCAACTCGGCTGGTCTCATCTCCTCTATTTTCACCTGGAAACAGTAAACCAATATGCTTACTTCAATAAAGCTGGTTCTTCCAAAAGAATTTTTTCTGAAAGATTCGAAGATTTCATGGAGATAAACTTCTCCAGCCTCTGGCCTTCCCAAGTTATATTTTTCTGATCTTCATTGACTTGAGGTTCTGATTCTGAAAGTCATTTTTGTTTTATAAAAGAACTTGGCAATATAAATCCTTGAGATCTGGCAATGCATCCTTGAGTTCCAAGGTTCTAAGAAACGATTATTTCTCCTCCAGTTCCTTCAAAAAGCTTCAATCTTCCATTGAAGTAAAATTCAGAGATAAATATGGAGGATGCAGATAATCGAATGTGGACTTACTGAGGATATAACACACCCAATATGGGCAGCAAAGTTGCATTGTGCACAGAAGTAAACACCACAGTCCGGTCTCCTTGTTTCCTCACACGCATCGCAGTATTGCTTGTCATGGTACTGGACAAACTTGTCCCGGAGGACCAACGTGTGGAAGAGACAGTCGCGCTTGATGGAAAAAGGTAGAGTACGGATGCAATCATAAGGAACGTTAAAATTGCATTCCCGAGCACTTCCCACCACAGTTGTTAAAATGGAATACTATATTTTCCATTTTATGCATTTGTATTTTTGTTATAATAGTATTCCTTAATTAATTCCTTCTATTTAATGTATATTCCCTTCCCTGTATATAGATCTTGTACTTGTATATATTCGTAAGATCTGTTCATATTGAATATGCAACATACACATAATTTCATTTCTTCTAGTCTCAATTTCTTTCTCTTGATCTCGCTTATCACTCCTGGATCCGGATCTTGTTTTTCCCTGTTTCTGATCTCCTGTTACAAGTAACAATACTGATATGCTTTTGCTGAAGAGCTCTCTAGTCTAGCTATTTTTTTTACATACCTGCAGATCCTCTTCATCCTTGTTGCAAGTCTTCATTCTCTGTTTACAAAGAAATTCAGAGGTTTTTCAATTGGTGGGCAAGTGTGCATTCTAGGTAACACATTTACTCTTGTTCATGGAAAAAGCTGTTGCTGAACTGCTTTCTGAGGAAACCCGACTTCAACTGAACAAAATACAATTTACTGATTCTGTTCTTGCTACACCAGCATATGGTCGTACTCCCACTGATCGGATTAAATGCCGGTATTGTCACAAGTTTGGGCATTATATGATTAATTGTCCTATTAGATTGTGCCGAGTTTGCAAGAAGACTGGACATTTTGCCAAAGATTGTTCGCAAAACACTAGCAAGCATTTTAGTCCGGGAAGATTCGGAGGTAAGTCTTCATTTTCAGCAAATCAATCTAAGCCTTCTCTTATTACTGCTGCTATTCCTGGAACACCTGAAGTTGGCACGCCATTTGCTTCTATTGGTGATCTCTCCGTAAATGATCTTGAAGATCTGATCAAACAAGTCATGGCTAAATCTGACGGCTCTTCCTCTACTACGCTATCTGTCACTCCAAGTAACTCGTGGTATTTTGATTTTGCATGTTGCAATCATATGACATTTGATTCCACTCTATTTTCTTCAAAAGTTGATAGCTCATTAACACACTCAGTTTATACTGCTGATGGCTCAGATATGCCTATTACTCATAAAGGTCATATTTCAACCACATATTTATCACTCCCAGACACTTTTCTTATTCCAAAACTTACATTAAATCTCATTTCTGTAGGTCAATTATGTGAATATGGTTTTGATGTTATTTTTTCTAATAAGGGTTGTCGTGTGCAGGAATCTCAGACGGGACAGATTATTGGGACCGACCGTAAAATTGGTCGACTGTTTGAGCTTATCGATCTTCGCATTCCTTCTAGCTTAAAGACGCAATTTGTTGTTTCCGCATCTCATAATGCATCTCTTAGTCTTTGGCATTCTCGATTGGGTCATTTATCTTTGAGTAAACTTAATTCATTAATTTCTAGTGGTTGTTTAGGTCTCGTTAAGAACGAAAATTTGGATTGTTTACCTTGTTCCCTTGGAAAACATTCTGCATTACCTTTTAATAAAAGTAATTCTATTTCTTCAGCTCCTTTTGATTTGATCCATTCGGATATTTGGGGTCCAGCTCCTATTACAACAATGGGTGGATCAAAATATTATCTAATTTTTGTGGATGATTATTCTCGTTTTACTTGGCTATATCTCATGCATAATAGATATGAATTGCCAAAAATTTATTTTGATTTTGCCAATATGATTAAAACACAGTTTTCTAGTTCTATAAAAGTTTTACGCTCTGACAATGCTATGGAATATAAAGAAAGTGGATTCCTCAATTTCCTTCGACAAAATGGCACCATCTCACACCGTTCTTGCCCAGGTACTTCACAGCAAAATGGTAGGGCTGAGGCATATACTAGATACAGTCCAAACATTATTAATAGTCTCATCTTGTCCTGAAAAATTTTGGGGAGAAGCAGCACTCACATCAATTTTTACAATCAATAGAGTACATTCTCATATTATTGGTAATATCTCTCCTTATGAGCGCCTCTATGGTATTCCTCCTGATTATAATATGCTTAAAGTATTTGGTTGTGCATGTTTTGTTCATCTTCAATCTCATGAATATACAAAATTAGAGTCACGTGCACGGTTATGTTGTTTTCTTGGTTATGGCATTGAACATAAAGGGTATAGATGTTGGGATCCAATTGATAATCGATTACGAATCTCTCATCATGTTACATTTTGGGAACATAAAATGTTTTCTTCAGTGTCAAAATTTCACCCATCATCTAATTCAAATCCATTTTTTACTAATTTATCAATTGATTTATTTCCTACTGATTTATCTCCTATTCAATCTCCTACAATTATAGATCCTCCCGTGGAATCTGCCATTTCTACTGATCAACCTAATGAATCTTCTGATTCTACTAATCTTCCTCTTCGTAGATCTACTCGAATAAGTAAACTCTCTAATCTATTGCGTGATTTTCATTGTTTTTCAACTATTATGTCTATACATGAGCCTCAATCTTTTAAGGAAGCGCAATCCGATGCTATTTGGCAAGAAGCAATGGTAGATGAACTGAATGCCTTAGATAAAACTCATACTTGGGATTTAGTAGATCTACCCCCAGGTAAAAATACTATAGGTTGTAAATGGGTTTATAAAGTAAAAACCCGATCTGATGGCTCTATAGAACGTTATAAAGCTCGTCTTGTGGCAAAAGGTTTTGCGCAGGAATATGGGATCGATTATGAGGAAACTTTTGCACCAGTTGCTCGATTAACTTCCTTGCGTAGCCTACTTGCAGTTGCTGCAATACGTCGATGGGAATTATTCCAGATGGATGTGAGAAATGCATTTCTTAACGGTGACCTCACTGAGGAAGTTTACATGCAACCTCCTCTCGGCTATGATCATCCACCTAATAAGGTATGTAGACTTCGTCGTGCCTTATACGGTCTTAAACAAGCTCCTCAAGCATGGTTTATGAAATTTAGTAATGTGATTAGTCATTTTGGATTTAATTCTAGTGCTCATGACTCTGCTCTTTTTATTCGAAAAACTAATAAAGGAACCGTTCTTCTTCTACTATATGTGGATGACATGATAATTACGGGTGATGATCTTGACAGTATTTTGAAACTTAAGGAATTTCTCAATCATCAATTTGAAATGAAAGATCTTGGGACACTAAGATATTTCCTAGGTCTCGAAGTAACTTCCAATTCCGAAGGATATTATCTTACTCAAGCTAAATATGCATCTGATCTTATTTCTAAAGCTGATCTTACAGATAATAAGGTAGCAACTACCCCTTTGGAAACCAATATCAAGTTTTCTCCTAATGATGGTAATCCACTTGAAAATGCCACTATATATAGACAACTGGTAGGAAGCCTAGTATATCTGACTGTTACTCGTCCAGATATTGCATATGTTGTACATTTGATAAGTCAATTTTTATCAGCTCCTCGAACAACTCATTATGCTGCAGTGTTACGTATCATTCGTTATATTAAAGGTACTCTCTTTCATGACCTCCATTTCTCTTCAAATTCTTCACTTGAGTTATATGACTATTCTGATGCTGATTGGGCGGGTAATCCGACTGATAGACGTTCAACTGCAGGCTTTTGTTTCTTCTTAGGAGACTCTCTTATTTCTTGGAGAAGTAAGAAACAATCAGTCGTTGCCAGATCTAGTACAGAAGCTGAATATTGAGCTCTTGCAGATACTACTCAAGAACTTATTTGGCTTCGCTGGTTACTAGAGGATATGGGTGTTGTCCTTACTTCTCCCACAACTCTCTATTGTGATAATCGTAGTGCTATTCAAATTGCTCACAATGACGTATTTCATGAACGGACTAAACATATTGAAAATGATTGTCATTTTATACGTCATCATATTGTTCAAAATAAAGTTCGACTTAATTCCATTTCCTCTATTGATCAGACTGCAGATATATTCACGAAGGCTCACTCAACTACACGATTCCACGATTTGATTAGCAAACTCAAGTTGGCTTCATCTCATCCACCTTGAGTTTGAGGGGGACTGTTAAAATGGAATACTATATTTTCCATTTTATGCATTTGTATTTTTGTTATAATAGTATTCCTTATTTAATTCCTTCTATTTAATGTATATTCCCTTCCCTGTATATAGATCTTGTACTTGTATATATTCGTACGATCTGTTCATATTGAATATACAACATACACATAATTTCATTTCTTCTAGTCTCAATTTCTTTCTCTTGATCTCGCTTATCAACAGTAACTGCACCTGACCAAACCATCTACCCCAAAATAAGTAAGGTCGTGTTCATGGGGCTGATGCTTTGCTCTGGGGACCCTCCATAGACCATGGCACAATCTTAATGGGTTTTACACAACCAGAGTGGCTGTGTATTACCCAGCTAATATTTGCTCCTTTTACAGAGCAGAGGACGGCAGAAGGCAGCAGAGGATGCGGTTTCGCTAAAAAAATTTTTTTTTTCTGATTTAAGAACCACATCCTCAAGATGCGGTTCTGTCCGAAAATTTTTAAAAAAAATTGCACAGGAACTGCATCTTGAAGATGCGGTTCTTAAATAAATTTATTTTTTAGCGAAACTGCATCTTTAAGATGCGGTTCATTAATACAAAACCTCATTTTCAACCTGCGTTTTAAAAACTCTATTCTCGTAAATACTTTTAAACCAAGTACTTTTGACGAAATATTTTGGAAACCAACTCTATTTTCACTCAATTCTCTGTTTACTATCGCAAGTGTGTTGAAGGCTCGTGACCTTACCGGATGGAAACACACAGCTGAGAGCCTGAGGGTGCAAGAAGGCTTAGAGGGGCACCATAAATTAGAAAAAGAAGAGCGTGGTATAATTTGAATATTTGATTAAAAGATGCCTTTATCAAAAACCTCCAGCTCTCCCTGACTCTACTTTTTCAGACACCTTCATTTGATCATACCCTTTACTTTAGTACCGAATATAATGTTTTGACTACTGCATGTTTAGAGAGACATTGTTTAATGTTTTTGCTTCGGCCAGTAAAACACCACTTAATGTTCGCAGTACATAGAACATCCCCAAGGGCCAGTGTACACGGAAGTAGTTTTAAGCAATAGAGTCGGGTGCTCATGGTGAGCAGGCTGCCCGGTGTCGAGGGGCAACTCAGCGCATGACTTGTTGAGGAAGAAGGTGCAGTCCCAGCGGCAGTTGGTCAGGCCAGTGAAATGTAAATCGCAGGTAATCCACATCCCAGCACAACCTGAACTTGTGAAAACTGTAAGTGTTTTTACAAATTTTACCCGTTCTGTCTATATTTTTTTAATAAATTATCTTATTCCATCTCCTAAGCCTATCATCCAACGCATGACCTGGTGTGCTTATACTCTCGAAGCTCCAACTACAAGTGTCAATGTACAGAGGGTCCTTTAAGTTTGTATTATTGTCCAGTGTAGGACATTATTGCACCTTACACCAGAGGTAGTGAATTATTGTCATTTGTTTTGTCCTATTGTGTGAATTTAGTACTAATGTTAGAAGTGCATTGTATTATTATCCTTTAGGCCGAGTCATCTTGTCCTGTAGTTATATTGAGTTTTGCCTTCTCCGACCCTAGACTTTTATACCCAACATCATTTGCTCTTTCTTATTGATAATATAGAGTTTTCCGGATGTTAAAACAAATGACCTAGATGGTAGCTCCCTTGAGATATCAAATTGAATCTCTCTGCATGATCGTACTGAGCACCTAACATAAAAATACGAAATGAATTCAAATTGGGGCAAGGCTCTCCAACGCTCAAGTCAATATCCAAGTGAAGAAATAGTAATTATCAAGAATAGGAAAATGATCTACCCATTTGGTTAAGCGTTAACCTCTATTTATAAGGTAAGAAATCAATTAAGAGTTGCTAGCCAATGGGGATACACTGTGTGATACGAGATAATAGGTGATAATATTATATTTTTGAAGTTGTTGTACATAGAATATTTTCATATCAGACATAAAGACCGATTTGCCCTTGCGTGTAATTTATCCCTAATCACTTAACTTTCCCATCATTGCCCACAATCTAATGTTGTCTTTTTCCCTGAACCTTATTTTTCAACTACAGCAAGTACTCGTCAACTCGACCTTGTCTTTCATATAAAGTTGGTTTTCTTGTAGAATTTCTCGCACAAAAAAAAAAGAAAGGCCACTGAAACCATAAGAAATCTAGGAGACTGCACACCGATGCGATTTCACATCACAAAATATTTCAGTTCCCTGTACAAGAGGGGTCGACAAACAAAAGAAGCCAAGTTAACTCGAGCATTCCTCTATTGCAAATGCTCTAAACATGGCAAATCCAGCATAGCTCCATAACAATGACTAATGAGTGTGTGTTATCTGCCCTTCAAACTCATAGCAGTAGGAATACTGTGAATTTGAAGGGCAGATCACCTTTCCTTCTCGAGGAACCAACCCTCCGTGTCTGTGATCTGACCAGAAAGAATTCGGTCTAAGAACTTGTTTCTCAAATTTGAAAAGGTGAACGTAGCACCAATGGTTATTTACCCTCAAGATATGGTACAACAAGGATATACAAAAGTTAAAACCGTACACTAAAACTCAGACATTGAGTAACTTTGCGAAAGGAAGTGAAGTCTCAGAAGAAGGATGAAATTACTACACCAGAAGGCACCTAAATGAGCAGTAGTAGTAATTCAGAAATAAAACACATCGAAGGAAACTAAAGGCACAGAAGAGTGAGGCAGTGAATTTGTGAAAAGAAATCGAGCTAGGATTTCAACTTTGACAGGGAATGTGCCAGCAGGCAATTTACTAGCTAGAAGCCCTCGAGTCTCCTAGTGGCCTTCACTTTGTTGGCTAAGACGTCGAGCAAAGGTAAAATGTGCATCTTTCTTCAGTGCGAATTCTGATGTAAACCCCAAAACTGGTCATGGCCTGTTCTTCATACTCAAATCCCCTGCTTGGACTCACTACCTTGCCATTTCTTCTTTTTCTTCTTACTGATTTTATCTTTCCTCTCTCAGAAGTCAGAATCAAGCACCTCAACCTTAGCAAGATCTGGTGATGAATTTTCCGCTGATCTCCTGAAATTTTATGCTACCGTCAGGAGCCAACTTCGGGACATTCCATCATCAGGATCATCGACTCCACCATTTCCTCCCTTCTTCCAACCATCCCAATGTCGGGACATCTTCAAAATGAGGACAATGATATCAACCCGCCACTGGACCTACATGTCAGGATAACATACCGCCACACCATTTCAAGAATGGAAAAAATCAACTGAGATTCCAATGATGGCAGAAGTCAATGCAAAAAGAAAAAAAGCAAAATATTCAAGTCCTGCTTCATTGAGCTTATCCTAACACTTTCCTCCTTCTTTGGGAACTAACTCGAAATATCCACAAATTCATTTGAAAGACTACACAAGGCACGAAGAAACATGACAGTGGAAATGAACTCTTCAAGTTATGTCATATATGCTTCTTTAGTTTCTACTCTATGACTAGTATCATGGCTGGTTCTTATTAGCACGAAGAAAACAGAGTTAAAAAATAGATTAATATACAGATGACAAGCTTAACCTACCTTCAACTAGACAAACAAGCATAATTGCTCTGTCTTCAAACAAAAATCTGAAGAAAACAATGCACCATGTCCACATACCAGGCCGATACTAAATAGCAAAAGAAAATCTACAGAGAACAAGTGAAGAGGAGGCATACCCTCACCATGCTAATCAACTTTATAAAAGAAACCACGTTAAGACATTAAGCAAGTAGATATCCAGCAGTCAACCGATTCAGATTCATTTCTCGCAATCACAGTTTCACAACAATGGCATCATGTAAACCCTCCTAATAAGAGGAAAGAACGGTTAACATGACTCTCTAAAATACCTGTAGGGTATTCTAGACCCATCTATGAGGATTGACCACTGCGAAGCTCCAATATTCCAAGGCCAGAACCGACCAAGATCTGCTAGGGGATTCATCAAGGAGAAGCTCGAACAAAACAGGCTAAGCTATAAATAGGCAGTAAACCTTCTCCAGGCTGAGATCAACCACTAGGCCTAATTCCAGTCAAGGTGGAAAAAAGAAATGCCAAGATCGAGCTAGTTTGTCATGAATGTAGCTGGTGAGAGGCCAGCACAGTTAAATCACATTTCAGGCCGTTTCCATGTGGTTTCATGTCAGCTGCAGGTGCTAGCTGTAGCTGACGACACAACGGGCAGAGGCCCCACCTGCTGCTTCATGGTGGCTGCAGCCTACTGATGCTTGCAATTGCCCTCCCCATGGCGGCAGCAGCATCGTTTCGGAGCGAAGCCTAAAAGAAAGAAAATAAAGATTTTACTTCATTACAAATTTACAACTAAAAACACAGGAAAAATATAAAAAGAAAGGACTTATCATGAGAACAGAACAAAGTTTTTCTGATAAGCCACATGTGAAAATTGATTCGCATACCCGAGGATAATGTTGGATGAAACATTGGTTTTAACATACTATGGGAGAATCTATGCTGGAAATTGTTGAGACAACCATTTTAAGCTGTAGAAGAGAAACCATTCTCATGTCACACTGGCGATCATAAGGTGAAAATGCAGCCCTTTGAGACGGGTAGATCAAATTGACAAAATGGAGTTCTTTCGTCTTCTTACCGAGTTTTAAGGGAGACATGGTTGCTTTACAATAACAATCCAAAAATCTTATGGATTTTCCATGTCAAAGATATGGCAAACAGCTCATCATGAATCATGAAATTTGTTAAACTTCATCAAACTAGGCACCAGCTTGGCAAAAAATCTCTTTCATCTGATTGTCAGAGGGAGATGCGACTGCAGTGGGCATCCTATATGCACTTGGCCAGAGGAAAGCCTGGATGAGCTAAACAAGCTGGTGAGGCATCGATGGCACATATGAAACAAAGAGTACCCAACACAGAAAACATAACCTTGCCATGTATACATACATAGGTTCTTTTGCCATAGAATTGCTTGAATGAAAAAAAAGCTACTGAAATCATAAGAAAGCTGCACAGTCAAACGAGTGGCATACGAAGGAGTGAGTTCCAGTTCTTTAAGCCCTTGGCATTTCCATGTTTGGTCCCTCCTAGTCCGCTCCAAAGGCCAGGTCGTCTCTCTTTACCCTCAGCTCCTTCAATTTCAACTTCAGTGCCTGTAATTTCATCTGCATTGCCGCAAAGCTTGTCTCCGTTTCCTCTACCTCAGCCTCTAGATGTGAAATTTCACCGTCCAGTTTCTTCAACTCAGCCAGTCTCGGCTCCTCTATTTTCACCTGGAAACAATAAACTCATATACTTAGTCCGATACAGCTTCTCCCTTCAAAATAAATTTTCCTAAAGTTGCAGTAAAAGATTAGACGATTTCGTGCTGATAAACTTCTCCAGCCTCTGGCCTTCTCGAGTAATGTTGCTCCAAACTTCATTGACTTGAGATTCTTATCCAGAATATCATTTGTGTTTTAAGAATGAATTTGAGATATAGATTCCTTAAATTGAGCTGTGCATCCTCGAATTCCAAGGCTCTGATATAGATTGCTACTCGTCCAGTTTCTCCTAAAAGCCTCAGTCTTCCATAAAAGTAAAACATGGAGATGAGTATAACAGATGGAAATAATGGACTGTGGACTTACCCAGGGTATTACACACCCAATATGGGCAGCAAACTCACATTTTTCACAGCAGTAAACACCGCGGTCCGGTCTCCTTGTTTTCTCACACACATGGCAGTATTGCTCGTCGTCCTGATATGGAACAAATCTGTCTCGGAGGACCAGTGGGTGGAAGTGACAGTCATGTGTGATGGAAAGAGGTAGAATCCAAATGCAATTATAGTGAACAATAAAATTGCATTCCACACAGCGATAAGAGTCGGCTGGGCACTTCTCACCACAGTAGTTGCACTCGCTCAAACCATCTCCCTCAAAATAAGTAAGGTCATGTTCATGGGGCTGATGCTTTGCTTTGCAGGGACCACCCTCGTGCTGTGCCGGTGGGCAAGATTTGTGGAGGAAGAATCTGCAGTCAGGGCAACCGTAGACTTCCCCAAATATTTTCTGGTCACAGGCTTCACAGCGGATCTGTGGATTCTCCATTTTCGCAAAGAAAGGAGCCAGCTGGTGCTGATGGGAAAATCCTTTGATTGCTCCACACTCTTCTTGCTGGTTTTCAGAAGGCTCTAAGGAGGCACACTGGATATCAAGGCTGAACTTGCACTCTTCGCACTTGTAAACATAGAAGCCGTGAGTGCCGACCTCAGGACGAGTGTGGCAGACACTGCAGTAGGCATCTGCCTCGGTGTAGAGTGAGAGATGGTGTTGGGGGTGGAAAGGGTGTTGCGATATCCCTTTGGGTATCTGAGCACACCATTCATGGATATAGAAATTGCAGGCACGACACCCATAAATTGGACCAGAGATCTTCTCCCCGCATGCTCTGCACTGAGCATGGACTGGCATATTCGAATTGAAGGGGGTGAGAGGATGGTCATCATCAAAGTGCTGAATCTTTTCTCTCTCCTCGTCCTCCTCCAAATGGTACAGAGTTAGAGATACAAATCGTGCGTCTAACCTGAAATGGCAGTCATCGCAGCGGTAGACCCAAACTTTTATATCAGGCTTGTCACATTCTGTGCACACCGGTATAGTGCAGGTACTGACCCATTCAGTTTCAAGCGATAGAGACGGGTGCTCGGGTGAGCGGGGTGGTGCTCAGTCTTGAGAGGCAACTCGGCACACAGCTTGTGGAGGAAAATATTGCAGTCCCAGCAGCAGAAGGTCGGACCATTGATACATAGATGGCAGATAAAGCAGCGGACTTCGCTGTTTTTGCTCAACTCTCGCAAGATCAAGGTGTGTTCACGATCACAAGGATGTTGGAGAAACATCGCCATTATGCAGGTACGGAAACACACACAGCTTACAGCAAGAGGGTGCACGAAGGCTTGGAGGGGCACAGTGGTGGGTTAGTTGCCAATCGAATTTACATGTTGGAAGATAGACTGTTTCAAACAAGCATTAGAGAAAGAGAAGCATAGTTAATTTGAGTATTTGATTACAAGTTGCGTTTATTAAAAAGCTCCAGCCTTCTCTGACTGTTGACTTTCATTGCCGGCATCATTTGATCATACCTGTCATATTATTGGCTAATCTAATGTTGTCTTTTTCCCTCTTATTTGCCAACTACAGCAAGTACTCGTCATGATAACTTCATATAAAGTTTGTTTTCTTGTAGAACTTCTCGAATGGAAAAAAAAAAAAACATAGCTACTGAAACCAGAAGAAATAGAGGAAACTTTACTCCGATGCGATTTCACATCACAAAGCACAGACCAAGTAACCCCAAAATATTTAGTTCCTTGTACAAGAGGGGTTGACAAACGAAAGAAGCCAAGTTAGCTCGAGCTTTCCTCTTATTCCAAACGCTTTAAACATGGCAAATCCAACATAGCATCATAATAAGGAATAATAAGTGTGAGTTATCTGCCCTTCCAACTCATAGCATTAAGAATGCTGCGAGTTCAAGGGCAGATCACCTTTTGTTCTCATGTCAATCGTATTTTATATAGGTAGGAACAGAGTCTCAGTGTCCGATATGACCAGCAACAATTCGATCCAAGAACTTCTTTCTCAAATTTGAATTACACAGAAGCAAGCTTAAATCAGCTTTTACTTTGCCCTCAAGAAAATTAGATAACAAGGATATACAGAAGTTGCAACCATAAACTTAAACTCAGCCATTGAATAACTATGCGAAAGGAAGTGAAGTCTCAGATGAAGGATGAAATTACTAAATCACAAGGCACGGCCAAATATGCAGTAGTAGTAATGCAGAAACGGAACATGGTGAAGGAAACTAATGGCTCAAAGAGAGTGAGGCAGCGAATTTGGAAAGAGAAATCGAGCTAAAATTTCAACTTTAACAGGAAATGTGCCAGCAGGCAATTTTACTAGCTAGATGCCCTCTGAGTCTCCTAGGGGCCGTTACTTCGTTGGTTAAGACGGCACATCTTTCTTCAGCAAGAAGTCTGGTGTAAATCCAACAACATGTCTCGACTAATTCTTTATATGCAATCCTGTGCTTGGATTCACTACCACATTATTTCTTCCTTTTCTTCTTACTGGTTTTATCTTGTCACATCTCAGAATCCTGTCCATCATTCTTAGCGAGTTCCAGGGATGACTTTTGCTGTACTCCTGTTTTTGATGGCCACCTTCAAGAGCCAACATCAGGAACTTCTTCAAAAGCCTCAATTTCCTCTGTTCTTCCAACCGAACAGAGAACTAGATTATCGGGATCATCTTCGAAAGTTGAAGATGATGATCAACCTGCTACTGAACCTACATACACCAGGATAATATAATGCCACACCGATTCCAAGCAATACTTCCGGTTTCAAACTGTCAGAATAAATTCTGTCACACAGAACAACAAATCTAAAACTCGATTTCAGTAACTCAGAGAGGTGCAAGCTGTTCTGGAATTCACCTTTTAGCATTAGTTCGGCCTGCATACTGAACCTTAACCCTAGTTTAGGTGAAAATGCGCTCAAAACCCATGCACGTCAGGTGGAAATTTTATGGGATACATGTTTCAAATGATGAAGTCCAGGACATATGGTTGTTATGTGCTATGGTGAGTACGAGATGGACTCTACAATAAGTAGATCTCTGGACGAGTAGCGCTAAGATTATGGCGTACTAGGCAGCATATACTTAGTACCGTATTTCCTCGATTTTATTGCCACAATCAGTCAGTGTGCTATCTGTTAAATCTTTATTAAAACAGTGCAGGACTCAGAAAGCGGTTAATATTTGCCTAAGAGCTCTTCAAGCGCTTGCTTCCTTCCACTCAAAAGAAACATATGCTGGAAAAAATAGGTGTGAGTGTGCGTGCTTCGGGATCCAAGGAGTCCGAGTGAACAGAGGATCGCATCCTTAGTCATTTCCTCCTTCCATCGGTTGCTGCTATTTTACTAGTTGAGGATTATAGGTAACGGCAAACTTGATGCATGGGGCTGTGACAAAACAGGCACGGTGACAACAATACCGTCATTTGGCTTGATTTAGCAGACAGGTAGAGAGCCATTTTACTGCAAAATTTTCACTTTTGATCGGTTCAATGTTTCAGTCATGATTTGGTGGGAGCTGCTTCAGATGCTCTTATCCCTGTGACCCTTCTGTGAACTAAAGGGTACTGTCGGTTCATTATCATCATAGATCGCAATGGTTTCTTTCCAACACGACTGGCCATGAAATCTCTGCTCACTGTGGCTGTGAAATAGGCATGTACGCTGGCTGCTCAGACGACTGTCTTATGATGAATGTGGAACTACTGATGGTACAGAAATTAGACGGTGAGCTGGTCTAATGACCACCAAACCTTAGCTGGTATAATTACCACCAAACCCGATATCCTGACTACGCCCGCAAATGCATTGCAGTCCCTTGCAGGCGCAAATCTGCTCACTGCATACTTATTTGAAACTAAGTTATGCCTTGGCAGCCGTACTCATGTATACTTGGAGGGGAAGATTCTGCCACAACTCTGACAGAAGCTCATCCATGAAGACGACAAATCATGGCAGTCGGGATCCTTTTAGGACAGTGGATGGAGGGAAACATGCCGGCCGTAGAGGACGGAGGCACCCAGTTCGAATTCCATATTTAGCACAAGAAATACATACAAAGAAATTCCAGAAAACTTTCCAGTAAATTCATTGCTAATGTCATTAGGTACTCAATTGCATGCTACATTTGTGAAAAGACCCTGCAGTGATTGTTTTATCGGCCTTCACTAACTGCGGAGAGGGTAATCAGCAAACTAGAGACACGGAATACATCAAATAATCTCCAAGGATGGCTTTCCACTTCTATAACGGAAAAACGGCATCCCATGCTCACTTATGGAATATGCTCTTCTTCTGAAGCTTCGGCTTCTTATGCGTATGGCTCTGCAAGCAGATGAATGTTCTATATAAGAAACCCAGAGAACGTGACAAGATATAGGGATAGTGCAGTGACATACCTTCTGCCTCTCCAGTGCCTGATAATCTATCCTCTCCTTCCAGTTACTCTTTCGCAGTTTAATTGGGCGATTCCCAACGTATTTCCCTATAAACAATTTGATACGGAAACTCAGAGGTTTTCAAAAACCCAATTCAAAGCATACAACTTACTATTTGGAAATTAAAATGATAAAGCCCCCAAAAACAAGCCTCTGCAGGCCTAGCAATGGCTTTTTTCAGTGTGAATCACATGAGCATAAGCTGAAATACAATACCATTCATTTCTTTAAGGGCAGCAGCAAGGTCGGATGGGTTGGCAAAGCTAACAAACCCATAACCTTTGGTTTTCCCAGTCCGCTTGTCTCTGACAACCTGAAATCAGGGCATTTGCAAAGGCTAGGCGGTGTCAGCATCTGATCCTAGTGCAACATGTTATCTGACATTATCCGACAATATACAGCTTAAATTTTGTTATAGACAATCAACATTTCAGTATGATGTGCCAAATGACTAACATAATCCAGCAAAAAGAATATAAAAAAAAAAATTTTTATTAACGACGTAATCTGCCAAGCTCTTAAAGCTCAACCATGCACAGAGAATTGAAGCACACTTTCATCACCTGAATATGACTCCTATTTAACCTGAGATTCCAAGCGTGGAAGAAATCAACAGAAAATAGAAAGACATTCAAGTACTACTCCATTGAGATTAATCTAATATTTCCTTCCTTCTTTGAGAAAAAACTCAATATCCACAATTTCATTTGGAAGATTATTCAAAGCACGATGCAAATGTTTTCAAAAAATGACAGTGGGAACAAACTCCACAAGTTATGTCCTACGTGCTTCTTTAATTTCCATTCTATTGCTGTGGCTAGTTCTCACTTGCATGGAGAGAACAGATTTAAACAATAGATTAATATACAGATAACAAGCTTAACCTACCTTAAAATAGACAAACAACATAATTGCTCTGTCTTCAAATAAAAATCTGAAGAAAACAATGCAGCATGTTCACATACCAGGCCAACACTAAATACTAAAGAAAATCTAGACAGAGCCAGTGAAGAGGATGCATACCTTTGCCATGTTAAAGGAAGGAAATCTTGAAAAAGCTTTTGAAAGTACATCATCATTCACCTCATTCCCCAGATCACCACAAAATAGTCGATAATCATCTGCAGTGACAGATAACAAGCTTTATTATTAACCACAGACATACACTAGAAGCAAGAATGATCTCACTAATAACACGAACAAAAGTGATAAGATATATAACATATACACCCATTAGTTCAATCACAAAGAGGCAGCATTTAATCTTTTTTTCTTTTTGGATAGTCGCATTTAATCATTAAAATGCTAATCTTTCTCCAACGAGAAAGAGAAAGATGTCCATTACCAGACACAGTAGCAGTCTTGTTTTATGAGTTTATAAAACTATGAACTATGAAGACCTTACTGAAATAATTTAGCAGTCTCAACCCTTGCAGACAGTCATTGCAAGTATCAAAGCTTCAACACAATGGCAGTCACATAAAAAATTGCCATGCAAACTGCCTACACATCATTTTACATAGTTATGGTAACTATGTCAATAAGTCCACTAAGCCTCGCTAACCACCCCAACACTCTCCAATCCACCCAGGAAAAGAATACAGTATGTTGAAGGAAAAGGAAATCATTAGATGATCAGTACTTTCAGGCCATTCAGACAGTGTTGGATCCTCCCAGGATTGTCCAGCGGCTTTGCGGGGTATGGCTCTTTTCTTGGTTTCAGCTTTGTGCTCAATTTCACTGCTGGCAAGGGCAGCTTTTACACTTTCTAGAGCTTCAGGTGTAATAGTCTGTGCATCCTTCTGAAATAATTGCTGCGCCTGTTCAAACAAAATTAAGTCATAATGATAATATGTCAAATTCACAAATTACATACACGTCAAAGATGTATAATTTATTATATATACATGTACATATAAGCATGAAAATAACCATCTCTTTTCTCCAATACCTTCATATTGAAAGCGCACACCAATCAAATGCCCAAAAACGAAAATGCCAGCTGAAATCACACTAAAACTCCCATCACACTCTATCTAAAGCCTCCAGCTATATTTTACTCCTAAAGTCATTCTTTGATAATGTCCTTAAGGCTCCAACAAAAATTTTTAGAAGAGAAACGTTTGGTTATCCGCATCCTCACATCTAGTCACCAGATATTACTTGCAACCCATGGAACTCAAATCCAACTAAAAAGCCTTCCCTCATCGGTTAAAATTCTCCCGAGAATGCCAAATCCCCAGAGAGATGAAAATTAGCAGGGATACAGGAATATATTATTCCTCAAAAGGGACCATAAGTACAACAACGTATCCTCAGTCCTAGAAGCGCCAAGGAAGCTCATAATGACCAGAACCCCTCATGGAAATCCTGCAACTAAACCCAATGAATTAAAACGTCGTTCAGCGGAAGAGTGGCATGAGGAGCGCACCAAATATGGGGTGCAACAGCATGGAACTTGACCAAGAGAAGAACCATAAACGCAATTGAACTTGAAAAGGCCCTTTTTGACCCCTTCCTTACTTCGTATCAAACTTGGAGAAAGATACTGGGCAGATTACAACCAACATAAAGGCCGTTGATCACAAGTTTATGTAACCATACTCTCACACCACAATATCCACCGATTAATTAAAACAAGTTCTTCAAGACCAAATTAAAGTCTCGGATGTGGATTTCTTCCTTTCCCTTATATAGGTATAAAATCAAAATTGACCGCCTGCGTCTCACCCAGCTCCACGAGTGATGATGTATTTACCTGCTGATACTGCGGAAGGGAGTAAACTCCGGCCACAGGAGCCGGCGCAGGGAAAACGGGGGCCGGATACACCGGAGCCGCGGCTGGCTGGGGAGCGGCCGCCACATACGGCGTCGTGGATGCCACGGACTGCTGGAGGTGGAAAGGCAAGGGGAAGTACGAGCTCCCGTTTTGGTAGGAGAACTGGGACGAGGATGAGGTCGAAGCCGATGACGGAGCCGTCGACATTGCGGCGAAGATGCACGCCGGCAAGATTCGTTCAGGGACTCTAGACGGCGACGGTCGGAGACCTAGGGCTTCTTCTGCAGCCGATCGGAAGCTCAAGATCGGGAGAGAAGCGTTGGAGAAATTGACAATAGATTGATTTAACTAAGAAATCTCTGGAAGACTAATTTCCAACCGTACCCCTACATTTTCTGGCACTACATAAAATCGGAATTAGTTATTTAATTTCGATTTTCTTTTGATCCGGAAAAAGAATTGCTGGGCCGGGCCCACTGGATCCAATACTAGGCCCAAGTTACTTCAGCTGAGAGCCATCACCCTTGGACATTCCATTCAAAAATACCAACATTGGTTGAGGTTGTAAGCCCTTTCCCACCAAAAAAAAAATTGAGATTTAAATATTATAAATAGAGAAAATTAATAATTTGGAGCATTTTACCTCTTAATTAACCAAACTGGCTCGAACTAATCCAGGAAACATCTCATTTCGGCCCTTCGAAGATATGATGGTAACTGAGATGAAATAGGAGTTCGTAGGAAACGAGCTCACCGGGCAACACAGGACCATCCCAAGGACAGCATGTCCCGTCTAGGCAACAAGCCGTGGACAGCTTGTTGTTATTGTTAGGCCGTTTATCTTGTATTGCGAAAGTATCATTCACAAAAACGACCACGCTAATTCCACATCTCCATCATCAAATAATTATAATAATTTTTTTTTCAATAGTTATCTGAGTAAAAGCATATAAATATGAGAAATAAAACTTGGTATAGTTGATATTGTTTTCGTCATAGTTCTGAATTCGATATCGTTAGTGGGACATCTTGTACCATTTTATACAATCTTCCTTTTAATAATTTAAGTTCATGTGTCTCATTTGTATTAAAAATAAAGCTGTCCGAACTTCAGTTTATCTCCCTCAGAACAGGAAGTTCCAATCAACTCACCATTACAACACAAACAAAAGAACCCAAAACTACTATAAATCTCTCTCTTTCTACCAGTCAGGTCCATACCTCATCCCGTAAGCTCCTCCTGAAGGCACACGCAACAATACAACCATCCATGATGATGTATTATACCCCACGATCTATATCTCAGCTATTGAGAATGGAATATGTCACTTTTTGAGACAAATTTAAAATACACTAGTATGAGATTTCAAATTACATAAATACCTTTATATATATATATATATTGCAGATAATAATTGGAAAGTAGTCTCAGCATTGCAAAGTAGAGTCAGAGTTACTTTGTCTGAATTTATCATGGTAGTCTCAAAATTTAGCGTATTACTCTTTCTCAAAACTTCTTTAGCTGCCCTCAAAACTCTTATAAAATTTGTCTCGTTCACCTGAATTTAAAAAGTCATAGTTCGGAGTTTAAATACATCTCCACTAGTCAACTTGCGTCAAGCCTCAATGATCAACTAACTTGCTAGCAATCCATTTCCTGTCAGCCATTGGATTTTCTAGCTTCCTGTTATAAATGTGGTTACGGTTGAAAGTTTTCACTTGGAAAGCCCCATACACCTCAATCCGCGCACAGGATGCTACCATGGGCAACCCCCTCTTCACATATGTATCGATCTCACTTTATCATTTCCACACCACCGACAAACCTTCCGAGTTGCTTTGAAGACATTCAGGTCTGGAAACACCATCCCCACTCCTAAATTCACAAGCACGTCATCGCCCAATCACTGCCTTTCAAGCTCTCAAATTCTTCAAACAGATGTCTATATTCTACTTGAAAGATGAAGCTGCTTCTTCCCTTTCTACTGGATTCCTTTCATTTTCCATTTTATCATCCCTAGGATTACTGGCATGGTAAATCCTCAACTTTGTCTTTCCAGTTTTTTTCTACCTACTAGAAACTGCATCATTCTCGTTGCCTGGACCATCTTCCTCCAATCCTTCTTCAATACTCTACAAGTATTCTGCGATATCTTCCTCCCCATCATCATCTCTCTCTTTGCCTTGAGGATTATAAGCACTACCTTCGTCATCTTCCTCTTCATTCGTAAATACGACATATGCAGCTGCAGCCAATTTAGCATCTTAATCAAACCAAGTAGGAAACTGCCTCAGACAATTCAGCTAATGCAACCTTTCTCCCATCACTCAAACTTTCCCTAGATCCTTTATTTTCACCCTGTAGTACAGGAGGCAGCTTCTCAGCTGGTACACTATACCCTTTTGCCAACTTGATCCTCTTCTCATTAATAAAAAATTATAATAATAATAATTGAACCTCATCAATGGAAGCAACTGCTATCAAGTGACCCTATAAAAGTGACTTTTTATCATAAAATGGTACTATCTTTTTTAATTGGCTACAAATTGGTGCTAGCTATATAAGGTAGTTGAGGAGTAATGCAATATTTTTTCCATTAACACTTTTCTTTTGAATAGTAATAATAACAATAACAATAATAATAAGAGACTCATTTAGGCTCACCAATTTCTTGAGTCGAATAATACTCTACTCGGCTCGACTTAACGTGTATATCTGGCAAGTCTGAGTTGAACTAAGCTCAAATCCATTAAGATCGAGTCGGATTCAAGCTTTCATTGAATCGAATCCAAGCCATTCGTTAGCCATCTCATCTCATTTACATCCCTATGTACATAATTGACTGACTTAGGGTCTACGATTCGATCTTCATTTGAGACTTTTGTCCCATTTGTTTCCTATCACGCTTTCAAAAATGGGCACATTGATGCGAGGATGTGATTGCACGATTAAATATGAAATTTATACTAGTGTTTCTTTACATTCTTAATTTTCAATCTATGTGGGTTTTTTAAAATTCTCACAAGGTGGATGTTCTAAAAATCATACTCTCCTCTTTCAATGTATCAGGACATTTTTTTTTTCACTTTTACGCTTTCTAATCAAATATTAGTAATTTCAATTTGAAGCATAATAAGATTAACTAATTTGATATATCTAATATCTAAAATCTCATTTTTTACCGATATGAGTTAGTTCAAGTAGAAGGCTATTTGTTTCTCTTAAACAAAAATCTCTGGTTTGACTATTTTGCGAATGAATAAAACTCACAATGGGGGGCTTTGCATATTAATAAACTGACTTGGCTCGAACTGGATTAGTCAGAGGTTTAAAATATTTATGACTATCAGTTGTGCAGATAAAATAATCTTATTTTCTAATAATAAAATGAGGAGTTTAAAGATGAACTATTGAATGTTCCGTGTTACGCACCGGTGAACATCGTCAAATATGCAATTGAAAAAGGTAAAAACGATGTTATGCATAAATTAAACAAATTAACATGTTAATGTATAATATATTTAGATTTGTTATATAATGTCTTGCATATTCTGATATGATATTATTCAATATTCCTTGATTTAATTTACTGATTTGATTCTGAGTCCACTCTATTTATTAGTCTTTTATTGTACTCTATTCAGATAATCCAATATAATTTTCCTGTATCTTCTTTAATTTATTTATCACAACCAAACTATCTTATTCTCACGTACAACTTTATATAATCACAGTTATAAAGAAATCCATACACATTTTCAGAGTAAAACCATCATGATAAAAAAATAGTAACTACTTCATGTGGACATGCGAAAGGACAATTAAGCACACATTATTAGCTGTGAAATAGAATAAATTGAAGGATAATTTTGAAATGAAAAAGGGACCAAAATTACTTCTGTCTCGGGTGAAATAATGTGTCTAATTTTCATGCCATTTTCATCGTATTATCATCTAATATCCAATTTCCTGCAATTCAAATTTCTTTTGTGGATATTCAAAAACTTTAAACAAATAAATAATAACTTTGTTATTAAGTAATTATAGAAAACTTGAATTGATTGATAAAAAAATATAACAAGGTTCAAATTAACATATAATTATATTTACAGCAAACTTTTGCTCTCATACCAATAAGATAGTTGATCATGGTATCATAATTTTGTTCCTATATGTGTGCTTCGAACTAAATTTTTTACGCTTGTTGATCGAACCGCTACATGACTTCTAGCTAGCGTCACAACTTGGGCTTGCGCAATCTCCTTCACCGCTTTAGCCATATTATCTATGGCTTCTTGCTTAAAATCTCTCTTTCATGCTCAGGCATAATATCTACATAATTAATTGTATTATCCAAACAAAAAAAAAGTTAATGCATGTGCGTATCAATTATGCAGAAGAAACACCACCAAACTCATAATAGCATTACACTAATTAAAAAAAAGCATATATACCTTGTAAATATTTTAAGAAGGGAGGAGACTATGAAGAGGAGGAGGAGACTGTGAAATGGAGGAGGAAGAAGAAAAAGAATAAGGAGAGCGGGAAGATGAGGGAGACGATGTCCCCGAACATCATTTAAATAACTGGGAATGAGGAGAATTTTTGCAAGATTCTCTGAAAAATAGTAAAGAAATTAATATAGGTATATTCACTGAGTGGGGGCATTGAGGCACTATGGACTGAGGAGATGCAGCAAATCCTCAGAGTATCGAGTTGATTGATAGCTGTTTCAACCCATTTTTGTCCAACTTGTAGCAGAGATGGACGGAGTTATTTTTCGTGCTCCTTGAGACAGATATACTTGGATGGAAATTTCCTCCATTTTTATCCATCTTCAGACGAAATAATCTTGTGGTGTCTTACTTCGACATTGAGTCCACTGTAATGGATGATATCTTTTAATATATACAAAATTGTTGTTTCGTCCAAATTTTACCCGACAAAATGGACGACATTGTCATTATCAATTTTCATCCAACTCATCGTATAAAGTTAAACGCAATATGAACGGAAAATTGTATCGTCCACATTCGACGCAAGTTTGGTGACGGTGATTCCAACTATTTCTTGTAGTGTATAGAGATCTGAGATTCTAAGAATTTTTTTCCATCTTTCACAGCCAATTTCTTCCGGTGCGCCTCCTCTTCTATTCAGTATTTAGATTTTGCATCATCCTTCTAATTTCTATGTTTCTTGATTTCAGTGCAATTTGGGTTTACTTTAAGAGAAAATTGCATCAATGGTGATGCAATAGGCGGAAAAAAGGTCTTTCACACCATCAATTATCGCACGTATGTGAAGTGAAGATATCTTTGTTCTGTCTCTGGTCAGCATTCACCATGCCCTTTTTTTCTTTCACGGACAACTAACTATTCATCAATTTGTGCAGATACGAAATACTACCTGTTTGTCTCAAGAAGTTATGAATCTCCACTCCTCCTTTAACTTGAGTTAGTCAATTTGAAAAAACGTGTTCCCTTTAACTATAAACGATTTCGCATGTACAGCGAAGCCCCATAAGCACACTTGCATTATTGTGTGTGTTTCTTTTTATAACCGAGATATCCGAGCACCTTCCGGGTCTGACCAGTAGTGGTTGCGACACCTCTTCCTCAGGGTACACGCAATAGCCCGCAAACCATGTGTAACAGGTAAGTTAGGCGAACCTGACGGATTCGAAAACTATAAGCCTCCACCCACGAGGAAAACACCTGTGGAAATTGGAGCTTAGGAGGTCTTGGAAGACCTCTCAAAGTCTTACCATCAAGGGTGCCCCTCGTGGGCACTTACATTATTGTGTTATGTTCACGATCTTTATCACCTAAATTCATGTAATTATAATTCTTGCATTTTAGTATTTCAGAATTGTTCATGTTCAATCGAAATTATAGGAACTAAGCTATTGTTTATACTCGATAAAAAATGGTATGTGTCCTTAATTTTTCTTTTGTAATAGATTTATATTCAATTAACTGAGTTTCTTGCTTAAATTTGTTTTATGAGACTAAAAATTCTCCCTCCATAGTTGGGATATTAGTGATAGAATTATTAATAGGTTATTGGTAACTTTACTTATGTATTTGCTTTACCTGATACGGACTCGTACTACGCACGAAAGAAAATAAAAATAAATAAATGTGGAATACCGGAGAGGCTGTGAAATCAGATCTTTTATTTATAACGTAATGCAGTTTCATTCACTAACTCAAAATATAGATAGATTATTTTTAGTAATTATTAGTACACTGTGTCGATTTTACCTTTTTCAAGTTTAAAATTTCAAATCATTCATTCGAAAAACATAACAGACTTTGCTATTAAAATTGTAAACACAAAATGAGAAGGGAGAATCGGAACAGCTACTGAAAAATTATTGTTATTAAGATTGTAGATATGGAGTGAGAGGAAAATGACTAAAATTATTATTTTACCCTTAATTTAGAGGGTTTTACAAAGTATATGTATATAATAAATTCTAATATGTAAATTAGAATAAGGATAAATATGAAAAACGACGTTCACATATAATAGTAAGGAGAAAATGATGCTAGAAGTCCTATTTGTTTGTCGATTCTTACAAGTAAATCCTAAATATTTCAACGTATTAAATCAAATTCTACATGTTGTTTACTTTGCAACATTGAGTCCTTTTCGTCATCTGTTGTTACTTTAAGCTTGACGTGTATTAGTGTCACGTCAATGTAAAGTAATGACAGGCGACGGAAATGACTCAACGTTGTAGTGTGAATAACATATAAGACTTGATTTAACACTTTGAAACATTTATGACTCACCTGCAAGAATCAATAAATATATAGGATTCCCTATGTTTTTATCTTGATAATATAAATTGAAAAAAATAACTAAAGCTAGTCAACTTCTTGTACATTTTGTGGATAATACTCCATGCTTAGTGAATTATACTTCTTTTTTTTTAAAAAAAAAAGGGGGGGCTTGTGAACGGAAGCAGCTGCCTTATACAATTGTTTGGCATCGTCACCATTACCAAGTGGCCTTATACAATTGTTTTGCACCATCACCAGTATTAAGTGGCCTTATCCTATCTTTCAATTCTAGACTACGTACCAATCAGAGTACATTCTCAGGTCATACACCCTGGCTCACCGCAGTTATCTCTGTAAAATAAGTCTGGAAATACAAATTCTGTCAACGTCCACATGGTAGCACACATCTCCACACACCCTCCCCCCATGATGAAAATTCAATGTGTGCATATCCTCCATTATCTATCTACTACAAGTGAAAAAAAATTATTATTTTTTTGGCTTGCGCCACGCAGCATCCTAAATCAGCCGAAATGCACATCAAGACTAATCTGCGGTCGGGTTAAGATCCCTGTAAAACTTTCCACCAACCCTCCCAACCTAGGGCTTGATTCTAGGATCACTCATTAAAAAAAATGTGAAGCATTGAAAGCTAAGGGACCACAGGGATATACCCAGAATCTAAAGGCACAACTTCGTCCTCCTGCAGAAACTCACTTTAGGCGCTTGTCTTCAACCAGGGAGAGTGTTGTGCGTAACGGATATATACCACGTGATAGCGCTAGCGTGGTATACATGTTATATACAAGACTTCTTCCTTCAAAGTGATACCATTTGGAAACAAATGGACCCATGGCAACCTCGTTTTGTCATCTCCGATATTGTGTTTTCATTTCAATAATTGGTATACAGACTCAACGACGTTACGCACCATGTTAGGGTCGAAATGACAGAGATAAAATCGCTAATTTTTTTTTTCAATATTGAGAATGATATTAATGGTATAATTACATTACTGAAGGAAATGAAGGTTTCTGAGTCGATGATGTCTGTTAACTCATATTCATAGTTGCACACAGGTGCAGAAAGTTATTATATATAATCTGCTTAGTGTGTGTGTGTGTGTGTATATAAGTATGCCTTCTGTGCCGGTATCAGTGAGTTTCTTGGAAAGAAATTACTTTTCTTTTTTTTGGTAAATAAGAAATTACTTTTCATCTATTCACAAAGAGAGCTCACGTGATATGACAGATTATTATATATATATATATATATATACATGTAACCGGTACATAATCTAACAGTATTTAAGTAATGTAAAAAATCAATAAAATTAAGTCATTTTATGGTTTTCTTCACATGAATCATATTGGCGTACGGCACTGCGTCATTACTGACACAAGTTATACCCGTTGCGTGCAAGACTTTCTCCACGTGATATATGTATATATGTGTGCATAAGTTTCTTCTATTGATATGTAAATATAGACTTTGGTCGTAACTGTAATAATTTCAGAATTCGCGTTTCCAGATCGCACAAGTATATATTAAAGGACTGAGCACAATCTATGTGTATTTTCTGTACACCGAAAAAAAGAAAGGACCGAGCGCAGAAAGTTTCCTACAAGTATTTCTATTCCATGTAGTATCGCCAAACCAAAATCCCACAAGAAAATAAATCGATGCTATGATTTTATAGAAAACTTCTAAATCTCTCTTACATGAGCTTTAAATTATTTCAAAGAAATAACTCGATTAAATAAAATTTTTAAAATGTTATATTCTGCCGGCTCCCAAGTAGTTGACTTGCCACGACATCCTCGCCTGAATTCTCCTCCTTCCCCTTCCTCAATCTATTTTAAATAGCAGGACTCAAGCTTTCTGGCATCCATGGAGCAACGACAACTCCTATAGCCAGTACTCCAGCCCCGAGCCAAAACCACAACTTAGCCCGAGAATCCACCGCTGGCAAGGAGATGGAGATCATGCTGGCGATGATGGGACCATTTGTCGGCATTGCTTATAATCGGACTCGCTCACTGGATTTGGGTGTGGAAGAGGAGTGTCGCCAAGTGCGGCAGACCTCTTCCTCCGGGTTCACCGGGCCTCCCTCTCATCGGAGAGACTCTCCAGCTCATGATTCCGAGTCGCTCCTTGGATCTCTTGCCGTTCCTTGGAAGGAGGATGCAGAGGTACTGTCATGATCTACGATCTCGTATCGATTGTGGAAGTAAAAGATCTTAGCTACATACAAAAGATTCAATGAATCCGGGCAGAGGGATGGATCCAGGAAATCGAGTCATCACTGAGGTGAAACTAAATAAAGAGTTAAGAGCATGGATTTCACATGGCAAAATACCATAATCCAACAAAAATACAGATAAAATCAGTATTTCTATACAAGAACTTACGAGTTTTTCTGAGTTTAGGGAAGCGATCGCCTTTGAGTGAAGTGTCTGTGGTACCACAGATATGCAGCACGTGCATTGACAGTATGGTATTCTCGCCCTCTGACTCGTGAGATTCCTGATTCCACAGGTATGGGAAGATATTCCGGACGAGCATAGCTGGTCGGAACGTGGTCGTGTCAGCCGACCCGGCCTTCTGCCATTTCGTCTTCCAGCAGGATGGGAGGCTGTTCGAGTCGTGGTACTTGGACACCTTCTTCAAAATCTTTAGGCAGGATGCCACCAACATCTCCGGCATCCACCGGTACGTCAGAAGCACGGTCCTCAAGCACTTCGGGATGGACGCCCTCAGGCAGAAGCTGCTCACCATGTTGGAACAAGAGTTCAGGGCGGCTGTGCAGGCATGGTCGCAGCAAGAATCGGTCGATATCAAATACGCTTCCGGGACGGTAACATATGATTAGATAAAGCAAAAATATTTCATTAATTACTCAAATTTACCCATCTTACTCCATATCGTTTCACGTCTACGATTCTAACAGTAAAAAATCGTCACGTTTTCTGAACATAAATTTAAAAGTGTAAACTCAAAAAGGTAAAATTGACATAGTATGATAACAATAACTGAGAGAATGCTTTGTCCACTACCGTAAGTTAGCAAATTTTAAATGAATTACACTGTAATATGTTATCAATAAATGATCTAGTTATATGTGTTTATCCCAGTATTTCACATTTACTTACTCGTAGACATGAAACAAGAGGAAAATGACTAAAAGAGAGGAAAAAGATTGAAATTGAGGAAAATATCAGAAATTATTATATTACAATCGATCTTGAAGATTTTGTAAAACATATGCATGCTATAAATTTTAATACATAAATTAGATTGGAGACAAATATGGAAAACCATTAAAGATGTCAAATCTCCTAGGTGTTTACGTATAACAATATAGATAAAGTCGATATAATTTCAATTTTTTAAAGTTGTGTACCCGATGCTTAATTAGGCTCTCTTTCTTTTGGCTAGATGGCACTTGAATTTGGTGCAAAGCAGCTATTCAGTTACGATCCGAAGCGGTCACCCGAGAAACTAGGCGACGTGTACTTCTCGCTCAACAAGGGGTTTATGTCCATTCCCCTGAACATCCCTGGCAGCTCCCACTACAAATGCTTACAGGTACCTCCAGCCTCGTTTTCTTTTTTTTTTTTTTCCTTTTTTTTTTAAATTTAAATCGGCAAGTTCGTACAAATACTTGTACGAGGCAGAAGCAGACATTGGAATCTTTGAATTTCAACGGGATCTTAAGTTCACGTTACATTTTGTTACGAAAGAATGGAAATGAAATAAGTGATTTGGTCTTATCTTTTTATATTTCTTAGAGAAAAAGATATTTTTAATCCTAACATTTCGTGCTTTTATCATTTAAGTCTCAAACCTTTATTTTTTGTCATTCGCGTACTCAATATTTTGAGTTTTTACTACTTTGGTCTTGCCGTTACTTTCTCCATCCAAAAAAGCATATTTCATCCAAAAAAAGAACATTTCATCCAAAAATTATTTTTCAACAAAAATATATTTAATCCCTGATTAAGAAAATGTTAATGACTAACAAATGCTTCTTCTAAAATTAGAAATCATTTTTCTCATAATGAGTCATGATTTTACAATGATAATAGTCATCAATCAACTTTTAATTAGGAATGTGTGTTAATTTTGAAGGAAATGTACTCACTTGTAAAGTTTTATAGATATTTTTCACTTTTGTTTGCTCTTTTTCTTTTTTTCTTTATTTTTTAAAAAATAGTTTTTATTGAAAAATAATTTTTGGATGGAATCTACTTTTTTTGAATAGAAAAAGTAACAGTAGGACCAAAGTGATAAAAAGTTAAAAGGTTCAGGACGTGAATAAGAAAAAATAAAGATTTAGGACTAAAATAGCAAAAACACAAAAGGTTGAAGATCAAAAGTATCGTTTACCCTATTTCTTATCGGATTGTACTTATGAAATTTATTATATTCATTCCATTTGTATAAATTTTTCTCTTAAGTTGATGTATTAATTAATATTTCCTCAAAAATAAAAAAATATCTTTCCATCACTTTTCACACATATTTTTTATATTTTCAAAATAAAACATAAAAATTAGTAATTTGCTTCACCTCTTTTTGCAATTTATGTTATAAAGTGCATCCCATTCCATTCCATACCTTTTCATTCTTTCATAGCAAAAATAACTTTATATCATATCAAACCTTGGAACTTCCATTGACAGCGATGGCTAGTATTATCCAATCCTCCTGTATGCCGAATATTTCTATTTTTATCATTGTTTATATGGAAGTGTGCTTGTAATACTTCTTTTCATTACACTTGCTTGTAGATATCTGTCCTCAACAACTAGAGAGGGTATTTTGTGTACAGGAGAAAACACAATACTGATGTTGTATCACAAACTAATAAAATTCAATCATTTAAAGATTTTTTAATAAAATCATAAAGATAAAAAAGATAACACTAAAAATAACTTAATTTTATTAATTTATAATATTATTTCTGTAAAATATCTGTTATATATAAGACTCTTGAGTTTGACTGACAGTAATGCATGGCTTTTTGGCCTAACAGTGGCGGAATTGTCCATTTGGGTATCTTGACTTAAAAGAACTTGAGTATCTTGTCTTTATGGGTCAAGAAAATGGCTATTGACTTTGAAATTTCTTGTCTTCACATGTTGGAAGAATCGAGTGGAACTTTTTCACGGTCGCCTCAACAGCTCTAACATCCTACTCAAATTATTAAACCCAATGTGTATTCTTGCTATGACTTCAACTTCAAAAGTAACTCTTGTCTCATGGAACGAGGCCTAACCCTAAAATGGCAAAAAAGAAAATCTTTAAAAAAAATGTGCATGACAAAACATTGTTATAATTCCAAACTATCGTATGCATTACAGATATTTCAATAACCCATCTGATTAACTGCAACAGAATCGGAAGAAGGCACTGTCCACAATTCAGGAAATCGTCAAGGAGCGGCTGGCATCACCGGAGAGGTCCCAGGGAACACCGGACCTCCTCGACCACATCATCGGAGACATGAAAACAGAGAAATTCTTGACGGAGGAGTTTGTGGTTCAGCTTCTGTTCAGCCTCGTCTTCGTCTCCTTCGACTCCATCTCAACGACACTGAGCTTGGCCCTCAAGCTGCTCGAAGAACACCCTTGGGTGTTGCAGGAACTCTTTGTCTGCTTTCTCTACTGAGTCCAAGTCCACATCTATATCTGTATATAAGGCAGCTGTGCATATACAACTCTTACTCTTTTGTCGAATGTACGTAATTTGACAGGAAGAGCACGAGGCAATCCGGAAAAGCAAGGAAGACCCAGAGTCCCCGATCACATGGAATGAATACAAATCGATGTCTTTCAGTTTTCAAGTAGGGATATAAGATTAAACCGATTTTATCCTACTCTTTTCCTTTTGCATCTGCTTGGAATTTACTGATCTTGTGTTTTGGCTATGGGGGGTGGTTAATATTCAGGTGATCAATGAAGTTCTCAGATTGGGGAGTGCCACTCCCGGCTTGCTCCGGAGGACCAAGAAAGATGTGGAAGTGAATGGTATGTTTGAAACGCTACTGTTTAAAGGCACATGTCAAGTGTGAACACGTTACCACGAGAGGTCGAATATTGAGATATATAATCCCATATCAGGGAATTGATGAGTTAAAACTTGGTTTATACGAGAGCGAGTACCACCATCTTATAACTTGAGCTTTTGAAATAGAAATGAGCATAATCTCTTGTGGGTCAGGTGGAAATTTCACATAATATCAGAGTAAGTTATTGTGTAAGCTCACACCACGTCAAGTTCGAGTGTGGAACTCGTGACCTGTAAACTCGAGACTAGAAGAAAAATGTCTGACTCGTGAACAGTTGTCCCCCCTCACCCGAGACCGGAAGAGAAATACCTGGCCCAATGTCAGTTGTTGAGGGTGGGTGTATATAAATCTCACATCGGAGAATTGATGAGTTGAAATCTGGTTTATAAGAGAGTAAGTAAATTTGAGTTTTTGATATAGACATAGGCCCAAATTCTTATGAGTGGGATGGAAATTTCACACCTACATCCGGAATGAAATTGTTCTTAATTTCCCGAGAGGAGGAGGAAACTTCTGTTCTCTTGATCTTTATGGAATGTTTGTCTGTGTCCATGTAGGATACACGATTCCAGCAGGTTGGGGAGTCATGGTAGCAACTTCTGCTCTCCATATGGATCCCGAAACCTACGAGGACCCAACAACATTTAATCCATGGCGTTGGAAGGTGCGTATGTTTATACATCGTAGCCATGAGCCTAAAACGTTAAGCCTTAAGCCTTTATTGTGTGTACTCTATTGGTCGACTTTCTTGGTAGCCGTAAAGGCTTGAAAACCAACTTATTCAGTCCAAGTCCGGAGGTAAGACCACGAAGGATTTACTTTGCATTTCGGTTCCCCTACGTTCTCGTACCAGACAGCACGTGAGGAGAAAACCGTAAGAGAAGGGATTTCTTCCAGCAAAAATCTACTGATAATGTCTTCCAGGATTGCAAATCCGAGGCTATGGTGAAGAATCTCATGCCATTTGGCTGGGGGATGAAACAATGCGCTGGAGCTGAGTACGCCCGGGTTTTCCTGGCAACTTTTCTCCATGTCCTGGTCACCGGATACAGGTAATCTTTGGAATCTTTCTCACAAGGAAGTGATTGAGTGATTCCGTGAAAATCTAAGGTGTAAGCCAATGCATCCGTTCTAAGGGATTAATGTGTTCTTTTTCCCCTGGCTTTCTTGTGATCAGATGGAAGGTGGTCAAGGGAGGAGAGGTTTGCCGGTCGCCGATGCTGAATTTCAGGAAAGGCATGCACATCAAGTTCATGCAGAAGCACATGTGATCGAGGATTCGCTGGTCTCAGTTGTTTGAGACAGCTTCTAGAGTATCAATAAACATAGGAGAAGAAAGGAATTTCGATGCGATATTACCATTCTCTCATGATGTACATGGTCAGCAAATGAACTTCAATGAAGTCCGACCGTCAACCAATAACTATCACCAACTGCTCTACTAGAGTACAAGTGATTCCGTAATAGAAAGTAAATTATTTAAGACAGAAGGCTTTCTAGCTCCGACTTCATTTCTCGGCTTAATGGGCCCGAACCCAGAAGATGACCTCTATAATGATCGGTTCTAAGTTTCGGCCAGCTGGTCCCGTAGGCATAGGCGGAATGCTTGCTCTCACGGGATCAAGATGCACTTTGATCCCTTATTATCTGCGATTTACCATGATTCTTTCAACCCTGATGGCATAGTTGTACTATAAATAGAGAGAGGATGCTCAACTATGGTCTGGAGACTTTCAGATCTATTCCTATTCTTAATCTCCACGACACCCCGGCCGGCTGTGATCCATTGGGGATCAATCCTGCCGGTCTGATCCTTGATCAACTCTTTTGCCTCTTAACTTACTTCACTAGGGCACGAACTAAGTATTATTGCATAAGATTATGCTTTTCCAGTTGATCGTTGTCAGATGGAAGCTGTGTAATCCAGAATAATATAAAATGACAATAATCTTGATGGCCACACAAAGAAAATATTATAAATAAAATGTTTTTTCTTGTGTTCTTTCTATAGGCACAAATTGTGCAAGAAAGATCTTACCCGGAAATAGAGTAGAAGAAAATGAATTATAAATTCAAGAACACAGGAATACAAACTAACAAATTTATAAACTAAAAATTTGTTACTGATTTGAGTTGAGACCTGTGGCTGTCACAGTGTCCTTAAAATTGATTCGTCCCCTCTAGTCGTGCTGAGGAAGCATGGACTTCAATCTCCCAGGATACAACGACGCTGAGCTTGAGGTTGCACGAGACCCGCAGCTGGAGGAGAGCTGGAACCGAAGCGGGAAACCACCGGAAATCGATGTAGATGTAGAGAAGGAGAAGTGAGAGCTCGAGAGCTGTAAAGGTGTGCAGATCCTAAGGACGAAAGGTCCTATTTTTAGTGTAGGAGGGGGCTGCTGGCTTAATGGCAGAGAACCGAGCAGTTGAATGCTCGAACCGGCTATTAAAAAGGCAAAACCGGACATTAAGAGCCCTTATTAAGGTCGGCCCCTTAATGCCGTCCCTTAATACGCCTGGAATCTGAAGAGTCAGGAATCCGAGGCAGATTTATTGAAGGAGAAAGCCATAGGCGGGAGCCGCGAGAAAGCCGTTTATTATAGTTGAAGTAGTTACTCATCGTAAGACCACTTTTAACTTATAAACCTTTTAAAATTACCATTTCTCTTTGATGTGGGATTAAGTTTTTCCATCATTCCCACCATAAGCTCTATGGGCCCTATGGCCCCTTCTAGATTTGGGCCTTTCGTAACCCAACCCATAATACAAAATTAAGTCCATTGACTTTAGCCCATTTCAAATTCCTTCAATTTCTAATTCAATTGGACTTAAGCCCAATTCAATTTTTTTTCTTCAATTCATGAGAATAATTTCTCATTCAATTTCAATGTCATTTTTCCAACAAGTTGAACTTCAGTGGCTTGAGATAAGAACAGCACATAGTACATACATCAAAATCCATGATGAAATTTTTTGCGATTTAAATGGTGAATCAGTGCAAGCAAGTTCGAAGCTGATGTTACATTTGGTCGTAGAATGTACGAAATCCAAAAACAAGATCCTTACATCCAAGACATGTGAAGCAGCATAAGATATGTGTTCCATTGTCCACAGTAGTAGTAGTAGTCGAAATGCAATAGGAGTTTGCAGGCAACGAGATCACTAGGCAAGACTAATATCGTCAACAGGACAGCATGCCACATCTTGGCTCACAACCAAAGTGCCAATTGTTCAAGAGATAGTCTTGTGTATAACAGTGTCATCCCGTGACTGTTATGATCGATTTCCTAAAAATTGGCTTGATTTTATTTGTTTGTATCACCATGTAGGTATTGTCACATGGTAATACCTTTATTGCTAAGAGCCTTATTTTGTTAGAGTGCAAGTTTTTCTTAAAGCAAGGCACATCAACCCCTTTGAGCAAGTAGATCGGCTTGTTTAGCATTTTTTGAGCTCGGATGTGCTCAAGTTTCGCAAACCTAATATTTCAAGCTCGGATTCGACTCGTGATAATAAAAAGAAGGCTTGCCAAGACTATACAAGTGGAGCTGAGGAGGAGGGTGTTGGGCGAATGTATCGATTGCCTATGGTGGATGGGCTTGGAAGGGGAAAGAAAACTGATTATGATTAGGGTTTGGTCAGTGAGTGATAAAAAGAAGAAGAATGGTTTGAGTGAGAATTAAGGAAGCATTGAATTTGATGACTTTTTTTTCATTTTCTTAATAATAATAACAACAACAATAATAATAAAATCTATTCGTTTTGGTTCATGAGTTTCTCGAGCCAGGTAATACCCGGGTTGGCTTGCCTTATGCATATAACTGGCAACTTTGAACTGAATTAAACTCGAACTTGTTAAGATCGAGTTGAATTTGAGCTTTCATTTAGTCAAATCCAAACCATTCACAAATCATATCGTCTCATTTACATCCCTATGTACACAATTGACTGACTCGGGTCTAAGATTCGATCTTCATTTGGGACTTTTGTTCCCATTTGTTTCCTATCATGCTGCTAAAAAATGGGCACATCGATGAGAGGATGTGATTTCACGATTAAATGTGAAATTCATGTAAGCGTTTCTTTATTAATTTTCATTCGGCACTTCAGTCTATGTCGGCTTTTCAAAATTCTCACAAGGTGGTTCTAAACATCATACTCTCCTCTTTCTTTGTATTCAAGGTATTTCTTTTATTCTCATTCACGAAATTCAGATACAAGATATTGATTAAGGAGTATATAGCTGTGGAATAATCTCTCTCTTGATCGATGCAATCCCTCTCAACCCTCGAATGAGAGGTGGTATTCATAAAAATAAAAAGGGTTTGCAATCTTCTCAGGTTACAAGAAAAAACGAAAGCAACAGGGTTGACCTGTTCCCACGGGTATGTATATATATACAAGCTTAAAAGTAGGAGCCAACACAAATTCCTGAAAGGATTGCCTTTTTATCACTGAAATATTTAAATAGTTGGGAGAGAAATACAAAATTCAAGAAATTCATTTATCAGTCAGCTTGCGATCCTACATAGGCTGAATACGAAGGACATAACGACTATTTAGCTTCGTCAGCTCGCCGTTTTTTTGAATGTCCGGGCACATGAAGCACGTGATCTATTGCACTATCCAAATTACACTTCCATAGAACCTACCATGGCTGAGACCGGGAGCTTCAACAGATGTCGAGCCTCGGAAGAGCGTACTTCATACAGACTAGCTATTGCAACCAAGCTGGCCTATACGTGCTCCATTTATCTTGTATAGAGCGAGAGAAGCTCCAGGATCTTTTAGGTAAAGGTTAATCCTACTCATCTCCTTTTGTCTTCCACCTTGCAACTACTCCTAGAACACTCTTTTGACTCGGACATGGGTTAGATTTTGTGCGCGATTCTTCGTACATTTTGTGCAATTTTATTGGTCGAATGAAATGCCACAAAAATGAAGAAAATCAAGAAGCGTTGCTTATTTCGAGAAAATTGTTTTCTTGTAAGGTATGGTATTTAATCGTGCGGGGAAACGTTGAAGTTGACCTGCCAGGCCAGCAGCCCTGATCCTAGTCCAGTCTAGACCTGAATTGTCTCCTCTTGCACTTCCTCTCAATCCATCTTATTATAAATATCACAGCTCATGCCTTCTTGCAGTCACCGAGCATAGACTCCTGGCCCCCTAGCAAGACCGGAACTCTGCCCTGTCCAGCATCCGCTGCCGTTGGTGAGATGGAGTTCATGTGGGTGACGGGAGCATGTGTCTCAGCTTTGCTAGCCGTTGTACTCGCACACTGGATTAACGCACGGAGGAGGAATGCCGAGTGCAACAGATCTCTTCCTCCCGGTTCGCTAGGCCTCCCTCTCATCGGGGAGACTCTTCAGCTCGCGATCCCGAGCTACTCCTTGGATCTCGTGCCGTTCCTCAAAACAAGGATACAAAGGTATATATATACGAACAACGAAGCACGTGAAGTTATATATAATTCAGTGCGGTGTTCTCGCCCTCTGACCTGTAAGATTTTAATTCCGACACGGAAGGTACGGGAAGCTGTTCCGCACGAGAGTGGCAGGTCAGAACGTGGTCGTGTCCGCCGACCCGGAATTCTGCAATTTCGTCTTCAGCAGGACGGGAGGCTGTTCGAGTTGTGGTACTTGGACACCTTCTCCAAGATCTTCACGGTGGACGCCACGAACATCTCTGACGTCCATCGGTACATCAGAGCCACCGTCCTCAAGCGCTTCGGGATGGACGCCCTCAGGCAGAGGCTGCTCCCCGTGTTGGAACGAGAGTTCAGAGCAGCTGTAAGGACATGGTCGCAACAAGAATCGGTCAATGCCAAATACGTTTTTGGGACGGTAACGTATAATTAAATAAACTCGATATAACTTCCTTTTTATTTCTACTTTTACTTTTACTTTTTCCCCTCGATATCTAATTATACTCTGTTTATTTTTTTATTAGATGGCACTTGAATTTGGTGCAAAGCAGATATTAAGTGACGACCTGAAGCAGTCGTTGGAGAAACTGGGTGATGTATATTTTTCCTTGGCCAAGGGGCTCCATTCCATTCCCCTTAATATCCCTGGCACAACCCACTACAATTGCTTAAAGGTACCTACACACGCGCCAGAGATTCTTGGACGAGCTTACCTCTTCACGTCATTCGTTAACTCGATTAATAAATTTTTAACACGTCATCATAAAGTGTCACATTATCTTTTCCTATCCGTTAATAATATATAATTTTTAAACACAATTTGAAATATTTGGTGATGTGTCAGACATTCATTAGCTAAGTCTGCCACATCATCTATGAGCTCAGCCCACTTAAGAATTTCTCTTGCACACAGCTACTTGTATGAAATAGAGAGGCTGATTCAAGAATTGTTAAATTTTCAAATTGTTTCATGAGAGAAAGTCTTGTTGTATGTAGCGGGTATACGACGTAATAGATTGACATTATATCACAAATTAATAAATTCAGCTCTTTTTAGATTTTTTTTTTATTTTGAGAGTTTTATAGAAAAGAATCTTAAAATAGTTGAACTTCATTGTTTGTGTGACCACGTCAATACTGTCACGTGAGATACCCGTTACACAGAATACATTTATGAGAGTTTGTATTGTATCCATCTTTAAAACTCAAATTGATTGCTTGTATTATCAATCCTCATATATATTCAAGGATTTTTTTTTCCATTTTTTCGGTCTTTTTAATCTCATAGGATGAAATTAAGGCTAAAAATGGCAACAAGGAAAACTTATTTTTCAGTGATAAGAGATGCACATTTGTCAGTGAGAATCTAACTCAGAACTTTTAGGCCGTAAGTTGCGGTCATGTGCCACTACATTAAGACTACGACCCCAAGAACTTTTTTTATTTTGAAAAAAAGGTACATAACAAATGTTGTGCCATACACCTACTTTACAGATTTCAATTGTTCACTTGGGCAGAATCGCAAGAAAGCACTGTCCACAATTCGGGAAATTGTCAAGGATCGGCTGGCTTCACAGGAGATGTCCCAGCAGGAAACACCGGACATCCTCGACCACATCATTGGAGACATGAAAACGAAGAAGTTCTTGACGGAAGAGTTTGTGGTTGAGTTCCTGTTCAGCCTTCTGTTCGTCGCCTATGAAACTGTCTCGACAACATTGACCTTGGCCATCAAGCTGCTCGGAGAGCACCCTCGGGTGTTGCAGGAACTCATTGTCTGCCTTCTACCCTCTTACATTTATTATATCTGTATATAAGTGCACCTATATATGCATCTATACATATATGTGAGCGTTTGTGTCTTTCGTACTGTTTTATCAAAATGTAATTTGACAGGATGAGCATGAGAAAATCCGAAAGAGTAAAGAAGACTCGGAGTCTCCCATCACATGGAATGAATACAAATCAATGTCTTTCAGTTTTAATGTAAGGTTATTAACTTCAGACATAATTTGCTGTGCTCCCTTTTTTTCCCCCTCTTGCATCCGAACAGTCATTCGAAATTTCCTATTCTTTGTGCTTTTGGCTTTTGGGGTGGTCAATGAAGGTGATCAACGAAGTTCTCAGACTTGGGAACACCTCGCCCGGCTTGTTCCGAAGAGCCAACAAGGATGTAGAAGTCAATGGTACGTTCGAAATACTACATCCAGAATGAAATTGTTCGTTAATTTCTCGTGTGAAAGAGGAAGCGCTTCTCTTCTCGTGATCTTTACGGAATATTTCGCTTGTGTCAATGTAGGATACACGATACCTGCAGGATGGGGAGTCATGGTGGCAACTTCTGCCCTCCATATGGATCCCGAGACGTACGAGGACCCAACAACATTCAATCCATGGCGTTGGATGGTATCTTTTTCATATAAACCCTACTAAAACGTTGAGGCTTGTTTGGCTATGAGAAAATCGTTGAAGGATTGAATCACACATTGAGAAGTCAAAGAGATTTTATTAAAAAATTGAGTACCACCATCTAATAATTTAGTATTATAGGTAAAAATGGCCCGACCTCATATATGCTCAGTGAATATTTTTCACACTGTATCAGAGCAGGTTCTTCACGTGAATTCAAACCACGTTAGACTCAAGTATGGAACTTGTGATCCGTTAAGCGCGACTAGTTTATCGAGTACGGAGAAAAAGTCCGATTATTATGTTAGCCCGAGGACGGAATAGAAGACCCGCCTCATGGTAGTCAGCCTTTCTTGCCAGAGGCCGAAAGTAAAATGCCATGAAAATTGAAACCGAACTGGATACCACCACCTACTAGTTAAGTGGAAGCAGGTCCGATCTCGCGTAAATCTTGGTGGATTTTTTCACAAGAATGGATGGAGTATATGTCCAACTTATTTTGCAATCTAGTTCCACTACGTTCCAACTCTCTGGTACCAAACACACATGAAGAGAAAACCAGAGGAAGGGAATTTCTTCCAGCAAACAGCTGTTGATAATGTTTTTTCAGGATTGTAAACCTGAGGCCATGGTAAAGAATTTCTTGCCATTTGGCTGGGGGATGAGACAGTGTGCCGGAGCAGAGTACTCTCGGGTTTTCCTGGTGATTTTTCTCCATGTTCTCGTCACTGGATACCGGTATACTCTTAGGACTGTTCTCCTCCAAGTGTCGCTTAATGCATCCTTCCCAAGGGATTCATGTAGGTGGCCCTTCTGTTGATTTTCTTTCCCCCTGAATTGATCTCCTGTGAGCAGGTGGAAGGTGGTCAAGGGAGGAGAGGTGCGCCGATCGCCCATGCTGGATTTCGGAAGGGGCATGCACATCAAGTTCATGAAGAAGCACATGTGATCGAGGATTCGCTGGTCTCAATTGCTCGAGACTGCTTCTAAAGTATCAATAAACATCGGCTCTCGTGATGTATATATGTGATCAGCTGATGAACTACAACAAATTTCGTATTAGACTCTGAATCGTAATAAATCCCATCTCATTTTCGGCAATATTAATATCGAAAGCTTCCTGTGTACTCTCCCAACTCCTCTTTGTTCGGAATATTTTTCGGGTTTATTCAACTAGAACGCAAGATTTTCCTGAGGTCGGGCACAGAACGAGGTCGGGGCATTATAGGGAGGACAGATTCATCGGACTCCCTTTGTCGAGTCTCAGAGGCCAGCAATGCAAGTCAAGTTCATAGAAAAGCAGAATCATAGTACTTCTAATGGATTGTATCAGTTTGATGGGGACAGAATCGTAATGCTTGAGTTCCGGTTCAATTCATGGTCTGGACTGGAATCAGAATCGGCATCGGCACAAGGCACAGAGGGTTGGGGCGATATTTCGATATGAGCCTTCCCTTGTAAAACAATCCTTTCATCCGCCCTATCAATCCCAGGCAGCTTAAGATCCATTCCCCGAATTCGATGAATCCACCCTTGGCAATGGGGCGGGGGAAAACCCACCCTTAACTGGTTGACCCGTACCCTGACTCTTACGAAGCAGATCGGAACACCGATCAATCCGAATTACAGAAGAATCAGAAAATATTTATGTAAATATATTTGAAGTATAATATAAATTCGCATATTTATAATAATAATAATAATAATAATAATAATAATAATAATAATAATAATAATAATGTAATTAAAAATATAAAATATTGAATGTTTCATAATTTTCATAAAACAAAACAACTATTACATAATTTATTAAGGTAACAATATCAATAAATCAAATAAAAATTTATTTAAAAAATATAATAACATAATATTTTATTATGTTATGGGTTGAGGCGAAATATACCTCCTTGAACGATGCAAAACTGCCATTCCCTGGGAGAAGTCTGCCGCGATTGAATAGATTCATGTGAAAATCTCTCAGATGGACAACAATTAGGGAGAAGGGTGTAAATGGGCAATAGGAAGAAATTTTAGATGATGTTACTCATCAAGTTATGTGAAGACATACTAATTAGATTGTGATAAGTGAGTAAATTAGTATTAATCTCCTGAGTGACCGGATAATGGCTAGAGGGTCTTTACAGTGACCTGTAAGGAAGTCAAGTTCGAGGTGGATCCCGCAATTACCCTCCAATGCCTAAGTTAGAGACAAGGCTAAGGAATAAGGGGAAGAATGTAGATATAATAGAGACTGAATGAGAACAGGAGTTTGATTACGAGTGTGATACCTGAGTTCCTGGATCAGAGTGTATTTATAACCTTATGCATACGGAGAAATGGCATGGCACTGCTCATCACATACTTAAAGTGTGTATCGAAGCAATCTTGGCTGGGGAGGTCTGACTCGAGAAAGACTGTGTTGAGGACTTAATCCCACATCAAACAAATAAATGATTGAAATATGGTTTATAAGAGAGCGGGTACCATCATCCTATCAGTTTGAGCTTTTGGAGTAGATATGAGTCCAATTTCCTGTGGACCGGGTGGATATTTCACATACTGTGTTGACAGTTTTCATGACCAAGAGGGTTTGACTTACAAAAGTCAGTGTCGATTGCCTCCATGTCCAAGGGGGTTGGACTTATAAGAGTTTGCCTTGGGTGAGTCAGGTTTATCATATGTAACGAACAATCCATATCAGCGTGAAAATTTTGTACAAGTAACGAACTACCGTGAATCGAGAAATTCTATGGTCATAGTGAACTTACATAATAAAATTTTATATGTGTTTAAATCTGAGAAATGTTTACACAACAAATCCGTTTTCTGTTACATAGTGAATATTTACTCGCTAATAGGTCTCTTTTCACATTCGATGGTCTATGTCATTTCTTAACCTCATTTTTTATGTCGTTTTTAATATATGTTATCTCTAACATTTTATTATCTTTTCTTCTCGATATAAAAGGTACATGTAAACCTACTAAGTGATAGACAGAATAAGAAATAAAGAGATGCACGAGGAGTTTTAATGATGAGAACCGAACCCGTGACTTTTCCATTTCAAATCGAGGGCGATACCGACTGTACCAAACTCCCTATCTCTTTTTATTATTTCTAAATTGCAGTGCCGTGCACATAGTTTTAAAAGAGACCAAGAGCATCGCAATTGTTCTTTTGAGCGTACCGAACAATGTTATCGATGTCCATACTTTGAATGAGGACCCATGACGAAGAAATCGTGCAAAATGATTTATTCCCGTTGTACCACATTGGAAAGGCCTCCAATCCCTTTACAAAAGGAATATTTGTAATTGATCTAGAAAATTTGTTCGGATGAAACTTAATGAAAGGAGAATAAGAAAATAGATGAAATAAAATGTTTCAATAAAACTTTTTAAATAATTAAGTAAAATATATAAAACAAAATCCGCAATCCCTTTAAATTCATTCCTACCGGCAAAGATACATTAACCTTCTTTTCAGTAGGGGTGTGAATGAGATAATATGATTCACGAATAGTTTAACTCGACTCGACCAAAGCTTAAATTTAGCTCAACCTTAATGAGCTCGAGTTCGGCTCAGCTCGAGTTCGTCAGTTAAACAACTAAAGCCAAACCTAATAATATTTGACTCGTGAAAACTTGCTAGTTCAAAGAAAATTTTTATTTTATATAACAATAATTACTATTTTTCGCAGTTAATATATCTCTTCATTTTTAGAACTTTACAAAAGTCCTATACAAAAGATACAAAATGTACAAAATTTCGCATGGTTAGGGCGAATCTCAAAAACTGCGAGTAAGTGCTTGAGTTTAGCCTTCTCCTCAAGTTCTTCAAAGAAGCTACAAGCGATCGAACTAGGCCTTTAATCCTTGCCATTGGCTCCCTCGGTCGAGGTTTCTCATTTTGAAGCAACGCATGGTTCCTTGCTTGCCATGTAGTAGATATATACCCTGTCCAACATAGCCTATATATGATTGAGTCTAGCGATTTCCCTTTTCCCATCGAGATACCCATGGCTACTTCTTCATCCCATTCTCTCTCTCCACTGGTATCATTTAGCAGTTGTAGAACTCCTTCCCATGTTAGTTTTGAGTAAAGACATGTGAAGAATAAATAATCAATTGTTTCTTCTTCACTTCGACAAGAGGTGCAAGATCTATCAAATTGTGGTTTCCATTTCCTTACTCTTTGGTGCTTAGCCTACCTTTCAATGCTAGCCAAGTTATAAATGAGTGCCTTGGAACATTCCCAGCAAATCATATAAGATTATGCCAGGGAACTCACTATTTCTTGGGCCTAATGAGGCGCCAAGTAGGAGCAAGGGAGAAACTGATGTTGGTTATTCCAGCAGATGGTGTCCTTGTCTGCATATCAATAGCCTTTGTTATGGAGTGGCGGATTTGATCACCCCTGGTAGGGTACATCAAGGCCGGGACCATATCCCTTGTTTGTAAACTATTGAAAGTACGCCTTGTGGTTGAATAGAGGGGATGCCGTTAATTCCTGGGGGTACGAGAGATATTAAGCTGCCTTTTTGTGTCCCATTGTCGTGCCATAGGGAAATTGAGGTGTCGTCCCCTATCCTATATATGATGTGAGGATAGGCTAAGCCCCAAATGCTTAACAGCTTCCTCCAAATCCAACTGCAATTTGGTTTTGGTTTGAGTGCCCAGAAATTACCACCTTTAATCATGACAATAATAATATTATTATATAAGCTTAAAAAAATTTAAAAAAAATTCTATACTATTATTTCAAATTCTTATTTAAAATCATAGTTATGTTCTTTTCAGCTCTTTCCTTAACCTTCCTTGCTCTAAAAAACCCTTACTCGAGTTATATTTTCTTTCTTGACTCGGCTCGTATAGGGTCGATGAGCGTTCGATTATTTTAAAGTGCTAAGCCGGATCTTAAAATATTAGGCTCAGCCGAGCTCGAGTTCGGATCCAAACTTACTAATTGCTAAAAATCAGGTTCAATTCGGTTTAACTCAGCTCGTTTATACCCCACTTCTTAGTATTTTTTTTGGGTAAGATAATCTTCTTAATATTTTGGAATGGGAAAATTGGGAAAACTTTATTGGCGGAAGAAATCTCAGCGGCGGAATAATCGGACGGTCCAGATCTCACAACGTGTCTACAATCCGCGACGAGGAGCGGAGGTGGAGGAGCCTCCTTTATGACGAGGATCTAGGTAGGGCATCCAGCGGGACCCACTCCCGGTGAATGGACACGCTGTTCCCGACACCGAGTACACCTGGCCACGTGGGAGCAGCTGCGAGGGGGACCCACCAATGGGTACACGTGGACTCTGTACAACGTACCACGTTTGGCCCGTAGATTGCGGGATCTCTTGTGTACGGATTCCCCAGGGCCGGAAGGTGTTGCAGTTTTTATAAATTAGACAACTGGCTGAAGTTTTAAAAGGGAATTAAATTGGTAAAAGTTAATTGATTAAGGTGGCTGAAATGAAGTTTTGAATTTAAATTTTATTAATAAAAAACGTACATTTGAAGAGTGTTATTCCTCAATAAATAGGTTTGATTGGAATTGAATTAACTAAAGCGCATTAAATTTTTAGATGCTTCGATCACCCGATTTCACCGGAAAAAAAATTAGTAAGATTTTATGAAGTTTTCAATGTCAAGGTGAAAAGTTTTTCTTTTTCTCGAAAAGAGATTTAACATTTTAATATTAATATTATACTTTAATCTAAAAAACTTAAAAGGTCTTATGTTCACTCTTCTCCGTGCTAGTGGGCCTCATGACTTTGTTTACATTTTCTTTCATTCCTTTCACACCATAATCCTCCATTTAAGATTTCAATTGTTCAACTATTAGATCGTTTAGTAATTTAATTTAATAGTTTATATTATAATGATTTAAATTAAAAAAATTAATGACTTATAATTATTTTCTGCAACCGGTTACCAACACAGCAATTTGAAGTTCAGAATTTTCCTATTCACCCTTATCCAGAGAGAGGCTGCTCTATTTTGGGGGGGGTAAATCAACTGTCACTAATAGTAGGTTTGTGCAGTCTGAGTTACCCAAGTTTATGTCTGGGTAGCTCCAAAAAAGAATCACTGCACATCCAAAGAAAAGGCACTGCTGTTTTTTTTTTTTAAAGGAAAAGGTATTGCTATTAGGGTTTGGCTATTGAATTTTTAGTTTGAAATAAACTTATTAATTACTTAATTTTTATATGCATTATTAATATCCAGAAGTTTTATGAACCTTTAACTAATTCAGTTCAAATCGAATCTGTCCATTAAAGGGTAAAACTCTTCTAATATGAGTTTTCTCTATTCATTAAGATTCGAACCCTAGATTTCTGTTTCAGAGAATTAAATGTCGAATTACTTAAATCAATTCCTTTTGTTTTGGATTGGGTCGGTGCATCATTTACCACTTACATAGTAACTTCCAACCATGTTTTGCATTGGGTTCAGTACATTAATCCAATATGGTATGGGAACTTATTCCTTTCTCAATTTTTCAGAATACAAAAAGAGATGCTTGCCACCCCTGCCTTATAATATTTTTTCCAGTGCAAATTATGGCAAATAATTTTCAATAAATTTCTACTTAATCTAAATTCAATTCGAATTAATTTATCAGAAAGTAAAATTATCTTGATATTGAATTCCCTTTATTTGTCATAAGACTCGAATTTAAAATTTTAAATTGAGTTAAGAAACAATAGAAAGAGTGAGACAACTGATATAAATCTAAGCATTACGGGTTAAAGAACAAAATGGCCAATGTGGTCTAATTTTAATTTCACCAGATTCCTTTTTGGTCGGAGGTACTTGCATATGTGGATATATACCTCTATATTAAAAGTAAGTCTTGTATGTTAGGGTATGTTGGATCGAAACTGCTTAGTTAAATTAGTAGATTTATGTGAGAGAATTTAAGCTGTGAAGTAAGAATTTAAATCCTCAATAAATGCACGAAATCTTTTCTAACTCTTCGCTAATTGATATTGAATTTTTGGGAATTTTAAGTTTTTATTTAGGTTATTATCTTTGGAAAAGTTCGAATTTTTATTTTGCCGCTTGATTTATCACCCATAAACACGCTTACATAGTCAATTCCTATCAGTTTGTGACACTACCAAATAGTATTAATGCGGTAGACCAGTGACATAGAAGAGTTTCTTCTGCATTAGAAGTTAATCAATGGAGTGTAAAGTGGTCAATATGATTTTAAGAAGAAAAATAAGGGCACAACACCAAATGGAAATAGAGTAAATTAGCACTCAATCATAGATATTGTTAAATCCACTCCTAATTTTCTTTTTCGGCTTATGAGAAAAATCCATAAGGTTGTTGTCCATAGCAAATATAGATGATAAGGCACAGTAAAAAGTAAGAATTGAATTCTGAATATTATTTTTTACTAATAAAAGAAGGATAATAATAGCGGTGACTCGATAATTCATATTACAGTTAACTTAAAATTTTCGTGTCATCCATGGACATTCAGACAAACTAAACAATCAGTACTCAGTACCGTTCCTGTCCCATATATTAACAGCAAAGTCCTAATATAGTTGAAGAATCGGTTACTTGCAAGGTCTAGATTCAACAAACACAGCTTCCTACCGGTGTTTTGCTCGAGTGGAAGAAGGGAACCAAACTTCAAATCTTAAATTCACCAAACCGCAAATGTCCTCCTAGGACTCACCTGATTCAGAACCTCTTCTTAAATAAATGTTATTTTTCGGAGCTTTGGTTACCTATCACAAGGATAAATAAGGCTTTTTGACCAATTTAGACGCAGCTTTAGATAAGCAAAGAAATATGATCTGTGTCTACTACGTCATAAGATTAGGATCATGTTTCATGTAATGGGAGAGGCACATATCGATTGAGTCGCTAATGCAACATTGTGTAAAGGGAGCAACATAATAATTAGGGATTTTGCTCTTCAAATGTACTCAAATTAATCTTCATCAATTCCATGGGCAACATAAATTAAACATATCATCGGCACGTTTAACCAAAAATTGATAAATAAATAAGTAAATAAATAAATAGCACGTGCTGACTCAGCATAACCTAACCGTGGCAGGAGCCTAGGTTGCTTCATGGATCCAGGCTACATAATATGACCCAAACATTAATAGGTCATGATTATGGATAATCTAAAGATCTAAAAGGAAGATAAACTCTAAATAATAAATATTAAAAGAATAAGATATCTTAATAAATATATAAAAAAATACATTTTATATGAAATTCTATTATTTTTTCTAGTTTAATGGGAAATGATGTTGATTTTTTTATTTAATTTTCTGTGTCTTTTCTCCTTCTCATGTCCTTGATGCTCCCCCGGCCTTATCAAAGACAGCAGTAACAATGATAGGGGCTCCTCTATTTCTCATTAAAAATTGTTGAGGAAGGAATGGAATCTATTGAAGAGATATGAGAAAGAAAAGAGACAATAGTTGGTAAACATAAGAAATGAAAGAAAGTAATGAATCTACCAATTCCAGGAAGTCATGTAACTTGTTGCTTGTAAATTGCAAGCAGATTTAACCCAGCCATGAGCATCAGTGACGACCAAGCGACACCCTTTCACCTCTTTGGAGACATCCAATGAGATCGGAAATAGACAGCCTTCCATAAATTTGAGTCTCCTAGGTGGCACAAATGAAACTGTAACGGCTGTGTGTTTCTAGGGCCAAAACCCTAGTGGGCAAACTTATTCTTTTCCCTCGGTCAGTTTTGTAAATTATATAGCTAGGTTTGTTTTTCGAGTTTTCAGCTATGCGATCAGCTACATCGACCGATCCATGGTATGACTCACCTCTTGACTCGTGATGCCTATTTAGTCTCTTAGCTTCGATCGGGCTATCTGAATATGCTCTTACGAAGAAGCCTCACTGAGAACCGCAACAATATAATTTTATATTGATACTTTGTTAGCACTTCTCTCCAGCTAGTTTGAACAGTGTCTGTGTCCCGCAAAAGAGACGGATTGAACTGCATTTATCACCAAATTCGTCGATGTGAAAGCAGATCAAAATGTCGATTACATACGTATTTATTCAATCCCAATCCAGGAAACTAAAATACACACGTCACCGGTTCGAAGACGACAACTTGACTCTTGAACTGCGTTTAGCACACTCTTGTTGACGATCAGTGCCTACTGCCCAGCCCATAAACCTAAAATCTCTTGAAACTAAAACTAGTCTGCGAAGTTAAGAAGTGCCGTTTGTAAAGAATTCTCAGGAGATTTAATTCAAAAAAGAAGATCCCGATCCGTGCCCATCACTACGTACATGGACTCAGATTGAACAGCTCGATTATAACGAGGATGTTAGACAACACATTTACCCGATTTCAAATTTCCATGGTAATAGCTTTATAAATAGATGTAGATACAGTGAGATATGTCTTAACTGCTCACAAACGAAAAACCTAATGCATTGGAACGACGGAGATATCTTGTATTAGAATAATTTCTTTTAAAATGTCATCTCGGTTCGCTCCAACGTTACAACAGGGAGCGCATGTATGGAAGTCTTTTGCCACTGTACTTTGATAGGGAAAGATGCACAGGTAAGCATGACCTTTTTTCACCAGTGAGAGCAACAAGCTTTTCAAGAGAATTGACTTATCACTTCACGCCGGTATACATGAAATTGCAGGCCAATTGAGTAGGGCGGGCATGGTTCGGTTCAATTCGGATAGTAGAGGAGACGAACCGTAATCATTTGAGAAATAAAAAATCAAATTATTTAAAACCGGTTCAAATAATTCGGTTAACCCATCAACCGATTAACCGATTTTTTATTTAAATAAATAAAATTCACTATAAAAACACAATTGATTCGGTTCGGTTCGGCTCAGAAATTAATCAAACCGATCGAAAAAAATAAGTAAAACATATGTTTTTTATTTAAAATTGTATATTTTAATTTAATTTTTTACTTTATTTAATTAGTAATTAGAAAAGGGTTTGGTTCGGTTCGGTTAACCGTAATTAACCGAACCAATGATATCAAGTAACTAACTGAACCTCTTCTTAGCAAAAAAACTGAACTGTTAGTGAACTGGTTCCAACGATTCGGTTATTTTAGGTTTGGTTTGGTTCGGTTAAATTAACTGTTTCGAACCGGTTTTATGGTTTTTTTGAACAGCCTACAATTGGGCATGTTGTGGCAGGGAACTTACCACTTAACAATAATCACAAACAAACCATTGTCAACTGCACACCAACTTAAGATTGTGTTCGGTCTCTCCCTCCGTTCGTTAACTTATTGCTCAATCAAATGATCCCTCAACTTTTTTTTCTCAGAGTGATGGAATGGCGTTTCCTTGAAAAGAAATAAGAAATACTCATTCCGTCACTTCTCATGATTGTATTCTCTCGTATTTTTAAAATGCACTAAAAGATTACTAAATTTCTCTACATATTGGTGCAATTTATTCTGTAAAATCCATTCCATTCCATTTCACCATACTAAACGTAACCTTAGAGACTCTTCCATGCATGAGCAGAGGTCATAATGTCATTCATGAATTTGAACAATGGTTATTTAACACGCTAACAAAAAAGTATCACGTTACATTTTTCTATCCATTTATAATATCCACTTTTTAAGATGATGTGTACCATTTATTGTACATCTCAAATATCTATTGACCGAGTTGATCACGCACAATCTTACACTCGGCTACCCTAAAGTTAATTTTTCATAGCCAGTGAACGAGGAAGCAGTATCACAATACGTTCAATAGCCCCAGAACGTCAGGCCGCTTAGACTCGACGTTTAATTGGGAGTTGAAATATTATTTCATGGGAAACTAAGGATGCAGCCTGACAAGAAATCAAGAACGATAAATAGAGTTTAGTGTAACAGAAATACCTACCACCTGAAATCAAGATATCTTACGATTCTACAACTTTTTTTTAGATATATAAAGGAGACATATAAATTTAGAAAACGATAGAAGAAAGAAATAATAGAGAATATTAGAACCACATAAATGAGATTAGAATTTAGGGTCACTTGGTCCCAGCCCATGATGCCTCGTTTGTGCCAAAAAAAAAAAACAAACCTATTTCACATATGCTGTTTCTTCATGGTGAATCATGAAGATTATTTAGTCAAAAATGTCTTCGTTACCTCGTATTCATCTATTAATATATAAGGGGGAAAGCTGATGATCTGAATCCTGAGTTTTGTCTTCTTCCCCTCTTATGGATTAATCTTTTGCGTCTCTTTTAAGGTTATACCTAACCAATACTTTGCTATTCATAGCCACTCGTGAACTTTCCACTTTTCTGCTTTAAGTTAGGATCTGAAATCTTTTGCATGCCAATCATAAGATGTGTAGATTTGCTCCTTTATGCCATGGACAGACATCCATTAACATCTGCGCACAGGGAGAGATAAAGAACTAAAAAAGACATCCTTAAATTCCACAATTTAATTGTGGAAAACCGTAGCCAAACAAAATAATAGAGATGAGCCCTATTAAATTCTTCAGCAACTGATCCATTTTTCTGGTTAAAATAAAGATATAAATCTAGAAGGGGATAGGATATGAGGGGTTCAACGGACACGCGAAATCTCATTGATGGAAAAGGAATCCTGAATCTCTTGGTTTTTCAATTATAAGGTAGTCAGATGAGCCTGGAAGTTGATAACAGAAAGAAGAGAATGAATGGGTATCAGAGTTTCAATGGTGAGACCAAGAACCGCATCCATGACTTCTTGATCTTAAGTCGATGGGCACAGCAATGCATGCAACCAAGCCCCATTTCTCTTGTTTGCTTTAAAACGTTACCCCCTAAATCAAAACCATATATGTTTTCTTGGAAATCAAAGTATACTTAGACTAATAAATAGTTATATGAGTTCTAACAGTGAGAACTGAATCATGACCTCTTAGATCCCAGGATGAAGGCGATTCCATGACACCAAACCCCATTTCTCTTACTATCATCTTTCACCTTGAAATTAATTACCAAATCTGTGGACAACTCAAATTTAATAGGAAAGAACAGGCTAGGACTCTACAATTTCCACCTCAGGTGATCTTTTTGTTTCCGGTGAATCCACCTCAGATGATTTGATAATTCGAGACATACATCGATCAGCAAGGCAATAAGTTTATATATGTTTATACGCATGAAACCTCGATTCGATCAGTATAATCAACAGATGAAATTCACCATCCAACTCTACATGAGGTGCATGATTACTACATCAATCATTAACTATATACTTATGCTAATAAGAAGCTGCTTTAAAATGTTTCCCACTAAATCAAAACCATATATGTTTTCTTAGGAAACAAAGTAGAATAGATGTAAAAGAAGGTTAAGCAGAGTACCTCAGAACTATCACAAGTTCATCAGCACAAGGTGATCCCATCTATATGTTATATAATAGGAAAATTAACCACCAAGAAAGAAGTACCATACCATGGAAGCAGCTGAACAAGAATCGAAATCCCTAGCTCGTACTGCACGGGGGCGATCTGATATCAACCGTCGAATCTCGCGAGAATCTGTGGAGCCCCGATCGATATATGGTGCATGGGTTCTCCGGTTTCAGTTTACGGTGGGTGCAGGCAACGAACCGGCCTTCTGCTTCGGGTGCTTCCGCTTCTTCTGGTAGCTGACTCCTCTTGCCTTGGCCTGAAAGTCTCGGACTTCCCTGAGATAGAGCCGCACGGCCCTCGCGCCAAAAGGGTTTGCTTCCGGCTTCCCGCCGTGCTCCTCGAAGGCGGCGCGGAGCCGGCCGATGAGGGCGTCGAGGCTGCCCCAGGCCTGGCGGAGCGGGCACGGGCAAGGAGCCGGGGGGTTGGGCAGCCCGAAGAAAGGGCAGGTCTGGTGGTGAACCTTGGTCTTCCCGAACTGGTCGAGGTACCGTAGGAACTCCAGCACGTGGGCGCCGCTGCACATGGCGAGCGAGAGCGGTGGCCGGTGGTTCCTCAGGTACTGGCAGAAGGTGTTCCAGTCCCTCCTCTTCTGGTTCTCGTACCGGCTCGGTGCCGTCGGGGATGAAGATGGAGAAGTCATGGAGGAAGAGGAGGAGGAGGAGGAGTGGCCGGGGATGATGCTGCCTATGGCGTTACTCGCACCGGACATCATCGGGTTCAGCGTCTCGAAGCCGCTGGGAATGGGATTGCTCGATCCCGGAACTAGTTCCATGGTAAGAGGCGAAGCCGGAAAAGCAACAAAAAAATAAATGATGGATTGGTAGGTTCCGGGAAGATCTGCGGTGCCACGGTCTCCTAGCTTAGGGTTTTTCTTTGATTGCCATGAGTTCAAAATCAAAATGGGTGCTGTGAGAGAGAGAGAGAGAGGCGAAGAAGAGAAAGAGGAGGAAGACAACAGTTGCTTTCCTTATATATAATATAACAAACAAGCAAGAGAGAAGACTCAGAGACAGAGACTGCGAATTCCACTTTAAGGTGAGAAAAAGGGTGAAAAAAGGTAAAATTCTGGAGTGGGTCGATTTTAATTTTTACCAATAGTAGGATGAATATAATTTATAATTATTTAAAATATTATTAAAAAATATAATATTTCATCGTGAGAGAAAAAGGTTACATATACTTTTTATTAATGTATTAAATAATTTTATCCGAGTTCATACAAACTAATCTAACTTGAGATTGCAAAAGGATTTCAAATTGGGAAAAAAAAAAAACTGTTCATCCGATGTTCAGGTGGGGAATAGAATAATTAATCATCGAAACAGCAAGACCAGCACGATGATGATGAGGAGCTGGGAAAAGGGAGATGGTTTTTCTTGCATGGCCTTAGTACAAGAAAACACAAACAATACTTATTACATGGATGATGATGATGATGATCAAGAGAGGGGAAAGAGCGAGCTGACTGGTTTGCTGTGAGTGAGAATAAGATCAAGAGATCAGAAACACTTGAAGAAGAAAAACAAAAACGTTCTTATTCTCCTTATTCTTCCTCCCTAACTGCAGTCCATCTTCTCCATCACCATCATCATCAGTATGTTTCTTTTTGGGGTAAGGGAGAAGAGATTGTCTGCTGCTAGCTAGGTCTGAATGGCTGGCTGGCTGCACAGTCTGAGAGGGGTCACTGATCTATCTGGCTTTTGATTTTCTGATAGCAGAGAGAGAGAGAGAGATCAGATCGGCACCATGCGATTTCCTCTCTTTTCTCTGGTGTTTCTTTCCGATCTGGAAAAGTGGCGAGATCAACTGACTGAAGTTAACACTGTTTTAAAAGGGAGAGACGGGGAAGAGGAGACCAGCTTGGTGGTCAACAGGATCCATTAAATTGAAAGAGGAGTGGAGCTCAGAAGAAGAGGGAGAGAGAGAGAGAGACTGTGCTTTGCTAAATAAGGACAAGTTTGGCCAGTGAGAGAGTTGCAGAGAGAGAGAGAGAGAGAGAGAGAGAGAGAGAGAGAGGAGAGTGAGGGTGTGATGGTGACTCAGAGCAACGTTGAGAAGACTGCAGTGAGCTGCATCCCCTCGCTTATGCACCATCCCTATTTGCTATCATCGAATATAAAAAAATAGTATCCAGCAAAAGGAAATCAATTATAAAATTTTAGAGAAAAACATCTCTAGCTTAATCTGTACTTCCCAACCTCAGAAACCCTATGACTTTCTTAATAATTTAGTTCGAGTAAGGTTGATTCACGGTAAAACTCTCTTAACATATCTCTTAACATAAACATTCTCCAATTATAAAAATTTAAATTCGAAGCCTTTGATTAATGGAAAGAAATATTGAATCACTTGAATCAATTCGTTTCAGTACTAAGAACTCAATTGAAGTGTTTTAAATTTGATTGCTAGTGGCTGCGATTGATTAGATTAGGTATTTTTAGATTAAGGTTAACGCTAATATTAACAAAAAAAAAACAATGATAGTAAAGTTTTTTAAATCACAGGTTGAAATATTAGATTTTTGCATTTGAAAAATAAGTAAATTGTAGTGTTGATACTATAATTCGTGATGTAAAGTCCATATTACAATGCACTTTATATTAAGAGAAACCACCTAAAAAATGTGGAAATTTCGGGTAGCGACAGAGGAAGGGAAAAAAAAACATTCGATTGTAATTCAAGTTATATATACTGGTAAAAAATATTCAATCGTATATGTTCATCTATCATAAGATCAGGTTTTTCATCACTCAGACTAATCCCGATCGATGATCCCGTCCCTCTTGCACTATTTCTTGCTCCTCGCACCCGAACTTGGCTCATCTCGAATCACTTAATTTGTAAGGTCTAGCGAAAACGAAACTAGGTACGACCCTTTTGGATCATATCTCAGAAAGGGTCACATGATAATAATTAATTAGTACACGGATTTCACATCATATTTATAAGGTGGAAATTTCTTCAAGAAGCTCTCCGGGTAGATGGCTGTTGATTGCAAATTTGCAAGTGCTAGGTGGTTGCAGGAACCTTCAAAGCAATTCCCCCAACTCTACTCCCTTCCAAGAGACAAACCTCCCTTTTCTTCTTTAGCTTCAATACATCCAAATCTCATGTGGGTTAAGAGATGAGAGTCCCATGGATTGTCAATCTTTGATCAATGATCTTCAACGATCGTCACTACCAAACCATCCGAACCCCTTTTTTCAAAAAGTGTACCTTGTCTTTGAATCGGTAACTTAAGATTCCATTTTTAAATGATATGCCACTCTGTAAAGCATATATACAGATCTTAACGGACACGGCGAGAAAATTAAAGGAGAAAAGCATCCACATCTCATGTGGGCTAAGAGATGAGAGTCCCATGGATTGTCACTCTTTGATCAATGATCTTCAACTATCGTCACAACCGAATCATCTAAACCCCTTTTTCTAAACAGTGTACCTTGTCTTTGAACCGGTAACTTAAGATTCCATTCTTAAACGATACGCCACTCTGTAAAGCATATGTACAGATCTTAGTAGACACGGCGAGAAAATTAAAAGGAGAAAAGCACTTCGAAAAAGCTGATGTGATCTTATTATCCTTTTGAAAATGTAGGTTGAGATTTTCAAAACAATCTAAGAATAGTTTTCCCATTTTCTTATATTTGTCAAATCAAAGGAATTGGTCTATGATTGCTCTTGCATTTCCTCCGTAGGCTAGCTTCTCCCAAATTATTTTCATTCATTCGTCCACCATATTTAATTTTTCTTTTTTTTCAAAATATTTAATTTCTGCGTTTTGTTTTCCTGAAAATTCAACTTGTAATTATTGGAATCCAATAACAGTACCGAATATAATCTTCCTCGTGGCTTTTCATGAAATTACCTTTGAAAGATGTATCCCTCATGATTTTTTGAGAAGATGTCTTGTGTACATTTCGGGTAAATTCCAAGTCACTCCATCACTAATGAGGTAAAAAATATTTATAAGTTGCTATATTTTTTAATTAAAGTTATTAATTGTAAACTATTGAATTAAGTTATCAAATAATCGAATAATTGAATCATAGAAGTTTTCCTACACTTTTGATTCGTAAGAAAATTATAAAGTTTATATGTTTATCAATTTTTACAAATCAGTCCTAAATATTTTAAAGTAATAAATCAAATCATATATGCCGCCTCCATTATAACATCGAGTCCTTTCCATCATCTACCATAACTTTAAACTCATGTCAATTTAAACGGTAGACGATAGAAAATACACGATACTATAATGATAGCGATATATAGGACTTGATTTATCATTTTAAAATATTTAAAACTAACTTGTAAAAATCTTCAAATATAGAGGACTCCTGGTATATTTCTCTACTTTTGATTCTTATAACAAGACTTCCCGTTGTTACTTTTATTTTACCATTTCTACTTTTTTTTTCCGAATTTATGAATTTTCTTTATAATCCACAAGAAAGTATCGTTATGCGATGGAGTTCCGTGCCATCTCAAACCAATAACCAGTGTCTTGGATTCAACCGCACATTTCACGATTAAGATAGCTTTTGACTTCCAAACTCTCTTAATCCTGAATCTGAGAGAGAGTGTGATTCTATCTTTATTGTCTAATTATCATATCGAAATTAAGTCGCAATCTATCGACTCTAGTTTGGCACATAGTATTGAAGGAAGCAAATATTCAAAGAAAATCGATACTTAACTGATACGTACTAGCTCAAACATCATACATTTAGGTGAAAATTGATTTTGGAATAAGGAAATGTCAGAGGTCGAATATGTTTTTGGACAATCTGCTGCATCCAAGATTCAAAGCAGCACTACTTTACAAATCCTCCTCAATCAGGTTCAGGTCGTCATCATTTCTATCGGTACCGATCAAATTGGTTGAGGGCATGTCCCAGGAAAAAGAAAATAACCCTAAAAATTGAATTTAATTAGTTAGTATCAATGCATAAACACTACCACGCGATGATATTGTTACGTACAAGAATTTTTCTTCGCTCGGAGATGACAGCTAAAAGTTATGTTACCAAAACCGAAAAGTTCTCTACCGTTTTTGGTTCAGAAAAAAGCGGTATGCATATACATTTTTTTATAGCTAAATTAGAATTGCGGAGCAATCTAGGTGTTGGATTTTCGTAATTAATGTTTGATTTCAAAGACACACATATATCATATAGAAGAAATTCATATCCATACATATCAAAATATCGAGATGGATTGTCGGCGTATATTTAATTATTCAAGATTGTTGAACATGATCGAATCACGTACCAAACACTTTTGTGAACACGAACGCGCCAGCGGTGGATTCTCACTACGTCGTGATATGAGAATCAAACACGATTCACAACATTAACTTGATTTCCTATGGAAATAACATGTGACATTAACTTACTCACCTTTGTCTCTCTCGAATATATTCCTCTTATACTAAAATGACGCATTAGGGTCTATTATTTTTCTCTTGTTGTACTTGAAGGTGAGGCCCTTTTCACAACTAGCCAAACCCCATGACGAAGCAATGCAACCATCTGAATTGAGAGAGAACACTTCCTGACTGAGTTGGGTTCGCATTAAGTCGATCAAGTCTCCAAGGGCAGATCGTATTTTCTTACGCTGGGATTTGTTAATTAGGTCTACACGATGATAAAGAAAAAAATTAGGTCTAGAAGAAGACTCGGCGAGTGGTAGTTCCCTGGATATCTCTCTTAATTAAATTTAGGCAGAGAAGTGTGGGGGATGTATAGAGATCCTATCTAGGGTTTGAGAATTAGGTATACATGTTCTACATATATGAATTGTACTAGGAATAGGCGGATGTGGGGTGATAAAACTTAGGGCTCTTCATTTACCATTAAAAATTTGGGGCAGTTTACGAAGTGCGACATCATTTTTTTTAATAATCATCAAACGAGTTGGTCTAATGATCCAAAATTCACTCATATGTAGTTTGATGAAGTCGAGATTACAGGTTCGAATCGTCCTCTAACTAAAATTACAAAAAGGACTCTTTGAGACTAGGTTTTGACGAACACCGACTTCTTAAACTATAGTAGACCATTGGTTATTCAGTTCTTAACCAGAGAGTCAGTGCTAGTACTGATTGATCAATTCGTCCGATACATTCGCGATTGAATATGAAAGTTTGAACATTATGTAGCTGAGCGATTGAGTCACCATTACTGCTGAACTCCGTTTTCCGTTGATCTAAAAACAACATATTCTCTGCACTTCCCTTTACAGAACTCCAAACTAATTTGTTACCTTTCTCCTTTTCTTTTTTCTCGCCGTTCGCTAATGTCGCGGCATGTGCCATGCCGCTACTTATAAGTAGAAAGATTGTATTTTTCTATTTACAGTAAGGAACAGATTGCATTTTTTTTATTTACAGTAAGGAGCAGACTTCCTGCATTTTGGATCAGCAAATCTTTAAAATAGAATGGCTTAATGATGTTGAGGTCACCACCCCTTACTTTTTTTGGCATTTATTTTATATCATTTACCCACAAATACATACATACATACATGTATAAGCTACATTTGGTGAGAGCACCCACCAATGTGAAACTACTGAAACTTCTTACTCACTTCTTCTCTCCTTCATTACACTAAAAAGTTTCCTCAACCTAATTGAAAATCAAAAGCGAAAATTACCATTTTTGCTCTGACATTTTATACCGTCATGGTTTTGTCTCTAATCTAATCTTTTTTCCATCTGTACAGTCCTGAATGTTGTAAAACACCTTAACAATTCAGGACATAATTATCGTTTCCGTCCTTAATATTTTGTACACTTATCAATTTTGTACCCTATATGGAAGTTTTAAATATTGAGGAGGAAAATGATGATATTAGACTAAATTGTTAGGATTTTTCAAATATTAAGGATGATAGTGATGGCAAAATCAAATTAAAAATAAATAATGACGGCATGAAATATTATGAACGAAAATGATATTTAGTTCATATTAAAATTAAATTTTAAATTGACATCGGTTTCCTCTAGCTGCAAATTATTTCCATTGGAATTCGTGCTCTAATTCGAAGGCAAAATTTTTTAATTACGATACGAGGAAGTATACTAAATGCATCCGATCTCTTTTGATCAGATTGCTCTTTTTGTTTGATTGGACAACTCATCAATGGACCACTCAAATTTTGGGAAATAAAGGAATCCTTTGAATGTTTAGGGCAAACTATGCACCGACTATATATACATTGTTTCATATGTACGAGCAATCTTCCTGGACCTACACGAAGAATATTAGACACGTGACTGGTTGGCCCTGACAAAAAAACAGTCCATTTTATTTGCCTTTTTTTTACCCATTTGACCCACCTGAATTTTACTTTTCACTTGTAATTTTTTAATTCTTCTTTCTGTTTTTTCCCCCTCCTAGAGATTCACTATCCATATTCTGGCACGCGAGCCAATCAAACGTGTGAGATGCACCATAAAGCATGCAATTATATTTAGTGTATAATATATAATAAATTCGTTATGTAGATTATCGTTTAGATTGTCGCACACAGTAAAATTGACATTCGAAAATTGCGAACACTTTACAAGTGTTAAAATTTGAAAAAGATTTACCCAACCGCTTTATTATGTATTACATATTAAATATTTAACCCAATTCAGTGTACGTATGGAGAGCACAGAAATTCACGAGCCCGATGGAATCCATTAAGGAGACCTGTTCATGGCCAAGTGTTGTCATAATCAGATTTTGGATCTTGAATTTTTCTTCGTGCTGAATATTTATGTATAGAGTATTCATTTAACTAGAAAGGGCATCAAGAAACCTAGAATACTTATGTATGGGGATAAAATATCAGAGATTTTATATGTTTGCTATTTTTGGCAGTGAAGTTCTACATATTTAAAAATGACTAATTCGATCATATAAAATCAACTTCCTTATTCTTTCTGTCCTAGTTGTCGTTGTTGTACTGACCTCAATTTCACGTCGTTAACCACTCCGTTTTTGCCTAGAAAACAGTTCCATTTATGAGACAATGACGATTCAAACTAAAAGTGTAACGACATTGATGCTATAGGATTTAATTAATAATTTTCTGATATATAAGATTACTCAATTATCAAAGATAGTAAATATACAAGGTTTCTAGTGTTATTATTTACATATAATGGCCATTCTATTTCAAGAAGATTTTGCTCAAACATACAATAAATTATTTTTGGGTGCGTGAATATATAATAAAATTGATACTTCAAATCGATGGTTTGCATAAATCGATAAATGTAGATAACGTCCGGTTCCACCCCCTACTGTTCCGTGACACGACTGATTGATTTACTATGAAAGACTGTTCATTTAAGAAATAAGAGCATCGTATCTGACAACGGAAGAGGAGTTAGAAATCATTTCTTAAAGGGGCGGTAGAGCATTTGGTTTGTCTGCGAGGAAACCTGGCACACGGTCTGGAAGTGGATGCAAACCCTAGCATGATTCATCGCAACCCATCAGACCGTGAAGAGAAACCCAAGTTGATCTCTCGATAGCTACTCACTAAGGAAAGGAAATCAACAAAAATCTAAGGCGCTCGGTTCGAGCATTTTAAGATTACAGGGAATAAAAAGAGTATGGGCAAGGTTTCAAATATGATTAAACTTTGTTGGGTATTGAGTTGAGATATGAGATTGCAGTACTTAAAAAAAATAAAATTATTTATAGAATTTAACGAATATGGATAAATGATTGTAAATTTTGTTATAAATGTGATGTCACCTGTTGAATGGCGTGCGTTACATACGTAAGCATTTATCAATCATATTATAAAATTTTAACTCTAGTAATCTCGTATTACAGTGAACTTTCCAAACTTTTCAAACAAGCATTGTAATTTGTGGCATAATATCATATTGAATTGCAGTTCACATAGAACCAAACGCTCTAAAGGAAAAACAAATTAAGCCACTTTAATTATATGTATATACTTACTATTATATGTAAATATTTGAGAGGTTTGGTGTCTTTTTCATTTTTTATATTTGACCTCAAAATAATTTGCATATTAAAATCTAACATGAATCTATTTTATAAAATTCTTCATAATATAAGTGAAATAATAAATTTATCCATTTTTTCTCCCACTCAATATCTGTAATTGTAACAACAAAAATTATTTATTAACTGTTCAGATTCATCATATCACTCAATATTTACAATTTTAGCACTAAAAATCTGTCACATGTTTTTTAAAGAATAATTTGAAATTGTAAGCTTGAAAATATAAAATTAACATAGTATACTGAGAATATACCCCGCCTACTATTATAAATTAACGAATTTTAAATGAACTAAATTATAACATGTTATAAATAAATCTAATATTCTACATTTGTTTATTTTTATTTTCTTGGGTCTGTATCTTATATATATATATATATAGACACACACATATGCCTGATTTAGGAACTTGGTTTTAACTTTTACCGAGTCCTCATTTGGATTAACGCTGAGGAAACCTGAGGTGGGTCACTCCAACGGTCGTGTTTATTTAAACAATGATAATAATTGTGAGGACATCATGTGGTCTTGTCAAGATTAAAAGTTTCCATCCAAAAAATGAATGGGTAGGACCTCACCCCCTCCTTAATTCAAATTAAGCATCCCCCACCTCTTAGGCAAAAGATACGTTTTTCTTTCTTTTTCTCCCCCCTTTCCTTTTCCCTATCTCCGTGAAAGATTCGGTTTTAGGTGACAATTAATCCTCATTTACAATCGCACCTCGCCAGCTCAACCTCATTTAAGCATCAACCACGTTATATCGACGGATTCGTGCCCCGTCTTTTTCGAATCATAAGAAGCTTTTGTCCTACCGGGAGACACCTAGCACTTGTCTAAGAGCTCACGGCACGCAACAAAGTTCTACCTCGCCAAGGGGAGCGATAAGAGAAGAGAAATTAATTCCCAGTTCGAGTTTCTTAGACAAGCAACCGGACACATTATAGAATTGTCCCGGTACCGTACCGAGACGGGTTCAGCCATTGAACTTGGCTTTCTTTTTTAGTTTCTTATGTTTTATTTTTATTTTTCTCTTTGCGCTCTCTCTCACGTGAGCTATTCGTGGCCGTTGGATGGATAAGGTACGAAATCTTTGTGGTTTGACGGAGGGCTCCTGGTGGAAGAGCCACTAAAGTCAATGTGAAGCATTTGATCTTTCAACTCTCCTCGTGGTAGAGCATTACATGCGGGGATGAATTTAGATCCCTTGTAGTCGGGGAAATTTATAAAATTTTATAAAGTTCCGTAGATGTTAATTACATTAATATTAAATTATTTTATTTCGCTCGTATTTAAACCTGTCGCTTCACTCACTCTTGAGTTTTATCCCACCGGATGCATTTTCAAAAGTAGTCCCCAGCACGTACGGCTAGAGGGAAAGAATGGGAAGGAGGAAGGAAAAGTCAGGAAGCTCCCACCGTCAGATTCGAAGTGGGACTCAATTTCAATCTCCATCCGATGGCTGAGAGGATTATTGAGCGATCCCAAGTGTTGAATTTGTGTATTGTTACGAGCAGAGTGCTGGCGGGGTCCGGGATTGTCGAATTTACAGGCTTATATAAGTGAGGGCCTTACAAGAGATTGGGCAGTTTTCACTAATAAAAATTTAGATTATCGGTGGTAGTATTTGGTTTTCTTAAAAACCTATTATTATTCTGATATACGATTGGTGTGGGATCTAACACTAAGTAAGAGGTATCTAGAAAGAGAAAACTAAATACAACCTAAATTAGAAAAATAGTTTAATGCAGTGATATTACTCTCGACCTAAGATCAAGAGATCTCGAATTCAATTCCCAACGATCGAACTCCATGTACCTCTTTATCCTTTTTCCTTCTATTTTCTTCTAAGCATAGCTGCCTTCTTTAACCAAAAACATGACAACCTAAATTATGTGAAGATTAAACCCTCGTACATATATAGACACACACACAAAATCACATATACACCTTTTTTGAGACCAGAAACGACCACAATAGTGGCGATCCGGTTACCTTACTATATAATATTTGAATTTTCGTGTTCAATCACGAATATATCAGATGAACTGAATAATCAGTACTAATTATAATGCCGTCAACATAATATCATTAATGACATGCGCGCACACGCACAAACATATATATATATATATATATAGACCTAGCTGCTACCTAGGAAGCAACACAACTACTATGAGTCTGCTAGGATAAAATTAGAACTGACAATCATGAATGGGGAGATTTCAGCTTCACAGAGCTTCGGTGCGCGGTTAATGCGGGGAAAGAAACGGATGGCTTATGGATACCACGTAGGGGCCGAGAGGGAGTGCAGGGATGTCCACGTGTCCCAATCAAAACTGGAATTGGTAACAAATCTATTTCATAGGATAAGTTAAGCGTTGAATTTTAATGAAGCTCCGGTAGGATCCGGATAGTGAACCAAAAAGGAGGTCATAATAATTACGTACATTTAATTAATTCATACTGCCCAAAGTATTAGTGAAGTTTAGAGATGAATGATGATTGGAAAAAAAAAATGACCTTATTGATACACTATTTAAATGAATGAATACGATATAATCTTCTTCAGTATTTATAAACTTCTGAAATATATCATAATAGATATTCTAAAAATAAATATATCTTAAAAGAAATCTAAAGAATATTCATATGAAATCTGGATATCTTCTAAAGATAACAAAAAGATAATCTCTTAATTTATTCAAGTTGTAACATAAGTATGCAATCGGCTGATAAAATTAAAGAGAGAAAGATATTGAGAGCCATGTATATTTGTCGATTCTTACAAGTAAGTCCTCTATGTTACCCGAAGTAATGGCAAGTGAAGGAAATGACTCGATGTTGTAACGCGGACAACATATATGACTTGATTTATCAGTTTGAAACACGTGAAACTCACTTGCAAGAATCGACAAACATATAGGACTTCCGATATCTTTTTCTCTAGAAACAAATATAGCTTCATATCTTATTAATCTTCCTATCGCTTTTAAGCTCCTTTTTTTTACCTTGTAGCTGATATTAACTTTCATTCTTGATATCATTGTCCTCTGTATACACTACATATGCTCTCGAAACTCCTCTCTTAAGATCTTGTCATCAGATCAAGATAAACAACAATTCTATTCTTTGAACTCGTGCCTTGATTCACATCACTCCCCCTCTTGAAATGGGCTTGTCCTAAAATCCAAAAGGTTGAGAACTCGATTTGATCCATTTTCACACAGAAATCACCTTGAATGTTTCTGAAACTTGCACTTGGAACTCGACGACCGATCATGTACATAACAGTATCCGGATGCCCTGGAAAATGTAGGGTCAGTGCCTGCTAGCCCCCTGGGAAGAAGGGGCAATATAATTGACAAGAAAGGGGTCAAAATGGGAATAGAGGGAAGAGCCAATAACTGTGACAGGACAAGTCAGCATAATTGGGCATCGGATAGGGACTAGACCATTCAAAGCTCGAGCTACTTAATGTTCCACTCGACAGAGAATCCAATTCGAGTCTGATATGTTTTGTTCTCATGCAATTTGACGAGATAGGTATCGCATGTTTGAATTTCGCTTTGAACAATATTGCCAAAAGAATGAATAGTAATTTCTTAAACTATACCAAGTCTTTGATAGTGTTATGTTAAATAGGTTTGTATTAATAAACATTGTTCAGTTCATCTGACAAGTTTATGATTAAATACAAAAATTCGAGCATTACATGATAGGGTGGCTAGGCTGCTAATATTGCTACCCTCCTTTCATCTCACCGATTAAAGAAAAATAGAGAATCCGATTTACCTACCTCCAGGAAGGATGAATTATAAAGCCGAGTTATTAGGAACCAGTGATTGAAATGGTTTGATAATTCATGATCTCGTACTCAATTCTCATTAATGAAAAAAGAAAAATGCTCGATCAAGAGATTTTTACCCCTTCGTGAGTCAATATGGTCCAATCTGATTTAGTTAGGACCGGTTAATTTTTGGATTCGAGGTGATGTATACCAAAAAAAGCCATATTACGAGGAAATTGATTAAACTCATCTTTTCAGATGTCATGTGCTTTCCTTTTTGCCAAAAAGAAGCATCAGCTTCAGTTCAGGTCAATAGCAAATAATTTTGAAAAGCAGAAACGAGTCCTTGTCATTTACCGAAAATTATTGTCGGTTTTCTCGGCTTTCGGAGTTGCATTATGGAAGATGTGACTTGAGTTGGCCACCACTCCTAGGAAGCCGCCAACCGCTATCCGGGGGGAAGCTGGCCACCACTTGCGAGCAGTCAACTACACCGTAGAAGAAGAAGCAGCCAATCTGCTGCTACACCACCAGGCCCTGGGACACTGAATCCTTTACACAAGACTGAACAGAACAATGCTAGATCACGTTCTAACCTGATTCCATTGCGTAAATACCGGAGTAAATGAAACTACCAGGTAAGATCAAACTAGATCTGTAGACAAGGGGCTAATGGAAACAAAGCCATTTGAAATTCGAAAAATTTCAGAGGCTCGATAGGCAAGAACCATAGCATGTAGCTGTGTAAGGAGTTTAAAGTTGCAGAAGATGGGAAGTGCTTCAATGAAGTGCACAATTCCTCCTCCACCGCTTAGATGTCATTCTCCTCCGGGACCCCAGTCATAGCATTCTTCATTATTAATAATAATAAGAAAATATCAGTCTGAATACCCCAAAAACATGCAGAAAGTAAACTGATGCGTCGTTTGATTACCTGAAAGCATGATCCTGTGTACTGTAAGTCGCTCGCCAAGATCTGATGGAACATAACAAGATGCATCCAATGTAAGAACCTTGCAAGATTAGCTCCCTCGTATTTCTCCCTGTCAGAACTTTTTTCGTAAATCACTTCAGAAGAATCTGAAAGATTGTTTTCGTTAATCCTGAGGAATGATCTCGATGCAGTCTTAGGCATCATGAGTATCCTGTGTTCTTCCAGCTTCACGCACAACTTTGACATGGTCATGTCATGTGAGACCCTTCTTCTCTATCAAAATACATCTGCCTGCACACATATAAACATATTTGCTTTCTATGATTGGTAAATGTTGATGGCAGCACTTGCAAGATAATTCAGTGACAGATATGCTGTTGCAAATATATGAAGAGAAAATACTGCTTCTAGGACTCGAGAACAGGAACACTTAAAATGCTGGTCTCCACAGAAGTGACATCTACTGTGGAGACCATTGATTTGGTAGATAGATACCTTCTGAAGGAGAAACAGACAAATATTTAAGAAACACGGAGAAACGAACAATGCAGTAAACAGATGACTTAGCAGTAACTACTCGACGATACCAGCCAAAGCATTTGGTTTCCTGAGATCGTGTTCAAGCTTCATAGCATTCTCTTGCAAAGCAACGAGTGCAGCAGCACATCAGATCCCGAACTGTTTCATCCTGCCACCTAGAGTTTTCTGAAGTCTTCTCGTCTGCAAGAGATGGTTGATAGCACTATCCTTGTTTTCACAGAGCATAATATAAGATCACCTGATGAACCGATAAAGAATAGTGGAAAATTGAATGGTACCTTAGTGATGAAGCTCGTGGAACCAAACAATAACGCTCCCCACTGGGGTGCCGAATCAAAAGGCTCATACGAGTTTTGAAGATTTAGGAATATGACTTCTGTGAGAAAATTCCAATTGACAGATTAAGAGGCAATAAAAAACATATAAGAAATGGAAACACACCGAGAATGAATCAGCAGCTCAGACCAGCCTACTCACAGGAACTCCAAGTGCCTGACAGAGTTAAATTCTTAAGTAAGTTGAACAAATACTACGAAATGATGAGATACCAACTTTTGAACCAAATCCATGCCCTGAGAAAGAAATAGCAGAGACCAGACTACCATATCAAGAAGTTTATTCAATAAATCTTACATGTCAAACAGGATAGTAGATGTTGACACTATGCCGATAAAACTAACAGAAATTTGATATTGGTACACTTTTTGTCCGGCACAATCTCATAGTCATAATATCAGGCTGTAATTTAAGTGACATCTTCTTACCAGTCAATCCACAATTGCACGAGGCATGGAAATCCAAGAGGAGTACCATCACACAAACAGGTTTCAGGTGACCTTCATGATATGCATTCTATTAGTTCAATCGTAATAGCAACACCATAAGGTGAACCCCAATTTCCTTTCTCCACCAATCAAATCTCAAATCACAGGTAAAAACGCCTATGCAGTCAATCTTTCTCGAGATCACTTATTCATGCAAGAATGGCCATGGGAGTGATTCTCTCATGCAATAAAATTAAAACAGATTACTCATACTTGCAGCATTGAAAATGCAGGCCCTATCAATGTGAAGCTTCAGACCGTAGTTCTTCAGTAGTTCTCGAACTCAATCTGTGTAATCAACAGATAGGCATCTACCGCCAGTGCTGTAAATCCAGAGAGAGATCATCAGGTTATAAATCCATCGGAATATGAAACATTAGATCTACGGGCTTATACATATAGAGTTACAATATCAAATGCTTACCAACCATACAAGAAAAGGCCAAGACAAAGCCATCTCAAATGCAAACAGTTTCATTTTGTTCACAATCAATCCGTATGAGGAACAAATGCACATAATTTAGAGCAGAAAACAAATCCAAGGACAACAGCACTATGCAGGAAAGAGTGCTGAGCTGAGGCTCTTGGTTGAAAGTTTTTGTTGCAAATTCTGTCAAGAAGACACAATCTCACTGACTCTCTAATTGAAAGTACATATGTCCCTTGTCCAATGACGAATGTCCATGCAAAAGTTTCCATTCGGTCCTTGAAACTCTATTATTGCAGTCATGTCCTAAGACTTGCAAAGCTCTTATCTGTGAATAACATTGAAGTTGAACAGGCAGCAGCTCCTGCTTACATACACTATCTACCCGAGACCAAGCATACGAGAAATCAGCCATGAAAGAACATGTCCAGTATTTGTTACTTTACATGTATATTCTCCGAGCAAATATGCCAAGCTGTGGGGTAGATGAGCTCTCCTCGAGGATCCGAAGTGGCAGCCTCAATTCGGTCAATATTCATGCTTCCATCCTCATTGTTCTTCACGGGCCTGAGGGTGAGCTCCCCTGAATGTGGCACCCCCACCATTCTCATAAATGTGAATGTGGCAGTTGTCCCCAAGCATCACTTCACTCCTCTTCACCTCAAAGTGGACAAGCACACTTATCGGGTTCCCCATCATGCCCAATGTGATAAACAAGCCAGCCTCCTTGCACGTGATCTTAGCCATCTCAGACTCTAATTGAAGGGCCATGGAATCAAAGCCAAAGACATCGTCATCCACTTCGGCATTGGCCAGGGCTGCCCGCATGACTGATTTCGGCTTCATGACAGTGTCGGAATGGAGATCCACGGTCTCGGTTACCATTATTGTTGGTTTTGACTTAATCCCCTGCATTCACGAGAACAAAAGGGGGTATTTCAGCCTTTATTGAAAAGATTAATCAGGGCAAGGATTACAATATTAGACTGTTGATGACATGGGCAGCATCAAGAAGGGCTTTATTGGCAGCAAATTAAAAACTGGGGGTAAATGAAAGCTGACTCCAGAACAGCTCGAGAGCATGAGATATTCCATTAACAAGAAAAAGGACAGATTTTGATAAAGCGTTCACCAAAATGACAGAAATGAGACTCATCAACCGATCTCACCTGCTGTAATAAATCAGTTCTTTCTCAAGCTTGTGTAATCAAGATTCAAGTTCTTCGGTTACTAAACGTCCCAAGTTCTGGACTTTTCTCGACGACCCTTCGAAAGAAAGTGGACCATCAAATCTCTCACTTGCTGCAGGGCACGCAAATTGCATGATGCAAACTTCTAAGAGCTGAAATAGCCATCAATCAGTGCATTAAACAGAGCTGTGATCGGAACATCTCAACTCAAGATGCAAATTAAAGAGCGTTAATTTTACTTTTAAAACGGCCATCAAAGCTAGCCAGAAGGAACCAGTCGGAGCAATCAGAAGCTACATCCAAAACCCCAGGATCAAAAAGTTAAATTTCTTCCCTATTTGGGAAGTGGAATCGTGCGACGTGTCGCCAAGAGCCTCCAAGAGTTCGTGGGCAACTAATAATAAGTTAGCCATTCATGAAATAAGCGGGCAAACAAGTGTAGTTGCCGTTGCCACTGACGCTGATTTACCTCAGAGAGATAATCTGTCCGCGGAGGACTGACTGAACTTTGCTTTTCCCGACGATTTCTTGTTTCAGGAACCGATCAGGTAGAACATCGTACGCACGAAGGGGATAATTGAACAGGTAACCGTGAGACCGGAAATCATGTCTGAGTTGTTCCGTCTTCCCGGAAGGAGGACTTAGTAAGAAAGACAAATTGGGATTTTGCTTTGGCACAAAATTCAAACAGATTCCATTCCCGGGAAGCTCGCTGACATGCTGCCATGGCGGCTACTGCCCTGGAAATTTCCCTATAATGATTCATGCCGCTATTGAAGGTATCTATAAAATGTACTCAGTGAAAAAAATAGAAATTTTAAAATGATATTAAATGCTCACTATTTACTTAAAAGTAATAGAAATATCTATCTTACCATCTTTCTATATATATATACACACACATATATTATATATCGATTGCTTTAAATAAACTCAGAATAATTTTAGTCTCATTTTTTTCATTTTAAAAATATCATTAATTAAATTAAGTTTATAAACTATTAAATTTAATTTAGAATAAAATATATAAGGTATGAAAATAATCTCCTATCGTTTTCATTAATTTTAACATATATATTCATTTTATTAACTTCGCCATATTAACATTTTTTTACGATTTTCTTAATTATTTTCTACAATGCTCTTTATTTTTAATTGATTTAAACTACTTCCTTTTTACCTACTTTAAACTTAAATTTTCTTTCTTTGATTAGCTCCGTATTCCTTGATCATCATATTATTTCTCTGGTCACCTTAAAATTTTTAATAAAACATATAAACTGATAATTCCGTGCGTAGTACTATGGGTCACCCTCTAGTTATACTATAAGCGATCGTAAGGCCGGTTCAACTTTCGAGGCTTCCGCATCTCTTACTTTTAAGTAATAATTTTTTTAATTAATGGGCTTTAATTGATAAAAAGGAATCTTATTAACTAGACTATATAATTTTAAATTTATAAATTGTTAATGCCTCAAAAAAAAAAAAGAGAGAGAGAATAATATCAGGTGTAATATTTGTAGGCCAGGAAGCGGGAGAATTTGCACCTTCCATCAAATCCCAAAAGAAAAGGAAATGCGCCCATTCTTAGTATTTAGCAACTGCGCGTGATTTGAAATATGAAAGCATGAACAAAGTCGATTGGTTGAGGTCCCTATAAATAAGGTCTCATGTTCGAATTTTGTAATCAAAGAGAGTTCACCTTGAAAGAGTTTTATGACTCGAACTGAATTAGCATGACATATTAAACTTCTGAAAATCACTGGCGGCACGGTTTTGGTTTGAAATCTTTGGAGAGAATCGGATCTGGGCCACCTTCGTTGAACCTGCATTTTCCCTCCGACTTTAGGATTCTAAAGTGTATAAGATAGAGAAAATGGGTTCGGTATATTAATATTGTCCTCAATTGAGAATTGAGAATCGAGAAATTTAAAATTTAATTGCTATTAGTGCATTTTCTGCGCCCTTTTATTCTATTATAATGTTGCATGAGGTCAACTCACCACGCCATCCGTGAACCTTATAAATGAATTATTAACATTTTATCATTAAGTTTTACATTACCTTTTTTATTCATTAATAATATTTATTTTTTAATTATAATTTAAAATATTTACTTACGTGTTGAACATTCACTAATTAAGTTCGTCACGTCATTCGTAATCTCAGCTTACCTGAGAAGTTTTCGATGGTGTCACTTACACCTGATTTAGAGTTCTTTCAACTCAGCCATGGGGAGTCCCATTTTCCAATCATATTTTTAATGCATTAGTTATTGTTCTCATTTATTCATCCAAAAAGAAAGTTCTTATTTTTCGCCCCCAAACATAATTATTAAATTTTATTAAAATTAAGTAAATTTTAATTATTTTAATTATATTATTATAAATATGTGAATTTATATTATATTTTAAATTGTATTTTACCTAATATTACCGATTTATTTTGCAACTCGTGCCAATCAGCTCCTCGAATACCTGCCCCGTCCCGCCCATTCCATTCCTAATCTTTATTTAGGATAGTGCTAATCTTGATTCTACTTTTTCTTTTCTGGTCTACACTCTTGAAATACAAAAATCTAGCGAATCATAATTAATTCACATGCGACTGGGTCGGTCACATATTGATAAAACTCTTCAAATTATGAATTTTCTCTCTTCATGTATCGAGACCTCACATAAAAAAAAAAAAGAGATACTACACCATTTCAACTAACTCATGTTATGGTCTTATTTAATTTTAGCGAATCACTAAATTACATTTCTCGCTCGTTGATTCCCTAATGACTGTTAACGTGTATACCATGTGACAGTATTTATATAGTATCATGAGCTAATATAATTCAATTATTTTTAAATTTTTCAAAAAATTTAAAAAATTACTTGATTTAATTAGTTAACACCAATGCGCAGTTTCTCCAACCTATGTCCACTCCCTGGGAGGTCATGATGTTCAATCAAAGCCGTCCATTTTCTTGAGTAAAACGTGGTGAATCTCAATCGGCCTCAGCCCCGAACCAAATATACCCCAAGATATGAGAAATTCTTAGGTGAGTCGGACTCTTAGATGTTATAGTGAATTTAATTAATAAATATATGATATGTAAATAAATATTTTAAATATCATTAATAAATAGAAAAATATAATATGATATTGGATGACGTCATGGAAGAGTTTATATGAGAATCTCTCTCAGAGCATCACCACTATAAGAAGCAGAGCTGTAAGAAAACCAAACAGAGACGAGAGAAGAAGATCAATCTTATGTACCAGGAGAACTCCCACATACATGTGTGAAGCACTCACGAGCAGCTACGAACTGCTCGAGGAGATCGGCCGCGGCAGGTTTGGAACCGTCCTCCGCTGCTTCTCCCCGACCAGGAATGACTTCCTCGCTTGCAAGCTCATCGACAAGAGCCTCCTGGCCGACCCGACCGACCGAGAATGCATCGAGAACGAGCCCAAGATCATGACCCTGCTGTCTCCCCACCCCAACATCATGCAGATCTTTGACGTCTTCGATTCGGAGGATTCCCTCTGCTTGGTCATGGAGCTCTGCGACACGGAAACCCTCTACGACCGCATGGTCCATCACGTCTTCCAGGAGGCCGAGGCGGCAGCGTACATGAAACAGCTCTTGCAGGCCGTTGCGCACTGCCACGGGCTTGGGGTCGTGCACCGGGACATAAAGCCGGACAATCTGCTGTTCGACTCACATGGTAACTTGAAACTATCCGATTTTGGATCGGCTGCGTGGTTGCAGGGAGGAAAAGTGATCAAGGGGATCGTGGGCACGCCTTATTACGTGGCGCCGGAGGTCTTGATGGGGAGGTTGTACGATGAGAAGGTTGATCTGTGGAGCGCCGGCGTGATTATGTATATAATGCTCTCCGGGATCCCTCCGTTCTATGGGGAGTCGGCGGAGGACATATTCGAGGCAGTGGCGAGAGCGAACCTGAGGTTCCCGCCGAAGCTCTTCAGGCCAGTCTCATCGGCAGCTAAGGATCTGATGCGGAGGTTGATCTGTCGGGACGTTTCGAAGAGGTTGTCTGCAGAACAGGCACTGAGTAAGTCAATCTGATTTTGATGGTGTCCGATCATATAATTGGACGTTCACATAAAAGATTTCCAGTGAAAGAGAAGGATTTGGCAACTAAAGACTTGTGTAGTATTCATCCTCATTACCATCAAATTCCCTCAAAAGAATCGATGAATTTTGTTTTACGTGTTAAATTTTTACCTGAGCTTACAAGAATTTTAAACATATTTTCATTTAAAAATTTAAGTTATTACATGATCCCGCCTTCACATGTCAATAAGTTTATACTTGATACATGCCTCTCAACAACTAATATCGAACTGGACACTTCTCTGTCGGACAAGAGAGACAAACTACCGTGAGACAGGTTTTCTCTTCCATCTTAGGCTAGCATGCGAGTCGGATTTTTTCTCTAAATTCGATAAACTAACTATGAATCAGACATTTTCCTTCCTGTCTTGAACTTAACATGCCACGAATTTTACACTCAAACCTTGCATGGTGTGAGTTTAAGATCAATCCACTCTAATACTATTTTAAATTTTCACTTGGGTATATAATAGTATCGAGTCCGTTTCTACTTAAAATTATTATTTAGTGATAGTTAATTTCTTCCTGCGTGATTTAATTCTTGCCATTTTTTGTTTATTAGAGCGAGAAGAACGATGCATTTTTGGTCCTTTTAAATCTGAAAAGTTGAAACACGTTTTTCAGGCGATTTGTTCATGAATCTTACTAAAGATGCTCGGAAGAGGAACCTATGGTGAGCTAACGATTTATCCGTTCAATTGCAGGGCATCCATGGATACTGAGGGGAGGAGAGACCAGCTCAACTATTGATGTAACCTGAGAAACTAAGAACAGAAAACTGCCCAACAGCACCAAACAAGTCTAGTTTTTTCTGTTTTCTTCTGGGTCTCGCCTTGTAAATATATCCCCAGCAAAGGACGATGTATGAGCCCTGTGAAGCTGGAAAATTTTATAAAACCTGGACTGTACCATATTTTAATTGCAATTCGGTGAAGACGCTCCAGAGTACAACGATGTCTATCCGTAATATGTCCTTGGCGTGGTGATCAAATCATGCCTAAAGTACGGGGGCGGGGCCTACGAAGCCACCTTAAGAGATGGGCACACAAGGACTGTAGCGGCTTTTTAACATCCCATCAGAGCTTGCTGATTATATGCACGTGTATATATAGGTATTGGTGTTGAAGGGAATCTGAGACTGTAGATACGTGGATAAATATGTACGAGCTGGAGATTATCTCTCTCTCTCTCCTCTTCTCCCGAGAATCTTGTTTGTAGCGTGGAAAAGAAATGAATAGTTAAAAGGTGATAATTCCAAGCATAAATTTGTACCAGCTGTGTACGAGAGGGATCATATCACCTATTTAATCAGTGAATCTTTTTTGTCACAGCTATTAATTGGCACTAAGTGTCTGATTCGTGACTCTTCTCTTACAAATAAGGAGTCATGGTGAGTTTTCATAAAAAAAAAAAAGAGTAATGATGAGTTTTATAAGTAATGATGCGTGCTAGTCTATATGGTCTCGTATTGAAAATCAAAGAGGGTTCTAGATTTTATAGGATCGAGAGGCATTTTTTTCTCTTTCGAAAGACACTTTTTTTAATGATAAAATTATACCTGCTATACCTACAGCAAATAATACCTCCTAGACGAACCTCTCCATGTTAAGATTTTCGAGTTATCACACTACTAAAACTTTACTCTAATTGAGACTTGAACTCAAGCTTGAATTCAAGACCAGACATCTCGGAAAGGAGTGTGGGATGGACATTTCCCCTATCCTGAACTCTGGACCCACCACTCGATTTCATGCCTTGTCATGATGGGCACCAATTGATTAGTTTTTGTGCCATGTTTTGAAAACCCTTACTCCTTTTCACTTTGTTTGGATGGGGGAATTTGGAGGAATAAGAGAATCCCTTTTTTGGGTAATTTTTTAAGAGGAATTTGGAGGAATTCTAAATCCCTCCCAATCCCTCCGATACTCAATTTTATAATTCCCTCGATTGGATTACAAATTTCTAGACAAAAATATCCCTCAGTTTTTTAAAAAAACTGATACTATATTCCTCATTAATAATGCTTGTCTGCTGCCTTCCCCACTCGACCATCACCAATCCACATCTTGTAGGCTTTTCTCCTACTTAACTGATCATTTGCTGTTGTCCGACACGTCACCCTGCCTTTACTCAACTACATCTTCAACAAATATTTTTACTGGTATTATTTTATCTATTCTTTGATTAAAAACTTTCGTATGAATGAATATTGTGAGAAATATGACTACAGATATTAGAAAATCTTTAAAATAATATCTAAACATAAAAGGGTAGAAAGGTAAAATTAACTTTTTTATCTCTCTAAATTCCTTCTTTAATAATAATATCCAAACAAGGGAATTAGAGGAATAAGTTATCCCTCCGAATCCTTCCCAATCCCCTCGAATCCCTCCCCTCCAAATCCCTCAATCCAAACAAAGGGTTTAAGTTGGTGCATTCGGGGTTCTCATTGCTTTATCGTCGATGGCATTCTAACCTCAACAAGCCCATGATACACACTCGACTGGGATATGCTCTATGCGTATGCGTGTGCATATGCTTCCCTTCTGTTAAGCATCCAAATGTTCTCCTTTCCAGGAAGCCGTACGTGCCATAGTATGTGCTGCCAAAGTACAGTTCCACTGACATGCAAGTCGTCCCACTCTTATCTTCCTCGGTCCCAGCAGTCATTTTCGGTTGCTACAGCCGGGAGTACCAGGTTAAAAGCCGCAGTTAGGTCAAGGTTAGGTGGGGAATCTCGAGCAGCGGCCCTCAAATCGAATCACGCAACCTCCTCGGATGTTTATCTCGTTGTCTTTGCTATGCTGTTAATGACATTTTTCAGGAGAAAGGGTTAGTGGGGGGTCTGCTGCTGCTCTGATTCATTTTGCTTAATCAGCTGCACCAAACTTCAAAGTAGAATCTCTTAAAGGTAATAGAGCTTCCAGCATATTCTTTGGATTATGCCTTCCATGGGAAAGAAGATGCCATTTGCACGATTTCCATGATCCTGGGAATTGTGCTTCTTCCTGGAAGATGACAGCCGTCCATTCTTGTAGGTCCTAGCATAGTTAGTGTCCTTTGAATGTAGAAGTGGACTTTTAAAGATGGTTCACTGCACCCATGTCACAGTTCAGTTCCGTGCTCGACTTAAACCACACGTCAATTAATTTAGAGAATAAATTTAAATTTATAGTAGAATTTGATATTATTACATAACAATTTAGTCTTTCGGGTGGAAACAGTCTCAACCTCTCATAGGCATAGGTAGAAATTTAACATAGTATCGAAACAGGTTACTGTAATGTAGGTCATGTTGCCACGTGAGAATACGTGTTGAAAGTTAAGTTCCATATTGATTGATCTAGAGAGAAAACTTAGGTTTATAAGAATTATAAATGTCACTACCTAATAATTTAATTTTTTTTAATGAAAATGAGTTTAATTTTCTGATAAAGTCATAAAAATTCTAACGTTATAGTGCTCGGAACTGTAAAATTTTCTTACTTACCTTAGTGGGTGCTTGTACTGAGGCTTATCACGAAATTTTTAAGTGGCCCACCTTGTCGCTTTAGCTGGGACAGTTGATTGATTGATTGATGTTCCCAGAGGAATTGCTTTCTAGTGATTTCTATCAGCCCAGTTAGCAAAAACCAAGGAATCTTTCAGGCGAGGGCACCGGCTTTTCATATTAGGGAAACTTCAGCATCCCATTTACTAAATTACTCAATGATTTTGTCAAATGATTTATAATTAATAATTTAAATTAAAAAGAGTATTTAAGAGTTTATAATTATTATTTTATCTACTTAACTGTTTAGACATCGGATATAGATATAGAATTGGCCTCCTACCCAAAAACATAAAAGACATGTACTAATGAATATGAATTGATTGAAGGCAAATATTAATCGATATGATTTGAGTGGGATAATTAAATATCTCTTTTTTACTTTGACAAGAATTTTGTTAAGTAAATCTATGAGAGATTGACGTGTTGGTAAATTGACAAATGTAGTAGGCTAAGTCCAGAATTCGACTTCCCAGAGAGACTGGTATCTAAAGATTAATAGCAGACTCCAAGCCGTGTAATACAAATCCGGTGAATTAGTCGGCTATTATGGTACCGGATATTATCGATATAAAAAAAAGAACTTTATTAAGTACAAGTATTTTATATTATTGAAGTGTAATGAATATGCACAATTTATTCATTAGGCTAGACTTCAAAGGTAAATTAGGAGAGAATCTTAACAAATATCTAATAGAGAATATGTCCTGCAGGCCGTAAATATAACATCAAATCTAAAAATTCATACAAATATATGTCAGCATCCTCTAAAACTCAACTAAGTGTAGCTCAGTAGCTGGCAACAGCTTGAATTGAGAAACTAAATTATGGAAACATTGCGAATGAGATGATATCATAAAGATATGAGCAGGTTGCTCATGAGATGCAATACAGTGGAGACTGACAATTCCGTTGAGAATATGCTGGCGAATAAAATGATGATCCATTTCAATATGCTTGTGAAAATCGTCACTATAAGCAATCTTTGTAAAGTTTGGTTATTGTAGTGGAGTATGGTAGGTTGGCAATGATAGGACCTCACATCAATTTAGAGTCTTCAGGGTTAGAGAAGTTTAGAAATGCTATCGGCTAAGGACGATACTGATCTGCTTCAATATCAGAGTGTGCAACGGTAGGACCTCATATCAGTTTAGAGTCTTCATAGTTAGAGAAGTTTTGAAATAGTATCGGTTAGGGACGATGCTCTGCTTCAATATCAGAGCGCGCTAGAACATTTTTAACTTCACCGTAAAATAAAAGAGTCTCCAAGATAGAGATATTAACTAGTCGTTGCCTGATGATCTATAGGACAACCAGGCCGGTTGGTATCACTTTGCGCGGGCAGCTGCAAAGATGACTTAGAAAGCAGTGTAAATCATGAAAATTGACGCCCTCATGTTAGTGATATGCGTAGGTACAGATAAAACCGAAACATATTGTAACATATCCGATAAGGTAGGTTTCATAGGTAAATATCGATGAATTTGAGTGGCTCTGGATATGAACTTAAGAAACTGATTCGGTTCTAGTCTAGTTTCAACCATAAAGTACCTGCAAAGGAAAATTAATTTGTGCGATTGGATTCAATTAACTATAACTTCGCTGTTCGAATTCCATTTCTTGTGTCATTTAAACTGTCAAATTCTTAATTTGGCATACTTTCTTTTGACATAATGATCATGTATAATATTAATGGAGTTTAGAGACCAGTAATAGCTAATATTAAGATATACTAAATTAACTCAAATTTAGTAAATTCTACTAGTACAACTATAATGAACTAATAGAAATCAAATTAAAATTATTAAAGTCTACCATGAACTCAGTTAGTTCACAGTAAATACCTCTAAATGATGTTGAAATAACCATATACATATATATTTACACGAGCTTAGTTCGCCACATCTGTAGGCTCAATCGATGAATATTTGATATGTTATCAAAAGTATCACACTAACATTTTTGATCAATTAATAATATTTATTTTTTAAATATAATGTACTAATTTTTTTATTAATATGTCAAATAATTATTAGTTATTTTCATTATGTTATCAAGGAACTCATCTCACCTAAGAATTTATAATATCCATAAGTTAGCTTGATGAGAAAGGAAAAAAAATAGACAGGTTCTAATATAATACCTGAAATCTATGATATAATATACATTTAGATAAGGTCCGGATTTTTAATTCAACGGGCTAGAATTAGTATTTATAATTTAGGAATCAATACTCAGCAAGGTAGGGTTCAGGTAAAATTAAAAGAAAAAAAACACGGTACACATTCTAATGACCCCACCTTATGTATTGTAATATGCGCAGAACATCTACATATTACGAAGTCTGAAGACCTGTCAGGAATTGACTAATAATATGAACAACATAGGAAATTTCAAGTCGAGTAACTGTAAGGTGTACAATGCTTTTCAAGGGCCGACTATAGAAAGTAGGATCATGTTAAAGTGTGCCATCCGTGATGAAAGCTTCGTATTACGCCTTTCCGATGTAGGAGCGACTTTGGTACTAGAAGTTGTGCTCGACAGAGTAAGTAAAATCTATATTTTGCTTGTGATAAGTAATAGCCATCATCTCCATGAATGAGCTTGATCCCCAAAAAAATAACTGAAGCATCTTAGGTCGTCTATATTGCAGTTGCTGATGCAAGTAGGGTTTAAGCCCAGTTGCTCAAGAATGTCCGCACTGTCATCTCCTAAAATAATCATATCGTCAACTTATATAGAAATAAATAATCCCAGTATCGTGTACTGAATAAATACAGTGTAATCGTGAACATAAGATAGTGGTGCTGAACTTAGCAAACTAAGCTCTTGGGACCTGCTCTAGCACATGTCGTGCTTGACAGAGGCATCCGACATTCATAGGAGTAGGAGAGCCCAGAGGAGGTCTCATGCCAATTTCTCATATATGCCTCAATTGAGGAAGACATTCTTCACATCCGTATGATGAAGATTCCACTATTGGGTTGCAACGATTGTTGGTAACATTTGAATAGAGGTGAGACGAGTGATGGGGACAAATGTCTCCCCCTAATCTATCCATATTCTTAAGAAGTTCCTGGTAGAAAATTGTGTTTTCTATCTGCATACACCTGAATTTTCACTCAATCATATTCAAATGGGTTGATTGGTGTTGCGCAATTATTTGATGATCATACTCTACGTGTGTCAGTTGGGAAGCACAATTTTAAGGAATGGATCCTTACCCAGGGGACCCAGAGTTGTTAACCAAGTCCTAGAAGGAGATTTAGAGCGAGTTAGAATCAAAACCCGATCAGCATTTAATCAATTTAGGACGCCTTGTACTTGTTCGCCAAATTTGATATAGCAGATTGACGCAGATGTGCACAAGTTTAGATCAACTTGAAAACCCTTGTAACACAGTTTCTTTTGAGTGGTTGCGGACTTTGTAGCTCTTCACGTTTTGCAAGATATGTTAATCCAAATTTAGAATCCGATGTGAATTTGACCCCCTGAATTCCGTATCATATTTGAACAAGTAAATGAGCATGTTTTGGAGTGAGAACAGATCCATTTGAGAGCCCTTCATGCAAGGTATTTTTAGTAGTTATGAATCTTATAACTCTTCCACAATTTAAAGGACATGACCGTTTGAAATAAGGCATGTGCGGAGAAGACCTATGATGGACTGAACTTGCCGGCCACATTTGGCCAAACTGACCCATTAAACAAATTAGACACATCACAATCTACGTATCCTAGTTATGAGCTTCACGTATACTTTTATTTTAATAAGTTTTAAAAATAGCCATTCTATTTAGTTAAAATTTTTTAAATTTTAACTATTTTAAATTTATTTAATTATAATATTATAAACATATAAATCTATATTGTATTTTAAAGTAATATTCACTTAGTGTTATCAATTTATTGTAAAATTCGAGCCGGTGAGCACCCCGCTCTGCATGAGTCGATGCCTCGTCCGCACCGGCTTCAAATACCCACCCAACCAGCCCCACTGACACTCCTAATCCAAATAATATTAAAGTTAGGCACTTGTTCCTATATCTATTATTATTTAAGTAAAAGTTCATATTTTGGTGTCACTTGTTACTTTTCATATTTATCATTGATGTATAACAATTAAATTTTTAATAATTCTTATATTTAAAATCAATGAAGAGTAAGCTGGTAAATCTAATTCACTCGCATTTTTTTTGCTCCCACCACTTACTATTCTCTGTTCTCCCTATTTCCCTTCTTTTCTTCTCTTTACTTATTCTTTTTTTTATGTGTATTAATTTATTTATCACTCTCTATATTTGTGTATGAATTTATAATTAATTAATTTTATATTATTATAATACATGTAATATGGATTTCGCGTCTTGTCATAATAATACAAATGAAGAAAAAAGGGCAGCAATTTTCCTCCTAACAATCGCTTGCCGATTATGTCCCATAACTTTGCCCGCGATTTCTAATTAAATTTTCGGGGATGCCATTCTCATCTCGTCTACCTCGAAGAAGACCAAAATTTCCCCGGAGACTTTCCCTTTCCTGAGCAGACATCCGATTTTCTCGCTGATTCTCGACATCCAAACGGAGACGATGAAAGGCAGACACCATGGAAACTACACGAACCCGTGCCTGACCATGCACCAGCCATGGGCTTCTCTGCTCGTTTATGGGATCAAGCGGATTGAGGGCCGCTCTTGGCCTGCTCCAATTAGGGGTTTGAATCTGAAAAAAGCTCAATAATTATGAGCTCAGTTTTTTCTTCTGTTTTTGTTCTACTACAGTGTAGTAGGGGCTTAAAGTCAACTGCTTCAAGCTTTTCGGAATCAAAGTTGTAATTTTTACGAGCAGCTTCTCAGTAGCGTCCATGGAGCAGGGAGTAGGTTATATATATATTTGAAGCCTTTCTTCACCCTGTAAAGAAGAGATATTGTTATGGGCCTGTTAGTTGAAGGGTGTCGGTATCCACTTTGATCGATTAGAAGTTAAATTTGATGTCTTGTTGTTGAATTTGTTGTGAACGTTAAAAGGTCATCGCTGGAAGAAAGTGGAAATTGTGGTAATTTATGTATCCGTTAATTGCGATGTCTGCTTGAAGTGTTAGGAAGCTCTCATCTTTGATAATTTGACTGAGGAATTCAGCAGTATATTGGAAATTTTCCACACTGTTAAATTGTTGGTTAATCTGTTTCATAGGGAGGTGGATGCAAATTTATTACAAAAGATGCTATCTTTTGCAGGTCGGCTTTGGATCCATGCTGCTAGCAAAGTACCTGATGAAGCTACCATCAAAGCAATGGAGGAATTCTACAGGGAAATATATGCAGTGAATGGCATTACTAACCTTAAGTTTCCTGAGCATTATCCAGTTTCAAGACTAATAGGTATTTCTTTAAACAATGTCGATACTCGTTGCACTTATGAAGATAGATCTAAATTATATTTCTTCGTTTACCATGAGTTGTGCTCAGATCATGGACAGTGCTACTATCACTACTTTGTATTACTGAATATCACAAGTGAAGATTCATTTTAATAAACTAGCTTGCCCTACCCAGTGATTTCAGAGTTAAAATAGCATTGAAATTGGGTGTGCTATAAGGATCCTCTGGAATAAAAATGGTTCGTCTTATTTTGGGCATGAATTCTCAGAATTTGAATGGCTGTGAATGTCTGTGATGAAGGGTGTGTAGAAGTGGTTGGCTGTCTCAGAGGTGAAGAGCTAGCGGCTTGGGACAGGATGCCTGAAGGGGTGTGTGAACTGCCTTTCTCTTTCACTATTGACCTTACCATTTGATTTTGGCTATTGAGCTTGTTTAGAAAATTTCTTAATCGCAGGTGAGGCTTGAGGCGCAAACAGACTTCTGCTGGCTCTGTGAACGGCCACAGGTACATTAAGGAAGTCTCTTTCCTGCCAATCGACGAACCTGTGCTGGACTCTTCTCCAAGATGGTATACTAATTTGCTTGTCTCCTTTATGAACATTGCAGAGATTAATAGTTCCATTTGAGATGCGAGGATACCAGCGAGTTTATAACTTGGAAAAGAAGGTGACTTCCTTTCCTAAATCGTTCATCCTAACTTATAGAATAATTTTCTTATATAATGCTCCTGTTGCAGATTTATGATGCTGCAGTTAGAGGTCTTTCTGCAGTTGAGAGCCCATTTCCTGTGAGGTTTCCACTTCCGGATCCACGTGATCATTTTTCCCTAAAGCCTGGGTCATTGGCTCTCCACTACCCAGAATCTAAAGCAGTAGAATTGGATAAATCATCAAGTCTCAATGCTGCCATAGCTGGTGCACAAGCTGCTGCAACCCAGTTCTCAAAGAAGGATCAGAATACTACCCAAGAGCAGGACGCATCTTATCTGATGAGAGCAAATCAACCAGAAGCTAGCTTATTGAAAGAGGTTGAGACGGCGTCCTTTAATTCAGACAAAATTTCAGCTGTGAAAGCTTATGTTTCAAATGGCAAAGAGCAGGCACAACCTTCTGTTATCAATGAAAGCAGCAGTCATAGTCAACCTTTCAGGACAGAGCAAAGGCCACGTCCTATTGTGGCTTCAAAGGTACATTGATTCTTCATCTTCAAGAATGCGAGAATTTCGATCATCTTTAAAATATGTCAGTTTCTACCACAATTGTAGCTCAGATGTGGGATCTGAAATAAGGAAAATAGAAATTAAACCATTGACTTGTTTATGTAAACTTGTAATACAGCTGAAAATGAAGTTTTAGGAGAAATAAAAGGTGCTGGTGCATGAGAAGTAGAGTTTCACAGGTACTGCTGGCAGTTATTAGGAGTTTCTAGTGTCATGGGGTTCGTAATAATCTTGCAATAGCTAACCCAACTCTTTTCTGGCTTTGTTCTGTCTGCTTTTCAGATCTTTGCTGCTGCCGTAAGAGGGCTACAGCCGTCGTGAACACCTCTTGACCCCCCCCATTGGTGGTTTGATATTAACAAAGTTGCGTACCATTACTGAATAGGAGTGAGGATAACTTGGTGGGAAAGCTTAGAGATCTAGATTAAGATCTTGCATCCACCATGTTTTAGCTCCTTAGCTTTTGTACAGTGTTTCTTTCTTTCCCTCCCTGACCTGATGATCGAAGTTGATGTACCCTCTCCAGTCCTGTGAAGAATGGTGTAACTTTGTAAGTGTTTACAATTTGTTTTGAATGTAGACGATGCCAATCTTTTCTTCTTCTGTCATGAATTTTCCAAATCTCCTGGATCGATCATTTATTCACATTTTAAGTCCTGAGAAATTGGTAAGGGTCTATATTAATCCTAACCACCGGCTGCTCTGCTAAGCGACACGATGAGATTGTTAAGGCAGTATGAAGATGCAGTAGACATGTCTGGGATCGATCCAAGCCTCATTCGCACAAATCAGTGATGTCAAGCCTACGGTTCAAAGACGGAGGACAGCGGGGGGGCTTCAGCCCTCTTGTCCTCATTCTCTCAGTTCAATATTGTTATGTCAATTCATGCCACTATTGAGGGATAAATCGTTTCTGTCATTAAGCACATGGTCCTTACAAAGGTCATTCATGTAAGTACTTTCAACATGGACTTATCTGAATCTTGTAAGCTTGAGAGCAAAAAAATTATAAAAATTCATCGTTATCAAAAAAAGAATATAATGGTTGTGCATACAATTCTCATTTAAGTACTGGAAATGGACGGTGAGCTTGTGCTGTTTCTCAAACACATTTTTTGTATAGGATTTGCAAATGATTTCTGAGCAGATAGCTTATGTTCCTGTATTATCATCCTAGACCATCCATCAACCAATATCAATTCAAGTTTGATTATACTATGTTGAACAAATCATAAAACGTGTTCGATCAGGTTGTGCGGATCCTGCTCAGTTCTTTAACTGTAAACAGTTGAATCTGGCCACTGGAAGTCGCAGGCGCAAATTGTGAGCTACTGGGCAGAGATCTCCACCGCTGCCTGGCCTCCAGTGGTCAGTCCAAGACGAGATTCGTGAAAAGACCATATCCGGCCCTGGCCCCTTGCACTGCCAAATCCTCAACTTCTCTAATCTCCGGAAGTGTTGGTGGCTGCCGCAGCTTGGTTGCAGAGCCTTAAGAGACTCTCGGCTGGTTGGGAATCTCCAAATGTTAAATGGGAATGAGTCGAGTATAATGCTCCGTGGGAAAACTCTCTGGTATCCACAGCCTCCATGGCCATGGAATTCTCCACAATAATCAAAAACTAAACCTGGACCATGACCTATGGTACCTACGTGTAGATTAGGTTCCCAGCTAAATTCTCACCGGTTCGACTTCCATGTGCAGACCTTAGACCTCTTTTATGATCGAGAAGAAGAAATGAAATATACTTGGAATTTATTCAAAATGTAAGATCGATCAGCCAGGCATGGAATGAATTATCAGAACCAGGCATAGCACTACGACAATCAATGGCAGAAATTATTTAGCGACAGACGGAGCTTTTAGCCCCCAGATTCTTGAAGACCCAATTCAGTAAAGGAATTTCAGGTTCCCTGTAGCAAAATGAAGGTAAGGAGAGAGTGCAAGAGATCGCATCGAACATGTGGTTGTTGGGCTCGCCACATTTAGTTCCCTGTGTGTGATGAATGAACCTTATCATCATAAATGGTATTGTCCATTGATTATGCCTCTGGCCCAGGGACTTCAATGGCTCGGAAAAGGACGCGCCCAGTCGGGCCAAAACTTGCAGGATGCAGTTGGGGAAGATTCGACAATGGCGGGCATCTCACAGACTCTCCTCCTGTTGGTGCTGATCTTCCATGGAGATGGACTCATCTCCCTGAACCCCGGCAACAGCTTTGCTGCCTTCACCGAGGCACTTGCGGCCACAGATAGGTTCCCCCGGTGGAGGATATTGTCTTCTCCACCTCCTCCGACGCTTAGTAGGGGTCCACGCTATAGATTTGTCTTACCGTCGCCGCCACCTCCACCACCATCGCCTTTGTTGCCACCGCCAGTTCTTCCACCAGTGCAGCAGCCACTAAAGCCTTCACCGCCAGCTCCACCGCCACCGTCACAAGTTCTACCATCGCCAGCTCTGCCAGCATCGCCGCCTCCGCCAGCACCGCCGCCTCCGCCAGCACCGCCGCCTCCGCCAGCATCACCTTTGTTGCCACCACCAGTTCTTCCACCAGTGCAGCAGCCACTAATGCCATCACCGCCGCCAACTCCACCGCCGCCGTCACAGGTTCTACCATCACCGGCTCTGCTAGCAACGCCGCCACCTCCAGTCCAGCAGGCTAGGGAGTTGCACTTAAAGAGCTATTCCCAAGACATGTTGTAAGTGATTTCACGAGCAGATAGCCTATGTTGCTGTGTTACCCTGGACCACCCATCAATCAGTGTATTTCAAGTTTAATAATCCCATGTCGAAGAATTTTCATAAGGCATGTTCAATCGAGGTTGTGCTAGCTAATTGACTTCATGAAGGTTTGTGCATTTATGCAAGCGGCTCATTAGAGTGTGCTCGATAATGCAGTGTCAGCCGAGTACCCGATTCTGTTCTCAAGTCGGATGCTATATTGAGAAGTGCTCCAGCTCTTCACTAGCATGAGCATGGGTATCAGGAATCATGTATTAGACCTTGGGAGGGGAGTTAATAGTTTACGAAGAGGAGAGCCGATACTCCCCTTTCCAGAAGGGCCCAGTATTTTCTGTAAAGGTGCACTATGCGGCAGCTCTTATATAGTGTTATAAATTAATATAATTAATTTATTTTAAATTTTTTAATAAAATTCTAAAAATAAAAAAAATAATTGTAAAAATGTCCAGATACTATTAATTTATAATATAACATTAGCACTGTCACGTGATGTGCATGTTCTATACCACGTTCTCTCTTCCTGAAGGAGTTTTAAGGAGAAGTTGGTCCAGCTCCTCCACAGATATTGTAGAAATTTCAATGAATATGGTGAAAATGAAATATAATGAAAGATAAATAGGTGGATTGTAGGTTAAATACGAGCATAGAATAAATTTGGAATAGTTAACAAACTACCATGTTGGGTATGTTTTATGTAGATATTGATAAAATTCGAGTGGATTTCAGATACCAAATTAAAGAATCGGTTAGTTCTAAAGGTAAAATCTGATTTGTGCAGCTAATGTTAATCATTCATGATTTTCTGGTTTGAACCTCAATTCTTGAGCTGTTTATACCAACCCGATAAATTTTCAAATTGATGTAGTAAGTGTGTATATTTGGTGAATTTATCATGTATAAAATATCATTATAAATAAAGGATGTCATTATAACTTAGGAGTATCTAAACAAAACTTAGTGTATATTTGATCAAGATAACATAACAAAATAATAAAAATTATAAGAGTCTTTTGAATGTGTTTATTTTAGAACTATTAAAATATATAAATAATTTGTATTATAAAGATAATAGACAAAAATAAATGAGTCCTAATACCAAACTCGGAACTTGTGTATTTGACAACTTTATGATAGCATCTACTTTAAAGATTTAGTATGGTAGGATTTGGATTCAAAATTTTGAAAACCGGCTGTATATGGGATAGGGTACTGATACCGTGAAGAGTACGGGTGACCGGACCCGATGATCCAAATTAAAGGTCAAACTGATTCTATCGCCCAACTTGGTATTTGGAAATGGGCTTTTTCTATGGGCCTGAGGCCCATTCAGTTTATAAGAAGAAGTGATCTTTGATCCGTTACACTTGAAAAAGGCAACTCCTCTGTTTCATCGGTGTCAAGGCCTTCAGCTCCCAAAAATATCAGAGAAGTTTATCAGATAAGGCAGAAGCAGAGAGCGCCATCTCCTCTGTTCCGTCTCCCACCATCCTCAGCCTCCGCAACCACCGCAACCACGACTAGAGCTACCATCACCGACGCTGCCACCATGCTTTCCCTCACCAAGTCCCTCACCTCACCGTTCCTCAACCCCAACCCTCCTATCCCGGTAGCCCCAAAACCATCCATCAAGCCCTTTTCAGTCAAACCCATCTCCTCCGTTACCCAGCAACCCCCTGGCATTATAATTCCAGCTTCTTCGAGCAATTCCCCTCAAAATAACCCTAACGTCTACCAGCCTTTCCGCCCGCCTCCTTCCCCTCTCCCCTCCAAGTACCGCTCCCTTGACCCGGCTGCTCGCTTCGAGATACTCTCGAACCGCCTGGGCCTCTGGTTCGAGTACGCCCCACTAATCGCCTCCTTCCTCCAGGAAGGGTTCACCCCTTCTTCCCTCGAGGAAATCACCGGGATCACTGGCGTCGAGCAGAACAGCCTTGTTGTGGCCGCCCAGGTCCGTGACTCGTTGATCCAGTCGGGAATCGATTCAGAAGTCATCTCCGCGTTTGACATTGGTGGAGCTGAGCTATTGTACGAGATCCGACTCCTCTCAGCATCCCAGCGGTCCGCCGCCGCTGCTTATATAGTCGCTAATGGCTTCGATGCCAACCAGTCCAATGAGCTGGCCCGTGCAATGAAGGACTTCCCTCGCCGCCGGGGTGACAAGGGATGGGGCCAGTTCGATTATACTCTTCCCGGGGATTGCCTGTCTTTTATGTACTATAGGCAGGGCAGGGAGCACATGAATTCGGCTGAGCAGAGGACAGCAGCCTTGGAGAAGGCGCTGGCGTTGGCCGTGACGGAGAAAGCGAAGGTAGCAGTGTTGGAGGAGTTGGAAGGGGGTAAGAGCAGCAGCGAGGAGGGGAAGGGGGAGGATACTGCTGGGGTCAGGGTTCCAGTGGTGAGGATGAGGATGGGGGAGCTGGCAGAGGCGAGCTCGGTAGCGGTGCTGCCAGTGTGCAAGGCGTCAGAGGGAGAGGTAGAAGTGGTTGATGCACCATGGGAATTGAAGGGCGAGGGGGAGTTCGGGGTGGTGATGGCGGATAAGGGTTGGCAGAGGTGGGTGGTGTTGCCTGGTTGGGAGCCAGTTATGAAGGTGCGCGGCAGTGGAGGAGTGGCAGTGGCCTTTCCTGATGCGAGGGTTTTGCCATGGAAGGTGAACCGGTGGTACCGGGAGGAGGCCATTTTGGTGGTGGTTAACCGGAGGGTGAAGGCCGTGGAGGATGATGACGGGTTCTATTTGGTGGCAGCGGCTGGCTCAGGCAAGCCTGAAGGATTACAGGTCGAGAGGGGGTCGAGGCTGAAGGAGGCGGGGGTGGAGGAGAGTCTAGGGACTGTGGTGTTGGTGGTGAGACCACCAAAGGAGGAAGTCGATGACCAGCTGAGCGATGAAGATTGGGAGTGAAATGGAAGTGTGAGAACATCACCATTGTTGGGCAACTCAAGCTCAGACCAGACAGAAAAGGATGCAAAAAGATGAACTTCACTGGATATTTCCTTTCGTTTTGTAGCTAACGTATGGAAATTGTTCAATTGGGATATGTCCTTTGTAATTCTCTGCTTGGGAGGATCATAGCCAGTTACGCCTCTTCCATATGTATATTAAAGTTGAGATCTCGGGCCCGCTCTTTCAGCAGTGTCCGACACTTCCTCTTGATGATTTCTGTTCACGAATATCGACCCGATTATTTTCAATGAAAACTGCAAGCTTAGCTTGGTCTGGGGAGCAGAATTAAGGTGGCCGCTGCTCATGAATGGTAGTCTGTTCTGTAGAATATAATATAAAGCTGCATGAGAGGATAAGGGCACCAGAGAAGGGAAATCCTTGTGATGATCCCAATCGCTACCAGTTCCTCTCTTGCTCGTTTTGCATCCCGAAATTTCTTTCACCTTCAAGTTCCTCCAGTCATATATAAACCGTCCTGGAGCCGGGAGCTCTGCCCCCATGGCAGCGAGCAGGCCATTGAAGCCAATTGGACCGAAATGATCCATGCCCATTTGATCAAATTACACAAAGCACCAACCACTGCCCATTACCCCAATCTCAACCGTTCAGCTCAATCCAATTTCCTGGTCACGTCTTACATCAATAATGGCCACCCAGACAGTGCAGTTAAGATCTATGTCTCCATGCGTAAAAATGGAATCAGACTTGACAATTTGACCATGCCTTCTGTCATCAAAGCCTGTGCTCAAGTCGGTTGTGTGAGGTTGGGTGAAGAAATACATGGGTTTGTGATGAAGACTGGGTTGGATGACGATGTTTTCTTGCTCAATGCCCTGATTTCTATGTATGGAGAATGTGGAAAGGTAAGTTCTGCAGGTTTCTTGTTCGACGAAATGCCTGAAAGGGATTCCGTGTCTTGGAGCACAATAATCGGAAGCCATTTTCGAAATGGGTTATTTTATGAAGCTGTAGAACTTGTAAGAGACATGCTTCTGTCAGGTTCAAGGCCCACCGATGCTTTGATGATGATAATGGGTAGCCTCTTTGCTCACCTTGGCAATTCGGTATGGGCCAAAGCTGTGCATGCTTGGGTCATAAGAAACAACTCACACGAGAAGATGGTGAAAATTCCCCTTGCCACGGCTTTGATCAACATGCACACCAAATGCCGGAACCTGCTTCTCGCTCGGAGGCTCTTCAATGGGCTGACTGAGAGGAGCATTGTTTCATGGACTTCCATGATATCGGGTTGCATCCGATGTCAACAACTGCAGGAGGCAGCAGAGCTTTTCAGCAATATGCTTGGAGAAGGAATTGCTCCGAATGAGGTGACTCTGCTAAGTTTAGTAACAGAGTGTGGATCCCTCGGGGCTCTACAAGTAGGGAAGCAGATACATGGTTATGTACTAAGAGGTTCCAGGATTTCCTCGGCACTGGTCTCTGCTTTGACAGATATGTATGGGAAGAGTGGTGGGATCAAATATGCTGACGAATTGTTTAATAGATCTGCTAACAGAGACATCTCGATGTGGAATGTGATGATATCAGCTTATTCTCGAATAAGATGCATTGATGAGGCTACAGATTGTTTCGTTCAGATGAAGGCTTCCGGACTGAGGCCAACAAAGGTGAGTCTTCTTGCTGTTATGCCTCTATATGCAGAGAGTGGAGATCTGATCCTGGGTAGGTGGATCCACTCTGGTCTAATGAAACTTGGCATGGCAGAAGACTTAATGCTTAAAGCTGCAGTCTTGGATATGTACACTAAGTGTGGCATGTTAAATGATGCCTCGAGGCTGTTCAATGAGGCCAACTTTCGGGATATATGCATGTGGAACACCATGATTAGTGGATACGGAAAACATGGACGAGGAAACAAAGCATTGCAGCTCTTCAGGAAAATGGAAGAAGAGGGCACAAAACCAAATGATACTACCTTTATCGCGATTCTAAATGCCTGTAGTCATTGTGGGTTGATTGAAGAAGGTAAGAGGATGTTCTGGAAGATGATTCATGACATCGGCTTGGTTCCAAAAGTAGAGCACTACGGATGTATGGTAGACCTTTTCGGTCGGGCAGGACTGCTCGAGGAGGCATTACAATTGATCGAGAGCATGCCGCTGAGGCCAAATGTCATTGTCTGGGGGGCCCTATTATCTGCCTCGAGGCTTCACAGGAATTCCAAGCTTGAGCAGCTGGCATCGAAACGGGTTCTGGAAATGGAGCCTCAGAGTTCTGGTTACCATGTTCTCATGTCAAACTTCCATGCGGCTGCAGATAGATGGGATAATGTGGAAGAAGTGAGACAGCGAATGGTCAACTTGGGAATTAAAAAGGAAGCTGGTCTCAGCGCCATTGAAGTCGATGGTTGGACTCATGAATTCAGGATAAACAGTACATATACAGAAATATGTCCTAAGTAACATTCCATTGGAAGAAACATTTCACGGATGCTGTTTTGAAGAAATACACTGTTCAGAACTTTAAACAGCCAATGGTACAGAGAAGACAAAGATAAGATGCATCCATTAGCTGATCCACAGCTTGCAGGAAGTCCCCGGCGGTGTGGCAGATGCTGATCTCTCAGTTGTGTAATTCTTCTGTGCAGCCACTGTGCTTCCCTCTGTTTCGATTTAAACCTTCGCACGTTGTCGAAGGCATGCTTCACCAGGGTGTCCATCAGAGTTTGGCACCTGAAGATGCACGCAAACTTATGAGCCTCTGGCCGTTCTAACTGGAGAGTCAAGGAAGAAAGGTGAGCAGAGACTTTCTGAACGTGGTGGGTCGAAGAGTACCCTGCTGTTCTACAGTGTCGAGCAGCAATTCCCAAACAAATTGCAAGTGCTTCTGATCTTTGTTACATCTTTTATCCCCTTTGGCATGCCATCATTTTTTCACTGCCCTGAAATGGGATCATCCAGCCCAAATGGGTAGCACTCATCTGTCTTGTAGAACAGAGAATCTGCATCCGATGACAAATCCTGACTGTCCTGCTGATCTGCAGCATCTGATCCTTTCATTTTCTCTAGTGCTGCAGCTTCTCCATGTCATCGGACTCTGTTGCCTCTGGAAGAATGAATATTCTTAGTTGCTTACTTGCTAAAGGAGAAAACATGATACGTTCTTGCGGGTGAACTGTCATTCTTATCTGGACATGGAATACATTGAGGAGGTGAGATCGACTGCAGGGAGTTGGCCGGACGACTGAGGGAGCCGTGCGTATGCTGTCCATTAAAGGAGGCGAGGCCAGATGGGACGAGTGCTGGGAATCGTGTGCCTGGTTTGCCTGATCGCTTAAATTAACACCAATGTAAAAAAGGAATATTTACAGGCCACTGTGATGAGTTGAATTTGTTTTTGTTCGAGAACAAAAATGATTTTTTAACTGTGCCCCACTGGTATCTATCAGTCAACTATATAAGTTTTCTTCATTCGTAAAACTCGAATCCGATAACTTTATTTAAGGGAAATAAGTATCTTACCAGTTGAACCAACTCACTTCGGTAAATATCACTTATTGATGATAATAGGATTAGACTACCGGAAAAGGGATAATAGAATAAAATTTTCGAAAAATTTACATTCTCTTCATAGATATTTACGAGATTGAAAATTCAAATTCCCTTCAACGGTGGCCCTCATCGAAGTCGCACGCACATGAATTTATCTAATTCAGAATAAAGTAATATATCTTTTTCGGTGATGGGTGCGAATATAATGCAAGTGGACGATGCTAAAAAATAATCCCAAGTTCCCCACAGTCCCCCTTTTTCTTTTTTTTCCTTCCTTTGATAACTTAGTCAATAGAGTAGCAGTAGCGGTGATCCCAGCCACTCCCCGTCATGCAATATTCGAACTTTCGCATTCAACCGTGAACGTATCAGACAAACTGAATGACTGGTACTAACACGGATCTATCAACGTAGTACCATCAAAGACCTGATTTTGACAATGCTGCTCAAAGCGTGACTCGAACATGTGACTTCGACCTCACCGGGCAGCGCGTAAGTGAGTTTTAGACCACTGGACCACCGCCGTTGGTAGTAGTTCTTTAGAAAGTCATCCATGTCATGCATCAACCCAATATAAGGACAAGTGTTTGATGGTTTGTCAACCGAACAACACCGACATGATGTAGCTTGCCGAAATTAAAAACTATATATAGCAGGGACGACGTGAATAATGGCACTACTGAGTCGCATCGACCAATGTATTTCTACATATTATAAAGTCGGTACACGACACTAGTGGCCCTTGGCCGCCCTCAATAAACTAAGCCCTTCAGGACCCCGACAATATATATTTCCATGTAAAGGACCTCGAAACCAATCACCAAATTATGAAATATTATTTTTAGATAAAAAAATTGAAATTAATTGTCATTTGTCAGTCACCGTGCACCAATCAGACTTGGTCATAATTAACCGTAATAAAGAGGAAGGAAAATTTTATAAAATCTTGACCGTATCACACCGTCACGGTTATAGAGGTGGATAGGAGAGAGAAAAATAGACCTAATTAACTATTTTTGATAATAACCTTTCGTATTATGATTACGTGCCGTGTGACACCTTTTTATTGGTCAGCAACCCTCGATTATTTCTCATCTTCCCTTATAAATAGAGGTCAGCCCTCCTACTATGATTCTTTCAGAAAACTTTATATTCTGCAACTTTGATACTTAATAATATTCTCTATGCGTTCACTGATTTGAGTATCGGGAGGTTAAGTTAGACCATCACCTCCGATTTAGCTCTCTCTGTGTTTTAGGTCCAAAGGTCTTCATTCGTATACGAGCTGTCAATTTGGTGGGAACATTACAAGAGGCATCAGGCTACTTTGGAGGCATCTCGAGAGTCCTAAGACGATCGTATCCTCAGCTCGTGTTAGTCCTCTTATCATTAACGAATTCACTTTAGTTATTCAATAGTGTTGGTTGTGGCAACAAATTTGAAGAATATTTTTAAGAATATATTTTTGAGAATATTTTGGGTAGTTATTGTTAAATGGGATTCTTTTTGTAACCGACATATCTCTAGAAGATGCATATCATATCTTGTGGGGCACGTCTTGGGTTATAAATATGTATCTTCATATGCTTGGGAGGTAAAGCTAGAAATCAAGCGAGTAGTGAGATCAATTTCTGAGTGCCTATTGTTGAGAGGGTTGATCTATTGTACTCTATCTGAAATAGTAAATAACATCGACTAAGCCTCCTAAGCCCGTGGAGTACAGACCATAGTTGTCTGGAACCACGTATATTGAGCATGTGATTTTCTCTTACCTATTCTCTCGATTAATTGTTCGTTGCTCGTACAAGTTCGATTCCGATCCTCAAGCGCAACAAACTGGTATCAAAGCAAGGTTTTGGCAGTTGCGGCTCAATCGACTTTTGAAGATGATGACGACAACGAAATTCGACATTGAGAAATTTGATGGGGCAATGAATTTCAATCTTTGGCAGCTACGAATGACTGATATTCTCGTTCAGAGTGGTCTGGAAGTGGCGATTGAGGATCTTGATCCCTCAATACCAGATGTCGATTAGAAGAAACTGGATAGGAAAGTTTTATCAGCCATTCACCTATGCCTCACCAATGATGTGTTGCAAGAGATTCACATGGAGACCACGGTAGCCGATCTGTGGAGAAAGTTGGAGACTTTATATCTATCGAAGTCAATAGCAAGTCAACTTGTGTTGAAGCAGCGGTTCTTATGGGCAACAATGCTGCTTGTAAGACCGTTGGTGTAGGAGCAGTTCGGATCAAGATGCATGACGGAGTCATCAGGACCCTAACTGATGTTAGACATGTTCCTGACTTGAAGAAAAATCTTATCTCACTCAGCGTGCTGGATACAAATGGATGCAAAATTAAAATTGAGTTCAGCGAGATGAAAGTTTCCCGTGGTGCTCTCCTTGTGATGAGTGGAAAGAAGACCGGTAGTCTATATGTCCTTCAAGGAGCGACAGTCACAGGTTCAGCTGCAATTTCATCCACCATGTCAAAGGTTGAAATAGCAAAATTATGGCATATGAGATTAGGGCAGATGAGCGAGAAGCGTATGTTTGTCTTAAGCAATCGGGGCGGGGCCTCTTACCATCAAAGAATCTTGGGAAGCTAGAGTTTTGCCAACACTGCGTTTATGGAAAGCAAAGGAGAGTATCCTTTAGCAGCGCAGTCCATAGAACTCGGGCCACACTTGACTACGTGCACTTCTACTTGTGGGGCCTGGCACAAGTAGCTTCACGGAGAGGTTGTAGATATCTCCCGACCTTCATCGATGATTTCTCCAGGAAGGTATGGGTTTATTTTCTGAAAAATAAATCGATGTATTTGATACCTTCAAACAGTGGAAGGTCCCCTTGGAGAAACAGACAGGAAAGCAAATTAAGCGATTGAGAACAGACAATGGCCTTGAATTTTGTAGCACAAAGTTTAAAGAATTTTGCAAAAAGAAAGGGTTTGTTAGGCATCAAACGGTCGTGAACACTCCACAACAAAATGGTGTTGCAGAAAGAATGAACATAGCTTTACTCGAGTGAGCTCGGTGCATGCTTTCCAATGGGAGACTTGGAAAGGAATTTTGGGCAGAAGCTGTCAACTTGGCATGTTATTTGGTGAACCGATACCAAATCGAGTTTTGGAGTTGAAGACTCCGGAGGAAAGTTGGTCAGGTATTCCTTTATATTATACACATTTAAGGTGTTTGGTTGTCCCACTTATGCACATGTGAAACAAGGGAAGCTTGAACCTAGAGCTATAAAATGTATTTTTCTTGGTTATGCTTTTGGTGTTAAAGGATATAAATTGTGGTGTCTAGAAACTAAGAAAGTTATTATTAGTATAGATGTTACGTTTGATGAATCTGCAATGCTGAGTTCTAGGAAGGACTTGTCCTTACCTACAGATGCAGGAAGGCAGGATGCTTTAGAGAAGGTGGAGCAAGATGTTAGTAGTTCATCTGTTCAATTGAAGGATTCTGGTATTACAAACTAGCAGTTGAATTCGTCAGAGGTGGAGTTACCACTTGAACCACTATATTTATTAGCTCGGGATAGAGAGAGGAGAGAGATCAGACTGCCTCAGAGATATGACTACGAGGATATGGTAGCCTATGCCCTACATGTTGCAGAAAACATTGAGTCGCCTGATCCGTCATCATATTTTGAGACAATCCAGGCTCCTAATTCAGAAAAGTGGCTGGTTGCAATGTAAGAGGAGATGGAGTCCCTACAGAAAAATGGGACTTAGGAGTTGGTCAGACCACCCGCTAACAAGAGAATTGTCAACTGCAAGTGGGTGTTCAAGAAAAAGGAAGGATCAGAATCAGAAGGCACCACAAGGGAGTCGATTTCCATGATGTGTTCTCCCTGGTTGTGAAGCATACCTCTATTAGAGTTCTACTGGCCCTAGTCGCTGCATACAACCTTGAGTTAGAGCAGCTTCATGTGAAGACTGCCTTTCAGCATGGTGACCTAGAAGAATATATTTATATGGAGCAGCTAAAAGGTTACAAATCTGAGGGGTAAGAAAGTAAGGTGTGCCTATTGAAGAAATCCCTCTATGGGTTGAAGCAGTCTCCTTGACAGTGGTACAAGAAATTCGATTCATTTATGCTAAATATTGGTTTTTGAAGAAGCAAGTATGATAGCAATGTTTATATGCAACGTCTTGGTGACGACTCCTTCATATATTTGCTGCTTTATGTTGATGATATGTTAATTGTAGCAAAGGATCTGTCTGAGATTAACAGGTTGAAAGCACAACTCAGTACAGAGTTTGAGATGAAGGATCTTGGGGCAGCTAAGAAGATATTGAGGATGGAAATTATCAGAAATAGACACATAGGAAGAGTCTTCTTAACTCAATGAAATTATGTGAAGAAGGTCTTGGAGCGTTTCAGCATGACAGATGCAAAACCGGTTAACAACCCATTAGCTGCACACTTTAAATTGTCTACACAGCTATCACCACGATCAAAGGAAGATAAAAGGTACATGGCTAAAGTTCCCTACTCCAGTGCAGTTGGAAATTTAATGCATGTTATGGTATGCACACGTCTAGGTATATCCTATGTTGTCAGTGCTATTAGTCGTTATATGTCTTGTCCTGGAAAAGAGCATTGGCAAGCAGTCAAATGGATTCTAAGATATTTGAAGGGTACTTTGAACGTTTGTCTGGAGTTTGGCAGAAGCTTAATTGGTTTGGCCGGGTATGTTGATTCAGATTTCACTAAAGACTTGGATAGGCGAAGATCCCTCACAAGTTACATCTATAGTATTGGAGATTGTGCTATTAGTTGGAAGGCTTCATTGTAGGCTAATGTTGCATTATCACCTACTGAGGCCAAGTTCATGGCCATGACAGAAGCAGTGAAGGAAACAATTTGGTTGAGGGGCCTATATTCAGAGTTTGTTAACCAGAATGAGGTGACTGTCATTCATTGTGACAGTCAGAGGGCAATACATCTCACCGAGGATCCAATGCATCACAAGAGAACGAAGACATTGACATCAGGTACCATTTTATTCGTGATGTCATAACTCATGGAGATGTTCTAATTCAAAAGATCAGCACTTATGAGAACCCAACAGACATGTTAACGAAGTGCCTACCCATTGCCAAGTTCGAGTATTGCTTGGACTTGGTTGGAGTCTCGCAAAGATCGAATTAGGCCCACTGGGGCCATTTTGGCTAAGGAGGATCAAAGTTCAACGTGGAGTTCTTCTATCAAATTAACATCAACTGGCTCGATTTCAAGTATCTTCAAATTTGAGCCAAGGTGGAGATTTGTTGGTTGTGGCAACAAATTTGAAGAATATTTTCAAGAATATATTATTGAGAATATTTTGGGTAGTTATTGTTAAATGAGATTTTTTTGTTATAACCGACATATCTCTAGAAGATGCATATCATATCTTGTGGGGCACTTTTTGGAGTTATAAATATGTATCTTCAGGTACTTGGGAGATAAGACTAAAAATCAAGAGAGAACTGAGATCAATTTGTGAGTGCCTATTGTTGAGAGGGTTGATCTATTGTACTCTATCTAAAATAGTGAAGAACATCGGCTAAGCCTCCTTAGCCCGTGGAGTACACACCATAGTCGTCTGGAACCACGTATATTGAGCGTGTGATTTTCTCTTCCCTGTTCTCTTGATTAATTGTTCGTTGCTCGTACAAATTCGATTCTGATCCTTAAGCACAACAAATAGCTATTTAAGTGTTAACTGCATGATACCCTTGCAAGTTCAAAGTCTTCCATGAAGATGACTAATAAAAAAGGAACAATTGTTGTGTTTAGCAGACAAATGAAACACATTAAAGTGTCCCAACCCTTCTTGTTTTACAATAGCGGTGTTACAAATATTATCAGGCATGTTTGTCAAAATATATGCTAGAACTATGTTTTTCAACCTATAATTAGAGGATACTGACTTCTTGTATTATAAGGTCTTTGGCGGTGTTACACTGATGTGCCAATGCTGATATTGGTTGTTTAGTACGTCTAATATGTTCACGACTGAATACAAAAACCGAACATTATATAGCTGTGTGACAAAGTTATTAGTTCTGGTACTCTCATTTTTACTAATTAAATATCTTATATATATAATATAACTTTTTATTGTAAATAGGTTCATGGTTTATAAGATAGTAGAAAGAAAAGAGAGCAATGGATACAGATAACTCCACTTGTTAATAAATCTTACGTCAGGAGAATTGAACACTACCACCTAATAGTTTATATTTTTTGGTAAAAATGGGCTCTGTCTCTTGCAGGCCTAGCTAGATATTTTATATAATATTGGAGTCAGTTACCATCTGTGCTTACACCAATTCTGCCCGAGTTCGGGAAAAAAAAATACTCGACTCGTGATCAGTTATATAACTTGACGACGGAAGAGAGAAGAAGCCCACCTTATAGTCAGTTGTACCTCCTCGTTTGATTACATAGGAAAAATCCTCTATTCGAAGTAAGTTATTGGAGTCAATGGTACTTAAGAGATTAAAACTAATGTATAAGAGATTGCGTAACATTTAATAGTTTAGACTTTTAGATAAAAATGAGCTCATTCATTTATAGGCTCATATGAATATTTTATACCACTGACGAGAATTAGATGTAAGATTTCTTGATCTCATATCAAAAATATCATAAAATATACTATACCAAGCCTCCTTAGTCCTTTCTATGTATTAATATAACTTAGTTGTGGTCTCTGCGTTGATCAACATGCAGCGCTAATGAGTTTCACGGCCGAGTTTTGGACTCGGCTCGGGATTCGAGCAGGACGGGTTTAACTTTTGCATCTTAGTCTTGGTTCCTGCTTTTTCTCGGTAAGTAATATCTGGTATCTTAGAAAAGTTCATCAAGTTCCCAACTAATCATATTCGAGTTTGATCCGTCTATAATAAAGGGCATTATAGATATTTTTTTCCTTTTACAGGACGGAACTCGACATTCTACCAAGTTGTTAAGTACTGGATGAGTTATCTTTTGTGCTGGAGGCTAGAGAGAGAGAGAGAGCAAGTGGAACATTTAGTCCGCTTGCATGCAAACAAAGTATAGCATTCTCATTTGATTGTCACCTCAAATTAAATTATTCTTCAAATATATAACCATTCCCATTCCAGTTTCTTACTTGGCTTTTCAGTTTTTTCTTCTAAATTTTGTTATCTAATTTTATCTAATTTATAATAGAATTTTATAATATTATGATCTATTTTTGAAAGTTAGGTTTTTATAATTTTTTGAAATTTTTAGTTTTTTATTTTTTTCTAAAATTTTGTAAAATTTTTCCTTATTTTTAATAACATTTTATTTTTTTAAGTTTTTAAAATTTTCCATATTTAATTATATTAAAATATAATATATGCAAACCCCATATTAGCAATCCAATGCAAGAGTGGCATCCACGCCAGAGTGCCACATAAGCAAATATTAACGCCCTTAGTAAGAAATTGACATAGTGACAAACTTTTAAAAAATTTTGTACCAAAATGTACGAAAAAGGATTCTGTACCAACACGAAAGATTTGAAAAATGTTTTGTATTGCCAGTATAATTAAGCAAAAAAAATGCAAGATGCTTTACACTACTACGTTGACAGATATGAAAAATCTTAGATAGTCTTACCTTACAATGACGTGGTGAGAAATAATTAATTGAGTTACTTTATATAATAGTAATTATGACGATTGCTCGTGTGATTAACTAGTTTACTTGCTTGTCGTGATTTGATCGGTCTTTTCTCATATCATACGGTAAGATGAGATTATCTTAAAATTTCTCTATAGATATATATTTATGAAAATTCAGTAAGCATATAGAGAAAAAGACTTGCCTTTGCATTTATAGCAAAATAACATTACCACAATCGAACGCTAAGATTGTCTCGACTGATGTCTGACTTCTCTTGATTCCTAGAAAATTACTAAACTTTCCCAGATAAATAAATGCAACTAGTTATAAAATATTAATAAAAGAAGTACAACAAAAAATATGTTTTATATATAATAGCAGTGAAAATACAAATTTGTATGCGAGGCAGCATAGTCCCTTGGAAAGTCTAAATCTTTTAAGGAATTAAATGGAGAAACGGTAGAGAATGAGTTTGGTATAGTTGTATCACCCTTAACTTAGAGCTGAGATGTTTTAGGGTTCAATTATTGCTAGTGGGACTCCATATACTCCCTTATTTCATCTCCTTCCTATTTCCTTTTAGGTTTTTGTACATTATTTATACACCGAAAAAAGAAAAAAAAACTACATATATAATATAATATATAACTTGCACAAAATGAAGTTGCTTGGCTACAAAGATTCTTTTAAAAAATTATTATACATCAATAAAAACGAAAAATGAATATGGAATCTATGAAGAAACCCCATGTCCATGGGCACTGTGAATCCACAGGAGCTAATCTCTCCTATGTAGTTAAATATTATAATATGTATATATGTATTAGATTTTAATATATCGATCAGAAATTATTTCCTCTTTAGTCTGATTACAAGAAATCATCAACCTGTTAATCAGATTGTCGATTCTTGTTCCAGCACGCGGAGAGAGGCTGTTGGTGAGTTCGAATTTCAGAAGCCCCGCTGAAGTCCACCAAGTTGGAGCTCGGTTAGCAGATCAAACCTGATCCGGATGATTCAAGCAGATAGCATTATTTTAGAATAGAATGGTGTAATTTTCCATTAAGCTACTGCCCTTCCATTGAACCAAGGGGAGTAAAAATTCAGCGTGTAATAAACAACGAATTCGTTGCGTAAATGACCATTTTGATCTTGATACGCACAAAGTTAACTCTTGAAAATTGTGAAAATTTTACATTGTTAAAATTTTAGAAAGACTTACATGATAAACTGATTATATATTAGACAATGAATATTTACTCCAGCCAAGGTGAGATTAAATTATTTGTGTCGGGACGCGAGAGACTGGAGAGGGACGTGCAACTCACCAACTCCCGCGCACGGCGGCCCCCACAGTACACATACAAGAGTCCCTATTGGGCGCCTAAAATACGTATAATGATACGTAAAACACAGTTTGAAATTTGATACGTGTGAAATTGATCACCAAAATTGTTAAAAATTTTAGGTGTATCAAAATTTGCGAGGAATTTACACAACCAATTAAGTCTTTACTCCACATACACACCTTCAAGACACTATATCCCGCAAAAGCAACCCTCAGCGTATTCTTCTCCATTTCCCCAACATTTCTCAATGGGTCACTACTTAAGTTTAAGTACTACTCGGCTAACTGCAGATAAACCTCTTTTAGTTATAAGTTTTTCTATTTATAAAATTCATAGATAATATCTCATTTAAAAAACATAAAGTCACATAAAAAAACATATCATTTGGGTCTAGGACTGTTTTAGAAAATTCTTACGAAGAGCAAAAGTCATTGGAAGAATAATATGACGGATTTACGAAACAAAACTCAATGAAAGAGTAAGAAAATAAATTTAGGAGGAAAAATCTTAATGGAAAAATAATATAATAGATTCAATAAGGTAAAATATAATAATTTAATAAAAATAAAATTGTGTGAAATTTATATAATATTTTATAAATTTTTTTCAGCTCAAGATGAGTGCTTCCCCATGTCCATCCATCCTCGTCAAGGTTCTTTCTGCTTGCTAGCTTTACTAGGTTTTCATTTCACTCCATCTTTCAATGCTCTCTTCATCTGGCTCTCTCATCGGCAGCTTTAATTTCCTAGACTCTCTCTCTAAACTTCCATGTCTTTTCTCTTTATCACCTTTTGCAAAGATCAACCCTAAGAAGGGTCCAGTTCACCCACTGCATCTTTATCTCTTCCCTTTCAGAACTTCTTCTTCTCTTGTCGCACACGCAAGATTAAACCCCCCATATTTGGATCCATCATTTTATCCGCTTCAGCTACATATATATACATATAACACCCAGAGAAAGAAGACAGGTAGATTAATTGTTAACTTGCAGAGAGTTTTGACCAAGCTATCCTGGAAAGGTCTCTTGCTGTGTAGTTGCAGAATTGTTTGTGTGTAGGAGATTCGTGTTAGGGTTTTCAATTCATGGCGAATCCTTGGTGGACGGGGCAGGTCGGACTCGGATTGCCTGGGGTTGACACCTCCACGACCTCATCCCTGGCCAAAAAACCGGATCTCGGCATCTCTATGAAGGATGATAGAGGGAGCGGAAGCGGCGGTGGGGTCGAGGAGGATGAAAGAGAGCACAGTGAAGAGCCCAAGGAAGGGGCAATCGAGGTGGCAACTCGCCGGCCCAGAGGCCGGCCCCCGGGATCAAAGAACAAGCCAAAGCCGCCGATCTTTGTCACCCGAGATAGCCCTAATGCCCTCAGGAGCCACGTGATGGAGATAGCTAATGGAGCAGACGTAGCAGACAGCGTGGCCCAGTTTGCCCGGAGGCGGCAGAGGGGAGTTTGCGTGATCAGTGGGAGTGGCACGGTGACGAACGTCACTCTCCGGCAACCTACTGCACCTGGATCGGTCATGGCCCTACACGGCCGGTTCGAGATCCTCTCGTTGACCGGAGCCTTCTTGCCTGGGCCAGCCCCGCCTGGATCCACCGGCCTAACGATATACCTGGCAGGAGGCCAGGGACAGGTGGTCGGTGGGAGCGTTGTGGGCCCACTAGTTGCATCCGGGCCTGTCATGCTGATTGCCGCCACGTTCTCGAACGCAACCTATGAGAGGTTGCCGCTGGAAGAGGAGGAGGAAACAGGCGGTTGCCAGGGCCAGGTCGGCAGCGGGTCTCCACCAGGAATGGGGAGCGGCAGTGGAGGGCAGCAGCAGCAGCAGAGTGGCGGGATACCGGACCCGTCATCGATGCCGGTCTATAATTTGCCAACGAACTTGCTTCCTAACGGTGGACAGATCAACCATGAGGGTTTCAGTGGCTGGGCTCATGGACGACCTCCTTATGGCTAATTAATCCAGATCACTATGGAGCAAAAATCATGGGAAAATCCCTCAGCTCATCAACTATCCTTCTTTTACTTTGTTGCAGTAGGCCGGCATGACTGAGTAAGTTAATTTAGGGTTTCATGGAGGAAGACAAGTACATGTCCATGTTATGTATTTTTGTACATTTTACTATGTCTCTGATGTCTCCAAATCTCTCTGTGATGTGCAAATTAGATCAAGGGTTTCTTGCTTATGTATTTTGCAGATTTATCATTATTTCGTAGCATATCATAGGCACCATTTAGGCATTTAACTTTGCGGCTGATGATGTTTTGTCGTATTTTAATATCAATAATCAATGAATCACTTTTCTTTTTTAATTACAAAAGAGAACACGGATCTTAAAAGAAAGATAATGAAAAATAAAGGGTCATGAAAAGCCTTAAAATCATACCAAAACTCATACACTTCTTTAAATTAATCAATCCAAGTATCATTAGTTGGGGTGTGTTGAACTCCAGAACAGACCTAACCCTGATAGAATTAAATGGGGGCGTTGATACTTGATAGATTTAATTTTTTTTATTGGGAACACTTCAAATTACTAATAACTTATGTTTACATACATTGAATGTGCTAAGATGATCCTATATTTTAATGCAACATCCAATTCAATGAACCCAACATGCACTTTAATTTTTTTGATATTCCTTTTCATCGTTTAATTTTCGGTCCCTGCAGCAAGCCCTAATTAATTTGCCCTACTTAATTTGGATTTTATTTAGCTACAATAGAGTCGGTAAATATTAAAAAAAATTTCCATTGTAAGATAACTCTACAGGCTAGGAAGCAAGGAAGATGGGGAACATAGAGGTTCGGGAGATCCTATTAGTACGAATCTAATTCAAAATAAAATCCTTTTGACGTAAATTCTTGAATTTGTTGTGTTATGAAAAGGTGCGTGTTTCTCACTTCTGCATGAAAGATTTCCAATCATTTATTTGATTTTCGTTCAACGGGTGTTCTCTATGTTGAAAGATGCAGTAAATTATAGATTAATCATTCATTTGTTTAATTCACAACATAAACAAGCACTTACTCTGAAAAAATAAATAATATACAGTCAACTCTTACAATAGTTTTTTTATGAAGACAAGATAAGCATAAGATAAAACTAAGAAATATAGAGAAACAAATAATATAATTTTTAAAGTGAGAATTGAGTTTAAATATTATTTATGAGTTAATGCGTTGTGCCGACACATTAACACCACATCCTCATTTTACATAGTTTAATTTGTGACCGCCAAGGGTAGTGGTTCAGTAATTTAATACTTATTTTCATGCAGTTTGTCGAGGCTGATGTCACGGGTTCAATCAAGTCTTACTCCGAGCAATATTACCGAAAGAGACTCTTGAACATGCGTCTTGTGGATGTCAACTTTTTAAACTATACTAGTGTTGAAAAAATAATATTGAATTGAATGAGAAAATGCTTTTATTAATTGAACGAAATTTTAATTGAGCTTAAATTCATGAACTTAATTTGTTTAATGTGGGTTGGTTTTAGAAAAACATATGAAGAGACTAAGCCCACAAGATTCCACGGTGGGAATAATAGGAATTTGATCCTACATTGATAAGGGATGACAATTTTAAAGAATTTGTAAGCAAGGTGTGCTCCTATAGTGAGTAATCTCCTTAGCTGTATTATACAACTTACCTTCGCCTTGTGGGGCTGCACAAGGGTGCAAATTGGAGGCTAATTTAGTGGAGAGCGCATGCAAGCAGAAGGCATGTCGAATGTTCGTCTTGGCCGTGATGCACACAACTCAAGCATTCGAGCACTCTCTCCTCTTTGCATTCAACATAGTTTTCGGTGGTTTCCAATTTCGGTCCAATTCGTTCTTCAATTTCAAGTTTCCTGTAGCCTCAAGCTCAAAAGTTGTTATATCCTGAGAGACTGAAGTTCAAGCTTCCTCAACACACGACCAAGAGAGGACGAATAAGTTTTAAGGAAACTGTGACCGCTACAAGTCTCGAGATTAATAACATTTTCATACTATTGTATTTTTTTCTTTTATTCAATTCTATTATTCCTCATTCCTTAGTAAAGTCATTCTAACAGGACTTCATATCCAAAGAAATAGTCAAAGTCATTTCTTATTCACCTTGTAATTGTAGCCATTAAGATTGTTTTAATATATTCATATTACAACTAGGTCTTTAGTGGTTGTATGTTGACGGGACCAGTGTTAGTACCGACCATTCAGTTTATATGATACGTTTGCAATTGAATATAAAAAGCTCAAATATTATATAGCGGCTAATCATATCATCACTACTGTCGCCCTCTTTTTTATTGATGAAAAAAGAGTCTAATATGTGCATATTCACTTGCTTTCCAGTCATGCTTTTCAACATACGATTCGATCAATCATTAGAGAATGTGCGAACAAATACCATCTACCAATATACGAACCAAATGCGCTAGCAAATGACCAACTATAGTTAGATTTTGTATTGCTAAAGGGTAGTCTCTTCACTAAGTTTTTTGCGCCAAGTAGTCTTCACTAAGTTAGAATTCACAATTGAAACAATGATTTTTGCATCTCGAGTTTTCAAATAGTGATTAATATTCACCAAAGTGAATTGGTAGAGATAGTAGATCGCATATTCCCTTTAAGTTGGGTATCGAGTTTGAATTTTGTAAATAGAAAATGGGTATTTGCCACTTTCATTTTCACTCTACCTTCCTTCACCTTCTTACTATTAGAGATAGTTTTATTTTAAAAATCAAATAAAAATAAATTAAATTTCCTAAATCATAAAATATAAACCTCTCTACCAGTTTGCAAGTGCAGTGGGAAGCTGAATAACTGCTTATTATATTTTTATGCATAAGTAATATTTGATGAGCAATTTTTCAAAATTATATTCTTGGTTAAATATTTTAAAAATTATAAAATTATTTTCTCTACCGTGCCTTGGTGGAAGAAGAAGCAGAAGATATCATTGTTGCTCATTTTCTGCTTCTAGTTTTGATTTTTAATTTCAACAGTTTCAAATTAACTTCTTGGAGACACTTTGACAAATCAACACTTATTTTTCAATAATTCTCTTTGGGCAATTTTCTATAATAACTGCACGAGCCGATTGACCTCCATGAACTGGGGGAATCCGTGGAGTAGTATGCAAAATGTTAGGATTGTATCTACATTTTTACTAAATTATCTTATTTCACCCGTAAATTATCCTTTAATTCTTCTTTCAGTTTCACTCCCTTATTGGGTTTCCGGGGTTCGTGCCTCGTAAGTAACAACCTTTGTAGGCAAGCCTTCATTCCATATAATTCACAGGAGCCGATACCCTCGAAGTTCAAGAAAAAGACAGACTTCTACTAGACATTTAATTTTTGATACAAATACGTGGAATGGATTCTCGAAGATGAGATTTTGAATTCATCAAACTGCTTGAGAGTGTTGTCTAGAATCATCGGACTATTGTGCCCTCATGGAGAAAGTATTCAGTGGAGCGGTTATACCACATATCAATGATAACGCGGTATATATGTCCAATCAAAAGTTGACATGGAATTAGTAATTATACGGATATAATTATCAAATTCTAAAATTTTATAAAAAATACAAAAGTTATAATAAATTGTCAACTCTAATTGAATAAATATATAAATGGTAAATTTTGATCGGTTAGATATATTACGTTAACTCGCCTATGTGGTACCATTAAAGACTTTCTCCAGAACCCATGATAGAAGGCAAACATAAACATAGAATTTGGTTTTTCAAGAATCTCCCAGTTAATTAGGACACTTTTACGGCTAACAAATCGGTAAGAATTTTACCATTAATTGACACTAGTAGCATACCCGATTTGAATAGAAAATACTAAAAATTTTAACCTGACATGAGCCAAAAATATCTAAAAATTTTAATCAGCCATTCAATATTTAAAAATTTTAATCAGCCATGAATATTCGATAAGTTGAAACCTCATACGCCTACAAAGAATAAAAGCCTGCCAGTCGTCGATTACCACGTGTCAGTCAAAACGCGTGATTTAAGGTTTCTTCTAACCTCATTGGTAGTTAATCAACACTGGATACGACCGTGATTAACAACACACTACCATGGTAACGGATAAGTTTCTTGTCCCACTTTTTCCTTTTTCCTAAGACGATGATATCTTCTCCTCGAGAAATCCTTGGATGATTCTATACTATCACGTGATATGAGAAAATGTTGATCCGATCGTGACAAACGAACGAATTGGTGTTACTTTCACGAATAATTATTTTAATTATTACTAATAAGTGCAATTTAATCAGTTCTTTCTCGTCATGGTCTTGTGAGTTAGGAACATCCAAGAATTTTTTTCCCCTTATCCTCATATCTATGAATTCAAGATATTCTTAAATGAACATAACTCATCAAGTGATATGAGAAAATAGTAATTAGATTATGATAAACAGCGTTAACTGGTGTTAATCACTATAGCAGCTATCTTAATTATTTCTAATTATAATAATTTAATTAATTTTTCCTTATCACATTACTAACTGTAAAGTATGATCATATAAGATTTCCCCCGAATTGTCTATGTAGCAAAATGATTCCGCCAAACCGGCACTATGGGAATGTGGTCCACGTGACAATTGAATAAAGCCTGCGTATTTTGTTAAAATAATTAAAAAAAAAAACAAAAGAAAAATGTTCTCATTTGCCAAATCATAATTTAATAAGCACACATTATTATGGAGAATCATTGCATCATCCCAGTGAGAGCGCGCGAGCAATAATCCAAAGGCATTTTGGCTCTCGCTCTATGTATGAGTTTCTAATTAATTAATTAAATTTCTGTTTTTTTTATAATGAATTGTTAATTATTTTAATTAGATTCATCCAAGTGGTCCGGTACACGATGTCTCCGGCCGAATTTGGTGCAATTTGACCTAAATATTCGTTAGTTCCCGTAAAAACAAAAATGTTTGTGCTGAATTGAATCTCCCAGTACTCTTCTGAAGTTTAATAACGGCAGGGCAGATTCACAGTTCGACTCTTTCAGGGGACTGGTATCTAGGGTTTAATGACGGGCTCCATGAAATAAAACACGATTTGGTGAATCAGTCGGTCGTTACTAGGCCTGGCAAACTGTGTCGTGTCGTGTTTAAACGTGTCGTGTCTAAACGTGTCCGGGTTAGAAACTCCAATGATCTGGATATGACACATTTATTTTTCGTGTTTAAACGGGTTTGTGTCTAAACCGTGTCTAAACCGGGTTGACCCATTTAATGTAAAATATCGACAATATATAATTATACTCTAATAATATATGATGTAATTACTAAAATAATAATATTTATTGATAATTAGTACAATAAATAAGTAAGATTAATCAATTATTGATCATGTAATGCATGTAATATTTTATATATAATAAAATTTTCATATATAAATGTATTAAGTGAGTCAATATATGTATAAAAATAGTTAATACATTTAATAAACGTGTTTAATCGTGTCGTGTCGTGTTATACAGGTTCAAACCCAGTTAAACACGTTTATTTATCGTGTCTGCACAGGTTCGTGTTTAAACGGGTTCGTGTCTAAATAGGCTTGACCCAAATCCGCCTAACTCCGTGTCGTGTCGTGTCGGGTTACCATGTCGTGTCAATAATTACCAGGCCTAGTCGTTACGGTGCCGGACACTATTGATATAAAAAAAGTTTAAATGAAAAAAAGTTCCCTTCATTTCTTCAAACAAAATTCTTAGATAAACATGTGAATTCTCTATCCCCAATAAAATAAATAAATGGAAGGTAGTGGCAGCAGCAACACAGCCACATCACTACATCATGTCTGAACTTTCATACTCAATCGCGAATATATCATACGATTGGACAACAAGCATTCAACGGGAGTTTTGTCAATACAATACCACCAAGAACTTACTATAGTCCAACAAAATAATACCGACTAAGGTCTATACCCAGAGGACAACCTCCTAGCAAATTTTGCATCACAAGTCTGTGAAGGGTTCGGATGTAATTATAAGAGAGTGAGATTTAGATCATTTGACGGCAGTGGTTTGCGGTTTTATGAGTTCTATTTGGGAGTGCTTAATATATACTTTTTTTTAATAAATAGAGTGGCACATTTACCCCCACGTCCCCGTTTGATGGTGGAAGTTCACCTAAAATTTGCAATCGAGAAAAACGACAAGAACTTTGGGCCCGCATGGAATGGGGACGAGGTTTGACTCAGTTGGGAGCTGGGGAGCGTACACGTGGACGGATCCGAGGGCTGAGATGTCTCGTTACCTCTGAAGGACCCGCGGCGCTTCTTTGAGTCCGTGTTTGGGTGCAGCAAATCCTGGTGGGCAATTGGGACTCCGGCGTCAGCGGCTTTACGTAGAGCCTGTTCGAGAAATGTTTAGTCAGATCTAAGCTCACGAGTCAGGTGATGAGTTTATTTAACAAATAATTAATAAATTAGTAAATATTTTAAATTATATTTTAAAATTAAGTATTATTAATTGATAAAAATATAATATGATATTTTATAATAATATATTAAATATTAATCGATAAAATTTACGGATGACATAACAAGTTTAGTTTAGGTAAGAACCTCTCCGCCTATTCTTGAATCCAACATTGCCCCTCCCCCTCCCACTCCCCTGGAGGAGAAAGTCTTTAATAAATTGATTATAACACGTAAATGACACTGGAGTGGTATATATATCAAATTAGAATATACAATTTATATATCTGTCAAGTTAGGATTTACTATTTTTTAGAATTTTAATACTTTTAAGATAATTTTAAAATTTAATAATTATAAATATATAATGTGAGCCCATAGGACCTAAGCCCGTGAGGCCCATTTACAACACTTAAGTCCAATAATGATTATTATTATTATTATTTTTATTATCATCCAACCCCGCATACATATCTCTTCCCCTTTTATTTTTGTGGCATTCTGCCATCTTCATCCTCAAACTACCGAACAGACAGAAGAAAAGCTTAACAAGATGAACAGAAAAATAGGGAAGAAGAGGGCGGGAGAGGTAAGTAAATAGGATGTTATTATATTTATTTTAAGTTTAATATATTTTATTACTTGATTGTATATTATAGTTAGTATGATTTTGGTATATAAGTATGGATAATATCATATGTGAACGTAACATGATTGATCATTGTAGAACAGATTAAACTCCATACATATCTATAATCTTTATGGGCAAGAAAAAAAAAGATAAAGAAAAAGGGGAAGAAACCACAGAGGGTGAGAGAGAACCGCAGAGGCAAAGGAAAATGGAGGAAAAATTACAGGTAATTAAGATCCAGTTCAAATTAAATAAATTACATTACTCAATGTTATATATATAGTTTAGTAGGATTTAGTTAGCACGATGTATTCTCATAAGTTTTAACATGATTGGTAAAAGTCATAGGATTTATAAAAGTAGAATGAATAATGTCATAGAATAATTTTTGAAATCCTTTTCGATATAAATATCTATGAGATCAATCAAAGTGAATAATATTATAGGAACTGAGGAGACTGAAACTAGATATATTGGAGACTCAGTTTAATAATAGAATTGCTCGAAAGGGTTGTGAGTACTATTTTTTATTGTGGAATAATTTATAGTATGTTATATATAAATTGCTCGTTAATATATATGTATATATGTTAGAATGCATGGTTGAATGCATGCAATTGCATTCTGATTGCGTGTGTGTATATGTATAGGGTAAATGTAATCGATTCTATTAATTGTATTAAAATCGATACATATGAATGAGATTATTTTTAATTGCTATGAAATTTGTATGTCGGCATGTACATTATTATATGTATTCTGCATTATTGATTGTGATTGTAAATAATCATAGTGACCGCTAAACTGGTGGGTTAGAAATGGGCCAAAAAAAGAAAGATGAGAAAAGAAAATATAAGGATAAAGTAGAAAGAGAGATTTAATTTTTCGCTGATGTCCAATGAGGTAATTTACGTCTTGTTTCTAATGATATATAAAAATAAGATAATTTAAAACTGTTTTTTACCGCCAGAGGGTAATGAGCGGCCCCGCAGGGGTGAGGTGTGTAGACGAAGGGTACCGGGAGATGGGAGGAAGATTGATATTGATTATTTCGTGAGGTTACGGTATCGTCAGAGAGCGGAGTATCAATGTCATCATAACTCTATCGCAGAGGGAGTGCGACCTCATGACTATTGTTCGTATTGATTAACTCTACGCATCGCATAAATAGCATGATTGAGCATTTTTATTACTATTCATATTGATGATTTTACAACATGTGTGTGATTTGTTAATGAATTATATTGATAATATTATTCTACTCTAACAATCTGTACTCACTGAGCTCGTAGCTCACCCCCTATGATATTTTTAAGCTAAGTTAGAGAAGGACAACCAACTTGGGATAGCTATTTTGGTTTTTGGGTTTTGAAGATCAGTGTCAACCCTCTTATAGATAGATCTCAATGGTAGATAAGTTAGTGGTAAAATAGCTCCATATATAATATTACGACTTGAAACTTTTGGTAGAGGTTTTAGGATGGTGGAAGAGGAATTGTGGTTGTAAATGAGATGCTGGAGTATGTATTATATTGATGGATATCATAGCAAGTTTTTATCTGATTTGGAATGTTACAAAAATAAGAGAAAATTTTGCCAAGTTTTCGAGTCGTAACATATAATTATTAGTTACATGTTAAGTTTGATTGGACAGATATATTATGTTATCTTTCATATGTGATATGACCATTCCATTGAATAATTTCTCTTAAAGTTCCGTCGAAGAGTGAACATGTTGATATCCCTTTTTTTGTGTCAAAAAAAGGCACATGGACCTAAAAGGAGTAAAAGGAAGAATGGTATGGAAAATCCACTAATGAGATCACACATTACCATACGAGAGCAACAACAACTATACTAAATAATATTTCTCATATAACATTATAACAAAAGTGAAAATTTAATTTGCTAATAGTTCGGAGTTGCTAAGATTTATCGTGCATTACACCAATGGCCGTGTCAATGTGAATGTTATCAAATCAATGAGTAAATATTCAACATGCAATATATAATGAGCTAATTATTGCGTAAATTATTCTTCAGATTCTTGCGAACTGGGGTTTGTCCTAGTGAACTAAGTAGTTCATCCTTACTCATTGTTTTTATTTGTTGTATAGCATTATTGAGCTCAGCCTGTGAGCTCTGCTATCATTTTGTACATTCTGATCAATTTAGGTAATGAAGAGCAATTCTAATTTTGATCAAAAAATTATTCTTCAGATTTTATGGCACGACTAAAAAATTCGGTGAAATTTCCACTAAATTTTGGGTATTTTAAGTCAGAAAATATGACTTGCTATAAAACTATTGAAAAAATCTAATAATTCCAAGTATATCACTATAGAAAATCTCCAAATCAAACGTTATAAAACTGTACCAAAATTTTCGAATCATATCAATTATTATAGAACTATAGTTATTCAAATTAAATTATACAAATATATACTTTTAACAACAACAACCTTCTGTCAATCCTCGTTATAAGAGAAAATAACCTTTACTCACCGTGTTGATTATGTTGACTTTAACTTATCTGTAAAAATAATATGTCGAAGGTCTGAGCTGCACTCAGTAAGTAAATTATTTCGAAATAAAATGAACTTCTATATATTATAAATTTAAGCATTTTAGTCTGATAATTTACATCGAATTTTTATTTTTAACATTATATTATTTCTCATAATATTCTCTATTGCACATATATACATATATATTCATATAATTCATATTCTCATACTTGAATAAGAATCTAATACCAATAATAAGTAGCCAAAGGGCTACATATACCTCACAAAGAGTTATAACAGTACCGTAACCCTGCAAATCTAAATTAATTTATTCATAACTTTATCTTTAACGCGGTGTTGACTATTATCCTTCAACGGTAGGAGTCGGTCCCCCGTTTTATATTCCATCGGATCAACGATCAATCATATGTTTTATACCTGGCAGGATCAGCGGTTTAACATTCATGTCTACAATAATCAAATAGTCATAACATATCTTATAACTATATTTCAGTCATTTTCCAATCCATAGATATCATATTTTCTTTTGTATATATATATATATATATATATCACATTTTCAGAATCTCATAACAACTACAACAATATAATAGTCATGTTTCATGTTTAATATATATAGCTCCATTTCATAATGGAATAAAATACTCAAAACCAATTTTTTTCAAGAGACAGGCCTTTGAACTAAAGCTTTTGCAGTGCGAACAGTCAGCCTCCGTGCCCCCTACCCATTGTGATTATCATAGTAAAAGATAAAGTCATATGCTTATATTATTAAAACACAAAATTACTTCTCGTAACAGCCAAGAGGCTTGGAGGACGATGATGACATGTTCGGCGTCAACATTGACACAACCCTTAATTAGCATAAGGAATTTATCCGATTTTAATATCTCAGTTGGTTCTCAGTTGCTCTACTAACCACATAATACTTAACCTTGTGCTGAACTGCCCAAATGTTCAATCACACCAATTTAGCATAACTCAATCTTCGAATTAGGTTCCATCCATAAAATGCCTCACATGTGCAGATAAAGCACATGCAATCATTTAACAGATCATGCGCAAAATAAACAAGTACGGAGCTTAATTTCAATACTAACTTCGTAAGTGAAGTAGGGGTTTCTCAGCATTAAAAATGGATTTATCACTTTATTTGGGTTCCAAACTGTAATTCAAGGAAGAAGGTTGCTAAGATATAAACAGTTAAAGTTGGATTGTCATTCTACTCTGTTTGATGAAGTGGAGAAGCTAAATGGATGTTAGCAGAAAATGGGTTATTGGTCTATGAATGGGTTTACTTAATTGGACGGGCTCCTGGACTTGTGAGCTTAAGGCTTATTAACTAACTATATATATATATATATATAAACAAATCCTACAACCTACATTTCGACGCGTGTAAAATTGCTAATATGGACTTGCCATGGGTCTCGGATTAGCGGGCTTCCATGCATGCTCAAGATTTCTCGAAGAAGAACGACAGAACAAAACAAAGAGACAACTGCATTATGAATCAAAGTGACACTAACATGAATTTCACATAAACACAAGGGTGTCCAAAGCTGTCTATGATGTTTCTTTTCTCAGTTCTGTGGGGTCAGTGGCCACAGCCTAACTTATTTGTTGCGATCAAAAAGGAAGAAAAAAATGAAGATTCCAACTTTGTCTTGGCCATGACAAAGATTCCGGTTAATGAGATCAAAAGAGCACAATTTCTTCTTTTCTAAATGTCCATAGATAGCAAATATGCTGGATTTACTGGAAACACGAGAACTCGAGGAAAAAACAACTCGTTTACAACCTATCCCCCTGGCAGTTACTTCCCATCAATGTGATCTTCTTACCTCACTCGCCGTAATCCAGGGATCGGTTATTTACAAGATTCAGAACAATTTTTTGAGGCTGCAAATTGCTGCCAATGATACTCTCTAACCAAAAACTCTCTTTCCATTCTCCACCAGAACCTGATACTACTACACGGCAACTGGAATTCCCTGCATTGTTACTACAGTATCTCCATAAAAAGCAAGCCTGCGTCAGACTGAACCCGCCTAGCTCCGTGGAAATGCAAGTAGCTTGAGGGAGATTCCTGGCATGAAACGGTTGAGATCTCAACCTTTATGTGAGTCTCTCATCGGTGTTTAGTCGGTGCGTGGTAACAAGAAGCTGAAGCCGGAGTTCTCTCGAATAAGTGGCGGGGGCTCGATGTCGGATATGTCTATTTGCTCCATCGACTTTGATATGTCGTCCACAGAAAACGGGATACTGCATCATCAGATAAGGTAGAAAACAAGTCAGCGGCAGGCCAATGTACTGTGGATCAGGCGACCGATTCTCGTTCCTGGCCTCGTGGTCGACAGTCCTGCTTACCAGTAATCTATCAAAATTCATACACAAGATTTTATTCACTGACCTCGAATCATCGTCGAGAAGGAATGAACTGCTGACTGCATTGTTGGAATCTTCGGTCATTAGCACTCTCATATTGGATATAACCTGGATCGAAAACATCAAACAACAAAATGAACAAAAATTTGCATGGAAAGATTCGGTATCCTGAAATGTATGCGCATCTAGAAGAACTTACATCCGGTGACACGCTGTGGGTTCCGTACTTGTCGTCCCAGTACATCGTACTGATCCGATACAGCTGCTGTATGCTAAGCACCTATCTCGAATCAATAATAATCGATTAGGAGGGGACTTCCAATCCATATGTTTGACAGTAAATAGGATATTCACTCTCTGTATATATCACTTACCGGGCACAGGTCGTGGCTTATTTCGTCTAGCGTCTTCTTTGGCTTCTGATGTATGACCTGAACCAGGAAGACAAAAACGTTAGCAACTCCGCTGTCTCCTTGTCCTCCAAGTTGACAGGTCGGGAAATGAATCGGGTTTTTTTACCAGAAAACCAATCGCCTGTCTGATGTGCTTCAGCTCGTCCCAGGCAGAACCCGCATACTGAAGTTCGTAAAATCCACCAGGTTAAGATTCCCTTTTACGTTATGGGACTTTTTCGGAATTGCAACTGTAAGGCAAGTTGAAAGACTTATGGATACCTCATCTGTTGCTTTGTAGCACCAGTGCTCGAGTTCGGCAAGACCGGCCTTTACATACTCGCCGTTACTGAAGGAGCAGCACTCTCTTCTCAACAGGAGGCTGGAGGAGAAAGGAAATGTTATATTGAATGAGGCAAAAGCTTTAATTCGTACATATTGGAGCCATTTCCCAGGCCTAATAAGTAAGGAGAAGGAGCAGTACCTGTTAAATAGCTGGACATTAATGAATGAGAAGATCTGTATGAACACCTTACGGACCAAAAATGGCGGCACCTGGAAAAGAAAACACACTGTGAGTTGCGCACGTGTCTGATTCATCTGAAAGGTTTGGGAGGGACTTGGCTTACATGATTTGCTTTCAGGGTATCCAAGAAGTTTCCGAGGCTCTTCACGATTCCTTGCCAGTGAGCAATCAGAGTCTGCTGTGCCGCTGTGCTTGCTACCGAACGAGATGCTCCCTTAACTAAGCTTGCTCTGGATGTTCTCGGTGCCTGGCTCCGTCAAAAGACCATGCAAGTTGAAGTAACTTTGATTTGTATGAGTTGAGTGTAAGCGATTGGATACAGGCAAATATTACCTGGATACACAGCCCCAGCAGGGGAGAAATCTCCTTCTTCAGATTATCTCGGATCATCCCGTAGATCTTCTCCACATATGCTGTGAGCTGCTGCTTGAAGAGCAGAGCCGGGTATTTTGCTTCGACTTGCCGTAAACTGTCTGATCCACCAATGGTTCCATTGATCAAGGAAAGATTGACTCCCTGAGGCGTACCCCGGAAACTCTACAAGAAAAGTTTTCGACGAATAAGTATTGAATGCACCGAGAACATGAAATTTGAGAATAAGAAATGACATCCAGTGAGAGAACTTGTACCTGGGTCATCCTTCCGAAGAGTGTAGCCGATGATGATCTCCGCCGCTGTGGGGTCATCCCTGCAGCCCCACTGGCCTTCAGTGTTCGTTGGAGCAGTAAAAGAAGCGTCGAAGCATTCGATAGCCAATAAGCCAATATGTCATTGTTATCCTGCGTCTGAAATCAAAGTTCAAGTTTTCCAAGTCAGGAAGTCGAAACTGAAGTTTTTTTGATAGTTAAAGTGAAAAGGATCCGTGTGCTGGTAGTCCACCTCGATTGCATGCCCTATTGTTTGAATGATCCGATCGAAGACGCTCGTGCGCTCAACCTCGAATGAGCGCCACTGCAAGAGGCACTTGTATATGATGCAGGCAGCGATCGGACGGTTCCTGGCAAATCCAAGGTGTTGGGCGATGCAACGGATCAGAAGATCGATGTTCTCCTGCTGCTTCTCATTCAGGGTCTTCTGCGGCTTATCATCCACTTCCGAGAGGTCGCGGTGGTTGATCGAGTGGCTATGCAGGTCCTGTTCATTCCATAATGGTAATCAGTGAGAAAAAGAAGACAAGGAACACAGAAAAGGTGACTTATGTTCAGGTTGTTCTCTTGGAGCTGTCTTCTTACCAGACTTGGTCTTGATTCTGATCCAAAGCGACCACTCTCACCGCCTCTCTGCGATACATCGAACAGTAAATGGTACCATTTCCAAGTCTATTGACATTAAGATGGTGCTTTTATATTGGCAGTAGCGTGAAATATTATTTGGAAGTACCTGAAGGATTGATCTCGACCGGCCAGAGAGGATCCTGTTGGGTGCCATGGAGACAGCCTGTTGCCGGAGGACTTGATTTTCCGATTCCAGATTCGTGATCTTCTCTTCTAACCTAATAACATGCAAAAGAATGATCAAATTACTAACTCATCCATCGTAATTAGATCCTATTCTCTGAGCACAAAAAGGAAGATGATGGAATGGATATATTGCCCTCTTAGTGTGTCCTGGAGTTGATGAACTTTTTTCTCCGTCTCTTCCAGCTTTTTCCGCCTCTCTTCACTAGTCTCTTGGGCTTCTGCATACTTCTGATCAGCCTCATCTGCCCGTTGTTTCTCCAAATCAAGAGTGGCCTGGAGAAGAATACAAATGCACGGGGGCAGAAAGTTTCACACTTGTTTTTCTGTTACTAGGGCTCTAAGAAAGCTCATGTAAAAGGGACGAATCTCAAGCCATACCTTTAGGTTCTCTACTTCCGATTTCAGGGACTCGATCTTTTCGGTATCCTCGACAAGGACTTGGGTTTCTTGGATTACGGGTGGAGCTTCCTCAATGGCCTTCTTTGCTGCTTCTCGTTCCTTGACAAGCAAGGCATTTGTTTCATCCACCTTGCTCTGCAATGCCTGCAATTGGTTCTGCAGCTTTGACACCTCTTGTACCTTCGCCTCTTCCAGATCAGTCTGCACAAAATTTCCGAGGCCTTAGAGTAAATAAAATTTCATGGAAACCGTCCAGGGTGATGAATAGGAAGAATGTTACCCGTAATCGTTTCTCCAGCTGTAAGCGCCAGGTGAGCTCTTCCACATGTTTTTCAAGCTTGTCCTTCGCTTCTTTCAGCGCCCCTGTTTCTCTTGCAGCCTAAGAAAACTTCACAGTAAAATCCAATGCCCAAAACTGGCAAAACTGGCTACATTTTTCTTTTCCACCAGGAAAACCTTTGTGAATTCAATACAGAAAATGGACCGTATGATAAGTACCATTTTGAGTTTCCGAAGCTCCCTCCTTGCAACCCGTCCCCTCCATCTACACTGCGTGACTATCGCTCCTTTCTTTAGCTTCTTGTAGTAGGAGTTCGCTCTATAACAACGATACCGAGCCTGCATTTGAAACCCGATGCAAAAGAGTTCGTAAAATTCAATAGAGAAAAAATCAAAGCTTGATTGACAGTCCAAGGCAAGCTTACCTGGATGATAGTTGATGCTTTGGTTCTCTTCCTAAACCGGAATTCCTTACGAGCAGCCATTGCTCTTAAACCCATCTGCAGGACGAGCACTGAGACTCGAAGCTTGTTGTACACATTTCTAGCATGGTGTCTCCGGATATTCTTCTGAATTTTCACTGCAGCTGCCTCCCTTCTTATGTTCTCATATACTTTACAAGCCAACATTCCTGAGATCATAATGAAGTGCGTTTCTTTCAGTATCGAAGGAAGTTAAATCCAATCCTAAAAGGAAGAAAGAAAAGAAGAACATGGTGCAGCTCATGACTGTTAATTACCTCTCCAACCAGATTGCAAGACAATGGCTGCCTCCCTCAGGGCTATAAACCTTTTACGGGCGTAGTGGGTCCTGATTCGCCGTTGGATTGTTTTTGCTGCACTGCTGAGTACCTCTGTCCTCCTTGCGTCTAATTCAGCCATCTGACCTGCTCTTAGGAAGACTTTCGTCTTACCGATCTGCAAACACGAGAAAATGGTTATCATTTTGAAATATGGCCAGTGGCACTGATGATGCGGGAAACTTGTAGAATTATCACCTGAAAGCCTTTGAGACCCTTCTTCTCAAGAATATTCTTGCAAGCAACCTTCTCGTCATAACTGTTCATCAAAGGAATTAGATTCTTCGCAGATTATAAGGATGCAGATCAGATCCCATAAACTCGGTGGAGAACATCACTTACTTTCCTTCAACAGACTCAGGAGCTAGAAGCCCGAATCGGTTTATGAACTCAAAAAAGGGGCGGCGAGTTGGGTAACCTGCACAGCTGATCCTTATTGCCTCTAGAACACCCTGCAGATACACCCATCAGTACAAAGGAAATGTGGAGTACTGCACAGGAATAGATCCGAGAACGGGATTTGATTGTACTTACACCACACCGCAGTTGCTGCATGATATTGACATTCTCGAAGATTGCGGGCTTGAGAAGGTTGTTTGGCTTCACACATCTGATGTAGTGAGGCTCGGTAGAGTTCAAGGTTTCCATCAACTGCTGCAGTTGTAGCTTAAAGCGAGATCCGATGGAAGAAAACTTGGAGGACTTGGATGTTTCCTCCGGAAGAGGAGGGAAGAGACCAGCGACAAAGGGACACTTTGATGCACTCAACAGATCTTGATGTTCCGGGACAACATAATCCTTGTTCTTGTCCAAGAATTGGTCAGATTGGTACAGGACCTAATATACGAAAAATGAAAATTCTTGGATGATTTTCTGCAGATGAACTGTCACACAAATCGAGGATGTTCAAATGATTAGAAGTATGCTACGAACCTCTCCAGCATAATGTGCAATGGTGAAATCGGTACGTGATAATTTTGGTTTGATGAACCGCTTGTGAGTCTTGAACGTCTGATAGAGCTTGTTTGAGAATGTCTCGTGTGTTGACTTTGGAAACATACTGAAATAAAATAGAACATCAATATCGTTCGATCTCCTGCAAGAAATATGAAAATGTAGAATATGAAAATTGTTTCTTAGTTGTTAAGTAGGCGAAGCCGTACCAGGCTTCGTCGAGCAGGGCTACAATTCCTCCTGGTTTCTGCAGAAACAAAAGCTCGGACTTTAACCGATAAAACAGGTGCAATTCTGCAAAAACAAAATGGACACCAAGTAGATGGGAAGAAGCATGCAGTAGCCGACCTTTTCGATGAGATCTAAGACATCTTGGTTATCCACAAACTCTATATAGCTCCAATCAATCTGCTCCTTCGTGTACTCTTCTTGTTCCATCTTGAAGACGTGCTGCATTTTGGTGATCAAACAAATAGAAATACTCTCGAGTCAGAGTGCTTCAAACCGAGGAAGATTGAATCCTTGGAACCACTAGATACCGTTAATTCTGACCTGGTTGAAGTGTTGCTGCAACTTCTCATTGGTGAAGTTAATACAGAACTGCTCAAAACTGCAACAGTAATTTTCTTGAAGTGAGCATGTTTGTTCATTGGCAGAACTTTTTGCAGGATATTCGAACTGTTACCTGTTCGTTTTGAAACTCTCGAAACCATATATATCGAGGACCCCGATCAGGCACTTCGAATTGGGGTCTTGTCCGATGGAGCAGTTGATCTTGTCAACCAACCTGCATATCAAGTAGGAACCAGTTCAACTTCTGACAGAATCAAACATCTGACTCTGCAGATCACGTATGTTAGAACGAACATTACCAGTCAAAGAGTCGAGAATATATGGTCTTAGCCAGCCCATCTCTACTGACAGTCGCACTCTGTGGATCGAGGCTCCGCTTTATAACCTCTTCTGGGGTGATCATGACACGCTTACATAATGCGTCTTCCAGGGCCACAGGGTCACACCTAAAGCAGAAAGAAAATTCTCATACAACTGACCCATGAGTGACAATCCTTTACAGTGGAAAACAAGACCAAGAACGAAGAATCTCACATGAGGAGTTCTGCTGCTGTCTTTAGATGGAATTTTGCCTGGTCGTCCTTCGGGACCGAGGAGTCAATCTCCTTTCCCTTTGCAAAATCGATATTTCCAAGGTGAAGTATTGCTGCGACGACTCTAAAAATGGCTTCCTGGTCCTTAGCTCCAATGCCTACAATGTCCATAGCTCGTCTAGTGGCAAGATAGTCCTGTGCATCGCTTACACCGACCAGTTCATAACACTTTGACTGATTGAGGTAGTGGAAAGTTTTCGGGTTTCCCAGCTTGTACTTTTCAATTTCCTGTTAAAAGGTACCGAGAGATTTCAAGTATTATACATTAAACGAGAACCTTGCGAAAAATTCAAGTTCCGGTTTTATGTCAATGGAATCTGAACTACCTCCTGGGGGGCAGCACAGAGGAGGTAGAAGCAGTGGTAGTTGCGTTCGGGATCGTTGATTTGGCAAACCCGAGATCTCTCGAGGAGGTAAGTTCTAATGGCAGCTCCCGAAATCCTTCCTTGCTTATCAAACTGTATCTCGACGAACTTCCCGAATCGACTTCATGAGCAATACAAAGATATTAATCAGTCACCAGGTGGTTTGGTTTCTCAGCTTCACTGGGAGCATATCAGTATATGAGAAAACCTCACCTGGAATTGTTATTCCTGACTGTCTTCGCATTGCCAAATGCTTCGAGCACTGGATTCGACTGCAAAGTAAGAAATTAAATACTTCTTCTGCATATAAATGCAAATCTATGGTCAGATCACCAGCATTGAAGTTACGGACGTACTTCTAGAACTTGTTGTTCGACGGTCCTTCCTTCTGTCGCAGCTCTGCCACCCAGAAAGGCGAGGTATCTCATGAGCATCTTCGTGGTCTCGGTCTTCCCGGCTCCACTCTCGCCGCTGACAAGAATGGAGTTGCTTTTTCCCTCGTGGATCATTGCCCTGTATTCCGGAACAATCACATACAGTCAGCAACCATCATTTTTCCAAGCTAGAAGGAAACATGGTCACAAGAGTCGGATCGAATCACCTGTATGCTGCATCAGCGACCGCGAACACATGAGGGCTAAGTTCTCCGAGGGGAGCCCCCTTGTACTGCTGCATCATGTGGCTATCATAGATATGAGGAAGCCTTTGGAACGGATTTATGGCAATAAGGATGTTCCCGGTATAGGTCTGCGGCAAAAAAACCAAGAATCATAGACATGACAAACAAAGCATGTGGATGTTTTCGTGGAAGCCGTCTGTCGGGGAGCTTACATAGATCTCATTGAGTTCGTATCTGATCTTCAGATTCTGAAGGACTCCTGGCTCGTGCAAGTACGATAACTTGGTCATATCATCAACCCCGCCAGCAGGAGCCTCCATGTCTTTCGGGTAGATTTTCGTTAAATTCGCCTTGACCTGAGAAAAGGCGAAGGGAGGATGTGGATGATCCCGATCATGAAACCCGGAAGAAGAACATTAACTAGCAGAGCAGAGTACGTAAGCTCCTCCGAGCAATTGACTCGACTGACCTTCTTTCCATTAGTCGCATCAATCTCAGCTTCATTTCCGGTGATCTTCGCAACGAGTCCATCAATCCATGCCACATCTGGGTCCTCGACCCAGACATGAGAGCCAACAATTATGTTAACCGGAGTTCCCTGCAGCATCATACAAGAAAATTGGGTAAAAGAAAAGCAATATCAGCACATTTCTTTGATCATTTCAAAACCATTGCCCATGAGAACCCAAGCCTGAGCTGAAACAGCGAAACAATGCAGACAGAGATCTCATCACCGCACCGAATTCAACATTTGATAATGTACACGGTTTCCGTACAAATCTTCATAAGCAATGGTGCTAGAAAATGAAAATTAGATTAAAGGGCAGCAGGAAAAGTTATACCATTTCAGTCTTCTTCCAGCTGCATCAGGCGTCTCAGTTTGGCTACTGTTCCATTGTCAGTCTCGCAATCGCAATCACGTACAGACAGATCCAGCAGATCTACAGCTTAATCGACCGTGAAATATCGCGGGTTCAATGGATGATCGATCGTGAAAATGGGACAGCAGCACGAACTAGGAGAGGGTGCCGAGGACACGGAACAGAGAAGGAAACGTTGGTTCTCTGGAATGTGATTACAGAAAAGAGAACAGAGAAGAGTGAAGGGGGTGGGGGTTTGGGAAGTGAAAGGGTGGGAATGGGAAGCAGCGAGAAGGTGACATTCTTCGACGCGGCCGTTAACTTAGGTACCAACGGTTGCGCGCCAATTCCTGGCCGCTAGTTTTTCCTAGTCTTCTCCCTCCCTTCCATCTCATTTTTGCCGATTTTAAGGGCACGATAGAAATAAACTAGGCACAAGAGAGAGACAGAGGACGATTACACCCTCCTCAAGATTATATCGCATGCTAAGCTAATAAGGAAAGAATGCTTGGAGAAACTATAACCGAGCCTATTTATGAAAAATTTTAAATGGCCATATATCACAATAACGTAATGAGGAAGAACCAATCAAATTACTTTAATTAGTATTAATTATGGTAACTGTTTAGATGATTAACACTAATTTACTCGTTTGCCACATTTTAATTCGTACTTGTTCGTGCCATATGTGGCGAAATACGACGACCTAAGAATTTCTCCCGATTTTCGGACTTTCAAAATTGCAGGTGGCAAGAAATCAAGTTGAGACTGAAATTCCCATCCACGTCAAGGAGCAACTCGTTTCTTTCTCTCGAAGAGTCAATCCCATGTCGGGTATGTGAGCCCATGGATTTGGCCCACATAAAAACTCAACCAAACACACTTAAACCTAATAATTATTTATTATTATTATTATTATTAGTATTCCTCCCTCCACTGCCTCAAACCCCACGTATATATCCTCTTCTTCTTTTATTTTTTTGACACACTGCCATTTCTCCAAAAGCCATTGAAACTTTGCGAGGGAGAGAGAAGTTTCGGGGAGAAGAAGGAACGGAGAATAAGAGGACGGAGAAGAAGGTAAGAAATATGATGTAAATAATATCTATTTCAAGTCTAATAGATTTTATTACATGATTGTATATTATCATTAGTATGATTTAGGTATAGAAGTATGGATAATAAGATATGTGAAAGTAATAAGATTGATCATTGTAGAACAGATTAAACTCTACATGCATATATGTATCTATAATCTTTACGGAAAAAAAAAAGAAGAAGAAATAGATTGGGATGAAAGCACAGCGAGTGGAGGAGGAAATCATAAAGGAGTGGAATGCAATTAAGGTTCAATTCGAATCAAACAAATTATATTATTCAATGTTATATATAACTTTGTAGGATTTAATTAAAATGACGCATCCCCATGAATTTTAACATGATAGGTGAAAGTCATATGATCAATAAAAATACAATGAATAATGTCCTAGAATAAATTTTGGAATCCTTTTCCATATAAATATGTACGAGGCCAATAAAAGTAGAATGAATAATGTCCCACAATAATTTTTGGAATCATTTTCCATATAAATATGTATGATATATTTTAATTTATTGTGAATGATATTATAGGAACTTCGAAGGACGAAACTAGATATGTTAGATACTCAGCTTAGCAATAGAATTTCTCGAAGGGGGTGGTGAGTATTTTATTCCATTATAAAATGGAACTATATGTTAAATGTGCTATAGAACTATATATTAAATATGCTATATCACTCTTATATTAGTATAATCGTTATGAGATGTTGAAATTTCTGGATATATATATATATTGAACTGGTGAGTGAGAAACTATGATATATATATGTGGAGGGGAAAGATATGGAATATAATTAGTAATATGTGTGTATATATATTAATCATAATACATGACCATTGTAATAATAGAAATTGTTATCAGATTATGAAAATATGAGTATGCGCATATAAATATGAGATTTATGGATTAGAAAATGATGAATTATAGTTATTGAGATGAGTTATGATTGATTGGTTGATGTGGCCACGGGTGTAGTGCCGCTAATCCGGCAGGATACAAAACGGGCGACCGATCGCTGATCCGGCGGGATACAAAACGTGCGACCGACCGCTGATCCGGTGGAGTATAAAATGGACGACCGACTGCTGATCCGGCGGATTATAAAACGGACGACCATTCATGGTACCATCATAACTCTCCGCGAGGTTAATGCAGTCCTGTGGCTATTTATTGTTTGTATTGGATTCTTGTGTGTATTCATGAGTATAAGATATGAGATATCATGTATATAGATATATGTATATATATGTGTGCCAGTACATGCAGGACATAAATATGAGGAATTATATGATGGCGAGAACAGAAATCAGTGTAAATTATGCAACTAAAGTTTTTAATGTTTAATATATAGAAGTCATTTTATTTTGGAATAATTGCTCACTGATAATTATCTCACCCCTTTCATATATGAATCTTTACAGATGAAGTTGAAGTCAACTTGACAGATATGGCGAGCAGAGTTAGTTAGCGGGGATCAACGTAAGATTTTTGTTAGCTGAATTTCATAATTTATAGAAATCAATTTAAATATTTATGGTTTTGTATACATACGTTATGACCCGGAAATTATGGTACGGTTTTATAATAGTTATGTTGGAGATTTTTGTGGTTATTTTACAGGTGTTTGTTTTTATGATTTTGGGATATTCAAGTTTTAGGAAAAACTCTGCCGAATTTTCGGGTCGTGACAGGGTAAATAAGAGATTAAAATATAGTTTATAAGAGAGTGGTACTATCAACCTATTAGAGTAGGTTTTTAATTTTTGGGTGGCTCACATCACGACAAGTTCGACTGTGGAACTCGTAACTCGTTAAACCCAAGATCGGAAGAAAGATGCTCACCTTATGACCAGTTTATCGAGTACAAAGAAAAGAGCTTGACTTGCATGTTAGCATAAGGATGAAAGAGGAGGCTCGCCTGGTAATAGTTTGCTTCCCTTGTCCGAGATCAGACGTGAAATGCTTGATCGAGATCAATTGTTGAGAGCACATGTTTAAGGGTACATGTTAAATGTGAACGCGTTATCACATGACGATAAATATTGAATTTATAAGAAAGTAAGTATCATCAATATATTAACTTACCCTTTTGGTTATTTGGTGAATAAATAGGAGAAAATTTTCAGTTAAAGCAATTATACCACGTGTTAATGATGACATGACATATCCGTCTAACTAGAACTTGAAATGTAATTAATAATTATACATATATCATTACTAAAACCTAAAATTTCCTTAAAAAATACATAAAAAAAAGCCTAACAAATAGTGAACTCAGTTGGATAAATATATAAATGATAGATTATGATCAAACGTATATATCACGTCCTCCTACGTGATATGACCGTTAGATTAAATACTTTACCGTGCCATTGAGGCTAATCGAACTAATGTTCAAACAAATCCCGATATGGAGCATCCACGAACATCTGAGGAGGAAAGTAATCAAGCCTGCACGGAGTTCGAGGAGTGTTTGCGCACCCTACCATCCCTGGCAAAACCCCACATTCCTTCTCTTAGTTTTTATATAATAGCTTAAATAAATATAAAAATCTTGTTTTGTAATTGATTTGTGTGGAAAAAATCAGATTGGTTTAAACCTATTCGGTTAACCATTTTGAACCGAAATGATTTTTAAACAGTTCGGTTCGGTTTGGAACCAGTTCGAATCGAATTAAATTGGTTTTAAAGCGGTGTAATTCTATTCGAAATCGGTTCGAACTAAACCTAATTGGTATTGAATTGCATTTGTGTATTATTAAATTATTATTACATTAAATCCGATTTCAGTTTGGTTTAGTTTGAACCGGTTAACTGCATCAATTGCATTTAAATATTAGCCGAACTACTTTTCATCTAAAAAATCGTACCAAAATAGAATCAGTTCAAACCGATTCAATTATCCGGGAAGCGGTTTTTTTGCACACCCGCACTCAAAGTTCAAACCAACAATCTAAATAATAATTAGCTACGACTAAATTGAGATATTAAAAATACTTAACATTACTCTGACTTTTTCCCTCCACCTCTCTTCTCCCTCTTTCTTTCACCTGCAAAATATCTTTCTCCTACCGATAATCTTATATCTATAGACTAAAAGAGGGGAACAAAGTGCTACACCTGTGGCGAGTAAGCATTTGTTTTCCTACTCTCACGAACCCACTATCTCCACGCCTTTGGCCACTTCTCTCCTTTTTTTTTTAATTATTTTTCTCAATCCATGCCTCATCCGTTCCCTGTGCCTTCTCAGGGAACTCCACGTCATTGCCTTCCCCCGTCCTTTCCCCCCTGTTTTTTTAATTGATTTTTGGAAATCATGTCTTCCGTTGTACGCAACATCCATTCTCCTTCTGCTTTTCCCTTTTTCTCTTTTATTTTTCCGGCCTCACAGGTCGGTCAGTTCACTCTGCCTTTCCTTGACACTTCACGGGTCTAAGGCGATTGCCGTCCACTTCTTCCCTTCTTGATTGCCTGCTTTCGTTGCTGCAATTTGCTGTCTACGGTGGACTCGAAACTGGTTTTGGCATGTTTTGTTCTCATGTTGTGCGTAGTGTTCCCATTTTTTGTGCGGGTGACACAATGAAGGGTGGAAAGTCGAAGATGGAGACAGGAATGAACAAGAGGTGAACTTCTCTCCTCTGATTTGATTTTTCGGGCCTTCTGCTATGGCAATTTAGATCTAAGTCTGATGTTATAGTTTTCTTTGTACCAGTTTCAATTTCTGTCGTGGTTTGGTTTTGTCGATCAATGATGCTTTGTTCCCGAATATACAGGAAAAACCTTCTTAAAGAGCTAGCGACTGCAAGAAGAAGATGCCGGCCTACAACAAGAGATTAGTAAGATGAAGTCTTAATCAACTTGCAGGCTCTATTGTGAATGTGTTTTGCTTGATCTAGAATGAATTCAATTTTCCTTAGTGTATATACTTCATGATAGAATGAAACTGCAAATTTGTGGAGGAAGATGAGTCTCACAAGTCAAAATTTGAAGTCAATAATGAAGAAAAAGAAGATGAGAGTGACGTGGTTAAATTCTCAACAAGTTTGAATATTCTTATTTATTTTAAAAATGAAACATTATTTATGAAAAAATCAAGCCTATGAAGATAATTATGTATGTATGTCATAGATGTCTGAAGATCCTTTGTTCAAATTAGTTCAGTTTTTAACCATTGGACAAACTTTTTATTGGCAATGAAAAATCGGATTTCTTTTATTTGTTCAAATGCTTATCAAGATGAAATTGTTCATCGTTTCACTGTAACAGTTCTATGAGAACCAGAGAAGAATAGTATACAATGCTAGCATCTACAATCTTAAAGTCAGATACAATGAACTATGATGCATCGAAGATTTCATATATTGTATCCCATCAAGTCTGTTTTAAGTTTTACTATAACAATGCTATTGTAATACTGATAAAAATAATAACACCATTGTGATCATATGGTTACGATTACAGGGATTCTGTGATTTATTGCAAGAAATGGTTTCTCATAACCAAAGCTAAAGTCCATACTCATATCATAAATAAAAAATTTCTTTATATTTCATATTCCTTACTTTTCAAATGTATAAGAAGTATCATCTGCCTGCACTGCCAGGAGACTATTTCAGGCCAAAATTTTCATAGTGATAGAATTTTTTTGACTTCTCAGAAGCTCTCTCAGACTATAAAGGGTTCATTGAGAACTAACTTTATATTAGTTTCTTATGACTTTCATCATATTCATCTTTCATATTTTCACTTTCAACTTATCTTTGTGTCTATTTGTGGTTCCTTAAAAGTGCAATGTCTATTAGAATAGCTACATGATGACAACAAAAATGGCAGATAAATACTGAATATGAAATGCCAATCCCATTTCTTTGAAGGATTCTTTTAGCTGGATTTGTGAAAGTGGTTTCAAGATGGACATGCAAATATTGAAGAAGTTAGAGTAAAAGGTAAACCGATCAACATTTTCTCGACCAAATTAATGAAAGAAGCAGTAAGTAATGAAGATATTCGTGAATTATTTGCATTGCTACTCATTAATTGCTTTTTTTTTTTGTCTCTGCCATTTGACTATTATGCAGATTGGTAATGTATTCCTGATGGCCTTCCTCAACTTGCATACAAGTAGAAATTGCTTATTCATTTCAATTTTAGGAGTTTTGGTATATGAAGATTCAGAATATGTGTCTATTAAATCATTTGTGCCACTTATTGAGTTATGTATACTATAACATCCCTAGAGTTAACTTAAATGTGAATAAAGTGGCTCTCACAATTTGTTGACTTTTGGTGGAGACAATGCTCATGCTAGCTTCCAACATTTCTCTTCTACCCTGTTTCATTTTTTTTTCCATTTCTACTCAAGGATATTTAAGCAGGCCCTATATCGGTCAACCCTTTTTTGTAAAAACTTGGAGATTTATTGATGCAAGTAAACATTGGTTGTAAGTAGTGCTTGATTCTTTAAGATTTTAAAACGAAAAATGGGAAGATGAATGCACTGCCAATTCTGCAGTCTTCTTGATATGTTGATAGTTCAAGTCAATTGATCGATAAGTTAATCATTTCAATTAGTTTTGTGTTCATTGACAAATGTGCTTATCTTTATGTTATTAAAATTTCACTAACTCCTCGTAGCGTAGCGCGGGCTCTTAACCTAGTTGATACTTATATTCGGAAGCTAGGGTTGGCCGGGACTAAGGTGGGGCTGTCGATGAGCAGGGCCTGGGTCCCGGCCATTCTCTGGCTTGTCCGGTTGATGCCCCACGAGATCCACCAGGACGAGGAGGTGCTCGAGCGGCGGAACACGACAGTGGCGTGGCTTACCCGTGGATTGGTCGTGCTTATGGTGGGGGTGGCGTAGATTATGATAATGATAATGATGGACGAGATTTTTTTTTGTTTTCTATTTTTTTAATTTCTAATTCTATATTATCTTATTTTAAGTATGTTGTTTTTATTACTTTATTTTATTTTCTTATATTTTAGATTATTTTATTATACGTGTGGACTAAGTTAGTGTCCAGTCCATGTCGTAACGTCACTTCAGCAATTTTAACGGCATTATTATGGAATTGACGAGTTATACCAAATTTTTACATCTTAAAAATGCTTTGTGGCAGAAAATGACAATTTTGTTTTTGCTCCAAATCGCTACATTTACCGGAGGTTTTGTACCATTGGAATAATTTTTCCCTGGGATACTACTAAACAGAATTGACATGGTATTTTCAACGGGAGATACATTAAGGGGTGTCGTTAATTGATTCGAGTATTGTTAGGTTTGCGGAGGAAAGTTGCAATACATGAAAAGTTATTATTTTACATAGAAAATAGATGGTAATGTAAAATTGTTGTGTTTGATTAAAAAAAGTAGATAAACATATAATATTATAATTTTTTTAGTATTCCAAAAATGCCCTAACCTTCCCCCTTTTTCTTCTTGAAGATAGAAAAAACCATTGAGGTTTGTGTGCAATTTTAAAGGTGACGAATGTGGGACCCACTCTGATGTAAGATTTCCCAACTTTTGGGCGGTGTAAACTTTCCCGGGAAAGTGTCTTGGTCGGCCCGACAAATTAATTGTGGCCCGACAAAATCAAAATACACACTATTTTACCTCTAAACAATGAAAAATAGCAGGTAAAATGAAAAGTCTTCATGTAGAGTTTATATTTACGTAAAAACAAACACAGCCTAATTGTATCGATCTTCCTAAGAGAGGAAAAGACTTATGACCGATGACGGAAAGTTTTACTTGGTCTATGAGCATGTGTTTGACGGGAGAATGCCTCCTTTGTCAGACGGTCAAACCACTCCGTCTGTAACAATAATTGTCGGACCAATCAGATGGATCAATAATTATCATTCACTTCACAAGATATTAACGTCCGTTGAATTCTTTTATCTCTAATTTGAATCAATAATTAAAATGGTCAGATTAAACTATTAGACGGTCCAGTTGATGGAATAATATTTTCTTGTTGGGCTTTTTCTGGAATCACCGGTATAGAAAAAAGGGTTTAGTATAGTATCATCGTATTTGGATGGCATGAGCAACGAAGATAGAAGAAATCGCACATGATGTACGTGATTTAGGATAACAGTGGAATATCATTCGTACATCCACACCAAATTGAGACTCGACGGTGTCTGTGTTATTGAATAACAATGAGATTGAGTACGAAATGGGATAACTCAACAGGCACACAATCCAATCATCAAGGCATCCAATCTAACACACAAGATAAATCCCACAAGCCCTTAAGATAAGTGTCCTCAACATCCATTGGACAAGCCAAACGCACCTTATGTTAATATTCTCGGCCCTATTTATAGACTCAATGTAATATATTCATAAAATCCTTATTTTCTTTATCTTTATCCAAAACACTATAATATACAATATTCTCAAGATATAATCTTTTCAAAAGATATAGTATCAAATCTAGAGAAATAAGGAAAAAAATCGTGCTCAACCACCTTAAAAGTTCTAAACACACTTAATAAATCTGCTTAAGTAAAAGTTTTAGGTTCGAATATTTATGAATGATAATACTCATACTGGAACAGTTTAACACCTTCTTGGAATAAATCAATCGAACTAAATTAGTTATAGACTCATATGAGTTATAATATTAGTGATGCATATTAAAAAAAAAAAACTTTTTTCGAAGATGAACAACACGATCTAGGCCTAATAGTTACGTCACCGTTTATCGATCGAGAGATTGGTTAGGGTTTTATATGAACCGACAAAGCCTGATTTCAAATCTTGCTTCTAGTCGCCTTACGTTTATGTTCTTCCAAACATTTTTTTTTTGGTAATTAAGGTTTTTCATTGATGCAACCTATATCAAAATGTACATTAATTTACAAAAGGTCCCTTAACTTTATTGCGAAAGCGAATGCACTTGAATTGAGGCAGTGTTCTAACCTTGGTAGTGTGCTTCCCTTACATCTAACTATATAAAAGATTTTGCTAGTTAAGTGATTCTTATTTAACGTCCGATTCTGAAAAATTCTATGGCTTCGCTCGAGCCAAATTTCATAAATATATGACCTCCACATCAATCTACACAAAATTGAGGCTAGTGCCCATCCCTTATATAGCTCAATGCAGCATGCAGCTCTGCTGTCTAGTCTTCGGACCTTCGAAAGAGTTGAATTCGATTCAAAATAGCTTCCCATATAATAGCAGTAAAATAATAAGAGAAGAACATATGCAATCTTGTTTCCTCAATTTCTCCACAAAATTCACAAAACGGATTTGGAACAGTTGATCGGGTTTGAATTCCGCTCTTAGTTGGTAACTTATCAAGAATAGCTAGTCATGAGATGAAGGATATTTTATGTATGTGACCTCAGAACCAAATTAGATGATGCCAAGTAACATGTAGTCTATATGACGTAAGGTTTGTAATCTCGTGCAGTGGAAAAGGTTGGTTCCGTTCCTATAGGATTTTTCCAAACTTGTCCTTTTCCATATCCTCAATTTCCACGAAACCCACTTGTTCAATTAATTACCAAACAACCCTCCATGGCGAAAAATTAAATGCTATATAAACAAGCCCCAGCAAAGCACGAAATTGTAATTCCCTGCAAATCTCTTCATCAGCCAAGGAAAAAAAAAAGGCAAAAATAACAAAAAAATTCTGTTTCTCTCTTTGATCTTACTCTCTGTTGTAATGGGCAAACTTACTGAAGGCCTTCACCATCCCAACAACAAGATTCAACAGAAGCCCACCAAGAATACGATAAAGAAGAAGCCGATGAAGATCACTTATATCTCGAGCCCTGTGATGGTGATGGCCACGACCGCTTCCGAGTTCCAAGCCATAGTTCAAGAGCTCACCGGGAAAGACTCCGGCCTGGAAGTCTCATTGCCTCGTGGCAATGACGAACGTCCGGTGCTGAGCAGGGAATCCAGAGTGACTGCAAATCTTCCCGCCAGTCATACTGGATATGCTCCGAGTGATGGTCGGAGTTACGGTTTGTCTGTTGAGGAAGCGTATGGTTTTCACCACAATTCTGTGGCCGTTGATGGCTCCGGGTTCAATGAAGCTTTCATGTGGAGAGAGTCCTCCGATGGGTTCGTCGAGTTTCCAGTCGTCTCACCGCGTCATTCCATTTCCGATCAAGAGGGGAAAGCGATATTTCCCATTCCGTTTCCGTTTCTGTATCCATAATACAAACAGACGACCCGATACTAAGACGGGAAACACTTCACGGGGGCAAAATTGAAATAAAATTGTAAGTAACGCTACGTTATATGGTTATTTGAGTTTTGGGCTGAAAGAAGGCCCGAAAAGGCCTACCTAATAGTCGAGTTGAATAAATCAAAAGGTCCGCAGAGTAAGCCCAAAACAGTAATTTCGGTTTCTCCGCAAATTCTATTGACATAGATAGCCCCCAATGCCCACAGCTTAACCTAACCAAGCCTTTGTAATTCCCTTCTCAACCTGCCTTTCTGCTCCACGGGGCAGGGGAGTAGGGGTGGCAGAATTAAGCCCAGCACGGGCCCGACCTGAAAATACCATGCCTGGGCCAAAGGTCACCGGCCAGGTAGTTGCTGGATCAGGCTGGCACGGCCCCATTTAATTTTATGAGCATGCCGGGCCATGCTGTTATCAGGCTGTGCCCGATAGCCCGATTAAGTTATAGGTTGTTCCAGGGTTTCCTTAAATGGGCCTCAACCTATTGCTACTAGTATCAAATATTTAATCACTCAGCCCAAAAAATTAACGATCATTTAATCATTTATCATGCTATCGGGCATACTGGCAGCCCGATATGAAATTAGTGTCGTGCTTGGACCAAACTTTATCATGCCATAGTCTTTTCGAGCCGGCACGATTTGTCACCCCACAGGGGAGCAATAAAACGATGCTTTGACCAATTGGTACTAAGCACCCCTCTTATTAGGGCAAACCAGGCATCCAGTACTTAAGTCGGTAAAAGCGCAGAGAGTAAGTGAAAGGGATGATGAGTGAATGAGGTCGAGAATGTGATGCCTGTGTCTCAAGGATGCGGGGATCTTTGTAAGTGTCAGAACTAAAATCTTATCATGGGACAGATTGACCGACTGTTAAGAGTCAACTATCTGGTCAACGATCTCAAAAAGCTAGTATTGCCGGTGTTTATATCGCATTTTCTGGAAAATGTTTAAACCAGGAAGCAAGTTCCAAGTTTGTTAATACAGTTACGGTTTGGCAGGAAACTCATATGATGCTAATATCTGACTTCAGAGCAGTTATATCGCATGTCAATGATGACTTATATATCTGTCAATTCATAACTTGACATGTAATCAATAACCCCACATACATAATCACTAAATCCTAAAATTTCTTTAAAAAATCATTAAAGAACCCTTAACAAATAGCGAGTCCTAATTAGACAAATATTTAAATGGTAAACTCTGATTGGACAGATATACCACGTCAGCATTGCCTACGTGGTATGACTGCTCCATTAAAAACTTTCTCGATTTAAGAAAGTCTTGTATGTAACGGTATATTGCGTGGCAACACTGATATGGTTTCGCAAATCAATAGGATTTAGTTAATTTTAGGGTAGTTTTTTTTCCATGTATTTAGGATTTCATATTAAAAAAATTTAAAATACATAAATTGTATTAGTACGTGACGCCATATCAATATTGTCACGTGATATACCTGTTAAACGTAACACTCTACCCTCGAAAGCAAGCTTCTATTAAAAAAAAAAACAAATATTTTCTCCTCCATTTTTCTTCCTTCTATACTGTCGACCTCCGTCCAAACAAGCCGTTAAGCCGTTGAAAAGCAAAACTTAGCTTCATCTAGAAGATTAGCAAGAAGTGAAACATTTCTCAATCGCCAGCACGTGCTTGGAAAGCTGCTGGAGCTTGTCAGCATCTGTTAGACCTGGTTGGGAGATATTCCCGAATCTTTCCCATCAGTTCATGCAACTCTTTTTTTTTTCTTTTTTTTTTTCCGTAAATTCTTTTTCTTTTTTCAATTATCAGTAGAAGAAGATATTCGTAGTTGTAAATTTTATCATTTTGATTGTGTTGAGATTTTGATATTTAATAACGAATTGAACAGACATCTGTAGATGCTGATTGCAATATACAGCATAGCACCACAAAAGATCTCTTAAACAGATTCTCATCTCCTTCACGGTTGACTCGGATAAATTTTTCATTAGGTTCGGATTAAAAATCAGAAAGAATATTTCATCATTGAGTTGAGCGCAGGACAATAACTTATCTTGAATACAATCAAAAGTTAAGAATTAATAAAATGGGACTTCTTATTTTATCTATTACACATATTATAGTCTCTGATAATTGATTGACTTAGACCTATCAATGTTAAAAAAAGTCAATTTCACCATGTGAAAAGGTCAAAAGTCTCCGACATGACATTCATCCGCAAAAAAAAAAAAAAAAACACTATAAAACTGCCAAGGATGGCTGTCGGTCCATTGTGTCCTTTCGCATCATTCTCTTTTCTCCCATGAATTATACTAGAATGACCCGTAATATTCATGATAATGAAAATAATAAAACATTATCGTTGGAGGGACTGATACCTTGTACAACACTAAAAAAAGCAAAACTTATATCATACGAGAAATTTTATGATCGAGTCGTTAAATTGTTAAGTAACTAGGTTAGATGTGATTATAAATAGTTGAATTTTTTAATTTAAGTTATTAATTATGAAGTATTAAATTAACTTACATCCATGACATTTCCAAAAATCAAATTAAGAGCATCTATCGTATGCGAGTATGTACGTATACACACACATTTATATATAACCATGTCGAAGTTCACATCTTAGTCTCGCTAGATCCTTTCTTCAATTATCACCGATATGAACCATTTGGTGTCTAAAAATTTTAGGGTTTTTGCAATTAATTCATATTCGAACCGTGTTAGCCCAGTAAAAGGTCAAACCCTACCATCTACAGATTATAATCTAGCAATTTCCTATTCAATTAACTCATGTTGATAGCACTTTCTTCATTTCAATATACTCATATGCATATAAAATGAACCAAAAAGTAATATTTGTTAACTAATGTTCTTAATAGTATCACCCCTGGATATTTAATGTATTATCCTTATAAATTGTTTTAATTATTCCAATTGAGTTTAATGTAATGGAAGCAAATGTTGGCACAGTAGAAGGAGATAGAACGGTTCACGATTATGACTAACGAATTAAATATTTTTTTATTTGAAAAATCTACTATTGTAAGCAATAATTTAATTCGCAGCATCCGCGAACGTTCGAGCTAGTTGCTCTATAAAGTTAAGCTTCCGCGGGAAGGTTGGTAAGAAGTCAAACATTTGCAATCATGCGCTTGTTCACAAGCATGCAGATCTGTAGCTCGCCCACGTCTGTCAGATCCGGCTGGGATAATTCCAATGAATCTTCCCCGCGACTAGAACAAGAGTTGGTGGTATCATTTTCACCCGTAATCATTCTCACATTGGAGTTTCTTGTATTTAATCTGAAACTTATCGGATAAACTGAACAGTCACAGTAAGCGTCAGCACAGGTCTGTGCATAACACCTCTAAAGTATTAGCATAATTCACAAAAGTCGGTGTCCTTTAAATTCAAGTTGAAATAGAAATGCTTTGGCAAGAATACATGAAGAGAATTCGCAGGCGCAACCTTAAACTCACCAAACCACTTGAAAGTGAGTTCGGAACTGGAGATCAAGAGGGTATAGATGTACTTAACTAAAGGACCCCCCTGAAACCAAGGCTTAGCTCGATTATAAGCGAAGAAAGATTTTACCTGATCACAAAAGCATGAAAGATGTCTATGAGATGCGGTGCGCGACCATCCTTGAACTTGTAAGTTCGACATATGCACTTATACACTTGCATTGTTCCCCACATGAACCCAACCCTTCTTTCAGACGAGACTTGATGCTACCCTATGAATTTATCTTGAATTCATATTAGGTGGTTGGTTGCTTCTGAACCCATAATCCAAAAAGAAGTAATAGTTTAATCATTAGTGACCATAAAACATTTAAAGTACATTTTGTCTAGGTATAACTACAAGTGAAGTGTTTCATCTTTTGAAAGTAATAACACTTAATTTCACTGAAGTCTTCTTACCGCGTTTTCTTTTCTTGCATTTAAGGGACTTTCCTATCTCTGGCATAGGTTGACCTTGATCCTTAGGAGCACCCCAGCTCGCTCATGTTTGGCCCAGAAGCCTTACTTGAATCAGAGACCACATATTAGACTTTGAGCTAGAATTACCAGCCTTCAGGGTCTCATTTTCAATCTTCAAATGGTAAGAAATATCATTAATGGTGTTGACACTCTGTTGTTGGTCATATTAACTTTCATACAATTACATGAATTAGATAGTGATCGAATTATTATCCGGGCCAGTTGCTCATAAAGAAAGAACCATCACACTGAATTTGAGGTCCTGAGTCATGGTAGTCATGCATCGAAAGTGTTGATTGGTAGTCTAATTTGAAATTGGGATTCTGTAAAATATTTCTCTTTTCATCTCAAGTTGGGCATTTTTCATTATTATCCGGGTGAGGGGGCAACTACCATGAAGCGGATTTTCTCTTCCATCCTCAAACTAATAATTAATATGAGTTGGAACTTTTATTTCACACTCATTTTACTTACCACGAGTTCCACAACTCAGGTCAACAACTAATTGCGAGCCAGACATTTTTCTTCCGATCTCGGGCTTATGGGCCACGACTTTCACACTGGGTTTGGCAAGATATGAGCCCATACAGTAACATACTCTGATACCATATAAAATATTTCATTTAGTTCATAAGAGGTTGGGTCCATATCAAACTCAAAAATTTAAACTGATCGATTGGTAGTACTCACTTTGCTATAAAAAATGTTTTAACTCATCAACTATCTGATGTGGATTTATTTTCCAATGGAATTGGTTAATTTACAAGTATGAACTAGCTAAGCCGAGCTTTTCGCCTTTCAAGTCCGTGATATGAGCTCTACATTTGTTCCGACTAGACAGCCAGTGACTGACCCGGCTAGCCTCATTGAGGAGAAACTCTCGGGTGCAGCTCCTCCACATTTGAGGTGGTACATCTGTAGATGCCAGACACATATACTTCATCAAATAATTAAAAAAAAAGGTGAATAAATTTTATTGAGTAAATAGTATTACCCTCGGTGAATACATCACAGCAATCATGCCATATGATGAAGATGCTCCACCTACCCGAGACTTTCTTGGCATTGAGACAAAATACTTTTTAAGAGCAAATTCCAGCTTGGACGGCGACAGGACTGTACTTGGCCACAAGCTTCAGAACTGTGTTTATTGCTGATTGGATGAGTCCCGAGCCAAGCGAAGCCTTCAAGTCTTCAACAATGGCGGAGATCCTGAGCAAGATGAAGGAGGATGTCGAGGGAACATTGGAGCTGCTTTGGAAGAAGGTTGATCCCAAGGATCTGCAACCCGGAGACCACATCTACTGTCACAAGCGATACGAATCCTACAGCCACCACGGTCTGTCTCATAAATATCGAAGTTATTGACCATTTATTCCAAAAAAATTAACTTTTAATTTGGTATGATTTATTATTTATTTCTTAGTAATCTCCATGGCTGCTGTACATGTTTCAGGAATATATGTTGGGGAAGGGTCTGTGATTCATTTCAACAGAACGGAGATCAAGAACGACAGCGCCATCATCCCATTGCCAAAGTCCCAAAAATCGAGCGATCAGCCTCGGCCTCCATGTCCAGATTGCCAGTACGATGAAAAGAAGCACCTCGGTGTCATCAGGACGTGCCTGGACTGCTTCCGTCGCAGGAAAGACAAGGTCCACTCAATACGGCGTTACGGTTACGGTGCGCCCAGGTTGGGGCTACTGCTGAAGAAGTCGGGAACCTGCACGACACTCCCGTCTAGCAGGTCCTCAAACGAGGTCGTCATGGCGGCTAAGGAGCTTCTCAAGAACAGTAAAAGTTTTGGCGACTACGACCTCCAATGGAACAACTGTGAGCACTTCGCGACTCACTGTAAAACTGGTCAGAAGCATTGCGAGCAGATGTCGTTCTACAACAAGGTCGGGAAGTGGGTCAAGAAGCCGGTCGGATGACCTGATCTATCGAGAAAATAATTCCATATCAGATAATAAATAAATATGATCATGATTTATGAGATAATTGGACACCACCATCTAATAGTTTGGACTTTTAAGTAGAAAATGGGTTAAGACTCTTATAGGTTAGGTAAAAATTTTACACGATCCGATATTCCCGTGTGTTTGGTAATTGCTGGGGTTTGCGTTGTTTCCACATGCTCCTTTCATATCCATCGTCCCAAGATAGCTTGGTAAGGGAAGCCTGCAAGTTGGAAATTTTAGGTTTCGACGAGAGATTAATAGATCAAATTGCATTTGCATTATTGGGAAATCGAAATCCTTAATGTCAAACAAAGCAGCAGGCAGCCTTTGTTGAAGTATTCTAACATGCACACCCACAATAAATCAAGATATCAACCGTCAGGGTAACTCACATTCGAAAGAAGAAACAGCAAAGAAACAGCAAAGAAACCGAGCAAATCTCTTCAAGATTCACCGGCCCACATATTTTGTTTGCTATAACTGCCTTGGCAGACATCTACTGCACACGGTACAGAGTTAATCGGGTTCAATGAAAATACGGTCAATTTCGAGTAACGAAGTTAGAAAGTTTCGGTTCTTGTACACTGAGTAATGGGAATCGAAATCGGAATATGTTAACTAATTAGTGCAGTTAATTTTGATCATTTGTAATTTATTTGAACTCTAGTTTACGAACTGTTTAAAATGTTTATATTATTAATTCGATTAATTTTCATTTGATATAATAATTATGTATTTGATAAATTTTTCACGTATAAAACATCATCATAACTTGAAATTATTTATGAATTATAATTAAACATACTGTAAATACGCTTAAAATTACACACATTTATCTTCATGAAAAAATAATAATCATGAAAAATAACGAAATAATGGGTCGATGAGATGCAAGCTTCTTGTAAGGGATAATCCATCTCTCTGGATGGACCCAGAAAATCGAGTCAATGAGGACAAAATTAAAAAAAGGAGTAATTTTAATGAATTACGGAAATAAAATAATATAATCTAATAAAAATATAAATAAAATCAATAAATTTTATATAACATTCTCCCGAGTTCGGGAGGGAGACGACCCAAGCCTCTCATCAAAACAGGAGTTCAGTCCACAACTCAAAAGAATCAAGGAAAGCTGTGCTATATGGTCGGTCGACGACCTTATCCTATGCTTGGTGGACGACCTTATCCTTATCCTTGTCCCGTAGCGGATTAGTGATCCACCATCAAATGAATTAGGTATGAACCGAATAGACGAGTAAAGAGAAATGAAAAAGAATTAAATTGAACACTACTTTTTTTAGTAATATAAAATTAGATATAAGTATTGACAAGTCATCAGTAAAAGGTAAAAATATTACCAAATCATCCTTTATCTTATATTAATAATGGAATGATTAAAATTTTTCGGTAAATTATTGTGTATCTTTTGATTTATGGTTAAGTATTAATTTATTATTTAATACTTTAACTTCTAAAAGATATAATTATTTTTCAATAGTAAGAGAAATTCATAGGCATGGAGATATAATTATTTTTAATTGAAATAAAAAATATTAGTTGATAAAAATAATAAAAATAGAAGATTTATACCTTCTTGTAAAAAAATGGGTATAGGAATATTAAGAGAGAGAAAATGTGTTAAGAAAAAAAAAGAAAGAGAAAATGGCTTTGATAATGTGAAAAGAGAAAAGTCATTAAAAATAATTATGCAAGAGTATCGATACAATTTAACTTAGTTTTCTAATCATTCATCAGTATTTCATCGCTATTATGAATGGTTTCATAGGGAAAAACGATGCATGATTGATATGGAATTGTCAACTATATCAGTAATCATAATTCTATATAAAGAAGTTGTCAAACTACACAATTCGAATTTCGTCAGTAATTGATATATAAACATATTACTAATTATGTGCTACCAGTGTCCTAAGAGTTTTTTTTTTCCAGAAAAAGCATTTTCCAATGCTCCTTCTACATAAAATTGAAAAAAACATGCTTTTTAAACTGGTATCCACGAAAATAGTAGTTTGAAATTTACCGCTTTTAAAAAATTTGTAGTCTAAAAAATTTCCATTTCAACCTCTGAGATAATCCTATAACTCAACTCTTTGATTCTAACATTATATCGCGAGATCCCTACAATTTACGAGAACAAAAGAGATTTTTGAATTTCAGCTACCCTTCCAGATTCCTAGCGAGCGGACCGGGTGGGACGTTGAACGGTTGAAGCTGGTCGTTCACTGTACGAGACGCGGATGAATTATGGAAGCTGGCGGCCCGTGAACTTGAAAAAATTCAACTCTCCTGTCAGCCGGGCCCCATCCTCGGTATCTTTCTTATCCAGTCTCTCTCTTTGAATTAAAATCAGATCCAATTCCAATTCCGATTAAACCGAATTGAGGCTCGAAAACCTCCGTCGTTGATAATTCTTGAAGGATTGTTTTTGAGCTAAGAAATTCAGATTTAAAGGTCTAGCTGCTGGAGGCAGTGCTTTCCTTTTCTTTTCTTGCATTTAAGGGACTTTCCTTTCTTTGGCATAGGTTGAACTTAATCCTTAGGAGCAACCCAGCTCGCTCGTGTTTGGCCCAGAAGCCTTACTTGAATTAGAGACCACCTATTACACTTTGAGCTAGAATTACCAGCCTTCAGGGTCTCATCTTCAATCTTCAAATGGTAAGGAATATCATTAATGGTGTTGACAATCTTTTGTTGGTCATATTAACTTTCATACAATTACAGGAATTAGATAGTGATCGAATTACTGTCCGGGCCAGTTGCTCATAAGAAAAAAACCATCGCACAAAATTTGAGGTCCTGAGTCATGGTAGTCATGCATCGAAAGTGGCGATTGGTAGTCTAATTCGAAACTTGGATTCCGCAAAACATTCGTCTTTTCATCTCAGGTCGGGCATTTTTCTTTATTACCCGGGTGAGGAGGCAACTACCACGAAGTGGATTTTCTCTTCCATCCTCGAACTAATAATTAATATGAGTCTGAACTTTTATTTCGTACTCGTTTTACTTACCACGAGTTCCACAACTCAGGTCAACAAATAATTGCGAGCCAAACATTTTTTTTTTCTGATCTCGAGCTTATGGACTATGACTTCCACACTGGGTTTGGCAAGATATGAGCTTGTGCAGTAACATACTCTGATACCATATAAAATATTTTATCTAACTCATAAGAGGTTGGATTCATACCAAACTCAAAAATTTAAACTGATCGATTAGTATTACTAACTTATAAAAAATATTTTAACTCATCAACTCTCCAATGTGGATTTATTTCTCAATAGAATAGGTTAATTTACAAGTACGAACTAGCTTAAGCCGAGCTTTTAGCCTTTCGAGTCCGTGGTATGAGCTCTACATTTGTTCCGACCAGACAGCCAGTGACTGATCCGGCTAGCCTCATTGAGGAGAAACTCCCGGGTGCAGCTCCTCCACATTTGAGGCGGTACATCTGTAGGGACCAAACACATATACTTTGTCTGTTGGGAATTGGCTGAATATACGAAATACTCGAGAGTAGAGAAAAGAGAACCGTACACCAAATATATTTGGGTCTGGGCAATGCGGTGTCGTCCGTACCTCCACGGACAAAGGAAGAGCAGTGATCTTCACTATAAGCGACGAATAGTGGTGGAGTCCAGAAGAACCCGAACCCTAACCTCTACACAATACAATGAAGAGCTCTACGATCCCTTCGCTTCCGCCACAGATTTGCGTTGGTATTCACAAATCGGGTTGCACAAAATTTTAATCGGGTTCGGGTTTTACATCGGGTTTACACCACAAAAAATTCAAGACATATCTAACATTATCAAATAATATAAAAAAGTGAATATTTTTGACTGAGTAAATAGTATTACCCTCTGTGAATAAATCACAGCAACCATGCTACATGATGAAGAAGCTCCACCTACCCAAGACTTTCTCCGCATTGAGACAATTTTTTTCTTAGCAGCCAATAATTAAGAGCAAACCAGCTTGGACTAGCTATTCTGAGCTCACAAGTGACCTTCCATCGCTGATGTCACGCAGCAGCCGGCGACAGGAATGTACTTGGACCATCAAGCTTCAGAACTGTATTTATAGCTGATCGGATAAGTACCAAGCCAAGTGAAGCCTTCAAGTCTTCAACAATGGCGGAGATCCTGAGCAAGATGAAGGAGGATGTCGAGGGAACATTGGGGCTGCTGTGGAAGCAGGTTGATCCCAAGGACCTGCAACCCGGAGACCACATCTACTGTCACAAGCGATTAGGAACCTATAGTCACCACGGTCTGTCTCATAAATGTCGAAGTTATTGATCGGTTATTCCAAAAAAATTAACTTTTGGTATGATTTATTATTTATTTCTTAGTAATGTCTATGGCTGCTGTACATGTTTCAGGAATATATGTCGGGGAAGGGTCTGTTATTCATTTCAACAGAACGGAGGTCAAGAACCACAGCGCCATCATCCCATTGCCAAAGTCCCAACAATCGAGAGATCAGCCTCGGCCTCCATGTCCAGATTGCGAGTACGACGAAAGGAAGCACCTCGGTGTCATCAGGACGTGCCTGAACTGCTTCCGTCGCGAGAAAGAGAAGCTCCACTCAATACGGCGTTACGATTACAGTGCGCCCAGGTTAGGGCTACTGCTGAAGAAGTCGGGAACCTGCACGACACTCGTGTCTAGCAGGTCCTCAGACGAGGTCGTCCGGGCGGCTAAGGAGCTTCTCAAGAACAATAAACGTTTTGGCGACTACGACCTCCAATGGAACAACTGTGAACACTTCGCGACTTACTGCAAAACTGGTCAGAAGCAGTGCGAGCAGATGTCGTTCTACAACAAGGTCGGGAGGTGGGTCAAGAAGCAGGTCGGATGACCTGATCTATTGAGGAAATAAACCCCATATTGGATAATGAATGTAAACGATCGTGGTTTATAAGATAATTTGGCACCACCACCTAATAGTTTGAGTTTTTAAGTAGAAAAGGGGTTAAGATTCTTATAAGTCAGGTAAAAATTTTACACGATCCGATGTTCCTTGTGTTCGGTAATTTCTGGGGTTTGCATTGTTTCCACATGCTCCTTTCATATCCGTCGTCCCAGGATAGCTTGGTAAGGGAAGTCTGCAAGTTGAAAATTTTAGGTTTCGATGAGAGATCAATTGATCAAATTGCATTTGCATTATTGGAAAATCGAAATCCTTAATGTCAAACAAAGCAGCAGGCAGCCTATGTTGAAGTATTCTAACATGCACACCCACAATAAATCAAGATATCAGCTGTCAGGGTACCTCCACATTCGAAAGAATAAACAGCCAAAAACAAAGCAAATCTCTTCAAGATTCACCGGCCCCCATATTTTGTTTGCTATAACTGCCCTGGCAGACATCTACATCACGCGGGTGCAGAGTAAATCCAGTTCAATGAAACTACGGTAAATTCGGAGTAACAAAGTTAGAAAGTTCCGGTTCTTGTAAACAGAGTGATCGGAATCGAAGTCGAAATATGTTAACTGATTCACACGGTTAATTTTAATTATTCGTAATTTATTTAAACTTTACTTTACGAACAGTTTAAAATGTTTATATCCTCAATTCGATTAACTTTCATTTGATATAATAATTATGCATATTTGATAAAATTGTTAAGTAAAAAACTTCATTATAACTTAAAAATTATCTATGAATTTTAATTAAATATACTGTAAACATACTTAAAATTACACATTTATCTTCAGGAAATAATAATGATCATAAAAAATAATGAAATAATCTATATTACAGAGTTAAAAAAATAAATAATAAATATGTTCTAATAAGATATTCAGAATTGCATGATTAATGAATGACTTACACTTACAAAAAAAAAAAAAGTATTCAGAATTGTGTATGGGTTTCGGTTAGGGTCTGATTCTAACCTGGACCCGATCATACTCTCATCTCTCTTAACTAACATCATCAGCCGCTAATCGTTAAGCCAAAGTGATGATATGGCAACTAGAACTGATCAGAAAATGCGGGTTGAGCCGTGAGCAAGGACGAATCAGAAATCTCGATCAAGGGGTTAAACTCAATGGGAGAGTAAATTCATGAGTTCAAGAGATGAAATTAGATAATTTAATAAAAAATTAGGTAAAATAAGTTATATTTATACAGTAATTGATGAATTTTCTCGAGTTTATAGGCGATTGCCCCGTGCATTCCTGGATCCATCCATCGGTGGCAGCAGGTGACTAATTGCTTTCACAGAAATCTGAGTTGCCGCAAATTTTCATCAGATTGAGTTCGTCCCATCAACCCACTCCACTGTCAGGGAAGGTCGGAGGCAGCATAACCATGAGATCTATCTTGTACTCTGTAATTCTTCCAATCCCAGCAAGAACATTTCTTGCCACGCCCAAGTATGATATTTTGGCATTGAAACCCGGACCAGAACGACTTAAGCAAACTGAACGGTGAACTGTACTAAAAGTCTTCCTATGTACAGTTAACTTGAGCTGGTCGCAACGCAAGTCCAAAAATGTCGAGTAACACTAGATATCAGTTTTGATTCGTGTCAGCGACCGATGTCCAAAAGAAAGCATTCAGTCGAAATCTTTTGCCTTCTTATAGATCATGGCGAGATCTCAATTTTTGAGATGTGCTTTTTAGAAAAAGTGCAAATATATTACCTCAAGGCTTCTGCAGAATTCACAAGATCTGAGAAAATAGATGCTGTGAAATTTCGTGCCTTGACACCGGATCAGAATTAAGGTGGGTAGTCAATGTACGATCACATGGAATGAAAGGGGGCATGAGTACTAAGATCATGGCCGGAACATGGTAAGATACTAGAAGCAAAGAAAAATAGCACGCAGATACGATTGTTCCCCCCCCTATCTAGTTGCTCCTGCTGCAAGCTTCAAGATTACATCGACTCATTTCATTGGGTTGCTGAATAAGGTAGATACTGCACAATTTGTTCGTTGTCTTCCTCAAGTAAGCTTCTAGATGACATTGAATCATTTGACATGTTGTCGACTAAGGTAGAGAGCCATTAGTTCGTTTTGGGTGTCCTCCTCAACATATACATAATCATTAGGTCCAAATGATGCCATACTAATATCGGCCCCAGGAAAAAAAATATATTGGCCCTATGAGTTCTGACGTGCAGGGGTGTCGATGAGATGCAAGCTTGTTGTAATAAGGGATAATCCTTCTCATTACCTATTATTGCCAAAAAAAAAAAAAGGATAATCCTTCTCTCTAGGGACGGTCCAGAAAATCGAGTCAATGAGAACGAAATTAAAAAAGAAGTTAAATAGTGAATTTCGGGAATTGAATAATATGATATAATAAAAATAAAAATATAATCAATAAAGTTTATATAATATTCCAAACCCCCTCATCAAAACAGGAGTTCAGTCCACAACTCAAAAGAATCAAGGAAAGCTGTGCTATATGGTCAGTCGACGACCTTATCCTTATCCTTGTCACGTAGCGGATTAGCTATCCACCACCTAATGAATTAGTGATAAACTGAATAGGCGAGTAAAGAGAATTGGAAATGAATTAAATTGAATATATTTTTGTTTAGTAACATGAAATTAGATATAAGTATTGACGAGTAATTACTAAAAGGTAAAAATATTAATAAATTATCCTTTATATTATGTTAATAATGGAGTGATTAAAATTTTTTTCCGTAAATTATTATTTATCTTTTGATTTATGGTTAGGTAATAATTTGTTATTTAATACTTTAACTTCTAAAGGTATAATTATTTTTCACTAGTAAGAGAAACTCAGGCACGGAGGTATAATTATTTTTAATTAAAATAAAAAATATTAGTTGATAAAAATGATAAAAATAGGAGATTTATTCCTTCTTGTAAAAAAATGGGTATAGGAATATTAAGAGAGAGAAAACGTGTTAAGAAAAAAAAAAGAAAGAAAAAATGGCATTGATAATGTGAAAAGATAAAAGTCATAAAAAGAATTATATATAATTTAATTTAGTTTTCCAATCATTCATTAGTATTTCATCACTATTATGAGAGGTTCCATAGGAAAAAACGATGCATGATTGATCTGGAATTGTCAACTATATAAGTAATCATAATTCTATATCAAAAAGTTGTCAAACCACGCAATTTGAATTTTGTCAGTAATTGATATATAAATAGATTACTAATTATGTGCTACCAAACGTGTACTAAGAGTTTTTTTTTTCAGAAAAAGCATTTTCCAAATACTCCTTCTATGTAAAATTGAAAAAACATGCATTTTAAACTGGTATCCACGATAATAGTAGTTTAAAATTTACCGCTTTTTAAAAATTCGTAATCTAAAAATTTGCTATTTCAACCTCTGAGATAATCCTATTAACTCAACTCTTTGATTCTAACAATATATCAACGAGATCCCTACAATTTACGAGAACAAAAGAGATTTTTGAATTTCGGCTACCCTTCCAGATTCCCAGCGAGTGGACCGTGTGGGGCGTTGAACGGATGAAGCTGGTCGTTCACTGTACGAGACGCGGATGAATTATGGAAGCTAGCGGCCCGTGAACTTGAAAAAATTCAACTCTCCTGTCAGTCGGGCCCCAGCCTCGGTTTCTTTCTTATCCAGTCTCTCTCTTTGAATTAAAATCAGATCCAATTCCAATTCCGATGAAACCGAATGGAGGCTCGAAAACCTCCGTCGTTGATAATTCTCGAAGGATTGTTTTTGAGCTAAGAAATTCAGATTTAATGGTCTAGCTGCTGGAGGCAGAGCTGGGGATCGATTTCTGAATAATGACTTCATCCAATTTGGATTTGTTTATTTTTGTAGGGTATAGACGAGGGTTGGTCACTGGTTTGGCATTTGAGAGAGCTGCTACTTATTTTTTGAGACACAAAAAAATCTCGCTTTTGGTTTGCTTTGGTTTGAGGTAGGGAAAATTTTGTTAAACCATCACGGTGTGGTATTCGATACTTATAACTTTTTGGTTTAAAGAGTTTTACCTGATCTCTTCTAATTCTTTAAAGATTATAACTTCAATTGAAAGAATTCTAACACTATCTTAAAGAGTAGTAATTGGCTATAACACTTTAAACTAGAATTACAACTTTTTAAATTGAAGTGATGAGTGCGGGCACCGTAGGGTGATGTACGGCAGAGGCTTTCCCTAGATAGGTTCCTCCACATATATTGAGTTGCTTGTTTTTTTTGATCGACAAAGTATAATATATTAAAGTAAACAAAATAATTACACAGGTTCAGTAAACTGATGATCATAAGACAGACATGATGAACCCACTCGACATAGATTATGGGCTACCAAGTTTTCTGATCTAGCCACCCAGAAAATATCCCAGACTTCAAAATTGGATTTACAGGCTAACACATCAAAAAGGACACTGTTACTTTCCCAAGTTGGTTTTTGAACACCTCTAGCAGCCAGAACCACCATCTGGGCATCCGAACAAATCCTAATCCTGCTCCACTGCCTATTCACTGCCACTCTTGTGGCTATTAATATTGCCAATGATTCAGCTTGGTCTGGAGAGGTGGAATCCACTCTTTGAGTCCAGAAGGCCTTTAACTTGCCATTTACAAATGCCACCCCCGCCACACAGCTTCTGTTGACAGACCAAGCAGCATCAACAAATATTAAAATCCTGTCATTTGTCTGGGCATGACAATCATATGTGAAATCATTCAATAAAGGAGCTGAACGTAATATATTTCCTTTGATACAAGAGGTAGACTTTATTTTGACATCAGAGCTATTGGAAGTAAAAATAACATGCTCAGAATACTTGGCATTTATCAGTTGAAGGAATTTATTTAGATCAGGCAACTCAGCCGAGAATAAAACTTTGTTTCTAAGATTCCAGAGTTCATATAGTAAGACAGAACTAAATATAGTGAATTGGGTTTTTTCATGACTATCTAATGGAAAGCCAGACGGATCAATAATAAAAGATATCAATTCTGACATATTTGAAGCTGGGATATGACAAAGTTTCCACCTTGATTCCCTCCAAGGGACCCTGGCAAAAATACAATCAAGGAAGAGATGAGATACTGGGACAGAATCGGCTTGACATAGAGGACATAAATCTTCCTCTATGTTTGCCCAAGGGAGACCACCCTTCGCTATTCTCCATAAATGGATTTTTAGACGGTTATGCATATCAAGCTTCCATAATTTTGTCCAGAATGTTTCCAGACCTGTGCTAAATCTAAATTGAGTTGCTTGTTGAAACTTCATATATTGGTGGTAGTTTTTTTAGCTACTGCTATTTTTTTCAGTGCACAAAGTAAATATATAAATTTAGAAATGAATAGAAAGAATGGAGGAAACAAAGGGACACAAAAAATTGAATTCAAACCTCTGAGTATTAAGTCAAGTGCAGTACCATGCTACCAAAGTCCCCTTCTCAGTAATTAGTACTCTTCAGTACAAGTCAATTCTGTTCAAGATTGAGTGTGTGTTATTCTACTCACTTGGGTCTGTTATGGTTATAAAGCCAAGTGAATTGACATGCACTCTTTAGTACATGTCAATTTTGCTATGGTCTAATAAAAGGTTAACATTTTTTCCGTATTCAGACGAGGGAATACTAAAAGGTTGATCTTGTTAGAAAATGTTATCCCTCTTGTCTGATTAAGGAAAAAAAATATGTGGCTCGTTGGCACTTGTCTTTCCTTATCAGAGTACAGATGAAAAATGTATAGCTCATAAATAGTTTTGAAGATTTTAAGAACACATAAAAGTGAGTTATATTGTCAGGTGAGGGTTAATGGCGAATTTGAGTCAGATGGGTCTTCGCACCAGGCTAAGTGGTCCGGATATTTTGAACTCCCATCATGTACAATCTACCTCTAGATAAATCGATTTCCTTTTATTATTAGAAAAAAAAAATTATCACATGAAAGTTAGAGTTGATAAATAAAATCTCATGTTGAGAAGCTAATTTAAAAAAATCTTGAAATATAAGAGAATTTAGTATCCAAGACCCGTGTAAAATCGATCAGTAAGGCCTCATTGGTCTTATAAATACTGATGGTTTAGACTGAAAAAATAGTCTAACTACCTTGGGAAAGTATCTTCAGAGGTTCCAATCAAAGGACAGAACTCGATAGGGAGTTAGAAGACGGATCTCAGTGAGCGAAATAAGGTAATTTATCAAAAATATAAACAAAATTTAGTAAAACTTGTTTAAAACTTTAAAAGCTTTTTTTTTCAGGTTCGGCGGCACCGCTGCTAGTTTAGTATAGTATACGTGTGTGATTTCATTCTTCCAATGGTCACATTTGCTAGAGTTGGAGGCCATCGAAGAGATACATCTTCAAAGCTTACCCTGTTGAATAGATCACTTTGGGCGTCGTGAGTAATCCATCTCATTGCAGAATAATGGTGAACATCCTGAGCGGAAATTTGGAGCTGCTGCTGTGGAAGAAGAGGGATCCCGAGGATGTGAAATGCCGCGACCACATCTACTCTCACAGGCCATACGGATCCTACAGCTACCACGATCTTTCTTCCCTCCCTAACTTCTCTTCTTCAATTAAATTAAACTATTTTTAAGATTATCTTCAAATTCAGTTATTTTTTAGTGTTATCTTTTTATTTTTTTTCAAAATTTTTCAAAGTGGCTGAATTTGATTTACTGTGTCACCACCTAAGTGAATTTCAGGTGATGGTATTGTGACACAGAAGACTTTCTCCTCCTTCTCCCTATCAGCATTTCACTTCTCAAAAAAGGGTCAACTGTTTAAAATGGCATTTGCGCTAAAATGTTAATGTTATTCAAGGATATGATTTATTATTTATTAAAATGCTAATGTTATAACCCTGAAATGAACTTTTTAAACTATTATATTCTTAACTCAATGAAGTTTTATTTAAAAAAATTTGCATATTTGATGAGTTTATCTTATCTAAAATATTATTATGATTTAGATATCAGTATTAAATAGTTATTAAACGTACTGAAAATGTACCTATATATTTATGGTCCATTTGATTATCATGAAATAACTAAGACAAAATAGTGACGATCAAAATTAGTTGAATATGATTACTTTATAACTACTAAACATATGAAAAATATTGAAGTGATATGTATACAAATATAAAAGAAAATTAATAAACAGGTTCTAACAGTATACTCGGAACCTGTCCGATTCTAATATTTAAAAAGTAAGGGTTAAAATCCAAAATCTAAAAATCGGTAGGTAGAGTCTGAGTATCATAAAAAAAAAAAAATGGACCATATTGGCCCCGATCAACCCTAACCAACTACATGAGGATAATGGGACAAGGAACACCTAAGTAATAAGCACTAAGGAGAACATCACCGGTTTATCAATTTCGACCTGTCAGTTTACAAACGAAGATAAGAGGGAAGGATGGCTTCCGTTTTGTCCTATCCCTGCGAATCTATCCCCGTTTTCAGAATACATACATACAAATAAATGTTTTACAATTGTATCACGAAACGGTCAAACAAGCAACTGAAATCACATTTATAAGAGAACGGGTACCATGAACTTTTAGACTGGATATGAACTTAACATCTTGTGGGTTAGCCAGACACATTATATGGTATCAGAACAGGTTTTCGTATGGGCTGATACCATGTCAGGTCCAAATGTGGATCTTGTGACCCATTAATGTTGAGATCGGAAGAAAAATGCTCTCAGCTCGTGGCAAATTTATCAAGTACTGAGAAAGTCTTGTATGTCTCGTGTTTATATATTAAAACAAATAAATCAAATTTAATTAATTTTTTAAAATTTTGTAAAAAATCCCTTAAAAATCATCAAATATTACTTTTTATGTCAGAAACAATATCAAGTAACGACACTATTATACAAAAGATTTGCTCCTCCTCAACTTTTTGAGAAGGGTGGACTCTTTAAGATTGTCGACTAAAATATTAATGTTGCCTAACAATATAATTTATTATTTTTGTTGTGCTGCGTGTGTACTCCTAAAATTAGTAACTTGCAAATGTTTTAGGAATATATGTAGGGGAAGGGTTTGTGATTCATTTCAACAGAACGGAGATCAAGAATGAGAACGCCATCATTCCATTGCCGAAGTCCCAACAATCGAGCGATCAGCATCGGCCACCATGTCCAGATTGTGGGTACGATGAAAAGAAGGACCTCGGTGTCTGACTGTCAGGACGTGCCTGGACTGCTTCCGTCGCGGGGAAGGAGAAGCTCCACTCGATACGGTACTACATTTATGGGGCTCCCAGGTTAGGGCAACAGCTGAAGAAGTCAGGAACCTGCACGACGCTCGTGTTGGACAGGTCCCCGGATGAGGTCGTTGGGGCGGCTTACGAGCTTCTCTGGAGCAAGGGTTCTGGCGAGTACAACCTCAAACGGAACAATTGTGAGCATTTTGCTACTTACTGTAGCAGCGGCCGCAGGCAGTGCGAGCAGATGTCGTTCTACAATGAGGCCGAGCAGTGGGTGAAGAGGACGATCAGATGACTCGATCCGTTGAGAATGAATCTCACATCGGATAATGAATAGATGCGATCCTGGTTTATAAAATAATCGGTTACCTCTACTTAATAGTTCAGACTTTTAAGTAGAAACGGATTATGACTCTTATAGGTCAAGTGAAAATTTTACATTACCCGATGTGCATTGTGTGTTCTATAATTGCTAAGGTTTGCATTGTTTCCACATGCTCCTTTCATGTCTGTACGTCGTCTCAGGATAGCTAAGCAAGGGAAGTCTGCAATTTGGAAATTGTAGGTTTTGACGAGAGATCAATCGATCAAATTGCACTTGCATTATTGGGAAATCGAAATCCTTAATATCAATCAAAGCAAAGCAACAGGCAATAATGTTTGTTGAAATATTCTAAGACGCACAGACACAAAAAATGAAGATATTAACTGTAAGGATGCCTCACATTCGAAAGAAGAAACAGCAGGAGACCGAGCAATATCTCAAGATCCACCTGCCCACCTATGTTGTTTGCTGTAACTGTCTTGGCAGATCCCTATCGACAGGGATGCACGCGGGTACTGAATAAACCAGAACTAGTAGAAATCTACTACGTTATGGTTGTATCTCAATGAAAATAGTATATGTTTCATGTTGCGAATCAAGAAATCAGTTAGTTCTGGTTCTGATGTGAACCTTACCAACATGTGGCAAAACCCGACAACAATATATGGAAGAAAACCCCAAGATCTGCAAAGAACAAGTTCCGTAGGCGAGCTTTGACCCACTACCTAGCGAGATAGGAACCAAAGCTACAGTTTGGAAAGGACGCCACACCCCGAGGATCGAAGTGATAAGTCCGGTTGTAGAACGCCACAAGAAATCTTGATAAGTTCTACGAGTCTTCTCAAGAACCAAGAAGAGCAAATTCCTCACAAAATTATGTATTGAAACAAAAGAAGTCTGAAAAATTCGTCCATCCTCAGCCTTGACCTATAAATAGGCCACAATTACAAGAAATGCGAAATATTGTATCTCCAGATTGCCTCCTTTGTAATAGGCAACAAAAATATTCTAACTATTCTTTAGGAAACAATGAAATATTACCCTAATATTCTGACTTAGAAATGTAATATATTACTTAGCCATGTAATATTCTTCTTTGACCAGAATTATTCAACTTTGACTGGAAACTTCGAGAACTTCAATAATGTTGACATATGTTGCTGGCACATGTGGACTTGCTTCAACATGCTTCATTGAGTTCGCCTGAGTCCAAATTCTCCGAACCAGCCCGTTCACATCTTCTCTAAGCTTCTTGGCCCGTGCTCTCGTAATTGGCCCATTTGGAACTCTAACCGGATCGCTCGCACCATGCTCTTGATTTGCATCAGGTTCCTAAGCAAAATAACGGGAACGTGTAAATTGATTTATCCATTAATTTTAATCATTCGTAATTTCCTCATTTGAATTCCAGTTCACGAACTATTTAAATCTTTAAATTTCTAACTCGATAAAGTTTCATCTTATATAATAATTATGCATATTTGATGAATTTTTCATGTTTAAAATATTATTATAACTTAAAATTAGTTATAAATAATACTTAAGTATATTGCAAAAGTACTTAAAATTGCACATATTTGATTATGATAAAAATTATATGAAATAATAAAAATCATGAAAAAAATCAAAGCAATCTATATTATAAAGGCAAAGAATAAATAACAAACATGTTTCAACAAGTTACCTGGAATATGTGGTATAAGTTCCGCGTAATGTGTGGATCCAAAATTTAATAATTGATATTATATAAGGTAGGATCAGAATATTATAAAAAAGATATAGGGTATCCGAAGCTGACGCATTATATATAATACTTTCATCTCCCTTTGTTAAGATCATCAGCTGCTAACCGTTAACCAAAGGCGATGATACGGGCAACTAGAATCGACCAGCAAATGCCGGTTGGGCAGTGAGTGACTGCCTGCTTTAACAGAAATCAGAGATCCCCAGAAATTTTTCATCAGATTGAGAACAACCCCAGATGAATGTCGAGTTCGTCCCATAATAATCCACCGTAAGGGGGGAAAAAGACTAGAAATTTCAAGAACTGGTACGTGTAGACACGCATAACTACGTATGTAGAGGCCTACTGACCAAATTATAACTCGACAAAGCATAACCCGTTTCTAGAAACTTAAAGAAATAATACGAAGATATGATTATTCGCCTCTATCTAGTCCTGGGATCAAGAGGCGGCTAGTTGCTCGTCCTCCTGCAAGCTTTCAAGATTTACATCGACTCATATGACTGGTTGTTGAATAAGGTAGATAGCAATGAGTATGTTTTCCTCCTCATGTAATAGCTTCCAGATGACAATGATCATTTGGCATGTTGTCGAATATGGTAGAGAGGCATTGGTTTGACGAGCAGGGGGGTATATGAGAAGAAAATGCAAGCTCGTTGTAAGGGATAATCCTTCCCTGTAAGGACAAATTCAAAAAATCAAGTTAAGAATGGCGAAATTATGAAAAGAGCTAAAATGATGAATTGGGGTAAAATAACATAATTTAGTAAAAATATAAATAAAATAAATAAGTTTTATGTTAGACCTTACAAATTTTTCTGAGTCAGGAAAAACAGACAGCCTCTAGCCAAAAAAAAAAGGGAACAGCCCTCGAGTACCTCCCCTAAATCCATCCACCCTCCCTTGCAAAAAGAGACTATTAAGTGTTTTGATGACTACTGTGGGAGGACATTCAAGAGTTCAGTTCACAAGTCAATGAATCAAGGAAAGCTATGCTATATATTGTTTATTTCTGTTTTTGGGGCTGAAAGAAGTTCGAGATGAATGAACCGAAGGGTCCAAAAAGAAAGCCCAAAAATGTAATTTCCCATTCTCTGCAAAATTCAATTGACATAAACACCCACGGCTCAACTAAGCATCTGTAATTCGCTTCTCAAATCCCATCGGGTCGTCGGGCTGATGGGTCCAACCTCCATGGGTTTCAATGGGCCTATCAGGGTGTGTTTGGATCCATGCAAAGTTATAACATGGACCCAATGCTTTGTTGGATATAAATTGTGGTGTAGGCTTATATTACACTGCACTTTAGGATGCAGATTACAGTATTTGGTTATAAATTTAAATATAATTTAAAATTATATGAGTTAAAACTTCATAGTGTGATTGGTAAAAATACGCAGCACTCTCAAATTATATCAATTTTATAGCCAACTTTACAATTATTTTACTTGTACCCACCAAATTTTATATTATTCTAAATATTACAATCTCAAATTCCAATCATTTTCTAAGAAAAGTTTACAATAATTTAAATTTTTCATATAATCTCAACTTTTTCCATAATCTAATACTACTCATCAACCAACCACCCTGAAAAGCTTTGTATTTTATACCTTTTTTTCTCATGTTTGAGTGTAAAGTTGGAGACAATTATATTTTCCCGAGCCATTAGAACTTTTGTCTTGTGGGGCTGTCCAGCTTTCCCTGCATCCAAGTTGATGAGGAAAAGGTCTCCAAAGATTTTCCCATTGCAAAGACCTCGTTTGCCCTTTTACTACGAGAACGAGTTCAACTAAAAAGAGGGAAAAAAAAAAGGTTGTTTCGTAATATTACATTCATTTCTATCACATCAGACATTATAATAGCATATTCCTAATCGCTTTTTCATTGATCTAAAATATTTAATAAATACAATAATTTCATGTTGCAACTTATATTTCATGTAAAATAATAACTATTTATATAATCTAACTTTCTCTGAAATCTAACAATATTTGATCCAAACGCCCTTAAAGTGGCCTTTCGATCATGCAAGAGAAGTCGAGTCCGGATATGGTGGTGTTGAGAGCAAAGCGAAGGGCTAATGAGTGAGGTGGGTTAGGGATATTCATGAATTTGTTTGATATTCGTAGACATTTAGACCGAGCCCGGATTAAAGGTTTTTTAGAAAACGCATTTTTCAAATCCTGTTTTTATACAAAATTGAAAACACATGTTTAACATGCGCTTTTGAAACCGGCATTCATGAAAATAGTTTAAAATTCATCATTTTAAAAAAATTCGGTATTTTTACCTAATTCTCCATTTCAAACTTTGTGATAATTCTATAACCCAACTCTTTGATTTTAACACTATATCAGCGAGATATTTAGAATTTACGAGAGCAAAAGAAAATTTTGAAATTCACCTACCCTTCCAGATTTGCTAGTGGACCGTAAGACGTTGAAGCGGGTCGTTGTTTGTAGGCGACGCGGATGAATTATGGGGCTGGAGAGGCAGTTGCCCGTGAACTTAGATAGATATTAACTATATTTCTCTTGTTTCTATCTATTTTTTAAATAATCTTATTTGATTTCCCTTAAATCAACCGTATTAATCTTCCATTAAATTTCACCCATTTATAAATTTTCTAGCTCAGTTTGCACCAGCAGATGCATTGGAACGTTCCATTTTAGAAACTTGAAGGAGAATCATTAAATGAATTCAGCCATTTTAAGATTTTTTTTTAATAAAAAAAACTTAAAAATAAAAAGAAACCAAGAAATAAAAGAATTTTATTAGTTTATACTACCGAGTACATATTACTATGTGATATAGTTAACCATTACGTACGATACATGTTCCTACCTAAGAGCGGAGGGGGCAAAGTTAGGTAGCTTTTCTTCCCCCGTGTATTTCCATCACGTGTGAGCCTTCCTGAAGTAAATGGTGATATGTAGAGGTTGCCAGCCGTAAGTTCCTCGACAGTAAGACAGATTTTACAGTGACAGGTTCTTTCCTGTATAAAACTGAAAGCAGGCTTACTCATCACTCAAGTGGCCGAGCTCAACTCCACGACAATTACTCCGCGGCTGCTCCGGCGAATTCATGCTTCTCCTGTTCGTGGCGCTTTGCAGATCCTTCTCCTCTTCGCCCTAGGTCACAGCCCACCATCCTCGGTATCTTTCTTATCTAGTCTCTTTGAATTGAATCAGAATCAATTCCAATGGTCCCTAGGGTTTAATGGATTTCCTCGAGGTGAAATGGCAAACTTTTCTTTCTCAAATTGCTGTCTTCTTTTAGAGAATTATGGTAGCTTTCATACACCTCGTCTTCGGTTAAGATTCTGGCCATAATCGGATGAAACTGAATTGAGGAACCTGCTCATTTCCACTGCTCGAATCGAGCTCGAAAACTCCCTTAATTCATAATTCTCGAAGGCTTGGTTTCGAGCAAAGAAATTCAGATTTAGGTACTGTATCACCACGTAAGTGATATCAGGTGATGGTACCGTGACACGAAAGACTTGCTCCTCCTTCTCCCTATCAACATTTCACCTCTCAAGAAGGGTCAACTATTTAAAATGTAGTTTGCGCTAAAATGTTATATGTTATTCAAAGGGTATCATTTATTATTTATTAAAATGTTAATATTATAATCCTAAAATGAACCGTTTAAACCACTGTATTCCTAACTCAATGAAGTTTTATTTGAAAAAAATATGCATATTTGATGAGTTTATCTTGTCTAAAATATTATTATGATTTAACTTTCAAAAATAAAATTATTATGATTTAGATATCATTATTAAATAGTCATTAAACATACTGAAAATATACCTATATATTTATGGTCCATTTGATTATAATGAAATAACTAGACAAAATAGTAACAATCAGAACTATTTGAATACGATTACTTTATAACTATTAAATATATGAAAAATATTGAAGTGATCTGTATTATAAATATAAACGAAAATTAATGAATAGGTTCTAATGAAATAACTTGAAGTGATCTATCCCCGTTTTCAGTATACGAAATGGTGAAATAAGAAACTGAAATCACATGTATAAGAGAATGAGCACCATCAACTTATCATACTAAACTTTTGAGTTAGATATTAGTTCAACCTCTTGTGGGTCAGCTAGATACATTATATGGTATCAGAACAGGTTTTCGTGTGAGCTCACACCATATCAGGTCCAAGTGTAGATCTCGTGGCCCGTTAAGGTGAGACAAGAAGAAAAATGCTCAGCTTGTGACAAATTTACCAAATGCAGAAAAAAGTCCGACTCGCAAGTTGTCCTCCCTCGAGATCAGTTTCGAGAGCAATGACACGTGTCAAATACGAACACATTATCACATGAGGACAGATCAGGATAATTTTATTTGGAACAGTGAAAATTTTACAATCCAATCTTTAAACTTTTAAATAGGTAAAGAAAATAATTATAAACAGCTAAATTCTCTATATTATATTAATTTCAACGGTTGATCGTGAACTATTGAATTAACATAATGAATGAACGGCAAAAAATTTCGAACGTATAGATAATTCGAAGGGGCAAAGCTTAGCTTCATCTAGAAGATTAGCAAATAGCATCGCTCTCCGTGAATACATCACAGCAACCATGCCACATGATGAAGATGCCCCACCTACCCGAAACTTTCTCGACATTGAGACAAATGTCTTTTGGACACATCTCATAGCAGCCAATAATTAAGAGAAAATCCCAAATTGGACTTGCTGTTCACAGTTGCTGACTCTACAAGTGACCTTGCACGCTGACGTCACTTGCCGACGGGCGACAGGGCTGCTGTGGTCGTTCTAGAACTCAAGTGGCATTCTCGAAATTATGAGGGAACAGTACAATACTTGGCCCTCAAGCTTCAAAAACCGTATTTGTAGCCGATCGGATAAGTGCCGAGCTAGGTGAAGCCTTTCAAGCCTTCATCAATGGAGAAAATCCTGAGCAAGATTAAGGAGGAAGCCGAGGGAACACTGGGGCTGCTGTGGAAGAAGATTGATCCCGAGGATCTGAAACCTGGAGACCACATCTACTGCCACAAGCGATACGGATCCTACAGCCACCACGGTCAGTCTGCCATCCCCAGCCTCTCTTTTTCTCGAGAAAGTCTTGCATGTCACCTGTTTATATATTAAAACAAATTAATCAAATTTAATTATTTTTAAATTTATTTTTTAAAAATTTTGCAAAAAAAAATCCTTAAAAATCATTAAATTTTACTTTTTGTGTCAGAAACACTATAAGGTAATGATACTATTATACATAAGATTCGCTCCTTCTTCTCCCTATCAACGTTTTGAGAAGGTTGGACTCCTTAAGATGTCGACTAAAATGTTAACGCTGCCTAACAATATAATTTATTGTTTTTGTTGTGCTGCGTGGGTGCTCCTAAAATTAGTAACTTGCAAATGTTTTAGGAATATATGTAGGGGAAGGGTTTGTGATTCATTTCAACAGAACGGAGATCAAGAACGAGAACGCCATCATCCCATTGCCGAAGTCCCAACAGTCTAACGATCAGCATCGCCCACCATGTCCAGATTGTGGGTACGATGAAAAGAAGGACCTCGGTGTCATCAGGACGTGCCTGGACTGCTTCCGTCGCGGGAAGGAGAAGCTCCACTCGATACGGTACTACGTTTACGGGGCGCCCAGGTTAGGGCAACGGCTGAAGAAGTCGGGAACCTGCACGACGCTCGTGTCTGACAGGTCCCCGGATGAGGTCGTTGGGGCGGCTTACGAGCTTCTCTGGAGCAAGGGCTTTGGCGAGTACAACCTCAAACGGAACAATTGTGAGCATTTTGCTACTTACTGTAGCACCGGCCGGAGGCAGTGCGAGCAGATGTCGTTCTACAATGAGGCCGAGCAGTGGATCAAGAAGACGATCGGATGACTCGATCCGTTGAGAATGAATCTCACATCGAATAATGAATAGATGTGATCCTGATTTATAAAATAATCGGGTACCTCCACTTATAGTTCGGACTTTTAGGTGGAAACGAGTTATGACTCTTATAGGTCAAGTGAAAATTTTACATGACCCGATACGCTCTGTGTGTTCCATAATTGGTAAGGTTTGCATTGTTTCCACATGCTCCTTTCATGTTCGTACGTCGTCTCAGGATAGCTAGGTAAGGGAAGTCTGCAATTTGGAAATTCTAGGTTTTGACGAGAGATCAATCGATCAAATTGCATTTGCATTATTGGGAAATCGAAATCCTTAGTATCAGTCAAAGCAAAGCAACAGGCAGTGTTTGTTGAAATATTCTAAGACGCACAGACACAAAAAATGAAGATATTAACTGTCAGGATGCCTCACATTCGAAAGAAGAAACTGCAGAAGACCGAGCAATCTCTCAAGATCCACCTGCCCACCCATGTTGTTTGCTGTAACTGTCTTGGCAGACCCCTATCGACAGGGATGCACGCAGCCGCAGGTACTGAATAAATCACAACTAGTAGAAATCTCATATGTTATGGTTGGATCTCAATGAAAATAGTGTACGTTCCGAGTTGCAAATCAAGAAATCAGTCAGTTCCGGTTCCTAAGCAAAATAACGGAAACATGTAAATTGATTCATCAGTTAATTTTAATCATTCGTAATTTCCTCATTTGAATTCCAGTTCACGAACCATTTAAATCTTTAAATTTCTAACTCGATAAATTTTCATCTTATATAATAATTATTCATATTTGATGAATTTCTCATGTTTAAAATATCATTGTAACTTAAAATTACTTATGAATAATACTTAAGTGTATTGCAAAAGTACTTAAAATTGCACATATTTGATTATGATAAAAATTATATGAAATAATAAAAATCATTAAAAAAAATCGAAGTAATCTATATTATAAAGGCAAAGGAATAAATAACAAACATGTTTCAACAAGTTATCTGGAATATGAGATATAAGTTCCGCGTAATGTGTGGATCCAAAATTTAAGAATTGATATTATATAAGGTAGGATCAAAATACTATAAAAAAATATAAGTTATCCGAGGTTGACGCACTATGTACAATACTTTCATCTCCCTTTGCTAACATCATCAGCCGCTAACCTTTAACCGAAGGTGATGATATGGGCAACTGGAACCGACCAGCAAATGCCGGTTGAGCAGTGAGTGACTGCCTGCTTTAACAGAAATCAGAGATCCCCGAAAATTTTTCATCAGATTGAAAACGACCCTAGATGAATGTCGAGTTCGTCCCATCAATAAGCCACCGTAAGGGGGAAAAAAGACCAGAAATTTCAAGAACCGGTACGTGTAGACACGCATAACTACATACATAGAGGCCTACTGACCAAACTATGACTCGACGAAGCATAACCCGTTTCTGGAAACTTAAAAAAATAATATGAGGATATGATTAATCGACTCTATCTAGTCTCGGGATCAAGAGGTGGCTAGTTGCTCGTCCTCCTGCAAGCTTTGAAGATTTACATGGACTCATTTGAGTGGTTGTTGAATAAGGTAGATAGCAATGAGTTTGTTTTCCTCCTCATGTAATAGCTTCCAGATGACGTTAAATCATTTGGCATGTTGTCGAATAAGGTAGAGAGGCATTGGTTTGACGAGCAGGGGGATATATGAGAAGAAAATGCAAGCTCGTTGTAAGGGATAACACTTTCCTGTAAGGAGAGATTCAAAAAATCAAGTTAAGAATGACGAAATTATGAAAAGAGCTGAAATGACGAATATATGGGGTAAAATAACATAATTTAATATAAATATAAATAAAATAAATAGTTTTATATAAAACCTTACAAATTTTTCTGAGTTAAGAAAGGCAGTGGGCCCTCGAGTACCTCCCCTAAATCCATCCCTCCTCCTTTGCAAAGGGAGATTAAGTTTTTTGATGACTACTCTGGGAGGGCATTCAAGAGTTCAGTTCACAACTCAATGAATCAAGGAAAGCTATGCTATATATTGTTTATTTATGTTTTTGGGGCTGACAGAAGTTCGAGATGAATGAACCGAAGGGTCCAAATAGAAAGCCCAAAAAAGTAATTTCCCATTCTCTTCAAAATTCAATTGACATAAACACCCACGGCTCAACTAAGCATCTGTAATTCGCTTCTCAAACCCCAGTGGGTCATCGGGCTGATGGGTCCAGCCTCCTTGGGTGTCAATGGGCCTATCAGGGTGTGTCTGGGTCCATGTAAAGTTATAACTTTACATGGACCTAATGCTTGGTTGGATGTAAATTGTGGTGTAATCTTATATTACACTGCACTTTACGATATAAATTACAGTATTTGATTGTAAAGTTGCCTGTAGTTTGATATTATATGAGTTAAAACTACATAGTATAATTGGTAAAAATACGCAACATTCTCAAATTATATCACTTTTATAATGAACTTTGCAAGCATTTTACCTACACCCACCAAATTTTACATTATTCCAAAAACTACAATATCAAATTCCAATCCTTTTTCTAAGAAAAGTTTACCATGACTCAAATTTTTCATATAATCTCAACTTTTTTTGTAATCTAATAATACTCAACCAAATACCCTGAAAGGTTTTGTATTTTACACCTTTTTTTCTCATGTTTCGGTGTAAAGTTGGAGATATTTTCCCGAGCCATTACAACTTTTGTCGGGCTTTCCAGCTCTCCCTGTATCTAAATTGATGAGTCAAAGGTGTCCAAAGCGTTTCCCATTGCAAAGACCTCTTTTGCCCTTTTACTATGAGAAAGAGTTCAACTAAAAAGAGAAGAAAAAAGGGTTATTTGGCAACATTACATTCATTATCTATCACATCAAATATTATAACAGTATATTCCTAATCGTTTTTTTATTAGTCTAAAGTATTTATTAATCACAACGATTTTATATTATAACTTACATTTCATGTAAAATAATGATTATATATGTGTAACCTAATTTTCTCCGTAATCTAACAATATAGTGGCTTTCAATCATGCAAGAGAAGTTGAGCTCGGATGTGGTGGCCGGATCGACACTCTTACAACGGTGATGTTGAGAGCAAAGCAAGGGCTAATGAGTTAGGTGGGTTAGAAATGTCATTTGTGAATTTGTGTGATATATGTAGACATTTAGACCGAGCCCAGTCCACAACCTTATCTCGTCATGGAGCGGATTAAAGGGTTTTTTAGAAAATGCATTTTTCAAATATTGTTTTTATACAAAATTAAAAATACATATTTAACGTGCGATTTTAAAACCAATATTTATAAGAATATTTTAAAATTCACCATTGTTAAAAATTTTGTAATTTAAAGGATTGTATTTTTACCTAGTTCTCCATTTCAACCTTTGAGATAATCTTATAACCCAACTCTTTGATTCTAACATTATATCAACGAGACATTTAGAATTTAGGAGAGCAAAAGAAATTTTTGAAGTTCACCTACCCTTCCAGATTCCCAGCGAGGGGACCGTATTTATACCACCGTGTAACTATTATTATGTGATATACTTAACCATTATGTACTATAGTTACATGTTCCTACATACGAGATGAGGGGGCAAAGTTAGGTAGCTGTTCTTTCCCTCTGTATTTTCATCACGTGTGAGGCTTCCTGAAGTAAATAGTGATATGTAGAAGCTGCCAGCCGTAAATTCCTCGACAGTAAGACATATTTTACAGTTCCAGGTTCTTTCCTTATCTATAGCAAAGAAAGGGCTTCCAAACACGTCTCTTTTGCCCACCAGACCAGCATAACACTCAAGTCGCAGAGCTCACCTACCACTCAAGTCGCAGAGCTCAGCTCTACGACGACTACTCCTCAGCCGCTCTGGCGAGCTCATGCTTCTCCTGTTGGTGGCACTTCGCCAATCCTTCTCCTGTTCGCCCTAGGTCACAGCCCATCATCCTCGGCATCTTTCTTATCTAGTCTCTTTGAATTGAATCAACTCCAATTCCAAGGGTCCCTAGGGTTTGGTGGATTTGCTTGAGGTGAAATGGCAAACTTTTCTTTCTCAAATTGCTGTCTTCTTTTAGAGAATTATGGTAGCTTTTACACACCTCGTCTTCGGTTAAGATTCTGGCCATAATCAGATGAAACTGAATTGAGGAACCTGCTCATTTCCATTGCTCAAATCAAACTCGAAAACTTCCTTACTTCATAATTCTCGAAGGCTTGGTTTCGAGCAATGAAATTCAGATTTAGTGGGCTAGGTGCTGGAGGCAGAGCTGCGAATTGATTTCTGATGTGTTGAATGTTTCAGCTTCATTTTTACGAGCTTTGGATTTGTTTATTTTTTATGGGGCATAGACAAGGGCTGGTCACGGGGTTTGGCATCTGATAGAGCTACGAATGTTCCGAGATGTTCTCGGTTTTGGTTTGGTTAGAGGTAGGAGAAAATTTTCTTAAACCATCACGGCACAGTATTCAGCACTTATAACTTCAATTTAAAGAGTTGAGCATCAATTTAAGTAGTTATAATATCAGTTCAAAGAATTATAATAAATCTTTTTCAACTCATTAAAGATTGTAACTTCAATTAAAAGAATTGTAATACTAGTTTAAAGAGTTGTAATTCATTATTTACAATTAATTGCAATTCTTTAAAATGATATTATAACTCTTTGAACTGTAATTACAAGTTCTAGTGCCGTACTTTAGCGTGATGGTGCGGTAGAGGCTTCCTCAGGTAGGTTCCTCCACATAGATTGACTTGCTTGTTGAAACTTTAAAAATTGGTAGTAGTTTTCTAGCTATCACTATTTTTTAGCCTACAAAGTAGACATATAAACATAGAAGAGAATAGAAAAAAGAAATAATAAATGGACACGAAAAATTATACTAATAAGAATTGAATTCAGACTTCTTGATTTTAGGTTTAGTGCAGTATTATGGTACCGAAACCCTTTTTCAGCAATCACAATACTTTAATGTGTCAATTCTGGTCAAGATTGACTGTGCCTTATTCTACTCACTTTCGTCTGTCATGGTTATAAAGTCAAGTGAATTAAAGTTACCCGATACAATAGACTTGTTTGATGTAATAAAAGGTTGATATTTTTCTTTCTTTACTCAGATGAGAGGAGATAAGTGTCTCCAAGCCAGTTATTTTTCTTCTATTATCGGATAAGAGGGATAATAAAAGGTTGACCTTGTTAGAAATCTTACTCAAGGTTAATTAGTTATTCCTCTCATCCTAGTATGAAAGAAAAATATCTAGCTCGTAGGCATTTATCTCCTCTTATCCGAATACAGAAAGAAAAATTTCTATCTCATAAAATATTTTTTGATGATAAGATTTTATAAGAAGATATAGTAGTGTGAGAAACACTGTCACGTGAGAATTACCGGTGAAGCTAGAGCCCTCGGTTTGTGTTAGATCCTTCTTCACACCAGGTTAAGTGGTCTGTATATTTTGAATTCCAACCATGTATAATCTACTTCTAGATGAATGGCTATGAAAAAAACATTGTCAAAGTGAGGTTCAGGGTTAGTAAACAAAATTCCACGTTGAAAAGAATATTAAAAAAATTATAAAATAAAAGAGAATTTGGTATCTGAGACTCTTATAAGATCGATAAAAAAAATTTACATGGCATAAGGAGGAGGTCGGGTATCCTCTCTTTCTCGGGTTCAAATACTCTTACACTATGTTTGGATTGAGGGATTTGGAGGGGAGGTATTTGGAGGGATTTGGAGGGGAGGGGAGGGGAGCGAAGAGATTTGGAGGAATAACTTATTCCTCTAAATCACTCGTTTAATTATTATATTATTAGATGAGGGATTTGGAGGAATAAAAAAGTTAATTTGACCATTTTATCCTTTTAATTTGGAAGACCAATCCAACGAAAGAAAGACGTAAGAGACACATAGTAATTTCATGATAATCTTGAAACTCAAATAAAATTATGGTTTTATGATAGTTTTAAGAGGCTCAATGGTTGCAATTTGGTGGTGGTCAAGTAAGGGAAAGCGTGGCTTGATGATGGTCGAGAAAGGGAAGACGAGTGTAATTGTGTAATTTTATGATGAGAAATTATAGCATGTCAAGAGTTTTTTTAAGAAGTTATAATGGGTATATTTGTTTAAAAATTTGTTATCCCTTCAAATCCCTCCTAATAATTTATCCAAACAAGAGATTGTACTATCCCTCCGAATCCCTTCCCTCGAAATCCCTCCGAATCCATCAATCCAAACAAAGTGTTGAGTGTTTTAGTTTTAAATCCATCTCTACTAATTGAGTTAGTGATTCAAGGGGCAGCTTAGATAGAAGTGTTCTCGCTTTCCTACTAAAATAATTAGAATCAGAATCAAGGTTTGTTCTCTGCCTAATCGAATGCGAATGAATGAGTAGCTAAACGCTCTGTATTGGGATTGGGGCAGCGGCTTCACTTCACTTCCGTATTTACCTGACCTTCTGTGTTTGTTAGCACGCATACAATACAGTGGCGATCAGTCAAATAAAATCCAAATACCTCTCAATATAGAAAAAAACTTACGGTTAAGGAGAAGCCTACTCTTTTCATTAAATTTCTTGAATTGTTTTGTTTTCTTTAATGAATCTAGTTTCTAATTTTGATATTGGGAGTCTACCATTTGTGAAATTGGGCTCTAAATGATCCACTATGAAGAGAGGATGGAAGGGATACAGAAAGTTTAACGGGTAAGATTGAATTCAGGACATCTAGTTCACAGGGCGAGAGTAATACTTAAGATATTAAACCCTCTTTCTTGAATGATCCATTCTTCTGGGGTCTAAGTGATGGTGTTTATAGTATTATTACTCTTGGAAAGTATCTTCAGAACTTCTCGTCAGGGATGAAATGCAATGGAAGGTTAGAAGATAAATTTCATGAGCGAAATAAGATAATTATCAAAATATAATTAAATTAGTAAATTTTGTTTAGAAACTGTAAAGGTTTTCCCAAGTTCGAGGTGTCCTTGTGTGAGCCCATGAAATTAATGGGCTTAAGCCCGTAACCCACATGGTCCAAATTTTATAAGATAAGTCCATAACTTATTATTATTATTATTATTATTATTATTATTATTATTATTATTATTATTATTGTTGTTGTTGTCAGGGAAGCTCCACACACACACATATATATATATATATATATATATCCTTTCCCCTTTACTTTTTTTTTATTCTGCCATTTCTTCCTAACGAAAGAGATAAGAGACAGTGAATGAGTGACAGAGAGTGATTGAAAAGTTTGAGCAAGAAGAACGGGAGCGGAGACGAAGAGATCGGCAAGGAAGGAAGGTAAGGAAAATACGATGTAAATAATATCTATTTTAAGTTTATAAATTTTAATACTTAACAGTATATTATAGTTGATATGATTTGGGTATAAAAATAAGGATAATAGGATATGTGAAAGTAATAGAATTGATTATAGTGGAATAGAAATAGAACATAAATAGCAGCTGCGGGGCGAAGAGATGTGAGCGGAGTGAAAAAAAAAACAGAGAATGGGAAGAAAGCACAGAGGCGAGCCGCGGAGACAGGAAATTAGAGAAAAATGGAATGTAATTGAGGTTCAATTCGAATCAAATAAATTATATTACTCAATATTATATATATAGTTTAGTAAGATTTAGTTAGGTTGACGTATTCCCATGAGTTTTAACATAAAAGGTGAAAGTCATAGCGTAAATAAAAGTACAATGAATATATCATAAAATAATATTTGGGACCATTTTCAATATAAATATGTATGATATATTTAATTTATTGTGAATGATATTATAAGAACTGAGGAGACCAAAAATAGACATCGGAGAGATCCGATTCATTAAAGGATTGAATAAAGGGCTTGTGAGTACTCTTTTTCATCGTAGAATAATATCTATAATATGTTATATAAAGATATATAGTTATGCTGTCATCTTTTATAAATACATTTATAGGTATATGTATACACACAGTGAGGAATTGAAGGCATGCAGATATATATGCATATATACACATTGTACTGAGTGCATGCAAATGAAATTGCAATGCGGTAAATTATACAAATGATATTAAAAATCAAAACGTAAGAATAGTGTTGTATTAGCTGCTATGAAATTTGCATGTCATTATGTGCATGGTTATCCGTATTGCGTATCATTGTATGTGATTGTAAATAGCCATGGTGACCGCTAAGTCAGCGGACTAGAAATGGGCAAAAAAAAAAGAGATGAGGAAAAAAATATAAATGAAAGAGGAAAGAGAGATTTAATATACTGCTCATGTCTATCGAGGTAATTTATCTCTGGTTTCCAGCGAGTGCTGATGTCCATCGAGGTAATTTACGTCTGGTTTCCAACAAGATATAAAAATAAGATAATTTAAAATTATTCTTACCACCAAAAATGGGCGGCCCTCGCGGGTGTGAGGTGTGTAGATGAAGGGTACCGGAAGATGAGAGAAAGATTGATGTTGATTATTTCGCAGGGTCACGATATCGTCGGAGAGTGGAGTATCGATACCGTCATAACTCTGTCGCAGAGGAAGTGCGACCCCATAGCTATTGTTTGTATTGACTGATTCTATGCATTACATAAATAATATAATTGAGCACTTTCATCTACATTCTTGTTGTGATTTTGGAATGAATGTGATTTGTAAGAAATTATATTGATAACATTATTTTACCTTAGAAATTTGTACTCACTGAACCCACAGCTCACCCCCGCGATATTTTTTTCAGTTAAGTTAGAGAAGAACGAGCAGTTTGGAGTTGTTACATTGTTCGGGATCAGTTAGAGGCTGTTTGTAGGTAGATAATTAAGGGTATATAAGCTAGAAGAATATAAGTTTGTATATAAAATGTTACGACCTGAATTTTGGTGGAGATGATTTTTGGATGGTGGAAAGATGACTTATGGCTACGAATATGTTGTTGGAGTATATCTAGTTTCAATGAATATTATAGCAGGTTTTTTTCTGGTCTAGGATGTGATAAAAATAAAAGGAAACTCTGCCAAAATTTCGGGTCGTGACAATTTTGGTATCAGAGTATAGGTTATAGATTCTGTAAATTCTAGTCGATCACCGATAGATTTTTAGAGAGAGTTCAATAGTTTTAAGCTAAGATTTATATTATTATTATTATTATTATTATTATTATTATTATTATTATTATTATTATTATGTTGAATAGATGTAAGATTCTATATGGTGAGTGAATTATATTCTACTAGTGAATCTTTATTGAAGTAGAAGTTGATTAAAGTGAGCTATTTATCTCTAATAAGGATTGTAAGCGATGTTACACTGTTTTGGGTTAGTTAAGGAACTGGGTTGATGATGTATAGTGAAAATGCTATTACTTAAATTATTCAATAAGCATTTATAAAAGGAGAAAAAAAAGATATAGTTCTTTGGCTAGATTATCTTAAATTGCTCTTACCTGTATCAAAAAAAAATTATATGATTGCAATATAAAATATGTATTAGTGATCCGGTTCCTTAATTATCTATTCAATGAAGATCAGGGTATAGTTAGTGAATTTACAGTATTGACTGATTGAAATCATTTCAAACTACTTGTCTTTACTGAAATCGATTAGTGGCAATACCAAGGTAATTATTTGGAAGTTGGATTCTTCTTAGTCATTTAACTTATGAGACAAGTGGAATGTGACAGTTAGCATTAAACAATTATATAATGAACTAACTTCTTAAGTTTGTTAGAGGTTATGGAATGAAATCATAAGAATATGATTATAAAAATTATAAAGATGAAACGAGAGGTTATGAGTACTAGAATCACTAAAGTAATTATTTGTAACTTGGGTTCATCTTATTTAAGGATTGTAGAATTTGATACTTGGCAGAATGTGGACCAACCTCATTGAGATTTTAAGAATAATGGAATGACATTATGATTACGTTGATTAGTATTTTAATGAAATAAAATATGTGGAAATAAGAAATTAATTTATTAATAAGAAATGAATAGTTATGCTGCATACCATATGTGTCCATTTGACCGGAAGCTCGCTAATAACCCCGAAATTCTTATGGAGTTATCTTAATTTCATTTACGATAAGAGAGAGTGAGTTTTATTTTACTCAAACTAGAAGTAAAAGTAAGAGTCTATCCTAAGGAATGTCTTTTATGTGATATGTTAATTTAATTGCCTCGAAAAGTGCTATGAATTATAAATTACATGAACTATATTACTTCATAGTTTAGTTGAAGCGTACTATGGTAAAGTTGGAATTTAATTGGTTGTATTATTGTCTGTTACATATTATTTATATGAATTCAATGAAAACGAATGAAATTTTGATTATAGGTGTTTGTCATTGAAATTTAAATTATTTATAAGTGAGTTAAATGGGAGATTGTCCATTATAGTGCAAGTTGAAGAGTTAGAGATCATGGTTGTGTGAATATTATTAGTACATTATAAAACTCTTTTTATTGACTCATTTGAATATAATCAATACTACTTTGTACCTTCATTTCATAATATATGGTGATTGATTGTAAATTTTATGATTCATTTATCAAAAAATATTTAGTGATCACAAATTCTTGTCCATGAATTAAAGGTACCCACTTAATAACTTAATAAGAAATTAGTAGACTTTTGCATCTTGTTTTAGGAATTGATGTGGATATACATACATGTGTAAAAAGAATAGTATATCCATATTATTATGCTTAACATTGTTTGATTTCGTAAGAATCTTATCACGACGCACTATTTGTAATCTTTTCTCTTATATAATGAATTTGCCCCATTTCATGAAGTTTATATGGGAAAAAAAAAACTAATTGTTGGTATGCAATTTATCTGGACTATTGAAGTTAAAATAAAATGATTCTTTTGATGGAGCTAACTTTCTTTAATATAAGGTATTATAATAATTAAGTATTAGTTCTACAATTTTGAACTAATGGATGATCTGCTCTGTTGTTATTCCGATTAAGAACTTGTGGGTAAATTTGTGGTAAATTATCTGTGTTATTGGTAAAAGTTATGAAACATTGAGAATTAGAGAATTGAACTGTGAAAAAAAGGGCACGCAAATATTCAGCTGACTAATGAGTCATTAGTTTTCAAATTTATAATTATAATGGGGTCAGTTATAGTTATTAAAGGAAATAGAATAATGAACTTCTTAGGATATGAGTATTGTATAAGTCAAGAGATAGATATATAGCTATGGGGCATGGATTGACGTGAAAAAAGATAGATAAGAGTTATAACTGATATATGGTGAGTTATAATTATTAATAATTAGAGGTTAACAATGATTTTACATATTCATATAGTTATATGACTGTGAAGTCTAAATAGAAAAATAAAATTTGAATTATTTAAGTTGTTTACCAATTTTGTAGTTGATGGAATATAAAAAGAGTTAGGCATCCACTTGTATTATTTCCATATTCATGAAGTGGTATAGTAAAGATCTAATTAACTAATTTAAGTTGTCAAAGTGGAATATATATAAAGTTAAATTATATTCTCTTAAGATTTATATAATCTAGTTCATTGCATATATAAAGATTTTTGCATGTTATTGATCGTATTCTCGTTGGAGACAAGCTTAGGAAAAAGGAAGAAGAAGAAGAGAGAGACATAAATACTTCTAATAGAAAATGATACAAATGTACACTTCTGTTTAGTGATATAATTGATATAGGTGAAGTCTATGCTTAATTTAGATTTGTCATAATCTTATTACTAATCGATTTGTCATTATCTTGTTCAATGCTAGGAGGATGGATTTATTAAGGTGATAATGTTTGGTAAATAATTATTTAGTCTAAATAAATTGTTTATTGAGGTCATTAGTCATTGTTGATAATGAATATGTAGGATGAATGAGTGAATTATTCAAGATGTTTGATAAGTTGAATATAAGTAGCAATTATGAAAAAGTAAATTGGCCCTTTTTCGTTACTCAGTGAACATAAGAATGGGAAAATGAAATATTTAAGATATGTTTGCTAGACATGATATTAGTTCAGTTTGTACAGATTAAAATCGAGTAACGTTGAGTGCATATTTATGTGATTACTTGATAATTGATTACATGAATACAATATCCATTATTGCAATTTGAGTATTGTTTTATCTTACGATGTTTACGTGAATTCTTTGTGAGCATGAGGAGTACCCTTGAGGTGATATATTAATTTATTTTTTTTCGATAAAAGTTGCAATTTGTAAATTAAATGAACTATATGTTTCATACTGTGGTGCAATACAAATTTAACTTATTGTGCTATTGTTTGTTTTAGTATTACTTTTATGAATTCGATTAAATGAACACTATTTTCAATTACAGAAGTTATTGTTGGAGTTTAAATTATGTCTAAGTCAAATGAGGGTTATTTATGATTTTGAGTTGGGGAAGTTCAGAAGCAGATCGGGTTCCCAAAGAAAGTAAAATTCTTAGGCTTAGCGTTATGGCTTCTGAAATGGATTCTCTGATGTGGAAGATATTGGTTTCTATTATATCTGCAACAATGGGAGGTATTTTACAGAGTTATTATTATGCAACATGGATATTCTTCGTAGACCATGGGCTTTCTTATTATATTCGATATGGATATTCTCCTTATTGGTGGTGATCTATTGGTACATCATTCTTGGATTTTTGATCTATCAATTTGAATTACAAAAGACAAGAGAATTAGGGGCACAAATATATTAGTTGGCTATTCTCGAGTTTCATATTATTATGGGAGTTTAGCATAGATTCTCATTTTCTGCGAATATATTATATCAGTTTTCAGTCACTAGTTTGATTCCGAACTCCTCTGTAAATATCTACCAGTAGAAGACAAAGAATTATTGTATTTGAGTTATATAATTTCTTATGAACAACTGGTTCTGGAGTACAAGAAGTTGATTATCAGCAAACATATTTATTAGAGATTGGACAAGTCTTACTGAATAGAGTGGTATAATATCATAAATATCTCAGAGTGCGCAGCGAAAGCATGGTGATTCAGACGGGCAGAGGAAATATTCTTTTGGGAACCTAGGATGCTCTCATTGTTGAGTGTCTTTATTATTTTTATTTCGGTAAAAAAAATTTCGGGGACGAAATTTTAATTAGTATGGGAGAAATGTAAGCCCATTAAATTAATGGGCTTAAGCCCCGTAGCTCACAATGGCCCAAATTTTATAAGATAAGCCCATAACTTATTATTATTATTATTGTTATTATTATTATTATTATATCATTGTCAGGGAACCCCATATATACATCCTTTCGCCTTTACTTTTTTTTCATTCTGCCATTTCTTCCTAACGAAAGAGATAGAGAGAGAGAGAATGAGTGACAGAGAGTGATAGAATAGTTTGAGGAAGAAGAATGGGAGCGGAGACAAAGAGATCGGCAAGGAAGGAAGGTAAGGAAAATAGGATGTAAATAATTTTTATTTCAAGTTTGTAAATTTTAATACTTAATAGTATATTATAGTTGACATGATTTGGGTATAAAAATAAGGATAATAGGATATATGAAAGTAATAAAGTTGATTATAGTAAAATAGAAACAGAACATAAATAGCAGCTGCGAGTCGAAGAGATGTGAGCGGAGTGAAAAAAAAAAGGAGAATGGGAAGAAAGCACAGAGGAGAGCCTCGGAGACAGGAAATTAGAGAAAAATGGAATGCAATTGAGGTTCAATTCAAATCAAATAAATTATATTACTCAATATTATATATATAATTTAGTAAGATTTAGTTAGATTGACGTATTCCCGTGAGTTTTCACATGAAAGGTGAAAGTCATAGGGTAAATAAAAGTACAATGAATAATATTATAAAATAATATTTGGGACCATTTTCTACATAAATATGTGTGATATATTTTAATTTATTGTCAGTGATATTATAAGAACTGAGGAGACCGAAAATAGACATCAGGGAGATCCGGCTCACTGAAGGATCGAATAAAGGGGTTGTCAGTACTCTTTTCTATCGTAGAATAATATCTATAGTATGTTATATATAAATATATAGTTATGCTGTCATCTTTTATAAATATATATATAGGTATATGTATACACACACAGTGAGGAATTGAATGCAAGCAAATATATATATACACACGCACATTGTACTGAGTGCATGCAAATGAAATTGCAATGCGGTAAATTATACAAATGATATTAAAAATCGAAACGTAAGAATATTGTTGTATTAGCTGCTATGAAATTTGTATGTCATTGTGCATGGTTATCCGTATTGTGTATCATTGTATGTGATTGTAAATAGTCATGGTGACCGATAAGCCGGCGGACTAGAAATGGGCCAGAAAAGAAAAGGGATGAGGAAAAAAACATAAATGAAAGAGGAAAGAGAGATTTAATATACTGTTGATATCCATCGAGGTAATTTATCTTGGGTTTCCAGCGAGTGCTAATGTCCATCGAAGTAATTTACGTCTAATTTCCAGCAAGATATAAAAATAAGATAATTTAAAACTATTCTTGCCGCCAGAAATGGGCGGCCGCCGCGGGTGTGAGATGTGTAGATGAAGGGCACTGGAAGATGGGAGAAAGATTGATATTGATTATTTCGCGAGGTCACGGTATCGTCGGAGAGAAGAATATCGATACCATCATAACTCTGTCGTAGAGGAAGTGCGACCCCATGGTTGTTGTTTGTATTGACTGATTCTATGCATTACATAAATAATATGATTGAGCATTTTCATCTGCATTCTTGTTGTGATTTTGGAATGAATGTGATTTGTAAGAAATTATATTTATAGTATTATTTTACCTTAAAAATTTGTACTCATTGAGTCCGCAGCTCAGCCGCTGAGATATTTTTTCAATTAAGTTAGAGAAGGACGAGCAGTTTGGAGTTGTTATGTTGTTTGGGATCAGTTAGAGGCTGTTAGTAGGGAGATAATTAAGGGTATATAAGCTAGAAGAATATAAGTTTGTATATAAAATGTTACGACCTGAATTTTGGTGGAGATGATTTTTGGATGGTGGAAGGATGGTTTATGACTACGAATATGCTGCTGGAGTATATATAGTTTCAATGAATATTATAGCAAGTTTTTGTCAGGTCTGAGATGTGACAAAAATAAAAGGAAACTCTGCCAAAATTTCGGGTCGTGACACCTAGATACATAATACACGTGTATGATTTCATTCTTCTTATGGTCATACTTATTAGAGTTTGAGACTGCCGAAGTCATGCATCTTCAAAGTTTAACCCGTTGAATAGATCACTTAGAAATTTGGTGCCTTTTTCAGCTTCATAATTCACCCATGCATGTATAAAATTCAATTCTTAATAACTGTTAGATTAGAAAAAATCGAGGATGAATTGATAAATTTACTAATGCGTAACTGCCTAATCTTTTTTTGTCCGGCTCTCCTTTTACATTCAGTCGATTGCCAGAGCTGATGGGGTGTAAATACGGGACAGGATTGACAATTGGACCTAATCTCTTATCGTCAGAGGATACTACGATATTTATTGATTACAGCGAGAATGTGTAGCACATAATGATATTAATTGAATTGTACGGTCACAGTATTATTGAAAAGATAAGTATCGATATCATTGTAATTCTATTCTGCCACAGAAATGGTAGGATCCCATGACTATAACATTGTTTGTTAGATTCCAAGTATCGGCTTGTTTGAATTTCTTGGCTAATGCATTTGCCATGAGTGTGTGTGTGCGTGCATGGATGTAATTTTATATTATTTGAGTTATTTTGAGTACCTGTATTGTTTTGTAAAATGTGCTGGAAACTGAAATTTTTGCATAATTTTTGCCATTGGTTTTGACTATTTTATCTATGTTTCTGATATAAAATATTCAAATTATAGATAAAATTCTTCTTCTTCTTCTTTTTTACTGTTATAGCAAGCAACAATGGTGAACATCCTGAGCAAGATGAAGGAGGAAGTAGAGGGAACATTGGGGCTGCTGTGGAAGGAGATCGATCCTGAGGATCTGAAACCCGGAGACCACATTTACTGTCACAAGCGATACGGATCCTACAGCCACCACGGTCTGTCTCCCCTCCCCACTCCTAGCTTTTCTTCTTCTCTAGAAATTCATACTTGCGTGGTGACAGTAATAAATCAAATTCAATTATTTTTTAGGGTTATTTTTTTTCTAATGTCTCATAATTTTTTTTTCAAAATGACTAAATTTCATTTATGGTATTACTACGTAAGTACTGTCATGTGACGATGTTGTGATACGGAAGACTTGCTGCTTCTCCCTGTCAACATTTCACTTCTCAGGAAGGGTGAACCGTTTAAAATATCCCGTTTGCTCCAAAATGTTAATGTTATTCAAGAATATGATTTATTATTTATTAAAATTTTAATGTTATAACATTAAGGATTAGCTCAAGTAAATAGGTCGTGCATATGACTCGTGTGAAAAAAAAACCCACGAGGTTGGATGCCTAATTCCCTGGCCCCCTGATCGCGCAGCCTTTGCTGAGATCACCCACACATATAATTTGCACGTGGATTGACTTGAAACCATGGGTTTGTCGGGGTGTTCATGAGCTCGGAAAGAATAAACTCTTCGTTATAAAAAATATATATTGATGACTGCATGATTTATTATTTTGTTGTGGCTGTGCTACCTGTGCTCCTAGAAGTAACTTGCAAATGTTTCAGGAATATGTGTCGAGGATGGGTCTGTGATTCATTTCACCCGAACGGAGCCCAAGGAAGCCAAGGTCATCCCATCGCCGAAGCCCCAACCATCGGTCGATCGGCCTCCCTGTCCAGTTTGCATGTACGACGAGAAGAAGGATTTCGGTGTCGTCAGGACGTGCCTGGGCTGCTTCCGTCGGGGGAAAGAGAAGCGCCACTCGATACGGTACTATGCATATGGGGCGCCCAGTTTGGGGCACCGGCTGAAGAAGTCGGGAACCTGCACGACGCTGGTGTCTAGCAGGACTGTCGACGAAGTTGTCGGGGAGGCTTACGAGCTTTTCTGGAGGAATGGTTTTGGCGAATACGACCTCCGACAGAACAACTGCGAGCACTTCGCGACTTACTGTAGCACTGGTCTGAAGCACTGCGAGCAGATGTCGTTCTACAACGAGGCTGCGGAGCTGGCCAAGAAGCTGTTCTGAATCCTGATGACCCGATCCAGTGTGCCTGGATGTGGGAAATACTAAAAAGAGTGTTGGAATTTACCACAATAATGATGGATTTCAAACACATACATATATAGTATAGAAAGAATCCATATTCATACATATCGTAATAACGAGATGGGTTGTCGGCATACCGTATAATTCTTCAAGATCGTTGTACGGGATCGAATCACGTACCGGTAACCTTTACGAACAAAATAGACCGGCGGTGGATCCTCATTATGTAGTCGAGCGAGAACCAATCACAATTCACAGCACAAGAACCCTCTAACTCGATCTCAAATGAGAGCAACATGTAACCCGCTCTTTCTCTATTTTCTCTCTTGAACTTCTCCTCTCACGTCACTCTCATGCATACATTCTATTTAGCCATTCATCATTTCTTTTGTTTATAGGTAGTTACATGAGAATGAGAAGTCATGGTATTTCACAACGAATATGACCCTTTGTTGAAGTAACACAACTATTAGAGAGAAGACACTCTCTAATTGAGTCAGGCTCGGGTTAAGTCGATTAGGTTCACATGGGCGGATCGTATTTTCCTACAATGAGATACACTTGAATAAGAAAATAATGATGGCGGGAGTCCTATGTGTCTGCTTTTTTTTACAGTTGAGTCTTATGAGCTTGAAAATAACTAATTCGGTCCTATATGTTGATCGGTTCTATTACACTCTCAGTCTGAATCGTCACTATTTTGTCGACGCAGACTTAACGCCGTTAACGGAACAGTGACGGTTCGAACTGAAAGTGTAATGGAACCGATCCTATAGAATAGAGTTAGCAGTTTTTCAAACTTATAAGACTAAATTACAAAAAACAGCAGATGTATAAGATTTCTACCGTCGTCTTGGTCACGGAAACTCAGTTGCAAGGTATTCGGAGGCAAAATAGCAATATGATCTGTGTTGTATGTTGCGTGGGATTCTTCTTCCGCAGGACCGTTTCTTGCCAAGCCCAAGTTACATATTTTGGCATGAAAGACTGAAGCAGGATGAATTTCCTCAACGCCTCTGCAGACTTCATAGGAATGAGTAGCAGGCGATGCTATGAAATTCCGAGTCTGCTGCTACTTTTCCCTGTCTAGTCTATTCCGTTCCTGTGAAGTAAACCTAATGTAAGTGTTCCATGTCCTGATCTGAACTTATGACTCATCCAATACAAGTTGTGTGCTTTCGATAAAGATATTTGGATCCAAAAACTTACACCATCTAGAAGGATGGAGCAGCTCCTGAAATCCGGGTATAATATCATATTCTCCAAATTCCGTGGAGATGTTCAGCTGTTGGAAAGTGAAGTTCCCCAAGGCTCGATTCTGCGAGAAGGTATCCATCAGGGCAAAGCATCCACACAGCAGCTCAGCACCTCGTGGTTATGACCACTGCCGTCCCCGCAAGGAAGAATGAGCTTCTGATTTACATTCAGCAAAAGAGGCATAAGCAGCACACGAAAAGAAATTCGAACTTAAGACTGAAAATGAAACAAAGATTAAAGGGTTGTCTTGATATCTGGGTAATAGTCAATCTGGAAAGTTTTTGAGTAATTGGATCCAGGTGGTTATGGCTCGCTCTTAATTAACAGCTTGAACTTTTTTTCTCATTGAAGGTTCTGAGTCCTCGGTCGTCCTGGCAGACCTTTCTTCATTGCCTTTCTTCATTGAAGACCGGGGTGGATCAGACCTTCTGGCCGACCCATTCTTCCCTCAAATATCAGTGAGAAAATTATTTTTATTTTAAGAGTTCGTGAGATAAGTTTCTTCTTATGGCCTGATATCCATAATTTGACCCGTACACGGACCCATAACCTCCAGCTGGGTTCGAAAGAGGAGATGCATAAACAGACCCGTGGGCTTGGTAGGAGCTGTAAGCCTGTGAGTTGTAGCCCTGGTCCGACGGTGCACCAGCTGGTGCCGGTGCAGCAGCTGCAGCCATGAGGTTCTGCAATACATAAAACAATACCGATCCATCCATGTGAGGTGTCCATAAAGGATTTATCACGACAGTGAAATCCAAACAATTGAATAGCAGCATTTATCTAATGGTACATCCGGTAAACTGACAAGAATACTACAATTTCACAACACTGCATCCGGTCATGATTCAAATGGGAAAAATCAGGATGGAGTACTTACCTGTATCAGTTGCTGAGCCGTCTGAACTTGAGAAGCAGTCCCAGTGATCTCAACTGTCATCTCATTAGGAACCCCCCCCGAGTTTCTTGAATGGTAACGGTCGCTCCACTGGTACGTCTTATGTAGCTTATGCTGGAACCAGCACTCCCAGTGACAGCATCAGCATAGGACAATGGAATTTGCATTTGCTGCGTGATCTGCAAAATCACAGAGGCCATGCATCAGGGGAGAGGATTTCAATAGGAAAAATAATCAACTACCTTTTTAAGTGTGACGGGAATACAGCACTTGCACAAAATCATGGTAAGTTCCCACGAACCCGTGGAAGATACAGAAGGAAGCCCGCCCAGAAAGGCGGGGGACAATGCTTCCCCGATCAAGAACCACCTTTCTTTCCTATCTTCTCTTATATTAGCAATAGAATTGAGCGTTGAAGAGAACCTGCTTGATCATGGAAGGTGCTGACTGGCCACTCGATGGTGCATGAACTCCCATTGGAGCTTCTCTTCCATAGGCAGAAATGCCCTGATGGGCTTGGTGATCCACAGGAGGTGGCATTTCAGGAGGTGGATAGTAGCTGTCGAGCTGCCGCTGCGGTGGCATGTACTGGGGATTGTGTCCATAGCCTGGACCAGGTGGAGCATTCATAGGTGGACCTTGAGGTGGACCCAAGTTTGGTGAGGCGGCATGCGATGATCAACTGGCGGAGCTTTTGTCATCTGCGTCTGATCAAGAGAATTATGGTTTCAGCATCAGTTCAACTCTGAATACTGAGTCATTAATCTACAGATGAAATGAGGAAGAAGAAAGACTTGCCTGGATCTCAAACAATGGAATTATACTGCGGTCAACAAGACACTTTCTCAGATGAGATGCAATCAGCTCAATTCCTTTGTGTACCCCAGATGCATCTCCTACAACTTCAGCAACTCTGTCATCTTGAAGAGCAAAACCGGCAGATCCTCTGCAGTAATTCATAACAGAGAAGCCAGTTGAGAAAATGAATCCAGATAGAATATGTACAAGGCACAATGATGAATGAACGGGAGCACCAAAACCATAAAATAAAAAGACACGTGCCATTAGTACATATTCCACTATCTATCTATAGAGAGAATCTTAAAACTATGTAATTCATTCAATACTCAGAAAGTAAAAATGATGATACAAACTGGAAATCAACAATGTCATTGAAGAAGTTACACAGAAAATGATCAGTTGATAACTGCAAAATATTTCACAAGCCACACACGATATGTGCTAGGAAAAGTACAACCTGACCCAAGAACTCTAACAATGCAGCCTGATTCTTCCTGAATGGATTTAACAGTTGCTCCCTGTTTTCCAATTAAGCTTCCTGCTTGAGTAGCTGCAACAAGCAGCCTTGTCGAGATTTTGCCACCGGTACCATGATGAGGATTAGCTGAATCGCCCTCACTACCATCTATAAGGCGTTTGTGAATTCTCAGAAGGCCATCCATGGCAGGGGGAAGAGAAGAATCAGGCTCCTCCTTAGCAGATACCATTACCTATACAAAAACACAAAGGGCAAGTCAGTACAACAAGTACTACTGTAGAAACTACTTGGCCTGTATCTTTTAGCTATGCTTAAACAAAGATATATGGGCAAGAGACATCAAATGCCAGCAATTCTAATAAAGAAAAGGAACATTTAAATGCAAAGAAACAAAAACTCTGTTGACTAATATAGAGAATAGCCTATTAAAAATCAATCAAAACCTTCTCATGCATCCGGAGCAGGAGAAAAGCTTCACATTCAACATCAAGCGAACACCAAATTGACATTTTTGTGTTACCCTATACCACAGTGAATTTAGCATTTATCACCGAGAGGATTCCCCAAAAATATTATGATGCTTGAATTTTGCTCAGTACTATATAATGGGGGCAGCTTTAACAGATAATCATTCTGACTATCTTCATTTTTGTCATCAGGTGCAGTAAATACATAAACATATTACTCAAAGTTGTATGAGTTTCTCCACCTATTATACAAAGATATTTAGTCTCTGCGAAGCTTAAAAGTAGCCTAATTTTAAGAGTCAGATTAATGCTCCAATTGTTAATCTCTTCATTATCACATATTAAAGAACAAATTTTCCCCCAAATTTCTGCAGCTACCTCGGTACTGGCGAACCTCAAGAAAAAAATCATTCTCCTTCATATGATCGAGCCGTGGTAGTTCAGTTAAAGTACAAAGAGAGCTTAGTAGTGCATGCAATATCAGTAAGCTTTCATTAACATTATTTTAGTCCACTGCAGTTTAATTTTAATCCATTTCAGGATTTAGTGTTCGATGTTGGAAGTATGGGTACATCAATCTCCTTTTGCATCTGAACAACCATTTTCTTAAGCATCCCCACACGCTGAATTTTACAGATGTATTTCCTTGGAGGCTATCATTTTCAGCAAGACATCAATCAACCAGGCACTGAAGTTACCCGATAGTTGCAGTGCTTCTTGGTACTGCTGTTCATAGGACGAGGGAACATAACTAATGGACCAACCTATCAGCACTTTGCAATGCTCAAAGCTGGCCCCAGCAGCCACGATCTTTGTTTCTTCAATTTCGAGGTACCTATTGATCGTTGATACATTCCCTTAAGTTTGCGGAGAGAACCTGCAAAGATTCATCTGTCATTGGAGCAAAAAGATTATACTCATATTGCATGGTTCCTCCCATAGTACTTCCACTTGATCTTAATTTTGTTATTGGTTATTGGTGATGGTGTAATTATACCATCAGGTTTAATCTTTATTATCTTGTGTAGATGTTTGCGTCTTTGTATACACATGTTTTGCTAAAATAAGTACTTTGTGATTAATCTTAAGGAGCTGATACCTAAGTATCTCTAATGGAACGTGAGGAATTTTAGAGGTTAGATCAGTCTTAGCACCCCCCAGCTACACAATAACGCGTATTTTATTATCTGTCACCTACTCCGGTTTAATTGCCGAAAATTAAAAATCAAAATTTGAGTTTTCGGTTCAAGCCCTAATTCCTTTCTTGCGCTCTTCTTCTCTCGAATTTAAATGATCCCGTGTTCCACAATCGGATCTAATATGGTATAAGCCTATAGAAAACTCAAATTTCCACCCAAAATCTAAATTATTAAATGATGTATTCAATTATGTAATAAAGCCAAATTTATTATTCAACTTAATGGATATCGGGTGTAATGGTCAACGAATGCATATTATATTTTTTTAGTTTTTTTTTTTTCAAATTTAAGGAGCAATTGTGCTAAATCCATCAATGCCTATGGATTTATACAGGAAATCTCATAGGATTCTGATTCTCTCTCCAAGAGAACATCGTCTCCGACGGCGATACGATTCATGGAAAACCCTGAGGAGAGAAAGAACAAGAATAATAAGTTTAGATTTCATCAATTCGACAGTACATCGTAGTTCCTGAAATTCTCTCCACTTGTTTACACCGTCTTTATTCACTGATCGTATACAAAACTAAGAACACGATAGTAGCAGTCTTCTGCTTCTGTTCTCCATCTCAATCTGCCTGACGAGATTCCCTGACATGGAAATAGGTGAAGCAGCGTATCGCATTGATCCCGAACTGCGAGAGACACCCGACCCGAAGGAGCCGCCACAGCCGCCCCGTCTCTCCCTTCCAACTGCCGCCGGGAGAACCAGAACTCCGTACACCGGCTCTGGCACCATGTACTACTGGTTGGATCGACGGAGCTCGAACTGGCATTGTCCTCCCAGACGATTGGGTTGGGAATGACGTAGAGGGCATGCTCGGCTTCTAGCCATGGAGGCAGAGGAGGGGCTGAGGGCTGGTAGGAAGTCAGAGATTTCGAGCACAAGAAGCCATGTGGCGAAGCCATGTGGCGAAGCCATGTTGGTTTTTAATTTTCGGTAATTGAAATTATCTCGGTTTTTTCATTTTTTTTTAAATTTAGAAAGATGATAGTTAGGCATATTCGTCAATGTTACGAAGCCGCATCACTCTCCGCTTACCACATGTGAAATACTAATATAATAAGTGTCACGACCCGAAAATTTGGCAGAGTTTCCCCTTATTTTTGCCATATTCCACATGAAACATATACCTGTTATAATACCAATTCAGATAATCTCTACTCCAACATCACATTTAAAACCATAATTTATCCTCCGACCATCTAATATAAAGTCAACCAAAAGTTCAGGTCGTAACGTCTTATATACAGAACTATTATAACTATAGCTTACATACCCTTAGGATCTAAATACAAAGGCTCCACGGTGATCCCCGAACAAAATGGCTATTCAAGTGACTTGTCCCTCTCTACTTAACTGCACAGAAAAATATCGCAGGGGATGAGTTGCGGGCTCAGTGAATAAATCATTCTAAAATAAAATGAACTTCTATACATATATATATATATATAAAATATTCAAACATCTTAATCCTACGATTAGCATCGAACTTCCATTCTTACTGTCATAATATCCTCTATTGCACATACATATAATATACACATACTCATTCATATAACTCATACTATTATACTTAAAATAAACACACTTAAATCCAATACAAATAATAAGTAGCCACAGGGCCGCATTAACCTCGCGGAGAGTTATGATAGTACCGTGAACGGTCGTCCGTTTTATACCCCGCCGGATCAGCGGTCGGTCGTCCGTTTTATACCCCGCCGGATCAGCGGTCGGTCGTCCGTTTTATACCCCGCCGGATCAGCGGCACTACACCCGTGGCCACATCAACCAATCAATCATAACTTATCTCAATAACTCTAATCCATCCTTTTCCAATCCATAAATCCTCATAGTTCTTGCTCATTAATGTCACACACACACACACACATATATATCTCATAACATTAATATTAGTACAACAGTCATCTATCATATTCAATATACACATACATATAGAGATCCATTTTATAATGGAATAAAGTACTCACCACCCCTTCACTGATCCTTCTCAAATCTTGGTTTTTCGGAGGTCTAATTTGGATCTTCCCAATCCCTATCATGACGACCATAGCAAAATCAATATATACGAACCTATATAATATAGTCACATATGTATTTAAATAAAATAATCGTAAAAATAATCATACTAATACTTATCGAGCTTAATCTACTTCACCATGATTAATCCTATAATCTTAACTTATCCCATTTACCATATTTTATACCTAAATCATACCAACGATAATATACTCTTAATTAATAAAATCTACTAAATTTGAATTGGACATCATTTACATCGTATTTCTATTACCTACTTCTCCTAAATCTCTCAGGCTTCCTACTCTTCTTCTTCCTCAATCAGGCACTTGCGGCACCGAGGAATGTGATGCAATTTATATACCATGATCAACTCTACAACCTATTAATCATACTTTTATACTCAAATCATACTGACTATAATATACTATTAAGTAATAAAATTTACTAAATTCGAAACTAATATTATTTACATCCTATTTTACTTACCTAATTATCCTCCTAAGCTCTCCGTTCTCCTTCGCCTCCGTCTCCCTCTTGCCCTCTGTCAATCTGGTCAATGGCTGAGAAATGACAGAATGAAACAAATTTGAGTAGATAAATATGTGGGGTTTTAGTCGGTGGGGGAGGAATAAAAAATTAATTATTGGCTTGATTGATTCTGAAGATTGTGGTGGTTATGGGCTTAGGCCCCTGGGCTCAGGCCCCTGGGCTCACAATAAGTAAGCAAATTCTATTAATTTTGATAGATTTTGTGATGTTGTATTAAACGGGACAAATATTTTAAAGTTCATATCTCACTGGGTTACGCGAAAAATTTCATGCTAAAAGAGAAAATTTGGTCAAAGTGCAAGTCTAATTTGACTATTAACCCAGATTAAAAATCCTAAAGAAGTTTATGATATTTCATCACTGAGTTGAGCACTGGACCGGTTCTCTTGTATTAAAATATTCGCTATTCGGATGGTCACCACAGGTTAGTGATGTCGATTTTGACTTGAAGAGTTACCCAAATTAAGAATTAGTGAAAATGGATTTCTTATTTTATCCATTATTACACGTATCACAGTCTAGGGTAATTGATTAATTTGATCTATCAATGTGAAAAGGAGGAAATTCGAAAAGTCAATTCCGCCTGAACACCAACGAAGGTTGGCACAAGTGGAAATGGCTTATGTCGCTTAAGCAGAAGTGCCGGGTTCGAACCCATGTGAACGCAGCAGACCTTCTTGGGAGGGGTCCCGGAAAACCGCCTAACAGTATTCCGAATCCGGATTAGTCGGCTAGCTCTCGGGTACCGGATACCGTGCGGGCAACCAAAAAAAAAAGTCCGCCTGAACACACACCACCCTTTAATCTCTAATTGAGTGGTAACATAGCAGCGAGCAAACTCTCCTCATCTTTAGTAATTTTGTTTTCTAATCAAATTATCTTTGAGTAACGCAATTTTTTGCCATCAGAATATCATTCTCTGACATGAAATTCGTCCACGAAAAACATTAGAAAACTGCGAAGGATGGCTGTCGGTCCATTGTATCCCTTCACGTCACTTCCTTTCCCCCTGAATCTTACTAGCAGATGACTCGTACTACGCATGATAAATATCATCGAATACAATTGAAAATAATAAAATGTTGTTACATGCGAATTAAACAAATCAATCGAATTGTCCCTACTTCCACAAAACAAAGCTTTTCAACGATAAAATATGACATTCCTGTTAACAAATAGTTTTTATGATCAAGTTGTTAAATTATTAAGTAGCTAGGCCAGAAATGTGATTTTAAATAATTGAATTTTTTAAAAGAGTTTGATTGTCTCTATGTTTATAGATTAAAAGAGTTTTATAAACTCTCATCTAAGTTATTAACTATGAAGTATGTCGAAGTTCATAGCATCCTTTCTTCAGTTATTACTTATATGAACCATTTGATGTCTAAAAATTTTATAATTAATTCACATTCAAACTGTGTTGGCCCTGTAAAAGGTCCGACTTAATTACGAATTTTCTTCATTTACGAGTTATAATCTAACAATTTCTTATTCAATTAACTCATGTTGATAGCACTTTCTTCATTTCAATACTTCTATACATATATAATGAACCAAAAAGTAATATTTGTTAACTAATGTGCTTAATAGTATCAACCCTGGATATTTAATATACTATCTTTAGAAATTGTTTTAATTATTTCAATTGAGTTTCATGTAATGGGAGCAAATGTTGGCACAATAGAAGGAGATGGAATGGGTCACGATTGTGACTAACGCATTAAATAAAATATTTCTTATTTATAAAATCTACTATTACTATTGTACGCAATAATTTAATTGGCAACATCCGCGAACGTTCGAGGTAGTTGCTCTATAAAGTTAAGCTTCCCCGGGAAGGTTGGGAAGAAGTCAAACATTTGCAATCACGTGCTTGTTCACAGGCGTGTGGAACTTGTCAGATCCGGCTGGGACAATTTCAACGAATGGCCTCCACGATTAGAACAAGAGTGGTGGCATCATTGGCCCCCCACCCCCGTAATCTCGCCTTGGAGTTTATTGTATTCAATCGTGAAATGTATCGGACGGACTGAACGGTCACGGAAATCGCTAGTATCCTCCGTGCAACACCTCTAAATTACTAGTATAATTCATATAAGTCGGTGTCCTTTAAATCTAAGTTCAAATAAGAAATACTAATTTGACAAAAATACATGGAGAGAATTCTTGTACTGCCAAGGGACCGCAAGCAAATTTATTCAAACAAGTATTTATGAAAGATTGATGGACCGGCGAGCAGGTTCAGTTAGCGCAAGCTAATCTCCTTGGCGAAGAAAGAGCAATCAATGAAGATTGGTACCGGTATAACCCAAAATTCAAGCAACCTATTCATAGAGGAATCTCTTTTTCTTTCTTTCTTTTTTTTTTTTTTTTGCTGAGAATGACATCTATTCATAGAGGAATCTTTCGTGTATTTATTATTTATTTTGGAATGTTCCCGGTGTGAACCGTTCTTTAAGATGAGGCTTGACTTACCCCCCACGTACTTGTCTTGACTCCTTCTTAGGTGAGACTTGACAGTACCCCTCGTACTTGTCTTGAATCCTTAGGTGGTTGGTTGAACCATTAGTTACCATTTAGAGCAAGAATTTCGGTTTATAAGTACATTCTTTGTCAAAGTATATATAACTCCAAGTGAAGTGTTTCATCTTTTGAAAGTTATAGCATTTGATTTTAATCCATTACTAAGACACCGGATGACATCGATATAAAAAAAAAAAATCTTTCTACATGTTTTCTTTTCTTGCATTTCGTGAACTTTCCTTCCTTTGGTGTAGGTTCACCTCAATCGATAGGAGCACCCCCAGCTCGTTTGCATTGGCCCGGCCAGAAGCCTTGCTTCAATTGGAGACCGCGCATTAGACTTTGAGCTGGAATTACCAGCCTTCATGGTCTCTTCCATCTTCAGATGGTAAGAAATATCATCATTAATGGTGTTGACACTCTATTGTTGGTCATATTAACTTTCATGCAATTACCAGAATTAGGTAGTGACTGAATTACTGTCTGTGCCAGTTGCTCGTAAAAAAAAAAAAAAAAGGGACTATCCCACCGAATTTGAGGTCCCGATTCATAGTAGTCATGCATCACAAGTGTCGATTGGTAATCTGATTCGAAACTTGGAATTTGTAAAATATTCCTCTTGTTCATATAAGAGGTTGAGACCCACATCCAACTTAGAAACTTAAACTGATAGATTTATGGTATTAGCTCTTTTATAAACCACATTTCAACTCATTAACTCACTGATGTGTGATTTACTTCTTAACACCCGCGCTTTTAGACACCCGCCTTTAATAGTTGGCCTCGAGTCTGGCCTTTTTCTTTAATACTCCAGCGAGGGGATGACTGCCATGAACCGAACTTTCTCTTCCACTGTTGAACTAATAACTAAAATGAGTTGGACCATTTATCTTGCACTCGATTCACCTACCACGAGTTCCACAACTCGGGTCAATAACTAATCACGAGCCAGGCATTTTGATTTCGATCTCGAGCTTATGGGCCATGACTTTCACGCTAGGGTTTGCCAAGATGTGAGCCCGTACGGTAACATGCTACGATACTATATAAAATATTTCATCTAACCCATACTAACTCAAAAATTTAAACTGATCGATTGGTAGTACTCACTTTCTTATAAAAAAATATTTTAACTCATTAACTCTCCGATGTAAACTTTTTTTTCCAATAGAATTGGTTAATAATTTACAAGTATGAACCAGCAAAGGCGAGCTTTTATCCTTTCGAGTCCTTGATATGAGCTCTGCATTGTTCCTTCTAGACAGCCAGTGACCGACCCGGCCAGCCTCATTGAGGAGCAATTCTCGAGTGCAGCTCCTCCACATCTAATGCGGTACATCTGTAGAGGGTAAAGCACATGTACTTTGTCAAATAATAAAAAATGTGACAATTTTTTATTGAGCAAATAGTATTACCCTTCGTGAATTAATGCATCACAACGACAATGCCACGTGATGCAGACATTCCACCTACCTGAAAATTTCTCAGCATTGAGACAAAATTCTTTTGAGCACATCTCTTAGCAGCCAATAGTTAAGAGCAAATCCCAACTTGGACTTGGTATTCACAGTTGCTGGGCTAACAAGTGACCTTGCCGTCAAGCACGGGCAGGCGACATGGTCCAATCAGCGGTGGTCAGTTGTAGAATTTAAGTGGCATTCTTGAAAATAGGAGGGAACAGTACAATAGGTGGCCCTCAAGCTTCCAAACTGTATTTATAGCTGGTCGGATAAGTACCGAGCCAAGTGAAGCCTTCAACAATGGCGAAAATCCTGAGCAAGATGAAGGAGGAAGCCGAGGGAACATTGGGGTTGCTGTGGAAAAAGGTCGATCCCGAGGATCTGAAACGTGGAGACCACATCTACTGCCACAGGGGATACGGAATCTACAGCCACCATGGTCTATCTTCCTTCCCTAGCTTCTCTTTTTCTCGAGAAAGTTTTGTGCCTAAGGTGTTTATACAGTGAAATAAATCAATCAAATTTAATTATTTTTAGAGTTAATTTTTTAAGATTTTATAAAAAAAATCCCTTAAAAATTACTAAATTTTATTTTTGTATTATTATGTAAATAATATCGCGTGATGATACCGTTACACAGAAAACTTGCTCCTCTCTATTGACATTTCGAGAAGGGTTAACCGTTGAAGATGTCGGTTTGCACTAAAGTGTTAATGTTACCTAACAATATGATTTACTATTTATTATTTTGCGGTGCTACATGTGCTCCTTATAAAAGTAACTTGCAAATGTTTCAGGAATATATGTCGGGGATGGTCTTGTGATTCATTTCACCCGAACGGAGCCCAAGGAAGCCAAGCTTATCCCATTGCCGAAGTCCCAACAATCAGTCGATCGGCCTCAGTGTACAGTTTGCAAATACGATGAAAAGGAGAACCACGGTGTTGTCAGGACGTGCCTGGACTGCTTCCGTCGCGGGAAGGAGAAGCTCCACTCGATAAGGTACTACGTTTACGGGGCGCCCAGTCCAGGGCACCGGCTGAAGAAGTGGGGAACCTGCACGACGCTCGTGTCTGAGAGGTCCGTGGACGAGGTCATCAAGGCGGCTGAGGAGCTTCTCGAGAACAGTAATGGTTTTGGAGAGTACAACCTCAAATGGAACAATTGTGAGCACTTCGCGACTTACTGTAAAACGGTCAGAAGCACTCTGAGCAGATGTTGTTCTACATCAAGGCCAAGGAGTGGGTCAAGAAGCAGGTGGATGAACTGATCTATTGAGAAATATCAAATAACGAACAAAAATGATCTTAGTTTATAAGAAAAATGAGTATCACACCTAATAGTTTGGGTTTTTAAGTGAAAATAAGATCAAGACTCTTATAGGTCTCGTGAAAATTTTACGCGATCCGATGTGCCTGTGTTTGTTAATTGCTAGGGTTTGCATTGTTTCCACATGCTCCTTTCACGTCCCTAGTCCCAGGATAGCTTGGTAAGGGAAGTCTGCAATTTGGGAATGTTAGGTTTTGACGAGAGATTAATTGATCAAATTGCATTTGCATTGTTGGAAAATTGAAATCCTTATGGTATGTTCTGTTGAAAGGAATAAGAATACCTATTTCTGGTTATTCCGTACAGAATACTTAAGCCATGTTTGGTTTGCATCATTTCTATTCTGGCGGGAATAGTACGAGGGGGCCGATGAGTTGGTCAAGAAGCTGATCGGAATCGGGACACTACAACAAATTGTCACATTATCGGCAACAACAATTCAACGAAAATGATTGATAAATGGACGAAACGTGTCCTTTATCGTCCATGTTAAGACCAAATCAAGGGTAACGCAAAAACCCTTGACGCAAATCTTATCATCTAAATTGCGTTGACTTTATCGTTGAAATTATGTCCACACATCGTCTAGGTTACCTATTAACGTAAAGTGGACGATAAATGTTCGGAAGCCTGCGTCAGTTATTTTGGCCCAAATGTGGACGAAACATTCGTCCTATTATCGTCAAAGCATGCTGTGGACGAAACTGCATCTAAATGTTTCCATCTTGCTTCCATTCCTTACCAAAGTTTCGTCCATTTTGAGTTTGATTTCCTTTTACATTTTTGTCCAATTTAAGTCAATTTTACGTCCATTTTGGATGATATGAATTTTCCAATCTTATGAAAACAAGCAAAAAGGAAATGATAATGAAACTGGAAAAATATTATAATTAAAAAATGATAACATAGAAACTGAGTAAACAATAACATAAATAACAAAATAATCTCAAAAAGAAAATACAAATGTATATAATTACAGTTGATAAATTTTACATTTCGAACATTCCATTTCCCAGTACTTTTTGTATATTCTACATCACTGTCTTGGTAGTGAATCCGGAATCACCATGTTTGAGTCATTGATGTTCACTAAGGGTATGCCGAGCAGGAGGGACAACCGGCGCATGCACGGCAGGTGGTGCAAGCGAATATATATTGTTGGTTTGATCAATCTCGTCCCTAAGATTCAGACCACCATTAACTATATACCACATCGAAAAAAAATCATATGAAATTATACCATCAAATAAGTAAATCACATACCTTTTAAAAATAAACGTAGGAGTCTTCATATTTGTACACACTCATGACACTTCAGATTGGAGAAATAATAGTAGGCGAAGAAGAAAGGAGAAAAGAGAAAGGAGAAAGTGTAGGGAATTAAATTAAATTCTTTTTAACAAAATCCCAAAAATATCCATACGATTATGACCTTACTCAAAACGAATTAAAAGTGAGTGTTTGCTTCACTAATTCCATTCAAAAGTTTAACATATTTATTTATAATTAATAATTTAAATCAAAGAAAAAATTTGAATAGTTTATAACTATTTTTATCCTATTAAATTTAGTAATTGAATTGTAAAACTGTTCACTTATCTAATTAAAGGTTGGAGGATTCGAACAGTGTACTAATATTTTCCTATAATGAGAATTTTATTTTCTCGAATCATAAACACCACATAAATTCATTAATACATGTCAGTTCATGTGTAAAATACATATACGGATGACCTCACCAAATGCCCAAGGGGATTTAAACATTCAATCTTATGAATTTTTACACGAGCATTAATATTATTCATATTATTATTTAATTTTATCGTTCATTGACTATGCATGTGCAGTCAAACTTTGGTGACGGTATTTGGCCCAAGAAGCAATTTTTTTTTTACTCAGCAAAATAAAAAGAAATGATTTTTTGGACAAAAAGGGTATAAGAGAATGTTGGACGAAGTTCCTGTTTCTCGTCAATACCTTCGTCCAAATTCTTGAACGAAAATCATGCACCGTCGACTTTGATGATGATTTTGCGTCAACATTCCGTTCTATTGATATTGTAACATTTCTACGACCAATTTTCCTCCATTTCTCGTCCATTAAATCAGTTTCGCCTGAAAATGGACGAAAATTTATCGAAAAATCATGTGTCCACTGTTATGGACGCAAATATGGGTCGATAACAAGCAAATTTCTTGCAGTGGGATGACCCAACCCAGGGAGCCCGGATATGGGAAATACTAAAACGAGATACACTTGAATAAAAGGATAATGATGGTTGAAGTCCTGTATGTTTATCATTTTCTATAATTGAGTCCTATAAATTTCAAAAACTGTTAATTTGGTCCTATAGGATGATCGGTTTCTATAGCACGGGTCTGGAGCAGTACGAGGTATTTGGAGGCAGCAAAGAAGACATATCATATGTGTGGTAACTAACACAGGGGATTCTTCTCCAGCAAGTCCATTTCCTGCCAAGCCCAAGTTCGATATTTTGCCACGGAGAGAAAGACACCAGGAGTCTCATATGTTTGTCGATTACTATAAGTGAATCCTAAATGTTTCAAAGTGTTAAATCAAGTTATATATATTATGTGCATTATAACATCGGGTCCTTTCTGTTGCCGTTACTTTAAACTAATATGACGCTAATGTGGCAATGGCACACGCTAGCTCAAAGTAACGGTAGGTAACGGAAAGGACTTGATGTTGTAACACCGATAACATATAGGACTTGATTTAACATTTTGAAAATATTTAGAGTTTACTTATAATAATCAATAAACATGTAGAACTTCCGGTGTCATTTTCTATTTTGGCACTTGAAACTGAAAGCCTAGAGCAGAATGAAGCAAGCAAAATGAACGGTGTGCAACGATAAATTACCGCAAACTCCTCTGCAGAATTCACAGGAATGAGAAGAGGCGTGCTCCCCCCCGTCTGTCTCTTTTGGCCGTTAATTCCATTCCGGCGAACAAAACACCTTATGCAAAGTGTTCCGCGTACTGATTGTAGTCTCGAATACAATAAAAAAATTTCGTTGGCCACTAGAGTATAAATAATATAAGTAAAAATAATTTGATTTATTCTTTGAGCACGAAGTTGTACTAGAAAAATTTTACCGTAAGAATAAAAATAATTATTGACTAAAAGAAAAGAATAAAATAGTGTGAAAATTTTACTAATCGTCGAGACCTATAGTGGTCACAGTTTTCTTAAAACTTATTCGCACCCTCTCGATGGTGCTGAAAACACGTGAACGTCAGTCTCTCGGGATACAACGACTGCAGAACTGTGAGCAGCACCGAACTTGAAGTTCCAAGGTAAACTGAAACAAAAGTTGAACACTACTGAAGCCAGTCATTGCCTCCATCAATATTCATCATGCTTCAATGATTTTTCTTAATTCATCTTAAGAAACTATGGACAAATCATTGATTAAAGAGAATGGGAAGAATGAAGAGGAAAATTTATTCGTGTATGCAAGTCACGTGCTTGTACACAAGTGTGATTAAACAAGTCGATCAACACTCTCTGAGCGACGATCTCAGCTCGTATTTTACATGAGATTTTAACCCCATATAATTTTCTCTCGAATTTCTTGAGAAACGATTTCTCATTCACACATTTTATACGTGCGATTCGTGCCATTTTCCAACTCTGATACCTTAACCTATGATTCATCGAATACAAGTTGTGTGTTTTCAGTAAAGAGATTTGGATCCAAAAACTTACACCATATCTAGAAGGATGCTGGAGCACTTGAAATCCCGGTGCAATACCAATGTATTCTCGGACAAGTGCAAGAGCTGCCGGCCAGGACTCCAGCAGCCACGATTGCAATCTTAGTAGGAAAATCCTGGAAAAAGGGCAAAAGTGCGCACGATTCGATGTCCGGAACGTTATCCAGAATCTTTACCAGCCACTACCTGAATACTTGGTAACTCTACTCTCTGGGCTTAGACTTAGCCTCTTCACGGTGAGAACGGTCTTTTCTTACTTCCAAACTTTACATCCTCATGGAGGAAATCTGTAAAGACCTGTCCGTCCGGACACCACCGGCAACATTCCATGTCGATATTGAGCTGCTCTTCGAAAGTGCAGTTCCCATGGCTCGATTCTGCGAGAATTTATGGATCCATTCATCGGCAAAATATCCACAGCAGCTCAGCAACCCTGCTCGTTACATTCGGCAAAAGAGGCACAAGCAGCACACGAAAAGAAATTTGAACTTAATCTCTTCGTCGCTGATAGACCCTAAAAAAATGGGTTAAGCTATCTGATTATGAGCACACATTACTAAAGTTAATTTGTTTCTCGCCTAAGTCACTCCTCTCAATATCAACGTCTTGCTAATCAACCTGATTTTTTTGGGGTTTTTTTTTTTTTTTTTGCTGTTTTCTGTCGCTATTTTTCTTCGCAGTATATACCTCAGCAGTCCTCATCTCTGTTATATCAAAGATGTCTCAGATTCGATTTTTGGAGTAGAAGAGAAAAAGAAGATTCGATTTTATTAGTAGAAGAGAAAGAAGATAGACCACACACAAGAACACGATCTTTAGAAGTTTAATAAAAGGCCTAGCAGAGGAGAGGATTGATTTCAAATTTGAATAAGATAAATTACACACATGGCTTCATCAGATGCCACATAGGCAAAAGATTAACCGTGTTAGCTGTTGACACTTGATCAAAAGGTACTAATTTTGAAACATTTTATACTTTTCTCTTTAAACCAATTTAAAACATTTACAAAAGCTTTTTCCACCAATGGCGCGGTGCAAGCTACCCCACCTTCGTTGCCAAAGCAAATTGTCAAACTTCAATCTCAATTTTACTTCCTCATTTTGCTTATCAAAATTGGACAAGAGAACTTTGAAATTACTTTCCCCTCAACCATAGCAATGCAGCAGCAGGTTTCAGACTAATTAATCCCAGCTGAGATTGGAAAACGGGAAAGGCAGACATTAATTGGAACCACGACTACTCAAATCAGAATTCGATAAAGTCAACCAGTTTTTGCGGCGTTTCGGTTTTCACCAGCTCATAGTTTGCAATGCCACTTCGCAGTCTTGGGAATTCAACAAAGACAAATCTACACTCCAGAGTGGGTTGCGGTTATATATCAGTTTCCCTCTGGTCTAATATCCATAATTTGATCCGTAAACGGACCCATAGCCTCCGGCTGGGTTCGAAGGAGGAGATGCATAAACAGACCCGTGGGCTTGGTAGGAGCTGTAAGCCTGTGAGTTGTAGCCTTGGTCCAACGGTGCACCAGCCGGTGCCTGTGCTGCCGGTGCAGCAGCTTCAGCCATGAAGTTCTGCAATACATAGAACAATACCGATGAATCAATGTCAGGTGTCCCAAAAGGATTTATCACGACCATGAAATCCAACCAAATCAATGGCAGCATTATCTAATGGTACATTGGTAAACTGACAAGAAAATAGAGTACGATTTCACAACACTGCATCCAGTCATCATTCAAATAGGAAAATCAGGATGGAGTACTTACCTGTATCAGCTGCTGAGCTGTCTGAACTTGAGAAGCAGTACCGCTGATCTCAACCGTCATCTCATTAGGAACTCCCCGGGTTTCTTGGATGGTAACAGTCGCTCCACTAGTACGTCTAATGTAGCTTATGCTGGAACCAGCACTCCCAATGACAGCATCAGCATAGGACAATGGAATTTGCATTTGCTGTGTGATCTGCAAAATCAAAGATGCCACGCATCAGGAATAGGATTTCAATAGGAAAAATAAACAACCTTTTTAAGTGTGACGGGAATACAGAACTTCTACAAAAATCATGGTAAGTTCCCATGAACCAGTAGAAGTTACAGAAAGAAGCCTGCCCAAAAAGACGGGGAATCATGCATCACCGATCAAGAACCACCTTTCTTTTCTTTCTTCTCTTATATTAGCAATAGAAGTGGGCGTTGAAGAGAACCTGCTTGATCATGGAAGGTGCTGACTGACCACTAGATGGTGCATGAACTCCCATTGGAGCTTCTCTTCCATAGGCAGAAATGCCCTGATGGGCTTGGTGATCCACAGGAGGTGGCATTTCAGGAGGTGGATAGTAGCTGTCAAGCTGCCGTGGCGGTGGCATGTACTGGGGATTGTGTCCATAGCCTGGACCAGGTGGAGCATTCATAGGTGGACCTTGAGGTGGACCCCAAGGTTGGTGAGGCGGCATGCGATGATCAACTGGCGGAGCTTTTGCCATCTGCATCTGATCAAGAGAATTATGGTTTCAGCATCAGTTCAACTCTGAATACTATGAGTCATTAATCTACAGATGAAATGAGGAAGAAGAAAGACTTACCTGGATCTCAAACAATGGAATTATACTGCGGTCAACAAGAAACTTTCTCAGATGAGACGCAATCAGCTCAATTCCCTTGTGTACCCCAGATGCATCTCCTACAACTTCAACAACTCTGTCATCTTGAAGAGCAAAAACAGGCAGATCCTCTGCAGCAATTCATAACAGAGAAGCCAGTTGAGAAAATGAATCCAGATATAATATGTACAAGGCGCAATAATCAATGAACGGAAGCACCAAAACCATAAAATAAAGAGACACAGGCCATTAGTATATATGCCTCTATCTATCTATAGAGAGAATCTTAAAACTATGTAATTCATTCAATACTCAGAAAGTAAAAATGATGATACAAACTGGAAATCAACAATGACATTGGAGAAGTTACACAGAAAATGAACAGTTGATAACTGCAAAATATTTCACAAGCCACAAAAAATAATTCACAAGCCACACACGATATGTGCTAGGAAAAGTACAACCTGACCCAAGAACTCTAACAATGCAGCCTGATTCTTCCTGAATGGATTTAACAGTTGCTCCCTGTTTTCCAATTAAGCTTCCTGCTTGAGTAGCTGCAACAAGCAGCCTTGTCGAGATTTTGCCACCGGTACTAGGATGAGGATTAGCTGAATCGCCCTCACTACCATCTATAAGGCGTTTGTGAATTCTCAGAAGGCCATCCATGGCAGGGGGAAGAGAAGAATCAGGCTCCTCCTTAGCAGATACCATTACCTATACAAAAACACAAAGGGCAAGTCAGTACAACAATTATTACTGTAGAAACTACTTGGCCTGTATCTTTTAGCTATGCTTAAACAAAGATATCTGGGCAAGAGACATCAAATGCCAGCAATTCCAATAAAGAAAAGGAACATTTAAATGCAAAGAAAAAAAAATCTGTTGACTAATACAGAGAATAGCCTATTAAAAATCAATCAAAACCTCCTCATGCATCCGGAGCAGGAGAAAAGCTTCACATTCAACATCAAGTGAACACCAAATTGACAATTTTCTGTTACCCTATACCACAGTGAATTTAGCATTTATCACCAAGAGGATTCCCCAAAAATATTATGATGCTTGAACTTTGCTAAGTACTATATAATGGGAGCAGCTTTAACAGATAATCATTCTGACTATCTTCATTTTTGTCATCAGGTGCAGTAAATACACACAAACATATTACTCAAAGTGGTATGAGTTCCTCCACCTATTATACAAAGATACTTAGTCTCTGCAAAGTTTAAAAATAGCCTAATTTTAAGAGTCAGATTAATGCTCCAATTGTTAATCTCTTCATTATCACATATTAAAGAACAAATTTCTCGATAGTTAACATCTACACTGCTTTTTCCCCCAAATTTCTGCAACTACCTTGGTAGTGGCAAACCTCAAGAAAAAAATTGTTCTCCTTCATATGATCGAGCCATGGTGGTTCAGTTAAAGTACAAAGAGAGCTTAGTAGTGCATGCAATATCCATAAGCTTTCATTAACATTATTATTCTAGTCCACTGCAGTTTAATTTTAATCCATTTCAGGATTTAGTGTTCGATGTTGGGAGTATGGGTACATCAATCTCATTTTGCATCTTAACTAATATTTTCTTAAGCATCCCCACATGCTGAATTTTACAGATCTATTTCCTTGGAGGCTATCATCTTCAGCAAGACATCAATCAACCAGGCTCTGAAGTTACCCGATAGTTGCAGAGCTTCTTGGTACTGTTGTTCATACGACGAGGGACCATAACTAATGGACCAACCTATCAGCACTTTGCAATGCTCAAAGCTGGCCCCAGCAACCAGGATCTTTGTTTCTTCAATTTCGAGGTCTTATTGATCATTGATACATTCCCTTAAGTTTGCGGAGAGAACCTGCAAAGATTCATCTGTCATTGGAACAAAAAGATTATACTCACATTGCATGGTTCCTCCCATAGTACTTCCATTTGATCTTAATTTTGTTATTGGTTATTGGTGATGGTGTAATTATTATCATCAGTTTTAATCTTTGTTATCTTGTGTAGACGTTTGCATCTTTGCATGCACATGTTTTGCTAAAATAAGTATTTTATGATTAATCTTAAGGAGCTGATACCTAAATATCTCTAATGGAACGTGAGGAATTTTAGAGATTATCTCAGTCTTGGCACCCCCAGCTACACAATAATGCGTATTTTATTATCTGTCACAAATCCCTATTTGAGGTATCCTTAACATTCTTGAATGGTTTCAGTCAATTCAAGAACTTATACCTGAGGAATAATATCAGTGAGTTGCATAAGCAGAAATACAAGTGATCATGAATCATGAACCACCGATGGATCCTCAGAGGCTCCAAAACCAAAGAGGATAAATGTCTCAGAACATTCGTTCATATTTTCACCACTAGACTATATTTGAACATTTTCACAGCCCAAATCAGCTCGACAAGACAATAAACTAATCTTCTGCGGTCAAATAGCGGACCATGTAGGGTGAGAGTGGAATTAAGAGATAAGACAAGAATATGAAGGAATATAATATGCTGTTCAAATTCTTAAGCTTTAAATTGTGCCCATAAAAAGGAAAATATGTAGTCAGGTTTGAGCCTAAGCCTCAAGCATAACTTTCTAGTATGAGGTTAAAATAATATCCAACTGAAACTGATACTCACAGCTCGTTCAGCAGTTCCTGGAGGACCATCAAGAATCTTTATACGAGCTCTTGTCTCTTCAACTATTTTCTTAATGAACTCCCCCTTGCGTCCGATTATGCCACCCACTTTTTGGGCAGGGACGAGCATCCTGAAGACGCTCTCTCCAGGCCACCCAGGCCACTTCTTATCTACCACTTCAGCCCCTGAATCTTCCTCGTTTAGTTTCTGTTGAGGCACCGAGTCCCCTTCATGATAATGCTCCTCTTGATTAGGCTGTTCTTCCTCTTCCTCTTCCTCTTCCTCTTCCTCTTGCTCCTGAGGCTGTGCATCCTCTGGCAGCTCCTCTGTGTTATTCTCGTCAGGCGCTGCACCATGCTCATCAACTCCTTCACCGTGCTCATCAACTCCTGCGCCATGCTCACCATGCTCACCATGCTCATCATGCTCTCCATGCTCGTTAAGTGTATGCTCCACTTCGGCTACCTCATACTCCTCAACATTCTGCTCGAATTCCGCCATGAACGCCGCGCACTGACACAACAGAATGTAACATAGTCAGGCAATCGACTACTACTTCACAAAAATGAGGGGAAAAAACAATATGCAGCAAGTAAAAACATGGAGCAGGACGACCAATTAAAACCAGTGAGCACACGGGAAACCATCTTCATTGAAATTTAGGGAAGAAAAGTACAAATAACAGATTAAGCTATAACCAGCACTGCCAAAGGAGTGATAGATAGTTTCGGATTAACGAAAATGGGATACAATCGATGCTTATATGCGCACAATGAACTTGCAGAAGGGAAAAGAGAGCTGGTTTCACTTACAAGAAGGCCGAAATAGCGAAGGAAACTGAGGAAGAGATAGGAGAGAGGCAGACGACAACTGATGAGATTAGGGTTTCCGATCTGACGAACGGGGCTTGAATTTCATTCGTTAACCCTCTGGTGGCAGATATTATAGTGGGCAGCCGTTTTCCCTTATTTACATGTTAGGTCCCCAGGAACATGTAATTGTCCATTAAGGACCCAAAGTTTCTATGTAATAATCGCGTAGACCCATCATTGACAAGGGTGGGAATATGGGCCGTGCCGGCCCGTCCTATTCACCTTATCGGGTCGGGTCAGCACAGCCTGATAAGAAAGTGCCCATTGAGGTGCAGCCCAGCACTGCAGGCTCAAATTATGGGACCGCCCGGCCCGACCCAGCCCAATAAGCGTAAGGAAAGTTTTCGACTTTTCCCTCTCTTCTGGCATCAATGGCGCTGGGAAGCGCTCTTTTTTTTTTTATAGTTGAACGCAATTGATGATCAGAAGGTTATTTTCGAGCAGGAAGAACGTAATATTCAGAATCAAGTAGTTTAGTTTTGTTTAAACAATAAAACATATTTTTATTTTAAAAAACGGGGCTAATGGGTCGTGACGGGCCTAATGTCAGCCCAGCAAGATAATGTTTCTTGTCGGGCTTGGCAACGGCTAGATAGGACATGGGGCCAATAGGCCTTGGCCCAGAAACAGTCTTACGGTGTCGGGTCCGTGCTGAGCTATCGAGGTACGCTGAAAGTTGCCAGGCCTAATCCTCCTTTTGATAGCACTGGTCTATCAAAGAGGAGTGGGATCATTTAGACTACTGGTGTTTTATATTTTAATGAGATTAATCTAGTGAAAAATAGGGGTACGTACGGGCATGCTAGGAACCAACATGATAAGGTAGGTTTTTGGCTAGGGACTGGAACTGGATGGATAAAAGAAAATAGACATGCGCAATTAACTTCGATTGGCAATAACTTTCTCGCTCGAATTCTAATTATTTGTCGTATTGGTAATAAGTAGAGTTCGATTTATTGGTCCCAGGAATCGGGCATGTCCTGTCAATCGAGCAAGTTCAGACTACTCCAAAACCCAGAACAATCTGACTATACGAAGGGCACGTATAACACCGGATCCGGGAACTCGAGAACAGACCTCATAGACAAGTGATACAGAAGCTCGATCTACAGGGAGGGAAAAACCCGACAGGAACATTACACACCACGATATGTGCGTTCAACTGAATAGGTACATATTCAAGAAACAGAAACATTATAGTGCTGATAAAGTGAATTGATTGAGGTAATAAATTATCTCTTTTTCTTAGTAAAATTTCGAATTCGAGTCTTGCAAATGAAGAAAATTCACAAGTTTTACCCATTACACTGCTCGAACCAAATGGATTCCCGAATATCAGTAGCAAATACAAGAAAAGATTACATCTTTCCTTTCTTCCTTCTTAACACCAACAAGTCGAGAAGGTGCGCATGCCTTAGGAAATTTCTGTGATTCCGTCATTGAGTCATTCATTGGCTTAATCTAACAGCTTAAAGTCAATAATTCAAGTTAAAGAAACTAAAAAAGAAAGAATCCGACGATTCATAATCATTTTTCTCACCCGGTAGATCGGCCATAGAAACAGCAGCCCGTATTGATATCCTCCATCCAATTCATTTCAGTGTTCTTGAAACCCAAATAATTAGCCTTATTGTCAGGATTAGGGTACAAGCAAGTAGTGAGATTAACTACACGATGAATTTGAGATGGTAATCTTTGAACTTGGATTTCTTTAGTGAACCCTTAGCAAAGTTCTAACCGATCTAAACGCCGCTTGAAAAACAAAAGCTGCAGCTAAAAGAAATCAAACTCGATTTTTATCAGTAAAACTCTCTTGACTCCTTTATTTCCTCTCCCTCAATCCCTTACCGGGTCGTGGAAGACCCCGTGATCCAAAAACACGTAATTGGGTTCAACCCAACACCCATCAGGAGATGTAATATCGGGCTAAGAGTTGGCCCATCAGAATTCCCTCGGTCTCCTCTGATACTCCTCCAAGAACACCACCAAAAAAAAATTAAATAAATAAAATGTCAAGCAGCATAATTTACAATGATCACCTTGAACTATATTCATGTAAGAATACAGTTATGATCATCTTAAAGGTAAAACTGCATAATACGTCGCGCTAAGGGAGCCCCAAAAAAAAAAAAAAAAACTGATCCCCTAATAATCGCATTCAAAGAAACCATATCCAGAAAGTCTGTCAAGCCATACGTAATTTTCTAAAACAAAAGATTCCCTGGAGACCCGATCCCCACTTAATATATCAACACCGACTCCTCGTAAAGTGATCGATGTGGTCCTCACTAGAGACCGGAAGAAGAGGCCGTCCTTCGAAAAGAAAGGTCGAGATTTTGGCACACGTCGAACTTGTGCGTCGGGGACGGCAGATCTGATTTATGAAGGTTCCCTGTCGATATAGAAGACGTAACTCGTACGTATATTCATTGCGGGCTCGAGCTAGACTTAAAAGCACATTAAGTGACTAACCTAAACACAGATATGATTGGAGGATTCTCCGTGTCATGACTGGTCACTTTCAGGGAGGGGGGCCTGACGAGGTTCCATTGAATCGAGCGGGGGAATGTTTTGCAGAACCCTAACAAAAAGAGGGAGCTGAAATGAAATAAGAGGAATTTCCGAGGGCCCCTCATGCAAAAAGCGCGTCTAAATTTATCAAGTTGATGATAATGTCATGATTTGTGGTGCTAATTAAGTGTCAGTGGGGACAACTTCTACCGCCCGATTATGCTCGTTCCGGCTTATAGTCATTGGCTTCTCCCCTTTGTTAAATCCAATCAATTCCCGGAACGCTTTGGTGTGATGTACTCGTCATTCTAATAAATGAAAGCAGTTCGGCTCCACGATTCATCGCTCTCTTAAGTATTTGTACCGGGTCTATCAGAGATAGATCAGAGCAAAAAATAAAAACAATGGTAAGCGGTGGCATCTTTAATGCTTGCATGCGACGTGCATTCGAAGTTGGACAAGATGTGGTAGGGCAACACTCTGGCAGAGATGCGAAAACTCAGGCCATACAGAGAGTTGTATGACTTGAGTGCGAGACTTGCTAAAAAGTCTAAACCGATGCTCGACGAATCCCACCCAGATAACTTACATTCCTAGATTTTTTGTTATTTGAATTGTGTGGTAGGAGATTAACAATAATAACATGAAAAGACTATTTTAAGTGGATTAATGATGTCATATCATGAATTTGCATCCAAGAATTGCGCTTTTTAATTGATGGAATGAAGTGGTTGGGGGTTAAAAGACAATTCGAGGAACGGGTCTTGACGCAGTAACACAAGACTCTACTTCACAGCTTAAAGGTGAAAAATTCTATTTTTACCGTAGAAATTATATATATTTTTATTTTCTATTTATTTTCTATCATTGTATTAGACGTATAGGTCTCTCCTATCGTCGAAAAAAAGAAAAGAGTTCCTTCTGACCAGAGGAAGTTCCAACCACCATCCAATCGCCATACGCGATTAACGGGCAAATCGATGATCATATCATCATGTGAAAATTCCACCCACACTTCCACGCTGGGGCACCCTCATCTCATGGTCCAATGTCATGCTGTGAACTATATTTCTTCGGTCTCATAGTCGTCGCGTATTTTCAACATTTCTGCTCCACCCTTCTCATGGTAAGTTTAAGTGAAACCGTACCTGATACTCTACTAGAACATGCCATCATGTGAATTCACAGTTTATCGGGTCCAAATCAATAAAGTCAGAGTGCGGAGGAAGAAGTAGTCTCATGGTTTAATATCCCCTGTAACGTGCGTGAGGTAGAAATGCGTCCGACTCGTGATCTCTCTCCTTTTTTTTTTTTATTTACTTTCTTTGCTTGATAATTCTTCATTTCTTGACTAAGGATCACGGGGTTGTGATCGATTATTAAGGGCAGATATTCGAGAACAAATATAGTAATTGTGGATCACGTTATTAGGATGAATATTGAAAATTATAATCTCAAATAATAACTTTGACAAAAAAAATGAAAATATAAGATATTTGAATCTTGTCACCCTTCAATTTAAACATGAAGACTAACATGTGAAAATTCTACATAAAGCAAATAAAATTCTAAAATTGTAATATCTATATTATTATACAAAAATGTTTAACAATTTTAATATCTTTTTTCAATTTTCTAAACTAGATGCGCAAAATTTAATTATTAATATTCATTAGATGAAGACAAAAGAAAATAATAGTAAATTCAGTAATTTGTAATTAAGAACTCTTTCTTCGTTATTACTTTTTATCTTATTTCACACATTCTTTTCCAATTACTTCTTTACAAATTTTATTATATATAAAAATACTTCATTCTTTTCTAAATTTTATACTCATTTTTATATTTAATTTACCAAAAATCTCAAACTTTCAACATTAGTTATAATTAAGGCTTAAATTACATTTTCACTTCTTATCAATTTCGTTAAATTATAAAAATTCATGTAGAGTACAAGTTGCATGTGGAATCCATCTGTACTATTACATGTAGATATTTGAGAGATTTAATATTTTTTTCATTTTTCATATTTACCCTCAATCTTATTTACATTTTAAAATTTATGATAAGTATCCGATTTCCAGGTTAATGACAAAACAATAATTTCAAACATTTTTCTCTTATCTCATATCTATTATCGTAACAACAAAGATCTTTCGTTAACTGCTCATATTCCATTATCACACTCCATGTCACTCCATATCTACAATTTTATCAGCAAAATCCTGTCACTTACTGAACGGGTAATTTAAAATTATAAAATGAAAATGTAAAATTGACATAATATACTGATAAAAATTAAGAATGCTCTAATATTACAGTAAGTTAATCAATTTTAAATAAATTAAATTATAATAATTTATAAATAAATAATATATATATATATATATACTCATTTCCATATTCACATTTTTTTTTTGAGTACCAGCACGAGTGTGTGTCTAGTCAGCATTAAATTAAAGGAATTCGTACAACCAGGAGAGAATCATCTAGAAAATTTTTTTAAATCATTTTTTGTATATTTTTTTATTTATGGAGATGAACAATGTATCTTTTTGTCCGGTCTGATATTAAAAAAAGGAAAATAAAAAATTATTTATTGGTCGAAGTAGTCGGTGGGAGAGAATAGATGGGCTGGGGGCCCGTAAATAGAAGTTTGACAACTCGCGAGACAGACAGGTGCTGTCCCCCACACACTCGTGCAAATACAGGCTTCCTTTATCCTTAAGAATTCTCAAGTTTATTTTCCGTACACTGCCATGTCTTCCTTTTTCTTTTACGCGTACACCGTCTAATATTTTGAATTCTAACGGATCACGGTTAATTAAAATTTAAGTTAGATTGGCTCAATAAGAAGTAATTTCTACCGCCTTTGTTTCCTTTTTTTCATTATAGAGGATTATTTTGTAATTTTTTATTTAAAAAGAATATTCAAAATAGGGTTATGTTGAGTTTTTAGAAAGTTTATATTTTTAAAGTTAATTTTTGGTGATAAGAGGAATAAATATAGATAAATGGCACATAACTCTCACAATAAGGATCAGAATAAGAACTTTTGGGGTGTAAGTCGGAATTTTATGCCACTACGTTAAGAGAGTTATAAGGCCACAGTGAGGATCCAACTCAAAATTCTCAAGTTATGCATTTCGGAATTTAGTAATCTTGATTTAGATATTATTTCAATATCCTTTTTAATAAATAGGTAAATTATTTTATATAATCCTTAAAAACATTTTCTAGTAAGTTCACATAACTAATTATATCTATTTTTCTTAATAACTCTTCTCTCGTCTATTATTTTATTTTAAATACATTTCATTTAAAATGTATTGATATGCACCGCAGTCGCCAATTGACACCTCGAGGTGTACCAGAAGATCCTTATCCCAATTATTAAAAGTATATGTTGCCAAATTCTCTTTTCCAAAAATAATATTTAAAGGAATTTTTAGTAATGATAGATATGTTTCCTTTATATTAAAAACAAGAGCATTATTGAGAAAAGTTTAGTTGATGTGATATCGCCATAGAAAACTTATGTTTATGGCGATATAATGCCCATTGAATGGAAAATCTTACAATAACATAACGAGAAAAAATTAATTAATTTACTCTAATTAGTAATAATTATGGTAGTTTCATGGGTTATTAATATGAGAAAAATTTTCAGTTGAGCTGTCATACTACATGAGCAATGCTGATGTGGTATAATAAAATGGCGACCCTATTGAAAAAGTATATAAATGGTAATAAAATATTAAAAAATCTAATAAGTGGTCACCATAATTAGACAAATATATAAATGGTAAATTCTAATTAGACGGATGTATACCACGTCAGCATCATCTATCTCGTATGACCGCTTCATTGAAGGCTTTCTTGATTTATATCTATTTGTTTGTTTGTCACAATTTAATTGGTATTGCTTCATGTTACGTGGTGAGATAAGATCATCTTTTAATCATCAATATGGAACAAACAAGATCAGGATCACACATATCTCTTAAGTAACGTCTCAATTTCGAGTCTTATGAATAGAGAAAATTTATGTCGGGGAGCTTTATCCCCTCAGTGGGTTGACCTTACTCGAACACGGATTAGCCATGATCCGCCGTATTTCTAGATATTGGGTGTTACCGAAAAGGGTTCGCATGTGCCTAATCTAGGAACACGTCACATATGATCATCGCGTATTAAAATCCATAAATTCCTTTGCCTCGAATGCAAGAAGGTATCTTCCATTATAGTTATAACGCAAACTAATAAAATTAAGTTATTTTTATAATTTTTTGATAAAACTCCGGAGTTAAAAAATAATTTCATGAATATCTTATTTTTATTTATTGATATTAGAGCTGTAAATTGTCACTTTATAAGATACTCTATCCCCTGGACATGGAGCCCAGTTGGCGGTGTGTGGTAACGCAGTTTTAACGTTGCGTGGCCATAGCTGATCTCTGGCTACAACAGGATCTCCCTTTCCTGTCCTCCTCCCTTTAGGGGACAATATCCAAGTCCCCGGTATGCTTGTCCCAGCTCCATGCACATACTTACAAGCCCAATATATACACGTGTGTATATATATATAATTACATCACTTGTAAAGTTCAAATTCAGATCTTGAATCTAACGATCGTGTGAGCAATATTGGAGAACAGTCCCACGGCAAAGTTCGGATATGAAATTAAACACTTATCGACCAAAGCCCTGTCCATCTTTGGACTTCTGTCCATGATTCATACATGCTGTAATCTGATTCTGTATCCATGGGGATTTAGAGGGTGCCTGGGATCGATAACGCCCTAAACTCGAGAAAATCAATGGCCTATTATATAAATTTTACTTAATCTTTATTTGATTTTTTTATTATAGAAAATTTTATTTCGTCTCCTTAAACTCGTCGTCCTTTTGTTTTTTTTTAATTCGGGAGGCAGGCTTCCAGATCTGATCTCGGATGTATCCGTAAAAAGCCTTGTCAAGAGTCCAGTAGATCATGAATCTTCGCAAATCCAACAATTATGAGGTCACGGACAAATGGAGGCTGCTCCAAGCAAAACCTAATCACAATCCATAAGCGAATCCCATGATCTTTCCAAAGCTCTCCCAGGTTGTTTTTTTCACTTCGTGTATAAAAGAAAATTAGTAAGCCCAGAAGAAAATAAAATGAAGTGGAAATGAAGATCACAAGGAGTCCCACCTATAATATATGAATTTGGGACATTTTAATTTCAAGTCGAGAATGATGTCATTACGGCACTCTTTCCTTTTCCGTGGCTGGTATTATTTCTTCCATTCAATTCTGCAGACTGATCATGGGATTTTGACGGGCTAAAAATGCAATTTTCTTGGTCCATTCAATTTTCTGTAGATTGATGATGAGATTTTGATGGCTAAATTCAATTTTCTAGCAGCAAACCAATTCCAATGCTTGCATCATTATTTTGTTGGACTTTTTTGCTTTCGCGGGTCGTTTTCTGGTTTCTTGCAAGGCTCGGTCAATCGGGGAGTTATGCGTCATATCCGACCACTCCATCAAAAGCATAAAAAGCCAAACGCCTGAGGAGGAAGGGAAGCCCCTTTTTTTCCAAGGAAACCCGCTGCTGCTTTTTGACCCTTTTGAGCATTGAAAAAATGGCACCAACGAGGCAAGTACTCCAATAGCCTAAAATCTTCTTCCATATAATTTGATGAAGTTAAAATTTTAAATATAAATTCCCTCCAACGTAATATTTGTTAGAAGGGTTTCTTTGTGCTTTGGTCTTGGCAGAGCTCGACTTCTTGGACTGTACTAGACTTTTGGTAGTTCAGCGGTAGTCTTGGTTAAGTGTGTATTTATTCAAAATGTAGTGTTCATTCCATTTACAAATTGGAGTCCTGCATAATTGGTTTTAATCATGTAAACCCGACTATTTTCATTTTCGAATCGGGTAGTCAAATGAGCGCAAAACCTCAAATTTCTTGGATTCCTGTATGCATTAATGTGTATTATATAGTCTGGCGAAATTGCATACATAGGTCAATAGAGATTATTTGATGGCTCTTCCATTTAAGTAAGATTTTAGGCTCAAATTGTGAGAATGAAAAGAACCGTCGGGAGACATATGTAAAATATCTACGGGTCTGCTAGAGTCTCGAACATGTTTCCATTTAAAAGCCTAAACTATTTGGTGGTGATCATACTCAATTCTTTTATAAACTCAAGTTTCTTCTTCAATTTCAGTGATGTGGAATTTAGCTCTTAACAACATGATTTGACCCTGAATCAGTCAAGATTCATTGAACTTTTAAATAGTAGATGATTCTGACAAAGTGAGAGAGATTTACATCTATAACATATTATTGCTTAGATAAGTTGGATTTTAGTGAATTTTAAGATCATGGGACCCTGAACTAAAGTAAGTCGAGATTTATTACTATTTGATAAAATCCACTCAACATGATGGGTTCAGAGTCTGTGACATGCAAACATCCAACCTAAGGGGTGTTGTTTGTTTTTAAGTGCGATCAGGCACGGTTTTATCATTGAAATAAAAGGGTTGAGCTATGATAGAGATACTCTTAACCTTATATAAATCCGGACTTGTAGTGTAATTGGTATAGCTCCATTCACGGGAGAAGGGTCCTGAGTTTGAATCACGAGGAAAACACCGACTGACCGATCGAGATTGACAAGGCGTGATGGGTCCAGAGTTGGCGATATGGAAATACGTGTCGAGAGATTCTATTCTTAAAAATGCACAAATCTCGAGAGCCACCCTTTCTGATGGAGGATAGTGCAATGGCACCATTGGTTTCAATAAATAAAGCAGTCCACTTGTGATGTCCCAATCACATAACGGTTGAACAAGGAGGAGATCTTAGGTGTGTGTGTATATATATGTAAGGCCCTATGACCTCATGAGTACCAACAATTAGCATTTTTAGGTAACGGGCTCGTGATATTACATATGGTATCATAGCCGACTCCAACCCACAATCATGGAGGATTGTAGGTAGTATGTTAAGCTAACCGTGAGTCGGAATTCTGTAGAGTAGTCTAGACTCCGGCTCGAGAGCCTAGGGAGGATGCTGGCCTTTAAGCAGGGAAGTTTGTGATGCTCTGATCCCGCATTGGTTGTACAAGAAGGAGATCTTGAATATATATGTAAGGTCATATAATCCCAAGAGCACCAACAGTTAGTATTTTTTAGGTGACGGGCCTTTAGTGTTACACCAATTTTGCAGAGTCGGGAAAGAAAATAGGGTAAGAATCAGGACAGAGCCATACAGCATTGCATGATGAGGGCACCGAGTCTCCTGTGAATTACGGTGTAAATACAGCAGTCCTCCTCCCTCAGAGCCTCAAGCGTGAAAGCTGTAAATGTCCCGTACGCATACTCATGGAATTTTCGACAAATATTCATGAGGACTCCCTTTTGTTTCATTAAATTTTACATTGGTGACGCGGTTCTTTTGATCTCTCCGTCGACGCTGTTTTACTCTAGATTGGGTACCCAAAAAGAAAAAAGCATGACCATGAACCGTATCGTTGATTGTTTTGAGGGGATGATTCTGAAAGCCTGATCGATAAGGTAGTTTTTCGAATTACACAGTCAACACCAATAATTTGGTTAAAATCCAAGTATGTTGAGTACATCTCCTTCGCCTACTGAAATGTTTTCGGGAACCAAAACGTTCATGGGATGATCCCCCGGTCCATCCCTGGTTCGTGGTTAAGCACTCCTCCTAGGGAAATCTCCGAAGTACATGTGGCATATAGGCTTGTGCTTTCAGAACCATTATGGGAAAATAAAGGGTCATGAAAAGTTTCTGTTAAAAAAATAGTTCAAAACGAACAACACATAAAGTAGGAGGTGAGAAGAAAAGTGGATGCACCATATACGTTGTTCGAGATAGTAATGTGTCCCCACTGTACACGGATTAAGTATTTTCGGGGTCAAGACACATCTAGCAGTTTCATAGATAAAAATAAAAATTAGAACTTCTTAATTATGTATCAAGAATGATGCCACTGTGTCAATTTTTATCTTATATATATATACACTAAAGGCCAGCCCGTGGGAAAGAAAGTGAGAATTGAGAGAGATTCTTAACGTGTAGTGTTACACATTAATAAACTTACTATTATGTCCATGGTTTTGCTAATCTAGTGGTAAGTAAAATTTACATATATACGGTAATAGGTAATTTGGAAAAGTGAAAAGATATCGAAACAAAGGTGTGCTTCCATATACAATATAGATAGATATACAAACGTTATAATGTAAGGGGTGACGGCGTGAAATGACAGTAGACTCGTATAAAATTAATTTTTAAGTGACTCTAGCTGAAGGTATTTTCAGAAGAGGAAAGCACATCAAATCTCCTCTCCAGAGCCATATAGTAATAGAAAGAGATATACAGTGCAGTGTGCAAAGGGACTTGAATGTAATTAATTTTCAAAAAAAAAAAAAAAACGAAGGCTATCAATTTAACCCTACAAAAACTTGCACCGAATCTTCAATGTTTTTTTTAAAAAAAAATTCAAATTACATGTCAGCTTTAATTTTTCAAAGGGGAGTGCCGGTCAACCTTGTCCAGGTCAACCTTGTACAGGTCCTATGTTTCCTCCATTTCCTCGATCAACTATTCGAATAAATGCGCTTTGCAGACAGCGTTAGTTAGTTACACAGTAATTCCTTGTCATTTGCGCGTACACAAGGCACGAAACATCGATCATGACCGACCCGACTAACTATTGTAACAGTGCGATAATGTTACTACCTACAAGTTGATGCAGCTGGGCGAGCGGGATCGGCAATCGCCGATAGATCAAACTTCATTGATTCACGTGAATACCGAGGAAACGAAAGCAGAGAGAAAAATCTCAACTTTATAAAAAAGTCAATCAGTCTGACAGCTCAGTAGGCAAATATATCATTAAATAGAAGAAAACCCTAGACGCTGAACAATAAAATTTACGGAAAGACCCACAAGAAATAAAAATTACAAAATCGCCACTAAAACCATAAAACATGAAATTGGGGACCTAAACAATGGAATATGACCAAAAACCACCACAACGCATTGCAATGCTCGGAAGCCCGTTTCCATGCGAAAAACTATGCTCTCTCATTGAAAACAGATACTAATGATGGTTCGGTCAAACCGGTTTCTTGAGCGTCTTTTAAACTTTCGGGTGGTCCAATCTGCCTATGAAGTTGAATTCCATTTGGACCGCATCACACATGCACGTGTACATTCTGATTTTCTTTTCTCAATTTTTCTGGATTTTATTTTAATTTTTCTGATTTTAGAATATTTACTGAAGTGACGGCGATGAGGGGTTGCCGCTCTCGTGTCTCTATCCATCTCTCTTGACGGCCGGTAAACCCGCATCATCAACGAACGAACGGAAGACGTCACTGACGTTGAAAAATATGACATTTATAAGATAAAATGAAGAACACTAGCATCGTTATACGGTAAAAATAAAGCACTGACTCTAATTTCTATATCAGTTAAATAATAATAAATTTATAAGATAACTAAGTGTTGTTATCTAATAATTTAGACTTTTGAGAAAAACAGATTTATTCTCTTGTAAGGCACACTAACAGTAATATTACAATATATTAACATATGACCATGACCATCTCTGACGTAAACTCCAACTTGTTTCTACTAGTCGGCTTACTGACGTAAGCCGGGAACCGTCTCCGGCAGCCTCCTCTGTGCCCAGTCACCGACCTCGCCGCTCCACGCACGGTTTCCAATAAAATGCAAGTTGTTTCGTATAATTTACCGGCCTAATGACTTTAAGAGTAAAAATGAACACAACAACCAAAGAAGGTTGGCGCAAGTGGAAGGGGCTTGTGTCGCTTAAGCAGAGGTGCCGAGTTCGAGCCCCTGTGAACGCAGCAAACCTTCTTGGGAGGGGTCCCCGGGAAACCGCCCAACAGTACCCCGAATCCGGATTAGTCGGGCCTTCGGGTACCGGGTGGGAAACCAAAAAAAAAAAAAAAATGAACACAACATATATTAGAAGCTCCGCTTTCTCCCAGCAACGGAGCAGGTAGGGTTAGGAAAAAGGAAAAGTAATGTCTCCCATTTCCAGAGATAAATTTCACAGTCAACGTCCAAAAAATATTAAGCATTTAATTAAATAAATAATTTAAAGGAAAATAACATCGACACTCTTCTAAAGCAATATTGGTACCATAAAATTCTTAGATAAAAGTAAAGATAATAGTAGTGGCGATTCGGCCACCCGCTATATAATGTTCAGACTATCGTGTTCAATCATGAGCATATCAGATAAACTGAATAACTATTATTGACACTGGTTCCGCTAACACAGTATCACCACCAAAGACATAGTACAGCTCACAAAGGAGTCGTCAGCCAAGAGCCAGACTCGAGAAGTCCTTTTCTGTCAATTTTGTTTATAGTCAGATTCGGACCCGTGTTCTTATCTTCATAAAATCACATACGGGTGAGTTTTGAATTACGAGACCATCGCCGCTGGTGGTGGTTCCATCAGTATTCAATGCATTGTAAAAAAAAATGTTCAAGACATCTTAAAAATGTGAATTTTTAATTAAAAATTGATAGAAAAATCATATGGTATTTTTGTGAACATATCAATTACCGATTGAGTGAGTCGGCACACGACCCTGTGCTCCACTCAGAGAGCAACATTGAGCACAGAAGTAAACAAATAAGATTGTTGATGCGCGTAAATTACATAATCAATTTCTCGCTGAGTAAGCTCTATGCAGCAACGATTAAATCAAGAGAGGGATGGTGAGAGTCGTTCCATCATTTGCAAGCGAAAGAAGAAATACGAACCGCTCTGTGAAGTGGCGAGGGTTACGGAGAAGAAATCGGAAGTTGCTGTTACGGCGATGGAGAAGCAGTGGATTGAAAGCTAACAAATTGTCTCCCTTGTCTTGCTCGAAAGGAGGTGGCCGCCAAAAAAAGGTAAAGGTGCCTCCATTTACTGGTAATACGTTAAAATGACATTAAAGGACTTTTGAAATGATTATAGGTTAAACAAAGTTGTAGGGCAATTTGGGAAATGGATAAAAGATCAATCCTACCTCCTCTTCAAAATTCAATAAAGAATGCGCATGCCGAGGATGTTTTCTTGAGAGTGGGGGCTTTATAACTCTCGAGCCTATCAGTGTTCGCCTGGCTTACCTGACACATGTCATTCTCGAGGAGGAAGGTGTTGCAACTCAGCTAGTCGTATTCGGAAGGTATTCGAATACCTGTGTTATAAAAAAAATGAAGAATGGATAGCAATCACTTAAATAATTATCTCAATTATTTTTTTAAGCTATTTTATTTACCACATTACCGTCAAGTACAATTATTTAATATTTTCTCGAGAAATAAGACCTAGTATAATGTTGTTATTGTGGACCCGAAATTAGTAAATTCAGGGTCATGATGAATTTGAAGGCGTGGAGAACACGACTCGAGGTTGGGTCCATTCCCATCTTGTCACGCTTGAAAATTGGGACCCTCCTCGGTTAGGAATAATTCTGTGCCCGCACGATTTATTAAGTAGAACATTTGAATAATCTTCGATTCATTAATTAAAGATTTAAGAGTCGTTCCACGTGAGAGGCCCGTCGAATGAATTGCTACGTGTTTTACCAGTTTGTCGAGTCCGGTACGCCATGCTCAATGCCCCGTACGTCTCCATTCTCGAACACCAAAAATGTGTCTGTTGAGAATCAAAGCTCGTATCCAATAACTAACAAGAAGAAATCTAGAGTATAAGATTTCAATGAAAATCGGATGAATTTCGGATCATGAATCAAGGAATTGTAAGGAATTTGGAATTCACATGGTTCACTTTAATCATTCACAACTTAATCATTTGGACTCCAATTTAAGAACCGTTTAAACTACTATATTTCTCACTCGATAAACTTTCATTTGGTATAGTAATTTTGCATAATTATTTTTTCATGTCTAAAAAATTATTAACTTAAAATCAATAAAAAAATGCTGCTTAAATATGTTGCAATCATATCTAAAATTACACATATTTTATTATGATAAAATAATTATATGAAATAATAATAATAAAATTTCTTTGAATACGGTTATTTTCTAACTATTAAATATCTAAAAAATACCGAAATAATCCGCATTATATAGAGTTAAAAAAAATTCATAGCATCCGGGTTCTAACAAAGTAACCGGAACCTACGGTATCTTACAAATTTCAAACGGAGTCCGATTATAAAATTCAATAAGGTAGGGCTCTTATCCAAAATTAAGGAACCGGTCTTATAAATAATAGAGTTCGAATATCATTAAAAAAAATACACAGTACTCGGACCAATCACCCTAGTAGTAACGGACCCACTAATATAATTGAATACCATAATTATCGAGAGCCGGTTCGGTTCTCGGGATAGCAGGTGGTCCACACCGAATTAGAAAAATATAATGAACAAGCGAGTGGGTATTGATTAGTACGGTGCCTCCGATGAAGGTTTATTATTTTAGCATGCACTTGCCCTTCCATTTCCGGATACAAAATCGCGATTAAGAGTTAGCGTTAAGGCCAAAATTGGAAAGTTTGAATATAATTTTTTTTTTTTGGTTGCCCACCCGGTGTCCGGTACCCGAAGGCTAGCCGACTAATCCGGATTCGGGGTATTGTCAGGCGGTTTCCCGGGGACCCCTCCCAAGAAAGTTTGCTGCGTTCACAGGGGCTCGAATCCGGCACCTCTGCTTAAGCGACACAGGCCCCTTCCACTTGCGCCAACCTTCGTTAATCTTACGAACCGACACCTTCAATTAATATTATTTATGCATCCGCAATATTCTCATCCATTTTATCCGAAAAATTTAGATTTCTTTTTAAGAGATTGAATTATTAATTGTCAATTATTAGATTAAATTCTCGAACGATCAATTGATTGAACTGTAAGAATTTTGCAGCTTACCGCATGAAAAATAATGGCCTTCCACTTTCTTTATTCTATTAATAATTTTTTTCTAAATACTTAATTTTTTATTTTAATTAATATATTTATTATCAAACTGCAAAATCACACGTCAGACCATCGTCTTTAAATTTTTTTTAAAAAAAATTTTCGGAGAAAATATAACAATGGTGCTGGGCATGAGTTGATATTATTAATTAATAGATTGGTATGCATATCAATCAATCACCTAATTTTCAATTGTGTACCCCCACATAAATCACGTAAAAAAAAAGAGTTTCGTACGGTAATATTATCAGTAAAAGTCAGTAGCACATTAAATATATCATGTGATAATATTGATTCGGTACATTCGTTCAATTATAATTTAACATATAATTAACATATGTGAAGTTGTGATAATCAAATAATAAAAAATACTAAGGAAATATAAAATAGAACTCTACATCGAATCATAATTAGACAAATATACTACAATAATATTATCATATGATATAATCGATGTATTGAACTTTTTCCAGCACGAGACCGAGAGTTCGTAGTTTTAATTCTCATAAATAGGATTCCGATATCTCTTTAGTTTTTATGCTTTCCATGTCTTGTACGCGTGGATCTGTCTTGTAGCCAAAACAAAATAAATAAAGAAAAAGCATTATCCGATGCGCTTGACATTTCCTCCAGCACGATCCGGATATGCTTTCGTAAAGAAGTTGGACCGAGCGTAAATGATGTATTGTTAATTACTCCGGTTTGGAATTAATTTAATAATTCTTTCATTAGATTCCAAATAGATAATTTCAGAATTATTCGTCATGTTAAGAGGGTTAACGAAAATTCTTCTGAAGATTTCAATTTTATTATAAATTAATCTCGAAGTATATTTTAAGTTAATTGACCTGAAATACGACTTGGTATTAAAGAAAAGATAACTATCGAGGACAAGCCAGTCAACACGGCATTACGACATCACTGGAAACTTATCAAATTCTGGACAGCCGAAGTAACACGAAACATTTGTTTATAATTAATTATTCTTATCTGAATATTTTTGCCATGTATATTATCGGTCTATTAAGCGATAAATTTCTCTTATTATATATTTTTTTCATCCATAAAATCAGACTAAAGAATTTTCTTAAATAGAAGAGTTGTCTTACCTACCAACTGAGAGGATAGTATATAACAGTTTCATCACGTGCTAATTACGTGACTGTGTCAATTAATAAACATAAATCATTTTAAAGACTTTATATAAAATCTAAAAAATAAAAATTTTAAAAATAATTTAATTTTATTAATTAATATTACTAAATAGAACCCTGATACATGAGTGTCTCTCATCTCAACCCCATGGAAGATCGAGATAGTGCCGTGAAGCGGTAAATACTCGTCACATAGTTTTTTTTTTTTGGTCAAATAGTGCATCCTGAATTTTTTTTAAAAAAAATGGGGAGATAGAATTAACACGTCATCGTAAATAATAAAAAAAATCGGAAGATGATAACTGAAAAATTTCACGTAAGTAATCGTAACTTGTTAATTTTTATATCAAATATGATTAAAACTAAATGCTTAATACTGTTAATTGTTTTTAATTAGATAATCATAAAGGGAAATTTTCAAACAAAAAGATTAAAGTTCCATATTTGCCCTTTTTTAAATAGAAACTCCCAGCAGATGGCCCTTTTTTGGGCACGACCTGATATCTATTATGCGAATTTTACTCGACATTTTCTAATTTTTTTTTATATAAACCACTAGCATCTAAAAATTTAACGGATTCTGACAAATCCAGTCTAAGTCAGAAGGATTCGCCAGGAGATAAAACTCTCACAAGATGGATTCTCTCCATTTGCAGGACTCAAATATGAGATATTGTTTAAGGAAAAGTGGTATACTACCACCTCGACCAATTCACTTTGATTGGCCTTTTCTAGTTTAGATTCTACTTGAATCGACCGACTGTGAGTAAAATTATTAATTATAAATTTTTGTTTTATTTTAAAAAAGAGATGCTAAATTTTCGAAAAATTATATCAATAAATCTGTGGGAAGACAAGTGGGGCTTTTGAGAAAGTACGAAGAGAGACACGGTCTGAATATGAATTTTAATTTTAAAAGGGGCCAAATGATAAATTTAAAAAACAAAAATAAAAGTGAAAAAAAAAAGGAAAAAGGAATTTTTTGACTTTTCTTTTTTGGAGGAAACACAAAATACAGAAACCGAAAACACAGCGGAGCCCACCCACGTCTCCCATTGCTTGCGAGCCTTTCACTCGACTCCGCCAGTCAGCCGACGGAGTCAAACGTCAATCAATACCCCACACGCTTAAGAGGGAACTAACCGCCGTTAAGGACATGACTTATGAATTATAAATTACCTTGTTAATTTTTTACTTTATTATTAAATTTTAAAAATATAAAAAAATTATCATATATTATCCTTTTTCATAAAATATTACGGAACTAATTCCGTTAGATTTTTTTTAAAAAAAATTGATGCCACTGTTGACTCATCGTTTTTATTGTTAATGTCTCATTTCTATACAATGATAAAAAAAAAGGAGAATTTGACCCGACGAGGTTGAGAAATTTTTAGCCGATCCTATACGTCATATAACACAAAAAAGTACTAATTAAAATAAGATAAGCGAGTGAATTAGTATTAATATTCAGAAAATTTTTTTATTTAATATTGATTAAAATAATTTGATCGATTATTCCTAATAATCCCACCCGAAATTTTTTTATAGAATTACACGTCTTTCTAGAAGTCTCCTTTTTTATTCCACACTAATCACGCTTCATTAATTGGTCTGCTTCCATTAATGGCGGCAGAGACGAGATAAAGGCAGCCTTCCCAAAATTAATTGATTGAGAATCATTGGCCTCCACGTTTCAGTAATATAATTTGCCGTTACCCAAAATCTTGTTGCGTTAGGTCCAACGAGAAGTCAAAGTGCTGAGTTTTATTAATTAAAATTGGAGCTAACGACCATTTTGTTCCTAACGATTCTCCCCTTTCTTCTTAATATAATTTTACTATTAACACCGTCCCTGACATTTGAAAAATTTCAGTGATTTAGTGCATTACTGTCATTTTTGTCCTCAATATTAAAAAAAACCGATAATTTAGATCCGCCGGACCGGGGACAAAAATGACAATTGTGTGAATATTAGAAACAAAAATGATGGTCTGGGACCAAACTGTTAGAGTTCTAAGAAATATCGAGGACCGTATCGAAAGTAAATTTAGATTGAGGAAAAAAATGAAGACTTTATAAAATATTAAGTATAAAAATAGTAGTTTACTATATTTAATTGCTGTTAATATTATCGTTTCAAAAAAATGTCAATTAGTTAACTTTTTCTACTGAGTTTTTTTCCCAATCTATTCCCAAGCTCTTAATCAGCTAACTAATTTTACATTTTAAAGTCACCAGGAAAAACATCTGGTGTGAAATTAAAAGAATTAGAAAATATTTTTTTTCGGGGCTCATCATCCCATTTGTCGATCAGACAAGTTTTTTTTTTTTTTTTACGAATCCGTTATCCGTATAAGAGAAAACAGGGTCGGATTGTCTAAAATCCTAAACTGATAGAATTTTATCCACCACTTGTACGATTTTTTTCTCGCCTCCTCATGAGGAGGGCATTTGAAAAGTAAAAGAGGAAGGCATTTGATATGCCCAAACATTATGAATTGTCCCCCAATTTTGAATTGAATTGGAGAGCCAAACCCATCTGAAAAGAAATGCTAAAGAAGAGTGCTAAAATTCTCCTATCGACATGTGTCTCAATTGTCCAGTTGACATGTTTCCTAATTGTAACTAAAGGGAGTTACAAGGAGATATTCCGGTACTGTCACCTTATCAATTGGGCAAATCAATTGTGTTTCAAGTAAAATGTCTCTATTTATTTTTCTAATTCTCCCTCTGTCATACACTGACATTCTCTACTTTTTATTTCAAAGGACATACCAGCAATTTGTTGCACAGAAAACCTAACGTTTGCCTATATAATTAAGTTAAATGTTTCACGCAGTTATTATCTGTTATTTTCTTTTTATAAAGAATATCGAACTTTTATTCTTCCGTGTAATCGGTGCCTATTTCTATATAACTATTACTGTATAAATACACGAATTAACTATTAATGTAAAAGCATTTTCTGTTATTGAATGATCGCTTCTCACCGCCACGGCTAGCATGTGGTAATCTTGGTTTGATAATCATTGTTAGGGTTCTATAATTTTTTAATTGAGAGAATTTCCTTCAGTGGGCCCGAAACTTACAAGTGTTTCCTCGCCGCCAATGAGAGAGAAAATATTCATATACGTATTATTTAATAAATTTACTATATAAATTTCGTTAAAATTTTGACATGTATAAAAATAAAATTTTAAAAATTACAAAAATTTTACAGTATTAAGATAGGCGAAGATGTCACGTAACAATTACGTCGTGCATATCATCACACTGTATATTTACCCTCTGCGAAGACTTTGGCAGGTGCTCCTCGCCGTTATCTCCCTCATAACGCCGTCACATCCTTCCACCCTCCCTCTCTACCCAAAACTGATGAAACCACCTTAAACGATAAACTTGAATTGACGCCAGTTAAAAATACACAAAAAAAATAATAAAAAACGTTCTATATATAAGCACAGGGGCGACGGCGTTATTAAATGAATAAAAAAACTTGTCCTTTGTCTGCTTTGTTTGCAGATAGAGAGAGGGGGGAGATCGCAGGAAAATCAATCTGTTTTGGCTTCTAGAGAGAGGGGAGGGGGAAAAGGGAGGCTTCCGGTCCGAAGATCCTGCCAGATCGGTCACCTACTCCGTCGCATTCTTCCATTACAGGGTCTGTACAAGGTCCTTGACTCGAGATTTCTTGTGGGAATTTTGCAATGCGTGTCGATCTCCTGTGTTCTGCTGTGAAGTCCGGTTCTTTTAACGGGATAGCTCGAGGTCCTCTGTCTCAGCAGTCTCTATGTTGTGTTCATGAATCGCGTGTCTTGTAAAAGATTTGTCTAGCTAGTTTACCGTTCGTGTGTTCTGTCTGAAAGATGAGATTTCTTGCGTTCTATTTCTCTTCTGGTAGTGGAATTTTTCTGGTCATTTCGTTTGTAAATAACCGCGTTACTGTTTCTCTGCACAGACAGCCTGGTAAACTTTGTCTTATCCTAATTTTTCTCATTTTCTTGTCCATAAATCTGAGACTCGGGTATTTTGCGCTTTTCTTGATGCATGAACTGTGAGCTTTCGACTGTTTTCGGTTGGGCTGGGGTTATTTCTCTCAAGCTTGTTGTCTGTCTGTGTTCTTGTTTTCCATTCACTCCTCTTAGAGGCTTAATTATTGGGATAAAGCCCGGATTTTTGAAAAAAGAACCTGAACCTATTGGAGGAGGATGAAAATTTTGAGGCCGAAGTTGAGAAAAATTTATCAAGATCCGGGAGGCGGTAGTTGTCTATATTAGAATTTCATTAGAGATATAGGTAAGAGGTCTCCTTCACATGTGTTCTTCGGGGGAGGGATTGTGTTTTCAGCACCATCCCCTGCTTTTCAGGTTCCAAAATTGGCACTTGCCTATGGTTTTTCTATAGTATTACTAAGAATAGCATGAACTTGTAAAGCTTCTTGAAAAGCGACTGAATCTATGCCCCTTAAAGTGCTGTTCGATGTTTCCAGCTCTCGGTGATTGTTTATAAAGAATTTGGCAGTTCAGTAGGTCATTTGACAATGAAACTTCACTTTGTTTCAGGATCACTCTTTCTTTTTAGGATTTTTCCTACTGTATAAGCTCTGTTCGATTCATTCTTTTAAGCAGTTTTACTTCTTTTTACTTGTATTACAGAGTGATGGGGAGAGAACTGACAGATGTGGTGATCGACAAAAAACAGAACGGTGCCAACTCTCGTTCCTATGGTAAAGTCCACGTCGCTCCGAGAGTTCCAGACGATCATCTCGAGAAGGAGTATGAGGTGAAAGAGTGCACCGTGGAGAATAATTCGTTTCCTGAGGAGTGCCATGAGAAGCAAGAAGTTCTCGGAGTTAAAGACACCAAGTTTAATGAAGGCAAAAACGAGAAGGAAGATCAAAAATTTGAGAATGATCCTAAAAGCTTCAGCACGCCTAATACAAAACCGGTCACGAATGGGAATGCCCGAGGAAATTTCACTGTTCCTCACCCCTTTGCCTTGGCTACTGAGAAACGTGGGTCCTGCACGACTCGTCATCCTGGGGCTGAATCTCCGCTCGGCATGACATCACCGGGCGCTAACAATGTGAATTCTCCTTTTAAGAATTTGCAGGTAACTCTAATTCCTGAAAATGTTAATGTTCTCCTGTTGTTATTCAAATTGGTGGAGGTTAGCATCTAGCATATGGCCCGCCCTAGCATGTGTGGTCGTCAAACGTGCTGCGGTCTTCAACTTTCTAATAAGTATCAAAGATCATAAATGTTATTTGACTAGAACACGAAAGCGTGCCGTTGACTGTAAAAGAGGGAAAAAAATGAAGAAAAATATTGTAGGCATGCTTTCAATGCAAGAATATAAGGAGAGTTAATACAAAAGTAGACCCATTCTCTGAAATCAAACAGAAGCTGTAATGTAACAATTTATCATCTCTTTTGACTTTCGGAACCTTAGGAATCTCTTTCATTCAAATTGTATTTATGTTTCTAGACCCATCATCACTCGCCTTGCAATATGAATATCCATTGAGAGAGTTTGGTCTCTTGATTATTACTTTAGTGTCTCAAACATAAATTTCCATGTTTCAGCCAAGCTCCCCGATGACTTTGAGGAAGCCACTGCAGAAACATGTCGATGAAGAAGACAACATCTCTGTCACTTCCTCGTATCCTTTGATTGCATGTTTTAACTTATTTTCCATTTCCAAGAATTGTCATAAAAGTCCGTTACTTCTTTTTGTTCATCTCGTTGTCTTTCCCTAACCATATATAGTGCAGCCGCATCTGTACGAACATTTAAATCAATCAGATCAAGGATCACTGTGGGTTCTGCTCCCACATTTAGGTCCTATGACCGTGCAGAGAAGCGAAAGGAGGTAACATTCTACAGTGAAAATGCAAAGTTTCCCCTCATTAGTACCTCTGGTGGTTCCTCTTAGATCAACTCTCTTCTTATCATAAGTTTCTTGCTCTTCTAGTTTTACATGAAATTGGAGGAAAAACAGCGAGCTCTGGAGGAAGAGAAACTCCAGTATGAGGCAAGGAGAAGGGTATGTAAATGCTATATGACTACATGACCTTCATTTCTATAGTATGCAATTCAGCTGAATTCGTGCAAGTCTAATGTTACAACTTTAGGAGGAGCAAGAGGCTGCAATCAAGCAGCTCAGGAAGAGCATGGTCGTGAAGGCAAAACCTGTGCCTAGCTTCTACTACGAAGGGCCTCCTCCAAAGGCTGAACTTAAAAAGGTATTCACCAGTTCATCTCTCCTCATCTACTTGCAAAGATAATTCCTTTTCGGTGATGTGTGATGTTTGGTCATATCATGGAAGAGTACTTCAAGAAATTGCCAATTCTTTTCTTCAAGAAAACGATAAATGGAAAAATTCAATTAGCATCCGATTGCACTTGAGAAAATATTTCCTGATGAGGGCACACTAATGTTTAAAAGAAAAGTAAAAGTTTGTGATATTTTCTGGCAAGAAGAAAATGGGAAACTGGAGCATTCTTCAGATCGGTCGCTGATTCTCTATTTGTACTGTTATTCTTTACTTTGGCAGCTGCCACTTACCAGAGCCCAATCCCCGAAACTGGGTCGGAGAAAGAGCTGCAGTGATGCAGCGAACGCATCTCCAGACGAGAAGGGCAGAGTGTGTGCTCGGGCATTTCGCCACAGCCTCGGCAGTCTGAAGGAAGAGTCCAACTTCAGCCCCAAAACTAAGAGCCCAACCAGTGCAAAAAGCAGTGGTAACAGGATCTCTAAAGCCAGAGATGTGCGATCCCAACAGGACAAAGAGACAGCAAAGGCAACGGCTCCCTGTAAGATTCCCGAGGAAATGGAGATGAATGCAGAGGTTTAGGTCCAAGCTTGAGAGTTTTCCAGTTCAACTGTCAGGTAAGGAAGAAGTGCTGTTGGGAATTTCCATGTTGCTCCTAGGATAGTCCTGGATTGCAAATAGCCTGTTTTCTCGTGGCTGTGCAGAGATTTCTTGTGTTGTCGTGAAATGTATATTGCTGTTCTTAATTGACTTGTGTTACACCTTACTATATCTGAAGGAGAGTTGTTGCCCCCCATAACTCAAGGGACAAAACGTGTGTTTCTCGGAGGATTTAGAGTAGCTTCGATGCAGTTAATGTAATATTTCTTCATGTCTGATGTGAAAAGTGACTGGGGATGCTATAGGTAGCAGCAGTTAGGATTCTTCCTTCCTGTTGGGGTGTGGCACAGGGACAGGTCGGGAGAGTCTGGAAGTGGAGCTTGATGTCAATCTCCTTACAGCATCATTTTGCTCAGGGATTTAACTTTGCTTTCCTTTCGTTCTTTCTCCGACTTTGCTGGATCTGATCTAAATCTATTTTGGTAGTGGAACATGTTGGGTGTGAATGAAAAGCCGTATGCTTTTTCCTGTACTGATGTTTGATAGTTTGGCGAGATCTTCGACTGCTTGGTTGTGTGAAATGAACCAAGTGACTATTAAGCATGGTGCATGGAGGATGTGAAGTTCCATTACATTACAAAGATGGGAAAGTTTGCTCAGCAAAAATCAATTTTAAGAACAAATTTAAGGAAAAAATGCTAGAAGCTGAGGTCTTTTTTGTCTTTTTGGAAAATGTATTGAAAATTTTATGGTATGTTTGGCAAAATATTTTTGTGTCTTAACATTCATAAAACACGGAAAAAGTTCTAATAGTACAAAATGTTTAATTAATATTATAATGTGGTACTATTTAAAATATTATAGAATGAGATAAAATTAACGTTAATTAACTGTTAATGCTGTTAATAATTATTTGCATGGTATTGACGTGGCATTTACATGATTGCTGGTTTAGAAAATTAAATGACATAAAAATAAAAATTTAGGGAAAAAACAATGGTACAAAAAGTTTGGTTAATGTTATAATACAACACAATATTTTCAAAACGCTATAGAATTATACAAAATATCTATTATTTTATTTTGTTGCAAATTTCAAAGTTTTCAATGACATATTATCACTAATATCATTATTATTGTCATCGCTATGATATTTAAGACTATAAATATAAGAATCATTATTGGAGTGATTATTATCAGTAACTTGTTATTTTCGATAATATGCAAAATACACGTATCAATAAACTAAAAACTTTAATCTAAAAAAAATCTAAAAATCGATATTGGAACTTTCAAGTCCTAATAAAAAAATAAACATGCTACTTAGTTCATGTCATCAGATGGACAATATATAACAATTTTTAACTTAAATATTGTAAGGAAGTTAAGATAAGTAATCACTCTCACCTATCTGTGACTATGTGACTTTTATGAGTAGTTACCGTGACAGTTTTAGTCTCGTTACACTTTGAGGCTTGTTGAGATGAATAAGATTACTGCAAAATCGATTGATGATCATCACGATATATGACAGTGTGGGAGGGGCAAAGGGAGATGAATGGTCTCAAGATTTTACTTACAAAAAAAATATAAGCATAATAAAAAAATATGAAATTTTTTACTATACTATAATATTTTGAAAACTTGTATCATATTATAATATTAGTCATACTTTTTATACTATTGGTGCTCTTTTTTTTCTAAGGTTTTTATTATCACGTCATTTAATTTTTCAAGTCAGCATTCATTTATGAGTCACGTAAGCACTACATCAATAGCAGTTAATGAAATTAAAAAATAATTAATAATTTGTACTATCAGTGTCAATTTTTCAAAAATTTTGTTTAATATTTTAATAATTTTGTATTGTACTGCAATAGTAGTCAAAAACTTTTTGTATCATTAATGCTTTTTCCCCTAAAACTTATTCTATTAATTTCTTTCCATTCGACATCATCAAAAATAACCTAGAGGTGTGTTACGAGCAAGTTTTCTGTGTAACGGTGTTATTACATGACAGTGTTTACTTGGTAACATTAACAAAAAAACTCAACTATTTTAAAGGTTTTTCAATAAAACTCTAAAATAAAAAAAATAACTGAATTTCATTGGTTGATAACAATATGTAACCACTTGCACTGGCTAATATCGTTACATACAAGACTTTCTCCATGACTACATGGTAGAATAGGATAGGTAAGATACTAATTCATAACCAAGAGATTCTCAATTTGATTAATTATGTGGAGCCTCTCCCATCACCGTAAGAATTTGGTTGGAAGCGGGTCATTACTCGGGTTTGGCATAAAAAGGTAATTTCAATCATGCATAAGTTTTCTATTTGAGCTCTAATTCTCGAGGTACTTGCATAATTTTACTTTCAACTCGATAAATTTTTATTTAATATAATAATTATGTATAATATATTGATGAGTTTATCATATCAAAATATAGTTAATAAGTCAATGATGAAAAACAATCAAACATATTAAAAATATATAGTGTATTTAATAGACTTTGATAAAATAATTATACTAAATTAATGGTAATTATGAAAATATCTCAACTCGATTATTTAACAAAAATGAAATCAGATGTCGACAAAACCTTATATTAATAGATGTAAGAAGAAAAAATAATATACAAGCACTGGAACCTGTCATAATAATACAAGTTTTGGATAATATCACATTCTTAGATTTAATATGGTAGAATTTAGATTCAAGGTTTAAGAATTATGCAGGGTCCGGATTACCTTAAAAAATATAGGATAATAAAAAACAACTACTCACGATGGCGTCAAATTTTCCAGTATGGAAAAAAAAATGAAAATTGAAAGAATTTGACCATTATTTGTTATATAATAAATCACAATAATAAATGAAAAAATAGTAATATTTGAATTTATTTTAATAATACGAAAAATGTAATTATATAAACTTTTTTTGACGTGTAACCCAGGTAAAAAAAATATAACACAAGGTCCAAAATAACCCTAGTATTTCGGTTATTCTTTCTTCTTTCCCACAAAACTAGATGGGGTAAGGCTCTCCACGCGGCTCGCTCTGCTCAGCAATGGCCGCTTCCATTTCCAGCCCGTTCATTCTTCACCCCCTCAGACTCAAACTCTGGTCCGCCTCTAAACCCTCTATCTCCTCTTCCCCTTCCATATCTTCAACTCCTCCACTATGCAGCACTTCTCAGCCCAAACCCATCAAAAAGAACCACCGTCGCGCCAATTCCATGGATGGCCAGAGACCCACATCGAGGAGCCGCAAGAAATCATCTTATGGAACCTCCCGGCGGTCAATCCTCAAGAAGACGTTCAGTCAGGAACAGGTGGCTTTCACCGCTCCAATTCCTGACGACCCTATCGTCGCCATAATAGGGGGCGGCATGGCGGGGCTCGTCTGCGCGCAGAACCTGGAGAAAAGAGGGGTCCGGAGCACGGTTTTCGACACGGTTGGCTGGTCTTCTCTTTCTTTTCCTTCAGTTGAATGCATTGATACTGTGATTGCTGACAATTCCAAGCACAAAAATTTAAACTCTGGCAAGAATCAAGATTGATAGCTTGCTAGAGTATTAAAGTCTGATTCTCTGGTTATTGGAGAAATCTCTAGACTCGAGGGAAGCAAGTTTAGTGATAATGGGGTGATTCAAGTTTGTCGATTGATAATCTGTAGGGTATGCATGGGTTTGGAGGAAGAATGGGCACCAGAATAATCGAGTCTCAAGGGCTGATTTTCGACCATGCTGCACAGTTCTTCACCGCGAGCCATCCTCTGTTTGCTGAGCTTGTCAGTGGTTGGCTAGAGCAAGGTCTGGTTCGAGAGTGGCAAGGCTTGATCGGAGAGCTTGAAGCCGGCGGTCCGTTCAATCCTCTTCCTTCTCCTCCTCCTAAATATATTGGTGTCAATGGGATGCGCCATCTTGCTGACTCGCTGGCTCAGGTTAGCTGGTTAGTTCTCTTAGTTCCATGTTAACATGTTATGCTCTACTTTGTGTTAGCTGACTTGTTTTGTTTCATGATTTGCTTGGATACTCTGTCATGTCTGTTTCACTCCTTTGTCACTGTTATAGTTTTGGTATATGGGAATGTAAATTCTCATTTCTTTCATTCTATTTTCACCACTAAGTGGGAAATTCAAGTTCAAGCTGTAATTTTGGGGTAATTAGTTTATGGAATATTTAGGACCTAGTTTATCAGGAATTATTGACATTTTTGGGTGTTATTTCTTCTATACCAATCTCTAAAGCAGATTTGAAATCCCCATATAGACTTTGCCCGACGTGGTGAGACCTTGCTGGATAAGTAAGTTGGAGCCATTCAATGGTAGGTGGCATCTCAGTGAGAATGGAAAGAATCGTGGGGCGTTTGACGCAATCGTTATTGCCCATAATGGTGAGATGCTGCACTTGATTATTCTTCATGCTCCTTTTTATTTTGGCTGAATGATTGTTCTTTTTTCTTCATCCTCAACAGTGATATTTTGTATAGTGAGACCAGCTCAAAGTCTCCTTTCCATATAATATTATTTAGCGTTTAGGCCTAGAATATGTTTGTGTTGAAAATGAGCTGAATTGAAGCTTTCTCATCCGTTGCTTTTAATAGCATTGTTGCTATTGATCTCTATAGCTTGTTGGATGTAGCTGTTTTCCATTTAACCTTGTGCTTCAAACAGGTAAATGTGCAAATCGCCTGCTTGCTTCCTCTGGCTTGCCATTAATTGCCCAGCAGATGAAGGTATATGAGTCTTGACCTTATTCAGTGTTCCACTTTGATGTCTCTGCTGTCTTTGAATGTTTCACTTCATTCTTTGCCTCCACATATTGCAGAGGCTCGAGCTGAGTTCCATCTGGGCCCTACTTGCAGCATTCGATGATCCACTACCTATCACAGAAAGCAGAGGGGCACCCCATTTCGAAGGGGCTTTTGTGAAAGGAGTTGACTCTCTTTCATGGATGGCAAATAATTCAGCAAAACTTTCGAATTCTCATAGTGGACCCCACTGTTGGACATTCTTCAGCACTGCAGCATATGGAAAGCATAACAAGGTTCCACAGGTTTGTTTTCACTTAGTAGTTCAGGGTCTCCTTGAATCTGCAAAATGATGGGGCCTAACTTGGCTATAGTTTGTTAACTGGCAATACTGTACTCTACTTGTTACCACTATCTATTCTTCTTTTGATTTTATGATGAAGTTCTAATTACTGGACAGGAAAATATTCCCACTGCCACAGCAGAGAAGGTGAAGACAGGCATGTTCAGGGGCATTGAAGTTGCACTTGGACTGACTAAAGGATCCCTTCAGAGACCCTTCTACACTCGACTCCAGCTATGGTATACTGTTGATCAATACAGTTTATTTTACTAGTTTGGTAAGATTTATTTCTACCCCTTCAGATCATGGTACATTCCTTCTTCAATTCACCCTTTTTTCCCCTTCATGGAATTTCTTGCAGGGGTGCAGCTCTTCCAATGAACAGCCCAAATGTGCCCTGCATCTTTGATCCTCAGGGAAGGGCTGGAATATGCGGCGATTGGCTACTGGGTTCAAGCTTGGAGTCAGCAGCTCTAAGTGGCCTGGCACTGGCCAATCATGTATGTCTCTTTAAAATCTCCCATCTATCCATCAGTTTCCATGAAGGATTAGGATTTCATCAATGTCATTAACAGAAAAAGCAGGAATTTGTTGGTTCGTCTATAGGATTCTGCCCAAACTATCAGTGAAAATGGAGCTAAATGTGTTATGATTTTGAGATGCAGATTGCAGATTATTTCAAGAGCGGTGGAGCTCAGCCCAATGAGTTTGCTGTTGGCCTGCACGATGAATTTCAACCCCTTTCAGGGCACGACATTGGACAATTCCCTGGGCTGGAATCTGAAAATCAAACTAATAAAATTGCAGACTACGAGCTGGTAACCTAGAAAGACCATAACTTCTGCCGCCCCCTGCAATATAAGATTTATGAGATATTCAAAACTCCTTATTTTGGCAATGCGGAGAGAATTTCACTAGGTCTGCCACCACAACTTGAGAACTGATATAGGTCATTACCAGATTGATCATATTTCTCGTTCTGCTGTTGTTCAATCTTTTAGGCATTGCATTGGGAGGATCAAGATATCTTGGTTGCTTTGTGAAAGATCAATCAATGTAATTGACATATTCACTTTAACTTAGGTGATTTCATAATTACAATTCCATTTCTTCAATCTCAGGCAAGAATCTATCAAATGATGCACAAATCACCAAACTGAGCAGCCTGTGTTTTAATGCTAAGAGAGCAACTGAATTGATCAAAATTGTAGGAAAACAATATCTATTAATAGAAATGACCATTAGTTTCAAGGATAAACCCTTGGGAAAGGAAAATCGAACATCAAACTTATCTGCCCAGATCAAACTCTCTTCCCGGATATGCACAACCAACCCCAACTGGAAACCCATTGTCATCGTGGCATCCACTCATTTCTTGGCCTTCCTTGTCGGCGACTTCACGCTCTGAGGCTTCTTCACCGCAACCTTCTTCGGCTTCACAGCCTTCTTCCCCGGCGACGCTTTTGCAACTGTCTTCGCCATCTTAGCTCGTTTAGGTGCTGCTTTCGACCTAGGCTTCTCCTCTGCCTTTCGCTTCCCAGTTGCTGACTTTGGCCTGGGCTTCGCCCCAGCTTCCGTTTTAGGCTTCGGCTTCTTTGTGGGAGCTCTTGGCTTGGGCTCTGCAGGGGCCGACTTCTTGGCCGTGACGGCAGCCGCGTGCTTGGCTGTCAGAGAAAGCTTGAACGAGTTCTTGACCTTGACCAGCTTGCCCGAAGACACCAACCGCTTGAGCTGGACCAGAAGCAGCTTCCTGAATGTGCTGGGAAGCTGGCTGTGCTTCTCCTCGATGAACTTCTGAATCGCGTACTGACTCGACCCCGTCCTCTCCTTCAGAGTCACGATCGCATCGCTAATCATCTGCAGCCACAAGAAACCGCATCACCCCCAGAATCCCATGGAAAGTAAAGAAAAGGAAAAATCTAACCTTTCAAAGAGAGTTCCCATCTTCCATACCTCAAAGAATGGTGGGTGAGAAGGGGGCGACGCCTTCTTACTCGCCGGCGCCGCCGCTTTCGCCTTCGATGCAGTCGCAGGAGCCATGAAGTCGTCCTCTCTCTGAAGATGGATGTGGGAGGTTCCGTGGTAGAAGGGTGGTTACATATATGAACGGGAGGGTCGAGGGGCGAGGAGCTCTGTGATTGGTTGAAATGAGGTTGACGCGGACTCGGCATACTGTTCTGCGGGTTTGAATTTCTGCCTTCAGATGTAAATCACATCGACGGTTGAGGATCCTTGCCTTGCCTAAAGCTGGATTATGGACGACCAGTTTACAGAGCGTGCAAGGTTATAAGGTAAATTCGAAATCTGTAAGGAAGTGTTTGGATTGACGTAATCCTTTAACTTTACATGAAAAGCTGAAATTTTGCAATGAATTTTGCTATGTTTAGATGATGAATTGTCTAGAATTTCGGTTTACTAGGCTTCAATACTTTCCCGGGCTCGTCCAAAATTCGATAAAGGGATTACAAAGAAAAAGGAAGGGATTCTTACATTACGTGAGGCACAGCCATTAAAAATCTCAGCGTACTTCTTCTTTCCATGTGAATTGAAAAAAGTTAATCAGGCATAGAGAAATTGGAAGGAGGGCACAAGGGTGTTTTTGTAAAATTACATCAGCTCATATCACATTAAATATTATAATATTATATTTCTAATCACTTTCTTAATAATAAAAAAAAACTTACCAAACACAATAAATTTATATTATAATATATTTTTCATATAAAATAATAATTTTCTATACAATTTTACTTTTTCCGTAATCCAACAATACTCAAATCAAACGTCCCCTAAGGGAAAAGATTGACTTTGGTCATTAACCTTTTGGTTTTGGACCATATTCGTATTTGGTTTAAATTTTTTCGGGTTGATTTCATTCACCAACCTTTTGGATATTGTTCAATTTTAATTTGTTGCATTATTTTTAATATTAAAAAGGTTATTTGACTTTTTTAATATTAAAAGACATTTTAATTAAAAATTAAAATTAAAAGGAAACTCAATAAAAAAAAAAGATGTTCAAATCCAGTTACAATAACCCCTATGAGATCATCGACAATTCCCGAAACTGTCAATAACCTTTCCAGGAATAGTCTAGAATCGGGACCTTACTGATCTCTCTTTTCTCATATCTAGAGTTTCTCCATTTGTAAAACAGTAAAAACAATTTCTTGTTAAATATATAATTTTTAGTAGTAAAGAAGCGAAACCACCTTCCTTAATAATAAATTTATTGTACATGAATAAAGTTGAATAATATTTAAAAAGGTTTTTAACTAGAATCTATCAAAAAAGATTTAGGTCAAACATGAAGATGGTCGGTCCAAAAAGTCGAAGACCAAAACTAATTTTTTTCCTGATCTGTAAAAATTTACCCCATCTGATAGATATCAAATGAAATTTAGCCCAATCGTCTCCATTTCACATCACTTCAACCAACATCTCCACCCTGAAACCTTTAACATTCGCTACTCTGAACTCCTCCTCCTCCTCCTCCTCCTCGTCATTGACCTAGAACCATCGAGTTTGATTGAGAGCATTGATTTGGATTCAGTTGCTCTTGAACAACGCCGTTGGGTCTGAGTCAATGACGAAGAGGAGGAACTGTTTAGGGAAGAAAAAGTGATGTTTGGTGTCAGAGATACGGGTTGAGCCAACAAAGGTAAGGGTGGACTTGGTGGGAGACGAAGAGGGAAGAGAGGAAGCGAGTCGCGAGCATCCAATTATCACTCAGAATTAGATGGAATTGGGAAAGATCTAGACAACTTATTCTTTTTTTTTTTTATATATATTTACGTTAAATATTTATTTAAAAATGTCATCAAGAAAAAAATATTACATTACATCTGGTCTGTAATTATTTCAAAATGTTAATTTTAGTGACCGGAATTCTATTTGATATGAGTCGAAAAGTTTGTTCTACTACTCGTTATAATTGAAGAATAATTGTGTTAAAAGTTGAGGGGGTCGTGATGGATATGTTTGACCGTTACACAACCTCATTTAGGCTTAATTTATTTGTAAGTAAGGTTTCTCATATTATATATTCGGAGATTTTAAGGTTCTTTTCACCAAGTGACTGTTACCAATCTTCGCACCTCTTTTTCACCAGTCTTTTATTTTAGTGGATTCGCTTCTCCTCTACTAGTGATTTTTCCCGTCATGGATTTTACCATGTTAAATCTCTGCGTTATTTTTCTTCTTTGTTGCATATTTGCTCTCGCCTTGTCTTCACAGATAAGATGATTAAGAGGATGACCCTGTCTTAAATAGAATTTCTCTATTTAGAGTTTTATGAATGAAAAAAAAATCTATAATTTGAAGAGCATTACTTCTTAGTGGCTTGACTTGCCTTGAATTTGATTAATTGGAGTTTGTCGGCTGATCACCGGATGACACTGATGAAATAAAAGGGTGACCCTCTCCGAGAAAGAGTGTTTGGTACACCAACACGGCCGATCTTGGATTCTATTCTCACGAGTTGACCTGCCGTACCCTTTTAAACTCTTCTTCCCTGGATTCCGTCTTAAGAGAAGGGGACATAACTAATGGGCCTGAGAACTGGACGGTTCGAGATGGGCCTAGCCCAATATGCATGCTCGGAGCAATCACGCTCCGACCCTCCGCAAGCCCATATAAAAAACCCCATCGGACCTCACTTCGTCATCTGGTCGAAACCCTAAATTCCTCCCCGATCAGATCCACCTCAGGCAGCTCGGTCGACTCTTGATCGACTATCGACCAACATGGTGAGTTTCTGATCTCTAGCTGCGCGTTCTTCTTGTGAAGCAAACAGGAATTTGATCGGCTGCTTTGTTGCAGGCGGATGTGGAAGCAGGAGATTTGGCCGTCCCGGGACAGCCGAAGAAGAGGACGTTCAAGAAGTTCAGCTTTAGGGGCGTCGACCTGGATGCTCTTCTCGATATGTCCAGCGACGAGCTCGTCAAGCTCTTCAACGCCCGAGCTCGGAGAAGGTATGGGATCCTGCATTCGTGCTATTGCAGGCAGTGAATTATGTTTTCTGGATGATCAGTATACGTCGTGATTTACCTCTCGTTGTAATTTGGTTCTCGCGTCCGTCTCTTTTATGCATCTCGGCTTCTGCAAAATTTCCACATCGCTTTGTTTCAGTTAACTCGACTCGACTTTGGATCATATTTGGAATTTGGAACTAGAATTCTAATTCCTTTTTAATGGGGATGAGTTTTCAGGTTTCAGAGAGGTTTGAAGAGAAAGCCAATGGCTTTGATCAAGAAACTGAGGAAGGCGGTATGTCATTTTTTGATCACGCTCCTTAATAGTCTTAAATATTGTGGCTTGAAAAGCAACATATGTAGAAATCCATAACGCTGCTGACTTTTCAAAGTCACTGTTATACTTGTCATGGATTGTGTAGTTATTAGCTTGATGCTTTTGGGTGATCTATTTTGCTGTCCTCTGTCAATGGGAGCATGTCTTAGGGAGATGAAAATATGCCTGCTGTTTTGAAATCAACCATCAATTTCCTAATGATGATGATGATGGTGTTGCGGATTAATATTGTATAGTGGAAAAGCCTAGTACAAGGAGCAAAAGACATGCATAATATGATGTTTCTTATGAATGCATTTCACGTTCAAGTTTTAAATAAGATATTTCGTAATCAAATTCATAGTTGCGTTCCTGCAGTGGCAATCAACCATCCTGTCACTGTCGGTGGTATGAGGCACTGGAGAATAAGTGCAAAGTATGATGATTTCTTTCTTTTAAAAGTTGGTGCATTATAGGTTTAGTATTTATAGCTTTCAGTGGGAGTTTTAGGTTCTTGAGGCTTATAACATGTGGATAGAAGTGACATGTTCAACGTGGCCATTTATGTCCAAGCCTTCATTGATTTTCCTGTTTTGATGCTGCAATAGAAAAGGGAGGCCCCTCCTGGTGAGAAGCCTGAGCCGGTCAGGACCCACCTACGGAACATGATCATCGTTCCTGAAATGATTGGAAGCATCATTGGGGTTTACAACGGCAAAACCTTCAATCAAGTTGAGATCAAGCCTGAAATGATCGGTCACTATCTTGCAGAATTTTCCATCAGCTACAAGCCTGTCAAACACGGGAGGCCTGGCATTGGTGCCACCCACTCCTCTCGGTTCATCCCCCTCAAGTGAATCATGATGTTTTTGGCTCGAGTTGGTTAGTCCGTTTTGTCATTTCTTTGACCAGTCTTCCGGATCTTGGAATTTAGCTTGCTATGCTTTTGAAAGAGTACTGATGCACTCGACATTTTCATAAGTACCTTTGCTTTCGAAAGAGTACTGGCTTTCTCATTTTTGATTCTAACGGTGAAGAGTTGGCCTAGAATCAGATTTATGTTTCCACGTCGTCTCGGAGTTCCATAGTTAGGATTTACTCCACGCAGGAGGGTGAAATGAATCACGGAAAGGACACAAAAGTTATGGAATCAAAACCCGGATTGAACATTTTTACAATCTTTCTACAGAAAACATCACAAGTAAATACTAAGTTATGCCACTTTGTAAAGTTATATTTCTTGGAATGCACATGGAAAGAGAACCCGAAGCTGACTACTAGACTCCCAATTCATGGGAAGGATGGGCGTTTTAAATGGTTACTGTTTTAGTTAATGCGGCCTCCAATCCTATCAACCTCTGCTGGAGGAGAGTTAACAGATCATAGAAGAACACGAACAGATGAGCTTTGATGTTTTATGTATTCCTTGGTTACCTCCCTTTCGGGTTTGCAATCTGCGAGGAGATCTCAGCGGAGTTTCCGTCCTCCAGGGGCTGGCGTGCCTTGTGCTTGCAGCCAAGGCTGAGGTTGCTGGCATTGAGCCTGACAGTGTTGTTGACCAGGCTGATATCATCGAAGTCACTGGTCCTTTCCCTCGTGGAATGGGCCAGGCCGTCGGCGTTCTCCTGCAGCTGGAGGGCAAACTCAAGATTCCAGAGGACATCCCCCATGGAGGGTCGGTCTATTCCAGACTCGGACAGGCACTTCTGTGCTGTGTTGGTGAACTTCTTGAGGCACTCAGGGTCGATCTTGCCCTTGATGTAGGGGTTGATGATGCCCTCGGGGGTGCCCTTCCTCTGGCAGTGCAGAGCCCAGTCGGCGAGGCTCACCTGCTCCTTGGGGAGATTCGGGTTCAAGGCTGGCTGGGCACACAGGGCCTCGAAGTGGACGACTCCGAAAGAGTAGACATCGGACTTCTCCATCAGCTGTTGTCTCCGGAAGTACTCCGGATCCAGGTACCCGAAGCTTCCCTTCACCACAGTGCTAACGTGCCACTTATCCATGTTCGGCCCTGTCTTGGAGAGTCCAAAGGCAGACACCTTGGCTACCCAGTTCTCGTCCAAGAGAATGTTGGTGGTCTTAACATCCCTATGAATGATCGTGTACCTTGCTCCTGTGTGAAGGTGGTGGAGCCCTCTCGCAGCTCTGATGCAGATCTTGAGCCTCTGCTTCCGCTACAGTTGAGGATTGCTGCACTTGTAGATGTGCTCCCTGATCGTACCGCATGCCATGTAATCGTAGACCAGACACATCTCATTGTCTTCCTCGCAGTAGCTGATGATAGACACCAGATGCTTGTGCCTCAGCTTCGAGAGCATCTCGACCTCGGTCTGGAACTCGTGGACCCCTTGTTCGGATTGTAGGTTCGATCTCTTGATCGCGACCTTCATGGCCTTGTCGATGACTCCCTTGTAGACCTTCCCAAACCCTCCAACCCCGATGATGTTGGATTCATCGAAGTTCTTTGTGGCCTGCTTGATCTCAGCGAGTGAGAACCGGCAGCTGAGGCCCTGTGCCTCCGACCAGAGGTGGCTCATTACCGAGGTGTGGGATTTGCTGCCGCTCGTGTGGGAGAAACCGGAGATGGGAAGCCAACTGGTGGTGTGGGAGTCCACTCTCTGGACTCTCCTCTTCTTCATGTAGACCGATATGCAGATCGCCGCCATTGCCCCGAAGGCTGCTGTCCCACTGGCGGCCCCGCCAATCACGTGGATGTTGCTGCTAGAGGAGGAGAAGTCCTTGTTCTGGCTGGCCTGGGCGGCTGCCTCCGCCTGAGCCTTGAGGAGCATCTCTGATGGCTGCGGGTTGTGGCCAACAAGGTTCCCGGTCGGGTCGTTCATCTTGAAAATCTTCAACCCATTAAGAAGTGCATTGTAGAACTCGGACAGGGGGACCGCATCGACCGTAGGATGGAGGGCCAACGTGATCTGTTCATCGCCGGCTGCATCCGCAACATAGATGGCATAGTCCTTGTACACTGGCACCGATGAATGGGTGGCCCATCCGACGATGTCAGCTCCGGCCTGGGCCGTCTGGTTATTGATGTAGATATCGAAAACCCTCTGGTTTACCTTATCGGCCTGGTAATCGCAGAAGTGGAGCCTCGGTAGGAGGTAAAATTCCCATCAACCTGGAACTGCCAAGTCAGGTTGTAGTTCCTGTTGAGGTCGCCGTCATAACCCATGGACCTCGCCATGCTATAGGCGGGGCGATATCTTGGAGCATTCCATTGTAGTCGATCCCGGCCGAATTGTTTGCCAAGGTTGTGACCCCAGCATTTGCCCCATAGAGATAAGGTGTGTCATCGTACCAAGTCCTCAAAACCGAGTCATTTGTCGTAGCAATGTGCTGGCCACTGACATTCAACCGGTACATGGTCTGAAAGCTTGTGCTCTTGACATCGACCAACTGGTCCATCTGGGCAGAGCTGAACAGGTCCGGGATCGGGATTAACTCAATGCCATTGACAAAAGCGTACGACCCTCAGTGCTCCTTCAAGGGTGTGAACGTCACGTTGATGACACCAACGCTCGCCGGTTCGAGGGAGTACTCCTTCACGATATAAGCCTGTGTGAGGGCCCTGCCGGTCTCCGGTGCGCTGAAGTTCTTCAGGAGCCTGACTCCATTAGCAATCACATTGAAGTATGCATCGTCGGGGTCCAGGGAACTGTAAGTCGCCGGATAGAAATGGAGCCGGATCCAGTACCACTTATCGGCTTTTGCTGGGAGCATGTATGTTGCCTCTGTCGTGAAGATCCTCGTGGTCATGTAGGGGATGTCGGAGGGAAGGGACGGGTCCTGAAACGAGGCTGTCGAAGGGGTCGAGATCGAGGAGGTGAAGTACTTGGTGTCAGGCTCCCATTCCCGTCCGTCGGCATCCTTGCCCTTGTTGCTGGCTCCGCATGTGAGGACCAGCTTCGACTCTGCTCCGTGGACAAAGACCGGGGTCAAGACAAGGCAGAGTGACAGGCAGCAAAGCAACCTCCCCAGATTCTTGAGCATTATGATTTCTGCCAGGTAGAGGAATGAGGAAAACCGGAAAAACAGCGAAATTTCCCTTTTTTCATCGTACAGGAGAAACGAGTCTGGGAAAAGGAGGGGCAGGTTCTCTCGTCTTTTCACCGTACGCCACGGTGATATCAGGTCTCTCTAGGGAACTCTCTGTTCTGCTTCAACCGGTCGGCGAAATGTCCATGGCCGAATCAGAACGCAATCATCGGTGTCTGGATCTCACCTGGAGGATGAGACCAGGCAAGCGAACAGGAAAAAAAATATGACCTAAATGTTCTTGGTTTCCTTTGATGGTCAGCCTCTGTCTCTTCTTTTGGGGGTTTTCCCTAATCCTTGCTTCCCATTATTGGGAAACATCTGAGCCCAGATGCTAATCTGAGGACATGGAAGTAGTTAAGGATTTGACTGGTGTAGGACAGCTTCTGGAATTCCTAGGAAGCTCGAACAGCAACAGCTAAATTTAGCAACTCTGTTCCTACCATGTCTCTCTCTGTCTTGGAACTTCCTCGGAAAATCGGAAAAAACTGACGAACTGGTTTATGGGTGGACGGTGCGTTTGTCCATGAGCTTGGAAAACTTTAAAATATGATGTTGTCTCATTCCCATTAAACCACTTCTTTTGAGCTCTTTTTACGAGTTTTGTCCCGCTCGGACTGAATTCCTGCGTCCATCCCTGACTAACAGAATAATACCCTCCAAGCGTCGATAATGTTATCAGGAAAATGGAACAAGATTGTTTCTGCAGAAGTAGAAGTCACTAACAGATGATTTGGGAAAAAATTGAAGGGAAAATGAAGACAGAACCAGAGAATTATAAGAATGATCACTGTAAAGCTGATATCCATGAAGAACAACCCTCCAATGTTCCTTGCATAGATTGATAAATATGGTCCTGTTAGTAGTTTCTTCTGATATACTAGTCAGTGGATCCACATTTTATGTGGGCTGCTGGTGCATCAAGCTCGTTCGATTAGGTTAACTGTCCGCTCTCGAATTGAGGAACTTCTGGATTGCTTCTTCTCCCTAGCAGATGATGGAAAAGAAAATTTAAAAGAAAACAAAATCCATTGATTTCTGAGTGTCCTTCAGCTTGAAGTCAAGTTCCATGACATAAGAACCCATTGTCTCTTGCATAGGTAGCTGCGGTCCTTTTCACTGTCCTCACCACAGTTTACATCGGTCCCTGTCTCATCCATTTGACAACCGTTTGTTCTAAGTTCAAGCACAACCTCAGTAAAACCCAAACATAGCACATGTGCCCGGAAAGATTTTCTGGGAAACTGATGTTCCAAGAACTCAGGCGATGCATGAACGACAAGAAAGACCCGTCTCGATACGCTCCCCCGAGAATATTCTTTCACTAAATTTGTGGGGGAGGATGGCTGCTCGAATGTATCTGAACCCTCCAAAGATTAGTTCCTCGGCTAACTAAATTTGGCCTTATCAAAGACAATAGAAAGAGAGAGATTCCTAATAATAATAATGAGTGATATTATTAAGGGAGAGGGGGATGTGTGTGTGTGTGTTTGTGTATGTTAGGAATGAACGGTGGGGGCAGCGAAGAGGTCCTAAGGCCTTAACTGCCTCTGTCTCCATTAATTCCACAGCTCCTCCTCTTTGAGTTGTCTTTGGTTCCTTCAAACCGAATCCTTCATCCACTCCCTACACCTTGTTTATAAGCCTCCAACCTGAGATCGCTTCTGAACTATCCACAGCGATCCGGCCTCCCCACAAGCCTGTCCGGCCAGGCGGCTGATTCGTTGCTGCCTCGGCCCCCACCGGAAAGTCATCAGAGTAGAGATATCGATAAAGATATATTCGTTGTTTCCTTCGGATTGTAGTTTTCCACGAGGAGATATGAGTAAGGATGTGTCGTCGTCGGTCTCATCTCATGAGTCGTCGGAATGCGAGGAGCTGGAGAGGATGCCCCTCGCGCCGCTGAGGTGGAAGAATGGCAAGAAGCGGCTCTCCAAGCAGCTGTCAATGTGCGAGACGCCCAGGGACATCGCCTGGGAGAGGCGGCGCCGCCAGATCTTAAGGCAGGAGAGGAGGAGAAACGGGCTGCAGGTGAATGACGGGGATGGTGCCATCACCGACGAGGACCTCAGCGAGCTCAAGGGATGCATTGAGCTCGGGTTCGGGTTCAAGGAGGAGGACGGGCAGCAGCTCTGCAACACCCTCCCGGCCCTCGACCTTTACTTTGCCGTTAACCGTCAGCTGTCACCGAGCCCCGTCTCGACCCCGCAGAGCCACGCATCCACCTCCTCCCTTGGAGGCCGGTCTTCCTCGTTTGGGAGCCCGAGGAGCGAGTCCGACACGTGGAAGATTTGTAACCCAGGTAAGATGTTCCATGCCATTTTCAAGGGAACAAGATAGAAGGAGAAGAGATCTAAAAACAAGACTAGTTTAACTATAAAGCAGTCAAATTGCATGAAATATGGTAATTATCTAATGCTAAACCTCCATAGATTTGACCTGGACATAAGCAATGCACCATGGACGAGGTAGACGAACATTATTCAATGCTGAAACTCGTATATCCTGTCCGAAAAGTAGAAAATTTCTACGATTCATCTAACCATACAAACAAGTCAGCAGGCGGTATACTACTAATTCCAGAACTGATTAAAACCGAATCTGTTGTTGCTTTGCTCGAACATGAACATTGAAGTATGCTAAGATATGAACATGAAACGGGCGTCATTGGAGACGCAGAATGTTTACACCCATTTGGGTTTGGGCACAGGAAGGATTATTCCATCTGGACAAGTGAAGCCGCTTGATCACAAACTTCTGCAACTGTTACTGTGTTGCTTTGTGTTGCAGGGGATGATCCCGAGCATGTGAAGACGAAGCTGAGGCACTGGGCGCAGGCTGTGGCTTGCTCGTTGATGCAGTCCAAGTGAGAAAGAAGAAGTTCAGGGGTGGCTTGGCTCTGTACAGAAACGGATTTTGATTTGTTCATGAAAACTGAACCGACAACGAATGGATGGAATAGAAAGGGGGGAAAAAAAAGAGAAGAGGCAGTAGCAAGCAGAGAGGAGAGGAGAGGAGACGAGATCAGGAGGCTTATTTAACTCTATAGGATTAATTAAAATTGTTTGATTGATGACAAGCTTTTGAATTTTCCTCTTTTGTTGCTTTATAATCAATGGCTGCAGCCGGAGGAAGATTTGGCATGTGGCCTTTCAGTGTAATTGTAAAAGCCAGTAGGGAGTCTATTGGTTTTGGAGTGGACGCAGTTTCTCTTAGAGGCAAAAATGTACCCTGCTGTTCCTCTTGCAATTGTCTCCCTTCATTCTTCCTTGCTCTCAATTCCCAGTCTTTGGTTGGGGTTGATGCTATGGACTTTCGGTTTTCGTACGGAGTCGAATGAGCCTGGTGGTGGTTTTATGCAGGTTTCCACACAGTTTAGCCAGTCGTATGTGCACATCTTGCTGTAGGCAATTGCAAAAGTTGGGGAACCACAAATAATACGACCGAGTTGCATTGGATCGGACAAAAATAAGTTTTGGCCGGAAGTCATGGATTCGCCATTAGTTACTTCTTTTGACGTCCTATGATTCAAGGATTGCTTTGCTAGTCAAGCAAGTTCGAATGTGGATCCTCGGAAGAGCATAAAAATCACTACGAAAAAAGGGAGATTTGGACTGGATTTCCGACTACTAAGGGACGGAAAATTCCATCTCCAAACGCTCAGGGACGAAAACATCCCTCTCTATGTCTTTGCAAAGCACTGGTGCATTCTTTCCTCAGTTGTACCTGGGAGCAGTGTGCAGATTCAGACCAAAAATGAGCTTCCTGGAGGCTGCATTGTTTGAAAAAGGCAGTTTGGATAGGGATAATTTCATTGGAAAACTGGCATGAGTCTGAATGAGAAATCGTTCTCATAAAATTAGAGAAAATTTGAGGGGCTAAAATCATGGAGTTTAATGTGTAATGGGTATTGGACTGAGAAGAACTCGTGAAGTGTTTTCGAGCTACCAGGGGTCAAGCAGAATGGCTAATAATGGATGCAAAATGACCGGGATCGATTTTGAAGATGGTTGTAGCCTTTAACAGGAGAATGTGGCATGGCAGGATCTAGCCATATCGAATCGAATTTGAACAGTTACGTTTTGGTTATGTTCCACTCGATATGCCATACAAGTAAATCCTCCGTGATAAAGTGGGTTGATCAGGAAAAAAATTCGCATCCCTGTACAAGCAACTCTTAGTAAGATGCAGAAACAAGAAGGTTGGCAATCCTTTCCAAAATACCCGGTCCAAGGCCAGTGATACATTACATGTTACTTAAAGGCAATTCTATGTTCACGGACTCGAAGTTGCAAAGGAGAACACAAGAACAGAAGATCACTGGACAGTGTCATGGGTACCGGCAGTCTGTTGTGGCATTCAGAGTTGAGAAGGATACTGGGATTCTCGGGAAAGCATGGGGCACATCATGCGGCCTACTTCAGAACCCGATCTTGGTTTCATCAATCTTCTTCTAGGTTGATCGAATCATTGAACTTGGCGTACAGAATCTTCTTCAACTCGGCCATCTGTGCTAGCACAGATTCCTTCTCCTCCTCCAACTTCTCCAAGTCCTTGGCGGTGACCTCCTTCATCTGTTCAATCCTCTCCTCAACTTCATCCTTTGACACATGGGCAAAGACCTCCCCAATCTGGAAGCGCACCACGTCCTCATCGGTGAGAATCAGCTCGTTGCTCGCGTCCTCGAGATTGTCGTTTTTCTCCTGAAAAATTTATCATTCAGTACAGGGGGCAAACGAGAATTGTGATATACCACATAGAACCAAAAGAGGGAGACGGTAATCAATCAATCCTTCTCAGTTGATAGCAGTTGTAAAGTCAGAGAAAATTCGAGATTTCACGTTTCTCTTCTAACCAATACAAACAGATGTGATCAACCGTCGTTTGATGACAAATCAGAGACAGTATCATATTGATCTGCAAAGAATCAAATTTTGTGATCCTTTCCAGATTACAACAATCGATCTTGACACATAACCTCAAATCCCAAATACAACAATTGAAACACACTAGTGATCTCTTGGTCTCCACCCAACACTGCCTCTCTATCAGGCAATTAGCTTCATTCAAAAGGCAGCTCAATCATCTGGTTAACTTATGACTGATAACACAACAAGAAGATATAGAAACAAAAACACAGCTCCAAATTCAATGTTTTCGGAGTACGGAGAATATCAAATTTCCGGATTAGCCCAGACATCAAAACAACGTTGATTCAGCAAAACAACAAGGAGAGTGTCAATAGCAGCGCTGCAATCCATTTCTTTATGATAGACCATAGAATCAGAAACAGATATTCGATATCGAGCCAAGAGATCAATGGAACCCTAATCTTCTCAACAATCAGGGAAATGCCTAGCGTCCAACCACCAGAAACCACGAGAAAATGAAGGCTAAGATCGCACCTTTTCAGCCTTAATCTCATCCTCCAGCTCGTGGAACCGATTGTTCAGCTTGGAGAATCTGTTGATGTTCTGCTGGTCTTCCCACGTGACCTCCGTTTCCGATCCCCCGCCCTTCAAAATATCAGCTCCTTAAGTATCAAATTAGTCAAACGGAAACCAGTAGAGCGGGAAAGAGATGGAGAGACACTCGGGATCTGTCAGGTTTCTCCGCCGGAGCATTACCTGTTGCATGTTCTCAGTTCCCGACCGGCGGAACAGACGATGGAGGAGGAGCAGCAGCAGCGATGGAGGCACGAGACGCAGTGTCAGCGAGCGCTCGTACGGACGGCTGTTCAGATAATTAAAGGTAGCTTAAGTTGGGCGGGCCTGCCATAATGGGCCTCAACCCATCCACCTATTTGGGCCTAGGATCCTTCTCATTACCTTACCTTTATTTTTATGCCAAGTGGAGAAAATCTTTAGTGAAGTAGTGGTGCCACATGAAATCGCCTATGTGGCATTTTTTCTTAGAGAAAAATATTAATATTTTTTGATATTATAATACTATGCTCAACCAAAAAAATGCCATCTACCTCCTATAATTTAACAAAATGCATGTAATTTCTCCTTTCAAGTAATGCCACGTCAGCTCTGCAACCGCTTCACCTGTGATTTTCTCCCACGAGTGGCCATCAACCCAGAACTAGGATACAGTAAGGCCGAGAGAAGAGGCAGGAGATTAAGAACAAGGTTAGTTTTGATACTTAACCTTGTGATCTATTCAATTTTCGTCATCAATCTTATACATATTTATCACAACTATCAGCGATAACTCAAAACCTCTAAATTCTAGATAAAAGTACGGTGTTATGTAACGTAGTCACACTTCATGTGGATGCAAGAGGAACGAACAAACTCATAGGCCTAAGTATAATAATTTGCTCGAATTTCTTTCTTTCTTATCTTGTGCTTGAATTTCGATGTTGTATCACTACGAGGAACGATTGCCTGAAATATATCTCAATCGAGATAATTCGGATAGCAAATTGCATCTTTTCGAGGGTAAGGTACCATATTTCGATACGATCAAACCTCTCAATATATAATTTTATTGATGAAGTAAGTACTCCCCTACATTATCTTCACTACAGGGACACTTTATTTTTCAACATTCATATATATATATATATATAAGATATATGTGTAAGCTTCTCCCATTTGCACTTTTAAAAGTTCAGCACTGGACGAACTGATAGTTAACGTTGAGGTGGCCCTGAGCATTGCCTTGCCCGTCGGTGTCGAGCGCACGGAAGACGTTCACGTCCAGGTCCAGCCCTCCGTTGCTGCACTGGTCCACTATCCTCACCACCGCCTGAGCTCCGGTCCTCGTGTTCGTCACCTGCATAATAACTCAAATCACATCATAGTATCTCTAAATTTTGAAATCGAAGTCAACTATGTTAAAACACGTATCTTGTTAAAACTTGTTCATATTTTTTCATTTCTTCTTATCTCTGTTAACACAAAATTATCTCAACGTGTCGAACTCATCAAAATGATCGAATAAAATGGCTCGAGAATTGGAGTCTGAATGAGCATGTTATAAATGATTGAATTCAGCTGCATGAACTTGTTTTCCTTTAAAACTGCTTCCGGGTACCGGTTCCCTTAGTTTCTTACCGAGAGCCTACCCATTCTTCATGGAGATTCACCCTAAACCCACCTTATCAAGTGTGTGCTTAGCGATTCAGGTTCTACCTTACACCGTGTACACCTTGACCTCGACCAGTTCAGTCCAAAATTTAAGCACGGAAGCCAAGACGAGGAGTGAATGTCATCACCGGTCACCGGTACCAAATGCAGAACCGGAAAATGTAATTGCCCTTTTAGTTATAAGCTCTCGCTTACCCTGAGGCATCTACCGCAGGCGGCCTGGCCTCGAGGCCCGACTGGGCCGCAGAAGGCTGTCCACCCGTGCTTCTTCCTCCACTCGAGCGGCTTGCTGGCATCCCACGTGGCACAGTACGCGCTCACGGCGTTCAGGTCCCAGTTGTGCTGCTGGGGGTTATACAGATGATACGTCGCCCGCACGTTGGAGGCACTCTGAGCGTAGGCGCCGCCGGCGAGAGCCACACAGAGCAGGACGGCCGCGAAAATGAAGTTGGATGACCTGGCCATCTTTTTGGTAAGCTCGATAGTTTGTATTGTGTCTTCGATGGGTTTCCCGGCTGAGCGAGTACGTGAGGATTTATAGGGAAGGGGATGAAGTGGAGTTTACCATATTGCCCTCGTAAGTGGTAAATTTCTACCGGTTGACTGGAGCAACGGCGTGTGGAATTAGCATTCTCGAAGGTGACATCCACGTATTCCCTTTTTTTTTTTTTTTAATTACATACCTTATTTATTGAAGGTTAAACAGTAATTAATTAAGATGCAACTTTTTCGATACGTAAGTGGTTCGTTGATTTTGATTGAAATGGTTTAGTGCTTGTTTTTCTTCAAATGAGTCATGAGTTTGAGCCTCATGGAAAGAAAAAAATTATAGAGGAAGGATTTTGCTCAATAGTGGAGCGATACACTCGAATATTGATTAATTTGAGTCCGTTAAATTTCTAAATATTAATCCTAGAAAAATATAAGTGACGGGACTTGTCACAATTAATACTTATTATCGACTTGTAATTAAGAGATTTTAAGTTTAATTCTCACCAGTAAAAATTTCATATATCCCTTTATTCCTTATTTATTTCATCCCTTTAAATTTATCTCTCCATTTTTCTATGATTAAAATTATAATTCATTCTAAATAAAATAGAGAAAAACCACCACTGGTCATGCTAGATCCTAAATTATTTTTTTTTTGGTCGCCAGCCACGGTATCCAAGCAGGCCCCACCAGCGGTGAGATGACATCTTTCAGCCAACCATACTTGACTAATCCGTTGGTCGCCCCGGGTCGCACGCCTGGCAATGGCGGGTGAGGCTCCCAAGAGGGGTGTCTGCGTACGTGAGGTCTCGAACCCGAGACCTCCTTAAGCGGCACCGAGCTGCTTACCACTCGGCCCAACCCCTCTTGGTATGCTAGATCCTAAATTGGTTAGCTCATTAATCACATTTATGCAAAAGTCACTTTGCAAAAAGTACAATGCAAGTTGTCCTACTGCTAATTGGCAAGAGATCCTTTAAGGCAATCACAGTAGACAAGTTACTATTTCTAATCTTAGAGTTAATTCCTTGCGTAGAACTTAGAAGCTAGCCTACCGGAAGTAGTTACATGGAACTGTGACAAGAGCTCTCCGAGGATATAGTTACAGATGATTTTATTTCATCTAGATACATCATATACACGTTATGGTTACACGATCGAAACGTATGATGGTCACGGTGCACTGTGACCAATTTGAATAAAAAGATGGAATAACAGTGGGTCGTTAATCTTTCATATCGCGAAAATATGTGATCGGTACACAGTCAGTTGTACATAAAATTAAAAAAATCTTATTAACAATATAAAGGATATTCACTTTTTTTAAAGGATTTTTCCAGCTATTTGTATAATTTTTTCTATTTCTTTGAAATTGAGTCATTTTTCACCTAAAAATTTAAGCCATTACGTAACGATATTTAATTCTTTTATAAACTCAAATTTATATTTTAACTCATATGATATTGGATTTAATTTTCAACATCTGTCTTCACATGACAACTTTGGGGGACTAACAATCACGAGGCAAGGCTTGTTCTTCTTTCGTCCTCGGGTTAGTCGGTTATTCTTCTATACTTGATAAGTTGACAATAGGCGGTATATATTTTCTTTTGGTCTCGGGCATAACTAACCACGAGTTCTGTACTCGGACTGACTTGGTGTGAGCCCACACGTAAACTCACTCTAATACTACATAAAATTTTCACCTGATCCCATAAGAGACCGCGTTCATTTTCACATAGAAGTATAAACTGATAGGTTGTGGCACTCGGTTCTCTCATATGAACCAGATTTATACATTAAACCAATCGATGCGGTATTAACTCATATGATATCTACAAATTCAATAAATTTTAATGCATTCAAATTCGAGCTTAACCGATCTCAATAACCATTTATTTCTCATGGATCTTGAACCTAATTAAAGGGACTGCTTTCAGGGAAGGCCACTGTCCGACCGATCAGTACAAAGGAGATAAGGCTTTGAAGAGTCGGTCAAGAATGGACAGCCGATCCATGCTATGTGGCGTCTCGTCCGTCCGGGCGGGAAGGACGCTGGCTCCATCACGTATTTGCTAGAACTTGGAAAGATCGATCCTAGTAGTCGTTAATTGAATCGTGACGCGTGGATATAAATCTTTATCCACAGTCATTCATTCATCTGTGATGTCCAATGGTAAGTGTCGTGGCGTGGACTTCTTGTATCAATATATATCAAGGATTCAGTCGTATTCCTTTATTTATCTTTTCATAACTGCTTATCTCTTTTTTGTGTATCAGTGTCACCGCAACACACAAAAAACAATAAAATTTAAGTATTTTAAAGATTTTTTTTTTTCATACAACCCTAAAAATAAAAAACCAACAGGAGAAACTTAATTTGTTGATGTCATGACCGTGCGTAATATATAAATATGGTTTCGTGGTAACACTATTACATAATTGACTTTCTTCTGTGGTCGGGCAAACCTAGGGGGAGATATGTATCACTTCTCACCACGTAATATTATTTACATGACAATACCAACAAATAAAGACTCGATCAATTGACGAATAATCTCTTACCCTAAAAAATCTTCAAGAATTAAATTTTATTGGTTTGGGTCACAACACAGTTCTGCCTCGTAGTAATACCATTTCGTAAAATACTTTTCTTCAAATCTAGAAGCCAGATATACCAACTCTTACGGTGTCTATCACTTGTGTAGACTGATTCAAATAAAGGATCTATCGAGGATAGTATATCTGGAAAAATTCCTTGAGAATAATAATTATTTAAGCGGTTGGAATTTTTGACAAACGTCAGTGAATTTCGTCATATCCACAAGACCGCCGGTCCACGATTGCAATCGATCTGTCCCCACCCTCCTCTTTTCCATAGGTGTAGACTAACTAGTTGCGCGTCGCATCGCAGAGAACAACGATCAACCTAATTAGGAAAAATCGTTTTTGGTCAATATGGACCGATGAAGATAATGTATATTCTCTCTCTGTCTATGCTGTCCGATGATATTCAGACATTTCAATGGATTATAATTATGAAAAATGACAGTGAAAGTCATATATATTTATCATTTTTTGTAATTGAGTCCTATAAGTTTAAAAATGATTAATTCAGTCCTATAAGATCAATTTTATTACACTTTCAGTCCGAATTGTCACCGTTCCGTTAATTGAACTGTTGATAGCGTGAAGTCCACGTTAGCAAAATAGTAACGATTCGGACTTAAGGTTAACAGAACTGATGTTATAGGACTGGATTAGCCATTTTCAAATTTATATGACTCAATTGCTAGAAATGATAAATATATAGGACTTCTACTGTAATTATCCGGTTATAATTAGTTCAAACATAGGCTCAATCGGTCCTCAAGGGGCAAAATTCTTTCTTATGGTAATTTTTTTCGCATTCGCAGTACTCAACCCGTATCAATGAGCTATGATATTATTGAGGATTGAATCATGCGTCGGACAAGAAATAAAAAGAATCCCAATGTATGAGATGTTGACTTTCCCAAAATTAAAATTTAAAGACAAATACTCGACTCGTGGTGATCAGTAAAAAGTCGGGCCAACATTGGAAGGAAAAAATCCACCTGGTCATCGCCTCTCCCCTGATTCAACTATTGTTAGGTATAGGGCCAGTAACTATAGTTTCGTTGGATTAGACGTTGCTCTGCTTGGTTTGCAAAATAATTTCCCCCATTTGACGCGTATTAACGGTATCACTAAGTGATAGCTCCTGTACTGTTTATATGGTAATATTAATAAATAAAATTAAGTTATTTCTATTTTCAATTTTAGAATTTTATTAAAAAACCTTAATAATATTTAAATTTTATTAATTTGTATTATTATATAAAACACTGTCATATGATCACATCATTTCATAAAAAGTGTAAATATAAGCAATAAAGATGCTCTGTGCGAGGTTGCGCGAACATTTCAACTTTTACGGCTTCTACTTTTACTAGTAATCATATATATATATATATATATATATATTTGTGAGACTAGTTCAAGTAAAGAAAGATTTGAAAAGGATAATCTGGAGAAAATTTTTCTTCTGGAATAACAGTTTTTTAAATATTTCTTAATATATAGATGGAATAGGTAAGTTTATAAATAGTAAAAGGAAGATGGAATAAAAGATGCACACGAAGTTTTAGATTGAACGTAGGACCTTTAGGTCACAGACGAGCGTAGCTCCAACTGTACTAAATGTACTTTTATTAGCGATATTTTATAGGTATTCCGGAAATAAAATATTTGATAATAAGATCATATCGATCAAGTAGGATAGTCAATATCTCTAGGATTTTCTCATATCAAATTTGATATTGTAGATGATATTCTCAATTATCGATTTCCCACTTTATTTTATTTCAGTGCCTACAAGTAGGCGAGTCATTTTATATAGTTTTTGAGTCAAACATTTCTTCTAATAAAGTTAGACTCTCGTGGTTTCGATTCTAAACCACCACCACCACCACCACATTTATTTCTTTCGATATTTCTGCTATTTTCATCTCTCATAAAATATATAAAATTTATCAGTTTTCTCAATTATCTATTTTAATTTTTTTTGGGTTGGGGGTGGGGTGGCAGTGGCGGCGGCGGCTTTTGACAAATGTGAATGAATTTGAATTTCATCTCGGCGAGACTGACGGTCCACGATTGGCATCCACATCAAGTTGCCTAATAAAAAATCGATGTTGGTCAAGATATCGATCAATACATGATATTTTCTATTTCCAGTCTCCACCTCCTAATGTCCACAATAGTTAATCAGTCATAATTAATTCAGACTTGAGCAGACAAGTACGTAAATCATCTCAAAATTTTTCACAAGATATATACAAAATTGGTATCATATCCATCCAAAAAGATATAATATTTTAAGTGTTAGTACCTAATTTTTTTTGTCTCACAAGATTCGATTTATTATTCGTCCAATGTTGGATAAAATCCTCAATGCCTGCCCCGGCATGAAAACATGATCTACATATGTTACGTGCCATTACGGGCCCAGTATCAACGATCAGCCTTGAGCTAAGCATTTCTCCTCTGTATTCAGATAGGGAAGGATAACTGACCACGAGACAAGTTTTTTCTTCTGCCCTTGGAATAACAGCTTAGAGTCGGTTCATTGCTATAAACCATATATCTTTCTTCCACTTCTTTTACATATACATCAGATGCTGACACGGGTTACATATGAAATTATTAGTCGTATAATCGAATATAAAAAATTTATTATATTTAAATAAAATTCTTAATTTTCATAGCAGTATAATCATAATGAGGTCAATTTTTTTCTAAAACTTATAAATTAATAAATTTTATAACTAACACCACTTTATAACACTTTTCAAAATTAACACCGATATATATACTCATTTTTCATAATTCCCAAAACACCTCCTCATTTTTTTCCAATCTGCCGCTTCTTCTTCCTCCCCGCCCGTCGAACAGAAGCCCCACACCCCCGCCTGTCGAATAGGAGCCCGACGATGACGAACGCTCGATGCCCAAAGCCTGACGCTCCATCGTTTCAGCACCCGATGCTCGTTGTTGCCGGAAGCTCCGGTGCTCCAGCGCCCCCCGACACCCCCGACGCTCCGGTGCCCGACGCTCATCATTGTCCGACGCTGGCCGTCGTCCAACGCTCGCCGTCGCCCTACTCTGCTCCCATGACCTACAATGGCAAAAATGATATTTTACATAAAATAGTGCTGTTTTTAAAAAACAATACAAAGTGGTGCTATGCATGAGAGATGAAGAGGAGATGGGCTAAATTTGCCTATTAACACAATCATAATTAGATAAAAGTAAATATATAGTCAGAAAAAAATAAACTAATGAGTGATTATAGAGAATTTAAGTGGTAATTATAGTTTTAAGGATGATTTTTGATTTTTTTTTTGGTTAAACCCTTTTTTTTAAAATTTATATTAGATTTATTTTATCAAAATGAGATCACGTATATATATTATATAATAACAAGTCCTATAATATTATGAACTTTTTGTTACCAGGAAAAATAAGTCCTATAATATTCATTTCAATAACAAACCACAAATCAAACATTTTTTTTTTTTTATCTCTTGCTTACCTGGTTGCGAAGTCCACGTTTAGATCTAGCGAGGTGTGAAAGGACAAGTGGGGTTAACCCACGCGCCTATTTTATTTAGACGAGTGACGTCTGACATGCGGTTGAGATTTATTTGAACGCTAGATCATAAATTTAAGTTCTGGAGCTATGCGGGGTCCTCTTGCATCAATTTAAGGAACCGTCTCGAAAATCTATAATACATAGGATCGATTTTCTGATGGAACAAAACACCGATTTGATGGTACGTGTGATTGAGATCGTGTGGGGGACTCATGGAGATTTCGAGTGAGAGAGCAACGGAGCGTACTTGGATAGTGATGAAAAATCAGCTGTGGAACGTATCAATTTCATCAATAGATATGGAAATAATGAGATTGAAGTCGATTTTTAACGAGCTAAAAAACTTCTTTCTAACACACATACTACCAGGAGAAAAAAATTCAATATTTTCGGAGTACGGAGAACGTCAAATTTCCAGCACAGGCAGACACCAAAACAACGAGGAGAGTGACAATAGCAGCGTAGCAATTCATTTCTTTATGGTAGACCACAGAATCAGCAGCAGATATTCAGTATCGAGCCAGGAGATCAATGGAACCCTAATTTTCTCAATAATCAGGGAAAAGCCCAGCGTCCAACCACCAGAAACCACGAGACAGTGAAGGCTAAGATCGCACATTTTCGGCCTTAATCTCATCCTCCAGCTCGTGGAACCGATTGTTCAGCTTGCAGAATCTGTTGATGTTCTGCTGGTCTTCCCACGTGACCTCCGTTTCCGATCCCCCGCCCTTCAAAATATCAGCTCCTTAAGTATCAAATTAGCCAAACGGAAACCAGTAGAGAGGGAAAGAGATGAAGAGACACTCGGGATCCGTCAGGTTTCTCGGCCAGAGCATTACCTGTTGCATGTTCTCAGTTCCCGACCGGCGAAACAGACGATGAAGGAGCAGCAGCAGTAGCAGCGATGGAGGCAGGAGACGCAGTGTCAGCGGGTGCTCCTACGGACGGCTGTTCAGATAATAAAGGTTGCTTAAGTTGGGCGGGCCTGCCATAATGGGCCTCAACCCATCGACCTATTTGGGCCCAGGATCCTTCTCATTACTTTTCCTTTAATTTTATGCCAACAATAGGCGAGAAAGTCTTAGATGGAGCGGTTGTTCCGTATAGAAAAATATCGATGCCTTTTGATATTGTAAAAGGCCCGCTCAATCCAAAACTGCCATCCGTCTCCTATAATTTAACACAATACATGTAATCTCTTCTCATGAGTAATGCCATGTCAACTCTACATCTGCTTCGCCTGATATTTTCTCCCACGAGTGGCCTTCAGCCCAGAACTAGGTATAGTAAAGGCCAAGAGAAGAGGCAGGAAATTAAGAAAAAGGCCAATTTGATACTTGACCTTCTGATTTATTCAATTCTTATCATCCATCTTACACACATTTATCAAAACTATCAACAATAACTCAAAACCTCTAGATTCTAGATAAAAGGACGGTGTTACCTAACGTAGTCACACTCCATGCGGATGCACGAGGAATGAACAAACTCATAGGCCTAAGTATAATAATTTGCTCGAATTTCTTTCTTTCTTATTTCGTGCTTGAATTTCGATGTTGTGTCACTGTGAGGAACAATTGCCTGAAACACATCTCAATCGAGATAATTCAGATAGCAAATCGCATCTTTTCGGAGACAACGTACCATATTTCAATACGATCAAACCTCTCAATATATAGTTTTATTGATGAAGTAAGTACTCCCCCACATTATCTTCATCACAGGGACACTTTATTTTTCAACACTCATATATATAAGATATATGTATAAGCTTCTCTCATTTGCACTTTAAAAGTTCAGCACGGGACGAACTGATAGTTAACGTTGAGGTGGCCCTGAGCATAGCCTTGCCCGTCGGTGTCGATCGCACGGAAGGGGCTCACGTCCAGGTCCAGCCCTCCGTTGCTGCACTGGTCCACTATCCTCACCACCGTCTGAGCTCCGGTCCTCGTGTTCGTTACCTGCACAATAATTCAATCACGCCATCAATTTTTATGGTACCTGATCGATTCCGGAATTTTGAATCAAAACCCGATCTTGTTAAATCTAATGACCCTACCCCACCCCGAACATGTGTCCCGTCAAAGCTTGTCCATTATTTTTTTTCCTTCTGTTATTAATGCGAAATCTTGACATGATGAACCATCAAATATGAATAATTATCATGTCAAATGATAGGTCATCCAATTACAGGTACAACAGTACAAATAACTCGATAACCAGAGTACAAACGAGTAAGTTATAAATGATTGAAGTTAACTGTATGAACTGATTTCGTTTATAATCGGTTCCGGGCATCGACTCCCTTGATTTCTTATCCATAACCTAGATTTCATGAAGATTTATCCCGAAACTACCTATGCCCTGCACACACCCCACCTCGGCCGGGTAGGTCCAAAATTTAAACTCGGAAACCAAAACGAGTGAATACATAACATCACTGGCTATCGGCACCATAATGCAGAACCAGAAAATGCAAATTGCCCTTTCAGTTATAAGCTCTCGCTTACCCTGAGGCACTTGCCGCAGGCGGCCTGGCCTCGAGGCCCGACCGGGCCACAGAAGGCAGTCCAGCCGTACTTCTTCCTCCACTCGAGCGGCTTGCTCGCATCCCACGTGGAGCAGTACGCGCTCACGGCGTTCAGGTCCCAGTTGTGCTGCTGGGGGTTGTACAGGTGGTACGTCGCCCGCACGTTGGAGGCACTCTGAGCGTAGGCGCCGCCGGCGAGAGCCACACAGACCAGGACGGCAGAGAAAACGAAGTTGAATGACCTCGCCATTTTGATGGTTTGTTTTGTGTCTTGCGATGGGTTTCCTGGCTGAGCGAGGACGGGAGAATTTATAGGGAAGGGAATAAGTAGAGTTTACCATATTGCCCTCGTAAGCGGTAGATTTCTACCAACTGCGTGTTGAATTAGCATTCTCCAAGGTGACATCCACGTGTTCTTTTTTTTTTTTTTTTTTCTTTTTAATTACATTGCTTATGGTTAAACAGTAATTCATTAAGATGCAACATTTTCCATACGTACGTAAGTGATCGGTTGATTGAAATGCTTTATCGGTTTTCCCCCCTCAAATAAGTCATAAATTTGAGACTCACGAAGGAAAACAAATTATACGAGAAGAATTTTACTCGTTAATAGAGAGATAGACTTGAAAATTATTTAATTTAAATATGTTAAAATTTTAGATATCTGTCCTAGAAATATCTAAGTGACAGGACTTGTTATAGTTATTACCTGTCATCGATCAACTTGAGACTGAGAGATTTTGAATTTAATTCTTACCAGTGAAAGCCTCTCGTATCCCTTATTTCCTATTTATTCTGTTCCTTTTAAACTTACACGACTTCTTTATACATGAAAAAATTGCCAGCTCCCCATTGTTCCATGATTAAAATTACAATCCATTCTAAATAAAAAACAGAGAAAACACACCATTTATCGTTTAGCCACGGGCCAGGGTAGATGCTAAATTGGTTAGCTCATTAATCACATCTACGCAAAAGTCAGTTTATAAAAAGTACAATGCAGGCCGTCCTACTGCTTATTTACATTTGATTCTTCAAGGCAATCACAGTAAACACGGTACGCTGTTTCAATCTTGGAGTTAATTCTTTGTAATAGAAGCTAGCCCTACTCGGAAGCGTGTTCACGGCGGAACTATGACAAGAGCTCTAGGAGGACGGACTAGTTACATATACTTGATCTTCATAAACATCCATATACACATTCTAATAACATGATCGAAACGTATTACGGGCACGGTGCACCGTGACCAATTCGAATCAGAAGAAGTGAATAACGAACCCACAGTAATTCGATAATCTCTCAGCTGGCGATAAAATGTGCTCGGCACACTGCCGGTTGCAAGTAAACTATGGAATCTTGTCAACAATGTAAAGAATATTCACTTCTTTTTAGGATTTTTTTTTCCAGTTGTGTGTATAAAATTTTGGCCAACAACAAAAGGAATCAATTTTCACTCAAAAATTTAAATTATTAGATAATAATACTTAATTTTTTATAAATTCAAGTACTTTAACCCCATTGATGTGTGATTAACCTTTAACACCGGCTCTCACGTGACATCTAATTTCAAGCCGGGCATTATTTCTTCTAGAAGGGAAACAAATAACCACGGGGTGAGTCTTCTTCTTCTTCTTCAATTCTTGGGCTAGTCGGTTATCTTTCTGTACTTGATAAACTAGTAATAAGCCATGCATTTTTCTTTTTTACATGGGTCTACAAGAGATGAAGTCTATTTTTGCCCAAAAATATAAATAATAGATTGTGGTACTCAGTTTTCTTATAAATATAAATTTATCGAATCAATGTGGCATTGACTCCTGTAATATCTAAAAATTCAATGAACCTCAATGTATTCATATTCGAGCCTAACCGGGTCCTAAGAATCGTTGGTTTATTTCTCATGGATTTTAAACCTGATTAAAAGGGATTTCAGTCAGCTTTCGGAGGAGGCCATCGTCCGATCAGTACAAGGGAGATAAGGGTTTGAAGAGTCAAGAATGGACAGCTGATCCATGCGCTGTGGCGTCTCGTCCGGGCGTGAAGGACGTTGGTCCCATCACGTATCTGCTAGAACTTGGAAAGATCGATCCTATTAGGAGTCATTAATTGAATTGTGACGCGTCCATGTATATCTTTGTCCACAGTCATTCATTTTGTGAGGTCCAATGGTAAGCGTCGTGGACTAGACTGCTGGGACCAATGTATTATGGATCCACTTTTCAATATCAAAAGTCTCGTATCCCTTTATTGATCTTTTCAAGACCGTGTACCTCTCCAACAGTCCGCAACGAAATGCTTAAAGTGAAGTGTTCAGGTACACGATCTGAGGTTGGAGCACGTCTTATATATAATGATATTATCATCTGACAGAGGTTACTTGATGATACCAACCAATAAAATTCAGACATTGTTAAGAATTTTTCATACAACCCTAAAAAAAAAAAATTGCAACATTAGAGGTAACTGAATTTGATCGGTTGATGTCACCATACAAAAGTACTGTCATATGATAATACCATTGCATACATAACTTTCCCGTGTGGTTCGGCAAATCTAGGAGAAGATATCCTATATCACATATCACCAAGTGGTGGTATTTATGTGGCAATACTGTCAAATAAAATCTAGCCACTTAACAAATAATGTCTTGCCATCAAAAAATAAAAAAACTAAAAGATCAAAAAATCATAAAAGATGTCTGAATTTTATTGGTTAGTATTAAAATATGATTCTACCTCACAGGGATACCGTTTCATACAGTACTTTTCTCCAGATCTGAAAGCTAAATATACCGACTCTTACAGCACTTGTCACTCTGTGTAGACTGGTTCAAATAAAGGATTTATCGAGGATGATATATCTGGAAAAAAAATCCTCGACAATAATTACTATTTGAATGGTTAGAATTTTTGACAAACGTTGGTGAATTTTTCATATCCACAAGACCGCCGGTCCACGATTGCAATCGATTCTCTCCCCCTCCTTTCCATAGTAGCAGAATAACTAACGCATCACAGAGAACGATTAGTCTAATCAAGAAAAATCGTCTCCGGTCAATATAGATTGATGAAAGATGAGGCATGCTTTTCGTGTTTCTACCGCCACATATCAAGACATTACAATGGCTTATAATTAGTTCCAAGGTAATCTCAGCCGGTCTTCTAAGGGTAAAATTCTTATAACGACAAAATTCTTTATATGCAAGACTGCAAGTCCTTAACATTATTTAGGAGAAAAGTTGTTTAACCATATCGATCAATCGGTATCAATGACCTGTGATATTATTGAGAATTGAATCCCATGTTGAACAATTAACGAAAAGAAACTCGATATATAAGATGTTGTCCCGTGGTTATTACAAAACAATAAGGGTGAAAAAAAATTACTTGACTCATGATCAGTAAATTGAGTATGAAAAAGAATATTCGACTCTCATCAATTATTTGTCCGAGGATGGAAGAAAAAGTCCATCTAGTCAGCTTTCCCATGTTCAAGTATGGGTAGCTAATTAGATATAGGATAGAGTATTCTATATAACAGATATAACTAGTGACAGTACTAAAGTGATGTCGTGATAAACTAATAAGATTCAACTATTTTAAGATTTTTTTTTTAAAAATCCTAAAACAAAACAAATATAACCCAAGAAAAAAACGGAATTGTATTAATTCATGATACTGTGTTGATATTGTCACGTTATATGACCGAAGATTTTCTCTAGATAGATGGCCGATATCTATAGGTCCTTTGGATATTTACTGTTCATTTTTAATCTTAAAACGTCTGAGACATTGCTCTACATGGTCTGTGCATGAACTCCCCCTCTTACACATAAATGGATGGGTTGATTTTGAAGATTTACAAAGTAGACAATCATGACTAAATATTGCATGCGATGGCTGGTTATTTAACTTCTTTTATGTCTATCTTAAGAGCATAGACCTCCCCTGATATAGAGAAAGTCTTTTATGTATCATTATCATCACATAATATCATGTAATAATGTCATATGACGATACCAACTGATAAAATTAAATTTTTTTAATTTTTATTAATTAGTATTATCATACGACTTTACCGTTACACAATAGCTAAACATAAAACACTAAAGATGCTTGATGCTTAATGTGAGGTCGCTGGGCAAAATTTTCATTGATTTCAACTTTTACGGCTTCTACTTTTACTAATAAACGCGCACACACACACGCACATCTGTGTGTGTGTATATATATATATATATATATATATAATATTTGTGAGACTAATTCAAATAGAGAAAGATTTGAAGAGGATAACCTGGGGAAAAAATTTTAGTTCTGGGTAGTATTTATTTAAATATTTTTGGGATTTTTGACAAATGTTAGTGAATTTCATCTCCGCGAGACCACGGGTCCACGATTGCCATCCACATGAATTTTTTTCGCATGCTGACATTTTCCGTGGAGAGAGCGATCCTTGTCTAGGGAAAAAAAAACCGATGTTGGTCAAGATATCGATCAAGACATGACATTCATCTTCTGTCTTCACTTCATGATATTCAGAACACTTAATAAATCATAATTATATTCAAAAGTTAAGCTTTTAGGTGATAATACCCTTTTTTATATCACATGATTCAATTTATTATTTATCCAACTTAGGATTAAATCCTCAAAATCCATGCTCATGCGACAACCAACTTGAAAAATAAAACAGTAAATGAAAAGTCGGGCTAGCTAGTGTGTTGGTGCTGTGGTGAATGATATGCACAAGCAACGTGCCCTTGGAAACCTAACATCAATAACTGACATCAAATTGTGAGCATTTCTCTTCCCTACTAGAGCACGAAAGATGAATTGAACACGAGATGAGTATTGTTTTTTCCTCTTCCTCGGACTGACAATTTAGAGTCGGGCTTTTTCTTCCTAGTCGATTCACTATATTTTTCGTCCTGTCTCAAACTTCTTTCATATCTAAATATATAAAAGATATCCACGAGTTCAATACTCGAGCTCAATAACCGGTTACGAGCTGAACGTATTTCTTCCGCTCTCGGGTTTCAGGTTACAAGCTCCATGCTTATACCCATCGAGGTGCGAGCTCATATCATAACGTACTCTAATAGAATATAAATTCTAAACCAAACCATAAGCAACTAGACTGATATTCATCTAAAAAAATTAAATTTTATAGGTGATGGAACGTGATTTTTCTTATACATTGACATTCAATTTATTCTCTGTCCGATATATAATTTGCACACGACACAATCGAAATTCGACGTACATTTGTATATAGGGAAGGCCGCCGGTGCGCGTCCGCTTACTCTCGCCTGCAGCATGGCAAGGAGCTCAATCGACACTCAGCCAAGCCCAGCCCACACTTAAAACCATACAACTCACTTACACAACGATCGATTTAGAAAGGAAGCCAGTCTCGTTAATCGGCATGCGTACTAAGTGAAAGGACATGTTGAATTAACCCACGTGCCCATTTAGACTATCGACGTCGGACGGCTGAGATTTATTTGAACGCCAGATAGTAAATTATTGTCCTCCTGGAGCAATGCGGGTCCTCATGCATCGATTTAAGGAGCTGTCTCGAAAATCTATAATACATAGGATCGATTTTCTGATGGAACAACGTGTGATCGCAATCTTGTGGGACTCTTGGAGATTTCGATTGAGAGACCGCAGCGGGGCATAGTTGTATGGTGATATGTATCGATTTCATAATAGATATGGAAATAGTGTGATTGAAACCGATTTTTAACCAGCCAAAAAACTTCTTTCTATCAGACATCCTACCAGGAGAAAAAAGGTTTTTTGATTCTTTATTTAGCTGTAAATCAATCTTGACTGATTCAGGTTTGAGAGTTACTCGGCCGACTAAATGTTAAAATTGTGTCAATTATGAATTTTAATCACTCATAAGATTTAAAGTAAAGAATTTTGTTAGAAAAATGTGTCATATCACCTCATTAACATGTGTCTATAAAAAGACAGTTACCAATATACACGTAATGAACTACAACAGAGATTCCAATGTTTTTGCTCGATTTAATCTCCAATATTTTCAATTTGTAGCATGGTTATTCAAAAGTTTAACGGGCCTGAAACATCCAATTCAAACGGGGTAGACTTATTAGGGGGTAAAACTCTCTCAAAGTGAGTATTTTCAATTCACAAGACTCCTCGACCGTGCATGATAGATAATTAGATATCAATTGATAATCACAAAGTATCGTTCCCATTTGTTATTCCCTCTGGTTCTACTAAACTTACCTCCATATTCGGTGGCCTTCATCTGAATAATATTCTATGTGCCCTGACGTCTCGAAAAGTGTCATTACAATTTCTAAAATTCATTCGACATAATGTTTGCTCTTTCCATTGTCATCCTAATTATTTCATTGTTAAGGACTTCCAAACGCATCCGGAGTTGTCGAGAGACCTAACTAAAAATGAATTGTATTGCTTCCACCCTATAAGCAGACAACCTAGTAGTCCTCGAGCTCTTCTCTTAAGCAATTTTTCCTAGTTCTATGTCATGAACTATCTACCATGACGAGGATCTCAATTCATCGCGGCGTTGGCGTGCTCCGTGTGGCGAAAGAAAAGTTAGCTCGCGATGGCTGCCTCACAAAGTCTTGGAGATGCCCCTCTCAAACTACGGCTCAATTTCAAACTTTAGGTTTCTGCAATCCCTAGTACCATGCCCTGCACCTCTTGGCATCTGCAGAACCTATCCTAGTCATGTCTTGTATTCTCTCTAATTTTGTCAGGATGACTGCTTGTGAAGTGAACCGCTGCTTAAGATTCTCCCTCTTTACATCTCGACTATCTTTGAGAATATTCTTCGGTAGCTATTCTTCCTCGTCTCATTTTCTCCACTGTGACTCTTCAATGTCATAACCTCTTGATCTTTGCAGTAAGATCCACGGAGCTCCCTCTTTTTGCTACACGCTGAAAAGCTCCATTAGTCTCTTGTTGCGAATCAAACCTACAAAATGCTCGAGGAGCTTTTCTTCTGACTACCGAAGCTCCTAATTCCAATGAGTGAACCAATTTGCTATCAGTACCCTTGGACTTTTTAGATCAATGTAATCCTCTTAACTTTCCATGGGAAATTGAAATATTACCTTCTTCTTTACAATATTTGACTGCAAACTTCTCCTCAATCTCCAATTTACCAGGTCATCAAATTTTATCAGGCTTGTCTGCTGACTCAGTAAAAGGATCGCAGTATAAAGCGGTTTAATTCTAACTTTCCAATAAACTCACCTTTAGACTCACGCTGGATTTCGCCAAATTTGGCCAGATGAGGGGTCCACTTTTCAGTACCCCCTTATCATTCCATAATTGCCCCTCTTTGCTTTCTTAGTTTGCTTAACAAAGGAGGGTATTTTCATAAAATTATGTTATTTTCTATCACATCAAATATTATATTATTATACTTCTAACTACTTTATGAAAATAATCTAACACACTTGTCAAATACAATAGTTTTGAATTGCAATATACTTTCCTTGGGAAAATTCCATCAATGGTACAAAAGTTTTGTAAACTTTCCTAACTAGTACAGCAAGGAATTTTTGTGCCTAATTGGTATAAGAAGTTTTAAAATTGTTCCCTCATAGTACACTATGTTAAATTTCATTTAACGCCGTTAATTTTTAGTGATGTGGTAGCTGATATAGACGTCATGCGTGTTTGTTTGGTAATGTATGGTGAAACATTTAATATTTTTCATTGAAATAGCATATAAAATGCATGAAAAATTCAAAAAATATTTTAAAACTCTCAAAAGCATGAAATATCAAGATCTTAAGTAAGCAAAATTTTTTAATTTATTTTAATCATTTATCAAATTTTACGAGAAAATTTAAATTTCAAAAAGTTTTAAAAGATTTTTCATGAACTTTTATATATTTTCTAATTTTTTTTCAAATATTTTGTATGCTTTTGCAATTTTTAAATTGTATGAATTATTTTTATATATTTTTAAAATTTTTATATGTTATTTCAATAGAAAATATTAAATTGGTTGTCACATCAACAAATAAGCATATATGAAGTCCAAATCAACTGTCATGTCAACAAAAATTAAGTGAATTAAATGAAATTTAATGAAATGTACTTCGAGGAAACACTTTTGAAACTTTTTGTAATAGTTAAGCACAAAATTTTATTTTTATACCAGTTAAGAACTTCTATAAAACTTTTCCTACCATTGGTGGAATCCCCCCCTACTTTCCTCCATTGCTGTGAATCCTAAAAGGGAGGTAAGGTGCTTCCTCGAACAATTGCTAGGGCCCATCTTTCCATTCTAGATCTTGAGATCTTTTTTGTGTTGAAGGTCAAAAGTAGTACAACTCTCCACCTAAACTACAAAAAATAGCACAAGTTATAACAAATTGGAGAAATAGCACCAAGTTGTGCTAATTGTCATGTTTACCCTGTATTTGTCCTTTTCCTCTTGTCCATCTTAAATGAAATCTCTTTTCCCTCTTCTATTTTCCCTCCAAAAACTTTCCCTCCCTCTCTAGCACCAAGTCTCTCTCCTTCCCGGCTTGCCCGAGCTGCCGAGCTGCCCGAGCTCCCGAGCTATCGAGCTACTAACCAAGTTGTTCGAGTTGCTGCTGCTCCTCCCTCCCCTCGGTGCTGAGCCCTGCTTCTTCTTCCCTGGTGTCAAGCCAAGCTGCCTGAGCTGCTACTCCTCCCTTCCGCCTCGGTGATGAGTAGAGCTGCCCGAGCTCCCCACCCCCCGGTGCCGAGCTGAATTGCTTCTGTTGCTTCCGTCCGTCCACCTTGCTGTCCCGGTAATGCCTAATAGTCCGGTAACCTTTGATGGTAGTTCCCCTTAGTTAGATTTCATTAGAAAGTCTATTTTCATTCTCAGTTAAATAGGTTTCAGTAAAGGAAAAATAAGTCCTAGTAGGAGAAAAAAAGGTCCCCAAGACCAATATCTTAGTCAGATTTCATTAGAAAGTCTATTTGCCTTCTCAGTTAAATAGATCCCGATAAGAGAAATATAGGTTTCGATAAGAGAAAAATAGATCCTGAAGACAAATTTCTTAGTCAAATTTCATTAGAAAGTCTATTTTTTATTCTTAGTTAAACAGGTTTCGGTAATGGGAAAATAGGTTCCGATAAGAGAAAAATAAGTTTCACTAAGAGAAAAATAAGTTTCACTAAGAAAAAAATAAGTTTCACTAAGAAAAAAATAGATCCTGAAAACCAATACCTTAGTCAGATTTCATTAGAAATTCTATTTTTCTTTTTAGTTAAATAGGTTTCGGTAAGGGAAAAATAGGTCCAAGTAAAAGAAAAATATGTCTCGGTAAGAGAAAAATAGATCCTGAAGACCAATACCTTAGTAAGATTTCATTAGAAGGAAGTGCAGATACTGTGGGTCGTATACCCATCCATCATCCAATTGTCCAAATAGTGTTGTGAACACAAATCAACCGATTTTGTCTAACAATTGTGATCACTCATCCAGTAATTGTCGATGCGATAACTGCCATCAAACAAGTCACTACAAGTAAAGATGTTCAATGAGAGTATGACTCCCTGATAGAGAAGAAGTAGACGTGTGACTTTGCTCTTATTTAACATTCGATCTTGCATGTATTTTCATTCTAAAATCAATGTATTTTAATGTTTCTAATGAAATTTGACTAAGGCATTGGCTTTCAGAACCTATTTCTCTCTTACTGGGACATATTTTTACCTTACTAGAATCTATTTAACTGAGAAGAAAAATGGAGTTTCTAATGAAATCTGACAAAGATATTGGTTTTTGAAACCTATTTTTCTCTTACCGAGACCTTTTTTTCTTATTGGGACATATTTTTCCTTTACCATGACCTATTTAATTGAGAAGAAGAATAGAGTTTGTCATGAAATCCGACTAAGGCATTGGTCTTCGGGAACTATTTTTCTCTTACCATGACCTATTTTTTCCTTACCGAGACCTATTTAACTGCAGAATTTTTAATGAAATCTGACCAAGACATTGGTCTTGGGACCTAATTTTCTCTTATCGGGACTTATATAACTGAGAATGAAAACAAAATTTCTAATAAAATCTGACTAGGGCATTAGTTTTTGAGACCTAATTTTCTCTTATTGGAACCTATATAACTGAGAATAAAAACAAAATTCCTAATGAAATCTGACTGAGGCATTGGTTTTCGAGACCTAAGTTCTCTTACCGCGATCTATCTAACTGAGAAAAAAATAAGGTTTTTAATGAAATGTGACTAAGGTATTGGTCTTCGTGACCCATTTATCTCTTTGTAACATCATTAAGCATGATAAATTTCCCAACAATTGTGTCTCAAAGTGTCAATGACCAGATCCAACACCCCCAAGCCATCACCCGGACGAGAGTTATGCAGGTATGTATTCGACTTGAGTGGCTACCAATAGATTCACATGTCACATAGCTATTTAACTCGATCAAACCCGTGTTGATTCTCATTTTTGAACAAATGCATTGATGCATGAGACTGACTCTTAGTTGCATTCGAGTGAAAGTTACCGGTCACTCTTGCAGCACTTCTAGAAGAGTTTAGGAAGGGTGTGAAACTATAAGCATGTATGCAGTTTCTGCAGGTGTAATATTACTGGAGATCCTCAGTGCAAACATAACCAAGCTACTTATCTGGTAGATATATAGTAAAAACAAAGGATCAATGGTTGGTAGCATTCCAAGATCAAAACAAGAGATCTCGATAAACTAAGCCCCGTGGCTTCTGAAACCGATGGAGGATCAAATGGCACAATCAAAAAACCCATAAAAGTTTAGAGAACAATAATGTATTTGTTCATGTAGTTTGCAAAGCCATGCTCATAAGTTAAAGAGTGGTATTCTCTTGCCCATTTGCCTTGAAGCCCTTTCATCTGCAATAAGTATCGGTCATGAAGAGGGATTGATCATTTTATAGTCGTGCTTCTTCCTCCGGCCTCGATGGTGGGCTTTCTAGTCTGAGAACGAGTTCTGACCAACCATTTCCATATTAGAATTTGGATATACAAGTTAGGAAACAAAGATTACGAGTATTACTAAGCTACACAGGTAGCTTTCAAGAACGCCGAATCAAAGAAATCATATGATGTCATGTGAGCACGAAACTAAACCATCAAAACCAGCAAAAACATTATAGCAACACAGCATCGGAATCTTTTTACCAAATTCAAACTCCAAAAACATGAAAACTATATTGTTTTGTTAGAGGTCGATGCGGCATATTTGTCAATGCATAGCAACAGTAATCTCTATCATCTTCCAATAAGCCATTTCTTTGCTGTAATGAAAGTGCATTTCTTTTCTCTAATACATTGTCCTCTAACATGTATATATCCATTCATAGATTTCTGCTAAACATAGTATTGTCGTGGACAAAAGGCACGAACTTTAAATACAATATTGACAATCGAACATGACAAAGTCGCAAAATCTTCAGCCTTAAGAACAAATTATATGGTTTAAATGAACGCAAAGGATATCAAATTATTGGAATTCAGAAAATGTACCTCTCAATTGACCTGCCCAGAACAAGATCCTCGAATCTTCTTCCTCCTCATTGAACTCGTCGTCGTACCCAAACTCCGCATCCCCATGATACCCGAGCTCACTCCCATAGCCAGACTTGTTACCCAGAGCATCCAAACTCCTGATTTGCCCACTGAAGCCGAACCCTGAGACACTCAGATTATCCTCCCTTTCCTTGTCCCTCCTCAAATTCTTTTCCTCACTTGCATCTGAACCCCCATCCCCATTCCTAAACAACTCTCCACTTGAGTCCGTGGCGCCGTCTGCCACTGGGAGGTCCGAGCAAGTGGCCTCGACAGAGCAGCACCGGCGGGTCCTACTACGGTCGCTGCTCCTCCTCGATACTGACCAGGAACCACAGCGCTGGTAGCTTCAGGCTCTTCAACCGAGATCTCAATGGCTCTAGGGAATTCACCCTCTTGGCTCACAAGACCGAGCCTCTCCTCGATGGCTCCGAGCAGATCCTCGCCATCGATGACGTCCTCCTTGCCTATTGCCAGACTGACGGCCATGAAGATGGGAGCATTTAGGGCTTGCTTGTTGAGAAGGAGAAGTGAAGGGAAGGGAATAGATCTCAATGGAGAGGATAGAGTGGAAATGAAGATGTCTAGGGCAGAAATTATGGGAGAGGTAAAGTTGGATTTTTTGGAAAAAGTCTAAAATTCCTTTGTAAGCTTGTGCTAGTTTTGTAAAATGATATAACTTGGTGTTAGTTGTAAAAGTAACTTTTTTAATAGTGCTAATTAAATTGTCACCCCATCTTTTTTCTCGTGGCACATTGCCTTCCAGTGATGCATGACCACTTTCAGTGAATAAAGAAGACATAAATGTTCAGAAAAAAAATAGGAGGAGGGCATAAAAGTAGTATGAAAAATTTCATCAACGAGATTGAGTCGGAGACTTTTAAGTCATAGGACAAGAGCGGTCAAACTCTTTTTCTCTTTTATGTTAACTCTGTGAAGAGACTAACTATTTACACGATTTTCGGGACTAGATGAAGAGAATTGTTCAAGTTTGACTTAATTAGTGTACTTGATTTAGTAATCTTTTCCTCCTGAATAAAACAGAGTCAAAATTAAATTGGTGGTTAAAATTCGAGTTTATTTCAAGAATACTATTACTTTTGTAGTATTTTGTAATGTAGGTCACATTTGAAGACCAACTGGATCTTAAAGATGAATCTCAAATGAAGAAATGAAACTAATTAGAAGAGTAATGCATTGGGATTGTGGCACCACCAATAGACAGAGGATAGGGATCGTAGTCCAAGGCAGCTCGGTAGCGAACTTGGGATATTTATTACTGAATTGAAGTCCATCATAAACAAAATATTTCTTGGCTGATTAAGAAGGATTTGGAGCTAAAAGGATTTTGATTGAACTCATCGAGAAAAGAGATAATGTTTCAAGATTGGAAGGAGCAAATTATATATTATAAAAATATACTCCAAGCACTATAAATAAGCAAGTTCTTCCATCCATCCAACATTCCATCCCACCATCAATTACTTGTAGAATTCTCTAGTTATTTTGCCACCAAAAAAATCAAGAAGCTTGGGATCACGAACGAAGAATGGGAGCACTTCAAGACGGCTCAAGGCTGAGAGATCAATTCAACTTATCTACAGTTTTTCTTGTCCGTTCTTTCTTTTTATTGATTCATGATGTATTTTGGTGGTTGTTTCTACTTTCACTATAAACGAATTCCCTAATTCTTATGGTAAGCAATGGAACTCCGTTCTACTTCCTAAATTTCTATCTTTTCTCTTATATGTGATTGATTACATTTGTGTTACTTATATTATTCTCGTGTTTAATGCTTTCTAATTCACAGACCACCAATTAAATCGAGTAGGAGAGACCGACAAACTTGAGAGACAGAGTCGAAATCACATCAGAGATAATATAATTTAGGATAATTTACGCCAAGAGATCGAGATTATTTGCGAGAAGAATTGAGAGATTATATCATCCTATGTATCCAAATTAGGGTTCTATCTCAATGGGTTTCTTAATATTAATTGCCTAGAGATAAAGTAATCATTGTCGTCCTAGAAATACGTTTTTGTTTAGCCGAGAGCTAGGCCAGGAGACGTAAAATCCTAGGATAGTAGCACCATAATCAATTGCATATAGAGATTATGTTTGGTTTAGAAGTATGATTGAGAGAAGTTGTAAGCCCTAGGTATAATATATCAATTAATTCTTCTAATTACTTTCAAATTACTTTTTTTATTATTTTCTTTAAATTTCTCATCTCTAATTTTGATTTTTCTAACTTGATTTGGTTGCTTGGTTTATTATTTAGATCTAACTAAACAAGATTTTCATGGGAATAATCTGTTTCTCATTCACTATATTACATAAACAATACGTATACTTAAGTGTCTTTCAATTATCAATTTTATCACAACAGTTTCTCTCATCCTCTCTCTCTCCCTTCTTGGTTGTGGCTACACTAGAAGTTTTCAAGCTCCACGTGATCTTCTCCCAAATTACCACTTCCCCACATCGGAACTTGATTTGTGCTTTTGTTGCTCCCGAGGTTTTGCATCGTAAACTTGGGCTGACGTCCGGTCACGCAAAGCACAGTTGTTATTTGGGGCACTGGAGCCTGCAGTCTAGGAGCTTCCTGTACTCATTTACTTCTCTTTACTTGTATATCCTGAACTTTTTATGTAACCGAAAAAAATCAAATCTTCTGTGAATTCGATAATGGACGAGAAATTATTAATTTTCATACTACCGTGTCAAAATTATTAAAAATAGATTTAGTACCGCAATATGTTCTTCAATATACGGTCAAAAGATCCAATGTTTGACTCTAAAGTTAGTTGGACTCGAACTCTGATGTATCTCCTTCTGTAACGTAGGAACTGGCTCCTTTTGAAGGAGGAAAGAACCGACAATCATTGACGGCCACAAGCTTTTAACATGCAAGGTCACGAATATTTGAAATTTCTCTTCAAATGTGAATATATCAGATAAATTAAATAATCAGTACTGATGCTGATCCCGTTAATATATATAACATTATCAAAAATCTAGTATATGGTTCAACAAACCGGTATTTGTCAAGACCCAAGACTAAAGGCCGCTTTTAGCAACTATTGCGTAATAGGGGATATGAACATAAGATCTCGATCTCACCGGATCACATGGACGTAAGATTTGGACCATTAGACGGCCACTCCCGACGGCTGGTGATGTACGCATACATGAACACGAACGGCACGTCTGAGCTTGGGTGACTTTTAAGAGTCATATATATTTGCTCAGTATATCCAAAAATAAGTAAACGCTTATGCAATTCATTAGCAGACGCAACCTTTTCCCCACAGTCCATTAGACGAGAATATGTTGTATGTAACAGTGACATGTAATAATCAATTAAATTTAATTAGTTTTAGGATAAATTTTTAGAATTTTATAAAAAAAAATTTAGAAATATTTAAAATTTATTGATTAGTATTATCACGTAATAGCGTTTACGTGATAATACTTATACATAGACACAGACAACACTTACATACAACTTGAGACACAGTAACGATACGAGCATCATACACAGCTCTAAAATACGACATAGAGAGTCAGGCATTTGATTTTCGTGGACACAGATAAGAAGGGTGTCCGGGTTTCGATCATTCCGGTTATTAACTCGGGCATCTAATTAGGACACGCACACGTACGACCGAGCATTTTAACAGCTGACGGACTGGTAGTTCACGGTTAGGTAGCCCTGCACGAAGCCGCTGTGATCGGTGTCGAGGTCACGGAAGACGTTGGTGTCCAGGCTCAGGTCTCCGCGCTTGCACTGGTCCACAATCCTCACCGTGACTGAAGCTCCTGTCTTCACGTTCGTCACCTGTCATCAAATGCCCAGTATTTGCTCACACTCAACGATATAACCAAATGATCTAGTCCTTTTGCTTTTCTCCTTTACAGGGGATAAAAAGGATGTGAACAGTTACATCAGTGAAAATCGAATACAGAACTTCTTAATTGTAAATTGAAAAAACAATATCACTGTATCAATTAAATTCCTCTTTTTTTTTTTAGTCCTGAAACCAAGTAATGTATACGTTTGCCCTTTTTAACGTGTCACGTAATTTAGCGGGATAAAATTACCAATTTTTAATGGTGCACCACCGCCTAACTTTGATTTATTCAGATTTAATCTGACTCAGCTAGTAACAGATAAATACTTTTGATCATAAATTTTTTTCTCCTCAGAAGTAAACCACCCAGTCAACCACATTGATTAAATTACTTCCTTTTTGCTCTTGTGAAACATATGGGGATGTTTGGGGGAACATATATACCTCAAATTTACTCAGCACAAAAGTATACCTCAAACATTTCTTTTGGTGTTTAAAGTGCAAGTGACACATCTAAAGTTCCATGATATTTGAATCTCTGTCTAGATCTCAAATGACGCACATTGAAAAGTATAGATGATGCTGTAGTTTTGAAAAAATCTTAGATGGTCATACCTTGCAGTGACGTTAATTAGTAATAATTAAGGTAATTATTTGGATGATTAATATTAATTTATTTGTTTATTACAATCTGATTAGTAATTTCTTAAGCTACATAAAAAGTACGATCGGCTAAGAATTTCTATGCGGCTCTACATAGGGGATGGATTTAAGGAGTTGCGTAGGGCGAGACGCCCCCTTGAACTCGGGAAAATGCGTAAGTTCTTATAAAAAAAGCTTACTAATTTTATTTATATATTTACTAAATAATTTCATTTCATTCCATTGAAATCCGTTTTTCAACTCTTTTTTTTTTTTCGTTTTGCTTCCCTTATCTCGATTTTCTGGATCAGTTAATGGCAAAAAAAAGTTCCAATGAACAAAGAGATAAACGATGAGAAATAAAATAAAATCAGATGAGATTAAGGACCCTCCTATATATTTACGATTAAGATCAGCAGTATACCTTCAAGCATTTACCGCAAGCTGCTTTGCCGGTCGTACCCGAGGAACCGCAGTAGGCGGCCCAGCCGTACGCCTTCTTCCACGACAGCGGCTTGGTGTCGTACCAGGTGGCGCAGTACGCGTGGGCGTCGTCGAGGCTCCAGTGGTTCTCCTCCGGGCTGTAGTAATGGTACCTGGCCTTCACGTTCGAGCCGCTCTGCGCAGAAGCAGTCCCTAGATTGACAACAGCCGAAACCAGCAATGCCATTGCTGCCGCCGTACAGATCGTGCTCACCCTCATGGCCGCCATTGCCGACCAGCTCTGTTCGTATGTTAGGCTGCCGATTAACTGGGCAGCGAGCTTCTGTGCGGGTAGCTTAGATCAGCAAGGCAAGCGCCTATATAAGGATGGAGGAGGGGGTTTGTTGCATTTACAGAATTGCCCTTCTGCCAATGTCCACAATCTGATGTACGAAAACCCTAGTCTAGATTTCGATCAATCCATGTTTAAACTGAATCAGCTCACTCAGATGTAAATCTCTTTAAATTATAATTTTTTTCATTCGTAAAATTCAAATATGAAATTTAAGTTAGAGATCGTTTCTAGAGAAAGAATACCGGATCATCTCAGATAACTCATACAAGCAAGGTTGTTCTCCAAAGAGTTAGTTCACTTTATTTTCCTTCCCTTCTGAGCACATATTCGGTGTGTAATATACAATGACTCTGTTATGTACGCGGAATCTCTTTCAGATCTCGAAATGTCTTTACAATTTTCAAGGTTCGAATTTTCATGTATTAATAAGATCTTTTGAAACTTTATATAACGAATTCGTTAATTAATATGAACATGTCTTATTTTCCCTTTATCTAAATCCTGTTAGCTCTAAACTGGATCTAAACCCAAATTAGTTTATTCCATTACATTTTGGAATATAAATGATGAAATTATCGTACTCATAATGGGATTTATAAATAAAAGCAAGATTATATTTAATCCAAAAATTTAAATTAATAAAAAGAATTATGTATTCGGACCAATTATAATTTTAGAATTATTTTTTTTCAACGTGAGATTAGGCAACACACTACAGAAATTATCTATGCACTGTCGATTTTGGAATTTTCTCGGAAAAGACGTTCACTGTGGGCCGACAGAGGAGAAGGTCCCTTATGAAAATGTATATATTACCCGGTATGTGAACTAATAAAATTTAATTATTTATAAAATTATTTTTTTATTATTAGTATTTTATTAAAAATATTAAATTATTATTAAATTATGGTACCACATAAATATTATTCTGTGATTACAGATAGACTCTCACGTGACAGAGACGTAGCTGCCAATGTACTGGAAACATGTGAAAAATGTCGTTCAGATGGGCGAAAGGGATGCATGAAGGCAGAGAACTTTACGAGATTTTCAATACCTAGACGGGTCTCTTTATTCAAATATATAAAAAAAAATTGAGAATATGATAAAAGACAGTCTAGTACAATTATTGTTCTCGTCCGGTAATCTTGAGGTCACGAGTTCAATCTTACTTGTAGGACTTCACATACCCCTCCTATCACATCTTCTTTCTACCATTTCTAGACTAATGCGCTTTCTCCGTACATATAAAAAAATGAGAATGTCGTAGAACGCCACAGGTTTTATTTTTTTTTAATCCTTTTCCTTTCTGTGGTCTATGAATTTTCTTTTGTCGGTAAGGTGCGATATATACGACAACGGGTCAGAAAATACCGCCCCGCAAAATACAAACCGTTTGTTCGACAAGGAAAGGTATTTACATCCTCTGTTCACCCAACTAACATTCCAGCAGTCATTTGTGCATCTAAAAATAGGCTGATTTTCTTATACCATTTTTAAATTTATGTACCTCCTTCGTACATTAAAATAAAAAAGGGACTGATTCTTCTCTAGCCTTGGGACTTTGCCACTCTAGGTGCCAAGAGCGGAGTGCCATTGCCACAGCTTCCGTGGCGGTTGCTACATCAGCTTCTTGCTCCAAAATGCAGCCAGACCTCTATTTTGAAAAGCAATAGTTACTGCACATGCCCCTCCATCGAAAATGCCTCATCGACAAAAGCATTGATGCGCCCTGTCAAAAATTTGAAGGAGCGGTCACGTTGATCACTTGCTCTTCCTGGATATTGGAAGACATCACCGGATTCGAGTATACCTATCAAATCTGGGGTCTCGTTGGCATATAAAATTTTGTTTCTTTCGTTCCATAAGTTGAATAAAAGAATAGCACCAAGGTTCGCGATGAAGGACAAGTTGAACACCAAAGTTCGAATGTCGTGATGGAACAATCAAATAAGCACCGGGTGCCCTTTGTGTCGGAGCGAAGACGAGATCTGGGATCGCCTATTTTTTACATGCCCTTTCTCGAAGGAAATTTGGGAGGGGATCTTTGCAGCTCCTTGTCGAACGAAGAGCCCCAAGCGACTGGCATGGAGAGCTCAATTGGAGACTACAAAAGGGAAAGACAAACTCTTGATTCGATTATCTATTGATGGTGTTGGACAAGCTATACCTATCTCATTTGACAAATTAGGAATTCCTCACTCATCCAAAACTCTCGGTTACACACCAAGGTGTAGTCCACAGAGTTAGAAATTTTGTAAAACTTTGAATTTCATCTATTTGAAACTTACAAAATAGGACAGGAGTTAGCATTTACCGAGAATAGATCAAACTAAATGCGATATATCATACGTGCCTTGATGTAATTTAAAGTCAATATGTATGAGAAAGGAAAGAAATTACCTTTCAAAAAAAAAAAGAATAGCACCAAATAAAGAAAATTCAGTTTTCTCCTGGTTTCTAGAGGGAAATTTGGAGGGTCACATGTGAAATCAATAATCGGTGAATTCGTTAATTAATATGAACATGTCTTATTTTCCCTTTATCTAAATCCTGTTAGCGCTAAACTGGATCTAAACCCAAATTAGTTTATTCCATTACATTTTGGAATATAAATGATGAAATCACCGCACTCGTAGTGGGATTCATAAATAAAAGCAAGATTATATTTAATCTAAAAATTTAAATTAATAAACAGAATTATGTATTCGGACCAATTATAATTTTAGAATTATTTTTTTCAACGTGAGATTAGGCAACTCAATATAAAAAGCATCTGTGCACGGTCGATTTTGGAATTTTCCCGGAAAACGACGTTCACTGTGGGCCGACAGAGGAGAAGGTCTTTTATCATGAAGACGTAATGATGTCATAAACTAATAAAATTAAATTATTTATAAGATTAGTTTTTTATTAAAATGTTATGAAAAAAATAAAATAACTTAATATTATTAAATTTTAATACCACATAAGTCTTATTATGTGACTAGAGGAGTCTCCTGAGAGAGACATAACTGAGAATGTACTGGAAACATGTGAAAGATGTCGTCAAGATGGGCGTAAGGGATGCACGAAGCCGGACAACTATGCGAGATTTTCAGCACCGAGACGTGTCTCTTTATTCAAACATTAAAAAATATTAGAAAGAGAATATAGTACAATTAGTACTGCTTTTGTCTTGTAATCTAGAGGTCATGGTTTCGATTTCATGACTTCACGCACCCCTCCTATCACCTCTTCTTTCTACCGTTTCTAAGCCAATATAGATTTTCCTTTTTTTTTGTCGGTAAGGTGCGATATATATTACTATGGGTCAGAAAATACCGACCCCGCAAAATACAAATAGTTTGAGTCGACAAGGACCGGTATTTACATCCTCTCTTCACACAACTAACATTCCAGCATCTAAAAATAGATGATTTCCTTCCACCATTTATAAATCTATTAGCCTTCTTCGTATAAAAAGAAAAGAAAAGAAAATAGAGTGATTCTTCCCTAGCCATCGGACTTTGCCACTCTAGGTGCCAAGAGCAGTGCCATTGCCACAGCTTCTGCGGCGGTTGCTATCATCAGCTTCTTGCTCCAAAATGCAGCCTACCCTCCATTTTGAAAAGCAATAGTTACTGCACATTGTTATCATTATCATTTATTTGATTGAGATTCGAGTATTCGTGGAAATTAAGTTTTACTAACCCTCCTCAAGAAACCGATCAAATCTGGGGTCTCGTTGGTATATAAAGTTTCATTTCATTCATTCCATAAGTTGAATGGGAGAATAGCACCAAGGTTCATGATTATGGACAAGTTGAACACCAAGGTTCGAACGTCGTGGTGGAACAATCAAACAAGTACCAGGTGCCCTTTGTGTGGGAGCAAAGACGAGATCTAGGATCACCTATTTTTTACATGCCCTTTCTCAAAGGACGTTTGGGAGGGGATCTTGCAGCTCCTTGTCGAACAAAGAGCCCCAAGAGACTGGCATAGAGAGCTTCAATTGGGGACTATAAAAGGGAAAGACAAAACTCTTGATTCGATTATCTATTGATGGTGTTGGACAAGCTATATTTATCTCATCTAACAAATTGCAAATTACTCACTCATCCAAAACTCTCAGGTTACACCCCAAGGTGTAGTTCACAGAGTTTGAAATTTTGTAAAACTTTGAATTTCATCTGTTTGGAATTCACAAAATAGGATAGGAGTTAGCCTTTACCTGCATGCATTTATCGACAATAGATCAAGCTAAATGCGATCCTTTGGTACATTTTGTATATCATACGTGCCTTGACGTAATTTAAGTTGAATATGTACGAGAAAGGAAAGAAATTAACATAAAAAAAAAAAAGGAATAGCACCAAATATAGAAAATTCAGTTTTCTCCTGGTTTCTGGAAGGGAAATTTGGAGGGTCACATGTGAAATCAATAATCAGTGACAGAGGTTGTTGGGACATTTATAACTTTCCAAGATGATCCAAACCAAGCAATTCTTGCAAACGTAGTGTCTGTTTCAACTTTACACTCAGGACACAGTTGATCCTCTATATTTACGCAAAGAAGACACTTATTTGAGATTCTCCAAATATGAAGTTTGAATCTGTCATATATTTTAAGGTTCTAGAGTTTACTTCAAAATTTTTCTTTACCTTTACTAAATCGTACTTCTTGATCAGTTAAATAAAAGCTCTTCAACGAGTGTAATCCATTTTTGTTTGGGATCCAGATAAGTCCATCCTCAGTATCATTGAATGTTCGAAACTGTTCTATCATCAAACAGTGATTTAGGTATGCCCAAGTACCAAGTCTTGATGTTTGGGTCGATGAGATCCCTCACAGTTAAGGAGATCTCTTACATTGACATTGAGTGATTTGAAGAATACTTTAAATTCCGTGTTTCCCGGTACCCATTGATCAGTCCATACTCTTGTACTTGAACCATTACTATTCTTTTAATCGTAGATTTGAGTATAGTTGGTTTACAAATTTGCAGGACTCCCCATATTGCAGATTGGTTCCTTCTGTTCACTTGATTATGGGCAAGTATATTTCCATATTTATTTGTCATAATAGCCCCAGGCAAACTCGTTTTATTTTTTTTCTAGAACCATGCAGTTTTTGACAACATAACCCTACTAAAATTCGATAGTTTTCTAAAACCTAACCCTCCATTTTTTTTTGTTGACGAATGTAAGTCCAACATATTAACGTAAAAAATTTTCCATTTGCTCCCTATTTCCTCCACCAAAAGGCTCTAGTTATTCTATCCATTTCTTGACAAGTACTTGAAGGAATTTTGAAAGTTGCCATCTGATATAAAGGACTGTATTAGTCACAGATGGGAATGAAGTCGCTCTACCCGCCAAAGACTAAGTTCATGATTTCCAAGCTGCTAGTTTATTTTGGATCTTTTCAATTAGAAATTGAAATGATTATTCTTTTTCCCTTTGATGAAAAGTGGGCTACGAAGGTATTTGGTACCTTTTTCAATTTCTTTAAATTTATGAATGATTTTATCTCTTTTTTATTTGCTCCTCTCACATATTTTGAAACTAGAATTCCTGACTTCTAGTAGTTTATCTGCAAACCACATCACGAATTTAATAGATCTAGGATTATTTTGTAGTTTCTTGCATTGAGATTGATGCTCTAGTTATAATTATTAAATCATCAGAAAACACTAAATGATTTAATGGTATATTTTTTCTTGAAAGGTTGATTCCTTTGAGGTAGTACAATTTTTCTGCTGAAAGTAATATTCTCGATAATATTTCTATTGATAAACGAATAAGTATGGAGAAAGAGGGTCTCTTTGCCTAACATGCCGCGAAGAAAACCGTAGGGAGATCCATTTATTAAAATAGAGAAAGTGGATGTTATAATGCATTGCATAATCCAATTTATTATTGTATTACTAAACCCAAAGTTTATTAATACCTTTTTAATGAATACCCATTCAATTCTATGAAAAGTTTTAGAAAACTCAATTTTTTGTGCTACCCACCCTTTTTTCGACTTGGATTTATTTGTTGTGTGAACTACCTCTTGTGCTAGAACTCTATTTTCGCTTATCCACCTTCCTTCTAAAAAAGTTGTCCGGTTTGGAGAGATTAGTTTATTTAATATGCAATTTTGATTCTATTAGCTAATATTTTAGAGATAACTTTATAACAAGCATTTGTCAAGCTAATAATAAGTCTAAAATTAGCAAAATTATTTGAATTTTTAGTATAAGAGTAATAAAAGTTGTGAAAGAACAAATACAGTTTTTTCCTAGAAAATTGAGTTTATTCTCTTCAATTTTATAAATATCATACAAGTTCTTGAATTCAAACCCTTTTTAAAACATATGAATTCGAGTGATTTCATGTACAACCACATTTATATAAAGGGAAGTCAAACTTAATGACAAACCGGCTTGCTTAAATCGGCCCCACAAAATCTTGGGCAGGATCGATGTGAGAGCAATCTATTGAAAAAAAAGGAATTTATATAATATTTTACAGACTTTCTCGAGTTTAAGCCAGCAATTGCCGGGCGCAGCAGCTGAATCCATCCCTGCACATTTGGACCTTGGAGTTATACCGCAACTTAGGTCACTTTTTTATGCATTGTTTGACTGGCAGTGTTCTCAAAGGTAGCAACAGCTTTTAATTCAGGAAGTTTAAGAAGTCCAAGAGAGAGACATGTTTAAGAAGGTTATAAATTCGATTAATATCGGTTTGACTCCTTATACCTTTCATTCCCGCCTTCCTCCTGTACCATTCTAGCTAGATTCATGGACCTCGGTTTTGATAGAAAAGATGCGCTATGAGACTTTGGCGCCTCACTGGCCGACCAATTCAAACTTGAATTAGTCTAATTCTATTTAATTTTTGAATGTTAGATATTGCATATCGAGAAAGAACATTTACTGAATTTTTCATAAGGTTTTTATTTGACAAAATCATGACAATTAATTTTTTTAGGCACCCATTGTGCAGAAAATTCAATGAGCCTTGTCAAATTCAAACTGGAAGCGGACCGGAATTGTTCTCCAGCAAGCAACTGAACCGGTTGCCAGGCCTTATCATGGATGTCTGGCCCTTCAGAAACAGCGCATGCGGGCCTAATCACATGGTAGCCCGTCCCTCCGAAATCGGATGACCCTGATCTCATCTTGCTGGGGGGCCAAGTAAATGCCATCGGGACCGTCAAAATTGGGAATCTCACGCCATCAATGTAAGGGGTGGCCCGCCCTGTCGAGAAAGTCTAATATGTAATGAATACACCACGTAATAATATTGATGTGATATCACGAACTAATTAAATTAAATTATTTTTAGAATTATTTTTTCCTTTAGAGTTTGTTTTCTTTGTGTTAGGTTTTATTTTAAAAATCCTACAAATAATTGAATCTTATTGGCTCGTGAAACTATATCAATACTACTACGTGATATACCACACACAAGGCTCTGAGAAAGTCTTTTATCATACGATATCAACACGTGACAATGTTTACGTGGTAACACCACATCGACCAATTAGAATCAATTAATTTTGTGAATTTTTTTGTAAAACCTAGAAGGAAAAAAAACCCTAAGGATAATTGATTCTAATTAATCAGTATCACCACGTAAGCACTACAACACGGTAACACCGTGGCATAAAAAAACTTTCTCCAAAACTCTCTCCACTGAGTCCCTTCAGTCTCCACATCCTATAAATGAGAGAGTATTTTCTTTCGATATTACAAATTAATAAACACCAGTTATTTTATATTTATTTTTATTTTAAAATTTATAAAAAAATTTAAAATAACTAAAATTTATTAAATTATAATATCATATAAATACTGTCAGCTGATATTCTCTTCTTTTCTGTTGTTCATTCCACAGACACCATACCTGTCCAAATGTCCCATATTTGGCAAGTACCATCTTTATATTTACCGGGTTAATACACTCTTAGAGTCGGATTCATCCATTAAAAAGTAAACTTCCTTGAATTCATGTGGGAAGACCATGCCTGAAATTTTACTCCGCGCGAAGAGATATGGGCTCCAACCAGCCTACATCGCTTGCCCTCATCCTATATTCAAACTTTAATCTCGTCGGATTTTCTACGATACATTAGTCCATGGCGTCCCCCATTTAACATAGTATACTTGTACCTATAACGTGTGTATGTGTCACGACATTTGCCACAAAATTACAACGTTGGAGATGAACATTACCACGCACATCGATCGATCAATTTAAAATTTTTAATTTCTTGTACAGCCCATGGTTTATGAATTGCCTCCTCCAATATTGTCCACGACCTATAAAAACAACTTCTTATGGCCATCTTCCTACCATAGTTTTTCATCGACCATTTCGCGTGTCAAGAAAGCACAAGCACTAGATCCTTGATGTCGGTTTTAAAGAATGTATTGCTGCAATGATCCATTGCTGGATCAATGGCATTCGAAGGAGATCTCAACATCGAAGCCATGAGGCTCTGGCTAGGTCTACCAGGCACAGCCGGTGCAACAAAGAGCAGCAAGCGAGGATCGCCGGAGTCACCTGCGTGTGATGGGAGAGTCCAATGCGACGTGCGACCATTCCCGGAAGCGCGATCACCGGGAAAGCGCTCGGCCAGCAAAGTAAGCATTGAGCAGTAGTATTTCATATGCAGCTTATGGTTCATATCCTGCCCCATGAGCAAGAGTATACTGACGTGGATCTGATGCGTCAATGCAGGGTACAGGTCTTGGGATGGCCGCCGATCCGGTCTTACTGCAAAAACTGCCTGTGACGAAGAAAGCCGAGCTGGAATCCAGCGCCGGAGCGTTCCTAAAGGTCAGCGTGGACTGTGTTCCCTGCCTTAGAAAAGTTGACTTGAAGCGGTACAGAGGGTATCCTGAACTAGTAAAGGACCTAGAAGACGTGTTCAAGTTGAGAGCTGGTAAGCTAGCACATCACTTGGCTCATGGTTTGGTCCGTGTTTGATTGGAAGCTAACCTTGTATTTGTTCAATTATGCATAGGAGAGTATTCCAAGCGGGCAGGCCACAACGGATCGGAATTCGTGCCCACGTATGAGGACAAGGATGGCGACTGGATGCTTGTAGGAGATGTTCCGCGGAAGTAAGTACTCGTTTGGGAATCCCAAGCTGTTATTCAGTTCCATACCAAACCGAACTGTATATTCATTGCCAAATCGACCAGTGGATCTGATACGCAGACTGATACTCACTGCTTTATGTTTTATATACTTCTGCAGTGTGTTCGTTGCTTCCTGCTGCAAGAGGCTGAGGATCATGAAGGGTTCGGAGCCGTAAGGGTTTCCTCGGACATTTCATCCTCTTTTCTCGGACGAAAGAGTTGTCCCTGTCCTTTCAAAACCGAGAGCTCGACCTTTCCAACGATAGAAAATGGTTCAGTCTTTGAATTGGTTCCCGTGACTGAACCTGTGGCAAGCCGGCGGTCATGATGGAGAGGGCCAGCGGGTGCACAAAAGAAGCTTGGAATGTACAGATGAACGTATGCTGGTTGCTGGATCCCATGGCCATGGAGACGAAATCGAGCTGTACAGACTGTGCTGACGAGGACAAAGCCACGCTCGGTTGATTTTACATGTTGGAAATTAGATTTACGTGACGTATATCTGAAATGAGATAATTGAAACTAATCTACCCACTTCTATTCAGGGAACCATCACGTTCAAGAGTTAGGAATTTCGGATTGTGGAACCGAGAAAATAAGCAAGTAGTTCAGGAAATACGGAACACGGAATATGAGGTAAAACCCGTGAGGGAGAGAGTCTTTTGCTTACCGGTACATAAAGTAACAATGCTTACATAGTATCATATATCAATAAATTTTAATTATTTTAATTTTTTTTTGAAATTCGAAAAATAGAAAAATAAATCTAGAAATAACTGAATTTTATTTATTTATGATATATATAAATGTTGTTATGTGATATACCGATACACACATGACTTTCTCACCCAAAGCTAAAAGCACGAGAAAGGAGGCTCATTGTAGTTGGTATTGTCCTCAACTTGAGATTTAGAAATTCTTGTTAAGGAATCAATCCCACATCGGATAAATAGACAATTAAAACCTTCTTTATAAGAGAGCGGGTACCACCATTCTATCGGTTTGAGCTTTGGGATGAACATGAGTTCAACCTCTTATGGGCCGGGTGAAAATTTTACAATTCTAAATTCAATTTTTATCAATGAGACCCATGCATCTTTATTTCTTATTCATTCTATCCGTTCTAATTGTACAAGACTGATTTGTAATTAAAAAAAAAACTGAAAAAACGTCCAGCATGCAAAATAAGCGATTCATTATGTCGAAACGGAAGATTAATGCACTCTTTTATGAATAATTTCTTCATTTAACGTAAAGGCTGGACGCTTTGCTTCCTACAGAATATGTAACACCCTGACACCCAGATGCCATTCCCAATCTTTGCTATATCATGAGCATTCTGTACTTCTCTTCTACTGACCCAAATCTATTCTGGCAAAAATTTTAGAAAATTGAAAACCTCCTCGTATTGCTAATAATGGGTCTGATTTCCCAGGACAGGTCATGATCGACATATATACAATTTACAAGGACAAAGCAATCAGACAATGATGGTGATGCCACTCCAATTAGGTCTGGGTGCTATATTAAGCGACAGCTGAACTGATCTGGCTTCTGCACGAAGCAGAGAAAATGCGCCACAACATCTGTTGAACCGGGCCAATTCCCGTCCCCATCGTGATCGATCTCCACCAGAGCATTTTCCATGTAGGTTTTCTGGGTTTTGAAAGAAGGAAGCTGAGGGTTTTGCAGAAGAAAGGAATAGCATCAGATATTGAATTTTCAAAAATTGTCCGATGCCGAATTTTCCACGGCGACTCCCTCCGTGGCACTCAATCAGCGGACGAAAACCGGGAAAGGCTTCGTGTCGCAATCCTCCAAGATTACGGCTTATGTAGAGAATCTAGTCTTGTTCCACTATTACGTGTAACGGTGTCACTACGCGATAATATTTATGTGAAGACACCGGTCAATAACATTAAGACATTTATTTAGAAATTTTTTATAAGACCTAAAAGGAGCAAAATAATCTTAAAATAACTTGATATAATTTAATTAGTATCACTACATAAACACCGTAACGTAGTTATACCGTTACATACAAGAGTTTCATCGCAGCGAGAGTTCTGATTCCCATCCCTTTGCATTGGAAATAGTCTTAGCTGGTCCTTCCCACAATGATGCAATAAGAATAATCAATTAAATTACTTTGATAAGTATTAATTATATCGATATGGGATCCCGTGAGAATATATTTTCTTCCGTGAGACGAATGCTTCGGTTAGATGAATTGACCTTACCTAGAACGATGGGAAGACTGTTTGGTTTCCGGACACCGCGTGAGGGGATGAAAAAGAAAGTACGTGGTATTTTTAGTTGTCAATTTTTTACACTTTCATTATTTTTATCTTAACTTTTTATTTTTTATCATTCACATTTTTAATTTTTTTATATTTTTACCACTTTAATCATACCGTTACTTTTTTAATCTAAATAAAGCATATTCAATTCAAAAAAAGAATGTTTCAACAAAATTGTTTTTTTAAAAATAAAGGAAAAGGGAAGAAATGAATAAAAATAAAAAGTATCTGTAGGGTTTTACTGTTGACAACATTTTCTTAAAAATTAAGACACATTCTCTTTTCAAAATTGATTTATTATTACTATCATTATAAAGTTGTGACTCATTTTGAGAAAAATAAGTTTAAATTTTTGAGTTGACACTTACTAATAATCAATGTTTCATTAATAGTATATAAAAAACTTTTTTGAGAGATATTTTTATAGAAAAATGATTTTTGGATATACTATTCTTTTTTTAATGCACTATTCTTTTTTTAGATGAAAAAAGTAATAATGAGACTAAAATGGTAAAAACTTAAAAATTCGATGGTATAAATAATAAAAAATAAAGATTTAAGATAAAAATAATAAAAATATAAAAGATTGAGAATTAAAAATAATTTTTTATTAAAAAAATAAAAGAAAAGAAAGAAAAAGGTGTCGATTAGGTTGAAATGGTAATGTGCGCTTGGGTTGGGGCCGACCACGATGAGACCGCACAGGCGCACACTCGGACGAGCACTGACATTTCTATGGATTCTGATTAAATCTCTTGTCTGCTTACCTTTCTGTTTCGTAATCATGGTCAATTTCCCCCCCTTTTCTTCTTAATTTCGACAAGATAAAGTCCCACTTCTTCAGAAACAGACAAAGCTGAAATTATTGTCGTTTGGAAAAATTATTGAGCCATCGCTAGCTTTATCATACAATAATATTAAATCCTTCATCGATTCTCTTCCGACGCGCTCTTTGCCCCGTCCCGTTCACGAACATCATCTCCGACCACCGCCAAGGACGGTGGTTTAGTGGTTTAACGTTCATTCTCATACAACTTGATAAGATTGAAATCACGTGTTCGAATCTCATCTCGAGTAATATTTACATAAGTGATTATTGAGCTTATATCTTAGCGTACACCGGCTTCTCAGGCTGTACTTGGCATTTGACGATTTGACGGTATTGCATTAATCGAGTTGAGCCAGTATTAGTATTTGTTATTCAGTCCATCTCATATATTCGTAGTCGAACGTGAAAGTTCAAACATTACGTAGCGGGAGCGATCGAATTGTCGCCACTGCTCCCCTCCTAGTTTACCGATCGAAAGAGAGGAACGTATCTCGGATCCTACAACAGCTGCTCTGGAGCGAATCCACTCTCTCATCCAACCGTGAACTTTAAGCAGGTAACTTTCCACTTCCAAGTTCCGGCCTTCCTACTGAAAGATATTTTCCACGGACATCAACTTACACAGCCCATCACTTTCCAAGAGCTGTTCCTCCCTCCATTAGAGTTTCAGTCATCCACCACCCGAGCCCCCCATCATCGACTTTAGGACTTAGGAGGAGGAGGAGGATCAACCGACATGTGCTGCGCGCCAGATGGTTTGGTATCTTTTTTTTTTATTTAAATAAGATTTTATATCTAATTTACCTTTAAAGCAAAAAAAAAAAGGACTTTAGATCTGAATTTTACCAATAAAAAAATTGGTAATTGAGCAAGTATTTGTCAGGAAAATTTGCACGCGCGAATGAAAAGACAAAGTCCATACGAGCGCGACAGGAATGAGGAAAGTTGAATCCACATTGGAGATGAAAGTTTTGATGGTTTCGGATAAGATGGTTAAAAGTTGTATTAAGCCATCGAATTAAGGAAGGCTACCTAATTAATTCACCGATTTAGTGTCTTAATAACCAATTCAGGTCTTTAATTGCCCAGTTCCGGCCTTTAAATTTCGGTTAAGTCAACGACCTTCCTTCATCTCCATAAACAGGACCGTTGGTTCTACGAAATAAGTCTCTCCCTACTTTCCGTGCGTTGTTTTGCAAGTCAGTGTGATGCTTCAAGTAGGTTCGCTCGAGAGTTTCAAGTTTAGCGCTACTTATAGCCATGCGATAGTTGTATGTTGTCATCAACGCATTCTCGATACAACTGAGAAAGAGATGAATTTGTCTTACGTATACTGTAAATATCACGGACATCGACGCTCAATATCATTTATATTTTAGATATCTTTCAACTCGCTAATGTTTATTTCACGTCACTATATATTATAACACGACTTCAGGTCTGGAATTTCTCAGTTATATTTTGTAATATGTTACCTTCCGAGATTATTTGATATATTATTTCTAACAGTGTTTCCTCCTATTAAGACAAAGCTTGGGTCGGACCTGAATTTGTCAATATAGATATCTTGTATTACGATATTATCACATGAAATACTTAACACCAATGAAAAAAATTTAATTATTTTTTAAAGTTTTTTTTATGGAACCTAGAAACATAAAATTAACTCCAAAAAAAAACTTATCAGCAAGACTTGGGGACCAAAAAAAAAGCGAAAAATCAGATCCCACTCAGCCGTAAATTCTGACTTTTGGAGCTCGGTGCATTTCTCGAGCAACTTTCCAAGAACGTGAACGGTACGCACCGAAGACGTCGGTCCCGTACCAGAAAACTCAGCAGTACCTTGAAATTATATACTTTTTTATTTCTTATTATTTTATATTTTTATAATAAATTTATGGACGCTTGAAATTATATACTTTTTTATTTCTCATTATTTTATATTTTTATAATAAATTTATGAACCTATACATATTTATGTATTATTTATACTAGTATAATATATGCTACATTAATATTACAAAATGATTTTTAAAAAAGAAAAGAAACAGCCCAAATTTTTATCACGTCATCGTAGTTTTCCGAACACTCCGTTGGCATAGCCTGAAACGGATTTAAAAAATTTGTTCAAGAGAATAAAATTCAATGGAATAGAAACATGAATCTGCCAAGCAAGATGTCCTTTTAATATATTAAACTTGAGATTTAAAACAAAATAAATTTGTCTTTATCAATTACGTTTTGTTTTCTATGAATTATTCTAGTATTTACTAAAGTATTATACTAAATTTGAGCCCGAAAAAATCGAGTATCTTAACCCGTGAATACTATGGCTAGGAACATCGATCACTTATTGTATGGCAAACTTTGTGTACAGGGGGGAGAGTAGAGACGCTAACATGAAATAGAGCATTACATCAGTTCTGAAGGGTTATGCCTACGGATGCAGTAACCGAGCAAAAATTAGATACCCCGTCACGAAATTATTATCCGGTTACAATACTCACTCGCAAGAAAAGCTTCTCGGGTTCGGGTTAAGTGGGCGTGTTCGACTCGGGCTTGATGAGTATCTGAGCGTCGGGTTGGTCAGCTGTGAAGATCGCAGAGGCGAGTGATATGGGCATTATGCAGAGGGCCTTGGATTGAAGGAACTGCATGGCAGCACCCACGTCCTCTTCCATCAGCTTAGCCACCTGCTGTTCGGTCCCGTCCGTCGACCATTTCTCCCATGCCGGCTGCGAGTTGTTCCCGCCCTCCACACTTTCTCCCTTGATCAATCAAGAGCACAAGTTATTGGAAAAGGGAATAATACAACACACTTCGTTTTGTTTCTGTTATATCCCAAACATATCAGACAAGCCAGAAGGTTTTCTGCAGACCAACCTCAACTGAGGACAAGGGAACATCGGCAACTAGTTGAGCCACAGCACCAGCTCCGCCGAGTCGGCTCATACTCAGAACCTGTTTTCAAGAAGAAGTGAGAAATGTGTGCTCAAACGTAAAGTCGATAGATTTTGTCAGCAAATCTTCACCAGCTATGAGTCTTATGACTTTCTTGTCATCTGCAGATTCCTCGGTGGCATACATCAACCACTGACTTGACACAGTAACTACCTCATATAGAATTATTCAAAAAGGCCCCCGGAGAATTCTCGGGGAATCCAAAATTATGGTCCTACCATGACTATAATATAAAGCCTCGGGAAGAAATTGCCCGACCTAATTTCTTGCACCAAAGTTTGTAATAACTCAAAATTTGCAAGCAGACTTTTCAGACATTGAGGACAGATCGTGGGAATCCAGCACAAGTACCTTGACTTGCAGCCTCAAGAACTTGACATAGTCCACAATTTCATCAAGCATAGCTGCCCTATCAGTCTGCAATGAAATTTCACATGACTGAATAAATCAATCTCTGACAACAGTTAGCTCTGTACAATTAAGATCCATGGCTTCCCGTTGGAGCAAATACAAAATTTTCAGTTGATGTTAGTGAACTATGTCCATGAGATAATTAACCTTGTTGCAAGTCGGGACCAATTCTTGCAATGCTTTTATCCTCTCCGCTATTCTCTCCCGACGCAGCTGCATGGTAATGATCATAGTTAATAACAGGATTGCTTGCATTCATTTCATTGAAAAAGGCAAGACTTGCATTAAACGAATAAACGAACAAATAACGAGCTCTCTTCACCTCCCATTACTTTTTTTTTTTTGTTCGTGTGAATAAGTTTCACATTGTAGAGTTGGAGAGTTATTTACCCGCTCAGCAATGCTGTGAGGATCTGTGGCCTGCCCCCGTCTAGCACGAACCCTTGGGCGGATTGCTGGTGGGTTAGGTGCAGCAGAGATTGAACCACCTGTTTGTTGGCTTTGGAAAGGCTGTTCAAGCATCAGAACATGCAATATGGTTATCTAAGTTCAAAAACGAAGTAAAAATTGAAAGGAGAGCACAATGGCAAACCCTGAAGGCGCTTGATGATCGAAGTCATTAGTGTTATTGATTATAATATATTAAGTAGGACTGATGACTAGATGGCTTGGATTACTGACACATTGGAATATAAAGAAATAGTTCAAGAAAGAGATTGTTCTTTTAAACAAATCTTAGGAGTGAGGACCACAAGACAACTAAGAACAAACTTAAAATTCAAACTTTTCACAAAACCTTAACCTAATACACCCACAAATCACCTGCCCCATTCTCTGTTTTTCCTGTTTGTGAAAAATCGAAGCAGCTAGAAACTACAAGCTCGAGACCAACATCATTAAGTACAAAGAGGACAGGACATCTTCACAGAACAAAAGTTCATATCTAATGTTTCTCTTTCACCATCCATAACATTTCTCGGTTCATCCCCTTAATCAGCTCCTATATTCTACACCAGAAAGATCACAATGTAGCGTACGTGCTGAAAGAAGAAGCAATATTTCTGAAATTTTCATCCGTTCCAAAGCTGAAGCATAAGCTCAGATCCTTGACACTTGCTGCTGGATTGGAAGTTTTTATGAGTTGTATAAAAATATTAGTTTGATACTTTCCAGTTGGGACAAATTGGAATACTTTGAGGATCTTTCATATATATATATATATTACTGAAATAGCAACCGAGAAAATCGTAGTAGGTAGGCAACAATATCAATTATCACAAGGTAGGATGATTTCAACTTCTCTTTTGGCATTCCGTGCCGGGGGAAAAGATTTTTAAAATGGTCACAAATTTAAAGAATCCAAGCAAGCATTTTTCTTAAATGGCTGCAATGCTTCATATAAAGGGCATAAGGACCACATAAAAAGAAAAGACCCATTAAACTAGAGAAAAAAAAAGGATAAGAAAAATGATCAGATCGATGGAGTTAATAATGACTGAGGGAACTGAACCCATTATGTACATGTTCTATGATGACCCTTTCAAGCAAAAGTTAAAAAAAATTGAATTTTTTTGAAGGAGATGGATTGTCAATGAGTCTTAGAATTTCTCCCGGCAATCCCGCAAAAATTATGCAGATTCAGTGGGAAAGCTTGGCGACAATCTGACGATCATCCGTGCAAGTCAAAAACATTGACTTATTTATGGTGTTAAATACAAGTCAACTACCAGAGATGAACGGACTAGAGCGCATTGTTTTCTATTGTGTCACTAAGAGGGACGGTTCCCGAATATCTATCCACCATTGAATAGGAAAGCGGGACATCGGTTAGAAGAGATACACGCCCATCGACGATAGACCCACCTTTTAAGAGACAGAAATAATTTTCCATGGAATATTATGCCTTATAAAACAATAAAAACTTCAAATTTAAATTCATAGCAATTAAAAAGCAGAGAAAATTTTAAATGGTCCTAAGAGACTTGGGCAGAGGGTGAGAGGCCTGGTCGATCGGGGCATGACGTGCCCCTAGTCGAGCCATCCTGGTCCAACAAATTTCTTTCGCATTTTTCATTGAGGAGGGATCATCTCGATGATTTGTATCAAAGCAGCCTCATTACCGAACGTACCATCTAAGGTGGCAAGCACATGGTTCCCTAGCCCAAGCCCTTAGAATCAATTGTTGCAATGATGTTACTCTTTTTTAATTTTTGTGATCTCGACAATTTTGAGTTGTGAATGCAGTATAAATAATCCACTATCAAAAATCATCGTGATAGATTAGTAATTTCTCAGTCACACGTGGGAGGGGCACTCGCATGCGGTGCTCATCATCCGTCAATCTCCACTGAGACTGAGGTGCCAAGGTCAAGCATGTAAAATACCAAACTTGCCCTCCAATCAGTATCTAAAGTCTCCTTAAGCCCTTCCTCCTGGCCCCCGTTGTAGGATATGACAGGAGAAAAGGCTTGAAGATTGAAGAATGAAAAATCAATTACTGTCCACGAAGGGTATTTTCGTCCAGATAGTGGGGAAGGAGTTGAGTTGAGGATCCGCTTTACCTGGTGGATCGTGTGGACGGGCTGTGGCGGCGGTGGCCGGAGTGGCTGAGGCTGAAGCTGTCCGAACGCTGGGAAGAGGCCCGCCATGTTGTGCACAAGCTCGCCCTGGATTGAATTATTAAGATAACAATAATTCGAAAAAAATCAGATTTGTTTCATTTCAGTAATTAGAACTTACATGAGCCAAAGAATTGGAGGAAGGTGAGTTGTTGTTATTGGCCAGTTCATCCCTGAACCTTCTCCCGCCGCCGCCGCCGCCATCTTCCTGGGCCAGCAGCCTCCCGCCACCGCTCTGCTCCAAGTTCAGCCCCAACGGCAGCATCCCCATCCCCCCGCCTCCACTATCCCCACCTCTTCCTCCGCCGGACGAGCCCAGCTGCAGCACCATATGCATGGTACTCACATCGGCCGATGCTCCTCCTCCTCCTCCTCCTGCTCCCCCTCCCCCTCCACCGCCGTACTCCGTCGATCCAGCGTAACCCCCGGGCGGCGCAGCCAGGATCTGCTCGAAGAACTCGTCCCCAAGACCCTCGTGGCCGCTCCCCGCCATGTGAGCTCACCGCAGCTTCCCGCAATGGAAAATCACACAGAACAGGAGCTCCTCGACCGGAGCATAACAGTAGAGAATTAGGAGATTCCGGAAGGAATCGATTATCGGGAGGCTCGAAGCGAGATTAAGTTACTGGGGAGTGTTGGTGAAGCGGGTGGCAGATCCGTAGCCCGATGACCCGGAAATCAAAGCGGTGAACTCCAAGGGAGTTATGAGGCTGCCCTGCTTCCTCTTCTCTCGAAATCACACACGCACACACAGAGGAGGGACGGAGAGTCTGAGAGCTTCCGCTGCCTTTTTCTCAATCAGGTAAGAATTTCTGGTTTCCGGTCTCCTTCCGGCCACTCTGCAGCGCTCCGACTCCTGCGACCATCGAGACTGAGAGCTCTCTCTTCCCTCTCACAGACATGGCGCCCTTAAAGAAACAAGGAATGGTGGGGGAGGAGGAGGAAAATTCACCGGCCCCACGTACCCCCCGGGCCGCGTGACCTTACGCGCCAAAGGGGTTCCGCCCACATCTGTCCGCCCGGTCGTGCGTTTACTCGAGAAAATTCACCACCCAGCTTCATTAATAAATATTTAACACATAATAAATATTATAAATTATATTTAAAATAAATATTATTAGCAAGTGAAAAATAATATATCATTTTATAATAATATATTAAATATTTATTAATTAAATTTATAAATAATATAGTGAGCTGAATTTAAAAATAAAAATCTCTTGTTTACTATAGTGGGAAGAGCAAACCGCGTCCATGCCTCAGTCTTGGGTGGATCATCTACCGGATTCAAATCTTAGTCAGAAGTGAAGATTTTGAAAGCAAGCCCTCTGTATTTGCGCCCCACGGTACCATAATCAAATTATAGATAAGTAACAATATCGTCATGATTTTATAAAAGTCCTTCTCAAAAAAGATTACTTTGACGTGACGTGACGTGCCGGAAAAGAAAAGACTCGCGACAAGATGACATCTGAACTTTGAACTCGAAAACAAAGATCAATTTCAAACATAGTTTTGTTATCGGACTTGCATGTTCGACTCCATGTAAGGTGCTTCTTCGCGCAACAATTGAAGTTTAGGTGAAAGGAAATGATGAGGTGGAGCTCGAAATGGAAGCCTGTAGATTACTGGAATGGATAAAAAGAAAATTACTGGAGGATTGAAATGTTACCGCTTTTTGGTATGTAATGATTAACGATCCGAGCGGAAAATTTAACCGGACTAATTTGAACTCTTCGAACGGTTGGTTCCACCAACAGCTAGAAGTGTTCGAGAAAATTAATAAAAAAAAAAATTTGAATTGAAATGATGAACTGAATTGATACGATCGTTTTGGTTGAGCACTAAATTGAATCGATTTTCTAAACAATGATTAGATAAAATAAAAAAAAGTTTTAAAAAAACTGTTTTAAAACTAAAATACAAAATTTAAGAGTTTTTGAGAGGCTGGCCCGATTAATCTCAAACAAAATCGAATCGGTTACTTTTTTTTATCAATCAAATTATACAAAATGCATGAATCAATTTTGCATTGCACGTATCACCAGGACGGACGTGTACGTATAGATATCATCAGTACAGAAGGTAGACGCATGGTTCCATGTGAGTGAGAGTCGGACTTAGTGTATGTTTGGTGTCCGTCGTATGAGTGGAAGTTGGAGGTGGCGGACGTCCGACATCCGTCACGTGGGTGAAATTTGGGCTCGGCGGACATCCCGACCAGCACGTGGGAGAGAGTCGGACTTGCTGGATGTCCGTCGGGTTGGTGGAAGTCGGACGTCCAATGCCTACCCGAGCAGGTTGGTACTTCTGGAGACGGCCTCCAATGTTAGGCACCAGCATAGTCAAGGAAAATTTTGCCAAAGAATCTCCATGGTGTGACAGAACAATCCTGTTAACATCCCAGGTTCGATATCGACGCTTGAGATCTCGCTCCAGAGAGCTCAAAATCGTATTACGACAAGTAGGTAGATCCACATCAGGAGAGAATAGTCGGCGTAGATCAGTTCCCATAAGAACATCAAGATAATGCAAGCTCTCTTACTTTCACTAGTGACCAAGAAATCCATGTGACAGAAAGGTTATAGCTTTAAGATCTAAACCAGTGTGCATTCGTCACCTCCAAATCGAACCTTATAGTTGTTTTAGCAACTTGTGCTACCAACTCATAACTAAATGTCACGGGCGCATTATCACTCCCCCCATAGACGATAAATAGGGATTCTGTATGCTGTGTATTGGTTCCTCTTATATACATGGTTTTAATGTTGACTTGTGATCGACAGATACGTGCTCCGAGTATTATTTGTGAACCTCCTTGAATATGCAACTTTAGCTTACCAACCGGGGGAAGGACTGGCCTTGGGAGCCTCGGTATTCGGCTTTCCAGAGATCCGCACGGATCTCCGAACCTGAGCCCGTGATGTAAAAGCTATAACCGAATTGGACATGTGGGCCATTGTTGAGGAAAGAAATACCGACCTTCTACAAGAGCAAGAAGGTTTCCACCAGCTCATAACCTCAGGTTTTTGGACTTCTGTAAGCAAGACCGGAAACTTTGCAGGTAAGGGGAAGAGATATGTCACCGTAAATGCTCGCTTGCTTCTTTGTCCAAATCAATTTAGAAACATAACAGTGGAAACACAGTCCACTCCCTTATCAGAGAGTGTAGCTGTCAGCTGCAGAAATTCGCATTTGATATAAAGTGTGGTATCACGGTTGGTACAGTGGCATCACCGAATCAAGAGATCTTAGTTCGATTCTTGTCGGGAACACTCCCCATAACCCTTTACCTTTCTTCCTCTATCCTCAATTAGCTTGTAATAGAAAAAAGAAAAGTTAGAACCAATAATAATGGAGAGAAGAGTTCTTAGAAGACTCCTACTGCTCCTGGAACTCAATCGCCTCGAATTCGCTTCTGCAAGTGTTCTAAGCTTGCTACTCTCTGCATCGAAGCTGTCCGACCCATTTTATTAGCCGACGCTACGTTTTGCTGCCCATTCACAGCTACAGAAGAAATATCTGCCAGACTGTTGTTAAATCTGGAACCATGGCATGAAGACTTGGGATTGCCAGAATTGGCCTGGCAAAACTGGCTCTTCCTTTCATTGTGATCAGGAACAGCGGCGTCAGATGACACATCCGAAGGACTACCATCAAAAGGTGTGGACATCTCAGACATTGCATGAACCATCTGGACTGGGTTCAGTCCTGTTAATCTTTTGACTGTTTCCTCAGCCATCTTGACCTGGATATATAAGATCATAGGCAAGTGAGCATCAAAACAATAATCATTGAGGAGGACAATCATGAATTATATACCTTTGCTCTCAATGTTTCTATATCTGCCTTCAAGACTCTGTTATCCACTGCCGCCCCGTTGTATTTCTGGTTTACATCTCCAAGGCGCTTGAGGAGAGAGGAATTCTCGACTCCCAGCTGAGCAACCTGTTGTTCATTGTAAGCGGACTAGGAGTGCAGTGAACATACTTTAGGAGTGATAGTCAAATATGTGTCAAGGCAGTGATCCTTACCTGCATCTCAAGCTCCGTCAAGTGAGCCTGCTTTCTTCTCCTAGAACGTCTGGCTGATTCTCTATTGGAGAGCATTCTAAAAGAGCACTCACCAAGTCAATATGCTTATCTTTCACCAGTGCAAGTCGACCCACACTTGAAAAGAGCTAACAATAGAACTCCATAATGGAGCAGAACAGATTGGGATTACCTCCTCACGCGCTTTGCATCAGTAGGGTCCATATTTTCAGTAGTAGCAGTTTCTCCTTCGGCTTCATCATCATCTGATTGTTCTGACCCGCTCGTTGCTGATCTCATGGGGATCCCGGTCTTCTTTTGTGCTGCAGATAATGAAGGAATTCCGAGTGGAACACCCCCACCATCCTTATCATGCAACTTCGAGATTTCATGCGGGCCTCCTATATGTCATCAGTAACAGGCAATATTTATGAGTTCAATCCTAATGAAGAAGTGCTAAGAAGTTTTGCTCTCAGAGACAAAACTGATAAACCAAGACAACAGAATAGTTCAATAATTATACTGATGTAATCGATCTGAGACCCTGATAACAGGTATGATTTCTCAGTGTCGTGTAAAGTAGAATTCATCGGATGATTGGAGGTAGATATTCAAGAAATGAGAATGAACTTATAATTGTTGATTGCATTCTAACTACATGGTCATGGGATCAATAGAAGATAGACGCCACTACCAGAAAAAGCCAAACCTTTAGAAGGACCTTGAGATCCCGGCAGTGCTGGCTTTGGAGCCTGTGAGCCTTCAGTTTTAGCAGGGGATTCTTGTGGTATGACATATGATGCCTGTCCATGATATACACAACGGCAAGACAGTTTACAATGGCAGGATTGAATCGGAGGTTCAGGAACATGCATTAAAAATAAAACACGACCCAAGCTTTTCCAAAGGACTGATGGCAAAAGCTTCTTAATTTTCGGAAAATTTTCTTCATCCAAATCCCTGAGCAGATACCCAAGTGCTGAGATTCACTCCCTTCCATAGACCCTTTATACTCAATGAATTATATCCAAAAGAGTCAACTAAAGGTGTGGAAAATTTCCTGCTTTTGGATTTGATCTTTCTGAGGTTGTCTTCCAACGAAAATTCACCAGTTCCATTTCACGAGAGCTATGGCAAAAAACCTCAAGTTACTGCTCCCTCCCGCCACAACTGAGCGGAAATAGCAGCCTCCACAAACAGCACAAACTCACAAAGTCGACCAATGAAACAGTTTCCATGAGAAATTTTCCATCAAGCACTTATCGGTTCTGGGTAAAAAAAAGCAGTGTTCTACTTGGGTGATTGACTTTCTTGCCTAAGCTTACAACCAATACAAGGTAAAATATTTTCCGAGCAAACTTTTCACAATTCAAACAGTTGATCATTCACTAGTATGATAACTGCTATGCCTGAATCACCTGGCAGCCGATTAGTCGAAGAATCAAGCGGCATGTCTCTGCACAGAGAGAGGAGGGAGAGAGGAAGAGTGGAAGGGAGGAAGAGTTACCCTCGACAAGGCAACGGCTGCGCAAGCCAAACTGAGCTTGCTCTTAAGGAACGCCTGGTACTCCTCGGAATCAATCGGAATGTTCTCCGCTCCCGCACTAAACGCCGGTGGCTTGGTCGCAGTCGTGCCATGATTGGTGGCGCTTTTTTTAGCATCCCCATTAACATTGTTCGAACCTGTCTGGTTCTGACGCGGCCGCTCATCCCGATCGGGGCACGGGTCCTTGATCTCCACGACATCGTTTTCATCGCCGCCACCTCCTGCCGACGAGGAATTGCTGGCGGCCACCTTGGCCTCGGGGGAGGCGTGTTCCCGGAGGAAGCGCTGGAAGGCCCACTCCGATTCGCTCCGGCTCATCGAGGAGGGCTCCCCGGGCTTCGGCGGCTGCCCTGGCGGCGCTGACCAGAATTGGTCGGAGATCTCATCCAATGAGAACACCCTATCCATTTCTCTCTCTCTCCTCCTTTCTCTCCCTCTCTCTCTCTCTGTCTCTGGGGGAAATTGGGGACTCTTCAGATTTGTACATATCGGACGCTGAGCTGCATATTTGTAAGGTCGGACCAGGGGATCATTGCCATATCACATCAACCTTTTGTTCCAGCATGATAATTTTTTGTATGATATGATATGATATGACACGATATGGAGCTAGTTAGATTTATGTTAAGCCTATTTAGATACAAATCCATTTAAACACGAACCGGTAAAGATATGATAAATAAATGTGTTTAACTGAGTTTAAATTTATATAACACTACACATATTTAAATAAATTTATTAAATACATTCATTATTTATATACGTTAATTTATTTAATATATTTATATATAAAAATTTGATAATATATAAAATTTACATGCATTGCATGTATTATTGTTGTTAAAAATAATGTTACATGATTAATAATTGATTAATCTTACTTATTTATTATACTAATTATCAATAAATAGTATTATTTTAGTAATCGTATAATATATTATTAGAGTATAAATATATATTGTTAATATTTCATATTAAATAAGTCAATCTGGTTTAAACATGACCGTTTAAACACGAACTTGCTTAGATACAAAAGAATAAATGTGTCGTATCCAGATCATCAGAGTTTCTAATCCAAATACGTTTAGATGCGATACGATATGGTTTACCGGACCTACTTTTGTAACCCAACTTTTTAGAAGAGGTCTCAGTCAAATAGCAAGGGCGTATCTGTCAACAAAACAAAAAAAAGGGGCAGGGGCACATCAGTCATTAAAATAATATTCAACATGTGATATACTTAACGAGTTTATTACGTTTTACTATTCAGATTTTGACATACGTAAAATTGGTTATCAAAAACTATGAAAATATTATGTATATCAAAATTTGAAATTTATTCACTGTATATTTACACATTGAATATTTACTCCGAACGGGGAATTTCCCATTTTTATAGAAACTTGTGTACAGTGATTACCCATTTGAAAAATTTTATTAAACTGTGAAGGCATAGTTTTAATGATAAAAAAATGTATTTTGAGTTCAAAAAATTATTTTATTAATTGAATGAGTTGTAACTTTAATTTAATGGTCGTGAATAATAAATTATAATTCCTTGAACTATGATTATTCAAAAGTCGTAATCTCGATTACGACTCCTTTGAATTAATATTACGATTCTTCAAACTAAAATTACAGTATTTTAAACTGAAGTTAATAAATGGATAATATCATATCGTCAGATTCACCATAGTACCCTAACCCCTCTAGATGCAAAATCTCTCTTCTCACCATCTCCTAACACATGGGACAGACGTGTGCACTTTGTTTTCTTTATTTACATACGTAACTATCCGAGTTTTGTCAAATTAATCCTACGTGCGACGCAAGAACAAGTTTAGGTAACATCTGCACACACAGTTACAAGTGACACGGTCTCAAAAATGATGGTTGGAAAAATCAAGCCGAGGTCTTGTCATCAGCCTCCTGCCCAGCCGGGGATAATCATTTTCCTTCCTTTTTGTCGTCTTTAAGGATTTGCAAGTGGGGGAGACCAATTTCACGAGCAACTTGCATTGGATCCATGGATCTGGTCCTGTGACAGTGATGATGACGGGAGGAATGTGTGGGCTCGGAGCACCTTGAGATGAAAATCTTGGAGGATGCTCGGAGGAGAGAGAGATCACAAGAATATCTATCGATGAATGGATTCTCGATTCCGGTGCGATCTCTATCTGCCTCCCAATTGGGCACTGTCGGTCCTCTGTCGCGGGGACATCCCACGAAGGTTCATGCACTTGTTCAATGTTTTGGCGAGCACAGCTCTGCAATATTCCTTTATTCTTTTTTTTTTGAAAAAAATAAGACATAAATCCGCATACTCCTAGCAGAGTAGTACTACCCTCAACGTAGAATTAAAAGGTCTTGAATTCGATTCATATCAGTAAGATTCTGTATATGCATTTATTTCATCTTTCTCCTATCATGTACACCGAATAAAATTGCTAATATCATGAGTAAAAATGTCGGGAATTAGTATTATTTATATATTATTGAAGATAAATATTCCTTCGAAGAATTATATTACACGTCAGATCTGCAGAGTCTTAAATCTCGTTGAATTGCTCTTAGAGCATCTTCCCTTTGTTATCCTCCTCTTTTATGTATCTAGTCATTTTTGTTCATACAAAAATTCTAACGTAATCCTACCTTACCACGTAGCCTTCACTTGATTTTGTGTAATTTTTTTCAATCTGAACCACTAGTATTCAGAAGTCTAATGAACTCTAATGAATTCAGCTCGAGCTGGAAAGGCCTACTGTGTAGTAAAGCTCTGTTAAGGTGAATTTTTTTACCTTCACAAGACTCGAATTCGAGATTTTATTTAAGCGAAAGAGGCTCCCTACCACCTCAGCTAATCTATATCAGTGATTTTATCCAATTTTTATTGAATTATATATAATTCGTCCATTAATTTGTCATATTACACTCTTATATAATTTCGTTTCCCCGAATAATAGTTTTATGGATCCGTCCCTGCCTTAATGGATAGGATTAATTATATTCTAATTTGGAAGAGAAAAATAGATGGAAGGTAACCCATGTGTTGCAAGAATCTCATGGCCTGGAGAATGCGTTGACTTTTTCAGGCGACCGACGATAACCAGGAGCGGAAAAAATAAAAGGATATTAAGCAAATCGCTGTCAATTAGGACAACTTGTCTGCCTTTGTATTTTCCTCCTGGAATGAATCTTCAGGAGCGTACGGATCCGCGCCGCCCCTGTCCTTGAATATTTAACGGTTTTCTTTTTCTTTTTTTTTTTTTTTAATTTTAATTTGGATAGGGAAGAGAAGATCTCTCTCTTCTGATTTCATATTGTGGATAAATATGGAAAACTGGAGCCGACACATATGCCATCATAATTATCCAATGTTTAGAAAAAAAATCCTGACAAATATCAACTCTTGATTGGACGGAAATATCACGTCAGCGTCATCGCACGATAGAGCTGCCGCAATTTGGGACTTTCTCCTTGGGATGGTTGAAGAAAGTCTAGACGTGATCGATATATTATTTCTGTGGAGGACTAAATTTCCCCGAAACTTGTTCATGGAAACTCCACCTCGGCATGATCGATCATGCTGTTTCTCGTAAGTTGTCATGTACATTTAGACGGGGCAAATACGGACACTTAACAGAAGGGGCAACCTGGAGCAGAGCGATCGGTAAGTATTCAGGTGAAGATCGAATCAAGTTGTGCCTTACTGTCACCACGGAATACCGAGTTGAGTTCTCACAGCCATTTTCAAGACCTCCATTTAATTAATATCAACACAAAGCTTAGACAAATCCGGAGCAGCAAGCAATACCGAGGGACACGAGTGCTCCCTCCCTTCATCAAGATAACTTACCAGAGAGAAATACCCGAATGAGCATCTATTACTATTATTATCCATCCGAAATCACGAGTCTTCCAGGCAAAGCCGATACACTAAATGCCCAGATCATGAACATCCAACGTCTTACTCTTTGCCATCGGCAGCACGGAGTGAGCCCAGCTGCACCGGGGCCTGGGTGCCGACAACCTTAGATGACCCATAGACTGCCAGATCGACTCCCTGGGCCTTCTCCTTCTCGATCTGCTCCTTGATCCAAAAGTAAGTGATTCTCAGCCCATCCTGCAGTTTCAGAAAGGAATGAGAAAAGGCCAGGTGAGAGGGAAGTTTCTGGTTTCTTGTCCTTCTTAAAGTGGATGAGACTGGGATGGAGATCCAATGTTAGGTGTGTGAAGATGCCTGTACCTTCAGCCTCATGGTCGGGGCCCACCCGAGCTTCTCCTTGATGAGGGTGTTGTCAGAATTTCGCCCTCGTACACCCTCCGGGCCAGGAATGTGGTGTATTGGGAGCTTCTTATCCTCAAAGCTGAGGACGATCTCGGCCATCTCGTTCATGCTCACCATCTCATCACTCCCAATGTTCACAGGCTCACGGAAGTCCGACTTTGTCAGCCTGAAAAACCAAAAGCTTACAACTGATCAGACATTAAACAACGAGATTTTCAGGCAAGGCAGCGAGAAGATTATTCATTCAGCATCCCTGGCAGTTTCAGAAATGTCAAAATAGAAAGCAGTTCCTCTTTCTCACATTTATAGATAAGAAAAATGCACATTTCACAGAACTTACCTATGTTTGCTGCAGATTTTCTACAGGGTTTCAGTGAAAACTTGATTATATACTCCAAATAAGGCAGGATCAAAGAAATATCCTTCATAAGGTAAAATTTCGTAAATAATAAGAAAAAGTTATTATTTGCAAATCTAGCCATTTTCATTTGATTCACCTCCACATATTCCATAATCAACTTTGTGAAAGACCTGACATCAGAGTCATTCCATGATTCATTCCATGGCAACTAAAATAGAGCTCAAATATTTTTTAAACCCAAAAAATCATTTGACGGAAAGGAAAAACTTAAGCTCTGATGAACCACAAGGATTACCTGAGAACCCCTTCAACACACTCATCGATGAAGGTGAAAGATCGGGTTTGGAGTCCATCACCCCACATTTCAAACTTATCTGTAGAGGTGATAGCCTTTCTACAGAAAGCTGCTGGAGCCTTCTCTCTTCCGCCTAAACAATGACACATCCAGGGTATAAACATTAGTGGAGTCTGCCCTGAAAGGCGATAAATCAGACACTCTTAATTAACTCAATCAAGGGAATTGATTTCATACCCTTCCAAGTCCCAAAAGGACCGTAAATGTTGTGGAACCTTCCAATTCGGCATTCAATTCCAAAATCTTTTGTGTAATGCTTGCATAGTTCCTCTGTTGCTAGCTTCTCCAACCCATAAGCATCTTGAGGCTAAATTTCCAGTTGGGTAAGATGAAGACAGTCTATTGTTAGTGACAGAAAAAGAGAGTTTATTACTACTTCCTACTTTCGGTAGTTTTACGTAGTGGGAAAGCAACATACCTCAGCAGGCCATGCATCAGACTCCTTCAAGCTTACATTGGTCTCAAGCTGCTTAAATTCAGGATAAATACAAGCACTTGAGGCATAGAAAAACCTTCAAACAGAAAAAAAGAGATGAGCAATACCATCTGAAACTAACTGCAGCCAAGTTTTCACACAAACTGAGACACGTATTCATGCAAATAGACTATGCACTTCATGGTAATCAAGAAGTTCGTACAGGAAAAATATTAATTAGAGAGTGAGAGAGCGGTGATCCCTAAAGCAGGGTCAACTACCCACTCTCTGCAAAATCAATACACTTCTCTCCTAATCCCTTGTTACCTGCTTTCTTCATCTTCTTAACCAACCACTTACTCTTAATGTAATTCAAATATCATAATCTGTTAAGTTTTATCAGAAGGGCACTACCTCTTCACTCCATTGATCCTAGCAGCCTCGAGCATGTTGAAACTGATCATTGTGTTGTTATACATAATGACCGAGTGGTTTGACTGGATGAATCCCATTCCACCCATGTCAGCAGCGAGGTTGAAGACGTGATCAACCCCCTTGGTGACCTTCAGGCAATTGTCCATGACTCTGAGGTCCACAAGGTGGAACTCATGACAGAACATGTCCTCGGTCATGTGCTCGTTCTTCTTCCAGTCCGAGGCGACAATGTAGTGTCCCTCACTCTTCAAGCGGCGGGCAATGTGGGAGGCAATAAAACCACCTGCCCCAGTGATGGAGATTCGCAGCTTCTCAAAGGCCCAGTAGGGCTCCCTCTCAAGCTGTTTGTAGGTGTAGGCTCCATAGTCAAATCCATCATTGCTTGCCATACTGCAGAATTCACATCAGCCAGTGACTTCAGGGGGCATAAAATGAACAAGGAGATCTGAAACGAGAATCAATCAACTGGACCAGTCAATACTTCACTCAGAACACCATGTTTTAGACCTAAAAATCTATTGATGAATCTTGAGATTTACGAGAAAAAGGACCGATCACCAGTACTGCAACATGAATGTCCGAGGATGATCTATTCCACATTTTAACTTACCCAGAGATTACATGAGTAGTCCTCTACATTTCCCTAACATTCCTTCATAGTCATGGTTTACTCCTTCATAAGAAAACTCAATCCATCGTTTCTCATAGTCTTTGTGGCCCACATTTCTCCTAGATTAACAAGCTCATTCTAGCACAGTCTTCAACCTACATATATCCTACTTACATTTCCACCAGGTAAACAGCAAACAGTTCCGAGACATTGGCTCTCAAAAATCAAGGAAAACAAGATCTCATAAAAAGAAAACGAACAGGAAACAAGCAGGGGAAAAGGACAAGCCTTTCCTATACACAACCAGAGATAAAATGGAAAACTGGGATGCAATTTACAGCAGACATATGATTCACAGCTAGCTACCAAAAAGAAGAGAAATTTAGCAGAAACAAGAATTACCCACAAACAGATTCGAAGGATTCCAAGAAAACCAAGTGGAAAATGACACCTGGGAGACGAAAACACGGCGAGTCCGAAAGGGCGCCTGGAAATTTGGGATTTTGGAGTTGCCTTCCAACACAGAAGATAAAGAGTGCAAAGAAAGGGCGAGGTGAGGAAACAATGCACGGTTCTCAACGCTTGGCGAGCTCCGGCTATTTATAGGCCAAGAAGCGTAACCGACAGTCATCGAACATTTAGCCACCTTCCTATGTTATCATTATTCATTTTTCACTGCACAACAATTAGCTCTCACAAGCGTATTCTTTTCCTTTTATTCAACTATTTTTAAATAATCATATGAATCTCGAACGTGAATATTCTCCACCGGAATCGACCCAATTAATTCCGACGACTGTCCGACTTGAATCTTTTGGAAGAACAGCTTTGCACTTTCCGACACTGTAGAACCTCGATTCTCGCCTGCGTAGCATGAATTTATTGCGTTGTAATTTGAGAATCGCAGTTAATTGGCTTTTTTTTCCTTGTAGTGGCTTCGTGCTCTCGGAAGAATATGATTGTTTGTACAGAGGGTCACAGAGGGTTGTCTCGGGAAAGGATCTTAGAGTTTTTTCCCACTCACCTAACAATACTTATATTAAATTATAAATTAATAAGATAAAATCATATTCTTAATTTATATCATACAGTATCCCGGAATCAATCGAAGTGCACCAACCTGAAATTCAACTCTAGGATCACCCATTTAAGAATTTAGTGAGAGAACTATTAGACCAGTCTCAAGTTAGTAAGATAAAATCATGTTCATTCCTCCATCACCCCTCTCCTCGGTAACCCTCACTCCGCAATCCGGAAAAAAAAACCCTAAAGGACAATTCAAGTTGGGTGAATTATGAATGAGACATATTAAAATATTATTTTATCCCAATAGATGCGGACTTAGAAAATTCATTTAAGGGAAGTGAAAGTTAAGAAAAGGAAAAGAAAAAGAGTGTATATCGGTAATTTAAATTAGATGAAATAAAATAATTTGATGAAAGTAAGTAAAATTGATAAAATTTATATACTATTTTACACAATATTTTCCGAGTTGAATGGGAGGTTCGTGTGATGGGCATTACCGTCGAAGAGGTGATCGCTCCTGCCTTCGGGTATTATCCCGAGTCCCAATTAGTCAGCGAAAGAAATTAGGAATTTTGTCACTGTCGGAAAATTGAACCCTCTCGGGGACCCGAATTTATCATTTTTCTCTGTACCCTCTTGTTGAAGGAGAAAGGGACTTCGAATCCTCGTCTCCATCCCGGGATGGATTTAGGGGTTACGCGGAGGCGATCGCCTATCGTCAACTTGAAAATTCATAAAATCTTATATAATATTTATTAATTTCATCTATATTTTAGTTAAATTATATTTTCTGCCCTTTAAATTTCGTGATTTGTCTTCACCTTTGTTCTCATCCCCTTTACTCGGTTTTCTAGATCCATCATTGTCCCGTCCCAATCCTTCGCGTGGAATTTTCTAATTCCTCTTTTCCCCGTTTTATCAATGAGTCTTATGGTCTATAAAGAGTATAATAAAAAAAGGAAAATAAAAACGTGAAAGAGGGTTTTAGATGAAAATCGAATCCAATACCTCTCCGTTCAATGCAGTGCCACTGCGCCGGATCATTTTTACTGATGTAATTTTTAGTCGGTGAATTAGTTGAAGACAGTACTTTGCATGAGTTTCACCCTCTTGCAAACGATAAACGACTTAGTCCATCAAAGAATGATGGTAATATACGAGTACGTGGTAGGTGTAAGGCAAGCAGCAAATCAACGGTAACAGCCGCAAAAGAACGGACCCTCCAATCGACCTGTGCTGCCCGGCTTGTCGTGCGGTGAAAACCCGCATTCCCATCGGATCCACGAGGCCGACGATTCAATTTTTTTTCATGAACTCGAAGGAAAAAAAACACTTATGGGAACCTGTCCACAGCTGCGTGCTCTTTCGTTCTACTGACCTGGAGGGCTAAGGCGAAGAATAATCGGACTGGCTGTAATTTTCTCCAATGGGCTCGCCGCTGCTAAGCTAAGATATCTTCTGCGGGCGCGGAAGGGCCGCGTGGTGTGGATAAAGACAGGACCGGAGAGGCAATTTGATGTTGAGGATTGTCGGGGAAGAGAAGACTCCAAGGATGCAGAGAGTCACGTTCAAATACGACGACTCCATCTCATAAATTACCATTCATATCTCGATACATGTCAAATTATTTCTAAAAGATTGTGAAAGCTTTTTTAATACGTGTAGAGATCTGAGAAAGATTTTCACAGCGAATTTGTGGAGTATTACGCACCGAATACTTTCTCGAGAGTCTAGCTCCATGCAGGTGTAGCAGCATAATGGATAATGTTAATAAATGCCAGAATCGAAGGAAGCTGCTTGGAAAATTCTGAGCCCTGCATTCTCTTGCTTCCCTCCTTCCACTACTTTCCTTTTGTTTGGATCATGGAATAAAAAAAACTGTCCTTCACAGGAAAAAAAATTCCTAATAGTTATATTTCGTAATAATATGATAAGAAAAAATCAATCGTATTACTTTAATTAATAGTAATTATGAAAACCACTTAGTTGATTAATGGTAATTTGGTCATTTATCACATTTCGATTAGCATTTACTCACGTTACGTGATAAGATAGGTTCACGTTAGAATTTCTCCTCTTTAATGACAGCAAGGTAAGAAACTTCGTGCTTGACGAACACTTCCAAAAACATTAAAGAAAAAGGAATTTCATCAGTAAAATTTCGGGCGCAAGAATAGGAAAAAAAATGAAAACATAAGAGGACTTGCCGGCTTAAGACTTCTGCTTCTAGCTAACATGTTACAAGCCCAATGAAAATTTGACATTGTTGAAATGGAGTCTCATATTAGAAAGATAATAAAAGGAATCCTAATGTACAAGATGAATGCACCATCACCTATAAATTTAAATTTTTTTGATGGATAAAACCGTGATTTCTTACAGGCCTGGCAGCAATTTTACGTGATATCAGAGTAGGTTATCATGTAAGCTTATATATCGTAGATCGGAGTATGAAACTCATAGTCATTGTGTGTGTATAAGGCTGAGACTAGAAGAAAAACCTGGAGACGTGAACTTGGCAAATATGGAAAACCTCGAGCAAGTGCCACGGCATTGTATCGTGACATTGTAAATTAGCGTGTAATGCGGTTTGGAATATCGTTACACAATGTCAGGATACTATCAGATAGAATGTAAGCTGCTTGCAAATGTGATGTTACAGTGTAATGACACTCTTTTTCAGCTTGTAATCCTGGAGTTGCAATGATGAAGGATGAGGTTATATTCTTGTGGACACAAAAGGAGGAAGTTAGGTCGCCATTGCTTGCAGAAGTAAGAGCAATCTTCTCAACTGTTTCCATTGCATTTCAAATGAATTGGAAGACGGTTGTCTTCTATTCGGATGCCTTACTTCTTGTTGATGCTTTACTCTCCAAATCTGATATTTCTTGGAAAATTAAGCATGTCATTCCACGTATAAACCAATTATTAAAGTCTTTTGAATATATTAAATATTTTTGAGTTAGTATAGAAGAGAATCTCTTAGCTCATAATCTATTTAAGACAGGTTTGCTCTTTGCTGTAGATGATCGGTATGTATTTGAGAAATATCCCTTATATTGTGATCTTTCTTCTAGTTAAATAATACAATGTTCATTCTTTAAAAAAATCCTGAATTTATGCCTTGTTTTCATGGGCCTAGTTGAGATTTAACAACAAATTTCACCTATTACCTCTTAGATAATATCGATTCAGTATTCAAAATCACATTAAACTTTTAATGTCCAGTGAAACTTTCTCAAAAATCGATAGTGTGAATAAATGACCAGCAAATCTTAAAAAAAAAAAAACCTAATTTGACCCAAACTCAATAATTTAACAGCTATTTAATATTAAAAATTGATTTAATTTTACAGAGTTACCACTCCAGTTTAATGTTTCCAATTTTATGGCACAAAAAGCACATCCGGTGGATTTATTGAATGGCCCCTATCCGTATAATAAATCGTCCGATGGATTTATCTTTACTACGGCGCTAGAAACCATTGATGTCAAAAAAATAAAGTAATATTTCAAGTTCGAGTATTTTGAATGAAAAGAATTCACATTGGGAGAGTTTTACCTCCGAGTAGACTCGTCCGGCTCGAATTGGATTAGTTAATACCCGTTGGATTTCTAGATATCAGTGATACAACTCGAAAGAAAAGCCCTTATTAAGGGCATGCAAACAAAATGCGCATATTGAGGAGAACAAAGACAGAGATTAATCAATATGTAAGAAAATAGAAAATCATATAGACAGGTTACAAGGAAAAGCAAGCAGAACAACCAGAGTCGATTGATTCTCGCCACCTAATTCTCGTACAACACCATTGGCTTAGCCATTGCCACTAAAGAAAGAGTTTTGTTATGTTAGCTACCACAGCGTAGGATTATGTAAGCGAGAGTGGCAGGGAGGACCATGAACGATACTAGGGGTGCAAACGAGTTAACCTGAACTCGAATTCACAAGGCTTAAATTCAGGTTGTTTAAAAATATGTGAGTTCAGGTCTGGATCCGAACTTGGGTGGGCCAAATATTTTAAGCTCGGACTCGGTTCTTTGTAATAGACAAAAGCTTAGAGAGCCTATACGAGCTGAGCTAAGGATGAGGATGTAGGGCTGGCACTGCACAGGTGCCTTGATTGTCGAGGCGATGAGGACTCAGGATGAGGAGAATCAATTTTGATTAGAATTTCGTAAGTGGGTGAATGAAAATAAAAAGGAGAAGAATCACCGTAAGTGAGAAGTGAGAATGTAAGATGAGACAATAGATTTTGAATTTTTTTTTAATTTTTGTAAAAGTAAATAATCAACTATAACATTAAATTTAAAAAAAAACTCGTTTAGGCTCGTAGGTTTCTTGAGCCGAATATTATTGGGCTCAACTTTGCTAGTTGAATTGTCAGGCCGAGTTTGGTCGAGCTCAAACTCGTGAAGGTAAAGCTGAGTTCAAGTCTTCACTGAAAAGAATCCAAACTGTTCGTAAATTGTATCATCTCATTTGCATTCCTAATGAATGTCCAAAAATTCATCCTTGGTGGCCGCAAACTCCCCCTAGGAAGAAAGAACACCATCTTGGCTTTCACCTAGAGGCCCAAAGAAGGCCTGGGCTCGGTTAGTAGGTTTTGTCCTAGGCGGGTGGCAAGCTGGCCCGTCCCTAGACAACTGGAGAGAGCCTTGCGTGCAACAATATCACAAAATAGTAGTACTTACGTGCTAACACTAATTAATAAAATTAAGCAATTTATTTAGAGAATTTTTTTTATAATATCTAAAAGGAAAGAAAATAACCCCAAAAAGATTTGATTTTATGCTGGACATTCCCAACAGATCCAGCACTGAGAGGACAGTAGATGATAAATGGACCCCATGAAGATGGTGGGTGAGATTTAAATAAAAATTGCTCTCAATTACAAATCGAAAAATTAAAAAAACTGAAAATTCGACTTTGGGTTGAAATATTTTCGAGAAATAAAAAACCGGCCCTTAATTAGAAGTTGGGCCGTGAATTGAAAAATCCAGTGGGTCTGAACTCGACCCATATTGTACTTGTTGAGGATTAAATCCTTGTCAAATAGTTAATTGAAAAAAAATCGTACTACATAACATGTGAACACGGGTTTAACCTCTTAGGGCGCGTTTGGCTCGAGTATTCTTAGATTACAAGGGAAAGTTAGAATTACAGGGGAAAACTTTATTTTACATGGAAAGTGTATTGTAATATGAGATTGTTGTGTTTAGTAAATATTTTAGATTGTTAGGAAAGTAGTTGAGAATATAATATTATAATATATGACTTGATGGGTAATGAATGTAAATTTACAAATATACCCTCCCATTCCTTCCTTTTCTTCACTCTTATTTGTCCTTTTTGGTTGACAAATCGGTAAAAGTGGAGTTTCCTACTTTGCAATCTGACAATGCAAGGCTGGAACCTAGTAATCAATTTGCTGGGATTCCTTGTTGGCCCAGTAAGCTCTCAAGAGCCCGGGAAAGTGGGATCCCATCCCAATTTTCATCCAAATATGGGAAAGTTGGTGGGAAAGTGTACTACTTTCCACGTAACGTTGATATTTTACATCAATCCAAACACACTCTTATAGATTCTATGGGAACTTTTACACGGTAGCATAGCAGGTTGTTGCGTGGACTCACATCTCGCTAGAATCGAGTATAGAGCATGTGGTCATCATATTAAAAATCCAAGATCGAAAGCAAGCTGAGGATTAAATCCAATACTTGATATGGATAGATAATAGAAATAATCGCAACATATAAGAGGAATTGTGTACCACTGCTATAAGTTTAGACTTTGAGTTTGACATAAACTTAATCTCTTATAGTTTCATTAGGAATTTTATAGTTTGTATTATATATTTATCTATCACTTATACTAAAATAATACTAATTTCAAGTCTTGGACTCCATAGGGGATTATATTATCACCTGCATATAACTCATCTAGATCTTTTCATTTACAAATCAATAGTTCAAATGATTTTTGGATACCGGTGTGTCTGAGTGCCATGCACGCCAGTCATGCATTGAGTTCATTGGGTCACGCCTTGAGTTTCTCTAAAAATTACTTTAAGAAGAAGAAGGAGAAGAAGAGTGCCTTGCGCGCCAAGTTAATATGGCAAGCCCCCTTGTCTATGAAGCTGTCGGATGTTACTGACCAGGACGACGACTTAGTGCAAAGGCCAGTCATCTCCAACTTTCTATTGTAATGGAATGGAAAAAATGGTGCAGATGAATCAGCCAAAGTTTCCACCCGATGGTCGGAGACTCAAAAGAACATGCGAGAGGGCTGAATTCAAACATCGTGTGGTGGATGGTTTTGCTAATGATATAATTGAAAAAAAAAAATGTAACCAACTCAATTAACCTAACATAGACTTGGAATAAGAGTTGACTTCTCCTAAACACATCGAGCCCTATATGTCATCAAATTAGGTCACCAGTAGCTGGGTTGGTTCATCCTATTTGAGTTTGCCTTTCCCCAACCACCCACTAACCTTAATGTAATATGCGTTGATTCCATGCACGCGGGATGTGTAAATATACACATGCATGTATGGAGGAGATTTAGCAAACGGGTCAACATTAGTTGAAGTGATTTGACATAATTTTTCTAAGGCGTACTCTGTCTGATATTTAGAAATCTAATGATCTCTTATTGATCCAGGTTCAAGCAATGTTAGTTCACTAACGAATAAGACCTTCCAAATATAAATTTTCTCCATTAACAATATTCGAGTTCGAAAATTTACTTAAGTGAAAGAAATATCTTATTGTCTCAACCAACACATGTTGGTGATTTGACATTTTTTTTTGCTTAAATCGGGTCTCATATGTAAGTCTTATAAATGAAAAAAAATACAATTGCGAGTCTGAATTAACACGGGTCATGTCCTTTTTTTGAATTTTAAAAACGTTGGTACTAAAATGAGTCAAAAGGTCGACTTTCCAGGTCATCTTTTTTCTTTTTACAACAACCTCGTACCAAGATGAGTCACCTACTTTACGGGTTATCCCTGTTCTTTTATATGGTTGAATATTTGGAATTCAACTGACCAATCCATACGATCCTGTACGCATACCAATAAACGCATAGAACGGGGCAAATTTAGAGACTAGAGAGAATATTAATATTTTTTCCGACCATTTAGCCCTAAGCCCCCCAGGTTACTGATGTAAAAAGTACCTGGGACTTCATAGTCCATTAGGCGTCTGTCAAGCCTTCCCATGCAAGGAATTGAATAGTAAATATTTTATGAGTCTAACCCCGTATGTTACGACACATAACCTTTATGCCATAGTTTAACACCCTGTCCTGGCTCATAGAACTTGTGTCTTTAATATTTTACTTGAGAAAGAGTGCTTGATACACTTGTTATTGTTCTCACACTGTGATTTAGAGATCCTGCATTTGATTTTATAGTGAGACTTCCTGTACTCCTTTTGTCTCATCTTCTTTCTACCCTTTTTAGATTTATGTTTCTCTTCTGTACAACAAAAAAAATGTTTTACTTGACACGGAAATCGATGTCCAGACATCTTAACCTCATGTTGAAAACAATATTGTTGCGTGGGGAATCCCCTTTTATCATGCTTGACTTTTGATTGGTACTAATTACCTGTGCAACCTTGATGCTATTAAACCAGCATTGATCGTATAAGAGAATGATTTTGGATTTATAAAAAGAACTGGATACCACGTCAAATTACTTAGCCTTTTAGGTGGAAACGAGTTTCACCTTTTATAAGTCTCACTAACAATAATATAATATATATCAACATCTTAAGTGTTAATGGGACAATTTAACGCCTCTTCCACAATTTTTGGATAATGACTTCTCTGTCCTCATTTGTTAATTGAAAAACATTTCCCATTTCACATTTCCCTCATCCCTCTAAAATTCAAATCATTCCTCTCTTAGCTACTCTCCATCTCTCCCCTCTCAACAGCAATCGATGAGCTAACGGTACCATCCCCTTTCGACGAGTGACCAACAAGCAATGCCGCCCCTCCCCCAACACAACGACAACCATTGACTCTCCCATCCCATCTCATTGAGTATCAACAAGTCTTCCCCACCCCCGTGACAAGCATCAATGAGTTGTTCTCCTCTCAAGAGAGGCCTACGAGCTATCCTCTCCCTTTAGTCTCTCTGTCCTACTTCTCCCTATCATATTCCTTTATCTGTCTGTGTAATTTGTTAAATAGGTAGGAACTAGTGCAATTTAATTTTACAGGTGTTTTTTCAGAAAATTAGTTTTCCAATTTCGAACATCATGTTAAGGGTTCGGAAGTATTGACAATTACCGGGACCTATTTATAATAGATCATGACCTATTTATAATAGATCGAGACCTATATATGATATATTGGGACCCATTTAAGTTAATAATATTTATTTGAGAATCTGGACAACTATTGCGACCTATTTATAATATAATCTAAATCAATTTATAATAAATTGAGACTTATTTAAATATATGTTTGAAATCTTGAATAAACATCGGGACCTTTTATAAGTATTGGGACTTATTTATAATGTAATCTGAACTTATTTATAATGTAATCATGACTTATTTACAATGAATTGAGACATACTTAAGTTCACGATGTCGAAAAATCTTGACAACTACTGGGACCTATTTGAGTACTATAAAATAATTTAGTAAAAAGAAGATATATAGTAGTGCTAGTTTTTAAAAGTGTTACAAAGTGATGTTAATTATAAAACTCATTCTTTTATTAGTGCTATACAAATTTTCACCCTTGCATCTTAATTAATTATTTTATGAGCCACCAAGGAAGTAATCCAGTGGTCCAAAGTTCACCCTTATGTAGTTTGCTCCTGAGCTTGGACTTGGCAAATACAGATTACTTGAACTGTACTAGGTATTCGCGGGTGCTATGCTAACGGGCTAATATTACCACTGGTTGTTCAGTTCATCTGATAAATTCGTGGTTAAACACGAACGATCGAACATTATGAAGTGGGAATGATTGGGTGGCCTCTACTTCTATCATCCTTTTCACCAATTAAAAAAAAAAACTTAGTTATTTCATGTTGTTCCTTATGTTATATATCATTTTATTAATATCTTTTTTAGACCAGCCAAGATGGTCGATTCCAATATTCCAACATATCTTAATGCTGATAATTGATTCTCAAGGACATAAAGTTATTCGAAGGCCATGAAACACGACCAATGGGGAATCGAATGCATTATGCCGGGAATAACATTATAACATAAATTTTAATATGATATGTTTACTTTTCAGCATGTAGCACATAGCTACTTAGAAGTATAATCAGTCTTGATTAATTTAAATTTAAGTAAAATCAGTAATTAATAATTAAAATTCTTCTAATTACAAATTTTCTCCACTTGCAAACTTTTTTTAGTGTATGAAAAAGATACATAAATCTAAAAAAAAAAGATAGAAGTAAGAGAGAATAGAAGGCAGGAGTAAAATTCGAACCAGGCCTATTGGTTACAAGTTGAGAAATGTACCATTACACTAAGTCCTCTTTCTCAACCGCTCACAAAATTTAAACTCGAAAAATTACTTAAAAAGACATCAAATTTCTTTCTTTTTTATCTGAATACCGATATCCAGAAGTCCAAACCTTGACTAATCCAATTCAAACTGTGAGGGTCCATTAAGGGATAATGTTCTCCCAAGGTGAATTTTTTCCATTAACAAAACTTGAACTTGAGATTTTTTTTTTTGGTCGATAATGTCTAGTACCACAACAATTGACTAATCCCTAACAGTACATTATATTGCATAGAGTCCATCGCTAATTCCCAAACACCAGCTTCATGGGGAGTCACACCCTAGATCTGACCTACTGCACGTTATTAACTTACCAGCAGGTCTGCCTTGGAGACAGGCATGTGTTTTATTAAAAAATAATTTAAGGACTTACATAAACCAGGATTCTTGTACCTGGAAAAATACGGGGTACTTGGAAAGTCATAATTCCTAGTCCATGAGTAATGGTATATAGGACATGATTAACTTTACCAGCATTTTCATTGTAGAACACGGTTAAGTTTACAAGTACTTCAAATTCACTTGCATTGCATCCAATTGACAATCTTTCCTTTGCTTTTGCTCCGCGATTTGATAAAAAACAATAATTTCATAACTCGATGGCGAAACTTTTTAGTAGTCGTGACCCGAGGAAGAACTAACAGAAACGTAATAAATAAAATGGTTGTTTATATTCGTTGTTGAATGTATTTATGTAATGTGCACTTCATCGATAAGAATATTTCAGAATTTTTTCCAAGGAACTACTTTGATGTTTTACATTTCATTACATGGCAAAGTAAATGAGAAAGGTTTCAGTGGAGCGATCGTACAACGGAGCGACGCCTGCGTAATGCTTTTAACCAACACGAAATTGGCATGTGTCATTCGTTATACATCAAAATTTGCCAACAATCACTTGGGCATTGCCATGTGATGGAAGTGCCACACAGACATTACCACGTGGTACCACTCCTACGTTAGAAATGACACGCGTTAGGTTTTCATTGGTGAAAGTACTACAACGCGAACATCATCACATGATACAGCCTTTCCACTGAAAATTTTGTTGAAGTGAAGAGTTAATTATATATATTGTGAAACTCAGGAATTAATCTCTTCTTTCCCGTTCTCCTTCGGGTCAACGGAGGAAGTTCCTCTGCTAGTGTGTCGGTTAAGCTTGTTTAGGTAATTTATTGGTTGGATGTTAACGTAAATTATAAGTCAAGAAATTAATGTCCTCCGCGTTGGAAATGAATGAGAAATTCTTAATTACTCAAATAATTGTCATAATTAATATTAATTAGAGCAATCTGATTAGTTTTTTATCACCGCGTCATTACGAGGTATGATCTTCTAAGATTTTTTCCATGTGAAGGGAATTAATTACTTGACCCCCAATGACCGCCAATGACACTCTCCAGATGTTTTTTCTTTCCATTTACCTTTTCTTACTCATTTATCACATTTCAATTAGTGCTTTCTCGCGTTATGTGGTAAGGTAGGATCGCATTTTAATGACATAATAGAAAATACCATTAATAATTTCAATAATTTGTTTAATGATCGATAGAAATTTTCTTATTCGTTACCGTTCGATTACAACTTTTTCACATTAAGCAGTGAGATAACATTGAAAAATTTTCTCCCAGGGAAGGGATGGTCTCTCTCTTCGTTGTCTCCCTGTCCCAACGACTCCTCTGGTCCTTTGTTATTTTTGGATAAAGCATGATGTGAGTAGTACAATACATGTTCTGAGTAGGTTATTCCTTGTTAATATAAAAGGGCAGGTCATATTCGTAGCTTTAATTGGGCAGGTTTTTTTTTTTAAAAAAAAATTAAAAAATAACCTAGGAACTTGCACGATCTAGGATTCCTGTACCAGGAAAAATACAGGGTATCTGAAAAGTTATAATTCCTAGTCCATACGTAATGATGTACATAGGGCATGATTAAATATACCGGCATTTTCAATGTAGAACGCGGTTACGTTTACAAGCACTTCCAATGCAATTGAAAGGAAAGATTGCCAATTGAATGTGCATTCAATTGACAATCTTTCCTTTGCTTCTGCTCCACGGATTGATAAAAAAAAAATAATTTCGTAAATATGGAGGAGAAATTTTGTAGTAATCATGACTCGAGGAAGCACCAACAGATACGTGTATTTGCTGTTAATTATTTTTGTGTAAAACGCTCTTCATCGATAAGAATATTCCGGAATTTTTTTGAAGGGATTGCTTCAATGTTTTATGTTTCACCATATGATGAAGTAAATGATAAAGTATTCATCGGAGTGATCGTACCATGTGGCGAAACCCACACGATACTTCCAACCAACACAAGATTGATGTGTGTCATCTTCCATACGTCAAAATTTACCAACAATCACTTAGTTGTTGCCACGTGGTGGAAGTGTCATGCGGACATGTGGTTCCACTCCTACATTAAAAATGACACGCATAAGGTTTTCATTGGGTGGAAATACAACTTGAACGTCGCCGGCGATACCACCGTTCCGCTGGAGACTTTGCCAAAGTGAAAATGTTAATTGTATTGCGAAATTCAGGAATCAATCTCTTCTTTCCTTTTCTCCTTCGGGTGCAAGTTCCTAATGCCAATTAAGTTTGTTTTTAATGATTTGATGTTAACGTTAATTATAAGTCAAGTAATAATTATTAAAAAAAAGGTCAAGTAATTAATTCCCTCCGCGTGGAAGGTGAAGGGACCCTATATAAGAATTAAGGGAAAAAGATACCTTTTAGTGTATACATTAATATTGAGAAAATTTTTAAACTACTAATTAATCCAGTTCGAGTTTAATCGGCCTATTAAGGGGTAAAGCCTTCCTAACATAAATTGTCTCCATTCGCAAAGATGGGTAATAATTAATTATATATATATAAATATATAAAGAGTTAGGTCATTAATTCCCTTTGCGTGGGAGGTGAAAAATATAAGAAGTAACAGAGAAAGATATTTTCTTAGTGTATACATTGGTATCCAGAAATTTTTTGAACTACTGACTATTTCAGTTCAAGTTAAGTCAGTCCATTAAGGGGTAAACCTCTCATAACATAAATTATCTTCATTCATAAAGACAGATAATAATTATAAAAAAAATAGTCAAGTAATTAATTCCCTCCGCGTGGAAGGTGCCTATATAAGAAGTGAGGGAAATATGATACCTTTTTGGTGTATACAATGGTATCCAGATAGGACTACTGACTTAGTCATGGCAGTCCCTTCAAAAAAAATTAAAAGGACTCGAACCCAGGATTTTAATATCACCAAATCGTATGGGAATAGGTTTTGGACAACTAAACCATCGTCATTGGTGGTAAACCACAATTTATGTACTTAACTAGGAAGGAAGAATGGTGATAATAAGGTGGTGATGTTGGCTCATGGATGTAGCCTTTTCTTTTTTTTAATAATATACAATAATTAATATTCATAAATATAATTAACTCTGACCTAGTGAAATCAAAATGGAATCGACATGCTAGGGAAGAGGATCTATATGGATGATTAAAAATGGGAGTGGAATTTTTAGGTTAAGATCTATCTGCTTTAGTGGTTGATAGAAATTTTCTTTTTCATTATGATTTGATTACAATTTTTTCCCATCATGTGGTGAGATAATATTGAAAAATTTCTACCAGAGAAGGGAAGGGATCATGTGGCTTTTGAGTATCAAAAAACATTGCAATGGAAGATAGCTTCCCTTTTTTTTTTTTTTGTTTGCTCAAAGAAAGCAGTATGGTGTATTTGGAAAATAAAATTCAATATTTTATATTCATAGAAAAAAATTAAATAATCCTATATATTTAACTATTAAAAGAATTACTTAAATATACACATATGGAAAGGAATATATTTATATATTTCAATTATACTAAGATCTCACTAATAAAAATCTAATTAGAATATTTTAGTTACATTGAAGATGGAGTATCTTGCAATAAGAATTATGTTCACATTTGCTTGTGCACTAAGTCTCCAGTCACCCATTTACTACCTCAAATAATAATAATAATTATTATAATAAGAATAATTTTTAAATAATTCTATTTTACCATGTGACGTGAGTAAATATCAATTAGATCGTGACAAGTGAATAAATAGTATTAATCACCCAGACAATTACCTTGAATGTTACTAATCGGATTAATTTAATTGATTTTTCTCGCCACGTCATAGAAATGCAGAACCATCTAAAATTTTTAATAATAATAATAATAATAATAATAATAATAACTATAATAATAATAATAATTATTATTATTATTATAATAATTATTATTATTATTATTTTAGCGAAATGTTAAATATAAATAAATCACCTTAGCTAATCAGTATTGTACGTTGACCAAAGTCAACGAATTATCTCACTCACATAATCCACAGTACTATTATACAATCATTACTTGATAAATGATTCTTATTTTTTTAAAAAAATAAAAATATTTATATATGATCTAAAAAACTCATGATTAATACAACTTTCTATTTTTATATTTTCAGGTTTATTTTATAGCCAATTGTATTTTATTATACAACCATATATGGTGGCATGAATCTGAAAGCATAATGGCATGGAGCACACCTTTTTTTTTTTTTTAACAAATCCATATTTTAATTTTTTTTTCCTTTTAATAGCAACGTAGTTTCGAAAAATCAAACATGAACTGTGCCTCGACCCGACATTAGAAATGTCATAAACTACGCCGGAGATCTCGACTGGATATATAGATAGATGCAAATGTCGTGCCACTGTCCCCTGCTTGTTCTACTTCGTATCCGCGGGTTTAATTAATTTTAAACGGATTTTTAATTTTAAGAAATCAAAGAAGTTCTAATTTTTTCAAATAAATATTTTAATTTATTTTTTGAACCATTTAATAAGACATACTTAATATGTCCTTATGTCTCCTAATTGATCCGGTCGTGTGATTTTTTTTCTGTAAATGATCCAACCTGATTTTATTTAATTATTTTTCGAATCTAAAAAAATTATACTGAGAGTAATGGAAAGCTGACTGCTAATCATTTAGTTAGGGGGTTTTGAGCCTCGATTTTCAATGCGATAATAAACTAAATATAAAAATAACAAAACAAAGTTTATTCTTAATTAATAATTATGAATATTGCGGTATATTAATAAATTGACTAACATAAACTTGCACTAAAAATCAAATTTTTTTAAAAAAATCAAAGATATTACTTTTATTGTAAAGCCAATCACACCATTAAATTATTAAATGCACTATCCTATTTTTACGTTGTCTGCAATCGGTCTCAACCCCTTGGGTTTTTCGAATCGGATCCAAATTTCTTAAATAATTCTTTTTAGTTTTTACAGCTTAAAACTTATACAAAATTTATAAAGAGACCATAAAGTCGAGATCTTTTCATCAGTTCGAATCAGTTTCCACGGTATTTCGATTTTCTAGTTGATCTCGAGCCCTATATGATTTAATATCCTGTTAAATTTTAGAAAGTAACATGAACGAGAATAAATTCCATTTCCAGCATAATTCCAATTTCCAAGATAGTTTTTTTTTTTTTTTTTGCTGAATAAGAATCTCAAAGAAGTTAATGCGGTGATGAAACTTCTTGGAAAATACCGCATTTAATATCCTCTTTAAACGGAAACCGAGGTAACAGGATACAATCAACAAATTTCTGGAAATACCAGTAAAATTAATTATTTACTATTAGTAATCTCACACGGTTAAAAAGATAAACATTGAAATTTTTGGAAATTACTTCAAACGTTGGAATGAGTGAATTGGTAAAATTCCTCGAAGCAGCGAGAAAATTCTTAATGGAGTAATTATAGCACTCGCAGAATGTTGATATGGTATATTCGTTAAGTCAGAATCCATATTTTATACACTTGTCTAATTAGATTTCATTATTTATTAGGAATTTTTTTATCTGTTAAAGAAAATTTACGACTTAATATACATATATAAATTATTAATTACATTTTAATTTGTGATTAGTTGAATATATAACCGTTCCATTGAGCACGCTGAAGCTTCCTGGAATTTTACCCAGGCCACGCTATATGTATGATCAGCCCAACCTCTCGAAATCACCCATCCTTCGCCGTAACCACTGTTTCATCGAACTTTCCACCCTCCGAGTCGATCCAAGACTCTTGTACTCGTTCTTCTTCCCAGCCGTTACGATGTCCCTGAGGCTCCGAAAACCAGGAGAGATCACGGGCATTGATATTGAGCCTGGCATCTCATCGCCGGCCCCGAGGCTAAGACACCGGAGAAGGCTCCGCCTCGCCTGCACTGCCATCTACTTCACCAAGGTCCTCGAGTCCCTCAGCAAGAAGGTTATTGAGAACAACCTTGGGATCCTCCGGTCCCTGTCCTATGTTGCGATCGATGTGCCACCGAGTGGTGAGTGTTCCAAGGAGGATGAGAAAGGTGATGGGTCCCTTCGCGAGATCGACCAGGAGTCCCTGAGCCGCATGGTGAGGGAGAAGAGCCTAGAGACACTGGCACAGCTTGGTGGACTGAGTAGGCTTGCCTTATCCATTCAAACCGACCTGGAAACTGGTTTGAACGGAGATGATGAGGCCGATCTTGCGAGCAGAAGGAATGTCTTTGGCGAGAACAAGTACACTAAACCGCCGGCGAAGCAGTTCTTCATGTTTGTCCTCGAGGCATTCAAGGACATGACCATATTGATCCTCCTGGCATGTGCAGTGCTCTCTCTTGCGTTTGGCATCAAGCAGCACGGCTTGAAGGACGGTTGGTATGATGGAGGTAGCATAATCGTAGCAATATTCCTGGTTGTGGCCGTTTCTGCCATTAGCAACTACAAGCAGAGCAAGCAATTCCAGAAGCTCTCGAGCGTGAGCAGTGACATAAAGATTGAGGTCCTCCGAGGTGGCAGAAGGCAGAAGATATCAATTTTCGAGGTCCTCGTTGGCGAGCTCGTGTGTCTCAAAATCGGGGATCAGATTCCAGCTGATGGGCTCTTCGTGGACGGGCATTCCCTTAAGGTTGACGAGTCGAGCATGACCGGGGAGAGTGACCACGTGGAGGTGAATCGCAATAGGAACCCTTTCCTGCTCTCGGGCACAAAGGTGACCGATGGATATGCCCGAATGGTGGTGACCTCCGTGGGGATGAACACAGGCTGGGGCGAGATGATGAGCTCGGTGGCACGTGACCTGGACGAGGAAACTCCCTTGCAGACCCGACTCAACAAACTCACCTCGAGCATTGGGAAAGTCGGGCTAACAGTTGCACTGATTGTCCTTGTAGTCCTGATGATAAGGTAATAACCTTTTCAGCTAGATATATAATATGGCAATAATAATATTGCTACACTTTGTCTTCTTTTTATCATGCAAGGATGATACATTATATTAATAAGAATAACTACAATAGGACATGGTAGCAGAATAGGGCAAGTTCGGGATACGTAAACCAAACACGAGGAAGATAGTCGAAGTATCAGACTACGCAATGCTATTCTCTAAATTTGATATACTCACAGTATATTTAAATGATATGCTTGACATACTATCAGGTATTTTACGGGGAAGACCCACGATGAGAGTGGACGTGTGGAGTTCAGAAGCGGCCAGACAAAGCCGAACGATGTGATCAATGCTGTCCTGAGGATAGTTGCTGCAGCCGTGACTATTGTAGTGGTCGCAATTCCGGAGGGTCTGCCTCTGGCAGTCACTCTTACTCTTGCTTACTCGATGAAAAGGATGATGTCTGATAATGCCATGGTCCGGAAGCTCTCAGCATGTGAGACAATGGGGTCTGCCACGACCATCTGCACGGACAAGACGGGGACGCTGACTTTGAACAACATGAAGGTCACGGAGTTCTGGGTCGGGAAAGAACAAGTGCAGAACAATGACATAGTTCCCAGTGTTCTTGACCTGCTCCTAGCAGGTGTTGGGCTGAACACGACCGGAACTGTTTATAGGCCAGCTGGTCTCATGTCTGTACCAGAAGTTTCAGGAAGCCCGACAGAGAAAGCGATTCTCTCTTGGGGAGTGGCGGAGCTGGGCCTGAAGATGGATGAGCTGAGGCGGGACTGTCAAATTATTCAAGTCGAGGCATTCAACTCGGAGAAGAAGAGGAGTGGGGTATCGACGAGGAAAGGTGAAGGTTCCCACATTCATGTGCACTGGAAGGGAGCAGCCGAAATGATTTTGGCACAGTGCTCACAATTTTATTCCAGTGATGGAAACAAACAAACACTTGATGCTCAAGCAAGAGCCCAGATCAGGGAAATAATAGAGAAAATGGCAGCAAAGAGCCTCCGTTGCATCGGATTTGCTCATAGAGAAGTCCCTAACCTGCGAACTAATGAAAGCTATCTGCAGGACAATGAACTGACACTTTTGGGTGTCGCAGGGCTCAAGGACCCATGCCGTCCAGAAGTTAGATCAGCAGTCGAATCCAGCAAGGCTGCAGGAGTGAGCATCAAGATGATCACCGGAGATAATGTCCACACAGCAAGGTCAATCGCCATCGAGTGTGGGATTCTTGACCCACACAAAAATTACTCCAAGATCGAAGAGGCGATTGTGGAAGGCGTGGAGTTCCGAAATCTCTCACCCGAACAGAGATTAGCCACCGTAGACCGGATCCATGTGATGGCCCGCTCTTCACCATTCGATAAGCTCCTGATGGTGCAGACCCTGAAGCAGAAGGGCCATGTGGTTGCAGTCACAGGAGATGGGACCAATGATGCCCCTGCCCTCAAGGAGGCTGATATTGGCCTGTCCATGGGAATCCAAGGGACCGAGGTGGCAAAAGAAAGCTCCGATATAGTCATACTGGATGATAACTTTGCCTCAGTAGTGACTGTACTCAGGTGGGGCCGGTGCGTGTACAATAATATCCAGAAATTCATCCAGTTCCAGCTCACAGTAAATGTGGCTGCCCTTGTTATCAACTTCGTGGCTGCAGTATCTTCAGGCCATGTCCCCTTGACTGCAGTTCAACTATTATGGGTCAACCTGATAATGGACACTTTGGGTGCTCTTGCACTGGCTACGGAGCAGCCCACAAATTATCTCATGGGCCACCCACCTGCAGGGCGGACGGAGCCTCTTATAACCCTAGTTATGTGGAGGAATCTTCTTGCTCAAGCTTTATATCAAGTCACTATCCTTCTGATCCTTCAGTTCAGGGGGGGCTCCATTTTCGGTGTGCAAGAGAAGGTCAAGAACACGATCATCTTCAACTGCTTTGTCCTCTGCCAGGTCTTCAACGAGTTCAATTCCAGGAAGCTTGAGGAGAAGAATGTTTTTGCAGGCCTCCACAAGAATAAGCTGTTCATTGGGATTGTTGGTGTCACAGTAGTTCTGCAGGTAGTGATGGTTGAGTTCCTCAAGAGGTTCGCAAACACCGAGAGGCTGGACTGGGCACAGTGGGCTGCCTGCATCGGGATAGCGTCTGTGTCCTGGCCCATCGGTTGGCTTGTCAAGTGCATTCCAGTTTCCTCGATACAGTCTCTCCTTCTAAGGAACAAACCATCTGCACCATAAGAAGATCACAATATCAAATTCTTGGGAATAAATCCTCCTCTTTGATTTAGCAACATATATTTAGGTCTCTTCGGAATCAAAGTAGTCAATTAGAAGTTACTTATGGGTTGACTTGCAGCAGCTTTTGATTCATGTAAATATGAAAAAGTTGTTCATGGGTTCATATTCTGAAATCTTTAGCCCTTCCTGCTTCGGTCTTTTTTTCCCAAAGCCTTTGCGCATGACACAAAGAAGAAAAATAATTCAGCTTCATTGAAAGGGTCCTTAGGGTTTTCATGTGTCAAGGCTCACGTGGCATTATACATCCCTGTGGAAGGCAGCCTAAAGCATTTGCACATTATATGTATAACAAATGGTATGTCTTCTCAAATAAAACCATGAAAGATGTCAATGATGCCAGTCCTAAAAGTGATTCTATGTCTGTATGCACCACCGGTAGACATGCAAAGAAGCTTCTCATCATGTTCTATCATTTCCGAAAATCTTCAAGAAATCGTGGATGATTCAGATTCTGCAACACGTAACACATTCAATTTACATACTCGAAAAGTGTGAACTAAAGCTTTCCTTCTAGTTTATCCAAACAGCTAGTCTACATCAAAAAGATTGAAGTAGGAAAAGAAGAAGAGAAGTTAGCTAAGATAAAGAGATGTGAAGGGACTTTTATTTTGGACGAAAAGGACGAATCTTGTCACCAGAGAAATTTCCAAGAAGAAAACTTTGCATTGAGGTTCCTTATGCAGCCTAAATGCTAGGATGTATTTCTTGTATGAGAAGATATTCATCACAGTCGATTATTGCAACAAATGCTCCACCGAAACTCCCGACAGCCAGAAACTAGTTACTGAAAAGCAGTTGATGAAAACAGGTACTCTTCAGATGTAAATTTGGGTTACATTAGTAATTTGTATATTGCAATAGAAAGGATATATCTTTACGTGAGATTGCAGTTGTAAGTTACTTCATTCAATTTCCTCATTGGTAGATCATACAAACAAGCCATACAGATTCTGACTAGCAGTGGTGCCATGACTCTATGATTCATGTTCCAACAGACTCCGAGCCATTGTCTCCTAAATTTGGTTTTAAACATAGTAATCCAACACGGCCTGAAGGAATTATAGCAAAGAAAACCATCTAGCTGGTCATTTGGTGAGACCAGAACACAGCCCGCCTCTAGGCTCTCGTTGGATGTTTGATAAACTGCAAAAGCAGATTTTTGTTCTCTTCTATGTGATGTTTACATGATACTAGACAATAGAAAGAAGATGGCTCGACTAAGGGCAAAGGAGGAGACCAGGAGGCAGGAAAGGACAGTCGTGTCAAACCTTAATATATTTCGAGTTTAGAGCATGATCTTTTTCACGTTGTCCCCCCTTAAACTTCACAAGTCTGCTCTCCTTAGGGAGGATGCCTCTTCAAATTCCAAGCAATACAAGTCCCCGTCAACCCTGAACTCAGCATTAGCTCCTTCTCACTCAATCTTCTCTATATCGCATCAAAGCCCAACTCGAGAATTCCGTAAGTCCCAGCCAAAACCTAGGACATGCGGCTTGGTACCATCAGGTTATCCCACAAACTGTTCTGGACTGATTTAAGGGGAGGCACAGGTGCGATCAGCCCCTTTGAACTCGACAAACCCTATAGAAATCTATACACATTTTGTTCATATTTCTATTAAGTTATATCAGCCCTTGAAACTCGATATTTCCCTCCATATTGAGTTTCATCCCCTTTAGATTAATTTGTTTAGATCCGTTCCTGTCCATGACAGACCCAGTTGTTGGAACCAGTCTCCCAGTTCGATCTCACAGAAACCCTAACTCAGTATGTCCCCCGCTCAATCACATAGATCTCACTGAGATCAACCAAGAAATTCTAAACCGTGAGTCAATTTCTAAACTTCACAAATTCAACCAACACTTCCCGCCACCAACCGCTCCCCAGTACAATGTTGGTGACGACGTCTCGATCAAACAGCACTCTCAAATCTCACCCTCTTCCCGACAATAGATCATTTTCCTTCTTAAAAAAAATATTTTTTTATAGTACAAAAGTCAGACAGATTAGCTCTCCATGAATAAATTACAGGCCCGGAAAAACTATCGGAATTCCCGAGAAATATTAAAAAGTTCTCACTTCAGAGAGGAATAGAGAGAGAGAAAAGAGAGAACCTTGATCTGTTCGGCAATGGCGGGACCATGGAAGCCCTTTTTTTTTTCCTTGTGGCTAAGGGGGACCCAGAAGAAGCAGCTTTCAACGTCAAGAGGCACTGCTTTCTTCAGCTCGACTGTACAGCGGAGCACCAGAGACTGCACGGTGGAGATGGTGACTGGACGTTAACTTTGTAAACGGTGACGACGGCGCCGTCTGCGAACCTCTAACGGCGTCGGGGGCCTTCCAATCCATGACTCCTTGATGGGCTCTCGGCCCACACCTTATAATAGTGACTCACACGTGAATCAGTTGAAATTCATTAGACTTTTAAATACCGAAAAATGTTGTGTTTGTTTCCCCGGCTGATATGCATATGAAATGAAATAAAAGAGATTACATTTCCATCAGGAAAAAATTGATGAACTTCGTGTTTGATCTTTTAGGCAAGCTTTTGAGGCGGATGGTCGATTTTTTAATGTTCATCGGGTCCGGGATCAATGAATTTCTTTTAGTAGGGATGTCTGAGGACAGGTTAGGAATAGAAAAGGAGAAGCAAAGGAGTAAAGGTTGCATCAATGAGATCAGAACCTCAAATATACGATAACTGCTAATATCATCTAATAGTTTAAGTTTTTCTAGTAAGATTGAGATTAGACCCTTTAACGATGATATAATACTTGAGTGTCTAGACCTCGACAATATCTGACATAAGGTTGACAAATCTCACCGTCTCATGTTACTCCAGTTGGGGGGTCTTTGTCAAAAACCCGATAATCTCATCCTAGCCTAATTGACAGTTCGCTCAGAGCAATTTGATAGTTTGACACGTTAATACAAAGTGTTGTGTCATGTTTAAGAGTGAATATTATTAATTGATAAAGAAAAAGGTGACGTGATACTTTCTATTATTATGTCAAACAACCTTTCGACGAGTTTATGAGTTACGCGGTGAACTTGGACTATATAAGAATTTTTCGTTCTACCAAACACTCCCTAAGCAATGCCAAATTCTATTCCCCATAGTCAGACATTTTACAACTTCATGTTTAACGATGTCTAACGTGCAGAGCATGAGCATCACATAAGATCCGACCCGAAGTCAAGAACCTACAGAAAAATTCACACAGTGAGCACGAACCTTGGCGGGCTGGTTTTACTTAACGCTCAAAAATTACCGCGGTATCGGGATCGGGATCTTGAATCACGCATGGAGAAACCGACCGGCCGCATGACTACTGCTGCTCGACATGGCTGAGCACCGTATATATGCAAGTTTAATTTCAAGCGGCGGGATGATGGCTATAATAAAATAACATGAAACAAACCCTAGCGAATAGGTTTTTTTTTATTATTATTATTATTGATATGTGCTATTTGATATTTAGAAATTATAATACGTCATAACTGACATAGATTTCAATAGAGTAGACCCAGTCATAGACTACCGAAAAATTGAAAAATTGCTTTAGTAAAAAGAGATATCAAATCATTTTAGCCGGTCTAATGTTGGAAACCATAGCCAATAGTTAACCAGGTGTCTCTGGAATTCGGCAACAAAACAAAGCCTGGAGGGAAGCTAGAGTGAGGAATGGCTATAAAATACACAGAGCACGGCAGGGAAGAAGAGAAAGGTCATTTGGCATTTAGTGGAATGCAAACTTCCTGACAAAAGGTGGCTGAGCCTGAAACTTTGACAACCAGAAGGAGACAATTAGCAATGGTAACTATAGAGAATTTGTTGAGAGAGCCGACCTTGTGGTTTAAAACTTACTCTTATATGATTTGATGAAGTTAAAGTTATAAGTTCAAGTCTCGCTCTGTGGCGAGCATTACTGTTAGAAGAGACTCCTGAACTTATATCTTGAAGGACACCAACTTCTTATATTATACTAGACATTTGGTGGTGTTACATTAACGGATCCAGTTAGTACTAGTTGTTTAATTCGCTTGATTTCAAGTCTTGTGAATGAAAAATTCACCTTGTGAGAGTTTTACCTACCTTATAATTGGCTCATCCAGCTCAAACTAGATTAGCTAGTAGTTGGTGGTTTTTTTAATACCAGTGGCATAGATTGAAAAAAAGTGTTAGCACTTTACCGCCCATTGTAAAAGTACTAGTATTTTTTCTCTAATAGATTCACTGTGGACTAGATCTACCTAAGAATCTCTCGACAATTGCATGGATATAATCAAAAGTGTACATACATGTATGTATGTATGTACATTCATGGCTGTGTATTCTGAGTGAAATTTAAATTGAATCTGATGTGTTATCACCGGGGCATTCAATGCATATACTTAAATTAACGTTGCCATGATTAGGCCTGGCAAACTGTGTTGTGTCGTGTTTAAACGTGTCGTGTTTAAACGTGTTCGGGTTAGAAACTCCAATGATCTGGATATGACACATTTATTTTTCGTGTTTAAACGGGTTCGTGTCTAAACCGTGTCTAAACCGGGTTGACCCATTTAATGTAAAATATCGACAATATATAATTATACTCTAATGATATATGATGTAATTACTAAAATAATAATATTTATTGATAATTAGTACAATAAATAAGTAAGATTAATCAATTATTGATATGTAATGCATGTAATATTTTATATATCATAAAATTTTCAAATATAAATGTATTAAATGAGTCAATATATGTATAAAAATAGTTAATGCATTTAATAAATGTGTTTAATCATATCCTGTCGTGTTATACAGGTTCAAACCCAGTTAAACACGTTTATTTATCGTGTCTGCACAGGTTCGTGTATAAATGGGTTCGTGCCTAAATAGGCTTGACCCAAACCCGCCTAACTCCGTGTCGTGTCGTGTCGGGTTACCGTGCCGTGTCAATAATTGCCAGGCCTAGCCATGATGGACATGGCCTCTGCTTACATAACAAGGTTTAACTAAACCAAGTAGTTTCATTGCCATGTTGATCGGTGTAAATTAAAGAACCCGAGTGCCATTGCTCAGGCTCAGATTCGACCATATAGGCTGAACTCGGTGGACCAGCTGGCTAGCTTTTATTTTGCCAATAGGATTGAAAATGTTCTGACCAAGGTCGAGCTGGTCCATCGATGGTGGTTATGGTGTATTAAGCATATTACTTAGCAAATATATGGATAAGATATGTACTTCAGGGTTACACTAATGAACTTGAAATGACGCGTAAGTACCCTTATTTATACCGGTCCATGAAAGAAACCGGTTAACTTCCCGATCATAATTGGCAAAAAAGAAAAAAGGTCAGGAATCATACGGATATCATCTATAGAAACCTAATATCTTGGTGGAAAATGTGGACTCCACTTTCAATATTAGTTCACCTTCCTATACTCTTCTTTATTAACTTCAATATGTTCTAGTAACACGATTTTCTGTCACGAATTTTTATTTTTCAATTTCTTTCCTTTTTGTTGTCTTTAAGGATTTGCAAGTGGGGAGGCCAATTTCACGAGCAACTTGCAGTGGATCCATGGATTTTGTCCGATGACAATGATGATGTTGGGAGGAATGTGTGGGCTCGAAGCAGCTTAAGATCAAAATCTTGGAGGATGCTCGGAGGAGGGAGAGATCACAAGAATATCTAACGATGAATGGATTCTCGATTCCGGTGCGATCTCTATCTACCTCCGAATTGGGCACTGTCGGTCCTCTGTCGTGGGGACATCCCATGAAGGTGCATGCAACTTGTTCAAACAAGATTCCTTCATTCTTTTTTTTTGCCGCGTACTCCTAGCATGTAACTGCTAATATTGAAAGAAAGTATTAAATTTATACCTGAACCTACAAGAGTCTCGAGTCCGTTTCCACCCGAAAACCTAAACTGATAGGTGGTGGTATCAAATTCTCTTATAAACCTAAATTTCTTTCTCAATCAGGTCGATGTGAGATTATAATCTCAACAGAAAGATCTTTTAGCGCAGTGGTACTGCCCTCAATGTAGAATTAAAAGGTCTTGAATTTGATTCTCATCAGTAAGATTCCGTATACTCCTTTATTTCATCTTTCTCCTATCATGCACACTGAATAAAATTGTTAATATTATGAGTAAAAATATCGAGAATTAGTATTATTGATAGTTTATTGAAGATAAATATTCCTTGAAAGAATTATACACACGTCGGATTTGCACAGTTTTAAATCTCGTTGAAGTGCTCTTAGAGCATCTTCCCTTTGTTATCCTCCTCTTTTATGTATTTAGTGATTTTTGTTCATACAAAAATTCTAACGCGATCCTCCCTTACCACGTAACCTTAACTTGATTTTGTATAATTTTTTTCAGTATGAACCACTAGTATTCAAAAGTTTATTGAGCTCTAGCTAATTCAGCTCGAGCTGGAAATGCCCACTGTGTGGTAAAACTATCTCAATATGAATTTTCTATATTTACAGGACTCGAACTCGAAATTTTATTTAAGAGAAAAAGATTCCCTACCACCTCGACTAATCTACGCCGGTGATTTTATCCAATTTTTATTGAATTATATATAATTCACTTTTTTAATTTGTCATATTACACTCTTATATAATTTCGTTTCCCCGAATAATAGTTTTATGTATCAGTCGCTGCCTTAATGGATGGGATTAATTTTATTCTAATTTGAAAGAGAAAAATAAATGGAGGGTAACCCACGTGTTGCAAGAATTTCATGGCCTAGAGAATGCGTTGACTTTTCGAGGCGACCGACGGGAACCAGGAACGAGGGAAAAAGGGGATATTAGGCAAATCGCTGTCAATTAGGACGACTTGTCTGGCTTTGTATTTTCTTCCTGGAATGAATTTTCAGGAACGTACGGATCCGGCCCGCCCCTGTCCTTGAATATTTAACGGTTTTCTTTTTCTTTTTATTAAATTTTAATTTGGATAGGGAAGAGAAGATCTCTCTCTTCTGATTCCATATTGTGGATAAATATGGAACGTTTGAGCCCTACTCACTGAGAAGGTCACTAGTGCCCGATGCCGACACGATATTTTTGTCTAATCAAAATTAAATATGTAGCGGTCGCATATGCAGTCATAATTATTGAATGTTAGAAAAAAAAAATTCCTGACAAGTATCAACTCTTGTTTGAATGGAAATACCACGTCAACTGCCGCAATTTGAGACTTTCTCCTCGGCACAGTTGAAGAAAGTCTTAGACATGATCGATATATTATTTCTGTCGAGGACTAAATTTCACCGAAACTTGTTCATGGAAACTCCACATCCGCATGATCGAACATGCTGTTTCTCGTAAGCTGTCGTGTACATTTAGACGGGGCAAATACGGACACTTAACCGAAGGGGCAACCTGGAGCAGAGCGATCGGTAAGGATTCAGGTGAAGATTGAACCGAGTTGTGCCTTACTGTCACCACGGAATATCGAGTTCAGTTCTCATAGCCATTTTCAAGACCTCCATTGAATTAATATCAACACAAAACTTAGACAAGTCCGAAGCAGCAAGCAATACCGCGGGACACAAGTCCTCCCTCCCTTCATCAAGATAACTTACCAGTAAGAAATACCCGAACGAGCATCTATGCTATTATTATCCATCCGAAATCACGAGTCTTCCAGGCAAAGCCGATACACTAAATGTCCAGATCATGAACATCCAACGTCTTACTCTTTGCCATCTGCAGCACGGAGTGAGCCCAGCTGCACCGGGGCCTGGGTGCCGACAACCTTAGACGACCCATAGACTGCCAGATCGACTCCCTGGGCCTTCTCCTTCTCGATCTGCTCCTTGATCCAAAAATAAGTGATTCTCAGCCCATCCTGCAGTATCAGAAAGGAATGAGAAAAGGCCAGGTGGGAGGGAAGTTTCTGGCGTCTTGTCCTTCTTGAAGTGGATGAGACTGGGATGGAGATCCAATGTTAGGTGTGTGAAGATGCCTGTACCTTCAGCCTCATGGTCGGGGCCCACCCGAGCTTCTCCTTGATGAGGGTGTTGTCGGAATTTCGCCCTCGTACACCCTCCGGGCCGGTAATGTGGTGTATTGGGAGCTTCTTATCCTCGAAGCTGAGGACGATCTCGGCCATCTCGCTCATGCTCACCATCTCATCACTCCCAATGTTCACAGGCTCACGGAAGTCCGACTTTGTCAGCCTGAAAAGCCAAAAGCGTACAACTGATCAGACATTAAACAACGAGATTTTCAGGCAAGGCAGCAAGAAGATGTATCATTCAGCATCCCTGGCAGTTTCAGAAATGTCACAATAGAAAGCAGTTCCTCTTTCCCGCATTTGTAGATTAGAAAAATGCTTATTTCACAGAACCTACCTATATCTGCTACAGATTTTCTACAGGGTTCATCAGTGAAAACTTGATTGTATACTCCAAATAAGGCAGGATTGAAGAAATATCCTTCATAAGATAAACTTGATTGTATACTTTAACCAATTCACTTTGTTTTTCGGGTTCGAGTTTTACAAATGGAGAGAATTCACATTGAGAGAGTTTTACCTACTAGTATGCTCATCCGACTCGAACTGAATTAGTTAAGATCCGTTATATTTCTAGATATCAGTGGTGAAGCTCGAAAAAATGCCCTTGTTAAGGGCATGCAAACAAAATATGCATATTGAGGAGAACAAAGACAGATTAATCAATATGTAGGAAAATAGAAAATCATATCGACAGGTTACAAGGAAAAGCAAGTAGAACAACCAGAGTCGATTGATTCTCGCCACCTTATTCTCGTACATCCTTGGCCTAGCCATTGCAACTAAATAAAGAGTTTTGTTATGTTAGCTACCACAGCGTAGGATTATGTAAGCGAGAGTGGCATGGAGGACCATGAATGATATTAGGGGTGCAAACGAGTTAACCTGAACTCGAATCGACAAGGCTCAAGGTCAGCTTGTTTAAAAATTTGTGAGTTCAAGTCCGGACCCGAACTTGGGCAATAAATGAAAGCTCGGCAAGCCTATATGAGCCGAGATAAGGATGAGGATGTAGGGCTGGTGATGCACAGGTGCTTTGATTGTCGAGGCAACGAGGACTCAAGATGAGGAGAACTGATTCCGATTAGAATTTCGTAAGCGAGTGAATGGAAAAAAAAAAAAAAAGAAGAAGAAGAGAAGAATCATTGTGAGCGAGAACTGAGAAAATAAGATGAGACAATAGATTTGATTTTTTTTTTAATTTTTGTAAAAGTAAATAATCATGATTATAACATTAAATTAAAAAAACGCGATTAGGCTCGCAAGTTTCTTGAACCGAATATTATTGGGCTCGGCTTTGCTCGTTGAATTGTTGAGGCCAAGTTTGGGCCGGGCTCAAACTTGTTAAGATAAAGCCAAGTTCAAGTTTTCATTGAAAAGAATCCAAACTGTTTGTCAATTGTATCATCTCATTTACATTCCTAATGAATGTCCAAAAATTCGTCCTTGGTGGCCGCAAACTCCCCCCAGGAAGAAAGAGCACCATCTTGGCCTTCACCAAGAGGCCCAAAGAAGGCCTGGGCTTGGTTAGTGGGTTTTGTCCTACGCGGGTGGCAAACTGGCCCGTCCCTAGACAGCCGGAGAGAGTCTTGCGCGTAACTGTATCACAAAGTAGCAGTACTTACGTGGTAATACTAATTAATAAAATCAAGCAATTTGTTTAGGGAATTTTTTTTATAATATCTAAAAGGAAAGAAAATAATCCTAAAAAGATTTGATTTTATGCTGGACATTCCCAACAAATCCATCACTAGAGGACAGTAGATGATAAATGGACCCCATGAAGATGGCGGGTGAGATTTAAATAAAAATTGCTCTCAATTAAAAATCGAAAAATTAAAAAAACTGAAAATTCAACTTTGGGTTGAAATATTTTCGAGAAATAAAAAACCGGCCCTTAATTAGAAGTTGGGCCGTGAATTGAAAAATCCAGTGGGTCTGAACTCGACCCATATTGTACTTGTTGAGGATTAAATCCTTGTCAAATAGTTAATTGGAAAAAAAATCATACTACATAACATGTGAACACGGGTTTAACCTCTTAGGGGGCGTTTGGCTCGAGTATTCTTAGATTACAAGGGAAAGTTAGATTACGGGAGAATGTTTTATTTTACATGAAAAGTGTATTGTAATATGAGATTGTTGTGTTTAGTAAATATTTTAGATTGTTAGGAAAGTAGTTGAGAATATCATATTATAATATATGACTTGATGGGTAATGAATGTAAATTTACAAATATACCCTCTCATTCCTTCCTTTTCTTTACTCTTATTTGTCCTTTTTGGTTGGCAAATTGGTAAAAGTGGAGTTTCCTACTTTGCAATCTGACAATGCAGGGCTGGAACCCAGTAATCACTTTGCTGGGATTCTTTGCTGGCCCGGTAAGCTCTTAAGAGCCCGGGAAAGTGGGATTCCATCCCAACTTTCACCCAAACATGGGAAAGTAGTTGGGAAGGTGTACTATTTTCCATGAAAAGTTGATATTTTCTATCAATTCAAACACACTCTTATCAATTCTATGGGAACTTTTACACGATAGCATAGCAGGTTGTTGCGTGGACTCACATCTTGCTAGAACCGAGTATAGAGCATATGGTCCTCATATTAAAAATGTAAATCCCATACCAGATATGGATAGATAATAGAAAGAATCGCAACATATAAGAAGAATTGTGTACCACTGCTATAAGTTTAGACTTTGAGTTGATATAAACTTAACCTCTTATAGTTTCATTAGGAATTTTACGGTTTGTATTATATATTTATCTATCACTTTTACTAAAATAATACTAAATTCAAGTCTTGTACTCCATACGGGATTATATTTTCACCTGCATATAACTCGTTCAAATCTTTTCATTTAAGAATTAATAGTTCAAAGGATTTCTGAATATCGGTTTGTCTGAGTGCTATGCGCGCCAGTCATGCATTGAGTTTGTTGACCAAAATTACTTTAAGAAGAAGAAGAGTGCCTTGCGCGCCAAGTTAATATGGTCAGCCCCCTTGCCTATGAAGCTGTCGGACGTTACTGATCAGGACAAGGACTTAATGCAAAGACAAGTCATCTCCAACTTTCTATTGTACTGGAATGGAAAAAATGGTGCAGATGAATTGGCCGAAGTTTCCACCTGTTTGATTCCGGAAAGAACCGGTTCGAGAGATGGTCTGAGACGCAAAAGAACATGCGAGAGGACTGAATTCACACATCGTGTGTGGATGGTTTTGATAATGATAATTGAAAAAAAAAAATCTTATGATCACAAATTCTAAAACTCGAAATACGTAATACTTACAGAAATATATGTTAAACCAACCTAACGTAGACTTGGAATAAGAATTGACTTCTCCTAAATGCATCGACCCTTATGTCGTCAAATGACATCACCAGTAGCTGGGGTGGTTCGTCCTATTTTAATCTGCTTCCCCCCAACCACACAGTAATCTTAAATAATATGATTTGTGTTAATGCATGCAGGATGTGTAAATATGCGCATGTATGTATGGAGGAGATTTAGCAAACTGGTCAACATTGGTTGAAGTGATTTGACGTAATTTTTTTAAGGTGTACTCGGTCTGATATTCAGAAATCTAATAATCTCTGATTGATTCAGGTTCAAGCAAGGTCAGTTAGTTCACTGACGGGTAAGACTTTCCAAACGTGAATTTTCTCCATTCGCAAGACTTGAACTCGAAAACTTACTTAAGCGGAAGAAATATCACATTTTTTTGCTTAAGTCAAGTTTAATATTTAAATGTTATAAATGAAAAAATATATATAATTGAGGGAGCTTTCCTCTTTATTAAGCTAGCTTACTCGAGTCTAAATTAACACGAGTCATGCCATTTTTTGAATATTAACAACCTTTGGTACCAATATGAGTCAAAAGATCTACTTTCCGGGTCATCTTTTTTCTTTTTACAACAACCTAGTAGGAAGATGAGTCAACTACTTTCTGGGTTATCCTTTTTCCTTTTATATCATTGAATGTCTGGAATTTGACCGATCAATCCTTATGGTCCCGTACGCATGCCAATAAATGCACAGGACGGGGCAAATTTAGAGATATTGAGTAGTTTTAAGGGGACCTGAATCTATGGAAAGAATATTAATATTTTTTCTGACCATTTAGCCCTAATCCCTCCTGGTTACTGATGTAAAAATTACTTGGGACTTCATAATCCATTAGTCGTCTATTGAGCCGTCCTTTGCAAGGGATTGAATAGTAAATATTGTATGAGTCTAACTCGTATGTTGCGACACAGAACCTTTATGCTATAGCTTAACACACTGTCCTGGCTCACAAAACTTGTGTCTTTAATATTTTACTTGAGAAAGAGTGCTCGGTGCACTTTTGTTACTCTCACCACGTGATTTAGAGGTCATGCGTTCGATTTTATAGTGGGACTTCCTGCACCCCTTTTATCTCCTCTTTTTTCTATCCTTTTAGATTTATGTGCCTCTTCTGTACACCAAAAAAATATTTTACTTGACGCAGAAATCGGTGTCCAAACATCTTAACCTCATGTTGAAAACAATATTGTTGCATGGGGAATCCCCTTTTATCGTGCTTGACTTTTGATTGGTACTAATTACCTGTGCAACCTTAATGCTGTTAAACCAGCATTGATCATATAAGAGAATAATTTCAAATTTACAAAAAGAATTGAATACCACACTTGATTATTTAGCTTTTTACATAGAAACGAGCTCAACCTTTTATAGGTCTCACTAATAATAATATAATATATATCAGCATCTTCAGTGTTAATGGGACAATTTAACATCCCTCCTTCTCTCTTTTTTGAATAGCATAATTTTATATGGAGTTTAAAAAATAGCACCAATTTATGGATAATGATATCTTTGCCCTCATTTATCAATTAAAAAAACTTCCCACTTCACATTTTCCCCTTCCCTCTAAAATTCAAATCTCTCTGTTCTTAGCTATTCTTCATCTCTCCCCCTAGGTCACTTTTCCCCAATAGCAACCGATAAGCTCTCAAGAGCCCGGGAAAGTGCGATTACATCCCACTTTTCACCCAAACATGGGAAAGTAGATGGGAAATTTCCATGTAAAGTTAATATTTTACATCAATCCAAACACACTCTTATAGATTCTATGGGAACTTTTACACGGTAGCATGGCAGGTTGTTGCGTGGACTCACATCTCGCTAGAACCAAGTATAGAGCATATGGTCCTCATATTAAAAATCCGAGATCGAAAGCGAGTTGACGATTAAATCCCATACCAGATATGGATAGATAATAGAAAGAATCGCAACATATAAGAAGAATTGGATACCACTATTATAAGTTTAGACTTTGAGTTTGATATAAATTTAATCTCTTATAGTTTGATTAGGAATTTTACAGTTTGCATTATATATTTATCTATCACTTATAGTAAAATAATACTAAATTCGAGTCTTGTACTCCATACGGGATTATATTATCGCCTGCATATAACTCGTTTAGATCTTTTCATTTACGAACCAATAGTTCAAAGGATTTCCGGATACCAGTGTATCTGAGTGCCATGCACGCGGGTCGTGCATTGAGTTTGTTGGGTCGTGCATTGCGTTTGTTGGGTCATGCCTTGAGTTTCTCTAAAAATTACTTGAAGAAGAAGAAGGAGGAGAAGAAGAGTGCCTTGCCCGCCAAGTTAATATGGAAAGCCCCCTTGTCTATGAAGCTGTCCGATGTGATCAGGATGAGGACTTAGTGCAAAGACCAGTCATCTCCAACTGTCCATTGTACTGGAATGGAAAAAATTGTGCAGATGAACCTGCCGAAGTTTCCACCCGTTTGATTCCGGAAAGAACTGGTTCGATAGATGGTCGGAGACGCAAAAGAACATGCGAGAGGGCTGAATTCAAACATCGTGTGTGGATGGTTTTGCTAATGATAATTCAAAAAAAATGTAACCAACTCAATTAACCTAACGTAGACTTGGAATAAGAATTGACTTCTCCTAAATACATCGAGCCCTAAGTCATCAAATTACATCTCCAGTAGCTGGGGTGGTACATCCTATTTTAATTGCTTTCCCACAACCACCCATTAATCTTAATATAACATGTGTTGATTTCATGCATGCAGGATGCGTAAATATACACATGCATGTATGGAGGAGATTTAGCAAACTCGTCAATATTTGTTAAAGCGTTTTGACATAATTTTTTTAAGGCGTACTCTAATATTTAGAAATTTAATGATATCTGATATTCAGAAATTTAATAATATCTGATTGATCCATATTCAAGCAAGGTTAGTTCACTGACGGGTAAAACTTTCTAAATGTAAATTTTCTCCATTCACAGGACTTGAATTCAAAAACTTACTTAAGTGAAAGAGATATCTTACCATCTTAACTAACACATGTTGGTGATTTGACTCGTTTTTTTCTTCTTAAGTCAAGTCTCATATATTTTTTTTTTGGTTGCCAGCCACGGTATCCAAGCAGACCCCACCAGCGGTGAGACGGCATCTTTCAGCCAACCATACTTGACTAATCCGTTGGTCGCCCCGAGTCGCACGCCTGGCAATGGTGGGTGAGGCTCCCAAGGGGGGTGTCTGCGTATGTGAGGTCTCGAACTTGAGACCTCCTTAAGCGGCATCGAGCTGCTTACCACTCGGCCCAACCCCTTGGTCTCATATTTAAGTCTAATAAATAAAAAAATATACAATTGAGGGAACTTTTTTTTTTTTGGTGTAACAATTGAGGGAACTTTACTCTTTATTAAGTTAGCCTACTCGAGGCTGAATTAACAGGAGTCATGTCATTTTTTGAATATTAACGACCTTTGGTACCAAGATGAGTCAAAAAATCAACTTTCCAGGTCATCTTGTTTCCTTTTACAACAACCTCGTACCAAAATGAGTCAGCTACTTTCCAGGTTATCCTTTGTTCTTTTTATATCGTTGAATGTTGAATGTCCGGAATTCGACCGACCAATCCTTACGGTCCTGTACGCATACCAATAAACGCATAGGACGGGGCAAATTTAGAGACATTAACTAATTTTAAGGGGATTTGAATCTACAGAGAGAGTATTAATATTTTTTTTGACCATTTGGCCCTAAGCCCTCCAGGTTACTGATGTAAAAATTACTTGGGACTTCACAATCCATTAGGCGCCTGTCAAGCCGTCCCATGCAAGGAATTGAATAGTAAATATTTTATGGGTCTAACCCGTAACGTAACCTTTATGCTATAGTTTAACACGCTGTCCTGGCTCATAGAACTTGTGTCTTTAATATTTTACATGAGAAAGAGTGCTCGATACACTTGTTATTGTTCTCACACTGTGATTTAGAGGTCATGTATTCGATCTTATAGTGGGACTTCGTGTACCCCTTTATCTCATATTCCTTTTACCTTTTTTAGATTTATGTGTTTTTTCTGTACAACAAAAAATATTTTACTTGATGCGGAAACCGATGTCCAGACATCTTAACCTCATGTTGAAAACAATATTGTTGCGTGGGGAAACCCCTTTTATCATGCTTGTCTTTTGATTGGTACTAATTACCTGTGCAATCTCGATGCTATTAAACCAGCATTGGTCGTATAAGAGAATGATTTTGGATTTATAAAAAGAACTGGATACCACATCAAATTACCTAGTCTTTTAGGTGGAAACGAGTTTCATGTTTTATAAGTGTCACTGATAATAATATAATGTATATCAACATCTTAAGTGTTAATGGGACAATTTAACACCTCTCCAACAATTTATGGACAATGACTTCTTTGCCCTCATTTGTTAATTGAAAAACATTTCCCTCTTCCCTCTAAAATTCAAATCATTCCGCTCTTAGCTACTCTCCATCTCTCCCCTCTCAACAGCAACAAATGAGCTAACGGTACCATCCCCTCCCGACAAGCGACCAACAAGCGATGCTGCCCCTTCCTCAACACAACGACAACCATTGACTCTCCCATCCCATCCTATTGAGCATCAACAAGTCTTCCCCACCCCCATAGCAAGCATCAATGAGTTGCTCCCCTCTCAAGAGAGGCCTATGAGCTATCCTCTCCCTTTCGACTCTCTGTCCTATTTCTCCCTATCATATTCCTTTATCTCTTTGTGTAATTTGTTGAATAGGTAAGAATTAGAGCGATTTAATTTTATGGGTGTTTTTTTAGAAAATTAGTTTTCCAATTTCGAACATCATGTTAAGGGTTCGGAAGTATTGACAATTACTGAGACCTATTTATAATAGATCATGACCTATTTATAATAGATTGAGACCTGTATATGATATATTGTGACCTATTTAAGTTAATAATATTTATTTGAGAATCTAGACAACTATTGCGACCTATTTATAAAGTAATCTTGACCTATTTATAATATAATCCAAAACAATTTATAATAAATTGAGACTTATTAAATATATGTTGTTTGAAATTTTGGATAAATATCAGGACCTTTTATAAGTATTGAGACTTATTTATAATGTAATATGGACTTTTTTATAATGTACTCATGACTTATTTACAATGAATTGAGACTCACTTAAGTTTATGATATCGGAAAATCTTGACAACTACTGGGACCTATTTGTAATATAATTGTGACACATTTATAATGATCCAGGACCTATTTAAGTTTTTGACAATTAAAAATGTCGACAACTATCAAGACCTATTTATAACGTATCAGACCCTATTTATAATGTAATCAGCACCTATTTATAACGAATAGTGACTTGTTTAAGTTTATGACATTTAGAAACCTTGATAACTGCCATGACCTATTTAATTTAACCTTTGTTGTACTATGTGTATTACTATTATATTGTGGCATGTTTGTTTAGTACTAGGACCTATTTTAATTGTATTGGGACCTATCTCAATATTATCAGGAGAAGAACACATTATAGCTTCATCAACATAAGATCAATTGCAATACTTGATGTCAAAGCCAAAAATTGCAGATTGAAGGACTAGATGGCCAATCACTACCTAGAGTTGATAAATCATATAAAAACCCTAAATTCCTTGAGAAACCCTAAATATGTATTTTCTGGGATCAGTTTAAGTTTTCTCATAAATTATTTAAAAATTTTCGAAAGACATTATCCATGTAACTTCGGTAGCAAACTATCTATGTAATTTCGAGATCACATATGTATTTTTGGGATTAGTTTAATTTTTCTCAGGACCTATTTGTAAATTTCGGGACCAAATTATCCGTGTAACTTGAGTGCAAAACTATCTATATAACTTTGATACCAAATAAGTATTTTCCGAGATTAGTTTAGGGTTTCTTGGCACCTATTTATAAATTTTCGAGGTTAAATTATTTATGTTACTTCAGAAGCAAATATGTATTTTCCGATATCAGTTTAGGGGTTCCTATTTCTAAATTTTCAGGGTCAAATTATCTATGTAAATTCGGGACCAAATGCATATTTTTGGGATCATTTTAGATTTTTTTTGGGGCCTTAATGAAGGGTTGGACTCCAACGATGGAGGCAGGCGACTGCGATGCGTGGGATCAACTGCACCTGAGAAATTGACGTGTTGGGGAAGGGAAGGCCAGAGGCATCTATCAGGGAAGAAGAGTGTCTCAGGGAGGGAGGTTGACCGGGCCAGAGACGAGAGGCTATCGAGAGGGAGGCGAGAGCACTAGAGAAGAGGAGCGTCAAGGAAGGGAGGGTCGAAGGCAACTATCGGGGAAGAAGAGTGTGTCAGGAAGGGAGGCTGACTAGGTCGGAGGTGAGAGATTGTTCGGGAGGGTGGCCATAACACCGGGGAAGAAGAGCATCGAGTAAGCGAGGGCTGGAGGCATCTATCATGGAAGTAGAGGCTGACCGGGAGGGAGGCTGACTAGGCCAGAGATGAAAGGCTGTTTGGGAGGAAGGCGAGAGCATGGGGGAAGAAGAGCATGTGGAGCGTCTAGGAAAGGGCTGGAGGGAAGAAGAGAGTGAGGAAAAATTAGAGTTAGGTTTAGAATGAGATGGGTATTTAGAGTATTATAAAAAAAATTTACTAAAAAGAAAATATATAGTAGTGTTAGTTTTTAAAAATATTATAAAGTGGTACTAATTATAAAACTCATTTTTATATTAGCGCTATAAAAATTTTCACCTTGCATCTTAATTAATTATTTCATGAGCCACCAAGGAAGTAAACCAGTGGTCCGAAGTTCACCTTCATGCAGTTTGCTCATGAGCTTGGATCTTGGTGGATACAGATTACTTGAACTGTATTAGGTATTTGCTTGTGCTATGCTAACGGGCCAATATTACTACTAGTTATTCAGTTCATCTGATAAATTCGCGGTTAAACACGACCGATCGAACATTACGAAGTGGGAATGATTGGTGGCCTCTACTTCTATCATCCTTTTCACGGATTAAAAAAAAACTTAATTATTTCATGTTGTTCATTATATATCATTTTATTATTATCTTTTTTAGACCAGCCAAGATGGTCGATTCCAATATTCCAACATATCTTAAAACTGATAATCGATTCTCAAGGACATAAAGTTATTCGAAGGCCATGAAACACGACCAATGGGGAATCGAATGCATTATGCGGGGAATCGAATTATGCAGGGAATAACATTATAACATAAATTTTAATATGATGTGTTTACTTTCAGCATGTAGCACATAGCTATTGAGAAATATAATTAGTCTTAATTAATTTAAATTTTAAAAAATTAGTAATTAATAATTAAAATTCTTTCAATTACAAATTTTCTTCACTTACAAAATTTTTTTGGTGTATAAAAAAAGTATATAAGTCTAAAAAGTTATAGAAGTAAGAGAGAATAAAGGGTAATGGAAGTAAAATTCGAACCAGGCTATTGGTCACAAGTTGACAAATGTACCATTACATTAAGTCCTCTTTCTCAACCGCTCACAAAATTTAAACTCGAAAAATTACTTAAAAAGATATCTAACTTCTTTTTTTTGTTTAAATAATTGATATCCGAAAGTCCAAATTTTGACTAATCCAATTCAGGCTGAGAGGGTCCACTAAGAGATAATGCTCTCCCGGTATAAATTATTTCCGTTAACAAAACTCGAACCTGAGATTATATCGATAATGTATAGTGCCACGACAAATGACTAATCCCTAGCAGTATATTATATTGCCTAGAGTCCACCACTAATCCCCAAAAACTAGCTCCGTGAGGAGTCGCACCCTAGATCTGACCTACTGTATGTTGTTGGCTCACCAGCAGGTCCGCCCTGGGGACGAGCAAGTGTTTTATTAAAAAATAATTTAAGGACTTACATAAACCAGGATTCTTGTACCTGGAAAAATATGGGTACTTGGAAAGTTATACTTCCTACTCCTTGAGTTATGGTATATAGGAAATGATTAACTTTACCAGCATTTTCATTGTAGAACGCGGTTAAGTTTACAAGTACTTCAAATTCACTTGCATTGCATCTAATTGACAATCTTTCCTTCGCTTTTACTCCACGATTTGATAAAAAACAATAATGTCATAACTCGATGGCGAAACTTTTTAGTAATCGTGACCCGAGGAAGAACCAATAGAAACGTAATAAATAAAATGGTTGTGTGTAATCTTAGTCAAATGTATTTGCGTAATATGCTCTTTATTGATAAGAATATTTAGGAATTTTTTCCAAGGAACTACTCTGATCTTTTACATTTCATTATATGACAAAGTAAAGAAAAAAATTTTCAGTGGAGCGATCATACCATGTAGCGACGCCCATGCTTTTAACCAACACGAAATTGGCATGTGTCATTTGTTATACATCAAAATTTACCAACAATCACTTGGGCATTGCCACGTGATGGAAGTGTCACGCGAACATTGTCACGTGGTACCACTCCTACATTAAAAATGACACGTGTTAGGTTTTCATTGGTGAAAGCACTACAACGCGAATGTCGCCATGTGATACCGCATTTCCACTGGAAACTTTGTTGAAGTGAGGAGTTAATTATATATATTGTGAAATTCAGGAGTTAACTCTTCCTTCCCCTTCTCCTTCGGGTCAACGCAGGAAGTTCCTCGGTTAGTGTATCAGTTAAGCTTGTTTAGGTAATTTATTGGTTTGATGTTAACGTAAATTATAAGTCAAGAAATTAATGTCCTCCGCGTTGGAAATGAATCAGAACTTCTTAATTACTTAAATAATTATCATAATTAATATTAATTAGAGCAATCTGATTGATTTTTTTATCACCGCGTCATTATGAGATATGATCTTCTAAGATTTTTTTCCTGTGAAGGGAATTAATTACTTGACCGCCAACGACACTCTATAGACGTTTTTTCTTACTCATTTATCACATTTCAATTAGTGCTTTCTCACGTTATGTGATGAGGTAGGATCACATTTTAATGGCATGCTAGAAAATACCATTAATAATTTTAATAATTTGTTTAATGATCAATAGAAATTTTCTTATTCGTTACAGTTCGATTACAACTTTTTCACATTAAGAAGTGAGATAACATTGAAAAATTTTCTCCCAGGGAAGGGATGGTCTCTCTCTTCGTTGTCTCCCTGTCCCAACGACTCCTCTGGTCCTTTGTTATTTTTGGATAAAGCATGATGTGAGTAGTACAATACATGTTCTGAGTAGGTTATTCCTTGTTAATATAAAAGGGCAGGTCATATTCGTAGCTTTAATTGGGCAGGTTTTTTTTTTTTAATTAAAAAATAACCTAGGAACTTACACGATCTAGGATTCCTGTACCAGGAAAAATACAGGGTATCTGAAAAGTTATAATTCCTAGTCCATACTTAATGATGTACATAGGGCATGATTAAATATACCAACATTTTCAATGTAGAACGCGGTTACGTTTACAAGCACTTCCAATGCAATTGAAAGGAAAGATTGTCAATTGAATGCAATTGACAATCTTTCCTTTGCTTCTGCTCCACGGATTGATAAAAATAATAATAATTTCATAAATATGGCGGCAAAATTTTGTAGTAATCGTGACTCGACGAAGCACCGACAGATACGTAACAAATAAATGGTTGCGTGTATTCGCTGTTAATTATATTTGTGTAATACGCTCTTCATCGATAAGAATATTCCGGAATTTTTTTTTGAAGGGATTGCTTCAATGTTTTATGTTTCACCATATGATGAAGTAAATGATAAAGTATCCATCGGAGTGATCGTACCATGTGGCGAAACCCACACGATACTTCCAACCAACACAAGATTGACTTATGTTATTTTCCATACATCAAAATTTACCAACAATCACTTAGATGTTGCCACGTGGTGGAAGTGTCATGCGGACATGTGGTACGACTCCTACATTAAAAATGACACGCATAAGGTTTTCATTGGGTGGAAATACAACTTGAACGTCGCCGGAGGTATCACCGTTCCGCCGGAGACTTTGCCAAAGTGAAAAAGTTAATTGTATTGTGGAGTTCAGGAATCAATCTCTTCTTTCCTTTTCTCCTTCGGGTGCAAGTTCCTAATGCCAATTAAGTTTGTTTTTAATGATTTGATGCTAACGTTAATTATAAGTCAAGTAATAATTATTAAAAAAAAAAAAAAAGAGGTCAAGTAATTAATTCCCTCCGCGTGGAAGGTGAAGGGACCCTATATAAGAAGTTAGGGAAAAAGACACTTTTTGGTACATACATTAGTATCCAGAAATTTTTTAAACTACCGATTAATTCAGTTCGAGTTAGGTCAGCTCAGTAAGGAGTAAACCTCTTACAACATAAATTATCTTCATTCACAAAGACAGATAATAATTATAAAAAAATAGTCAGGTAATTAATTCCCTCTGCATGGGAGGTGCCTATATAAGAAGTCAGGGAAATATGATACTTTTTTGGTGTACACAATGGTATCTAGATTGTTCGAGTTGGATCGGCTGATTGAGGGGTAAAGCACTCCCAGCATAGGTTTCTTTCATTCACTGAGACTCTAATGCAAAACATCTGCTTAAAAAGAACAGGTGACTTATCACCTGAACCAACTCATATTAGTTGGAAAGAAAAGAACTTTTAGCTATCAAGCTTTTGTCCTTTTTCTTTTTCATCGGAGACTTTTATTTTTTGAGTTTTTGCTATTGGTTCAACCCTTCTTTTTTTTTTTCATTCAAAAGAGCATATACCATCAAAAAACAATTTTTTAACAAAAATATTTTTAAAAAAATTAAGAGAATAAGAAAAAGCATATGTAGTGTGTCACTGGCGGCCAAGCAATTAAAATTCCATCCACATGTGAGGTAAAAAGGAATTTATAAAATTGGAAAAGAGGAAAACGACAATTTATGTTCGTATTTTATAAGTTAAGAGGAGAACAACGGTAGCAGTGAACTAACCACTCCATCATGTAATGTTCGGACTTTTGCTTTTAACAGTAAACATACCAGATGAATTAAATAACTATTATTAACATTAGTTCCGACAACGTATCACCACCAAAGACTTAGTACAGTTAAAGAAGACGGTATCCGCCATGACTAAGTTCAAAAGTCCCTTCCTAACAATTTTGTTTAGAGAGGGACTAGAGCCCGGGATCCTAATATCACCAAATCATATGGGAATAGATTTTGGACAACTAGACCACCGTCCTCGGTGGTAAACCCCAATTTATGTACTTAACTAGGAAAGGAGAATGGTGATAATAAGGTGGTGATGTTATCTCATGGATGTAGCCCTTTTTTTTTTTTAATAATATACAATACCTAATATTCAAAAATATAATTAACTCTGACCTTGTGAAATCAAAATAGAATCGACATACTAGGGAAGAGGATCTATAAGGATGATTAAAAATGGGAACGGAATTTTTAGGTTAAGATCTATCTGGTTTAGTGGTCGATAGAAATTTTCTTATTCATTACCATTTGATTACAATTTTTTCCCATCGTGTGGTGAGATGATATTGAAAAATTTCTGCCAGAGAAGGGAAGGGATCATGTGGTTTTTGAGTATCAAAACACATTGCAAAGGAAGATAGCTTCCTTTTTTTTCTTTTTAATTTTGCTTAAAGAAAGGAGTATGGTATAGTTGGAAAATAGATGGTCAATCAAATTCAATATTTTATATTCATAGCAAAAAATTAAATAATCCTATACATTTTTAAAAGAATTAATTAAATATATACATATGGAATGGAATATATTTACATATTTTAATTATACTAGGATTTTACTAATAAAAATCGAATTAGAATATTTTAGTCGATGGGGTATCTTCCAATAAGAATTCAGCTATGATTATGTTCACATTTGCTTGTGTACTAAGTCTCCAGTCACCCATTTACTACCTCAATAATAATAATTATAATAAGAATAATTCTTGAATAATTCTATTTTACCAATGTGATGTAAGTAAATATCAATTCGATTGTAACAAGTGAATAAAATAGTATCAATCACCCAGACAATTACTTTGAATATTACTTATCGAATTAATTTAATTGATTTTTCTCACCACGTCACGGAAATGCAGAACCATCTGAAATTTTTAATAATATTATACCGAAATGTTAAATATAAATAAATAAATCACCTTAGCTAAATCAGTACTGTACGTTGACCAAAGTCAACGAATTATCTCACTCATCATAATCCACATTACTATCATACCATCATTACTTGATAAATTATTCTTATTTTAAAAAAAAAAAAGAAAAATATTTATATATGATCTAAAAAGCTCATGATTAATACAACTTTCTATTTTTATATTTTAAAATTTATTTTATAGCCAACTGTATTTTATTATACAACCATATATGGTGGCATGAATCTCAAAGCATAATGGCATGGATCACACCATTTTTTTTTTAAAAAAAAATCCATCTTTTAATTTTTCCTTTTAATAGCAATGTAGTTTCCAAAAATCAAACATGAACCGTGCCTCGACCCGACATTAGAAATATCATAAACTACGCCGGCGATCTCGACTGGATATGTAGATAGATGCGAATGTCGTGCCACTGTCCCCGGCTTGTTCTACTTTGCATCCGCGGGTTTAATTAATTTTAAAAATTAATTTTATAAACGATTCTTAATTTTAAGAAATCAAAGGAGTTTTAATTTCTTTGAATAAATATTTTAAGTTATTTTATGAACCATTTAATAATAAGACAGACTTAATATGTCTTTATGTCTCCTGTCAAGGAGTGAAATTGAGCCGGTCGTGTGATTTTTTTATGGAAATGATCGGGTTCGATTTTATTCCATTGTTTTTCGAGTCTGAATGAAAAACTAACTGCGAATCATTTGGTTCGGGGGTTTTGAACCTCAATTTTCAATGCGATAATAAATTAAATATAAAATAAGAAAAAATTTATTCTTAATTACTGATTATGAATATTGCGGTGTATTAATAAATTGACTGAAATAAACATGCAGTAAAATTCAAATTTAAAAAAAAAATCAAAGATATTGCTTTTGTTAGTAAAACCAAGCACCATTATATTATTAAATGCATTATCTTGTTTTTACATAATTTCCAATCGCTCTCAATCCTGTAGGTTTTTCGAATCGGGTCCAAATTTCTTAAATAATGTTTTTTCTACACCTTAAAAATTACACGAAATTTGTACGGAGACCATAAAGTCAGGAATCAGGATCTTTTTGTCGGGTCGGATTGGTTTTCACGGTATTTCAATTTCCTGAGTTTTCATTGACACGGTTGATCTCAGGAAACCCGTGAAGCTGTACCGTTCACGATTTAATATCCGGTTCAGTTTTAAAAGGTAAGAACGAGAATAAATTCCATATACCGAGAATCAGATTTCTGTTAAGAGTTAATGCCATGAAACTTCTTGGAAAATACCGTAATTTAACTCTCCATCCAAATTAATCCTCTTCAAACGGAAACCGAGGTAGTCTGACACGGTCAACAAATTACTTAACACAAACAGAACAAATTACTATAACACAGTTAAAAAGATATATATGAACATTTTTGGAAATTACTTCAAAAAATTTGAATCAGTAAATTGGTAGAATTCCCAGAAGCAGCGCTGAAGCTTCCTGGAAATTTAGCCAGGCCACGCTATATGTATGATCAGCCACCAGCATCACGAGATCATCCATCCTACGCCAACCACTGCTTCATCGAACTTTTCACCCTCCAAATCGATCCAAGACTCTTGCACTCGGTCTTCTTCCTGGGCGTTACGATGTCGCTTAGGCTCCGAAAACCAGGAGAAATCACGGACATTGATACTGAGCCTTCCATCTCAGCGCCAGCCCCAAGGCTAAGCCACCGGAGAAGGCTCCGGCTCGCCTGCACTGCCATCTACTTCACCAAGGTCCTCGAGTCCCTGGCCAAGAAGGTTATTGAGAACAACCTTGGGATCCTCCGTTCCCTCTCCTATGTTGCGATCGATGTCCCACCAAGTGATGAATGTTCCAAGGAGGATGAGAAAGGTAATGGGTCTCTTCGCCAGATCGACCTGGAGTCCCTGAGCTGCATGGTGAGGGAGAAGAGCCTGGAGACATTAGCACAGCTTGGTGGAGTGAGTAGGCTCGCCTTATCCATTCAAACCGACCTGGAAACTGGTTTGAATGGAGACGATGAGGCCGATCTTGCACACAGAAAGAATGTCTTTGGCGAGAACAAGTACACTAAGCCGCCTGCAAAGCAGTTCTTCACGTTTGTCCTGGAGGCATTCAAGGACATGACCATACTGATCCTTCTGGCATGTGCAGTGCTCTCTCTTGCGTTTGGCATCAAACAGCACAGCTTGAAGGATGGTTGGTACGATGGAGGTAGCATAATCGTAGCAATATTCCTGGTTGTGGCCGTTTCTGCCATTAGCAACTACAAGCAGAGCAAGCAATTCCAGAAGCTCTCGAGCGTGAGCAATGACATAAAGGTTGAGGTCGTCCGAGGTGGCAGAAGGCAGAAGATATCAATTTTCGAGATCCTCGTTGGCGAGCTCGTGTGTCTGAAAACCGGGGATCAGATTCCAGCTGATGGGCTCTTCGTGGACGGGCATTCCCTGAAGGTTGATGAGTCGAGCATGACCGGGGAGAGTGACCACGTGGAGGTGAATCGCAATAGGAACCCTTTCCTGCTCTCGGGGACAAAGGTGACCGATGGATATGCCCGAATGGTGGTAACCTCCGTGGGGATGAACACGGGCTGGGGCAAGATGATGAGCACGGTGGCACGTGACCTGAACGAGGAAACTCCCTTGCAGACCCGACTCAACAAACTCACCTCGAGCATTGGGAAAGTTGGGCTCACAGTTGCACTGATTGTCCTTGTAGTCCTGATGATAAGGTAATAACCTTTTCAGCTAGATATATAATATGGCAATAATAATACTGCTACACTTTGTCTTCTTTTAATTATGCAAGGATGATACAATATATTAATAAGAATAACTACAATAGGACATGGTAGCAGAATAGGGCAAGTTCCAGATATGTAAACCAAACACGAGGAAGATAGTCAAAGTATCGGACTATGCAATGCTATTCTCTAAATTTGATACTCACAGTATATTTAAATGATATGCTTGACATAATATCAGGTATTTTACGGGGAAGACCCATGATGAGAGTGGACGTGTGGAGTTCAGAAGAGGCCAGACAAAGCCGAACGATGTGATCAATGCTGTCCTGAGGATAGTTGCTGCAGCCGTGACTATTGTAGTGGTCGCAATTCCGGAGGGTCTGCCTCTGGCTGTCACTCTTACTCTTGCTTACTCGATGAAGAGGATGATGTCTGATAATGCCATGGTCCGGAAGCTCTCAGCATGTGAGACAATGGGGTCTGCCACGACCATCTGCACAGACAAGACGGGGACGCTGACTTTGAACGAGATGAAGGTCACAGAGTTCTGGGTTGGGAAAGAACAAGTGCAGAACAATGGCATAGCTCCCAGTGTTCTTGATCTGCTCCTAGCAGGTGTCGGGCTGAACACGACAGGAGCTGTTTATAGGCCAGCTGGTCTCATGTCTGTACCAGAAGTTTCAGGAAGCCCGACAGAGAAAGCGATTCTCTCTTGGGCAGTGGCGGAGCTGGGCCTGAAGATGGATGAGCTGAGGCGGGACTGTCAAATTATTCAAGTCGAGGCGTTCAACTCGGAGAAGAAAAGGAGTGGGGTATCGATGAGGAAAGGTGCAGGTTCCCACATTCATGTGCACTGGAAGGGAGCAGCCGAAATGATTTTGGCACAGTGCTCACAATTTTATTCCAGTGATGGAAACAAACAAACACTTGATGCTCAAGCAAGAGCCCAGATCAAGGAAATAATAGAGAGAATGGCAGAAAAGAGCCTCCGTTGCATCGCATTTGCTCATAGAGAAGTCCCTAACCTGCGAGCTAACCAAAGCTATCTGCAGGACAATGAACTGACACTTTTGGGTGTCGCAGGGCTCAAGGACCCATGCCGTCCAGGAGTTAGATCAGCAGTCGAATCGAGCAAGGCTGCAGGAGTGAGCATCAAGATGATCACCGGAGATAATGTCCACACAGCAAGGTCAATCGCCATCGAGTGTGGGATTCTTGACCCACACAGAAATTACTCCAAGATCGAAGAGGCGATTGTGGAAGGTGTGGATTTCCGAAATCTCTCACCCGAAGAGAGATTAGCCGCTGTAGACAGGATCCATGTAATGGCCCGATCTTCACCATTCGATAAGCTCCTGATGGTGCAGACCCTTAAGCAGAAGGGTCATGTGGTTGCAGTCACAGGAGATGGGACCAATGATGCCCCTGCCCTCAAGGAGGCTGATATTGGCTTGTCCATGGGAATCCAAGGGACTGAGGTGGCAAAAGAAAGCTCCGATATAGTCATACTGGATGATAACTTTGCCTCAGTGGTGACTGTACTCAGGTGGGGCCGGTGTGTGTACAATAATATCCAGAAATTTATCCAGTTCCAGCTCACAGTAAATGTGGCTGCCCTTGTTATCAACTTCGTGGCTGCAGTATCTTCAGGCCATGTCCCCTTGACTGCAGTTCAACTATTATGGGTCAACCTGATAATGGACACTTTGGGTGCTCTTGCGCTGGCTACGGAGCAGCCCACAAATGATCTCATGGGCCACCCACCTGTGGGGAGGACGGAGCCTCTTATAACCCTAGTTATGTGGAGGAATCTTCTTGCTCAAGCTCTATATCAAGTCACTATCCTTCTGATCCTTCAGTTCAGGGGGAACTCCATTTTCGGTGTGCAAGAGAAGGTCAAGAACACGATCATCTTCAACTGCTTTGTCCTCTGCCAGGTCTTCAACGAGTTCAATGCCAGGAGGCTCGAGGAGAAGAATGTTTTTGCAGGCCTCCACAAGAATAAGCTGTTCATTGGGATTGTTGGGGTCACAGTAATTCTGCAGGTAGTGATGGTCGAGTTCCTCAAGAGGTTCGCAAACACTGAGAGGCTGGACTGGGCACAGTGGGCTGCCTGCATCGGGATAGCGTCTGTGTCCTGGCCCATCGGTTGGCTTGTCAAGTGCATTCCAGTTTCCTCGATACAGTCTCTCCTTCTGAGGAACAAAGCATCTGCACCTTAAGAAGATCACAGTATCAAATTCTTGGGAATAAATCCTCCTCTTTGATTTAGCAACAAATACTTAGGTCTCTTGGGAATCACAGTAGTCAATTAGAAGTTACTTATGGGTTGACTTGCAGCAGCTTTTGATTCATGTAAATTTGAAAAAGTTGTTCGGGGGTTCATATTCTTAATTCCTTAGCCCTTTCTGCTTCGGTTTTTTTTTCCAAAGCCTTTGCACATGACATAAAGAAGAAAAATAGTTCAGCTTCATGGAAAGATTCCTTAGGGTTTTCATGTGTCAAGGCTCGCGTGGCATTATACATCACTGTGGAAGGCAGCCTAAAGTGTGGATAACAAACAGTATGTCTACTCAAATAAAACCACGAAAGATGTCAATGATGCCAGTACTAAAAGTGATTCTATGTCTGTATGCACCACCGCTAGACCTGCAAAGAAGCATCTCGTCACGTTCTATCATTTCCGAAAATCTTCAATAAATCGTGGAAGATTCAGATTCTGCAACATGTAACACATGCAATTTACATACTCGAAAAGTGTCAACTAAAGCTTTCCTTCTAGTTTATCCAAACAACTAATCTACATCAAAAAGCTTGAAGTCGGAAAAGAAGAGAAGTTAGCTAAGATAAAGAGATGTGAAGGGACTTTTACAAGAGAAGTTTGCAAGAAGATAACTTTGCATTGAGGTGCCTTATGTACCCTAAATGCTAGGATGTACTTCTTGTATGAAAAGATATTCATCACAGTCAATTATTGCAACAAATGCTCCACCGAAACTCCCGACAGCCAGAAACTAGTTACTGAAAAGCGGTTGATGAAAACAGGTACTGTTCAGATGTAACTTTAGGTTACATTAGTAACTTGCATATTGCAATAGAAAGGATATATCTTTACGTGAGATTGCAATTGTAAGTTATTTCATTCAATTCTCTTATTGGTAGATCATACAAACAAGCCATACAGATTCTGACTAGCAGTGGTGCCATGACTATGATTCATGTTCCAAGGGACTTCAAGCCATTGTCTCCTAAATTTGGTTTTAAACATAGTAATCCAACACGGTCTGAAGGAATTATAGCAAAGAAAACCATCTAGCTGGTCATTTGGTGAGATCAGAACACAACCCGCCTCTAGGCTCTCATTGGATGTTTGATAAACTGCAAAAGCAGATTTTTGTTCTCTTCTATGTAATGTTTACATAATACTAGACAATAGAAAGAAGATGGCTCGACTAAGGGCAAAGGATGAGACCGGGAGGCAGGAAAGGACAGTCGTGTCAAACCTTAATATATTTCGAGTTTAGAGCATTATCTTTTTCACGTTATCCCCCCTTAAACTTCACAAGTCTGCTCTTCTTAGGGAGGATGCCTCTTCAAATTCTAAGCAATACAAGTCACCGTCAATCCTGAACTCGGCATTAGCTCTTTCTCACTCAATCTTCTCTATATCGTATCAAAGCCCAACTTGAGAATTCCTTAAGTCCCAGCCAAAACCTAGGACATGCGGCTTGGTACCGTCAGGTTATCCCACAAACTGTTCTGGACCAGGGATGGATTTAAGGGGAGGCACAGGTGCGATCAGCCCCTTTAAACTCGATAAATCCTGTAGAAATCTATGCAAATTTTATCAAATTTGTTCCTATTTCTATTAAGTTATATCGTCCTTGAAATTTGATATTTCCCTCCATATTGAGTTTCATCCGCTTTAGATTAATTTTTTCAGATCCGTTCCTGTTCATGACAGACCCAGTTGTTGGAACCCAAGTCTCCCAGTTCGATCTCACAGAAACCCTAACTCAGCATGTCCACAGCTCAATCACATAGATCTACTGAAATCAACCAAGAAATTCTAAACCGTGAGTCAATTTCTAAACTTCACAAATTCAACCAACACTTCCCGCCACCAACCGCTCCCCTATACAATGATGGTGACGACGTCTCGATCAAACAGCACTCTCAAATCTCACCCTCTTCCCGAAAATAGATCATTTTCCTTTAAAAAAAAGAAATATTTTTTATCGTACAAAAGTCAGACAGATTAGCTCTCGTGAATAAATTACAGGCCAGGAAAAACTATCGGAATTCCCTAGAAATATTAAAAGTTCTCACTTCAGAGAGGAATAGAGAGAGAAAAAAGAGAGAACCTTGATCTGTTCAGCAATGGCGGGACCATGGAAGCCTTTTTTTTTTTTTTTTTCGTGTGGCTAAGGGGGACCCAGAAGAAGCAGCTTTCAACGTCAAGAGGCACTGCTTTCTTCAGGTCGACTGTACAGCGGAGCAGCAGAGACTGCACGGTGGAGATGGTGACTAGACGTTAACTTTGTAAACGGTGACGACGGCGCCGTCTGCGAACCTCTAACGGCGTCGGGACACTTCCAACCCATGACTCCTTAATGGGCTCTCGGCCCACACCTTATAATTGTGACTCCTAACTGAATTAATTAAAATTTATTAGATTTCTAAATACCAAAAAAATCTTGTGGGTTTCCTCGGCTGATATGCATATGAAATGAAATAAAAGAGATTACATTTGGATCAGGAAAAATTGATGAACTTCGTGTTTGATCTCCTAGGCAAGCTTTTGAGGCGGATGGTCGGTTTTTGAATGTTCATCGGGTCCGGGATCGATGAATTTATTTTAGTAGGGATGTCTGAGGACAGGTTAGGAATAGAAAAGGACAAGCAAAGGAGTAAAGGTTCGCATCAATGAGATCAGAACCTCAAATCCACCGTGGATTCATACGATAACTGACTAATATCATCTAATAGTTTAAGTTTTTTTTAGTAGGATCGGGATTAGACCCATCAATGATGATATAATACTCGGGTGTCTTGACCTAGACAATTTCTGACATAAGGGCGACAAATCTCACCGTCTCATGTTACTCCAGTTGAGGGGTCTTTGACACAGACCCAGTAATCTCATCCTAACCCAACTGACGGTTCGTTCGGAGCAATTTGATAGTTTGACACGCTAATACAAAGTGTTGTGTCATGTTTCAGAGTGAATATTATTATTTAAATAATAAAAAAAAGGTGACGTGATTCTTTCCATTATCGTGTCAAACGACCTTTCGACTAGTTTATGAGTTACACGGTGAACTCGAGCTATATAAGAATTTTTTGTTCTACCAAATACTCCCTAAGCAATGCCAAATTCTATTCCCCCATAGTCAAGACGTTTTACAACTTCATGCTTAACGATGTCTAACGTGCAGAGCATGAGCATCACATAAGATCCGACCCGAAGTCGAGAACCTACAGAAAAATTCACACAGTGAGCACGAACCTTGGCACGCTGGTTTTACTTAACGCTCGTAAATTACCGCGGTATCGGGATCTTGAATCACGCATGGAGAAACCGACCGGGCGCATGACGACTGCTGCTCGACATGGCTGAGCACCGTACATATGCAAGTTTAATTTCAAGCGGCGGGGCGACGGCTATAATAAAATAACATGGAACAAACCCTAGCGATTAGGTTTTTTTTTTAAATTATCCATGTGCGCTATTTGATATTTAAAAATCTAATAAGTCATAACTGACATAGGTTTCAATAGTGTAGACCCAGTTATAGACTACCGAAAAATTGAAAATTTGCTTTAGTAAAAAGAGATATCAAATCATTTTAGTCGGTTTAATGTTGGAAACCCTAGCCAATAGCTAACCAGGTGTCCCTGGAATTGGGCAACAAAACAAAGCCTGGAGGTAAGCTAGAGTGAGGAACGGCTATAAAATACATAAGAGCAGAGCAGGGAAGAAGAGAAAGGTCATTTGGCATTTAGTGGAATGCAAACTTCCTGACAAAAAGTGGCTGAGCCTGAAACTTTAACAACCAGAAGGAGACAATTAGAAATGGTAACTATGGAGAATTTGTTGGCACCAACCGTCTTATTGTTTAAAACTTACTCTTATATGATTTGGTGAAATGAATTTATAAGTTCGAGTTTCGCTCTATGGTGAGTACAATTATTAGAAGAGACTATTAAAGTTATAATTTGGAGGATACCGGCTTCTTAAACTATACTAAACCTTTGGTAGTGCTATATTGACGGATTTAGTATTAGTATTGGTTATTTAATTCATCTAGGTTCGAGTTTTGTCAATGAGAAATTTATCTTGAGAGAGTTTTATTTCATAGTTGGCCCATTTAGCTCAAACTGGGTTAGTTAGTAGTTGCTGGTCTTCTGGATACCGGTGGTACAGATCGAAAAAAATTGCTAGTACTTTACCGCCCATTGTAAAAGTACCAGTATTTTTTCTCTAATAGATTCGTTGTGGAATGGGTCTACCTAAGAATCTCTCGACAATTGCATGAGTATAATCGAAAGTGCATATACATGTAAATATATGTGAATACATGTATGTATGTATGTATGTACATTCATGGCTGTGTATTCTGAGTGAAATTTAAATTGAATCTGATGTGTTATCTCCGGGGCATTCAATGCATATACTTGAATTAATGTTGCCATGATGGGCATGACCTCTGATTACATAACAAGATTTAACTAAACCAAGTAGTTTCACTGCCACGTTGATCGTGTAATTAAAGAACCCGAATGCCATTGCTCAGGCTCAGATTCGACCACTTAGGCTTGAACTCGGTAGAACAGCTGGCTGGCTTTTATGTTGGCGATAGGTTTGAAAATGTTCTGACCAAGGTCGAGCTGTTCCATCATGGTGGTTATGGTGTATAAAGCACATTACTTAGCAAATATATGGATAAGATATGTACGTCAGGGTTACACTAATGAGCTTGAAGTGATGCGGAAGTACTCTTATTTATACCGGTCGAGGAAAGAAACCGGTTAACTTCCCGATCGTAATTGACAAAAAAAAAAAAAGGGTCAGGAACCATACGGATATCATCCATAGAAACCTTATATCTTGGTGGAAATGTAGACTCGACTTTCCATATTAGTTCACCTTCTATACTCTTCTTTGTTAACTTCAATATGTTCTAGTAACACGATTTTCTGTCGTGAATTTTTATTTTTCAATTTATAACAATGTGGGTATTTGCATTGCCATGATAAATTTCATCTCTCTTTGAAAGTTCAGTAAGACCAATACGAACCGATATATTAATTATTACATGGTGCAGAAATTCCTAAGATATTTGACCACAGTTCATTTGTGATTTAATTGTTACTTCCTGGACTCAACAACATAAGCCTTATGGTCTCTTTCAAGAAAACACAAATTAATCCTGATCAAAGAAGAAAAATACTTAACAAATAGAGAGAGAGAGAGAGAGACATGGAATAATGAACTGATGCACATAAGAACAAATGCAAAGGCGAATTATGTACTTGGAAAGGGATGGATAATAAGAAAAAGAGCTCAATCCTCCAAGACAGTAGCTAGATAGGTAGAGATCAGAAGACCCGAACCCGAAACTGCTTATCCAGTCAAGAGAGACAGGAACTGTTCGGGTTCGGGTTAAAGTCTGACATCCCGAATGGGACCTTGGCACACTAGTCTTAATGAATACACAGGGACACTATGTGGTCTCACGGACTTTCGACTTTGAGAAATAACCAGCAGGATCACACCCGGAAAGAGAGTTCTGTACCGTATGTGCTCCCTTTTTGTACATGTATTCATTCCTCTTCAGAGCATCGTCACAAATACAAGAAGAAAGAGATTCACAAACTGCTCGTTCAGACCGAATCCTGAAGGGCTCCAAACTTGACGACCAATTGATATTGTTAAATTAGGATATTCAGTTTCGATTGAATTTATGCATACTAGGTTACACTGCGCCAGAAACCCGAGTTTTCTTGCTTTATAACACGAAAAACTTACCATTTCCTCGAGGATATTGGAGATCTGACCAGTACCTGATGAACAGCTCGCCGCCATCCTATCTGAGCAAGAAATTGCTAAACTTGAAACAGCTGGGAATGAAAACTAACAAGGCATACGAACAATAGATCGCCGCTGCTCGGGAAGGAAAAGGGGATTTGCTTTAATTACCGATGATTTCTTCAGGGCACTTATGCACCGATCTAGATCTTCTCCGGCTAGGGTTTTAAGGGCATGGCTTCTGCTAAAGCATTATCCATCGTGCTTACCATCAACAGGTGAAACTGCCAGATGATCTAGACTTTCTCGACCACGGCTAGGTAAGAGAGGAGAAAACTCAGATCATGCTGGCAGCTTCAACTGCTACTGGCGCACGAGAACCCGTACACGAGGCGGAACCCTAGCTCGGTGGTCATCGTCGAGCTCTCCCCTCCCCTCCTCGACTTCCGATTGAGTCTCTTCTCTCTCGGCTCTCTCCCCCTCCCCTTCCCTCCCCTTTGTTGTTATGTGCCATAGGATTGACATCGACAAGAATCGTTTGCGAGGATATAAATAGAGGAGAGTGAGGGGGAGAGGGGGAGAGGAATCACAAGACAAGGCACATACTTACTCTCCCTCTACTCTCGATCGCTTTTACTACTTCCAATGCCCTCCTCATCACTTTTGTCTCGTTTGACTAAGGTGGCACATTTTGTCGTGAGAGACACCGTTTGGTTGGAACAGTGATGTGTCCCTAACTGGCAAATTCGATATACCGACCTGAAATTTTACGTAACTCGAAGGGGTGTTTGCGGTCGAGAATAGAATTCCATATAGGAAAGTTAATAAGCAGAATCCTAGGGTATGAAGAAAGCTAGTACTATTATCTATCTGTCTAGACTTTGAGTTCGAGATGAGCCTAAATATCAAAATTAATAAAATGATTTGGGAATTTAAGATAATTAAATATTATCACATATCAATTTGAGCTATATTAATATTACTCTTTGAAGTATGGTTCAATAGATTGAAGATAATGAAGCATGAAGCATTAACAATTAGGATTGTTGAAGAAAGCCGGTTCAGCAAGAACCGAACTGGAATCGAACCAAGATCAAACTGAAAGAACCGGTTCTCTCTTATTCGGTTCTATTTTGTTTGATTTTTATGATCAAAAGCGGTTTGCTTAATTCTTAAATGTAACTAATTAGGTTGACATGTTGAAACTATTGTTACTTTTTATTTTTAAAATAAAACTATTCGATTTGTTTGGAACTGAACCAAACCAAATTGTTTTATTCAAAAAAAGAAAAAAAGAAGAAGTAGAATCAGTTATTCGAACTGGTTTTTTATTCAGTTCGGCTGGCAACCAAATCGACCTTGCAACCGGTTTCTGCACACCCCGATAATAGCCTATATAACTTTTGAATTTAATTTTTGAAGTAATTATGAGAGGATGTTGTAGGTCATGAAGTGAAGAGGGACAGGGTAATCAATATCCGATATGATTTGACACATCTTCTTTTTAAAGAACCTACCGTGTTTAAATAAAATGAAGGAGGAAATTCACAGTTGAAAAAATTTATGCCTCGGTGAGCAGATCTCGCTCGAGTTGAAATTTTTCGGTATATATTGAGTTTCAAAATATCGGGTGTTTAAGGACAAAGTAGCTGCATCGGGATGTGAAAAGTAAAACGGGGCGGGTGGGAATAAAGACGTGGTCCCAAAAGGTGGTAAGCAAATTGAATATTGTCACGCCAACGCCACCACACCACATGCAGACAGGTCTTAGTGATAATGTTTGGGAGGGGTTTCAGCACTTCCTATGAAGACTTTATGACCCCTTTATTTATTTATTTATTTATTTTATAATATCTCTTGTGTGGTTTTGTGTGTGTGTGTTGGGTGAACATCAATTTGACCAAACCAAATTGTCCGAAAAAGGTTTTAAAAAAAAAAACACAAGTTAGTATGTGGGACCGGTGCATGTTATATTACATGACAGTAGTGATGTGATATTATAAATTAATAGAATTTAATCATATTAGATTTTTAAAAAAATCATAAAAATAAAAAAAATTAAACATAATTGAATTTTATTAGTCTGTGATACCATATTAATACTATCATATGATATACCTATTACATACAAGAGTTTCTCTAGTGTTGACTTAGAAAAGTGGAAAAAAGAGGAAGTTTATGTAGTGCTATCATCGATTTGGTACTAAGAAGTTGTATGATTTACTCTAGCCAGTGAGATTTATATTTCCCCGTTATTCTTCTCTTCCTTCTTACTTGTGAATTTCATTGGTATCTGGAAAAATTATGGGCAAACAAAAGAAAAGGATTCTCCACCTTAAATCAACACATAAATGAAAGTATCTCTTAGTCTAACATTTACATGCCATAGACTCTACATCCATCGCAACGAGTCGTCTTCATCAGTTGGCACTCTCGTTGAGAGTTGCAATAAAACCCCCATTCCCGCGAATAGAGTTCTAATAGATACCAATCAACATGAAAAAGAAACAACATTTTTGAGTCCCATTGAAGGTTCAAGAGCAACCCTTATCCAAGATTCAATTTTTAGAGGACCAAAACAAATATAGCACGGCTAAACGCGCAATACCAACTTTCATTTCATAGACTCTCACGTTAAGTTGATCTCATCGTCTGTCATTTTATTTTGACAAATCTCATCCGTTGCATCATATCTAGTATCAAAGTATTTAAGTCTTCAATCCACATACGCACTCGGTGCAATCCAAGTGTCAATTGCTTTATTGCACAGCTCTTTGTCATGGAAAAAAAAGGTAAGATATTGGGCAAAAATAGAGAAAAATTTTTCCTTAATTGATAATGCCGTGAGTTTAAAAAAAAAAAGGGCATATGATCATACAAAAATGAACATAAAAATCCCAAAGTGATGGAGATGTAAAGAAAATTTGCCTTGGAGAAGGTAATTGGCTGGCCAATGATTTTGGAGTTCCTCTCTTGAATCTTTGAATGAACCACTTGGGACAAATCTTGAGGTTGCTCTCCACCCAATGATCCCTTACCATGTCCAAAAGTAAGTTATTAAACTGAGAGAAAGCTCTCTTAACCTATTAAACAAAGAAAAATAAATCAATTAAATAGATGATTGTCTCTTTCACTTATATAAGTAGTAGATTTAGGAAGGTGTAAGAGTTGAATTCGAAAAAACTTGTAAGGTTCTATACATAATTAATTGATTTTATCCATATTTTACTAAATTATCTTATTTCTCTCTCTGGAATCTATCATTTCTTCCTTCAAATTTGCCCCTCCTTTTATTGTTTCTAGATCCAACCCCTGACTTAAAATAAGATTTGAAATTTGATTGTTTTAAATTAAGAAAATCCTTAACTAAGAGAGCTCTATCTTTCAATGAATTATTCCATCTTGAACATGAATTAATTTATAATTTATTAAACTCTAGATGTTATACTCTTCAAATTCGGAAAAAATCCTAAAAAAACTGCAATTATTTCGTTTAATCTCATTCTCGACTTTTCATCCCTAACCATTCCCTAATGTGGCATAGATTCATTGGCCAGTCAGCGAGTTAATGTAGATTCAGCCTAAGACTTTCTTTTCAATGAATATTCAACCTAATATTTCTTGCGCTGCCAAGGGAGATTCCTTTTCAGCTCCCACTACAAGTAAATTGTCATTTCCCGACGGACAGATCTGTTAGCAATCCGTTGGTACTCTGTCGGTAAATGACTTTCTAGATAAATTACAGACGGATATGTGCAGTGCGTTTTCCCTTGTCGGGATTTTAATTTCGACGGATTCCAGATGAAAATTCGTCAGTAATTTTTCGACGAACTTACCGACGGATTATCCGTTAGAAAATTCCGAGCATTAGTGAGAAATTTTTACAAATATTGATCTAATTTATTTTGTAACTATTTATATGTTAAATTTATCAATCATATAAATAAAATATCATTAATATAAAATATTCAGCCAACCAAGAAAATAAATTTTATTAATTAGAAATATTTACAATATTTGTCTGAAAAAATGAAAAATATAAATAAAATTTTGGGTTGGCCGTGGGCAGCGGGGCTGGGGCTCGAGTGGCCGGCAATGGTGGTCGGATGGCTCAAGTGGGCCTCAGTGGGTCTGCTCAGGGCTCGTTGTGGTGCTTGTTAGGCACTTGGGTTGACACTTGAAGGGTTTGGCCGGGGGTTGGGGTGATGGTCGATGGTTCGGTGGGGTTGGCCGTGGCTAGGTAGGGCTTTTCGATGGAGCTCTCTAGAGGCCGAAGCCGGGGCTTGCTGGAGGCCGGGGCTGGGGCCGAGGCTCGGGTAGCTCGTGGTGCGCTTGCTCGGTGGCTGGGCTCGAGCATCCTCAGTCGGGGCTTGAGGCTCAGACATCGGGGCTCAGGCATCGGGGCTCAGACTCGGTGGGTTGTGGAATGGACATGTAAGTCTCGGGAGAGAAATCATAAGAGGAAATGGGAGAGAAGAGGCTGGGTTCAAGATATATATATAAGCAATTTTCCGATGAGTAATCCGTCGAAAAATTAGCTCTGTCGATGAAGAGCGGGAAAAATCCCACCAATGAAATTCAAATACTGACGGAATATCCATTGGAAAAACATGCGATCACCGTCTCCATGATCTACCGATGGATTTGACCGTCGGTAAGTTCATCGGTAATTACCGATAAATTATCCATCGATAAATCTCTCGCTCCCTTCCCGTTGTGACATACCGATAGATTTACCGACAGAATATCCCTTCCCGCTGTGGCATACCTATGGAATACAATCCATTAAGGATGAGTCCTTTTTCCTTCTCGCGAACCACGGGAGCTCCTTGCGCCCAGAGGAGCAAAACTCATTTTCCTCTCGGGGTAAGGGTAAAGCAGCACATAAAATAGGTCTGGCCTGTCAAAAGTCCGGTTCCTTCGCGAACTAAGCTCATAATCAACAAGGGTTCATAGAACGAAAGGAGTGTACAACTAGGGCGCAGCCCCCTATAGATTTACCAACGGAATAATCCGTCGGTAAAACTCCTGCGCACTTCCCACCGTGATATACTGACGGATTTACCCACGGGTTAATCTGTCGGTAAATTCATCGAGAAACCTCGTGGATAATCACTAATAAATTCCTACGGATTGCATTCCGTCGGTAATATCTATTGGTATTTCTGACAGATTTTATCCAACAGTTTATCCGTCAGTGTTCAACAGTTTTCTTGTAGTGTCCAACAAATCCAAGTACATCTGCAGGTAACGTAGTTGATGAGGCATTAGATTTAGAACACGTACATCTGGTAAACATGTCAGTATCGTTAAAAAATTCCACCGAGCATTCACATGTTTTTCGAACAATTTAATGTTGGTCTTTGCGCTTTGTTCTTCTGTAACAGCATTGATTAGTTTCTCTCACGATCGCTCGAAAGTTTACAACAAAGTTTATGTAGATAATATTTCAGTTTCATATTTTTAACTAAATGAGAACATCTAGATTAGTATAGATTGAAGTAGATAAAACAAATATGATCAAACCGACATTGTTATCCTTTTGCTCGGTCAATCGAACCCACATTGACAAGCCTGTCTTACTGAATTAGGGAGACACCCCCCGAATAGATATTTTAAAGATAGTAATAAGTGTGTGACAAAAAGGAAAGGGGTAAACGACATTTTAAAAAAAAAGTACGCAGTTTGCATTTTTATTATTGGGAAAATATTAGTTTTGATCATCAACCTTTTGAACCATATTCATTAATCTAAACTTTTTTTGGTTAATTTCAGTTCTCGACCTTTCAAATATTATTCAGCTCTAGTACTTTATATTATTAAAAGGTGATTAAGATTTTTAATATTAAAAATATATTTTTAATTGTAAATTTAAAAATAAATAAAAATTTCAACTAAAAAGATGATCAAATCTGACCATTATGATTATTGTAAAGTTACTAGCAGTATCATAGATTATTGATAACCTTCTCGGTAATAGTTTACAGTCGAAATCCTAATAACCCATTTTTTCTTACAGCGAGAGTTTTTCATTTTTTTGTAATTGTAAAAATATTTTTATTTAAAAATATCTTTTAATTATTAAAAAAAGCAAGATCGTCTTTCTTACTATTAAAAAATAATATAGAGGACTAAAGTTAAATAATATTTGAAAGGGTGAGAACCAAAATCAACCCAAAAATTGTTTGGGATTAAATGAGAATATAATTCAAAAAGTTGAGGACCAAAACTATATTTTCCCTTTCTAAAAAGATCAAACGTTTCATATTTGAAAAATAGAATTATGAATTTCATTTTACTTTCAAATTAAACCATGCAAATCCTTCAAAAATTTTGAAAATAAAATGAAGTGATTTCTTTAATATCAATTTAAACTAAATATTTTTTGTTCGAAAATTAAAATCGCATTGTTTTATTTTATTATTATGTTGGTTAACTTTTTTAATCTGAAGTCAATTATTTAGGTGGTTAATCTTTTTTAACATTTTGCTTTATCACAGAATAAAAGTATATTAAAATTTTTTTTCAAATTTACACCAATTTCTTATATATAAGATTTTTTTGATAGTTTCTCAGAACTAATATTAATTTTAATTTAGGGAAAAATTAGTTTTTCTTTATAAAGAAAAGTTTATTCTTGTCATGTCAATAAACACCCTACAAGCTCATGGATCCAAATTAGTCCATGTGTGAAGTACATGTGTGGATTACCTCAATAAGGGCTACATGTTCAAGCAGGATTCAAAATTTCAACCTCGTGGAATTTTACACGAGTTGTACGCACGTCTTATCTGCTTGAGCTAGCTCTTGGGGGTTAGGAGAAAATTTATTAAATTAATTTTAAATAAAAATTATGCTGATTTTGTTTATTCATAGGTGCATGATAAGAAAAGACCAAGTAGGGTATGTCATGCAAACATATAACTATTTACTCCTCAATCCAAACTAGTTGTTAGTGTGTTTATATTTTTATAAATATGAGAATTTATACCATACATTAAATTATATTTTACATAATATTTACTATTTTTTATAAATCCAGTCGACCTATGCCATATGAGAATCAAATTAAGAATATCGTGAGTTGGGACTCGGTGTCACTACAGCGTTAGGCAAGAGCAAAGGAGAAATTGTGACGTAACTGATGAGCCTAATCAGGTTGGACTATCACAGTCATCCCCAGTTCAGAGATTAGATTACATACAGGCTTGCGTCTGCTCACACCAACGTCTCGTGATCAACTTTACTTCTCGTTTCTCCACAGTTCACGCAGTTGCATGGGCTATATAGACACACACGCACACACACATCTATATATATAGACACACGTCCGTGAATCGGAAAACTAACCAAGAAACAAGGCAGTACAGACTACAGAGAGACAAACAGAGGACAAGAACAATGGCAGCGGAACAGAGGATTCAGATTCCCAGAGTGAAGCTCGGAACTCAGGGACTTGAGGTATCTCAGCTTATATAGGCTTCACTCCGATTCATTTGCTGGCTTCATCAACATCGATCCATTTCGCTGCAGCATTATACTGAAATTAATGTTGCTGCTGATGTATTCGGTTTGCCGATCACTGTCAGGTCTCCAAATTGGGATACGGGTGCATGGGACTCACAGGGATCTATAACGACCCCGTCCCGGATGACGTTGGGATTTCGATCATCACTGAGGCTTTCGAGCGCGGGGTAACCTTCTTCGACACGTCCAACTTCTACGGGCCTGAGACTAACGAGATCCTCGTCGGGAAGGTAAAGGTTTTGCAGCGTTTAACCATGGCAATGTCACTGCCATCGTGGTCATGTGGCTCAAATGGTCAAATGCTTTCGTTCCAGGCACTGAAGAAGTTGCCCCGACAGAAGGTCCAGCTTGCCACCAAGTTCGGGATCGTGAAGATGGATTTCAAAGGGAGTGTTGTGGTTAGAGGGACCCGTGAGTACGTCCGATCATGCTGCGAGGCAAGCCTGAAACGCCTCGACGTGGACTACATCGACCTATACTATCAGCACCGGGTCGATACGACCGTCCCCATCGAGGAAACGGTAAAAGGCTGATGAATTAACTAATTATGTTGAAGGCTACGAGCGTTATGAGGTAACATCTGATGTGAAAATTATGCAGATGGAGGAGCTGAAGAAGCTGGTGGAAGAGGGGAAGATCAAGTATGTCGGCTTGTCAGAGGCGAGCCCGGAGACGATAAGGCGGGCCCACGCCGTCCACCCGATCACTGCCGTCCAGATGGAGTGGTCGCTCTGGGCCCGGGACATCGAGGATGAAATCATCCCTCTTTGCAGGTGAACTGTTAATTAGCCTGTGCCACTGACACACACTCGAAGTCGTAGACCTTGGCCAATTTGCTATCTGTAGATAACAATTTACCTTTTTGTCACTGTGACTTTCAGGGAGCTCGGGATAGGAATAGTTCCTTACAGTCCCATCGGTCGTGGGTTCTTTGGCGGAAGGGCGGTCACCGAGACCGTGCCGGCAAACAGCTCTCTGGTATATTCGATTGAAAGATAAACCACAAGATTGGTTGGATTTGTCCCAAGATACTCTTCGAGTACTAATATTTCAACCGGAACCATCTTTCAGAAATCGCATCCGAGGTTTAAGGGAGAGAACTTGGACAAGAACAGGATCTTGTATTCCCGGATCGAGAAATTGTCGGAGAAACACCAGTGCAGCCCGGCTCAGCTCGCCCTTGCCTGGGTTCTGCATAAAGGGGACGATGTCGTGCCTATACCTGGTGAGTACAAGGCCTTGACTTCCATTTTTCTCACTATTTCTTCCCCGGAATTGGGAAGCTGCAGTTCAAGTTGTCTATCGTTGGCTTGACTTCCAACTCGTGTTCCTCTACAGGTACAACGAAGATGAAGAATCTGGAGAGCAACATCCAATCTCTGAGCGTGAAGCTGGGGGAAGAGCACTTGAAGGAGATCTCCGGTGCCGTGCCGGCTGATGAGATTGCTGGTGACAGGATATTCGACAGCTTCATCAGATGCTCGTGGAAGTTTGCTAACACACCACCGAGAAATAATGAGAAACGAGCGTGAAATTCGTGGTCAATGCAGAATTTTGGAATTTTTGGTTTCCGGGAAGGAACCGTATATGATCTGGCCAAGAACTTCTACACAATTCATCTCGGCAAAAGGCAGATTTCTGCCTAGAAGTCCATACACATCAGAGAATAAATGGAATGGAATGAAGTGGTAGCGCTTCATTGCTTACCAATGTAATATTTTTTACAGCATCAATAAAAGGTCGGTTTTAGTTTAATACAAACATTCTCTATTCATTTCATTTTGTTTCTTTGACGGTGGACGTGATGTCAGTACAATGATACAGCACTTTGACTTATAACTAAGAATTTCAAAGTTCGATACTCTCCACAAGAGTCATGTATCCCTTATCATTGAATTTTTATGGTACCTAGACCATAGATACCATGTTGAAACCTGCTTCTTATTTATTATTTTATCTCTATAATATGTAATATGGATGGGTGGAGGCAGTTCGCGTCAACGTGCGTACAATTCAGGTTGGACCCACCCCTAACCGGGGCAAGGGTCGGGTTTACCGGCATGACAAGACAAGGGTGATCCGAATTGTCACCCCTAATTCAAGGAATGCCAAAAAAAAATCTAAAAATATATTCAGCAAACTGATACTTCATAGATATCCTAGAAATATTATTTAAAAGTTAATAAAGATATCAACATATTTCAAGAGAATGTAATAATATCTAAATAAATCTATTTAAAATTTAAAATACTTTTTTTAGTGTACAAAAAAAGATACATAAGCGTAGAAGGGATCGTAGAAAAATGAAATGAAATGACATGAGAATCTTGCTGACGTGAGTTGAAAACAAGACCATTTAGTCTTATATCAAGCACCATTCTCACCTGATTAGCAATCATTTCTCTAGCATTTGCTCCCCCCTAAAAAAAACTAGGGTGTGCACGAGCATTCAATAGGGTAGGTTTCGGATAAATTTTAATGGAAACATGGTAGATTCTGAGTATGGAAATTGGTTAAAATAGGTTTCGATTTCGGTTCTATTAAACGTATGTTCGAGTACCTGTGCACACCCCAAAAAAATATAGTAGTACGATGTTTACATGCAAGGACAACTAAGACAAAAGAAGAGTAAACCATCAAATTGATTTTTAAAATTTTGACGAACTATCAGTTTATCCTCAAAGTTTGAAAGTCTTCTGTTTAGTCATCACTGTTCAATTTTAACGAGCTATCGGTTTTAGTTTAATACAATACATTCTCTATTCATTTAATTCTATTTCTTTGGCGGTGGATGTGATATCAATACAATAATACAACACTTTGATCCATAATTAAGAATTTTGAAGCTCAATACCCTCCACAGAAGTCATGTATCCCTTATCATTGTATTTTTATGGTACCTAGATTATAGGCGCTGTATTGAAACCTGCTTCTTATTTATTATTTTATCTCTATAATATGTAATATGGATGGGTGGGGGCAGTTCGCGTCAACGTGCGTACAGTTCGGGTCGGACCCACCCCTAACCGGGGCAAGGGCCGGTTTTACCGGCATGATAAGACGAGGGTGATCCGAATTGTCACCCCTAATTCAAGGAATGCAAAAAAAAAATCTAAAAATATATTCAGCAAACTGATACTTCATAGATATCCTAGAAATAATATTTAAAAGTTACTAAAGATATCAACATATATCAAGAGAATCTAATAATATCTAAATAAATCTATTTAAAATTTAAAATACTTTTTTTAGCGTACAAAAAAAAGATACATAAGTGCCGAAGGGTTCGTAGAAAAATGAAATGAAATGACACAAGAATCTCACTGGCGAGAGTTGAAATCAAGACCATTTAGTTTTAGATCGAGATTGATAATCACTATATCAAGCACCATTCTCACCTGATTAGCAATCCTTTCTCTAGCATTTGCTCCCCCATAAAGAAACTATGGTGTGCACGAGCATTCGATAGGGTAGGTTTCCGATAAATTTTAATGGGAACATGGTGCATTTTGAGTAGAAAAATGAGAAATCGATTGAAATAGGTTCTGATTTCGGTTCTATTAAATGTATGTTCGAGTACCTGTGCACACCCCAAAAAAACATAGTTGTACGATGTTTACATGCAAGGGCAGCTAAGACAAAAGAAGAGAAAACAATCAAATTGATTTTTAAAATTTTAATGAACTATCATTTTGATCCTCAAAGTTTAAAAGTCTTTTGTTTAGTCCTTACTATTCAATTCTGTTAGTTAATTTGGTTCAAACATTATAATGTCATTTACGGATACTCAAGTACCTGTGCATATCTAAAAAAAATGCATTAGTACGATGTTTACATGCAAGGACAACTAAGATAAAAAGACGAGTAAACCATCGAATTGGTCTTTAAAGTTTTAATAAATTACCAGTTTAATCCTAAAAATTTGAAAGTCATCTGTTTGGTCCTCACTGTTCAATTCCGTTAGTCCATTTGGTTCATACATTATAATGTCATTTACGAATACTGACGTGGACGGTGGCTGTAATGCCAGTGCTACATGCCACGGGACAAGTTATAAATGGTGGAAGCTAAAAAATAAAATATGATTTTATCAACTTATTGATTGCCACGTGGTATGTCCAGGCCCGCTGGTGTGGTAGCCACCGTCCACGTCAGTATCCGTAAACATAGTTATAATATCTGGACTAAATTGACTGATGAAATTAAACAGTAAGAACTAAACTGATGATTTTAAAAATTTGAGGACTAAACTAATGACTTACTACAAATTTGATGACCAATTTGATGATCTACTCGTAAAAGAACTTAGGACGATGGTATTGTCTCCCGAGGATAAAATCCATGGAATAATACTCAAATTTGAGGTTCAAGAATAGCTAACAAGGGAACTCTCGTGTCACCCGTGGTGGTAGGAGAAACTCTTGTATGTAATATGTATATTACGTAATAATACTTATGTGGTGTCATAAATTAATAACATTCATAAATTAATAGTTAAAAATATTTTTTTTATTTATTAAAAAGTAAGATCACCTTTCTTAATATTAAAAATAATGTAAAAGACTAAAGTTGAATAATATTTGAAAGGTTGAGGATTGAAATCAATACAAAAAAGTTTTGGGTCAAATATGAACATAGTTCAATAGGTTGAGGACCAAAACTAACTTTTACCTTTTTAAAAAGATCAAACATTTCAAATTTGAAAAATAGAATCATGAATTTAATTTTACTTCCAAATTAAACCATGCAAATATTTCAAAAATTTTGAAAACAAATTCAAGTGATTTCTTTAATCTCAATTTAAACTAAATATTTCTTAAAATTAAAATCACATTGTTTTATTTTATTATTATATTGGTTAACTCATTTAATCTGAAGTTAAACGTTTAGGTGGATAATCCTTTTTAACATTTTGCTTATCACATAATAAAAATATATTAGAATTTGTCTTTAAATTTACACCAATTTCTTATATAGAAGATTCTTTTGATAGTTTCTCAGAACTAATATTAATTTTAATTTTGGGAAAAATTAGTTTTATAATAATAAAGAATTTATTCTCTCCGTGCCCATGAACATCCGACAAGCTCATGGATCCAAATTAGTTCATGTGTGGATGGCCTCAGTAAAGGCTATACGCTTAAGCGAGATTCGAACTTCTAACATCGTGGATTTTCACACTAGTCGTACACACTGATCAAGATAACCCTTGGGGTTTAGGGAAAAAAATTTATTAAATTAATTTTAAATAAAAATTATGCTAATTTTATTGTTTCATAGGTACATGATAAGAAAAGACCAAGTAGGATATATCGTGCAAGGATATAACTCTTTACTCCTCCATCCAAACAAGTTGTTAGTGTGTTTATATCATTATAAATATGTGAATTTATACCATACATTAAATTATCTTTTGCATAATATTTACTATTTTTTATAAATCGAGTCGACCTATGTCATACCCTGTGTAGGGCACAGGGGGCGAGTCTAGGTCATCAAATACCAACCCGGCCCTGCCCCATTATCTCTCCTAATACTTCCCAATCCCTTAAATTCCATAAACTAAAGGACAAGCAAATCGACCTTTGAAGGGATTTGAATTGGTAAAATATACATCCTTAACATTCCTACCGGAATAATCCCTCCAAATCATTATCAAATAAGCCCTAAGCCTCAAGACTAGATAGATAGAGAGTCATAAAGCATAGAGGAGGTTGATTAGTGCAAAAGAAGGATACAACAAAAACAATAAAAAGGTACAGAATGTTTCATCGATGAGTAATGGAGCTCAAAATTTCTTGCTTTAAAATACATAACAAATTTACTGTACCAAATATTTTTCCCCATTGGTGAAATAAGTGCAAAAGTGAAAAATCCCCCGATCTCATCAATTATTGTCTCCGCCATCCACGTGGCGTCTGACAGTCGTGATTGGCTCATTCCCTAATTCCTTCTGTGTCTCTCCATAGTGGCAATTAAGTATTCAACGTCTAATATATACCCAATTTATTATGTAAATTGCCATTTAGATTAGCTTGATGGTAGTGTGGTGACACCGTCGTTACACACAAGACTCCCTTCTCGTGATGAAAATCGAATTAAGAACATATGATTATGAGTTGGGGTGTCACTATAGCTTTATGCAAGAGCAAAGGAGAAATTGTGACGTAACTGATAGCCTAATGAGGTTGGACTGTCACGATCATCCCCAGTTCAGAGATTAGATTACATACCGGCTTGCGTATGCTCGCACCAACGTCTCGTGGTCAACTTTACTTATCGTTTCTCCACAGTTCACGCAGGTGCAGGGGCTATATAGACACATACACCCACATCTATATATATAGACACACGTCCGTGAATCGGAAAACTAACCAAGAAACAAGGCAGTACAGACTACAGAGAGACAAACAGAGGACAAAGACAATGGCAGAGGAACAGAGGATTCAGATTCCCAGAGTGAAGCTCGGAACTCAGGGACTTGAGGTATCTCAGCTTATATAGGCTTCACTCCGATTCATTTGCTGGCTTCATCAACATCGATCCATTTCGCTGCAGCATTATACTGTAATTAATGTTGCTGCTGATGTATTCGGTTTGCCGATCACTGCTAGGTCTCCAAATTGGGATACGGGTGCATGGGACTCACAGGGATCTACAACGACCCCGTCCCGGATGACGTTGGGATTTCGATCATCACTGAGGCTTTTGAGCGCGGTGTAACCTTCTTCGACACGTCCAACATCTACGGGCCCGAGACTAACGAGATCCTCGTCGGGAAGGTAAAGGTTTTGCAGAGTTTAACCATGGCAATATCACTGCCATCGTGGTCATGTGGCTCAAATGGTCAAATGCTTTCGTTCCAGGCACTGAAGAAGTTGCCCCGACAGAAGGTCCAGCTCGCCACAAAGTTCGGGGTCGTGAAGCTGGATTTTGAAGGGAATATCATAGTTAGAGGAACACGGGAATATGTCCGATCATGCTGTGAGGCGAGCCTGAAGCGTCTCGGTGTGGACTACATCGACCTATACTATCAGCACCGGGTCGATACCACAGTCCCTATTGAGGAAACGGTAAAAGGCCGATGAATTAATTAATTATGTTGAAGGCTACGAGCGTTTTAAGATAACATCTGATGTGAAAATTATGCAGATGGAGGAGCTGAAGAAGCTCGTGGAGGAGGGGAAGATAAAGTATATTGGCTTGTCAGAAGCAAGCCCGGAGACGATAAGACGAGCCCACGCCGTCCACCCGATCACTGCCGTCCAGATGGAGTGGTCGCTCTGGACCCGGGACATCGAGGACGAAATCATACCTCTTTGCAGGTGACCCGTTAATTAGCCTGTGCCGGTGACACCGCTCAAAGTCGTAAACTTTGGCCAATTTGCAATCTGTAGATGACAATTTTCCTTTTTTCACTGTGACTTTCAGGGAGCTCGGGATCGGGATAGTTCCTTACAGTCCCATCGGTCGCGGGTTCTTCGGGGGAAGGGCGGTCACCGAGACCGTGCCGGCAAACAGCTTTCTGGTATATTCGATTGAAAGATAAACCAAAAGATTGGTTGGATTTGTCCCAAGATACTCTTCGAGTACTAATATTTCGACCGGAACCGTCTGTCAGGAATCGCATCCGAGGTTTAAGGGAGAGAACTTGGACAAGAACAGGATCTTGTATTCCCGGATCGAGAAATTGTCAGTGAAACACCGGTGCAGCCCGGCTCAGCTCGCCCTTGCCTGGGTTCTGCATAAAGGGGACGATGTCGTGCCTATTCCTGGTGAGTACCAGGCCTTGACTTCCATTTTTCTCATTGTTCCTCCCCGGAATTGGGAAGCTGGAGTTCGAGTTGTCTATCGTTGTCTTGACTTCCGACTCGTGTTCCTCTACAGGTACAACGAAGATGAAGAATCTGGAGAGCAACATCGAATCTCTGAGGGTGAAGCTGGGGGAAGAGGACTTGAAGGAGATCTCCGGTGCCGTGCCGGCCGATGAAATTGCTGGTGACAGGATATTCGACAGCTTCCTCCGATGCTCGTGGAAGTTTGCTAACACGCCACCGAGAAATAATGAGAAACGAGCATGAAATTCGTGGTCGATACAGAATTTCGGAATTTTTGGTTTCCGGGAAGGAACCGTATATGATCTGGCCAAGAACTTCTACACGATTCATCTCGGCAAAAGGCAGATTTCTGCCTAGAAGTCCATACACATCAGAGAATAAATGGAATGGAATGAAGTGGTAGCGCTTCATTGCTTACCAATGTAATATTTTTGAGAGCATCAATAAAAGGTCGTTTTTAGTTTAATACGAGACATTTTCTATTCATTTAATTCTATTTCTTTGGCGGTGGATGTGATATCAGTACAATGATACAACACTTTGATCCATAATTAAGAATTTTGAAGTTCGATACTCTCCACAGGAGTCATGTATTCCTTATCATTGTATTTTTATGGTACCTGGATTATGGGTGCCGTATTGAAACCTGCTTCTTATTTATTATTTTATCTCTATAATATGTAATATGAATGGGTGGGGGTAGATCGCGTCAACGTGCGTACAGTTTGGGTCGGACCCACCCCTAACAGGGGCAAGGGCCGGGTTTACCGGCATGACAAGATGAGGGTGATCCGAATTGTCACCCCTAATTCAAGGAATGCAAAAAAAAAAAAGTAAAAATATATTCAGCAAACTGATATTTCATAGATATCCTAGAAATATTATTAAAAAATTACTAAAGATATAAACATATTTCAAGAGAATCTAATAATATTTAAATAAATCTATTTAAAATTTAAAATACTTTTTTTAGTGTACAAAAAAAGATATATAAGTGTAGAAGGGATAGTAGGAAAATGAAATAAAATGACACTAGAATCTCATTGGTGAGAGTCGAAAACAAGACCACTTAGTCTTAAATCGAGATCGATAACAACTATATCAAGCACTATTCTCACCACATTAACAATCATTTCTCTACCATTTGCATCCCATAAAAAATTAGGGCGTGCACGGGGCATCCCATAGGGTAGGCTCCGAGTAAATTCTAATGGAAATATGGTAGGTTCTGAGCAGAAAAATGATGAATTGGTTAAAATAAGTTCCGATTTCGGTTCCATTAAACGTATGCTTGAGTACCTGTGCACATCCCAAAAAAACGTAGCAGTACAATGTTTACATGCAAGCACAACTAAGATAAAAGAAGAATAAACTATCAAATAGATTTTCAAAATTTTAACGAAGTATCAATTTGATTATCAAAGCTTGAAAGTCTTCTGTTTGGTCCTCACTGTTCAATTTCCTCAGTCAATTTGGTTTAGACATTATACTACCGCTTACGAATGTTGATGTAGACGGTGATTACCATGTCAGCGTCACATGTCACGTGACGAGTTATGAATGATTGAAATTAAAAAATAAAATATAAGTTTATCAACTTATTGATTGCCACGTGATATGTGGGGTCCTGCTATGTAGCAGCCACCGTCCACGTCAGCATTCGTAAACGGAGTTATAGCATTTAGACTAAATTTACTGACGGAATTAAACAGTGAAAACTAAACTGATGATTTTAAAAATTTGAGAACTAAACTGATAACTTACTATAAATTTGAGGTCTAATTTGATGATTTACTCGTAAAAGAACTTAGGACGATGGTATTGTCTTTTGGAGGATAAAATCCACAGAATAATACTCAAATTCGAGGTTCAAGAATAGCTAACAAGAGCACTTTCTGTCACCCATGTGATAGGAGAAACTCTTATATGTAATATGTATATTACGTAACAGTACTTACGTGATGTCATAAATTAATAAAGATTCAATAATTTTCAGGGTTATTTTCCTATTTTTATGATTTTCAGGTCGTATTCGCATTACATAGTAGACTTGGCTCGTGGAGACGACATTATGAACCGATTGAGGGGAAGCTTCGAAGTTTTATTTATCGGTCTTTTCCTTTTTCCTGCTTTTTTTGAACGGTGGGAAGGTTCGAAGTTATGTTGATCTTAATAGGTGTGATCTGGTCCAGGTATTGAGTATTTTTTTTATAGTATCCGAATCTTGTGTAAGACTAGTTCTTAAATCTTGAAATCGAATATTACCTTATTAAATCTTGGAATCGGACTCTACTCAGAACCTGTAGCAAGTTCCAGATACCTTGATGCAACATATTTATTATTTATTATTTTACCTATATAATATGAATTATTTCGATGTTTTCATAATTATTATTGTTTCATATATTTTTTTATCGTAATCAATTATGCATGATTGTTAAATATGTTTTCATTGTATTTAAGTGTTATCTATTACTAATTTTATGTTATAATAATATTTTACACATGAAAATTTATCAAATATGCATAATTATTATGTCAAATTAAGTTTATCGAGTTACGAATGCAGTGGTTTAAACAATTCAAAAATTAGAGCTCAAATAAGGAAATTACGAATAATTAAAATCAACCGATCAAGTAAGTTAACATGTTCTGATTCCAAGTACCTCGTGTACTAGAACCGAAACCGACCAGTTCCTTAATTTATTACCTAAAACCTATTATATTTTCATAAAGATCTATCCCAAATCTACCCGGATAGGTTCTTGCCATATATTCGTGCACACCCCTAAATCTTAATCAGTCATTAACATTGACAGATTACATACCTGCTTGCGTCTGCTCACCTATACATACCTGCTTGCGTCTGCTCACGTAACCTGTCGCCGTCCTCTTTGACTTACTCTTCCTCAAATTTTTACACATCTATATTTATACATGTATATGGATAGGATTGACAGGCCAAGAACCAAGGCAGTACACAGAGAGACAAACAGAGGACAAAGTCAATGGCAGAGCAACAGAGGATTCAGATTCCCAGGGTGAAGCTCGGAACTCAGGGACTTGAGGTCTCGAAATTGGGATATGGATGCATGGGACTCTCAGGGATTTACAACGATCCCGTCCCGGACGATGTCGGGATCTCAATCATCACCGAGGCTTTCAACAGCGGGGTGACCTTCTTTGACACGGCCAATGTGTACGGGCCCGAGACGAATGAGATCCTCGTTGGAAAGGTAACGGTTTTACAGAGTTCTGATGATATGATTACATCTTACAAAATTCAAAAGTATAATGGTTTATTGTTTATTACTTAATACCGTGCAGGCACTGAAGAAGTTGCCCCGAGAGAAGGTCCAGCTAGCCACGAAGTTCGGTGTCGTGAAGGTTGATTTTGAAAGGGGCGGTGTCGTAGTCTGTGGAACCCGGGAGTACGTCCGATCGTGCTGCGAGGCGAGCCTGAAGCGTCTCGATGTGGATTACATCGACTTGTACTATCAGCACCGGGTCGATACGACCATCCCCATCGAGGAAACGGTGAGGCTGTTGAATTTAATTAATTTTGGTAAAGGCTGTGAGCGTTTTAAGATATCATCTGGTATGAAAATTATGCAGATGGAGGAACTGAAGAAGCTGGTGGAGGAGGGCAAGATCAAGTACATTGGCTTGTCCGAAGCGAGCCCTGATACGATAAGGCGGGCCCACGCCGTCCACCCGATCACCGCCGTCCAGATGGAGTGGTCTCTCTGGACTCGCGACATCGAGGACGAAATTGTCCCTGTCTGCAAGTGGGTTGTTAATTTGTGACATCGCTTAAAGTTGCAGGCTTTACCAATGTGCTATCTTTTGATGAAAGTTCCCTTTTGGTTTGGAGATGGCAGGGAGCTCGGGATCGGGATAGTTACGTTCAGTCCCCTCGGTAACGGGTTTTTCGGTGGAAAGGCAGTTGCCGAGGCCATACCGGCAAACAGCAGTCTGGTATGTAACTGTTGATTCGGGGTCTCTTTACATTAGCAAAGGATAAAATTTCAGCTATTAGGTGGTGATAGGATCGCTTCTATTCATTGTACTGCACGAGATCCAGTCTCAACGCAATGCGTGATTAGTTGGATTGGCTGAACCTGTGTCTTTTTTCCTTTTTTTTTTTGCAGGGTTTGCTACCGAGGTTTAAGGAAGAGAACTTGGAAAAGAACAAGATCTTCTATTCCCGGATCGAGAAACTGGCCAAAAAGCACCGGTGCAGCCCGGCTCAGCTCGCCCTTTCCTGGGTTCTCCACCAGGGAGATAACGTCGTTCCTATTCCTGGTGAGTGCATTGCCTTCAGCTTCCATTTCTGGTTCTAAATGGGAAGCTCGTGTAGTCCACCGGTCATCTCGACTTCCGACTCGTGTCTCTTTACAGGTACAACGAAGGTGAAGAATCTCGAGAGCAACATCGGATCCCTGAAGGTGAAGCTCACGTAAGAGGACTTGAAGGAGATCTCTGGTGCTGTGCCGGTCGACGAGATTGCCGGGGACAGGATATTCGGGAACTTCCTCCGGTGCAGTTGGAAGTTCGCCAACACCCCGCCGAGAGGATAACAAGGACGATGCATGATTTCACTTCAGCGAAAATAATTTCTATGGTTCCCGAATATCGGTTTGTTTGCTGTGAAACGTTGTGAAGAGATGTATGTTTGCAAATGTAATAAACGTCGAGAGCATAAATAAAAAGGCCGGTTGAGTTGATGACCGGGTATCGTGGTGTAAGATCTCAAATTCAAGTATTGTTTTAAGTAATATTATTAAAAGAGACTTTCGAGTTTACCTCTTAACGGATACCGGCTTCTTAGATTAAAATAAGCTTTTGATACCGCTGTGTTGACGAGGTCAGTGTTGCTACTGATTGTTCAGTTTATGTGGCATGTTCATGGTTGAACATGAAAACTCGAATATTGTGTAACGGGATAACTGAGTTGCCACCACTACTGCCCTTCTTTTTGTTGATAAAAAATGAAGAAAATTTCCTCATTCATTTAAAATTTGCTAGATGTCAATTCTTACTACGCACGGAATTGTCCATTGTATAATCGATTACAAATTCTTATTTTTGATAATCGAGCATCGATTTTTTACTTGTGATTAATTTTCAAAGTGTATAATAAGTAAATAAATAAAGTATATAATTAGAAATAAAAAAAATAAGATAGCATTTATAATGATATTGGCCAGGTGTGATTATAGGAGTGATTTTATCGCTCCATCTCCATTTATCTTTTTTTAACGATTAAAAAAATATTTATGAAACGTATTTTAGGAGTTCAAAAGTAAGACTAAACAACCTCACATTTTTTCATATAATGATAGATTTTTAATTAGTATAAATTTGACTCTTAGCATATTGTTGGATACTTGAAAAAAAAACCAAAACATTTTCTCATTCATAGTTAATTATGTTGCCCTGTTTTTTTCCTAATTGTAAAGGCAGTCCATAGTTCTTAAAGCAAATTGAAATAACAGAGAAACAAAATCGTATTACAAATTCCAACAATAGGAACCGAATAGAAAACATTGTGATCCCAAGCAATGCCGTTGTCACAGTTATATGAATTTTGGTCTCACCTCACGGAGCTACGTGACAGTTACAATGAGCCGGGAGTTAAAATATCTATATTTCTATTCTAAAAGAGAGTTACAAATGGGCATTTGCGTGCTATCATGTCATCGGCCATTCTTCTCCTTTTCTTTCAAATTTTTAATTCATTTTTAACTTATCCTTACCCTTATCAATTTTTTTAATTAATTTACCTTTTTATTTAAAAAAACAATTAAAATCCCATATGGATTTGGACTGACGTACGTGGAATGTCAGCCATGAATGGACTTCTCTACTAACATGACACTCAACTGATTTTTTTTTCTATTTTACATTTTTTAATATTATTATAACCCAAAAAAAGTCTTTGAATGTACGTCACTCTAAATTCATTCTTTCCGGTGCAAATTTTTAACATTCCAATGCTCGCTTCTGTACTTCTTATGTTCTTCTGGCTAGCATACATGTCACCGTAATGTCATATAAGGGAGCGGTACCATGTTTAAATCACTCTGTCGATATAAATAACCGGTGGCGCCCAATTCTTTAGGTTGAATTGATCTGTTGATTTGGAAGTTTGTTTCAAGTATGTCAATGGAAGTCTTACCCTTTTAAATTTCCTAGATGTACTCGTATTTTGATTTTGTATCGTTCTATGTACAATTCATTTTTTCAATCGTTGATTTTCTACTTAGACTATACTTGAGTATTGCATATTGATCAATCTTTTCATTATAACTATTTAACACAAGCATTACATGTTAAAAAAGATAGATCGAACCACAGCATAACGCGACCTCTTTTTCTAGTTTCAAATAATACATAATCAACTGCTCGTGCTAAGAAGTCAAGATCAATCGGAAAAAAAACTGCTTATACAGTACACATGAACCAATTTTTTTCTATCTGACATTACAATGGAAATGGAAGTGCAGTAAGATCGAAGACATTGTCATGATCTCATTTTGAATCATGTTAGATTATTTATTTGGAACTAGTTGACGTAAAATTTTATGGTAATTGGAAAAACTTGTATGTGCAAATGTGAAATTTTCAAACTAGCCACTTGATCAATGCAAGATACCCCACTACGTAATGTTTTCATGTAATTCATTGTACATGATGTGACATTAAGAAATGATCAATGCAGGCTCAAACCCGGTCATGCCAGTAAGAGTAGATCTCCTAACATGAATTTTTTTTGGGCAAAATATCCACTTGTGTATTAAGTGGTGGTACCAAATTCTCTTATAAATTAAATACTTATCTTAACGTGATAATGTATTCATACTTGACATGTGTACTTGACAATTGACCTTGAACGACCATTTCTTTTTTTGATCTCGTGCTCAGTGGACCACGAGTTGCGGACTTGGGCGTGGCACAGTGTAAATCCATATAAAAATCTGTTATGATACCATATAAAATATCCATATAGGCCTAAAAAAGATTAAGTTCATTTCCACTTAAAAGTCTAAGTTACTAGGATGTGATATCTAACTCTTTTATAAATTAGGTTTTAATCTCTTAACTTTCTTATGAGAGATTCAGTCCTCAACATATATATTTAAAAGATTCCAATCCGAAATATTACTTAATTAACTCAGAGTTAACTAATAAAGTTTTCTATGTTACCTATACCCATATGATATTGATAAAGTCAAATAAGTCTCCATTATAATATAAGCTTGAGCTGAGTCAGCTCATTAAGGATAATTTCTCTCAACATAAATTTTATTCATTCGTAATATTAGAATCTGAAATATTATTTTTTTAAAAAAAGAGATATCTTATCATTCCAACCGATAATATTAGTATGTTTTCTCTCTTAATGAAACTCGATTTTCATAATTCCCATGATCTTTCCTCATTTATTTATGTACCCTTTGAGAGAAAGTTTTAATAGAGTGGTTATATAATATGTTAATAATGACGTAATGTATCTATTCAAATAGAACTTGATATGTAATAAATAATTACATAGATATTATAACTAAAATTTAACATTTTCTTAAAAATTATTTATAAAAAATTATAATAAATAATAGATTTTAATTGAATAAATATATAAATAGTGATATTAATTCAACAGATATACGTGGACATTCTTTTTTTTTTTTGCTAGGTAATTCATAATTTTCTTAATAATCAAAAGACTGAATACAAATCCATCATTTACTTCACAGAAATACAAAGCATCACCATCCATCTTAGAGGCTAACTGACTTAGGTTATGGGCTAAATGGTTCTGATCTCTTTTCAACCAATCAATATTATAAGACTCAGAATTCTTGGAGATTGTTCTAATGTCAAGTATCAAGGGCTGAATTTTCCAAATCATCTCATTCTTATTTATAATAGCTTGAACTAGCAAAAGACAATCTGTCAAGACATGTATCTTGAACCACTTTTTTTCCATTGCAGTTTTTAAAGCTAGAAATACCGCCTTTGCTTCAGCTTGCAAAGAGGAATTGGCCTCACATTTGCTCATCCAGGACAGGGAGGTCTTTCCTTTTAAGCTTGCTACTCTTGACAAACCTGCTTTTGAATGTTTCCAACCTGCATCAGTGTAAATGCATATGCAATTTTGGATTTCTTTACCACTGGGACGAGGTGATATTTTGTTGTGTTCAACTGTACCATTTAGCTTAGTCTCTTCTAAATTTGGAGGGCAGGATCTCTTATGTTTTTCATAGTCCCTGTTAAGTTTTTGGAGGAATTCCATCAAATCAGGATTATGTCTAGCATGGACAGCCTTGATTCTTAGATGCCACAGCTATTTTAACATCAGAAAAACGCATAATGTAAACTCATCCTTATCATCTATCCTATTTACAAAGTGTCTCGGTGGTTCACAGATAAACTTAATGGAATCTTTGATGGAAGGCTTCCACCCGGTAATGTTCCAAATCTTCCAAGGCGATTCCCTCCATGCTACATGAGCAAACAGACATTCTTTGAATAGCTAGTCTGCTTGATCCGGTTTTACAAAGAGGATAAAAGTTTTCCTCATTTGAAAACCCGGGGAGGCATTCGCCAGATAATCTCCATAAATGGATTTTCAAAGCCTCATGTATTTTTAGTCTCCATATCTTTCTTCAAAACGCTATTTCATTGTTCGTGTGACTTATCACCTTATCAAGTAAGCAAAAACTTTTAACTATATGTTGCCCATTCTTATTAGGTGTCCATATCATGATATCTTCATTATTATTTTCTGCTAGGTGTATTTTGAATATATTTTGTGCAATTTGTTCATCAAATGTTTGTTTTACTAGAATTTCATTCCACCTTCTTGGATTTGAAATGATAAAATCACTTACGTGGACTAGTCCTGGTCACAGTTCTAAAACCGGACGGTTATGGTTCCGTGCCTCTTTGGAACCAACCATGAGCCTTCCTTTGGACGGTTCAGGGATAGTTTGGAACCGGATGGTTCCGGTTCAAAACTACGGTTCCGTCAGGTTCCAAATTGAATGGTTCAATTTTTGTTAAAATTAAATAAAATTTAATTTATATAACGAGTTTGTTGTGTAAATTATAATTAAATCATCGTTCAAATTTTGACATGTGTGGCATTGATGGGGAGAAGCCTAGCCTACATTCATATATATATATGTATATTTTTTTTCCAGACCGGTTCCAGTTCAAAACCACATGTTTCGATTCTGTCAAGGTTTCGGTTCAAAACCGACAGTTCCGATTTCTGAGACCGATAGAACCGACCCTGAACCTTACATCTCACGATTTGTGGACGGTTTGGGCCTAATTCCAATTTTGGCAGGTTTCGAGCCCAAATCGGCCCGTACCTACCCCTACCGAGGACATTCCTATTAAATACTTTATCGCCTTTTAATATCTAGTGGGGTGGGTCCGCCGACTTTGATTCGACAGGCTGCTCTGCTTTGAAAGGAAGAAAAGGCTGAACTTTGACCTTTCCCTTGGCTCAGCTGGCGCTGAGCTTACGTATATCAAGAAAATTCGTAAGTGGGTGTCCAGTGAGCGTTACCACATATTTCTGAGATCCTTGCGCGAGAAGGCCGAGGAGGAAGAGCTGAGAAAATGGAAGACGGGAAGAAAGTGGAGATGCCGAGGGTGAAACTGGGGACTCGGGGACTGGAGGTAAAAGCTCAAAGATTGAATCTTTTATGTCACCATTTCTATTCACCGGATAATCTTCAGTTGGTTCCGTTGTTATGCGTGTAAGATTGCCGGGTCGGTGGCGATTTCTGTCATCATCAACGAGACTAGCTGATCTGAACTTTTATCTGCTTTGTTACTGCTTAGAGGCATCTATTTAGATTTCACTATCGCTTGAAAGATTATCAGCTTGGATTTGTTGTCTCTGTGTCGTCGGTAATCCGCTATTGTCCGGATAAGTTGGAGATGACCACGGATGAGCTGTTAGAAGAGTACGTTTCAGGATTTTGTGCCGGACGATGCCTAAGACTAGAACTAGCAATATTAAGTAGGAAAAGAAAATGAGATTAATGGAATTATATGCTTATTTTGGATGCGTTTATCCTAGTCCGTGCGGGCCGATTTGAGATGCTTAGAGTGTTTATGCGAATTGCTCGTTTCACACCTCTGATTTGCTTTTGAGTCATCATCATCCCACAGTTTGACAACTTCTATGATTTGTGAGGACATAGTGAAGGTTGCTCCTCTCTATTAGGCTTACTTACATGTGTTTGATCTGACAGTTGGACTTGATCGAACTTCTCTGAGCAGATACTTATCTAACTAAAAGCATCCTTCTCTTTGAGTTTTTTTTTTTTTTTTTTAAATTATTATTTTAGTTCTCATTGCTTTCTGCTACATTTTGTTCTAGGTATCGAAGCTCGGGTTTGGATGTATGGGCCTGTCTGGTGCCTACAACTCTCCTGTTGCTGAGGAGGAGGGAGTTAACATAATCAAATATGCTTATAGCAAGGGCATCACCTTCTTTGATACTGCTGACGTCTATGGAGCCAGCGCCAATGAAGTCCTTGTTGGAAAGGTCTGTATTTCGATTTTATTTAAGGTTAACGAGTTATCTACGAATTCATAACAATAAAAGTAGAAAGTTACCAGTATAAGGACCTGATCAACCATATTCATCTCTGCCATTAATTAACGTAGGCATTGAAACAACTGCCACGAGAGAAGATTCAGTTAGCAACAAAGTTTGGAATTATGAGGGTTGATGCTTCAAAGATTATGATTAAGGGCACTCCTGAGTATGTCCGCTCATGTTGTGAGGCAAGCTTGAAACGTCTTGATGTGGAATACATCGATCTGTATTATCAGCATCGAGTGGACACGTCAGTTCCCATAGAGGAAACTGTGAGCACTTCTCTCAACTCTGAATTGTACCTCTTTTGATTTCTACGCATTGAGATCTTCAAACAGTTAAATTTTTATTGGGAAAACAAGTTATTTTGGGGATGATCCTTCAACTGGTCCAAGTAATGATCATGCAATCTTATCCTTGACTTGTTCTTTCAATAAGTCATACCTCACCTTCACCGAAATACAGCCGATCGTTTTACAACTACAGATAGCAATAGTGAGATCGTGCATCAGAAAAGTCTTGAGAAATGTATTTTTGATGATGTAGATGGTAGAACTTAAGAAACTGGTGGAAGAGGGGAAGATAAAGTACATTGGTCTATCTGAAGCAAGCCCAGATACTATCAGGAGGGCAAATGCAGTTCACCCAATAACAGCCGTTCAAATGGAATGGTCTCTCTGGTCTCGTGATATTGAAGATGAGATAATCCCCCTGTGCAGGTTCATCTGCAGGCTCTGGAAATGTTTCATTTTTTTTTTTTTTAAATTTGGATCCTTGCTTTGACCTGTCAAATGCTTTTTTGGTGTTTGATGGAGTTCATTTTTTGATTTCCATTAGTTAAATAGGAAGATTCGATTTTCCAGCTTACGCATTTGACCAGGAATTATGAGATTTCTATTCTGACATTGCTGAGATGCAGGGATCTCGGCATTGGAATTGTCCCCTACAGTCCTCTCGGTCGTGGCTTTTTCGGGGGTAAAGCTGTTGTGGAGAGTTTGCCCCAAGATACTCTTCTGGTATGCAGTGTCATCCTTCACATCTTGGGAAAAAAAAAAAAACAGGCGCTTTTCCTGCACTATACGAGAGAAATACAAGACTCACTCGGTGGTGTAAGTTTGGTGCTATTTTGCTTACTAATTTCGACTCTGCTTTTCTGCAAGGTAAATCACCCTCGATTCCGGAAGGAGAATCTTGATAAGAACAAAGCCATCTATTTTCGGATCGAGAACCTTGCAAAGAAGCATGGATGTACCCCTGCACAACTGGCACTGGCTTGGGTTCTAGAACAAGGAGATGACATTGTGCCAATTCCTGGTAATCGCTCTGTAATAATCATTTCCTTCACTGATTGCCGATTCGGGGACAATCTCCATTTGTCATATTTTCATACACATTCTCGAACTAGCTTATTGAAATCCCCCCAAGGACTTGTCATGCCTAGCTTTGATGATATTGAGCCTGTACCAGTTAGGCTACTTTCATTGACTACTTTCTAGGCTCTCTGGTTTTCCATTTTTTCCTCGGTGAGAAACGAGGGAAGCAGAGATTGTGGGTCAAAATGCTCTTCACGACATGTTTTACAGTGTGACATGCCCTGTAATGTTCCGATGACAAATGTTTCCCTGGTGCGCAAAATGCAGACCCAGGATAGAGCATTGTTCTTTCACTGTCATTATAATGCCTACGTTCACAGGATCAGGCCCTCGCCGTACACCAGATCTGAACTCCAAATATTTACCGGTGCTCTGCTATGGCTCTCTGCAGGTACAACTAAGGTGAAAACCTGGACGATAATATCGGGTCCCTGAGGTTGAAGCTGGCCAAAGAACAGTTGAAACAGATCTCAGACGCTGTGCCTCTTGGCGAGGTGGCTGGTGGCAGATCCTTCGACGGCATGAGCAACGCATTGTGGAAATATGCCAACACCCCCCCGAAAGCATAGGTTATGGCAGTCCCTAACGTTCCAATAGTGTTGATACCGAGAAACATCGTATTTGTGGAATAAGCTATACGGTTTCTCCTTTTCCTAGTAGTGGGCAGTGCAATTTTTCTTGCTGAACTTGGAAAGATTGCATGATCTTCAGCAATTTCTTACTGAGCTTGCCTTATTGGTGTTCCTGCAATTCCTGATCGAGATTAAGCCATTGAGTGTTGTCAAGTGATATACCATTTACGCACAATATTGTTAATAGTCATGTAGCATAATCTCCGCTTCTTTTTATTGCATTTTACAGGATGCATCTAGAAAGATTGTGCATGGGACAAATCTCCATGAGAATCATAGGAAAAATGTAGAAGGCGAATTAAAAAAAAGTGAAATATAATAGTTTAATTGAAAAAAGTAAATAAAAGAGTGAAAATATCCAAAACTTTTCTCGAATTTAGGACTTGCCCACGCCCCAAAGTCCATATCTGCCGTGATAGGCCATGGGGTTCAAACCCACGAGATGTAATACAATAATGGCCCCTAAATTTCAAGAGGCTCGGTCCAATCTCTCAACCCTAACAGTCAAGTCACGGTTGTACGATGAAAAGGGGACAATTTTTCTTCTTCAGATGGGTAGACCATTCCATATCCGCTAAAAGGTGCTCCTCTTTGCCTTGTTCATCATCACGTCTGTGAGAGCCGGTGGCATCCGGACATATTCCATAGCCTTTAGGGTGGACCAGTTCAATGATCCCCAGAACCACAATATTGGCGCCGTCGGTGAGAAACGAATAACAAGCCTTGCTCATTCCGAAGCTGTCGGGTGATGGTGACATCATATGCAGCCGCCCCATCGGGGAGCACGCGGGATGGTGTATATCGTGTGCTCGTCGAATAGCTTCCTCCTGTAAACCTCCGTTATGGCGTAGGGAGCATTGGAGATGACCTCGTCAACCCATCGACACATGTTGCTAAGTCCCCATCGAGGGGTTGTCTCGTTACTTTTCGTAGTTGTGAATGGTTCCCTACTTCAGGTTGATTGCATGAATTTTTTTTATATATTTCAATTTGACGTCGGCGGATTTCTGTTGATGATTAGGGTTCGGAGTCATTCTTGTTGATCGTCGGTGAAGGCTTATGATCATCTTGGGGGCTCTGACCAATAATTCCTTTTCCGAACACACTAATCTTATGTTTTTATTCCTCAAACTGTAAAACAAGCGAAATACACCATTCTTCAGTCTGCGTTGCATGAATACAAAAGTTTATTTCATGCATGCTGCAAGCTATAAAAGATTTGATCTTCTGACATTGACACAAAACTTCAGTTTCACCTTTAGCTTTCCTTTTATTTATCTATATTTCAGGGGAAAAAAGTTTGGTTGGTGTTGTATGATGCATCCATAACTGCTTGATAGTAACTCTATGCAATTTCCGGTAAATTTTTGCCCTGCTTGATTAGTAGCTAGAGTGAAAAAAGAAGAAGAAGAAGATGTTTTGCGGATCTTACTAGCACAATAATTTTTGTTGTTGTGACTATTTACCTAGAGCTTCGAGTTAATATTGCATTAAACACCTGTGTGTATGTGCTAACTGCTTTGTCGTGAAAACCTTTGTTTCCTCTCTGTGTTGGAAAATTAAGAGAATGGTACCAGTGATCCCATGAGTTTCTGTATCTTCATCACTAGTGTTACTTGTATTCTTTATTTGAACGCCCCTTCTCCATATTAACTATTTTGGTATATTTTCAGCATAGAAACATTTGTGAAGATTCTAAGTCATGACCTGAATCATGAACTAAGAAAACAATATCGCCAAGCAGAAAAATGCTTTTCGCCCTCTTTATCAAGCAGTGATTCATCATCTTTATTTCGGTTGATTACTGCAGGGGCTGATGCAGCACCACGCAGAGATAGTAGAATACTTTAAGGAGCAGGGTGTCTCGGTAATATTTCTCCTCGAAGAAATCTTTTGCGGAGGATGATATTAGTTATTGCGAATTCATATGATCGAGACAAGAAGCTGCTGAATGGAACTCACAGGTCTCACTTGCATTCGCCCCACAAGGCGGAGATCCTGGCAAGTTACAAGCCTTCAATAAATGCTACTTCGCTGATGAAAGAGCTGAAGCATATACAAGAGAGAACTACTAAAGCACTGGAGTATTTCAAGGGTACTTGACATATCGTACTCTACTATGAGGACATGGTGCAAAACCGGGGGAAATTGGTAGATGTCCTAGAGTTTCTCGAGGTTCTTACTGGGAACTGAAGTCGTCAGATATCTATTTACCACTTTGGGATGCATTGGCACAATTTATTGGGTTTGCAGCAGAGTGACTGATCCATGATAATACATAGCTCCAGCTGGATTTATCTGTTCTACGTCGTGCAATTTCTGCATGGAATGTGCTTCCTGCTTGTGCAAATCACCGACTTTATCAATTGGAGGGAATAAGATCTTGATTGCTGGATTCATGAATTCAAGATGTGAAGTTTCCACTTATGACGTAGTCGAGATACTTCTGGAGGCATACTCTCAATAGCATATATTGCTTGACAAGGGGCTCGCTTTATTCATCCTCTGCATGATCATAGAGCTCTACTCTCTGTCTCCCATCACTTTTTAAACAACTTTTTTCAGCACAGGATATTTAGTACCTGTGGATGATTGATATGGAGAATAACTTCCAAGTGGGAGAGATTTTCCATCAAGTCTCTGGGAGATCAACGGAGTCTAAGGATTTGAGAAATTTCTGCTTGGATCCTCCATCTAGAAACATGATATGGCTTCTCAATTTCATTAAAGTAGTGTGATGGTCCGCGTTGCTTTATTGGGCCGGACCACTAATTGGCAATTCACAAATTGGAAGGATGGCCTGATGCAATCTTGATTTATTAATCCATTTCTTTATTAGCATCTCTTTGCATGCTGCTAATTTCAGTAAATGATAGCCCACCATTTAGTGTTTTCTTGGGCTTCTCTCGGTTCCATGGCCGATTACACTCATATTTTGATTGATGGAGCAATTCTTGATCAAGCCTGCAGGGAAATAGTCAAGTCCAGGGATTTGCGAACTTCTACTTGGATCCAACATTCATGCTGAAGCAGGATTCAGCTTCTTCAATTTCATGGTTGTCATGTTATTAATAGGCTCAGGCACTGATAGGTGGATTGTGAATTCTTGTAGATCTCTGGATTGTCATTGATTGGTGGATCGCGAATTTCCGGAGAAGTGGATCTTGAATTCTTGCAGATTTCTTGATTGTCATTGATTGGTGGATCGCAAATTCCTGGAGATTTGACTGGCTTTATCAACAGCAAGATATACTATTCCAAGTCTAACACAGACCTCCGCGACCAGGGGCACAATATATAAGACCTCTGCGAGCGTGGATCGCATTACACAGTGCCTCTGTAATCCAGGAGCACACTCTATAGCAACATTAAAAATACTCCTACGACCTAGGCACGTGCATAACACAAGATCCTAGGGACACAAGATACTATTGCTAAATACCATTACGACCCTAGTTGTAAATTTATGGTGCCGTAAAATTGTCTTATTTTGCAATCATATTGGATCGTTGCTAATTATATTTAGAAACTCTCGAAACACAATGATATAAAAGAAAATGGGACTGCGACTTTTTCCCACTACTGTTCTCATTGTTTCTACATTTTTCCAACATTTATAACAACAGGAAAATTAGGGGCAGATGATGGGTTCAAACCCACGAGATGAGATACAATATAATGATAGGCCCTAAATTTCAAGAGGCCCGGTCCAATCTCTCAACTCTAATAGTCACGGTTGTACTATGAAAATAGGGACAGTTTTCCTTCTTCAGGTGGATAGACCATTCCACATCCACTGAAGGGGCGCTCCTCTCTGCCTTGTTCATCATCACATCTGTAAGAGCCGGTGGTATCCGGATGTATTCCATAGCCTTTAGGGTGGATCGGTTCAACGATCCCAAGAACCACAACGATAGGCCATGGCCTCCTGTATAAAACATAAATGCAGGAATGTGCGATTTCTTAAAGAATTTATCACATTGGCAGTCTAGTGTGAGAAAAATTTTAATGAAGTTGCAGAAAATAAATAAAATGAGTGAATTATATAAATAATTTTAATAAGTTTTGCTATCCATTGAAATTTATTAATTTTTTTCGTGAAATATATTTCTCAAGAATAGTGTAGAAGAAAGGCTTTTTTTTAAAGCATTTTTTTTTCAAAAAAAAAAGAAAGAAGAAGGCCCTTTTTTTTGGGTTAATTACATAAAAAAGCATGAGATTTACTTCATTTCTCAAAAAAAGTCAAACGTTTTAAATTTAAAAAATAAAATCATGAGATTTCGTTTTGTTCCCAAATTAAGCCAGACTTTTCAAACTTGAAAAATAAATCATGTAATTTTATTTAATTCTCAAATCAAGCCAAACTCTTCAATTTTAAAAAATAAAAATTATATTTTTCATTTATTAACAAGTTGACTAATATATTAAAATATAAATTGATATTCTTGTGCAATATATTATATTTAGTTGTTAGTACGTACTTACAATAAATAAAAATAGCATGATTTTTATTGAAAAATAATTTAAGAATTTTCTCTTGAATAAGATTAATATTAGTTATTAAAAAATATAAAGAGAACTTTATATAAGATGTGTTGTAAATTTAAAAAAATTCTAATATAACTTTTACCCAACGTTGTAGAAGAAGTTATAAAAAAATGAGTCACATACTATTGAAAGTCGGGTTAATGAACTTTAATAGTAAAATAATTAATGCGATTTTGATTTGGGTAAATCACATAAAAAAAACACGTGGTTTGTTTCATTTCTCAAAAGAAGCTAAACATTTCAAATTTGAGAAATAAATCACATAGTTTCATTTTTCCTAAATTAAACCAAATCTTTACATCTTACAACTAAAATCTCGTAATTTCCTTTTTTTCTCAATTTAAGCCAACATTCATCTTTTAAATCAAAATCGCATTATTATTTTACTATTAAATAGTTCATTTAACCCAACTTTCAATATTTATGTAACTCATTTTTTTATAACTTTTTTCTACAACGTTGGGTAAAGTATATTAGAATTTTTTTAAATTTACAACCATCTTCTTAAGTTCTCTTTATATTTTTAATAACTAATATTAATCTTAATTCAAGAGAAAATTCTTAATTATTTTTCAATAAAATCATCTATTTTATTTATTTGTAAGTACGTGATAAACAAATAAATATAATATATGCACAAGAATATCAATTTATATTTTAATATATTAGTCAACTTGTTAATAATAACAAATATAATTTTTATTTTTTAAATTGAAGAGTTTGGCTTGATTTGAGAATTAAATAAAATTACATGATTTATTTGTCAAGTTTGAAAAGTCTGGCTTAATTTGGGAACAAAACGAAATCTCATAATTTTATTTTTCAAATTTAAAATGTTTGATTTTTTTTAAGAAATAAAGTAAATCTCATGCTTTTTTATGTAATTAACCTTTTTTTTTTATAAATGATTTTTTTTCTCAGAACACCACATAGCTTCTCACTTTGGTCTCTGGGTTCCTGTTAAGAAATGAATCTTCTATCTTGCTTGAGCGTGGAAATTTAACAGTTCCATTTCATCAAAGTCAAGGAGAAACTCCGACGAAGAAAAGGTTTCTGTCGCTCATGATTTTCTCTCCTCCTTTCTGCCGGAAGCAGTAAGCCCTGAGACGCGAGAGGGAGAGCGGAGAGCAGAGAGCGATGGTTGCTCGGAGGTTTCAGGTCCGCCACCAGGACGCCGATTTCGACGTTGAGTACGATACCGACAACGGCCTCGAGGTCTCTCTCCCTCTCTGAGGAATTGAAGAACCCATTTCCTATTCAGAGTTCATCGTTCGCTGAAATTTTTTTTTTGGCACCTTTTCAGGTTTTCAGATTCCAGCTCTTCTCTCTCACCGAAATTCCTCCCGAAGAGCAGAAGGTATATTGTCAATACCTGTTTATTTCTCACAATTTTCTGTGATTGTGTTCTTGGTGGTTGATTTTGATTGCTTCTGTAGATCCTCGGAGCTGAGAATGATCAACTCGTCTCCGAAGACTCCGATCTACTGACCATATCAGAGAAGCTCCGCCTGGTGTCAATCAATGAAGAAGCAGAAAGGAATGTGGAAGGACAAAAGGACGAGATATCGGCTGATCAAGGGGCTGTGAGTAATGATGCCGAGACACTGAAATCAGACGAGGAATTTGCTCGAATGCTGCAAGTAATCTTTTCCTTTTCTGCTTATTTGTACCACTGGGAATTTCTCTATCTCTCATTGGTTGTTCCGAAGGTATTGAGATATTTTCTTGTGTTTAGGCAGAGGAGGAAGCGTTGTTGATGCAGCAGTATGTTGCAGGTCAAAATACAGGGGAAGTAGAGGAGAGGCTAAGGCCTTACATCAGTCAAGTTCAAATGGTAATTACCATTTTCACTTCTGGATCAATTGTGTTCTTACATCTTAGCTAAGTTACAGGCTCTGATCATTGCGTGATCAACTTCATTGAGCCTGCTAATGATTTGCTCACATGAAATTAACGGGATTCAAAATTTCAGCTTCCATTACAAAAAAGTTAGCACGTGATTATGGTGACACTGCATTTCATGAACATGGATATGACACATCAATATATTTTACCATTCCTTCGGATTTTTACACTTAAGAGTATCATGATATCAGTTAGGTAATTGAAGCTTTATTTGTATAGTATGAGGATTCTGAGCACCAGGAAGCAGCTCGGAGGACAGTTCCTTTGGAAGAACTCGAGGAGAAGGCCTTGGTATCTTTGGCCAAGGTAAGAGCTCCCACATATGACAAGAGTTTTGCTTAAATTAGGAAGCTTGAGTCAGTTGCGGTGGCTCGATAACTTGAATGAAATTGTTTAGGAGGGGAACTTCAAACCATCGAAAGCCGAACAGGACCATGCTTTCTTGGTGCAGCTTCTTTACTGGTTCAAACAATCCTTCAGGTGCTTTGATTACTCAATCGCACTTGACTTGGATGAATGAGTGTGCATGAAAAGTTCATTTAGTATTTTAGTTCTGTTCGATATGTTAGAATATCTCCTTTTAGGAAGGTGAACTGTATGTGCATGAACATGTAAATTTGTCGCTGTTGTAGATGGGTTGATGTTCCTCCCTGTGAAAGCTGTGGTAGTGAAACAATAAATCAAGGCATGGGCTCTCCACTTCCTCTGGAACTTCAATATGGTGCTTCTCGAGTTGAGCTGTATAGGTAAGAGAAAATGTTTTCTCCTGCTGCACTTTATTCTGTCATCTTGTTTCCTCATTTCAGTTATGGAAGGAAATCCTTGCAATAATTTGTGACATGCAAATTCGCGGTCATACTCTATTTATGAGGCCATGACTTGTATGTTCTCAACTTCAGCTGTAGGTATTGCTTAAGAACAACTCGGTTTCCAAGATACAATGATCCATTGAAGGTTTGTAGTTCTTTTCATTATTGTCTGAATATCAATCGCATTTTAATTCTTCTGAGCTTATCTTCCACATTTCGACAAATCCTTTCGCTTTGCACAGCTTTTGGAAACTAGAAGAGGCCGCTGTGGGGAGTGGGCTAACTGCTTTACACTGTATTGTAGAGCTTTTGGTTATGACTCCCGTCTGGTTAGTTCTTTTCTGCTTTGTGGAACCTGAACTAGAGCTTTTGATCGTATGTTATCTCAAGTTGTTTAAGGTCTCAAACAAGTTGGATGTTATTTCTCTCACCGGTAATCATCTCCAGGTTTTGGATTTTACCGACCACGTCTGGACTGAGTGCTTCTCGGAATATTTGGGAAGGTAAGTATCATTTCCATGATACTTGTCTCATCCTTCTGTTGCAGCTTCTCAATGTTCCATTTTTGTCTGATAAACAGTTTCTTATATGCATGATATAGATGGATGCACCTTGATCCTTGTGAAGCAGTGTATGACAAACCTCTGTTATATGAAAAAGGGTAACCACCATTTCGTGTTAATCTTATAGATCGTTTTCCCTCCTATCTGCTTCTTTATGTTAGAGAAACCTTTTTCTTATTTTATTTTGGCTTTATTTGAGCAGGTGGAGCAAAAAACTGAATTATGCATTTGGTATTGCAAGAGATGGGGTTTATGATGTCACGAAGCGCTACACAAGAAAGTGGCATGAGGTAACAGGGTTTTTATCTCCTCTATGGAGGATTTTATTGCAAGTGAACACCATATATTTCCTTTAATAGCGGTATCCGGTTTGCAGGTTTTGACTCGAAGAAACCTAATTACGGAATCAGCTCTCCCTGGTCTTCTCAGTAAGCTGACTAGAGAATGTCGGAGAAGTTTTCCATCACAAGCCATCTCTGCACTTGATGATCGTGACAGAAGAGAAGCAGAATCACTTGAGAGAGATTTGCATTCTTCATATGATTCCTCAGTCTCACTGCCTGGAAGACAAAGTGGAGACAAGCAGTGGCGAATATCAAGAGCAGAAATTGGTCCTGGAGACAATAATAGCTCCCTGAGTTCTTCTTCTTGCCCAGTTCGTACTTGCACAGATGAGCATGTGACGAGGATTTACAGTTCATTCTCTCCTCTCCTCTCTTGCTTTGAAGAGAAATCCATCTCTCCATCAATAGCTGTTGAAGTATTAAATCATTTTAGGCAACTGTTGATCAAGTTGAAGAGTGTGCATTTCAAAACCAGGAGAGTTCTTCTTGACTCCATACCAATCAGCCAGGCATTATTTGTGAACGAGCTGCTTCCGTCTTTCGATGACTTACTCAATTCGCTCTATCTGAAGTTAGACAACTCTGATGGGAAGATCAAGATATGTTTGTCTGGTGATCCTGTGCGAACCTCATTGGCATTGCCTGTAGTGTTGGATGCACTGGAGGATACAATTAACAACCTTAAAAAGTCTGAAAGCATTAGCAAAGATATTCTATCATTGCCTTTGGTTAAGGTGAATAGACTTCATTCTGGTTCAGTACTTGCAAGTGGTGAGGAACTCCCTCTTGGAATCGTAAGTTGCAATTTCACAGGTTATTCAATTTCAACTGATGTAAGTTTGATCCCTTCGAATGCTAGTTTTGCATCTCCATTTCATATATTTCAGGCCACATCAGCTTTTGATGGAACTCGTGAAACCAAGTGGGAAGAACCTAATGGGGCAAAAGGTACTTTAACTGATCTATAAAGTAGTCCTCTTTTTTCTTGAGAATTAGTTGCCGTTCTTCTTGCGAGTTATAGAGGCTCCCCTTTTCCCTTGATTTTCATTTTAGAGAGACCATTGAATGTACAGATGATATTTGTTAATAATTGATGGCCAACATCGCTAAATTTCTCTTGTTGATGCCTGCATGTTATCATCAACCTAAATGAAACTTTGATGTTTCTTCGTATTATCTTATCCTGTTTTGCAGGTTGCTGGCTCATCTATAAATTGCCTGAAAACCAGAAGACGGAACTCATGGCATATGAGCTGATGTCAGCTAATGATGTTCCTGAGAGAGATCCAAAGGATTGGTACGTTTCCTTACTCATAAATTGTAAAGATATTAACAAGGATATACTATTCACTCTACATATTTGTAATCAAAACATTAGTTCGTATATGCATTTTTTTAAAATCAAATTCTCGACGGGTTCAGGATTGTCGAGGGAAGCAACAATAGTGGTGCTAGCTGGCATATTCTGGACAGACAAACCTCCCAGCTGTTTGAAAACCGGTTCCAACGGAGAACATTCATGATCAAACCGACAGGTTTTGAATGCAATTCTTTCAGGTACTCTTACAAAACCGCTTTTGGTTCCTCGGTAGAGATGTCAGATTGAATCTACAGGCTGTTGATGCAGACGCTTATGACTGGCAGGTTTAGATTTCTAGCTGTAAGGGACGCTGAATCAAATCCAAGGCTGCAAATCGGTAGCATCGACTTGTATGCAAGGAGCAGTCAACAGGCCACGGCTGAAGAAGCAAATGAACCTTAACGATTCTCTGCCTGATATAATCAGGTTATAATCCGGATTCTCTCCTTTCAATTGTTATCCGGGAGGAGGAGTGAAAACGGAAGGAACAACAATTGTTATTGCTTCTGCTTCTTGTAAGGCTGGATGGTACTGATGTATTACTTCCACACTAGTTTGGTGATCTTTATATTACATTCGACTTGTGATGGCCCACCTTGGTCAAGTATTTTGAGGTTATACCTAATACTCAGAGGTTGCCTCGGTTTGCTCTCGTGGTCCGCACTAAAACAGTGTTTTACCCCTAGATGTTCAGTCAACTGCTGCACCTCAACACATTTCGGGGAGAACCAGCTAGCTCTGGATTAAAGTGGCATTTCATGCCTAACCATAATATGTTGATTCTTCAATATCTGTCCGTTTCAGCCTCCACTTACTTTTACCCAAGCTTCATCATGGTCAAGGATAGATCATTCAGGTTCGAGTCCATAAGCACTGACATTTGCCTGACGAAGACTCGATTTCGCTGCAGTTCCGATGGGTCACTTAACCAAGTCACTAGCTATGAGGTGTTGGCTCATTCTTCTGTGGGGATGTGGTCAGAGCCTGAGCTCCTTCCACTGCTTGGAAGCTTGCGATTTCATATTAAGATCTCAAATCCTGCATCAGTTCAAAAACTTGTTTCATTGACCACGAGACATGGATCTAGGGGCACCAATGAGTTTACTCGTGTTAGACAAACAAAACCGATTTCAATGGATTATGAGTTTGGTAATATTAATTTTCTTGCATTGTTGGTTAAAATGCAAAATTTTTACGTTTAATAGTAGTACATTGGATGATTGGTCTTATAATTTGAGAAGTATTCATACATATGTTATAAAGTTAGTTGGGAATTAATAATTTTACATACTTCATATGTATGACTTTATTAATCACACTGTAAAATTTTAAGTCATGTAATTACATATTATAATATACTTCATAATTAAATAACATACTATTTTATAATTAAAAAAAAAAACTTTATCTTAAAGATAAGCACCTTTTTAATTCTTCTTTTTTTTTAAAAAAAATTCAGAGAACTTTTCTCCTCCACCTACCAATTTCTCTTTCACGTACTCGGATTGGTCTGGTCTCCTACAGTCTCATCTCACCGGAAGGCCCACACCCACAAGGCCACCACCCATCCCAACGACAAAGACACCAACTTCCGATCAAACAAATTCCCGAACATCCAACACAACACAGAAACAAGGTAGAGAGAGAGAGAGAGAGCAACTCCACCCATCATGGCTTCCACCTTATTTTCCTCCCTCTCCGCATCCTCCCTCCACAGCTCCCGCCACAATGCCGGCCCCCGCCGCCTATCCCTCCGCCCACCCAGCTCCCTCACCCTCCGCTCCTCCAAGCAGCCCCGTCCCTTCTCCGTCAAGGCCCTGTCTGCCCCCACCCTCACCCAGGACGACCTCAAGAAGATCGCCGCCGACAAGGCCGTCGAGTACGTCCGCAGCGGGATGGTCCTCGGCCTCGGCACCGGCTCCACCGCCGCCTTCGTGGTCGCCAAGCTCGGCGAGCTCCTCAAGTCGGGCGAGCTGACTGACATCGTCGGCGTCCCCACCTCGAAGCGGACAGAGGAGCAGGCGCGGGGGCTCGGGATTCCGCTCTCAGTCCTCGACGATCACCCCGAGATCGATCTGGCCATTGACGGGGCCGACGAGGTGGACCCGGACCTCAACCTGGTCAAGGGCCGGGGCGGGGCCTTGCTGAGAGAGAAGATGGTGGAGGCAGCCAGCGACAAGTTCGTGGTCGTGGTTGATGACACCAAGCTCGTCGACGGGCTCGGCGGCAGCGGCCTTGCTATGCCAGTCGAGGTTGTTCAGTTCTGCTGGAAGTACAATTTGGTGAGCATTTCATCACTCACATGTTTGTTTGATCCCTTTTAGATTATTTCTTCTGCCCAGAGCTGCAACCGATTCTGGATTCACCGTCAAAATTTTATCTTCATAATGCTAAGGTTCATCATCAAAACTGATACTTTTCGAGTTCTCCTTCAGCTGGTAGTGGATTTAGGGAGCAATTCACTGTCAAGATTTGATCTTTTTGGTTTTACTAACGCTGACAATTCGATTTGCTTGGTAATCATATTCAAAATCTGATCTCTTCAAATTTTTACATAGTTCTTCTAGAGGTGCAATTTGATGGGCAATACATAATTGAAATTTGATCTCTTCAAGTTTTGATTCTGCTGGAATTGTGATCTGGTGAAGGTTCATTATCAAATCACCCCTACTGGCTTTATAAAGAAGGCAATTAAATTCCCTTTTCGCTTAATTATATTAAATCTGCGCCCTGCATAGATTGGCTAGCTCATTGGACTCTTCGTCTTCCTTATGACATTCATTACTTTGATTGGCTGCCTCCTAGCATCGATCGCTTATTTTAAGCGATATTTTTGGGGGTTGTTTTACCATCCTCTTGTGTTATTTAGTTTTATTTCTCAAGTTTCGGATCCGTACTCTAGCAAAAAAGAAGAAAATCTGGCTATTGTCATTTTTTAGGTTTTTAGTTCATAGTGAGAATTTGGTCCAGTTTTTTTGGGTTCATTTCCAGTGGAAGTGCAGTTTGCTGAGAGTTCTTACATGAACTTGATCATTTTTGTTCTGGTCCTTGCCGGAAGGGTAACTTTTCAAAAATTTCGTAAGTCAAAACTCAGTATTTCTCATTCTTCCTTACTCTTCCGGGAATTTGTCACCATTTCTTTCGGGTTGATGATGATCACGAGTACAGCCCAAGATCAAAGAGGTTCATCCTTATGAGAGGCTTGAAGTTTGTGAGATTGACATCTCGCACAAATTTTAGCGTCAACTGTGATAGCCATGGACTTCCTCCAACGCACTTCGTTACTGGAGAAATAAAAGTGTCTTGCTTGCGTCCGGGTACCTGAATAAGTTACTCTTCATAAACTGTCCTTACTTTTCCAAGTCATTGGATAGGAATTGCTTTATCTCATCATATTTGAATTGTCAACTTTCTTCATGTAGTTCCAATCTCCTACGGAAGGTACCCTTTCTGCAGTCATCCATTCTTTCTCCTTGTGTTCAGTCTCCTGTGATGACTAAAGGAAGCCCAAATTCCTTTTCCACCTACCCTTAAATGCTCGTCCATTCAGTATTGATGATCGAACCTTGTCACGTCGGTCAGAATTGTGCCTCATGTCACATTCTAGTTGGTTGGTGATAGTAACATGAGGCGTGATTATTGGCATAGGATCTAAGATTTGAGCGATGCTACAAACTGTTTCGTATGGACTACTATTCATGGTGGCCAGAAATAGTGAAGCTTGTTCATTTCCTTGAAAGACAAGTCAATTCCATTCCCCATGGTCATTATTGGACTTTGATCTTGGCAGGTAAGGCTTCAGGAACTGTTCAAGGAAGAAGGATGCGATGCGAAACTGAGACTAAATGAGGACGGGAAGCCTTATGTTACCGACAACTCGAACTACATTGTAGACCTGTACTTCAAGACTCCGATAAAAGACGGGTTAGCAGCCGGGAAGGAAATCTCTGCATTCGAGGGAGTGGTCGAGCATGGTCTGTTTCTGGACATGGCAACTGCTGTGATCATCTCTGGCAAGTCGGGAGTTGAAGTCAAGACCAAATGAGGAATTTTAAGTGGTTCTTAGTCTTATTCTTCTCCTCAGGCCTTTCAGGTCCGTTGTTGTAACCCTTAGACTGCGTCAAATTACTTAAAATTTTGGAGCTCCTCATATGTGGAATTGTCTCCAGACGAGCACAAGTGTAGCTCGATAATTTTCAGAACTTGGGATGAGCATATTCAAATGAATAAATTGTTCTTTTTCAATCACAAGAGTCCGTTCTACTTGTTATGGTTCGATATCATTATAGTGTTTTTTGCCATAGTTGATTTAGTCACGGAGAATGATATAAAAACGAGGCAGATGTTTATTCTGATATCTGTGTATACACAAACATGTTTTATACAATGAAAATCATTCCCCGACTATGCTGTGTATGGTACCCATCTACAGAGCTATACTTCAAGACAAGAACACAGTACAGCAAACTTAAACAAGCGGCAATGAACCAAAATGAATCAAAGAAAGTAACTCTCTACAATCAAATCCTGTGTGCTGCTAGTACAAGAACAATGCGTGTGTGAATCCCAACTTATTATTCTACTTCCAGAGAGCCAGAGCCATGGAGGATGCTAACACAGTCGCCCAGAGTAACTTCCCAGGCAACAAAGAATGCACTGCAGAGACGGAAAACATCCATTATCAGAAGAGGTAAAAGCCGACCAACTGACGTCACTTCCTTCTTCAATGTGAAAAACCAACACGGTTTCTTATCAGAGTGACTATGGCTGTCTTTTCTTATTCTATTGATTATTTGCTGCAAGTTGATGTTGAATGTTAAGTTTTAGAGACGTCTGTAAAGGAGGAAGGTGGACATTGACAGGGAAGGGTGGCCTTTGTGTGCCTTCTAGTCAACTGCTTGCAGGTATTAAACTTTGAAAATAACACTCTCAGGTCATTTTCTCTTAAATAAATCAGGGGCGAACAGGTGGAACTCTGCAAGAGCTTCTAGACTGGATGTTTTTCCAGCACAATCTGTTTGACTTGTTGGCTCAATACAACGAAAAACATTTGCAGCGGATTGTCGATTGACATTTCCTTAATTCCTATATCTGTCTTTTCCTATTGTCAAGCTCTGTTTATGTTATAGTGGATCCGGATTCTTGTATCGGAATGAACTTAAGTGTTCCAAAGAGAAGAGAGCGGATCAAATCTTGACTTACCGGAGCTGTCACCGGAGCCTGGGGTGGAAGTCGAATCAGCGACTTTAATTCCAAGCTTGGAACAGTCGGATCCAATCGCACCTTCACAAAGACAAACAGCTCACTCATTAGCAGAACTGTAAAAATCAGATGCAGAAGTTCACACCAAATCAAACCAAGAACTATTTGTCGAACGGATGATCCTCACAATCGTTAAAGCATGGGAAGACGCTGACGTTCATGAGGTTGGAGTAACCCGGGTTGCACTGGCAGGTATGCTCGTGGGTCGACGACTTGTTGCAGGTTCCTCCGCCACAGTATGCCCAGTAGCAGCTAGAAAATCCACATAAAGTTCATCAGTTACATGATATACAGGAAGGAGAACTTGGGCTCGAGAAATGAATAGATCAACAAACAGGGACAGCAAGGTCCTTACGATCAAAGAAGGATATGTTGTATGGGACAGGCGGAAGCGGTGCTGGTGCTGGCATGCACGAGTACTTGACCGAACCTGTAAAAGAGCATTACACATCGAACTGTTTACAGACGTGGTTCTGGTGATAAGTCACATAGTTCTTATAATCCCTTGCATGGAGATTGTGCTATCGGTTCCCTTCTCTTCCACAGAAACAATAATTTTTCTTGCTTTCATCAGCTGCACATCCTTGCCAGAAATTTCTCGAAAACTGTTTCATTTCTATGAGCTTTTTTACTTTCTTTTGCAGCCTTGAAGTATTGCTAAATAGTTTGAGCTCCAAGAGACAAGCAGAAAACTCACAGTTCGGAATCACACAGGGGAGGAACATGAGATCATCCTCGTTGTCAAGTCGGGTTCTCTTCCAACCCGAGTCACACTCACAGACATAGGCAAAAGGTGCGCTCGAGTTCGACACGCATTTTCCCTTGCCACACTTCACTGCATCACATATGGTCACTGCAGGTCGGCAAGAAACACAAACCAGTTAACGATCTCTCATACCTCGTAGTAGATACCTCCACAGAAAAAAAAAATCGAGAAACTCGAACGGTAGATGTAAGTGTTACCATTGAAAGGATTCCAATCAAAAGCCAGGGAAGCAGAAGGCATAAGAACCAGGAGGAGAGCCGAGACAGCCATCCATTTGAAGAGAGCCATTGTTAGGATTTGCAGGGTGTCGAAAAGGGACTGATGGAAGAAACGAGCCGGGCAAGGTGGCTCTTGTACATGTGCTCCAGGTTTATATAAAGAGGACACTAAACGTTGAACTCTTCTCTTCCTTGAAATCAAAGCCTCACAAGTCTTCTCAGTAGAAGCTTCTCTTTGGATGAGATCATAACGCAACGGGTCTTTTCAGGGATTGCGCACAAAGTAGGTGAAACATTTCTCAAGTTGTCATTTATTATTTCCTATTTGAAAAGGCAAATCCCACGTGGAAAATTCATAAAAAAAAATCTAAAAATATAATTGCGCAGGGTTCTTCCTTTTGTATAGTTCAAGCTTTTCGGTGAAAATTGTGTGATCTCTTATTGGCTCACTGCAAAACTTAACACGATATTAGAGTATTCATAAATTGAAAAAACATAAACAAAATCCTAGTAATATAATCGGCAAGACTACCACCTTCTGTCAATTCAGACTTTCGAGCGAATATGATCCTGGTCTTCAATGTTTAACAGAACATCAGAGTACGTACCTGACAACCTCCTGTAAACTTCACGGCCCATCGCAATGTTTCAATAGGTTGAATACTCTGAACGAATCATGGTACAATTTTCTCTTACCAATTTTCTTGGATGTCTGGCAGTTAGCTTAGAATTATAGTATGTCTGGTCTTGGAAGTCCAATATGTCTCCTCCTCCGATTTTGGCTCAGTCTGCGGTCTCTGCAGAATCCAAGACACGATGATGAGAGAAGACTGTATTTTGGCTTCTGCAGGGCCGATGACAGAGTCAGCCAGACTTGGGATTTGCCGTGTCCGATGTCTGCTGTTTCGAATTTCTTGGGAGAATCTTCCTATGTCTGCTACTGTAAACACCGTGATGTTCACGTACTTCTCCAGGCTGCCCATTATAAACTCCGACTCCGGGCAAGAGTACTGCCCACAAACGAACTGGCCAACGGCTCGAGCACGGTTCGGTTTCTCGGCTTTGGATTTTGGTGAGAGACTCTGTAGCCAAATGATGGACTCATCAAAAGGACGGCAAAAGTCAGAGCGCAATGTGAAAATGGTTTCTGGAAGTGATGAATTAAATTCAGCCTAATCCCTAAGTCAAGGAGAAGGTTTACAGTGTATGAGATATATCACGTGATAATGTTGACGTAATATATATGTTCAATAAATTCTATATGGTTATGATTAAAAACTCTAAAAAAATTTAAAAACTCTAATAAATAATGAACTGTATGTAATTAAACAGATGTACCACATTAATATACTGTATCATATACTATGCATTTGAGACTTTCTCCAAGTCAAGGGTTGGTTCTTTCTTGGAAGAAACTCTTCTATGTTGCAATGGCTTAACCACGTATGAGTACTGATGTGGTGGTGTCACAAACTAGTAAGTTTAAGTTATTTCTCGGACTTTTTTATTTTTGCTTTTTGGATTTTATTAACAAATCTTAAAATGACTGAATTTTATTAGTTTATGATGCAATATCAGTACTAATATGTGGTATCACATACAATATACTCTCCTTCCTTGGAGTTGCTCAAGCTCATCGAAACTTAATTGGACTCGATCTTCCTTAGTAATTAAAAGTTTGAATCAGACCGATTCATTAAATGATTTCTTCAACATCAAAACCAAAATCTTATTTAAAGAGAAGACGCGACAAATTTCATCCAACAAATCCATTTTAGTTCAGTTGATAAGGAGAAGTGTTCAGTATCATCTCTATCCAAGGTTCAAATCCCCTTGTGATCAGTTACAATTTCAGGCTCACACTGACCCGTGCATTTGTTGGCGGTCATGCGGATTGGTCAGGTGAAATCCGAGCATTCGGGGATGGGATAAGAGAGAGAGAGAGATTGGTAGAGATCCCCCAGATCAAGTGCGAAGAGCAGTAAGGAAGAAACCGTAAGTGATGATGTTTTGTGGCCATCAGCTGTCCCTGTCACCTGCAGGAAACTATGAGCACAATCTTCTGGAACAGCACGCTCTTTCGTCCACGTACCTTAGCATCGTCACGGAAACACAGGACAAGCTTGGACGGGAAATCAGCTTAAGCAACAACGACACTTTACATTATCACACACGTCACTTCTCAGGGGCGGACCACGTTCGCTACAGTAAAATTATCGAAAATCCACTGCTGATTTCTTGTGAGTAATTTTTTCTATTAAAATATTGGATTTTGAAACTTGATGAAGATATTATGTGAAAATTTGGAGAATGCCTTTGGATAATTAGGAGGGCTTGAAGATGGGAATATCTAATCCTCCCGTGGATTTCATTCTTGAGAAATGCGAATTCAAACAGTGAACTTTATCCGATACCAAATAAAATTTCCAGTTGATTCATAAGAAAGCATGTTGATCTTTTATCTCGCTGGTTCGAGAATCTCACCGGCATCTCCAAAAATGAAAAGGAGATGGAGCTTCCGGGAGGTCAAGCAGCAGAGAAAGATATCTCTTAGAGTATATCAAAGTCCATGGACTCCCATTGACACTTGTCAGGTTGTGTTTCCAAGCAAGATGGTCGATCCAGGATCCTCTTCTCCTTCAGATGAAGGCACCGGTTCCCGCCGATGTCGAGGACTCTTTGCGATGAAATTTCAGTTCGATATGTTCCTCCGAATCATCACAGAAAGAAGAATCATGCCAGTGACAGGCTTGAGAGACGAGAGAGAGGGTCAAAATGTTTTCAGGTTCGTTTGAGCATAAAACGAGGAGTCTCAATGCATCAATGAAAGATCCAGTGGGAAGAATCACAAAGTTCTTACTCCTGTGAACGCTGCACCTACGTCGTAGTTACTTACTCCTTACTCTGCCTGTCCCTAATGCCTCCGGCCTTTAGCAGCGTCTGCCACCAAAACCAGGTGCCGATTTGGTCAGGTGCATTTCCTTAAAGTATCAGAACTAATCTTCCTGTTTGGGAGTGTTCTCCTTGAAGCTCTTGCTGAGCCAAATTGCAGTCTCTCTCGGAGAAACCTTCCCAGGCCCAAACGGCTTCAGAAGCACCCCAAGCTCTTCATACCTCTGCTGCAGGAGCAGCCTTGCGCTGAACTCAAGCAGGCCCTCGAGGGCTTCAGCCCGTTGCTGGCATGATGAGGTATCGAATCTACGTCTCCTCGAGTCTGACGAGGCCTGACTCGATGCACCAGCAGTAGCGTTCTGGCCTGAAGACTCGCTTCCTTCCACTTTCTCGACTGGCAACGGGCTCCCATGGATCCCCTGCCAGGCCTCGATGAATTCAGGCTTCCTGGAGGCCTTGTCGCACTTCTGAATGGTGCATTTGTCCTTCATTATGGATTGGTCAGGCACAGACTCTGAGGAATTCTGAGCAGAGGTTGAAGAGGTCCTATTGATGGGAAGGTAGGGTTCTTCATATGAAGACAGTGGGAACTCGGCAATCTTGTCGATTCTTGGAGCATTGACAGAAACATCAGGAGATCCCATGATGTTGAGAACATCCTTGGTGGGCCTAGATGAGGATTTGTGGATTATATCCCTTGTTGACATTGGAAGAGATGCTCTACGAGACCCAGTCAAGTGAGTCTTTGTGGAACGTGCAAGAGGAAACTGCAAAGATAAAAAAACATAAGTTACGAATACTTTACCAGAGTCCAGTAGGTAATTGCTAACAAGAACAGGACTCTGACTGGCTCTTGAAAACCGAGAACTACTTTTCAATTTTCATTCTTTTTCACGCCAAAAGATGAAGAGAACTAACCATTTCACGCTTGTTTTGTGGCTCATTTTGTTTCTTGGGAGCAGAAGAAACTTTTGCAGGACTCAGTTTCTTGGTCCTTGAAACATTCGATGTCCGTGAAAAGACTGGCTTACAAATCACAGTCCCCTGGGAACTTCCAAGAGAGAGCTCAGCCAGTCTTTGATTTACGATAGAACCTGAGCCATCATATCTTCCATCTGAACTAGAATCTTGCTCTGCCCCAGATATGCTTGGGTTCAATGCCCGATCGTTGGTGACTGACTGCCGGATCTTCCTGTAAGGAGCTACATGAGCATATTCAGACCATTGGACTGGAAATGAATTGCGTCTCGGGCTGTTCATCTTCATGTGTATCTTGAGGACATAGGGCTGAAGATGCAAGCTCCTCAGTAGTTCTCCAGCCTGAAATGAAAAATGTCACTAAAAACTGGAGATCGAGGAAAGTAGCCACTGACGCCAAGACTAAACAGTATGACAATAAAAGATACTCAAGCATTGACAGCAAGTAAAAATTTAGGATTTCATTATGGCACCAGAATTGATACCATCAAAGAAAACAATACATACACTTGGCCTGATTTCTGGGTTCTTCCGCAACATGCTTTTTACAAGACTGCGACTGAAATTTAACATGGGAAGCATAATTAGTAACAGCAGAATCTATCGACTCGAGAAGGTTGGTATGTATAATAAACTCTGCCTAGGTAAAAATTGTGATGTAGAGATCTTCTTTCACACTTTACCTAATCAATCTTTATAATTTGGCAAATTATTTTTCTTCTAAACCCACCCAATAGAAACACATAAATAGCACAAAATAAAAACTCTACAATAATAGCAAATAAGTTTGAGGAGACTTACAAGGCTCCAGAGTATTTTGTGGGAAGTGGTGCCACTATTGACTTATTTATTTTGTTTATCAGAGCTTGCATATCCTGGAAAAGCAAAATCAGAGATTCTTTAAGGGGAACTATAGAATAGATACCTTTTTTGCCTGTCCATCAAAGTGAACTGCATCAAGGGGGAAAGGCACTAGCATAAAGCTGAATAAATACTTATAAGACGAGGAGAGGAGGCTTTCGACTTACAAATGCTTTGAAAGCTGGCTTATGAGCAGTCATTTCATAAATGCAGCATCCTGGGAATAATATTTTTGTAGGAAATTAAACTACTTCCTAAAAAGGAAAATGGAAAGAACAAGGAGTATCATCATACCCAAAGACCATATATCCGACTTAATGCCATAAGGAATATCAGCGAGAAGCTCAGGGCACATATAGCTAGGAGTTCCCACAACCTAAACAATGAGAGAGTGCTTGTTACAAAAAGGGACTTGGAAAACCAAGAAGTTAAATCTTGAAAGTTCATTAGCTAAAGCCATATTGAGATGTCATTCAAATTAAACAGATACATACTGAGGAAGCAAGATCATCTGAAGTCAACATTTTGGCTAGTCCAAAATCACCTGCATCCACGAGTTGCAATTGTTTGTTCAGTAACGCAATTTTTCTTTCACAGGACCACAGGAGAAGAGGGTCACTTACCTAAGCGTATGTCTTGGTCTTTTGTTAAAAATATATTCGAACACTGAAATAAACAAGGAACCATCAGCATGATACACTTAAAAGAGGAGCAGCCAAAAAATAAATAGCGATGCATGCAACCAACCTTGACATCTCGATGAAGAATATGATTTGTGTGCAAGTAGTCAAGAGCCATCAGTAGTTGGACCAGCCACTTACACAGTTTCTACACGAGAAGTATATCAGGACAAGAAGTCAAGGCCCTGGAATGCTAAATTCAACAATGATAACAAACAGGATGGAAAATCAAAATGCAGGGGGATGGGGTTTGGGGATTTCATGTGGAGGGAATATAAAACAAAGAAAATATTGCAAACCTCTTCAGAGAAAAGTAACCCATTAGCTTTTTTAATATGTTCTGCCCTGTACACAGAAACAACAGAGAAAGGAATCTAATATTATTCCAGGCTTAACTAAAACGGTTTAAATTTTCTTAAATTCAGAGGGAAGAACTTACATGTCTCCACCTTCGCAGTAACCTATAATGATACATACATAACAACCCTAACATAGTAATTAATGTGAACTAAAGTTAGGCTCTGCTGGTGAAAAAAATTTTAAATAGATAGTCTTAACTTTCATTAGGATGACTAAATTCAAACACCACCACAGAAAGAGACTGATTTAACTATTGCTGGCCTTACCTTTTCAACCCACGAGTCTTTGTATTCTACAATAAATGGGTTCCGAATTCTAGAAATAAGTTCCATCTGCCAATAAAGGAGAAAAAATAAAGGTAATCTCAACTACTAAATCCAAGAGAGTTTTTTGCCTTAAAACATCTAAGAAATGTTGACATAAATCTTAAGACTGTGAACTAAAAAACTTAAATGCTATTTACTAGCGACTTCCCATTTTCTAGAAAGGACCCTACATATAACAGCTAATTTATGCAAAACTTAAATTTTATATATCACTTCAACCTTTTTCTAGACTACATAGTCGTAAAACCATAAACTTTTTCAAGCAGAATGTGGAAGTAAAATCAGAGCAAGAAAAATGGATTCATGAAGGTCAGGGGAAAAATGGAAAAGAGAAACACTGACCTCCTGGTGAGCAGATCTACGGGACCTATCAGTCTGGCGAGCAAGGCGAATCTTTTTCAATACATACCTAAGCACAGCAAGCCAAAATAAGAGATTGAACATTCACAATGTTTTGGCCAAGAGAAAAATCACAATAAAGAAACAAGATGGATTGCAGCTATTTTCTCCCAATCATTAGAAGGCTTGAGCCATGCAAATAAGCAAATATTGAGAAGATGGTTTCAGCTTACTCCTTACTTTTTCTTTTCATGCTTATGCCTGACAAGGAGAGCGGAGCCAAAAGCCCCTTTCCCAATTTGCTCGAGTATTTCATACTGCTCCATATCAATTCTTTACCTGGATTCATCAAAGGTTGAGTAAATACATATACCCTTTTTTATTTACAAGCACCATAGCCACTATCGTTCACACTTCACAGAAGCAAAATAAATCTCAGCATTTTCAAATCTTCAGTTGCAAAATAGTTAACACAAGCAGATCTTAAAGAAAATTACAGTTCATGCTAGTCATCCTAAATCAAAAAATCAGTAGTGACTCGACTTTATACCCACTCCAATTTCCTTCTTTGTCCTTATAATATTCATAATTCAGCATTGCATAAACTGAAATCTTCATGTTAACTCCGACTAGCAATAGCTCACTCAGACAGAAGATTTCACACGTCTCTCCCCAAATGCCTATAAGCAGCGTTTTCCTTCCTTTTCCTTTACCTATATATCTCACCTACAAAGGAATCCTTAAAACAACTACACGAGATATAGAGAAGCAAAGCAAGAAGAATCAACAAAGATAGGAATAATCTTGAAATTAAAATGACTAAAAATGTGGGGAGTATGCAAATGCCGGCAATAAAATCCCCAATTTCTGAAGCTTAAACCCCACGATTAGTAAAGCAGCAAGTGAAAAAAAAAGATCCAAAAACAATCTCTGCATATATCCTCTGAGCAGAATAAATGAATCTCAAATCTATGCCGATATAGAGCAAATTCCCGAGCTAGGACCCTGCTCTCATTGATCTAGCTACTCCATTTCTTTCAACTTAAGGAAACAAAGGTAACAGAATCGAATTCATGATTCGAGCTGCCAAGGGGAAGGATGCGCAAGTACCTTGAAATGTCGGCGGAGCTGGACACGGGATCGAGGAGAGGAAGTTGCTGCGGAGGACTTCGCGGTGAGTGAGAGCGAGAGAGGGGGAGGGTGATGAGGAATCTTCGGGAACGGCTAGCTACATTCGCAGGGGAACAGGAAAACGAGAGCGGCGCATTGCAGGAGGATGGTGGAGGAGAAGCAGCAGAGGAAAGAGCAGCAGCTGCTTAGACATCGGCGGTGCTCGGCGGAGACAGGAAGACGACGACAAAGTCTTCCACGCTGCTAGTGAAGAATTGGGGAGAGAGAAGGTTGTTCGGTTGTTCAGAGCTGCATATGTAATACCAGAGAATGGAACAAAGAGGAACAGTGACAGAAGTGAGTGAGAGAGAGAGAGAGAGAGAGAGAGAGAGAGAGAGCTCAAACAAGGGAGAGGGAAGAGGGAGAAGTATTTTTTTTACATACTTCTTTTGTCATGATATTTAAATTATTTAATTATTAATTAATTAATGAAAGAATTTGGAGAAGAATTTGAACTTAAGAAATCATAAAATATTATACATTTTATTTAATTTTATTTAATTATATTATCTCATCCATTAAATTCGTTACATTACTCTTTCATAGAATTTGATCCCTTAACGAATTTTCTAGATATGTCTCTGCTTTTAAAGTATTAGGAGGGTAAGGATACGATAGTTCTTGATTTGGTTCGAATTTGAGTGTTCCTTTAATCTCCCAAGGCCAGCTTGGGTAGTGAGGTATTCGCCTGCTGTGGTCGGGAATTTGAATCACCGCTTGAGTGTAAATTCCCTTGAGGCCATCTGCGCACGTAGGAGCGTGGACTTGCTCGGACTCATAGGGTTGTATCTTTATCCTTTTGTGGATCGGCGTAACTCGAATTGGATTAATTAGAAGTCCGTAATGCTTCTACTGTACATGATGATAATAAAAAAGCATAATAATATAAACATATGAATATATTAGAAAATTATCCGGGCGCAAGGGAGGAGAGAGAAGTTGAATTTATGCGTGGTTGAAGGGATCAAAGCACGTGTAAGTCATAAATTCAAGATCCAAAGCTGGGTCAAATTACGAGGATACTGGATTCGAGTATTGTAAATAGAGAAACTTTATGATTCAAAGAGTTTTACCTTCCAATGAATCGATCCATTTCAAATGTGAATTAATTTCAATTTATTAAATGTTTTAATATCGATCGGTTTATGCTAATATAATGAGAGAGAGAAAGAAGGTTCCGTACAGTTGACACCGCTCTCGCCCTTTGACTTAGAGGTCTTCGGTTCGTTCTCACCTCTGAGAATTTCCATACCCTTTTACCCCATTTCCTTCAACTCCTTCTAAGCCTACGTGTCTTCTTGTACACTGTAGCATACGATGAGAGAGAGCGGGGCATGAAAGATGGGTCAAATTATAAGGATGATGATGATGATCTAATTTATTTCGCCACTTTTTGTTCGTGCATGAAAAGAGGAGAGGATGGATTAGCATCCATTTTATTATAATTAATTATAAAATTTTGTTTAATATATAATAAGAATAAAAATTAAATGAAAAAAAAAAGAGTAGTTGACAGCACTATTGGTCTTATCAGACTCTACTTATTATGAACTATATTGAAATTTTTACGCGTGAAGCTTTTATGATGATTCCATATGCCTTTTTTTTTTTTTTATCAACTTTATATTTTCATTTTCTTAGTAATTTCTGTTTCTTAATCCAATCCTTAAAATTGTTCATGGCTCGACCGGCCGGAAGCCAAGGTACCGGCAACTTTACGACTTCTCGGAGGGGACCAACAATTGCAGACTCCCCATGAGAGATGCTGACGGTACTGACACCAGCCACCGACCCTCTAACTGAGGTCATCGGAGATTACAGAAGCCTCCAACAGATTTAGTAGGTGCGCAGGGGCGATCATCCGCCCCGAATTCGATTTCTAGATCCTTCCTTGCCTCCAATGACCTTGCCGGAAGGTGGTTGACCGAACCGTGGATACTAGCTTTCAGGTCAGTTCATGTGCGAAGCACATGTGTGGATCGCCACAAGAAGGGTCACGAATTCTAGGGAGATTCGAACCCCCAATTTCGTGAATTTCCATATGAGTCGTACGCATGTTGTATCCAACGACCCATGTTCGGACATGGGTGGAGGGGCATCTTGCAAACAAGATGTCTCTGTGATGTTTTTTAGGTGAGATATTTCACAAACTAAATCACAAGAGAGGAAGCCGGACCAACCAAAGGAAGGACCGTGGGTCCACTCCCTTCCCTTCCTCCTCCCACAACTTGATATGCCACCCACAGTCCAATTAGTACTAAGAAATTTATTTTATTTCGTGTTTAAACAGGTCGTATCTGAAAGGGTTAAGATTAAAAATCTCGTTAATATTATTACTGATGTCTTGAATTTTTGTGATGCAATCCAATGTAAAACCCGAATTCGGTTATAATTTTGTTCAGACAATTTTAAACACATCTATTCAGTGCTTCACTAAGGGCTACGCACTCGATGAGGATTCCAACCTCCGACCTCGTGAATTTTCACACTAGTTGGGCACGCATCTTATTCACTTGAACTAACTCTTTGAGTTGTCGTAAACAAATAAAAATTAAATTAAAATTAATAAAAGTCTATTATAAACTTGGTTGCTTAGTTGTAAAGCCTACAAAATATAACTATATATATTTGTGAAATTGTTGTAACAAGAAAGGAAAAAAGAAAGGTTCCAATAAGGTAATCGGACGAGTTATTATACAGGTTCCAGCTCGCATTTGAATTTCACAAGGTATGGTTTGGAAGCAATATGGGCGGGGATACCATGTCAATGTTGCTAGGAAGTATTACACGTCAATACAAATTAGTCATATTAGCATGTTTATGATAGAAAATTTATACGGTAAAATATAAGTTCAAATATTTTTAAAAAATAAAGAATCCCTAAAACCCTAAATAAAATTCTAAAAGCCCTGAGAAACCCCCTAAAAATTCTAAAACCTAAATAATGTTCGGCATTCTTTTCTCCTTTTGATAGGATTATTTTTTAAAAAAAATCCCTAGAATTTCTGATGATATTTTATGATTTTATTTAGATTCTCGGTTGTTTTTATTTCTTAAAAAAATTTTAAATTTATATTTTACCATCTAAATTTTTTCTCACATATGACTAATTTTTATTCATTTATAACACTATCAAATAATACTGGTGAGGCATCCTGTTATATACACCACTGTCGATTTTCAGAAAGAAATCGGAATTTAATTTCACTGGTATCGGAAGATGAGACACTTTGTCGATTATGTCATTAGCACAAACTCTCTCAACTGAATTATTATGCCAAGAAAGATTCTCTGCAATGTCTTTTTCATTCTGTCTACTGCGGATGGGCAGCATCAACGCTGAGGCAGCAGTCTTATAGCAAGGGCCCCGACGCAGCGAATAAATGTTCACTACGTAATACATAATAAATTTATTGTGTAAATTATTATTTAAATCTTGATATATATGTGAAATTGACTTTAAAAAATTATGAAAATATCACGCTACAAAGACCCGAAAGAGTTTTACACAATGAAGTTGTGATATATTTGTTACACGGTGAATATTCAGTCCGACATGGCAGACCGGCAGCAATGAGGAAACCAAGGGCATGTCAGCTCAAGTTTTGCCCGACTCGTCCTCCTTCGCATTAAGTCCTGCTGGGTCCCATGTCAGCGGAGCCTACCTGACTCGAACTGGATCAGTCGAGTGTCATTGGATTTTTGAATATCAATTGTATGGACCGAAAATAAAATTACCTCTGGAATCTGATAAAGCATGACAGGATGTATTCATTAGACTTACTCATCATAAGATGGGTCTCCACGATTAACGTCTTTTTGAGACTGTCGGCATGCAGTTTACATACATATTGTTACATGGCTATCTTTTATGTTTCTTTATAGGATATTCCAATGTCCAGTAAGCATACTGACTAATTTAAATTTAAAATAGATTAGATGACACTTTCTCTCATCATAAAATTTTCATTTACAATATTTAAATTCAATAATATTCCATAAGAAACGAGACATTGATTGAATTGGTTCAACTAACTTGTAGTTGCATGCATGAGTCACGGACGACATCCTCACTCCTCCCAAGGATGGGCAATTAAGGACTCTTCTTATTGTATATCGGTTCCCTTGTATACGAAACGCTGGCTTATAATTGTTAGGTACGTACTCAAGTGTTGTCCATGAACTACATGGATGATATATGTTTAACTTTCCAACCGAGGGGAGTGATGGCTTTGGGAGCTTTAGTATTCGGCTTCCCGGCACTACATGACTGAGTCCATGACAAGTGGTATCAGAGCAGACTTCCGGTAGAAATGAGAATCCACAACGACTCTAGTTAGCGAGAGAAGCTCCAGCGATAGCATGTTGGCATTGCGGAGTGGGGTGAGAGAGCATTTTCCCTTAGAAGTGGAAAGCATGGAGACTACAGGCTCGAGGGTCGGTATCTTCTAGTCTTGCTTGGCATAATTCTAGTTATGGTATTCTATCGGAAATGATCAAGGGGGAATTGGTAGGCTTTGTGTGACATGATGAACAACTCTTTGATCGAGGTGCATAGCTGTGAAAAATTCCGAAAACACCCGTATTATCATTCAATACATGGGGTCATAGGTCTATCATAAGGTCGCAGAGGATTGTGACTTGTTGCAAAGAACTGACAACACACAGAATTGTAGTGTGGGGTGAATGCGGTCAGGGAGCACGATGAGATGCTAAGTGTGTATCCCGCAACAAGGGCGTTTGTGGATTATAAGTTGGGGAAGAAAGACATGAACGACATCGCCGCTTCAGGGATTATACTTATTGTACATCAGTTCCCCTATGTAAGCGGGCTAGCATTGACCTGATCAATATATACGTATTCCAAGTATTGTTCTTGAACTCTATGGATTACATGTGTTTAACTTGCCAATTGAGAGGAGGTCACACCGAGGAAGTTTCAGTATTCGACTTCCCTGCTACCGCACAGATCCGAACCTGAGCCTGTAACACATGGCTGTCCTTCACCTCAGCAAATCTCTGTACACTTTCATATGTAGAAGATAAGTGAGACAGCAAGAATTCTATAATCCAACACGATAATATCATCAGAAAGGGCAGCATTTTCCTTCAATTATTAACCCTGACAGGCAAATATACAAGAAACATGCACACATGCAAATATCCAGAATCCTTCGACTCGGAAAAAAGCTTGCAATCCATAAAGCCCTTAGACATGTATATTTTGTCACTTCTCACTCGAACTTTTCGGCAGATCGATCCAAAACAAAAGGAAGGAATTCGAGCTGGTTAACTAATCAATTTTTTGACCTCTGGTGAACTCGGTTGGTAATCCAGCGAGCTTGGGCAGTTTTCCGGCAGCACTGCAGCTGCAAGCTTCCCTTGATTGTACAGAGAACTCAGCTGGTGAAAGTAGGGGCATGTCCTGGAATCAGGTGACCTCTTCTTGTTGAGGTTGCTGTCTCTGGTCTTCCTGAAGTACTTGATCATGTTCTCCCACTTCTCCTTGCACCTCCTTGCGCTCCTCCTGTAGCCCAACTCCGCCATCCCCTGTGCGATCCTCTCCCATACCGGAGCTTTCATGCCTCCGACAGCTTGTGGATGTCTATGATCTCTATCCTCGCCGTTCCCTTGAATGGTGCACCTCAAGTTTATAAGAGCCGTCACCTCCTCCCTCGGCCACCTCTTCCCGGTGTCGGACCCCTCAGTATTGCCAGTTCTCGGGTCCAGGGGTGTACTCGAAGAGTTAGGGTGTGGAGAGATTGTGGTCATCGGAGGAGGACATGGATTCAACTGATCATCATCCACAGGACCTCCAGTCACCAGAGTCGTCCCGGGCTTGTTCTCCATATCAGTTTGGGAATCCAGACTGGGGTTTGGAGAGGTGAACCTCTTCAAGAGCTCGATAATGGCGGCCTGCCGGTCGTGGTAGATGGACCGCTCACGTGCCCTAACCTCGAGCTCTTTCTCGACCCTCTCCATCTCCATCTTCTTCCGAGCCTCTTCCCTCTCGACCATCTCCCTTTCCCTCGTCATCATGTCCTCGATGAGCTTCTTGTGCATCTCTTCCTGCTGCGCCATGAGCCTCTCGACTACATTCTCGCAGAATCGCTTGAACATCTCGAACTTCTCCCGCCTCTTCCTCTTCCTCGCTAGTTTATCGTCCTCCGCCTTCTCCTTCGATAATCTTTTCTCATTGTCTGCTGCAGCTGCTGTTTCCACGGCTCGGGAATCAACCTCTTCCATGTTGTTCCGCCCTTTGATATTCTCCCCCGCCTCTCCTGGTTGCCTCCCCATTTCATCCTCCTCCATTGTTTTCTCGATATTTTCATCATCATCATCAATGTTAACATGTTGCTGTGGAGGAGTTGGATGGTTCCGAGATTGACAATGGTCATAGAGCCCGTCAAGCTCATTGACCAATAGCATGTAGTTACTGTTCTTGGAATAGTTAACGTTTATGTTAATGATGTTGTTGTTGTCGTCGTTGTTGAATGATCTTGTCTGCTCTTCAAATTTCTCCTTGCACTTCTCTGCACTCCTTTTGAATCCGATCTCTGCCAGCTTCCTGCACCCACCATTTACGTGCATATGATTCCAAAACTCCCCCACACCATTAAATACATTGCCATCACAAATCTACAATATACAATATATGTATGTATGCGTATACAGCATCCACCATGTCTGCGCTACTTACTTTAGTTACTCCTCTTCTCTCTCAATTTGAAGATCCCTGGACACGATGGTTAAGTTGCCTCTAAATCTACAATTTTTCATGGATGAATTGTCCTCGAGTTTACAAAGACAGACATTCTTAATCACAGCTCGAACCAAAGAACATGTGCAAACAAATAAAACCTAGCTAGACGTTTTCCTTCGATCCAGACCAGAGAAGAAAATCAAGTATCAAGAAGCATCAAAGAGAGTGATATTATCAGTCATCGGACCGGCACTGCAGTATGGTAAAATCAGTGATTATTGTTCACTGCAAATGATGCGTGGCATATGTATTAATTGATCCAATCAACAGACATATAATTATCGAAAAACGATCTACAGAGTCTAGACAAGAATTTTACACATATGTTGGAAGATGCGTGTGCCTACCTCGACACGTGCTCCCAGGTGACTTCTGGTAACCAGTTTGCAATACCGGCTCCGATCCTCAGCAGTGCAACCACTTCTTCATTACTCCACGGGCTATGATCCCCAGCACCAGGGATCGACCTGTCTGCTCGAGCATCGATGTCAAAGTTCGTGGACATGGCAATCAATGACCGGTACTTCTCTTCTTCTTCTTCTTCTCGAACAACTTTATGGTTCACCAATTCCGATGGGTGGTGCAAGAAATGATGTTGATGAAGAGGAGGAGGGGGGCTAGCGTTAGGGTTTGGGAATGGATGGAAGCCATGAAAAGGGAAGGCCGGAGGAGGAGGCCGAGGGAGCTGAGACGATGGAGCCCTTGAAGCTATGAACTGATGGAATTGCTCCGGGACTCCATCGAACATGCTTGCTGTTGTGTTTTTTTTTTTTTTTTTTTCTTTTTTCCAATCTCTCTTTTCTCCTCACCACTCTGTCAATGGGCAAATTGCTGTATACAATACAAGTCTACAAAAAGCTCTCTCTCTTTCTCTTCCCTACCTCTCTCTATATTTTTCCATGTCCCTTGTCATTTATCAAGGATCTTGTCCTATCATGGCAAGGGCTGAGGAGTAAATATTCAATGTGTAATATATAATAAGTTTATTGTATAAATTCTCACTTGGATCTTGACACGTATAAATTTGAACTCTTGAGAACTGTGAAACTCTTCACGTGTCAAAATCTGATAAAATTTTATATAACGAACTCATTATATATTGAACACTGAATATTTATTGAGGCCTAAGAGATGCAGCCCACTACACCGCACTTGCCATCGAAGAAGGTGAAGTCACCATTGAATGCGCTCGGTTCAGTATTTTCGGCATGCAAGTATTTAGAAACATAATGGATCATCACCAGTCAATCCTTTAAGATATAACACTCATTCAATCACGAATTTCCTTCTTTTTATAAGATTGAAACCTGAAATCTTTTAAATTATCTCAACGGATTCAGGTATGTGCGTTCCATCTTTTTTTAATTCTGCTCGACAGTAATAAAAATGTATTCATTACTTAAAAATGAGTAAATGGGTAAAATACTCAGGAGAAAGAAAATTATAGGATCGGATTACAGTGGAGGGATCCTCCGGGACTAAATATAAAGGAAGACATTCCATCTTTTGTATCTTAGCGTAACGTGATACATATTTGAATAACATTAGAATATAACCAGGGTTCTATTTTTTAGTATATTTCCGATACGATATTTAACTCCTAACCCACGCTCTCACATGACAACGTGGTATGCACCCATCACGTAACAAATGAGGGTAACTTGCCAAGCCTATAAAAGGCTAAGCTAATAGTACCCATCTAAAAGTGTAGATTTACCAGTGTCGATATTTAACTTATCTGATATATATATATATATATGAATTTTTTTTTATTATTTTTAGATTTGAGACTAACTTTCATCGGCGAAATTCTATAGAAAAATAATGTAAAGAATTCATAGGGGTGAACTATATATAGTTCAATAGAAATTGGACAAAATCAAGTAAAATTTGTATAAAATCTTATAGAGTTTCCCGAGTTCAAGGGGGACGATCGCCCTTCACAGCCCTCTAAATCCATCCCTACATGTGATGTACACATGGTAGATCTAATGAGAGTTCTCAAGAAAATAATACATTAATCTGTGCCACCGTGAACAAAAATAAGCATCTCGATTCCTAACTTTTGTCAAACGATGTATCTTATTAACCATTTCATCGATCATATGCTGTCACGTTCATCCTCGACGAGACTTGCAGGACCGGTGCGAACTAGAACGCAACCGCGTCGTGCCGATGGGATGAGAGTGGGGCATCTGGAAAATGATAGTACTCCTCGAAATCTATAATATGCATTCTGTGAAGAAATATATGCAGAGGCCGGTAGGTGGGTGTGGGGGAGTGCTTGCTTAGAATCCTATGCAGTAGCTGCTGCTGATGGGTTGCAGCAATAAACAGCGATGATATGGCAGTCAGGACTACACGTGAAAACATGCAAGCAGACACTGCCATTGGGACCCGACTTATTTAATTAAGGAAGACAAGGGCTAGCCAGAGACAATGTTCAGCTGCTGCTGGTTGCTTGGGAAAGCGTGAGTCTGATTAATTGACAATGTAATGTGTAAAATCTTTTCCTTTTATTATAATCGAGACATGATAGAATAATAAAAGTAACAATTAAAACGGACACTAAAAATTTAACATGGAAACTCCAATGTGGGGAAACACAGCACCAGACCAAATCAGCTTTCCACTATATCAATGAAGATTACACAGTTTTTTCATTAAGAGAACAATCTTTGATTGACTCCAAAATTAAGAATCATTTGCTTGGATTACCATAATTCGCAACCTAAAAAACTGTTTCACTGACCTGACTGAGAACATCACTCATAGACCTCCAAATTCAATCTCCACCGTTGAGAATTTACCCCCAGGAGTCCTGAGGCGACTGCCAAAATTTGGTCCTGATCGGAGTTCGTTTGCTGTCTCCATTCGAGGCTTGATCTTACATGCGGGCTTAGAAAAATTCTGAATAAATTTTGCCGTGATATTCGTTCCATTACTCACCGTTGTCTGCCTTTTCTCTATTACCCACAGCCATCACCCTCTGCAGTGTGTTTTTGGTCGTCACAAGCAAACCCTAATTATTGCTCATTTTATACTTTTCATTGTGGATTAAAAGATCTCAGAGAGGATAATTTACAAGTCGCTCTTAAATGTTAATTGAAGCCCAAATTCACGGGAGATAACCCATCACTAGGGTTCAGGATAAATTTTTTGTACCCTCAACCCAGTCATCCTCACAGTTGACCCCTGACGATGATCATAATGAATATATACATATACATATACATATATATATGTGTGTGTGTGTGCGTGTGTGTGTGCGTGCTTGTGTTTTCATATGTGATAGGCCGATTGGGGCTGGCCGGGCAGCCCATTGCTCCAGTTACTCCTAAGTTGTTCCGAACAGTGCACGGGTGTCCGGCTGGCTAGCTCACAGCGGTCCAACGGGCTCTAGCTAGCTAGGGCTCCCACGAGCACATAAGAAATTAGTCGACTCCGGGAACCATAGATTAGATCCTTAAAAGCGTTGATAGAGATAGACCTGTACGTATAATTAATGTTGAGATATAACATATCCAGTTGAACTTATAAGATATTATATTCTTTTTCAAGTAAAAATCTAAATTATTATATGGTGATAATATTTAATTATCATATAAATTAGATTTTAATATCCTAACTCTCCGACGTAGGATTCAATCCTAAACAGTGAAGTAGACCTAAGAGGTCAAATATATGATATCGAGAAATTCTTACATGAGTCGGGCTCATAGATGTCGTGATAAACTTAGCCAATGAATGTTTGACACGAAACAAATATTTCAAATCATATTTAAAAAATAAATATTGCTAACGAATAGAAAAAAGTGATGTGATATCTAATGATAATGTGTCGAAAATTCATTGTTAAAATTTACAGACGACGTGGTGAGTTAAGCACGAATCTCAAAGAGGCTTTTCGTATTTATTGATTCTAACCATGAACGCTGGCTCCGTGGAGCTTTCAGCTGGGTGAGTCGCTGATGCAGTGTGCATGGTGAAAGGAAAATTGCAATTCAAAACTCGTTGATTGGAGTGGCCTTCAAAGAGGCGGATCCACCGGTAAACTGATAATATACAGTACGTCAAGTTCAAGGTTCGATTCCCCCACAGGGCCGGCATTTAGGGTTTAATGGTGGGTCCTGCATTGTATAATACACCGTCCGATAGATTAGTCAATTGTGACGATGCGGGACACTATTAATATAAAAAAAAAAAAAACTCGTTGATTCGAGTGAACATAGAGAAATTGAATAAAAAATTAAGAAAAATTTCCAAAATTGCATAAACATTAAAGTCTGCCTCAAGAGGGTCTATAGCACCAAAAATAAATCGTAGAAGCAGAAAATAGCAAGAATTACGAAGCAATCTTTAAATAATTGAAAATGAGAAAATGATTATAAGAGTGCTAGATATTTGCCAAATCTTTCGCGGGAGTTCTAAGTATTTTAAAATGAAACATCAAGTTCTGTTTATTAGTCGTTGTTACAACGTTCAATCCTTTCCTTCATCTATCGTTAAATAAGAGCTGACGTGACTATTCTAATGGAATAATCAGTCCGACCCCTTTGTAGCAAACAAATAAGGGGGTGTTTGGTTTCATGTAATCCGTTGATTTTCCAGGGAAAATGGATGGATTACCATCCACATTACAATGTTTTGGTTGCAATCCACTCCACATTCTCAATTTTCGAGCCAAGAAATTTTGCCGAGCCATGGTATGAACCCGGTAAAGGAATTGCTGTTCAAATGGGTGGAAATCTAACTTTCCCGTGGACCCTACGTCAAAATCCCCCCATTTCCTCTGATGTAGTGGGCCATCTACTAATTCCCCACTAGCTTTTATGGATTTGCCCCTCAGTTTTGTTTCAATCTTTATTTAACAAAGAAGGGTAATATTGTAAAAGTGTATTTATTTTTTATCATATCAAATATTATAATATTATATTTCCATGTACTTTCCAAACCATTTAAAATACTTACCAAGCACAATAATTTCATTTTACAATCTACTTTCTACATAAAATAATAATTTTTCATGTAATTCAACTTTTCACCGTAATCAAAGATTACCCGAACCAAACATCCTAAGGGTAATGCAATAGAAATCAGAATGTCAATTCTAATTACATTTCATTTCATCCTACCAAAGAAGCTAGTGGAAGACTTGTGACCTTTTATTCTGGGTCACTATGCCATAAAAATATTTATAGAAAATAAAATATCTAACATGTTTTCAAGGATACCATGGAGCTGTTCAGCCCCATCTTCTAGAGTAAATCATCAAATTGATTCTCAAATTTACAGTAAATCATCAATTTAGTCTTCAAAATTTCAAAACCATCAATTTGGTCCTCACTGTTCACTTTCATCAATCAGTTTAGTCCAGATGTTATAATGTCATTTATGGATGCTGAGGTGGACGGTGGCAGCTGAGTCAACAGGTCTTAAATGTTACATAACAATCAATAAGTGAATAAAATTATATTTTATTTTTTAATTTCAACTATTCACAACTCACCACGTGACATGTGAATTCGTCGACGTGATTATCACCATCCACGTCAGCATTTGCAAATAGCGTTATAACATCTGGACCAAATTGACTAACGGAAGTGAACAATGAGGACCAAATTGATGGGTTCCAAGTTTTGATGATTAAACTAATAATTCGTTGAAATTTTAAAGACCAATTTGGTGGTATACTCTATTTTCTACCATTGAATGGAAAACAAACAGACAACTCATTTCCTATCCAACGGTGAAATCAAAGTAGTTTTCGAGTTTAACCAGCCGTCAAAAAAGAAGTCATTTGGTGGGGACAATGACCATGTGCTGCTAATAAGCACCGAATCTCCTTTTTCTTTTTGTTTACACCATATAGTATTTTTGAACTAGTTAAAGTACATACCGAGAATAATCTACATTCAGGGTTGGGATCCCTGAAACCTCTACTCTCCCAACCTTGAAATTGATTCTGAAATAACTCATTTAAAGTTTAGTGAATGAACTACCGGATAAAACCACAAGCATCAAGTCTCATGATTGATTAACTCTACGGATCCCTAACTTTTTGTCATTGTCTGAATCAGCCCACGCTGTCATTCCCCCACTCGACAACGACAACTAGATGATTCCTGTCCTTAACGATGATTCCGGTACATGTAGTTTCGTCTATTCAAAGGCCGATCATTTGTTAACAAAAAAAAAAATCTCAATTTCCCTAAGCTCTACGTATCACTGTTGTCTAGTTGGGTCGATCCATATAGGAATTTTAATCATGGAAATGTGTTCCTCCACTATCTCGACGCAACAAGGACCACCACGATCCACGATATGAATTTGAATCCCGGACTTTTCTCTCCCCAATAATAGGATTTCTAAACCGCGCACGGCAGATCATTTTTTAGTAAAACGCACACGATCCATTTCCATCCAAACAACGATTAATATTGTAGCGTATCCAGGCTTTGTCCGATTAATTCCCACGGTCATGTACAGACACCTTCAAGCATATAAGGTACGGTAAATCTAGAGATTCAGACTCGCGCCAATAGGATTTGAACTTTGAGTAAGATGGACCTAACCAATCACTTGTTAACCAATCATAGGGGAAAAGAAACCCTTTCCCCTATGATTTTTCTTAATTAAGATAGTTCGATATATCTTTTTGTTTTTATTATGGTCATGATTCAAATATTTATTCATGACTAGATGAGATTTATCCCTCAATGCGAGACACGACTCAAATCACTGAGGAGTGGATTGAAAAACCAGTGGGATGTTATCAAAGTGAGTTAGTTAAAATGATATAGCGTCTCTTCTTTGAAGCAAGTTCTCATGTTTGACTTTTCTAGATGAAGAAAATTTACATTGGGAGAGTTTATCCCCGGTGAGCCCCGGTTCGAATTTGATTAGTTATGATCTATTGGAACTGTGAATACCGGGTATATAGACTAGGGGTGTTTGTGAAATACTTGGTAGTGCTTACGCGGTGAAATATCAACCAATAAATTTCAATTATTTCAAGATTATTTCTAGATTACCTAGATTATATACAAAAATTAAACCTAAAATTAACTTAATTTTATTGGTAAGTGTTACCATAAAAATATTATCACATTGTGAGATCGGCTCCGGACAACTAGTCCCTCCTTAATATTTCTCATACGATCCGTCCAAATATTTTCTAGGTGAATGTTATGCATTGTCGTTCCATTGCTTCACATCGAATGACGAGAAACAGACCACCGTCAGTTAAGATAAGAGGAAGGAGGAGGAAGCGCTGCCACTCAGTTTTCAGCCACCAGCTCTGCATCTCACTCTGCGGCGGGAAACTCAGGCCGCACAGGGTGTGAGAGGGAGATGGTGAAGCGATTCCCCGCCATGGATGCGTGGATGAGGGAGGCGGTGGAGGCCACCCGGCTGATCGACGACCTCGAGATCAGGATCAAGAACCACAGCCCCGATCGTCTTCTTGGGCTCAAAGACTCCGCTAGACCGAAGCTCTTAGAGCTCGGGGTGAAGATTGACCGCCTCGAATCCCTCCTCCGCAACCCACCTTCGAAACCGATCCTGTACGTCGGATAATATTTTCCTCCATCTCTTCATAGCACGTGCGTTTTTGCGTTTGTGGGGGGTGCATTCCTTGAGCTAGAACATCCTTGTTTTCTGTTCTACAAGAGACTTCCAACACCATGTTTCACGTGAATTCAGATCGCCCGCTTCTGAATTCGTGAATATCAATCGATCAGGATGCTGTGTTGGAAATTTGTGAATCGTGAATACCGAGGTTTTCAACAGGAATCGAAAGCGCGGGAGGGATGCTTGAGTCCCCCAGTTCGCGTGTCTCCTTTGTGTTTGGGATGTCAGCAATGGTAAAACTGACAAAATGTGTCTTCAGAGACATCGGGTACAGTTGGAACGAATGGAATGATACAGAGAAGATTAGCACGCTGAAATTCAGAGAACGAGAACTGGACATGAGGCAAACGAATCCCGGTTTTTGTTGGAAATAAACGCTGTGAAAACTCAAAACTGGATAGGATTCATGTTTAGCCGATGAACAGGAGAGATTCTGCTCATTGCCTCATTTCTGTATCAAGTCAAGTGATTGTTCCCTGTACAGGATCGGTCCAACTGTGTTTGGTGAGGTCGAGTTCGCCTTTTACGGAGACTACTAAATCTTCCGGCTGAATCTGAACTCAGTTATCTGCACATGTAATCCTTTCTGGCAGTTTGCTTGCAGAACCGAGGCAGACATGGACTCGAGATGGGAGCTGCTGTCGGATATTCAGCTCAGAACAAGAGTAGCAGCCCTCACCCTCTTTGCAGCACGATCGACGGACAGGTGCTCTCCTTCCCATGTTCTAGTTGAGCCGAACATAACCGGCAAGCTCGTTGTCTTCTGTGCTTTTTCATTGGTAATCTCGGAACATGGTTCACTCAAACGAACTAGATCGTCTTAAATCAAAATGTCCCGCGTTGAATAGATGAAAAGGGCTCTCAATTCTCATCCTTAACTGCAGTTTACTCGGCCTTTTTTCTGCTGTAACAGGCATGGAGGTCTACAAAGTGCTGCAGATGTCAAAGAAGCCAAAAGATCAGTGAGCATTCATGACCGAGGTACGTAGTAAACTCTGCTCGGAAAATTGTATGCGTTGCGGTTAGATCAGTCAAACTTGCAATATGTCTAAGAACGTTATGGTTCAAACCAGAAATAGAGACAAACAGGCTCTTCGATCTAAATTCCGAATTATGAGGCATGGGAAACTCTATCAAGTTGCCTTCATAGAAAAAGTTCCCTTTTGCTACACCCTCATTGAATCTTGTTTGACAAATTCTAGAACCACGGTGCAGATTCTGCAGCATTGTTATCGTCCGAGGATGATCCCGAGCTGCTCAGACCATTAGTGGTAAGTAGAATGGTCAATTCTCTTTACCCATCAGCAGCATTTGAGAAGTTTCTGCAAGACAAAGCACATTATCATAACATCCATCCTTCTTTCACTGATTTCCCTGCCTCTTTAATGTCAGCTAGTTGATGTAACCCCGAGCGACACACAGGTACACACCTCGATTCGATCCCACATTGCACCGATGTTCATTCTCCTGTCATATATCATGGATCCACTTGACGGGTTTAGCTTGTCCGTGACACGAGCAGACAAATGACCGTGGCTCAGCTTTGTTGAGGACTTGGCTGTGGAAAGCTTGCTGGGTAGTTTTCGGGGTCCTGGGAGCTTCTGCACTTCTCTTGGCATTGGTCGTTCTCTGCGCGGTCATCTGAGGAACTGAGTACCGGCCCGGCACTTATCCATCGCTCAAGAACCGAGATCTGATATAGGCTTTTTGTGTTCTGAATACACCGTAGATGAAGCTGAAGCTGCTGCTATGCAAACCGTTCCCGTGGATCGGTTAGAAGAGTTGTAATGGCCTTCCTAGTTCGGCCTCGGCATTGAGAACCGGATTTTAAAGCATCAGAGACATGTTGAATCTTGATTTTTGGCTGATCGTTCTCAGTTCCCTTTCTCCATTTTTCTCCGGGGAGCTGGCACAGGTCTAATTCGTCACGACTCGAACACTGCCTCAGGCGGACTTAGCCATGACCGAACCGATCATCATCCCCGTTTTAGAATTGTTTACTTCTAATGATTGGCTCCAATGTAACTTTGGATGCGTATAACCACAGGGTCTTTTTGCAGAAACGTGTTCTACCTAATTAATTGATTAATTAAAACCTCTGAAATTAGCATTAAATTATAATTTGATTGATTGAAGTTGTTCTTCAGCATTAGGCAAGAACGTGGACACCGGAAGTTTTCTCCAAAAAGATTATCAGATGGAGACAGAGGATTCGGTATAGTGACACTGTTCTTTAATTAAATCAGTTTTTTACAGGGTCCGTTCGTAAAATTTTTCCTCTATTTATTAAAATTTGGAACTAAGATCCTTTTTTACAGAATAAAAGGAAGGCACTGGTGGCGACGACCAGACACTCCAACCAAATAATATTCAGACTTTTGTATTCAACTGTAGACATATCAGATGAACTGAAGAACCAATTTAATAAAGTACCACTAACCAAAACTCAAGTTCTAGTAGTTTTGTTTAGAATGGGTACTTGAACACGGGATTTCAATCTCAGCAAACAACATAGGATTGAGTTTTGAATCACCAGATCACCACTCTTGGTGGGTCGGAACCGAGATCTCATTAAAGATACAGAGGTGTTGAACCGCATAAACCGAGTCACCTTAAAATGAAATTTAAACACAAATATAAATGAAGATAATTTATTTTATTTTGACCGTTCCGGGATTAATTGAATTTTTCATGTGAGAAAACTATAGCCGTCAAAGGAATTCAAACCCGCAAGGCACCTCAGATGTTGATCGCTTGAGTGATAATAAAATTACAAGTTTGACCCAAGGGCTATATCATGATGTCAATAGTAATAGTTCTTTTTTGAAAGAAACTCGTCTCATCAATATCAGAAAAAAAAATTGTAAATTTTGGTCGCAGTGAAGTAGAGAGAAAATATTAATGAAATTGCACTAATTAGAAATAAGTATAGATTCAGCGGGAACATAGCCAGTATAATGGAATTTCTATAAAATAATTAGATAATATATTAAATATTTAATTAGTAAAATAGCACATAAATGTGAACCATTTCTATCAAATTTGATTTAATACAATAGCTATTTTTCTTTTTTGTATTTCTACTGAAAAAGCAAAAGTATTTTCTTCAGAAAAATTAAGGTTTTAGACAAATTTAAAATGAAATAATTTAAAAAAATAGAGAAAGAAGAAGAACAAATCGGATCAGTAAAGGGGAGGAGGAAGCGGAAATGTCTCCGACACCAGCCACCTCCCCTCACTCATCTGATCTCTAAGTTTTCTTCTCAATTCTTTTTTTTCTTAATACTGGCATCATAGGTGGCTAAGTGGTTTATGTGAATTCATCGGTTTGTCCGAAAATCAGGCCGGTTAATATAAGATCAAATCAAAACGAAGATGCAAATGGGATAGTAACCGGGTCTGGCAGGTGACAGGTTCTAAGTTGAACCGGTCGGTTTGGTCTGATCTAAAAAATATATATGATCGGTGTACTCCCATTGTGCTTTACTTTTCGGTATACAGAGGAGACACGTAAACGTAGAAAGATATAAAATGAAGAGAGAATAAATGAAGAAAATTCACTTTGAAAGAACTCGACTCATAGTGGGCATTCTCGACTCGAACTGAATTAGTCAGAACCTTAGACTTCTACATACTAGTGGTTTAGACTTTAGACTGCAAAAAAAAAGGAGGGAGAATAAAGGGATACGTAGATTTTCACTGATGAGAATTGAATTCAGGAACTCTTGGTTTCAAGTCGAAGGCACAAACCACTGCACTAAGCTTCCTTTCTCGACGTTGTAATTTATTTAATGTCTAGGGATACCCTATCCATAACATATAAAGGATCCATTTCTCTTATATAGTCTTGAGCATGGAAAACAAATGTTTTCCTCCAAGGTTAAGTTTAGTCGTTAACATCATTTTCGTTTACGTACTCGATTTCAGTCCTATTCTTTAATCTTATCTCCGACCTTCCTAGGGCCGGTTCGGCCGACACGACTTAGGCCAGCCTCAGCCGAATACATCGTTGTCTCGTCGGAACCCACTTGTCTCGACTGTGCAGTGCATGCACCAAAACAGTAAACTACCTGGTGCACCCTAACACCCGAGCATTTGCACATGGCCCCTTTAAACACCAAACTCAATACAAAAGTACCATCCATACAATACAGCACCATCTCATACCGAATTAAATCCGATCCGGACTTTTAGACGCATTACCTTACGCAGAATCCCTTTATTTTAACTTAAAAATGGACACCGTACTAAATTAAATAATTGATCGTAAACTAGTTTTGTGCCTCGCTAAAAAAAATTGGGCTAGAAACTAGTGAAGTAACAAGATATAATAGGTGACATCCATCCATGCATGTTTTGGCTGAATCATACCTTAATTGTACGGATATTAAGTCATTAATTACTGCAATTTGTGGCACTTTTTTTTTTGAAAAAAAAATCGTACCCTAGTAATCTTTTTATTTAGAATAAATTATATTAAACAACACGTGGTTTGCTTCATTTCTCAAAAGAAGCCAAACATTTTAAATTTGAGAAATAAAATCACATAGTTTCATTTTATTCCCAAATTAAACCAAACCTTTTATATCTTAAAAATAAAATCTCGTAATTTCTATTTTTTTTCTCAATTTAAGCCAAACAATTCATCTTTTAAAATTAAAATCGTATTATTTATTTTACTATTAAAATAGTTCATTTAACCCGATATTTAATACTTATGTGACCCGATATTCAATACTTATGTGACCCTTTTTTTTATAACTTTTTCTACAACGTTGGGTAAAAGTATATTAGAATTTTTTTTAAAATTTACAGTAATATCTTATATAAAGTTCTCTTTATATTTTTCAATAACTAATATTAATCTTAATTCAAGAGAAAATTCTTAAATTATTTTTCAATAAAAATCATGCTAATTTTATTTATTTGTAAGTACGTGACAAATAAATAAGTATAATATATTGCACAAGAATATCAATTTATATTTTAATATACTAGTCAACTTGTTAATAAATAAAAAAAAATATTTTTTATTTTTTAAAATTGAAGAGTTTGGCTTGATTTGAGAATTAAATAAAATTATATGATTTATTTTTCAAGTTTGAAAAGTTTGGCTTAATTTGGGAACAAAACGAAATCTCATGATTTTATTTTTAAAATTTAAAACGTTTGGCTTTTTTTGAGAAATGAAGCGAATCTCATACTTTTTGATGTAATTAACCCTTTTATTTATAAGAAAAAGAGTACATTCGGAAGAAGACAGGTGCACTAAATATCATGAGTACATCACTCATCTACTTTGATATCAAAGAATATATCAGAATTGATTTAAGTGAAAAATTATCCGCTACAACTCCACATATCCAATTAAATCGATTTTTATTAGTTCTTACTGATTTACGGCAAATAAGTGATACATTGAATATCATCTCAGAGACAAAAAAAAAAAAAAAGGAAAAAACTTTAGATCGAAGCTAAAATGGAACCGGCTTATCGTAACAGAGTCCTCTTTCTATAAGAAAGCAAGAATAATAATGATTCAGGTGCCTCTGTTACATATTATTCCGGTTTTGGTGTTCGATCGCAAGTGTTCGAACATGCCAAATAACTAGCACTCAATACTGGCCTAGCCTCATTAGTCCCACTGAGGGCCTAGTATGATTCGAAAAGTACATCTTTAGCAGGTATTTGACACAAATACGTGGAAGTAATTCGAATTTGATATTTTACACTCAACAAGCAGAACGAGAGTCGGTTTTAAATAATTTAACCATCGGTCTTGGTGATTAATTCGCTGAGAGTTGATCGAGTGGTTAAGGGTAAGAGAACAGGGTACACGACCCCGGTTCGATTCCCTGACTATTATTGAAAGAGCGAAATCCGGACTTGCCACGTGAATAAAAAATAAAGGATCTACCTCGTTCTGATAAATATTGTCCGCAGCATATGCCCTGATTGAATCGGAACCGCTGAATATTATAGATCTGGAGGAAGACCAACGGCCGAGCAGCCATCTTGACTCACGATCATAAATAACCCAACCCATCTTTCTCCACATATTAATTGAGATTTAATCAGACGAAGAATAAACTATTTCTTGCTCAGTGATTTCGAGAATCCTAAGTGCTTGCTTTGTCTGGTTTTTGGATGGATTTCACGGCATTCGTACGGACTTCAGTGCAGAAGATTTTTTTAAGGGAAAAAAACGGGGGTTGGGCCGAGTGGTAAGCAGCTCGGTGCCGCTTAAGGAGGTCTCGAGTTCGAGACCTCACGTACGCAGACACCCCCCTTGGGAGCCTCACCCGCCATTGCCAGGCGTGCGACCCGGGGCGACCAACGGATTAGTCAAGTATGGTTGGCTGAAAGATGCCATCTCACCGCTGGTGGGGCCTGCTTGGATACCGTGGCTGGCGACAAAAAAAAAAAAAAAAGCACCCCAAAGTCAAATTTGGAATCTTCAGAAACCTTCAGGAAAAAAAAAAAAACAAAAATCAATTGAAGCTTTAAGGCTATGTCTAGGTGAGGGTGAATGGAGGATGAATGGAGGTGAAAGGGAAATGGAGAGGAAAATATCTCCATGTTTGGTTACCTAATTTTAATGATTTCCACTCCGATTTTCCTTTCAAATCCCAATTTCCTTCCACTCCGATTTGAGGTTGAATGAAAGCGAAACAATTTTTTAAAAACTCATTTGCAATAAAATTACCTAAATGCACTCGGTGATCTATAGAAAACTACGAGTTTTTACATCATATTATTCACTTTTGTTTTGGTTGAAATTCTAACAATGATACATTTGGATTATTTCTTAGTACAGAAAATATATGCATTGCTTATATGGTTGTGTGCTGTGCAGAATTTAAGTTTTTTTTTTTTCGTGGAATGAATTTAGGCGAGAAATATAAAGATAGATGTATATTTTTCTATTAATTGATTATCTATAATATGCATATATTAATTTTTTCTCTCAATTCTCCTTATTACGGTACATCCAAATAAAATAAATATTTCTTTTCCAATCCCCTCCTTTTGTCTCCCCTCCTTTCCCTTCTCTTCTCTTCCCCTCCCCTCTATTCACCTCCATCCAAACAAATGGTATGTTAAGGTCCTTGTTGTTTTTTTTTTTTTTTGGTTTCCCACCCGGTGTCCTGTACCCGAAGGCTGGCCGACTAATCCGGATTCGGGGTACTGTCGGGCGGTTTCCCGGGGACCCCTCCCAAGAAGGTCTGCTGCGTTCACAGGGGCTCGAACCCGGCACCTCTGCTTAAGCGACACAAGCCCCTTCCACTTGCGCCAACCTTCGTTGGTTAAGGTCCTTGTTGTTACATATTATCTCGTGATTTTTTTTTCTCTGAGTTTAAGAAAAGTCACCGAGCTGCCAAAATTCCGTCCCTGCCTGGTAGGAGCTGCAATAGACATATGATTAGAACATGTCGGACACCTTCTTTCGATCTGCATCACTCGTATTTAAAACTCTACGGACCTCACTGAGGAGTAAATTCTCTCGGCACGAGTTTTCTCCGTTTACTAAGACTCGAACCCTAAACCATCGCTTATAAGGATCAAGTGTCGAACCACTTGAACGAACCTGTACCAGTTATCGATGGTATTGTTCATAGTCCTAATACATTTTGCTTTCATTTAGTCAATATTGAACGGGTCAGATGTGGTGGCAAAGAATTTTCTGGTTCTCTGATATTGATGTCTAGCATTTAAACATTTTGTAAATTCATTTAATTTCAAAATCTAATTATTATTTTCTACAAGAAAATAAATATTAAACAGTGCCCCGTTTGGTCAAGTGTTTGAAAAAAAAATGGCTGGCATTTATTTATATTCAAAAAAATAGACTAACGTGTTGAAAAGAAATTGTCAAGCGTGGCAACTGCAACCCTCTCGGGTCATGGTAAGCCGATATGGTCCAGCGTTTTACGAATATTACTGCTCGGTTTTCATATTTGCACCGTCACCTGGTATGAACTGTCCCAAGTGAAATTATCCGATAAGTTTTATATATGAAATAAATCGGTAATTATCTGCACGGTCGAATCTCGAATAAGCTTATTAAACTTTTTGCGTACGCCGCTTAAATCTATAATCATAATAGATTTTGACCGATTCATATTTGAATAGACTGACCGACTGAGTCACAGAACTCTTTCGGTTATAATTTTCCCTCTCTACAGAACTGGAACTGAGTTCTTGTTACAGAAAAAGATGCGATGAATTGTCTCAATAAGTGGGATTATAACCGAAGTCAACGGTTGATTAGCAAGACAAATAGCACACGTGCGATAATTATTATATTGATAATTGAAACATGGACGGGATATCGGCGGTCGTTCTTGGTAATATTCGGGGGAAACCTCCGTGGCCCGTGTGAATGTGAAATTTCTTGCCCGCTTCATCATTCGACTAATCGGAGACGAGACAGCCTATTTACGTTGAATCAATTTAATTTAATTTAATTTAATTTAATTTATCTATTATCTATTATTATTATTACTTTAAGAGAAAATAAAGGTAATACCATTTGCAATCGAATTTTTATCCAATAAAAAATAATAAATGAGGGTAAAATTGTAAAATTGTTCTTTTTTTTTTTTGTCGCCAGCCACGGTATCCAAGCAGGCCCCACCAGCGGTAAGACGGCATCTTTCAGCCAACCATACTTGACTAATCCGTCGGTCGCCCCGGGTCGCACGCCTGGCAATGGCGGGTGAGGCTCCCAAAGGGGGTGTCTGCGTACGTGAGGTCTCGAACCTGAGACCTCCTTAAGCGGCACCGAGCTGCTTACCACTCGGCCCAACCCCCTTGGTGTAAAATTGTTCTTAACATCATAGTTCCAGCTAAAAATTATAACTGCTTTCCAATATCCTCTTTTGAATTATATTTTTTTATTTATTCACGATGTTAGATCTCATATTTACTAAATACGATTATAAGCAAAGCAGATTAATTGAAGTGGTGTTACGCTTCTTCTTCCCTTAAGTAATGTCACATGTTCGAATATTGTAAATAGACAGAATTCACCTTTGGAGAGTTTTTTACTTCTTAGTGAGCCCTCCCGGCTTAAACTGGATTAGTCGGTGCCCGTTTGACTTCTGAATATCAGTAGTTCATACCGAAAATATGAGAATAATCCTGAGTTTGTAATCGAAAATATAAGATTGATCTTGAATTTACATGAGAATTGCATATCACAACATGATAATTTAGGCTTTTTAGTATAAACAGACTCGGTCTCTTATAAGTCTCATCAACAGTAACATAATATAAGAGCGCGTGACTACGGTAATTTTTAACATAAAACTGAACCATCTCCTGTAACTGTGTACTTCATCAACAGTCCTCTCACACGTCACAAAGCACAATTCAACACACGATATCTTTTATAAAATTTATTTAATATTGTCAAAATAATACTATATTTACAAGATTATATAAAATATTATTAAAAATAAATAATATAAATTTATGATCGACTATATAATTGACAATTTCATATAGTGTTTACTTATGTTTGGCCATGGCCTGCTGTGGACAATCAAATTTGTTTTTTTTTTTTGCCACTCCAAATAATCAGAATTATGAACAAAAAATACATTCGATAATCATAATTGAATAAGTACGGCCATCCTCTGCATCAGAATTGACCAATTGATCCGTCAAAATTCTAATTACATCTTATATTTCGTATATTATATACATATATATATTAAATTAAATATATTTGTTAATCGAGCTTAAACTCCATGTCCGTGAACAGACAAAGGGCCCGACTTGTAAGAAAAAGCCGATCCCTTTTCTCTCTCTCCCCCCCTCTTTTCTCCATGTCTCCCTTCGTCTCCCTCTCACATAAGTTCCGTCTGTGGGGTGGGTGCATTATGCCTGTTTGCACGCCAAAAAATTTGGCAAAGAGCTACAGGAACCTCTGATCCTCAGCAAATGCTCCAGCTCATTTGTTCCACCCGTCCTGCATCATCCTCTGTCCCTCAGAATCTCATGGGTAGATGATCATTTCACCGGATCTCATCCCTTTGGGAGGATAAGATATAAACGGAAGCAAGGGAGAAAGGAAAAGGAGCATCATTGCCTGAGCTTTGGGGAAGAGGGACCGGAGGATGAATGGTCTCTCACATCACGAGCCGGACTACGCTGAGTTTGTAGAAGTTGATCCCACTGGAAGATACGGCAGAGTACTTGCTCTTCTCTCATTTTCAGCTTTTATTTTTCTTTTTCTTTTTTTGGGGAAAAAATTGATTCATTGAGTCTTACTGTTTGCAGTACAATGAGATCCTCGGTAAAGGAGCTTCAAAGATAGTGTATGGCTTCCATCTGACACCTTCGCAATTGGGAATTTCTTTCAAAGCTCGAGCCTTTTTGGGATCTTTTCTGTAAATTTAGCAATTTTCGAACTTCACTTTGAGAATCTGCAAATGGGTGAGCGGTGGATTTGTTCCTTGTTGACTGATTCGTGTGGTCGCTTGGTTGGTTGATTGATTGGTTCAGGTATAGAGCATTTGATGAGTATGAAGGGATTGAAGTTGCTTGGAACCAAGTCAAGCTCTACGATTTCCTTCAGAGCCCTCAGGATCTCGAGAGGCTTTCCTGTGAAATCCATCTCCTGAAGACGCTCAAGCACAAGAACATCATGAAGTTCTACGCTTCTTGGGTTGACACAGCCAACGGGAACATCAACTTTGTCACTGAGATGTTCACCTCTGGGACTTTGAGGCAGTAAGTATTAAATCAAGTGTTTGTCAGCTTTCAATAATTTCTTTCTCATGTCATTTTCCTGTTCTTTTAACGGGCATTTGGTGTTCTTTTTTTCCCCTCCCATTTCTGAGAGACACTCACATACTGTGTAATTTGGTTGCACAGGTATAGGCTAAAGCACAGGAGAGTGAACATTAGAGCAGTGAAGCACTGGTGTAGGCAGATCTTGAGAGGGCTTCTCTATCTCCATAGCCATGACCCACCTGTGATCCATAGAGACCTCAAGTGTGACAACATCTTCATCAATGGAAACCAGGGAGAGGTCAAGATCGGCGATCTTGGCCTTGCTGCTGTCCTCCGGAAATCCCATGCTGCTCACTGTGTAGGTATGTGAAAATCATCTCTTTGCATCTCCTAATAATTTACCATTAATTGGGATGAGTGTAAGTTGGGTCCCTTGCGGGAGAATTTGTGGAAATAGTTCATGGGAGAATGTCAGTTTGATGAGTAAGGATGTATCTTCTGGTCCAGGGACGCCGGAGTTTATGGCTCCTGAAGTCTACGAGGAGGCGTACAATGAACTGGTTGATATATATTCCTTTGGGATGTGCGTTCTGGAAATGGTCACTTTCGAATATCCATATAGTGAATGCACTCATCCTGTCCAGATCTATAAGAAAGTCATATCTGTAAGAACCTTTCGGTCTCTTTTTCTAAAAGAAAATGACACTGAAAATCCTATATATTTGTCGGTTCTTGCAAGTGAGTTCTCAATGGTTCAACGTATTAAATTAAGTCCTATATGTTTTTCACGTTACAACTCCGAATCATTTCCATCACTTACTGTTATTTTAAACTGACGTATAGGATTTAGTTGCAAGAATCGACAAACATCTAGGGATCGTGTCTTTTATCTCGTTTTTTAAAAGTTGTAAAAGATTTTTTGTTGAAGAAACAGGAGATTCCTTTTAACGCTTGATCTTTTGCATCTCTCTCAGGGGAAAAAGCCTGATGCTTTGTACAAAGTGAAGGACCCAGGAGTCCGGGAATTCGTGGAGAAATGCCTGGCAACAGTGTCTTCGAGGCTCTCTGCTAGGGAGCTCCTAGAAGACCCTTTTCTCCAAATGGATGACTCAGAGTCAGACTTGAGATCGATGGACTATACTAGGGAAGTTGATGACCTTGGTCCCATTGTGAAGGAACCATATCTTCATCATAGCGACAGCCTATATGGTAATGATAACGGGTATGCTAATGGATATGGCTACTTATCGCAGAATGAGTGGGGTTATCCGGTAGTGGAGTTTGAACCCAGTGGGATCGAACTTTTTGAGCATCATGATGATGAACATGATGACGAGCAGTTTGCAAGTGTTGACATTTCCATTAAAGGGAAGAGAAGAGAAGATGGAAGTGTGCACTTGAGACTCAGAATTGCTGATAAAGAAGGTTGGAAATCTAGCTCATGCTTCCAAGAACCAAACTTTCAGAAAACTGAGAACTTTTCATGCTTTTACTAAACGGAGCAGATGGGATAAAATGTGAATTGCTGGATAGAGGAACTATATGTCATTTCCATTTAGAAATGAGAAAAGCGAAATCATCCTTACTTTTCATTACCTGAAGAACCCACATTGAATCCTTGTCTTTTGGTGATTCCCTTAATCGATCTGATGAAAATTGATTTCCTGGGAAGTTTGATTCTTACTGGCCAACTGAGTGTAAATTGTGTGGTTTCATGCAGGCCGCATTCGGAACATATATTTCTCCTTCGATATTGATACCGATACAGCACATAGTGTTGCCACCGAGATGGTAGCTGAACTGGACATGAATGACCAAGATGTGACCAAGATAGCAGATATGATCGATGATAAGCTATCTTCACTGGTGCCCGAGTGGCGGCCTGACCCTAGGATTGAGGAGGTGCCCCGAATTGCAAACGTGGGCTTCTGCCAGAACTGTGTGTCCAATCACACATCCACTGGCTCACTCATGGAATTCTTGTCCCACAACCTCGGATCGAACAACTTGCACTTTCAATGCCTGGGATGTGCTTCAATGCACGGTCGGTTTGAGGAGATCACTTTCCAAATTGAGGGGTCCAATCATCAAGGTTCTGAGACCAAAGAGGTACCTGATGGTCTGAGGGGCCGGTTGGACTATCAAGAAATCTGGGATCAGCACGAGAGTCGTGAACTTAGCTCTGTCGGGTCTGATCTCTGCTGTACTCACACAGATGAAGAGTGCGAAAATTTAGACGAGCCAGTGCTACCACCTACAACAAGAGCAGATTCAAAGTTGGAGAAGGAAGTTTAGTCATTACCAAGAGATCGTTCGAATATATGGATAACAGGATCAGGCTCATCTTGGGAGGGGGTTTGTGTGGTGGGTTTTCCTCTTTCTCAGAGTTTCCTGCCGGCAAGACCACAACCGAGCAGCCCTTCCAGTTATCCAGAGGAGGACTTGTCTTTAGTGGCAGCCCCGATTCGGGAGCCCAAAGGGGACTGAGAACGCAAGGTGTTGAACGGGGAGGGTATCCTGAGAGCAAGTAAAGAAATGTCCAATGATGAGGGGTTCCTACATCGGCCAGGCCAGATTGTTGCTTCCACACTTTCCAGAAGACAGTACTGTCGGTCCTTTCCGTATATAAATTTTGTAATAAACACCATTCTTTTGTAAGATGCTATAAGGTTATCAGATCGAGTTGTGTACAGTGAACCTCTACACGGGGATGTGGATGCAAGAGTCCACTGGCTATAGTACCACCACCGTGAGCAGGAAATAAAAGAGAGTCTATTTCTGCAGAACTTTCACACTCTATCGCCGGGAAAGAAAAGTTGATGCTCAAATCAAATTGTCAATAGTCTCCTTATTTGATGTGTGAACGTGATTTTTTTTTTTTTGGTCGTCAGCCACGGTATCCAAGCAGGCTCCACCAGCGGTGAGATGACATCTTTCAGCCAACCATACTTGACTAATCCGTTGGTCGCCCCGGGTCGCACGCCTGGCAATGGCGGGTGAGGCTCCCAAGAGGGGTGTCTGCGTACGTGAGGTCTCGAACCTGAGACCTCCTTAAGCGGCACCGAGCTGCTTACCACTCGGCCCAACCCCTCTTGATTGTGTGAACATGATTGATCTACCCCTGCAAGAGCCGGTGCAGCAAAATCTGGTCTGCTAAGTTCTTGGCCTTTATCTAGTTCTAAATGCTGGTGATGGTTGCCGCCATGAGAGGTTCAAGTGGGTATCTTTTGATGGCTTAAGATTGAATCAAGAAAGAGATCTTGAGACCAGCAAAAGAAAATGGTTTCAGCAGTTCTTAACTCACTTTCAAATAGTTTGGTGAGTTCACAACCAAAAGTTGTATTAACACATTTATTAGAATTGTGTTTTTTTTTTGAATATGAAGTTAGAGAATATCAATATTATCCTTTTTGGCAATGTTGTGCTGATACGGCGATACTATACTAATTGTTCAGTTTGTTTGATTTGTTTGTAATATAAATCCAAATATGGTACATCAGGACAGTAAGAGTAATTGCCATTGCTCTACACTTTTAACTATGGATAAAAATGTTGTATTTTACTTACCAAGAATTGCTTACTAAGAACAGAGAAAGGATCAACATACATTGATTGAGATTATTCGATATCTCTTTTCCTTAAATAAGGTCTCGGATTTGAATCTTTTGGATGAAAAAAATTCACGATTGGGAGAGTTCTATCCTTAGTCGGTCGACTCGGCTTAGAACTGAATTAATCGGGTTCGTCGGATTCCTGTGTATCATATGACATGGACCCAAAAAGAACACTGAGATCTTGAGGGGGAGGGGTGACTGGGGTGGGACCATCAACCCATCATACTCCAACCATTTCCAAGCTAATCTTCACTGGCCTTCCACATGGACTAGCAATGAACCTGATGTGGATGGTCCTACTTCCAATGACCACCACCTTATTATTAATTCGGTTCTTAAATTTTTATATTTATCAACAATTTAATCCAATATTTTCTATTCCATTGGTCGATACAGTCCTAATGTCAACTGTACCAATGGACCATAACAGAATTCGTACATAAGATCCCAAGTGGATAGATATTGTGTTGCCCTGAAGTTGTGTAAAATGATGTAATTTGCTTATTTCCTTTCAACATGGTGTGGTCTTTGAGTCCTGATCCTCAAATTCCATCACTTTTCGCATTTTTAGAACATTAATAAACGACCTGTATCCATAGGGGACTCTACCGTTGAGTCGTGTTCATTTCAATTGACTGAATCATAAATGTAGGACTGGATCGAAGGTTAAAAGAATTGATAACTGAATCGGTGGTGATGGCAGCGTATAAATTAAAGAATTATTTTGACAGTTTTCTTAAATTTACAAAATGTTAGGTGGATCCCTTTCTAGGAGTGGACCTGCACTGCACCCTTGATGGGTCGACCTGTGCAAGGTGAGTCAAGACATGGATAGATTTGAATTATATAAAATTAACGAACACTATTTAAAACTGGGTATAAATTCACGTATTTATAAAATTATAGTAAAAGAAAATTTAAAAAATTATAAATACATATAAATCAAATCAAATAAGAGTTAGTTCTTAACTGTATTGTAATAAAACCATGCGAGTCAGTCAGAAGATAGGACCTTGTGCAAGTTGGGTTAGCCTCGTCGCATATCGAGTTGGCGCGAGTCGAGTCAAAATTATCATCCTGATCCATTCCTACCATTGAATGGAAAATGAAAATCACAGTTTGCTACCCATCCCAATACTTGGGAGGGATGCTGAACGATTCCAAGAATGGAAACCATTCAACTCGCTTCTCCGTTTATAAGCCAAAGTCTCCTGGCAAAAAAAAAAAAAAACAGAGAGAAAGAAAGAGAGAAATCTATGCGTCAGGGACGATGATGTAAGACCTGTACCAAATTTGTACTTCAAGCGCACACGCTTCGTACCAAGAGATTCTGAGTGGGGGATTTTGCCCGGTGGATAGACCACCAATTTTTTTGATCAGTGAAGGAGTTATATATTAACCTGGGTCAATAGAAAGCCCCCAAAAATACAAATCATTGTTTGAGTTGTTGAAACCAGCTTTACATAGAGAGTGAGCCAAACTATTTACAGACCTTGATATCCAATAGACATTATATGAATCAAAAACAGTCTTAAGCTTAGTTAAATCAAAAATCAGATTCTTAATCTCCCACGGTGGACCAATCTTTCCTTCAACGGAATGAACCACCAGTTGAGCATCAGATAACAGAATGATCTTCTTCCAATTCTTCACAGTGGCCACTTTGGTTGCCAAAAGGAGGGCAAATGCTTCAGCCTGTGTAGAGGACGATAACAGCAGCTTTTGATTCCAGGAAGCCAACCATTTGTCACCCCGAAATGCCACTCCAGCCACCGCAGCGCCCCTAATTGACCATGCTGAATGTCCTCTCGCCATAGAAGGCACAGACCTCCTGATCTTTGGATTGCATCCACTGAATAAACTTCCTTGTATTTACATATCCTGGCCACTCTAATACATCTTGTCAGGTTAGTTTTGGTTTCAGACAAAAAAACTAAGCTTGGTTTGTGATTCTGGAGGAGCCGTCTTAAAGCTCGAACTGTCGGGGCACCTCCCAATCCCCGACAGTTCCAAGCTAGACAACTCATGGTGACTGGGGGGGCATGCTGAGGCCCGCCTCCTCGGCCATTTTAGTCTGTGAGAATTCAGATGAAACCCCCTCAGGTGGAATATCAGTGTATTGCAACTCAGTGGTGTAGAGACTTTTCTTTGTTTTTCCACCAGCTTGTTCGCTTACAGATTCGAGCTTCCTTTTTTTGGTGAATAAGGTTGTGGCAGTGTGATCATCAGATTGTGAGGGGTCAAACTGCTCCACATCGGTAAGAGAGATTTTTTGACCTTGGAAAGAAAAAGGAGTGGCTTTGACTGGAGTTTCAGATATATCAGCCCAGCTCAAAGTTCTACCACCACTTCCTGATAGAGTGAGGGAAGTCTGGTATTTGGTAGCAGTATCCATTGAGAGTCCGGCAGTTGATTTCCTGAGAGATTTGGAGAGGGGGGTTGAGGATTTTGCGGAATGTTTCTCGGGAGAGAAGCTTCTCCTTTATGTTCAAACTTTAACCAAGAGCCAAATTTCGGAGGGACTTGCTGTTCAGCTAGTTGACAGAAACTTGAATCATGACCGATTTTTCCACAAAGATTGCAGAAAATTCCTAATTTTTCATATCTGAAACTGATCCAAATCATGCCGTCCTTCTTTTGACGCAGAAAACACCCTGGGAGTAAGGGATTGTTGATATTGAAACTGATTAGGACCCTGGGGGTCTGAAAGAAAGCTGGTAAGGGATCATTCTTTGTGTCGATCTCAAGGACCTCACCAATTTTGGATGCCACTATATGGATGTTTTTGGAATTGACTACTTCAGGAGGCAGACCAAATATACGAACCCAGATCAGCAAAGAACTGAAATTAAGACTCTCGATGGGTTTACCAGGAGCAAGTTTTTCAAACAGAAGATGGCACCCTCGAACTGACCATGCCCCGCCTCGCAAAACCCTTTGCATGTCGGATGAATCATCAAACATACATACGAATAAATCTTTCAGCTGAGTGGAAGGGCGGATAAGGAAGGATTTTTTCGTTACCCAAATTCTGGTAAGGTGAGCGATGACAGTATTATGACTCGGAGATTTTGCGCCCCAAATCTTGAAGACCAAAGCTTGCGAGAGGGCTTCGATGGTTCCTTCCTCCTGGAGGGGAAGGTCGATGATGTCCGCGTCCTCCACGACTGGTATATGCATGTCGTGTTCAGCAACTGGCAGAGGATTTGGACTTTCTGTATTCATCGATGATTTCGGAAGGGGATGGATGGTGATAAGACGAAAGGATGAACTCTCGAGAATAAGATGAGGGGTTCTGGGAATTTTGAAAAAAAGTGATAATATTGAAGCTTCCTGAAGAAGCCAAGAGTACTGTAATTGAATTGCATTTAATACCCGGATTTTCTTCAGCGAAAATCTTACGGACTTTGAATCGCCCCATAAAGAGGCACTGTTTCCCCTCCTCTGAGAGACTGAAATGATAGAGAGAGGTGAGAGTATTTGTTTTAGAGAGAGAGTCTCCATTGTACAAAGGCAGGCTTTTTTGGTTAAATTTGTAGTTTCTCGAATGGATAGACCACCAATTAAAATGTCATTATCACCCTCGGAAGGGCCTGTTAATTTTAATATTGGAGGCTTGTGAATTGGACATTTTACTGGGTTTAGAAGTAAGCTAGCTGGAAGAACTTTTTTAGATTAGAAACTTTTACAAGTGTTACTTTTGGAAGTAGACTCGAGCACGATAATCGAGATGAAAGCAAGCAAAGGGTTTGCTCAACTCTATCTCCACAGTATATTATAATGAGTACCGATACTGTTTCAATCGAACTTGGAACTTGGAACATGGATAAGGATAGATCAAGAAATTTTACAAAGGAGTTGAATTCAATGAAAAACGAAAGGATGAATTTCATGGGCGAAAATAAATAATTAAATAAAAAATATATAAAAATAATAAAATTTGTATAAAAATTCAAAAATTCTCATATATAAGATCACTCATGCCCTATGTAAAGGTGAATCTCATTTGGATATAAATGTATCACTTTTTTTTAAGCATTTCTTATATGGTGTTTAAAAATTTACGAGCCCTACAGATCTGAGCGATTTTATTTATAAATTTTCTCTATTCGTAAAATTTATTTTTAATAAAATCGAACTATCCGGGCAAAATCATATTACGCCACATGGATGTATTTGAGTTGACTGGGTGCAGAGCGACAACTGGGGCAGGCACTCCACCAATCGCAGCCATAGTGAGAAAAGTGGAAAAATAATTAAAGAAGCTTGCTGACGTTGCCGGAGATAAGATTATGACTGATCTTAATGTCTTCGACATCTGCAAGTTGTTTGAGCTTTAAGTTAAACTAGGAAGAGGACCGCGCTTTTCAGCATGTCAGACCATGCCCAGTAAGGATTGAAGTGAGGAGTTGTGGGTTCGGCAACTTCACGATCATATAGGATTAAAAGAGACCGTAGTCGAGATTTAAGAGGAGAAATTAAAAGAATTAGGAACTGGACTGATACGATGAATAGAAGGATTAGAGGATGAAAATATGATATGAAAGATTAGTATTATAGAGGGGTGTTTCGCTCCAAAAAGGAAAGATTGAAAGATTGTAGGGGTTGAAGGAGAAAGAAAGAGATCCTTTTTGAGTTTTAACGTCACTTATGACAAAATTTGGTGGGGGTTAAAAATATAATTACAATTTCATTTTAATGAAGAATGCAAAGTAAAAAAAAAAAAAAAAGAGCAGAACGATAAAAATGATGAGGGTAAAAAATGTAATTATACTTTTATTTTAATGAAGAATGAAAAGTTAAATGAAATAATGGTTGGAAATGAATGAGGCATGGTAAAAAAGAATAGCAGAATTGCAAAAGTAAAAAAAAAAAAAAAAAGAAGCAAGCGGAAACTGAACAACAAAGAACAAACCATTGAGCCAACAGTTCATTTGATGTCATTATTCAATCAGACTATATATACATATATATATATATATATATATATATTAAATTAAAAATGGGACACGTGTCAGATGCAACTTGAAGTGCACCAGCTTTAATATATAGTATAGATACAGATTGGAAGAATTTATTATCAATCCATTAAAAAGAAATATTTTCGGATTTTCCCACGTGGACAAGAAGTTTCTTGCGCAGCTCTATCTTCTTCAATCATCCCAAAAAGAAAGGGTGAAAAAGGAGATCCAACGATTGCTTGAAGTGGAGGACTTTGGTTGGATTATCGCTAAATTACCAGAAATATTAATATTATAGAAAAAATTCGATCGACTATCGTATTTCCTTTTGTTAATATGAAATGCAATATCGTCATATTTGGAACAAAAACACAAATTGATCAACAAATTTTGTAAGTACAGATAAATGGTTGTAAGGTTAGTTGTAAAACTGATATGATCTGATAATGTCACGTGTTTTAGGTACAGAGACTTCACCAACCATACCATAAAGTTTTGACTCATTTAATCTCGTATTATACAGTGAACTCGACAATCCAAATGTTGTAATCCGTGTTGCAAAGTGTACAATAAAATTAGATTACTCTGCACTTTACATGGAACCAGATATCCCCTTGATTATTGATAAATCTGTTCTTCCATGACCGTGAACACCCCGTAAATTTATGATTTTAAGTCGTCATTATTTAGGAAGGGTAAGCACTGTTTTACAACCTTATAGGCTTTATTTTCAATTATATTTTTAATGATATATGCATTATTTTTAAAGTAAAAGAAACACAGAACCACTTTAACTGAAAAATAACGTCATCCCCTGCGTATCAATTGAGCTGACATTATCGTGCGATCTGTGGTCACAAAAGGACAGCTGCGGCACTCAATTGATCGTGCTCGTCGGGAGAAAGCAAAAGGAAAGTGGAAAACTAATCGGAGAAGTTTGCCCAAGTTGCTGGCAAAAAGATTAGGACTGGACTGGTGTTAATGTCATTTTCATCTGTTAGGTGGGAAGCTTTAAATTGCAAGAATTTATGACCAATCGATCACAAGCAAATAACAAAAAGAATTTTGATATATAAGGGTAATTATGTATTTTCACATACACGCTTAGTCTTTCAGGTGGATATCGTATATGCTCAATCTCTTATAAGTGCTATGAAAATCCTACATGACATCAGAGCGGATTATCGTCTGGGCCCACATGCACCTCGCAAGGCTCGAGTTTTGAGCTCATGATCTAGAAGGTTGGGACCACAAGAATACCCAACTTGAGATTAGTTAATAGCCCGAGAGCAGAAGATAATATCCGTCTCGCAGCCAGTTGTCTGCCCCTCGCCCGAGTACGAAAGCAAGATATCGAGTTCGAGGTCAATTATTGGGGGCGGATATTGAGGAAATAAATTTATTATTGAATAATAATGAAAAAGAATCAAGCTCTTAGACTTTTAGTTAGATATGAATTCACCTCTTATGAGACCAGTGGAGATTTTACATCCCTCGTGAATAAGAAATTGAATATACGATCGGGTATCCTTATGTACAATCGCATGTTTCGAAAGTGAATAAAATCACACTTCCAATAATATCTTGGACTGTTATCAGATCCTGTATTCGAGAATCTTTTGAATCGGTATGATAATTTCAGTGTGCAAACCGCTAATACGAATGAGCTGTATGTAGCGGATTTGTTATCGGATTTGAGATTTAACGCGCTGTCACGACCATCGACTGTCGTATTCCGTTCCCATAATCAAACTTTTGAGAGTGACCTGGCTCGGGACAACCGAGCTTGAATTATTGAAAGGAAAACTGGACCTTGCCTTCGTTATCTTTTCAACCAAGTGATCAAAGAACCTCTGGCTTTCACGGCTTTGCAGGAGATATGGATAAGCACCAATGGATGGCAAATTAAAGTCAGTGGGAGGCGGAGTCAACTGAAAGGATTGAGAAAGTTGACATGAAAGAGTGATGACGAGAAAAGGCTACTCGGCATGGGAAAATAAAAGAAAGATAACGAGAGAAAACCGTATAGAAAATTTTCAGATCAGGAGAGACAGAGCTTGGTATAATTAGTATTATGATATGACATGAAAAAAATTGAATTTGATCTTACCTGTGAGACTTTTCTTACCCCTTTTACCCTTTCTTTTACCACTTCTGAAATTTCCGATTCCTGGACAGTCAAGATGCAGGAAAGGTGATAATAAGTGATTAGATTTATGTGCATCATCTATACATTAAAAAAAAGGGGTGGTGTGTGCTGCTTTCCATCTAATGATAGAGGAGAAAGCCTCGTCTGTTTCGGCGTTATCTTATAGTATTGCTTGCACTGTGATGTCAATCAAATTAGGTTTAATTAATTGTAGGATCACTTTTTTATTCTTAACATTTTATAAAAGTTATTAAAAATCAGTAAATTTTATTAATTAGCATCAATAATAAATAATATCGCGCGATGACACTGACACGGACAAGTCTTGCTCATGTAGGGAGGAATTCTGTAATACTCAAAATTGTAAGGACGTTAATATAATATAATACGTATGGAAATTCAACTTTATGGACCACCCACTTGTCCCTACCCATAATTCAAAGGGCATATCTCATGAAAGTCAAATCTAATATGCAAAAAAACTTCCCTATTCAAAGCATGACATTATGATCTACTCATTCCCACTTTACCGAATTCCCCCTTCTAGAAACGTTCGATCGCCAGTGGACTTTAATTTTCAATTGCCGACCTCGGATCGCTCCAGAAAATTTGCTCGGGAGTCGAAACTTTATAAAAGGTTAGCATGAAAAATTTGAAAATAAAATATAATAATTCAATAAAAATAGATAAATATATATATGATTGTTTAAGGATTTTTCCGAGTTAAGGTGTGATCCGAAAGTCCATAATATGCAAAAATTTACTATATGTTGATAGTGTCGAGTCTGATGGGCCGATGAGATCTCGGATCGTCTAGACAAGGGTAAGGCAGCGCTTGTTTCTCGAGAACTCGAAGATTGATCGATTAGTCCTTGTCCAAGGTTGAGTCGTTCCGGAGCTCCCAGAGGCTAGAGTGCAGGATCAGGTCGTCGCACCACGGTGTATTTGGCAAATTATGACGGAGCCCGGTCGATCTCATAGGACATCAGTGGAACAGGCAAATGTGGTGCTTGGTCCTGATATCCCCGGGCAAGGCACGCTTGAAAATATTCTACATGAGTTGGACTAAAACCTTGAATGAGTCTCTCCAAACTAGGCCCGGCCCGATAACCCTGTGTCTATGCCGTCTCTTATCGTGCCAACTTGTTATCGTGCCGGGCCACTCTACTATCAGGCTGTGCCAGCCTGATAGCCCATTTAAGCTTAAAGAAAACAAAGAAAACTCCATTCAATGTGAAAGGAAAAAAAAAAAAAAAAAAAGGCCTTGATCTCCCCTTCCCTCATTTTCAGGCCTCCACCTTATCCTACTCTCTTTGCAATGATTATTTTTTTATCTTTAGCCTTCATCGATAAAAAAAATCTTTAGCTTTCAATGATTAGCTAAAACTTGTAATAGAAGATTCATGCTACCTGGCCATGCCGAGTGGCCCGATTAAAAATTCGTGTCATGCTCAGGCTGACATTTATCGTGCCACGATCTTATCGTGCTGTGCTGGCCCAGCCTGTAAGACCAGGCCGGCACGAACTGCCTCTCCTACTCCAAACCCAAACCTAAAGAGAGGTGAAGGCTTCGGGTGGCACCTCGAGATGGTGACAAAGTCAGCTGATAATGGAATATGATTAATCTAGTTAACACACGTAAATAATACAAAAATAAAAGAGCAAGCTGATACAAATAAATTCCAACTTTAACTCCCGCAAATCAGACTTTACAAGCCCTACATCCTCCTTTTTTCCTACCCTCTTAGAGATATGTGGATCTCGTGTACACAAAAAAAAAAAAGAAAAAAAATGATTTTTACGCGATTTTGAGTCAAAATGTACGGATGTGGCTTCAGACAAATAGAACCATGGGCCGGATTCTGCTTATATAGACCCAACTTCCAAACAGCAGTTTTTTTTTTTTTTTTAAAGATCCAACACCAGTAAGATTGAACCTATCTTATTGGACAGGTTCTGGACGGATCCGGATAAAATTCGAGTAAGATCCATGTGCAAAATCAAGAAACAATCGGAGCCAATTTCGATTCTGATTTCGAGACACGAGATAACTACAACTGGAGTACTAAGGCCTACTGTAAAGAAAATTGATTTATGTAGTTAACTTCAGTCGTGCGCGTAACTTCCTAGTTTAAACTCCTTTTCAGGAGCGGTTTTACACGTTTGTGTTCCTCATTTGATATTTGAAATGTTCATGATATCGTAATAACTTTGAAAGTTAATAATAAAAAGTAATCAAATAAAAATATTAAAATATGAGAAAATAAACAAATGAATGAATAAAAAGTATGAGTAATCATCTGGAATTGATTGCTTAATAGTAGTCAAGTTTGAGAGGAAAATAATAAATAGATTCTATAAAGTATTCGAAACTTGTAGTATATTATAAATTTTGAGTAGGATCTAATTTTCAAAATTATCAGGGTGGGGCCTGAATTCAAAATTTAGAGACACGTCTTATACATGTTTGAATCCAAGTACCTTAAAAAATACAGAGTATCCGAACCCGATCGGTCCCGATAGTTTGTGTATTTCTCGTGGGTTTTTTTTTTTTTTTTTTTTGGTCGCCAGCCACGGTATCCAAGCAGGCCCCACCAGCGGTGAGATGGCATCTTTCAGCCAACCATACTTGACTAATCCGTTGGTCGCCCCGGGTCGCACGCCTGGCAATGGCGGGTGAGGCTCCCAAGAGGGATGTCTGCGTACGTGAGGTCTCGAACCCGAGACCTCCTTAAGCGGCACCGAGCTGCTTACCACTCGGCCCAACCCCTCTTGGTATTTCTCGTGGGTTTCGATCTTCAAAATGATAGGAAATACAAGAATCGTACTGAAGTGTAGTCAATTCAGGCCCAATGCAGGCCCACTATGGGGATGAAAACCCTAATCATATAAATATGCTCTGGGGTTTTTCTTGTGGAGGTCACCCGGATCGTCTTCTTCTCAAAGCTGCTCCCTGCGCCTCGCGATCAACCAATTGGCGGCTGATCTCAGGAACAGAGAAAGAGACGAGAATTATGGCGGACAAGGCGGTGACTATCCGGACCAGGAAGTTCATGACCAACAGACTCCTCTCCAGGAAGCAATTCGTCAGTCCCTCTCTCTTTTTCTCTGCTCAATGTTTTATCCAATCTTATCTCTACCTCTGTCCTTGTGATTTTCTGCCTGTAGATTATCGAATGGGGGCATGCCAGTCAGATCATTAGTTGACATGCAGTATTGAGGGATACTTTGATAATGAAGCATTTATGGGATACTTGATAATGTGAATGACCGTAACAGTGAATGTCCTTAGACAAAGTTTCTTTATTGGTATTAATTGTGGTAGATCAAGAGAAAACGTGGTAATGGGCATGCGGATTTGGAATGAGGAAGATGGTAAAGTTGGGGCCTTTATTTTCTGTACCCAGCTCAGGCTGATGAGGAAACCACGCCGAAAGTTGGAGATATTATACGAGGTTGAGATTGAGATGTCACCTTGGTCTTAGGGAATTGGCATATTTCTGTATAGGTTTCTCGGGTTTTTGTTGAATATGAGTGCTGGAGGATTTAGCAAGAGGATATTCTGTAATGAGATAATCCATTTTTCCGCTTCAGCCGAACAGTGGCACTGCTATTGTTCAATGTGGGTTATCTGTTGTACGGAGTTTATGTTTATCGGTTCCTTTACTGAGTTATGATGGTGACTTGAATTAGAATTTACTCAGAGCAGCATTTTGCAGCTGTTATTTTCTAACTATCTGTATATATTATGGCTGTATAGGTTATTGATGTCCTTCATCCCGGAAGACCCAATGTATCAAAGGTATGAATGGTTTCAAACTATTGGTCCGGTTAGCCGTATTCATATTCGAAACATCTGCCACTTTAAAGTTTAATGTTCTGGCTATCGCACTGCATAGGTAGAGCTTAATACCTTGGCTGTTAAATTGTATAGGCGGAGCTGAAGGAGAAGCTTGCTAGAATGTATGATGTGAAGGACCCGAACTCGATCTTTGTGTTCAAGTTCAGGACACATTTTGGAGGTGGGAAGTCCACTGGCTTCGGCTTGATCTACGATTCTGTTGAGACTGCCAAGAAATATGAGCCCAAGTACAGACTCATCAGGGTAAGCTTATAACTTTCCTCTTGCCCTGATGATGGACTTCTTTAATGTAAGCCATAAATTGATACTGGAAAAAATAGCGAAACGATCTTCCTCCGCGTCATTCTTGCTGAATTATGGACTCGAAATTTTAATATAGTTGGGCTTTTGATTTATTTGAATCATGCACATATTAGAAATACACTTCTTCTGTGGCAGAATGGGCTGGACACTAAGGTAGAGAAATCAAGGAAGCAAATGAAGGAAAGGAAGAACCGTGCCAAGAAAATCCGTGGAGTTAAGAAGGTAAGCATAATTAGCTGCTTTTAGATTTTAAAAACATTGCTTGCTTCCACTTATATATATGCTGAAAAGTTCTGGTCCATTTTGTGCAGACCAAGGCCGGTGATGCGGCTAAGGGCGGAAAGAAGAAGTGAGCATGTAGGCTTGTCGATCTCAGGCAGCAACTGAGAATGTCGGTTACTTTATTTCCTCGCACCTGGTAGTTTAGAGGTGGAACTTTTGTGTTTCTATTGTTGCACCACGATTTGCAATGTTACATTGACCATTTTTGACTAATCTGATTGCAAGAAGGCAGATATGTCAGCTCAGTTGAAGTTGCTACTGATTGTGTGTGGTTTGGCGGTTGGTTATCTTAGCCTTCTTTTATTGGACCAAACCAGACCCTAAATAATACCCAGAACTGGCTTGCATATCCATTGTCGCATGAAAACAGTCATTTGCTCCGACTGATCCTACTTCTCAACACAGTAGGCATTTTCATGACCCTAGGGTTCTACCGGATCTGCCAACACGTATTTTGCATGATTCATGTGTCTTGTAAAATCAAACACTAAGTGTTGCAGTCAAATAGAGTGAGTGGGGAATGTGTCCAAGTGCAAAAAATCTTAGATGGTCTTGCTGCACAATGACATGAGAAAAAATCAATCAAAGTGCTTTGAGTAGTATTAATTATGGTATATACTTGAGTGATTAATACTAATTTGCTTGGTTGTCACATTTTGATTGGTAATTCTTTGCATCACGTGGTGAAATATGATCACCTAAGAATTTCTTATCCAACTAAGTGCGGTTAAATCCAACCTTTCATCTCCTGTGCTTGAAGTCATGTTCAGAAAGTGGCAGATCTTCAATTCAGTAGCATGATGATCTCCCTTGTTTTTCATGGTGGCTCCTGGCTGCTCTTTATCTGACTGATCTGGAATGCCCATGTTTTAAGGAAGTCAAGATTGACCACAGACAGATTGCCCTTAAACCCATGGAAGAAAACCAGACCCAGCCCCGGGAACACCCAGATTCCGTCAGGATGCAGGCAGCCATTCCAGCTGGGGGATTACAAGCTTTCTGAGGTGAATTCGGAGCCTTATCTTCGTGGCACAATGATTGGTATCATCAGTCTAGCAGAAGCCAGGCAAGCTTTTATGCTGTGGTTACATCTACATCTGCTGTCTCCTCCAGTGCACCATCCCTTCTTTCCACTACTTTAGCCCAAGACTTCACACACTCTTAACCGAGTTATAGCAGTCCTTCTCAAAACCCAACAAAAACAACTTAATCAAGCCGGATATTATTCTTCCAATTTCGGGAGGGAATAAACTACTATGAGACAGACCTTTTTCTTTTTTGTCCTTCATAAATTGGCCCAAACTCTTATAGGTGCAGAAGGATATCTTACAAACTATATATACATATATAGAAAAATAAAAAATTGCACATTAATAAAATGGAAAAAAATTATGAATAGCTGCTTATATTATAAGCCTTCACCCAAAAAAAAAAAATTCATTTAAGCCCGCGTAAGTTTAACATTATGCAAACACCAACAACCCTAAGCCCAATAGATTTCTTGGCAAAAAAAGCTAAATATTTCTAAAAGAAAATAATAAAGAACCAAAACCATAAAAATACTAGTCATTCAAATGATCATAAGTAGCAACTATTTTTTTGTCGGTATACACAGTTCGACATCTAAAATTCCGATGGACCCTGACTAATTCAGATTTAAACTTGGGTCGACCCACCAAGATAGTAAAACACTTCTAACATGAATTTTCTCCAAAGACATCGTAACAGTTCAGTTTGTCCTTCCGCCATCATACGAATGTTGTGATAACCTTAAACTTAAAATACGGTATCAGATTGCTCGTTCCAGATATTATTGCATTCTCATGCTATCGAAATTATTGCATTTCGCATGTGAGAGTGAATAGTAAATAGTAAATAATAAATTATATTATTATTTAATAAGATTAATCTTTTAAAATGAATTATTACGATAATTTTAAACCTTAGTTTCTTCATTCAGTGTGTCTTTTATGTAACAATATCGTGGTGATAGTGCTCTTACGTGGTTATACTCATCATTGAAAGTAAGGTTTTTTTTAAAGGATTTTTATGAAATCTTAGAAATTAAAAACGATCCCAGAAATGGTTCAATGCTACCGATTAATGCCGCCATATAGTAAGAACTATCATGCGATGGTACCGTTACATAAAAAGACTTTTACATATTCGATCGTTTTAAAATTAAAGACGATATGAGAAATGAGGTTTGATACAGTTAATACAGCTCAACACTTAGGACCGAGAGGTACTAGGTTCGATGCTCGCAAATAGGATTGCCCGTGCCATGTACTCTCCACTCCTTCCACTTTCCAGGCTTATTCGTCGCCTTCGTTAAAAAAAAAAAAAAAATTGAAGATGTCATCGCATTTGATTTCGATAGAATGAATGTGGACGCGAAGTTGGTGAAGTTCACAACCCGGTGAAGATACCCACCTTGCTGATGAAGGATAAATTTGAGAGAGGAAATAAACTAAGAAGAAGTCCGTGGCTTGCCTAACCCAAATCGAGTCTGCAGAGATGTTTGTATAATAAATTGATAAAGATTACAACAATATTCTAGGTATAATCCGGAATCAATAACAAATCAAGATCGATGGTAGATCGAGACTAGCAACAGAATCAAAATCAATAACAAACTAAACTCCTAAAAATATCTGCTAATGCTTGCGGGTTAAGATTAAGAAGCAGCTTCTACTATCACTATGCTTTAATTGTCGGTGCATCTTTTTTCTTAAATAAGTTTTTAGCGTTAAATTTTTTATCTGATTAATGTGGTCCAACAAATATAAAAAAAAAAATTCAACGTAATATGTTTTTTTTATAACCGAAGTATCCGAGCGTCTACCGGACCCGACTAACGGTGGTTGTGACGCCTCCTGCTCGGAGTACATGCAATAACCCGCAAACCATGTGTACTGGATAAGTCAAGTGAACCTGACCGGATCAAGGGGCCACCCACGAAGGAATGCTCCTCCCGGGGTTTGAACTTAGGACCTCTCCCAGTTCCCTACCAGTGGGCAAAAATTCAGCGTAATAAGTATAGTAGATTTAGCTCTCAAACCGTAAAAGAATTACTTGTATGCGTCGAACCACAGTATTTTCTTTTTACGTGCAGTGAAATACCATACAAAAGTCAAACTTTATTTTTTTAATAATAAATAGTTTATTCTCTCTACTTTATAAGCCTATAAATTCATATAAGTCGCTGCCCAGTTGAACTACTTTTCGTTGGTTAACTCTCCTCCTTTTGAATTAAAAAAAAAAATTGACTAAATTCGAAAGGAAGGAAAGTAGACGTGAAAACAGGCAAAGTTCACTGGGGAAGAGTGGTTCTTGGTGTCAGCAAACACTGGGCAAAATGTGCCAAATTGCATCAGCTGTTGAGCTGGCGTTTGTCCCCCGTCAGGAACAGTAAGTAAAATATTGCATGGTACTATTTCGAAATAATATTGTGATTTTTTATGTATAAAAAAAGTGGACAGGCGTGACGATCCGGTCATTTATGTTACGTAATATTGGGCATCTCGTATTCAACTGTCAATATATCAGATGAATAGAACAATTAGTATTAACACTGACTTCATCAACTTAGCACTACAAAGATTTGATGTATCAAAAGCCTTTTTTTAAGTAATATTATTCCGAGCGAGATTCGAGTGCGAGATTTCAATCTCAGTAAATAGCATGTGAGTGAGTTCTCCAACATTAGACCAGTGCCATTGTCGGTACAGTAACATTGTGATGGCTTACCAATAAACTCGTTTTAAACTCTAATTAGTGTAATTACGATAATAACCCGGATAATCTTCCCTCACATGTTTTCTCTGAGATGGGCGCAAGTGGTTTTCCACCTAAATTCTGGGGAAAAATTACACATAAGATGTCATATAAATTTGACCGAACTATCTATTTTCATATTAAATTGTTCACTCTTGTCTAAATCCACGTGTCTTGCACGATCCTTCATCAAGAGTTACATACTCAATAGAAATTCGAACTTTTCATCTCGTGCAATTTTACACGAATTTTACGTAGGCCTATAATTTAAACTGATTCTTAAACTGTTTTCCCCCTTCATTTAGCTTTTTTATATAATTTTTTTTTTTGGAAGAAGAAGAAAATGATCACAGGATCTTTCTAGACAGACTTGTTTTCAAGTGCTGTCAGTGTCGTTCCTTACAATTTACATTGGAAAAAAAGGACAAAAATCTTCCATTGGAGCAAAATTTACTATTCAGATAAAAAAAATTTATCATGAACTGATTGGATTTTTTTCCTTACTTTTATTTATGAGTTATGAGTTATTAGATTAAATTGTCAAGCAAAAGAGAGGGAGGGGAGAAAGCGAAGAATTTAAATAAAATGAGGCAAGGAGAGGAGAAATATTAAAAATGAAGAAATATGATAAGCCATAACCTTTATCAAGTTGAGTAATTACATAGATTAGTAACTCATTTATGAGTTAAAAGCAAATAAGGAAGTTAAAATCTCGATTTTTGACAAATTTTATCCAAATTAGAAATGAATAATAATAATAATAATAATAATAATAAATTCACAAAATATTAAATATGTTAACAATAAAAAATATTAGACATAGGCTCATACTACGCACGAAATTATCCATTATGTAATTAATTACAAATTCGTATTTTGATAGTTGAGTATTATTTTTTATAAATAATTAGCCTTAAAAGAGTATATAATAAGTAAATAAATAAAATGTACAATTAGAAATGAAAATCAAAGAGTACTTGTAACTTTATTTGGTAGTTATGGTATAAGAATGATTTTATCATCCAGATTTGTCTTTTTCTATTGTTTAAAAAATGTTTATTTTATAAATTTAAAACTGAGACCAACTAATCACGCTTCTCTCATTTAGTAACGAATGTATATACTCACGCATGGAATTGTTTATTGTATAGTCGATGATAAAATCTTAATTTTCATAATTGAGTGCTAATTTTTTACACATGATTAATATTTGATTAGAAATGAAAAATTAGAGAGTAATTATAATATTTTTCAATAATTGTGATTATATGAGTGATTTTACCAGTACATTCCCTATTTGTCTTTTTTATTGGTTAAAAATGTATTTATCATGGGTACTATAGGGAGTTCACAAGTGACATCAGCTAACTACCCCTCTTTCATACAATAATGGATATGAATTACTTAGATTTCATACCAGAATAGAAAAGAGTCACCTGCAGAAAGCAGTCTCAGATTCAAGAAAACCAGCCGCCCTGGAACATCTGAAAGAGAAGCTTCTCCCCCTCAGTGTTGATCTCTCTCTTGGACAAGGTAAAGTTGCCTCTCCTTTCTCATGGTCTGGATGCTGTTCTTCTCCTATTCTCTTCCTTCTTTTTTTTCTTTCCCCTACTTAAGTTTCAACTAAGAACTCTTTTCTTTCGAGGGAGGGGGGCTTGGTACAATCTGTACCGTCCTCGAATGGGACCAAGAAGACCTAGATTCGGTTCTTACTAAGAGAACTCCCCGGACCTAATCAAGAATCAATGACCAAATGCCATTCACCATCTTTATCGTTGATTCCACACTGCACATAAAAATGAATTTTAATCAACCCCAGATGAATCTGATAGATAGATCTGCCTGTTTGCCTTGCTTGAAACATGATGATAGATCACCTTTAAGGTTGTCGTTTGGAACATTCGTGTGCAGACATCATTCGATTCTCCTTTGCTCCTCGATACCGAAGCTACCAAAACCTGTAAACCGAAGGACGTCTTTCTTTCAGGTGGAGCAGTGAATAGAGAAGGATATGGTGGAAGAGAAGCCGTCGTTCATCGCCGAAGATGTCACAGAAGTAAGTTTCCCTGACTTACTGCCCTACTGCAGCCTTAATTCCTTTTTGGGTTTGCCCATCACAGTTACTACAATAAATGTCTCGACACGTTCCACGCTCGCAGCTGATCGGGAATACGCCGTTGGTGTACCTCAACCACGTGACCGATGGCTGTGTTGCCAAGATCGCGGCAAAGCTGGAGATGATGGAGCCTTGCTCTAGTGTCAAGGACAGGTACCAAAAGGCCGGGTTATGAACCTTTTGATCTTTATCGGTTTTCAATCGCCCGCCGGATCGTGTTCTCGATTCGGGAAGTGAAATGATGAGAATGCACTGCTGATCTTGGTTGCAGGATCGCGTACAGTATGATCTCTGATGCGGAGGAAAAGGGTCTCATTAAGCCCGGGGAGGTAAGATATTCAAACTAATTCTTGAAAAAAGACCTTATTAAGGGCTTGTTTGGACGGGGATTTGGAGGTGAGGTTTACCGGCTGACTGTCCTAACCAATTTTGTTATACTTCTAGCTTGAGGGGATATACAGGAATAGCAAATTTACGGACGGATATACCCCGCAAATTAGATTATACTATTTTCTTCAAGTATCCTTTGTCTTATTTATTATCCACCCAATAAACTAATATTCTGCATGAAATTTATCCTTAACTAAACTGTGGCTTCTTTGCTTGATTAATTGAATTTCAATCTTTTTTTGAATGAATGGCAAAGAGAAGTTGTCCCTCGAAAGATTCAAACTCCGATGGGAAATCCCTTGTACTTTGAAGTTATGTATTGATCATGTTTTCATAAATGTCACGTTGAAAAAAGATAAGATAGTTAAATGAACTTATACTGTAACTCTGACGAGTAAGCCACATGTACTTTGAAGTTGTACTTGTTCTCTGCTTGATTCTTTGAATTTTTTAAAGAAATGGCAAAGAAAATTAATCACTGGAGATATTCAAACTCTGATGAAAAACCTGAAATAAAATCAGCATCACCTCATTAATTATCTAAAATTTTCTAAAGTTATTTATCAAAAAAAAAAAAGGAGAAGAGAGAGGCGGAAGACTCTAGATATTTCCAGGAATTGATCAATCAATCAATGGTCAAAGCTAGAAGGTTCCAGTTTTGTCTAAGTCGGTGACTCCACCGACATACAAGCACTATAAATAGGTGATTAGGTTGTTTTAGGCGTATAAGCTTGAAGCAAGGAAGTAAGTGAGCCGAGTGTTGAGAGGGTGATTGGAGAGAGTGGCGTGAGAGTGTGTGTGAGGTGTCCAAGTGTCTGTGAGTCTTTGAGTGTATGTGAGAAAAATAATAGTGTGTTGTGTGGTGTCTTGTGGTCTTGTGTGAGTCTAAGTCTTGGCAAAATAAATCCAAGTAATGCTTGATGTAATTAATTTGATCAATAAAGTAATTACGATATTTTCTCACGTGCTAGTTCCGATCCTAGTAAAAGTGGTATCAGAGTTTCTGTCTGGGATTCAATACAAGTGGTACCGGAGCAGGTCGATCTTTTGGCCTATCTGAGCTACTGGTGATTTTGGAACCGTTGGTTAAGCTTCTTAGGTCGTGTGTAGTTTAGTACTACGGAGCTTGATTAAGGAATCAAGCTTGCTTGGTGTTGGTAAAAATTAGGTCGATCCACGATGACCGACCTATAGGTAGTTAGTGAAATTAAGAAGCTTAACAGTCAAATTTACAACACGTGATCGATGTACATGGAGTCGTACCTCCAAGGTCAAGCCTTGTGGGAGATAGTGAGTGGTAGTGAGTCAGTACCACAAGATCTCGCAGCTTTGAGAAAATGGAAGATTGGAGCTGGAAAGACTATGTTTGTCATCAAGACCATGATCGAGGAAGAGTTGCTGGAGCACGCCCGGCAGGCAAAGATGCCAAAGGAGGCGTGGGACACCTTAGCCACACTATTCTCGAGGAAGAACGATACAAGATTTCAGCTTCTCGAGAATGAGGTCCTCTCAGTCACATAGTGCGACCTGATCATCGGCCAGTACTTCACCAAGGTAAAGTCTCTCTCTCATGAAATTTCTACATTATATCCTTCTTTCAATATATCGGAGCTTAGGATTAGAAGAATAATAATTCAAGGACTAGGGCCGAAATATAGAAGTTTTATTGGTGCGGTACAAGGTTGGTCTACCCAACCTTCTCTTGTTGAGCTAGAGAATTTGCTGACTGACCAAGAAGTGTTTGCTAAACAAATATCGGAAGCATCATCCAAGAATGGTGAAGAAGCACTCTTCGCCAATACTGGCAAGGGTCAATACTAGAAGTATGCACCAGAGGATGAGGAAAGATGGTGGTAAAGATGGCCGGCAAGAGAGACAACAATCAGGGGGAGCGTAGAAGAAAGACAAGGAGGCCTAACCGTAGCAAAACAGAAGATTTGAAGTGAGGTGTTATAATTGTGGAAAGAAAGGTCATATAGCCAAAAATTGTTGGTGGAAAAAGAGAAAGACAAAGAGCAATGCGATGGTGCATGCGGAGAAGACGAGCGAGGATGAATGGGATGTCGAAGCCTCTTTTGCCATGGTGGAAGAGCTTCTAGATGTCAAGCAAGTTGAAGACAATTTGTAGGAGAATGGTAAGCAAATTGTCCAAGTATGTTCTACTCCAAATGTGATTTGAGAAGTAGAAAGTAAGGGGGATAATGTTGAGGATGAGGCAAGGCAGAGTCCATGGCATTCGGGAGTCCATTGCAGAGAAATGGATAATCAATCATTAGCAACAAGTCCACAGGCTCGGAGATCGGAAGCAAGCCAACAAGCAAGCTAGATCCCATGTATGCCAATGCCACATTAATCGAAGAAGGAGGCATCAAAGAGCCGGACACATACGAAGGGTAGATACAATGAGAGAAGAGATACGTGCTCTGAAGGAAAATCAAACTTGGGAGTTAGTGCCACAGTCGAAAGAGGTAAAAGTCATCTCTTGCAAATGGGTTTACAAGGTCAAGACTCGTCCTAACGGGTCAATTGAGAGATATAAAGCTTCACTACTGGCTTGAGGATTCTCTCAAGAGTATGGGCTAGATTACGATGAGACATTGAGCCCAGCTGCAAGGATTACAACAGCATGAGTCTTGCTAGCACTTGAAGCAAGCAAAGACTGGAGGTTATGGTAGATGGATATGAAGAATGCCTTTCTACATGGAGAGTTAGATCATGAAATATATGGTCCAGCCAGAGGGGTTTGAAGATTAAGTACACCCCAACTATCTCTGCAAGTTAAAGAGGGCGCTTTATGGATTGAAGTAGGTCCTAAAACGTGGTATGGCAAGATTGCGGAGTTTCTAGTAGAGAGTGGCTACACCGTGGCACATGTAGATTCAAGCTTATTCATCAAGGAAAAAGGAGGAAACGTCGCAATTGTGCTGATATACATAGACGATCTCATCATCACCAGTAGTGATGAATCAAAGATCTACCAGACAAAGGAGAACTTATTAGTACGCTTTCAAATGAAAGAGCTTGGAGAGTTAAAGCACTTGCTTGGATTATAGGTCGATCGAACTGAGGAAGGATTATTTTTGTGGCAATCGAAGTATGCCAAGGATCTATTTCAGAGGTTTGGGATGCTTGAGTGCAAGCCCATCTCAAAGCCCATAGAAGTCAATGCCAAACTATGTGCTCATGAAGGTAAGGACTTGAAGGATGGAATGATGTATCAACAACTGGTCGGTAGTCTAATCTACCTAACATTGACTAGACCAGACATCTCGCAGGCAGTTGGCATAACAAGCCAGTACATGTAAAAGCCCAAGAAGCCTAACTTGGAAGCAATGTGACGAATACTCAGGTACGTCAAGGTTACTATTGATTTTGGTCTCTTTTATAAGAAAGATGATGAGTTGAAGATAGTCGGTTATTGTGATGCTGATTATGCTGGAGATCACAATATTCAACGATCAACAACGTGATACATTTTCAAGCTTGGATCTGGGACTATCTCTTGGTGTAGCAAAAGGCAATCTACCGTGTCTTATCAACGATAGAAGCTGAGTACAGAGCGGCAGCAATGATAGCTCAGGAGAGAACGTGGCTAATGCAACTGATGCAGGATCTACACCAGTCCACGGAAACGCAATGCCATTTTACTGCGACAATCAGTCAGCTATTTGACTTGCTAAAAATCCAGTTTTTCATGCTCGAACGAAGCATGTGGAGGTGAATTATCATTCTCTAAGGGAGAAGGTACTACAAGAAGACATAGCAATGCACCAAGTCAAAAGTGAAGATCAAGTTGTGGATTTGTTCCCCAAGGGACTCAACACAACAAGAGTTTAGAAGCTGCAAAAACAATTGAATTTGAGCCCACGAAATAATGAGTTGGTGCTGAGGGGGAGTATTGAAATAAAATCAGCACCATTTCATTAATTATTTAGAATTTTCTAGAGTTATTTATTAAAAAAGGAAAGCAGAGAGAGGCGGAAGACTCTGGATATTTCCAGGGATTGATCAATCAATCAATGTTCAAAGTTAGAAGGTTCCAGTTTTGTCTAAGTCGGTGACTTCACCGACATACAAGCTCTATAAATAGGTGATTAGGCTGTCTTAGACGTATAAGCTTGAAGCAAGGAAGTCAGTGAGGTGAGTGTTGAGAAGGTGATTGGAGAGAGAGTGGCGTGAGTGTGTGTGTGTGAAGTGTGTGAGGTGCCCAAGTGCAATAATAGTGTGTTGTGTGGTATCTTGTGGTCTTGTGTGAGTTTAAGTTTTGATAAAATAAATCAAAGCAGTATTTGGCATAATTATTTTGATCAATAAAGTAATTACAATATTTTTCCACATGTTGGTTCCGATTCAAGAAAAACCGGTATCAGAGCTTTGAGAAAATTTGTTAATGATATTTTCATAGAGTGTCGGGCCTAAGTTGAAGATGATAAAATGGTCAATTTAACAAATTATTGTTGCAGAATCCCCTCTAATGATAACCCTCCACCTCTCAACCCTCAGTCTAGACAAAGTGTGAGGATTATACGTAAAAATATGTTCTTGCCGGCATATGATGATGTCGTTTTTTTTTTTTTTTAACCTAACTGAAGTGATGAGTCCATCTTGCTGTTGTGGTGTATTCTGAAGAGTGTCCTCGTTGAGCCCACGAGCGGGAACACTGGCATCGGGCTGGCATTCATGGCGGCTGCTAAAGGATACCGGCTGATAATCACGATGCCGGCGTCAATGAGCCTTGAGAGAAGGACCATTCTCCTGGCTTTCGGAGCCGAGCTGGTGCTGACGGATCCGGCCAAGGGAATGAGAGGGGCAATCGCAAAGGCGGAAGAGATTGTGGCGAGAACCCCTAACTCTTACATGCTTCAGCAGTTTGACAACCCTGCCAATCCCAAGGTATGATGTTACATATATGCCCGGAAAGCACTGCATGAGTAAGGTATTGAGAGTTAAATTCATATCAATTGACAAGAGAATTGGTACCATCACTTCTCAACCGTTTGAATTTTTTCTCTTATAGGTTCAAGTGTGTAACCTTGAGTTTACAAGAGAATTGATGCCATCACTTCTTAGCAGCTTGAGTGTTTAGGTGAAAATGAGATTAGTCTCTTATACTTTACATGGTATTCGGGTTTTTGTGTGAGCTTGCACTATACCACGTGTTACACCCCTAAGGTGGTATCCCAAGACCCGCCTACCATGAGCGTGCCTCGAAGTCATGGTAGCGGGCAACGTGCTAGGAGGGCACGTTATCGACTAAGTGTCGAGGTGTTGGATAGCGATGCGCATGACTGCTCAAGCTAGGCACTGTGATGGTACTTGATCATGAGAAGGGTTCTCGATCATGACTGTGGTTGCAGGCACCCGGGAAGCGGTGGAGCCCAGAGGCTTTCTCCTGGAATGCATGCTACGAACGCTATGGAGCGCTTGGCAGTGTTCCTTGGAGCAGATGCGGGCCACAGCGGAAGGATCAATCAAGTCCCAGGATCACAACCTGCCTTATGGGGAGCAGCGGGAATCATGGCATGGATCCAATCAATCCATGATTGGGGGAGACAATCATGGATACGCCTAGAAGCCACTTATGGAAGTCAAGCACGCCAGATATGGAAGTTGACCAAGGATCAGGGGATCCAACAGGGCAAGCGGATTCTTAGGAGGAGAATCAGCCCTATCTATGGAAGACAGGTGTGCCAGATCGGGAAGCTTGCAAGGATCAGGGATCCAACATGGCAAGAGGAATCTCAGGAGGAGAATATTCCCGGCACACATGGAAAGTCTTGATAGAGATTGGTCAACTACCTTGTATAGACTTGTTGTTAGGGAAAGTCTAGATTACTTGGCATATTTGCTTGGTGGGCTTCGTGTATAAATAGGCGTGGGCTCTCATTTGAGAGGGCACTTCAGACTTGAGAACTTCATTTCGAGGGGAGCCAGACATTTACTCACAAGAGGGAGAGCAGACAACTGAGGGCACGCGGGACACACTGAGAGGAGAGTGTGAGTGCTGAGTCTGTATTGTGAGGGGTCGAGTGAGGAGTGCAAGCAGTAGGGGCTGTGAGGCATATACTCGACCAGAGTCTGTAGTTGGGTTTTTTCATACTTGTTGTGATATAATACAAGTGAGTTTTTCCCAACCTCTTCTGTGTTGCTTTGATCGTTTCTAGGCTTGTGAGCCTCGGTTGTGTGGAGTTTTTGTGGCTGGTCAGCAGAGCGAGCTGTTGACGCCTAGCGGTACCAAGGTACTCGAGCGATATTCGGGTAGTGCCCTTGGCCCCGTGACACCACGCCTGAGGGTAGAACTTGTTTTCAGTTAAACTCGAGACCGGAAGGAAAAAAATGCCAGCTTGTGGCCAAATTATTGAGTACAAAGGAGAAAGTCTGGCTCATGCAATTGTTAGTTTGTCCCCCTTAACCGAGACCAGAAAAAAATGCACGACTCGAAATCAGTTGTCGAGAGCGGGTGTTTAAGAGTACGTGATAAGTGAGAGTCACGTTACTGTACGAGGACGAGTATTGACAGTTTAATTGATGGATCTATAACATTCAATTCTTAAGGGCAATTTGTTTCATCCTAAAGTGAAGTATAATCTCATAGTACAAATCAACTTACATAATCTCATATTCTGTTCCATCTCCTAAGAAAATCTCACGTAGTTTAAACTTTTCTTATAATTTTAACATTTTTCCATAATCTATCGATACTCAGAAATAAATACCCCTTATGTTTTCCTTGGTGTTCGATTAGGTACACTACGAGACTACCGGGCCCGAGATATGGAAAACCTCAGGAGGGAAAGTTGATGCCCTCGTTTCTGGCATCGGTACCGGAGGCACGGTAACAGGTGCAGGTCGATATCTCAAGGAGCAAAACCCGAACATCCAGGTAGAGTTTCTCTTATCACCCCAGGTAGATCTTGCTCGCGCTGTTCTCGTTGATGAATCGCTCTAATGTTGTTCATCAAACAACATGTTCCGGGATTAGATCTTCGGGGTCGAACCTCTGGAAAGTGCAGTTCTATCAGGAGGTAGACCTGGTGAGCCATCATCGTCCTCTACCTACAATTCAAATCTTCCATCGATCACGATCATCAGGTTGTCTGATTCATTATCAGCTTATGCACTTTTATTAATTGATGTGTACATGTGATTTCTTAAGGGCCTCACAAGATCCAAGGCATCGGTGCCGGCTTCGTCCCAGGAGTCCTGGACCGAGATTTACTCAACGAGGTTCTTCAAGTGAGGAGTTCAACTTCCACCTTGTGACAGTTGTTTTTTTTCCTATTTATGTCAACGATATCGATCCGAACCGATGAGATGACCGTTTTGCGACTATCATCGCAGATATCCAGTACAGAAGCCATCGAGACTGCTAAGCTTCTTGCACTGAAGGAAGGTTTGCTGGTAAGTTCAAGATAAAATGCAACCATTATTGCTTCCTGCTCCGTTTGAAAAGCTATGGAAGTTCTGCAAGTTCGTGGTCGAAAATAAAAAACAAGAACCGAACAGTGAACGTTGCTTCTTTCGGGCATGCTCGGACCTTGCAGGTGGGAATATCGTCAGGCGCGGCTGCTGCTGCTGCAATTGAGATCGCAAAGAGACCGGAAAACGAAGGAAAACTCATCGTCGTAAGTCACAATTCGATGCTTATATTTAGAGTTGTCCTAGAGACTTGAGTTTCACTCTTGTGGAATCGCCATGGATTGGACCTTTTTATCCATTTTCTTATACTGGCCATGAATATGATGTTTCTTCAAGGCGGTTTTCCCGAGCTTCGGAGAGCGCTACCTGTCCTCTGAGCTGTTTGAATCCGAGAAGAAGGAGGCAGAGAATTTGATCTACGAGCCTTGAGCCTGCCTGCTCCATGGAAAGGACTCGCTCGCCTTGTTCATCTGTTTGAGGCCTAAAGTTGTGACGGTTGGAACTTGAAATATTTCTCAATAAGTTTCACCGGTTTAGATCCTCGAGAGATGATATACATACTGCTGCTTTCGTGTTCGAATAAACTCGTGAGCTGGATCCCTGTCGGTGCTCGGGATTTTCTGTTTGATCTTCGACTGAATTCGAGTTCATGTGCACTTCCCCTTTGATGGACTGGGCTGATAAATAAGAGAGATCACATCATCATCTTCCCAGGGAAGAAAAGAAGTTCAGCTACCTTTGTATGTTGGTCGAAGGTTGATTTTCGTTATGTTACGGTCTCCAAACTCCAAACCCGATTAAAGTTCTTAATCAATATCGATTCTGAGCTCGGCTTGGAAGTTCAAACACACTTGCTGATGCGCTGGTAAAACCTTCAGCCTGCACAATAACAACAAACGGCACCTCAGTTTGCAGGAGAATCTTATGAGTAGCGGTATCATCAAGTGACAGTACTTACGTAATAATACTAACTAATAAAATCAAACCGAATGTCTAGTGAATTTTTATAAAACAAGCAAATAACACCGGGAGTCTTGTATGTTTGTCGATTCTTGCAAGTGAGTCCTAAATATTTCGAAGTGTTAAATCAAGTTTTATATATTATCCACCTTACAACATCGAGTCTTTTATATTACCTATAGTTACTTTACGCTAACGTGTATAGATGTCACGTCAGCGCCATACAATGATAGGTAACGGAAAGAACTCAATATTATAACGTGGACAATATATAGGACTTGATTTAATACTTTGAAATATTTAGGACTTACTTATAAGAATCGACAGACATATAAAACTCCCGGTGCGACACCGTTATATATGACTTTTTCCTCAACAATTTGAGGATGGGGTACCGTAAGAACCTTTCATATTCCACCACCCCCATTGGGCATTGGCATATATGAGGGTCATGGCAACTAACTTAGCATAAAATTTCTATCGAATCCATAAGAGATTGGACATCCTCTTAAATGTTACGTGACAATGTATTTATATTTGATAACACTACTTTGAATACCATCCTCCAATAAATGACCTTGAGTCGGGTACTTTTCTTCCTACTCGGGCTGGGACAGCCGACAACGAGGCAAGTTTCCCTTCTGACCGTGTATAGAATATTTTTCGATCTCGGGTTAGCATGGCATGAACCCTCAAGGTCTCCGACCCAGTACCATGTAAAATTTTCACCTAACTTATAAGAAATTAGACTGATATTCACCTAAAAGTCCAAACTTTAAAATGGTAATATTACAATTACTATATATTAATTTTATAATCACTTAACTGTTCAAATACGATACCATACACATGCTTACTATCTCCATCCCCCATGGACACATACTATAAGAAATAAAAAAAGGAAGAGCAATCCCAACCAGGGCGGATTCTGATCCCATGTCAGAGAATTAAGCCTAGTACGATCAGTGGCATCGAATTTTCAGTGCAACTTCCTAGTACGACTTAATGTCCCGCGGTTTCCGGTATTCTTCATAAAGCAGTGACCCACACTACAAAAAAAAAAAAAAAAAAACCATTTCTTGACAGAAAGAACTGCTAGAAATCCTTCGGTAAAGTGATTTTCCGGCGGATTTACCGACAGACACGTTGCATCCCGTTTTCCCTCATGGGAAATTGTATTCTGACGGATCATCAACGGATATCCATCGCTAATTTTTCTGACGTGGCTCCGGAATTTAAGTCCATGCATTTCCTGGATCGGACATGCCTTGATTTCTCTTGTCCATCAACTACCAACCGAGGCTCTTTGGTCACAGCCTCCTCGATACATTAGGCTTTACAATCATCCATAGGGCTTTCCCTTTGTCTTTTCATGGCTTTTGCATTGAAGCCTTGTGGAAGTCCCCAGTGGGCGGCATTCCGGCCTGCAAAGCCATATGGTTCTTTTCCCCATCTGGTGCCTTCAAGGAACTGTCAACGAATCCGAGCTTGCTTATAGCGTTCAACGAATTCTTCATCGAACGTGCCCAAGTGGAACAATTGTCACCCGTAACCAGCGGAATCCCCGATTATTAGAGGGATTCAATTGTAAGGTGACGAGGATTCGACTTTTTTGTTGCTGCTTAACATGATCAGCTAATATGAATGGAATTTACTTTGATATCATGAAAAGTTTTGACAAAGAAGAAATGGAGAAACGAAATTGTTTCCTCTTCCGCAATTTTGTCTTAGAGTCCAGTTTCAAAATATATACAAGAGTGAAGAGATAAAGTAATAAAGGACTTACCCAATGAATGCTTCTTTCAGGCAGGCACTAGTGTAATCAGCCAATCCACAAGTAATCCTAATTGATTAGGTTAGATACAACCGTTATCCTAGGAGAGGTCTTTTGTGTAATAAATATATCATGTGATAGCATTGACGTACTGTCACGAGTCAATAAGATTCGGTTATTTTTAGAATTTTTTTAATAAAATTTTTTTAAAAAATATCCCTAAAAAATAACTACCCCATAAGCGGTATATCCATTACATGCATGGTTTTCTCCGATAACAGCGTGTGTGATGTCAAGCATGTTTACGGATTGAGACCAAATTTACCACTTCCCGACCATCCTACTCAGTACGCTGTCGGTTCTTCTTTCCGGACCACAACGGAGTTGCGTGTCAAAAGCAGTTACCCGAAAAGGACAGAAACATGAAGGGGAGAATTTCTCCCTCCAAAGGCAAGGACCCCTTTGCGTGCACGAAGAGGCAGAATCGGAAACAGAGAGCCCGCCGGCGACAGCTGCGAGGGAATGGAGAACAGCGGACGGAGTCGCCATTTTAACCGTGTCAAACTAATATTCCCATCAGAAAATGATGCTTAGAAAGTGAGATAATAAAATTGATTTTACCGCCAGAGGGTAATGGGCAGCCCCCGCGGAGAGCGGTGTGTAGATGAAGGGCACCGGGAGATGGGAGGAAGAATATATTGATTGAGGCGCGGTGTCACGGTATCGTCGGAGAGAGATAGTATCGGTACCGTCATAACTTTATCATAGAGGGAGTGCGACCCCATGACTATTGTTTATTACAATTGATTGTATGAATTGTATATATAGTAATTGTGAAATATGATCATTGTTATCTTTGCTAGGATTTGATGATTTTACTTATAATATTATTTTACTTCCGAAACCTGTACTCACTGAACCCGCAACTCACCCCTGCGATATTTTCTTTTTCTAGATATAGAGGGAGGACAAGCCGCTCAGTTGCCATTTTATATCGGGGATCGGCATTAAGCCTTTTTGATAACTAGGATTTCAGGGTATGTATAGTAAAAGAGTGCAACTTTGTATACAATGTTACGACCTGATCTTTTAGTTGGACTGTTTATACATTATAGAAATGATATGTTGTGAGTATGAATATATGTTGGATGAGAGATTTTCTGAATGGAGATTTATAACAAGTTTGTTTAATATGGAAAATTGAGAAAATAAGAGGAAATGCTGGCAAAATTTCGGGTCGTGACAGTATAAATATCATTCAGATATCGATACTTATAAAATTTACCTTTTAAAACTTATAAAATTTTTATACTGTAAAAATTTTAGAGAAATTTATAAAATAAGATTATTGTATATTACACACTTAATATTTACTCCTTACTATTAGCGAACGCCAAGCGATTATTGTAGCACAAAGAAAACAACAGTTAGTTAGCATCTTCAATTCAACAAAAAAAAAAAACAAATTAAGTTAACATTTTCTTCTTTACTAAAAATATTATTTTAGTTAGCATTTTAAAAATGGCATTCCCGTAAATAGTTTAAAAAGTAACTTTTTAAACTATTTATTATGTATTACACACTAAATATTTACTCCTACGCAGTGTGTTTTGGGAGTAGATATTCAACATATAATATATTAGAATTCATTATATAAATAACCATTCAGATATTAAACCTTATAAAATTTACTGTTAAAAATTTGAAAAATTTTATATGTATAAAGATCTTAAAGAGATTTATAAAACGAGTCCGTTATGTATCACACATTAAATATTTACTCTGCTCACTATGTTTTGGGGGTAAATACTCAATGTATGACGTATTAAAATCCTTTGTATAAACTATTATTCAGCTGTTAAACCTTGTAAAATTTACTCTTAAAAATTTGTAAAAATTTTACATATATAAATATCTGAGAGAAATTTATAAAACGAGACCATTGTGTATTACACACTACCAATTCTAAATCTCATTCCTCAGAAGCCGTTTGGCTTTTTGTTAGTAAATAGAAAATGTCAATTTAGTTTACGTTTTTACTACAATTCAAAAATCCCGCATCACTTGTAGGCCTAGCAAATTGTGTCGTGTCGTGTTTAAACGTGTCGTGTTTAAACGTGTCCAGGTTAGAAACTCCAATGATCTGGATATGACACATTTATTTTTCGTGTTTAAACGGGTTCGTGTCTAAATGGTCGTGTCTAAACCGGTCTAAACCGGGTTGATCCATTTAATGTAAAATATCGACAATATATAATTATACTCTAATAATATATGATGTAATTACTAAAATAATAATATTTATTGATAATTAGTACAATAAATAAGTAAGATTAATCAATTATTGATCATGTAATGCATGTAATATTTTATATATCATAAAATTTTCATATATAAATGTAATAAATGAGTCAATATATGTATAAAAATAGTTAATACATTTAATAAACGTGTTTAATCGTGTCGTGTCGTGTTATACAGGTTCAAACCTAGTTAAACACGTTTATTTATCGTGTCTGTACAGGTTCGTGTCTAATGGGTTCGTGTCTAAATAGGCTTGACCCAAACCCGCCTAACTCCGTGTCGTGTCGTGTCGGGTTACCGTGTCGTGTCAATAATTGCCAGGCCTAATCACTTGTCGTTCTTATTGCAACAGAAAACTACGCTTTCACCTCAACTGAAACTCTAAGAAAAAAATGTTAGTCCAGTCAGTATTTTTCCATCAAGCGAAAATGCTCCTTCACCGGTAATTCAAAAAATACTTATAAAAATGCCATTTTTCAAAAATTTCTTTTCAAATTGGCAGCACTTTGCCCATTGCCCACGCCAAACTAATATTCCCATCGGAAAATGATGCTTGGAAAAGCTCCAGCCCGCCATTTTTTAATCGTCAGACAGATGCAGCCGAAGAGATCAGGGTCGTTTTCCCAAGAAAAAAAGAAAGTCTAGTTTCTGGCGTCGGGCAACTTCTTTTGACTGCTTGCCTTGTCCCTCCTGCTTAAAGGCGCTGCCGCTCTTGATTTATGCTTCAATCAATCGGGAGGTGACTTCTACTGATTGAAGTGCGGGTGCTTGAGGTTTGTCTTGCTGTTCTTTCTGCTCTTTCGCACTGTTAGATATGTCTTGAATTTTTTTGTGGTGTAAACCCGAACCCGATTAAAATTTTGTACAACCCGATTATGGATACCAACGCAAGTCAGTGGCGGAAGTGAAGGGATTGGGCCGCGAGGCCCAAGCCCGAGCCCGACACTGATTTGCTTAGGGGGGTGCGGGGGGCGAAGCCCCCCGCGGTATGGATTAGGTATTTTCGGGGTTACAAGAGCAGTAGGGCTCTTTATTGTTTTCTGTGAGGTTAGGGTTTGGGTTCTTCTGTACTCCACAGTTGTTCGCCGCTCATAGTGAAGATCGCTGCTCCTCCTTTGTCCGTGGACGTATGGACGGCACCCCGCTGTCCCGAACCACGTATATTTGGTGTCCAATTCTCTTTTCTCTACTCTCGATATTTAGTTTATTAAGCCGATTCCCAACGCGCACTGTTTTGTTAGACTCGTGGGGCTTTCTTGGACTAGCTTGTGGGAGCTCAGATTCAGATATCAGCTCGAGTTGCCTATTCCACTCGAAAAATGAAAATGATTTGGAAGTGGGTCTGTTCGATTGCCTTCTAATTCGCTCATTCTCTCGCGTTCTTTCTGGGTTTTTAGATTCTTGACCTATGGAGAGCAAGTTTGCAATCAAGAAGGATGTTACTGAGGTTCAGCTCTCAACCTGGGAACTTGTCTTCTCCAGAGTTCAATGTTGGCTTTTTTTTTTTTTTTACCCCGCAAGTTCGATTGGAGAAACAGTCAGTGATCATTTCCCACGTGTTTGCTTTTGCCGGTCCGCGCAGTTGATCGGCAACACCCCACTGGTGTACCTCAACAATGTCGTGGAAGGTTGCGTGGCTCGAATCGCTGCAAAGCTTGAATCGATGGAACCTTGCTCCAGCGTGAAAGACAGGCATCGATTTAGGATTGTTGGATGCTGCATGGTCAATGATATGGGCGTTTTTTTTTATTTTTCTGAGACGATTTTCTTACGCAGGATTGCACATAGCATGATCGAGGACGCCGAGGAGAAAGGGCTGATCACTCCGGGGAAGGTTGAGTTCCGCGATCTTCGATAGATTATTTAGTCTCCATGTTGTGCAAATCTATGTTTTTCCATATTGGTCTTCCTAAAAAACGAGAAACATATGGGGAGAAGTGTGTCGGACATTCTTCCTTTGAAACCTTCGTTTTCGAGATGGGAAAAAAGGGAAATCTGGATTTTTGTTCTTCTCACTTTCCAGTCCTATTTCTTCTTGAGCTTAGTCTGCAAAAGCATGAATTTAGTTACTCATCAGGCTGACTGCAGGCCAGCAGGGTATTAATACTCTCTTCGTTTTTCTGTGTTCGGGCTTTTTTTCATGGCTAAAGACGGTGCTCGTGGAGCCAACCAGCGGTAACACCGGCATTGGGCTAGCATTTATCGCGGCGGTGAAGGGGTACAGACTCATTCTCACAATGCCTGCCTCGATGAGCCTCGAGAGAAGAATTGTGCTCCGGGCTTTTGGAGCCGAGCTGCACATCACGGATCCTGCCAAGGGATTCAAAGGAGTCCTCGACAGGGCAAACGAGATACTAAGCAGCACGCCGGACAGCTACATGCTCAATCAGTTCGCTAATCCTGCCAACCCGAAGGTTCGTTTGTTCCCTATAATGAACTCATCAGTGCATCCCTTGTCGAGAAACAAGTGGGATGTAGCTTTGCAAAATTTTTGCATCAACCTGCAAACTTGAGCTTTTTTGTCTGAATTTTATCGAGAACTTGAAAGATTTTGCTTGTTCATGATTCTTGTAGATTCATTACGATACCACGGGGCCGGAAATATGGAGGGACTCGGATGGGAAGGTTGATGCCCTGGTCTCAGGCATAGGGACCGGAGGAACGGTGACAGGTGCGGGCTTGTTTCTCAAGGAGAAGAATCCGGATGTAAAGGTCAGATCTCATTCCTCGCTGGGCAATTGAGTCGGATTCATTGTCTTGGTCTAAAGAGACTTTTCTAGGCTGAGCTGGTGACAGTAGATGATCGTTATATTTACCTGCAACAGTAGAAGACTGTAATTCTTTTCCAATTGAAAATGGTCTCCTTCAGACAGAATCTTGCTCAGAAACATCAGACATTAAATAACACAGTGACATTCTTATGTGCAGCTGTACGGAGTGGAACCTGTCGAAAGTGCCATCTTGAGTGGAGGATTACCTGGTATGATCATCTGTAAAAATGCCATTCCAGAAGTTCTGCATTTCCACTGGTACGAGATGGGTAAGGAGAATTGATCTCAGTGCTTCTGTGTCCGAGACAGGGAAGCACTTGATCCAGGGCATCGGCGCCGGCTTCATTCCGGAAGTTCTCAATGTCGACCTGCTCGACGAAGTAATTCAAGTAAGTCCTCCTCTTCCGCTCTTAGTCTCAAACATGTCTCAGCGATCGAACAGTAGGAGAGGATCAGGGAAACCTCTGTCGGGTCGTGCAGGTATCGAGTGAGGAAGCTATTGAGACAGCGAAACTTCTCGCCCTGAAAGAAGGCTTGCTGGTAACTGACTTAACGACTCTCCTAACCACAGTGATTGGTTGAACTCCGGACCGATAATGTTCTAAGAGCTCCGCTGATTGTTGCTGATTCCAGGTCGGGATATCTTCGGGTGCTGCTGCTGCAGCTGCAATAAAACTGGCGAAGAGGCCTGAAAATGAAGGAAAACTGATAGTCGTAAGTTCGCTAACGTTACTTTACTGCGCGTAAAATTGTTGTGCTTCGGAATCCGACGCTGGTGCTTCAGAATCCGATGCTGGTGACTTTCGAACCGGTGCAGGTGATATTCCCGAGCTTCGGAGAGCGCTACCTCTCCTCTGCACTGTTCGACTCCATCAGGGCCGAGGCGCAGAGCATGACTTTCAACTGAGCCAGCAAGGGTTCGAGCTTTTGGCATTGCTGTCCCTCTCGTCGGAATAAATAAACGGCCATGCAGCTCTCGGATCAGTTTACGGTTCATAAAAACTTTAAGCAGGTATGTGGAAGAAGATTGTCGCATTGTCTTCTTGATCAGAATCTTTACAGATTTATATACATACATTGACTGCCTAGGAGGAGCAAAAGAATAAATGAAGACAACTATACAACCAACACGGTCTTAGGGAGTGAAAGAACAGAAAGGAAAAATTGAGTCCCACAATTCTTGAGTCCCGTAACATTAATTGAGGCCAACTGTAGTAATGACAGCTAATAGTTCACGCTCGAGAGGAACGATGCTTTCCCCCTCGAGTGGTTAATGATTGTTGATTGTTAATGGTCTCCCATATCATCTTGACGGTCACCGCTATCTCCCCTGATGGTGGTACTTAAGAACTCTACAACTGTTTGGACTGAGGGAGAACTACAAAACCCTTAATCAGTTTGATATTTCGTGGTACAAGCAAGCGATGCTAGCCTGAAGCGATGTCTGAACTCAGGGAGAATAAATTTCACGGCATAAGCAACCGATGCCAATCTGGACTTCAACAAGTAACATTCAGATGATCGCAATGAATCGACATCTCACGGGTGTGAGCAAACGATGCCAATGTTGGCAAATAAGTTATCCTGCTTGCCAAACACAGCAGGGAAAAAGTTCTCACGGTACAAGAGTTCTGAGCCTATTTTCATTTCTCTGTGACAATATGACTTACACTTCCACGTGCCCCACACTTAACAATTGATCTCTAGTCAGACATTTTTCTTCGGAAAGAGAATAATTGACCACATGACTGACTTTCTCTTCTATTCTTTGGCTAACAACTAGCCTCGATCTGGGAAATTTTCCCTTCAGATCTTGGATTTATAGATCACTAGTTCCATGCCTGGCTCCATTGTTGCGTAAAATATTCACTCGGGCCATTGGGCCTATTTTCGCCTAAAAGTCTAAGTCGTTAGGTAGCAGTACTCAATTTTATTATGAATCAGAATCAATTATAGTAGTTGTTCGATGCGTGATCCATTTGTCCACGGTATTCGTATTAGGTTTCAGGTGTAGGAGATGTACATCCTTCGCTGAGAACAACGACTGATGATCGTCTCTTCCTGAAGGCCATGGCAGAGAACAATGGATCTCTGATGTGCATTGAATTTCTGAGATGCAACCAATGTAAAATTTGAATCAGGTTAAAATTTTGTCTGATTTTATGTGTGGATTTTTCAAGTTCGAGCGCAACACTGATTTGTCACAGATCAATAAGATTCTTCCATGCTAATTTTTTTTAATAAAATTCTAAAAACAACTATAAAAATAATTGAATCTCATTGGTTTGTAACATGCCATCTAGCGAAACCCATAATATATTACGCGTGCCCTAGAGCAAGAAATTCTGAGGTGAGCAAAACTCATAGATAATACGGTAAACTCGATTGATAATTATTTGATAAGTAAAATGCATTATATCGCAATTAAAAAGTGAATACTGCTTATGATTAGAAAAAGGTAATGTCACACTTTTTATTAATGTATTTGATAATTATTAGCCGAATTTGTGGATAATTTCACAGTCCAAGCTGTATAAAGAATCCCTCCTCAGGAGCAGGAACATCCATGAAGGTCATTTGTATGGAATAACTTTCCGTCGTTTGGTTCGTTCATATTTATGTCGGATGGGGAGTAGAGGAGGAATGGAAGGGTAATTTTATTTCTCATGCAATTGTCGGGAATAGCTTAACAGTGTCCGGAATAGAGTTAAAATGTCAAAAATACCCTAACCTTTTTTCTTTACTTTACCCCTCCTGCCATCCTCCGAGTGGTTCAAGGCAGCGACAGCGTCAGCCTTCTCTGTCCGTCAGCCTGCATCTGCGGTCAGCCTCCCCCAGCGACGACCGTCCTGCTTAGCAGCCTCCTGTGGCTCGTGCAACTGTGCGTAATATATACATATACGAGGATAATTGTATCTTTTTATACTTAAATATCCTATTCCTTATCACTTTATTCACTTTAATCGAACAAAATATTTTTATTTCTCATTTAACTCTATTCCTCGTGTTATTCATTCTCCCTATATATCCTATTCGCTATCTATTCTATTCCAGCGAACCAAATGTGACATAAGGATCGTATATTCTAACGGACCGAGCCTCGACTAGCCCGATCTCATAGCATAATTACAGATCTCTGAGTTTGGCTAGACATAGGACAACGTGTATCCCATCGAGCAAGGGAGGCCACGACTCAGCAAAACATGACAAGTCGGAAATCGGTCACAAAGGAAACAAGGCAATTCTCACACACAAAAGGGGGGAGGGGGAAGCGATCGAATGAGGAGAAAAAGGACGATGCGAAGATCTCATGGACCGACCTCTGTTCAAGTTCGGCTTAAACCTGTCGGTGGCCTGTGAAAGTTTCGACAAGGAAGAAATGGAGAAATGCAATTGTTTCCTCTTTCTCAATTTTGCGTTACGGTCGTGCTTAAATATACTTACACAAGGGTAAAGACACAGTAATAAATGACTACCCAATGAATGCTTCTCTTCCGGCTTGGTTGGATGGAGGGATACGGTGGAAAAGAGAGGGATCTGGAGGGATAATTTTTTTTTTTTAATTCATTGTTTAAATTAGAGTTATGATTTTGAGAGATAAAAAAGTTAATTGATAATTTCACACTTTTAATTTAGAGGACCAGTTGAGTGGGAGAAAGAAGTGTAGGAAGTACGGTGGTTTTATGATGGTCTCGAAACTCGAATAAATTTGTGGTCTCCTGGTGATCTCGGGAGGCTCGGTGTCTATGGTTCGGTGGTAGTCGAGCACGGCAAGGCGTGCTATGGACGTGGATTGGCGGTGTTCGAGCAGAGAAAGATGAGCACAGTTGTATAATTATGTAAAGTGAATTATAGCATATTTAGAGTTTTTTAAGAAATTATGAGTTATATCTTTGCCTAAAAATTTATTATTCCACTGAACTACCCAAATTTAAATAATTAAAAAAATTGAGATTTGGAGGAAGTACGAATTCCTCGTAATAATTTACTCAAATAATGAATTATACTATCGCTCCGAATTCCTTTCCTTCAATTACCTCAATCCAAATAGGCACTAGCGTAATAAACTGAGACATCCAATCCACAACCAATCCTAATTAATTAGGTTAGATACAACGTTATCCATAACAGTGTGTGTGTTTACCACTTCCCGACCATCCTACTCAGTACGTTGTCGGTTCTTCTTTCCCGACCACATGGGACCGCCGTCTCAAAGGCAAAGCCCCCCGAGAGGACAGAAACATGAAGGAGACGTTCTCACTCCAAAGGCAAAGCCCCCTTCGCGTGCACGAAGAGGCAGAGCAGGAAGAGGGAGTCCACCGGCGACAGCTGCGGAGGAAGAAACAGCAGCGGACGAAGATGCCGTTTTAACCATGTCAAACTAATATTCCCATCAGACAATGGTGGTTTGAAAGTTCCACTCCGCCATTTTTCAATCGTCACACACATGCAGCTGAAGAGATAAGGTCGTTTCCCCGATAAAAGGTTTCTGGTGGAGGGCAACCTCTTTTGAGTTCTTGCTCTGTCCCTTCGGCCAAAAGGCGCTGCTGCTCTTGATTTATGCTTCAATTGGGAGTTGATTTCTGATGATTGAAGTGCGGGGGCGCTTGAGGTTTGTCCCACTCTTGCTGTTGTTTCTGCTCAGTTAGATTCTTAACCTATGGAAAGCAAGTTTGCAATCAAGAAGAATGTTACTGAGGTGAAGCTCTCAACCCGGGAACTTGCCTTCTTTAAAGTTCAGTGTTGCCTCTTTTTTTTTTTTTTTTTTGTATCCACGAGTTCGATCTGAGAAACAAGCACTGATCATTTCCCACATGTTTGCGTTTTCCGGTCCATGCAGTTGATCGGCAACACCCCGATGGTATACCTCAACAATGCCGTGCACGGCTGCGTGGCTCGGATGGCTGCAAAGCTTGAATCGATGGAGCCTTGCTCCAGCGTCAAAGACAGGCATCGGTTTGGGATTGTTGGATGCTGCAAAGTCAATCATACTTATGTTTTTCAATTTTTCTGAGACGGTTTTCTTCTCCATGCAGGATTGTGCATAGTATGATCAAGGATGCCGAGGAGAAATGGCTGATCACTCCGGGGAAGGTTGACTTCCCTGATCTTCGGTCAATTATTTAGGCTCCATTTAGTTCTGAATGATCGGAAAATCTATGGTTTTCCATACTGGTCTTCCTGAAAAACGAGAAACGCATGGGAAGTAGGGTGTCGGACTGCGATTTGCAAGATGTTTATTTTCTGCAAGACACTTCCTTTAGCACAATCCAGGACATTCTTCCTTCGGATCCTTCCTTTTCGAGACGGGGAAAAAGGGGAAGCTTGACTTTTGTTCTTCTCACTTTCCATTCCTATTTCTTCTGGAGCTTAATCTGCGAACTTTAAAGCTGGCTGCAGCCCAGCCGCAGAACAGCCTTTATAATGTTTTCTTTTTTTCCTTTCCAAGGGTACTAAAACTCTCTTTGTTTTTCCATGCCCGGGTTCTTTTATGGTTAAAGACGGTGCCTGTGGATGGGACCAGCGGTAACACTGGCATCGGGTTAGCATTTATTGCGGCAGTGAAGGGGTGCAGACTCATCCTCACAATGCCTGCCTCGATGAGCCTCGAGAGAAGAATTGTGCTCCGAGCTTTTGGAGCCGAGCTGCATATCACGGACCCTGACAAGGGATTCGAGGGAGTCAACGGCAGGGCAAATGAGATACTGAGCAGCACGCCGGACAGCTACATGCTCAATCAGGCCGCTAATCCTGCCAACCCGAAGGTTCGTTCGTTCTTTCCCTATAAAGAGCTCATCGGTGCATCCCTTGTCGAGAAGCAAGTGGGCCGTAGCTTTAGAAATTGTTGTATCAACCTACGAGCTTAAGGTTTTTGTCGGGATTCTATCGAGGGCTTGAGAGATTTGGTGTGTTCATAATTCTTGTAGATTCATTGTGAGACCACAGGACTGGAAATATGGAGGGACTCAGATGGGAAGGTTGACGCCCTGGTCTCAGCCATAGGGACCGGAGGAACAGCGACCTGTGCGGGCTCGTTTCTCAAGGAGAAGAATCCGGATGTAAAGGTCAGATCTCATTCCTCACTGGGCACTTGGGTCGGATTCGTTGTCTCGGTCTGAAGAGACTTTCCAGACCGAGCTGGTGACAGTAGATGATTGTTATTTCTCCTGCAGCAATGGAAGATTTTGACTCTTTTCCAACTGAAAATGGGCTCCTTCAGACAGAATGTTGCTCAGAAACATCCGAAATTAAAGCAACATAGTTACATTCTTAAGGAAAATTACGCGGATGGTATATTTGCTTTTATAAATATTTCATGTTAGTATATTAACTTTTTTCGCTTCGCACCGATACATTTCCTTTTAAAATTGTTTCTAAATGGTACATTCTGTCAACTCTATCTTAACACCGTTAAATATTGTTGACGTGGTAGTATGATGTGGACTCTACGCCTGCATAAGCGCTTATGTGGCGTGCTCATGTAATATTTTAAATGAAATAAAAATAATTTTTTTAAAATATGTAGAAAATAATAAAAAATTGAAGTAGAAATAAAAGTTTTAAAAATAAGCTTAGAATATTCAAAAAAAAGGAAAAAGATAAAAATTAAGAAAGGAATTAGAAAATAATTTTGAAAATGAGAAAAATTGTAAAAATCACATAAAAGTTAACAATTTATTTTGAAAATATTTATTGTAATTAAAAATATGAAATTTTTACAATCTTTTATATAATATTTAAAGATTTTAATTTTTGATTTTTAAGAATTTTATACATTTCTCTGTAATTTTATAATATTTAAATAAAAATTTTACACCATTAAATTTTTTCCTTATTTTTTTATTATTTTCTATACATATACTTATTTTTTACTTTTATTTCATTTAAAATATTACATGAGCACACCATATAAGTGCTTATGCAGGTGTGGAGTCCACGTCATACTGCCACGTAAGTGACATTTAACGGTATTAAGCAGGAGTTGACGAAATGTACCATTTAGAAACGGTTTTGAAAGAAAATATACCAAAGTGAAATGAGAAAAAAATTATGTACCAACATGAAATATTTATAAAAGCAAATGTACAACCAGCATAATTTTCCCTAAATTCTTATGTGCAGGCGTACGGAGTGGAGCCCGTCGAAAGTGCGGTCTTGAGTGGAGGATTACCTGGTATGATCATCTGTAAATACGCCTTTCCAGGAGTTCGGTATTTCGACCGTTACGAGACGGGTAAGGAGAATTGATCTCAGTGCTTCTGTGTCCGGGACAGGGAAGCACCTCATCCAGGGCATCCGCGCTGGCTTCATTCAGGAAGTTCTCAATGTCGACCTGCTCGATGAAGTAATTCAAGTCAGTCCTCCTCTTCCACTCTTAGTCTCGGCGATCAAGCAGCAAGAGAGGATCGGGGAATCTTATGTTTGGTCGTGCAGGTATCGAGCAAGGAAGCTATTGAGACTGCAAAACTTCTCGCCTTCGAAGAAGGAAGGCTTGCTGGTAACCTACTCATCGACTCTCCAAATCACCGTAATAGGTTGAACTTCACGCCGTTAATGTTCTAAGAGCTCTGCTGATCGTTGCTGATTCCAGGTCGGGGTATCTTTGGGTGCTGCTGCTGCCTCCGCGAAAAAACTGGCAAAGAGGCCCGAAAACGAAGGAAAACTGATCGTTGTAAGTTCACTGATGTTACTTTGCAGCACGTAAAATCATTGTGCTTTGGAATCCGATGCTGGTGACTTTCGAACCAGTGCAGGTGATATTCCTGAGCTTCGGAGAGGCTACCTGTCCTCTGCACTGTTTGACTCCACCAGGGCAGAGGAGCAGAGCATGACTTTCGACTGAGCTGGCAAGGGTTCGAGCGTTCGGCGTTGCTGCCCCTCTTGTCGGAATAAATGAGCAGCCCCGCAGCTCTCGGATCGGTTTACGGTTCACGGTCGAGAGTAGCGAGGTGTTCCTCCTCGAGTGGTTATTGAATGCTGATTACTAATGATCTTCTGTGTCAAAAGATGACAGTCACGGCTATCTCCTCCCATGGAAATGCTTATCGTCTTTCTGCATCCAACAGCGCCGACAGGACATGACGATGTTAATGCCTTAATGATACTGTGAACGCGGGCCGAAATGTTAAAAATGTTATCTTAAATGGATTTTTTTTTTTGGATAACCGAGGTATCCGAACGTCTTTCGGGTCCGACTAGCAGTGATTGTGACACCTCCTCCTCGAGGTACATGCAATAGCCCGCAAATCACGTGCACCGGGTAAGGTAGGCGAACATCTGACGGGCTCAAAAAGGCTGAAAGCCCCCACCCATGGAAGAACACTCCTCCTCCTGATGTTTGAACCTAGGACCTCTAGAGGTCCCAGTTCCCTACCAGTGGAGCTATGCCCGTGGGCATTAAATGGAGTTTTTTTTGTATTTCTTGAAAGGGCCTTTTTTTTTTTTGTAATTTCACATGAAACTCCCTCCCCTCTTGAAGACCAGTCCTAATCTGTTTGTTGCAAAGCACATAGAAAGTGCATGTTCAACACGGGTTTACAAAAAGTTCGATCAGTGAGATTATACCTGTAACCTCTATGTCACAAAATAAGAGCGATACCGGCTCTACCAGACTCTCTTTTCATTGTAGTCCTCTTTAATAAAAGGGTTTGCTAACTTAAGAACTTTAATATGTTGAATTGAAAGAGAATTACAAAACCTTTAATTAGTTTGATATTTAGCGGGATAAGCAACCGATACGAGTCTGAACTGATGTTTGAACTGAGGGAGAATGAACTGATGTTTGAACTGAGGGAGAATAAATTTCACGGCATAAGCAACCGATGCCGGTCTGGACTTCAACAAGTAACATTAAGATGTTCGTAACGAATCGACATCTCGGTGGTGTAAGCAATCGATGCCAATGTCAGCAAATAAGTGATTCTGCTTGCCAAACACTGCAGAAGAGAAGAGAAGCTCTCACGGTAGAAGATGCTTGGAGATCATGAACTGAATATCAAACAGCACGAATCCGCTAAGCTGCCTAAAAGAGAGTTAGGCCGTTTTAAACTAAAAGTCTAAATTACCGGTAGGTGGTAATAATTGCTCCTATAAATCAGAGTCGTTTTTATTCATGTGTGATTCATTTCTCAACATTCGTCTTCACATGGTAACGTATCTTACACTTGTCACGTGCCCTAAAACACCCACCTTCAACAACTAATTTTAAGCTAGCATTTTCTTCAATACTTAGGTAGGGGGGACAATTGACCACGAGACAGACATTCTCTTCCGCACTCAAGCTAACAACTAGCGTCGAGCATAGCACTTTTGCTTCTGATCTTAGGCTTACGAGTCATGAATTTCACTCCTAACTCTGATACCGTGTAAAATATCCGGCTTACAAGAATATTTGAATCTATTTTCACTTAAAAAGTCTAAATTATTAGATGACAGTACCCAATTTCATTATAAACTAGAACCGTTTCTAGTCGTTGTTTGACATGCGAATCATTTGTCAACAATATTCGTATTGCGAAGTAACAGATATACATCATCCTCTGAGAAAAACATCGTCCCTTCCCGAAGGCCATGGCAGAGAATAATGGATCACTGTTAGATATGCATTAAATTTCAGTGATATAACCAATGTGAAATTCGAACACGATCAAAATTTTATATGATCCTAAGTGCGTATTTTCCAAGTCCGAGCTCAACAACGATTTGATTTGGATGGTGAGGTGGCGTCCGTGATATATATTAGTATGTTTCCGAGATTGTATTTTTAAGATACGATTTTAAAGTGGTGTTTTGAGAATTAGTTTGATAAATGAGATTTTTTTAAAAATTAGTTTTTTTTCTACAAGGGTATTTTTGCCCATTCCTACCAAGCAGTCGGCGATGGGCTGGGCTCCTCATAAAGCACGCCACAACCCAATTCAACACAAAAGGAGAGGCTAACCATCGATCTTCGGCCATCTTCATCTCCAACTCTTCCAACTCTTCGTCCTCCTTCTTCCTCCGAGGGTTTCTGATTATCAATCCTGTTCATCCAGGTTGTGGAAGCTTCGGAGCTTGAAGGATTGCTCACGGCGCTGCTGCTGTTCGTGCTCCAATTCGCCGTGAACCGGTGCGAGCCACCTCCTTGCCTTCTCGCGTCTCTTATGTGTTCTTCTGACGGTTACTTTTGAGGTCCTTAATTATGAAGGTCTAGGATTTTGCCTATTGCCTCGATCGTTGAACTGTGGCTTTGTAAGCTCGTAGTATTGCTACCGGAGAGCTAGGTGCTAGGGTTAGGGTTTGGTTTTGCATTAGTGAGAATTGTCCGCATATTTTCTTGAGAATTGTTTACATATTTTCTCTATGTTTGCTGCCCATTGCGTTTTTCTTTGATGCTTAACTTTTTAAAGATATGATGTGCGTTCACGCTTGTGCAGTTCTGTTTCACGCCTGCTTGATACTGATTGTACTTGAACCAGGTTTGATTGATCCGACAGCTCTGTGTTACATGGCATGAAATTTATGGGAAATCTGATGGGTTCCGATCAGGCTTCGGCTTTAAGGCGCCCCTTTTCCAGTTTTGTTTTATCCCTCTGGGTTCTGATGGATATGATTTATAATGTATTCACCTACTTATCCATGATCAATGCTTTTGCCTGTGGCTTGCAGTGATTAGTGATGGAAGAGGTAAAACATAGATCTAGGAAGGAGGATTCGGAGAGGAAGGATGGAGATTCAAAGAGGAGCCATCGTGACCGTGATCGTGATGGGAAAAGAGAAAAGGAGAGCAAAGAGGAGAGACGTCGCGACAAGAGAGACCGAGAGAGTCGACACTCTGAGAGAGAGAGGAGCAGTGAATCAGAAGATTCATATGATAGGGAGCGAGAGAAAGAGAGGGCAAGGTATAAGAGTAAGGATAAGCATAGGGAGAGGGAGAGGGAGAGGGAGAGGGTTGGGGATCATGAAAGTGAAAAGGAGAGATCTAGAGAAAAGAAGCGGGATAAAAGAAGGGAGAGGGAAAGAGAGGACAGGGATAGAGAAATGGAGAGGGAAAAGGAGAAGGAGAGGGAGAAGAGAGAACGGGAAAGGGAGAAAGAAAAGGAGAGGGAAAGGAAGAAAGAAAAGGAGAGGGAAAGGAAAAGGGAAAGGGAGAAGAGGGAGAAGAGGGATCGAGAGAGGGCTAGGGACAGAGATAGAGAGAGGGACAGAATAAGGGAGCATGAGAGGCACCATGAAACTGATAGCGATTACAGTGACAGCGATGTCCAAGAGATTAAGAGAAAATGGCGGAAACCAGATTATGATGATGATGATGGTGATGGTGACCGTGAGCACAGAGATCTTAAGGGCAGTAGGAGTGAGGCCAGCAGGCACAGGGATGAGAGTGGTGGCAGCCCAAGCAAAAAGGCTGACAATGATGACCTAGAGAAGAAGCTTACCCGGGAAGAGGAATTGCAGGATGAGCAGAAACAGCTTGATGAAGAGATGGAAAAGCGAAGGAGGAGGGTTCAGGAGTGGCAAGAGTTACGGAGAAAGAAGGAAGAACTGGAGAGGGAAAAGCATGGTGAGGTGACCACAGAGGAACCACAATCTGGCAAGGCATGGACTCTTGAAGGGGAATCTGATGATGAAGAGACGCTTCCTGCTGGGAAATCAGATACGGAAATGGATGTTGCTGGAGATACTACTGCTAAGCTTGCTAATGAACTTGGAGATTCTATGTTGGAATATAATGAAAATGGTGATGCTGCACCTGTTTCAGAAAATAATAGTAATAGTGTCACAGCAGATGAGGAGATTGATCCTTTAGATGCCTTCATGAATGAGATGGTGTTGCCTGAGGTGAACAAGCTGAGCAGCACTATGGATGCTACAAATGCTCCTGATATTAATCTTGATTCGGGAAAAGCTAATAAGAAATCGAATGAAAGTAATGGTAAACAGACAAGGAATGGTCGAAATAAATCAATGGGAAGGATTATTCAGGGGGAGGACTCAGAATCAGATTATGAGGATGTTGAGGATGTTGGAGATCCCTTAGAAGAGGAAGATGATGATGAGTTCATGAAAAGAGTGAAGAAGACGAAGGCTGAAAAGTTATCCATTGTTGATCACTCTAAGATTGATTATAAACCATTCAGGAAAAACTTCTATATTGAAGTAAAGGAGATCTCTAGGATGACAGCTGAAGAGGTTGCTGCTTACAGGAAACAGTTGGAGCTGAAGATACATGGAAAAGATGTGCCTAGGCCAGTTAAAACCTGGCACCAAACTGGACTTACGAGTAAAATGCTGGAGATCATAAGGAAGCTCAACTATGAGAAACCAATGCCAATTCAAGCTCAGGCCCTGCCAATAATCATGAGTGGGCGAGATTGCATAGGCATTGCTAAAACTGGTTCTGGTAAAACACTTGCATTTGTTCTGCCAATGTTGAGGCACATCAAGGACCAGCCTCCCGTAGTAGCTGGTGATGGACCCATTGGACTTGTAATGGCACCTACAAGGGAGCTTGTCCAGCAGATCCACAGTGATATAAAGAAGTTTGCTAAGGCTATAGGTGTCAGATGTGTGCCCGTTTATGGAGGCTCTGGTGTTGCCCAGCAGATCAGTGAGTTGAAAAGGGGCACAGAAATTGTGGTCTGCACACCAGGAAGGATGATTGACATACTTTGCACCAGTGGGGGTAAGATAACAAATCTACGTAATGTCACATATTTTGTGATGGATGAAGCTGATCGTATGTTTGACATGGGTTTTGAACCGCAAATAACTCGTATTGTCCAAAATATACGACCTGATCGCCAAACGGTGTTATTTTCTGCCACTTTTCCTCGTCAAGTTGAGATTCTTGCCCGTAAAGTTTTGAGCAAGCCTGTAGAAATTCAGGTTGGTGGAAGGAGTGTTGTCAACAAGGACATAGCTCAGTTGGTAGAGGTGAGACCTGAAACGGAAAGGTTCTTGAGACTGCTGGAGTTGCTTGGTGAATGGTACGAAAAGGGTAAAATTCTGATATTTGTCCATTCACAAGATAAATGTGATGATTTGTTCAAGGATCTGCTCAGGCATGGTTATCCTTGTCTTTCACTTCATGGGGCTAAGGATCAGACCGATAGAGAATCCACCATAGCTGACTTCAAGAGCAACGTATGCAACTTGTTGATTGCAACCAGTATTGCTGCTAGAGGTTTAGATGTGAAGGAGCTTGAACTGGTGATCAACTTTGATGTCCCGAACCATTATGAGGATTATGTTCACCGAGTTGGTCGGACAGGTAGAGCTGGCCGAAAGGGCTGCGCTATCACATTCATCTCTGAGGAAGAGGCCAGATATGCACCTGATCTTGTCAAAGCCTTGGAACTTTCAGAACAAGTTGTTCCTGATGACCTCAAAGCTCTTGCCAATGCATTCATGGCTAAAGTGAATCAGGGGTTGGAGCAAGCCCATGGGACTGGTTATGGAGGAAGTGGCTTCAAGTTTAATGAAGAGGAGGATGAAGTCAGGAGAGCTGCCAAGAAGGCACAGGCGAGGGAGTATGGTTACGAGGAGGATAAATCAGATTCAGATAATGAAGATGATGGTGTCAGAAAGGCAGGGGGAGACATCTCGCAACAGGCTATGTTTCAAATTCAAGCCCAACAACAATCAAATGCTCTTCCTAATATTCTTAGTAATATGAATTCTTCTCTTCTGCCCAATGATGGAGCCGCTCGGGCCGCTGCTATAGCAGCTGCTATCAATCTGCAGCATAATCTTGCGAAGATCCAAAATGCATTGGCTGAGCACTATGTAGCAGAGCTTGAAATCAACGATTTTCCTCAGAATGCCCGATGGAAGGTTACTCACAAGGAAACTTTGGGTCCGATTTCGGAGTGGACCGGGGCAGCAATTACTACACGGGGCCAGTTCTACCCACCTGGAAAAACAGCAGGTCCGGGAGAGCGCAAGCTTTATCTGTTCATTGAAGGCCCCACTGAGCAGTCTGTCAAGAGAGCTAAGGCAGAACTCAAGCGTGTGCTAGAGGATGTAACTAATGCTGCGCTATCGCTTCCTGGTGGATCCCAACCAGGCAAATATTCGGTTATCTAAGTGTAAGGACTTAATATCTCCTTGTATGTACTTTTTTGGTTTTCAGTTTTTGTCTTGCAACAGTCGTAACATGGCATCAAATTCCATTGAGATTTCTTGTAGTAGCTTAATAATATTTCTATTTTTAGTGATTTACTGAGCATGATAAATTTAAGTTAAAGAATATTTCTAGTAAATTATCTTTTTTGAAAAAAATCAATATAGGACAGATGAGAAAAGAGAGATGGAAGGAAAAGGGTACAAAATTGAAAAATAAAAGTAATATTCTGTCTCGCGTGGTGGATCTATCCTTGTTCTTCTCTTCAACAGTAATTTTCAGTATTGTGTTTCTTTTGGGGATTTTTATGATTTTGCCCCTTTTAATTCCCCCTTCTTTTTCTTGTTTTTCTCTTCCCTTGTTGCGCCGAGGATTGTATAAGACTGCACTGGCATGCAGTGTTATATCTGCCCTGTGCCATCCCTGTTGTGGCTTCAAAGAAATTACCCAGTTTGCCCATCATGGTGCGATCACTTCCACATCAAGTCTCCGTTGATCGGAAAGGATGTTATACATCTCTAATTTAACGATCCCGTCATCATTGTTCTGATATTTTTCTCCATGTATTATGGTATTAACCGAACCTTCACTCTGACCTCGCAGATTCAATCAGAGACAAGACTCCCATTGCCCGCTAATGGAATTTGTTCAGATGTTGCACTGTATCAATACACAACTAGGATTGCTACAGAGTTTGTTTGCTAGCCTTTTCTTGGTACCGAATCAACTCTTATATAGCTGTTGTTTTTTCGGCCTGCCCGTGTCGTTGAAGGTTCAGGTCAAGCAGGAACTTGTGCTTGAGGCTTCCTGCTGTAAGTGCCCTCCTCATCTTGTTAAATTTTTACAGAATCCATCAGGGTTAGGATAGTTTGTTCTGTTACTAGTGTTCAACCAAAGTCCATTCGGATTTAAGAACCTTTGCTGATCATTTGTATCAACAATTATATGCCTGGATAAATTCGATGCTTAGCTCATCCGCTTCTTGACAATTTGGCCGAGCCTGATCTTCTCAGGTTCTCGGTATTCCCATACTCTTCAAGTTGCTGAGATTTAAACACGGTACAGGGCGTCAAATGATAGACACCGGCTGAGGGTTGCAACATAGTGATTGCATGAAACAGTGGAGGCTTCGGTTATCCGTCCAGCCACGGAGGTTGGAAGTACAGGGAACTTAGTTAAGAGTAGTCGTAGTCACTATGCTTCTTCAATGTGTTGAAAATGACATGCCCATTAATGTGAACTGCTTTCATCCTTTGTGTTTTTTTTAGTTTCATTGAGTTGGTTTGAGGACACCTACTTTCTTATATCAGCCAGAGACTTTCGGAAAGAAGTGGTTCGCAGAGGCCTATCGGTTGCCTGCCTCGACCTCGGTGTTCACCGTGCTGCCCTTGATGGTGTTTCCTCGGCTAGCCGAGCCGAGAGTTTTCTAAAGCTTTTGCTAGAATTATGTGCGGTTCAGTTGCACGATCAACCTAGTTGAGCTAGACTCAGTCAATTATGCAATCGAGTCTAAATTCGTAGTCACATATTATTAAATTTATAGTCACTTTTTTTTTGTTTTTTTTAAAAAAAATTTATATGCGAGTGAATAATCTAAGAAGCTCTTTTTTTTTTTTTTGGTTAAAAGGGACCTGATGTCTATAAATTCAATGAACTTGACTAATTTCGGTTTCGGGTCCAATTAATCCTCCAAGGGGATAAAGGTTTTTAAACATGAGTGTTTTTAATAATAAGATGAATCTAAAAATCATATTTAAGTAGTAGTCGTGTGTGATTATCTCGATTAATTTATATTAATTAATTCAAGAAATTAAAAAGTGCACCAAAAGCCTGAAAGGCTAGGATGTAATATTTTAACTAGTGGAGGCTTGAAGGTCGAGGACCCTCACTGTGGGGGCCCACCTAGGGATTCGGATGGAGAAAGACCCTCGATTCAAACCCAACCAACCAATGGTCCAAAGTCAACCCCGTTCCACATTACTAGCAGGTTGCAGAAAATCCGTAACTCGTATCAATGCATGTACGCATGCACGTGGCAAATTACATAAATTTAAATTCCGAAAAATTCAAATTATGGACGGAATTTCAAAAGGATATGATGGTCATTCAAATTTAGAATAATGCGATGCAGCTCAAATCAGAATTAGTCAATTGTCGTTAAATTTTTAAATATTAGGTGATGTACGTAAAAAAAAAAAAGGCAATTTATGGGGAAACTTTAAGAGAGAAATACATTAAGTTTTTCTATAATCAATATCGACAAGATAAATAAATTGAAGTTCATCGTCCATAGAAGCGGTGTGCAGGTTCGGATACCCTACCCAGACCTTGTCCTTAAAAAAAATCAGTTCATACAGTTTGGAACCAGAATTTATTATGTTAAATATTAAAAGCGGACGACCCTATCTGAAACATGTACAGTATCACATATTTCAGGTATCATGTTATAATTTATTACATTTTTTTTAACAAATTAAACTATAAATGTTCAATCGAGCATGGTTCCAGCTGATTCCCTTCTTCTATCCATTGGACTTCACATTTGTTTGTACGATAGGTTGCAACTGATTACTTGCTGAGTTAGTTATGGTAATGGATCCTTCCCCACCCTTTCTCCATATTCTTGTACAGAGATGAAAAAAAAATCTTAGATGGTCATACCTCATAATGATGTGTAGGGGAAAACTAATTAAATTACTATGATTAGTATTAATTATGGCAACTGCTCGGGTAATTTACTCATTTGTCACAATTTAATTGGTATTTTCTCACATTACGTGGTCAGGTAGGATCACCTAAGAGTTTCTCGTAGAAATCACTATTTTCAATGATCGAAAATATCTCCTTCGATTTTTGGTGCCCATGCAGGAACCGGAAGTGGAATCTATTAGAACAAGTTCCTGTTTTTTCTATGTGGACTCTCCGGTCTATCCGGTAGCTGTGCACACCCGAAGTCCATTGGCATGGTATTCCATTGCCGAAACAAAAACGGGACACGTGGAGGGGCCGGATGGGCTGGCGCATAATAGTCCGGTACACCGGCAAGCACTGCGTCCAGCTCACGCAATGACAGATCTACCCTTCATGACAATGAATCCGAAAACCCGAGTCAATGGACACCGCCCACGATAAAATCGGAAACACATTTTCACTCTCTCCTCCTCCATCCATCAGCTCTCTCTCTCTCTCTCTCTCTCTCTCTCTCTCAGAAATTGGGACAGCGCTGGAAGACAACGGTCATAGGCAGCTGTTGAATCCGCCACTGCTCCGAGGTTTTCCTCTCTCTCAATCCCCTTCTCTCTCTGACTTCCTCCCGACCTGTCCCGTTCTGGTCGGTAAATCTCCTTGACGGCGCTGAAGTTTCGATATGGGGGAGGTCGCGGTGAACACTGGTCGGAGTAATTACCGAGGATTCTGATCGTATGATCGGCTTGTCCAGATGTGTTAGGATCAATTTTCTCTGTCGCTTTGTGGGTAGCTACGATGTTTAATTTGATGGGTGTTCTGGGACTTGTTATGGGAAGCTGGGATGTTCTAGAGCTGATGGGTGAAAGTTCAACTTGCTGAACTGGTTGTTATTTTTGTGCGCGGAAGAACTCCCAACAACGTACAGAGGCTGCTGGATTTTTGGACGTTAGATCATCTATACTGTTGTAAATATGACTTAAAATAAAATTTGGATTTGAGATTTTTCTATGGGTTCAATTTGGAAACAGACTTGTTTTAGTACATTTTTGTGTTAGCCAAGTCTTCAAAGAGATTGATGACTGTTTGCAACCTTCTTGCTTGTGGTAAAAGCATTTGAAATGATGGCACTTTGCAATTTCAAAGAAATTGATGGTTATGTGAGTTATATCTCTTTTTGAAATTGGGCCCTGCCAGTAATTTTGTGATCTTCGATCGAATGTAGTAGATGCTGCTCACTTCTTTCTGAAAGTAATTAAGGTTGTTCGCAAGCTGCAGTTGGAACAGGATTTATAAGTGGCTGCCGATGATCTATGGTTTGAGATTTTTCCCGGGAGTATTCTCATTCACATGACTATACTTTGATGTCTTAAAGTCTGATTATGTGCTGAAAATCCATGGTCTCTAACTGAGTTATAGTAGATTTTTTTTTGGGTTCTTCAGCATTGTCTAGCCAGCTGCATTGCTCATTTAAGTATAAAACTCTGTATCTCTCAGTTTAGAGGATGCACCGTGTGCCTAGTGCCGGAAACACAGGCAATTCAACCCGTCCTCGAAAAGAGAAGCGGTTGACATATGTGTTGAACTGTGCTGATGATGAAAAGGTAAAGTATTCAGTTGGCTTCTGTCAATTCAAGTCCTCGCTTTAATTTTCCAGTTCTGAACATGATATTAGGGTAATCATTTTTCTAAATTTGGTGTTTCGAATATTGGCTGGATCCAGGAACCAAGGTTCCATTTAAAGGACTATTTGATTTAGCCTCGAATACAGAGGCAGGGACATAGAGGTAGAATAAAAATTCTTTTAACATTAAATGGAGATCCTAATCAAAACTCTAGGGTTTGGGCATCCCATAAATATAAAAGGGTATTCAATGAACAGAGTGAGAATATGGTTATGTGACGCACATTAATATAATAATAAAGTAATTGTAGATTCAGATTCGGACTGGATGATTAGCCATATCATTTGCTCATTGTAGTCAGCTGCATTCCTTTTACTTTGAACAGAAGATATTTTGCCCATTTAATGTTGATTTTATGGCATGCTATGGCCATTGAGACTTTTAGATGATCTTGAATAAAAAAGATGCCACTCGTAAAATGACCTGGATGTCCCATTCCTGGATGTCACATTCCTGGTGTCTTATTTTGTGAAAACTTTGTATTTTTTAAAACTTCTTTTGTTCAAAGTACCAATAAATAATCAATTGAAACTTCTTCTTTTGGTTTTAGAGGTTTCTTTATATGCAGCACTGTGCAGGTATAAATTGTTTAGCTATATTAAAACAAGCATCTGATGGTGGTGATTATCTTTTCACTGGGAGCCGCGATGGTACCTTGAAAAGATGGGAATTGGACAAAAATTTAGCGACATGCTCTGCTACATTTGAGTCGCACGTTGATTGGGTAACATTCTACTTGTTTCCTTCTTCATCAGCACGGCAGTTGCGTGTGTGATGTTCAAATTTTTTATGCTTATTTGCAAGATTTTAAGGATCACTTTGGCTGGTTTTTTTTATATTAAAAATTTTTGGATTGATGTAATATAGCTTAATATGTTTATCATAATTCTTTTATGCAATTCCCTGTCTGGTCTTGACAATTTAGCCAAATGGAGGAGGAATAAGTGAAAGGAACAATATTTCAAAAATAGTTATCTTCCAACATATAGACTGAAGGATAAGTTGCCTTTTTTGGGATTTTTTTTTTTAATTCAGTTGACTCAGTCTGCATTTCTTATTTCCATTCAGAGTATAACAAGATCTATTGGTGGTGCAGGTTAATGATGTTGTCTTGGCAGGTGATAATGTACTTGTCTCTTGTTCATCAGACACAACTCTTAAGGTTGCTCCATCATGACGTCTGTTCTTTCCAGAGCAATAAATGTTATGTTGAGTTTTTGCCTATGCTCCGAGCTTCTCATAGAATAGCCTTTTTCGCTCATCTTACATTTCCTTTCTTTTTTTATTTTTGAAACAAAACAGGCTTGGAATTGCTTTTCTGAAGGAACCTGCACCAAAACTCTCCGGCAACATTCCGATTATGTCACTTGTCTTGCTACAGCAGAAAAAAATGTAATGTCTGTGGATAGTAAATGTCTTGATTGAAGGCTTTATCTTTCAATTTCCATTCTTAAGGATTTACTAAATTTTATTGGAGTAGCCTTTCAAAATGTCAGTATAATTCTTGGCCCTTCAAATTAGTCTTGAGAATTAACATCATATGTTTCCTAGATATGGGCTGGTTGCTGATGCTTTTGTAGTGTCAAAATATTTAGAGCAATATTGTTGCTTCTGCTGGCCTTGGCGGAGAGGTTTTCATATGGGATATCGAAGCTGCACTCACTTTATTGTCAAAGTCAAGCGATTCTACAGAAGTTGATTCTTCTTCTAATGGCCCCACAAATGGTGCAAATGCATTACCAGTTGGTAGTTTACGGACCATCAGCTCTAGGAGCAGCATTTCTACACACCTTAATCAATCTTCAGGTTATGCACCAACTGCTGCCAAAGGCCACAAAGAATCAGTTTATGCATTGGCAATGAATGATATTGGAACACTTCTTGTGTCTGGTGGAACTGAAAAGGTATCAATTTAATTGGCTGCTAAAAGGAAATAATATGCTTTATTTTCATAGAACTGTATGAAGAAATAATAATACTCTATGCAACATACCTCATTTGTTCATGAGAGGCACACACAGACCTTTCTGGTACAGTTGAACTATCTCAGTTGCTTTCTGTGTCATGATTGTTGTCTTTGGCTCTCAGCCTTCAGTTCAGATCATTAAAGAAAGTGAACATGGTCTCCATCTGTTCTAGAGTTGCACTTTTTCAGATAAATTTATATGCTGAGTCTTGGTCCATTTAGGTTGTGCGAGTTTGGGATCCAAGGAGTGGCTCAAAGTCTATGAAGCTAAAAGGGCATACAGATAATATTAGAGCTCTACTTCTGGACCATACGGGCCGGTGAGTCATCTAAGTCAAATTGCAGGTTTGTCTTCTATATAGTGAGGATATGCCTGCTTGGAAGGCTGCTGAATGAAGATATATAATTGAATGAATATGTGATAAATTTAGAAATATCATAATCTATTTGGAGAAAGGAGTGAAATTATTGGGATGAAAATTTGCAGCACATTCAGTTTCTTCCTTTATATGAGTTTTAGAGGAGCAGCAAAATTTTTAGCTTTACTTTCCTCTTAAAACCTTTTATAGATTGTGCATAAGTGAAGTTGGTAGCAGTCCAAATCTTAGGCTATGTCCTCTCTTGAAGAGTTCTGGCCTAGTAATTTTCTTAGAGCAATGTCTCATATGTTTAGCATGTTCAGCTGGAAAATGTCTTATTTATATTAACGCTTGCAAGCTATATCATGAGGACATCAATTAATCTAATTTTTTCTAACGGTCTTCAGGTTTTGTTTATCGGGGTCCTCTGATTCTATGATAAGGTAGGTGTGCAAGTTCAACCTTTTCCTGCTAACATTTGCATTACAGGGTTGGATATTACATAGCCAGAACCTTTCCTGACACCTGCATTTATCTAAAACCTCCAATTGTAGACTGTGGGATCTTGGTCAGCAGCGTTGCATACATTCTTATGCTGTGCATACAGATTCTGTCTGGGCACTTGCCAGCACTCCATCATTTAGTCATGTCTATAGTGGAGGAAGAGACATGTCTGTAAGTAGAGGTTCCTGGATGTTACATTTTCCTTTCCAAGATATTCTCTTGTTTTCACAACAAATTGCTCCCTGTTTTACAGTTATACTTGACAGACTTAGCAACAAGAGAGAGCTTATTACTTTGTACAGAGGAGCATCCCATTCTACAAATGGCATTGCAGGATGATAGTATATGGATTGCAACGACAGATTCGTCTCTACATAGATGGCCTGCTGAAGGACGAAATCCTCAAAAGGCCTTGCAAAGAGGTGGTTCATTCTTGGCTGGGAACTTGTCTTTCTCGAGAGCAAGGGTTTCTCTTGAAGGATCTAGCATTGTATGTGATGCTGTTAAATCTCTTCTTTGGCTGTGATAGCTGTATAGCTATTCATGCTACTTAGCTTTGTATAGAAGTATCACAAAATCTCTGATCACAATATTTCAGGTCCCTTTATATAAAGAGCCAGAACTTGTCATTCTTGGTACTTCGCCAATCGTGCAGTATGAAATATTAAATAATCGGAGGCATGTGCTGACTAAGGTACTTTTATGTGTTTATTAAATTCTCAGTATAATCTCTTCCTTTTTCATTTCAGTTGTCATTGTTGATAATTATTGTTCAAAAATGTTTTGAGATTCTTTATTCTGATGAATGTCATGTTTATTATGGCTGCTCTTGTTTTTTCTTCTGTCAGGATTCTGTTGGTTCAGTTAAGCTTTGGGAGATTACTAGAGGCATTGTGGTGGAGGACTATGGGAAGGTCTGATTCGGAATCATAATCGCATAGTTTTAGCAACTACAATAATATAATTTAGCTTCTCTCCAGTATAGGCCTCTTTTCTTTTAGTTAAGGTTGCTGGGAAATTTTACTTAGACATGACACTTTCCTTTTTGACTGAGAGATCTCTACTTTGTGAATTTAATTCTTCTGTTTTGTAATCTCAGATCCCCTTCGACGAAAAAAAGGAAGAACTATTTGAGATGGTAAAGATGCAATAATATGGTCGCATTTTTGAAGTCCAGCTATATATATCTGGTGATTATACCTCTTGTTGTGCTTCTAGGTGAGCATACCTGCATGGTTCACGGTGGATACGAAGCTTGGTAGCTTATCTGTCCATTTGGATACTCCGCAGTGTTTTTCTGCGGAGATGTATCGAATAGACCTTAACATTTCTGGGAAACCTGAGGATGATAAGGTAAATGCATTCAATTAGTTTTCCTTAAGTATCTATATTTGGATCTATTGGCATACTCGGTTTCATGCTAAAGTAATATCCTGTGCAGATTGTGAAGTCGGTTGCCTCATTTATTGAATGATGCTTGTGTCTTTGGATTCATCTTTGATCAGATGAGGAATTAGATAACTGATACTTAGAGTTTGATGAGTTGAGGCACAGGTTATTGTGAGTTGATGATATCGTGTTGAAGCGGTATTTGATTTGATGTTGTGGTGCAGGTTAATCTTGCTCGAGAAACACTTAAAGGTCTGCTGGCTCATTGGTTGACCAAAAGAAGGCAGAGGCTTGTTTCTCAAAGTTCATCAACCAATGGGGATTTGTTGTCTGGGAAGGATTTTACTGCTCGAAGTCTTAGTCATTCGAGAGTGGAGGCTGATGGAAATGCCGAGAATGACTCCATTGTGTATCATCCATTCGAATTTTCAATTGTCTCGCCTCCTTCAATCATCACCGAAGGTTCTCAGGGAGGTCCATGGAGGAAAAAGATAACTGATTTGGATGGCACTGAAGATGAGAAAGAGATACCTTGGTGGTGTATTGATTGTGTGCTGAACAATCGTTTGCAACCGAGGGAAAATACAAAGTAACTTTCTGACATCACGTTTTCACATATTTAATGAAAATCTATCCATGAGTGGTTTTCCAAGTGATTTTGCTCGGTGCATGGATTGGTTGTTTGATAATAGTCTGGAAGTAACTTTGTGACATTATCAGATGATAACTCTGATGTTTCCAACACACTATGCAGGTGCAGTTTTTACCTGCATCCTTGCGAAGGCTCAACTGTTCAGATACTCACTCAAGGAAAACTGAGTGCACCTCGGATATTGAAGATACACAAAGTAAGTTGCTAGGAGCAGAAATAGATATATCTTTAAGGTTCTATTGTTTACTATCTGTGATTGTTCTTCTTCTTTACCAGATGCAAGTTAGGATTGTTGGAACAGTTATATCCAAACACTATCTAAATAGTTGTTTTTCTCTCATTTATATTTTCCCTGCATTTATCCTTGTTTTGGAAGATTTGTTTGAGAGATGATATGTTGTAATTAACTTATAGTTGCTTTTTTTTTTTTTTTCTTTTTGTGAAAGATAGCTATCATTGATGTGAAGATGCTAGTAGTCTATCAAGTTTCTAAGTTTCAAGTTTAAATTCAGATTCTTCGATTTGCCTAGGTTTATCTTCTTCCCCTATTTCATTAGTCAGAGAATTTCTACTATTGCATTTAAGCCTGCATGTAGATTTGGGCTGTATCATGCTACTGTGGCAAGTCCACAGGAGTTTCATGGGCTTGCCATGATTATTACAGGTCCAAAGAAGCCAATAATTAGGTAAATTGCACTATTTGCATACCACTGTAAACCGGCCGTACAATTTTTAATTGTTCATCTTATAGTATAATTATACACTGTCCTGCAATTATTCATCTCATGGAAGAGTGTCTCCTGATTTCGTTTCTTGATTTGCTTGTGTAGGTTGTAAGTTATGTCATAGAAAAAATGGTCCTTGATAAGCCCGTGGACAATATTGGCAGTGATGGTACACTCCCATTGCCGCATCCTGCCATCGGTGATGGATTAATTCGAACTGGATTAAAACCAAATCCAAGGTTTAAGCCTTTGATAGAAATTTTGTGCAATAATCAGGCAAGTGGAATTATTTCTTCACTATCCATTTTATCATTGTTATGTTTCTGATGCTGCAGTCAGATGAGCAGTGAACTCCCTGATATGTTCGGAAGTTTTTGTTGGGTGCACTGGGCTTGTAGTTTATGGAGGGAATATTCCTGCATTCACTTATGTAACAAAAAAAATGTTTGGAAAGAAAACATTCATCAATTCTCTTGTCATGTATGTAATGGTAATTGCCAAGCAATGTATTGCAGCCTTACTACATAGGGACAGTTCTTATGCCCTCATTCATGAAACTTTTCATCTATTCTTGTAAATATCACTGGAAAAATGAATATGTCTCTCTTTCATCTTTCGTATGGTCTCGGTCTTTTTCAGGTGTTGCCCCCAGACATGAGCTTAGCCACTGTAAGAGCATACATATGGAAGAAACCAGAGGATCTGGTTCTTAACTATAGAGTGATTCAGCCCAAATGATTCGTTCTATTACATTATCGAGGTAAAACCTGTGATCATGTTGGCTAGTTTGTGTTTTCACATGTGAAGACACACCTAAAATTATCAGCCGGTGGTGGCCTGGGTATAGCTGCCCAAACCGGATTAGTCTAGGACAATGGGCTGAGAATACCTCATGGTCTTGGTAAAAAAGTTGTCATTCAGTAGAAATATTTGGATGCTACCCCAAAAAAAATCCCTTTTCTTGTGTGGGTGCCTCTCTTGACATTGACTGTCCGATTTTTCTGCAGGTTGTTAAAATGAAGAGTATTTGCCTGAGTGGGATCTTGTGGGGGTGGTCCATGATTTCTTGCGACAATTTATCGCCATCATCGCAAGTCTCAGCACATCTCTGTAAATTATGGATTCAGGGTAATTTTATCAAGGTGCATTCTACAAACTGGCTTGAAGAGCTGAAGCCTTTGAATTTCTCCTGAAACGACTGGTATGCCAGTCCTGAACTTTCTGAAGCACAATTTTACTGCTGTTTATGTCTTCTTTGGAGATTGAAGGGTTACTCTTGGCACATGGGGAAGAGGGGGACGTATTTTTTTTCTCCCTGGAAATCTGTCTCCGAGGGGATAAGGGATAGGATGCAAAGCTTTTTAGGATCCGTGTTGTGCGGTGGAGCGAATAGTTGAAGTTTTCATCATTTTTAGATTCATCAGCGGAATAAAATGATGTGCATCAGACAGTGAAAACAGACATTCGATGAATTAGTTGTTCTCTGTGCTGTCCTATGTAAAAAGACTCTTGTATAGGGTACAGGTATGATAGCTTTTAGGTCTGCCTTTCATGTTGTAACATTTCAGGGTTGTGCTGCCGGGCTCTTGTATTTGCTCGGAGTGCTCCTTATTCATCCTTGAAGTGATGTTTTGGGTTCTACCTCTTTGTCATCATTCGGTCGAGGCCCATGTTTACATGTTAGATGACTTGTTCGGTTTGTTCTTTATCCCTCCTGTCATCTCATTCGGTTGAGGCTTCTACCTCTAGCTTTTTCAGGCCTGGCCATGGCGTGGCTAGCATTGTTCACTTCTTACACGACCTATACAACATTGCATACGTGCTCCGTGCCAGGTTGTTAAGAGACTATTTTGATGTTGGCTGAGGATCGAGGTACTGCGATGGAACCTTGGTACGACAAAACTTCTTCTTTGCCAGCCAAAGCTGATGCTGTTGGCACGTCCCTGGACATGGTCTTACTTGTCCCGGGACGTGGGGCTTTGAATGTGATGCTTGACATGGGCTGGTCCTGGGTCCTAGGTAACCGGCCCCGAACCGGTCCATCAACCTCCTAAGAGGAATCTCCCTTCGGCAGGATTGGGATTTGCTGAGCCGGTGGCATTTTCGTAAATAGCATAAAGGTCATGCCCAATCTTAAGGCAGGGAGCGCGCGAATGAAGTTTGCGTGACCTTTAAACTAAACGGACACGACGGGCCCTCTTCCGGACAAGACAACAGCAGAAGGGTGTGACCTGAACAAATCTCCCTAGCACAGATGAAAAGCTAACTTCAAGACGAAATGCTCCTGCCCCGTAAGCCAAGGATGAATTTAGGAGCGCTGGACAATTGCTTTCCTAATTCGAAAAAGTTTATAAGATATTATATAAAATATTTTACAGATTTTATTCATATTTTATTATTTTACCCTCCACCAAATTCGTCTGATAACTCTCTCTATAATTTTGCTCTCCTTGAATTGATTTTCTGGTTCAGTCCTCGGCCGTGAGCCTTCCTAATCAAGCAATGGCTCATCTTCTCTCCCACAGTTCTGAAACCTCTTTTTTATTTGTTTGTCTTGTTCTTACCGGTGGTTGTTTCACTCCCCTGTTTCACTAATCACACTGAGCTCCCGCCGCCTGTTCGTCGATATAAGCATGGCATGCACCATCTTTTCATCTTAACCAAGCCAGATAACCTTCACCTATTCATCTGTAATCGAACCGAGATAGCCTTCAAGCACATGATTTACCTCCAACTTGAATCTAAATCGAGTTCCCAATTTGAAAGTTAGCCGGGTGTGACCGCTTCATCTCTCAAGATTAATGGAGTATTACTTGCTTGCAAGAAAAAGAGGACAAAATTGCACCATGTATGTGTTTCTCCATCGTTCCGTGCTTGCAATGCCCTCTGGAGCAGCAGTCTCGCTTCTTTCCCAGCAAAGTTTCCATCTTTTGTTTCCATATTTTCGTGGTTCTCTATTGGGTTACAGAACGCGTGACTTGCTTTTGCTTTCAGTTGGTCGGAGTGTTGTGAGGAACTCCATCTCTTCTTCTCCACCGAGAGCCCGCCATATTTGCCCGCCCAGTTGTTCGGTTTCGGATGATATTCACTTGAGAGCTCTTCCAACTGCGGCCTGATCTCCGAACTCGCTCAAGAACCGAGAGCCCCCCTGGAGGGGCTGGAGGGAGCCTGAAACTAGAAAGAAGACAGGCCGTTCAAACAAAAGTAAGGGCTGGCTTCTCTGCTCCCACTCGCAGAGTAGTGCTATTCTAGTGAGAACTGGAGTTCTTTAGTTGAAGGTGTCGCCACTGAAGCCCATAGTTGCAAATTTCGTTGCTTTAGTTGATTCCTGGAGAATAGAGAGGAAGGGGAAGGAATAGGAAGGACGGATATTTCTGTTGGACCGTGGTTGCGCTGTTTGTTTGTTGCAGTATAAGCTGATGGCATCATTGATTGCTGGCTTTCTTGTATCGCCTCCTTTTTGGCCGAACTCTGAGTTATTTAGGCCTCAGTGTCGGGTGATAGCTAGTGCTTCTGGGGGAGCTCACTCCACGGGCCCATCTCTTGAGTCATATGCAATTAATGGGACATCTCCTGCACCAGTATTGAAGAAGCAAGGAAGAAGCTTCGGGTCCCTGATGGGAGACGACAGATATCTGGGCCCAATGACTGAGGTCGAAGATGAAAAGTCGAGCACGAGGATGGAGGAGAAGTATGGGGAGGAACCCAGAAGAATAGATGATGGCAGGGTTGTGGAGAAGTTGGATGTCCTGTGGGATGATGGGTATGGAAGTGCAAGTGTGAAGGATTATCTCGACGTGGTGAAGGAGATTATCAAGGCCGATGGAGGCCCACCCCGATGGTTTTGCCCTGTTGAGTGTGGTCAGCCCTTGAAGGGTTCTCCAGTCCTCTTGTTTTTGCCCAGTACGTTTGCATTCTCGCTTCTTCTTTTGTATGTCATAGGTTTCGGGTTAGAAGTTTCACATGTAAACCTGTGAAACAGTTCACAATGTGATTGTTAGGCTCGAGAGTAACTTGTTGTCTGGATAAGGAACGAATGCAGGAAGAGAAAGGGGACGTGAGTTGGAAAAGGTTGTGATCGAGATTCCAATGCACATCCCATTGTAGGATTTGCAGGCTGTGCAAAGCTTCCCTGTAGCCCCAGAATACTTGCTGGGCAACTGGGCTCTAGAAAATTTCCCACTGGTTCTGGTTCACATACGACCCCACACACAACCTTTCTGCAGTCTTCATGGCTGTGGGCGGTGGTTGGCTCTGATGCAAAGATATTCCTGATGCACAACTGACGTGGGATTCATGGGGTGTAATAGGAGGCTGGTTGTTCTTGACTTCTCTTGGTAGGTCAATAGAGTGTAGGCTAGCTCCAAGATGGCTTGAATCCTGAGAACATGATCTGAAGCTTAAGGACTTTCACCTGATATGATGATGTACTGAGTTATTCGTTGTTTTGCTTCATGCATAGTCCTCATGTTTAATGCAACTCAGAGGTATTGTTTTTCTAAGATGTCAAGTGGCTTGTTCATGGTTGTCTGTCCAAGATTCAGGAGCTCTTCAACAAGATGGTTTACAAGACTGTTTTTGTGCAGGTCTTGATGGCATGGGAATGGGCCTCATTTTGCACCATAAAGCACTTGGCAGGTCAGTCATATCCTGTTGTTAGCATTTCTATAAACTCCTATGTTCTTTGTGATGTTTGTTGCTGTTGATTAGCCTAGTTCTAGGTTTTTGTCAATGCTCTAGTGCTTCGTATTGACTTTCTATGAACATCTGAATCCAGATTTTACTTGGTTTCAATTCCAAGCCAAGATTCTAATGCTAAAATCTTAAACTGCAGGGTCTTTGAGGTACGATGCTTGCACATTCCTGTTCAAGATCGGACACCCTTTGAAGGTCTGGACCTTTCAACTACCATATATTTCATGTTGAATGTCCTAGTGATCACCATTTCTGATTTCAGCCCTTCAAAAATCTTTTCTAATGCAGAACTCGTGAGGCTAGTCGAGGAAACTGTGATACTTGAGCATGCTTCTTCTCCAAAGAAGCCCATTTATCTGGTTGGAGATTCGTTTGGAGGATGCCTTGCACTTGCTGTTGCTGCTCGCAACCCTAAAATCAACCTGGTGTTGATACTGGTCAATCCCGGTTAGTTTCTTAGTTCCATTCTTCTGTTTGACTATCAAATCGAATCACCATGATTAAGAGCTATTAACATTCTGAAAGGTTTTAATGATTGCATCTCTTTTTTAGCTACATCATTTGGCCAGTCACAGCTGCAATCTCTGCTGCCCATGCTGGAGGCTTTGCCCGATCATCTCCATTTCCCAGTTCCCTATCTCCTAGCCTCTGTTTTGTGTAAGTTCTCACCTGTAATTGAGTAAAACACTTTTTGGCTTATCTTCATTTTTCTTATTTGAAATGCCATCTTACCCTCTGTCAGTGGAGTTTGAACATTAATACTTCCACTGGCATCACTCTGATTCTAGTAGCTTAATGTTCTGTTGAAGCCACGTATTTTTTTAGACGAAGAACTTTCCTGTTTGCTGATTGTTATTCTGGTTTATTGCTCTAATCTAAGGTGATCCACTGAAGATGGCAATGGTTGATATAGATAACCAACTTTCTCCAAGACTTCAACTCGAACAGTTATCAGGCAACCTAACTGCTTTGCTTCCCCGACTCCCGGTAAGAAGCGTAGCCTGGATTTGTTCCGATCTCTCCTATTTCTCTTCTTCTCTAACTTTTCCTTAGCATATTGTCAGTTCACGATTCATAAGTTGCTAAGCCAGGTACTAGCTGATATTATACCCAAAGGAACTCTTGTTTGGAAACTGAAACTGCTCAAGTCAGCTGCCTCTTATGCTAATTCTCGACTTCATGCTGTGAGAGCAGAAGTTCTCGTGCTCGCTAGGTAACACCGATCCCTCTGTATCTTATAAGTAGACATCCTTGGTTTTGGAACAGCTGACCCTGTTGCTTTCCAGAAGCTGCTAATATTGTGACACATCTTTCTTTAGTGGAAAGGACAACATGGCTCCCAAAAGGGACGAAGGTCAGCGGCTCGTAAAATCGATACTAAACTGTAAAATCCGTCATTTTGCAGACAACAGCCACTCTCTTTTACTGGTAGATGTCGAATTACTTCATCTTGTTCTAAATAAACTATTTTGTCATGCTTTATTGCCCCACAATCTGGCACTTGTTTGTCTGACAGTGTCTCTGGTGTGTTATGGCAGGAAGAAGGCATTAACTTGCTGTCAGTCATTAAAGGTACTTGCCTATATCGGCGTTCAGGAAGGCATGACCATGTCTCGGATTTCCTGCCTCCGAGCATGTCGGAAACCAAAACCGTATATGAGCAGAAAATCTGGTAATAGATCAGCACAAGGATGCTGCAGTCGTTTTCTCCTCTTCCCTGCCACTAGATGCTCTATCAAACAATGCTTGATATGCATTTGCATATTGCAATGCACTTTCTGGGAAGTTCAAACATTTCTAGGAAATCGATCATCCGTCTAAGCCCAGCCCTTTCAGAAGCATGAGATTTACAGACAGACGAGTATTACAGCAGCCCAGATTATGAGTCTCAGATTGATCGTTCTCTGGATAGTTTTACTGTCTTGTTACCTGATAAAAGACTTACTTAGATGCTAACTTGAAATCAAATTGCAGGCTATTCCATCATGCCTGCAGTTCAGTACTGTACTCGACTTTAGAAGATGGGACGATTGTAAGAGGCCTATCGGGTGTCCCATCGAAAGGTCCCGTGCTGCTAGTCGGATACCACCTGTTACATGCCTTCGACGTCTACTCTCTAGTCAGAGAGTTCATGTTTGAGAAGAACATCATGGTAAGGGGTGTTGCCCACCCGGCGGTGTTCGATGGAAGGATGGACGGCCCAACCCCAGAATTTTCTTTATCAGATTGGCTGAAAATTTTTGGAGCTATCCCCGTCACAGCAAGTAACCTCTTCAAATTACTCTCCACGAACGCTCATGCTCTGCTGTATCCCGGTGGTATCCGTGAGGCTCTCCATTATAAGGTTCCACAGATCAGATCATTTTGTTACCGTTAAGAATCTGTATCTATCAGAAAAGTTTTCTTCTTGGAGAACCATCCACGCTTATATGCTTCTGTGGCGATTTATAGAGTTTACCTGGATGGATTCTCAAGGACAATGTCACTATCCCAACTTTTGCAGGGCGAAGAGTATAAGTGCCAATGGCCGGACCAGCCAGAATTTGTAAGAATGGCTGCTCGGTTCGGGGCGACCATCGTGCCTTTCGGAACTGTTGGAGAGGATGATATAGGCGAAGTAAGCTTTTTCTGCTTGGAGTTTTACTGTTAACTATACACATGTGCAGTCAACTATGAGATGATAATGATGTTTTCCTGCATCTGATAGGCTTCTTTCCTGAATTAGTAATCACATTCAATATCTAATACTTACTATGGCAGCTGATGTTCTCTTACTTTTGAACTTGCAGTATGTTCTCGATTACAACGACATGATGAACATCCCTTTTCTCAATGACCGCATCCTGGAATCGAATCAGGACTCCACAAGAGAATGGTATCGATCTTTCCCCTGCTACCAAAAAGAGATTCGGTTGCCATTTTTATAGGTGAATCTAACATCAAACCAGTTGAGACACTGTTTTGTGTTTCAACCGGGAAGAACCAGACACTGACAGATTTGGCATGGCTCTATGTGCTGAATGTCTTCAGCTCAGAAACTGGGATTCAATTGGTTCAGTGAAACCGGAAGATCTCTTCACACCTGGATCTTTATCCTTCCTTGAAAATCGAAGAGAGAATGGAAAGTACACTGGAGTGGAATTCTGAGGATAGATGCGAATGCATCTACTGTCCTTTAATATGATCTTATACTTTGACCGCAGGGAGCGCAGGAGGGGCGAAGGAGCCTATGGACGACCTTGTCTACCCTTGCTTTTACCGAAAATACCAGGAAGGTTCTACTATTTGTTCGGGAAGCCCGTCGAGACCCGTGGAAGAGAGCAAGTACTCAAGGAGAGGGAGAGCGCCATGGAGCTGTACTTGCAGTTAAGGTGTGAAGTCGAGCAGAGCCTGGCCTACTTGCTCAAGAAGCGAGAGCAGGATCCCTACAGAAACATATTCGATAGGGTCGTTTATCGGGTTCTCCACTCTCCGATGAATGAGATCCCGGGGTTCAAGCCCTGATAGAGGGCGATGCGGCGAATTGACCCATACTAATTTGGGCAAAACTGCATTTCTTTTGTAACGAGTAAACTAGCGTTCATTGTTGGAATATTTACAAATTCATTGTGCATCACTGCATATCCTACAGAATACCATGGAACTTCTGATGCTTCGGGAATGGAACGGAACTGAACTGAACAGCTAAATGGAACTCGTTACTTTTTCATTTGGCTCGTCAAACGATTGCCGGAATATTATCAGACGGTGTGGCCGGTGGGACATTCGAGCTCTAAGCTAAGGTGAATGATACTGGTCTTTCACCCCCTTTTCCCTGGGCTTAGAGGCTAAGCGTTGGTTGTTGGGAAGTAGTGATTGCCTCTCATTCCGACATGATGAGTCCCCCGTGCTCTCTAAGCCTAATGGTTTGTCACTGTTACCTCTGACCCTTCCTTGTCGGGGACGTGGTACCCGATGCCATTGCTTAAAAGTAATGACAGTTGACATGTCTTCATTTTCCGTCGACAAAGAAGACATATAAACATAACCTAAGATGGGATAGAAGGAATATGAAATAGAGAGACGTGGGTGTCTTGTTGGTGAATTGAACCCCGAGACCACTTAGTTCACGGTGAGGGTGGTACCGTACCAAGGCCCCCTCCTCGTAGCACGTCTTTGTTTGAGACTGTCCATTCATTAAAATATAATCTCCGAAGGGCAATGATCTAATGATTTAAAACTCACTCCCGTATGATTTGGTGAGGTCAAGATTCCATGCTCGAGTCCCTTCCAAGCAATATTGTTAGAATTGATACTTTAAACCTGACCTATGGCCAATATCACTATTTATTGTTCAGTTCGTCTGATATAACCGCCGTCGAACATAAAAATTTGAACGCTGCGTAACGAGTCTATTAGATCATCATCACTATTGCCTCTTTATATCAAAAAGTAAAAAAAAAAAAAACCCAATTCATATCTAACGAAGCAAACTATATTATTTCTTTGTAATATATATATATATATATATATATGTGTGTGTGTTTTTTCGTATATAATCTCTACAATATTAATTAAATATCATATATTTTACCCTATTTTGAAGTTCCGCATTCAATAATTGCGGTTGTTATTATATATTATATAAGAGAAAAAGTATTTAAATTGGATCGTCGCATTGAAACTGACTTCTCTCTTTGTTTCTTTTCTGGAAAGCTAAAGTTGATTTGATTAGCACCATCCGAGAAATATTAAATAAATAAATAATTATTGGAAATTCTTTTTAAGTCCTTTTTTTTGCTATCTTCACCTGATTATCAGTTCGATTATCTGTCATTTTGATTGGCGTCCATAATTTCTATACAAAAAAAAAAAGAAAGAAACAGGACACCGGTGTCCAGACATTTTATTAAGATTTTAAAAATGTTACATTTACTTTTAAGAAAACTTTCGAATTTTATGAAATCAAGTGAGCCTATGTAATAATTCGATTGGCATTTCCTTATATTATTTATCAAGGTAAAATTACGTGAGAATTTCTCTTGATTCTGATGTTGATTACTTATCGATATTTTCTTGATAATGAGAAATGTATTCTCCCCGAGCCCATGATTAATTAAATAATTAAATTATTTTGATTAGTAATAACTATGACAACTACTCAGATAATCAATTTTAATTTACCAGTTTATCATATTTTGATTGGGCGACCATTCTAATTGCAACCGATCATCAGAAAAATAAAAAGAAGATACACGGATTAGTTAAGTATGGTCTCGGATCAGAGTACTCTAGATGGAAAAAAATTCATATTTGAAGAGTTTTACCTCTTCAGCGGGCTGACCCAACTCGAACCTGAATTTGTCCATTATATTTTTGAATATTAGGTCGTATATATAAAAAAGAAATAAAATAAAAGAACACAACAACAAAAAACGGAGGGGGGAGACAACGAGGAAAAAAGGACAAAGGAATATTATATAGTTGACAAGAGGAAAGAATTTCCCCATCAGATGAGGAAATATAGGATATGATGATGTTCGAGATAGGCCATGGCCATGGTTGATATCGACCCGCCCCGATTCAGGAACCGCCAATTCAGGTTCATATGGAACCGGCCGGTTCACGATTGCAGCCGGTTCTACAAAATATAACAATACTAATGAATTATATATTAAATATAAAATATTTATTTCAGAAACTCAGAAGTAAAAAAAAAACAACAGTTATATTATTATTATCGTTAATTTTTAAATAATTTATCTTTTTAGATATTTATAATGTGTTTTTTTATCATTTTTTAAAAAAAAAAGAGCCGCATGACACTGGTTCCTCCTTACCCGGAATTGACTCTCCACGGTTTTGCACTAGTTCAAGCTCGATTCTAAGTTTGTCCGGTTCTATATTAGCTCCGATTCCAAACGGGCTCGTGGCGAGACTAGGTTCAAAACCTTTAAATGATATATTGAATTTAAATACTAAATAAAAATTGTAATTAAGAGAATTAATTAGTATGAGACTAAGAGGATATATATATATATATATATTAAAGGAAAAAATAAGTGGGGAATTAATTATTAATAATAAGGGAGGGAAAAATAAAAAGCAGTTGGGCGATGTTTGACTTGCTACACCGACAGCTATTTCATTGGGTCATTGGGTATTATCTGCGATTCCAATTGCTGCTCAGCTTCTTCCTGCCCTGTCGGTTTCCTTTCCATATTTTTCTTCTTCCTCATTCCCGTGGACCACTGACTCTGACAGCTCTGTGACCTCAGGCGACATAGTACAAGGGGTCCCTTGTTGCTGCTCGGACTCAATTCAAGTATGCCTCTCCTTCTCTCTCCTTTTCCTTTAAGCCGCTTCAAGATTGTTCAGTCTTTCTTGTTTCTAAGATTGCATCTTGCTTTGTTGTCTCTCCTTTTTCCTTGTTGGGTTGCTGCTTTTGGCCTCAAATTCTTCCCTTTTTCGGTTTCAGAGGGGAGACCAATCAATCCCTGTGCCAGACGCTTGAGCTTTGATCGTTGAGCTCAGTTGGTGAACTGGGTTTGCCTCGGTGAGCGAAATTGTCGCTTTTTGGTGCCCCACATTTGGTGATTTTGCAGATTGTTGTTGTAGCTTTCTTTTTACATGTACTCGCAGACACTTGTACCTGTTAGAGCATATGAGGGGGCATTTCTTCTGTTAATTTGTGAAAGATTAGACTTGGAGATATGAGAGTTAGACTGCGGAAATGGGGTGTGTGCATGGCAGAGAGTCATCGCCTGATGTAGTCTCCAAGACTAAGAAAGAGGAGAAGAATCCAAGGGTCAAGTCCAGTACGAAGGAAGTTTCCGCTGCCAAGGGAGAAACTGGTAATAGTAGCAAGCTTGAAGAGGTACGGGAAAGTGAGGCTGAAAAGGAGGAGAAGGTAGGAGCTGAACACAAGTCACGGGAGTCCAGGAGGCGATCGAGACATAACGTCAATCCTAGGCCAAGAAACGTGCTGAAGCAGTCCCGTGCTGAGCAGGTGGCAGCTGGATGGCCCCCATGGCTCACAGAGATATGTGGGGAGGCCATCAGCGGGTGGGTCCCCCGGCGAGCAAACACTTTCGAGAAGATCGATAAGGTCGGTGATCATTCCCTCATGCTGTTATGATTTACTTGTATCAAATGTTTCACCTTGAATGATCAGAGAGTAGGTTTATCGCGTAATAGAGGTTGTGATTTGGGGCCTTGGTAACTCATGCTCCTCTTGGTTTATCCTACGTTTGTTCTCTGTCATATTCAAGTTCTTGCTGAATAGTTTAGAGTTTAGACCATGATTTAGCATTGACTTTTTTACATGCTTTGATGGCATCAGTCTATGCCAAGGATAGTGAAAATGACTTCTTCACAAATAAGCAGTGGCCTTCAGATGTGCATAGTGGACTTGGAAGAATATGCAGGCAATTGTTATGAAAAATAGACAAGAATAAAGGGTCACTGTGATTCATTGCTAAAACTGTGCTCGAATATTAAGCAACCAACTTTCTGGAAAGTCTAAACCTGTGGAGAATTTTGTGAACAACTTATATAAAAGCATGGTTTAACACTTCTGATATGTTTTTCTCCTCCATCCTTTTTGGCCCTTCATGTTTCATAATCATTATCTTGAAAATCTTCTTTTTGCGGTCTCAATAATTATTGTTCCTATTAACCTTGTTAGATTGGGCAAGGGACATATAGTAATGTGTACAAGGCAAAGGATACATTGACGGGTAAAATTGTGGCACTTAAGAAGGTTCGGTTTGACAATTTGGAGCCCGAGAGTGTGAGGTTTATGGCAAGAGAGATACACATCTTGCGGCATTTGGATCATCCGAATGTGGTAAAGCTGCAGGGTTTGGTGACTTCTAGAATGTCCTGCAGTTTATACCTGGTTTTCGAGTACATGGTCCATGATTTGGCAGGACTGGCTTCAACCCCTGAAATCCAGTTCACTGAGCCGCAGGTTTGTCCTTATTATCTCTCTCAAAGACTATGTAGGGATTGTCAAGAGGGAAGTTATTTTCAATGTATCATAAATTATTTTCAGTGGTAATACCTTTATCAAATTCTTGTAATTTTTATTTGAAAACTATGAAAACCAACTAGCTATTTATGAAACTTAAGAGTGTTGGTTGAAAAACAGCGAAAAAGAAACCTAGTTGGCCTTTCTCATTTTTTTCACTGAAATGTGATGTTTAGCATGCCTGGACTGAAGCTATGTGTGGTTGATTATTGCTAAGTTTTTGGTCTGATTCCCGTTAAAATTATTTCAATATATATATATAAATTCTGGAAAGGTGAAATTTTGTGGACTAGTTATTATTTTCATTTGTCAGTTTAAGTTTCTGAAAGCTGTATTCATTTTCACTCTCTCTGTGGCAACGGTTTTGCATATTTGCAATCTTTTATCTCATCTCAAAAGGAAAATCTAGAACTGAATGAATTATTTATCAAATTTGAATTTTTCAAGAGACCGGGAAAGGTCTACCTTTCATTTGGAAATATTTCCCTTCTCTTGAATATGAGGATATCGTTATTATTATATCGCATTTTGCAATACACAAAGTACTTCAGAAGTCTTGATGGTGAAGGGAATCACCAAGAGCCCTGATTTTTGGACCAGCAGCCCTTTTTTTTCTTTTGTTCCACCTGTGGTAATCTCGATGACAAAGGGAACGCCAGCAGTTTGGCAGTTTCCCCGTGCAGTTTCATGTTTAGGTTTCTGGAAGTCCAGAAAAAATAGGGCAATGCATGCTTCTTTAACTCTTTATAGTCAAACATTTAATTACCTCTTTGCTGCAGGTCAAATGCTACATGCATCAACTGCTTTCTGGGCTTGAGCACTGTCACAATCGCCGAGTCCTTCACCGCGACATCAAAGGATCAAATCTTCTGATAGACGATGAAGGAGTCCTCAAGATTGCCGATTTTGGGTTAGCCTCCTTCTTTGACCCGGACAGGAGGCAGAAAATGACCAGCCGGGTTGTGACCCTATGGTATCGGCCCCCTGAACTTTTGCTGGGGGCCACCGAGTATGGAGTTGGCATAGATCTTTGGAGTGCAGGTTGCATTTTAGCTGAGTTGTTGTCTGGGAAGCCTATCATGCCTTGTCGCAATGAGGTAAGCCGATATCTCCCTTACTCGGTGAAAAGAAAAGGTTTGATGACTTGACTTAAGTGGGCAGCTGGTTCTGTCTTTATGTGTTTTCGTGTTTTCTGTGATTTCTGATGTTGACAACAATTTTCATCAGTAAGGGTTTAGCCCCTCTGCAATAGCCCATATTTTCCTTCGTGGTTGACTTCATTCGGCCATCAAGATTTTGGCTGTATATGCGCCAAAAGAAATGTTTTAGTTTTCTTTTTAAATACGTGTAAAATTGTGTTCTAATTCTGTGTTCCTTCCAGCAAACTTATATGAATTGTTCATGTTTTAAGTGAAAAACGCATCTCCTGAGGCATAACCTGGCGTCTATATACAATTTCGTATTAGCAAAAGGAAAATCAGAAACTAAATAGTCTTATGCAACATGATTTTTACTACTAAACGTCCTTTTGGGAATCATGTGAACTAGTTTTTAGCTGTATATTCCTACAATATCACTCCCTTCGGCATTTTTTTTTCCTATATTTCTTCAAAAAGATTAGCAGTGTTTTAAGGCGAACCTACGCAATGTGTTTTGTGGATACTACAATAAGTGGAAGATGTGTCAAAGAGAGAAGAAGGCAGAATTGAAATAAAAGTTACTGGACATTGAAACTGAAAACTATGCCATGAATCCGTCTGTATATTAAACTACCATAAAACCTGGGATGCATCAGCTGTGTTTATGAGACACTTACAATGATGTTGAGGCCATGTCATCTGAACGGTATATTTTTATTTGGACAGATAGAGCAACTCCACAGGATATACAAGTTATGTGGGTCACCTTCTGATGAATACTGGAAGAAGTATAAGTTGCATAATGCGACTGTAGTGAAGCCTCGAGAGCCTTACAGAAGACGCATCAGGGAAACCTTTAAAGACTTCCCACCTTCATCGTTACCTTTAATTGAAACCCTCCTAGCCATCGACCCAGCAGAGCGCGGAACGGCCACTGATGCGTTACAGAGTGAAGTAAGTGCCTCCATAATATCTATCTATGTCATGATAAATTCATCCATGTTTGTTTGTTATGCCACCAAATTTTCTAGTTTTTCTATGTAGTTGATGATCTAAGATGTCCTACATTACGATCTGCCTCCATTCCTTATACAGTTCTTCAAAACTGAACCGCTTGCTTGTGAACCGTCGAACCTCCCAAAGTATCCTCCGACTAAGGAAATGGATGCCCGAAAACGTGATGATGAAGCTCGAAGGTATAAGGGCACAATCCTCTTCTTCTCTTGATTAATTTGGTAAAATAGGGTTGCTTGATTCCTGATGCGATTGGTTTTATGCGATATTTTGTTTCTTATAGTCACATCTCAGCCTCAACAGTCAGTAATCTTCTAGTACTTTATCAAATCCTAAGAGCCAGCCATTTCCATGGTTTTAAGGTCGAGAGTTGCTGCTAAAAAGGCTGAAGGAGAAGGTGCGAAAAGAAAACACCCTCGTGACCGACGTGTGAGGGCTTATCCCGCTCCAGAAGCCAACGCAGAACTTCCGCTTAATATCGATGTATGTCCCACAAATTTCCTTTTCACATAGTATTAAAATTTTCTAGCTCAATACTGTGGGCTTGTTTGGTATATTGGGATGACATAGGAATAGACTTGAACGTCTAACAAATTCAGCACTGAAACAGCCTTAGTTTTTTTAAAGAGCAACTGACAGAAAATCATGTGGTTTCCCAAAGTTCCTCGCACTGCTACTTTGTTTTTAGCATGGAAAATCATGACACAGAAAACAGCCTTAGTTTTCCAAGCGGCGTTTTGCGTTCCATTGAGTTTTGATTCCGTTGTACTGTTGGCTGTGAACTGGTTTCTAAATTTTCTGAATGTGTCCTTGTCCTGGATCAGAGGAGGAGAATGATTTCCCACGGGAACGCAAAGAGCAAGAGTGAGAAGTTCCCTCCGCCCCACGAGGACGGTGCTCTTGGCTACCCCCTCGGCGCCTCCCATCGTATCGATCCCTCAGCCGTTCCTCATGACATCTCGTTCAGCTCCACTTCGTTATCTTACTCGAAGGAGTTCACCCAGAATTGGTCGGGCCCGTTGGTCGATCCCAGCAGCTCCGGCGCCCCGAGGAGGAAGAAGCAGACGAGCGGCAGAGCTCGAGAGCCTTCGAAGCTGTCAGCGGGAACCGGTAAACAGTGAACCTCAGAGTCGGTTTTGGTTCCGTAGTGTGTGTCTCTTTGATTCACCTTCATTTTCGCTACCTAGGAAACTGTTCTCCTCTGAAGAGGAGGATTAATCTGACGCTTTGAATCCAAATTTTTTCCCAATCAGTCTGGAGGGTTGGAAGTGATCTTCTTGCTTTGTATGAAAGGAAAAAAAAAAAAAAAACGAATTCTTTTTGGCCAAACATATAAATTGTTTCTCCTTCGTCATTTCAGACCTACAAAAACCTTATCATGAAAGCAGGCAGCGTCATTAGTTTCTTCCACCTTGTCTTGTGTGCTTTTGTCTGTCATTCTCATTTCCAACAATTAGACATCCAAAATTTCATAAATCTTAATCTACACGACACGACATTTCAGCTTTCTTCCTGAGCTTGTGGGTTGAAATGGTCCCGATTCGAACTGATACAAATCTTGGTTCGTTTAAATCGAGGTTGGAAATAATATCGTGTTATTACACAATAGGCTTTACCAAAGCATTCTCCCAGAAATGTCTAATTAATACTGGAAATCATTTCCATTATTCTGTATTTGCTTGACACATCTTCCTCCAAATTATTTGGATAAGATCTCAAGTCACACGGAATAAATGATGAATAGTCATGCATGAACTTGACATCTACTGTAGAGAGACATGGAACGCAGATGGAATCTGAGAAAATTATCATAAGCTGCAGCATTCTCTTCAGCAGTATCACATCCTCTAGAACAGGAGGGCACATACCAGACAAAACACCCCCATCAATTCTGTTCTCTAAGTATAAATTCGACTTCAAAGTTTCACAAGGAAATCGAGATCCTTTACCTTAGCTGGGTGAAGTTTCTCGAAGTGCACCCTTCTTCTCTCTAGTCTTCTTCTTCGGATGCTTCTCTCAGCCACTGGAGAATGACATACAAACATCAGGCTTTGCCGATTCTAAGAGTTGGACTAATGGTTTAAGTGGTTGGCTGAGCCAGTCACAGAACATTACAAAGAAGCAAGGAAGAGATAACAGGAGAAAAAGTAGTTCTCTGACTATTGGCTTTGAAAGCAAGTTCTAAAACAACTTCCCGAAAGCAATGCCAAGAGGCGAAGATAAGTGCAATCATGCAATGATTGGAAGAGAAGTATGGGCTAGATACTCACCTGAAGAAACTTCTCGGCCTGCTTAACAAAGACCCTATCAGACTCTTCGGCGTATTTCTTCTCTGACTCCCAATCTAGAACTGCATCTTCTGATATTATGTCCTTATCATAGAGAAGGTGTAGAATCTGGAGAAAGGTATTACAGCATTTATTATGTTAGCAAATGAAGGACAACAGGCAACTTTGAGTCAAGATAATTCAAGCAACAAACTCCGACAATGATCCTTCTGGAAAATGACCCAGTTAGGGCTTAGTGAAATTCATTTTCGAAATACTAATAGGGGTGACGAAATCTAACAATTTCAGACTAGTGTCTATTAGCACTATCATCTTACGGGTCCTAGAATCACCACAGGAGGGTAGAGGTATACTAAATTTATTCTCCTCGATAACCAAGTACTTCTTTTGGGTTAAGGATAATCTAGTACTAGATATAACAAGAAAAGAACAACCAAATAGTGAGAAAAAGGGAAGCCAAACATGCAGGCAAACCCCACTATGTCTTAAGCATAAACATTATCTGAAAATAAGATGAAGGCAATGGTTGTTTCAGCTCATTGATGCTAAGTGATTCAAAAGGAATGCATGTGAAGCAAGAGCTGTTGACAAGAGGAAAGGGGATGTACTTGTGTGAACAAGGGAGATAACTCCTTTGCTGATTCAGAACACATTTCTTCAAACTTCAGTATTATTTCAATCTGTGACATCGAAAAAATCTTGTGGAGATCAGGACATCAGTCTGCACCATCGTATAAAACAGCAGGATCATCATCAGTTTGTAGTACCCACCTCCTCATCTTTCCCTGAAAGGTACGACTTCAAAAGCCTTTGCCATGAGTTAACAGTGTTAGCAACAGCTTTGTATAGTTCAGCTGCATAAACAAAGCACTTATTATTAATCATACAACTTGAATCCTGTGAATGAGCATGAAGCCAAAATCAAATCAATAGTGCATAAGAAAACATCCTCTTAGGCATACTTGGACATGAATCTATTGCCATACATGATGCTCTAGTATGCTTTTTAGCTATAAGTGCAAGCGGTTCAATTGACGAGGCATGATCCTCTTGCAATGTCTTAGCAGGCCAAACTTCCTCTCTTCTGCTTATGTTTTATATAGGTCACATATACAGTACTCTCACAACCGCTAAGGATGGATCTTAGTAACAAATTCAATCCCTGCCAAATATTATTATTCAAATGCAGCGACAGTTAGACTAAGAAAACTTACCAGAGGAGTTATGCGGAGTCCCCAAAGCCAATTTCAACATGGAGTAAAATATTGCACCAGCACAGGCAGCAAATTCCATGTTATATGACAACCTGAAACCGGAAGGAACAAGTTATCGGTTGCACAAGTTATTATGGTTTGACTTGTGATTAATTCTGTAATATATACGTAATTAATTGGAACTTATAAACAAAGAAGTTTAGCATAACAAATTTAAATTGTAAAGATCAGATGGTTGTATTATGTGAGGATTATAAAGATGACAAGCAAGAAAGAGATCACATACTTCAACGAGTTTACTTCTAAGATCACATGGTCTACTTTAACATTTTCATGGACAGCTCTCAGGAAAGTGGCCTCAACCTGCAAAGGAAAATTGACTGGATCAGGATACATTGACAAATATAGGAAAATACAATCATTATACTGTCTAATGAAATACAACCTCCTTCTCAAAGTAAGCAGAATCATTTTTGGCATCTTCATCATCTTCAGAATCTGAAAGACCACCCGGTTTCAGTTCTCCTGAAGATTGAGGAGCATTGCTGTCTTGATTGGAGAACTCCAAATCATCATCAGTTGTTTGAGTAAGTTCAGCCAGTTTCTCTACAGGAATTGGGGCAACAGAGTGTCTCCATTCTTCTTCAATAGCTCCTTCACAAATTGACCAGATATAACCAACCCTTCCACACCCAAGCTGATTAAGCAAGAGAAGTTACTAGAACTAGTCAAATGATAGCACAATATCTAAGCATATCAAATAGTAATTACTTTTCAGTAAACAACAAAAGAGATGCTTTTCCTTGGCACAATATACATATGACAATGTAAGCAATGCAGCATATAAAGGCCAACCTCTGATGTAGCAGAGCCTTGCATTTCAGATAAATCTAATGTCAATTCTCCATTCAAATTGTTGGGAGCACCTGCAATTGCTGCACCAAGAGAACTTAATTTGGGAGATGGTTGCATCAAACACCGCAGAGAAGAAAGAAGTTTATAATAACATTTTAATCAATTCTTCATGCAAAGTAACAAAATTTTTCATTCATAGTGGACTTTAGTACAAACAAAATTGGGAGCAGAATTTTTTTCCCCCTTTTTTCAGCCCCATTTCCTTCACATTAACTGATAGAAGTGAAAAATTCATGATAGAGACAGTAACTGATAACAAATAATCCAATCTCTTGCATTGCAAAAGAAAAACAGAAAATAATATCAATTCCAGATAGCAAAAGCGTATATGTCAATCTATTAATTGCAAAGTGTTCAAAGCTCTTAGTCGTATGCATCCACGAATATCTATTTATTAAACAAGCTTCACAAAATTGCCAGCAATCAAGGATGAGGAAGCAATACAGTGAGGTTGTATATAAGAAATTAGAAGAAACAATAACACGTTTCCACTTACACGAGGCTTCTACATCACTATTATTGTCAGCATACTCCAATTCCTCATCACTGTCTTGTTTAGTTGGCTGCTGGAGTAATGATACCTTCGAATATGCTGGGACAGTAAAATTTTGTCCAATGACAACCTGAAATGGTGATATGAAATTAGAATCATATGAGAGGCAAGAACAAGCAGCTACTACCAAGTCAACCAAGCTCCACTCAAATGCTAGTCTGTTTGAGAAGTTTCAGTAGAAATTTACATCAAACCATCTTGCTATCATGTGTCAGGTTAGAAGGGGTGAAACATATAATTTACATTACATCTTGATACAGCTGAAAGCTAAACAATCAGTGATCAAAGTGGATTTAATCATAAATAAAGTTTGACACAATGAGGTGGCAAATGTACCTTGAATGACAAAACAACACCTGGACTTAGGACTGCTCCTGACTTTAGAACCACTCCATCGCATACAATTGAATGCTTTAGCTGGCAACCATCTTCAACTGTAACATTGTCCCATATGTAAGAACCTTCAATCATCACATTTGATCCAATGCTACACCCTTTTCCGATAACAGAGTTTGAAATTTTGGTATTGTTTCCGATTATGGTGCCATGTCCAACAACTGTGAGTGGACCAATTTGTGCAGATCGCGACTGTACTATTTCTGAGGTAAAACAAATTCATTAAATAACAGTCAGTGATGACAAGTAGAAAACTCTACTGATAATATGAAAATTCCAAGTAACACATTAGTGAAGCTGCAACATTAGGAGGAATGAAAAACGTGATCAGTTTTACCAGGATAGTAATCGAGACAATATGTTCACCAAGTCCATTTTACTTTGAAATTGCCATATGTTAATCAACGTAGTTGTTCACTAGCTCAAGTGACCTAGCTCCCTTAGACCAAACAATATTTCTCATAGACTAGACCAGGAAATATCATTGTACCATGATAGACTTGAAGTGAGCAACTTCTACTTAAGTGAAATAATTTTATGCTAATAAAGAAACAAGCAGTGGCAGCAATATAGTAGCTTTCTTGGTCTGTCAGTTTTATCAGCAACCATATTATGCTAATGAAAATATACATCCTCATCCATACCAGATGCTCGATATATGCCCTCTCGCTCAAGTTTAGTCGCAGAATTTCCCAAAAGCAACACATCCGGAACCAATGGATATGTCCATCTCTGAATTATGTCTTTGCTAATGGTATCATAACTCCGATAGTTGTCAACTCTAGCTGCATAACTTGAGTGAATTTCATGAGTGTATATCTTGTAACCCATGATCTGAAAGCATGGACAAGTCATCAATGCAAGGGGTTCCAAACAGATAAACACAAGATGAATCAAAACAAGGAGAAGCTGACTTATATAGAAAGTTGAAAGCAGCAAAACACAATTTTTATATTTTATTAATGGAAAATAGTATGCTAAGAGAAAAACACATACATCATCAACAAGCAATCCCTTCACAAAATGCCGACGAAGATGTTGATAGTCAAAGTTATCAGTGAAAAGGCTCAGGACTTCTGGAGAGCAGATGTCAATGAAACAGTCCTGCAAGAATAATTATGAACTTAATTTCGATCTAAAAGAGAAGAGGAATAGCAAGTTGAATCATTGCCAATAATCATGTTGTTCAGTTTAAAAGCAGATATAAGTGCCTAGAAAGCATAGACTGAAAGAGTAGGAAGAGATTTGAATGGAGCAAACCTGCATGTCATTATGAAGTGTGATGGAGGAATTGTCAATTAGCAGCATCTTATCAAGAGATAGAGTCCCTTTCAAATGGTTTGTATTCTCCTCATAATATAGGAGCTGCTTTGTCTCAGGATCTATTGCCATAAACAACTCATCAGTCCCCAGCCGAGATTGCTGAGTAATTGGGGAAAGCTTCGACCGTTTAATAACCATGGTCATTACAGCATTGCTATCTTTCTTCTTCCTCTCCTTGTGCTCTTGGAGTGCCCAAGCCAGGGACATATTGCTTAGTGTATCCCCACTGACAAGGATAAAATCTCCATGTATCTGAACAGACAACAAAAATTACATAATAACATACTATATCAAGAGCAAACGGAAACCTACCACAGCATGAGGAAAAGTGAGAGAAAAACTTTATGAGGAATCTCTTCCTGAAGCACCAAAAAGATGTTCACTTTCAGATATTTGAAAAATTTTAAAAGCACATTGGTTTTGTTAGCAAGAACTAGGAATAAGATGTACCAATGCCTGGAAGGATTATGTAGCGATATACAGGAGGATAGGCCAGAAGAAAGGTACTTACCACATTACGCTCATAAATCAAACGAAGAGCATCTCCAGCACTAATAGAATTGTGCGACTCAATTGTTGTGACAGAAAAGTTTGGCTGACAAAACCATTGGGAACTCTCCAGATAGTTAATCACTTGCTTCGCATGAGCACAGCAAAAGACAAAGACCTCCTCCACTCCCGCCGATTCAAGCCATGCTAAAGTGTACTCTATCATGGGCACATTTACCAGAGGCAATAGCACCTTAAAGAGAGCAAATTCACATTATAATGGGATTGGCATAACATTTAAGATGAGCCTGCTCTAAGTTTGACAACTGTTCAGATGCTAATAATACGAATACAAGGTTTGTGGTGCCATAAACATAATAAAAGCAGAACTGTACATGATAAAACAAAGAATCACATTAAAGAAAATGCATATGATTCCTTATGAGACCGCCCATGACTTCAATGGTGTGAGCATGCCATACACTTTTCAAAGAGCTGTGCTGTTTACACAAAACGCAAGGAATCTTGCATGGCTCAATTGTGTATCTTCTCTCCCAAATTTTCAAGCCCTTGACGTCTGGTCCATAAAGCATCTTACTAATATACTAAATTTTATGGTCTTTTACAAGGGAGAGTCCCTGAAAGACAGAAAACCATCGATTTATCCACCCACAGCAATGCTAGTTCTCTAACTCCCAGGCTTCATTAAGTGCTCTAGGATATCATTTCAATGTCTCACCACGCAAACAGCACACTTTCAATTTCCAAGAGACATCATAAGGGATCGCTCATTGCTTCCTATCAGAAAATAGCATCTTAGACTAGCAGGCTCACTAAAGCACTGTTATGACGTGCAATTGATTGATGACGAGGTTTACGTATAATTAGCAAACGGGAGGAGACAAACCTTGGGGCGTTCGAGGGTGATGGGCCGGAACTTGGTGGTGAAACTGTCGGCCAAGAGGACGGCCTGGAGCGGCACGCGGGCAAGCTCCTCCGGGTCGTCCGAAATCCTGGCAGCTGCGGCGGCGGCGCTTTTCCTCGGCGCTCCCATTTCGCTTCTCTGATTAAGCTTCCACCTGGTGCTCGTGCTCCAAGCCAACGGATGGCTAAAGCTTGAGGGGGAATTCTGAAGCTTGGAGTCACTGTTATGGAGATGGCAGGTAAAACCTCGCCGACCGCCGAAAACCCAAGCAGCAGCCTGCGATGGCGGGGGGAAGGAATCAGAAAGTGGGGCAGCGGGGCTCAGCGATCATAGACTGTGATTGTCTGTGGCCAGATTCACGGTTAGAAGCTCTCAAGTGGCCAATGAACGTTCAGCGGGAGGCTATGTCGTATCCAGGCGGGTATTTACCATTTGCACCTAACCGTATAATATATCGTCCAATAAATTAGTTAGTTGTTACAGTTTCGAATATCATTGCATAAAAAAAATCTATTTATCGTTACCCTCCTTTCCTGTTAAGAAACTTCCAATTCTTGGTTTCCAAGAAAATTCGAATTTTTTATCCTACAGCGTGCACTCTTGTAATACAAAATTATTAATTTGACGGTAACTATTAAAACCCCAACCTCTAGATTTTGAGACGAAGAATTTTGTACCACTGCAATAAAAATCGTTGCTCAATTTTCTTTCAAGTTTAAATGCGGTCACTAATGCGAGTTTTTGGTTAAAATATTAGCAACGTCCTTGTTGAAATCGGTGGATGGCAAATTTGGCGCAGCACAGGTGCCCTTGCCTGGGCCTGGTTGAGACTAGAGAATTCAGACGGTAGAGGAAGATTCTGTCCGTTTCTGTCGAATTTTACCTTATTTCGTATTCCTTAAACTCGACTTTTTACTCTTTTATTAAATTTCGTCCCTTAGATAAATTTTCTAAATCCTTCCCCAAAGAGATATAAAGCGACACGAGATGTTCACTAGCAAGAGTTCAACCTTTGATTACTGGTCGAGCGCGATATCACCGAACCGATGTTTTTTTCTTCTCTTAGTCAAAAAGTCATAAATTAGGAACAGTAGTTGGAGCCGTGAGAGAGGAGTGATAAAAAGTAATTTGATAATGTTTAGGCATAGCTGGATCAGTTCAGCTCGCCACATTATATGTGAACTCTAGTAATAAAGTTTCAACATTTTTTTGATAACCGAGGTATCCGAACACTTTACAGATCCGACTAGCTATGGTTGCACGAACCACGTGTACCAGGAAAGCCAGGCGAACTTGACGGACTCAATAGTTAAAAGCCCCCACCCACGAAAAAACGTCCCTCCTGGAATTTGAACACAAACCTCCCAGCTCTCGACCAATGGGGCTGCTTTCCCATGGGCCATTGAAGGTTCAACATATTATCATGAAGTGACACATAATTTGTTTTTTTATTCATTAATAATATTTATTTCTTAAACATGATTTAAAATATTTACTTACGTATGAAATATTTATTGACTAAACTTACTATGTTATCTATAAGCTCAACTCACTTAAAAATTCCTCTCATTTTCCTGATTTGATTTTCCCAGCGTTAGTTTTGGTCGTGCCACTGCCACTTTCATCCGTGCTGTAGACAACGGGCACGAGATGCTCACAAGAGCTTCCCCGTGCAAAGATTTCAAACACATCATCAAGCTCACTGATCTATGCCCTTCGTCTACAATTTCAATTGACTTGTAACCTATTCCAGCTCACCCAAATTTAAAAAAATTAAAAATTAAAAAAAAAACTGATAGTTGGATGTACTGTATATGATGTGGAACTCTATTCCTCACATGATAAAATAACCTACAATTATCACATGCACTCAAAACACCTGTACTTGACAATCGGCTGCAAACCAAATATTTTTCTCCCACGCTTGGATGGGGAGAACAACTGTCTATGAAACAGGCTCTCTTCCACGATCGGGCTATTAGAGTTCTGTACTCGAAGCTGACAATGTCAAATTTTGACTAGACTTGAACCCGTAATAGATGGCGGTGTCCATTCCTCTTAGCTTCTTCGACATAAAATACGAGCTCCATTTTCAGCTATGTCAAATGGAATCAAACCATTCCCAACTCTTTCTTTACAAACTATGCAGCATCATCAACACAGACAAGCCTGGAGCATCATAACACAGGGAAGAGTAAACTAAGCTATCCATTTTGCCCACATGTCAATGCCAGGCATGCACTGCATAGGAGGACTATAGGCTTTTTCATTTCCTAAATTTATGTCTACCAACAAAGAAAACTTGTATGGGATGCAGTGATTAATATATGCTGTTTTTTTCCTCTAATGTGAAAGGTATCCGATGGTCGTGCTGATGAGAGCCACCATAACGACGAACAAAAGCGGAAACCCATCGTGAACTGTTTTTGTTCCTTTCCTGCTCCTTAGCAGTGCCTGCTATGCAACAATCAATTGTTAGACATAACTGCCGTAAGGGAATCCCTTAATTTATAAGAGTGAACAGTCTGGATTCTAATGCCAAGTCAATGAGATGAACAAGGGAGAGGAAATCTTGCCGCAAAATGATTAAAGAAGATGGGAGTAGAAAGTTCGAGGAAGCATTTCCTGTTCCAGGTGCAGATTAGATTACCGAAAGGGGATTACCAGTTCTTCCTTCAGTATATCTCTCTCTTGAGCGCTCGCGTTCCTCTCCTCCACGAGCTCTGAGATCGTGACCTTGGCCTGCACTAAAGGAAATAAGTAACGTCAAAAAGGGAACTGCTAATATTCCGTGGGGTAGAAGCGGTATGCTAGCATCCACTACGAAGAGTCAAACCTGAGTGTGTAAGACTTCAAACTATCGGCACAATTTGTTAACAGTTGGAGACTTGCCTCATTTGCCATTACATATAAAGTACTAATGCTGTTTCTAAATAAACACAACACTTAGTTCTTATCAGTAAAAGAAAGGTGTGGCTTCTATGTTGGAAAGTAGAGTTTGACCATAATCTTTTTAGATTAAAGAGGTTGAATATAAGAGAAATCATTTTTTTTTTCATTTATCTTCCATGAGGCAGTGTATGAAAAAGAAACGAATCTTTGCACTCACCCTGCCTAGTTTGGACTCAAGCTCTCTTATCTTGGGCTTTATCTCTGCAATGTCTTTAACTAGATTTATTCCCTCCGGATCATCCTTAGTGCACAGGCTTACATCCTTCACATATGGCTCCACGTTCTTCACCACCCTTGTTACAACAACCTCCCTGGTTGACATAATTTTTGCATTTTCCTCTGAGCTTTCCTCATTATTTACCACTTTGGGTGGATTGGCAGCCTTGGCTACCTAATGGACAGGAAACAGGAGATTAGAAACGAATAGGCAGGGAGAAGAGTAAATGCAAAAGGAAGGGAATCCAGCCTAGAAGCTCCTAATTCTTCGCATTACACATAAACAAGCCTAAAAAATGTAGGAAAGTAGACAGGAGAAATACATGTGCTTACAGATGTAAGGGTGTACAAGGAAAAACCAATATGGACAAACTTTTCATTCACTTACTACTGGCTCTGGTTTGATGAAGTTAACTTCATTCAGTCCATGATGACCTTTCAGGTTTGGAGCTTCAATTATCCCCTGCTTCAGAGCTCCATTGATCAGTGAAAGTCTTGGCGATTCAGGTGGGCTGATAAGAGAGACTCTCAGCTTGTTCTCCTCTATAAACTTGCCTTCCTCCTTGGTGAACTGACCAAAAGAAACCAATAAGAAGCCAACGCAAAAATTGGAAGATTTGCATGAAGATGAGTACCAACCACTCCAGTTGTAATGTGCTCATCAGTTGTACCAGCAGGGACGACTGTGCTTTGGATTAAGAACTTATCATTGCACATCATATCAGGTGGCACAGAACGTTGAGCTTGCATTGTAACTGTAGTCAGACACGTGGCAATGCAGACCAGTAAGCTGAAGAATCCATTATGACATAGCTGTTGATCATTTACACAAAATCTCCATGGTTGTTTCTCCTTTGAGGGTTTTTTTCACATATATCTGTTTTTGAATTTCGAATTTCTTGCTTCATCATCTTGCTGGACATCTCAGTTCCCAACATGAAGTAACATCTATTAATCATGTAATAGAACGAGAGTCCTCCATGAAATGCAGCCCTTTAAACTGTTGAGGGTTTCAAGGAATTCAGCAGTCATGGCAAAATCTAAAAAATGAAGCAGTTGCTCCTAGTTGATGATCTTGATACATAAATCAGCCCAGCATTCTATTTATGGAGAAAATGGATATTGCTGCACAGTGACAGCACCGAGAAAAGTAGTTAGTGAATGACTTACCTGTGAATTCACATGTTGATTTGGGCATGACAACACCAACATTAGGTCGAACACAGTATTTCTTTGGAGAAGTAGTTTTAACCTGTCAGATAATTTAATAAGTTGAAAAGTACACGAGTGCCTGGAAATCGACAACATGAAGTTTCAGCCAAAAAACTGTCGTTGCAGATCTGCAACAGCTTGTATACCTTAAAAGCAACATGATGCTGAGTCTTGTTCACAAGCTGAATAGAGCAAGAGCTTTGTTTCTTCAGCTCAACTGGAATGAAAAGAAAGAGAGAAAGGTGATGAGAGTTATGTGCATAAGCTTTTCATTTGGAATAAACTTATACGATATAAACCAAATAAGATAGCAAACACAGACAATTTTATACAATTCTTTCATAGTTCATAAACCCGCTGTCTTCGACTTCTAGACTGAGTAAATAGCTAAATTCTGAGAATGGGTTGCTAATCGGCTTACATACAAATTGGAGCTCTCGTGGTTGAATTTCCAAGAGTTGCGTTCCCATTTGCACTTCCTCACAACATTCAAGATGCAAATTTAAGCCTCAGCATGGAAGGTTGGGAACCACCAACAGATACCCAGATTTATTGTCCTGTAAAAAAGAGTAAAGTTGAAAACCCAGCAACACCCAATCAATTCAAGAATGGACCCTCCACAGGCACCAAGCTTCCTGTGTCCACATATATATTGCTGCATATGTAATCACAACCTCTGTTTAATGGAAGGTCACTGTGGCGACAAGGATCGCACAGGCAGTTACCATGAATGAATGATTGAACCAATTTATTTTGATCCACTTGGGAGCTGCTCAAACCTTGAGCTCAGCAAATGGATTCCCTAGCTGCAGGAAAACTCCGTACTATTGAATCACAGGCATCCGTGGCCTGACAAGACCACTTAGCTAATCATGACCGACAGTAATTAATGATAGAGCAGCTCAGAGAAGGATTTGAAAGCTGTTCTACTTTTTGACTCTGATCAGTCAGCCAACTGCAAGCAAACGCTTGGAGGACAATCAAAATAACGTGATTGCGTAATCGGTCCTGAACAGAGACTCATCGCCATCATTTTCACATACATGCCATACCATGTTAACCGAAAATAACGAAGTTACTGGAAAAAAGAGACAACGATGATGAAAATGTGTAACACCACGAGCCATCACCCAAGAGTGCCCGCTGCTGGTGCTACTGAGATTATTGGCCTTGTATATATACCAAAATCTCCTCTTTATACAACCGATGTGCGATGTGGGATTGGGGCATCACAAAATGACTCGGCTCCGATTCAACCGACTGGTTCTCATCGGCGAACCATCAGTCAGAAAGAATTCCAAGAGAGTCAATGTCGCTGAACAGGCTGGATCCTACTCGGAATCCGACTCACCTTCAACTCAAACAGCTGGCCTAGATGGCCCAAGTGAAGTCGCTAGACAAAACGATATCGCTTAGACTTCGTTGCCTTAGCCCCGCAAAGTCCAAAACAGAAACTGAGCCGCGTATTTTTTACTACGGAGCCCCTCCTCCCTCGCCATACGCGCGTCCGCGGGTCGGAGAACGGACTCGTCTCCGAATCTCTCAACCCAGACACGTCAAGGAGCAATGACGAAACTCCACGACGGCGACTACATCTCCCGATCATGATCAAGAGCAGTAGAGGCCCAAATGCGCGTGGAAAATGGAAAAGGAATTCACCTGATTCTGCTGTCAGCAGCTGAAGGAGAGGAGGCGATGAATTTGAGGCCAGTGGAGTCGCCCGACACCGCCGCTTCATTTAGCTGCCGACGTCAAGGAATGGCCGAACCGTTGAGAGTTAGGAGGAGGGGTTGGTGCGGGGTGATCACAACAGGCGGGGGCACATCTTTCCACAAATGAGTGAAAGTAGTGTAAATTTTAAAAATATTTCATGAAATAAAGTTAGTTTAAAAGTAATTATCAAAATAGAGTTTTTAAACTGCATGTTGTAGATACGATTTTTCTTTTAATGAATTGCATCTTCAAGGTACGGTTCAATCTTTTTTTTTTTTTACAAATAGCAGAACAGCATCTGGTTCCATTATGATTTTTTTTTTCTTTTGAAAATACAGCCATATGTTCAGGGAATTTAAATTGAATATTTAGTGTGTCATATATAACGAGTTCGTTTCATAAATCTCTGATAAATCTTTTATGTGTAACATTTTTTAAAAATTTTAAGAGTAAATTTTACAAGTGTAAATATCTTAATGGTGATTTATACAATGAATTCTGATGTATTATATATTAAGTACTAAATATGTTAATACCTCGTGCAAGTCTTTCAATTATAACTAAATGTGTGACACATTAAAATTCATTACATAAATTACTATTTAGGTATTCATATTTATAAAATTTACTCTTAAAATTTTGTAAAAATTTTACACGTGTAAAGATTTTACAGAGATTGACAAAAGGAGCTCGTTTTATATACGAATTTTAATGTGTTACACATTTAGTTATAATTGAAAAGCTTGCACGAGGTATTAACATATTTAGTACTTAATATATGATACATCATAATTCATTATATAAATCATCATTTAGGTACTTACACTTGTAAAATTTACTCGTAAAATTTTGTACGTAAAAGATTTATCAGAGATTTATGAAACGAACTCGTTGTATATTACACACTAAATATTCAATCTAAATCCCTGAACACACGGCTGTGTTTTCAAAAGCAAAAAAAAAAAAATCATATTGGAATCGCATCTTGAAGATGCGGTTCCGCTATTTGTAAAAAAAAAAAAAAACAGACTGAACCGCATCTTAAGGTAAACCGCATCTTCAACATGCGGTTCAGAAACTCAATTTTGGTAATTACTTTCAAACTAACTCTATTTCATGAAATATTTTTAAAATTTACACTACTTTCACTCCTTTCTCCACATCTTTCCTTGTGCAGGTGAAGGAAAAAGTCTTATGAGTTTGCCTTTTTTAACAATTGAGTTTTATAAATTTGAAAATGATTAAAAGAGTCATATAACATTAGTTCTGTCACATAGTCGAGTCCTAAACGTCAACATTCGTTACAGAGATGCTGACGTGACTGTTAACGCTGTCATTCTTACTCACTTGGCATTTTAATATGACGTGGCACTGGCTGATGTGACAAATCAATACAATTACAATTTTACCCCTTACTATTCACCAAAATTTTAAATTGTGCTATTTACTTTGAAAACCTACTAGCCCTTTCTCTTTTCTTCTCCCCGAGGCTCTGCTACCGTCATGCATTTTCACATTACCGACCTGATCTCCCTGCTCCAGCATGCACCAGTCCTCCAAGCTGCGAAATTGATGCAAACTGCAAGAAATAAAAGCGGGAACATTTTAAGATTCGAAGATTGCAAGCACAATAGCCTTACTTGAATACTCAAATTTATCGTGAATGTCGGAAAAAATGATTCCATGTTCTAAGCTCATTCAAAAAATTTCCAGAGCCGATTGCAAGCCATCTTAAAAGGTAGCATAGATACTAATAAACATTTATGTACTATGATCATAGTTATGGGCATAATACATTTTTTCTTCACTTCCACTCTGTGCCTTGCCAAGAAGAATCAAGATCATCGAATGACCGAAATCACGAAGTCAGAATCATAAATCAAGCAGAAGAGAAATGGATAATGTTTTTTTCTTGGTTGGATATCATCTTAGAAACAATTTGATTATATTTTTCTCTTTTATTCACATTTACCCCCTGTGTCCTGCTTTTCGGTACAACCATTCTCTGGTTCGTCTCCAATTCTATACTTGTTCGACATCAAACATGAAGCCATTAATATTTTCGAATAATCCGTGCCCGAATGTGATGATACTCTGCTGATGCGATCGATCTCAAGATTGCATGGGAGCTTCTTCATCTCGTGAGTCTCTCCCTATTGTCAAAGTCTAAGACGATGAACTAAAGACTGACTTGATCCAACCATCTTTCCTTTTTCCCCTTCCCGGGCAAAAAATTAATGGGGGAGCTGAGAAGAGGGATCTCTCCGTAGAAAAGATTGGAGCAGATGGTAGCAGAGCCTGGGTCGGGGAGAAGGAAAGGGAAAGGGCTAGTAGGTTTTCAAAGTAAATGGCACAATTTAAAAATTTGGTGAATAGTAAGGGGTAAAATTATAATTGTATTGTTTTGCCACGTCAGCGAGTGCCACGTCAGATTAAGAATGCTAAGTGAGCAAGAATAACACCGTTAACTGCCACATCAACATCTCTGTAACGGCTGTTGACGTTTAAGACTCGACTATGTGACGGAAATAAAGTTATAGGACTCATTTAGTCATTTGCAAATTAAATGACTCAATTATTAAAAGGGACAAACTTATGGGACTTCCCCCGTATTTTTCTCGCAGGTGAAGGGGGCGGTGGAAGCGCGAAGTTGTCCCTTTGTAGTTCGTACTCTGTGTTTGGAATTGTTTGACTCTTAGCTGATCCGGGTGCACTGCGAGCCCAAGGCTGCTGTGGGACCCACAGGCTGCGGACTGGAGTTTCGCGGGTTCTGTCTTTGGTGCATAGTGCACCGGGGGTATAACGGATTTTTACAAAAGCTTCCACGTTGAGATTTTTTTTTTTACCAGACTCCGCTTTGAGATTAACCCAGCAAAATTGTGTAGAACATGAATAAAAAAAAACAAACAAGTAAAATTGAGTAGAAACAAAATTTGTAAACTGTCAACGTACGGTACGTTGCTGTTTGAAAAATTTTCAGACCGCCTTGGGTGCATAGTTCACCGGCCGTCTATCCAGTTGCAGGTTTCTCCCCTTTTTTGAAAAATTCAAACATAATTTTTAGCTAGAAAATATTAATTTATTATTATAAAAATAGGTCACTTTTCCAAGTATGAAATGTATAAAAATGTATAGAAGGAGGTGTTCTTACTTTCGGATGCTCAACATGTAGTTCTTTCCACTAATGGGAATCAGAAATATTCTTGGAAAATTCATAACATAATTTTTGATGTTTTAAAGCTTCACTGTTCCTTTGACAACTGGAAACTTATATAGCTTCCTATGAATAAAAATACTGATGCACATGCTTTCTTTGTCAAGCAGATCGATTGTTTAGAACTTACAGTTTGTATCTTTGGGGTCCAATTATTGGTCCCTCATAAATTTAGCTATATTTTATCGATCAAAAAAATGTACGAGAGGATCACGACATCGATTCTATAAGTTGATTAATTTTCGACATCGAATCCTATAAGTCTGCATTTAGCTCATTAAATCCTATTAGGTTTATTCCATTATACACATAAGTCCAAGACGTTACGGGCCATTAATCGATTACTGACGTGCACATAACACAATTAAAAATAATGTTCCTATAATCACAATAACTTTGATGTTTTTAACATCTAGTCCCATAAGTTGATCTTTGATTCAGCCAGTCCTATAATGTCTATCTTGTTATTTATATAAGCTTAAAGCATGACTTGCTTTTAACCGGTCACCAACGTGGCACGTCGTTAGAAGTATTGCTTTTTACTCTCAAAACTATGCAATTACTCTGTTTCTCATATTCATCACATTCTCACTAAGTATAACATTCACCTTAAAGTCATTTTTATTTAGGATTTATAATTTTGAGAGTTGTCTAAGGACTAAGCTTGCATTGAGGCCACTGGGAACCCTCTCTTGGAAAAGTTGCACGTAAAAGTTTTCACAAATTAGGACAGGTGCAGTCAAAATCTCCCAGAGAACTAACAAGATAGGAAACACGAAATCAAACTTATTTTTAAGTTGGATGGTATGATTTTAAAATTTTGATGAACGTGAAGGCTAAAAAAGTAATTGCACATCTTTTAAAAAAGTAAAATTTCTAATGACGTTAGGTTCACGTTAATGCCCAGTTAATGGTCATTATTACGTTTTGGACTTGTACAAGTAATGGAATAGACGTACGAATCAAATCTAAACTTATAAACTTGGTGTCCGAAAATAGGGAATAATTACAATGAAAGTTTTATATGTTTATTATTTTTTGTAGTTGAGTACTATAAGTTTAAAATAACAAATTCAGTCATATAGAATTAATTCCGTTATACTTTCAGTTCAAATCATCGTTGTTTTGCTAACGTGAACTTCACGTTGTTAAGAATTTTGTTAACGGAAACATTGATATTTCAAACTGAAAATGCAACAAATGAATTACTCACTTTCAAATTTATAGAATTCAAATGCCAAAAATAATAAATATATAGAATTTTCAGTGTTATTTTTCCCAGAAAATAGTAAATTTATAGGACCTTTAGTGTAAGTCTCTCAAATTAAACAAAATAATATTCTAATAGTGTTATGTCTATATCAGCGTCCAATGAATGGTTCATTACGCTTTGAACTTATATGAGTAATAGAATAGATGTTATAATATTGAATGGGTTAAAATTAAACTTACAGGATCATTGAGTGCCCTACTTATTTGAAATCTCTACTTTTTGTTGATATTGTAGGGATAGCATTACCTCGACTATGTACTCTCTAGTTCATTTTTTATCTGGGTCTCGCCCCATTTCTTACCAAAAAAATTAAAAACTTACGAGGCTCGACATTAAAAAATGATAAATTTATAGGACCTCCATTGTAATTGTATTTTAAATATAATATGCACTAAGGTTTATAAAACCTTAAAATGTTGAGAATTGTAATCAACCAAAGAAAAGGTTTAAGCTAAATCAATTTTTTATAAGTAATAGATAATTTGTAGATTTATCAGTAAAAGGGTAAACATCAAAAGTATATAGTCCATTCTCCCTGGATCGTTTGCCTTTCTAATATAATTTTTGGGTCTCCTTAACAAATTCTCCGTTAACCCACTTTATAGTACACGCTTCAAAAGAAGAGGCTAAACTAAGTATATTTTTCCTTATTGACTTAGTTTCCCAGAGACTATGACTTTGGGTTTGATAGACAATGAACGAAATTCAAACCATCACATTTAACCAAAATATTTCTCCGTCCTTTGGTTGAAACAATAGACAAAGTCAGGTGCACAACTTTAGTTTTTGCATGGGTGGCAGAAAAGGCCGTTTCCCGCTGAAACCAAGCTAGGATAAAGCCTTGCGAGTTCCTTGCCAGACTCGCTAGACATGCTCCTTATTCGCTGAAGACAGCATATGTACAAATACTGACCACACCTTCATCAAATGCTACATCGCCGATGACTAGCTTGTCTTGATGATTTGAACTCCCCCATTCAAATAATGATTCTTCTAGTCTTCAAACATCATGTACGTTGCTATGTTCTTTGAAACATTTATCTAATCCACTCAAAAACACAGATAAATTAGGCATCTCATACTTGTTAAACAGTGTTGTTGATGCCAGACCATTTGGTCTACAAGTTAGAGACCATGCTAACTTTGATAGCATATCTTTATTCATATCTGCTGACTTCCTAAAGCCTAAGCCTCCTATGTCTATCTTGTTCTAAGTTTTTTCCCGCTAGAATTTTTTAATTAGCTAGTCTAACTTATTAGTTATACTTTTAGGGATGCAAAACAAGGACATTGTATATATAGGTAAGTTAGAGGTAATTGATCTAATAAGTGTGGCTCAACCTGCCCAAGAAAGCGAGTGAGCTTTTCAAGAGGCTAATTTATTCTTTAGTCTGTCTATGAGAAATTGGAAAGACAATGATCTTTTCCTATTAATTATTAAAGGATTCCCTAAATACCTAGTGTCATGTTTGAGTTTCTTCATGCTAAGAATTTCCTTAGTTTTCCTAATATTGTGAGCTGAAATGTTTTTTGAAAAATATAGGCATGATTTTCTAGTATTAACCCTCTACCAAGACCAACAACAAAACTTGTGTAAAATTCTTTTGCAATTTTTAAAAATATCTTTCTCAATTGACCTGGAGAATATTATTAAATCATATGTAAAAGGTAAGTGAGACATAAGAGGACCATCCCTATTTAGTTTTATACCTTTTAGAGAGTTCTCCATTTCAGTTTTGAAGAGTAGCCTATAACGTATTTCCATTGAGAGAATGAAAAGGTAGGGTGATAAGGGGTCACCCTGTCTAATGCCACAAGATGGTTTTATATTGCCATTTGGAGAGTCATTGATTAATGTGGAGTAGACTGGTGTAGATATGCATTGTTGTATCATTGAATAAATGTCTAATGGAAACCAAATTCCTTAAGGATCTTTAGGATGAAATTCCACTGAAGATTATCAAAAGCTTTTTCAAAATCTATCTTTGTTCCAACATATCCTCTTCTAGATCTAGACTTTTTCATGGTATGAATTATTTCTTGTGCTAAGAGACGATTTTATGTGATTAATCTACCCTCTATGGAAGCTGTCTAATTAGGTCCTATAAGTTTTCCAAGTAAATGTTTCAATCTGTTGGCAATGATCTTTGTAATAGTTTTATTAGTTATATTAGTAGGACTTATTGGTCTAAAATCTTTGAAAGAGTTTACCCCTTTTCCAAGAGATAGCCTATTTTAAAGAGGTGGATAACAAATTCAGTAAGTATATTCCCATTACATTCCAGTTGCTCTTATAAAATAAGAGCTGATATCCCATCAGGGTTAGAGCCTTTATACTTGACATTTCCTTTAATCATCAAACCAATTTTCCTCTTAATTTTTCTACCTTTATTATTAGTATTTAAAAATTTAATAAGTTCTGATTGACTCATTCAACTGCATCAATTAGAAAGTAAAGTTCGTAAGGTGCAATCTACATTCAGCCTTGTTACCCATATGGCGCCAACGAGGATTGAGTGTAAATGGGATTAATTTTGAAAATATTTCGTAAAAAGTGGTTCGGTTGAAAATAATTACCGAATTAGGGTTTCTTAACCGCATGTTGAAGATGCGGTTTATCTACAGTGAAACCGCATGTTGAAGATGCGGTTTAGTTTTTTTTTTTTTTTTACATATGGGGAACCGCATGTTGAAGCTGCGGTTCCCTTTATTTACTCTTTTCTAGGCGCACGAAGGCTCAGGTGGGGGAGATAGATTAAGTGTTTTAGCGTGTAATATATAGCAAGTTCATTTTGTAAATTTCCATCAAATTTTTATACAATTAAAATTTATATAAAATTTTAATAGTAAATTTTATAATTTTAAATACCCGAATAATGATTTATATAATGAATTCTAATGTGTCATACATTAATTACTAAATATGTTAATAAGTTAAACGAAGCTCAATGTTTCACACATCAAAATTCGTTATATAAATTACTATTCAAATATTTACACTTATCAAATTTACTCTTAAGATTTTGTAAAAATTTTACATATATGAAGATCTCACAGTGATTTATAAAATGAGCCCGTATATATATACATAACAAGCTCCTTTTGTAAATCTCTGTAAGATTTTTACGCTTATAAAATTTTTACAAAATTTTAAGAGTAAATTTGATAAGTGTAAATACACAAATAATAATTTATATAACGAATTCTAATGTGTGATAGGTTGAGCTCTAATAGAAAGCTTTAGTAATTAAAGTATGACACATTAGAATTCGTTATATAAATCATTATTCGAGTATTTAAAATTATAAAATTTACTCTTAAAATTTTATACAAATTTTAATTGTATAAAAATTTGATGGAAATTTATAAAATGAACTTATTATATTACACGCTAAAACACTTAATCTAACTCCTCCACCTGAGCCTTGGTGGGCCTGGAAAAGAGTAAATAAAGTGAACCGCAGTTTCAACATGCGGTTCCTCATATGTAAAAAAAAAACCACACTAAATCACATCTTCAACATGCGGTTTCACTGTAAATGAACTCCATCTTCAACGTACGGTTAAGAAATTCTAATTTAATAATTATTTTTAACCGAATTACTTTTTACGAAATATTTTTAAAATTAACCCCATTTACACTCCATTCTCTGCGCAAACCTCGGAGGAATTGGGGGGGGGGTGGACTGGAGAGAGAATTGTCCGTTGTAGACTCGTCCCAGCCGGCGGTGCCGTCGGAGTTCTTCGTATCAGTCCCTCCAATTTCGCTCTCTCTCCATGTCCTCATTTCGTGCCTCGACGATAGGATCACCTTCGTCCCCATCTCTCAGCTGCTCCAGCGATCTTCTCCAGAAGAAGATCTCCAGAAATCGCCTCCATGCGGTGAGTCTCAGTGATCTCAAGCAATGGCGGAATACTGTCGACTCACAGAATCGCGTTCAGCTGTTTGAGCCACTCGGAGGAGTTTGTGATCGCACAGCTTCGTCTCCGCTCGTTCGCCGGTTAGTTTCACCGGCTTCCTTTTCTCCTGCAAAATTTGTGAAAATTGCACCCGCGGAGAGTTCGTGTAGGATCAGAGTCCAGACTGGCGTGTAAGGTGTTCGCATGAAGGACTCTCTGACATGACATTTGGCTGTTGCAAATGTACGTGAAATGTAGGAGAGGCGTCGGAGGAGAAATCTGTACGTTAATGCCACGGAATCTTGATTTTTTTTTTCAAATTATCCGTTGGATCAAAAGTGTGATCACGAGCGAAATGCAAAAGAAAGGCCATAATCTAGGCTTGAATTCGAAGTGATTTGGTGTGGCTAAATATTTTGTTGGACGATAATGCCATTTTACGCATACATTATACAATGAGAATCAATTTCAGCGCTGCAGATGGATAGAATACGACCTGTACATGTACGGCAGCAGAGCAACCCGGGCACTCCAGGGGCACCCGCTTCACCGATGATGTCACCGCTGCACCGCCATGCCCGGTCAGGATCGATTGGCAATGTAAAGAAAGCGCAGACAAAAGCTGCAGCTCAGAGGCTGGCCCAGGTTATGGCGCACCAGCACGGGGATGACAACGACGATGATGATGAAGATGACCTGTCCTACGATTATATTCCTTCCAGTGGCACGGGAAGCATTGGGCTTGCTGCAGGACGGGGTATGCGGTCTCGATCGCCTATGGTAAAATATGAACTGGAACTTACCTATTTTACCATTGTGAATGTTTATCTATCTTTCCTTAGAACTAAGGGCATTCCTTGATACGTGGGGATAAGTTTCCACTTGGTGAATGAGAATACGGTACAGTCATTGGGAATAGTCTATGAAGTTTCTGTTGATTAGTTCAAATTAGTAAAAGGAACTTATTATTCATCGAAAATTTTTTCTATATAAATGGAGGTAAAGGGCTGTTTGCTTGTGGAGAATTTTCCATTTGTAAAATTTTTCTAAAATGTGGGGAGCTGCAAAAAAAAAAAAGTGTTTAATTTCTTAGAAATTATTTTTTTTCTAGGAAGGTTCTCATCTTCACTATTTCAAATTTATTCATGGATTGGAGATTTTTTTTTTTTACTTTTTCGTTTTTCTACTAATTAATTATTTCCTTTTCTAAACTTTTAATTATATTTTGTTACCAGGTATTAACTTCTCTATTATTCAAGTTCCTTCATGGTCTACTTTTACTTTGTAATATACCATTTTAATCATGTAAAATACATTTTTTAACTTAAATTCATTAAACACACTTTTCACTTTTCTATTGAAAATTAAATCCAAAAAAGGAGAAGAAAAGTGGAAAAAGAAAATTGAAAGTTAATTTTCCAAAAGTGAACAGGGCCTTAGCTTCTCTTAATATAGCAAGCTGTGCTATGAGAAATATTTCTATGGATTGTATAGTAATGCAAGAGGTAGTTGTTTCTCATGGATAGGTACAGTTTAACTTGCAGAACACGGGTAGGAGAATATGACAGAAAAATTGACTCTATGTGGAGGAAAACCCAGTAGTAATGCAAGAGGCTAATTGGGTAGTTTTCTGATGTTAAAATGTTTATGGCACCTTCCCATGCGATTCCTGCCAGTAACTACCGTTTCCTTTCTTTTAGTCAGTTCGTTCCAATCAAGATCAGCCATTAGCACGGCCTGCAGCTGTTGCAAGAGCCTCACTTCTTAACAACTCTGTGGAACAACCATCATCAGTTCATTCAACAACTCCCAGTCGGTTATCTCATCCCAATTCTGTAGAGCAATCTCAATCTGTTCGCACAGTGGTGACTGGCCGACCGTCTCATGCTGCTGCTGTGGAGCAGCCTCCATCTGCTCATTCTGTCAGATCATCTCAGGCAAATAATGCGGAGCAGCCTCCATCTGCTCGTTCTGTCCGATCATCTCTGTCCACCAATGTGGAACAGCCTCCATCTGCTCGTTCTGTCAGATCATCTCCCTCCATCAACGTTGAACAGCCTCCATCTGCTCGATCAACATCAGCTGGCCGCCCCTATTTAGTCAAACCAGTATCTGTTATGCCTGCCAGCGTACCTATATCACTAAAGCCAACCACGGCTAGCGCACCAACTGAAACTCCAGTTGAACATAAGAGAGAGAGAAGGTATTCTGGTAACTCTTTTACTACTTCAATGTTGATTAATGGTGGGTTTGTTCACCACAGGGGGGCTTCTTTACTCTCCTATTTCCTCCTTTATTTCCTTTTATGCCCATGTGTCTTCTTTTTTTGAGGAAAATAAAGAACTATTTTTGTTCATAGTTATTTTCTTTATCTTTGGTATAACGCTCAATCGTTACACCTGGTTCTTCATCAATTTAGGTGCCTTTCTACGAAAAAATAGATTTTTCAGTTTGCTCATATGTATAGAGACTAGATGATATACTCAAGAAAGCACATTAACAAAGTGATTGAAATTTAAATATCTATTTTCATGACCATCAAACAGAGCAGTGTCCGCATCAGAAGCAATACCTGAAATTGTAGCTCATTCCCGATGTAAATATATCATCATTAGACAGTTAAAATTCCAAAAAAATTCAACCTGCCTACTGGAGGTGGTTATATTTCTCAAAATATTCAGTATAATACACAATGAAGTCCTTGTCATTGTGTAAATCTCTTTCATCTCCTAACACGTAAATTTTTCAGAATTTTCAATAGTCAACTCTACGCATGTCAAGATCTGCATTGAGGTTTACACAACGAAGTCATCATGTAATAATACACTTAACATTCATGTTGTTCCTTTGGTTTATACTGATAAACTTAATAATTTCATCCGTAAGTTTTAGCATGGTTATGGTACCAAGTCCCCCCTTTTCTCATCTTTTGCACTTTTTAATGCTTATCAAGAATCTTCTCTATTCTGTGAACCAGTGTGCTATCAGTTGATTGGGATAATACAAACTTCAAAGACAATAGCAGTCAGCGTTCAAATTCAGCTTTACAAGATGAGGTATGTCAACTTTACTTATGGCAGCACCCCAATGTAAATTTTTAGAAAGGTTTATTCTTCAATTGTCAAAACTTCAAAGTTCTCTGGCTCATTTATTTGGCTGCAGGTTGACATGCTTCAGGAAGAGAATGAGAGCTTGCTTGAGAAGGTGCTTTGATCTTTTAATCAACCTGCCTTACTGCAACTTTACGTCAATATTGAATTTTGATTCAAGGTTTAAATTTTATGTGATGTTGAACTTCAGTAGATTGTCTAAGTCGAATCTAATTCATTACTTACTTAGGCTTTTCCTTTTATATAATTAATACCAGAAATATAAACTTTATAGAGGTTGTCCTATGAATCATTAGTGTCAATATCTTATCTTTCGCTTCGCGTTAAAAATTTGTTTTCCAGCTTCGACTTGCAGAAGAGAGATGCGAGGAAGCAGAGGCTAGAGCTCAGCAACTAGAGAAACAGGTAACAGCACCTTCAGCTGTCCCACCATCTGTTACTCCATATCAAATCAGATTCATGTAACTGTGTTGGGGAAAGGGAGCAGATGAACTGGCCATATTAAATTATTGGCTTACTGTCAACATTTGTTAAATTCTCCAAATTCATGCTGTGCCTTCAGATTGCTGCGCTGGGAGAGGGCGTTACCTTGGAAGCTCGCCTTCTTAGCAGGCAAGGCTGTGTTCTGATTCGGTTCTAAATTATATACTCTTTTGCACACTCTAACGTCCACTTCCCCCAATGTCAGAAAGGAGACGGCTCTGCAGCAAAGAGAGGTTTGTCCTGTATCTCTCCTACTAGAATGTTCTCCACATGAAAGCATGGGAACAATTAATTATCCTTTCATAATGACCCTTGAAGTGGATAGTTGTGATACCAACCAATTAAATCAAATCAAATATTTAAGAATTTATTATAAAATTTAAAAGTAAAAAATCAACTCTAAAATAGCTTGATTTAATTGGTCGGTGCCATGTGGTGATACCGTTGCACACAAGATTTTCTCCTTGAAGTGGGAGTTTCTCTATCAATAATAGCACGGGCATAATATATCTATTGTATTTTCAAGTGATGAATCTTAGGTTGTAATCACCAGATAAAACTATTTTGTTACTGATAGAAAAAGATAGAACTATTGTGTTGATTTGTTTATGTAGGAGAAAATATAACTAAGCAAAGAGAACTGGAGTTGTTGCAACTGAGGGAGTTCAACAGAAAAGGTGTTTCTGTAGATCTCCAACCGTGTGAAGAAAGTCCAACCCAGTCTAAGATATATTAACAGCTTGTTTGGATTGAGGAATTTGTAGGTATTTGAAGGCATTTAGAGGGATAAAAAAGTTAATTTGATCATTTTATCTTTTCATTTGGATGACTAATCAAGTAGGAGAAAGTCGTGTGGGAGGCATAGTGGATTCTTGGTGGACTTAGGATTCAAAAAAAACTATGATTTCGTGGTGGTCTTGGGAGGTCTAATGGCTGCAGCTTGGTGATGGTTGAGCAGGGGCAGCCATGTTGTGGTCGTGACTTGACAGTGGTCAAGCAGGGAAAGTGTGTATAGTCGTGTAATTATGTGATGAGGAATTATGGTATGCCTAGAGTTTCTTGCAAAAAGTTATGAGAGTAATATTTTTCCAAAAAAATTGCTCTCTCTTCAAATTCTCCCAAATAAGAGGAATTACAAATGTGGTTTGGAGGGATTCGAATCCCTCCAAATCTCTCCTAATAATTTACCCAAACAATGAATTATACAATCTCTCCCCTCGAAATCCCTCCAGACACCTCAATTCAAACAAACTCTAACTAATTGAAAAAGTCTGAACCGGCATCATGATATGTTAGTATTTTCAATTAATCAAATTGGTCTTCTATATCATTATAATAGGAAGCATGTGCTTGAGGGGCCATTTGAGAAAGTTGGAATGAACCATCATTGACTCATGTCTAAATAGTTAAACATTGTAGGCTGCCCTGAGAGTTGCATCTCAAAAACATGGTAGAATGGGAGATATTGCCGCTCTTCGGATGGAAGCTGAGGTACCTTAGAGTCGATATAATAATATGTTACCTTTTCTTCTATTTTCTTGTATTTATAAATATTATGTTAACTTGTGCCAACAAATCTTGACTTCTTATGGAATATGAACAGACTGCACGAGATGAGGCAACATCTACAATGGAGAAGGTTTCTGAACTTCAGGCAATGAATCAGAGAGCAATGTTGACTCAAGAAGAAAAGGTTCCTTTTTTTTTTTTAATCGCAATTTTGTCAAGTTTCACCTATATCGACCATTTGGTTCAGTTGCCTTTTAGTCTGTTGTACTCTCAGCCACGTCAACGCTAAAGCTGAAAACTGGCATTGCAACTCTTATTTATTATATTTTCTACAGATATCTGGTCTGCTTCTGATCCAACTTTCAAGGTCCTTACCCTTTTCAGTTCTAACCATTTCAATAAGAGCATTGAAATTTGCCGGCTAGACATCTTAAATGTTAAATCTCTCTCTATATATATAAACACACACATATATATATTCTATTCCTGTACGATGAATATTTTCAACATTGAAATTCTTTCGCTGGGTTTATATATATTGATGATTTGGTCTGCTGCCTTCAGCCCTTGGAGTTTTAGCTGCTTCAATACTAAAGCTGAGACCTCGCTTCTTTGCCTTGTCCCATTAACATTCCTACATGTATTTCATTCCTTTCTCACAAAACTTTTTGTTGTTTTATGCTTCTTTTCCTGAATCTATCTTTTTCAATATGTCCCCGAAACAATTTCTATCGAAGAAAAACATAGAAGAAATACCCATAAATGGGATTTGGATTATAAAGGCACCTATCAACTTTTTGAATTGAAAAGTTCACTGATACAGAAGTTGGGAACAAGTAAAACACAGCTGCAAAAAGTCCCTTTCATCTCTCTCTCTTAGATATATAATGACAATTTGGATTTTTGTGCCAGGAAGAGGTGGTCCTGAAGAGATGCTGGCTTGCTCGTTATTGGAATCTATGTGTTCAACATGGTAAAATCATTCACGCGAGAATTACTAATTCTAGGAACATTCACTGTGCACCTAGAGCACTTCTTTATAGTCCATCACGCCTTTAATCACTTCTATGCTTATGAGTGATTTTGGGGCGCCCTTTTAAATCTATAACTATCTGAGTGAACTGACATGCAATCCACTTCGAGTTCCCTGAAACTCCTCTGGTGGCAGCTTGAGTTCAGTATAAGAATTAAATGCTAATACACGCTATCTTACACAAGTCACTGAAAATTGCCCAGTGATTTTAACTTATTTGACGGTTCTTTTTGATTATTCTTGAGACGTTTTGTAAATATTCTGCACATACCTGTTGATATTTGTTAGGCATTCATGGAGAGATTGCAGAAGCTAAGTCCACCTACTGGTCTTCCTTTGCACCACGTCCTGGGGAGGTCGTACTAGCTGCTGGACAAAGGGCTAAAGAAGAGGACTCATTCAGTAAATATATTGTGGACTCCTTCTTTATCTGTATCAATCGTTTCATTTTTCCTTACTCACAGTCCCTTTTGGTCCCTGTTACTCTCTCATTCTTATGTGATGGAGCAGCATATCATGATCCGGAGAGAAGAGAACAACTGCCATGTGACCCGAATGAAAATTCTGGAGATTTAACCGTTGAGAGCATGCTATTGGTCGAGAAAGGCTTGCGAGAACTGGTTTCATTAAAGGTCTGTATAAAAGACATATCAAAAGTTACACAGCCCATTTGGTTGGCATTAATTTAGTGAACAAAAATTAGTTCTCTCTCGGACAAGCAGCAATTCTAATGCCATCCTTCTAAAGGTGGAAGATGCAGTTCTTTTCGCAATTGCACAGCAGCGCCATCGAAACACTAAAAGATCTAATGTTCCAGGTCTCTTCTTTCCGACTCTCACTTATTACCATTTAGCTTGGTTTCATCGGTGAAGGTCAGACTTGTCATATCTCCAAGTTGATTATTGTCATCTAGTTGTTGAAGCATGTTACTAATTGTAATTGCTCATGAAATGTTGTGTATAATTTTCTTTTCATTATATAAGTAGAGGAATGCTAAGTTGTCGTTGATTGTGCTGTAGATGAACTGAAGTTGCCGACTGAAGGACTGAATGACGCCTATGGTAAGCGATAGCCTGACTCAAGCGTTGCTAAAATCTCCAGACTCTATACCTACAAGAATTCCTCTGCTTGTATTGAAATTTATGTAGTCGGGATATCCGGACATTTAAACTTACTCTGAAATGGATCGACTGGAATTTCTCATGTTGTTGCTGCTACACGACGGTTTAAATTCAGTTAAATTTTCTGATTGCTCTTTCTGATATGACCAAGAATTTCTAAAGAAGCACCCTTTTCTTCTCCTTCCAGAATTGAGTGAAGAGGAGACCGAGGATGTTCAATTCAAGCAGGTAGAAAACCATCATAATTTTATATAAGCATATCTAATTGGTTAGAGGGATAATGTGTCATAACTCTCGAGTGTAATGTGCTGCTTTGGCAGGCGTGGCTCACATATTTCTGGAGGAGAGCTAAAAACCGTGGCGTGGAAGGTGATATAGCGGAGGAGCGACTGATGTTCTGGATCAACCAAACTGGTCGGCCCCTCACTTCCCACGAAGCAGTCGCCGGTGAGCGCTCTCTCCCCATCTCGCCCTGGCAATTCTTGATGCAATTTAGGAGCATTGTATATGATGAAGTAAAAGTTAATCTTATGTCGAAATCAAGATGAACCAGTGCCTGCCAAAAATAACATGAACTGTATGCTACCATGCACATGAAATGACAACATAGTATTCTGTCTTTCCCACATTGAATTATCCTTGATTTTTTGGAATTCCATGCTTGTAGATAGGATGGATTAATGATAGCACCTGACAAGAATATCTTCATTTCCTGACCAAGCTGCAGTTCAAGAACTGCCATACTAAGAAAAATTTCGTAAAAAACTTTTGGTCCTCGTATAGCTCTTCTCATAATCATCGGTTTTGCTTATTCATCAGCATCACACAGGACTCTTGGTTTACTCATTTCCCTCCTACTATATCTGTTATTTGGCCCGACTCGCTCACGCCCTGCTTTCTTCATCGTCCAGCTGAACGTGGTCTTGTGGAGCTGAGGAAGCTCGGGATCGAGACACGGCTATGGGAAGAATCTCGCAGAGGGAGCAGGCGCCTCTAAAACCCAGAAAGACTTCTGACTGAGCACTGCACCTTACATCCCCATTGCAGTTAATCTGCTCCCTCAGGTTTTTGCTGGCCATTATCCCGAGCGATCAAATCAATCTATGTCTTTTGTTAATTCTTTCCCGCCTCTCATTTCTCACTCTCTAAACACCATCTTACTAAGCATGATACAGCTAGCATCTAATACCTGATTATATGACTAGAATTTTAACAGGTTTTAGATAGCATAAACCCGGGATTTGCTTGGTTAAGGGATGAAATGCACCGAGTTGAAAATGATAGTGTCAACATTTATGGAATCAAGTATGTGTTGATTCTTTTCTCCATTCTCTCCTTCCATATCGAAAAATAGTCCAAGCTTTCCTGCCATCTCTTTACTTGGAAAACTTTGAGGTTCATCAACTGAGCAGTAGTTTGTTTGTCTGTAAGCGAGATTGCATTGTCAGAGTAATTTGTGCCCGGATAAGTTCACAGACTGATTTGTTCTCCAACCATCCCTTTATTCATATTGTCGTGACAGTGGCATGCGACAAAACATCTATTAATCCCTGAAAAATACATTAGCACCGTCACATCAAATATTAACTGAAATTGGATAAATTTCTTTTAACACAAAAATTCTTTTTTCACATAGGTAAGTAAAAAGGAGGGTAGTAGCAGTGACAGTTTATCCATCACCGGTACGTAATGTTCGGTTGTTCATGTTTGACCGTAAGTATATCAAACGAACTGAACAATCAATACTAACAATAGCCATTTATATATAGTACTACAAAGACCAAGTATAATCAAAGAAGTCAGTATTTTCTGAAATATAGGTTTAAGTGCCCCCTCTAACAAAGATGAGACTCTAAGATGATTCAACCAAGGGTGGTACTCCAGTGGTCAAAAGTGCACTCCCACGTGGTTTGGTGGGGATGAGATTGAAATCACAGGTTCAAGTCTTACTTTAAACAATACTGTTAGAAGAGACTCCTGAACCTGCATCTTAACGAACATCAACTTCTTACACTATACTAGATTTATATTAATGCTATGTTAACGGGATTCGCATTAGTGCGAGTTGTTCAGTTCATCTGATATGTTCACAGTCGAACACGAAAGTCGAGGCATTACGTAGAGGGAGGTAATAAAGTTGTTACTGCTGCTGCTGTTCTTTTGCTGATAAAAACAAACAAACAAATAGACTCTTAAGATCATTTAACCAAGAACTGGTAAAGGCTGAACGAGCTCATAGATGTTGGCAAGTCTGTTGAGTTGATGGAAGCAATAGCTGCAATAGGAGTTGGTTAATCGAGCAGTCAGCAAAGGTTGGAAGCATGTCAGAGAACTCTAAGATCATTCACCAAGGACTGGTAGAGGCTGTGGGAGCACGTCCATGGATGGCAGATTGAGCCAATGTTACACTTTCGAATTTATCTCATCAAGCAAGAGATGAATCAATGCACGCGCATGTTGGTGTGAAGTGAGGATGCATTCGAGTGATTGGGTGAACAACTTGCCATCTTATTAGCGGAGCTTGTTAAAAACGAGAAAGTCTTCAGTAGAGCGATCATATCACGTATGCGATATTAACATTATATATTCATCCAATCATGACTTGATATGTAATTAATAAATATACAGTTATTATTATTAAATCCTAAAAAATTTTCAAAAACATTAAAAAGATAGATAAATGATGGACCTTAATTAAAAACAAATATATAAATGATAACAAAATATTAAAAAATCTAATAAATGGTGAATCCTAATCGGACAAATATATGAATGATGAATTTTAATTAGATAGATATACCACATCAGCATCATCTACGTAATATGACCGCCTCATTGAAGACTTTCTCGTTAAAGACCGACGTGTCAAGAGGGAAGAATGTAAGTGGTGATCTCTACTCAGATGTAAGTCTTCAATACAGACTGAAAAGGATGGGTTCGTTTCTTTGGCCAGAGACTCAATATATTAGTAATGGAAGAAGGCAAAAGTCAGGGCTCGGAACTCGAATTACAAAATTCAAGAACTTCAGGGAAGTAGCAAAACCAACACAAAGTGCAGTCAATCGCATTTATGGGGGCGGGGTTAATGTTCTCATAACATCAAGGAGGAATAGTGCATGTGTAGTCATACCATAAGAGAAAATGCAGCAGAACTTCCAAATGATAAGTGCACCTTCAGGGGAAACTTTATCGGAGAGGAAGATCAATGCTGAGGTTGGTGGGGCGTCATGATGCAGGATGCTGCTTTTTTGCTGGTTTCTTTCTCATCGTCCAAAAAGCTGCGAAGTATCGGTTCTGCAAGATTTCGAATTATCATCATTACAAAGAAAAAGCGCAAAAACTGCTGCATCTACCATGAGGTAATTGACGATGATATGATCTCTGAAAGAAACGCTGGGGTCCAGGTGAAACTTCAGAGAAGTTGAATCAGATAGGTTCTTCTGCATATTTTAAAGAGATGATGGTGTGCAATTCACGAAAAGAGAAGTTTGAATTTAAGCGCTCACTTGCATCATTGACTTGAGATTCGTGGTGTAAGTGGTCTCGATGATCTTCTCCTTCTGCATAAAGAAGAAAAGAGAGAAGGTTAACAGAGAAACTACAAGTGCCGACTTACTTTCTTGAAAATCGACAAAGGAGACAAGACATACCTCAAGCTCAAAACCGTAATGTAGAGCAACCCTTTTGACATCTTCCAGACTCAATTCAATGGACATCTCCTACAATATCAATTGGAGACCAATGGAAAGATAAACAGGTGAAAAATAGAATTCATTTACCCATTAAATCACCTGAGTCTTGTTAATTTTGAGGACAGATGCCTGGATTAAATAGACATTGCAATATGCTTACATCTTCTTGACCGTGCATGTCAGCAAAGTGATAAAGAAGGGGACCCAAATTAATCCAAACCTGCATGCCCGAATTAGACCGGTTATACCTGAATTATCCTAGGAATAAAATCAAGACGAAAACAGTTCCAATGGCATTTTGGAGCTCACCCCCCCATCTCTGAGAATTTTCGATATAATTTCAATGTACTCGATGATGTTGTGGGCAGTGTCAATGAAAAAACAGGTCACCACTGCATCCCAAGCCCCTGCATGGCACGAGTTCTTTCTTTCAAAGGGGAAGCAGAAGCAATCTTGGTAGAATAATGTCTCCAATTTAACTTCTAAAATTCAAGTTAGTAGGCTTTCTTCACAATTTCCAACTTGGAGAAAAATCGATGGTGAAAGAAGTAGAAACACACTAAATGAATATAATCACACCGTACCTACTTGGCTCGGTTCACTATAGACCTCAACAAAGTCGCCACCGCACATAGAGAACCCTTCTGTAATCCCTGCACTGCAAAGAAGACAATTGCACAAGTCAATGGACCTGAGTAAAAGATACTAGTAAACTGAACCAATTGCACCAGCCCTAAAGAAGATTCTATGGTGTCCTCATTACATTGTAATGCCTTCATCACCCGCCACAAATTTCATATTCCATAGGGAACATTAGCTATAAGAACTATCCCTAAGAAAATTTACAAGCATGTTTTCCCATGAAAATACCAGAAAGGTTCACATCCCCACAGATACAAGATCAAAGCTACAACCGAAGCACATCATATTTGAGATCAATTCGTGTTACCCTTGCAACCTAAATTTGGTAAAAGCAATAACACAACCTTGTACTATTACTAAGAGGAAAATAAATAAATAAATACACACACACACACACACACACACATATATAGAAAGAGGTAAACAAAAGTAAGTAGATAGAGAGAGAGGCATCATATACGTGTTACCTCGCTGGTTGAATATCTGGAATCGAAGCAGGACGAAGTTGGTCACTCTCAGAAAATGAATTACAATTGCTATGAATCCAGGGATAGATTGTCCACTCTCCAGCAGTTTGAGTACTAATCGAAACACATTTTGATATCAAAATCATCTGTATTACTCTTATATTTCAAAAACCAGCAGAGACTGTTATTTTCAAATAAATTGAAGGTTCTTACTGATTTAGAATAAAATTTGAGCAAATCATCATGTAGTACGAAAACTCATTTCCCTGACAAATAAAACCTGAAACAGAATGGCAAAAATTAGCCTTTTTGCAATCTAGAACATTGGCAATTGGCATAAGATAAACAGGTTAAGGAATCATAATGACATACCCATGGATGATATCTCTAAAGCCAGCCTCCCTAGGCCAGCCCCAGGAACTAAACAGGCAGGAGGGCTGTTAAAAATGAAAAAGAACACTTCAGATAACAGTTAACAAGCTACTTTGCATCATCATACAACTCATGAACCATAAGAATGCAATACTGGCCAAGGAGAAACTTCGGCGAGAACAAACTTGCCATGCTGGACAATGAAAAAAAAATATTGCATGAAACAGTCCAACAAATGAATTACAATACTAGGTGAACTACCTTTCCTCGGAACGATTAGGGAAGAGGGCATCAAGCTCCCTAAGAATAGGCAAGTAGCATTCATCACGTTCTTTATTGCCCTGCGTTCAACAGAAAGATAAGAGGATGATACTGCAATCTGTTAAAGAATTCTATTGAAAATTGTAGAGAACAGTATATGATGACACCTCAGCTGCCCAATCTCTAACTATGTTCCTTATAATACAGCGGACCTGCCAATATTTTGCATAAACAGTTACCCAAACTCATAAATCAAGATAAGGAAATCATCACAAAAAAATGCCAGAGCATAATAAAACTTTTCTGGCCAAATTTAGGAAGTTTCTAGCACATAACTGGTAGGTTGGTAACAGTGATATCTTTCCATGGAAAATGTATTACAATTTTGAGAGGCAATAAAATGTTGTGTATTATTTCATTTCATAAGCCATGGAATTCAACAGGGAAGAAGAATTTTCCTACCCTTTTTCCCATTTAGACAATTTAGGTTTCCTTGAGAATCTATTGATTCTTTCATTGCATGAAGATAGCTCTCAAACCTAGGTCCTGAATAGGAAAAACCTGCTAATCAACTCTTACTAAGATAAAATGCACACTGAATGAAAAGTTTTTCAGGTTCTTCAGGCCAATATGATGGATGAAAATCAATGCATCACACAATCACCATTCAAGGGAAGATATTGCTCATTGAATCCTTTCGGTGCATGACACGTTAGTTATTTCTATAGGAAATCACAGCGACATAGTTAAAGCTTATTGATGATCATGACAACAGCTATCTGTCAATTATCATCCAAGAGTTAACTTCAGCCACAAGTTAACCAAACAGGTATTTCACAAATTAATGTAGCTACTTTAGAAGACACAAACAAGAGGAAAGTTGAGCATCATTTCCATACCTTATCAACATCGACCAATGGAACGTCTAATTGCATTGATGGACACAGCCAATTGCTAGCTGATGAAGGAACCTGAAAATACATGAGTCAGAAAGAAACAAACTTCAGTAAATAAACCTTGCAAGCCGAGAGAGAGAGAGAGAGGGGGAGAGAGAGCCTTAGATATATGTTCAGTATAGATATCTGTAACTTGAATCCATTTTCAATTAAGAACTTTACAGAGAGCTTTCAATATAGATATCTGTAACTTGAACTCAGTTTAAATAAAGAGCTTCACATGATCTAAGCATTGTTAAGATCAATATTTCAAAAAGCTAAAAAAAATGACAAAGAGAAGAAGATACAGAAACAAAACAAATATTGTTACATTTCCATTTGAATCAGGCACTTCGTTAATGTCATGTCTGCATCTTTCTATGCTGGAGATGGACTCCAAAGGAGAATTCCCTGGTTCAGGTACATGAATGCCTCCAGTTTCCTCCTGTAATTCGGAAATCAAATCTATAAGTGAAAGACACTATAAAACCGGATATAGTTCACAGATAAATCATTCAACTCATTCATAAGTATTTCACAATTTAATGCTCAGGGGACCTTGGAACTAATTGCTCTTTCTGTTGAATTATGAGTTGAACTGCCCCCTTCCCTGTGAACAGGCTCAGTGCATTCAGAAGAACAAACTTTTCCACTTGTGGAGGCAGTCCGAGAAGAGTAAATATCCCTCTCAGATGAAAATTGATGATCATTTGGTATATCATGATGTTCATGCTCTGTGATGTCAATATCCTGGCTCATATCAAGTGGTGGTTCGAATGCCTGCAATTGATGGAGGAGATAAGAGGAGAAAAATGAAACCACATTGATGGCTTAGCTTAGATAGTCAAAATTCTGTCACAAAGAAACTGATATTCAGTTTCCTTTACAAGAACTAGCAAGCAACTCTATACAATTCTGAAAACAAAAGGACTTAAATAAAGAAATAGCTGCAACGTACCTGTAGCATGCTAAAAATGAAGTATGAATTTGCAGCAATACACCTACATAATCAACAGTCCGGCGCTTTAAGGTCTGTACTTATATACAACATGGTAGATATTGCTACTACGTCATGTCACATAGCCAAAAGAAACCCGGCCTTAAAACTTATTGTTTCATTGTCATATTGCAGAAATAGTCATAACAAAGTTTTGGAAACATTTCATGTGGGAACGTTGAAATATGGGGAAACTACCTATTCTAGCTCTGCGCTCCCAAAAGTGTACTTGTTTATTGCAATAAATCCTAAATTTGAAAACAACTCAAGGGGGCGTTCAATTTGAATATCTGATGTGATGCAACATCTGCCATAACGAAAAAACCTCAACCTCAAGAGACCCGATTCTCCAAGCTCAATTCAAAAAGAATTGTAAGCTATGAGATACAAGTTATAGTGAACATACTGTCTCAACTGACGAAACTTTCGAGGATAGTGCGATAATAATGCCTGCAAAAAGCATTAAAAAAGAGAAAAGCTAAGAAAGATGCATGCATGCATTCAAAACTTTTTCACATATCAATAATTTCAAGGATTTTTCACTCCCTGCTTGAGGGTAAAGTATGAGTAAGGAGAACATTAATACTTATGCACAATCATAGTCAGCAAGATATACCCATACCGAGCAAAAGAGCTAAGGCTTGGGGAATATTCAAAAGTGAACAAGAAGATGAGATGAACCCACGATCAAGTCAAGAGATGCATCATAAAAACTTAAATAAAATTAAAATTTGCAACAAAATAACGTATGAGATCGCTTTGCATAGTGTAGACCCTGCTCTAAATCACAATTAATAACAAGTTATTGTCTTCGAATAAAAATGATTTTGGTGTTCGAAATGTTGACTGTGACGATGATAGGATCCAATTTGTCACCTACCCTTTGAGGAGGCCCCAGTTTAATAGTATTTTGAATATACCCTTTCCTTCCCTCCCTCCCTCCCTCCCTCCCTCTCACTCGTCACCTAACCAACACTTTATTAAAAACCTAACCACCTAAACTGTCCAGTTCAATGATAAGCATGTAATTTCACAAAACAGAAAACAATAGGCAGGATTTTCCTTTTCATTAAACCAAAATCTTGCTATTTGCTTGAAAAGACCACAACTTATGCCTGGTAAGATGATGTACCTTGTGAGCTGATGGGAGCTTTCTGTAAGATCTTTCCCATCGCTTCACGTCTTCATCAGCAGCATCGGGATAACTGCACCAATCAATTCAGAAACATATAAATTTAACCAAACAATATCAAGGCAACATTAGGGATTTAATAATAAGTAACAGAGATAATAGGCAAACTTCGGTTAGAAGAGGGGAACAAAGAGGAAATAAGAACTAAACTTCAGAAACAACATTTTCAAATGTTATGACAAGTAATCACTAGTTGAAACTGACATTTTTTGAATATCTGCAACTCAGACAAGCCCATAAGTAACAACTGAATATATAAACAACTTCCACTCATACCATATCTCAAGAACATATCCCCATCAAGTTTCGGCATATTTACTGCATTTTCATGGCTTATGAAAATGAGAAATTATTTTTCAGCAGTTCTATTTCCGACATAGTCTCAACGTACAAGCACATAGATATTTAGAAAAAACTGCCAAAATTGACGTCTCCAAACGAGTTGCCCCAAGTTCTCATCTCATTACACAAATAGATGCTTTTCAACTGACTACAACTTGTCGCCATCAAAGGCACCTAAAGCAGCTGCCTTTTTCACATTCCATGCGCCCTAATTGACTATTTCCGTCAAGGTTCCAACTTTATCGAACTGGATTACACTGATGAGTACCAGTGACTGAAGGAAATGCTGAAAATCACATCGAAGAAAAGAGAGCAGGCAACATAACGACCGACGAATATGCTTATTGATTAAATAGGGAAAAGGACCGAGAAGAGCAAGAAGGATCGCATACTTGAGGTAGGCACTGATGATGCGGCGGAGAGACTTGACTTCGAGGGCTTCCTCGAGCTTGCTCTGACGGCGTCGCTCCTCGTCTTCCTCCTCCGGCTCTCTATACGTTTCCATCTCTCTATTTCCGGCCGTCTTTCTGCGACCCCTTGCATCAGAGAGCTATGAAAGAACTCGCTGGTCCCACCTCCTCGGCCCACTGACTGACACATGATGTTGTTTGACGGAAGATTTATGTTCTGATCCTTAAGTTTTGGGTTCTTGGTAAATTGACATTGAAAGAAAATCATTTGTTCCATATTAACCCCCACAGTCTTTTGCTTGCTTTCCACTCTGCAGTACTTACATCTACAAAGGAGAAATCTTCTATGCTTATTATTTTTGATAATTGAATTATAGAAGTTTGAAAATAATTAATTCAGTCATATAACATCAGTTTCGTTACCTTTAAATTCGAATTGTTACTATTTTGCTGACGTAAACCTCACGCTATCAATAATTTCATTAAGGGAACAATGACAATTCTGACTAAAAATGTAATAAAATTGATATATTAGAGGACCGAATTAATGATTTTCAAAGTTATAGGACCCAATTATAAAAAATAATAAATTAGAACTTCTAGAGTTATTTTTCCCACCTAGAAATAACAAAAAGTTAATTTGTAAATGATCAAAAAATCTAAGGTGATATTTGATTGGATAGAAAAATTTCCCATTTGTATTTACTTTCCTAAATTTATTAACCAAAGTAAAATTTCATTATATTTTTTTCCTCAGTATGGCAATATTAATCTTAATTTAATGCCATTATTATTCTTGTACAAATGTTTCATTCTAAAAAGGCACCTAGAAACAAATTAATAAAAACAATAGGCATCTTTTTTTCATTTTTAATAAATGAAGAAATGTACCTGATGCTCAATTAGATCGAAACGGGAGAAAGATAGAAGAGTATAATTTTCTTCTCTGTATTTTTATACTATAAAGGTATTTTATTATTAAATTTTCTATTCCTCGCACTTCTCTAACGCTATATTTGGAATTAGGCATTTGGAGGTAATTGGAGAGGAGATGAAGGATCTGAAGGGATAATCTATTCCTCCAAATCTCTCGTTTAAATATTATTATTAGACGATGGATTTGGAAGAATTGAAAAGTTAATTTGACAATTTTATCATTGTAATTTGGAAGACAGATCGAACAAGAAAAAAGCATAAGAGAAGCACAATAGTTTCATGATGATCTTGAAACTCGAACAAAATTATAGTTTCACGATAGTGTTGGAAGACTTGGTAGTTGCGACCTGGTGGTGGTTGATTAAGAGAAACCGTGTTGTAATCGTGGTTTAGTGATTATATGATGTAGAATAATGGCGTGTCTAGAGTTTTTTTAGAAGTTACAATGTGTATTTTTATTTAAAAAATTTATTATCTCTTCAAATTTTCTCAAATCAGAGGAATAAAAAAATGAGGTTTGGAGGGATTCGCAATCCTTCCAAATTCCTCTAAATCCCCTTAATAATCTATCCGAGTAATAAATTATACTATTCTTCCAAATCCTTCAATTCAAATAAAGCGTAAATTAGAGATATCAAAATCAAGATTTTATAAAGTAAGAAATATCGTTACAAATCCATCGTAAACAATTTACTAAATAAGAAACTCTAACTCTCTAATGCTTTGATTGAATTAGGGTAAATCAGTCAATTTAACTTTTTTTATTCTTTTAAATTTATTCTCTAATAATAATATTTAAATAAATAATTTAAAAGAATAAGCCATACCTTCAAATTCCCCCTCACACTTCCAAATCCTTTCAAATACCTTGAACTGCAAATCCTTCATAATCCTTTGTCGCCTGCTGGGCTGACCAAATTGAGCCAAACCTTCCTTTCCTGGCTTCCTTCTGCTCGCGTCTCCCGCCCCTCTCGTCTCCCATCTCTCTCTGTCCGCGGGATCGGGACCCAATTCTCGACCATCCCCGTCGAGGTGCCATCAGTGCCCCGTATCCTCTGTAGAACGAACCCTAAAAATATTGTTTTTGTCATGCTCATCTTCATGTATGAATCGTGTTTCAGGGCGCAAATTGCTGATTTTTTTCCCTTCTGGGTTAGGTAGCGGAAGGGGGGCCGATGGGGATTAAGCAAGCTTTGAAGAGCCTCGACGCGTTCCCTCGCGCAGAGGATCACTTACTGCAGAAAACACAATCGGGAGCCCTTGGTAATTAGTCTGCTCTGCGGTTGTTTCTTCGTGCCGGTAGTCGTAGGGATATGTTGCTGCTTTCGAAGTTATCTTCGGCTGAAACTGTCAATGGAACAACGAGCGGCCACTTTAGCATTAAGTTGCTGCTAAAGTTCATACTTCTTATCCCCTCTATCTTTGTTTGATCAAGTGGCAAGCGTTTTTCGTGATTCTGATATATATATATATATATATATATATGAGTGTGTGTATATATATTACATTTGATTTTGCAGTTTCCATCGTTGGGCTAGCCATCATGGCTACCCTCTTCTTGCACGAGCTGAGATATTATCTCACGACATATACGGTTCATCAGGTATGTTTTGTTTTGATTGTCGCTTTCAGTCTGAGGAATGCACATACATTTGCCTGAATCTGAGCATGCTAATAAGCTTCACTTGACAAAAACAAAGAACTTTTATTGCTGCCATTCAGATATCATTCATAGGTGAAGCAAGACGTTATTTAGTATTTGCCTGTCTTCATAAAATGTGTCTCAAGTAAACTCTGGGATAGTCCAACTGTCCCTGATATTGTACTCGAGCAATCTCAATCATTTACACTGATTTTCATAAGACAATTGCAAGTTCTTTTTTTGTCAGTTCGATATTCCGCTTATTTTATAGGAGGGTTGGACAACTAGCATGATTTTGATATGTCCATACTGGTCAGTTTGAGCAAGCATGTCGATAAGTTGCCATGGTTTCCTTTAGTTACAGAACAACTGTAAGAGCAACTGATTTGGATAATCATTTTCTTGGTGGACTCAAAATTATAGATATGGGAGTATGAGAAGCTCATGTGTTTGCCCTCCCTTTCTCCCTAACTCCGTCATCCCTCCTCTCCACTTGACAACCAACCTGCTAGTGCTTATCCTTTTTAACATTTGGTTTTTCTATAAAAATCGTAGTGTTCTATGTCATCACCCTCTTGCAACTAAGTTAATGTCATAAATTTCTGCCACTTACTTATGAAGACATTCTAGTTTTTGCTCTAATTTTACTGTTTGAGGCTGAGTATTCTTCTTAAGTGCCTTCAAGTTTTATAGGCATGTCGCCTCTCTGACTGCTATATATGTGAAAGCAGATGTCAGTAGACTTGAGACGTGGTGAAACACTTCCAATTCATATAAATATGACATTTCCATCTTTACCATGCGATGGTTGGTATTGGTGCTTTCAATTATTATTATTTTTCTTTAACTTTTTCATTTTGTTCTAAGCATTAACTTACCTTTCTTTTGTATAATTCATGCAGTGTTAAGTGTGGATGCTATTGATATGTCAGGCAAACATGAAGTGGACCTTGACACAAACATTTGGAAAGTGAGGAATCTCCATCTCAAGACAATTCTACTCATGCTTAGGTTGATTTTGTGTTACCATTCTTGTAAAACAACTTGATCATCAGGTTGTGAAGTCCATATTGGTACCTTGAATCTGGTTTTCTGGAAAAGGAAATAAGACTATCTTTATTGCTCTTCAGCTATGCATTATGACTAATAATTGGTTTCAAGATACTAAAGACCTCTAGAAATGATTGATCTTCAGATAACTTTGTTGGCAAGTAGATGGGGAATGCATGCTCTTTTTATTTTTAATTTTTTTTTTATTTTGATAGATAAGGATGGGGAATGTATGCTTGCATATATTATGTAGTCACTATTTCAATTGTCAAGCATATATTATCTACATAATGGTTTCAATTGTTGAATCCTTTTTAATTTTAGCTTTGTCAGTGCTAATGCTTGAAATCTAGTACAGTTGTATCATATTTGGGTCTCTTTGTCCTAATTACCTCATGATTCTGCAGCTTCGCCTCAACAGTTATGGCCATATAATTGGTACTGAATATCTTTCTGACCTCGTGGAGAAGGAGCATACTTCTCACAAACATGGTAATGCGCTTGCTTCCTAATCACATTGATGATTATGCATATCCATGGATTGCAACTTCAACAAACCTTCTGCGTTTGTGATCTAGACGACTTAGCGATCATTGCTACCTGCTTATGGAATGACTGGTTGTAGGCTTCATTTAGCATACCTTGTAGCATAATATGCTCATATTTTTCTGATTACAAGTGCAAAGGGTGAAATCATATTAACCTCAGCAAATGTTAAGATAATATACAATGCATGTGCCATGAGAACCATATAAAGTTGGAAGAGATAAAATTAATGGAAAGATTGGTTGTCAGGATTTGGAACTGAAACCTTTAATCCAGAATGGTTTATCATGCACAGTAACAATGTAGACTGAGCATAATCACTATAGCAGGGACAATGTTCACTGTTCCGGAAAGCTTCCATTCTTTAACTTTATCATTAATAAATCGAGTATAGTTTGAGCTGGAAATTATTCAACATCTTGGGATGTGTTCAGATGAGGGTGGTGATCATCACGAGCATTCAGAGGAGAAGACTAATGGACATACCTTTAATGAGGATGCAGAGAAGATGATAAGGAAGGTCAAGCAAGCCTTGGCAAATGGAGAAGGCTGCCGGGTACTTTTGGTCCTTTGATTGTATTTTTTGATAGATAGAGCTAAATGTATGTATTGAAATAGAGGGGAATGTCTTTTTTCTTATTCATATTATTAATGTTATTTTTTTGTTATTCTTATTTTTGTTTTTGCTTAATATCTTCAGGTGTATGGGGTTCTAGATGTCCAAAGAGTTGCTGGAAACTTCCATATTTCAGTGCATGGGTTGAATATATATGTTGCTCAGATGGTAAGTTTGTCCTGATTGGATAGCTTCTATGTACTTCAAATGTCTAGGATGCTTGTTTTAAGCTCCATTTAATGAGCAGATAAAGTTCTGGCATTGATTAATGCTTCATTTTATTGCTTCCATTTGGAATGTTCCTGTCAAACGAGCAGCAATGTAAGTTGCATAATTCATTTGGTAGGTGGTCAGCTGCTTTCAAAACATAGCTGTGTAATGCTGTTTGTCTTTGCAGATTTTTGAAGGAGCTATGCATGTTAATGTAAGTCACGTAATTCATGACCTATCATTTGGGCCTGAATATCCTGGTATTCACAATCCCCTTGATGGGACGGAGCGAATTCTGCACGATACAAGTGGAATATTCAAATACTACATAAAGGTAACAAGCACGAGCAACAGTGATGTATTAGTGGGGAGATGATGCAATAGTCCTTTTTGTACAAAATGGAACAATATCAAATTATCTGCTTATTATGTCTGATTTATTGTTTTTTGTTAATCATGGACTTGTAAAAGTTCTTCCCCTTGGTCTGTAGAAGGTGCTTTGAAACTCTTTTCAAGAATTCCCCCATCGATCTTCCAATTTGGTCAATATAATCGAAAATGGTTTCAACCATGGTCTTTCAATTTGGTCAAATTATAATTGAAATTGGTTCCAAGTATTCTAGCTATAAGGGAAGCTATGGAATCTAAATTCTATTTTTCTAAAGGGCCTCTAATGGAATGGAGCACTTTGATGTCCATAAATTACTATAGAAAGATGCAATGATTGCAGAAAAGCCTGACTTGTTGACTCTCCCAGTGCTATCCTGGCTCTCAATTTACCGCCTCTTAATATGTTGTGTTCACTTAATCTGCAGATAGTTCCGACTGAATATAGGTACATTTGGAAAGAAGTTCTATCGACAAATCAATTCTCTGTCACAGAATACTTTTCCCCCATGAATGAGTATGATCGAACTTGGCCAGGTAAATATTTGTTATTTGGAGAAACATTGGAATATCTTTGGCTAGGCGTAGCTCAATATTTGATCTGCAACCTTCTGACTTTCTGATACTGGGTTGCATCTTTGTCCTATGCAGGGGTTTACTTCTTGTATGATCTATCACCAATCACTGTAACGATTAGGGAGGAACGCCGCAGTTTTCTTCACTTCATCACCCGACTTTGTGCTGTGCTTGGTGGTACTTTTGCTTTGACAGGTTTGTCTTTAGCTTATTCCTCCTACTATCCTTTGTTGAACATGGAAGTTGGTTTTTTGGTTGGACTCTAATTTTGGGTTGTTGCTACACCTGGCAATTTTACTCATCTTGTGGAATAAGCTTCGATGGAAATGATGAGATTCATGAGAAAGGAAGACTAATCTAAAAGAGACCATAAGGATGATAACTTGTGTTATGTCTTCAATTTGGTTCTTTTCGCGTGAAATCCTCAGTTACTGGTTGCAAAGCGCATGCATGTTAAAAAGGTTAAAGAGAACAGTTGAATCCCATCAAGGTTAATAATTTATTGATGTGCATGATTACATGTGAAGACTGTTTATTCCTCTTCATCTGCAGGCATGCTCGATCGTTGGATGTACAGGCTTCTCGAGGCATTAACTAAGCCCAAATCCAGAAGCATACTCCGATAAACCATTCATCTTCATGGGGCTTCACCATATTTAGTCGGTTCTTTAGAATCCTCACCTTCTGGTGGAAATGCTGTTTTAGTGAGCTGTAACTCTGGGGAACCTCTTGAGATGGTCTACATTGGTTCCCTCACATTCCGGGGTCATGGACGTGTAAAAATCAGCGAACTTCCAATCTTCTATTCGGTTCTTATAATTTTGTTCCGGTCCTCATGGGATTAAGGATGTTTAAGGGTAATTCTATTGGAGAAATTCCTTGAGGACTTTGAATTTTGACTCAAACCTGTAGAAGCAGCCATTGTATGTGACACGCTAAAGCAATTAACCATAAAAACTTCATATCATATAAGACAACCATGACACCAAACTCTCTTGAACTACATTAAGGTGAACGTCGAAGAAGTTGCAGGGTTTTGATGCAAGATATGGGATGGGACGGGATCGGATTCGATCCTCTGTTATTGCCTACAATGGCAGAGGATTCTGTGAAGGGTCTAATGGACCGATGCAGCATTTTTCTATGGATGTACTCCTGTTGGTAGACAGTGAATATTCAAATTCCAAATTCCAAATTCAAATTCTTAGAATCCTGTACCATCGAAGGATAACAGATCAGAAAACAATGCATTTCTCGTGTACATTTTGAATTTGGTGTACTTAGGCAATTGTTAACCTTCCTGGCTCATTTAGCAATCAACCGAATCTCTTCACAGTTACTACCTCAACATCGACCGTAAACAAGAAGACTTCATCAAGCAATTGTACCCTGAGTTCAACAAATGACTCCAGGCCAAGTGCCAAAGAATTTCGACATTGTACTGAAGAGGTAAGAAAAAGAACGAATGCTCTACCCTACGCTATGCAATATTGGAGTTACATGAAAGTAATTCCTCTGTTTCAAGGGCGGCCATGAACCGACGTGGCCATCGGGAAGTAAGAAAAGGGGAGATTACACACAACAGAACCATACTCCCAATATTTTATCCCGAACATGGAACCAATTATTGTTCATATGACAGCGAAAGTAAATACTAGTACTGCTGCATAGACAGCAGATCTCCAATATACCAGGTGCTCCATTAAAAGCTGGAAAGCCTCAGCGACCCTATCGAGGAAAAAATGAATGGCCCACGATCCCTCCCGTCATCGCTTTCTTCTCGATCTTCCTCATGCCTGAACCTTCAAAACAGCTTCCTCATTGTAGAGGCTCCATGTATTTCCATAGGTACTGTGTGTCCTGCTACTTACTGGAAGAGAGAAAATAAGAGGAACAGATCATCCTAATTCTGTATCAACATAAGGCATTAGGAAAACTGACCGAGCAACATCGACAACACAAACATTTACACTCCTTGTAAAGCAGCCCAAGCTGACAATTGTATTTAAAATTCAAGAATTAGGAAGCACAGCTACTTCAAGAAAGTACCGCACAAATTGAGCTGAAAAGGATTGCACTACCAAGAATGTCCATGTAAATAGCATCTAATTTAGAAAACAGGATGTATTAATGAATAAAATTTTGCTCACCATTTGACCGAGTCAAAAAGTCCCGCCCCGAACTTTAATATCATCATTCTTGTCATCTCCAACGCTGCCAAAACGACTTGAAGAATTCCCAAAGTCACCGCTGCTTCTGCTGGAACTGTTGTGACCAAAACCACTGGATTGGCCAGAACCAAAGTCACCAAACCCACTAGGGCGGCCTGAACCGAAGTTCCCAGAACCACTGGAACGCCCTGAACCAAAATTCCCAAAACTGCTAGAACGGCCTGAACCAAAATCTCCAAATCCGGAAGAGCTACCAGACCCAGAACCACCAAAATTGCCAGATCTGTTAAAACTGCCAAAGCCACCTCCAGATTGTCCTGAGCGATGCCCACCAAAGGACCCGAAGCGGCCACCATCAGAGCCACTACCAACGCCACCAGAACGATAACCATCCTGTTGTCCAAAATCTGAACCTCTAGATCTTCCAAAACCTCCATTGCTGAATCCACGGTCTCTTGAACTGCCAAATGAGCCGAAACGACTGCCACTGCCACCACCCATGTCAAACATGCCCATGTTTCCTCCCTCAACGGCAATTTTAGGAAGCTGTACATAAGTTGAAATCAGTTCATAAGTTGAAATCAGTTCCATCTTTTATAGTTTGAATTTAATTCTTTTTAACGTGAGCAAGATGCTCTGCGGGTTGATTACAGTAGCTCGCTCAGCTTAACTGACTGTATTTTAGAGTTTCCTTCCTATCCAAGCACAAAATGTAGACATCGAATAACTATAATTTGTGAACATGCATGTAAAAACCCATGAAAATACAAGTAATATGTACATGAGCCATCTCTCATGAAAAATAAGAGGCACTAAAATTCAAGAACTTAAACGCAGATGTGCTGAGAAGACCAAAATTTTTAGGGTGGCAGTCCCCAAGCTGACTTTATGTATTGTAAGGAATACCCAGAAATGCAGGACAAATTAAAGTCAATCAGAATCTAAGAAAGGAATCATTTCAAGTGTATGAGAACAAAATCATGTATTTCCAAGGGTCCAGAACATCAACCTCTGTAAATCTGCATCCTACATCTCGTTCTATTACCCGGACAGCCCTTGTCTGGTCTGGTGTGTAAATGAGGATAGCACTTCCCTTCTTTCCAGCACGGCCCGTTCGCCCAGATCGATGGACAAAGATCTCTGATGAGTTTGGAAGCTCATAATGTATGACCTATAAGTGCCCCCAAGCCAAAAAATTAAAACAGATAAACCAACAAGAATTAACAGAAATTGCAGGAACCTATTAATCTATCTGAAAAAGGATAGCAGAACAGAAGAAAAAGCTCTCAGACGATAGAAAACGGCAAACAATAAAACATCAATCTACATTGATCAACAGCCTTATAGAAGGCCAATATTCCTGACAAACTCTGGGACATGACTGCATACACACTCGCATAGGGAAGCAGAGAAAGCACTGAATTTTTCAGACATATATTGGGAATAAATTGAAACATAGAAAAGTTTGAAGTATACTTGGTAAAAAGACAATGACGTAAAAGTTCAAAAAAAAAAAAGACGATGGGGTAATCTACTCCAAGATCCCTCTGTATCTATCTCAATTTGTCAAATGCAAGGACCAAGCAGGAAAGAATCGATAAATTACATGAAATATATGTCCGCTAAGCCCTGTATTCATTTTACAAAAAGGAAAAAAAAATTGACTGGTTTTTTTTTATAGCAAATTGCATATTGCTTAGTTTTAGATATATAATAAAGCATGCTCTGTAAGCATGATGCCAGAATTAAGCACAAGGTTTGAACTTTTTTTCTATCACTCACTATACCAGTAAATAATCTTGCTACAAGCAACTATAGAATTCGGTAATGCCACCCCTATTCTAATTCTCTAATCAAAAAAAAAAAATTGTCTATATAACATGTGCCAAGTTTACTAAAGTTTTGAGGTCAGGTGAGCATCCCTAAACATCCAAACACAATATCAACATCAAACCTCAACAACTGACCCATGACCATTGCAATAACTAACAGATGGAGTAGCAAATTTACAAGCAGTTTCTGAGATCCAGTCACAAATGCCTTACTAAATTAAGTTTAAACCAGAACTGCGGAAAGCAATTAAAAAGTCATTAACTAGTCTAGACCCAACATCTGCACCAAATGCAGAACGAATGAACTCCACATTGTTCACGAGAAGACGAAAAGAGAGAGTAACTAACCAGATCAACATTAGGAATATCAAGACCACGGGCAGCAACATCAGTTGCAACTAAAATATTAAAGTTTCCATCCCGAAATCCAGCCAGTGTCCTCTCCCTCTGGCTCTGAGAAATATCCCCATGAAGGGCCTCGCATCTATAGCTTCGGGCCATGGCATATGCCAACCTATCAGCATCTCTTTTTGTCTGAGTAAAAACAATACATTTCCCACCTTTTGCATGTTCCTAAATCACAGCAGGAACAAGAAAGAACCACAAACCGATGAGCACTGTTAAGCTGATTCTAAAATAACATAAATTTTCTAGGAAAATTTTAACTCGGGGATTGAAATAGAATATGATGGTCACGCGAACTAGCATAAGCAAAAGAAGCACATAGAAAAAGCAGCTTAATAACACATAAGGCTCCTGATCCTCACCGTAATTAAAGGTCCAATAACTGATGCTTTACCATGCATATCAGCTGCAATAGAATATAGAGAAATTCCTTCAGCTAACTTCTGATCATTATCTCCAACCTGCCATGTATAGTTACAACTAGTTAGCTCAATCTTCTAGACTCGATCCCTGATTTATCAAATCCAAAGAAACGGAAGGTCTTGGGAACACTCATTCTCACACCATGAGGATGGGAAGACATAGGTGAAAAAGAACTTCATGCCAAGCAGTCAATTATCACTTTTTTAACAATTTCTTAAATGAGCAAAATTAACATGGTATGCAAAATACATTTTATACTCACAAGATCGATTGTTAGAGGATCTTTTAAATATTTCCTAGTAAGGCTTCTTATCCAATTTGGCATTGTAGCAGAAAACATCATGCTCTGCCTGTTCTGAGGCAACCTTTGCAAGATAGTTTCCACATCTTCCTCGAAGCCCACTGCAAGCATCTGATCAGCTTCATCAAGGACAACAAACTGAACTTCTCCCAAATTTAATGAACCTCTCTTCAACAAATCAATTACACGACCAGGTGTTCCAACAACCACATCAACACCATAGTCGAGTTGGCGCATTTGGTGGCTTATGGGGGTACCGCCATAGACACAGATAGTATCTAGATTGGGAGCAGACTCATAAAATTCCTTCTCCACTTGCCGTGCAAGTTCCCTTGTAGGCGCCAAAATCAATGCCAGAGGGTTTCTTCCACGTCTGTTTAGTTGAACATGAAACAATTGTCTTTAAATTCTTAAATGATCTGCTATAAGTTCCATAACAAATACCTATCATAAAGCACAATCGACTTCAAGCAGATGAAATCCTATAAACTAAACAACAAGGGATAGAAAAGAAAACCAACCCATGCTTTGCGTTGAACTGTATAATTTTATCCATGATAGGAATGCCAAAAGCAAGAGTTTTTCCGGTTCCTGTTTTAGCACGACCAATCATATCACGACCTTGCATTCCTGGCTCAAGCACTGCTCTCTGCGAAAAATGAGGATAGAAGGAGCTTACAATAAGGGAATTAGAGAACCACATAACCATGCAAGATCAATTGATAATCAAGATAGACATGTGGATCAATGCTACCACCCTTCTATACATTATGCTCAACTGATAAGCAAGGGATAGAAATTGCCATCCTCAGTATACCTTCATTGGATCTGTACCTCAGGAAAATCAATTGCCATTTAACTGATAGTCCACCATTATTTTAGAATGATTAGCTATAACAGAGACCATGATGAATCAAGAGCCTCGAAACAGTAGACCGTAATTATACTCGGTGCAAGCTCCGGTAGTGTACTGAAACTTCCAAGTGAGTTATTTGCATCGCCCCGTAATATAAAGCATTGCAAATCAAATGACAAATCCCATCAATACCCATCAGCGGCATAAACACATAATCAGGCAAAGCGTCAAAATTAGAGAAAAGGAAGAGAAACGACAAGACTACCTGTATAGGAAAGAGTTTAGTGATACTCCTCTTTGCCAAAGCAGAGACAATCTCTGGAGCAATCCCGAGCTTGGAAATCTCGAGCCCCTCCTCACCACTACTCCCACCTCTTGGAGCCTTCTCTTCATCGTAAGAGGCATACTCGTCCACAGCAAACTCCGCCGAAGAAGCCACCGACGCCCTGAAATTCAACCGACCTGACGACGCTGCATGAAATCCCTTCACCGCAGCTAACTCCGAGGCTATTCCGGGTCTCCTGAACACGGAATACCGCCTAGTTCGTCCAAATGGGGCGCCATCTGTGAGGAAGCGAGGAAGCTCGGCCGATGGAGCTGCGGCCTCGAGGGACGAGGACAAGGCAGCAGCGAGAGTCCGGCTCAGAGCGGCAGATGAGGAAGATGACTTCCTCAAGATTGCTCGCATCATCTCGGAGGGAGAGAGAGGTAGGGTTTCAGGCGGAGAGCAAGGAAGAGGAAACGATGGTGGGGAGGCAGGGTTTAAGGACGGGGATGAAGGGTTTTACGAGATGACGGCGGAAGATGAGCGGCGGGACCGAAGAGGAGGGTAGCGCGAAGCGGTACGCTGCGGGTGGATGTAAAATGATTTTTCTGTGACAACCCGTGAATGTTTGCCACGTCACTGGTTGTCTGCCCTGAAGCTTTTCTTCGTTTTTTCCATTCTTGCGGACGATTTTTCGGACAAGTGAAGATCTGGTCCTCCATCTATCTTGTTTTATGCAATCAAGTCCTTTACCTCGGCAACACAGTTGTTATGCCATTCTGCCGAGGTTTATTCTAATTTGTGTCACGGTGTCGTGAAAGTCCTCGGTATCAATAATAATGTGCTATATCGGTCCAATTAAAATTTGATATGTAATCAATAATTATACATATATAACTATTAAATTCTAGGATTTCTTAAAAAATAAAAAAATAATAATAAATAGCGAATATTAATTGGACAAGCATATAAATATTTGATTCTAATTGAATGGATATACCACATCGATATTGCGTACATGATATGACCGCTTTATTAAAGACATTCTTCTCAATACCATCTTCTATTCATCCCATTCTCAAGTAAATCAAAGAGACCGGTACCAACCATACTAAACTCAGTCTCAGACATAATAAAACTTTCATGCATTTAACTGTGAATATATCAGACGTAATGAATAACCAATGCTCAACATTACACCATTGAAAGAAGTTGGTGACCTCCAAGTTTAGACATACATGTAAAATATTCACGTGCACTTATAAGAGATCTGGTTTATATCTAACCTGAAAACTTAAATCGTTAGATGAATAGTACTCAGTTTTCTTATATACCATGTTTCAATTTCTCGTTTGCCCAACGTGAGATTAACTTTACAACACTAAAGGGCACACTTATGTTATATTCTTTGGTATAAATGCATAGAAAAAAATATGAATTCGGAACCTTAATCTCATCAAACCGCTTAGCTGTCCGTTTTGAAACGTAACAATCTCAAATGTATTGAAAACGGGTCCCTTGCATGGAGGCGGGGAGAGCAGGCACATACCATGAGCATATGTCCAGCCCGTTGATTTTATTAGGCTTAAGCCTAGAGGACCCATTAAGCCTAGCAGCCCAAAATGTCCAACCTATGAAGGATATTTGGGCTTCGTTCGAATAATCTCCATGGTCCTGTACACGTGCCTATAAAAGCATAAAAGTACATGATAAGATAAAGTTAGAAGTACAGGCTGACCGCAAAGTAGGGGTGCGCAACCGAACCGGAACCGAACTGGTTCGAATCGGTTCTCCCCGAACTGGTTCGAACCGGTTCTATTTTGGTGTTGTTTCTTAGATGAAAAACGGTTCAGTTAATTTCTGAGTGTAATTGATGCGGTTAACCGGTTCGAACCTAACCGAACCTCGATGTAATATTTGTACTTGTTTTAAAGATGTCTTATAATAATAATAATTCGTATATAATTATACTAAGTATATCTAAGTGAGTATATATATAATAAAGGATCTTAGTGTGTCTAGAGTTGGGCGAGAAGGGTCAAATCTTTTATGATCTATGATATAAGTATTAATAATCAGAAATATATTACCAATTGGGTTTTTTCTGAATGGAGCCTGGATAATTTCAAAAACCAATCCGATTCGGTTTGAAACTAGTTCGAATCGAAATGAACCTTTCCAAAACCAATTCAATTAGGTTCTAACCGATTTTGAACCGAACTGAACCATTTTAAAATCAATTCGGTTCGAACCGTTTAACCCAATCGATTTAAAACAATGCAGTTTTTTCAACATAATTTGGTTCGGTTCTTTGCCTAATGTGCCGAGCCGATTCTGTTCGGTTTGAAACCGGTTCGGCCCCGACCGGTTTTCTACACACCCCTACCGGAAAGGGTTTTAAACTTCAGGTGGGAAAAATATCAAGCAATCATTTTACCGACCAGCCACCCCTTGGGATTACTTGTTAGTAGTACAAAATAAGTGCATAATTACCGATAACATCGTGTATAATTTGAAATCGAAAACTAACTAATATCTGATAGTCTGTTTATCTTTGAGGTAGAAAACAATGAAATACTAAATTGACTATATATAATGGTGGTGAATTACAACAAGGTACATAGTATTACAGAGTATTACAGAAAATCCCGTTGCGAAGTGCTGACTTTTGCCATTGTGTTTCCTGAAAGCGTTTGCATTGTTATCCGGTAAGATCTGTTAAACGTTTTGAGATATTTGAATGTTTGGATTGAAAAGACAAATTCAGGGACGCGCATACGAGGGAGAAACGGCCAAAGGTACCACTGAGTACTGACCATTTGAGAAAAAAATGGTAGTTTTGAAAACATTTTTCGAATACTATTTTAAAATTCTATGATCACCATGCAATTTTGAAATTTTTTATTTTTACAAATTACATGTTAAATATGTGGTTTTAAAATGGTATTTAAAGATGTATTTTTAAAACGACCATTTTTTTTTAAAAAAAAATGATACTTCAATGGATGGTGTTTTTCCTCAATTCTCCATATGAGGTGTTTGTCGCCCTCCAATGCCCCCCAAAAAAAAGTTCTTCCGAATCATACTATAAAAATATCAATTAAATTATAACAAATAAGTAAATAAGTATATGTCATCCAGGTAGTTGTTATATTTATTAATAGTTAGAATAGTTTTATCAGTGTTCTTTTTTTTTTCGATACATGTAAAAGGTACATATACTTGGAAAGCATAGAAGGAAATGGGATAAAAGGGATACGGGAAGTCCCACGAGTGATATACAATCCAAGACCTCAAGATTACAGGGCGAGAGCAGTACTAACTGTATTAAGTCATCTTTATCCTTTCAGTGTTCTTCGGCCCAACGATATCATTACGTGACAGTGCTTATGTGATGACACCAATCAATATAATTCAGCTGTTCTTAGGGTTGTTGAGCCTTTTGGTGTTCTTAATAATCCTAAAACTAGTTAAATCTTATTTGTTTACGTCATCACGTAAATACGGTACTATGTGGCGATGCCATTACACAAAAGATTTGCTCGATTTATGGACATCAGAAATATGCATAAATCAAGGGATAAACTCGAGCAGTTGGGAACAATTCCCTCAAGTGTTGACTCTCAATAATATCTATATATAACTATCAATATCCACTCCTAACAAACAAATCCATTGTGACCCGTAACACTTCTGTCCGTTTTCTTTTTAGGTATATAGGACTTGACTTTTGAGCATTTTATTCATAACTCGTTTTTAAGTAATGCTAAATTTCCCATTATTTTCAAGAAAAAAAGACTGTCAAATTAAGCCGGTTGAGGTAGTATGATGTCTCTTTCCCTTAAATACGGTATTGGACTGGAGTCTCGTGAATAGAGAAAATTCACTTTTGAAGAGGTATATTTCTTGGTGGGCTTCCCGGCTTAAACTAAAATAGTTGTGACTTATTAAACTTTTGGATATCAGTGATTCAGATAAAAAAAAAATGGAAGACTAGGGTTTTGATGGCATGGGTGCACAAAAGGGAATTAGGAATATAGAGTATCTTCCATTTTCTTATTATATCCGTACATCAAACAGTTGACACTGCTACGTACTGACACCGGGCACAAGATATTTTCTCGTGTAGTAGGAGGAGAAAAGCCAAAGGTAAGGTGATAAGAGAGATATTACATAGCCATAAATAAGAGAGTTTTATCCATGGAATCGATCTTATAGCCTCTTAAGTCCAGGTTGCAGAATCACCTTGTCATGATATTACCGCCAGGATCTCATTCTCATTCCTTTGAGGACATTCCTGATGAAATTTCATATTTTTACTTTGGATAAATGATATTTTTTGTCATAAACCTTTCGTACTTTTATCATTTTAGTCATAAACCTTTATTTTATCATTCACATCCTCAACCTTTTAAGTTTTTCTAACTTTGATCCTATCGTTATTTTTTTCCATAAAAAAGAATATTTCATCCAAAAAAATTTTCAATATAAACTATTTTTCAAAAAATAAAGAAAAAAGGAAAAAAAAAAAAGTAAATGAAAGTAAGAAAATATATGTAGAGTTTTACAGGTAAGCATATCTCCTTCAAAATTGAGATACATTTCTTATTAAAAATTGATTGATGGTATTATCATTATAAAATTGTGACTCATTCTAAAAAATGAGTTCTAATTTTAAAAGAAATATCTGTTGATAATCAACATTTCCTTAATTAGTGAGCCAATATAGTTTTTTAAAAATAATTTTTGGATGAAATGTTCTTTTTTTTATGAAATAGCTTTCTTGGATGGAAAAAGTAACCGTATGATCAAAATGGTAAAAACTCCAAATGTTGAGGACTTAGATGACAAAAGATTTAGAACTAAAATAATAAAAATACGAAAGATTGATGATTAAAAGTGTTATTTTCCCTTCTACTTTTCCACGATCTCACTGGGGTTTCCTTATCTCAGACTCTGTATTTCCTAATTGCTATTGTCTTATTATTTTCTGGACTGAGTCCCATTTTGTATTAAAAACAACAAACGAGAAGAAGAAGAAGCAGCCAAGAGATCAGTAATTGCTCAACTCTCAACCAACATAGATCGAACCGAATCTTTTGGACACATCCCCTCAATGCCAACTACAAGTACCTCTTCATACTGACCAAAATGAAATCAGGCAGACACCAACGTTGGCCCTCAGTCGTTGAACATAACCTAGGTGGCTAATAACCCTTTTTTCGGAAAATGAAAGCCGTGTTCGCGGCCGTACTGGCGGCCATGGCCGTGCTCGTGCTCCAGGCGAGGCCGGGACACTCCGTCGCATGCAACCAGGTGAGCAAGTCCCTGGGGCCTTGCATGAAGTACCTGACCAGCAACAGTGGCAACCCGAGCACCGACTGCTGCAACGGGGTCAGGACCGTCCAGGCGATGACCCCAAGCACGGCCGAACGCCGGGCAGCCTGCAGCTGCATCAAGCAGGCTGCTGGCAAGTACCACAACATCAAGCCCGAAGCGGCCAGCAGCCTCCCAGGGAAGTGCGGCGTCCACCTCGGTGTGCCCATCCGGTCCGACATCGACTGTAACTCGTGAGTTTCTCTCTTTAACTTCCCACTTCGTATAATACATCTTCCGTGAAAATTTTAAATCTGTGACCTGATTATATGGTTTACATTATATGACAGAATCTCTTGAGATGAAGGCCATCGATGAACACGAACAGGAAGCGGGAATAAAGACCGGAGGATCAATATGTCGGCACCGTGATCTTGTCAGATAGTCGATAGATTAGCTCTACTACTTCGCGTGTTATACGGTTCTTGTCAGCGAGCCGATGTCGATATAGCGATGCCGTACATGTTCAGTTGAATAAGATGAGTTCTCTGTGAAATTTCTAGTCGATTTTAAAGATTGCATCATCTGTTCTTCTGCTCGAGACCGAATACCGGTTAATAAGTCGGAGAGTGGATGGTCTCGAAAAAATTCTGGAACTGGAAATGACATGTTTAATCGACAGATTTCGGACAAAACTTGGTTTCGGTTCCTGTACATAGCATACACAGAACCAGACATGTAAAATGAAATTAAAAAACCCACTTTTTGTAGCCTGTCTACTGATATAAACCAAAGCGTGCGAGAATTTGAGAATGTCCAGAATTCAGGTAAGTGCTGGTGCATGATATTATAAATTAATTATATGGGAAAGTTCTTAAGAAATAAATTAAATAAAGAAATATAAATTTAAATTTTTTTAAAAGTAAAAAATCTTTAAAAACATAAATAAAATTCTGAAAATTATAAAAAAATTATAAAAATCCCAATATTGATATCAAATATTATAGAATATAAGTTTTTAATTTTAATGAATTTTAAGGTTTTTTTTTTGCTGTTTTTGAGTCTTTTGGATTTTTATTTAGATTTTAATATATATTTTCCTGCCCTAATTTATCTTTAAAAAATTTACTGATATGACCAATTCTTATTGATTTATGACACCACTTAAATTCTCGCTCAGTGGACTCTGACCTCCCAACTCAATAAGTTGTTCATTGTCGAGAAATAAATCCCACATCGGATTGAATTATGCTCTATAAGAAAACTCGTGTACCACCACCCTCGTCCACACTTGATAATAGACATATTGCCATGTTATACGTTCTCTTGATCGAAATGTACGATCTTCTCGATCCTTCATCTCCGTCATCGTGAGTTTTGTCGTAATGGGAACAAGATGCCTTGGCTCGAGCTAGGAATCCCAAAGTACCATGACTCTTTGATCGGTAAAAAGGCAGAAGTGGCGACCCAGCCACCGCCGCCATGCTACATAACGTGCACTTTGAGCGAGCCACAATTGCATCCGGATCGATGGGTGCCCGGTTCCGATCCTACCCTGTATCGCCAGCCACGGGAGGCCGAAACAGTAGTTCAAATGCCATCCATGGGAGTGAGGCTGTTGTTCCAAGGGTCATTTTAAGTGACCACTTGGCGTCGAACCAAATGGACTACTACTTTAAAGGAATTCTTAACCCTATGCAGTGAGCATTCATTCGCTTTTCCCTGTTCGGGTCGCTGCTTACACATCCCATCTTCCCACCCATCTCCATTAATGGATCAGTGTTTTTTGTGACAAAACTAAAAAGATGGCGAACGATTTGGGACGACATGCTTCGTCCTTTTCCTCCATTAATTTGCTCGTTATCGTTTTCTCCATTATTACGGATCTCGACAGTTGAGCATCGCTCGTGGACGAGTCGGGCACACTCGAGATTGATTTAAGCAGAAAATCAGTTCTAATATATATATATATATATATAGATAGCACATGCATCCCGTTTAAATCTGATAGCTCTTCGATGGCCTATCGGTTGACGGCGTCTTTGGGTGGCGGTGGGAACAGATATCGGACTGAAGGTGGTATCTGGCCGTGGCACGACTCGTGCGAACATCCTTAGAGGTCGCAGGAAGTCAAAACCGGGCGCAGTGGCTCGAACTGATCCATGATGCTTAAGTGAGAATCTGATCTGAGGAGGGAGCGGGAGACAGCAAGATTGTGCTGATGCATTCACAGGCCTCATCTGCAGGAAAAGCTGACATGCCGGTGCTCTTCACGTGTCCGAGGCGGATGACACAGTCGGCCGTTGCCGAGAAGATCGATTTAGGAGTCAGAAGTGGCCGACTAGCCGACTGGGGAGTGCGTGACCAACTCATGAGGTCGGTCGTGTGGGAAGGGGGTACGCGGTGTGAGCTGTCAGGTCCAAGTGTGTCGTGATATGTTGGTCCATACAAAAATCAATTCTCATTAATCGTTACTCATTTACAGTAAATGAGTAATACTTCCTCCATATCCAAAAGTTCTCGTTTGCACCACTGATAAGATTGACATCTGTTACATTCGATGATCAACTGATCAGTTTCAGAACGGTGCAATTTGATGGAATGTGTGATCACTTTTTTTTCCCCTTGATGCAAATTGGCCCTGGTTGTCTTGGCACTGCTGCAAAAATTGAACACTTCCAGCAGCACAAAGTCACTCATAAATGGACAGGATCTCTATTATTTTACCAAACTCCTCCACTCCATCGCAATCATCAATAGCAAGGGCATCACTCATTTCATGTCATCAAATCCATGCTATCTTGTAGGTCTGGCAAACCGTGTCGCGTCGTATCGTATTTAAACGTGTCGCGTGTCTAAACGTGATCGGGTTAGAAACCTCGATGTCATGGACATGACACACTTGTTTTTTGCGTTTAAATGGATTCCTATCCAAATGGTAGTGTCTAAACCAAGTCCAAATTGAATTTACCCATTTAATATAAAATATCCCTAATATATAATTATACTCTAATAATATATGATACAACTACTAAAATAATAATTTTTTTATAGATAATTAGTATAATAAATAAGTAAGATTAATTAATTACACAATATTTGACGATAATGAAACATGTACTATATGTAATATTTTACATATCATAAATTTATATATATAAATATATTAAATAAGTTCAATATTTATATAAAAATAATGAAATATATTTAATAAACGTGTTTAAACATGTATTATCATGTGACACAAGTATATTACTTTTATCTAACGTTCTCGAAGAATTACCTAAAGAGAGAAAGAAGAGGGAGGAATACTGAATATAGAGAATTCATGTCTATTGCAAATGGGGAGAACTCCTTTATATAGTGTACAAGGGAGGGAACTTCTTAGAGCATTCGTGCCCAATGAAAGGAAAAGATTACAAGACCGGAATGGGTTAATATACTTTTTCTTATTCACGTGTACACGATTAAGGGAGTTTACCACATGGACTGTCCTCCTTACCAGGTGCGATTTATGACTCATTACGGACAAATTTTCATGTTGGATTTGCTCGATGATGTATAGCGGATAATCCTCACAATCAGGTTGATCCGTGACTCCTCGGATTGCCTTGAAGCACGTCGACCTTCTTCCTTCTTAAACGCGAGTCTTTGATTCCCTGGTGGCAACTGGAGCACGAATTCTGGAGTAGAAACCCCTTTGAAACTACTTGCTAGAGCTGACTATTTATAGATATGGAAATTAACAGGAGAATATTTCAACCAAATAAATCGAAATACATCATATTTTTCTTGAACATGGTAAACCGAGTCAGTATGGACTCATTTCCTCTAAGGGTTGCGGGCCCTCTCTATTTTCTCCCTTTTCCTCCTCCGTTGATCCAGCATTGTTTTGTGGCTCGGAATTCATCTTCTTGGCCTAGTTGGTTTCCGATTAGGGACCTACGTCATAAGTAACTCAGAAGCACCAATATTTTTTTTATATAAATCCGAAATTAATTCAATAATTCAAATTAAACTCGAACTCACTCAACTAAAAAGAACCATTCAAACGAGTACCAAAATCACAGGTAACTCGATAAACTGACCTAAAATTAACACCCTACAATTTAAGGTTGTGTTGGATAGGAAATATTCGAAAGGAATGAAATGAAATGATTAATTTGGCATTAGATTTTATATTTCTTACATTTTTAAAAGTAGTTGTTTGCATTTTTTAATGTATATTTTTTAAAATTAGTGAATCGATATTTCCATGAAAAAAAGATAGGGAATGTCTATTCCATCGCTTCTTACAGTTATATTCTTTACATATTCAAAATGAACTCAACGATTACTAATTTTCTTGACGTGTCATCGCACGGTGCACTTGCTTATTTCATGTTATATATATATACTTTACGGTATCATTATCCTATTTTATTTTGAAAATTAAAAATACATAATTAAAGAGAGATATATATATATATATATATATATATATCGCGAGTAAAGAGAAGATAGGGGTGAAGGCTAAAAAGTAAGAGAGATCGACATTTCACGGTGGCGCATGCCCGATGGTGACAAATGATAGACATACAAAAGAGAAGAACATGCAAAGATACAAACTACCCCATTAACAACGAAAGAGGAAAATTCCAAGCAGAATGATCATACCACTTCCCCCATATGTCTGTGTGTGTGTGTGTATTTCACACCGTATATATTGAAGAATTTAAAATAAACAAACATGGAATTATTCAAACGGTTCAGCATTTGGTTCTCTCAGATAAAGGTTTCAAGCTCGAGATTCTGTGAGTGGAGAAAGTTCATGCTAGAAGGATAGTGAACTAATCCGATTCGAACTTGATTAGTCGGAGGTCTATATGAATTCTAGATACAGGTGGTACAGACCCAAAAAATTAATAAGAATGAGAACAGAGATAAAAAAAAATAGTTGTGGGTTAAGATTTATAAAATTGAGCGATTCAAAGAATTATATAGACGTGTAATCTTTATACAAAATAAGTTAGACATGAACGCTAATTTAAAGAAAATTTCAATATCTAAACGAATAATTCAAACTTCCGATAATATAAATATCTTTTCAGATTCATGAACAATCTACAAAATTCATGAATTCTGACAAATCAATATCCAAAATACATGTGTTGGGCAATCTTATTAAAGGTTAAGCACTTAAGGGATATAGAACACATAATATACCGTAAACTACTAATTAAATCATCAATGTAGGATTGGCTTAGTGGTTCCCTCGCTAGATTCCTAAATAATCGAATCTCGGGTTAGGAGGGTCGACGAGAATTTCTCTAGGGATTCCGACCTAACCACAGATTATTCTCGATGTGAGTTTCAGCTGGTTCGAGGATATTGCGTGGTGCAAACCAGCAAAATTAAAATTGCTCATGAAATCTATGCATAACATTGGGTTAAATATTCCTAATGTTAATTTGTCTAATGGACAAGACGAATAACTGCGGGAGTAGTAATTGTGACAGTTACCTTACCATCCCAATACGTGATTTCGAGGTTTTCGTACTCAACCGTAAACATATATTAGACGTTTAATTGATCAATTTTGCACTGTAAAACGTACGGCAGTCCTTTAAAATTTTCAACTCATCCGAACAAAAATCGAAATTTCGTACTGACACTGCCAACAATGGGACATGCCTCCATCGTGCAGAGATTAATCATCGAGAGTTAGGGACATAAAATTACTATGTATTGATCGAGTTGTTGCCGGGAACAGGCAGCACCATTCGACATGCATCCATTTGGAACTGTTCTATGTGGTCCTATAGTTTTTAGTTATGATTCGCTATCGGATGCATTTTCCTTTTTGGAAGCTGGGGGTGAAAGAGGTATGGGTCGAGCGGGTTTTTCTTGTAAATAGTTGGGTTCCGGTTTTTCCGAGCCTGGAAAACCATATTGAGAACCATTTAGGGTCATGAAAAGCCGACCGCTTTGGGTGCTGGTTTTTTTAAGCCCTGACTTTTAATATACTTAGTTGATATTATGGTTTCAATTGAATAATTCGAAACTTTTATAAATTTAATGAAATTTATACATCAAATTTTTGTCATATAATATTTATTTGGACAAGATTATATTATTTCTTACTTTAGTATACTAAAAATTAATTATACTTATAATATAGACACCGTAAAATATATATATACACACACACGCTTAATATATGTAAAGTCGGGGCAGTACAGGTGCTGCCAATTTTTTCGAATCGGGGCCCGGCTTTCCCTGACCGGTTTCATTCCCCTAAAAAACCGACAGATTTTCATGTTGGAATCTAAAAATTAGGGTTTTCACATTAGTCTTAATCAATTTTTTCAATTTTTCGGTTCTTCAGCATTTTTACTTAATACTTCTAATTGGAAGCTATAGAGAGGGGACTCCAAAATCCGAGCAGAACATACGTTCCTTTGTTTTTTTTTTTTTTTTTTATAACCGAGGCATTCGGATACCTTCCTAGCCTGACTAGCAGAGCTGCAATACCTCCTACTCGGGGTACACGCAATGGCCTATAAACTATATGTGTCTTGTAAGTCAGACGAACTTTACAGACTCGAGATCAGCTATAAAACCCCCCACCCACAAGAAAATGCACTCGTGGGAATTCAAACTCGATAGATTTGGATGACCTCCAGGAGCCTTACCACCAGGCTGTCCCTCGTGGGCACGTACGTTCCTTTGTCACTTATGTCTTAAAAAGACAACCCGCTTTTCTTCGGACAACCAAAAATTATACATTGAAACTAGAAATTGACATTTTACCTCGTTAAACGTTCATAGACCTTTTATCCTTTTTTCCCCCTTTCAATTCTGGTCGAGGGCTCACCGGTCTTTTGCCAGTCCGCTCGGTAAGTCCTGCAAATTTGTAAAAAGTGGATCGACGCTCGTGTCCTCCCTTTCAAACCCCAAAAAGAGAATAATAATACGTCCTTCGGAAGAGTCAAAACTATGCCAGGCCGAAAGAAAAGCCTACCAGTCTATAATTATATTTCCCTGCAAGCCCCCTGCTTTTCAGCAAATTCTCTCCCTGCCCCCTCTACTCTTTGCTCAAGTATATAATTCCTTTCTTTTTGGTACTCACATGAGTATAAGTTCTTTTTTTTTTTTTTCCTTAAAACAAAAGAGACATGTAAGTGTAAAAAGAAACAGAAGAAGAGGAAATAAAGAATTACGGAAAGTCCCATCTGTCACAATTGAATACGGAATCTTTTTGGTCTCAGATTGAGGGTGGTATAACTGCATCGAACCCTCTTTTTTCTCAATTCATAGGTTTAAATTATTGTGTCGACAGTCAATTCTTCCACATCGCAAGATTTCTAATATGGGATTTTTCTCTCTAATACACATTCCAACATGACAATGTGACCTGCCCCATTACCATTCCTGAATCCGTTAAGATAGCTGTCGACTGTTAAAACCCTGTTTATTTCGTTGTAATCACACCGTGGCGTGTGGCACGAAGAAAGTGTGTAAAATTTAGTTTATCAAGATTACAATACGGTGGGTAAAATCTTTACGTTCAGAAAACTTTGAGTTCTTGAATTATGACCAACTCTACAGTAATTCTATCATTATTTATCAAGATTTATAATCAATACAATGCAATTACTTGTAAAAGAACCATAATCTCACAATTGCACATAAAATTTAAGAAATTAATCGGCATGGGATTGAAATTTTCATCGTATAAATTTAATGGAAGTTTTATAGAGTGGAGGAGTCGAGGAACTCTTTAATAGATCGGATATACCACGCAACAATAATGATAACATATATCCATTCAGTTAGGGTTCCATATATAATCAATGTATGTGTAATTGTAATTACCTCTTCTTAAAAAAACTAAGAAATATAAAAAATTAAGCCTAGCCAAGTACTGGGGGTTGAAAATAGGAGAAACTGTTCATTATTATCCAAATTTTTTTAATAAATATATATAATTCTAATAAATAGTAAAGTTTGACCGGAGAAATATATCGCATTAATAAGTTCACGTAATATATTCGATGCACTCGAGACTTGCTCGGAAAACGGAGGAGAATAAAATATTCGAGAGAGGGGGACTAAAAAGGGAGCGATGATGAATTGATTCAGTTGGAAAGCAAAATGTCAAACGCTACCCAGCACTCTTTATGGAAATCGAGGAGCCTTTTTCTCCCCGGAAACCTTATCGACCAAAGAGATTACTATTTTATTGAGAAGAAGTGTTTTCCGCTCGCGAGACAATACCTCTTCACCTCTACGATGAGTTTTAACCATAAAGTGTTATGGATGAAAATGGTATGGGTCGGGTGAATTTCATTGTAAATTATCGGGCTCTGACTTTTTCGGTTGGATGTTTTAACTCTAAAAAATCATACGAAGGATCATTTCGCGTGATATTTTTGGGGCCCGACTATTAATATTTACATCCTATCGAGGAGTCAATCTCACATCGGACAAATAAACAATCGAAATCTGATTTATAAGCGCGGGTACCACTATCATATCAGTTTGAGCTTTTTGGATGGATATGGGCACAATCTCATGTGGACTGGGTGAAAATTTTACATGGCATTAGAGCAGATTATCGTATGGGCTCACACCACGCCAAGCCTGAGTGTGGAGCTCGTGGCACGTAAGCTCGAAGATGGAAAGAAAAATGCTTGACTTGCGGTTAGTTGTCGAGCCCGAGTGTGGAGTTCGTGGGATTATAGTCCGAGACCGGAAGAGAAATGTCCGGCTCGAGGTCAACTGTTGAGGGTGGGTGTTAAGGAGTCAATCCCACATCGGACAAATAGGTAATTCAAATCTGGTTTATAATAGTGCGAGTATCACTATCCTACTCGTTTGAGGTTTTGGGACGGACATAAGTCCACTCTCTTATGAATCGGGCGGAAATTTCACACGTCTAACTATGCATGAAATTACACTTTTTATTAGTAAATTCACCCTTCCATTCAAATAAACCGTACACAAAAAAAATTATAAAAGGTGGAAGAAGATATTAGAGAATGCATGAAATTACACTTGAATTATATTTTGAACTACAATACTTAAATTATGCTAAACTATTGGAACTACTCTTGAATTACACTGAACAATTCAAAATATTTATAAAGCAAATAGACAAATCACATTTGAATTATACTTCTACTACAAATTATTCTAAAATGAAAATGTACATACACTAAATATATATGGAAATTGGAGTGGTCCAAGCCCTGCTGGTTTTTTCGGGTTGGCGCTTGGCCTTTTCATGCTAGTTTTTCCTCCCCTTAAAAACCTATCGAACTTTATGTTGGGCTCCAAGAATTCGGTTTTTTTGGATGGACTTGGTCAATTTTTTGAGTTTTCGGTTTTTAACTTACACTCCTAATGCGAGCACCGAGAATAATTATTATTGATTTAGACACTGCAATTAATAATTTAAAATTTCTCGTTGATCAATTAAAAAAAAAGACCCGTTACAGTGGTACCGCTCTCGATTTCAGAATCAATTAGAAGTCTTGGATTTATTTTTGATTGGCAAGACATCGTACACCCCTTCATTATCTCTTCTTTTTATTTCGTGCTGTATTTATGCGCCTCTACTGTACACAGAAAAGAATTCTCATTCGCTATTGTAGCTAGTTAAAAACAAGTGGCTAGCAAACTAGTATCCAATAGGTGATCTCAAGTTAGGAGGGTCTACATGAATTTTCTCAGGAATCCCGGTCCAACCGTAAATTAGTTTCGATATACGCTTCGGGTCTGGGAACTGTATTCTGAAAAAAAAAAAAAAATCAAGTGGCTGGCAGACTAGTACACTGGCCATAATCGGGGAAAAATAAAACCACTGATGAAAATCATTACGTTTTGTTTCCATTATATCCCTTGGAACCGAACCGCAGACTGATGTCAGTGGTCACGCCCGCTACCTGACGGATTTTCAAACCCCTCTACGGCTCCACCCCACCTAAAAAGATAAAAAAGGAAGCCTTCAGGATTTTTTTTCTTTAAAAGATTTTTTTTCTACATAAAAAAAAGGAGAGTGACAATTAATCTGTCACGTAATGTTGGGTCTTTAGGGTTCAACGGTAAATGTATCAGATCAATTGAATAAGCAGTATTAATGTTGATCTCGTCAACGTAGCACTGTCAAATGGATAGTGTAATATGAGAAGTCAGTACCTGTCAGTACTCGGATCCCCTTTATGGCAATTTTACGTAGAGTGAGATACAAATATGTGATCTCGATCTCACCAAACCGTATAGCGTGAATCCTGTACCACTAAAACACCGTCTTTGGTTCTCATTTTCTTTAGTTTACATTTGGTAGGCATGAACCGCATTAAACAGAGCAGAATGGAAAATGATGAGTATTTTATCCACACTTCATCTTTTTTACTCGATCGCACTTTTGAGAGCCAATGATATGCATTCTATTTGACAGTTATTTTTAATTAATTTGATGGAATAGACATTCTCTCCAAGAAATGAAGGAATCTTCATTTTTAATCACATTATATCAAAAAATATCTGGATTGATTATGTATGGACCAATAGAGTCGATAAAAAATAAGAGAAAAATGAAAAGATACAGAGAGTTATGTAGACGAGAACAGAGTTTAGGAACTCAACGATGTTGTAATATCAAATTCCATTTCTTGGACAAGGTTAAATTTTGTTAGAAGGAACTAATTAATAAAATGTGGCCTCATAACATTTTTTTTCTTTTAAGAAAGTAGGAATTTTATGGATCAATTGATGCAAATATCCTTTTTATAGTAAGCAGACACTACATGGTTTTATAAGGAATGTGGTGGGGGAAAATTTTACCCATGTTACAAAATCGTCGTTGATTATTCCAGGTCCTCAACAACTGACCTCGAACCAGATATTTTTCTTCCGTACTCAAGTGATAAGGGACAATTAACCAGGAGTCGGACATTCTTCTTCCGGTCTCGGATATTTAATGGGTCATGAGTTCCACACTCGTACCCGGCGTGGTGTGAGTTCACAAGATTGGTTTTGATACCATGTGAAATTTTTCACATGTCCCATAAGAGGTTTGACCCATATCTATCTCAAAAGTTCAAACTGATAGGATGGTGATATACACTCTCTTATAAATCAGACTTCTTTTTATCATTTATCTGATGCGGGATTCATTTTGAACCGTTAGACTTTTTTTATTGATCAATTCTTTGCTAGAGCCTTCATGGGACCATTAATGCCCGTGGCCCATACACAACAAAAGAATGTCACACATCCCATTCATAGTACACGACATTATAACGAGGATGGTCCGGACATTTTTCTTCGTACCCGAGTCCCGACCTTGATGTTCTCTAAACCGTAGAGCTATAAAAGCTTCCTTTATAGATTTTACACGTGTCAAGATCCGACAATTGGACTCCCACCCACAACATTCCTCGATTATTCCGGGACATAAATTACAGTTCACTTGGGCTACATTGAACCTGGAAGCACATTGATAGTTACAAATTGACAGGGAAGACATCGGGAAAGCTACAATGGCCTCGTGGACAGGAGAAAATAGTCAATCTTGTCCTGTTCCATTGATAGAATCACAATAAAATTATTCTAACTAATAATAAATACAATAATTATTCAGATAATTAATGTGACGTACATAAGTTAATTTTCTTAAACCACGTGACGGAATAAAATCACCTAAAATTTCACAAAATATCATACAAATTTAATTTATTTAATTTTTTTAAAGAACCTTATTTCCTTCTTCCCTACTCTTTGATAGAGTTTGCTCTCTTGAACATACATACACCATAGATCCATCGAGCCTCAAAGTCAATCCATATATTATTATACAAACATACATACATATACATATACATATACATATATATATATTTTTGAAAGGTGCAGCGTTTCTTGCAATTACCGAAGCATAGCTAATAGAACAAAAAGTATAATACAAAGCAATGCGGCTGTGTCTCGGAATGAGCACGTGCATTGTCCATTTTAATTTGTACTAGTGGGAAAGGCCGCGCTACGCTGCGGAATGCAAAGATTTTTTTAATTTTTATCACGGCTTGCTGAAGAAAAGAACATAAAGATAAAGAAGATGATATTCAATAAAAAATTGTCATGTGCGTGAAAAATTAAGGAGAGATGTGCTACTGGCATTCAACGAATGTATACATTGATTGGCTACTGAATTAACCATTACATCTAAATAAAAATATTGACACAGATTTCTTCACCAAAAAGTATATTGGTAATTCCACGCCTGAACCAATCCATTCACATCAAGAATGTCTACAATAAAGACTGTCTTATGCAAAAATTATAGTTCACCAGGCTACTCTTTGCACAATTACATGATTCCATTTTTTTGCAAGATGACAAATGCATATTAGAGACATTACCATTTAGAACTTGTGGAGCATATATTCTTTTTCCAAGAATGCATGCTTCACCAACTTGAAGAGAAGCTTCTACTTGAACAAAAGGGTAATCTGCTTCTTTTGCATTCTTTTAGTTCAATCCTACTCATATATCTGTGTATGAGTGCAAGAGGCAGCACGCAGCAAGTCATTCAGGTGAAATAAATGGAGGGACATTGAAGCACTCTAAAATGCTTAATGTATAAGATCTAGTAAGAAATTTTTCATATAAAAGTAATCATATTAGCACAACACTGTAAAAGGTCTCTGTCGTTCATGCTCAACATAATAGCAATTGAACATAATCACCAATGCAAAAAGAAAAAACAATAACTGTTATCTAAACCGTGGGTAAAGTCGCTCCTCCTTAGCTCCGTCATCAAGGATCTCATTAGATTACCCTTTGAAAGTTATGATTCATCAAGTTTTTTCTTTTACCTCTAGCGCTTGTAGTTTTCTCGCTTGTAGAGGCTTTAGTGTGTTTAATAAGGCCACAAAGCAGGTTAAACGCCAAATAAGAAATAGACCAAAAACTTCATGCCATCTAATAATCTTATTTTGATTGTTTGTACACCAGATAAGAAATAGACCAAAACCAAGACAATAGCAACTCGTGATTAACAAACCTAAAATTTTAGGTTATGCATGATCTCGACCTGGTGGATGAATATTTTCATGTTCATTGGGTTTCACACTTGTGGGCCATAGAAAATAAAAATTCACTCCAACATAATGATATTAGATGTAAATTGCCAGATATAAGAAAATCTATACAAAGTTATATGCAGCAAAATATACATAGAAATTATATAAAGAAAGTAACATATTTTCTATAAATAAGTAGGAAATTTTCACCATTTGAAAGAAAGCTGTAAGAGATCGAGATACAAAACTGAGGGAAGAATCTCAATTTCATTAGTATGAATATATAGATATAAGAAGAATTCAAAAATGGGAAATAATCTCCTAAATAAAGTAGGAAATTATTGCCTATCTAACATGATTATCAATCCTATTTATATATAGTACAATTGCCAGATATAAGAAAATCCATACAGATATGCAATAATATATAAATAGAATTCAATAAAAAGAAAGTAACATATTCTCTATAAACAAAAATAGGTAATTCACACCATTCATGTAAAAGCAAGAAATTATTGCTTGTCTAACATGATTATTAATCCTATCCATATATGCGGTACAATTGAGCATTCAGATATAGCAACGAACACTCATATCAACACTTTGCTAAACAACTTGAATAGCAAATGAAGATGCTGATGACAGAGAGAGGGATAAAGATTTTTGGAAAGCTGGAATAGACTGATTAATACAGAGGCCAAAGTCACTGAAGATAACCAAAAGACGGGTTTTGGATATACTGATAGTCACCAAACCAAGTGAAAATAACTAAGTATATTTTAACATTGAAAACTTAGTTAAAATGTGCTCATATCTTTTGAATCATCTAATTTCCTGAAATTCCTTTTTATGTATAGAGAAAATCCCAATTTCTTTGAATCATGAAGCCTGCAAGAGTATGTTGAGACAATCAGCAGATAGCTAGCATATGAACTAAAGGAAAAGATATTTATGCATTGATTAAAACTTGCCTCTGAAGCTGTCAAGTGTCAATGAACTTAAGGGAGAAACTGCAGAGCAAATAGCCTTCTAAATTAGATATAGTAACCTGGCGTGATGTTTTTATGGAAGCAACGGTAGTTGAGCCTGCGTTCTGGTTCACTTGTATGATTGTATCATTATCTGGAGATGCAACTCACACAAAATCAAGACATTAATTTTGGACTAAAATGCATAATGATCCATCCATTAATAATTTGAAAAGTAGATAACAACTTGAATTTAACCTAAAATTCTGGCGGTTAAGGAATGGTTCTTTGAATCGATGACATTGTTGGAGCTTCTAGAATCTGCAAAAAAAAAAAAAAATTTCTATTCACATTTGAACTCAAAGTTAGTTAAGGACAAATCACATGCACGATGATGCATTGCCATCTTCGAATCAAGGAATCTTCAATAAAAATCTGCAGAAACAGCAAAAAAGATAGTTGATTATACATTCCAGGAAAGAATTGATATATTCATGAGAAAGAAAGAAAATTCCAAATAAACAAATAATAAAATTTGATTATGTTCCTCAATACTAATAAGTCAGAGAGGATGCAAACTCTCACACCAACAATTAGTGAAACAAAATGACAGAAAGCGGAATGGATGCCTTCTACCCAATCGTCCAATGCACAACCTTTCTAGACCCATTAGGCATCATTGCAAAATTCTACGATCACAAAAAATTTGAAAGCTATCGGATTCAGAAAGCTCCCCAGATTATTCGTGGCCCAAGTCACCAGGACTGGAAATGAAAATCATATGCCTTGCAATGCATTACAGAAACCAATTTGAGATTCTGAACATTCCATGAAATGAGAAAAACAAACCAAATGCGATGGGAGTATAAGATTTACTTTTTCTTTCTCCAAAACATACAACAGGTGCTCACTTCTTAAATTAAAGGGTCTAAACTAAGTGATTAAAGCATCAAGTGAAAGTCTCTATATGCAAGTGGGGGCATATACATGCTGTATTTTGGTAGATAAGTAATATAAATTCGAAAAATTTCTCTTTGCTAAATCAGCTCCAAGAGGATTGTTCTATAGTTTGCTTACCGATTTATATGAACTGTTCTTGCAACTGTCATACTAAATCACCGAGGCTCTAAGGCAATCTCTTCTATCAAGTTGAGTTAGCTTGAGGTAAAACCACAAGAATTCTAGTCAGAAAGAGCATATACATAGTTATAAAAGGTTCTCTCTCAGGCGCGGGGAATGTGTCATGGCTCCTGTGCAGCAGAGGAAATAGTGCAATCTCGCCCTAAATAACCTCAAACAAAAATACAGAATAAAGAGAAAGCTTACATGCCTTGAGGACACGGAGAGAGAGCCAACTCCAGGTAGCAAGTGCTGGTGGAGTGGAGAAGCCGACCTTTTCGAAAGATGCATGGACCTTCCTGATTCTCGATGCTGGGGTTTTCACTTTCCGGGTTCGAAGGAGAGAAGGGACTCACCCTCTGAAGGCGAGGCAAAGCAGAAACTCTCTCTTGTCGGTGAAAGGAGGAGAAATGCCACAACGCTAGCGATCCACAGAGAAGATAGACGACCAATGAGGACGGCAAGTATTGAGGGTTGATCGAGAAGAAAAGCCACCAATCAAGGGGAGAGCACAGAGGAAGCGAGATGATTCGTACAGGAAAGCAAATGGCTCTTTAGGTTTTGGCAGAGAAGCAAACGATCTTCTTGGATCTGCTCTTACAAAATGAAAAGACAAAAGAAAGGAAAGTACTTCAAAAAAAGAAGGGGAAAATATTTTACCGAAAAATAATTAAAAAGAGTACTTGAGAGTAGCGAATGGAATTCCTACTCGCCACGGAAGTGGCTTTTGTTACTCTGTTTTAGTTTATAAAGAATAGATTATTTGTATGTATATTACATAAGCAAAACAATTTGAATTTCTTTTGAAATTATGAAAATGAAATAAATGGGATATTTATTTTGAACACATTAATGCCGCTGTACGAGAATATTACTACGTTAAAGGAAAGTCGATTTATTTAAAAAAATAGTAGTACTAACTTTTTGAAAATTGAAATTTAGATGAGAAAGTTATGCATAATTAAAGCTAACTACGTGAATCGGTATTTATATGGTCGGTTTCAGTTTCACTTAATATATTCGAGTACTTATCCGATTTATAAATTAAATGTTACTTAATATTATTAAACTTGCAATCATATTTCTTTGTTAATATTGGTCTTAAATAATATGCATAATGTTATTCTTTATCATTTGACCTAAAAATTATTTTATTTTTAATATTATCGGGCTTACTTATAAATTGAGATATTTGTAAAGATATGTGTTAAATTAAGCTCACCTGGATCAACATTTGATTTATTATATTCTCATTTATTAAATTAATAGATTAAAATGTCCGGAAAATCCAACTGAAAAATCGAGATCGATACAACTAACTTTTTTTTCATACTAGATATTTCTTGGATGGTCTCTTTCAAGTTAAAAAAAAGCTTAAAACTACCAAAAAAAAATCGATTCCCATAATTTTTAAGAAAACTCACACGAGCCGACCATTTTTCAGCCGCACTGATATGCATACACAACTCACTTTTAATCGACATAAATATTGCCAAAATAAATGGGTTTACATTTTCGCACGTGAGTAAATTGAATCCATCTCCTTATGTGCACGGGTGCCCGGACACTGTCAAGGGCATTGCCTTACCAAGACAAAATTACGGACATTATTGTGAAGGAAATTAAATGTAAACATTATTTAATTGATTTTCGATATATTTTTTGATTGTAAAGAGGTTTAGTGAAATAAAATATGATTAAAAATAAAACATAATAAAAGTATATGAAGAATTTTACGAATAAAAATTTAATTCGGACAGATTATAATAAATTTTTCTAAGAGCACGGCAGCAACAGGTTTGACAAAATAACATAACGATTAAATAATTTAGTTTAATTATTTTCAGCTCACACCCTGCTATGTAAAAGTCTCGTCAAACTTTGAGACTCTGACTAATCCAGTATTGATCGGATCGGTTTCTTTAGAGGTAAAATTTTTTTTACATGAATTTTATTCATCTAGAAAAACTCGAATATGAAATTTTTTACTTAAAGAAATTAAGTGTCGAAACACTCGAAAGAACTCACGGCGGTAGTAATTTAATTTATAATTTGACTATGATGCGTTGTATTGTGTTGCCCTGCTCGATAAATGCTGGGCTGGAACGAGGGCAGTATCATAGTAATGGTCGTTTCCTCCATCTCCACCTGCGAACATGTCAAACGCTCTGCGACGAACAAACCATGCAGCTCTCCCTTCTTCACTGCTCCAATCTCATCTCCGCCATTACTCCCATTAAATACATCCCTCCTTCCTTCCCTCCCGTCCATCGCCATTGCCGTCTCTCCCTCTCTCTCTTTCTCTGCGTTCATTTATCCCCCCTCCCAGTCGATGCACTGGCAGAACAGAGGAGACCAGGGATGAAGAGAGAGCAAGAAAGGGAGTCCATGAGCTCCTCCACGGAGGAAGCAGACGCCCAGCTAGCAGCCATTTCCTCCTTCAACCACCATATGCTCCTCCTCCTCCTCCTCTGAGATCTGATTTTTTTTTTTTTTAATTTTTCTGTTGGGTTATTAAGATATTGACTTCTCGGGCTTGCAGAAAACTTCAGAACCCTCCAAAAAGGCAATGCCTTTTCATACTTGATCTAAAAGCTCTCTCTATTAGAATCCCAACGCTTTCGTCTTCTCCTTCTTCTTCTCTTCCACCCCTCTGCAAACCCTACTACCCCACGAGCTGTTGCTAACCCTCCTTTCATGGTGGCAGCTTCCTCTGCTCTACTCTGCTCCGACGCAGATAACTCAGCCTCCCACCCTCTCATGACCACCGCCGGCAGCAATCTCCACCACCACGCCGACCCGTTCCTCCTATTCAACTCGGCCACGCCATCTCCCCCCGCCGTCCCTCAACCCCATCACCAGCTGCAGCTTCAGCAGCAACTACATTACAACCGTACCAATAAGATGGTGAGGAAGCGGATGGCCTCCGAGATGGAGGCCAACACCGCCGGTGCAGGAGCCGTGGCCGACGCATATTTCCGGTTTCCCCGTCTGGCGGGGACAAACTCCGACGGCCTCGACGGCGATTCGGTGCAGTCGTTTCAACGTCATCCTCCCTCCGCCATTACTCTCCCCAACCACTCCACCAGCGCTGCTGGACCGGGCTTGACCGTGACGTCACCCGGCTCCGCTTTTTTATCCCCTGCGGTCGTGACCACCAACGCCCCTTCTGCACCCGCTCCCGTCCCGTACATCGACCACGCCCTCCTCCCTCCTCCCGCCAATCAGCCAACTTCCTCCGCTGCGGCGCCTGCCATCTGCGGGTTCTCCGGGCTGCCTGTGTTTCCGCCGGAGAGGAGCCGCTCCGCGGCGGCCGTCACGCCTCCCGTCGCTTCCTCCGCCGGAAGCATGGACGATGGCTCTACAGTGACGTGGGTCGACGGCATCATCAAGGACCTCATCCATAGCTCCACCAACGTGTCCATCCCTCAGCTCATCCAGAACGTTCGGGAAATCATCTACCCCTGCAACCCTAGCCTTGCCGCCGTTCTCGAGTTCAGGCTTCGGTCTCTGACGGAGCCTGTCGCTTCTGCCGCCGCCTCCATTCTCCCCCCGCAGAGGACATACAACCAGCTCAGCAGTTCCAGTCTCCGGCTCAACCTCGATTCCGCCATTCTCGACGGCATAACTTTCCCTTCAGATCCCTCCGCTTATCTGAATTACCCGGCTCCGCTGCCGTCGAGCGCCCCCGAGGTTGTCCATCGTCTCCATGAGAGTCAGCTGCCTCCACCTGGGCCCCAGCAGGAGCCCCTACCCCGTCACCACCAGCAACCGCCGCAGCCCTCGGAGTCTGAGCCTGAGAGGTCATCTCCGAAGGCAGCATCATCGGCAGACAATGGAACAGATGCTCTCTCCGCCGCCGCCGTGGCTGCTGCAGCTGCGGCGGCTCTGGCGAGAGAGAAAGAGGAGAAGAAGCAGCAGAAGAAGGACGAAGAGGGGCTCCACCTGCTGACGCTTCTCCTCCAGTGTGCCGAGGCGGTATCAGCGGACAACCTCGAGGAGGCCAATCGAATGCTCCTTGAGATCTCGGAGCTGTCGACGCCCTACGGGACCTCAGCTCAGCGGGTGGCAGCGTACTTCTCGGAGGCCATCTCTGCCCGTCTCGTGAGCTCGTGCCTGGGGATCTACGCCTCCCTCCCCGCGGTCCCGCACAGCCACAAGATCTCCTCCGCCTTCCAGGTCTTCAACGGCATCAGCCCCCTGGTGAAGTTCTCCCACTTCACAGCGAACCAAGCCATACAAGAAGCCTTCGAGAGGGAGGACAGGGTCCATATCATCGACCTCGACATAATGCAGGGTCTCCAATGGCCGGGCCTCTTCCACATTCTGGCCTCGCGGCCAGGCGGCCCGCCCCATGTGAGGCTGACGGGTCTGGGGAACTCTATGGAGGCGCTGGAGGCCACCGGGAAGCGGCTCGCCGAGTTCGCCGATAAGCTGGGGCTGTCCTTTGAGTTCCGCCCGTTGGCGGAGAAAGCCGGGAGCCTGGACCCCGAGCGGCTCAACGTGAGTAAGAGGGAGGCGGTGGCCGTCCACTGGCTCCAACACTCCCTCTACGACGTCACCGGCTCCGAGACCAATACGCTGTGGCTCCTGCAGAGGTAATAAGAAATCCCTTTTTTATGGCATATTTGTTTATTTCATGAGCTTTAGCATTATCATCATTACATGACATGCAAAAAAACCATTTTCTGCAAATCCCTATGCCGACATGCCCTTCACAAGTGCAATCTTCTCTTGGCACCCCTTTTCATGAAGATAACATAAACGATAGAGACGGATCGATTAAGTTCTTGAATTTGAGTTTCATGAACAGAGATTCATGGATGGAAAGATTTTATTTTGTATTGGATTTGGATCAAATTGACTCAGAACTTAAAGATAACATATTCGTTAGTGTACAGTGGGGTGCAAATCTTTTGAGTTCACATGTGGAAAATGAGAGTGACATTTTAGATCGAATCCATGCTAGAAACCAGAGAGTTCAGTTTGTTTACTATTTTCGTTTGATTCCGATTCCGTTTCGTTGTACAGAGACTCGGAAAGAAACGACATTTTATGCATTGTCTAAACCTCTTTTCCTCAGCGGTTTTCCTTCTAACCTTATCCGGAATCGAGCAGATCTGATTTGTCATTGTTGCTTTACCCTCCAAGACAATAAATGAGGTTTTTAGTAGTTTGATCATGACGAACCCGTGAAGAACTTCAGATAAGTGTAATTTTCCAGCAGATGCTGTTCCTGTGGGATGAAAGACACACCTGAGGACATTGGAAGATGTATCGGATTTAACCTTTTATTGTTTCAGGGACAAAAGGATAAAACACAGAAAAGAAAAGTGTCGTCAAATCTAAGCATCACCATCTTTTTCCACCCAAGGACTTTTCTTTTTGTTTCCATTTGCTCATTCGCTTTCCAGCACAGCCACTTGTTTGATTTATCCCTCCATTGATGAGTAGCTGTAAAGGTTCTTGCGCCTCAGATAATTGGGTTTTGTTTTATACTGGAATTTCCCGAATGTCTAACGTGTTCCTCCTCTCGACCACCCGGCAGGGAACCGGAGTTTGACATCCCTAATGTTTCGGTTCTTCAAACTTTCTTGGAAAAAGCTGCAATTGGAATTTAGCTTTCAAGATTGAGTTAAAGTATAGGTGAAAAGCGGGTTAACTATTGAATTGATACGGTTTTCATCGAACGAGTGGTAAAGATCTTGGAATTTATGTGGCAAATTATCGACGTGATTGCGTATACATCCTTATTTATATGTTAGTACTTATCTGACTTATGGTAACATGTTCAAAACGATCAGATTGGCGCCAAAGGTGGTTACTGTGGTGGAGCAGGACCTGAGCCGGGCTGGGTCGTTCCTGGGGCGGTTCGTGGAGGCCATCCACTACTACTCGGCCCTGTTTGATTCGCTCGGGGCAAGCTACGGGGAGGAGAGCGAGGAGCGGCACGTGGTGGAGCAGCAGCTGCTGTCCAGGGAGATCCGCAACGTCCTAGCTGTGGGAGGGCCATCCAGGAGTGCCGCACCCGCTGCAAGACCTCCGGGCGGCAGCTGGAGGGACAAGCTCCGGCAGGCTGGGTTCATATCGGTCTCTCTAGCCGGCAACCCCGCTAACCAGGCCACCCTCCTACTTGGGATGTTCTCTTGCGATGGATACACCCTGGTCGAGGACAATGGGACCCTCAAGCTCGGGTGGAAGGACCTGTGCCTCCTCACCGCCTCGGCATGGAGCCCCATCACCACCTCTTCGACGAACCTGCCCATGAACCCGAACCCGAACCCGAACCCAACCCCGACCCTCCACTATTCTCATTGAACCCTTCTCCAGCGGATGAGGAAGTTCAGAATGATCAGGAAGCCTGGGAGAGTTATAATGATGTTAGAAAGCCAATCTAGGAAAGGATCACTCAGCTAATTAAGGATGCCATACTCACGGTCTAGCTAGCCTTTTTTTGTTTTACTTCTTTCGCCGTGGTCAATATGTTTTTAGTCTAGTCACTGTCGTGAGGGTTTTGATAAGTTGGATGATTCACATCCGATTCGGAGTTCGACTTTGACTTGTTTAGATCGGGCGATCATCATCGCAACAAAATGTTGCAATGTACTGTGCCGGTCTCATTTTTAGGTTGAATGGGGGTCTAAACTTGGAAGCTCAGCTGCATACTACATGGTGGAAAGTTGAGAATAATCCCGAACATGCCCGGATAGAAACACTCGAGCCTGCTAGCTGTATCTGCAGATGTACTTCAGGCAGCAACTTATACGTTCAAACCACATGAGTTAATGCATCCTTCTCGTTTCGACTTGTTCCGTGCATCTATGTCACAATAGTTACTCCATGAAATAAGATTCACATGATCCGCTGGTAATTTAGGAAGACCTTCTTTTTTTTTCTTTTTTTTTTTTTTACTGTTCAATCTTTTCTCGGGGATTCTTTCAACGTTTTATTCGGTGGATTAGGCAGAAAGAGAACGGCCGTGCACCGTACGTTTTGGAAGAGAAGCAGACCTCATGATGCTGTAACCCGTGACCTCCATTTGGATGTTTCTTTTCCGCTCTGCTGTTGTTCTTCCCCGACTTCAAGCACCGCTACGACTTTTAAGGTATCCCGTCGTGAAAGAAGTCTTGATCGAGCCCTCCGTGCAATGATCAGCATAGGTCTTTAGGTTCGTGGAGTGGATGGCAGCATTTCGAGCTTCACCTTGTCAATCGATAGCGCTGGAAGTATAAAAGAAGCATGAAGCATAGGTTTCATGAATTGCGATGAGACAAGTACTAAACCCGAACTCTTTTTTTCTTAATAGTTGAGATGACAAATCGTCTATTCTCCTTAAGTAAACTCTTAAATTCGAGTCTTATAAATTTAAAAAAATTCACATTGTGAAATCCTTACCTCTATGTAGACCTACCGGCTCGAACTTGATTTGTCATCGCCCGAATTTCTAGAACGAATATAAGCCGCCATACAGGCGCAGCATTATGCACTCAATCTGAAGCCACATTTCCAAGTTATTTTAATTTATTATTTTCGTCAGTATTTAAAAATTTAACGATTTCTAACCGCTGTCCCCACCCGTCCATTTTTATAATATTCTATTAACTAACTGTTTATTTAAAATTAATTTATATTTAATTTATAACAACTTTTATTTTAATAAATTGAATGTTATATATTCTATTATATTGAGATTGTGTGCATTTTATTTGAATATTTAACTATGCTACTGTGAATATGTGAATTCGCATTACATTTTAAATTATATTCGATGCAATGTTAATGAGTTATTTTTGCAAGTCGTGCCGGAGTGGGGTGGAGCAGGTCGAGGCAGGGCAGGGTGGGTCAGCGGGCCACAGGTGTGGGGTGGATCGGGTATGTAAATACCTATTCCAGCCCCCACCCCTAGCCATCCCTAATTTAAAGAGGGTCAAGTTGGTTGGAAATTTTACATTACAACCAATTAAAAAAAAATAGTGATCAATTCGGGTAATATTACTTCACGTGTGCAGTTTACTAAAAAGTCAAATAATTTAGTAACTTCTTTCCGGCATACAGATGAAACACATAAGCCTAAAAATGGTAGAAAGATCTCTAAGTTATAGGACGAGAGTAGTACGAACTGTACTAACTCATCTTTAGTAATTTAGAATTGCGTAATGTATCCTATAATCAGTTTCCTAAGGCCCAAGTGGCCCATTAACCGAAAAAGATATGGCCCGTATGGCCCATTAACGTCTCGCTCGAATCTTGCAGGCCCTTCTGCTCGCCTGATCTTCCATTTCACTTCTTCTGCTGGTGTTGCTGTTGTCTCCCTTCTCTCCTGTCGTTCTCCCTCAGCTCTGAGCAGCTTCTCGGGCTTCGGCAGTCGCTCGTTCTGTCGTCGCCCAGATGGAGCGGAACTGGTGAGTTTCTCATGTCACGATTTTGTAAATTCTCGTAGGTTCTTCTGGCCATGATTAGCTGGTGGGCTTGGTCGATTTTCAATTGACTGTCTCCCTGACGGAGATGCTGGAGTAAAGCTTCAATTTTGTGCTGGGACAAGCTGTTTTTACGGTTCATTTTAGATAGTTAGGCCTCCTCAGACCCAAGATCGGGTTGAAGCGTACTTTGTGGATGCTTGAGTGGAGAAGTTGTGATTGCTGTTCATGCAGTGACTTGCATCCAATCATGTCGCTGGTGGAGTTAAAATGGTTTTGTTGTTTGTGTTTGGAGATAGAAGGACGGAGATCACTGTAGACACTATGGAGTCTGTCTGGATGGTTTTGAGTGAATATCATGTTTCTGCTGAAAGGTTTTGGTGGGCTTGGTTTCGGATGCCGTTCTCGGTTTTTCTGGCTGAGTTGCTGCTACCTCTCATGATGCATTCAGAACCTGTGAGCTTGTATATGTGCGTGGTTCCATACCTCCGAGCTTCCTGAGGTGATTTTGCATAACAATTGTGAATCTTTTCATTAGTTAGCATTAGTTTGAAAGCGGGAACGAGAGAATATGTTTGGCCTGTGAGTTCAGTTTACATATGGTGTAAAATGAACTGCTTCGTCAACTATTTTGAAAGGGAGCATCCCAAGAAATGGAAGTTATATTCAAAAAAGTAATGGAAGTTGATTCCTCTGACTAACATGAGAAAAGACTGTTTAGAACTAAGATCCTGCCAATTATTTTTGGGTGTGCATCACTAGTATCGAGAAGTCATTTGGACTATGCACAATTTGAAGGGTCGCAACCATATGTAATATCACAATGTTCCTTGCACGAGTTACTTAACTACGAACTTGCATATTTTGCTCTCTGGTGGTGATCTGTTGCATTCGCTTGAAAATTATGGTTGTGGCTATTGAAGCATATTTGCCGGAAGAAGTTGTTCTGCCCTTGTAATCCTCCTCTGGTTCATCTTCTGTTAAAGAAGCCTTGGAGTCTCGTAGGGAAGCATCAAGAACTGCTCTGGGCCCTTGTAATTTTGTTATTATACTCGATGCTTCCGGGGAATCTATGTAGTGGATATATTGTGAACCAGCAATTGTTCATAAATGACTTCGAGGTTATCTGAAAAATCTTTGCAGATTGAGGCAACATCTTCTGTTCCATACTCTGGCTGAATCCTTATGGGGCTGCGGCTCTGGCTAATGTCTCACTGGCTGGAGAGAAACATTAGTGTTCTATATCGATTCAGTCTTTCCTGATTGAATTTTTCGATCTTGCCAGGAGTCCACAGGAGGGAGACGAACGATAGATCCCTTATAAGTTTACATGTGATTGATGTGATGCTAACTATTCTTCCACAGCAGGTCTGTGTATGGTCTACTTGGAAGAACCACATTTGCCCAGCCCCTTTTTGAAGTTAATATCCCGTACCCGCTTATGATGATATTCAAGATGTTGCTTTGGGAAGATACCCTAAAACCGATGCTATTTCGCCGGGCCTCAGGAGGCGCTATTACCCTTTACTGTGCCAATCATTCCAGTGTCACTCTTGCAAGTGCCCTCAGGATTCTCAGAGATGATGACACATCTGTTCGATTCGATATCCTGTGGATCGTATTGTTGCCGAGCTGAGTACATGCTCAGATGAAGAGATCCAAATTCCCTACTAAAATAGCTGGATCCATTCATTGAGAAAGGAGTTCTTATGGAATCACATTATCATTAATCTGAAACCAAAAGGTCCTAAACTCGAATTTTCATCCATGAGAATCTTGCACCTCGTTATTGCCTCTTCTTTCTATGACGTGCCATGAAACTCGATCGAACTAGCCCGAGTAAATTAGCATGGCTGATTCAATCATTGTGAAGGCAATAGCCTTGAAATGTCCCACTCAAGGATCTCTTTCACTGGGCATACTTGTACAGCCACAGAATTTCAGCTCTCCGATGGGGCAAAGAAAGCTGGCACTACCATTCCTTCCTTGACCCACACACACACTTCTTCCACCCACAAGATCTCTCCTCCAGAATCTTTCCCACCACACAATTAAATGAATTCACTCATCATCATCAGCAGCGGCATCCCATTCCTCATCTAATCAGCATCCCTTCGCCTCAGCTCCTCCTTGGACATGGAAAATTCTGCAGCCTACCACACCATGAATCTGATGGCCTTCCTATTTCTCGTCATCGAGCTGGTCACCACCACTCAGGGTTAGTCCTTCTCTGACACGAACCTGCAGAACATCTTGTTTCGATCCATCTACCGTACTGCATTAGAGGGTTTTCGCCGGTATGTGCCGGGTGACGCATCCATCTATCTGCCGGCATATTGGTAGGATCTGGAAGCATGATTTCTGGGCTTCTGCCTTTACAGTCTCATGGGCACGTTCGATTCGAACAGTTTAATGCCATGATGTGCTTGATTTGTATATATCACTGGCGCAACTCTACATGAATTCATTGAGCCTGCCCAGTGTCCAGTGATTCAAAGTCCACATCCATATGGTTTGGTGAATATTAGGTCTTTAGCTTGAATCCGTTGTATGGATCTGTCAAAAACACCTCCTTGGGCTTGAGCTTGAAAAATACTAGTTTCTTGAATTATGCTTAGCATGCTGTGCTGACGTGACAATACTGAATGCTGGTTGTTCTGTTGATTTTGATATGTTTATGATTGAATACGAAACCCCGAACATCATATAACGTAGTGGAAGGTGGCTGGATCACTGTTACAGTTGTCGTCCTTTTCTTTTCTGATAGAAAGCTTGTTTAGTTCATGGCGGATGTCCAACTGTGCTTATATTTAGATAAAAATTTTGCACGTGAGTTGATGAAAATCTTTCGACTTTTGCAGTTGGTTCGATGCCAGTGGACCTGCAGCCATCGTACAAGTTCGAGCCTGCAAATATTCCAGTCGAGAAATACCTGATCACCGAGGCCGGGGACGACCCGAGAAGGCAACTGGCCCCTTTCCAGCTCTGCTTGCCGTGCAAGTGCTGCTCGGCGGCCTCGCAGGCACCCGTCTGCACGTCCATGCCTTGCTGCTTCGGCATCAACTGCCAAATCCCGAACAAGCCATTCGGTTTCTGCGCATTCGTTCCAAAGACCTGCAACTGCACATCCTGTGCAGTGTAGTACATTCAGCTTAACTTTCGTCCTCCTATACGACAGAGACCCCGCAAACTATACACTCTGACCCTCTCGATTTCAATTAGACATCCAGAAATCCGATAAACTCCGACAATTCCATATTCGGATCGGGTCGGTCCACTAAAGATTTCAACTGATTTTTTTTGCCCACACAGTATTTTATCCTTCTTCCCTGTCCATGGACAGATATGTTTTTGTAGCTATAAGTTGCAATTTAGCTATTTGTTGTCTTAATTGGTTTCTATACGGACTGAGTGCGAGACGTTACGCCCTTAATGATCGACTTGTATAGGGATGGCAATGGAGCGGGGTGGGCCGGTACTTGGATATCCGGACCTGTTCCGCACCCTTCACGGGTCGGTGCATGTCGACCCCTTTATATGATAATAATAATTATTTTGTAAAATATAATTTAAAATATGGTATAAATTTACATATTCATAATAGTATAGTAAAATAAATTTAAACAGATGAAGAATTTACACAGTTTCGATAAAATAAAATGATTATTATCTAATTTATTAAGATAAAAATATTCATAAATTAAGTAACATCAATTGTAAAATATATAATAATATGAATTAGTCGAGGTAGGAGATATACCTTGATCCGTGCATGGGTCGGGTCAGACCCTCCCCAAACTGGGCGGGTCTCGGTCGAGATTGCGATCCCTACACTTGTTCCCATGCATTTGAAATCATCTACTGTGTAATCTCTCTTTTCTTTTTTGCCGTTTCGGAATATTTATTTATTATTAATATATGTCGGGATAACATAATTTTCCTTATTTTCTCTGGATCAGACAAAATAACTTGGACAACTCTTCTCGGATAGATGGTTTACGTTGTCGAATTGATGGAATGTTTGGTTGGGCGTTTTCTGCTATTCCAGAATCTGGGTTCGTTTGGGAACCAGTTCACTATTCCAATTACAACCCCAAACTGCCTGAGGGCAGAGTGACTGGTCTGACTTCAAGCTCATTTCGGAGCCTGTTTCGCTATTCCAAGTATGACCCTAAACTGCTCGATGGTCAAATGACTAATCTGACCCCAACCCCCCGGATTCCTATCCGCCTCTGTTACAGGTGAGGCGCATTTACTATATAAAGGAAATAGGAAGAAGAGCGTGCTTAATATGGTTCCCAGAGCTCCATCAGGTATAATGACTGATGATGTCACTGTATAAGTCACTTTCCCTTCTAGGTTTCTTCTTATCTTGAGGTTAGATCTTATGCTAATACCTAAAATGCCCCTCATACCTCTCCCCCTCATTTTCCTCTCCTCTCTCTATGCACCAACGTCTCTGCAGCTCTATCACGTGATAACGTTGACTTGTTCTTTTTATCTAATTAGGATTTGACATCTGTTAAATTTTTTTATTACGTTTAAATTTTTTTATAATTTGATATTTTAAATATATAGATAAAATAGTTACATGTCAAATGCTGATTGGACGGAAGCCACCAAGACAATATTGTCACGCGATAGAGCAGCTGCACCTGATACTCTTCTCTCCTCCAGTAGCCTTGCCATCGCCAATCTCTTTGTCATCCTCAACAAAGAAACACCTCGATAATTAGAATCTTGAATTGGCTAGGATTTGGCTGCCATGGGCAGTGGTCACCCGCAACGCGTCGTTGTTTCTGGCGACCACCGTGGAGGCATTACCAAGATTTTGAGGACTTTAAAACCAGTGATATAACGGTTCGAAACTCATTTTCGCGTGATTTGATGAGTTCGAGAGATCTCGTGTTAGAATCCTTTCTATACAATTGTGAGAGCTACAAACTAGAAGCATCCTCCTTGGGTATGGACATCGATGGGCTCCGCTTTCTTGGACTTTATTAGATCTTCGATAGTGTTGCGTTAAAGGGATCAATGCTAAGTGCTGGTTATCCAGACCGTCCGATATGTTTGCGATGGAATGCGAACACACGAACATGATGTAGCGATGACTAGATGATCATTATTGTTGTCTTCCTTCTATTGATCGAAATGATATAAAATTTAGAAATTGCATTCATCGATAATCATGTGGCGGGCCACTAGACGGAGAAAATCTTACACGAATACCAATGGTACTAGAAATTTTTATAAAAACTAGTCCAAATTGTACCGACAGGTTCAGAACCATTGATCTGTAATTTTTTTCTCTCTTATCTCTCAACTGGGAGACGTTGGATTTTGCAGGTATTGTACCTACATACTTTGCTAGGCTTCCTCATGATACTAGTCCCATTAATAGTAATGACCATTACTGATCACTTTTTTTTTATTATTTAATTAATATTTTTTCATATTACAAAATAATATTTTGTCGAAGAGTTTCTCCCACTTGCCTAACCTCAACGCAATTTATGATGGTTGGAGATTCTCCTGTGCGCCCAAGGTTGTCACTTTGCAACACAATGAATGGACACCAAACTGTCTCTTTGACAGATTAGTCACACTATCAATTAAGATTGGGATTAAAGCCTTAGACATTTTAGCCTATACAGCTCGAAACATTAAATTCATCTGTCTCGGTTGGGACTGATGGTTCGATATCTTTTCTCTTCAAATAATATATTGAGTTTGAGTAAAATGAATAAAAAAATTTATGATTTACATTGAATTTATTATGTTCGAGAGCCCGAATTGAACATATCTCGATGAAAAATACATTAAATTTCTTGATACTAAGAGAAACAACTGAGAAAAGACCATCAAGCATTAAAAGACTGCCAACAACCAACTGTTAGCAGCTCAATCAAGTAGGTGCACTCTAAGTAAATATCGGTGTGTAACATATAATAAATTTATTATAAAAATTTTCTCCAATTTTAAAATGTGTAAAATTTTTACAATTTTTAATAATTAATTTTACACGTATTAAAATTTAAATAATAATTTAAATAAATTGCACATCAAAATGCACTCCACACGTGCAGAGATCTCACGGGACAGAGGTCTCCGACAATCTTTGTGTTTCCTACTTAACATCGGAACGCGTTCTCGGACAGCACAACATCTCTTTTCCGGTTGCTTTCCCGTCCCCGTTCAAATATCTCTCGGTCTCGATCCCCTCCAAGACCGCCATGGAAGTAGAAAAGGAGAAGCTGCCGGACGGAGAGGAAGCTGCCCGGCTCCGCAGGCGCAGACGCTGCACCATCTGCTGCGCGGCGACGGCAGCGGCGTTGATCGGCGTCGTGCTCCTGGTCGTGATCTTGGCTTTCACCGTGTTTAAACCCAAGCACCCCGTGACCACCGTCGACACCGTGAGCCTGAAGAGCCTCGACGTCTCCGCCGACGTTCTCCGCCTCCGGCTGGACCTGAACGTGACCCTGAATGTCGGGCTCTCCGTCAAGAACCCCAACAAGGTGGGATTCCGCTACAAGAACAGCTCCGCGCTGCTCAACTACCGAGGCCGGCTGGTCGGGGAGGCTCCGATCCCGGCGGACGAGATCTCGTCCGGGGAGACGAAGCCCACGAACCTGACGCTGACGCTGCTGGCCGACCGGCTGCTGTCGGACTCCCACCTGTACTCCGACGTCATCTCCGGCGAGGTGCCGCTCAACACTTTCACGAAGCTCTCCGGTAAGGTGAAGGTGCTGAACGTATTTCGGATTCATGTGGTTTCCACGACTTCCTGTGACTTGACTCTGTTTGTCTCCAATAGAAGTGTCGGGAATCAGCAGTGTAAGTACAAGACAAAGTTGTAGTCGAGAATACTTGTTTTTTACCTTTGGTTTGGACACGCAGTATCTCGGACGAGTTGAAACGCACATCGAAATTAATCTACGGTCGGGTCGGGATCTGAAAGGGAATACTTGTATTGATGTGTGTAATATGAAGCTCTGCTCATTGTTGAATTGATCACAGTTCTTTCTTTATTTTATTTAATCTCAACGTTGGTGAGACTGATAGAATCTTAAGAGACTTGGAGGTGTGGGGCTAAAATTTCATCTCAGACCCACGTGCGGGACAGTTAATTCGGCACCTCCTCCCCTCAATTAGGGCTTCGGATCGAGAATTCGAGACAGTTTCACCTACCGAGAGCATTAGCTGTGCCGTTCTGATTGTACTGAGAAGGGCATCTGATTCTCCGTCGATCTGCCCCGGCTACTGAGATCAGCGCCTTAGCTGTGTTTCAGTGAATCTGACTGGGGTGAAAGGGATTCTTCATGGAACTCGGCTGAAGTCGGTAATTGCCACTTCCGAGATCGAATATGGAAATAGAAAACCTGAACTCCTGGAGATCCTTTTACCCTTCATCTTTACCATTTTAAAGAATGTCTGTCTGTCTGTCTGCATCCCAGGAGCTCACAGGCTTATGAATCGGATCAAATGTCCCTGCCTTGTTATGGAAAGCTTTACCACAACTAAACATCGAAGTTTCCTGGATGTCATGGTGGAATGGTTAGTGGTTGGAACATCACTTTGATATAGCAGACATTGTGTTGAAACTCTCCTTTCTCTTGCTATCCAGTCTCCTTCCTTGCACTTGACCTGATCATATTCGACCCCAAGACAGCCCCGAGTATCTATAACTTCTCCTTGGCCCTTGATCACGCTCCCGTCACAAAGGACCGAGCTCAATGTCTCCCCTCAACCTCCACATCCTCATCTCGACTCCGTGTTAAGGCTTGGGAACCGGATGAGGATCAGAAAGGCCCGAGCTCTCCCCCGCGGAGATCCTTGTCACGTGTTCTTCAGAGCACCGGGGTCATAGGGAACCTAGTCAGGGATGTGTGCTGGCTAGGGAGATGACGGCGATGGAGAGCCGGGCGAAGGTTCCAGGCAGGGTTACGATCCTCCGAGGGTTCGAGAATTCGGGAGCGTAGGTTTATGGTCGGGGTTTTGGACACGAAGATTTGAATAGCAGGGCTTGGCGGTAACGTAACATATGCTACAAGGAAGGGGGGGCTGGTTGGGTTGATGTTAACGGTCAGGCCATGGGAGCTTCTTCAATTTTGACTGTACCGTGCAGGATTCATTTTTTAGCACCCGTCCTCCATGTCCATTGACACGTACCTTTAATACCTTAATAACTGATATAGGTTCAGTATTTTTCTTCCATACTCGAACGTGGTGCATAGCTGACTACACGACGAGCTTTCTCTTCTGTCATCGGGCTATATAACTAACCATGAATTGGGTGTTTTTCTCACGGAACCGTTCCTATCCAAAAGTCTAAACTATTAAATGATAATATGCGCGATTCTCTTATAAACTAAGTTTCAATCCATTCACCGTAACTTACGAGATTTATTCCTCGACAATTACATCGCTATCGTGTCTTTCTCAACCTCTGGCCAGGCCCTTGGCGCCCCTCAACAGCCCACAGTCGATGAACCCATAAATAAACCTCGGCCCATTCTCATTCGTGATGCCGCTGGATGAGCACGCGTGTCATCCTCGACAACTACAAACCATGGGAGCATTACTCGAACTTTATGTTAAATCGCTTCGTCCGATGATGACTCGGATGATAAAGAGAACTTGTTCGCATGTACGTAGAGATCGAGATGAAGAATGTTGAGATCTTATTGAAAAGATGTGAAAAAAAAAGGAGAATCATGTAACCTAATAATTTTTGGGATGCTGAATTAGGCAACATTCGATCCGAACCAAAATAGTTCGAATTCGGTTCGGTTCATTTATATCGAACGTTAGATTTATAATTGAAAAGCAAATGGATTTTATAGAACACAATTATCGACAACTACATCCACAGTAAAATTGAATTATTCGTGGGCTCACATCGATTGATACCTCTCGTCGACTGCTCCGTCAATTGACATCGCTTTCCCTCACAATCACGAGCCCTATCTCCACTCTAGAGAGGGTTTGATGTGTAACGGACATATTATGCGATATGTATCACAAATTAATATGTGTTTAGTATAGGAAAAATTGCACCAATGGTACAAAAAGTTTTGAAAAGTTCCTAATTGGCACAAAAAGAAATTTTTGTGACTAACAGATACAAGAAGTTTTAAAACTGTTCTCTCATAATATATTCTGTTAAATTTCATTTAACACTATTAACTTTTGCTGATGTGACGAACCATTTAATATTTTTCATTGAAATAACATATGAAATTTTTTAAAAAATATATAAATATATATAAAATATGAAAAAATTCTAAAAAGTTTTGAAAAATTCTAAAAAATTCAGAAAAAGTTTTAAACATTAACAAAAATATACAAAAACTTTTAAAAATCAATAATATTATATAAAACTTTATGAAAATCTGTAAAATAAAATTTTCCTCCCAAAACCTTGAAATAAAAAGATCTTTAATAAGCAAATTTTTTTATTTTAATTATTTATCAAATTTTATAAGAAAATTTAAATCTCAAAGTTTTTAAAGATTTTTCGTAAATTTTTATATATTTTTCTAAAATTTTGAAATATTTTTGTCCATTACTAAATATTTTTCCATTTTTATTGTTTGAATTATTTTTATATGTTATTTTAATGAAAAATATTAAATGGTTCGATATATCAGCACATAAATGAAATTTACCAGAACGTACTATAAGAGAACATTTTTTAGCCACAAAAATTTTTCTTTATACCAATTAGGAACTTTTCCAAAATTTTTTGTACTAACGGTGCAATATCCCCATTAATATATTAAAAATATATATAGATATTTGAAAAATTACAACTATCGTACTAAACTATATTAAATATTTATTAACTTGTAATATATATAGTGCCGCGTACGTTTACACTTAAAACTCTCCCTCATCGAGGGGGAGCACTCTTCTCTCTGTCCACACACAATAGAGCCCGGGACTAGAGGATGGTCCAGTAGGTTAAAGTTCACACTCATACGATTTGATGAGTCCGGAGTTTGTTGGGTGGACACCAGCTTCTTAAATTATTATACTTTTAATAGTGTTGCGTTGATGGACAAGTTTTAGTATTGTTCAATTCGTCTGATGTGCTTGTGAAGTGATATCCACGACAAGAGTTTGAAGGGAGTAATTGAATCCTGAACGTGACTACTATTACTCTTCTTTCACAAGAGTCCACGGATGGTGGCAAGCTGCCATAACCAATCGTTTCCTCTTGACTTTTGAGACTATTCTTTTGGAATTAAATTAAATGGAATAAAATATCGAGAAAAATAAATATTTTGAGTTATCATATATAAAAAGGAAAATTATGTAAGATATCCCCATTATTTATGGATTCAGGAAATTATGAAAAATAGAAAGTATATAATTTTAGAATGTTAAAATGAAATTTTAAAATGTTTGAACATATAAACTATCTAAGTAAATTATTATATTCTTATCTTCAACATTTTTGTTTTATAAGTGATGAGAATAATATTTCGAACAATCAGATCAATTGAAACACTCAATCAAAATATTTTATACGAAAAATTTACTGCATTGTCACGGTACGATACCGGCACGCACATTAAAAGAATTATAATATCAGTTAATAGAGCTCTAGTATCAATTCAAAAGGATTATAAAATTAGTTCAATGAGTTGTAATCGATCATTTTCAACTTTTCAAAGTTAAAGTCTCCGGAATTGCAAAAGTAATTTAACAGTTGTAATTATCTTTTACAATCAGTTACATCTTTCAAATTGATGTTACACAATTTTTTAACCGAAGCTACAATATTTTTAACTTGTGGCTTAGGTAATTCTACCGCATCACGTGACGCCAGGAAACAACACTCAAAATGTGACAAACGAGCAGATTAGTGTTAATCGCCCGAATGATTGGCATATTTATTACTAGTCAAAGCAATTTGATTAGTTCTTTATCATCATATCATTGTGAGGTAAGATCATCGGTGTCTTCCTATTTTATGGATGTCCCCAATGATTTTTCCCCCTTAAAAAAGGAGTTGAAATGGAGCAATGCAAGGTACCTGAATCGCCATAACTTATCCCCATGATTGATGGAGAGACGACCTAAAATTAATATTCCGAGATTTTGAAATAATCTCGCATTTAATTCTCAACCTTTTATTCTTCTATCACTTATGTCATAAACTTTTTATTGGACAGATTTGAGCCTCAATCTTTTCACTTTGATACACTTTTAGTCTTTTATATTGAAAATGGAGGGCGGCAGTTGGCTAATTGACATTAAACAGTGTAACCTAGCCCCGGCCACGGTTCAGGAACTGGGCGGTTCCAGTTCGGAACCGCCGATTCCGATTCCGTGGCCTCCTGGAACCGGCCCTGAACCATCCTTTGGACGATTCCGGTTCCGAACCGCGGTTCCATCCGGTTCCAAACCGGCGGCCCGGAACCGGCGGTTCGGACCCCTGCCAGCTGGGGGTTAGGCAAATTTTTTTTATTCCTCTACGGTTCCGGGCCGGTTCAGGTTTTGGTTCGGAACCGGCGGTTCCGATTTCTAAGGTAGCTGGAACCGGCCCTAAACCTTAGCCCTCACGGTTCGAGGGCCGTTCCGGGCCGGTTCCGGTTTTGACAGGTTCCGGGCCCAAACCGGCCCGTGGCCAGCACTAGTGTAACCCCTTCTCCCTCTTTTTATTTTTTAAGAAAAAAAATATTATTTTACTATCTTTATTATCGTGTCTGAGAATTTATTGATATTAAATAATGTAAAAAGGACTTAAAGTGTACCGGAGTGAAAAAGTTGAGGATTAAATCCGTTCTAAAAATGTTTAAAATGATAAAAAAAATGTATAAAAGGTTAATGATTAAATATGTATTTTTACCCAAAAAAAAAAAACTCTTCAGATATGAAGTTCACTTATTATAAATTATAAATACCTTGCTTGAGAAATTTTACGATTTAACCACTGACCCTCGGGTAGGTGGAGAAAATAATTATAAGTGGCCGAATTCGTTTGTTTGATTTGAATAGTTTATTTCGAATTATTAGATTAAATTACTGAAGAATATGATGAGTAGTACACGGTGTAAGCTTCTTCTTTAAGCCACGCACGAAGAAAACGCTCTAGCTAGCAGCCTTGATTACCCACAGATTATTTTTCAAAATAATGAACAATGAGCGTCAATATCACCTCTTAGAATCCGTAAGCAGAGTTCTGATTACTCCGCGTCGAATTTTGTCGGTTTATTAAGAGACATAGCTCTTTGAACAATGTAATTTTATTCCATCTATATATAAGACTCGAATTTGAAGCGATTTATTTGAATGGAAGAGCTATCGAATTGCCTACACTAAGTCAGGTCAATAATGAATAATGAGTCCAATAATAATTAACATTTTTTCGTTTGCACGCACAGTATCCCTGAACTAGCCGTAAGCGCACGTCGAGACTTATCTGCGATCGGGTCGTGATTCCTGAGAAAATTTTCGTCGACCCTCCTAACCTCGTATCACCTCTTTAGAAGTTTAATGAGGAAACTATTGGGCTAATCCCGGATTAGTATTTCTCCACGAACATTATTAGTTTGTTCTGTTCCAATTATGATGTTTCCTCGATCCACAGCCCACAGAATGTTATCATTTGTCGGCGGTGGCTGTCACCATTTATTTGCTTCCCAAATCAACCTAAGAAACCGTATTAAAATTAGAGTCAATTTTCTTATTAAACAAGACGTTTGCAGAAATCCTCTTCTCCTTTATTATAACTTTTAATAAATTAGCATGTACTTTTTCGTAATTTCATTAGTGTTTTTCGTTAATCACTCACATAACGTGCCGGCGTGTCATTTTTATTATATTATTTTATTCACACACGGACAGAGAAATTTGAGTTGTTGATGAACGAGATCAGATTCGTTACTGCTAATATGCTCTAATATCACATAAAATTTTAAGGGTTAGACTCGCATTTACGTGACAGCCAAAATTAATAGTTGGTTGAACTCGCATTTGTTATATTATTTGATTCTTTTTATCTTCTATTTAATTCTAAAAAGTTTCTCTGTCACCTGGTAATAAAATTGCCACCTCAGCACTTAAAATATCGAACAGCGCGCCGTACAGTGTGATTAATGAAAAATTCCAACTATTGAGAAATTTCTTGTTATACTACTATATATATATATATCTATACTATTACATTATATATAAATCTGTCAGAAGTTTGGTGTCTCTTTTATTTTTCAATTTATCCTTAATTTAATTTAAAATATTCAGATCTGTATTGTGTGCATTCTTTATAAAATCATCCAAATTAAAATAGTAATTTCAATCATTTTTCTCCCGCTCTATATCTACGATCTTAAAAGTAAAAATCTTTTATTAACTACTGAGATTTCCCATTCTCACTCCATATCACTTAATATTTACAATTTTAACTACAAAAATTTATCACTTTTTTGAACTGTTTCCACAATTTTCTTAACTATTTTATACGATTATCTTAATTATACAATCCGTGTTCACGTTTTTCAAATCCTCCGACTTCTTGCAACTTTTTCAATTTCTATAAAAATTTACTTTATTCACCAAAAGTTCTCACAATTACCCGTTCTACTTCATTTTTATTTGATTTGAACTACTTATTCTTAAACTAATCTAACATTAAATTTTATTACTTTAATTATTATATAATTCTTTGATCATCTTAAATTTTTATATAATGCATAATTGACAATTCTGTGCACCTCTAGTATGTTTATATGGATCATACTGTATTTGGAAATTTCTTATCATTTTATTATACTATTTATGGATCGACCAAAAAAAAGATTTTTTTTTTTAATTTTGGAATAATATGTATTTTTTAATCTCTATCCATCGAGGAGGAGATGGGGAAAGAAAAAGGGCAATCGATTGGCCAAAAACGCAGGGCTCTTGATAGCACTTATGGCACCATTTGTTCTTCATGAGATCTCACCCCATTATTACCACCAAAGCAGTGACAAGTGGTTCCAAGCTTGGATTTGATTTGATAATTTCGAGATTTCTTATTCAAATGCCCTCTGTACATTCACATTAAAACATTTCGTGCAATATGCTTTTTCGATCTAGGCTAAGTAGATACCGTCTTCTATTGATTATATCAGATCTCTATTCGCGCTACAATGAGACCGCCATTACATTTGCACTGATTTTTTAGTTCGCTTGATATTTATACAAAATTTTTAATTCGTTTAATATATTTACGATAAATAAGAGAGCTCGAATATTATGGAATAGTAAAATCACCAATACTCTCTTCAACTTTTAATTAGGAAAAGAGAGTGCGTAAATAAATTATTAGGGGAATTATTTATTATTTTTATTTTTTGTCAATAATACGATGAGGGAGCTAGACGGACAAGACAGATTCGGGAACGTGCGCCAGCTGTACATCATGTGTTTTTCTGTTTCGATCACGTTTGGGAAAATCAATTATTCCCCTTTTATTTTCTTAATCTATTTTTCAATATGAGGCGGAGCTTGTTCGTGCAAATCTAAAATGTTTTTCCAACGAAAAACTATTTGGGGTCGGTCCACCGGCACAGTTCTACGCTGTCAACTATAACAAGTCGGAGAAAGATATACCGTCTCGAATTTAAATTTTTTAATTAAAAATTGTAATTATAAGAATTTATCGATTAATACACCAATTCAGCATATGTCTTGATTTCCGGATAACACTCTCTTCTAAATGTCGTTTTTCTTTAATTTTTTTTTTTTAAATTTCCAAGCTGAAATCAAGAGCAAATGAAATCTATTGGCCCGTGCCCTTGGGGAAGCAGCCCCACTGGTCGAGCGCTAGACCTCTCGGATTCGATCCCAAGAATGACATTTTTTCGTGAGTGGGAGTTTTATAATTCTCAAGTATGTCATGTTCGCGTAACTTACTCGTCACATATGGTTTACGAGATATTGCATATATTCCGAGTAAAAAGTATCGTAATCACTGCTAGTTGAGTCGAGAAAGTACTCGTATATTTTGATTATATATATATAAGAAATCTATTGGCCCATTCCCTTCTCTTCTTCACCATCCAGAGGTTTCTACGCGCCGTAATTAAATTAGGACCTCTCCCCCTTATCGTGCTGTAAATATCTGTTGTCCAGCCACTGACCATTAAAATCGTAATTAATAATTTAAATTAAAGAAAAAAATTGACCACTTGTAAAATTCACCATTACAATTAACAATTTAAACTAAAGAAAAAAGTACGTCGAATCGCATAAATTCCTTGGACAATACCGTAATACACCTTCGCGGTGAAGGACTGCGATCACATGTGAGTAAATATTCAGCACATGATATATATCTAATCCATTGTATAAATTATCCCTCAAGTATTGACATGTACTAGTAAAATATGAGCAAGTATTCAATGTGTAATAATATATAACGGATTTATTTTGTAAATCACTGCTCAAATCTTGACATACGTAAAGTTAATTTTAGAAAACTGTAAAAATTTTACACGTATTAAAATCTGGTAGACATTTACACAACAAACTCATTAAATATTTTGTAATCGAAATTTACTCGTCGCATGTGGGAGAATGGCGTGCTCGCACGTTGCGACATATAGTTAATTATTTCATCTTCTCAGAATCTATTGATACACGCATCCTTTGACTTGTTTTTCTTTTAAAGTTCCGTTCTTGAATAAATTTTCTATATCCGCAGTCCCACCCGTATTAATATGTGTCGGGAGGGCCTCCACAGATTGATACGTGCCCATCAATTCAATAGCATCGATTGATTTTGCTGGAATTCGGTGCGGCGGGGTGGTCCAGGAAGAGTTGTGCTTTCTTGTATATAAAATTATTTTCCCTATCATCTGTCCTGGGGCCGTTAAAAAAAAATCATAAAATCTAACCGAATCGAACTAAAAATAATCGAATCATTTGAGCCGGTTCATTAACTGTTTGAATTTTTTTTTTACCGAGAAGATATTTGGTTAATTGCTTGACATCATTAGTTCGGTCAATTACGGTTAACCGAACCGAACCGTTTTCTAATTAATAATTAAATAAAATTAAAATATACAATTTTAAACAAAATATATATTTTACTATTTTTTGCTGTTTGGTTTGGTTAATTTTTGAACCAATTGTATTTTTATTGTGAATTTTATTTATTTACATAAAAACCAATTAACCGGTTAATTGAATTGCTCAAACTAGTTTTAAACAATTCAATTTTTTCCTTAAATGGTCACGGTTCGCCCCTATAGATATCTTATTTAATGAAATTGACCAAAAAATAACATGTAAATGATTCAATCATCGTACTTTTTTTACTATAGATACAATTTATTATATTGAAAAATGCGAGAAATGTACACGAAAATAGAAAATCTTTAAAATAAGTAAATAAAAGAAAGCTCAAAGCAAATCAAAATATTTAGAAGAGATTTAAATCAGTGACGAACAATGAACAAAAAATGCAAATAAAAACTAAAAAACTGAAAATACTTAGAGAAAAACGAGTTTAAATAAAAATTGCAAATATACAAAAATTCGAAAGGCTAAAAAGTTAAAAATAAATAAAACAAAACAAAAAGGAAAAATAATGCCTCATTGTCTGGCGGCACGGACGTCCGTGATCTCATCATTTGCTCCATCCTCGACCAGCCCATAGCCATACCCTTTGGAAGTTTGGTGAAAACCTAAGAATAAGGTTAGGACATGTCTCATTTCAATTTTGAACATTTTTAATTTCTTATTTCCTAAGAAATAACTGGAGGGAGAATGACTTTAACTTTTTTAAAATTTTTTTTTTGGGAATTTTTCACTATTTTAGTAATATGTGTTAATTTTCTTCATTTATGTAAAACATTTCCTTAACCATGTTTGATTTAAAACTTTAGTGTTTCCCTAATTGTCTATATATTAATTGCCGTTTTTATATGACCCACTTCTTGAAAGTAATATTTATTTATTTTTATATGGAAGTGGATAAATATAGAAAAACAGATCAAAAGTCAATTACACTCGCATCGTTCCCAGTAAAATATTTTATTTGTTTCCAGATATAAGGATAATTAGCGAAAGTTTTGGGACATACAGTAATTAGTAAAATGTGGGATATTATATTTAGAAAATCAATATTATCAACGTATATAAAAATATGACATCATGCATTTCATTAAGATATTATACAAACATCGATTAAATTCACAGATGATCTAATAAATTCGACTCGTATAAAATCCCTCGGAGAAAATTCAATGTTATCTCACATATGCAAAAGAGAAGAACATTCATCCCTACCCAATTAATTCGTAAACTTCCTTGCTGCAAGATGCCCATGTAGCATCCGGGTGCGTTCCACCAAGTCCCGACTACATTCACCTCACACCGCAACTCCCTGTGGCATCGATCCCTTGCGACCCCACGTCAGACCTGCGATGGTGATCTAAGCATTGCATGATGTGTCGCACGAAGCCTAGGAGCTGCACACGATTATTTCGAGTAGCATATTAAAACCGGTGCCATGCACACAGAAAGAGGCCAACAGATGTTCATACCTATGCTCCACTGGAAAAGCACCCTCGCTCGAGCCGCAGTGTCCCGGCACTGCTGATAAAACTCCTTGCTACCGATTTTGTCGTGGATTCCTCTTCTAGTTAAAAATCTACTTTGACCTTTGAAGCCACTTGTCACAAGTTCAGAGCAGGACACTCGTGTAGGTGTCAGAGCAGCCATACTCTGACACTTCGCAGATCAGCCCTCCCACCGATTAACAAGTTACGAGAATATTCAATGAGGTTCATGGACAAAACTTGGAGGCTTGGAGCATGTGGCGCTGTTCCCCGGAGAGCCTAAAAGCTCTATTCTACCTTGTTAGAGAGACTATCGAAGCCATTGGCCTAGACTGGCGCCTATATGTAGATCCGTAGCAAGACTCGATCTTGGAACCGTGATTTGACTTTTAAAAAAATAACCTCATTAAATTAGTATAAATGTTAAAAGTTGATATTATTAATGAATAAAAAATTATAGAGTAAATTATTAAATTTATCATTAAATTTATAGTGAGTTATCAATTTAGTTCTTCAAAGTTTTAAAATTATCGATTTAGTCTTCACTGTTCACTTTTATCAGTCAATTTAGTCAAGAAATTATAACGCTGTTTACGGATGCTGACGTGGACGGTGGCTGCAGCCTCAGCGGCTCCGACATGCCACGTGGCGGGTTATGAATGGTTGAAATTAAAAAATAAAATATAATTATCCACTTATTGATTGTCACGTAGCGAGTTATGAAGGGTTGAAGTTAAAAAATAAAATATAATTTATCCAATTGTTAATTGCCACGTGGCATTGGGATCCGCTAACATAGTCGTCACGGTGCATGTCTGCATTTGCAAACAATGTTATAACGTCTTGATCAAATTGACTAATGGAAGTAAACAGTGAGGACTAAATTGATGATTTTCAAATTTTAAGAATCAAACTGATGGTTTGTTGAAACTTTAAGGACCGATTTGATGGTTTACTCATAATTATAATGTAATTTCCACCAACATGTTAAATAATCATAGAACCGGTTCAAAGATAATATCACATGTATTTATAGTGCTGAACTAGGTTCATGTAAGAATCTCTTGATAATATGACCTGATTCTTTGGTAACCAAGGAGAATGATTGTGTGAAAGAGTTTCTATGTTTCCATGGCAAAACATGTTGGCTTATGACGTAAGTTTTTTCTTTTTTGATAACTGAGGTATCCGAGCGCATTCCGGATCCGACTAGCGGTGGTTGTGACAACACATCCTCCTCGAGATACACGTAATAGTCCTCAAACCACGTGTGCCAGATAAGTCATGATAAATCTTGACGGGTTCGTACTCCCGAGGGATTAAACCCGTGACCCGAGAAGCGATGAGGCCCCTTCTTACCACTGCATTGGCCCCTGAGGCGGCTTGTGATGAAAGTTAAGAAGTTATAATTACTAGCGTGAATCCTTGTCTTCATTTGACACGTCCATTATTACCAGATAAGAATGCAATCTTAAATGAAGTGGATAGTTAAAATGTATCGTTCTAGCAAAGTCAAGAGAGGAGAAATAAATGTATGCCGACACGGACCGATGACGAAGTAGTGTCGTGAGCGCACCATAAAGAGAACTTCAAGCACTGATAAACATGTAGGTGTCACAGGCTCGGTACATCTTGGCAACCATATTCTGAGACTTTCTAGACCAGTCATGAGAAACTGCTCGCATAATCCATGATGGTCGGGATAATACAACAACCTCAGATCGGCCTATTAGTTCCCTCGTTAGACCATCAAATGGGTAATTTTGGGATCGATTTCCATATTAGGAGAATCGACGAGAATTTTTCCAGTTTTCCCGGTCCGACTGCAAATCATTATAATAAATAAGAATTATTTCTGTATAAATCCGGTCCATTCTGAGCTTTGCAGGATTTTTCAGGTCAAGGACCGTATTTCTCGGGTCGGTCTTTTTAGATCTTAGAAACCACCTGACAATTCATTTAAGCCCTATAAAGCATGGTTTCCATCGATTTTTTTTTTTTTTTTCATTTTTACCCGTAGTGAACACTGCGGATTATACGTGTAATTTGTCAATCGGGCGGCGAAATCTGGTCTAGAAAGTCTTAAAATGCGGTTGCCCGTGTCTGAGTCCGTGACATGGGACTATGAGCCTCCGACACGACTCCGGCAGCCTAAAGCACTGTTTCTACCTCGACGGATAGACTAACAAGGCCGTTGGCTTGGATTGGCGGCCTGTGTAGTATAACAGTACTCGCCAAGTCTAAGCATGTGCCACAGATTTGGAAGCTGAGAATGCTCATTTTTTTGCGGTACATTAGTCATTATAAAAAACGAACCATGCATCGATCCTTTAAAAGACTGTTCTGAAACGTTTTCGATACGGAAATGCAGCAAGTTCGACCGAGCTTCTTTCTTAATTATACCTAGCAAGTTGTCGAGGTGCGCCGTCAACAAGCAGAAGATTAAACGACGTTCAAATTAAGCAGCAGCCAGTAATTGATCCGGTACTCGAATGATGTGGACTTAAGAATAGACCGAGCAGTCCTTCCACTACATAAACACCGACGAGCAATTCCATAGTAATTCAATTTATAAAACAATTAGATATAATCTCTTATTAAGTTAAATAGGTGAATATTTTAATTGGTATTTAAGCAGTTTACCGTGTGAGCTTACACTACGCCAGGTGCAAGTGTGGAGATCGTTGCCCATAAGACCGAGACTGGGAAGAAAAGTGTCTGGTTCTATATTAGTTGTTCAGAGTGGGTGCTTAAGGGCACGTGTCAAGTGCGAACGTGTTGCCATATGAGAGTGAGTGTTGAAAATGAATTTCACATCGGACAGTGAATAGAAAAATGAATCCAACATCAGACACCTGATAAAAAGGATCTGGTTTATCAAAAAGTTAGGTACAACCTCTTATAGACCTGGTAAGTATTTTATATGATATAATAGCAGTTTATCATGCAGGCTTATATCTCGTTAGACTCGAACGCGGAACTTGTGTTCAGTAAGTAACCTGACTCGCAACAGTTGTAGTTTGAGTGCAGAAGAAAAAGTGCTCATTGTGTTCAGTTGTCTCCTCTCACTAGAATATGTAAGAAAAATACACGATTCCAGGTCCGGCTGTTGAGGACGGGCGTTTAAATTCACATGATAAGTACGGGTGCTGTAAATCAAATTCGGACAGGTAATAAGAATTTTGCATTGATGATTGAATTGAGGTTGACATTACAAGAAAGAGACGCCGCAACACGGCTATCCACCCGAAGGTCATAGGACTCGGTGAGGAAGTAGAAAGGAAGTTAACCTTCATCCTCTCCTCTAACCGACCCACCCTTCTTCCTCTTTGCCACATAAACGAGAAAAAAGAAAGGAGAATTTAAGTTTTTTTCCTTCCGTCTTTGATGGTCAGTTACGTATTCTTGGGGATCCAATGCTCTTCCTCCACCGGAGTAAATCTCTCTCTCTCTCTTTCTCTCCCCGCACCTCTCCCACCTATCTTGATTTCCTCTCAGTTTCTCGGGAAAATACTTTTGATTCGATCGTTCTTGTGCTGTTTTGATTCGGTAGAGAAGAAGAAACAGCAAGAAATTTCCCTCGATTTCTCGCTTGATCTTCTCGACGTCGCGTGATTTCTTGATCTTCACGGGACTAACTCCTTCCCAAGCCGGAACCTTTTCCAGTTGGGTCTCCTTTTTCTTTCGTTTGTCTGTAATGTTCGTCGTGGTTGTCTGTGTTTCTATCTGTGCAGAAATGGGTTTTTGGTAATTTGAAAGTTGAATGTCGAAATGTTCGCTCTTGAACAGGTTGAGATTTGAAGGGGTCTCGGGGAGGCAGATTTGTATCTCAAAGATTACTCTTGATTCGAATCGAGAGGGAAAATTTCTTCTTGGAAGACGCAGACACTAACTCCGGGCTGCTAACTGGAACTTTTCTGCTGTTGAAGGCCTCGGAGCTCTGCCGGTGGATGCGCAGACGACCACCGTCTCGCGCGGTCAGAAATGGAGAGGGCGGAGAGGTTTCTAGCGGCGGTCCTGATGGAAGCACAGGCAGGCGGGGAGTCGGTGCTTGCGACCATCAGAATCGCAGTGCTGCCCATTGCCAAAGTCTTCACTATGTGCTTCCTGGGCTTTTTGATGGCGTCCAAGTACGTCAATATTCTGCCAGCTAGCGGCCGGAAGTTGCTCAACGGGGTAAGATTCTTACTTTGTATCTCCAATTCTGATCCTAATCTCAACTGTCCTGTTGATAGGATGTGACATGAGTAGATTAGTAAAGTGAATTGTTTGTTCTTCCCCAACTTATTGATTTGGTGGTTGCGCCCCCACTCGCTCTGGGAATTGCTGAACGGGTGGCTTCAATAAGCTAGCTTACCATATGTGACCTCGATCTGATTTTCATCGCATATGGAATTGATTAGTTCTTGGCTGCTGGTGCAGTTAGTGTTTTCGCTTCTGCTCCCATGTTTGATATTTTCGCAACTCGGGCAAGCGATTACTTTGCAGAAGATGATTGATTGGTAAGAAGTGCAGATTCTCCAATTAGATGGCCTGTTCTGGTAGAATAATAATATTTGGGGCACTGCATACTGAGATTCCCTGATTCTTGCAGGTGGTTTATTCCTGTGAACGTGGTGCTTGCGACCATTACAGGCTCCATTATTGGGTTCATTGTTGCATCAGCTGTCCGCCCCCCTTACCCGTTTTTCAAATTTACAGTAGTTCAAATTGGAATAGGTGAGCAACTAGTAATGCTTCTGTTAAGCCTTACAAAATGCTTGGACAGGTTATATATATCGTCCCAACTATGAAACACAAGAAAGGTATTCATGATGCTGATGTGGTTCCATTACAAATCTGTTGCTGGAGATTAAGGATGCCATTTTTTTTATTTATGCTGTTCTTTTTGGAGAGTCAGATCTTCATCTCTATATATGTTTGACGCATCAAATCTATCTATGGATCTTACCCCATAGTTATTATGTTAGTTCTTTTGAGATATGTGGGTATAACTTCTGTTACAGGAAACATTGGGAACGTGCCCCTGGTGCTGATTGCTGCACTATGTAGAGACCAGAACAACCCTTTCGGCGATGCTGAGAAATGTAGCACTGATGGCACGGCCTATATTTCATTTGGGCAGTGGGTGAGTCTTCACCTCTTGCTCATCTCCTCCATTAGAGCAAGTAACTGTTTTCTCAGTTGCTGACATTGTTGCTGCTCGGTTGGTACAAACAAATCAGAGTGACCTGTAAACCTGCAAATTCATCTGTTGCTTTTAAGTTAATTCAAGAGCCTTCACATCCATTGAGGCACCTCTCTGCAAATACATACTGAAACTTCTGTGAAGAACGACTTCTCTTTTTCTAGGTACCTTAACTGGTCTTTGCATGTACAGGTTGGTGCGATCATGTTATACACGTATGTGTTTCACATGTTGGCGCCTCCTCCTGAAGGAACCTTTTACATCGAAGAATCGGATCTTCCAACGAGGAACCCTTTAAAAGAAGGTGCACAAAGTGAAAATAGTGCCACCCCAGAAAAAGTTCCTCTGCTTACTCAAGAAGCACAACCCAGTCCAGATCCAGTAAAAAGGGGAAAGGTGAGATTATCTTGGTTTTAGTTTCTAATCTTTTCATTGACAATCTCAAATGTCTTTTGTCTACTCCTTTTTCACCGCTCACATAGTTGAGGACTCCTCTGACCAGTTGTTGTTTTTGTCTCAGATCAGAGAAATACTATGTATTCTATATGACAAGTTGAAGCTCAAACAAATTCTTCAGCCTCCTATCATCGCTTCGGTGAGTATCCTACCACTTCAGTGGTCCCATTCGTCTGTCATTTTCTTTCTTACCAAATTGACATGCCAGAGGAAGGTACTGTACAACAATTTACACATAGAGCACACTGCTGCTGAATTACTGTGAAAATAAGCTTTGCTTAGAACAGGTTTCATACTGTTCCTGTTAAGATTCTTACTGGAATCCACTGCTTTTCATGTGCAGATTTTGGCGATGGGGCTGGGAGTGATACCGTTTTTTAAGCGATTGATATTTACACCTGATGCTCCTCTTTTCTTCTTTACTGACAGCTGCATAATTCTCGGGTATGAACTACTGTTCGGGTATTGTGAAACTAGCTTTACATTTTCAGGTCACTTATTATGTGATCTTCTCCATTTCTTATGCATGCTTCAGTTCTTCTGCATTTTGCGCTGTGCCTTTTAGTTGTTCCTCGTGCAATTTTGGTGATTCTTATCCGAAAAACTAAAATTGGGGTGATTGACATTTGAATAACTTTTAGAGGTTTTGCTAAATCAATATTCGTGTCTCTGTTCCAGGGAGGCCATGATCCCGTGCATACTGTTGGCATTAGGAGGCAACCTTGTCGATGGTATGGAGTCATCTAAATACTCTTGTAACTTTTGATCTACTTTATTGGGCTAACAGAGGCAGTGTAAATATTTATCCCCTGGCATCTTTTGCAAATATTTGCCTTGCGGTGTTTCTAGGGCCGGGAAGCTCAAAGCTCGGGCTAAGGACCACGGCTGCCATTATCTTTGGACGTCTGGTGCTGGTGCCACCGACTGGTCTTGGCATCGTAATGCTGGCAGACAAGCTGGGCTTTCTCCCAGCTGGGGATAAGATGTTTCGATTCGTCTTACTCCTGCAGCACACAATGCCCACATCAGTGCTCTCCGGTGAGTACCCCAGTCAAAAACTTTTAAGAAATCGATTCTTCCGATTTGATCTCTCCTACTATTAACGCATCTTGAAGCAACTCCACTCTGTAGAGCCTCCTTCAAGGTTTATAAATTAGATTCCAGAGCCAGAAGGTCCATCAAACTGGCCAGACTGCCTACGGTCAGAGTGGCTTCTTACTATCTTCCCGAATATGTGACAGGTGCTGTCGCCAATCTCCGAGGTTGTGGTAGAGAAGCCGCTGCTGTGCTGTTCTGGGTCCACATTTTTGCTGTACTGTCGATGGCCGGGTGGATCACCCTCTACCTCAAGATACTCTTCTAAGAGTTCCATGGTTAGGCCGCTCTATACTATCGATTATCATTACAAGTTCGGTTCACCGAATCAATCAAAACCCGTAAAGCCATTTCTTCTCACACGGAAGAAGGAAGGGAATGGTATGGTGCAGCACGATTTTGGGGAGCATGTTTTGTTTATAATGACCGTTAGGACGGGGCATCAGACCAGATGGGGTCCTTTTCTGCTGGGATTATCTTAAATTTGCAGTTTCAATCATTTACATAAGTTGTCTTTTGGTGTTGAGCAGCCATCTTTGTCGTGTCGTGCCTGTGGCTTCCCATGATTGAGAGAGGGGGAAGTGGAATATAGAGTTGTGCGCCTCTCTCAATTATGCAGGCGGCTCCATGCCAGTATTTTACACATCCACCCTGGCTGTGTGATACACGGCCAATATCTGCTCCAGTATGTGCTGTAATATGCCTCCAACCATTTTTGTCACCATATATAGTGTCTATATATATATAATCATCTTCGGACACTTTCCATGTCTGATGTGGTAATTGGAGTTTAGGGGTGTAAATGTGATAGAGAGGATTTTCGATTTGGTTGAGCTTAGCATTCGACTTGATCTTGACGAGCACGCTATGCTCGAGCTCGTTGGTTAAATGCGTCAAGCTAAGTCCTGGAAATATTTGACTTGAGAAATTAACAATAAATATTTGACTTGAGAAATTCACAAATATAAAATAGCTTTTTATTTTATATTATAATGATTCTTATTTATATTTACTTTTCAGAAAGTAATTAAAGAAAATGTCAAATCTATCTCACCTTACTTTATCAAACATCACTCAAAAACCCTCCTCCTCCTTTCTCACTCGCATTAGAGGCCCTAATTATAATCTCCTCAACCCTACACGCTCTCAGCAATCAACACACCTGTCCAGTGCCTGCTCTGCATCATTCTCTTCAGCTCGACTCACCTTCATTTATTACTAGCCGGAGCCTGGAATATTAGGTCTGTCAACTTCAAGTTCAGGTCCAAGCTCATAGAATGCAAAATGAGCAGAGCTTGAACATGTAGATTCGGTCTCATCTAGCCTACACCCCTTTTATTTTTAGTTTTTGGCTTAAGTAAGGATGCACTAGTCACAGATGTCGTACATATGAGAACACACCTTGCCCATTTATTCTAGTACCTGCTTGTCCCAACTCATGTGCTACCCTTGTTCAGACTTCTGCCACATTATGTGCATATTACTTCATTAAAAAAAAAAAAAAAACTTAAAAGTTAGACCTTATTACTTACTACATTTGCTATTTCCCATGGCATATCTATACTCAAGAGCTAATTGCATTAGTGAGGATTCATTCTGGCTTGAAATGGCGACTGAGCCATGCAATTCGGTAACAACTTCAAGAACTGCACACATGATCTGTAAATATGTGGCTGTATCCATTATTATGCGAGATGGTTCCACAACTCGATCCTCGGTGAGCTCCATCCCTTTAATGGCGCTATGCTGTTGGAATCGTGTGATCAATCTTCAAATAAGGAGCTGGCGAGACAATTCGAAGGTTGTTGTCCAGCACTCTTTCCTCAGATCCCAGAGCATATATAATAACAGAGATCCAGGTGGAGTTGTTGGAGAGCACAGAAAATCAGGGAAAACGGTGAATGTCACGTCCCGTGGAAACTCCGGCTGATTGACATGGGCCCAACCTCAACTAATCATTCTCACACCCATTAGGGAAAAGTTCGGAGGTGCCGTACCCATTGCAATTTGACAGGAAAGATTCCTCGAACAAATGCTCTCCACTCTGAGACGTGGCTTGTTCTGCACGTCACCGGCAGTTAATGTTTGAATCCATCGTGAAGCAAAACACCGAAGAATGGATAGCAAAGGAAAATGGCAAGAGTACCATCTTGTGTATTGAGCAAGGCTTGGTTACAATTTTAGTTTCTATATGGACATATCAGCCAGTTTTTTAAGTCTCTACTGCAAGGCCAATACAATCAATCAAATCCCCTGAGGTGCTAGATGCCACCAGGGTTCCCTCCGTGTTCGGGTCATCTCGTTCAGGTAAAACCCGTGTCCAAGGGAGGTGCATCTGAGGAGTTTTGTTTTCAAATGGTATATGATGTTGATCTTAGAATAACTGGAAAAATAGGCTTGTCGATCCATCGCCAAACGATCTAATATCGGCGGGCTTCACAAGAGCTCTGCACAATGGGCACGTCCTTTCCCTCTCAAACCTGACATTCATTGGTCAGAAAAATCTTAGATGACAAACAAAGATTTGAGATCTCGCACCATTTCCGAATTTCAGTAATACTTGAAAGGAAAAATTGTTAGAGAAGCAAATGAGGTATCAGAAACCAGATGAAAAGTTGTAGTCAGCATAAACCAGAAATCCCAGCAACTCACCATTCAGAGACGCAGTCTTCACAAAATATGTGTTTGCAGCAAAGTAAGATGGGAGCATGCATCTTCTCCTGGCAAATGGCACACAGATCTCCAGCTGCACTGACCTGCATTTTCGTCATGGAGAAGAGAATACCATTGCTTGGAAAATATCCACTTCTAGAAGATTGAAATCATATATAATTCCAAATATAGTATTCATGTTCACAGCCGGTAGAATTTGTACCTGCTCTGTCGTTGCATAGGCCCCATAGTGAACCTCCTTACTAGACAACGCCCTCAACACAGTAAAGACGCACTGCACCTGTTAGTTTAACTAGTGAGTTTATAAGGAACAATTATTTTGAACCTGGAATTATATATAAAAGGATAACAATCACAATAATTTTAAACTAGAATAGAGTACCTTCTCAACGACAGATGTGAGCTTGAAAGTCAGATAAAGCCCTGTCATTAACGAAGAGAAGAGGCTCCCATATTCCTTGTTCAAGAAGAAACGGTACCAGACAGGCGTAGGCAGCAATGCACGGTACAGCAGCAGTAGATATTCAACCAGAGTAAGCATTTGGCCCTGCAAATTAAAATTTGTGGACAACAGTAAGGCACCGGGGACAAGATAAGAAGATAAAGTCGCAGTAATAGGCAGAGGATAACTTTTTTCAAGAATCAAATAAGGTAGCAGATGAAATTACCTGCTTCCGGTAATTTCTCCCTCGACTGTTCCTGTAATACATCAACAAGAAGCACTTCAAAATCATCGCTGCTTGTCTGACCATTGTATCTGCAAGAAACAAATACTTAAAATCTCCTAAACACAAACAACCATTTTCAGTTCCAGAAAGAGGGAGAGGTGTATATGTGACACGTCAGATTCATAAGGGAGCATTTTGTACAGAAGATAAAATGGTAGCAGCAACAAAAGACCTTCTTTAATGAAGAACTAAATGAACAGAATCTCATTGATGAGTGATCAAATGAAAGCAGGACCCCATCTTGTTTGCTGTCTTCTCTTCACAAATTTTCGTGGCGATAAAGCAATACTGAGAATGATAAAGATGACTGGGCTGCCAGAGGTATGTCTACCTAAGAGAGAAGGGGGCCTAGGAATAAAAAATCTCCAAGCATGGAATGATGTGTGCTCCTTGAAAAATCTCTGGCTGGTACTCACCAGAGCAGGATCCTTATGGGTAGCTTGGCTAGAGAAATACCTAACTAAAGGGAGAAGCATCTGCACCGTACAGCCCACTCAATCCTCTTCATGGGTTTGGAGGAAAATTTTAAAACTGCGAAGCACTGCCAGACAGCTCGTCACTTGCAAAGTTGGCTCGGGAGAAAACATCTACTTTTGGCATGACACTCGTGCCACTGTCGGCCCTTTGTCCTCCTACTGGTCGAGCGGTTTCAAAACCTTCCCCTCAATTGGCTCTAATGCAAAGTTGTCGATGGTCTACAGATTCAGAACCTGCGGGTGGCCAAGATTCACGGATCAGGAAGCTAGCCTTTCTCTACACTCCATCGAAGCTTCCGTGATCCCATCCATCTTGGATCAATACTGCTGGAATGTTAATCCTATTTTCAGTATTGCAAGAGCATGGGCCGAAGTCAGACCATGCAGGGAGGAGGTTGACTGGTATGGACTGCTGTGGTTCAAAGGACACATACCAAAAGTGTGTGCTGTTGTGTGGCTTGCTCTACTAAATAAACTAGCCACAAAAGATAGAATTTCTCGATGGAACACTAACATCAAACCCCCAATGTGTCTTTTGTGCTAATTGTATGGAATCAAGGGATCACCTCTTCTTTGGTTGCTCGGAGACTAAGGAAATATGGGACAGCAACTTCTCCAGCAAAGACACACTTCAAATTGGCAAGAAGAAGTTCGAGAAGCAATCCGTCTATGGAAAGGCACCAGGCTTGATGGAATAATATGTAAATTAATTTTCACATGCTATGTTTATTGTATATGGCTCGAGAGGAACAATAGGGTTTTCAACTCTAGAAGTGAGCCAAATTTTGTCATCAAAGATAGGATAGTCATGCTAGTCAGGCTTAGATTGGTGACATTACCCAAAATTGAATCCAAAATGGTAACTAGTACCTTAGTCTCATCTTTGGACCTTAGGGACCTTTTGTAAAGTCATTTTGTATAGATTGATGACATGAAATAGATCTTACAATTATCGAAAAAAAAAGGGGCTGCCGCTCAAGAGGGAGGAGGAAGAAACTATCTCTGCTTTAATTCTGTCAAAACCTCACCAATACCCTTACAAAACTAGCCACCTCATGAAGCACCATCCTAACCCCACCTCTCCTCTCTTTATGAAGCTTTCTTCACTATATAATTTATGAGCAAGTTACTACAATGTCCAAAAGGAACTTTTTCAGAGGAGTGCCCTTTTTCTTTTAATGAGTTTCTAAGAACACAATTTATGCCAAACGCTTTATAATGTATCATATGCAGCGAGAAACAAACCAAATACAAAAAATTCAATGCAAAATCTCATCAAGCAAGACGTAATATTGAAAATAGATGATTCTTATCAGAATAGACATCTTCCCATTTCAAAAGATTAACCATAACAACTCAATATTAAAGGCTAATTAAGAAGGTTCCTCAAATATAACACGCAAAGGCAGTCAGCATCTTATTTCTCAGTAGAAGCTCAATATGCACCCGAAACGGGGAAGTTCTCTCCAGTTGTCAACTGCTGGATACCACCAATATAAGATGCTTTGCATAACTTTCTTCCTTGCTCTTTTTCCATACCATTTTTTTTACTCTTTTTTTGCTTGCTTTGACCAGACCTTGGCCTTAATACGGCATACACCAGCCAAGCTTCTAAGTGCTCTATTTCTATGTCCATCCCTCCATAAACAAGACCAACTATTTCCCATCTTTCCTGTTTCCAACTTATTGAATGGAAAAGTTGTAGCACATCAATCATTCAATGTCAGATCAAACAAACCATGAGCAGCATCAGTCTTAAGCAAAAGGGTACCAGAGTCATTTCCCTGTCATAGACCATATAGATGGTTTAAAGCAATTGAAGGATCTTCTAGAAACCAACTCACAAGAGACCACTTCAAAATTTCTCAAACATGCCACCAGAAGAGAAGTAGAAATGTTGGGATCAAACATACCATTGACCACAATGATAAATATCGCATGCCAGAACGGTGGTATAGCTTTAGGCGGTAGCATAACCAATGGATAACAGAGATCATCTTTCCTATACCACCAGTATATGCCAGCAACATGGAGAGCAAATGTGAGTGCAATACCGACAAGAACAGGGATTCTCCTCTCTCCCTACAGTAACCAGAGTTGCAGGTCTTAAATATATTTACAAAATTTCAGAATCATGACAATATACAGAAGTAAATCAACAGGATAAAAATAGGCAGTGAAGCACCTTCAGAGCAGTTTGTTTTCGTAGAATTTCATTTGACTTAAATAGCACAGCTGCAATCCATATCGTAACAAAGAAACCTGTAATTCCTTGCAGAAATGGCAGCTGTCAGTTACTAAATAAGCCAACTGACAAATTTTAGTTCAGTGGAATGGGAAAAACTTGCATGGTCTAACTATGGTAGCTATTAAACCAAATTTTGAAGATTTGCATTTTCTGCTACTGCATCTCCCACGATCATTTTGATTTTTATAGTGCAACGAATGATGACAACCGCAGTACATAAGCAGGCTCCCAATAACAAAGTTGCAAGCAGAATTCAAATCGCACTCATTTTGGGAACATCAGAACACTACATGAAATCAATGTAAAGATTACCAGCAAGATACCTTGTAAATGCTGCCGGATGAAGACAACCAAAAGAAGCAATGAAAACGGAAGGACCTGCTCAATCCACCTCGCTGCCTGCTGAATATCATATCTCTGGTAATTTGAATCCCTACCATTACCCTCGCCACCTTCAGTGCTAGCAGTCCCAACAGGTGATACAGTTGGAGACCCCTCGTCCAGGCTACTCCTTATATCTCCATACCCATCGCCTCCAGCCACTGGTCGAACGGATGCTTCCTCTTGGAAAGAAGCTTCCCTTACTTGCTGATGACCACCCACCACCAGTCCCGCTCCCTCCCTGTGGTGCTCCAGCTCCCCTTCCCCGATTATCCTAATTGAAACCTCCCCATCACCGGCACTCAATGAGATGTCTTCCGCGCGATTGTGAACCAACCCAGAGGCAGCACTCCCATTAAACAAAGGCTCAACTTCTGGGTGATTTGAGCGGGTCCTCAACAAACCCGAGTATTCAAGTAATGTCGTTATTGGAGCCTGAATGATATTCGAAGCTGATAAAATGCCATATCTTCTCAAATTCGAGGCGTTACTACCACCAACTCCAGTAACTGATTCCCTGTACGCGTCTGAATCCCCACCAGACGCTTCCATCCGCCTTGATGTTCTAAACCTAACCCTAACAAAAATTAACTAGAAGTCAACCACAAATTGAAACAAGATTACACAACAAAAGCCGCGAGCTTCCCTCATAAAGTAATCAAATATCGCCACGCTTAGAGAGCGCTACAACGTCCGTTACTCATCAAATAACGCAGAAACAAAATGGTGAACAAAAAAAAAGAAAAAAAAGGCAAACAAACACACCTTCGAAAGCGAAACTCCGTGGAGAAAACCCTCGAATCAGAGGTTCAATGCCGTGCCTCAGAAGCCCCAATCCCCGCGAAAGCGATAATGATAGGGAGTGAGAGGGAGTCGCGATTTGACCAGACCCGATCCTATACCTGACTAACCTGCTAACCTTGAAACTCGGCGGCGGTCATCCAAGACTCGGCCAACCATCAATAGAACGACATAGAGTAGTGGTTCCAGGGGATAGATAGCTTAGGGCTTGCAGGATATGGGAACAGAGGATGATCGGGGGAAGACGAGGAATAGTCGGTGACCCTTTGCTTCAAGCCTCCCTCCCTCTCTCTCTCTCCGGTGATCATCAGCTGGAAGGAATGGAGAGGGGAGAGTGGCAGCCGTAAATGACGGGGAGAGGAAGTACTGTTATAATAAATTATTTATTTACCAACAAGGGATAAAATATTTGTTCTCCTTAATCAAGGATCTTGGATTCGAATTTTTATGAATGGAGAAAACTCATGCTGGAAGAGTTTTACCCTTTAAATAGACCGACGTCACTCGAACTGGATTAATCTGTAATCTAATAAATTTCTAGATACTAATATGCACACAAAAAAAAAGTTATTTATTTCACTTTCTACTCTCTCTATATACATATATATATATATATATATATATAAATTTATGTTTCGCTTAATTTTTAATAGTTTTTTCCGATGCTACCCTATCTGTAGTCGGTCCAATCAAACCATCATGGGACCATAGATGCCATGTATTCCTTTATTTTTTTTATATTACCTTCTAAACCCATGAATTTACGTAAAATTTTTTAGATAATGGCATTTTCTCATGGGTTTGCCAATGGCCCATAATAAATATTGAAGAAAAAAATATATTTATTAAGTGAGTTTTAAATATTTTAAAAGGATAAATTAACTCTTATATATTATTCGCATTACAGTATCAAATCCTTCAAGTCATCCATCATTACTTTAATTTAACGTGTGTCAATGTCACACCATTGTCACGTCAGTTTAAAGTAATAATGTGTGACAGAAATAATTCGATATTATAATGCGAGTAACATATAAAACTTGATTCATAATTTTAAAATATTTAGAATTCACTTATAAAAATTAATAAATATATAAGATTTCTAGTATTTTTCTCTCGTAAATATTTGTCTAACACCTGGCCCAATGGTCTTATCGGGCTTCTAATCGAATCCGATGGTTACAAAACTGCCGGACTTGACTTGGCAAACTTTTTGCCACGATGTTTAAAGAAAAGCTTCTGTTAAGGGAATCGACTTTCCTTTTTCTTGTCCTCGTACTCGGTTTTTCCTTGGCAAACTAGGTGAAAATTTCTCTCTTTTTTTTTTTAAATATACAGAGACACGTAAGCCTAGAAATAATATGAGAAAAATATGATAAACTGAGTACGAAAAGTCCAATGGAGTGAGATCGAATCGCGGGACCTCAAGAAAAATTCCCTTCTTGTCCCTCCATATTTTATGATTACCATTTACATGAGCATTCCGCTCGTGTTATTTGGATGAATGTGTCAAATCAAATGACTATGGACTAATTACAACTTTTTTTTTTTTGGTCGCCAGCCACGGTATCCAAGCAGGCCCCACCAGCGGTGAGATGACATCTTTCAGCCAACCATACTTGACTAATCCGTTGGTCGCCCCGGGTCGCACGCCTGGCAATGGCGGGTGAGACTCCCAAGGGGGGTGTCTGCGTACGTGAGGTCTCGAACTCGAGACCTCCTTAAGCGGCACCGAGCTGCTTACCACTCGGCCCAACAACTGAACCTAGGTTAGTCATGCTCATTAGATTTTTGGATATTCAATGGTATATATTTTTTATGACGAGGATATTCAATGTATGGGTCCTCGACTAATTCTCTCGAAACCCATGAATACCCTCACGTTCTCGTGTGTGCAGGTAGCCTCCTGAGACTTTGCCCCCGAGTGATGATTCAAGCCTCCAACCTCGTGTACTGCTGGGTAGGTGAATGCCTCGTCAGCTCGACTAATTTCGGGAGCCTTTTTTCGCGTGCACCTTTAATTGGCACGGTTTGCAACCTTTGACTGCAGTACGACTTCTGATTCACTTTCACATGCGTCTCTAGTAAAGGAAAGAAAAAGGGAAAAACAATGAAAAACGATTTTCACCTGAGAAATCCAATGGATCCAAGACCGACCAGAAATAATGTAAAAATATAATAATATTTTTAATATCTTAGTTTATCATTGGATTTTAAAAATAAAATTGATATTTTTATTTCATAAACATAATTTTTTGTTAATACTTATATTATTTATGTTATTAATGCACCAAAATATTTATTTTAATATTTTTTTATTTGTTATAATAATTTTTAAATAAGTTTATTATAATATCAAAATTCAGGATAATAAAAGCACATCGAAGCGGGTGCTTTTCATAAAACGAATTTTGGTACTGTTTTGACATTTTAAAAGTCGAGGGTTCGGCAATCTACACAATAAATCATTTGACCTGGACCATTTATACCCCGGGTAAATGCATGTTTTTTTATATGGAAATTTTCATTTTTAAAAAAAAGGGAAATATACATTTTTATTTTTAAGGAAATATAATGGAATGTCTCTAAATATTTGAACCAGTTCTGTATCTTTGACCCTTCAGTACGAGAGAATCTTCAGTGGAGCGATCTTACAACGTAGGTGATGTTGATACGATACATTCACCCGATTAGAATTCATCATTTATACATTTATCCAATTATAATTCACCATTTATTAGATTTTTAATATTTTATTACCATTTATATATTATTTCTAATTAGAATTGATAATTTCTCCTTCAGTATGACTTGGATGTGAGACCTTGTTCCCCGTCTCACCACTTTTTTCATAATTAGAATTCTCTGTAATATGAATTAATTGAAATGATAAAATATTTCTTCTCTTTAAATAAGATCTCGATTTCAGGTCTTGTAAATTAAAAAAACTCGTGTTTGAAGAGTTTTACCCTCTCATAGGGTTGACCTGTCTTGAGCATAGATTAATCAGGGTAGTGCACTTTTGAATATGAGATGGTATCCGCTAAAAAAATTAGAATTCTATGTTGTTAAGAATTAATCTGGATAAGATAATTAATATATTAAATTATGGAAATTAAGGTATTGCTGCCTAAAACTCTAGATGGATATGAGTACAACATCTTGTAAATCAGGCTAAGCATCAAACTCATGGCGTTATTTCAAATGTTGATACGAGAGGGAGAATATTCAGCTTGTAGTTAGTGAATCGAGTACAGAATAGAGTCCGTATACGTGTGCGTTCCCTGATTGTTTAGGTCCAGTATAAAGTGGATCTCAATGAAAATTTTAAGTGAACTCGAGAATATTGGGTAATCAGGCTAAGCATCAAACTCATGGCGTTATTTCAAATGCTGATACGAGAGGGAGAATATTCAGCTTGTAGTTAGTGAATTGAGTACAGAATAGAGTCCGTATACATGTGCGTTCCCTGATTGTTTAGGTCCAGTATAAATTGGATCTCAATAAAAATTTTAAGTGAACTCGAGAATATTGGGTAATCAGGCTAAGCATCAAACTCATGGCGTTATTTCAAATGCTGATATGAGAGGGAGAATATTCAGCTTGTAGTTAGTGAATCGAGTACAGAATAGAGTCCGTATACATGTGCGTTCCCTGATTGTTTAGGTCCAGTATAAAGTGGATCTCAATGAAAATTTTAAGTGAACTCGAGAATATTGGGTAATCAGGCTAAGCATCAAACTCATGGCGTTATTTCAAATGCTGATACGAGAGGGAGAATATTCAACTTGTAGTTAGTGAATCGAGTACAGAATAGAGTACAGAATAGAGTCCGTATACATGTGCGTTCCCTGATTGTTTAGGTCCAGTATAAAGTGGATCTCAATGAAAATTTTAAGTGAGCTCGAGTACATTGGGTAATCAACAATAACAATAACAAATTAGAGTTTATTTAAGTGAATATGTGTGAGATAATATTGGAATCAACCTCCAACTTAAGTTACTTATAGTTTGATGTTATTCTTGATTGTCAAGTAATCATTGAAATGTAATTATTTGGTGAAATTTAGAATTTTAGGTACTAAGAAAATTTTGGATTTTAGATAATAAGAAAATAAAAATGCATTAGAGTGACTTAAGAGTCATGGAATAAGGTGTGTATATTAAAAAAATATCTGGTTATTATTGATGCATGTAAGATCCCTATGTGTTATATGTAGTCATTAGTTACTTGATCAAAAGGTAGTGTTTTTGGTCTCTTCGCCTTCCAAATGATTGCTCTTGGAATTGGAGAAAGATTTTGCAGCTGCGTGAACATATTCGTCCCCTCTTCTCTTTCCCACTGATGGTGAGGTTGCATTGCAATGGATACCTTCTCGAAGAGGTGTCTTTTTCTGCTAGAAGTGCTTGGAATTGCTTTGCCCTAAAGGAGTTAAGCTTTACTTGTGTAAATCGGTATAGTTTTCAAGGCATATCTCTTAGGCCACTTTTGTATGTCGGCTTGCATGGCTGAATCGATTACCTACCAAAGACAGGCTAGGTCGATGGAGAGTGCATCTAGAGTCTTTCGACAGCTATGACTATTTTTCTTTGAAACAAGAGTCTCGAAATCATCTTTTCTTCAGTTGTTCTGTCAATCAGAGTTATGTGGAAGCAATTATGATTTAAGATGGGTAGAGCATTAATCGATGGGAGGTGAGCTGGGAGACGGAGTCAAGTTGGCTGTTGATCCAAGCTCGCAGGCCTTGCCATGATGCATCGCAGTGATGGATTTAGAGGGGGCGGGGGAGCAATCACCCCCTGAGCTAGAGAAACTCCATAAGATTCTATACAAGTTTTACTTGATTTCTCTTTTTTATTGAGCAATATATAGTTCGCCCCCAAATTTCTTCAAGTTACTTCCAATACGAGTTTTCTGGATCCGTCCCAGATGCATCGGATACTTGAGACGGTGCGCTTGAAGCTCGTCTCTTGGCCAAGATTAGTCGTCACAAGATTCACTCTACACAATTGATGCTTAAGCACTACTCGTACATAACCGATTTTGTCTAGTTGATCTATGTGCATTTTGGTTATATTATGAATGCATTACACTAAAAGAAGTTTACAAAAAAGAAGAATTTCTTCCCACCCTCGCTCTCTCTTGATTTTTTTTTTTTTTTGCCAGCTCACTCTCTCTCTCTTTCTGTATCGATGGTCTTCGTTTTTTCACCCTCGTGCCGGCAGTCTTTTGCTTCCCACTTGAGCAAATCTCTCTTCCGTTCACCATTACTGGAAAGAGGCGAGTTTCATGGAGATTTCTTCACACTCTCACCTCTATTTCCTCCCCGGCTCAATCCCAATGCGAGTGCTTTCAGGAGCTTCGGTCCTGCCGCTCATAGAGTCGGATCTCGCCACCGAAGAACGTTGATTTATCCGAACATTCTTGGGCTCGTTTCCGCTTCTGGGTGTTCTCCTTCCTGGTATTCGCTTCATTGAGGACGTTGCTTTTGCCTCTGTTTCAGGAGTAGGGGGTCGGGTTTTGCAGGGTTCTCGAGATCAGATACATTCGCTCACCGCTGATTGTCCTCGATCTGTGGGCGTTCAAGTTACTTTCGCAGTTTCACTCAGGTGGTCCAAACACATTTCTCTTTTTCTTTGATGTTTAACGTTTGACTGTTAAAGGGAGCAGGGGTTTAGTGGCATTTTCTTGATCAGAGGTTCCATTTTTTTGTAGTCCTGAAGGTTGGGATCACAACTGGGGAATGCTGGAGGAATCATGGGCCTGTTTTCTTTCTGAGGGATGGGATGCTTGCAAGATTCCCGAGTGCTTAGTAGTCCTGAATTGAGAATAGCTTCATGCACAAGGGTCCCAAAAGAGAGGAAAAGACAGTGGACTTAAAGGATACACATACACCTAGGAGGACTACAACGGTTGAAATCTTCAAAGCACCTCCTTTCCCCCCTTCCCCTCACATAGCCCGGGGAGACTCTGATAGAATATTGTCCCTTATTCTGTGCCTGACATTTTTACTTCTGCGACTGGTTTGGGCGGAACTTGTTGTTGGAATCTCTATATCAAGCAGTGCTGTGAAGTTCTTCTGGAAATTACGACCTTATAAGTCTCTAAGCCACTCTGGCCTCTCTGGCTTGGATCTGGTCCATTGAAAGGCTTTCTGAACTGGGCTTGTTTGGGAAGTTTGAGTAGCCGAGACTCCTGACGCCAGTCAAAGCATCAATGCAGCTTCATCTTCAAAGCCTTGCAATGCGTTTAATTATCTTGTTGTGCTGCTTGCTTGGTCTGATGCTGAATCATGTAATGGCACAGTCTGCTACCAGCTTATCCATTGGACCTGCCAGAGCCCTTGATGTGCTCCTTCAAGACTATGCTTACAGGGCCTTTGTTCAACCGAGAACGGGCATTCCCTACGATGGGACCAGTCCCTTGAACTTGACAGGGATTAAGATCTCTGCAATGAGGCTTCGGACAGGGAGCCTCAAAACACGGGGCATTCAGAGCTACAAGGAGTTTGAGATACCTAGGGGGGTCATCGTGGATCCATACGTGGAGAGGCTCGTGCTCATCTACCAAAACCTTGGGAATTGGTCTACTACTTATTATGCTATGCCTGGCTATATGTACCTAACCCCTGTTCTGGGTCTTCTAGCTTATGATGCAGCCAATCTATCGGCCACAAATTTGCCAGAGCTGAATGTTAGAGCAACTGACAACCATATATTGATTCATTTCAGCGATGTCAAGTATGTCCCAGTTGGGTCCCCCTTGAATATGAAGTGTGTTTGGATCAACTTGAACGGTTCTGTAAACTTCAGCAGTCCAATTTCTGGGAACACATGCTCTGCGGTGGATCAGGGGCACTTCTCAATCGTGGTGGAGTCCATTACTCCTGCTCCAGCTCCAGTCTCTTCTTCTCCAACCCCTGGTGGAGGAGGTGGACGCGGAGGCGGAGCTCCCAATGCTAGGCCTCCGACTCAGGGAAAGGTTAATAGCAATACAGCAAAGTTGTGGATCATCGTGTGGTCTGTGCTTGGGGGACTAGCAATCTTCACATTGTTAGGATTGCTCATGATTTGGGCCTGCAAATTCAAGCAGAGGAAGAAGATGCAGCAGATGGAAAGGGCAGCGGAGGTGGGAGAAGTCCTACACATGACCTCTGTTGGCCCTACAAAGGCACCCGCAGCTATGGTCACTCGCACACCGCCAGTCCTCGAGACCGAATATGTCCCATGAGCCCAGGAACTTCTTCCTTGAAGTACTTTGATTTCTTGACACATCGGTTTTTGGTGGTGGTCTCACCTTTTCTGTTTTCTTCAATTTTTTGATATGCATGCTTTCTGATCTCTTGGTTCTTAGTGACTAGTATAGGGGATTTCATGTAAATCCACTCTTCCACATGCTGAAGGACATCCGCATACTTTCCTCGATTCATTCCTTATGATTTCTGCATTCGAGATTGTTATTGAATTTAGTTGTCTGACTGACCATGAATAAACACACGCATTATTTTCTGGGTGTCATCTAATCTCTTTTCTTGCTGTTGCACTTGAATGCTTCTGCCTGTACAATATTCCTCTTGCCATTTTTAGTCTTCATGGAGCAGGAGCAAGTCCCTGTGTCTTAATCAAAGAAGATGAAATCTGTAGTGCAAACCAGCCCCTTTTTTCTTTTCGGTTTGTGGTTTCTAGTAATGAAACCTAAAAGCCTAAACACCTTTTGACCCCAGCCAGAACCATTAGCCCCAGTTGTCTTCTTTTGATGGACCCCCCGGCACGAAAGTGACTGAAGCACAAGTCTGCAACCAAGTAGTGCTGCATTTTCATTCAATATACTGATATCTGATCATACCATGTGTGTATTTTCCGGTGCAAACCGATCAGTCCTCCAATTATCCTAAACACCACTGTGGAATCCGATAAATCGTGCAAGGGTGGTTCCATTATGCTTACCAGGGCCTCTGAGATCCGGTTGAAATTCTCAATCAATGCCACATTCACTACACTGCAGATGGGCAGAAAGGGAACCGTTTTATACCATTAACATCAAAAGTATCTCTCTCTCTCTCTCTCTCTCTCTCTCTGCTTTCAGTTGGATTGCCTGCCTGTCTACATGCCTTCCACCTAACCCCAATGAGCACTCAATCAAAAAGTGTAGAAAAAGCCTAAAAGCGTGGTGATTGTGACCTAAGAATCATTAATATCACTTTTCTATTACAGGTGGGGTAAGGATGAAAGAGAGATGGGCATTAAGAGATCATTCTTATCTAATCAATTTCATTTTTTGGTTAAGTTAACACCTGTAGGCCTGGACATCCAAGCACGGTGCAGGGTCTTGTCATCGGATGGGTGACATTCATGCTAATTCTTATGGGTGGTCGGCCAACACACCTATGCTCGAACACGTATTAACTATTTCATGCTGGTCGATACGGTAAAAGGAATTAAACTAATGCAAACTTATGATTAGATTACTTCACACGAATTCGGTCATTATATGTGTATTACGTACTTCTACTGGATACGTTTTATGCAATGTGGTTGAAGTCTTCTGCAAAGACAGCACACATTAGCTTCTCATCCCAGCCAATTCTAGAACTGAATCAGTTTGACAGATTTCTTTACTGAAACTCTCAAGTAGAATGATGTGAAAGATGGAACAGTAAATGGAGTATCCTATCTTAGAACATATCATCCGACTCATTCCCAGTGAGCAGATTCTTAAGACTATCCTAATTCAGGTGGTGGGTCAGTATGAATCACGTCTCATTTTGCTCTTCATTTTGCCTACCCGCTTTTCCTTTTCTTTCTTCTTTGTCTGCCCTTCATTTAAATTTAGCAGTTGTTGTTTTACTTAAAGTGCAGTGACTTTCACATTGATTAGATCATGTGGCACGAGGAAGAAAATGGCAGGCAGTAGTAGGTGGCAACCTTCAGGTGCATTCTATTGAGCCTCTGTTCATGCATTTAGTCAATGAACAAATGCAGTTGCCTTCATCTAACACTGACAGCTTACAGATATCAGGCAAACTCACGGGCCAAGGAGAATGCGTAAGAGCTGACATGAATGGAGCTGGTACAGTCACATTTCCTGGCCTCTGGGTTACGTTTAGCTTCCTGCACACTGTCTCCTTCGGCTGAATTGATCATGCCGAGCTCCAACATTGTTTTGCCTGAACAGCAAGGGAAAGGCAAGTGATTTACCGCACACATCATGAATGGTAAGATCGACGGTTGTCGTGGGCAGCAGTATAGGTCTGGAGAGATGCCCATATCCCCAGAAGACAAAAACACACTGGCTACAAGAGAAAACGCCAAAGTGGAAACCCAACAATAAGTACGTAGCCTCTATCTTAATTTGACAAGCAGTTGCACTGATTCTCTACACACCCATATTGCAACTAACCAGCGTCCAAGTTCCAACGTTGTGGGCGAACAGGTTGGGTTCTAAGTCAACAACGGAAACCTGTGTTCTATCCGAGGAGTGTTCAACAAGTTGAATTACTATAAGTTTCTTGCTTGAGCAGAATGCTGTGTTTATTATCTTTTTCAAGTTATAAAGATGTCAGTGGAAACCCCTAACGGTAGTTCAAGCAGATAAAATATGTGTATGACTCATGTAAAAATTTACGAGTTTAGCAGTTTGAATCCCCCTTGAGTGCGTAGCCTTTGGTAAGGTAACTCATACATGTGCTTTACACATGAATTGACCTGGATTTATGTGCTTTTTGGATGTTCATGGGTCCAAAGAAAATAAGCTTCTCATTGTCAAAAGGAAAAAAAAAAGAAAAAGAAAAAATCCAGTGGGGGAAGAGATAACAGTAAAGGTATACGGGGCTTGTTTTACTTGATTGTGCAAATTAGGCTGGAGGCCCAGCCCAGTCAGCCCATGACAAGTATATACACTGGACATAAATGGGTAAAATTGCACAATAAAGTACAAAACTTTTTACAAATTTTTCACTTTGATCCAAAAAAAGCTCTTTTTTTTTGTTGCTCTTTAGTCCAAGCTACAAAGTTTAGGCTAATATTGTTAGTTTTTACTGACGTGACATTTAACATGAACGTCGAGTGTGCTGGTACTGTTACTTTTTACTGATGTGACATCTAACATGGATGTTGAGCGTTAGAATTGTTGATGTAATGTATTTATATAATATTTTTATATGACTAAAATATTTTAACAGTTTCTTAATTTTCATTATTTTTATTTTTTGTTTCATAATAATTTAAATATTTTTATACTTAATATTTATTTTTAAACACCACGTCAACAATTCTAATACGTGTTGTCTATTTTAGATGTCGCGTCAGTAAGATCTAATGATATCAGTAGACAAATGGAGAAATAAAGGAGTATGAATTATGAAATAAAGGAATCTAAGATCTTGCAATTTAAAATTGAGACCGAACTACAACTACTTTATCAGTTCATCAAACCCATTTTCTCTGTATCCCTATCCATTTCACAAGCTTGTATGATTGCATTTAGGAAAAACAAAAGCACGTAATCGATTCTTGGTAAGGCCATCGTCCCCGTGAAATCGAAAAGTAAACACGAGAATCTACATTTGACATGATAGGATCGTTAAAAAATTTCCTCCTTCCACACGGTTGGTTGCCCAAACGGCAACATGGTGTCATGCCAGCCAAACCCTAGAATCGATTCTCATTCCCGGTGAGCCTTCTCGATTCGAATCAGATCGGTCGAGGCCTACTGAATTTCTGGATACCGACGATTTAGGTCGACAAAGAAAGATTCTCGTTAAGTAAGGTAAGTTTCCGTTAAATTATTAGTGCCCGGTGGAATTTGGGTGGCAATTTCTAGATGACCCAGCGAGACCGTAACTTCGGGGAGGTCCAAGTTTTCCTCCACGAAAGACAAATAATGTTCTTTGGTCAAAAAACGTGTCCTCCAATTTTTATTAATTATAATTTGATTTCCGCTCGTCAATGGAACCGCGATGACATCCAGTCCAAGTAGAGGAATCTGTCCATTCCTAATGTAAAACAACGAATATGACCTTACGTTGGTTCGTTAAAATAATTCGACATCTTCTCCTTAAATAAAGTTTCGAGTTTCGATCTTGTAAATGAAGAAAATTTATTCTGAGAGAGTTTTACCTATTTAGTTGGCCGAGTTGGCTTGAGCGTGGAATAATTATGACACGTCGGACTTCTGGATATCAAATATTGTATATCGAGCCAAAAAAAAAACATTATACCAAATATTACGTTGTCAAACCTTCAAGGTGGACGGAAAATGTCCGCCGTAAAACAGGAGAAAGTATTTTATACGATATTGTCACATGACAGTACTTACATAGTTAAACTAATTAATAAAAATCAAATATTCTCAAGGTTATTTTTTTCCTTTTAAATTTTATAAAAAAATTACAGAATTAGCTGATTCGAATTGATCGGTGTCACTATATAAGTACTCTTACATAGTCACATCGTGCCAGAAGAGACTTTCTTGTAAAACAGGGAGATCCCCATCACTAGAAATTGGAGGTCACAATGCAGAGATCTTTCATCTCGACTCGATCGGGAGGAACCTCACAATCCTCTCGAATTCTCATAGATCTTCGCCCTCGAAATTCTAGAGTTACAGATAAGTGTAACGAGAGTTTTACCAGAAAAAAGTACCTGTAATCCCGATCTCGAACTCGTGTCGAACGTCAATTCAAGATTCCTGCATCTCCTTGTACCTTTTTTAAAGCGTCCCTTCGATACGTACTCACCCATGAGCAATAATTAATCTCCGATTATCAAAAAAGAAAATTATATATATATATATATTTTTTTTCCGAATATTGATGCTTTTATTTTAAATAATATTCCAATAATTAAAGGCACGGTGATGATTCATCCTTGCCTTCTTTTGACTTGGAAAGTAAAACATGTCGCCCTAATTACTTTCTAACATGAATTACAACCATGCTGTCGTCATAATGTATGTGGTCCAAGTTTTTGGCTTAGGTCGAGTTGCGATGTCATGACAATGATTTTACAATTTCAAAGAAACGTGTTATGAATGTAAACGTTGCGTCGCATTCAGATACCGAACGGGTTAGGGATGAAGATTGAGGTTGTAATTCGTGTTAACGGGTTCAATCGTTCTTTTTCAATTATAAAATAGACATGTGAATCTAAAGAGACATATGAGAAAGAGGGAAGTACCGGGGTCAGAATTAAACCGAGAATTTATTAATCCTAAATTAAAAATGACACATTTGTATCGAACTTCCTCTCTGAATTGACTGCGCTAGTTAATTGTTCATCGTAAAATGGCAATTTGAATGCAGCAAATGCTCCTTTCCTTTAATTGTCGGTTCGAGTTTTGCACATGGAGAAAATTCACTTCACTAGAATTTTACCCTCTAGTGGACTTACCAAACTCGAACTAAATTAATTAAGATCTGCTAAATTTTAGATATCAGTGGTACATTTAAAAAAAAACATTAAGATCAGTAAGAGGAAGTTGTGTTCTCACTGCGCTTTGATGAAATATTTGATGCTGAGCCCAACGAAAGGGAAAAAAAAAGTGCCACATTTAGGGGAGGGTCGTCTATATAACGGTGTATTACGTGATAGTATTTATGTGATATTAAAAAATAATTTAGAGGCAGGATATTAGCCTCGATCAAGTCAATTGGTAAAAAGGCGAAAGAATAGTTCGTTTTGTGCTCACAGCCCCGTGGCTAGACGGGGTCGGGACGCACTGTTAAGGTGTGAAACATGGTCGTGGTCAGCGGATTACTTTCCACTTGGAAAAAATCGATTATTGTGTGGCTTTAGTTGTGTATTCATTGCCCAGGAAGTAAACAATATTTCCTTTCATTGTTTTGCTGAAATCGGATAAATAAAAGTATTTTTCCAGTAATAAGGGAGGCTTGTGAGCTTAACACAAAGATAGTAAATAAGGAAAAATAAAGGGGTACATATTTCTGGCGGTAAAGATCAAATTCGAAACTTCTAAATTATGAGTCTGGAGGAAAAATAGTACCACCGTAAAAAAAAAACCACTTTCTCGAATAAAAGTGTCTTTTTTTTTAATAATTCGGATAAATAAAAGTATAAATAAAATATTTTGCATACACTTTCACGAGTTTCATACTTTAATAAAACCTCCAAACTAATGCACTTTAGTTAATAATAAAAGCTAAACCCTAAATTATTAGGTCACGTAGATATCCACGAACCTATAAGAGGTTGAGTCATATATCCATCTAAAAGTCTAAATCTGTAGATAGTGGTATCTCAATATTTTTTACGTTTCAGATTTCAATTTATTAAATATTCGCCTTATTCCACAGCACTCACACACTTCTTGAAGACTCGCCCTCAACAACTGATTTCGAGTTGGATATTTTCCTTCCATGCTCGAGCGAGGGGGACACATGACAATGGGGGCAAAAAAGAGTCTTCGGACCATGTAAGTGGCCACGGTGTTTATTTTTTGGCCTCATACTGGCATGGTACGGGTTCACATGATAATTGACTCTGATATTATGTAAAATATCCATCGAGTCTACAAGAGATCGGGACTCAGATTCACCTAGAAGTCTAAGTTTATAGATAGTGATACCTCAATTCTTTTTATACATCAGGATATTTTTTTTATAACTTATTCGACGTGAATTTATCCCCTTCGTCCGTGATTTTGTGGCGTGTTCATGGCGTGGAGAAATAAATATTTTTTAGCTGTAAAGGAGACCCATCAACTTAGAAGGGGTACGAGCAAGAGAGAAGAAGAAAAAAGCATATAAAGTTTCACTGGTTAGGATCGAATTTAGGACCTTTGACTGAGACAAACCAATCTAATCAGAAAACCGGTTCCATAGTAACTCATACATCCAACTTGAAATAAAGCTGTGACTAGTTCTTATACATTTACAATGTATTAGCGATACACATTGGACAGGATGTCGCGACTTTTTGGCCCCATTGAGGACTTTGTCTACACCTGACCCATTCTTAAGAGAATGAATGCCTTCCTATAGAAAAGTAAACACACTCTAAGCACATGCCAATGTTATACAAATGATCTCTATGGATTAGATTATCTGTGCCCGCCAACGTACAAATATCTGTTGTAAAACCCGAAACCCTAACGCGTTGCAATTTAATAAAAACATGTTTTATTTCTCGACTTGGTCGTGCTTGCATCAAAGAGATCTTGCGAGCAGATCTCATGTTCCAATTTACAATAGCTTACTCTATTATGAGTCGATTAAGGTATGCTGCAGGCTGTCCATGCCAGATTTTTGCAATAGGTCACGTGCTTTATCTCCCTACAGTACATTAAGCCGCACGTGTTGATTAAGCAGCTAGTAATTGAAGTGAAAGGTAGTAGGTAATATGCTTCTTTTTTATGTGAGTCACAGGCATAAATAAATCCGTAATTCAGAAATAATAATCATATGATAAAAAGGTTTTAATGAAATTATTTCAATTAATATTAGTAATAGAAATTAGTAAAATCCCGAGATTGATTTGAGTTGATGGGACGCGGAAAGATAGATTATCTCTATGAAGTATCTTATTTCAGCGAGAAAGAAAAAAATTCTAATGCCACTCTCCCTCTTGTCAATCCCTATCCTACCTTTGCTAAACCATCCTCATTTTCTCCCATTCGGAGTATTCATTCCCTCATTAGCCATGCTCCTAGAGCCGTAAAGGAGTATGTCCAGTCAACGAGATTTAACGAACATCCCATCTGTACGTCGTAGGCTGAGCAATTCATCGCCTTACAAATCCCTCTGGAGGTCCCCTGTCGATGGACCTCTCAAGGTTGTACTAATCCTACCTCATATTCGTGCATTGACCAGTCACCACAAACTTTAGCAGTCTTCCCACAATATATATTCCTCCTCCGATGACTCCGACTATATCTCCTACCGTGAGCAACTACAGGTTTATGGTGAGTCACTATGACCTCTACGATACTTTTCTTCTTCCTTTTGGGGAGTACTTATCCATTAAGTAATATGTGTCAGCATGTAAGAGGTCCCAGCATATGGTAGATTCCTTCAGTTTGTATTATTGTCATATGGTTTGTAAATTGTAAAGAAATCCACGAGGTTGGAGGTTTGATTTTTTCCTTAAATGTGTAAAACAATTCAAAGCGAACCGTTTTTTATATGTTAGATTCTTTGAAAATAAATCATTTCTTAATTACCGAAAATGAGAGATAAATGATTTGGCTCTTTTTGAACTAAAATGAATCGAAGATTCTATTTTAAGAAAAAATAAAAATGGTTCGATTCAGTTTCAGCAAGTTTAATCCAATTTTATCCTTAAACCACGTCCCGTTCGAGCTGACTATTTCAAACGGAACTGGGTTGGTCTCCAAAACGGTTTACACAATCCGAAGAGAATGAATTTCTCATTAAAAAAAATCTACATTTTGTCGTTTTATGTATCCCACTAATTAATCTAGCAGCCCGACCACGCCGAAGGTCCTTTTAAGGCAACTCCTTAACTAGCTGTCCAATCCTGACCAAATCCACCCAAAATTTTATCTAATTAATAATTAATATTTATTACTCTTCACATGCTTTCTCAATTCCCATCTTTGTTCATCGGCCGCAACAACTTGGTCGGAAAAGTATTCAATGAGCAATAAAATAACGGTTTCATTCTGTAAAATCCAATCGCATCATGACACGTGGAACGTTGAACGGAAAACTTAAAATTTTAAAATCTCAATGCAGTATACGCAATGAAGTCATTAAGTATTACTCGTTGAATATCTTACGATCTTGCCCTGTATTCGACGTTCAATCGGTCAACACGAGCACAGGTCTATAAACCTAATAAGAAGTGGAATTTTTCTGATTATATATTTTATTTTTAGTGTTATTATAAAATTCGAAACTGAAATTTTTTTTTCCTTGGACAAAGTATACCCGGCCACTTACGCATACACAATTTGTTTTTGGCTATTGACTTAAAATGGTGCCGTTCAGTTTGCTTCACCACTGACAGTTCCCTTGAAAAATTGCAATTCTGGGGGCACGACTGAACGTAAAATTCCACGTAAGTGATAAGGGCAAGGTGAGAAAGAGCAGAAAGTCTTCGTATGTAATGAGTACAACACGTAGCTATGTTGACGTAGTGTCACGAGCCAATCAAAATCAAGTCATGTTTAGCGTTGTGTTTTTTTCCTTTTAAGGTTTATGTTTTCTTTCAGGTTTTATTAAAAATATTCTAAAAATAATTGAATCATATTATCTCAGCACACCACATCAACACTTTCACGTGGTGTATCAGTTACATACAAGACTCTCTCAGAGAAAGAGGCTTTTCACAGTAGCAATGTCCTCAACCTGAGACCGAGAGGTCCTATATTCGATTTTCATAAGTAAGAATCACGTACCTCTTTATTTTCTCTTTCATTTATCATTTTTTGGGTCTATATATTTTATTTCTACACCCATAAAAAGGGGGAAAGTGAAAAGGAAAAGACTTTTGGGCCCCCGATCGTCCTTGAACGGAACAGAATCTGGCTCACTCGGTTCGGTCAAATTATGGCTGCTATCCAATTAACAAATATTAAATTGCAAAATTTTTGCGGTCAGATATTAAATTGTTAAACAATTTAATTAAAGTTCAATACGAAATCTTCAAACTAAAGAAAAAAATTTCGCAAGTCACAATCATTTGCTCGACCTGCTTAATTATTCGGTAAGTAGACTATAAAATTTCCTTTAAAACAAGCGCTCATTTAAAAGCTCAATTTTTTTTAAAAATTTTTCGAATAGTGGAAGCGAGTGAGAAATAAAGGGAGACAAAAAATTCTACCGGTAAATGTTCAACACAGAAATTCTTGATTTCAAATTGAAAGTTATATATCACTATATCAAATTCATTTTTCCTTTAGCTAAAGTTGTACCATTACGCACTAGAAAATAAAAGTTCTTTCGCTTGCGTGCATACATAAGAACAGCCCATCTCATCGAGCATGAGCTGTCGGACAATCAATTTCGAAATTCTTTGTCACATGTTTCTGGGGCTGCACGTATAATGCTTATTATGGGAAAAAGATGCATAATTCATGCTATACGCGACTAATTCTCGAGACAATAACTGGGAAGGTTGTTACGTTGAAAATTAAACCTCCTCTCACAAGACTGGCGTCGTAATCAACTCAAGATCAAGAGATTCAAGATTAGTTCTTGCCGTTGGATTTTGAGTGTCACTTTCTTCGCTTTTTTCCTTAATCCCTTCCACATTCGCAGGCCTTTTCTGTAACCAGGAAAAAGAAAAACACGACTTGCCTTAAGTATGAACTTGCTATGAGTCAAGGTGGGTAACCAACATCGACCGGCTTGTGTTGAGCAAGATAGTACGATTCATGAACAAATTAAATGAGATGGAGAGATCACATCGTCACGTTCACATTGCAATAATTCACGTATCGGGCGTGAGAAATGTGTAGCGGCTAATAGTTTCAGGATCTGCATTTTGAGAATATGAATTGTGAATAATTCACGATTGAACCGCCAATATGTCGTTAGCAGAGACAGGACGAGATTGTCGGGTTTGTTGGGCTTATGTCGAAGATGACCGTGGTTTAGACACTTGAATGTTGTACTATCATCTTCTTCTATAAAAAAAAAAACTCCCCCTCTTTGGTGCCTTTTCACTTTCTCACATTACCCATTAACATATTAAATTAAAATTTTAATAATCATTATATTAAGAAAAACTAGGGACGTGATCATAAATTTACTAATACGTAACTACCTAATTTTTATTTAATTTCACTTTTGCTCTCATCAGTTCTTTTACATTTATTTTTCTCATACTTTCTTTCTACCATTTTCATTATCACTTAATTTTCATAAATTTATTACTTATTATTCATTTTTTATTTGTCGAGAAATTACGTATTCCAAAATTAACTACAACTAGATTTTATTAATCACTTATTGCATATTCATTTCTTTCACCAGTTTTATTAAATAATAAAATTCGTGCATAACAAGAATCAAACTCTAGTTATTATTACTAGTGGATCTTACTAGACGTTATTTCCGTTTCCCAAAAAAAATATCCTATACTATCGGGTGGTGATTGTACCAAGTTCTATTATAAATCCATGATGGTTCTTTATCCCAGTCGATGTGATATTTAACACATTGTATTAAGTGACTTAACCATAAGCTTTGATGTCACATGAAATTAAAAATTTTGAGAATACTTTTAAGATTTTTTTATGGTTCTTCAAGGTTTTTTAGGGTTTAATAGAATTTTTCAGATGTTGTTACTTTGTGACCCTTTAAAATGACAGTGACCTGATATACTGGTGACTTAGAAGACTCTTTCTCGTCCCAGAGAACCCTCTTTTGGACCAGTGTGATTGAACTCTCTCCTCAGCTTACCGGACAAACAATTACGTTGTCAAAAAAACAAAGAGAGAACAAATTTCAACACTTTTCCTCACACCTAAATTGAACGACTATTATCATCTTCAGGGTAGCCGGTGGTTCCCTCACTTGATCCTAAACGGGTGATTTTACGATCGAATTTTAGGTCGGAAAAGATTTTCAGGGATCACAGTTTGACCGCAGATTAGTATTGAGATACGCTTCGACTGGTTCAGGGATGCTGCGTGACGTAAAAAAGAAATATATCGAACGAATATTACAATCTCAGCATGTCCGTTCAATTATTTCCTCTGTTCCGTCTCCCACCCTCTCACTCTTGACTTCCATGCGTAAACCTCGGCCGCCTCTCCTTACTCTCATTTATTACTCTGCCCCAAAGAAAAAAGTAAAAAAAACCCTAATTTATTACGATCTTATATAACAATATCGTTTTTCGGACATACGGAAAAGATCTCGGATTCGATTTTTACGTGTAGAATTTTCTCGGATTCTTTATTTTTTTCATGCTTTATATCTTGTTCTGAACCATCGATTTCCTTTATAATTAAAAACAGTTCTCTTTTATTTAATTTTTCGCTTGCGCCCAATTGATTTTTCGCGAATTTTTCACATTTATAATGCTGTATACGAATCTTTACTTAAAAAAACAAATATCGAATTCTGTTCATATTCATTGGCCAGCCATCCGGTCAAACTGACCAACAGAATTTCTCTCTCCGGTGACAAAACTGCCCTCACATTCTCGAAAAAGACTTTTAACATATATTAAGGTAAGTGAATATTGTACGTATGAATAAAAATAATTATAAAAATCTGTCAAATTATTAAAATTATATTAGTATGTTAAATATTTATTGACTTATGATATATTGTACGCACTATATCCGTTAAGTGAAAGATTCTCCCATCTTTCTCGAGAGTGTTGTGTGTAACGTGATACACTGCATGACAATGCTGATAAGATGGTATAAATTAATAAGAATCACCCATTTCAAAATTTTTAATAAAATTTTAAAAATAAAAAACCTTAAAAATTAATTCAATCTTTTCGGTTTATAAAATTACCTAAGTACCCTCAAATGTTACACAGTATGAGACTATCTCCTCACCCTCCGCTTTATATAAGTGGAAGTGATCTACGAGGTCTGAACCAAATAAGCCCATACTCCATCAAAGTTCAGCATCTCCTCCAAAACTCCTCCAGAAAACATCACTTCAGATCAAAGCGATCTCGTTAGCTCTCAACGGATGATGGAGATTGCCCTAGCACTCCTCGATCGCAAGGTTCTCACGGCGCTCGCCGTCGTGGTGTTCCTGAGGCTGGTGCTCCGGCTGCACCGTGCCCTCGTCGTGAAGCCGAGGAAGCTCCGGCAGATGCTGAAAGAGCAAGGGATCGATGGGCCGTACCAGACTCCGCTGCTGGGGAACATAAGGGAGATCAGGAAGGCCCGTACCGCTGGAGGCATGAAGGCGGCGCCGGGGGTCAAGCCCACCCACCACGACTGCGCCGGCACCCTCTTCCCGTTCTTCGAACAATGGAGGAAGCAATACGGTAATTAGGCTCACCCTGATCTCCCCATGAACACACACACACACGCAGTGCAATACGGCTGAGCTGTTCGTATGGAAATTGAAATGCGATCGTCTTCCAAACTTCTCTGATGAAATTGTGGTCGATCATGATCTCGTTGATTGAGGGTGTTGATGGCGCGACCCGTTTCCTTTGCCTTTCAAATAGATGCTTGCTCGGAAATTCTTTCCTTTTTTGGGCACATGAAGACTTTGTTTCACTTGACGTCAAATCCTATACAAATTTAGGGTAATCCGCCGGGTAATCCGCCATCATGCTCGGGTCATTAGTACGAAACAGTCCTGAACTTGAAAAAACCTATAAAATGCTATATGTTTTCTCTTAATTTTCTCGTGTTTCTTTCAATTATCTTATTATTTTCTCTTCATTCATCTTACTCTTCTTCTATTGAGTTTCACTATTTAAAACAAATTCTCCAGGTCTCCCTGAGAGTGACCAAGAGAAAGGGTAGGTATGGATGTAGGAAGTGCAACTGACCAATTAAACTCAAGAAAATTCTTGAATTGTTATACATATCGAACGATTTCGAATGTCCTTTGGTCAAATCATATCTTATTAGGTCCTATCTGATTCACCCTTTTACTTTTTCTATAATTTTTCTGGAGTTTCATCCAAAACAATCTTTCTGGATCCACCTAAGGAAAAGGAGATTTAGCACAATAAACTACTTTAGTAGCTATTTTGGGTGCGATTTTTATTAGTGGAATTTATTACCTCTACCGTTAAATCAGTAGACATCCATTGCAAGGAAAAGAGGGCAGTGTCAAGTAGAAACCTTATGGGCCCAAAACTCAGTACCTAAGTTCAATTTTTATTAATGAAACTTTTTTTATTCATTATTCTCTTTTTATTTGATCATATTATAAATTATGTGCATCTTATGTAAAAAAATATTATCAAATTAATCGGAAAATATTATTTTTTAACGGACATGTCACTTATCAAATTAATTTAATTAAGAACTCGTTATATTTTTCAATGTCAAAAAGGGCAGGACTGAGATCGAGTCAATTACCAGGAATCGGGGAGTAAACCTCGGCAGCTGCCGTGCCGGTCAACCTCGGCAGCTGCGTTTACTTTCCACTTCTCATTTGCCCAAATTTCCTTTCAGCAGTCGTTACATCCTCCCTTTCGACATAACCATGTTGACTGCCTTCGTGCCTTTCTGAAATGACCTAAAACCCCCCAAATATCAGCACCTTATACTGAGAAAATTACCCAAAACTATGTAACTTCACTCGGTTTTTCTTTCCACATTTTTATAATATGTTCTCTGACGCGCGATATCTAAAAATTAAATGACCCGTACTAATCTAGTACAGATTCGAGATGAGCCAGTCCTCTAGAAAAAGAAGAGCAGACGTTAATTCATAATGGAGAGATTTATTTGCTCACACATCTATTCACTTCCATCATCCTATAGCATGAGTCAAGTTTGTCACACTATCTATGAATTCTATCAATAAGATTATTTCACATATGTTAAGAAAAAGATCACATCTTCTTTCCACCTCATACGGCTCCTCGTTCAATTCTTTCGAAGTCATTGGGTCCTTTTCCTCTTTCTCTATCCCTATCCCATAGCATAGGTACAGCCCTTGAATCAATAGAGAGCCCTTTCTTCTCTATCTGTATGAATCGATATTATTCCATTCCAACTAATTCCCGATACCTCCCAAGGTACATCCCGAACAGGCTCCGTAAGATCCAGTAGAATAAGTGATGTGGCATACGACAGATTTTGTTTTAGCTATTTTACTTACTTAATAGTATAGAAATGCAGCCATTTCCTCTAATAATATTCACTTTCGAATATAATGATATGCTTTTACTTTTATATATATATAAAAGAAATATTTTTTCTGAAGTGTTGGACAATTATCAACCGAGTTTACCGGATCTCTCAAACATAAGAATTTCGATTGTGGCTTATTTCGATTTTTATATTTTTGATGAATTATCTTATTTCGAACTTAAAATCCATCCTTTTAACTTATTATTGATCCCTACCCATGCCTGAAATTCTTGGATCCGTCCTCGCCGTGGTTAGTATACCCATAAAAAGACTTTTACACTTAAATAAGTCCAATAAAACAAACAACTCAAACTTTACTAGAATTTTTCTAAAACCAATGAAACAGCTACTTACTAATTTATTTTTTTTTTAATTTCTGTGATTAATAATTCTTCTTTTTTTAATAAAAATATAAAAACATTTGTTCGGGGCCATGCAGGTGAGAAGTTTGTGTTTGCACTGGGGAATACGCAGATCGTGTACGTGACGCAGCCGGACGTGGTGAGGGACATCACCACCTGCACCTCCCTCGACCTCGGGAAGCCATCGTACCAGCACAAGGAGCGCGGCCCCCTCCTCGGCCAGGGCATCCTCACCTCCAACGGCACCGTCTGGGCTCACCAGAGGAAGATCATTGCCCCCGAGCTCTACATGGAGAAGGTTAAGGGAATGTTGGGATTGGTCAACGAGTCGACGTCGACGCTGGTGAAGTCATGGAACGGCCTGGTGGAGGCCGCCGGAGGAGAAGCGGAGATCAACATCGACGAGCACATGAGGAGCTTCTCTGGGGACGTGATCTCGAGGGCCTGTTTCGGGAGCAACTATGCCAAGGGCGAGGAGATCTTCGTGAAGCTCAGGGCCCTCCAGGAGGCCATGTCCAAGAAGGTCCTCTCCACCGGCATCCCCGGGATGAGGCACCTCCCGACAAGGAGCAACCGGGAGGCCTGGGCCCTGGAGAAGGAGGTGAGGAATCTGATCCTGCAGGTGGTGAACGAGAGGAAGGACGCTGCGTTGGAGAAGGACCTCCTCCAGAGGGTGCTGGAGGGAGCCAAAAATAGCGACCTGAGCCAGGAGGAGACCGATCGCTTCATCGTCGACAACTGCAAGAACATATACCTCGCTGGGTTTGAGACCACCGCCGTGTCTGCCACCTGGTGCCTCATGCTCCTAGCCGCCAACCCCGACTGGCAGGACAGGGTCCGCGCCGAGGCAGTAGAGGTCTGTGGCGGCCACCTCCCCGACAATGACATGTTGCGCAAGATGAAGCAGGTCAGTAGAGCCAATGAATATTTAATGCATCAGCATGATGTCTATGATCGGAGACCTAAACTTTCCCTTCGCGTGCTTGCAGATGAACATGGTGATACTCGAGTCGCTCCGGCTGTACTCCCCGGTGTCGGTCATCTCAAGGGAGGCACTGAAGGACATGAAGTTCGGGGACCTTAAGGTGCCTGAAGGCGTGAACGTGTGGAGCCTGGTGCTGGCGCTGCACACTGATCCGGAAATATGGGGCCCAGACTCGTACGAGTTCAACCCCGAGAGGTTCACCAACGGGATCACCGGGGCCTGCAAGCTCCCCCACCTGTACATGCCCTTCGGGGTCGGGCCTCGGGTGTGCCTCGGCCAAAACCTCGCCATGGTGGAGCTCAAGATCCTCCTGTCTCAGATAGTGTGCAACTTCTCCTTCACCCTCTCCCCGAAATATGTCCACTCCCCGGCTATCCGGCTGGTCATCGAGCCCGAGTTCGGCGTAGATCTCCTGGTGAAGAAGATGTGAGTCGTCGTCTAGTATCAAGTTACAGCAACCCAAAAACTTATCATAACGATCTTACGTTCTTTTTCCCCTTGTTTCTTTGCTATTTTAATGATTGAGCATGAATTTCTGATATGGACATTGCGGTACTGTATATGTCAAAATCTATTAAACTTCTGAATAGATAGTGATGCATGCCTACATTTTGACTTCATTTTATCTAAACACCACACATGATTTTCCTAACCTAAAGAGGGTTTCCAAACTACTACTTGCTCGATAAGGATCAAGTTGTTCATCTCTAACCAGAGACATGGTAGACAAAACAAGTCAGCCCTAGTTCTGAGAGGTTGACATATCTTATCTCTTAACTTTCAAAGACAAGATCGGTTCCGCTTCTGTAGTCAGTTTCTTCACGCGTCAATCGGCTCATATTCTGCTCAATTTGCTCTGCTAGACACTCGTAGTGATGGGTTAAGAGAAGAAAATATGATCTCTTGTTCCAAGTTCAAAACTTGCGTTCAACTGAATCCGATGATGGACATATCCCGTCGAGTAGCCTACCTTTGACAGTCTGCTTATGATGTAGACAAGCCAGCCAAATACCTGGAGAGATTTTTGGGCAACATAATGCAGGCAAGCCTGCCTCGATCGCGTCGCATGCGTGGTTTTTTCGGGCTTTTACCAATCGGACAGTAAGGCCCGCATGTGTAGTGGGCCGAATCATGCCCATTGCTGGATGAAGTGGTTTCCACTGTTATACATCAGGGATACGACAAGATACTGCGTACGTTAGTTCTCTGATTGTTGACTGTCTTTTCAGTTGGAAAATAATGCTCATTCTACCTTTGTTTACACATCTTGAAATCGAGACAGGACACGGGAGTAAACGGATTTGTAACCGAGCACTCGATCAGATTGGAAGACCACGTTGAGGCTTTTATGAAGTTGCTGGATGTCGAATCCCGTGTCGTGAGGTCTGTGGCGATCCAGGCCCGGGGTGGCATTGGTAAGACAACTCTTTTAATGGTTAACTTCAACCAACTCATTATTAACAACCTCCAGCCTAAGCAAAGGGACATCCTGGACCAGGATGAAGGGATCAAGTCAAGGTAATTAGAGACATGTAGTGCGCAGTAGAGAGATTCTCATAGTTCTCGATGGCATGATCACAGTGAGCAAGTTGAGAAGCTTCTCATAGTCCAATACAGAAACCGCTGAATTGCCCGTTTCGATCAGGAAACTAGTGAATCACAAAGTTGTCTGATTCTATCAGAAATCTGAAAGAGCTGAGAGTGATGAAGATGGCAGGGAGCTGCATAAAGAAGCTGCCTAAGGCTATTAGACAGGTCTGAGAATCTCGAAGAATTTCATGCCAAAGGGTGTAACTTGAGAGGCAAAATCCCAGGTGAGGTCGAGGAGGTGTCTCATCTAAGAATCTTGGACTTGTCGTGTACAGCAGTTTCCGCTTTGCCCTCCTTGGAGAAGCTCTCCGTCCTCCACACGAATGGCACGATCATCTTCTAGAAATACCAGAGCTTCCACCGAGTTTGATCAGTCTTCATGTGACATCACTCTCGCTGCAAAATCTTCCAGATACCATCCAATGCCACCTGCAACAGCCCATCAAGCACAGTGCAGCCTCGTGCCTTCGATTGGATTGGTAAGCTTTTGAGCTTGGTGACTTTGGAGTTGTGCCTTTACAGCGTCGTCACCAGCCTGCCCGCGGGCTTCAGTTCCTCTTATCAGCTCAAAAGGCCTGAACTGTCTTGTGGGAGTGTGCTTCACGTGCTATAAGCATGGATCCGAGTTGACAATGGCAATGATTTGAGGATTGTGATGTGCTTCGGTCAGATGATCGAGTTGTTAGTAGTCTGAGGTGAGAGTGCTGACTCGACCGTGACAAGTCGTGTTGATGTGCATCGAGTTAGGAGGACTGGACACTATCTACATCGGTTGCCCTCCAAAAATTGTTCTTACATGGCCAAACCACATTCATTTGAGGAATATGAGGAAAAATCAAATGAAAAAGTTTTGAGTCAATCCGTACTACTCCATCGGAGCAGAATTTACGAAAATGATAAGTTTCAGACCGAAGAATTGCTCGATGATTCAAGCTCGTAATTAATTGAGGAAGTAGCTGACAACTTGTACACAATCTCTTAATCAGATTGCCCAGCAAGTTGAAATTGCCATTGGACTGAGCCACTTGCATTGTCTTGGCCCGTAGCCACGACGTACATGTCAGTCTCGTTGGATAAGTATTCCATGGCAGGAGAGACAAATGTAGCTTGTAAAATTAAAATTGCCCACTGTACCTCTCCCAAGAAATTCTTAAATAAGTTGAGAACATAATGACGTGGTAAATTTAAATAATAAATAATTAATATGTATGTAAATATTTTAAATTATATTTTAAAAATAAATATTATTAATAAATAAAAAATAATATAATATATAATTATTATTATATACTTATTAATAAAATTTACAGGTAAGGTCGCGACCTGAGCTTCTGGTTAAAAAAAAAACAAAAAAAGTCGCGACCTGAGCTTAACAATTTCTCACCGTCCCCGCCTTAGTTGTGGGACCGGTGCCGTTTATGTAGGGTTTAGCAGCCGGCATTGTTTGTTGCTGTCCCTCACGGTTTCACCCACTGCCTCTTCCCTTTCTTCCTTGTAAACCTGTTTCTTGATCCGCCTCCTCATACCCTTCAACTCACCACCCTTTTTTCCTTCTTATTTGTCGACAATATCGATCCCCACTTGAAAAGGGAACTCAAAGTTGGGATCTTTCGGTGGACGACCCCTTCAGGTAATCCATCCAATTTCTTGATCTATATTTATCAACCGTCTGTCTCATTAGTTGAATTTGATCTGTTTTCTGCCACCGAATCGGATCTTTACATTTTCGTTGTTGGATCTTGTCATGATCTCGATCTGTGGATGTTTCTTTTCGCTGTCTGTTGCCGTGGTTGAGTTGATCTTCTATTCTTTGTGATGAAATGTTCCAGTTTGCGGATTCTGCAGGAGCTGGGTTAGGTGAGGTTGGTGAATTGAGCGGTAACAGTGAAAAAAAAATGGCGACTTTGACACAGCTCCGTTACACCCCGCAGCCGAAGCTTTACGGTCTCCCTCAAAACCGTTCCCTCTCCGATCAAGCCATCAGTAATTCCTCTTTCCACCTTCCAAAGCAGAAGCCCGTCAACCCCAAATTGCAGGCGAAACTCCATTTGCCATGCGCTGGAGGCGGCAGTGGCGGGGCTGGGAGCCTCGGCGGCGGCGGCGGCGGAGGTGGTGGTGACGGCAGTTTCGAGGGCCCGTCATCGGATTTCGAAGGTCTTGGGATCCTAGGCCTCTTCCTGGCAGGGTGGAGGTCAAGGGTTGCTGCTGATCCGCAGTTCCCTTTCAAGGTGTTGATGGAGGAACTAGTCGGTGTAACTGCTTGTGTTCTGGGAGACATGGCCTCAAGGCCGAACTTTGGCCTCAATGAGCTCGATTTCGTCTTCTCGACCTTGGTTGTCGGATCCATACTGAACTTCACCCTCATGTACCTATTGGCACCCACCTTGAGCTCCTCAGCCGCCTCAACCCTCCCTGCAATCTTTGCAAGTTGCCCTACGAGCCACATGTTCGAGCCTGGGCCATACAGTATCCTGAACCGGTTCGGGACATTTGTTTACAAGGGCACAGTATTTGCCGCAGTCGGCTTTGCTGCCGGGCTGGTGGGCACTGCAATCTCCAATGGGCTGATCAAGATGAGGAAGAAGATGGACCCGAGCTTCGAGACTCCAAACAAGGCCCCTCCCACAATCTTGAATGCGCTCACCTGGGCGCTCCACATGGGGGTGAGCAGCAACTTCCGGTACCAGACATTGAATGGGATCGAGTTCCTTCTTGAAAAAGGGCTTCCTCCACTTGCCTTCAAGACCTCTGTGGTGGTACTGAGGTGCCTGAACAACGTCCTAGGTGGGATGTCCTTTGTCATACTTGCAAGGCTGACGGGATCACAGAGCGTTGGTGATGGAAAGCCTGAGAAAGTGATCGATGGATTGGCGGCAGAGAAGGAGAAGCTGGTCCACGGTGGGGCCGAGGACTTGCAGGGCATTGACGCGAGTTGCAAATGAAGTGATGTTATGATACGATTGTTGTTCCCTTATGAATTTTCGCTTGTCTTCCATAGCTTTGCTAGTTAGTAGCCAGAGGAGGGCATAATGTAATAAATGGTCATGAAGACACGGCATGTGTGGTCAGCAGCTCTTGTTTCATGGGATTTGCTGTTCTGAAACTGCAAACTATGTAGTGTGACAAATTCTCGAGTTTCCTATCGACTCGGTCCTGCCGACTGTTTAGGTCTCCTGGCTCTCTCTTGGATAGGAACTTGTTCAAGTGTTTGCTCTCCGGTGATTTTTACAGGCTAAGGTTCTGTGAGGAGCAGGACGACAGTTTGAGATTCTGCTTCAAGAGCAGAGCCGGCTTGGTCTTGTCTCTTCTGTAGCAGAGCTCATTTGAGATTAATCTTCATTATTTGGCAAGGGTATCTCAGCAAATCTGGAATCCTCTGATTGTTTGGTGGAGCCTACGTTTTGTGTCTGTTTGTGGAGAAAGTCCTTGGTGGAGTGGTGATATTACGTGGTAGTGCTGATATGATATTTTCATCGGACCAATATTTGACAACTTTTCTAAAAAACAATACGGGAATACCACATCTTCCAACTTTTTCTGCCCAATCTTTTTTTAAGAGGATGGTGATATGGGGTAGTTGAACAGATGTCAAACACTGGCTACGTAAGCATCACTACATGGTAAGCGTTTCTCCTTTTTTCCGTTCGGTGACAAAAACAGTCTCCTTTTTTCTTGAAGGTCTGCAGAGGACGAGACATCGAATCTAACTGCAGTTTTTGAGCAAAGTCGAGAATTATCGCCCTGGATCACAATGGTTGGAGCACATCTTCGGGGACAGAACGTTTAGGACCCAAAATTTGTGCATCATCGTCTGAATCGATGGTGAGCGAGCAATATCGTGCTCGAATCCTTGGAGGGGGTCCTGTCGCTGCTCATTTGAGATCTGCAGAGCTGCAGAACAATACCAAAGCTACCTGCATCAACGTTTACGAGTTTCCAACATGACCCTGCAGCTAAAATGGTTTTCAACTGCATCGAACAGCATCGAGACTCGAGTGTTACCGTATTTTCCGAGTTTTGTTTTTAGGGGCGGTGGTGGCGTACTTGGTAGTCTTTTCCTAGCCTGCTATGCTAAGTTAAAAGGAACAAGATCATTGATTCGGAGGAATCTTATGTCAAATGAGAAGCTGCACAAGACACGGCCAAAACATGAGACGACAATGCACAGGACACACTAACCGGAAACGTCCGAAATTGAGGTGCAACTGCAAAATGTCTACTGGTCTTAAGGTTAGAAGATAATTGATGAAGCCAGCATACAAATCGCATGGCAACTCCTTCGACCTGGTCATTGTGTGTTTGGAAGAAGAAAAATTAACATATCTCTTGGGCAGCTATTAGCATGAATTGATTGAGATAGTTCGATATTGTTTCCCCATAAATAAATTCTCGAGTTCGAATTTTACGGATCGACCCGTCATAGACACACTTTCTAACAACTGGTCAAGGCCGATGACTATAACCGGTTGTCACTCAAATATACAAATATACGCAATCAGGTGCTATAAACTCGTTTGATCATCCAACAATAATGATTTCTTTTCTTGGATGGTATCAGAATAGTTCCTCGATTATAAAAGGAGATAAAATAAAATGAGAAATTACAGCCACGAAAAATTTCACGGCTAAAAAACTCGAACAATGACCTCTTGATTTCATTTATTTTTTGATAATAAAGAATTTGTTCTCTTCGGGCATGTGAACACTGACAAACCCATGGATTCAATTAAGTCAATGTGTAAGACGCATATGTAGGTGGTCCTACCAAGGGCCGTACGTTTAAGGGAAAATCGAACCACTGACTTTGCGAATTTTGTCGCACCAGGCTATCTTTATTAACAATGATGATATTTGGTAATTTACGTGAATGAATTATTCTTAAAACCGTCGATGCCGTCCTAAGGCAAGACCGGGTAACAGGATGACACAGGGAGACCCACTCACGCTATCGCCTTACATTTGAATGTATTTGTCGGCCGGCAAAATATATGCGTAATCATTAATTGGACGAGGCAGCAGCCTGCACTCCACTTAGGCAAATTTTATCTGCAATTTAAGGGATTCAAAATTCACTTAAAACATTTCGTGGTCAGAAATAAGTCTGCATGCATATAGCCCAATAGGTGGATAAAGTCTATGTAAAATCCAATTATTTTCATAGTCTGTTTCTTATTTTTAGTAATTTATTTATAAAAATAACTAAATTTTATTATTTATAATTGTGCACGAGTACTGTTATACAGAAGACTTTCTGTCCAATAGTTGAGAACATCCTCTCATCTCGACCTTGCTTATTAATTAATGTTTATGTTACTGGTGAAGCACGTATTATATCTACATGGTCGCTCAGATTCACTGACCTCCTTTCTCTGCTATTCTCTTCTCCCTTTCACTTTCCATGCAAACTCCGACTCCTGTGGAAAACAGTGAAGAGAAGATAACTTATTGGAAGAAAAGAAGCAAACCCGATTTTACCCGAATCTCTTGTTCATACACGAAGATCGATGGCAAACACGACATACCCGGTGATGGCACCAGCGGCTTCCTGGAGTGGAAGTCTCGATCAGCACAGTCACGGTCAATACGTGTGGATCGTGCTAATAATCACAGTCTCGATACTCTTTGTGATGGCCGCGTCCATCTGTTTCTGCAGGAGGAAGGTCATCCCGGAGGTCAGAAGGCAGATCAGAATCGACAAGGTAAGTACATTTCAATAATATTTCGAGATAAATAAGCTTATAAATGAGTTGCTTGATATGAGTAAAACGATGGCAGATCCTCTGGAAGATGAGAAGTTAGTGCTGAGGAGGTTCGAGATGGAAGAGCTGGTGAAGGCGACCGAGAACTTCAGCACGGGGTGCTTGATTGGCTCTGGTGCGTTCGGGAACGTCTACAGGGGGACTTTCGATCTTGAAGGCACGCTAGCGATCAAGAAGCCTCATGCCAACTCTTACCAGAGCACTGAAGAGTTCAGGAATGGTAATGAAATGGCGGAATAATATAAACTTACGACGATTAGGCTGTGATCCAGTGGTTCAAAGCTCACTTCCGTAGAGTCTAGTCAGTCCAAGTTCCGAGTTTCGAATACCTTCTATGAATCTGTCAAAAATATTTAGCGAAGGTGTGTTCTTTGAGTTTGGGCTTGGAGGACACCAGATTCTTGAACTGAGTTAGATCTTTAGTGGTGTTATGCTAACGGGTCAACGTTGAGCATTGGTTGTTTAATTTGCCTGATATATTCGCGATTGAATACGAAAAATCCAAAGTTAGCCATGTCTGTATGTTTCCGTACAGGATCAATATATAGAAGATGACTATATTTGAGAGCAACTAATATTTCATTTTCTGGTTGTTCCTTTGACAGCTTTTAAGATTGATTTCCAGCAGACAGACTGATTCTTTTCCTGGTCTTCTCTCTGAGGCAGAAGTTCGGTTACTTTCCAGAGTTAAGCATCCGAACCTCGTCGGTCTGGTTGGGTTCTGTGAAGAACAAGGTCAGTGTTTCCATCCACTAATCATCAGAAAATCTCGGCCATGTTCGTTGTCATAGGGCCCGGAATGTGATCTTCACTACTTACTCCATCAACGAGCTCTTCCCAGTATCTCATTTTGAGTTCATACAATGCCTGAGCAGGAGCTGATGGCGCTAAGATCCTGATCTACGAGTTCGTCCCAAACGGTTCTCTGCTCGAGTACATCGCCGGTGAGCTTACATTCGTACGGTTAACTTCCGTGGCTTATACTGATGTGATTGTAGTGCGAAAGTGCCGGTTTAGATTAGATTTTTCCAGATGTTGTGTTTGATTCTACAGGGAGGAGGGGAAGGGTCTTGACTTGGAGGCAGAGGGTCACTCTTGCCATTGGAGCAGCTAAAGGTATCTGGCTTGTCAAAGCTTATTGTAAATTTTCCACCGAATATATAACAGAATAGGCCTATAGTCGTAACTGGACTCGAGACGAGTTTTCTCTTCTATTCTCGGAATAATAACTGATACCAGTCATACTTTATCTCCCGCACTCAATTTGCCGACCGTGAGCCGTTTATTTTTCTTCCAGTCTCGGGCTCATTCCAGGGGTTCCACGCTAGTATTTAACAATTGACCACAAGATGAAACACTTTTCTTTTGAGCTATGGATACTGGCCATGAGCTCCACTCAGGCCCACATAACGATGAATTGTTTGGCCGGTAGTTTATGTTAGGCTGACCAAAAGCCGGAATATTGTCATGTAATGCTCTGCAGACCATTGACTATCCATTCCAGATCGAAGATTTCTGCAATTTTGAGACGACCATACGCTCATGACTAGTTAATTGATCTCATGTGTCAGAGGTTTGCTGAATTTTACAGGCATCGGTCACCTACATGAAGGGGTGAAACCGAGCATAATCCACCGGGACATAAAACCGAGCAACATCCTTATAGGAGACGGTTTCGAGGCCAAGGTCTCAGATTTCGGGCTCATAAGGTCGGGCCTGTCGGAGACCAGTCACATGTCAGTAGCCAGATCAAGGGGACGCCGGGTTACCTCGACCCGGCCTACTGTACGAGCCTCCACCTCACGCCGTTCACCGACGTCTACAGCTTCGGGGTGATACTCCTGCAGCTCGTGGCTGCTCGTCCTGCAGTAGAGATAGGCCAGAGAGATTCCAATTACCATATCATTAAATGGGTGAGAGTCACCACTTCTTTAAGCTTATCTCAGCTATATATAATTTTGCATATTGCACACTGATCACAAGAAGAAAAATTTGCACATTGCACCGGGAAGATTGGTGGTTTAGTAGTTCAAAAATTCACTAATGTGTGATTTGGTGAAATTGAGGTCTCAATTTCGAGATTTGCTCCAAATAATATTATTAGAATGGACTCTTCAGCTTGGGTTTTAGCGGGTACCAACTTCTTGGGTGCTACGTTGGTGGGGCGAGTATTGGTACTGGTTATTCGGTTCGTCTGATATATTCACGGTTGAATACAGAAGTCCGACCATTACATAGTGGAAATGTTCAGGTCGCCACTACTATTATCTTCTTACTGATAAACTTTTTTTGCATATTACAACTAGGATGAATTTAGGGACATGGGAGCCGACCCCTCAAATTCAAGAAAACTTTTAGAGTTTATGTAAATTTTACTGATATGTCTATATTTTAATTTCATTAATTTATCCCCTTTTCATTCAGTGTTCAACCCTCATTGAATTTTTCCCATTGATTAACTCTCCTAGATCTATCCGTATTGCAATACTTAATGTATATTTTAAAATTCTAAGTTTATAATGGCCTGTATTTGTTACGTACCCTTAAATGAGCCTGTCATTTTTCTTCTGTACTTTGGTAAGTGGGACAACTGAATAAACTCGAGTTCAATAACTAACTACGAGATGAACATTTTCATTCTAAACTCAAGCTTACTAGCCACGAGTTTTATACTTGCCCGACGGGGTGTGGGCTCACATGGTGTATGTCTATGATACAATATAAATACCAGTAGGCTTATAAGAGATTGGATTCATATATATTTAAAAACAATCCAATTTTTATTATGAATAGGATTCTTTTCATTATTTATTCCTATTGGGATTCTGTTCTCGACATATAACAGCTTAAAAGGTCCATCAGACTCATATCCAAACTGGAACTGTAGGCACAACCGAGCATCGAAAGAGGCAACGTGGAAGAAATACTGGACGCCAACCTTCTATCAGAGCCCTGCGACATGGAGGTGATGCTAAAGATGGGCCAACTCGGCCTCAGATGCGTAGCCGGATCTCCAAAGTGCCGCCCGACGATGGCTGGAGTGGTTCGGGAGCTAGAAGATGCCCTCCGCTCGGCTGACAACTTCATCCCTAGGGAGATTCCAAGCATAGCTCACGGCACGTGGACAACGAATACTGTTAAGATCCAGAGATCATCTGATGATCGGGATTTGAGCTCCGTGAGCTTAGACGGGGTCGGGTTACAGAGATTCCATGTGGAGATGGACTCGATCTCTTTCTACAGCGAGAACTTGAGGTGCTTGGAGATGAATAGCATTAGTATCGATGTGGATGAGGGCAATCTGGAAGAGAAGAGTTGATAAATGCAATTAGCTATACATTTTGACCAAATTACTGCACATGTTTTAAACTATAGTTTGACCGCCTTTCGGGAAATTGAAAAGTACTTTTAGCTCCAGTCTTCTACAAAGTTCTCTTTCGTACGGTGAGATTACTTTAGATCTGAAACCTGAGATTTAGAGGTTATGAGACTTTCAGTGCGCTTTATTTCCGCTTATTTCCGCTCCTTTTAGATCAGTTTTCATTTTCTGTACACAAAAACAAAAAATTATGAGCAAAAGTATGCATAAAACAAGGGATGTATTTAGAGGAGGCGAGAGAGGATCATCCCCTGAAGTCGAGAATATTCCTAAGATATTGTTCACATTTCATTTGATTTTGACTAATTTTTTTTTATTGAACTATCTTATTTCGCCCCCTGAACTCGTTACGTTAGTGTCCTATGAAGTTTCGCCCCCCTTAAACAAACTTTCTGGATCCGTCCTTGCATAAAACTTGTTATCAACTTAGATTCTAAGCAATGCCTCTCTGTCAGGCGTGATCAACTAGCAACTTAACACCACGAGAAATATTTAGGTGATCCAATATCGCCATGTGACTTGAGAAAGTAATTGCATAAAACTTGTTCTCAACTTAGATTCTAAGCAATGCCTCTTTGTCAGACGTGATCAGCTAGCAACTTAACACCACGAGAAATATTTAGGTGATCCAATATCGTCATGTGACTTGAGAAAGTACTGATTAAATTATAATAAACGAACAAATTCATATTAATCACCACGACTGTTACAATAACAATTATTAATAAAAATAACTTAATTGGCATCTTCTCACCACGATATCACCCTCGGAGGAGTGAACTAGTTCCCCTCTATTAGGACATGTTCTTGATGTTCAACTATACTGGTGACAGGAGATAAACCACAGTCGGGTAAAAAAGTCTTTTTAACTGCTACTCACTTTCACAAAACCATAACTACATAAATTACCCTAGTCAATCTCTTGTTTGTCTCTCTTCATCAGCGTCCCGATCTCACTTGATCTCGGGGGGTTAGATCGAACTGCCATGCCACCCACAGCTATAGAGAGCCACAAAGGGTCTCATCTGTGGCGAGTTTCCCTACTCTCGGGACCCACCATCTCCACCTCTTTAGCCACTTCCCTCTCTTGTCTTTTTTCGAATTATATTGCCCTTTCCACGCCACATCTTTCCCCCCACATCTTTCCCCTATGCTGTCTGCGGGAACTCCATGTCATTGGCTCCCCCCACATCTTTCACCTATGCTGTCGCTAGCCTTGTCCTTTCCCCCTTGTTTTTAATTGATTTTCAGGAGCCGTTTAATTTTTAATTCCGACATTTTTTTGTCTTTACCAGTTATAAGAGAACACAATAACAACATTTAAATTTTAATTTGGAAACAGAATGAGCCATTTTAATTTTGTTTGATTCAATTTAAAATCAAAATCTAATTCCCTTATTATTATTTGTTTTAGAAATTTAAATATTTATATAAAATAGAGTTATAACTTATTTATTAATATGGCATAGAAATTATTTACATAAGAGTCGAGACACAATTTTTGCTTTATACATCTTGCTATAATTACATTATTTCATATGTAATTTGTAAATCTAATAATTTAAAATCAAAATCTAATCCCCTTATGATTATTTGTTTAGTACTTTAAATATTTATGTAAAATAGAGTTGTAGAAAACTTATTTATTAATATGGCACAGAAATTATTTAAATAAGAGTTGAGTCACAATTTTTCCTCTATATATCTTATCATAATTATTTATATAAGAGAAACAGAATGAAATTATTCGTTAAAAAAATATTTACAAAGTGAATCAGTCTCTCTGATTTCCTTTCATGTATTACCTTCACACAAAACAAATGAAATTATAATTGACTAGACTTAAATATAGTAAATCGCTAATATACTATTTATGGAGAAAGCGATAAATATTATCTTTATGTCTTAATTTTGTAATGTATATTATTTTTATATTAGTAAATAAAAATCATAAAATATTCACTTTCTGAGCATACTTATAATAAAATATCTCTGTAAATTAAAAATAACTATTTTACAAAAAAGAAGTTTGATTATGGGTATTTTTATATTTTAATAAAATTTATTTTTTTCCTTATAATACATGATGTTGCATCTCTGCAGCGTAGCGCATTAGTATAATCTAGAGGGGGGGGGGGGGGGGGCGTCTGTTTCTTTGTTTTCATCTGCTCTCCGGCCCTTTTTCTACGCAGCCGCAATTCTACTTTGTTTGTTCCACGTGGACGTTTTTCAAGTGACATTTGTAAGCCTAATCAGAAAATGATGGCTACAACTAATCAACAGTGCAAAAATCTATTAGATGGGGCTGGTTCCTTAGTTATTTGATTCATGCCGTGTCTTAATTCTTTCATAAAGGCATTTTCGATGTGCTATTTTCCTCAGTTGGGAATTTTGCCATCTGTCCAAGGTCTTGACTACATATTTTTCATGTGTATAAGAATGTAAAAGAATTCATTCTCTTATAATTCCTATTGATTATCTAAATTATTAATATATTAAAACAGGGCTGTAACCCCTTTACCTCTGCACACAGCGGCTTCTTGTGAGATTTTATTTTTCTTTTATTTTTTGAATTTTTTTATGTGCGGTGTGACCCACACAAACACAAACCTTCCACATGTATTTTCTTCACCTTTTATCTGCATTTCATTTTCTTTATTTTCCCTTTATTTTTTTGCGCGAGGAGATTGCGTTGGATCTTTCATTTTTTGTAGAAACCTAAAATGTAATTTATTTTTTCATACTGTACGATCTATGTTAGAAGTGTCTCTACTTTTCACATAATTGTGTATATATTCTCATCACCATCATTTTATTTTCATAAATTATAAATATTTACATCCTTAATAATCAATATTCCGCTGTGAAGCGGACATTTTATACTGGTTTCTTTGAAAATGGAGACCCACATGTGCAGACAGAAGAAGAATGAAACAAAAATACCCTAAAAGTATTATATGTAAGAATTAATATTTGAATCTAGATTTTATTTCTCCTTCCTCTTAGTTTTCATTTCTTTTGTTTTTGATAAGTTTATTTAATAATCTTTTTTTAGAATGTCCGGTCAGCAAAATTCACGTATAGCATTCGATCAGCTAGCTGGTCACACTCGCCATTACTTCAGCAAGTCTTAAGAAAATCACAAGGCCGCCTAAACCTGAAGAGGTCCTGCCAGGCAGAATTCCTGCTATCACATGGTCAAATCACACAGTAATCCTTCATAGTTCGTGATTCACTATAATTCTTTAAACACTGGTGGTTGTAATCGTATTATAAATTGAGGGAGGGAGCTCGACTATACTCTCTCGACTTTTTGGTCTTTTGCTACTCTTAAAACTCCTTAACATGCCTAAAAAATTAAGGGTTCGTGCCAAATTTAGAAAAGAATATTCTGTAATCTCAGGTGCAATTTTCCCCGTCTATTACAGAAGATTTCAGGATGTTCCATTCCAGCCTTTCATTAGCTCTTGTTAACTAACTATACCAATAAAAAAAGAGTAAACCATCAAAATGGTCCTCAAAGTTTTGACGAGCCATCAATTTGGTCCCCAAAGTTTACAACCCATCAATTTGGTCCTCACTATTCACTTCCATCCATCAATTTGGTCCAGACGTTAAACTGCCGTGACGGAAATCCACGTGGCATCTAGTTGGCAGCTGATATGTACTAATAGAGTCAAATTTTATTTTGAAAATATTTAAAAATACCAAAAAAAAAGAAACAACACTATTTAGAGTATTTTGGTGCCTCTTCCATATTCTAACGATACCATTTTGGAGGATTGAGAGTACATGTGTTAGCAGTATTGCATCTCAATAGCAGGAAGAAGAGGTTGAAAGAATCCAAAAGACAACTAAATGGTGCCGTTAGAATATGAAAAAGGACACCAAATACTCTAAACGATGTCTTTTTCTTTTTTTCGATATTTTTAAATATTTTCAGAATAAAATTTGACCTCATTAGTACATGTCAGCTGCCAACTGGATGCCACGTGGATTTCCGTCACAACAGTTTAACGTCTGGACCAAACTGATGGACGGAAATGAATAGTGATGACCAAATTGATGGGTTGTAAACTTTGGGGACCAAATTGATGGCTCGTCAAAACTTTCAGGACCATTTTGATGGTTTACTCAAAAAAAAAATCTGGCCGCCCGGACGTGTTTCAACTTTTCAAGAACGTTGAAGTGCGAGTGTGAACGTCCTTTCTAGAAGATTTCAAGAATAGAGCCACCCCTTCCCCCACAAAGTCCAATATTCAACCTCGTCACGGCAAGCGCGATAGCATCCAAGCTACCCATGTCGTAGTCCGTCGGTCCCAATCTTCCCCAGCAGATGGCATCCGGTAATTCTTCAATGATTTGCAACTTTGAATTCTTGAAAAGAGCTTCAAGGACATGGTTCGTTAAGGGGCATTATCATGTCTACAATCCCATATCGATTATGTAAGAAGAAAATGTTGGATACATATATAAGGTTCAATAATTTTAATAACACCAGCAGTTAATACTTTTAATCAATGGCATGTGGCAATACCGGGGGATTGATATAGAACAGGGAGCCACCTGTAACTATAGGACTGTATTAGAAGAGTCGGAAGGATCAAATTGGAAAGCAAGCAAGCAGCAAGCGGCAAGCTTCGCACAAAAAAGTCGTCGACCGGAGAAAGTTTCATACTTAATAGGTACATTATGCAATAGTATTTACAAGACAATCAATCAAATTAAATCATTTTAAAATTCTTTTCTATTAATTTATTAAAAATTTTTAAAAATAACTAAATCGTATTAATTTACTAGGTAAGAAACCCACGCTACGCTGCGGATTATGACAGTAAATGTAATAATGTATATTATAAGAAAATAAATGTATTGCATTAAAATATGATAATGTTAAAATATATAGTTGTATTTAACTCACAATTAAACGTATTTTTCATAAAAAAATCTATTTCTAATTTAAAAAGATAAATCTTATTATAGCTATACTCAAAAAGTGAATGTTTTATAATTTTTTATTTACTAATATAGAAATATTACAAATTGGAACATAAAAATAATATTCATCTCTTGCCCATAAATATTTATATTAATAATTTACTATGTTCAAGTCTTGTTAATTATATTAAGAAGTCGTTTGTAAAAAAGAAAAGGAGAAAAATTGATTGAGAAGATTCGAACATAAACATGATAGTAATGATTCACTGTCTTCAAGTCTAGGCAATTATACTAAGAAATCCTTTATAAAAAATGAAAAAAAAATGATGTGAGAAGATTCAACCCTCAAAACACCCTCTTGATTTTTGGAATTGTAATGGATTTTAGTTATTGTAAAATTAATTCATTTATTTATATATTCTCTTCAAGAGAGAGAATTAGGATAATTAAAGGAGAGAGTCTTAAAAAATGAAGAAGCACTTACAACGGAGCTCAAACCAAGACTCTTGGTGAAGAAATAAATATAGGATAGGTGGCAACATATGGACAGCACATGTGGAGCCCCTAGAAGAGAGTTTGTAACTTTCTTCTAATATATAAACATATTTTTGTTCATTTTAGGATTTTTTTTCCTTTTATGTTTTATTAAAAGAATTATAAAAATAAATAAATCTTATTGACTCGTAATATTATATTAATATTATCATGCGATATAGCCATTATACATAATACTCTCTCGAGGAGCAAGGCTTCTAACTGGATTATGAGAAGGCCACAGCTTGTCCACAAGAAAGTTTCAGGGGGAGTTATTTTGTAACTCTCTTTTAATCTAAATAGCTCCAATGTCCGCGCTATGCTGCGAATTAAACTATTACATGCAATAGTAGATTATTGTAGACCGTTCCATCTCCTTCCGCTGCGTCAACATTTGCTCTCAGTAGTCTCGAACATGAAACTCAATAGAATTAAAACAATTTCTGAGGATAGTATATTAAATATACAGGGGCGATGCTATCAAGAACATTAGTTCACAGATGTTACTTTTTGGTGCATTTTATATATATATATATATATATATATAAGTATTAAAATGAGGAAATTGTTATCAATATAAAAGTTAATTGAATAAGAAGTTATTAGGTTTGAATGTATAAATGGAGAAAATTCGTAAATGGTAGTGTTTGATTTTTTTATTGGACCAACACAGTTCGAATATGAATTAATTGTAAACACCATAAAATTTTTAGACATCAAATAGCTCATATAGATAATACTTGAAGAAAAATTAGAGAGACTGGTTCACTTTGTAAAATTTGTTAACGAATAATTTCATTTCATTTCGCTTATACAAATAATTATGATAAGATATGTAGAGTAAAAATTGTGACTCGGCTCTTTTTTAAATAATTTCTATGCCATTTTAATAAATAAGTTTTCTATAACTCTGTTTTATATAAATATTTAAAGCACTAAACAAATAATAATAGGGGAATTAGATTTTGATTTTAAATTATTAGATTTACAAAGTACGTACGAATTACTATAATTATAGCAAGATGTATAAAGCAAAAACCGTGTCTCAAATCTTATATAAATAATTTTTATGCCATACTAATAAATAAGTTTACTATAACTCTATTTTTTATAAATATTTAAATTTCTAAAACAAATAATAATAAGGGAATTAGATTTTGATTTTAAATTGAATCAAACAAAAATTAAAATTGCTCATTCTGTTTCCAAAATAAAAATTAAATGTTGTTATTGTGTTTTCTTATAACTGTCCAGGACAAAAAAATAAAAATGGGTGGAAATTAAAAATTAAATAGTTCCTAAAAGTCAATTAAAAACAGGGGGTAAAAGGACAGGGCTAGGCAATGATATGGGGTTCCCGCACAAGACATGGTGAAAGATGTGATGTAGATAGGAAAAAATAAATTCAAAAAAAGACCAGAGAGAGAAGTGGTCAAATGATGGATATGGTGGGTTCCCTTTTTCTGAGAATAGGAAAATAGACTTTTTGTAACTCTCTTTTAATTTATAAAACATAGATTATGTATTCCTTGCACCGGATGACCTTTCAGCAGTCCCCTTTCGTCAACGTCGACTATCACTGCCCGCTCTGGCGCGAATCATACTGGCGGCGTTGGGCCCCACCACCCGCCACGTCAAGCAGCACAACCCCAAAAAAAGTTTATTAATATGTAGATTTTATCCCCCTCAAACTCCATGTGTATACCATATGTAAGCTTGACCATGAGGCTAATCGGAGAGGCAATCCACCCATCAGACCTCCGCCCTGGTGATCACGTCTACACCTTCCGGCGATTCGGCGTGTTCTTTTACACTCACCACGGTAAGGACCCTGATGAACTCCGTGAACTTCTTCTGTTGCAGGATTCACCTGTTATGTTGCAAACGCACCGAGGAATGACTGTTGCTTGAAGTCATCCATTGCTCGATCTTTCTGCGGATATACTCTGTTTCAGCTTGAACAACTATGCTCTACTGGTACTGTGGGCCGGGGCACTTTCTCATACACCGACGGTTGCTTCAGATTTGAAAAGTTTCCATTAATGCCAGTGGTTTGATCGGTCTAAAAGCCCCCTCAGTCGATCAGTGTCTGTGACTTACTTACTTGTCTCCTTGCTGGACTGGGTTGACATTGTTTGGGAACTCTGTTTTCTGGTTCCATGTTCTTCAGTTTCATATAAATGAGATTACTGTTTCCATTAATGCCAGTGGTTTGATCGGTCTAAAAGCCCCCTCAGTCGATCAGTGTCTGTGACTTACTTGTCCCCTTGCTGGACTGGGTTGACATAGTTTGGGTACTCTGTTTTCTGGTTCTGATGCAGCAATCAAGCAATATTTCTCTGTTATGTCCTCTGTTTCTCGGTGTTCTGTTATTTTCTCTAAGTGTTTTAGCCACAGTTGTTTAGAAGTTGTGTCGTTTTGGTTTGTCTTGGTCGTTTTTGGAGGCTTTGGCTGAAACAGTGTGCATTGTTCTTTTTTCTTATTTAATGAAAGCTGAGGGCTGAGCTCAGTAGACAAATGCTATTTTGAGAAAACACCTATTTTCTTTTGCCCTAAAATCTCAAAAGGAACGGCTCTTCTTTGAGCTCCCTTCGACCCGATCTGGCAGCTGTGCCCGGTTCCATCCTCTTCAGTTTCAGATAATGAGATTACTGTTTGTTTGATCAGCAACTAATATTTTTTTTTTTTTTTTTTATGTCGGAAACAATATTTGGATCTTGAATCTCGGTTCGGTTTGATACCAAACTCCATGGAGCGAATGAGCGGTTCCTTTGAACACTCACAGGCCCTCATCCTCCACTGGGCACTGGGCAACGACCCAGCGATGATCATGATCCGCTCGGGTTCGCTTGCCCTTATTCTCTTAAGCTCAGATCCCGGTCCACGAGCAGGCTCAGGATTTGCCCGAATCAAATGACCCATCAAGATTCCGGAACACATGAGCTGCTCGACTTCCTCTCCTCCTCTGACGTTAATTACTTTGAAAACGTCTATGGAGAAAGTGATTCAAATGATAAATTTATGTTAGCAAATGTCCCGACCCACTGGGCCGCGTAAATTTCTGCTCTGTTGTTCTTGTTCTGAAATTGTTGGGCCGGCCCTTAAGGACCTGTGATGGGGCCCAGTGTACAAAAGCCTTATTTGTTGCAGGAAGGGGGAGATAAGCCAGCCTTTTTGGATCCTCTCCTCTTCGGCTGGGGGACATCTCTCAAATCCTAACAGAAATCTTTCAGACATTCATGAGATTCTCTTTGGTTGGCTCCTAAAATGGCAGGCATCTTCGTCGGTAATGACATGGTAATCCACCTCACCCGAACTCCTGCCGCACCACCTATTCCACTTCTTCATCTGTCGCATCCATCATCCGAGCACGAAGATCGTCCCCCCTGCAAAGGATGCTGTGCCAATCCTGAAGGTGGCTCCGGCTCCGGCGGGGTTGTCCTAGTATGCCTCGACTGCTTTCGCAGGGACGGATCGATGGACCGGGCGGTGCGCGTCTACAAGTACGGAGTGCGGCCGTGGCGGCTCTGCTTTAACATTCCGGGCACCAGCACTGCTGTGTGCCCGGCCAGATTGCCGGAAAAGGTCGCCCAAACTGCTCAAGACCTCCTAGTGGCTGGAGATTTCGGAAACTACGACCTCCTCCGGAACAACTGCGAGCATTTCGCAACATTCTGTGTGGCGGACAAGCGTATCAGCCAACAGGCGGACCACTGGGCCCGTGTGGTGGCAAAACTGGGCCGGCTCACAGAGTTATGGGCCTTGCACGTCCCCATTTTTCTTTTTTGAGTTTTTCACACTCATCCTTCCTTTTAAATTTATTCTCCAAAATTATGCATGTCTTTTTAATGTCCGTTGTAAATATATCCACATGTACTGATAACACTTCTTTTCTGTCTCACAAGGGCTTTTTTTTTTTTTAAAATTTACATCACGTCGTATCCCCTAATCAGTCAAAACACACATTGAAACTAATCTATAGTAGAGTCAGGATCCATGAAAAAATTCTTGTCGATCCTCCCAACCCCTATGGATCAATCATGATAAGATCACCTACAAAATCTAGTGAGGGAACCACTGGACCAACCTCGTATTAGTAAGAGCTTTTCTCTTTTGCATCCTAACAATGAAATCCTCGTAAATAATTATGATTAGAATTCTTCTAGATAAGACTTAATCGAGTCTTTGCAAACGGTGGAAATCCATGATTGTGAAAACTCTCTTAGTATAGTTCAATCTAATCTCAAAACCTAAATTAGTCATGATGAATTCAATTTTTAAATATCAAATAACATAATTTTTAAAACCAGACTGAACCAAGAAACGGTCAAGGCATGGGTTCACAGGTTCACGGGTCAAACCTAAGGTTCGATGCGTCCAACGGCATGATGATGATGATGATGATGATGATGATGATGACGACGACGACGACTTAACTAATATATATTGTCGCACCCCGAAATTGAGAAGTTCCACAAGTTGTTTCGCGACGTCATGATTATCAATGAATATCTAAAAGGAGTCGTCACTAATCGTTTAAGGAACTAGTTCTAAGGTTGATTAAAAACCTATTATTTATAAAAGGGAGCATGACACTAACCACCTAGGTTTTTATTAGTCGGTCTTGAATCAAAATTTGAACTCGGAGATTCTGTTACGTTTGAAAGGCTCGCAAGCAAGTTGACATGCCCCAAATTAATACCCTGATATTTCTAAACTTGCCTCATTTTATTAAAAGTCCATATTCAAAGTATGGATCGGCACAATCAAAATCACGACCCTATCCATATACACCAATCAATTCAAGAAAAGACAATTTATCCAACTTGGGGAACAATATGGATAACGTCCCAGCTCAATACATCATAAGTCAAGTATGCAAGATTCAATCAAATACAACTGAAGGTGGATTCACTTTGTAAGCCTGGACCCAAGACATAAAGCTAAAGAATAGTTTGAAACAAACCTCAAACAATCACCATAATGAGGCAGTGAGTGATAGCTCTAAAACCCGATGTTAAGAGTCTTTTTGGTAGAAAACAAACACTAAACAATGATCAAATTGCAGCAACTTTGGACAGCCATGAAACTCGAAACTTAAAGGCTAAAAAGAACACCTTAAAACCAATGCAAAAGCACCAAAATACAGCAGTGAATGGCCAGCCTAAAACTCGAAATTAGAAGCTTAAAAGTGGTAGAAAACAAGCACTAAGCAATGATCAACTTGCAGCAACTTTGGGCAGCCATGAAACACAAAACTTTAAGGCTAAGAACACCTTAAGAAACCAGTGCAAAAGCACCAAAAAGGCAGCAGCAAATGACAAACTAACCAAAGGCTCTAATCTCCCGAAAATGGTATGGAAAATGGGAGAAATCATCGAGCGAAGAGCTGCTGCAACCATGGACATTATGTAGCCCATTTTCCTTCAAAAAGGCATGAAAATCTAGGGAAAATGACCAGCAAAGAGTTGCTGCAAAACCAGGTAAGTAAAGGCTCTGTTCTCAGCGAAGACAACGTCAAAATCAGGAGAATCCCGGATTAAAACCAGCTGCGACCCCTGGCACTTTACAACCCCTTTCCATCGACAAAATCCATTCAAATCAAGAGGAAACTTTAAGGTAAAAAGGCAGCTGTAATAGCGGACACTGAACAGCTCCATTTTCTTTTGAGAATGCCATGAAAACAAAGGAGAACTCCCAGCGAATGGCTGCTGCAATGACCAGCAAATTAGGGCTCTAATCTCCTCAAAACAACAATGAAAGTGGGAGATATCATCGACCAAAGGGGGCTGCTGCAACTCTGAACTTTAAGCAGCTTTACTTTTATCAAAATGACATGAAAATCATGAGAAATATGCACCAAAATCCAGCAGCACAGATCTGTAGAGTAATGCTCTAATCTCCCCGAAACCGATATCGAAAATGGGAGAAATCATCGAGCAAGGAGCTGCTACAGCCATGAATACTATGCAGTCCCATTTCCCTTGAAAATGACATGAAAGTCAAAAGAAAATATGCAGCAAAGAGCTGCTGTCACAACAGATGGGAGATAGCTCTATTCTCATCAAAAATTGCATAGGAATTGTGAGAAATCCCCGAGCAATGACCAGCAGCCACCATCGACACTAAACAGCCCTTTTTCTCATCGAAATCATCATTCCAACGAAGGACAAACAGAACAAGGAGCTGCTGCAAACAATAGCTGTCAAATAGCCCTATTCTCATAAAAAAGCGAGGTCGGAATCATGAAAAATCCTTGAGCAATGACCAGCAGCAACCTTGAGCACTAAACAGCACTTTTTCCCCTCGAAATTGACATTAAAACCAAGGAAAAATACGCAGTAAAGAACTGCTGCAAAAACAGGCAACAGATGGCTCTATTTTCCTTAAAACTGCATTTAAAACAAGGAGAACATTGGGCCAAAAGCAGCTGCGAGTACAGCCATTTAAATAACCCTATTTTCCATTGAAATGTCATTGTAAACAAGAGCAAGCACCAAGGAAAGGCCACCATTTAATCAAACGCTCAATCAATCTTTATTCCAATCATTCACTAGATTAATTGGCCCGGGCACTCCAAACAATCAACAAATCATCATTTGAGCAACCACTAGATCAGACGAATCATGTATTTCAGCAACCAATAATATACCGGACAACACCAATGAGCAGCCCCGAGATTGGGCAACCCAGCAGCTTAAACAATCAATACACCATTATCAGGGCAGGCAACAACTCAACGGATTCAACAAGTCAGCGACCTCCAACAACTCAACGGTCATATTCCGATCTCAAAAAATCAAGGTAAGTCACAGTAGTTACCTGATATTACCTCACAGAGAAGTTAAGCTTGCTCGGGCTCGTATCGCGGGATCATCAGGAGAAGGGTTCTATATGGCGGGTTGGCGGCAGACGCACGGCCCTTAACTGAAAACAGAGCCGGAGCAGTGGCTTCAGTTCGAGATCAGTCGCAGGAAAGTGTGGTGATGGAAGGCGGCCGTCCGTGATGGTGGTGGAGGCGACCGTGTTGGAGCTCGGCTACTCGGTGGTGGTCTCGGCGGGCTTGGTCGCGGCTGTGGGACGAAGCGACGGAGGTTTGGAGGAGTCGGGGAGTCGAATCGGGCACTCGACTGGGAAGAGGCTCGGGTCCGCGAGAGGTACGAGCTGAAGGAGGACCCGGATCGGTGGCATGCCGGGATGGAGGAGGCAACGACGGAGATCGGGGAAGAGACCGAGAGAATCGGGTCGTCGAATTGAGACTCGAGCCAGCCGTCCCTCCGAATGAACCCCTCCTCTTGGCTGCTTGGCCTCGTCCTTCTTAAAGGGAAAGGGGACAGCGAGAAGGAAGGTGGAGGAGAAGGAAGCGGTCGGCGGAAAACACGGGTGTCAGGCGGCGGGTCACGATTACGGTGGTGGAGCCGTGCAAGGCAAGCCGATGCACCGCTGGTCTTCTGGGGAGAAGCCTACCCCCCTCAGACGAAGAAGGACGTCCAGTCCTTCGCCCTGACTTCCCACTTTTCCTTTACTTATTTTTGCAATTTATTATTATTATTATTATTATTTTCTTTCTTTTTTGCATTTTTTTTTATCTTTTTCAGATAAAATCGCAGGATACAATAAAAATGGAAATATGTGAAATGGTTAGGTCAAGATCAATGACACTCTAAGTAGATCTGGGATACGCCAAGTAAAGGAAGATTCAATATCCTTCACGACAAGATTAAATTTAGTCTAATTTTACTATATTTAAAAAGTTAAGTTCAAACTTTATCATCGTAATTATCTATCTACATGAGTCTATCCATTTTTTCTTAAAATTAAAGTTCTAGCTCTTTTCAGGTCAAAATTAGGTATCTATATTTATTAGCCATTAATTTATAAGGCCAGATATTTGATAGGAAAAATAACTTAACAGAGTCTATAATTTACTCAATTTGTCACTTTTAGGTACAAACTATAAAATATTTATCATGTTTAATACTGTGTTAAAACTAACAGAAATAGCCGAAATGCCGCGTTAAATTTGAATAGTGGCAAACCCCACTTGGATAAGGTGGGACCTACATTAACAAAAAGTCAATTTCACCACTCTAACCTCTTCAATAATTTGATATCAACAAGGGCATATATATATATATATATATATATAATTTCATGTTCATGTTCATCTTCTTCCTTCTCTCATATTCTTTCTCCTCTACCCATTAGAGCCGCCATCCCTCGCTTTCCATCGTTTCTTTTCTGGGCTTTTGTTATTGACTTCCTTGACGGGAGTTCAGGGAGGATGGTTAGTCTTTGTTCCGATACACATGTGAATGCAAGGTTCCGTTGCGGATCTTTGGCAGAATAAACCTCGCGGAGAGCATCACAATTCAGATCCCGTAATCTTTTGCCACTTCAAAACCTTGTTATGCTCTGATAATTACCCAGATTACACTGGGGTTCCTTATGAATTATAATGCGACGAGTTTTCTCCTTTAAAATAGCTAACAAAAGTGACCCTAAAAGTCAGAAAATTCTGATGGTGCTGCTGATGTTAATTTATTCCAGGGCCTGAATAGGCAAGCGGGGAAGAGATCAAGAAAGGAAGAATGAGAAGGAAATTTGTGGGAAATTTGCAGAACTATGCTAGATAACTTTACTTGATTTTCGAGGACAATGCAATATGACTATTGGGTCTATGATTGAATACCTGTTTATGAAAATGTGAGAATTCTTTGTCATTCTTTTTCCTTATCCAAATCAGTAAGTCTGTTTGCAGATTTGAACTTCTTGTGATGAGTTCGTCCGTGCATCCTCGGTGGAGTAAGCTTCCGTATAGCATGGAAAGCGCAGTAACTAGCATGGTTTGCTTTAGCCAGTCACTAGGTAGATGTCTAATTTTCCTTTGGGAGGTAGAGCATTTGTTTTAACGGTATAAAAGCATGGTATGCCCATGTTCCTCGTAGTTAGTTGGCAGATTCCGTCTCTCTAGTCCATCTCTGATGCGCAACATACGCGGCTGACTTGGCTCTAATGAGAATAGGAGATTCAGACGATGAAATTTTCTGCTGGCGAAATCTCTCAGGCTTTGTTGGTCGGAACGAGGATTCCTATACTAAATTTGTTGTTGGAAGTCTATATGCTACTTCCAAGGTAATTGGTATAAGATGTTGAGAGAAGAAAACATCAATTTCCTCGGGAAAATGGTATTTACCTGTGCTAGCTTTCCTCATCAGCTGAAGATTACTCTTCCCATACCCCAGCAGAAATTCCAGGCAAGAATAGGAGCTGGACATATCCCGACACCTTGTTCCCTCTCTCTCTTTTGCTGCAAAATGCAAATCTCTACCCTTTCCCTGAGAACTCCTCGCCCAAGAAATCGATAACAAAGGCCCGGAACAGAAATGGTGGCTGCAAAGGAGGACGGTTCTGATAGGCAGAGGAGAAAGAAGATGAGATAAGGAAGAAGATGAACATGAAATTACATTTATGCCCTCACTGATTTCAAACTATTGAACAACTTCTAGGGGTGAAATTGACCTTTCTCTAATCTAGGTCTCACCTTCATACACTGTTTGCCGCTATTCAAGTTCAACGTGCCATGTAGCTATTTCTGTTAATTTTAACGGAAATTTTACCGCGATATCAAACTGGACAAATATTTCATAGCCTGTGCATTCATGGGTTACACAAAATTCGAGTAAAGCATAAATTCAATTAGGTTATTTTCCCTATTTAATATAACTCATATAATATTTAAATTCAGCACAAATATAAATTTAAGTTTAGAAATAAAATAAAATACATCATTCAATTCCCAAAAATATAAGAGAAATTTTATATAATCAAACATAAATCATGTCGTATGAATGTAATTATATTGTGGTATAATCTATGTTAAGGGTTAATTATTTCTCCTCCAACATCATTATATCTTCCGCATCCATCACCATCACCCTCTCTCTGCAATTCACAACCACAACGATAGGGTGAAGATGCAAGCTGCCTCCATCACCACTTTTTACTGAACCCATCAGCAAATTAGATGCTGGTAACTCATTCTCAACCATCTTCGCCCAAGCTGGCTACTCCAATTCCAAGCAAGATGTTCTTGTTCTCTACTAATTCTTCCCATGGTCAAACCCAACTCCATCGTCCCACATCAAGCCTAAACACACCTACAACTCAACTCCGTCCCTCAAGATTGCCAACGCTAAGAAGATCTTACCCGAATTGAGGCTCTACGAGTGGAACTCTCTCTTGCAACCCAGTCTCCACCACCTTGTACTCTTCTTGGCCATGTTGAGTCCTGAATATAAGGAGCTAATTTCGAACCGAATTTGGAATGTAAATGGAATAATTGGGAAAACCGGACCAGGCATGTGGGCGATTCCTAGTTGAACTTGTTCAATCAGCCGACCCAGTCCGATTTTTAAAACTATGTTAAATAGTTTAGATAAAAAATGAAAGAAATTATCATGTTATTCTATCCAATTGTTTTTTGTTTTTTTGTTGTGGATAGGTATGGGTTTTTGAAATGGTTGCAGAAGAAAGGTTGCTAGGCAAAGGAGAAACTGCAAATGGTGCCAAAAAGAAAAAGAAGAAAAACGTGCATAATTGTCAGATGAAGTCTTATGTGATGTTATAATTAAATAAAATTATTTTTTTAAATTAAAAAAAATCGTAAAATTAAGTAAATCAACAGGCGCCTCCCGCTTGTCTCTCTCCCGCAAAATTAGGTTTGGCCCAAAAGAACCCGCGAGGAGCTTCCTCCTCCTCCCTCGTCCTCTCCTGCAATTTCAAGTGATCCAGTTTGGATTTGGGGATTTCCTTCTCAATCTTTTTGTTGGGGGGTGCCTGGCTCTGTTATTGTGGACTCCAATCTCTTCTCCCCCTTCTTCGCCGCTTTCTGTTTTCCGGTCCTATCCATCTCTTTTGAAAGGTAAATACATTTAGCCTCCCCTGTCTTAACCTTTTTCCTCGGCTCCCGTCTTACGATAATGTCCCAGGATCTTTCATTTATGGTCGGAGAGGTCTCTGGGTGTTGCTTTTGGTGGGTCCCTTTTTCATTTTGGTCATTTTGTTGCTCTGGGATGGGATGGTTCTTCTGATTTTCCAGGATTTTCGATTGATAAGAGTAAAACCCAAGTAGACATGTCTGGTCTTGATCCTTCCTTGCATCTATTTCATCTGCAATAGGCCATTTATATATGATCTGGGTGTAAAATTTTTCCCCCTCATTGGATCCATTTTAGGATATCTGTTGGGCTAGCAATGATTTCTGTTGAGCTTTTTCCTTTGGGGCTTTTATAATAAAATGTGATTGGATAGTTTGCAGGTCTGATTCTAGCTTCTTACTTATATCTGCTGAATCATATCAATGGCTTCGAAACGTATCCTGAAGGAACTCAAGGATTTGCAGAAGGATCCTCCTACTTCTTGCAGCGCTGGTAAGCTATGTAGGTCACTATTTTGGGGAAGAAGCGGAAACACATTGTCATTTTGACCAGAAGAAACCTGGTTGACGACAATTGATCTCCTTCATAATAATTGGCACTTAGTTTTTTTCTTATACATGTGAGTTGTCAGTTCTTCAGGAGATCTATAAAAGATATCTATCGAGCATGTATCATAATCCCCACCCCCACATTTTGATTGGTCAAATTCAATCTCCTAAGAATTGTGGGTGGAGGAGCCTTTTTCTTAGTTAGGTCTATGACGTGGCTTATTTGTTTTGACTTTGCATCAGCGTGGTTTTCCTCAGACATGTTACTTGAATTTCCATGTGCTAGCATGTTGCTCATAATCGGACATATCTTTAACATTCAAAGGTGTTATTTTTTTGGTACAGGTCCTGTGGCAGAAGACATGTTTCACTGGCAAGCTACTATTATGGGACCTTCTGATAGCCCATACGCTGGAGGAGTCTTCCTAGTCACAATTCATTTTCCTCCTGACTATCCCTTCAAGCCCCCTAAGGTCAGGTTTTCCATTTTATTGCCTCTCGTCTCTGATGTAAATTTACATGTAATGGAGAAAAGGAAACAATGTATTGCTTGTGCGTTAATTTTGTTTGCTGTCTCATTTTATACTTGTGAATTCTGCAATCATGGAGTGTCGAGGTTTAGATGTAAAAACTAGAAAAGGAGAAATGCTTACTCACCGTCGTCTTTTTTTACCAGGTTGCATTTAGAACGAAGGTCTTCCACCCGAACATAAATAGCAATGGAAGCATTTGTCTTGACATCCTAAAGGAACAGTGGAGTCCAGCTCTGACCATTTCCAAGGTTTAGTACAATTTAATGCTCCTGCATACTTTTTCTCCTTTTATTTTCCTTCTGTTTTGCATTTTCAGCCTGCATATCTTTCAGAACACGGGATGGTTCACAGTTGTATCAGCAACTCGTGATTCTTCTATATGCATTAACTGGTCTCGTCTTTTACTAATGGAAACCCCCTTCAGACTTTTTTTTAGGATAATTCTATAATTTCATTAATGTTAATAAAAAACTATACATCACTTTTACATTTGAAACTCCCTTCAGACTTACTTATAGGAATTATCTCTATGATTTAAAGGGTGTTGCTATTTCGACACAACTTGCATTTGCCTTTACAAGTCTTTGTCATTCTGCCTCTCTTTGTTATTTAGCTTAAATCCCTGGGTGCCCACGATTTATTTATCGTACAAATTCTGGTATCACAGTTTGCTTACCAAGTTGTTCTTGTTCTCAGGTACTGCTCTCTATCTGCTCACTGCTTACTGACCCGAACCCGGATGATCCTCTAGTCCCAGAGATTGCCCATATGTACAAGACCGACAGGGCCAAGTATGAGGTGACTGCTCGTAGCTGGACACAGAAGTACGCAATGGGATGATAATTCTTGCACCTGAACACACCGGGTCAACAAAAGAAAGAAAGCCTGGACTTGTTGATTGTTCCCTATGGGGAATCTACTTTCGTCTGAGACTTTGTTCAATCAATCAATCAGTCAATTCTAGATACTGAAATCATTGTGTTGAATCAGGGATTGAAAACATGCTAGGATACAGTGATGTATTCCGTGTTGTGACTTCTGTTTGCTTCCCTCAATTGTCATTCACTTGCTGCCCAGTGAAAATCTCCCAACTTGGAGCTCCCGTTTTCTGCAATGGTCATCGTTGATGAAGTTACTCATACTCGGGGGAACCAACTCTCATGGTGAAATTACTGCAGAGCTGAAGAAGAAGAGAAAGGCAGTACGAGGGGAGGGGAGCGCGATGCTCAGTCAGGTTGGAATCTCTATGATGCTGGAATTCAATTCATCCAGTCGAACAATATGTTTCAGATTCCTTTCCAAGTAAACGAATGCACAGCAGAAGGTATGTGCAGATAGAATCATCTGATTCATTTCAGCTACATTCGTCGGTTGTCTGAAGAATATAATTCACTGACGACTTCAGTGAACTGAACGGTAACGGTCTGGATTCAAATCATACTTTGCAAGAGCTTATTCAAAATGAGGTGCTGATAAAAGTATAAGTTTGGTTGGATAGTAGGTTTACCAAAAGTATCGGGACGAGAGTAAGTATAAAAGATGATATAATTTAACCAATAAATCAATAAAATTGGTGAATTTTGTATAGTAGCTATACAGTTGTGTTCTACAACCCCTCGCCTCTTGTGAAAAGTCTTGCAATCCCATTTATGGATGCACCATATTTTTCATGATGTCCAAATATATATTTACAGTATTAAAATCTGTTTGTTATCTTTTTTTCTTATTACTGTACTAATAATAATGTTATCTTATATGTGTAATTATTGTATTGAATAAAAGTTCATCGAGTTGAAATGATCAAATGCAAACGGCTCAAGAAATGAAATTCAAATAGAGAAATTATAAATTATTGAAGTTAGGTGTAAATATCGGCTTCCTATACGGTTGATTCTAGCGTAGATTCCAGGTACTTGTATATGCCAGAGCAGAAGTGTGTTGGAACAGGTTTTCTTGATTTCTTATCTGAAATCTACTTGAATTTTATTGGGATCTACCAGGAATCTACGATCCCATCCCATGACATATAAGACAAGAGAGAAAAGGTTGTGGGGCACATTACAATAAACTAAACAAGATGGGGCAAATTGAGAAACACCTGAAATTGTTGGATGCATATCGCGGTATTCATTGATATTATGGCCGCATTCTGTACATCACTAGTCAAGTTCTCTGGTCTTTTCCTCTCTATGAGAAGCCTGTGTTTTTACCAAAGAATGAATGTTCAAGCATTGACCGACAAAGTAAGCTATTTACTCGGCGATACTGAGCGGCTTCCTATTTTGTGAAGCTCAATTTCGAGAGGACTGCAGCTGCCTGATCCCCGCCTAATAGGAAATACGGATGCCTGAGTGCAGCAGCAGCTGATAGTCTTCCCCTTCTCAGGGAACCCCTCTCGCAGATCAGCTTCGTTGCCAGATCCCATCCTCTGCCAGAATCAAGCTCAAGGATGGTTAGGTCAGGTCTCAGTCTCGTGGACTCTCTCCACTTGTTGAGGTCGTAGCCAGCCAATCTTATCTCGTTGTTGAAGTTCTTTAAGCCCGCTGTGGACCGCAGGGTAGGTATTGCCATTTGGAGTAGGACTATACCAGCAGAGTACGTGTCGAACAGGTCGGGACTGTTCAGCTGAACAGGTGGAACAGTTTGTTAGTAATTGTGAACAGCATCCCAGAATGTGAGAGTTCCAAAACTTGCCAACGATTCTAAATGCCATCATAAACATGATGCACATAGTTCTTATGATCCGATCAAGTGCTCGGTAATTCTTTTACGAGTTGAATGCACTCGATGAAGCAAACAAGATTTTGATTTTAGGTCAGATTCACAAAGCAAAGATTGGAATTTTAGCTATACCTGCCACAGGATGGGAGAAAGAAACGCCGCAATGGGCTCTGGCGGTGGACTAGGCGTCTCTTCTGGAAGCACATACAGTTCTGGTGGACAATAGTCGGGATCGAGCAACCCACGATTGGGCACGTAATTTTTCCCAATGCGAAGATCTGTGGCTGCGCCGAAGTCGATGAGCTTAATCTGCCCCTTCTTCGTCACAACCAGATTGGCAGGCTTCACATCCCGATGAACAATCCCTGTGTCATGGATCTTTTTGAGGGAAGTAATAATCTGACGCATAATCTGTTTGATGATCAAAGCGTTCCGTTTAATCGAGTCCACTCCTTGCAGGACTTGTCCGAACATGATAGATTCTAAGTTCAATGGGAAGCTGCGGTCTTTCATGTAATCAGCCAGGTCCAGATCTCCCTAACAGGAAAGAACATTATCTCCAAGCAAGATCAAACTTCAAAAGCAATAGAAGGATCTCAATTTAATCAGAAGAGCACCTCAAATTTCCAAACAAGCCACTTCCCACCCTTTGTGAACTGCGAGTTCATTTCGTCAGCGACGAAGCTTCCAAGAAACTCGGCGCAGGTGTCAGGTGCTGCCCTTGAGAGCCGGTAGTTGAACCACTCCTCGAAATCTCCACATTCTTCTGCACCTTGGACTCCAACCTTCACCTACAGTTCTCCAGAAGTTCAAATAAGAAGCATAAGTCATCCAGTTTTATACCGGAAACAACGAGCAAGTACTAGGAAAAGAGGATCTGGTAATTGCATCGCTTAACCAACACAAGCGTGATCGCTTAGCAAGCCTTCCCCACTTCACCTGAGGTTGCAGGATGTTTCCAGGAAAAAGAAAACTACATGAAACATTCCATTATTCAAACTAAACCTTTTCCAAAGAGAGACAGCTGCGTTGTAACAGAATATTGCTAATGTCCTTCAAGTTGCATTGCTGGTGAGGAGCATTCTTAGCCAACTTTTCAATATTTCTTAAACCACTCCGTGAAAATCTGATGAATTTTCTAATCTCAACTCGAACTCCAACTCTTAAACAACTTCTCAACAATATGCTACTGAAAGCACAATCTGCAAATTACTGCAACCTCGATAGGCACAGTGGTCTCCAAGAATGAACTGCAGGCCGTAATCCCATAACTTTCCAACCAAGCCATATCCAACAACATCTTAAGCATTAGAACAATTGGTGAGGTGAGATAAGATAATTATTTGACGATGTGGTCTGCTTCTGTGAAGTGTTATCTACATGTGCCTAGCTCAAAAATCATCCATAAGGATTCCTATTCACCTTCACATTAATGGCATGAGATCTAACACAATGGCGCCAAGATATTTCCAAACCCGCTTCAATCCCAAATACAAGATTACAGAATTCAACAGCAGGAATCAGCGAACATCAGTGGCCACCTACCTTCTTCAATATGACCTTTTGCTTGAACTTTTTATCGAGCTCGGTGTCCTTCTTCCTCCTTCCTCGTCCTGATGACGGTGGCCTCATCTGTTGCGTCTCCTCGGTGCTCACATTCTTCGGCACCATCACCCCGGAGTAAACAACCCCAAAAGACCCTTCCCCTATCCGGTCCCTGATCAGGAAGTCGCTCCTCTTCAAGCTCCTACGCCCGGTCAGGCTGTCGAGTCCCACCTGCAGCGGCGCGAAAATGTACGCATCGATCGCCCCGATCAGCACCCCAGGCCTCGCCGTCAGGTAGACCCACGTCAGCCCCCCGAAGACGAGAAAACCCCATCTTTGCGCATCCGACAGGTTCCCAGCCAGTCCCTGCATTTGGGTAAACCCCGACTCGAGGACCGGGAGCTGGGACAGCGACTCTCCCCCGCCGAGGATGTCGGAGATGTTGATGTCTCCTGGGAAGACGCAGCATTTTAAGCCGAGGCGGTGGAGGGCGTTGAGTCTGAGTGGGCTGGGGGAGAGGAAGTTCTTGGGGCACTGCTGCTGTGGGTGGAGGAATGCACTTCTTGCAGCGGGAAAGAAGGGCAGGGCAGCCATGGATGCTCTGTTCTCCCGGCGACGAACCGGTGAAGTGAGCGGATAACTGAGAAAGTTTTGTTTTTTTTGCAGAGGTTGAACTTTTGCCACGTGGCAAATCCTTGGTTTATCCACCGAGCAGGGAGTCTATGGTGAACAGAGCAGGCACCAGGGCTTCTAGAGAAATGGATGTGAATACAGTTAGCTTAAAAACTAATCCCTCGAAAACGATCACCAAGGAGGTTAAGTCGAGTAGTAAGCGGCTCGGTGTCGCTTAAGGAGGTCTCAAGTTCGAGACCTCATGTACGCAGACACCCTCTTGGGAGCCTGACCCGTCATTGTCAGGCGTGCGACTCGGAGCGACCAACGGATTAGTTAAGTGTGGTTGACTGAAAGATGCCGTCTCACCGCTGGTGGAGCCTGCTTGGATACCGTGGTTGGCGATAAAAAAAAAATCTATCGAAAACGATCAGATGGAAAATAATTTCAATCGTATCTTAAAGGTGTAATTTTTTTGGATGCAGTTCACTTTATTGTTATTTTTTATTTTTTCGAAACAAGAACGCCATGTTCAACGGGCGGTTCAGGATTGAACTTATAGTAAATATTTAGTATGCATTAGATAATGAGTTCTTTTGTAAATCTCTGTTACATCTTTATACGTATAAAATTTTTATAAAATTTCACAAGCAAATTTTATAAGTGTGAACAGTTAAATAGTGATTTACACAAAGAATTTTTATATATTGTATATTGAATACACTAAATGGTAATACACTGAAAGTTTTTGGGAGTAAATACTACACATAAGAATTTATTATATAAATCATTATTTAGATATTCATACTTATAAAATTTATGCTTAAAATTTTGTAAAAATTTTATTAGTGTAAAGATATGACAGTGATTTATAAAACGAACTTGTTGTATATTACACACTAAATATTTACTCCCGATACAAAGGCAAAAATTTCGAGTGAATTGTTTTTAGATGTTGAGCAACCGCAGCTCGGTTCTTGCGGTTGTTCACTATGTAGAAACAACTCGCTTGAACTTTATCCTTTTATATTAGGAGTAAATATTTAGTATGAATATATAAAGAGCTTATTTCGTAAATTACTGTCAAATATTTATACTTATAAAATTTTAACTGTAATTTTTATAAGTGTGAACACCTGAATGATAATTTACACAATAAATTCTTTATATATCATACGTTAAGTATACTAAATGTTAATACACATAAGGTTTTGGAAGTAAATACTCGATGTATGATGCATAAGAATTCATTCTCTAAATCACCATTAAAATATTTACACTTGTAAAATTTACTATTAAAATTTTGTAAAAATTTCACACATACAGAGACTTGACAAAGATTTACAAAACGAGTTAAGTCCACTCTTGAACCACATGTTGCAAATCCGGTTCCTATTTTGAAAAAACAAAAAAAATAAAGTGAATCGCATCTCGAACTTGTGATTTTTTTTAATGAACTGCTTCTTATTGGTAGAATCATTTTTCACCACTTTTCCAACTAATCTTATTCACACCCATTTATCTTGGCTTCCACCACGTGGTGCAAGTTTAGGGGTGCCCGTGAAAATAAATGAAAGTTTGAAACGAAAAAGATAAATTTTTAAGAATTGCAGGATTACGAAATTACAGTCCTCGTGTGCAAAATTTATTGTAATAAAATATATATGAATTAAATTTTTTTATTTATTGAATAAATTAATATCTATCAATTATTTTGACTGATATTATGTTTTTTAGTGAAGAAAGGAGGTAAAATTTTTTTAAAAATGATAAATCTCATTAACATTAAAAAAAAAAAAAGAAGGAAAAGTGAGAAATGTGTCATAACATAGTTCGTATTGCCTTTGATCTTATACAAAAATTTTAGGTTTAATTTTCATAATTGAAATTTATATGCGCCTTCATTGTCCAATTCTCTCGATTGCTATTTTTTTTATAATCGAGAAAAAATTATGACAAAAATTAAAAAAAAAAGGGAAATTGGCATAAAATTAAGCACGTGAAAAAGAATATTCATTTGACATGGGTGGAAGGGTGGAAGCCATGATTCATGGTTTACCGCTCGTCTCTCTCTGTCAGTATCCTGACAACAGGGGCCGGTATAAGCTTTTACGTGAAATCAACGTTCCTGGGAAGCTGAGTTCAGTAATTGAAAGTTACTGCATCGAGTGACTTGTAATAGGAAAGTCGACCATTATATATATATATATATATATATTGCTGGTTCTGTGAGCTTCTTTGTAGTGGAGGGTGATTAATAATCCCGTTCTCCGATGTGGTTGTCGGATATCTCTGTTTTACGACTTCTGGACAGCCATTGCTGTCGTCGTCAGATTCTGAACCTGCAAACCGGCTTAGGAGCATCAGCTCCTTTGGCTGCCTCTGTCGTGACGCCTCAGTCACATCATCATATTTTGATGATAGTCAGTCCAACGCGATAGAGGTTAGCGAAGAGCAACAGGAAGAGGAAGAAGAGGAAGATTTTTGGAAATCCCCTAAGCATCCTTAGGGACGTTAAATGCTAGGTTTCGTGGGGCTCCATGGAGCTGACTAGTCGTAACATCACTCATTCGGCGCCCCTTTGGCAACCTGGGGCAACATATATGGTGCAGGATCAGTCAGGTAAGTCTCAGAGAGTCAGGCGCAGAAGCATGCAGTTTGAAGACAACCTCTTGCATATATCAACGATCCGAGGAGGACTAATGAGAAATATGAGTTCAGTGGGAATGAAATTTGCACTAGCAAGTACACCATACTCACCTTTTTGCCTAAGAATGTCTTCACTCAGTTCCATCGAGTTGCGTATTTATATTTTCTTGCCATTGCTGCTCTCAACCAGCTTCCACAACTTGCTTTGGGAGAACCGTGTCTCATTTCCCTCTCCACTTTGTGCTGTCTGTCACTGCCGTTCAAGATGGCTATGAGGACTGGCGAAGGCACAGATCAGAGAGGAAGGAGAACAATAGGGAAGCTCTTGTGCTTCAGTTTGGAGCTTTCCGACCAAAGAGATGGAAGGATATAGAGGCTGGTGAAGTTGTGAAAATCTTTGCCGATGAGACAATTCCATGTGACATGGTTTTGCTTGTTCCAAGTGATACTAGTGGGCTTGCTTACGTTCAGACAATGAATTTAGATGGTGAATCGAACTTAAAGAAAAGAAATGCTCGGCAAGAAACTGTTTCTTCTGAATTTGAAGGGTTTTCTGTTTGAGGGCTAATCAGACGTGAGCAACCAAATAGGAATATTTATGAGTTCAAAGCTAACATGGAGTTCAACGGACATAAGTTTCCACTAACCCAATCAAATATCATTTTGTGCAGTTGTCAGTTAAAGAACACGGAATGGGGTCATCGGGTTGTGGTATATGCAGGTCAGGAAACAAAAGCCATGCTCAATAGTGCAACATCTCCAGCCAAGAGAAGCGAACAAGAAAGTTACATGAACAGGGAAACATTCTGGTTGTCTGTATTTGTTTTTGTCATGTGTTTTGTTGCGGCTTTTGGAATGGGGTTGTGGCTTGGCGCTACAAGGAGCAGCTTGACACTTTGCCGTACTACAGAAAGAGATAATTCACACGACAGGCAAGGAAGACGAGAAATCATATAAATGCTATGGAATTCCCATGGAGACACTTTTTTCATTTCTTAGTTCCATTATAGTGTTTCAGATAATGACACCAATATCTCTTTATATAACAATGGAGTTGGTTCACTTAGGACAGTCGTATTTTATGATTGAATACAAGCATATGTATGACTGTGCTTCTGATTCACGGTTCCAGTGTAGATCCTTAAATATAAATGAGGATTTGGGCCAAACTCGTTATATTTTCTCTGACAAAGCTGGGACACTAACTGAAAACAAAATGGAATTCTGGAGACCAAGTGTGTTTGGGAAGGACTATGGGGATTCCAAACATATGGCCAATTTGTTACAAGAAGCCAATGTAGCAGGTATCAATTTTCCACATTTCTATGCATGCATGTTTTGATTCAATAGTCATAATGTTCATCTATTGTGGAGAGTCACAGGTCAGGGTGTTATTCTTTTTATCCTTGTCAGGCAAAAGAACTAAATTATTTTTGGTTAAGTCATTGAAAATGTTTGAACATTCCTCGTGTATGATAATATGATACCATTGGTCTTTTGTGTTCACGCATTTATTTGCAATGCTTGGGTGTATTATCGCTCCCATAATTGCAGTCAATTTGAAAAATACTATTAGTCTCTGATTCTTGTTCTCTAACATGATCTATTTTTGTGATCTCCGACAGGAGGAAGTTTATGCAGAAGGATATGGAAGCTCAAGTCTGAAATAACTGCTGATTCCAAGTTAATGAAGTTGTTGCACAAAGAATCAAGAGGAAGAGAGGCTCGCCGCTCACAAGTTTTTTCTTACATTAGCTGCTTGTAACACAGTTATGCCAAATCTACACGATGATATGCTAACGGTTGATTTTCAAGGTGAATCTCCTGATGAGCAAGCATTGGTCTATGTTGCTTCTGCCTATCGATACTCTTTTTGGGCACACTTCTGGGCATGTTAAGATTGACATCGATGGTGAAAAGCTGAGGAAGAACATCTCTCTCTCTCTCTCTCTCTCTCTCTCTCTCTCTCTCTCACTCTCACTCACACACTCATCAGGTGCTATCTTCCTATCTTCCCTTTTTTTTTTGAACAGTAAATCAGGTGCTAGCTTCATGTGTCAAAGAACTGACAGACAGTTGATCGCTTATATTTTAGCTGTGCAGTTTGTTAGGGAGAAGATATAGGCCTTGGATGATGGCCCTCGATTATATTATGATGTTTGTATTCAATGTGATTGTTCCTAGATCTCATTGATGCACTAAACTTTGTGGATGTAACTTGATGCAGGTTGGAGGTGTCGGGGATGTGTGAGTTTGATAGTTAGTGTGCACAAAGGAATGTCCGTTGTTATCAGATTTCCTGATAGCAGTGTGAAAGTTTTGGTGAAAGGTGCCGACTCTTCCATGTTCAGTGTCATAATAAAGGATATAGAAAGTGGTGACTGTTTTTTGCGTGAAGCACAGGAGCACTTGAGACAATACTCTTTGCAAGGCCTACGGACACTTGTAATTGCTGATAGAGATCTTACAGCTATAGGACTTGAGCAGTGGCTATGCAGCTATGAAGATGCCAGCACTACTCTCACTGAAAGAGCTGTCAATCTACGTCAAAATGGCTGCCCTCATAGAGAGCAACCTCAGTCTACTTGGTGCCACTGTTATTGAAGATAGCTCCAAGAAGGTGTCCCCGAGACCATTGAGTCTCTCAGACAAGTAGGAGTTTAAGTACGGGTTCTGACTGGAGATAAGCAAGAGACCGCAATCTCCATTGGCCTCTCTTGCAAGCTCTTGACTACAGATATGCAACAAATTGTTATTAATGGCACCTCGGAGGCAGAATGTAGAGATCTCCTCGCTGATGCCAAGCTCAAATGTGGAGTGAATGGAAGAAATGAAAACCTGAAATTGAAAATTGATGCAGAAAGTAATTATCCAGGGCTCTCTTACGGCAAAAGGTCTTGCGTACAGTGGAATGCCATTGATGTAAAACTGAATTCGCCTTTGCGCTTGTTATCGATGGAATCAGTCTAGTATATATTTTGCAAAAAGATCTGGCATCGGAGGTAGGATTCCTTCTTCCTTCAGGCTCTGATTAGATTTTTAATGGTTCTCTTTCTATACTCTTCCTTTGTATTATCGGTAGGCAGTGCCAGTCAAGTCTCAAAAATGTAGCTGAAACTGTTGGAATTTCTTCGTTTTACTAATTCATGTAATACATATTTAAATTGCCTTTTTTAATGTTCTTTTTCTTGCTTTTCGACCTTGCAATTGCCTGTAGGGTTGTCCTGTGCTGTCGTGTTGCACCATTGCAGAAGGCTGGGATTGTTGAGTTAATTAAGAGCCGTACTGGTGATATGACATTGGCCATGGGTGATGGAGAGTTTTTGCTTGATTATTTGCTCTGCACATTTGTGCTTTTAACTGTCTCGGTGTGTTTCTGCTTGCATTTAATTCCGTTCTTTCCTGATGTACCTGAACTTCTCGATCTGATTATGTCACTGTAAATAAGGAAAGTGGTTTTGTTCACCGGGGGTTCAGTGAGACGAGTCTGAGTCCATAAGACGAAGAGCTCAATCTCAACTAAATCCTAAAACTTAATAACCGGCTTAATTCCTAGTGCAGATGAATATGCTCAAGCATGTTCTGGAAATATAAATTTTAAGAACTGGAAGTAGAAGGGGCTGGATTTGTGGATGAAAATCAACTCCAGTTATAGACAATAGATGGGACAAGAACTGCTTCTCCTAATTTACCCATGCAACAAATACATAATTTTTTCTGTTGATGAAACATATGTTTTTCCAACTCACTGTTAACATTCTTGCAGGTGCCGATGATGTCTCAATGATACAAATGGCTGATGTTCGTGTTGGAATATGTGGTCAGGTAGGGCGACAGGCAGTAATGGCATCAGATTTTGCCATGGGACAGTTCAGATTTCTGCAAAGATTACTTTTTGTACACGGTCACTGGAATTATTAGTGAGTTGTTCGTAATGCTGTCTTTGTGTTGATGCTATTCTGGTATGATGAATTTCTTTAACCGACAAATATTTTTCATGCTGTTATAGTTCTGTGTTCATTCCATGCATGTGTCTAAATTCTAAAATGTTACCATCCTTTTTTCCTTTCATCGAATGTCCCTAATTTTATATGAAAATGAAAGAATTGCCTTTCACTTGAAAAATATGTTCTAGTACTTTTATTCATGAGTTAATATTGCTGTGTCTGATCATGTCACAGGTGGATCTTCTTCTGGTTTCTCCTTCTTGTAGTGCACATGTGATATGTGAAAGAACTGTGCTATGCACACCCATATTATTCTTTGCAATCTCATTAGTTGCGTTTCTCCTCCTGGGGATATTTTAGGTACATATTGTGCACGGCCTTTTCAACCACATCTGCCTTAACAGATTGGAGCAGTGTGTTCTCAGTTACCTACACATCGGTCCCCACAATCGTCGTTAGAATTCTTGACATGGACTTGAGCCACAAGACCCTCTTGCAGCATCCCAAACTCTACTGTGCCAGACACAGACACGAGGCTTACAATATGCGCCTCTTCTGGATCACAATGATAGACACGCTGGGGCAGAGTCTTGTTCTCTTTTACATGCCTCTATTCACTTACAGGGAGAGCACGACCGACATATGGGAGCTTGGGAAGTTTGTGGACGATAGCCATTGTTGTCTTTGTAAATATACACCTAACAATGGACATCCAACGGTGGGTGGTCATCACTCATGCGGCAATTTGGGGTTCAATTATCATAACTTATGCCCTCATGGTGGTATTGAATTCTATTCCCATCTTCCCCAATTACTGGTTAGTCCTCCTTGATAGCTGTCTTGATTTGTTTGTTCAATATGAAATGCTTCGAAGGTTAGTCGAGAGTCAGGCAGAAAAATAGAGCAGGGGCAGAGAAAAGGGCATGGAGGCCGCTAAAGCCTAAAAGATGTTGAAGCGAAAACTATTTGAACTAATTTAGTTGGTTGGTCCTGCTTAATGTATTCTAGTTGTGTTTGACTTGATCATTGCTCAGACCTGTTTTAAGATGTCCGTCCACTCTTTCGTTCCTCACTCCATTCTCCTGTTTTCCTTCTTTGCCAAGGTCTTTGTGAACTTTTAGTACTTAATTTATCAAATTTTATCAAATGAAAACTAGACGAATTCCACAGTTTTCCAGCTATCTGGCTTTCAGAATCCTCTTCTTATTAAGCACTTTATGCCTTTCCCCTTCATGCTTTAATCCTCTGTGCTCTTTATTGTAGCTGTTGACAGGTTGAGTTTCTATCAGGCAGGCCCTTTCACCGTACTAATTCACTCCATCATCTCTTTCAGGACAATCTATCGTCTTGTCGGCTCACCCAAGTATTGGATAACCATTTTGTTGATAATATTCGTGGCACTGCTTCCTCGCTTTCTTTTCAAAGTAGGACAGCAATTATTTTGGCCTTCAGATATCCAAATAGCCAGAGAGGCGGAGGTTCTAAAACGGCCCGGTAAAGTCCAACCAAAATTGAAGCAGGTTCCACTTGATATGCACCTCTTTGGACACCAACACCATTTTCAGATACCTTCTCCTTGGGTTTACTTGTCCTCCAGATGGTAGTGGGCACTGTCACAGCTATTTAAAGGTAAGCACATTCTCTTTGGTTCCCCTTCATTTTTCTGTCGGAGATTGTCATTCGTCCACCTAATTCCCTTCTTTTTGGTCATTTTGCATTATATTGCCTGGGCTGAATGGTTGCAGAAATATGGCATTGCAAAGAAGAGGTAGCACTTACACAGAAAAGTGTGTGGGGCAAGAGACGAAAAAGAACCAGAGCCAGTCTTTTGGTTGAGCATTCAGAAGATACGAGTCCGATAGTTGGCTGAAGATTTTTTCCTTGGAGATTGTTATGGCTCGACTGATTCGAGTCAGACAATGCTCGGTATGATCTTTATCATTGATTGTCCTGATTAAACGATCCGAGAAAGAGCAGAGTGGGAAATGGGAAGTATATAGTCAGTCTGTGTACAGGAACATGATTTTTTCCTGTAACACTGTGAAATGTAAAACGAAGTCAGTCTTGCCAACAGTTCAAACACAATCTACTGTATTCCATCATCTGTATCTCACATGTCTCAGTGATTTTTAATACAGAGATGTAGAGATTCTTCCATTCACCGACCCGAGCTTTGCGAGACCATTGATGCTTGTCCATCAGAGATTGGTGCACCATGTTCTTTGACGTATGGGATCACTTGTTGCTGATTTTAAGGATTAGTACCATGCTGTTTGATTTGCAGAAGTGACGATGACTTCAAGTCATCATGTGGCTGTTGCTGGATTCTACCTGGCAGTTTGATAAGTTCGACCCATGTACATGACGCATCTCGGGTAGATCATAAAATATATGGTATGCGATAACCTGCAATATAGTCTTACAACTAATTGTCTTGTCACAACATATATAGAACAGCGCATGTAGTTTTGGAACACTGGCATGTTTGTTTCTAGCCATATCATTGTGTACAAGAATGCTCGATCAAGTGTTAAGAGTGCGCTTAGCAATTCCACCGGGTCTCCTGGTGAAATCCAGCTCGTAGAGGACCCAAACCAGAGCGCCGGAGGAGAGGGCCACTGGGACTGGCCCGAGCATCCACATGAGGGTCGGAAATGTGAGGCAGAGAAGTCGGTTCCCGAACAGGGCCAGCACAAATCCCCTCTCGAACACGGCCAGGGAGTCGGGGCCTGAGCAGCTCGGAAAGGATGCGTTAATGAGGTAGTTTGCGTCAACGAGGAACCCGACTGCCAGGGAGCTGCAGAGGAAGCTCCCGGCGAGGAAGAGGGAGGCGGAGCCGTACTTGAGGGCCACGATCAAGGAGGAGGCGGAGCCGAAGAAGGGGCCAGAGAAGAGGTCGGAAGCGTTGAAGGCGTTGTTGATGAGGGCGGCTAGGGCTAGGTAGACGAGGATGGATATGGTGGCGGTGAGGATGGTGACCATCAAAGTGTTCCTCAAGCTTTGCACTGCCAGCATGCCCTTCTTGTCATCTCCCTGCACCAAACAGGACATGAAATGAACATTGATCTTTGAATCACCACATGTCTTTTTTCTACAAGTAAAAAGGCAGTATTAGTGACAACTCAATCATCCGCTGCACTATGTCTGAACTTTCATAATCAATCACGAACGCCTAGGACGAACTAAACAACCAGTACTCAACATATATCCCGTCAAGGTTGAATCAATATTATGTCAACTCTATTGGAAGATATCCTATTCTTTGCGCATAATGGGATGGATGGCACGAACGCATCAGACGAACCGAATAATCATGAGCACCGATCTCATCATCAACGAATCCCTATATGTCAACCCTATTGAAAGATATCCTATTTTTTGGGCAGATTCCATTGGAAGATATCCTATTCTCGAGCATATTCGGATGGGTAGGATTCAATCATCCCACTACCATCCGTCATGTTCGAGTTTTTGTATTCAATCATGAACATATTAGGTGAACCGAATAACCAACATTCAGTACTAGTCCCGTCAACGCCGAGTCGCTACAGTTTAGCTCCATTGGAAGATGTATCTTATCTTATCCTTTGCGCATGTTCGGATGGCGGGGGCCTATGCCTTGGCAGTGCCGGCCGAAACTCTTGAACTTCTTCTACAATCTCCCGGCTGCTCGGGGTGGTTTTGCAGTCCCCATCGATCTCATCATAATTAAGTGATGTTTTCTTGAATGACATGTACCGCATCGAGGGCGAGGAACCAGGACTTCCTCTTGAGGGCATCGGCTCCGATGGTGGTGGTGGAGGGCCTGGTCTTGATGCTGCGCCACAGGTAGGCGTGGTACCCCACCGTGAGGAAGAGACTCAGTGGCACCAGTACCGTGTCCAAGTACACGAACACCCCCATCGAGCTCCAGTCCGGTAGCGGCGTTCGACAGCCAAGGAAGACCAGCTCCGACGGATCGGTTAGTTCTTCAAAGGAGGGCAAGAGTGATTGATTCTTTGGTGCAGATTTAATGGGTGGAGGGTGCACTTTCCCGGGAGAATTATTGTTGGAAAAGTTGGTGGGGGACAGACATGTATGGAATCTGAGTAAGTCTCGCACTAATAAATTTTTGTTGTGTTTACTCTCGTGTGACATGGCCACTACAGCTGATGATGGGATTCTTTTGCAAAAGCTCGGAAATTTACTGTCATGCGGACATTCAGATTGAAATTCCATATTCGAATCACATTCTAAATAATATTGCTAGAACATACTCTTGAATTTGGGCCTGCGAGGTACGGGGCTTCCTGAAATGTACTAAGGCCTTTGATGGTGTTGCGTTGACACGATTGGTGTTAGTACTTACTGTTTAGTTCACCCGGTATGTTCGCAACTGAATAAGTCTCACACAATTTTTTTTTTTTTGTGCTGGTGTGACATGGCCAATACAGTTGATGATGGGATTCTTTTGCAAAAGCTGGAAAATTTACTGTCATACCGCACGTTGAGATTGAAATTCCAGATTCGAATCTCATTCTAAATAATATTACTAGAACATGCTCTTGAACTTAGGCCTTGCGAGATATGGACTTCCTGAACTGTACTAAGACCTTTGATGATATTGCGTTGACGCGATTAGTGTTAATACTTACTATTCAGTTCAGCCGGTACGTTCGCGGCTGAACACAAATGTCGAATATTTGATAACGGGTGACCGGATCACCACTACTACTGTTATTGCCCACATTTTTTTTCAAAAAAAAGAGGAAGCATTCGAAGTTACTGGCCTTCGTAACAAGTGCGCTCCTGCAAATTCGAACTTATCTTCTCCTTTTTGACAGGGCAAGATGGTTACGTTACTTACGTAGCTCCCATGATTATGTATTTTTTGTGGATTTCTAGCGAGTTGATCATATGACACAGTCTCTATAAAATTACGCATGCAATTACTTATACATTAGACTTAGAAGAAATACGGAGATGCGGGAATAAAGGATCACAGATAATTTCGCTCATGAGAATCACCCCTTCACCGACCCCATTTTTCAAGCAATTAATTTGTAGTTTCTAGTTCTTCCTCTCGAACGAGCCTTCTATGTAACAGTGTCGTCACATAATAGTGTTTACGTGATGATACCAGTAACAAATTCAACTATTTTTATTTTTTTTATCAAATCATAAAAATAAAAAAATCGTAAAATAACTAAATTTTATTAGTCGATATGACCACATAAATACGGTCATGTGATGAAACCATTTATACACGGGACTTTCTCGTTTCTCTCCGGTTGTTTTTCCTCTTTGATTTCATACGGATCTACTCCTCACAGTGGGGGTAGGGCTGTCATTCGATACCTCATTTTTGTCATTCGGCCCCAAAGCGAATCCACCCCCTGGTGCTGCCACTCCGGCCATCAGCTTACCCACGATAACTTAGTGGAAAATACCAGTTAAATTGTGCTGGTCATGAAGAATTATGACAATTGTTCGAATGACTAACACTTATTTGCTCATTCGTTACAGCATGATTGACATTTCTCATGGTATATGTTGAGACAGAATTACCTAAGAATTTTTCATATCCGACCATGAGAATCTCGGACATACAGGTGACTTGAGTGCTACCTAATATTTGCTTAGGATTCAACATACCATGGCATGATTCCACATTGTAGGTGTTGAGTTTTCATACGTTTGTTGCAACCTGCAATCGCAACAGGCTAGAGGGATCCATTCAGGACTGGGTAATTCCAATCATATTTTCATCGATTGTATTTTTACTACTGTTGCTCGATGATAATCTTGCTGAAAAATATGCGATTTATCAAAGAATTCAGACGAATCAACTCCAAAAGGACTGATGGAGTTCATTTGTAATGCCAAATATTTACCATTAAGTACCGTAAACAGACATAGTTTAACTTGTTCGGGGCTGTTTTATTTTATGGATTATGGACAGAAAGAAATGTTGTTCTTTTTTCAAAAGGATCCTCCCACATCCTTTCTTTCCTAGACAGTAATTTTTTTTTAAAGTCTTATCAAGAATATAAGCTATCTCAATGCCTAGACAATATAGGTGAAGCAGCAGCTTCAGCTTGCTGTCCGAGCGAAGATAGAAGCTTCAATGCCACAAATCAGGTAGACTTTTAAGAGACTATCACTATCCTGACGCAGTTTGGTCTCGAGGAAGAGCTACACCACCGAGAGAAGCTCAATACAAGGGCAGCATCATTCTATTGTGGCTTATGAACTGTAGCTCTTCCTATGCTGCACAGGCCCAAGCGAGATCTTTGACATTAGCGTTATCAGTTGCTAGATCCAAGATCAGGATGGAGAGAGGTACCTTTTTGCTCCGATGCTCTGATTACTGTTAGGGCAATCGCTGGGAAGCAATCTCCACCATGCGATTGTGAAGTTTTGACTCTTGACTTCTTGATATGTTCATAATATTTCAATTTTTCGGAGTGTAAATGGAGAAGTAGGAATGACAGTAGAGTTGCTCACCATATTTTTAAATAAAAAAATATTGCAATATAAGTCATATAGGTGAGATTAAGCTAGGACCTCCAGATCATAAAATAAGAGTAACATTAACCACTAAGGGGGGTTGGGCCGAGTGGTAAGCAGCTCGGTGCCGCTTAAGGAGGTCTCGAGTTCGAGACCTCACGTACGCAGACACCCCCTTGGGAGCCTCACCAGCAATTGCCAGGCGTGCAACCCGGGGCGACCAACGGATTAGTCAAGTATGGTTGGCTGAAAGATGTCATCTCACCGCTGGTGGGGCCTGCTTGGATACCGTGGCTGGCGACCAAAAAAAAAAGAGTAACATTAACCGTACTAAACTCTTTTTTTTTTCTTTTAATTTTCTTGATGAGGGAATTCATTCTCTCCTTGAAGGAAAAAGACAACAGAAGGGATACATTAAAGCCGCCTCGACGTAACCCCTCCAAATCGTCGATCCTTCTGTCCACTTTCCTTCGGATTAACCGTTGAGAATACATTACATCCAAAACAATCTTCCTCGGTCTCTCCGACCAAAGTCAAGAGCCACGATCGAAAGCAACGAACAAGTGGCATACATTTCCATCTCTCTCACGTCCCATAATAATCTACACAAAGATGGTCCATCCTTTGCAGTTGCTCGATGCCGAGTCCCATGCATAGCGTCCTCCATCGCTGATTCCCTCAACCGGGTCTCGCTTATATCCACGAAAGAACCGAACCCTTTATGTCGAAGATGGAGATCAGGAAAGTTACGGTGGTTTTGGTGGTTTTGGGGTTGGTCTGGTGCTGCGAGGGGAAGTTCGTGGTGGAGACGAGCAAGCTCAAAGTGAGCTCTCCCGACTCTCTCAAAGGAACCTACGAATGTGCAATTGGGAACTTTGGAGTTCCTGACTATGGAGGCTCGATGGCCGGCACCGTGTTTTACCCGAAGTCCAACCAGGACGCCTGCCTCAGCTTCGAAGACTTCAATGTCTCCTTCAGCTCCAAGCCCGGTGGGTTGCCCACCTTCTTGCTTGCTGACCGAGGAGGTGATGTCTTGTTTCCTTTCCTTCTGTGGCTTCTCGAGTTCCCATGTTCCTGTTCTGTTCAATATTTTTCTGCGTGGCCTGTTCTGTGTTTTCTGCTGATGTTTTTTCCCCCCTCCAGATATCCATTCAAACTTAAAACATATCAATCTAAAAGACTGAACTTGTAGAGGTTGAATCATATTCACTTAAGAGTCTAAATTTTAAGTGTTCAAGAGCAATTTGGACTCGGATCGATGAAAACTCAAATTTAGCTCTATCTTAATGAGTCCGAGCCGAGCCGAGCCGAGTCCAATCAAATTCATCATGAGAAAAATGTGAATATAAATGAGATTTTTATTTTATTTTATAATGATAAGTATTGAAATTGGTTGATTTTATTTTTCTCAAGCCTAAGCGACCTCGAGCCTACACAAGACAAGCCAAGTTCAACCTTCATTTATTATGAGAAATTGAGCCTCAGTTTGGAATATTAAACCCTGCCAACCTCACAAATTGTAATTTAGCCAAGCTCGGCTTTGACTCTTTTATATCCTTAATTACCTTCCCTCAACAGTTGATTTCAAATTGGATGTTTTTTTAAGTACTCGGATGGAGGAAACAACTGAACATGAGGCATATTTTTTCTTCCGTTTTTGAACAACTAATACGAGTTGAGTCTTATCTTCCATACTCAATTCACTGAGCATATTTTTCCTGGTCTTAGGCGGCATGCTAGTCATTGCTCTAATACAGTGTAAAAAAGTTGTATTCATATCCATCTAAAAGTGGTGCCTTAGAGAAAGATGTTTAGTATTGTTGATACTGCTATTGTCATGTGACTTGTAAGTTCTGTGTTCGATCTTACCCGTAGTATTTTCCATACCCTTTTACCCCATCTTCTTTCTACTCTTTCTAGGTCTAAGTGTCTCATTATATACCAAAAAAAAGGTGGTACCTCAATTCTCTTATAGTCCCATATTTCATCGATCTAATAACTCTGCCACTTGGAATTTATTCCACTTTAACAGTTTTTATGTACACCTCTTTGTGGGACAGACTGCTATTTCACGACGAAGGCTTGGAACGCGCAGACAGTCGGAGCCGCCGCGGTCCTCGTCGCCAACGACCGGCCCGGTCCACTGGTCACAATGGACACGCCTCGAGATGATCCTGGCGCCATTTACCTCCCTAACATCACCATTCCATCAGTCCTCATCAACAAGTCCCTAGCGGATGACATGAAGAAGTCGATCTTGGGCGGCGAGTTGGTCAAGGTCAACCTCGACTGGAGCGAGGCCCTGCCTCACCCCGACAATCGGGTCGAGTACGAGTTCTGGACCAACAGCAACGACGAGTGCGGGCCCGAGTGCGAGACACAGACCAAGTTTGTGCAGGACTTCAAGGGGGCGGCGCAGATACTTGAGCAGAAAGGGTACTGATGCCGAACCGGGGAGTACAGTCCATTAAAAGGAGAAAATCTTTTACCTCATAGAATATTATATCAATTTTATTAGTTAGTATTACAAGTCAATAATATCCAGGCAAGATATTCTCAGTAGAACCTTAAAAAACACAAAATAGAAAATTAGTAGGAAAGGGAGAAAAATGGTCAAACATTATCAAACATGGATTTTTCTAAACAATTTTTAAGGATTTTTGAGATTTTTTGGGAGGTCTAGAATTTTTATTTTTGTTTTTGGAATTTTTAGAGGTAACGATGAAGTGGGGGAAGGAAGGGAACTCTTGACTGGGAGAGACTTGTGCGTATCATGTATATTACGTGATAGTGTTAATATAATATCACCTATAAATAATATTTAATTATTTTAATGTCTTAATAAGATCATAAAAATTAAAAAAAATTAAGAAATAACCGAATCTTTTTTATTTATGATATTATATCAACACTATCGATGTTAACGTTATATTCGTTAGATACAATACCCTCTCTTTTGATTATCTGTCTTGCTTTTTGTTAAAAAAATATTTGAATTTATATTTTACAACTTAAAATATCTTCATAAAATTACTTATGTGGCTAGATATCATTAGTTCGTGTCACCGCAGATAGTAATCCCGATGTGTATGCTGTAACATACAAGACCTTTTCCTGCAAAAGGAACACACGTTTGAAAGTAATGATCTTGATCACTCAAAATAAAAAAACCAGACAAGAGCTCACGAGAAAGAACCATATAATCAAATTCCAAATTTAATCCTTGCCGTATTGATATCCTCTTTTAGTTCAGAAAGAGATTGCAGATGCTGAATTTTCCTATCCCGCATCAGGTACACACAGTTCACTCCGCATTACGTAACCTGGTACTGCCCCGACGAATCCCGGGAAACCAAGGCCTGCAAGTCCCAGTGCATCAACCAGGGGAGGTACTGTGCTCCCGACCCCGAGGGCGACTTGTCCGAAGGCTACGAGGGGAAGGATGTTGTGGTCCAGAATCTGCGCGAGGCTTGCTTCTTCAAGGTAGTCAACGAGAGTGGCAAGCCATGGCTCTGGTGGGACTTTGTCACCGACTTTATAACTCGGTGCCCGATGAAGGATAAGAAGTTCGGTAGGGACTGCGCAGCCCGAGTCATCCAGTCGCTTGGTATGGAGGAGAACCGTTTTGTTAATTAAAGTTGCCTAATGAGCTGGTTCTTGCATTAGCTCTTCCAAGTTGAATCCTTGTGTCGTGATAATTATGAAGGTGTCGATCTCAAGAAGGTGGACGAGTGTGTCGGTGACACGGATGCTGATGCCGAGAACCCGATTCTTGACTACCAGCAAGATGCACAGGTTCGGCTCTTTGGGTGTTCTTTTCTGTCTTCCTTCGAAGTGTTCAAGTGATCGTGAAGAGATTGAGGTAATGTACAATGTTTGCCTTGTGAGTTCTGAATCAGATAGGCCACGGGTCTCGTGGAGACATCAAGATCTTGCCGACTCTTGTGATAAACAACAGACAGTACCGAGGTACCAAACTTACCTTTGAGCAAACGTCTCGCTTTACCAGGAATTCCTCTGTGATTTGATCCAGTGTCTACCGTCTTTCAGGGAAATTGGAACGTAGAGCGGTTCTCAAGGCAATCTGTTCAGGTTTCCGAGAGACCACCGAGCCAGCCATCTGTTTAAACGGAGGTGGTCTGCTGTACACTGGACAAATTCAGTCGATTGGATTTCTTCAGAGGAACATCGACCTTCTGACCTCTTGAAGTCGATCTCAACTGTTTTTTCTGCAGATATACAGACAAATCAGTGTCTGGACAACAATGGTGGTTGCTGGGAAGACAAGGCTGCCGATGTTACTGCGTGCAGGGTAATGTTCAGGAACATAAGTGTTATTAGCACATCATACGAAAATCAAACCTTTGAATCTCTCTTCGCTCGTTTTCAACTTAAAAATCTGTTACTTCCACAAGTATCCTGATGAAATGATGCTGCTGGTCTAGGACACATTCCGGGGAAGAGTGTGCGAGTGCCCGACAGTGCAAGGCGTGAAGTTTGTTGGCGATGGATATACACACTGTGAAGGTAGTGCTTTCGATTGGCTGCCAGAGTAAATCTCAAGCAATGTTACTGCCAATGGTTTTCTTCATTGCCATGTGTTGTAATTATCAGCTTCAGGACCTTCACACTGCGCAGTCCATAACGGAGGTTGCTGGAAGGAAACTCGAGACAACCAGACTTACTCTGCCTGTGTCGTAAGTTCATGAAATCCGAACATTCTCGGATACTGTCTGTCTCCTGTTGTTCGATCCAATATGGTCTTATTTTTCGATTTTTCAGGAAGGCAGCACAATGGGATGCGAGTGTCCTCCGGGTTTTAAAGGCGACGGCTTGAACTGTGAAGGTGCTGTCGCTCTCATCTGTGTTCTCGTGCCAATATATTCACTAGAGATTACTATGTTCTATGTGATCTGCACTCAATCTATGTTCGATGGACCTTATAAATGTTACGAAAAATCTTACCCTTCCATGGTTGATATGGGATCTCGGGATCTGACATGATTTCTAACGGTTAATCAATTCAACCTGCATTACTGCAGATGTGGATGAGTGCAAAGCAAAGCTATTCTGCCACTGCCCAGAATGCAAATGCAAAGACAAATGGGGCGGATTCGACTGCAGTTGCAGCAGCGGCCTGCTGTACATACGAGAACTCGATACCTGTATCAGTGAGTTAACAAAAATTTTCTCATCAACCATCTTCAAACTAGTCGATGAAAAATGAAATGGAACAGAGAACTAGGAATTGGATGAGCAAAATGTACCTAACCTTCCATGCTGCAGAATCACTACTATTTTCCGATGAATTCGATCTTCAATCAAAATGTAGGGAAGGATGGCAGTGCGGGCTCCGGCTGGAACACTTTCTGGATCATCGTTCTCGGTTTAGCTGCTTTTGGAGCGGGTGGATATCTAATCTACAAGTACCGACTACGGGTACGAATTACTTATCCTCTTGTACTCATACAAGAACCGAAAGATACAGGGAACACCACACCAACACCACCCCCCCCCCCCCCGGAATCTCCTCACGAGTTCTTAGGAGTTGTAAAACTGACTGCAAATGTGTCTTAACATTTTCCAGTATTAACTTCTGTCGTGTCTGGTGTTGCAGAGGTTCATGGATTCAGAGATACGGTCAATCATGGCACAGTACATGCCGCTGGATGATAATCGCGGAGGCTATGAGCCAATATCGAGCGGTCATGTCGAGGCACCGAACCCACAGCCACCACGGTGATATATGACCGCTTCAGATTAGTGCGAACCCATGGAATGAAGATCAGAAGATTCCAGTATGAACAATAACTTCATTTCGTATTAAGTTTTCACTAGGTAAAGCAACTTATCAGACAAAAACAGTAACTCATCAGATGGACTCGATCCGCAACCGTTGATCCTTCGACGTTGCTGTTATCGGGTACTCGGGTGGGTATCACCGGTGCTGTTATCGCTTTTTTTTTTTTTAAGAATTTCATAATATACCCGGCTTGAACTTTATAGTTTCTTCTTTTTCTCCGTGACAAAATATGGAAACAGAGTGAAAAGGGTCGTGTAGTTTCGGCTTTGCTATTCGATTAGGATCCAGAACAAAAAGACCCCGAGTCGAGTTACGACTCATCGACATATGAACAGCCGACCGAGGAATTCATACTGTCAACTCTCCCACCAGTGTAAGGATTCTCAGATCCGACAGACCGAAAATCCCACTTGCTGATTCCGAAGAGAAGACTTGGCCGACACAGGTGGCTGGCAGGTTCTTGGAGTGCTCGACTGAACGAGAAACAGAAAACCATTCCCACTCATCTGAATGTCCACTGAAATGGTAGACGGTGGGACAAATGCACGAAACATTAGAAAAGAAAATGAAGTTTTAGGGAATTGGTTCAAGCGGTAATATATTTGCTCTCCTTAAACAAAGATATCAATTCGAATCTTTATAGATGAAGAAAACTCACGAATTTTACTATTAAAGAATGAGAGAAAGACAATGGAAATTAATCTTATAAATTTGTTTATTCTTATAAATGAGTCGTAAATGTTTCAAAGTGATAAATGAAATCCTATATATTACTATCATTATCACATCGAGTTATTTCTATTACGTATCGTTATTTTAAACTAAAGTTCCGTTATTTTAAGTTAAAGTGGCATTGACAGGTGTGAGTTTAAAATAACGGTAGGTAACGAAAATGACACGCGTCAGTTTAAAATAACAGTAGATAATATAAATGACTTAATATTATAATACAAATAATATAGAAAACTTGATTTATTATTTTAAAATATTTTAAATTTATTTATAAGAATTAATAAATATATAAAATTATTAATAATTTTTCTTCGAAAATAATTTAATGCAAGAATAGCCCTCTGGACATATGATAAGAAGAATTTATGGTAATAGTAGTGGGTGGTGCCGTGGTGCAGTTAAGGATACTGTACGGCAGGTACAGCCTTCCAAAACCGTGACGAAAAGCGGCGCAATCAGAGTTCCAAAGCCTTCTTTTGCGGGCAGTGAAGGCCGGGGAGTTACCAAGGGGGGTTGGGCCGAGTGGTAAGCAGCTCGGTGCCGCTTAAGGAGGTCTCGAGTTCGAGACCTCACGTACGCAGACACCCCCCTTGGGAGCCTCACCCGCCATTGCCAGGCGTGCGACCCGAGGCGACCAACGGATTAGTCAAGTATGGTTGGCTGAAAGATGCCATCTCACCGCTGGTGGGGCCTGCTTGGATACCGTGGCTGGCGACCAAAAAAAAGAAGGCCGGGGAGAAAGTGGGCTACAAGAGATATTTTGGTGGGATTTTGATGATGCCATTTTCACCCTCCTTTTGTCCTTTCTTCTCCGTCTGTTGAACTCCCACTTTCCTAGGATAACATCATAAAGCAGGCCCACGGTTCAGCTTGCCGAATCATGTGGAGGCAGCCAGCACCCCACCGCACACATTAACTCCTGTACCACCTTTTCCTCCACAATACATTATTCCAATCCTTTCCCTAATTGAATCAACCGTATCGTACCGGCTGTATAAAACTTGCATAAATCCGGTCAAAAGGGATACGTGCTTAAGTTTTAACGCGTAATTTATAAAGGTAGTAGCTCCGCTGATGGTATTAGTAATAGTCAGGTCTTTCTTATGATTACAGATGAAGCGGCGATATCTTTGTATCTTACTTTTGCTTGATCACTTGATATCATCCTTTCTTTCTTTTTTTTTTTTTTTTGCAGGCTTAGTATGACTAAAAGTGTACTTCAGGTGATTTAGTAATTTCATGGTCTCATATTCGAATTTTCTATTACTACATTTGGTACGAATGAATGGAATGAAATGAGTAATTTGACTTTTTTTTTATAATTACACTTATGAAACTTATTATGTTCATTATATTAGTGTAGACCCTTTTTTTTTAAGTTGGTGGAATACTGTTTCAGTGAAAAAAGTAAAGGAACGAGCATTCCTTCACTTCTCATAATTACACTCTTTCATATTTTCAAAATGAACATAAAAATTAGTAAATTTCTCTATGTTATTATGCATTTTATACTATAAAGTTCATTCCACTCCATTCGTTTCCATTCTTTCTCGCCAAACGTAACCTATATGCATCTGTATCAAAACATCTAATAGAAGTGAACTTGCCCTTCGGATTTAAACTCGGCGGACGCCTGCTCTTGTGAACTATGCTAGATTATAGTGGTGCTGTATTGACGGGATAGTACCTGTACAGTTGTACTAGTTGTTCGGTTCGTCTAACATGTCGGAACATGAGAGCACAGGACACTGCACATCGGAGACGGTAAAGTTGCCGCCACTGCTGCTCAGCTTCTCATTCTTGTTGAGAAGGAAAAAAAAAAGGACCAATGAGCTTACAATTAATTGACCATTCATGTCTTTATTAGTGGTTGGTCACGGTACAACTTGATTGCTTAGGGTTGGGATATGGATGTGGTACCAAAAGTTATACTAAAATAATGAAGTTCCTTATCCTGATTTCCAATCAACACCAAAGTATTATTAAAAAAAAAAAAAATCTTTACCTGTCCCTCGTGTGTGCATAAGGCCTCCATACATTGGACGAGAATGGACCACACCGAGCAGTGAATCCTCAATCTCCATATAATGGTTAGGCATGGACTCGTGCCTTACAGCGAATCCTGGTACCGTTAAAGTGGAGCGGTCGTCTACTCACTGCTGCTTGAAAGGATGGTAGAAATATCCCAGAAAATATCCCACTCTTTTGTGCCTTTAAAGGTGAGAAAGGTTTGCTTTGCTCATCATGACAGCGTGTAAGGATCCAACTCCAACAGGCCTCACTTTTTACCTTAAATATCTAGAAGGGTTGGCTCATGATGACAAGTGCACAATATGAAACCCTTAACACGTTGGAAAATCATTAAGACTATAATTCCTCACTACATTCTAGTGAGAAATATTATTTTATCATAATTAAAAATGAAATATTTTACAATAAGACCGTACCGATCATTTATGATAATTATATTTTAGAATATTTTATTATTGGATTTAGATATTATTATACATTTAATAATATTCACTTTTAGATTTGACTATGTTATCATAGCCTACATATATAGGGGCGGCCAGGTTCGTCTTGTTACTCTATGAGTCACCCATGACAGTAAAACCGCTAGTCTCGTGATTTGGCTCATTATCACCACGTAAATCTATCTCAATTCTCTTCTCTCCTTATGCATATTTATAAATTCTATCAATCCTCAATAAGCACGATAAGCGTAGGTGAGAATGGAGCCATAATACACGTAACGAACACGAGTCACTCGCATATCTATATCTGTATCTACATCTATATTATTATGTGAAAGGAGGGTGGATAATTAGTCTCACTTTTAAATTTCTTAAAATACCGTTAGCAAATAGATTTTATAATAGACTATATAGCTTACAATTTCAATTTTATGTGTAGTACGGATTCATGCAGTAATATTATAGATTAAAGTGAGCAGCAACCAAGAGGGGTTGGGCCGAGTGGTAAGCAGCTCGGTGCCGCTTAAGGAGGTCTCGAGTTCGAGACCTCACGTACGCAGACACCCCTCTTGGGAGCCTCACCTGCCATTGCCAGGCGTGCGACCCGGGGCGACCAACGGATTAGTCAAGTATGGTTGGCTGAAAGATGTCATCTCACCGCTGGTGGGGCCTGCTTGGATACCGTGACTGGCGACAAAAAAAAAGTGAGCAGCTAAATTCATAATCTTGTCAGATACATAATATCCGCCAAAAAGAATATTTTTACTAGATACTTTTTACTAGGTTACAGTTCTACGAAGATAGGACAATCTTTGTCATTTAGTTTCACAGTTTACGGGACCACATATTGGTGGCTGCAATAATTTGAGATCGTTTGATATGTGATGTCACATCCCACCTATGAAAAAACAAAATAATAAACAACAAGAAAGATTTTATGGTTTAATTACTGAATTATTCAACAAGCGAGAAAAATGATAATAAGTCAGTTAATTGTGAACTATTTAAATAAATTATTGAACATATTTGATTAATTAGTTTAACGGTTGCTCGAGTGTGACATGAACGTTTATAATAAACAAATGAAAATATCTAGAAAGGGAGAGAAAAAAAAAATCTGAGACACATCCCTCCAAGGTATCTGCACCTGTCCACATCCTCTCGCCTCCCGTATAAAGACCAGACCCATCCCTGCTCAGGTTCTTATCCTTTCCCAACTCCTCCCTACCAACATGTACCTCCTCGGAGCCACAGCTCCGGTGATCAGTATTCTTCCTCCTCACCATCCTCAACATATCGGATCGAATGAATGAGGACCGGATCGGCTCGGGCGAGTCGACTGAGCATGGCAGCGCTGCTATGAGCCAGTTCGGAAGGTCGAGAAAGGTACCGAATTTCCATTTCTGAGGATGAGGAATCAAGAAGTTCTTCAGGACCATTTCTTTGTTGATAATTGAACAGCAACCCCAACAAGCTGCTCGAATAATTGCAGCCCAAAACGGTCCCAAAAAGTCCTTGCGGACCAATTACACGGCAACCTTATCCTGTAGACACACGACATAGAAACGGAAGAAAAGGCAGAGATACCCTTTTCATGTCCCTGTTCAGTCGGAATCTAGACAACACAGCATATTACAGTTCACAGCTCCTTCTCCCCTTTATTCACCCTTGTTCTGCCTAGCAGCTTCAACAACAGCTTCTGGTTTCAAAGATGAGCGCTTCATGCCTCAGCCGCCGGCTCTTGGGCATTGAGCTCCGGCCCGGTGACCCGCCCACGGGCTTGAACGGGACGGCCGGCGAGTCGAACATCAACCAGGCAAGCTTCGACAACAACATGGTCGTAGTCCTGGCGGCCCTGCTGTGCGCGCTGATATGCGCGCTCGGTGTCAACTCGATCGTGCGGTGCGCGCTGAGGTGCGGGCGGAGGTTCGGCCCCGAGATGCCAGACCGGGCCACGGCCCGGCTGGCCACTACTGGCCTCAAGAAGCACGCGCTCAGGAGGATACCTGTGGCCGTGTACGGTTCGGTGGATGGAGTGTTCTCGGCCACGGAGTGCCCCATCTGCCTCGGAGAGTTCGTGGACGGGGAGAAGGTCCGGGTGCTGCCCAAGTGCAACCACGGGTTCCATGTCAGTTGTATCGATGAGTGGCTTGCAAGCCACTCGTCGTGCCCCATCTGCCGGCACTCTCTCCTCGAGCAGACGCCACCGCCACCGCCCCCTAGGCCGAGTCCAGATCATGCAGTGATTGCTGTGGATAATTAATCACTCGAGTTGGACATGGCTTGGCGGTGCTGCCTAACATTGGACGTGAAGGTAAAATTGCATCAGCTCTTACATCCGATCCAATTGAGTTAACCACCAACACCGAGTTTCCCATAAGGCTATTGGAGCTAGGGTGAGTCGAGATTTGATGCATCCGTCGATGATGGTGTAGTAGTACCAGCTTTCGCGAGAAGTATGGTAGGGTTTTTCTTTTTCCTTTTTGTTAAGGGAACTGATACAGTTGCTAGAAATTATACAGGTATTGGTGATAGCTGCATTTCGTTCAATCCAACATCCAAAATCTACAATTATACGAACTTGACTAGTTGAATTTGCATTAATTTAGATATTGAAATAGAGAAAGAGAGGTTGATATAGTCAGTACTGTTTTTAATGTCAATCTTATCAACAGGTAGTAAAATCTGATAATAATATATGGACTAGAACTCCAAAGTCTATAAATAACAAGTTTCGGAAGGCGATCTTTGACCCATTACCTAGCGAGATAAGAATCAAAACTACGGTTTAAAAAGGATGCCATGCTTCGAGTATCGGAGTGATAAGTCCAATTGTAAAACGCTACAAAAAACTTGATAAATTCTACGAGCCTTCTCAAGAATAAAGAAGAACAAATTTCTCACTCAAAGTAACGAAAATATGCATCGAATCAAAGAAATATGTTCAATTCATCCAACCCCATATCCAAACCTTTAAATAAGTTAAGATTATAATATATGTAAAGATTCTGCGGTTAGATTACCCTCCTAAATAATAGGTAACAAATCATTATATCTAATCTCTAAGAAATCTTGAAATATCACTCAATAATCTAATTTAAATATCTATAGAAGAGAATGTAATATAATATTTTTTTCATTGGTTAAATCTTGTAAAACTTGAATCAAGTTGATGTACACTGCTGGCACATGTGGACTTGCTTCAACATGCTTCATTGAATTCGCTTGGGTCCAAATTTCTTTAAATATCTTGACTTGTGCCCTCGTAATCGGCTCCTCCGGAACTCTAACCGGATTTCTTGTATTATGATTTGCACAAACTCTCGTCTTATGACCTTGAGATCCATGGTTTGATCTCATCAGCAAGGCTTCTGGTGTCCATTTCAATCTTTCTAAGTATATGTATTTTTTTTGTACACTGAAAAAAAAAGTGAAATGAAAAGGGAAGTTTAACGCACTGGCATCGCTCAACCTAGTATAAGAGTCCTTTATTTATGATGTGGACAAAGAGAGACACCATTTCGACTGTCTCCTGGCATCATGTCGACCGACTTCTAGTCGGATGCACACCCAACCCTCACGGTCTTCTAAGTCGTCAACTCTCCATGACCATACTTATGCCTCCTGTCTCCCTGGGCTTTAATATGTTGTATGTCTTTTGAGGGATTCTTTCCCTTAGTATTAATATATTATGCTATCATTACTCATAAAAAAAAAAACTTATGCCTCCTGTCTGTTGCATGATAAGGTAAGGTCACTGGCTCATCGTGTCATTTCAGTCCTAACAACAAATAAATTTTTCAATATCTCCGCAATCTCCGGGTGTTCGGGGTGTCACATTCTCATATAGACTCACTCATCTGCCCTTCTCCCTACTCACAATATCCTCACCAACTTAAGTATCGGATGATCAATCCGGTCCAATACTTCTCTAGCCGTAACCTGGTTCATGGCAAACATGCTGGCTAAGGTCCTGTGGAGCGTGGCCAGTGAGCAAATATGCAAGGAATACTAGTGGAACAACATACCAAAGTTAGTCCACTCTAACACTAGCAGAAAGCCAGTGGCTGAAAAAAGTTCCAGCTCTCATATTCCATGAGTCAACACCATTGAAAAATGCCTCGGAATCCAGCGTATAGCCTAATATATATATATAGAGAATTATACTAGAAGTTATATATGTTTATCGTTTTTAGCAGCTGAGTCTAATAAGTTTGAATATGTCTAAATACAATAATTTAATATCAATTCCATTACACTTTCAAGCCAAATAGTCACTGTTTCATTAACAAAATTGTAGACAGCATGAAGTTTATATTAGTAAAATAGTAACAATTTGAACTAAAAGTATAAAAGAATTGATCTTATTGGATTGAATTAGTCACATTCAAATTTATATGACTCAACCGTAAAAAATGACAAACATATATGACGTCCACTTTAATTATCTATATATATGGAACGTATATCAGGAACAGATCTAGAAAATCCATTAGGGGTGAAATTCCGTAGAAGAGTAGTATGAAAAATTCAATTAGTAAAATATGATAATAAAAATTATATAAAATCAAGTAAAATGTAAATTGTGTATCAAAAATCTTTTTCTAAGGGAGCGATCGTGACCCTGCGCCCTCAAATCCATGCTTGTAGTATGTTTTCTAAAACGGATCTAACAAAATCAGTTTGGTTTTGGGCAGAGCCTGCAAAAAAGATGGAACGGAGCCAAGTAGAATCCCCGACTACCCTCCTCCGACCGACTAAATTGAGCAGATCAGTAGCCGAGCTACTTTCTTAACAACAAACATGAAATGACCAAGTACCAGCTTGACTATTCGTTAATATTAATGGAAAACAGAAAAAGGAAAATCTGCATTCGCACCGGAATTTTGGAAAAATGTAAAAAGAACCAAAAAAAAAAAGAAAAAGAAATGAGACAATCCTCCGATGCTTCTGTCAGAATCTTGTCGTGTCGTACCATACACATGAGGAATCAGGGGAAAAAGAGCCGTTACCGATCAAAAGAGGGTGGGGGATGGAAAACGGCCGTTCACCGGGCAGAGGCAAGGCAATAAATGCAACGACGGGGCTGGGAAAAAGGTGATACCCAGCTTTTGGCCCATGTCTGGGCCTATAAACTGTACAGACCCAGATCAAGGAGTGATTGTACGTGACCCTTTTTAAGTGACATTATAAACTAATAAATTTTAATTATTCCTAATTCATCTGTTCTGTTTCTATAGTTTTTTAGTTTGTGATCTGTTGCGTATATAATCGTTTTATACAAGACTTTCTCCCAATCAAGGGCCTGTACAGCATAGATGATGAAGAAGGGACGTTAGTCTCGACCAGATTCGGTAGTAAACACCGCATCAAGATATCACATTAGTAATTAATAGAAAATTTTAGTGTTAATAGAGAAAAGTGACACAATTCATCACCCACCTTACCCAGATAACATCAATTTCTACCAAATTTTAAAAGTAGCATCAAATTATATAAAATATCTCTTCTACCCTTCACCTATTAAAAACTTGTTTCTCCATCCAAATTCCCTTCCGCCCCTGTATCTCTATATATATCATATTCCCTCTCATTCTCTCTAATCTCTTCCGTTCCAAGTTTCTATTTCCCTCGCAGCAACAACCAGTCATCCGCACCAAGTAATAGCACTGGCACCGAGCTACCTCCTCCTCTCGGCAGCAGCGAGCAGCATTGACGGACCTGTTCTTTCCCTCCCATTGCCTCAACGACCACCAAGCACGACCATTAGTATGAAGCAGCAGCCGACCTCCCTCCCTCCAGCATCGAGTAACATTTCCCTTCCCTTTTACGAGCCATCTATCTTCATCTCTCTCCTCTCTTTGCTCTCACCATGTCTTGGCTTGGTCTCACTCTTTCCCACGGGTCTCAACTCCACTTCTCTCTGATTCGTCTCGATTTCATTTCAAAGTTAATCTGAACCTCATTCTATCTCGTTTTGTGTTGATTAAGTTTGATTTTTGTTGAATTTCCCTGAGATTTTGTTCTGTAACATTGATTAGGTTATATTTGAATTTCTAAATAGCAATCCAGACCTATTTATATAGTATCGTGACCTATTTAATTCAACTGGGAAGGAAAACAGAATTGGTAATCACATCTAACCAATGCATTATTCTTCGGGGCTAATTTATCTCTTACCGAGACCAATTCAACTCTTACCGATACCAATTCAACTAAGAAGGAAAATAGAATTTCTCATAACATCTAACTAATGCATTGTTCTTCGGGGCCAATTTATTTTCTTACAGGGACCAATTCAACTAAGAAGGAAAATAGAATTCTTCAACACATCTGACTAAGATATTGTTCTTCAATACCAATCTATCTCCTACTGTGACTAATTTATCTCTTACTGTGACCAATTCAAGTCTTACTGGGACTAATTCAATTGAGAAGGAAAATTATAATATATGACTAAGGCATTGTTCTTTTGGACCAATTTATCTTTTACCGGGACCAATCCAATTGAGAAGGAAAATAAAATTCTTCATCACATCTGACTAAGTTAGTATACTTCGAGACCAATTTATTTCTTATCAGGACCAATTCAACTCTTACCAGGACTAACTTAACTGAGAAGAAAAATAAAATTCATCATCAAATCTGAATACGACATTGTACTTCATGACCAATTTATCTCTTACTGGGACCAGTCCATCTTTTAATGCGACCAATTCAAATGAGAAGGAAAATAACATAATTAAATATGATAAATTCCCAATAATACTCTCCACCCAATAAACAATGTCATCCCAACAAATACATAAATATCCCAACATCATCTACTTTGATTAGTTATGATGATCTAGGTTAGTAAATGGACTATGACAAATAAGAGTCTTGGTGCGCTTTCAGGCCACCATTTCTATTTGCACCATCTTTCCCACACCATGTAATATATAAACATTCACATTACGACTATATACTAAAAGTAAAGTATGAATCCAATAACTAATCTAACAAAAAGCAATAACAATCATAGCCTAAACTATCTAATTATCCAAGCAATAACACATATAATTGAATTTCTAGTAGGTCTCATGCAATATTTATTAGGTCTAGACATAGTATAAATAAGTCTCGATATAGTATAAATAGGTCATGGAAAACCCTCAATCATAGATTATGCTAATACATAACTTTCACTACTGTGGGCCCTTGTGGGCTTGAACTCTTCGTAACTCAACCTATATTACAAACATTAAGTTCATAAACTTAAGCCCAATTCAAATTGTTTCAATTTCCCATTCAATTGGACTTAAAACCAAATACAATTTTAGTCAATTCATGAGAACAATTTCTCATTCAGGTTTAATGCCATTTTTCCAACATATTAAAGGCTTTTTCCTCTTTTTTCCCCTGTTCAATCCAATGTTCAAAAGTTCAATGAAGTCTAACTAATTCAAGTTCGAGTCGGATCGGGCCCGCTAAGGGGTATAACTTTCTCTGTCATAATTTTTCTCTATTCATGATACTCAAACTCAATATGTCATTTAACGAAAGAGCCAGCCTATGTTGCTACGTTAAAGGATCTGTTACTTGCGGAACGAAAGCAAAGTATTAGCAATCCATTAATTGTTGCATTTCTTCCAGTTCGCAGCCGCATCTTGTCTAACATTGCCTCGTAATTAACTCACAGCTTCTACGGCATATAATCGGAAGCGTTTTTGACAGGATTTCGTAAAACTCGAATAGCTTGTATGCTTCATCCCGACAAATATGCCAATGGTTTCAAGAAGAATCGAATCCCGAATATTGACCGATAACTACAAGTGCGAAATAAATCAAACTGTAAGTATCCACGTCTAACCACTTCAATCAAGACAGGTAACGATACAAATTAACTTCAACATGTCCCAATGTTCTACTAAAAATGTGCTTTACGAAACACTTTACCTTACGAAACGAGATAGGTATGAATATGGTATTAGTACAGTGGTATAATATTTCACTCATAACTTAAAAGTTCTGAGTTCGATTCTTATTATAGAAATTATATGACTCTTTATTTCTCTTTATTTTTTATCACCGTCTTAACCTCATAGGCATCCCTTAGACTGAAAAAATGAAGTAGACAGTCATGGTCCTGAGTTTTCAAGCCGGCTATCTGACTGATTGGTAAAATTCTGATCATGCTTCGTATTACTTTAAAGAGATAAAAATACTGAGAGTTCTATATATTTATCAATTCTTACAAATAAGTTCTAAATATTTAAATGTATTAAATCAAGTCCTATAAGTTATTTACGTTATAACATCAAGTTCTTTCCGTCACCTACCGTTACTTTAAACTGACGTGACGCTGACGTGATATTAATACACGTCAGCTTAAAGCAACGATAAATGACGGAAACGACCCGATGTTGTAACGCAAACGGCATATAGAATTTGATTTAACATTTTCAAACATTTAGGACTCGCTTGAAGGAATCGACAAATATATAGGTCTCCCAATGTCATTATCTCTTATTTTAAGTATTCTCCTTTCATATGACTCCATGCAAAAAGAAGGAGAAGGAATCTTGCACTATCGTACTGCCACCTGATAGGGATCACTCGATAATGCTAATTAATAAAATTAAATTATTTTTAAGATTATTTTCTAAAACTTAGAAAATCCGTAAACAATCCTAAGAGTAACAAAATTTTATTGGACGATATTAGCATGTAAGTACTACTACGTATTAACACTGTTTCATAAAACACTTCCTCAAAAATAAGCTACTTCGGATCTCGGGAGTTCATCTCCTTCGCAGTAACAATTAGGAAACAAGCTTCTGCTTGGACTTCATCCAGCATCTTGCTAGATTCTGATCCTCGATGAAATCTAAAGGCCAGAGCCGATGCTCGGGATGCACAATTTCACTATTTATTACTCTGGGTATTGGGTGATTTAGGTCTATTCTCATCAAAATATTAAATCCTCGTTGGTTCCGTTGTCATAACACTACGTTCATCATCATAACCTTAACAATCCTTTTTGTTTCATGTCATCGACTGTTTCGTTGGTTGAGACTTTACATAAGGTTCCTCTGTTATCAGTCTAACTAGTGGGCTTGATTGTTCCATTGGTCTAAGCGGGCGGCTTTTCCAGGTGTAATATCCATTTGCATTTGAGTCCATTGGGCCGAGGACCTTGATCTGCCTGAAAGTGTTGAGTAGGAGTTTGGACTTGGGCTTTCCTTTTGAACCTTCTAATTCTGGCAACGGTCGGCTTCTCACTTCTGTCGTCTATCTTCCTAACGTTCACCTGCTCCTTTTGTACTTTTTGTGGGTTCTGTGTTTCTTCTAACTCACGTGCCGTGTCACGCGCCCTTTCTCGTTCGCTGGTGATGCCCAAGATTTCCATTGCTTCTGGAGAATCGAAGCAAAGCTCGAGTTTACCTTGTTCTGGTGTGGTGAAGTCTCTATTCTCTTGTGCTGACAGAGGTTGAGTTTTCTCCTTGAACTGGTTAAGCTCATCTTCAGGCACCGGTTCGATTCTTGGGGGAGGGATATCATTGACAGGATCAAATTGCATCCACGGACCGTAATCACTGATTGAGGAAGAAGGCGGTTGTGTGCAAATAGAGCTCTCATGACCTAATATACCACAATCATAGTAAAAGGTTGCGAGATTTTCATAAACTATATGAACATAGGAAATCCATCCATTTCTTCGCTTCGCGGGAATTTGGGTGTTAATGGCTTGGAAACATCTATTTCTACTAGAACTCGAGGCATCCAGAACTAGCTCGGCAGAGCCTGATCAAGCCATTCGATTGCCAGAACCTTCCCGGCTTTACTTGCCCCCTTTCTAATGTTTTCTTCCGTGATTATTTCTGGGGGTAGACTTCTTAATTGGACCCAGAAGTTAATATTCCTAAACTCTACTTCTTCGATGGGTTTAGTGCTACTCCAATTTTCTAGCATGATGTGAGCTCCACAGATCGTCCAAGCTCCTTCCTTCAGGACAAATTCCATCTCTTGCTTATCAGTGAAAATGCAGATAAAAACATTCCTTATTAGTTTGCATTGGTGGATCCTCAATCCCTTTCTAGCGTGCCATGCTTTGATCATGTGGCCTATTATAACTCTGGGGGAGGGAGTCTGAAGCCAAGCGGCTTCATCAGTAGAGTTCTCGCCATGGTTTCGTCCATTTCTGTTGTAACTTCGAGTTCCAGAGGTGCACCATCATCTTTCATCCTCATTTGCTGTCGAACTGACTCTGCTAGCGAAGTTTCCGGGTCATCCGTCTCCATGATTGGTTATACTTCTCCAGATGCCGGTGGGAAGAAGATGTCGCCGTGGCTTGGGGAGGGACCGCGCTCTGGTGAATGATAATAACCTGCAGTGAAAGATATCACAGAAGGAGATGGTCTTTGTGCATTTACCTCTGCCTGGTATTGGACGGCTCCATAAATATGATGGGTCCTCTCTGAGATTTTGTCCCCCCAATAGATCTGGGTATTTAATGCATGCCTAGGAGAGAAAATTCTAGTTGGACCTAGTTGGGAATTGATGTGTGCAATCCAGCTTGTGACGAAAGAAGAGTAATCAGCCGAGGAATTTGATGGCAAAGTTCAGCGAAGTGAAGCTTGCTCTCAACAGAGGAGAGGAGGAAGAGGGGCGCTCTCAACAGAGGAGAGGAAACCTTCGACTGTAATGTCTTATATCCAAATATTTAAGCCGGCTGTCTTACTGATTGGTAAAATTCTGATCATAACTACGAAGTTTATTATTTTAAATATTCTCCTTTGATACAACTCCATGCAAAAAGAAGAAGGAATCTTGTACTATCATATTTATATATATATATTATCACGTGACAGTGATAATACTAATTAATAAAATTCAATTATTTTTAAATTTCTTTTCTAAAATTTAGAAAATCCATAAACAATCCTAAGAGTAACAAAATTGTATTGGATGATGTTAACACGTAAGTACGACTATGTATTAACACCGTTTCACAAAACACTTTCTCAAAAATAAGCCATTTCGGATCTCGGGAGTTCATCTCCTTCGCAGTAACAATTAGGAAACAAACTTCTGCTTGAGTTTCATCGAGCGTCTTGCTAGATTCTGATCCTCGATGAAATCCAAAGGCCAGAGCCGATGCTCTGGCTGCACAATTTCCCTTTTTATTATTCTGGGTATTGAGTGATTTAGATCTATTCTCATCAAAATATTAAATCCTCGTTAGTTGCAGTGTCATAACGGTACGTTCATCATCATAACCTTAACAATCCTTTTTGTTTAATGTCATCGACTGTTAATGTTCCTCAGTAGTTACCATTCATGGTCGTTCTCTTGGGGGGTTACGAAGAGCTTGTTCAATGTCCAGGTTCCATTAGTATCATGACCACGATCAATTTATTCATCCTCCAATTGAACACGGAACGTACGGGAAACCTTCACGGATAGATATTCCATTAGGGTTCTCGAGCAAACGCAATGCACAAGGCAACCCTGGCATAAAGCAAGAGTGAAAGAGGAACGGGTCGGACAAGTGATACGATCGACTGCGAACAAAGTGGGCTCTAACCCGAGTTTTATTCTCCATGCATCATCATATGCAGACATGATACTGTCATGTTACAATTATTGATCATGGAGCCGAATGTCTCTAGCCCTCAGCATCGTGTAGAGCTTCAGTTGATTCTGCAAAAAGAAGGAAGACAGGAATTAATTCCGACGGTCAATGCGTCGACAAACAATGACGGAGTTTGAAATCGCAACAACCACTAATTTACCAAACTTAACAAGACAAAGACAAGTATACCAAGAGACTCTTAGTAAACTTGAGCAATCCTTGAACTCAATCAGTGATTATTCACAAGTGTTATATTATAATTTTTTCAGAGTATAAATGATGTATATAATTTTAAAAGAGATCATATCACTTTTTTTTTCTTTATTGGTTCTTTTTGAAGATAACACGATACTTTCCACTAATGTATCAAAGGATTAATGATCGAGTTTTACATATTATTCATGAACTGAATTCACCTAATAATTTCTCTTAAATAAAATGTTTTATCCAAGAGTATCGCCTTGGATCTAGGATCAAAAAGTCCCCGATTCGATCCTCCCTGATAATGTGCTCGTTTACTCCATTCGTCTTTCTATCATTTCTGCTTGTAGCCTAAAAAATTGCCAATTAAATGCACATTAGGCTATATATATATATATATATATATTTTTTTTTTTTTGGCCGACGAAGAGCCATGAACATTCTCTAAGCTCGCCGATCCAAATATTATTGAAAAATTAGAAGAATTAAATGAAGCCCAGGAAGAAAGGGAAACGTCTTCTCCTCAACTCCACGCATATGTTAGTACGTACTTTTTGCAGTCGGTGGTAGGGCTGATCTGATAGGGAATGTTAACCCCACATTTCCCGGGGAGGCCAGTGACCAGGCCGGGGTTGATTCCGGTCATCCCTTGGGCAGCATCCTTCATGCACTGGCAGGCGGCTTGCCGGTCAGCAGTGGTCTTGGCGGAGGCAGCAAGGCCCTTGATGCCGCTGCAGCATGCCGGAGGGACCGTGCCACCGCCACTCGTCAGATACGGAATGCAAGGAGAGAGGCTGCTGATCACCTGAGAGCAGGTCAGTGCCGCCTCTGACAACCTCATGGCGGAGGGAGCCAGCACCACGAAGGCCAGCACCAGAGAAACCAGCTTGATGAAGGAAGACATTTGTTTCCTCTCTCTCGCAAGGATGAGATTAGGGTCTTTTTGAGGAGTGGAGAAGGGACGAAGAGAAGGGGCTGAGGATGATGGGTTTATATAGGAAAAAATAGGAGGGGGAGAGTGCAGAATTATGACACGACTCAATGTATTATTGCTGCTACGGTCACACCCGAATGCAGGAATTGGTTGTTGGACCCTAGTTAATATGGTGTTTCCTTTTCTTCTATGAACAATCAGTTTTCGTCCTCGTACATACATGAGCATGTTTTTATAAGGAAAAAAAGAGAGAGAAATTATCTTTCGTAACCGGAAAAAAAGAAGGAAAAAGAATAGTCGAACGTGAACTTCGTGCAAGTCATCAATGGATGAGGTTTTCGGGTGAGGTTTTTTATTTTGCTGGAGTTCCAATGCCAGTGTTTGCTTCACACGAAGAGAAAGTTATCAAAACATACTTCTTATGGTACTTGCACGATGCAAGAACGTCTTTTGGCTAAGGACCATTTCTCAGCTGAAGTGAGTTAGTTCTCGCAACTTGATAACTCTTAATCTAAAATAACGTGTCAGAGTCAAACATTATGAATAAAGAAAAATAGCGATATCCTCACTAAGTCTATCAACTTTTAGATGTGAATTAGTCAAAACTTAACGAGTTTTTAAGTATAAGTTTGTCAAAAAAAAGCCCACTATCTCTTGGTAAATTAGATTGTTTTGCGCATTCATTTGGATGGGAGTTATACAATTCCATTTTTCTTTTGTCCGTGGAGGTTTGTTTATTTATTTATTTATTTATTTATTTTCATATGCACTTTTATGTGTTTTCACGAATGAGGCATCAAGGTCCATTGAAGGTTTATTTACTTGTATGTATGAAAGTTGGCAAATTGAAAAAGCAAATACACTAGAAATCATTCACAGACAGCATCGGCAATCGACCGTTCCAGGACACATTGGCTGTCTTGTCAAGATGCATTTAATCATTTAATGCATGCCAAGGACGCAAGCAATGGAAGGATCAATGGCTATACGAGCAAGGAGATTTGATACAGATCATATGGTACTCGATCTTGGTGAAAAGACATAGGGTTTTATTCTAACTAATTATATTTTGGTTTAATTAATGTCTCCTAAGAGACATATAGATTATTTTTATTATATTAAGGAGGATTAAATTGATGTTTATTAACTTTTTTTTTTGTCTAAAACTTACAAAAGGTTGGATGGAATGATAATTATGATGTACAGAGTGGGTGAAATTGAAATTCAAATACACCAAGGATAATATTGATGTGAATTAGAGATGAAATTGATGTGTACGATGATAAAATTGTTGTTCATCTAACTAAATTCATGTTCAAGAGGATGAATTCAATGGTGACGGGATAATCGATGTAGAAAATAGGAAAATAATAATTATTGATGTATATTGCAACTTTAAGGAACAAATTCATTATTTTACTCTTAAAAAATTAAAATTTAATTGTTAAGAATGCCACGGAAGCTTTCTTAATATTCAATATAACTAGCTCAAAAGCATGCGCTATACTGCAGATTAATATAATAAATGTAACAGTATCTTTTATAAGGAAATAAATGAATTATATTAAAGTATGAAAATGTTTAAAAAAATATGGTTCTATGTAACTTACAATCAAATATCTCTTTCATGAAAATGTCATTTATAATTTAAAAAAGATATCTTATTATTAGAATGCTTAAAAAGTGAATATTTTATAATTTTTATTTACTAATATAGAAATAATATACATTAAAAATCAGGACACGAATATAATATTTATCTCTTTCCCATAAATAATATATTAATAGTCTATCGTATTCAAATTTAGTTAATTATGCTAAGAGGTCACTTATTTTGTGTAGATATCACATAGGAAATGGCATTGAAAATACTAATTCCCTGTATAGATATTTATTAACAAATAATTTCATTCTATTTCCCTTAAATAGGGATTCAATAACTCTAAATGAGTGAAGTTTGTTCTTGAGATGCCCACAAAATCAAATTCAGAATAAAAATAAAATATATAAGTTCTATTCTTATAGTCAAAATAAAATTTTTTTAATAATAAATTATATATTAATATTTTTATATATTTTTAGATAAATAATAACATTTATTTATTGATAATATTTATTTATTTTCAATAATATATTTTATCATTTATTAATATTATTGAACTCACACATTATATACCAATGCAATTATAGAAAATGTACCATGTGAACATTGTGACACGATTCTTATGTAAATAATTTTTATGCCATATTAATAAATAAGTTTACTAAACTCTATTTTTATCACAATTAAGTAATATGTCCAACCAAAGAAATATTATGAGTGATAATATGTAAAATTACCAAATTGGTTTTTTATTTTATAATATTAGCGTATTTATATAATTGTACTTTTTAAGTTGTATTCTATTATATAAAAATAATAAAAATACAAAAAAAAATTAAGCATAAAAGACAATTTATGAATAGACAATGTTCTCTAGTTTTACCCCCGTTTCATCTCTCATATAAATTTTTTGTCAGAGAATGTTCATCAAGAAAGAGATGTAAAAAATGAGTAAATGATTAGAAGAACATAAATGAAGAAGTATTAAAATTTATGAAAAATGTTAGAAATAAAAAAATGAGGAGAAAGAGAAAAATCATATCCACCAGGGATTTGAGAGTAGAAAATTCATTATACTCTCCTTTAAAAGATTGAAGTGAGAAATTTACTCTGTTTTTCAGTTGCTAAAACTCTGTTTTAGTATACAGCATAGATAGATATGGATATGAAAGCTTTCTGAAAATTGATGACCATAAATATTTTTTCAAAAAAAAGTCTAGAATAAGTGTGATGCAGGAAAAAGTTTGAGAAACAAAAAAAAAAAGGTCTGTATTTTTCCCCAACATTTTATACGTAGGATGAATGAATACATAAACCAAAATAAACATACTGCAAAAAAATTAAATTTACATAAAAATTGGAATTCTCATTACTGATTATATAAAAAAAAAATCTTAAATGATTTTATCGTAATAACGTAATAAGAAAAAATTAATTAAATTATTTTCGTTAGTATTATGACAATTACTCAAATAATTAAAACTAATTTACTTCTTTATCACGTTTTTTCATTATACTACGTGGTAAGGTAGGATCACCTAATAAATTTCTTCCTATTACACATAAAATGCAGACGTGCCCACCACGCCAAGCTATGGAAGGTAAAATGTCCCTATGGGGCCTGCGATCATTCATTCTTCCGTCAACTTTCACAACTTCCCTTTCCAACTGCAAAAGTTGGCGTTCCCATGGCTTAACCATCTCCTCTCCCTCCTCCTCCTCCTCTTCTTTCTGTCTTCCTTTTCCAGTCTTCCGATTGCACCTCGATAAAGATTCGAAGAGGACCGAAAGGTCGGGACGGGAAGCTGTCAGTGGCATCGCTCTCCATTCAAGGCTTTTCCAGGGCCCGATCCTCCGGAAACATACCAGATCTCAGTGGAATGGGATCCCGAATAAGCATCGTTTGAGATCATACAGTGGTACACAAAAATCTGACGAACAACCGGTCGAATACCGGCGGAAGCACAATGCGAACCAAAGCAAAACCCGAGCACTACCCAGCCGCCCTAGCCCCACCACCATCTCCGATTCCCACAGGCAAGGGATCCCGATCAGCAGCCGACGAAACCTTCGTTCGGTACCTCGAGAAATCGTCTCTCATACCCGAGCTGACCCTGCCAGCGAATCTCGACCGGTCGCCGGGCATCGTCGATTTCAGATTGCTTACCTCAAACGACCATGACTCGATCGAAGAGCTCGTGAAATCAGCAGGAGACATCGGTGCTTTCCTAATAAGCGGCCATGGGATTTCACCCGAGGAGGCCAGATCATCGCTACGAGAAGCCGAACGCTTTCTCGCCATCAGCAGCTGCCACAATGTCGAGTTCAAAGGATTGATTCCGATCCTGAGGGGATTTTCCAGTGAGAGCACAGCTGCTTGGAGAACAGAACTTGCAGAGTCAGAGGACTGCCGAATATTCAGGTTTCCTTCGTTAGTTACATGTCCGGTTTTTTCGTGATCTCTATAAGTCTCTCTCTGACCGACACCTTATTCGCAGCAAGTGCGTCGAGCACATTGCCTGTAAACTCGATCGAATAGCCAAGGAAGTGGTTCAAGCGCTCTCCCGAGTCCGTGGCAATACTGAGTTTCCTGCTGAAGAATGGGAAGCTACACTTGGAATATACAGGTACAGTCAAGGTTATCGGTCCGAACTCGAGAGAGATCAAGAATCCGATTCCGGTTTTGCCCTGAGAGTGGTACTTCCTGTGGAGCGATACCTGGAAACAACTCTTCAGTCGGAAGCCAAGGGAGGTTCGGTGATTGTCCATTCAAGGCCAGACACAGTCTTGGTCACTTGTGGGAAGCAACTGGAGGTAACAAAGAGAAGCTCATCCCCTTTTCTTTTTGGTCTCTTCGTATGGTTGTCATGCCCGACAACCTCGTGCAGGTCGGTTGATCAGCCATAATATTAAGCACGTTTAGAGCCAGAAGTTGGTGAGTAAATCCTCCTTGCCCAATATGCACTTGTAGAGCACAAACAGAAGTGCGATAACGATGAATTCGATCCCAAAAACACAGTTGGTAGTTCATTATAAGTTCTATATATCGTATGAATCTCATGGATCCATCATCAAAACATTATCAGCCAGTAGGTTCATCAAAGATTTTCTCTTGCAAGCCGGGTTTCCAACCATAAATTGCTTCTGGCTCGTACTTAGTGTCAATACCGGTTCGTGCCCATCCTTTAAGGTAAAAGAGAGGGCCACGACACTGGAACCGAACATATCCTTATTTCTCCTGCCTTCGGTTCCGGTTTGGAATTTAGTACCCGGAGTTGACGATTGTTCGGTATAAAAGCGGCTGTAGATTTCAACATATTCTGGGCGCTCGAACCTTTCAGAATAAGGGTTTCATCTTCCCTTGACAACAGGAATGGAGCCACGGAGAGTTCAAGGCCGCTTGCTCGTTGGAACACGATTTTCAGCCTGGGACCTCCCTTCTCATCGAGTACGAGTGCTCGCTCGTCCCGAAGCCCCCTCGATCTCGAACCGGAAACAGTTGCTGGAGGCTGTCGCTAGCTGATCAGGTCCTGATTGTTCTGGTCATCAGTTTCGCTGTTAAATTTCTTGCAGGCGTATGGTCGTGGCTGGTTTGAAGTGCATCATCACGTGGAAGTGTGGATGCGATAGTGCGAGAAAAGGATAAATAAATGCGATTTCCCATCAGCATCTCACATTGTAGCAGAAGCAGTGCGCACTTGATCATAAAGATTGAAATGGGTTTGCTTCTTCTTGCTCGATGTTAAATTCGCCAGATAACATAAGAAATCCTTCTTCCTGCAAGATACGTTTTGTTTTTAGTCGTGCCCATTCAAGGGTGGGTAACTCGGGCCAGCCCGCATGAACAAGCCTGTCCGGGCCGGGCCTGCACAGCTCGATAAGAAGGAAGCTTGATAAGGCATGGCCCGAGCAGCACGACACCATGTGATAAAAATCACGAGGGGACGACAATCAGGACAAATGCATCTGGCTCACACGGGTGAGACCCACCAAGAGCATGTCTTGTCTGTCATATGCTGGGGGGCAATAGTTGGGAAAATTCTACGGCGTCCCCTAAATGTTTTGTGGGACCAAAACTCCAAAGTACGGAATCGCTGTGTTGTTGCTCGTCTCTGGAAACAGACAGCAACCAGGACAGAAAGAAAGAACCAAAGAACTGAAAAGGGAATTCAGTTGAGCCCTGCACATCGAATGAAAAGTCATCAGCCCTTATAAATTACTACCGTACCGTCCGACCAGAGTCCTCTGAGACACTACAACACAGACATCCATTGTCTCTAGATGAGTACAACGTGTACCCTATCATACAGATGGATCTAACAAGTGCAGATGATCCGGCACGACATGAACTTCTTATTGGACCGGTCCGAAACAGCTCAATAACATGGTTCAATTCTTTTTCTTGGATTTTTCATAGTATTAGTACTTGAATGGTTCAAACCACACATGAATCGTGCACTTTTTCTCTTTCTTTTTCTTTATCAGAGGAGTGGGACAAAATGCGGGGGAAGGTGAAGGACTTCAATGAGAAGAACATGCTCGGAGATTGGTTAACATGGTTATCCAAATGCCTGGCCCGCCCTGCCTCGTTCCCATCCTACTTGTTTACCCTGCAAGAGTCCTTTTTTTTCAAGTGAATGCCGAGGAAGAATGTTACTGTTTTTTTGTTTGTATGACACATTTAATGTATTCAATTATCGCACAGAATGCTCTCACATTACCATCCCATGAGAATGAAAGTTGCCGCAACAGCTGCATAGACTGCCTGCCCAGAGAGAAGAGAACAATCGGAAGAAGAAGGCTTTCACGAACTTGTGAGAAAAGAAAACACTGGAAAGTGCAAATTGTCCAAGCCGGGTCGGCCGCGGCAGTTCGGCACCTCTTCCTCTTAATTGAGATGTCGAGTCCAAGTTTTGTAATTGAAATGGAGGAAAAAAAAATCCACAAAGTGCAACACTACGTCCCATTTCTGAATAAGTTAAGACTGACTTTAAGTGCTAGCTTTCTTGTTTTCTGACTAGGATGAGATATGGAGAAATCACCAGACATGCAAGTTGCATTTGTACGTGGGGACGACCCCTCATTTATTCACACATGCAGCTACTGCGTATCGTCCAGGAAACGTCGATTGTGGCCGGGCCAAGACGGTTCATCTCGCAGGATTTCGGGACTTTTTTTTTCACATAATTTACGTTATTGACATCAAAATATTGGATCTTGTTGACAATGGGGGAGAAAAGCTTGAAAATGACGGATCCCTACCATAGGTCTTTAAAAGATGTTTACAGCAGCAAGCGCAGCTGGTGTTCAACTCGGGTTCTGGTCGATGCAGAGGAGATTGAATCTTCAATCAGATTCGGGCTCCGATCGGCGCGGCAAAATCGTTGTAATAAAATTCTACAACGCTTTATTTCTCTCTTTCTCATATTTGCTCGAGATGTTTTATAACAAGAGGAAAATAAATTGACAGTCGACAACTTATCCTGAGGAGACCCTCTGTAACGCTTGCCCTTTACACATCTGCCATGCCTTTTGTCGTTATTTGTCCTCTATGCCCTTTACAACATCCCAAAATGTGGCACGGTTCTGGATAATTAAGGTTCCAGCTGATTGGCCGATTAAAAGTAAACCTTCTCCAGTCAGTCGTGAGCTCTATCCATTCATATCATACTCTATCGTACGACTCTTGTGATTTGGTGAGATTAAGGTTTGGGACTCAAATCTCCTCTATACAAAATATTCTAAGAGGACTCTTCAGGTCTGATTCTCAGATGACACTAATTTCTTAAACTACGATAGATCTTTAATGGTATAGTATTAAACAGGACCAACATGATGACTAGATCACTACTATTATCACTGCTCTTCATTAGACTAATAATTATATGCTTGAACCAATCTCTATTGATAATATTTATGTGAAGTCGATCCGATGAGTGCATCCCTTCTCCGATATTTGGCTTTATGAAGGAGGATATTCAATGTATATATTCTACCGTTGGATGGAGAGTGTAACGGGGCAGTGTTCTACAGCTTTAGATTAGCTTTTAAGTATTTACATTAACCCAATGTCACTAAGATCAAACCAGATTTGCTTGAAAACGCTAATAATGACGTCGTGATACTCATCTGAGTTAAGGCAGAGGTAGCAGGCCAGGAGCTCCTCCAAGTCCCTGGACTCCCTGATGTTGTTCTCCACGATCATCTCTATCATCGACTCCCTGAAGTCCCTCCTCGGATCAGCCGAGCACTTCACGATCGCCACGCTCTCCAGCACGCTCGTCCTCCGGTTCCCTGGCCAGGAGATCGTGCTCGGTGACCCCGAGACACTGCCGCTCTTCCGATGACTGCCCTTTGTCCTCTTCCTCGGCCCAGTCCTCGTGGAGTTCGAGTTTATTCGCATCCTCACGCCCGGAGGGTTCACGGCGAAGCCCCTGACAGAACTCTTTTTGACGGCGGGGACTTGATCCTCCTGTTGCCGTCTCACATTCTTGACCATGTCTGTGAACTTCAGCGGCATCTCCGACGGAAATTCAATATCAGGCTCGGGAGAGCTCTTGCCCAAGTCAATAACGATGTCGTTCGAGCTGCGAGAAGCTGACCACGAGACCATCTGATCGAAGGACGGAGGCAACCACAGCGGCTGATCGACCGAGGAGGAGGAGTCCGAGTCGGAGGAATGAGAGACAGAGAACTCTGTTCCAGGAAGAGAGACCGGTTCTGTTTTGACCCAAACAGAGTCAAGAGTTGCTCTGCAGCCGCAGCCAGAAGAAACAGAGGACATCACGAGCCTCGGTGGCTTCTTCTTCCTCGACTTCCGGGGATTCACCCTCCGATGCCTGGTCAATCTTCTCGACAGGCTCGGGACTGGGAAGTACCCGGTGTCAAAGAGTTTCAGGTCCGAGGGTGAGACTGAACTGTTGGGATTGTCGTAGATTATTGAAACAGAGTTTTGGTGAGGTGTCTGGGCTCTTCTTCCTTGCTGCTGCTCCTGCTCTGTCTTCTTCAGCCTGGAGCCATTGTTTCTTGATGATGATTTTGTTCCCATGTCCTTGAGCTTGTAAAACCAGGAATTGGGAATCATGTCTGATAGTTTGAATCCATGGATGCCCATTGATTTCGAAGCTCGCTCTTACACTCCCTTGAAATGCTGTTGTGAAGGAGAGAAGCTAAATAAGTACGGCTTGGCTCTCGCTCTCCTGTTTGAGGAGGTTTACAGGGACGCTGGGATTCCACCGTCTGCCATGACCAAGCCGTCTGCTTTGCTATCGTTTATAAAAGAGGTCTGAAAAGAATAAAAAGTCATATAGGTGAGATCAAATTTAGAACTTTTACGCCCCAGATAATAGCAGTATTAACTGTATCAAATAAGATTAATTATCAAATTTTGTTTGAAAATCTTGTGTTGACTGTTAATCTCTTTTTTTTTTTTTTGTGTACAAGGAGGTACATAGGGTTAAAAGGTAGAAGGGGAACTGAAAATCCCATAAGTGAGGTCAAACCTAGTTCGCATGGTGAAAACGGTACTAACTGCATCAAACTCTCTTTTTCAATCTTCTTTGTCATTTTATTAAGAAAAAGACACCATTACTCATGTATATTTGTCGATTCTTTTAATTGAGTTCTAAATATTTCAAAGCGATAAATCAAATCTTATATGTTGTCCGTGTTATAATATCGAGTCATTTCTATCATCTACCGTTACTTTATACTGACACAGTATCGATATGGAACAGACAACATATAAGATTTAATTTATCACTTTAAGATATTTAAAATTTACTTATAAAGATTAATAAATATATACGACTACCAGTATTTTTCTCTCCAAATTCATTAAAAAAAAAAGTTGTTTGTGTAAAAGGTTAGAATATTACTGGAATCACTGTGTCTTGTCTTTAAAATTCTTTAATTTGATTCAATAAAGTGACTTGATTCTCACGCTCCGCTCAAGAAAAGGAAAGCGGGGCCCACGGGAAAAAGAAAGAAACAAAGAATCACTAGAGCAAATTTTCTTCCTTGAGACGCCTGGACAGGAATGCTTGTCCCCAACCATGATCTTGTCTTGGATTTTAACTTGGACTGCCCATTTGTCATGCATTGTGCAGCTTCCTATTACATTACAAGTTTGTAGGCATGAGTCACTTGCCGGATTCGATTTGAGGCATCTTATATATCCGACCCGATAGATTGTGGCTTATAACACAAGTGCACGCGCGCTAAACAAGTAGTAGGTGACGAATGAGTATCACCTTAAAATTTTTGTGATAAAATACATACTAATTATTAAAATTAGTATTAGTTGACACTTTAAAGCAGAAGATATAACAAATAAAAATTGCAAATAAAAATGAAATAAATTAATTGATGTGATCGTACGTCTCTTCTCATCAAGTAAGATCCCGGGTTCGAGTCCTGTGAATAGAAAGAATTTATGTTATGAGAATTTTATCTCTTAATAGACCCACCCAACTCGAACTAGATTTGTATCTCATAATAATTTCCCTTCCTTTTACCTAATTCAATTTTTCTCTACCATGCAATTGATTGATTGACATATTATACTTAGAGTTCTATTATCTACTTAATTATATATGTACCTTCTGAAGATTATAAGGACATACTCTCATAAAATAATTAACCCATTACAAGACAATTAAAATTAATACACAAGGACACATTAAGATTCACACCTAATTGGATATAAAGGTAATGAGCTATATTCCTATACTTCTCACAAACAATCTCGTGCCTTTCTACGTAAATTACCCTAAGTTGTGTTAACCCCTTAATTAATGTATAATCCGTCTTCCAAGTTCATGTAGATTTGTAATTGATTCAATCGATGGTTAGTCAATTGAAACAAATTTTATGCACGGGCATAATTCGAACAGCTTATATCAAGCAATCAACATGGTAAAATGAAGAAAAATTCACCTTGGGAGAGTTTTGTCGAGATCCCAATGATGCTGCAGCTCAAGCTGTTTGAAGCGAATATGTTCTTCAGTGCTAACGCACAAGTTTGCTAATTAAACGACTCTCAGTCAAAAACCCTAGCTTATATCTTCTGTCGATAAATCGAGCCTGTCATGGATGTACCGGCATCGGAACTAGACTCTCGAGGGTCTATCCTCGTGACAACGGGTCTGATCTTAATGAAAGCAATTGCACCCCTCAGACAAATTTTCATGGATCGAGTCCTTTCCTGATTGATGCTGCCATTGTCGCTTATGCTTTTACACCACATCAGAGATATAACCTCTGGATCATCACTGGGGCTGCACTTGGATAAGTACTAGGACAGATTTCAAAAGTTTTCTATACTTTCGACGATACAATTTGCAGCACCCATTAATTCGATTAAACCTTTTTCAGAGTACGAGCCGCGAAAGTTCGAGTTCTTAAACGGGATGTCCTCTTCCATACATTTCACTCTTCGGTTAGTGATTTGAGAAGGAAGGAATTCAAGGAAATGGAGGGTTTCGTCATTTCGTGGGTCGGCTGATTCGAGAATGACTCTTCTTTTCAGCTTCACGCATCCATTTGATTCCAGGGTAGGAAGAGTACACGCCAGCCAGGAAAGAGATGTTGAGAAGGAAATGACAAGTACCTAAAAGGGTGCAAGATTTTCGGGGTTGCATATGAGTCCAACTTAGAAAATTTTCCCACGGTCCCATCTGTTTTCCCAATCACATGGTACATTTTCCGGAAATCTTGCCGTCATGGATGGAATTGTTGTTTGTCTACCAGTAATTTCACGACTAAATTCATCCTCTCCGGTGAAAAAGGTTTGGTACAATTGTTTTCAATTGTAATATGCAGAGCTCACTTTAGTTCCCTTTTCTTATCTCTCTTATAGGTTGATGAGTATCATCTTCGATGTACAGAGGTTGCATGTAGGTCTAGAACCAGACGAAAGAAATAAGGAATGAAAGGCATTGAGAACCCTGATTATGATGATTGAATCTAGGGTCTCTTGATTTCAGGTCGATGACAGTACCAATTGCACTAAATTTTCTTACTCGGATGAGTAGTGTTCTTTGTGGAGAACAATGATGGATTTAAGAGGCATGAGTCACTTCCCTTGAATTCCAAAACTGGTGAGAAATATTATATAAATTTCATAGAATTTATATAATTTTTATTATGTTATCTGCCACTATGCTTCTTTACCCTTACTTTTAACTTCCATTGAATTTCAGTATACCTAAATAAATTTTCTAAATTCTTTACCGGCGAGCCTCGTCATGCAACACGAGGAATCCCCCATTAAAATTAAATAAATGGATAAATAGGTATTAATAAACTAATATTGCCTTATTTATTATTAGTCAAAATCATTTTATTAGAATTTTCTCATAATATTGTTATTAGGTGTGACCATTTAAGATTATATAATACTCCCAAATATATCTTAGTTTTTTTTTTTGTACGCACACTGGTATCCAAAAGTCCTTTGGGCTACTGACTAATGCAGTTCGAGATGGATCGACCATTAATGGGTAAAGCTCTTCCGGCATGAATTTTCTCCATTCACAAAGATACGAACCCGAGACGTTTGTTTAAGAAGAACATGTGTGTTACCACTTGAACCAACTTATGTTTGTAGATCTTAAGTTTATTGATTGAGTGCATTTTACGGTAGTATGACACCGCGTATCCAAAAGTAAAGTAGACCACATTAATCAATTCATGCTAAGTCGAATTAGTCCACTAAACGATAAAATGCTCCTACTCATATGTTGTATTTATTTATAATAATCGAATTCGAGATTTTATATTTTCAAAAAAAAAGAGAGAGAGAGAGAGAGACAAACACTGAACTACCTGGCCGGTGGATTGAATGCACTACCAATCCGTGGCTATGAGCATGTGATTGATAAGATTATTGACTTTCAAACGAAAGCACGGAATTGTGTTATTGCTTACAGCCTCTCAATATCCTTATGACATGTTTGGTAGTGATGAACCGAATGGATAATATATTGACGATGAACTGAATAAATGAGTAAACAAAATTGGAAGAGAATTAAATTGAACAATATCTTCATTTGGTAATATGAAATTAGATACAAGTATCGACTAATAATGGGTAGAACATAAAAGAAAATTACTAAATTATCCTTCATCCTATACTAACAAAGGAATGATTAAAATATTTCTTTGTAAGTATATTTTGATTTATTATTAGGTATTAATTTATTATTAAATAATTTAATCTCTAAAATATATAATTTCTTTTATGGTAAGAGAAACTCATAGGTATGAAGATATAATTATTTTTTAATTGAAATAAAAAATATTAGTGGATAAAAATATCAAAATAGAATATTTATTTATTCTCATAAAAAGGTATAAGAATATTAAGAGAGAGAAAATGTGTTAGAAAAAAAGAAAGGGAAAATGGCTCCGGCAATGAGAAAGAGAAATAAATCATAAAAAGGAATTATAGAAGGATATCGATATAATTTAACTTAGTTTCTCAATTATTCATATGTACTCCATCACCATTACAGATGGCTGCATAGAGAATGACGATGTATGATTGATCCATAATTATTGATTACATATATAATTACAATTCTATACAAAATAGTTACCGAACTATGCAATTTAAATTCCATATGTAATTGTTATGTAACAGAATCCCAATTACATGCTACCAAACGTGTCTTTAAGGTCGTATTTCGGTAAATCAGACAACCGATCTTGATAGCCCCAATACCACAGGTTTCATCGGATGCGCAACGGTCGATCCCAATAAAGAAAACAAAATTTTCCAGAGGAGTCATCGAATGTGTCGGTGGCAAGCATCGACAGAATCAAGAGAACGTTGCCTGTCAGCTAGAGGCAGAGCGAACACGGGAGTGGTACGAGAACGGCTGCCTAGCTAGCGACGAACTCGAGCGGGGACCAAGTGAACCGCCCGTGTTGCCCCGGACAAGCTAGGTGTTTAATGATTTGTTGTTTCTGTCTTTGGCCTATGACAAAACGGAGGTACAAGCGACACCAGAATTGACGGCCCAAAGATGCATGCACGTCAGGACTCGAGGACAGAAGTGTCCAAATTAAAAGGACCTTCCAAGTGTGTATTATTCCGTTGCCATTCAAAGGCTTTGGATCCCATGCCAAAACGCCAGCAGACGACCAGACACGGACCGGTCGAGATGGTTTATCACCTCTTCTTCTAAAGGCGGACCTCGAATCCGAGTGTTACGAGCTGAGAAAATTCACTGTTTGAATAGTTTTCCCTTCAGAAAAACGGCTCTGACCTGACTATGTCTCATCAGATCATGGAGATGGTCCATGAAAACGAAAAGATCTGCTACGGTTTTCGATACTTGTCAGTTAGTACAATGTGCCTCTGTCCAATTCTAAGAAAAGACATGTAGTCGATGTTACCACGTGGTCGTAGTTCTCATGGTCAAGACCCGCCTCGACTAGCCGTTGAAGTGCCAGGTGAAGTGAAAAGTGAAAATCTCCATCCCCTTTAAGTCAGATCTTCGGTTTAAATTTTATGAATTGAGAAAATTTATATTAATAGGATTTTAACCCCTTAGTGAGCAGACCTGACATCAGGTGGCATACACCGAAAATATACATAATTGACGCTGGATGACAATACCCTTTTTTTTTTTTGCTACTGTGTGGGAAAAATTCTTCAGTGAATCGGTCATGCCACATCAATATTGCTTAGGTAGTATATCCGTCTCATAAGAATTTACTTTTTATATATTATTTCTAACTAGGGTTCACCATATATTACGTCCTTTAATATTTTTTACCATTTATATATAATTTTCAATTACAGTTCACTATTTATTTCATATTTTTTATTTTTTAAAAATATTTTTAGAATTTAATAACCATAATTATATAATTATTGATTACATATTAAGTTGTGATTGGACGAATATACTATGTAAACGATACTGACGTGATATGACCGCTCCACTGAAGATTTTCTGGCCGCGTGGGCTCATGCACGACAAACTACCGTTGGAAGCACAGCCCTTTCCCCTTCCCTTCTATTGCAGCAAAAATGCATATATTGGAACCTGTTCCGGTAATTTTATTTTGATATAAGATTAAGAGGTCAAGGTTCTGATTTTGATCGGTGTACCCCTAAGCCTCTTCAATTCTCTCTTCATCCTACTCCTACTAACTCACGGATCCACCTTGTAATCGAAAAAAATGATAAATTTGCTTCGTTTTAAGTTTTAATAGTTCTGAAAATCCCACAAGTAAGATCAAACCGAGGATCTATGAGTCATTCAGCGAGAGCAATACCAACTGTAGTAAGCGTAAGCCATCTTTCTCTTTAACGGTAACTCTTAGCCATGGTGGAATCAGCTCAGAACTTAACATGATGTCTCAATTTCCCTCTTTTTTTTTTTCTATCTCCATTTTAAACTTACATATATATATTTTTTTTGTCCACCGAAAAAATTGGCATCTCAATCGTTTTGAATAATGAACAATAAATCTCGTAAGCAGGCTGAAGAAGAAAATAGTTGGAACCGTAAACTTGGTAATTACTGGTAACGAAATAGTTCTTAAATTTGTACGCGGCCATCAAGTTACCCCTCAAATTAATTTACCACCATATTAATTCGAAATTTGTAATTTTGCCATCAAAATAATCCGATTGTCAACGATGTCAAAAAAATTGTGACGAAATCCGTCCACGTGATAAAATTCTATCAAAATGGAATTCTCCTCGGTCTGAACAACTGACATTCAGAAGTCCAACAGACGATAACTAATCCAGTTCGAGCCAGAGGAGCCCACTAAACGGTAAAACCCTCTCAAGGTGAGTTATCTTGCGTCTCTAACTTATGAATGTGTTTTGTAACTGAAAAGAGGAACAATAGCATCAGAGACCATATTCTTTTTTTCGATAATTTGTGCCGATTCATTGCTTTTCTAATTTCTCTGGCCAAAAAACAAAATTCCTTTTTACTAATTTCTCAAAGGATTTGCGAAAGGCAAAAGAGCAACTTTTAATTTCACATGCATTCCTTCCTGTTAGAGATTCGATTTATCGTCATCAGAAAATAATATTTTAGATATTGGTAGTTTTAGTATTTAGTTTATTTTATCTCATTGAATATCATATTGAAATAAATTAAGGTTTATGACGAAAATGGTAAAAGTACGTAAAGTTGAAGACAAAAAGTGTTATTTATCGATATACTAAATGAAACTTCCTTTTTTGTAGGCATTAGGGTTTAAATGCAATTGCCTTTTGGGCTGTTTATAAAGGAAAACATTTTGGGCTGATGCCCATCATTCCTCGGCCCACAATAGGCTGACAATGGACCCTGGGCCTTGAACTACTTCCCCCACCCCCCACCACCACCACCATCACCAACTTCTGCTTCCTTTGCTGCAGTGGACAAAAATGGCGTCCCTCCTCACTGCTGCGTCACAAGGACGGGTGGATCACCACTGTTGCTGCGCTCCTTTTTCATTCAATGGACAAGAATGGTCTAATACGGCTAGGGTGTGCAGCATAAATCGTAAACCGTGCTATCCCAAAAAACAATAACATCCGAAACCCGAACCAGATCTTTTATGTTTCAGGAAATATCCTGGATGAGAACATCATAAGTTTTCGGTTATGGGATGGTTATGATAAGCTCCGGTACCTTTTTCTCGATGAAGACATTGTTCAGACCTTTTGTTGGTGAACATCAATCTTGAGTCCATTAAGCTGTCAATTGCATGTTGGAACTTGGAACTGTGTTTCCAAGAGGAAAACTTGATTTCAAAGTCTATTTGAGGTCCCCTTTCTAAATTTTCTTAAAGTCCCTCTAAAGAAATGGTTCCAGATCCCCTTTCCCTGTTATTGAATGACAAAGCAAGTATTTAACAGACATCCACTCTCCTATCTGATGGTAACAGAGAAGTTCGGAACAGTCACTCCAAGGAATCATAGAATCTTCCTCACCACTTGGATAGTAGTTGGAAAAGAAGAAACGGGAGACTCCTTGGAAAAGTCAGAAGTGACAGATTGTATTTCCATCTTTCTTTTTCTGGCTACCCCCAGTTGGAGGTGACTTTGGTGCAGCCTCAATAAACAGAATATAGAATAGATCCCTTGCCAAAACAGCGAGGGAATGGTCAGAGGCAGAAGCTTCTTGGAAGCAAGCTCCACAGCTGTTTTTAGTTGACAAACATGTTCTTTAATCAAGCAAACAAGGTTGACCTGCAAGGCTGCAATCTCCTGTCCTGTTCCAAGTTGAACTTCCACAACGAACTAACATGGAAAACACTGGAAAACTCCTGATTCTCTGAGCACGATTGACCGATCCAGGCTATGCTTATCTCCTAGATTGCAACACATAATTCCGAATACCAGATGCTGTAGCATGAGCACAGTGAGCTGGAACACAGGTGCTTTCAATTGATTATGATCTTGTGAACGTGGGAAAAAAGATCGAAACAAAGAAAAGAATGTGTCTGGTACCATGTACAGTTTCAATGAACAAATGTTGGTTCAGCTTGGCAACATTATCCTGGTCGAAGAACTCACGTCGGCTGTCGTCATGTTCGTGGTCATGTAAGGTTCTGAGACATCCACAGAGTCCAATCCGGCAGCCCACCTCCGGAGTATCCTGAGGAGGGATGCCGCCTTCCGCTTAGCCCTCGGAGTTCCGGTTCCCATGAGCTCCCAGATCACCCTTTCGATCCCCAGCACTGTCGCCAGCTCCGCCACAGCCTCCGACCCGCCTTTCCGGCAAATCATCACAAGGATGGATGCTGCGCTCTCCCGGGCACGATCCGATCCTTCCCTGAGCAGGACCCCGAGTTTCCCAATAGTGGCGTACGCAGCTGCAGCTGCCACTACACCTCCCCTCCTGACCACTGCCTCAAGCACCGTCACCGCCTCCTCTGGTAGGCAATCGATCAGCCTGCATACCATCTCCACCACGCCTCCCTCAATCAGCCTCCCGACTGTCTCCCGGTCGCCTGCCAGACTGAGAATCGCTGCTAAGGCATCTCTCTTGGAATTACCAGGCCCTTCCCTAGCCAAGTCCATCAATCCCTTGACGACCCGAGCCTTCCTACCCAGCCGTTTCACGTAGGATCGCACGCTGGAGAGGCTGAATACCGTGGCTGCTGCGTTCCCCTTAGCCTCCCAGGTCGCTCCTGACTGCAGTACCTCAACGATACCATTGATGGCGCCTTCGGTCTCCATTATTCTAGCCTTGTTCGCCTCAAGGATGGAGAGGTTGAGGATCGTAGTCACAGCATTGACCTGTAGGTTTGGGTTCGCCAAACCGACGCCCGAGCCCAAGTACCTTACCAGCAACGGGATCGCCCCGGCCTCAGCAATACAAGTCCGGCTATCGGAGTCGGTTTTTGCAAGCACCCGGAGCTCGTAAATGACACCATTGGCATCCTCCATTGACATTGAACTGGCCAGCTTGCTTATTAAATAAGAAGCAGTCATCTTCGTGGCTTCAAGTGCAGCCTTGTTTGTGGCCATGCCATGAGCCTTACCGCCATCACCGGAAGGTGTTGTCTCGAATGGAATTCTCTGCTCCCGGCACCACATGGCAATGAGATTCCTAAGGGCGTGGTTCGGGACGAGGTTTGTATGGGACAGGGTCTGGCCGGTCTTCGGGCACGAGCTGTGGCCAGACTGAATCCATAGCGAGATCGAATCCCGATCATATGTCTGCCCCGTAGCCACGACCACCGGGTCTCGCATGAGGTCGAGCGTGATGGGGCACCGGAAATCTGTCGGGACTGCCAGCCCGGAGGCCGATCGCCGCTGCCGGAACTCGCTGCTCGGGGTAGACCCACCATACAAAACGCACTTGGCGTATCTCACCAGACCGATCAATGCAACAACCTCGGCCTTTGTCCTCTCGTCGGCTTGGTTCTGCACCTCCTCCTCGAGGCTCTCCATCTCCTCCCTGCAGCTCGAGGAGTCCATCAGGCCTAGCTGCTCGAACACCTCCGCGAGCTTCGATTGATCGGGCACGATCTCATCTTTGATGCTCTTCAGGATCGCTGCCACATCGAGCCTGAGCCTCTCGTCGGACGAATCCACGATGGGCTCCGCCTGGGAGTGAGAAGAGCACTGCCTCCTGATCAGCCCAACGAGCTCCTCCAGGTCCTCGCCGAGGCCGAGCTCGGCCACGGGGAACACGTCGAGCAGAGTCGAGAGCTCGGAGGTCAGCTCCCGGAATCCGTTGGCGGCGGACTCGGACTGCATCAATAGCCACATCTTGCTGCCATTGGTGGAGTCCTCTATCAGAGTCTTGATCCTCTGAAGCAGTATGTACAACTCCTCCAAGCAGAGCAACACCGAGGGGGAGAACCGGCGGCGGCCGCCGCCGCCGCGCAGCAGCTCCTCGAACAGGGTCTCGAGGAGCTTCACCTTGCGGATCATCGAGAGGGTGATGCGCCTCAGGAGGTGCTTGAAGGGCTTGAGGCTGGAGATTTCTTGGGAGAGGAGGAGGAGGGACTGGAGGAGCTCGGCGTTGGAGAATTTGGGAGAGATGAAGGCTCCGGCGGACGGCCGGCGCTTCCGAGGCGGGAAAGCTTGTGGGGTCACCGCCATGAGACGGGAAGAGAGAAGGGAATCAAGATTCCAATCAAAACAACAAACAAAAAGAACTGATCGACCGATTAGGTGGAGAAGAAGGAGGAGGAAGACGATGAAATTCAGCAACTGGGTTGGCGTTTCTTGGAGGAGTGAAGATGAAGGGAGATGCTAGCTACCGCAAGAAGAAGATTTCAATGGCGGATTGAATTGGTTGATTACAAGATAAGAAAATTTGAGATTTTCTTTTGGGATTTGTGCAATAAAAATAAGATTTTTGGTATCGGGTGTAAATGGCGACGAGGAGATGAATGGAAATTGAGATCATTGAATTTCGGCTCGGCGTGTGGGTGATTTCTGTATATGCTTTTTGTTGACTGTTCTATTTATTTATGAATATTAAAAAATATATAAACTTGCAGGCACGCCGTTTCATGAACGAGACAGGAAAGAGCAGCAAATAAGGTTTTTTCGGGTTTTTCTGAGGGGAAAAAAAAGGGTTTTTCGGGTTTGGCTATGCCGTGGTCCACTTGACAAGCTAAAGTTCCACATGGGAATGCAATTATCCCAAAAAAAAAAAGTCAAGTCAATGGCTATGAAAAACCTGAGATCGACTGACCCGATAATGCTGTGAAAATAGGAATAACGGCTAAAGAAAATTCAATCGATAATACTAATAGCGATGTCCGATGAGTTGTCAACGGGACAAAATTATCTTGCCAGGTGCTCTTTTTCCCCAGCCGGACCCACAAGTCCTCGATACAAAATGTGCTAGGAAGGAAAAAAAAAAATTAAGTAGCGGATACACATTCCGATATATCTTATAAAAGATTAAATTTATTTTTACTAAAAAATTTAATATATTAAGTAGTAATGATCTAATCTATTATAAATTTATTATTATTCTGTTATATAATTAATACTAGATCTGAGCGACGTTGCACGTTAAGGCCAAGTCATCGGGGAATTAAAATTTCGGGAGGGGGTGTGGGGGCGTCACATTTAACGGCGGCCGGCGGCAGGCGGCAGCCGGTAGGGAACCTTTTTGGTTGAAAAGTACGGCTGGATATTTAATATTCTCGATTTTGAATATCCTTTTTAGAAAAAAAGAGGAACTTTATTCATTTATTTATTTATTTAAATATATTTTAAATGGGAAGAATGGTTGAGCCATCAATGTATGAACTGGTAAGCACTTCCAGCACATGGGGGTGGGGGGGCGTTGGACGCATGTGGTTTACGGATGGAACAGTTGGGCGAGGTTGGTGACGGCTCGTTCTTATCGCCGATTTTGGGAAAAATTCACCGCCACCCCTCCAACCAAAATCATCCATTTATTCATTTACCATTTCTTTTCTTTTTTTTTTAAAAAAAAATCTGGCCTTCCCTTTTTGGCATCTGCGGTTATTTCACCGTATTAATTGAATTAAATGAGTTACATGGTAACGCAGGTTGATCAATCTTAAAAAAGAAGAGTGGCAGTATTGACGATCAAATCATCTTTTACTATGTAATATTCAAGTTTTAGTATTCAATTGTAATATATCATGTGAACTGAACGACCAATACTGATACCAAACTCGTTAATTTAATGCCATCGAAAACTCAGAAATGTAGATTGATTCGGATGATTTGACATCTTTTATATTCATCATTTTGTAAAACTGAGAGGGAAGAGGGGAAGGGAACCGAGAGGGTCAAATAGGAAAAATTAACCTCTTCTTTTTTTTTTTTAACTTCTTATATCCAAAATTTATTCATCCACAACATTCGAACATGAATTTTAACTGGGGCAATTCACAAGACTCGAAATTGAAGCATTATTTAAGAAAAAATAAAAATTGTATAAAGGAGACACATAAGCCTAAAAAATGAAGAAAGAAGATGGGGTAAAAGAGAAACGGAAAGTCTAACCGGTGAGATCGAATCCAAAACTTTTAGGTCACAGAGTTAGAACAACATGACTAATTATACCAAACTCTCTTTCTATTTTAATATATACTATTAACTAATAGATGAATATACATTCTCTTTCTCTTGCCATCTTTTTGTGAATTCAATGCAGATTTTTCGTTTCTTCCGGACTGTGTCTTCGCGTAAACACTGTCACGTGATAATATTGTTGTATGTAAAAAAATTATTAACTATTTTTACTTATAGTTATCAAATTTTGATTATTTCAACATTCTTACCGAGTACGATAATCCTTAACTTTCAACCCACAAATCAAAAAATCCCTACCATGTCAACGAAATTTTCAATTTAATCTTAATATTTCTTGTAATATAATAATATTTGAACAAATGTGAGTTAGTACTCTCTAAGAAAAAAATAGTCTGACACGGCTCGTGGCTTGTGATTAATTCGATTTAATACAGTTTTTAGATCACTCGGTGATAATTTTGCTCACCAAATTCCAGCTGGATCAGTGATCCAACGTATCCCTAATTGCTTCATCCATCTCGCCGCGGTTGTAAAGACGGACACGCCAATGATTGCGCCGTAAAGGAAAAGAATCGGAAAAATGTACTTTCCATTTTTCATACCAACCTGTCCCAACCGGTCGTGGCACGGTTCGCGACGCGAAATATTGTTAACTCGGGTCTGAATTGGTTGGGATCTTTAAATTTTCGAATACCAAATCGTACGGAATTAAAAGAAATTCACTTTGTTTGCAGGAATGCACGAGGAGAATTATTAAGTCTGGTTGACAAGTGCGGATGAATTTTCATCTAATACGTAACTTGAGAAGCTGCCGAAACAGCTGCCGGCGGAAACAGGCGGCGGCGAGACAGCTTATATTTCTTCCAAATGTGTCCAGCTAAGCCCGCGTCGCCCCTGGAGACAGGTCATGTCCGATGCACGGCCCCATCCTGGAGGCGGCGAGCCGGCTCCTAGGTTGTTCGAGTGGCGGTGGCGGAACGCCTGGCACCGAGTCAGATGTCACTCGGTCAAGCGAGAGGTAATAAGCGCATAATTTGAGGAAAAACATTACTGTTTGGGAAGCACATACGGTAAGGATGATTATGAATTGTTTGATTATTTTTTGATTTAAATTATTAATTATTAATTGCTGGATTAAATTGTTGAATAATCAAATAACTTTTCGTATAAATTTTCTTATTTTAAATGTTGTTTTTGTTTGTAAAATTATAAGATTATTTATTTAGGCCGCAATGGAACGGAATAATTATTATTGTTTTTTCATTGATAAGGAACGAAATAATTGTCGGGGACGGAACGGTCTTTGCACCCCACAAATAATTTTTTTCAAGGAAAATATTGCTCAACGCGTTTCATGTGTCACGTGACATCTTTTAATCAGTTAATAATTCTCAATTATTTCTCTTATTCTCTTCTAAATAGATATAAGAGTTCGACTTGTGAAAACCTACACTACTCTTTATACCCTCTACTGACTTAAGGTATCAGACGAATTATCACCTCCGATCTAGAAAGTTAGAAGAAATTGAATGTAAAAATTTTTTCACCAATTATACATTTGATAGTTATGAACTTATTGCATCCATATTATATATAGAACCTCAATACACTTTATATAGGGAGAGATCTTGAATATATATGTAAGGTCCCATGACCCCAATAGTACCAACAGTTAACACTTTCGGGTAACGAGCTGTGGTGTAGCACATGGTATTAGACTCGACTCTGACCCTCTGACCACGAGCCGAGATCGTGGGGAGTAGCCTGGACCGGGCCCGAATGGCAGGGAGTTATCCAAACCCAGCCCAAGACCCCAGCGTAGTTTCGGTAGAAAGTAAGGAGGAGATATTGGGTATATAAGTAAGGTCCCGTGACCTCACGAGTACAAACAGTTAGCACTTTTGGGTGACGGCCGATGGTGTTACATGACACGCTTCGATAATCAGAAATGGATGAACCTTTAGATCAGGGAATGAAAATAGAAAAAAGCTGGGCATGAAAAAGTGCAGGAAAATAATACAAAAAAAAATGATGTGAAGATAGAATGATAAACAATAAAAAGTGTTCCAATTCATAATAATTAGGAGGACGAAAAGAAAATGTATAGTGCTGAGTTTGGCTCAAAACCATCGGCAAGAGATGATCCAAAAATTTGCAAAGTCAGGCAAGAGTTATGGCGGCGGCTCAGTTTAAGGGCAACGATGGAGAAGAGAGTAAAGATGCCGTGAAAGTTTTCGGTGAAACGGTTATATACATGTTAATAACGATGTGATATATCTGTCCAATTAGAACTTGACACGTAATTAATAATTATATAGATATAATTATAAATTCCTAAAATTTCTTTAAAAATATTAAAAAGACCTAACAAATGGTGGACTCTAATTGGACAAGTATTTAAATGGTGGATTCTGACTAGATGGATATAACACTCATCGTTACTTACGGAGTATGACCGTTCTATTAAAGAGTCTCTCCATAGGTGGGGATGGCGATTAAAAATTTTAGATTTTAGTTAATCCGATAATTTTAATGTGAAGTGAATAACAAATATGGTAATTAAGATTTTTCACGTAAATTTAGGAGAAGGAATATCGATTGTACGGGGGACTGGATGGAATGGATTTTTGAAAAGATGGTCGAATGCTCGTTCTAGTGAAATAAAGATTTCAATGATCCCAATTTATTATGGTCGACCGAAATTTTTTAAGGGATTATGGTCTGACCGTAAATTAGTCTTCAGGTACGTTCTAGTTGGCCTGGAAATTTTGCATGGTGTAAATCCAAAAAAAAAAAAGATTTCGATGATTTTTGTGTAACTAAAGTAAGGAAAGGAAATAGTGGCCGAAAAAATAGTTCTAAATCTATTTCATTCTAGCTTACTAAGCATATCATAAAAATAATTGGAATTTACCTTTTTTTGGATTCGTAAGGAGATCCACTTACATGAAGGAGAGAGCCATCTATGCAATTAGTATATCACGTGAAAGTACTTATATAATGTTAGAAACTAATAAAATTTAACAATTTTAATATTTTTTATAAAATCCTAAAAATAAAAAATAACAATAGAAATAACTGAATAATATTGGTTTTTAATATCATATAAATATTATCACGTGGTATATCTGTTATATATAATATTTTCTTAACGTAAAGGAGATAAAAAGATCAAAACAAGGGATGGCTGAATCATGTTAACGAGAATCAAACCAAGTCCCATAAACTCGAAAAATTTCTGTAGTAAGATCTTATATAAAATTTACTAATTTTATCTATATTTTTTCATTATATTGTCTTATTTCACCCTCCTTAAAATCCGTCTTGTACCTCTTCGTTTAGCTTCGCCTCCCTTGACTCCACTTTCTAAACCCGTCCCTGGAACCAAATGCCAAACCTCACGATCTTCGATTGAATGAGATATTACTGCATCAAACCTCCTTATCAGACATGCTCTTTTTTTTTTTAATTAGTTAATTGTCGAAAGGGTAAGTACGACAAAAGTCATAGTGGTTCGAACTTTGGCTTTGATCATGCGTGAGCCATTCAGGCAACCACCACCTCCATTATTGAATGACCCCGTCAACCACATCAATAATATAAACACAACCGGTAAATTATTTTTATAAAAAAAAAACAATAATTAACCCAAAAAATAATTTATGCTTTTATTAATCAATATCAATATATGCATTTCTGATGAATCCCTTCCCTGCATGAATGGGTTAAGTTGTTCTTCTTAGCATGTATACCTTCGTGCTCACTTCAGGAAATTGAAGTTTCTGACTGAAATGAATTGCGTGATAAAATTTGGACTATTGGATTCAGATTTTATCATATGACGTGAAAAAATACCAATTCAATCAATATTTCCTCGTCACATCTAAGTGAGATTTAACCATTTTAAAATTTGATCGCAAAAATCAGGCGTGGATGGACACGTTTACATGTGCGCCGCTATGTCCAGTCATCCTAAGAGAAAAAGTGGAGAAGGAATTGACATTGGGACGTGCGACACAAATTGATGTGACCAATGTGGATGAAATAGGATAGGTGACCTGAGACTTATCCTCTTTTTCTTTTTCCTTTTTTTTTTTTTTTAAGTATTTGCATCGCATTCAATGGGTTCAGGCTGATGTCCATAGGCTCTATGAGAAAAAGAGTACACAGACATCAATTTTTCTGCTTCATAAGATTTAAATTCGAAACATTATTTAAAATAAATGTGTCGAATCCACCTCAAATAACACATGCCGTGTTCTTTTTCTGGTTATAAAAGGAATCGATGAATTTAAGATGGATATAAGGAAAAAGGGGAGCAGAGAGCCGCGGGAAGTCTTACCAATAAGAATCAAATGTAGAATTTCCTAATTTTAGATCGAGAATAATATCATTATATCACATTCCCTTTTTTGACACTATTAATACTGAGTGTGAGCCATGTAAGCGCACATTGTCCAAGTGGAGTATCTGGGAAAATGATATGTGCCTGGACCCGGAGCCCGACAGGATCGGATAATGAGCTAACCCTAACCCATCGGGCCTCCATTTGACTCTCACTTTGTGGGTTAAAAAATTTCACTGACAGGGAACAGAGACTCGAGATCAACTATGATGTTATTGTACTAAATCTACCGTATGCAAAGTTGACTATGATCTCACTGAAATGAAATTTCTTTTGTCAAGATGTTGTTCCTCGATTGGGCTATAATTAGTGTGCTCATTCAACTCAACCCAGTCATGTTCGCCATGACTGTCTGGGTCCCCCGCGCCCGCCCGCCCGCCCGCCCGAAGTTGGCTCTCCCTTGCTCGCCCTCCATGATGGACTGTTTCCCAAAACAGGGTGCTCGGAAAATACCTAGTTTTCCTTTACGTGCTGAACAGAGTTGTCCCGATTCGCATCACCCAGCAATTCGAGTCGAGAATCCTCTATTCCCGAGTCACGCATTCGTGTAGGTTTTTCCCCTTTTTGGGTTCCTTCCTTATGCTTAAAAACTTGGAACAGCTTGCAATGTGCGAAAGGAGTGAATGCGATAACTCGATAACTCGAGATCGGTTTTTCATCAAACCAGGACTTTGAGTTTGACTGGGCCCTTAGTGTGAGCATTAAAGGGTAAGCCCAAGTCTGCCAGCTTCAGTTACAGAGTGTAGGTTTTTGCCTTTTTTGTCTCCCTTCCTCATGCTTGAAAACTTGGAACAGCTTGCGGTGTGCGAAAGGAGTGAATACGATAACTCCAGATCAGTTTCTGACCGAACCGGGACTTCTAGTATGACTGGGCTCTTAGTATGAGCTTTAAAGAGTAAGCCCGAGTCTGTCAGCTTCAGTTGTCGGATTACACTTATTGTATCTTCTGCAGGATTTCATGGCATTAAGTGAATGCTACTAGGGCAAGCGCTTCAAGACGCATCAAGTATTTGATTATGGTTGCATGGATACTTGAACCTGCTCTCGGAATGACCCTCAGCATGAAACTCAAGACACGAGAAACTGAATGTATAAACCAGAAAAGTGTAGACTGGATAGCCAACAACCATAAAAGGTTGATTAAACATGTTCAACAAATATGCAGCTCTTTCTTATGGAGAGGTGAAGTGTCTGTAACAAAGGGAGCTCGCGTCAGCTGGGAAGGAGGCCTGGGACTAAAAAATCTTGAGAAGTGGAACCAAATCTGTATTCTAAAGAACAATTGGCAGATATTGATAAACTCTGGTTCCTTGTGGGTGGCCTGGGTGAACAAACAATTGCTTAAGCAAGCCAATTTCTAGGAGGCAAAAGAGAGGCTCAATGACTCATGGAGCTGGCGAAAATTGCTAAGACTTCGATCTCTTGCCCGACCACATGTTAGGTGGAAGATTGGAGATGGGAGTCAAATTTCATTTTGGCATGATCATTGGTCAAAGTTTGGCCCTCTATCTATTGGCAACGTGGGCAAGCCTGCTTTCCATCTACTAGACTACGAGCAAAGCTCTCAGCTATCCTCCTCGGTGGAGCATGGACATGGCCGAGAAGCAGTGACTTGCAAGCAAGGGAAATATCAACCTCCATTGATCAAAAAACAGTCCGTGCACACATAGATTGCTTACATTGGGGAAACCACCCTAAGTTCACCCTCCAAGTCGCATGGAAAGACCTGCGGCCTATGAAACAGAAAGTCCTATTGCACAAAACAATCTGGTTCCCGGACCACGTCCCAAGATACTCCTTCATTTCTTGGCTTGCAATTTTGGATAGACTTCCAACTGCACAAAGGATTGTTGCTTGGGCAAACCTCCAATCTCCCCTTTGTGTGTTCTACAATGAGGAGTTAGAGGTGAGGAGTTAGAGGACTCGAGACATCCATTTTTCAGCTGCAGGATTACGAGTGCAATTTGGGAGAGCATCCTAACACCACTCCAAATCACTAAAGCAGCCGGCCCATGGAATTCGGAGCTTCAGCGAGCCATCAGAATTAGCAAGGGACAGGCCTGGACTCAATAATCTTTAGATTATTGTGGACAGCGTATATCTATTTTGTATGGGTTAAGAGAAACGATTGTATCTTTAGGAACTCCCAACAATCCCCCTTGCAACTTGCACGGAAAATTTTGTACAACATCAAGTGCAAAATGTTTACGATCCATAGAGTAGAAACTAGGATGTGAGGTAGTAGAATAGCAAGGTCGCAAAGTGAGCTGGAGCTCATGTAAGGGATTGTACCGCTTTTATCTATATTAATGCAATTAACAGAATTATAACCAAAAAAAAAAAAACAACCATAAAAACGTAAGTGATACAATAGCAGAGGCCTAGGCAGCAGTTTCTCCTATGAACTGCAGAATCACGGTCTCCTGCTTGGGACCTCTCCAGTTCATGTAGCCAGTGGTAATGCTAACTTATGTTGGAACCGAATATACAGGCTGCAGAGAGCACGTGTGCCCGTAGAAGCTGGTCTCGTGCATTAGAACTGTCTACTGCTACAACCTCCTTGAACTTCACATGTCCAAGAGTGCCGCCGTCACCTCCTCCACAACGGGCAGTGCATCTTCTGTGACGATGGACGATGTGGTGCAGACGTGGAGTGCAGAGCACACATCAGTGTTTTCCAGAAACTGTTCTGCATTGGCGATGATCATAGGGCCGTACTCGAACACCATCTTCTTGCACTGCCAGAAACCAGACATTTCGAGATCAGAGGAAGGGACGGTAATTGATTGTGGGAAATGAAACTTACTTTTTAACGTTTATAGTTGGTCTAGCCTCACTTGGCAGCTAAGTGATGGCATTCTTATGAGACAAACATGGAAGAGTAAACTCAAATCTCATAACTAAAGCTAATGACTACGAGGCTCTAACTATTGCCTACTTTTGATCAAATGGGAAGAAACAACAATATGGATCTAATTCTTAGTTTGGACCTTAAATGTCTGGAAATGCAGCTGTTATTAGTTGAGTTAGTTCAGGGGGTTGTCGAGAAAACAGATGCAGATCTCTTTACCTTTTTCGTGTACTTCTCCAGGGAATTGCAGGCCTTCAAAAGCATCTCAATTATGTCCATCTGACAAAAACAGGAAACACTGGAGAGTGTTACATGTCTTGTTTGCAGTTGATGGGAAAAGTCACTGCTAGTTGCAAAAGGATCGGTACACATTAATTTTTCCCCACACTCGACATATCAATGTGCAATATCACATGGAGTAATCACATAACTTTCAGTCTGATAAATAAAAATTACATAACTTTCAGATCAATAGCAATACAAATAGGGACATAAAGAGCAGTCAACAAAAAGATCTCTAATTGAGCTCCATGCAGAAAAGTTTCTGTAGTAAACTACCAGAATCTGAAGAGCAAGAAAGCCAAAAATACTAGTACGAACCTGGGTATCGGGATCTTTCAACTTATCCATTAATTCTGAAACAGCACCTTGACAAAGGTCACAAGTGTCTTCCTTGACTTGTGAAGATATCATTGCTACTTCTTGGCAAAGGTTTACCTTCTTACAAAATTCCGCCGGTTGAATTGAGGAGATCTCCGAGAAGAAGAGAGGAGCATAATAGTCCACCAGAGTAACACACTATACAACAATCAAGAACGCATCAAGATCAGACTTGGTGCCATTTTTAGTGCATATCAGCTCAGTGTTCAGATATCCAAGAATGCTGTATAAGATCCTAAAATTTGTTGGACACCAATACAACAATCAGATGCAAGTGCTCATCTGGGTCAGGGACCTCATTGATTTTTCAGCTCATGCTTGATTCGTTTTCATACTTGGCAAAGACTGCATGTGTGATCCACAGCTCTACACTTGAAAAGACCCAAAACATGACTTCAGAATGCTCATTGCATTCGATCCAAACCACACATTCATATCTGTTATACTCTGAAATTAGTTATCCAACTCCAAAGTTGCACATGTGCCATCAACTGTCCATCAGCAACCAGCAATAAACTGTACTTTCAATTAGAATATTGGAAACAATGGAGCTGGAAATGAAATAAGGAACCTCAGGCTATGTAAAACTGATTATGCTCTTCATGTTTCAGAGGATAAAGAAGCTAGTCTCTGAAGCAAATGACAAGCATATATCTGAGAGAGAGTACCTCTGACTTAAAGGTAAGCAGCTGTGAGCATCTTTTGTGTAGGAGTTCAATGATCTCTGACTGAGTTTCATTTTCACCAAGGTAATCAAGTGCCTTGGCAGCATATTCCTCGCATAATGTGCAAACCTGGTCATTCCTAATAGATTCACCTGATTCCCGTTCAGGGTAGTTCATTGCTGAACGAGGAGCAACGTATCATTAGTTTAGTGCTACAAACACGCAGTTTCATGTCAAAGGTTGTCATGTTGGTCATTTGAAGAAATAATGAGTATCCAAACACGCATTGTCAGTTATTGTCAGGAGTTATGGGCCAGAACTGATCAAAGAAGACTTTTTTCCCCTCTCTCTCTCTTGAGTTCAAGTGCTTCCAACAAAAATAACTTAAAGTCTACATCTGCACAAGTCAGCTAGTGCTAGGCCTTGTCCATTCAAATGTGAACTCATGAAAACCCACATGTTCACGAAGGATCTTCACATAACCACCATATTGGATGAGCTTAAGCATTAAAACGAAGCAAGTCCATGGCACATGCGAAGGCTGGTTTGAAGAATCCTCATCAGATAGAGAAGGAAGATCCCCATGTTTTACGAAAAAATTTGCAAGACTTCCCTCTAAGCTATCTTTCGGACATATGGGCCCAGAAGCTCTTCACAAGGCCAATTATTGACAGTACCAAAAGCAGGATTGCCAGGTTAATCAGAACAAGGAATCACTGAATTGACAACTGAAGCCACTTATTATCCGAGCGGCTGAGAATCTTTGGATACCAGAATTTGCTAAGCTAACTCGTCTCATCAATGCTAATATATCTAAGATAATTAAGAGTAGGAAAATAACACCATTGAACAGAATTCTTAGAGTACCTTCCAAATTAAGAGGCAGTTGTCTCGCACTGGAGGTCCCTAGAACACCTAAAACAAGAAGAAGGAGAAACCCTACCCTTACATCCATGTTACCTGTAGACACAAACATCCATACGACATTAGACAACTAAAAAGAAATCTCCAAATCATATGTACCATAATAGCAACTACCCCTTTATTTAAGTACAACACAGTTTTTTAGGAAGACTTGATTTTTCTTCTGAGTAGTGAATACTTGATATTTGGATTCATGAAACCACCAAAAGAACATCGAATTCTTCGAGTCAATGATAACAATGCTGAGAAGCCCAACAGCTTTATATGCAAGCAAGAGAAGAATCACTAATTCATCAAGAATATCACAGGCTGAGAAGCCTGCTGCTAATAGCAGAGAAATTCCAAATCAAAAGCCATCCTCATTCTAGACCGACCATAAGGTGTAAATTTCACTTGAAAAGAGCAAATAGCTCGAAAAAGGTTTCTGAAGCAAAGAAGCATACAACGAAACATCACAAACTGACTGGGAAAGCACTGAATTGTTCCGACGAGAATATTTGTCCCAGTCCTCACTATTGGCAACACAAGAGACACTAAAAGAGTTAACCCTTTAACCAGATTCAGAGAGAAGAGAAAGCTCAGCTTAAGCTTAAAAAAATGAAGTAAAATAGAGAAACCCAAAACCGTATCGACAGTCTACCGCAGGCGAACTTCGGCTATTCTCCGGTACCTCAGACTCAGAGAACAAAAGAAGCTCAAAGAAGATTCTGCAGCAGCGTGCAAAGCATTTACCTTTGTCACCGAGAGACTGTTGATTCGCTAGAGAAGGAGAGGGAGGGGGTGGTTTGGGGAGGGGGCGGTGTGTGGAGACGGGACAGAGAGATGCAGAGCAAGAGAGGAGGATGAGGAGGAGGGGGGAGATGATAAGAAAGAGTTCTGACTGCTCGCGGGAAAGCGAGGTGTTGAAGGGTAGTTGGCTTTAGTTGTCGCTTTCATAACAGAACAGAGCTTCAGCTTCGGCACGGGATGGCAGGGAGCTACTGATTCACGCTCCCGGTGTATGCTGGTCCGGGGGGGGCAGCAGGATACCGTTAGAGACAGTGAGTTCTCTATGGGCCTATGTGCTCCGGGTTCATAGAGATTCCAAGTGTGCTTCTCCCAGCAGCACTGCTCAGTAAGTTGCCATAAAGGAACAACTTTTCTTAACTGAAACGCCTGAACGGTATGATAAATGGAAATTAATACACATTACATTTTTCTCTAATAATAATATTCACTTTTTAAATATAATATAATATTTAAATTAACTTATTAAACATCTATTAATTAAATTCTTAATTTATGAGATTTTTCGATGCAAAAACAAGTGGTCTTAAGCAAGCTTACCCACGTCTGAATTTCCTCTTATTATCTCATTTGAATTCATATTCATTCATCTCATTTATATTTATTTAGCCCATATTGTTTCCTTAAATTTCGTATCCACAGGCCAGCATTTCTTTCAACACACAGCAGGTCTCAAACTCGTCTCTCACCCACCTTCAATGAGCATTTCGCATTTGATCCATGCCGAACAGTCAGCTAGATGCATTAATAAATAAAACCGTGGAGAAGGGAACCCCATAGGAAGGAATTAAGCTGCGATTTTGATCCTGATTGGTATCACACAAACAGGTTTGCTTTAATGCCCATCTTATATCTTCTTTACTTTTCGATAACTTCAACTTGAATGCCTCCATGGGAGGCTGAGACATTCAAGGAATCAGGTCCTGAAGGAACAAATGCTGCATGGAATCTAAAAAATCAGGCAATGGCTAGGAGAAGAAAAGCTGCTGAGACCCGATTCAATGAGGATCTAGGCCTCCTCCCTGAAACCTGATTTCGTGACTTCATGTATTGCGTTTGCCAGGTAGTCCACATTGCTCGTTGTAACTCCTGCCATGCTGCACCCAATAACCAAAGCACTCTTAATAATCAGTCTAGTACCCACAATCTTCGTTTCCGACACACGAAAGTTGGTGGCGGGGTACAATTTTCAGTCATGAACAAGAACAGCTACGGAGCAAGCAAACCGTGCAGCATAATGTTTTCACCAGATTTGCGGGTATACTTGATTGAGAATATTTGAAGTGAATTCAAAGGAGAAATGGGAATAACCACAGTTAATTTTTTGAGCTTTCCGGTTAAACAGTACCTGATCCGGCCATCGGACGTCATGTATACATGGAACTCCCTTGCTAATCTTTCTATCTGCTCTGCCTTCAGCCCGGAATAACAGAACATCCCAACCTGAAGTCGTATCCAAATCATACAATAAGCATAGAAGATTTACGCTTATCTGATCATCTTTTATATCACAATGAGTAATTATTAGGGGCGACAGCCTTCCACACAGTGGTGAACCCAAGCAAATTAGTTGCGAAGAAAAAGCAAACGGAATTCCTAGCATTTGGTCAGCAATGATCCGTAAAAATGATACAGGCAAGGGAATTATCCAAAAATTGTTGTGATTGGAAAAAAAACACTTGAATCCATCTTACTGAATACCAACCTGACTAGTGATATGCTCCCAATTGAGAGGAGAACCCAATTTCTCAAGACTTCCACGCATGATAGTTCGCATCCTGTGGATTCGATCTGCCATAATCTAGAAACAGATTCTCAGATCATTAAGAAGTTCGGAAAAGCAAATGGTGGTCAAAGAGGAGTGTGTCCAAATGTGTAAATTCCTACTTTAAGTTCTTTTGCCCAAAGTGCCTTAATAGCTTGATCTCCCAAGATTGTTGAGACCAGCAACACCCCATGGACAGGGGGGCTCCCATACATTGCCCTTGTGATCTGCTGCAATTGGCTTTTAATAGCAGCTGCTTGCTTCACATTGTCACAAAGAAAACTGCAAACATATTGAAACAGAATTCAACAGTCTGAAAAAACAAGATGGCTCATCTCGTGAATTGACTGGGGATTAAGATAAAATCTTCTGGTACTCTTTCTTTCTATTTCTAACAGTCAATGGATGTCCTTTCAGAGGAATTTTATCAATTACTCTCTCATAACAATTCCAGCTATTGTAAATATGATCAATTGAACTAAATTAGATATTTGCTGTTTCTTTTTCAAATTCTATACAACCCCTGTGGACCAAATATTCCAATATAAGGATAATACATGCAGGACTACAACTTATTAATTATATACAGCATATGCAATCTCAAGTTTCAAAGCAGTCTTTGTGCCATTTTACAAGATAAACTATACTTTGGTTTCCAGTTAAAATCCTTGCTGCACATTATCTCAATATCTTTTCCAAAGATTAGATCCTCATTTTAATCTTTTAATGACGACATGGTTCAGTCTTAATGATTATTTTAGACCATAAAATCATTGATTGCTCTCCCAGTGACGAGGTGGGGAACTTAGGTAATTAAGGGTTATGACTTCAGCCGGTTTTTCTAGGATATTTTCCATGGTTTATATTTTGGACTCGTGTGAGTCTAGACCTGAACCAGTGCAATAAGCTTACCTGAGACAACCTACTCGATGCCCATATAATCCCATGTTCTTTGCAAAAGACTGTGCACATGCAACTAAATGCCCATCTTGGAGGAAAATATGAATTGCTCTGGCATCCTTGTCCAAATCTCCACTAGCAAAACCTTGGTAAGCAACATCGAAGAATGAAAAATGATTTTTCACCTGAAAAAACAATGGCATAGAATAAGGATGTAATAGAAAAGCTTATGCAGGAGATTTTGTGCCAAAACATACCTTTAAATGATACGAGATTTCTCTCCACTCTTCCTCAGTAGGGTCAACTCCAGTGGGATTGTGAGCACATGGGTGCAATAAGAAGAAGGAACCTTCTGGGGCATTCTAAACATATCAAGGAAATTGGACCATTGTCATTTAATTGATTGAAAATTTATCTAACTAATTATACTGCACAATCAAAAGATAAATGCATATCTTATGTTTCCTCTCTTAACTGAGGAAATATTTCTACTATCAGCGGAAAAGGAGCCATGAGTTACTATTCAGGTGGGTTTACCTTGATGTCACTGATGAGTTCCTGAAAGTTTAAACCTTTTGATTTGGGACGGTAGTAACAAAAGTTTCTTACAGAAACTTGAGCATCTCTCCATATATTGTGATGGCTGTCCCATAATTGGAAGAAGAACAGATTATAAAGATCAAAAGATGGCAGAACTGATTTCTAGTACAAATGCTGATCGAAAACCAAAAAATTAAAGATTAATAGGATAAAACTTACTTGGACCATGTCGGATTGGGAAAATATACATGGGAATTGGGATAGAAGCGCCTCTGGAATTCTGCAAAGAGACGGCATGCACCAGTACCAGAGAGTGCCTGAATGCCTGCAAACCTTCCTTCCCTAATAGCTTCAGAATCTCTACCATAAATCAATTTACAACTTTCCTCCACCAGTTTGGAATTAACTGCAGCAGAAACCGATTCCCTAGAATGCCAATAAACCATAAGTTACAGATATTAAGATGAAAGGATTGACCTAAATATCACTGATTTTCATTGATATTTCGGCAGCTTCTGAAAAAAGCGTCTTGTGAGACCACATATTCATATATTGCACATCCTTGAAAATCATTACCTCCATAATTTGAGTGATATCACTACATTACATAACGGTAGGCCAATAGTTCTATTCTACCTCTGACTGTATCTATTGATCGATACTTGTCTCTTCAAACATTGTTCAGTACAGCCATTTTTGTACTCTACTCAGCCATTTGAGCAAAAGTCAAGGGTATCTGTACATCAAGAGGCCATAATACTTTATCATCCAAGATAAACATACTAACTCAATGCACCCACCAACTTTTGCACAAAACATATCCGCTTCTCACATTTGTTGAGGGAGGGAAGCTTCATTGCAACAAAAACTTGATTGTTCAACCAATGAGACGGCTTGCTCAAGGCCGAAATGCAAAATCATTCGCCAAAGACAGTTTCTTGTGTATCATCTAAGTTATCCTCTACAAAGGCGAAAATTATTAGAAGTGGTTCGCTCGTTTCCGCTCAACTAACCAATCACACAGCCTTGAATATTAACCAAATAGAGCATCAAACTGCAAGAAACCGTGGGAAAATTTAGGGGTCGAGAACTCACAGGAACTCACTCCCTGCAATCTTTGCCTCAGCGTCCCGAACACACCGGAGCACGACAGGCTTGCCTTCATCATCACGATAAGCTCCCTGCACTCAGGAAAATATTCAGGCACCTAGAAGGAAGCTCCGTTGACCAAAACCAACGAAAACGGGTGAGACCGCAATACCACGCCTAGATTGATCTTGATCGGACTCGGGTCGGCGAGGAAAGCTTCTGTGACGCCCGTGATGGGGTCTTTTGGAGCTGGGCTTATGTGGTCAAATCGTCGAACAGTTGATAAGCACCTACTCCATGCTCTGCCACTGTTACCCACAAAGTTTCTCCACATCATGAGATATTGATGTTCCTCCTCCTCGTCCTCCTCCTCTTCTTCCCGAAGTGAGATCAGTAATTCTGATGCTTACCATGGTATATGGAGGCGATGGAGCTTCCAAATTCTTCCCGCTTCAATGACTCCTGTCTTCTCTTCCAGTGGGCTCTCACTGGTTTTCCCTCCTCGGATTTGGAAACAGCAGTGCCGACGGGCTTCGTTTTTGCCACCTCGACCTTTTCCATTACGAATTTGCCTTAATCAACCCTCACAGTTCTGAAGTTTCGCACAGCACCCCCCATAATTTTATGTTTCTATTATCGTCCTCACTAAAATGGTGGGAGAAAATCTTAAATATTCTTATCTTATAATACAGCGGAAAAATAATTGGGCGCACCTAATTTACTCCTTTACCATAAATCTTACTAATATTTCACTGTATCATGTGATTAAAAATAGAATTATGGAAAACTTTTTGTGAAATAACACGAAAAAAGACTTATTTTATTATTTAGTAATTATCACATGATAAATCCAATATTTATTCTTTTGTGATGACGGATTCTCTTATAAGTCACATTTGGAATCTATTCTTGGTCAAAATGAATATGATTTTGTTGTGAAGGTAGTCACTAATTATTTCTTAATCAAGATAAGCCCAATTTTTTGCTGCCAAGAGAGCGGACCTGCTGGTAAACTGACAACATGCAGTAGGCCGGGTTCATAGTTCAACTCTTTCGGAGGCCGGTATCGAAGGATTAATGGTGAATCATAAGTCGTACAATACACCGTCTGATAGCCTGTTGATATATATATATATATATATATATATATAAAATAAAAGAATAAGCCCGATTTTGGAGGGAATGCAATCACTGGTGTTGTTTTATGGATATTTTTACCTTTCAATCGATTTTTCCTTATCTTCTTTATTTTTAAAAATATATTTTGCAAAAAAAATAATAGTAGGACCGAAGTCATAAAGACTTAATTGAGGACGTAGTTGATAAAATAATAAATGTTCAAGATAAAAATAATAAAATGGTGAATGGTGGATGATAAAAAAAATGTCTTTCTTTCCAAAGAAAAACTATATATTATGTCCACACATGGAATTCCAACAAAAAGTCAGAGCCTTAAATACGGCAAACCAGGTCTGAAACCCTTCAAGGTCAGCGCAGCGCGTTAAAAAAGTCAAAGAGCACCATTTGAACTTGAAGGATTCTTCCCTTACTATGTAGAAGATTCCATTAATTCGGTGAATAAAAAAGAAGATGAGAAAATCTACCTACAGTGACCTGTGAATTGCACCTACCGGCTCTCTCTCTCTCTCTCTCTCTCTCTCTCTCTCGTGAAGAGGAAAATGTGATGCAGGAAAACTGTAGAATGTGGAACTTGAGAGAAGCGTAGGAGAATGCATACTTGAATTCATAGCTTCATGAAACACCTCGTCTTGTCAAACATGTTGAGCCAAGTGGATTCTCTTCTTACCCGTATAATTTATTACAGCGTGAAAAAAAAAAAAAAAAAAAGATATTACAGCGTGAGAATGAAATGTTACTTGAGATCTTTAATCGTCGCCGTCTTCATTGATCTCATCAAGAATCACGATCAGCGCAGTGATAAAGGCGTGGTCGACATTGGGATATACTGTGACGGAGAATGTATCCTTTCCGAGGACAACGCTCTGCACAGTGTGTTTCTTGTGCATCTGCATAAATCAGTTTCAGTAAGAGCATCGGTGAATAAATCTTTCGAAACGGAAAGCAAAAGAAAGAAACGGCAAGAGGAGAAGATTGGTCATCCCTTTCCAATCTCACATATTACAGGGCTTTGTTAGAAAAAGTGGCACTGTCTTCACTCTTGCAAGGTCTCATCTAGCAAAGAGAATTAGAAACAGCTATCTTGGTCCATCTCGAACAGCTATACAATCAATTCAATCAACAGGACCCCAAACTGCATGATCTTATAAATCTTATATTCCTTGCACAAATCTTCATGCTGTCTCCAGCATAATTTTGCTTATTTCTGATCCCTCTGCTTTTTGAATCCAGTCTAGTTAGGAGTGTTTGTAATCTCGAGAATTATATTTACCTGAGCTATGACCGTGGAACTGTTCCCAGCATATATGGTGCATGATCTCTCTAACCAGCTTCCTTCGAGCTTGAAGTCAGGGGCGTCTTCTTTTGTGTTTGCAGCAAGGAACACATTCAACTCTGTCTTGAACTGAATTAAGGACGATTTCTTGGCGCTGAAAAGCAAATCCTCAGGGTCTGAGCTCTCCCCCTTGAAAACTTGCCATCTCCTGTGTGCTGTTAATTTCTAACCAGGAAACACCAAGCTTTGATCATTTCTTAGTTAAAGGTCCTTAGCATTCAGATCTAACAAGACAAAACAAAAAATTTCATTACACTACCTTTTCCAGCAAATTCCTTTTCCATAATGAAAATAGAAGCTGTTGTGAGATAAATGTACACACGTTGAGTGTGTGCGTGTTCCAGAAGTCATCAAATACAGATAATATATCGGTGTAAAATGAAGGTAATACATGCTCTTAAGAATATTATGTAGGTTCATGAATCTTATGGCCACTAGCAATGGGTTTCCTTTCAGATACTAAGCTTAAAGCCATTCCATAGCCATACTTGACTTCGTTATTAATTTAACAAATCGCAGGCTTGGCTGTACTATACACACAGTTACAACTGGTGTGCCAACAGGAAGTTCTCACTTGCTTTATTAGACAGATGCCTAAGCCCATGATCTGGGTGGTGAAAAATCAAGTTTGAATATGTGCAGAGAGTTAAGTCTCCACCAGCCCTCGTTACCCAGTGATAAATGTACAGGAAAGATTAGGAGTTTCACCACTGGATGCAACAAAGAAGATACAATTCTTCATCAGCAAAGGAAAGAGACATAATGAAGCCTATGTTACTATAACACACTGAACTGCGAGAGAAATATTATCCTACTGGTTTCCCAATTTCAATGACTTAGTTTAGGGGCCGCAGTTTAGGCATGAAACTACAACTCTTTCCTGATAAGGAGAGGCTAACAGCTGTTTGCTTGCATTACTCAATTTGCCCGCATCTCAGGATTAAGGAAGAAGGAAAATGAACTCAAACTATCAATTGCTGCACAATTTGCCACTGAAAAGGCCACAATTTTTTTCCTTTTGATGACAAGGAGTTTATTCACCCCGGTCTACAAACATCCTACAAGCCCTTGGATCCGGATAATTTTCACCAGTAAATCTGCCATTCAATATACCACATTTCTCTTCAGTAGTGTTCATGGTTTTCAAGCTAAAATTTTCAAAAAATACTTTTTATCAGCAATATCGGCAACTTTTGTTGAATCATTAAAACAGTAGGTATACACCCGCTACATCAATCATCAAGTAGTAGACCCTGAAACAGCCAAGGGAAAAGAGCCAACAAATAATATCCCCAAGTGCAGACAATGATTGCTGCTGACTACTATTGTCAAGAACTTCAACCAAATGCAAGGCCTCTGAAATTGTGATTAAAATTAATGGATGTCATCAGGAATTTGTTGAAAGCAATCTCTCCATGAAGTTATTTGCACGGAAAATCCCATATTCTTAAAACCATTAAAATGTGACATTTTCGATATGGCTCTGTCCCTTTCTAAAATACGTAGAGGAAAATGCCATCACTCCGCCTGCAATCCAAGCCCAAGGCTTGAACAATCAAGTCGGGAGAATGGCTCTGTCATCTGTTCGCACCACTTCCTCTACAAAAAACTTGCAATACTATGATCCTTGAAGCAATCAATAGCATAGTCAATATACGCGTGAAGAGAGAGCAGTGAATGGGAGAGGGCTGGCGTTTCGGTAGGAGACGGGATACCTTCTGCCGCAGAGTGGCGACGGGACGGCCGGTGGCGTCGAGGAGGACTCGGCGGTCGTGGAAGCTGAAGTGAGCGCCCCGCACTTTAAAGATGGCGTTGCCGTATACATCTGTGACGAGGAAATTGCCGTCGGTGAGGGCGATGAGCTTCCTGACGATGGTGAGATCCATCACATTGGGGACGCAGAAGGCGGGGCTGACAACCGCCACCGGCCGGGCCAGCGCCGGGTAGCTCGACTCCGCCGCCATCATCAGAGATTCCGCGTCTGCCATCCGTTGGACAGGGAGAATGGTGTGGACTTTGCCTATTTGAAGGGGGTCCTCTTGAATGAATACTTGCTGGGAATTCTCCAATTTACCGAGGAAAATATCTAAATGACACGTGGATTGACCAGGACGTGCCACGCACGCATTCTTTTTAAAGTAAACTGGCAGCAAAACCTCACTAATAATAACGGAAGTCAGTACCGCCAGAACTGGTTTAATTTTCGGATACATTTTTATACTATTTAATAAAAATAAAACTCATATTCGAATATTTTTTTAAGTGAAATTGTTCAGTATTAGTACTGATTGGTCAATTTATCTTTTATATTTGTGGTCTAACGTAAAGGTTCAAATATTATGTAATGAGAGTGGTTGTCTCGTTCTGAACTATTGGTATTCAGAAGTTTAACGGGCCTTAACTAATCCAATTTGAGCCGGGATGGACTATTAGGAGGTAAAACTCTTCCAATGTGAATACTTTCCGTTCACAATACTCAAATCAAAGACATTACTTAAGGGGAAGATGCGTCTTACTACTTTAATAATGATTATATGTTTAAAACATACACTTAATCTGCTTTCACTGCTACTCTCATTTTTATTTGTTATGAAAAACACAAGTGCCATACTGTTTTTCTTAATCAAGGGAGAAAAACAAGATATTCGGGCGCCTTCCGGGCCCAACTTGAAGGGTTGCGACACCTCATCCTTGGAGCACATGCAACTCGAGAGTTACAAAACCCCCACCAACAAGAAAATGCACCATCGGGGATTTGAACTTGAAAGGTTTTGGAGAACCTCCCAGAGCCCCACCACCGAGGCTGCCACGTGTGGGAAATTCTTTTTTACATATTGATAGATAAGACTTAACCTTTATAATCATGGTTTTAAAAATTGGTGTGTCGCGGGTGTCACAGCCATTACGTACATTATCGGAAGGCTCTAATACCGCTATGAGTCAATATCGCGGTTAAAAAAGAAATTGTTGAGCGTCGCGGTTGTAACGGCGTAATGGACTAAATATTGGTTGTAACAACAACGACAAGCGTTTTTCTTCAAATTTACACCGTTATTCACATTTTTATATATATATTTACATGTTTTTCTCTTTTAAACATATTATAATACATGCATTTGTCACTGTTTTATGTTGATATGAAGTTATATAGGTATTATATGTGTAGAAAAACTCCATTTATCACATTTCTTGAGTGAATATTTATTGATAATATCATAAATTTATTTTCTTCATTTTGGATGCATAAAAAAAAAATTTTGAACCGCAACACCATTATATAACACCGCGACAACTCGAAACCATTATAATCGCGACGTCTGTTATGCGATCCGCGACTATGATTTTAATCCATGCTTATAATCGGTCCAAGTAGAAGGGAATAAATTAGTAGGAAAGAGGCAGAGGTAGCGTGGAATGCAGCGGAACACGGAAATCGGAATCACGATCGAAGATGAGAATAAGAAGCTACATGGCGTCCACTTGAAGGCATGTTTGTTTCCGTGTAAAGTCAGCGTGATCTCATCCATAAAATTCGAATCTAAAAACCTATTAAAAGAGATTAGGCGTCTTATGACTTTAATTTATTCACTATAGTAAAAAAAAATTAAAAATGTAATATTCTTAAACCACATCTATTTTACTTATATTTATTTATTAAATTTTACAGCAAATATACATTTTTCTAACCACCATAACATTATTTTTTAAGAAAATTTTACTATAATTTAAACTTTCTCGCAATCTTAGTATTTAGATAATCTATTAATATTCAACTCGCCCAAAAAAATACATGAACCAAAGCACCCCCAAAGGAAAGTGGAGTTGCTCTTCAAGCTACGTTTACGTGTTATGTTGTATTTAAATGAATTTGCGTAAAAAAGAATGGCTTGTTATGTGGGTCAAAATTACGAAAACATGACTCGTTATTGAATGGGTAATATGGACATGACATGTTTAGTCCGTCTAACTAGATACATCTAAGTGTATAAATCTATGCAAATACTTAATAATTAACAAGATTATCTCAATTTACATGCAACACGATTAACACGTGCAGTATATAAGGAGGGTATAATCGTAATTTTCTACATAAAATTATTGAATTGATTAAGAGATTCAATAAACTTGATTTGACACATACATAAAACGGGTTTAAAAGTATGTTATCTGTGAAATCTGTAAAATTTTTACCTGGCCCATAAGAGGTTGAGTCTATGTTCATCCCAAAAGTTTGAACTAATAGAATAGTGATACTCGCTCTGTTATAAATCAGACTTCAATTATCTATTTGTTCATTGTGGGATTGACTCTTCAATACCTTCCCTCACGTGGTAACTTGTTCACACTTGACATGCGCCTTTAAATGTTCGCCATCAACAACTGATCTCGATCCGGGTAAAAAATTTAATATAGTATCAGAGCTAACCGTGTAGGCTCACACCATTCCAGGCCTAAGTGTGAAATGCGTAGCCCGTTAAGCTTGAGACAGGAAGAAAAAAAATACCTGGTTCGTGGTCAATTGTCCCCCTGCTCGAGTACGGAGAAAAATACCAGGCTCGACCTCAATTATTGAGGGCGAGTATTTAAAGGCACTTTGTCAACCATAAACACGTTGTCATGTGAGAGCGAATGTTGAGAAATGAATACCAAATCAGACAAACAATGAAAAGAAGCCTGATTTATAAGAGAATGAGTATCACCATCATATCATCTTGAGCTTTTAGGATAGATATGGACCAAACTTCCTTTGGGCGAGTGGAAAATTTAACATTATCAAGTTACATATAGAAGGAATAGAGAATAAATGATTTAGAAAATCACAATTGTGGAAATTAAATCCAAGATCTTTCGGTCCCATGTCGAGAGCAGTACCAACCTTCTCAGACTGACCTAACTTTGTACATATGTATATTATAGTAAAAATCTTTATTAACTGCTCAGATTTTTCATTTTCACTCCATATCACTCACTATTTATGATTTTAACAGTAAAAATTTATCATTTTTTTGAATTATTTCATACGATTTTCTTAACTATACAATCAATATTCACATTTTTAAAATCGTACGACTTCTTGCGACGTTCGCAATTTCTATAAAAAAATCTACTTTATTTATTAGAAGTTTTCATAATTACCTATTCTACTTCATTTTTATTTGATTTGAACTATTTATTTTTCATTTACTAGTATCAAATTTTTTATTATTTTGATCATTATATTATTCATTTGGTCATCTTAAATTTTTATATAACATATAATTGATAATTCTGTGCGTAGCATGAGTTATCATCTAGTAAAATATATGCATATTAAAGATTTTAATATATAAATTACATCAAAGGCAAATACATATAATAAAAAAGATATCAACTTCACAAATATTTACATATAATAATATGCAGGTGTACGATGGTATCGCATTTCACCTTAGACCTCGGACGAGAACCTCATATCATAAATGCATTTTTTTTGCCAGGACACACCGCCAAGGCTTCCACCACAATCGGAGACATATGTACCATGAGGGGACCCCTCCAACCCGTGAATCAATCTAATAATCACCAATTCATGATACAGCGAACGAACCACAGAGCCAACGTAGGTTGGCAAGTTCCGGGTGCACTTGTGAGGATAGGAGGGGACATGGAATACACTAGGTCTAAGGTAACTAAGGGTTCAGAGAAAGATCGAAAGATTCACTAATCTGATGGTGAAATGTATCTGGCAAGAATTTCTCTGAGACATTTCGAGCCAACCGAGGGAACAACAATGGGATGCTACAACCTAATCTAGCTGTACTTTGCTGCTTATGGCGGCGACAGGGACTGCGATGAGTGATGTCTGCTTCGGTCAGCAGCACGGTCGAGCATATCAGGAACCTCGTCCTCGTCCGTGGCCTCTCGTCCTCGGCCCAGCTCCCCCCACTTCACGCCGCCCTCCTCCGCCGCGGCCTCGACCAGGACCCCGTCATCCTTGGCCGCATCCTCCACTTCGCCTTCGACCTCGGTCCCGGCCGCGCCCGCTACCCCCTCCTCCTCTTTCATCAGATCAAGCGCCCCGGTGTCTTCCTGTGGAACACCGTCATCCGCGGCCTGGTCTCCAATGACCGCTTCTCCGACGCCATACAGCTCTATCACTCCATGAGGAGTCACAGCCTGCTTCCCAACAACTTCACTCTACCCTTCGTCCTCAAGGCCTCCGCGCGGTCCGCGGATTCCATATTAGGGATCAAGTTGCACGCACTGGTGGCAAAGTTGGGCTTCGATCGGGACGTCTTCGTGCGGACTGGCTTGGTCAGTCTATATGCAAAGTGCGGACGCCTCGAGGACGCACGTAAAGTGTTCGATGAAATTTCTGAGAAGAACACGGTCTCGTGGACTGCCATCATCTCTGGGTTCATCGATTCCAGGATGTTCCACGAGGCAGTTGATATGTTCCGTGAACTTCTCAATTCGGGATTGAAGCCTGATGGTTTTACCATCGTCCGAGTCCTGTCTGCCTGTACCCACCTGGGGGACTTGGCTACCGGAGAGTGGATCGATCAGTACGTGACAGCAGAGAATGGGATGGGAAGGAATTTGTTTATCTCGACTGCATTGGTGGACATGTATGCTAAGTGCGGGAACATGGATGGGGCCCGGAGTGTCTTCGAGTCAATGCCGGAGAAGGACATAGTTTCATGGAGTGCGATGATTCAAGGCTATGCATCGAACGGGCTCCCCAAGGAAGCCATTGACATGTTCTTCCTAATGCTGGACGAGAACACAAGACCCGATCGTTATGCCACAGTCGGGATGCTCAACGCCTGTGCAAGGCTTGGAGCACTGGGGCTCGGCGAGTGGGTCCGTGATCTGATGGGCTGGGACGAGTTCCTTGATAATCCTGTGCTGGGCACAGCGTTGATAGACATGTATGCCAAGTGCGGGGCCATTGCACAAGCCTGGAAAGTCTTCCAAGAGATGAGGAATAAGGACCGGGTGGTGTGGAATGCAGTTATTTCTGGCCTCGCAATGAATGGGCATGAGAAATCCGTTTTCGGGCTATTTGGTCTCATGGAGAAGCTCAGGATCAAACCCGATCAAAAGACATTCATGGGCTTGCTGTGTGCGTGCACGCATGCTGGTCTTGTGAGGGACGGCCGCCAGTACTTCTACAGTATGGATCGTGTGTACTCTCTGTCTCCAAGTATTGAGCATTATGGTTGTCTGGTCGATCTCTTGGGCCGTGCAGGTGAATTAGACGAAGCACACAGATTGATTAGAAGTATGCCGATGGAGGCTAATACTATAATATGGGGAGCTCTGCTTGGCGGGTGTAGGATGCATAGACGTACCCAGTTGGGAGAACTAGCCGTCAAGAAGTTAATCGAGTTGGAGCCGTGGAACTCGGGCAATTACGTGCTTTTATCTAATATTTACTCTGCAAGCCATAGATGGGATGATGCTGCCGAAGTCAGATCGAGAATGAACAATGAAGGGATCTGCAAAGTGCCTGGGAGCAGTTGGGTCGAGGTCGGCGGCACCGTACACGAGTTTCATGTCGGGGACAAGTCTCATCCATCATCGGAGAAGATCTACGTGAAGCTTGATGAGCTGGTGAGGGAAATGAGAGCGCTGGGTTACGTTCCGACCACAGAGTATGTGTTGTTCGACATAGAAGAGGAGGAGAAAGAGCATTTCCTCGGCTGGCACAGCGAGAAGCTTGCTGTCACCTTCGCTCTGGTGAGCACCAAGGATGACGAGGTTATTCGGGTGGTGAAGAACCTCCGAGTGTGCGGCGACTGCCACACGGCGATGAAGCTCATTTCGAGGATCACAGGGAGGGAGATAATCGTTCGTGACAACAACAGATTCCATTGTTTCCGAGATGGTTCTTGCTCGTGTAAGGATTACTGGTGATGCCGAGGTATCCAGACGAAGGCCTGTCAACTGTGTGGAACAGATTAGTCAGAGGCGGCCCTGATCGGCATTAGACAATCAATAATCGATCGCCGACCATCTGATGCGGTTCTTTTGTAATCCTGGTCCGGCAACAATAGGGAAAGTTCAAACATGACATATCGATGTTCGAAGATGTGTTGTTCATTGAAACACCACAGATTCCTGCAGGAAACATAGAATTTTCCTTGGGATTTTGTCTAGATAAACAGGACACCAAACAACACCAGCCCATATGTTGCGTAATTTGCGCGCCATGACTATGGCCAGGGATTTGTTGTACTTCCGAGCGCAAGAGTGTCTCTCTTTACTTTTAGGTTAAAATTTGGTCTATTTTTGAGACCTAGAAAAATCAAGCCGGAAAAGTCAGGTGCCGGCCAAAAACCTGCCGAGCTCGAAACCCACCCAATTTTCTATAACAAAATTTATGTCTAAGTTTTAATAATAAAATAGATAATATTGTTACCATTCCGAAGAAATTGTAATCAATTCAAACTTCACCTATTAAAGTACATCCATCAGTCCTAACGTTTTTCTTGGAGGGTTTTACTTATCATTGGCTTTCATGCTTTTTCAAACTAATTTTATTATTTAATGTTGATATTGTATAAAAAAAAAACTCGAAAAATCACACGAAAAAACTGCACCCCAAGCTGTCGGTTTTCACAACACACGGACGGTTCTTAGTGTGATTTTTGTACGCTTGAATGAACCTATCTGAAAAAGTCTGGCTTCGATAAATTCTACAAAAAAACCAACCGACCCTGACCATTTGCACCCATGCTTAGGACTTAGTTTCTAAGGTTGCAAGGATTAGTGAAATGCTAGATAAGTTAATATGGTCCTAGCATTACGTTGATTAAGCAATATCCAGATTTTTGTATTATGCTACCGCCGACGTATGTGTGAACTGAACAGTTAGCACTCAACATTGTTTTTGTCAACATAACACTCTCAAGATTCAAAACTTTTACATTATATAGAAGGAATTCGAATTTGTGATTTTTTAACTTTTACCAGGAGTGAAATTAAATCCATTAAATCATCACTCCTGGCGATTTGCTCTGGGTGCGAAATTACTCTCTCGAAATTCCCTAATTCTACGCACGAAACAAGAAAAAGGGAAAAGGAGGAAAAAGTGTTACATGGTTGGGCTCGAAATTACTGTTTTAGACATGCCTAGGGAAAACGAGATATGGTCGTACCCGTACAGCTAAAAACTGTTGGGTACGGGCACGTTGACCACTGACTCCACTAAAATAAAGCCGTCCGTTGATTTTCCCCTTTTTGTGGTGAATAATTAGTTGAATGAATCGGATCACACCTGAGCTGGCCCCCCACCCCAAAAAAAAAAAAAACAGATAATATCTGAGTTCGGAACTGGACCGACCGGATTCGAACCGGCCTAGAATCGCGGAGGCATCGATTTCCGGCCAGTTCCTCGTTGGATGGTTCCGGTTCAAAACCAGACTGTTTCGATCTCAAATCATTTTTGAAAAAGCCAAAAATATAAATTTGTAAAAATTAAACTACCTAAAGGATTCCTAATAATAACAATAGTACGATAACTATTTTTTGGAAATAAATTTTTCATTTAACATGTAATTTATTGATATTTTTAAATTTTGTAGAACTTGCCGTGACTGAATTAATATTTTTTTTCAATTTTTTGCAGCTGGTTGGAACCGAAATTGGCCTTTGACCTGACGATAAATTCCTAGGCGATCCTATCCCATCACGTGATGCAAGTTAGTATTAATCGTCTGAGTAATTATCATAATTATTATTAATTAAAGTAATAATAATTAATGAGGTATTATTACATAAGATTTTTTTTGGCGTGGCCGGGAGGGATTAAAAATAATAAGGGAGAAGACAAGGAGGCAGTAAAACCTAACCGGGATACCAGACGGGCGAGCTGGAACCTTCCCGGATTAAAAACTGAAATTTATTTCATTAAATATAACAATTAATTAATTAATTGGTATATCCTGCACTTGTTTTTCAAATCCAATGATATCACATCGGTAGTATAAGGAGGAGATGACATGTATATATAATATGTATGCAAGGCCAAGGTTGGGTAATCTGAAAAGGATCGATAATTAGCACTTTTAGGTCAGATCGGTTGTCTTACAATATCTCATATTTAAGTTTTATTAATAGACAATTTATAATCGAGAGAATTTTATCCTTAATGGACGAGAGAGTCTTGTGTGTAACATATGTACAACGCGATAGATATGGTATTAGTTATTCAGTTCGTCTGATAATTTTACAGTTAAATATAAAAATTCAGATATTATGTAATAGGGTAGTCAAATGATCGCTAATGCTACGTCCTTTTTTTGATTAAAAAATAATCTCGAACAGAGAATGAAGACTCGCGTATCCTTAGGATTTCAAAGGCAAAGGCGGGACTCTTGCATCAACATGTTATCTTTCCTTCTCGATTTCCTTCCCCGCGTACGCATAAGATCGAATCCATTCGATTTTTTAAAATAGATTACTGATCCTTAACTTTTCGGCCAATCCCTTTCCAAACCATCTATTAATTTGTATACGAAACATAAGTTTATAGGTGATAATTCTACGCGATCCCCTGAGCACATGGACCGCAATAGTTCTCTCTGGCTAGAGAAAGTCTCGTACGTCACGGGAATGCCACGTCACCACCATTTACTGGTATCACAAATTATTGGGAGTTGGGCACATATAAGAGGATTTAGTCGACAAAATGTAAATCAAAGGTCTTATAAAACAAATGTAAATAAGACTACATAAAACATTTAAAATCCCATATAAAACCTAAATAAAACATTTAAATCCTAAAAACTCTATATATATATTCTATAATTATCAAAATATTTTTTTTTTCCTTTCTCACTATTTGATATTAGGATTTTTAGGGTCATCAGGATTTTTAAAGTTTTATTTAGGTTCTGAGGATTTTTTTATTTTTTAAAAAATATTTTAATTTACATCTTACTGCCTAAATTTTCTCTAATATCTGACTAGTTCCCTATTAGATATATACAGTGATACCAATGTATCAATACTGATGTAATATCCAGTGATACACAACACTTTCTCCTGCTGACACATTGTTTCCGGGTCATAAATTTATTTATATGCGGAGCATAAGACTGTGCATGATAACCCTACAAGATTAGCTAGCCAAACTTACACCAGTGCCAATGGTTTTTGAATTTCTGTATATTAAACGTGACGTTTAGAAGTGACGACTCTAAGAGTTTAAAATATGCATCGTTTTCTGCGTCAGTTTGCTGTTTTCACACGGTCTGTTTATTTATACATATACGAGGTACGGGGTCGCGCGCGACAATTCCGTACAGTGCGAGTACGTGCGTAGACCGAGCTTATCGTGGCAGTTTGTGGATGTCTGTGGGGGTGGGCAGTGGGTGGATAGGACACGGACTTGGTTGAAAGCAAGATCACGGGAAGGTGTTAATTGAGCAGGTACAAAGGTAGTAACCTTCACCAGAAGAAACTTCACCTCCCCAGCAAAGGAATCCCCAAAATCTCCTCTTCCAGCGTACGAACATGTCTGCTGGTCTTCGGTGGGAAGAAAAAGAAAAAGGAGAGAAGGGACGCCGAAACCCTAACATGGTCGATTCTAGTGGTATCGATGGAAAGAAAAAGAAAAAGGAGAGAAGGGACTTCGAAACCCTAACATGGTCGATTCTAGTGGTAAGACACTTATTTAGTTTAAGTAAACGTCTCGGATTCGAATTTTCGTGAATGAGAAAAACTCATGCCGTGACAGTTTTACCATTTAATGGGCCGACTCGGCTTAAACTGAATTGATTAGTCATATGTCTAAAAGGCTTATGAATACTGGCGGTACAGGCCCAAAAAAGTTACGAGTGATGAGATTGCATGTTTGATTGTTTTTGCACTCATATTCCTCGACGAGACGACTCATATTAGGAAAGTTTTGAACGACTTATACACGAGTTCACCCGAATTCGTGGGTTTATGAGATGTTCGCCGGTTGGAATAAAATGAACTTCTCGTACTAACATAACTTGTTTACAATAGCTCGACACTCGAATCCATTGAGTAAAAATATGGGTTCGATTTTGTATGAGAGAAGAAGCTCGTTGAAGGAGTGTTTTACCCGCACTTGGACTGACCCGACTCGAACTAGATATTAGTCGGAGACTTGTAGGATTCCTAGATAATATCGGTTCCGACCGGAAAATTATGAACTCCTCATAAGGGAACTAAGACCGAATTTTTACTTGCCTTTTGCTTGAGATTCTTTGTCAGAATTCATTACGACATTCGTGAATTTGATCAATACGTGTTATAAAAATTTAGATAATACTTTTACAAGGAGGACCCTAAACTAGACATGAATGCGTAAATTGCCCCCAAACTTGGAGTTCATGTTTCCTTTTTGCAGCAATCTTCCACACTCTTCAGGAGCTTATTTGCAGGATGCTTGCTTTTGAGTAATAATCCGACTAGACCCCTGAAACTACTCGCAAGCTTGCAATTTGGTCCTCATCTTAAAAAGATAATTAGTATCTCAATAAATCCCAAGGAAATACACATAATTGAGCAGAAACTTTAAACACAAACAATCATGTTCGACTGATATTCAATAAATCCGAAAAAATAGTCTGAGAATACGAATGAAAGCAATAGTGTGATAAATGCCGATCTGATCTCGGTCGAGCTCCTTGCTGCACAGGCAGGTATAAGGAGGATAAATCAACATCAGATCTATTTTTCAGTCACGGGATCAAATGCGAAGCGTGGAATGATAATATGAATGTAAGAAAAGAATATCAGGTGCATACATTGGAGGGATCTTTCTGGACAGGGATGCGCTTGCAAAATGTTCCAAAGATATGGGGGCCTTCTCATAATTACTGAAAATGATGGGGTCGTTGTCCGACGGAGAGAGGCTACGTGGCAAATAACAGTAGGAAAGGGACCCACAAGGTGCCGATAGGGATTGATATGATTTGATTTTGAGGCGACAACCCGCGTGCCAGCGTAAGGATAAAGCCGTCCATGTATTGATGTTATCGCTCGAACAGCAATATCATTAAATAAAATTAAATTATTTTTAAAATTATATTAAAAATCCATTTAAAAAATAATTAAATTTTATTAACTAATATTATAATAAAAATATCATCACATAATAATATCACGACTCATATGAATCTCTCCGACAAGAAAGTCTTTGCTGCGTCGGTGGTACCACGTGGTACAACCATCCAATACAACACTGCCATGTGTACATGCCACGCATATTTCGCGTGGCCAAAATCGTTAAATATCTATATTTTGTTGGGTAGCAGTACCGCATAGACGGTGCCACATGGTACCGCGGCTGCACAAAAGACTTTATCGTCTTCGGCGTAAGACCTCCACGAAATGAGACCTCCCTCAGCCAACACCCACCCTGTCACCTGTCTGCCTCGGACTTCCTTTTCCTCTTTTCCTTTTGTTTAATATAAAATTGTACTATCCAGTCGTTAAATTATTAGGTGAATAGAGGAAATAATAATAAATTACTATATTTTTTTCTAATTTGATCCATTAATTATAAATAATTTAATCAAACTGTTGAACGGTTCGGATGACTGGATCATAAAATCTCCTTCCACGCGTAAATGCTTGAATTGGGTGCCGTTCTTATCTAGGTAAGGCTGGTACTATGGCAGGCCTTCGTATAAGTACGGCAACGCATCCTTTTTCCGCCTCCCCGGCCCCACGGAATATCTTCAACCCCAACGCCAACTTTTCTTATGATTTTATATAAGATTATTTGCACAGAAAAATATTAATTATTAAAATATTTTAATTTATCATGAATTATTTTTCTCGACAAATCGAGAGTTATTTAAAATTTTTTAATTTTCTATGCCATTAATTTATTTGTTAATTGCTGATGTGTACCGTTAATTTTACTGATTGTGCAAATGGAGTCTGACTTAACACCCATCTGATCATTAAAAAAATTATGAATTATTGTCGAATTCTCTATTTTATCATGATGATAGAGTGGTAAACAGATGTTACTTATTTTTATGATCGGATGGATATCACGTACGATGTCATGCCATACTTCGTTTCCACAATTGGTAAAATGAACAATACAGATAAACAATTAGCCGTTAAAATTAACGACATAATAGATTGGAAGAAAGCATGACATAAGTTGTAATTTTCTGGGCCATAAAAATAGCTCATGATAAATTGAAGAATTCTTGAATAATTTATATTTTTCTTGACAGATAACCCTTTTACATATATTCTTTATATTTTTTCTTTCTCCTAATAAAAATATTATCTTTCACACAGATGTGGTTCGGGTTATTTTTAATAATAGAAAAATTTTCTCTACTTACAAGCTAAATTATGAAATTGTAATACTCGAAAAAATGTAAAATTAATTTTTGAATTTTAATAAGTTATAAAGTCGTAAAGTTCGATGTATAATTTAAATTTCAAGACTCTGTTGATGATAGCATACTGTAAAACTTTAATTTACACGACCACGTATTATAATAAGTTCATTATAAAATGTTATGATCTGTGATGCAGAGTGCACTGTCATCCGCACTCTCACACGCGCCCATAGTGTCAAATGTTGTTCACATGATTATAACTCAAATTAGGAAGCAACCGAATATGCACAAAACCTTTTCGTTTTTCTGAATTAAAAGGAAGATGGTAGCAGCGGCACTCCGGTTGCCCTCGCTATGTAATATTCGGACTTTTGTGTTCAATACCGAACGTGTCGGACGAACTGAATAGCCGATCCTGGCACTGCCAATGTGAGCTCAACACCACCGAACGGCCCATTGTAATCTAAGAAACGGTGTCCGCCAAGATCGAGAGTCAAAGAGCCGCTTTTAATAATTTTATATAAATCTAATTGATTTAAATCAATTTAGGTCCTAATCTGGCCTATCATTTGTTGGATGAAATTCGTTCCGTCATTATTTTTTTCCATTTATATGACCGAATTATAATCCTTATTTAATAGAAAATATCAACCTTAGACTAGACTGTGAAAAAGGAAGAAAGAACTTATTCAACAGCCACAAGTTGCCCAGGCCGATTCCGTAATGGAACCGTATGGTCGCCCCGTCTTAGACTATTCCCCACCCCATTGGAGAGTAAATATTCACTGTATGATATATAATGAGTTCGTTGTGTAAATTATTATTTAAATCTTAATATCTATAAAATTAGCTCTACAAAATTGTGATAATTTTACACGTGTCAAGATTCGAACTGTAATTTATACAATGAATTTATTATATATTACACATTAAATATTTACTCTGTAACGGAGCCATCTAGGACCGGCCGGGTACCGTTTGACCGGATAAAATTATTTAAAAATGCACTGATTTTAGCCTTATGAGAGAGAAATAAATTAAATAAATAAATTTTATATTCCTTTTTTTTTTCCTTCTATTTTTGACATTTTGTGGAGGCATATGTTCGTACGATCTGTCCTTCCTCATATACTCCTCCCCGAGTAATGAGTCGCTGATGCTTGCCTTTTCTTCTCTCCCCATTCAGGGAAAGCGACATCGCAAAATCACCAAAGTACCCCCCGGGTTCTGACTTTTTACCGGCCGTCCTTCCGTCCTTTGCCGTACGCGGAGCCATCGCTGTTCGTTGAAAGTACAGAAATACCCTTGCTCCCCCCAGCCGCCCCTCTCTCCTCTGGCTCCCGACTGGTCAACACGCACTCTCCATGCTGAATTTTCAGGTGCACGTTTTATTTCTCACATGTCTTCTAACCGCTAATTTCTCTCAAATTCCATCTCGTTGAATTCTGTGTTGAGTGAGCAGACCATTAATAAAGTAAGCGACCGAGTCTAGAAGAGAGTGCCGGGAACGGGTCCTGGCTTACACCAGTGAGGGAACTGTAAGAGACCGGTCCAAGTTCGTCTAAGATATTGCTGTAATCAGACGTTCGCACAAGTTACCGGAACCGTTTTCATCCGAAAATTTAAATTGTTAGGTGATGACACCAAATTTTCTAATAAAACTATTGTTATTTCTTAATTTATCGATGTTGGATTTAACACGTCTCATTTGAGGTTTTATGTTTTGATTGAATTACTATATTTTTACTAACACGAAACTCACAATAATCACACTTTTTACCGGACAAAGACATTAGGAATTGATTTAAACATTTCTAAAATCTTAAAATTAATCGAATTTGTGAAAACTCGATCAATGTATCCTCGGTTGTACTAATTAGGTTTGTGAAAATACGAGCAAAATATTCTCGATTATATTCGTATACAAAAATTACCAAATTCGGTTCAATTAATATAAAAGGAGTGAGTTGGAATACGATTCGGTTTATATATTTGTACACAAGAAGCCGGATGTGAATATCGCTCGACAACAACAACGCACCCCATGCTGGAGGAGTGTTAATCCATATATAAATATCCCTGACCGTTAGCATATAACAGAATTGTCATGCGACAGTACTTATGTGATTATTTTTTCTTTATTTTAATGTTAATAAATACTTATATAATGGTAAAAAATATTAAAAATATTAATAAATAGTGAATCACAATTAGAAAATTACATAAATGGTAAATTTTAATTTGATGGATATTTCATATCAGCATTGTTTACGTGATATAATTGCTACCATGAAATCTTTCTCAGCTTACATGGTTGGTCATTCCTAAGCCTAGCAATTTTTAACACGATACGATAACCTGACACGATACGGAGTTAAGCGGGTTTGGGTCAAGTTTATCTAGACACGAACCCCGTTTAGACACGAGCTTGTATAGACATTATAGACAAACGTGTTTAGCTGGGTTTGAACCTGTATAACATGACACGACACGTTTAAACACGTTTATTAAATGTATTCACTATTTTTACACATATAGTGACACATTTAATACATTTATATATGAAAATTTTATGATGTATAAAATATTACATGCATTGCATGTATGATCATTGTTAAATATGATGTTACATGACCAATAAATAATTAATTTTACTTATCTATTATACTAATTATCAATAAATATTATTATTTTAATAATTATTTCTTATATTATTATAGTATAATTATATATTATCAATATTTCATATTAAATGGGCCAATCCGGTTTAGACCCGGTTTAAACATGATCGTTTAGACAGGAAAAATAAATGTATTATATTCAAATTATTAAAATTTATAATTCAAACATATTTAGATATGATGCAATTTGTCATACCTAATCATTCCCTTTGAGATTATCGTATCCTGTAACTGGCAATGCCGGAAGGAAGAAATAATATAAAAAAGCAAGGACTACTTTTTCCTCGGGGAAGTGGTTTATTTATTTTTGAATGAGCATGACGGTGCATAGGAGCATATTTATATGTATATTTGTGTAAACTCAACACAGAAATAAAGCGAGATGAAGATATCGAAAATTATATATATTTATTTATTCTTACAAATAAATTCTAAATATTTCAAGTATTAAATCAAGTTCTATATATTCTCAGTATTATAACATCGAGTTCTTTCGATTACCTATCATTACTTTAAGCTGACTGAGTGCTGACATGGCTTTGATGTGATACTGATACACGTCAGTTTAAAATAACGGTAGGTAATAGAAATGATTCGATATTGTAATGCGGAAAATATATAAAACTTGATTTTATACTTTAAAGCATTTATAACTCGCTTACACTAATCGATAAATATACAGAATTTCAATGTCATTTTCTAAAAAAGAAGGAAAAAAAAAAAGCATATATGCTCGAGGGTGCCTGTTGTTTACGGCAGAAGGTCAGTACCGTCCTTTAGAAAAAAATCCAAAAAGCTAATCAAACCAACAGTCGGAAAGCACACATGCCCATTTTAGTAATTTGACACCTTCCTCCACCTTCTTCACTCGCCAAAGCAAACTACCCAACCTGAAAAATCCCACCATCTTCCTTCCTGCCCCATTCTGTGAAATTAATGGCTGCCTCCGAAAACTAATCAACCGTCTCCTCCCCCTTCCCCAGCAGTGAAAACCAGAGCAGCCCGCTTCTCTATTCTCCGCAGATTCCCACGAAACCTTCTCCAATCTGCTTTCAGAGATTCCCTTCTGTCGCCATGAAGAAGCAGAAGACTGCCCACTGTGGACGAGAGCAGTCGCAGGAGCCGAAGCACAGCCTCTTCGATATCCTCTCGGAGGAGATCGTCTTCACGATCCTGGACTTCCTCGGCGACAACCCACTTGACAAGAAGTCATTCTCCCTCGTTTGCAAGTCCTTCCACTCGATCGAGGCGAGCCACCGCCGGGCGCTCCGCCCGCTCCGCCCCGAGCACCTCCCCAAGATCCTCTCCCGCTTCCCGAATACCGAGCGCCTCGACCTCACCCTCTGCCCCCGGGTCACCGACGCGTCCCTCGCCGCGATATCGAGCTGCTCTGGCCCCAGCCTCCGCTCCATCGATCTCTCGAGGTCCAGGTTCTTCTCTGCCGCGGGACTTTCGCTCTTGGCGTCCGAGTGTGGGAACCTGGTGGAGATCGACCTGTCGAACGCCACGGATCTGCGGGATCCAGGGGCTGCAGCTCTGGCAGGGGCGAGGAACCTCGAGCGGCTGTGGCTCGGGAGGTGTAAGTTGGTCACTGACATGGGGATTGGGTGTATTGCAGTCGGGTGTAGGAGGCTGAAGCTGCTGAGCTTGAAATGGTGCCTTGGAGTTGGCGATTTAGGGGTGGGCTTAGTTGCTGTTAAGTGCAAGGAGATCAGGACCCTTGATCTGTCTTACCTCCCGGTAATTGTATTCTTAGTTCTCCTCATCTTAGTTCTCCAGTTTGGGTTGATGTGAAGTCCTCTGTGCTCCGTTACTCTTAGCTTTGCAGATTGTCTGTTCATGCTTCCATTTGTTGAACGTCACTCTGTCGATATGTTTAAATTGTAGAATGATAAAGCTGATGTTTTAAGTTGTGTACTTAATCAATTGCGCTGATGTTTTAAGTTGTGTACTTAATCAATTGCTGGGTCATGGAAGTCCCAGAAAGGAACTGCCGTTCCGAATCTTGGGGCAGCTATGACTTTTCTATTGTTTGGTTGTAATTTTCTTGTTATGTTTTCCATTGTGTTCTGGGCAAAGGAAATGTTTGTAAAAAACTCAGTGTTTAATTGGTTGCAGTATCAATTGTTTCTGGAAATTCAGATTTTGTCCATGTTTAGTGAATGTCTCGCCTATGCATTTGCAGATTTCAAACCAATGTTTACCATCCATCTTGGAGTTGCCGTACCTCGAGGATTTGATTCTCGAAGGATGCTTTGGTATTGACGATGACAGCCTTGCCACCCTCAAACATGGTTGCAAGTCACTCAAGGTATTTGCCAAAAACGATCCTTGTATCTGAGGTTTGCGTTTTTGTCCTAATAGTTACTTGCGATGGCATGGTACTGTTGTCCTTTGCTTCAAAGTCATATTAGGAAGCCTAACGCTTGCATTTATGAACTGCTATATGTGTGCGGTTATGTCCATAGGGTGCGTTTGTTTGGTGTGTGGAAAATCAATTTCTTCTCTCCCTTGTTTATTTTCCATGCAGGCCATCGATATTTCTAGTTGTCAGAATATAAGCCATGTTGGGCTATCCTCCATTGTCAGCTGCACTGAAGGTCTACAGCAACTCACCCTTGCATATGGGTCACCTGTAAGGCTTTGCTCTGTCTTTCTCTTTAAGCACTAGAGAATTTTTCCTCAGGGCATGTTTTGTGCGAAGAAACAGGAAGCAGATTCGGTTTTGCCAACCTTTTTTCTTTTGCATCAAGTATGGGCTCATACCACGCATTACTGATGCTGGTGTTTCAGGTCACTGCTCCACTTGGTGCAAGCTTGAAGAAGCTGAACATGTTGCAATCAATCAAATTAGATGGCTGCTCTGTCACATGCTCTGGCTTGAAAGCCATTGGGAGCTGCTGTGTTTCACTGAGAGAGCTGAGCCTAAGTAAATGCTCAGGGGTCACTGATGAAGGGTTCTCCTTCGTTGTGACTAGGCAGAAGCAGTTGAAGAAGCTTGATATCACTTGCTGTCGCCAAATAACTGATGTTTCAATAGCACATGTCACGAGCTCTTGTAATGATCTCACTTCGCTCCAAATGGAGTCCTGCAGTCTTGTCTCAAAGGAGGCGTTCGTCTTGATTGGTCAACGATGCCATTTCCTTGAGGAGCTTGACCTGACCGACAATGAAGTTGATGATGAAGGTTCATTTCATGCTGGCCTTTTTTTGGTGCCATCTCATTTTTATAAGTTGTGGTACTGCTGTTTTTGGCGGGTCTTATTGATTATTTGTTCTGCAGGTCTGAAATCCATTGGGAGATGTTCTAGACTCAGTGTATTGAAGCTCGGAATTTGTCTGAACATTACCAACAAAGGGCTTTCACATATTGGCAGATCCTGCTCAAGGCTAGTAGAGCTTGATTTGTACCGGTCAGTACATAAAGTTGGAGTCAATTTTGAGCAAAAACTTCTGCAATTCGAGCTTTCCTCACGGATGTTTCATTCTTCAGGTCTGCCGGAATATCAGAGTCGGGCATTTTAGCGATTGCACATGGTTGCCCGAATCTCGAGATGCTCAACACGTCTTATTGCTATGGCATCACCGACACTGCCATTGTGTCACTCTCCAAATGCTCGAGACTGAACACATTAGAGTGCCGTGGATGTCCACTCATCACTTCCTTGGGTCTGGCGGTGATTGCCATTGGATGCAAGCAGCTCGCCAAGTTGGACATAAAAAAGTGTGACAAAATCGACGATGCAGGCATGATCCCGCTGGCTCACTTATCTCAGAACCTACGGCAGGTAAAAGTGGTGTCCCGCTGATGCCTGGTAGCATGTAGCTAAAGAGGCTTAAAGCCATGTCTGATATTGGAGTCATTAGTTGCAGATATTCTGAAAGCTCCAATATTGTTTTAATGGTGCAGATTAATCTGTCATACACATCTGTGTCGGATGTGGGCCTCTTATCCCTAGCCAGTATAAGCTGCCTCCAGAGCATGACGATCTTGCACCTCAAAAGCCTGACCCTGAGCGGGCTCGCTGCAGCTCTACTGGCCTGTGGAGGGCTAGCAAAAGTGAAGCTTCATGCAACCTTCAAGATGTCCCTTCCTCAGACCCTTCTCAAGCACTTGGAAGCCCGGGGCTGCGTCTTTCACTGGAGAGACAAGCCTTTTCAGGTCGGAATTCTTTAAAGAGGAAACAAATCTAGAACTCAAAAAGGTTTCGTAGGACATACGCTCCTTTTTTTTCCCTGTGGATCTGATATTTATGCTGTATTTTCTTATGGTCTCAGCCTGAATTGGACCCGAAGTCTTGGAAGTTGAAGTAGGACAGTATCTCGCCATAGAAGATTTTGCGGCTCTCTGTTTACCACCGGCTGTAGAGAAGTTGAGAGGAACTGAGAGATTGCCACAACCCTTGTTTGGATTGAATTTAGCTTGGGTTATATCTGTTTTCAGCGTCCTGCAGCGCGAAAAGCAGCTGCTGCGTGCGATGTGATCGGGATCGGATTGAACAAGGGGCTTTGATCTCACTCAAAATCTTACTTGAGCTCAACTGGCCATCACCACTTTGTAATTTGACCAGCATCTTCCAAATGTAGTGTTACCTTGATAAAACTACAGTATAACATCCGCTTGTAAGTGTGTATATATATTGGATATAAAGAAGATAGGATTGAGCCAATTCAGTTAATGGTATTGTTGTTTCCCGTATTCCCTTTCGAGCCTCCATGCTTAAGCGTCACTTCTGAGCTCTCAACTTGGTGGTGAACGTGAGTTCTCTCCCAGATCACTACCTTGGAGTTCTCGGCCTTTCGTCGTTGAGGAGTCTCGACTTCTACCAGAGGCAGGGACCGGATCTCTTCAGTCTTGGACAGAACATCATTCATGGACTTTGGTAATTGATAGTCAGTACCATCCTACTAAGGGGTTGGGCCGAGTGGTAAGCAGCTCGGTGCCGCTTAAGGAGGTCTCGAGTTCGAGACCTCACGTACGCAGACACCCCTTGGGAGCCTCACCCGCCATTGCCAGGCGTGCGACCCGGGGCGACTAACGGATTAGTCAAGTATGGTTGGCTGAAAGATGCCATCTCACCGCTGGTGGGACCTGCTTGGATACCGTGACTGGCGACCAAAAAAAAAAAAGATAGTCGGTACCATCCTTTAAAGCTATCGGCCGTCGAATCTAGCACGAGCTGTGGCAGGGTCAGTTGATCCTCCGCTGCAGTGAGACGAGTGATCCGAAAGGGTGTCTTGGTTCAAATTCGAATTATATTCATTTTAGCTCGAAGCACACAAATCAGTTCTTGGGATTTGGCTAATACACATTTTTATCAGATAAAACATAATTTAATCGATGGAACATTGGAACCTCATCGGTTCAGTTTGATTTGAAATTTGTCTGAAGTAAACCATTTTTAAAAATCATATATTAAGTCAATAATAAAAATTCTATAAACACACTGTTAATATATTTTATCTAATCATTATCAGAAAAATCGGTTCGGTTCAATTACTTGTAATTAATTAAACCGGTCATGGTATCAAGTAATCAATCGAATATGTTCTCGAAGGTCACACAGCTCGATAAATGGTTGCAACAATTCAGTTATTTTTTTAAACCTGGTCGTGTTCGGCAGTTTGATTCGTTTTTTCCAAGTTCTCCGATGATCCGTCATTTGTCAAGCTGAGATAGTCTTGGATTTTATATTTGATATAAGTTAGGGTACTCTGTCGTAATTAGTATAGAATTGAGGGACTTCCCGTTAATCTACCGAGTTATAGAGAGAGAGAGGATCGGACAAGGGTTTTTATTTTCTATCAGAAGAAGCAGGAGAATCGCAGAAAAGAGGAGGAAGAGAAGATGCCGTGCCTTAATATCTCCACCAACGTCTGTCTCGACGGCGTCGATACCTCCGCCATCCTCTCCGAGGCCACCTCCTCCGTAGCCAAGATCATCGGCAAGCCGGAGGCCGTAAGCCCTCCCTCGCTTTCACGCCCTTCCTTATTCGCTCGTTCTTGTCGATGCGTGCCGATTACTAGAAATTGGAAGATTCTAGGGTGTTGCTGCTGTTCCGGTAGAATACGTTAGCTGCTGATGTTCTTAACTCGGTCCTTGTTGTAAAAAAACGTTAGTTGATAGTCTCAATCAAATGTTGTGCTACTCGGTTTGTGATTTGATTTTGTACGTTTAGCACAGTGAGATTTCTACGGAAGCTGTTGTTTGACTCCCTATGTGTACAATCTCTATGTTATTTACTTCGATTTTCCTCTGTGCTACAGGTAATGCGATACCTTTTATTAAATTGTTTGTGCCTCCTGATAGGATGGCAATTTGAATCTATTGGGGATTTCATTGCATTCAGTGATGAAATATTCTTCCCTGATCGTGTAATTTTGCTGATTTGTTGACTGGATAATTTATCAGCGGGGAATTTATGTGGGTCTGATTGATTGAGCTTGTTGTGACTTGCCACTTTGCTACACTTGGAATAATTTTTCTTGTCGCCTCTGAGGTTTTTTGTATGTATGTTCTAGCATCCAGTTATTATTTGGAGCTGTTATAAATATTTTGGCTTCTATGATGGTTGCTGCGTTTATATGTAAGAAGACCCTAAAGATTAAAATGATTGCTACCGTTCAGTGCAGCAGCTATTACTATATTTGCTTGAATACAAACCGTTTTTCATGCTTCTTTTTTATCTATGCATTTTTCATGAGGCTTAATGCCTGCTAAACCCAAAATAGCTATGGAAAGCTAGCTTTTTGGCTCTGTCGAGGAGCTCGAAACTGCTCAACTTCCACTCCAGAATGGAGCTTGTTTAATTGTTGTGATGGTCCATGTATAGACATCAGTTTTCGAATGTTCCCCCTTTGCTTTAAGATGCATGTCTTAATTATGTAGCTCCTATTTCTGCTGCAGTATGTGATGATTGTGTTGAAGGGGTCTGTGCCGATTGCTTTTGGAGGGACTGAAGAGCCAGCAGCCTATGGGGAATTGGTGTCAATTGGAGGTCTTGGCGGTGACGTGAACAAGAAACTGAGCGCTGCAATCGCTGCAATTCTTGAGACCAAGCTTTCTGTTCCCAAGTCACGGTTCTTCCTGAAATTCTATGATACCAAGGCAAGCTGACTCAACTTTCTCCTTAAAGAAGAGGAGTCATTGCTATGCTCTTGTCCTTCTCATTGCACTCTCTCCTTTTTGTTTAGGCCCACCAAACCCAAGAATATGCACAGTGTTTGCATGCTATACACCAGTCATAGATCGTGTAATTGACCCTTACTGTTAAGACCTTGTGCACTATACTTGCCTTTGTGAATGATTAATCTTATCACAGTCTCATATTCTCAACTCTTTTGATCCTAGTACCAGTTTCAGCTGAAATCTCACTCTTGCATTATGTTTTGCAGGGCTCTTTCTTCGGATGGAATGGATCCACCTTCTAGATTCTAGGGTAGGCAACCCTAAAGACTCATAGGATTTGGGGAATCTGCGTTAAGATTGCTTTTAATTCTCTCTGTTGACTTGGTAAGTTAATCATATTAATGTTAAGGGAAGCAGATGCATGCCTTTCCCCTCTATGACTTGCTTAGTTCTTGCAATATGTGGAACACTGGACTGCTTTACTACTATATAAAATTTATGCTCCCCCAGAAATTGCATTCTGCTTTCTATTCCTTATGCTTTGGTGCATTTTGCTTATGCTGGATGACTCGAAAACATATTTTAGTGGAACCTCTGCTGCATGAGGATGGTGGGATATGCGATGCTCGCTGCTCCCCTGCAATGGTGGCCATGATGGCGATTTCCTGCCGCGTTAGCAGGCTCTCATGCCGTTCATGTCCTCTGTCCCATCGACCTGACTGCAAATATCACTGCAATCGGTGGACCAGGATGACTTGTAGTCCGTACAAAGGTTGCTGCTTTACTTTTTTCACCATAAGAAGCTCACATTCCGTGTCTCTATTAAAGAATCGTCAGGCGAAAATGAAGCTGCTCCTACTCCAATAACGACTTTGCAGCAGAATTTTGTTGCAAAGGAAATCACGGCAACCTCCCATCCCAACTTCATGCCCTTCTCTTCCCATCTCTCAATTATTTGTCTTTGATTTCTGGTGAAGAGTCAATCAGCGTCCAAGTAGGGTTAAGTTGGGTTTTCTTGATATGGAATAGGTTGAAGTTTGAATCTCAAATTTCTACGCTTTGAATTCACAGGTAGGTGATTGATGATGGACTGATGGTTCATCTCTTGGATTATCGATCTTCGAGTCGATTCATGAGGACCAATCACCATTTAATATAATGTTCAAGAGATGGTTTAATTTTTCACTTATAAGAGAGAAGGATCAAATCTATGGAAGCAGCCACAGAAATGTCCCGCGCCATCGACGAGACATGCCAAAGCTGGGGCTCGGTGACTGACTCCTAATCATATCGAACCTGAAAATTTTGATGGCTTATTCATAGTGTGGTCTCTCTCTTTATTTTCCCTTTAACGGGTGTTTTTCCTTTTTACTCTCAACCCAAAATGGAAGAAAAAAAAGGCAAAATGCCAATTGACTGTCCCCGTCTCGGCAGTACGTGCCGTGTGCACTCCTTTAGGAAGTCACCCGGAAAACGGCTTTTCTGTTTTTACTTTTCGTTATCACCCGGCAACCGAAAGTCCCAGGATGCTTCGATATTCTCTGCTTGACTTTTCTTTCTTTCTTTTTTTTTTTTTCATTTGTACCAAGTACTTGAGACTAATCTATAGTCAGATTGAGATTCTTTAAAAAATTCTCAGTGACCCGACTAAATTGAGGATCGATCATGGAATTATCCACCCAGTGGCAAAATCATTAGTCGAAGCTCACGTTGGCTATGGCCAATTGTGTGCTTACTAGGACACATATTCATTGTTGATGACCTCTAATTAAGCCAGCAATAACCCTCACTAAAATGGATTTTTCATTTTCCCGTCAATGCTAAATACTTGATTTTTTAAAAAATTTAATTTTTATGAATTAAATATAAAATAAAATTTCCCCTTTTCCCCTCCCGTGTTTTCCTTATATTAGCCCGTCGCCTCCGCTTCGTCGGCAGAACCTTAAGTGCTAAGCAAACCGAAACCCTATATCGTTCATAGTCTCTCTCTCTCTCTCTCTCTCTCTCTCTCTCTCTCTCTCTCTCTAACCTAAATTCATTTTCATCCATTGAATCTCTTAGATCTCTGTCTTGCTCGCTTGCTCGATCAATCAAATCGGAGCCAAATCGTAGATCGGATTGAAGATGTCGTCTACCTCGCCTCCGATTCTTCCGATCTCCAACCCCCAGACTACCTCCTCCACCACCACAGCCCCCGCCGCTGGTACGGCGCCGATCGCCACCCCGGCGTTCCGCTCCTTCATCAACCAGCTCTCGGAGTCCCTCCGCCACGGCCTCTCCCAGCGCCGCCCCTGGTACGAGCTCGTCGACCGCTCCTCCTTCTCCAAGCCGGAGTCCTTCTCCGACGCCGCCCTCCGCATCCGCAAGAACTACTCCTACTTCCGCGTCAACTACCTCACCGTCGTGGCCCTCATCCTCGCGATTTCCCTAGTCACCAACCCGTTCTCCCTCCTCCTCCTCGCTGGCCTCCTGGCCTCATGGATCTTCCTATACCTCTTCCGCCCCGCTGACTCTCCCCTCGTCGCCTTCGGCCGAACCTACTCCGACCGCGAGACCCTAGGGATCCTCATCGTCTTCAGCATCGTCGTCATCTTCCTCACCAGCGTCGGATCTGTGCTCATCTCCGCCCTCTTGGCCGGGGTGGCTGTCGTCTGCATCCATGGTGCATTCAGGGCTCCTGAGGATCTGTTCCTGGACGAGCCAGAGCCCGCGGCAACCGGTTTCCTCTCCTTCCTCGGAAATGCTGCCTCAAACGCCGCAGCCGCGGCCGCTCCCACAGTCGCCGCTCGTGTCTGAGGTTACAATTTCATGAGATCTGCAGATGGAAATGGATCTATTCAAATCGTAGGCCTAGTAGATCAATGGAATTATATGAATCTCGAAATTTCTATTGCATGTTCACGACATGTAAAGTATTTGAACACTCTCTTTACCGATCTGCTACTTTTTACATTTCGTACCGTGGATATGCTGTCAACACAATTTATACTTGACAATTCTGTTCGGATGTTTGCTATGAATTCAATCTTCGTCTTGTTTTGTGCAATCATTGTCGTTTCTGCATGTAAATCCTTTTACTTTGAGTTTGATTCTTACCGAAATTTGATGGGTTGTGCAAAGATCTATTCTTTTGATATAATATCAATATTATCTTCCTTCCTGCCGTTTCTATGCCACTGTGCAATCTTGAAATGAAGTTCCTGCTATTTACTGAATTAGATCTGACATGCTGTTTTTCATGGCATTATCAAGATTATGATTCATGATTACGAAATAGTGCGTCTGCAATTCAGTGTTGTAAGCATGGAGATTATGCGGCAAACTAGTCTGATGTTCGGAAATTTCATTTGTATATAATGCAGACATATTTCAACCGCGAAGTGCCTCCACTCGCATTTTCTAAGGCAACTTGATTTATCTTTTTTGCTTGAAAAGGCAACTTGATTTTTTGAATGTCTAAATGGTGTGTAGCCCAGATGCTGGGGTACGTTTCTCCTGTGAAGTAGATGTGTTTCATGTGGCAACTTAGTGTGCTTGTGCTACTTGTGTTGGATATCCACTACTGTCGATCGAGGTGGTTGATCCATCAATGCGAGCAGAAGTATCAAACTCTGTTTCTTAGTTACATCATTTAGTGGATTTTGTGAGGTTGATACGGCAATCGATGGCGTGTTTCGTGCTATTGTGAACATTTGCTGCTTATCATGAGAGAAGAGTCGAGTCGAATCGAGTCAATCGGGCTTGGCAACTTGAGGTGTAACAGAACATCTGTGATTGGTCTCCTTCCTGGCTGGGCAAAATGGTTTTTCTCTGTGCTGTAGTGATGACCTGATTGATGCATTATACGTTTTAGGCTTTTAGCACTAAGGATTTGGTGTGAATGGATGGGTGAGACTACTTAGTCTCGAAATGTTGAGGTTGTAACTTGGTTCATAAAATGGAAGCAGTTTGATCGATATTGGAAACTCGTAGTTGGATCTCAATATTCCGTAAATGCCTTACATTTAGGGCTTGTTTGGATTGAGGGGTGAGGAAGTTTATGGAGGTGGAGAGTTACGGAGGTTTATGGTTACAGAGATTTTTAGAAGTGAACATTATGGAGAGTTTTTCAGCCTTTCGTAACTTCCCAATGTGGGGTTGAAATATTGGCTTGGAGGAGGAGGTTTATGGATTTTCAACCTTCCATTAACCTCCATAACTCTTCATAACCATCATATTTTAATTTCCCAAATAATGGTTGAACTTACACCTCCATAAGCATCCTCTTACCCAAGTAAGGATTATACCTGTCCCTCCATAACCCTCCCCTCCATGATCCTCCTTGCCCCATCAATCCAAACATACCCTTAAGACACTCCGGATCTATCAGCAAACTTGGTAGATCAGTCTCAATGAGGGTAAATATTGGTTTTGGTTCTCAACTTTTTGAACTACGTTTATATTTGATATAAATATTTTTTTGAATTGATTTCAGTCCTCAACTTTTCAAAGATTATTTAAATTTAGTCATTTTACATTATTTTTAATATTAAAAAAATGGTGATTAGACTTTTTAATATTAAAAAAATATTTTTAATTACAAATTAAAAGATAAATGGAAGTTTCAATGAAAAAGATGATCAAATCCGACTATTGTAGTTCTTATAAAGTCACTAGCAGTATTACAGACGGTTGATAACTTTCTCAGGACAATTTATAGTCGAGTCTTCACCAACATCTCTTTTTTTAATTAAAAATTTCTCAATTTTTTATAATTGTCAAAATAATTTTTAATTAAAAATATTTTTGATACTAAAAAGCCTAACACCTTTTTTAATATTAAAAATCATGTAAAAGATTAAAACAGGACAACTTTTGAAAAGTTAAGAATTAAAATTAACCCAAAAAAAAATCAAATATAAACAAAATTCAAAAGATTAAGCACAAAAACAAACTTTTTCCCGTCTCATTAATGTCTATGACAGAGAATCAAATATCAAGGGAGAAAGTCAGTGTTATTTGTTCATTCTAAATTGATCACGATTTAATACGATATTGAATCTGAACATTACGTGACTGGTAGAGCTACTCCCCCTCCGATTATTGCTACCCTCCTTCCGAGCAGACAAAATTTCTCTCAAGTACGAATAAATAACATTCAATTACGAGGTCTCTGGTGTGATGTCAATGTGGAATATAGGCGCTACAGTTCTTCTAATATATTTACAGTTGAATGTGAAATGATATATTTGTAATTAAGCATAAGAGTCTGAATAATATTTTTGATATATTTACGATTGAATATAAAAATTAAAGTGGTGATGACAATAAGATCAATTTTATGTTGCACACATACACGGAGTCCCTATAGTCATGGCACCTTGATGCATCACATATGAGCGTTGTGGCATTCACGCTTGACCCACTGTTGTAGCACAACGATTGAATCGCAATCAAAGTATGATACTGGCAAATTTAAAAGAATTTTTCCATACATATGCAGAGGTGAAAGTTTTTCTAGCATTAATGAAAAATGAATTTTATAATTAGTGCTACTTTGTAATACTTTTAAAAACTAGTACTACTATATAAATTCTTTTTATTAAATTTTTCATAATACCCTAAATACCTCTTTCAGTCTAAACCCTAACATCACTCTCTTCTATCCCTCCTGCATCTTCTTCCTCTTCTTTTTGCTGAACTGCTAAAGCTTGATGCCCGTCGGTCTGCTCCCGATTGTGAGGTGCTGCTTGTCGTTGGTTGCCCCGACGCCCCGATGTTGGCCGGTTTGCTCTAGGACGTGATGTGCTACTCGTCATCGCCATCAGTCTGCTCTCGACTGTGAAGAGCTGCTTGTCTTCAGCTGTGAGCTGCTGCTCTTCGCCACTAGTTTGCTCCCGTGAGCTACTACGTCTTTTGCCATGTGAAAGGGAGGGGAGCAAGTAGATGGAATAGAGAGGGGGCGAACAATTCAAATTGGGAAGGACAAATTAGTCAATAGACATAAATTGATGTTATTTTTGAGATTGAGTATAAACTGATATTATTTAAGCAAGATCGGTGAAAAGTTAACATCACTTTTCTGTATTAAAACTGCAGGTACACGATGACAATAGCGTTTCATTGTGAATGCGGCCCACCGCTGTTCCGCCAACTCTCAGATAGCGCCGATAGGATTCTACGGACCTGATCAGGCGGGGCCCGCTGATCAGGTAAACAACGGTCGGAGCAAGTTAGTAAATTGGGAGCTCCGGGGACCGAGGCAGGAGAACGTGACCCACCCTCGGGTCAGTGAAAGTCAAAGGTCTATCCACCGGCCGCTGAGAATGTAGCCGTTGGAAGGAAAAAGAACCACCACTAACCTTCGGTTACCCCTCTGTTTTATTAGCGAGAAGATCAACCAAGGCAAGAAAGAGATAATGACTTACTTTTCCTGTGCTCTCCGACCTATTCGGATTCTATTAGAATCGTTTTACTGAAAGATAAAACTCTCTAATTTAAAAATTCTTTACTCATAAGCCTAAAATTCAAGAATTTCCTGCAAAAAAGAGGCACCTGTCCATTAAAATCAATTGTATTGGAGAAAATGTTATGTATAACGAGTGTACACGTGCCATTGCTCACGTAATATTATAAATTAATAAAATATAATTATTTTAAGAATTTAATTATCTTATAATATCGGATAAATACAGTAATGTAACATAGTACAAAATAATCTCACGTTGTATTGGCCAGAGAATGTGACTTGGTCACTCCATAGCCGAACAAAGCCGAGAAGTGACCGTTTCTCATCGATGACATCTCTCCCTCTCTCTCTCTAGCTAGTACGTTGGGCAGCTATAGGGATTATTGTATCATTTGGTCTTGCAGCCAAAAAGTAGCCGTTAGGCTTCAGTTCTTCCTGCTCTGTTCTGCCAACATTTTCTCTCTCACGTGCCGGCTGTCAGACTCTGCATCCTCTCCCTCTCTCTTTTATTAGCTTCCTTTTCATCATCACATTCTTCTATCCCACACTCTCTGTCTCAGACTCAACAACACTTCTTCTTGCCCCTCCCTTCCATCATCTCTCAGGCAAGCTGCATTCTTTCTGTTACACTCGGAATCTCACAGAACCAGAACCCCACAGGGAGAAGGAAGGAAGGAAGAAGAAGGAGAAGAAACGATAGTTGCTCTGCATTGTCTCTTCTTCCTTCCTTCCTTCCATGGAAGAATCCTCCATTCACCGGAAACGGAGTAGCTTAAACAGCCTGAAGAACAATACCCTCTGCTTCTTCTTCTTCCTCCTTGTCCTGTTTCTACTGTCACCTGCCGTAGCCTCCTCCTCGTCTCACGGATGGGACGGGGTGGTCGTGACCCAGGCAGACTTCCAGGCCCTCCAGGCCATCCGGAGCGAGCTCGTCGACCCCCTCGGGGTCCTCCGTGGCTGGAACACTAGCGGCCTCGGCGCCTGCTCCGGCAGATGGGCCGGGATCAAGTGCGCTAATGGCCAGGTCATCGTGATCCAGCTCCCCTGGAAGAGCCTTGGCGGCCGCATCTCCGAGAAGATCGGGCAGCTCGGGGCCCTCCGCCGGCTCAGCCTCCACGACAACTCCCTCACCGGCGCCGTCCCACAGTCCCTCGGCTTCCTGCCTTACCTCCGCGGCGTCCACCTCTTCAACAACCGTCTCTCCGGCTCCATCCCGCCGTCGCTCGGAAACTGCCCCCTCCTCCAGTCCCTCGACCTCAGCAACAACCTCCTCTCTGGGCCGATCCCCGCGAGCCTCACGAACTCCACCAAGCTGATCCGGCTGAACTTAAGCTCCAACTCCCTCTCCGGCTCCATCCCAATCGGTCTGACCAGGTCGCCTTCCATCGTTTTCCTGGTCCTGGACCGGAACAACTTCTCTGGTCCCATCCCCGACTCGTGGGGCGGGGCTGGAAACACCACTTACCGCCTCACGGCCTTGACCATCGACCATAATCTTATCACCGGGCCGGTGCCGCCTTCTCTGGGCCGGCTGAGCCTGCTCAAGAAGCTCTCGCTGAGCCATAACAAGATCGACGGAGCCATCCCTCCAGAGATCAGCGGCCTCTCGAGGCTTCAGGAGCTCGATCTCTCATTCAATTCCATCAATGGGAGCTTGCCTGGAGTCTTTTCGAGCATGTCCTCTCTTCGGGTCCTGAATATAGAAAGGAATCAACTAGGTGGCCCAGTTCCCGACGCCATTGGGAACATTTCCAGCATTTCCTGGCTCGATCTATCCCTGAACAATTTCACCGGAGAGATCCCTCCGTCACTGGGAAACCTACCAAATCTCACCTTCTTCAACGTCTCCTACAACAACCTTTCCGGACCCGTCCCGTCCCGCCTCTCTGAGAAGTTCAATTCGAGCTCGTTCGTTGGGAACATTCAGCTCTGCGGGTACAGCAGCTCAACTCCATGCCCGAGTTCTCCTCCGGCCGGGAGCTCCCCATCACCCTCGCCAGAGCCGCCTGTTGGATCCAGGAAACGAAAGCTGAGCACAAAGGACATCATCCTCATCGCTGCCGGGATCCTCCTCGCTGCCCTGCTTCTCCTTTGCTGTGTTCTGCTCTGTTGCTTGGTCCGCAAGAAAGCTGCGGCCAAGAAGAAGAACGGGAAATCCCCACAACCGATGGGGATATCCGAAAAGGCTGTCTCTTCAGGCATGGAAGTCGAGTCAGGCAGCGACACCGGCGGTAAACTGGTCCACTTCGACGGGCCTTTCGTGTTCACGGCCGATGATTTACTGTGTGCGACGGCAGAGATCATGGGGAAGAGCAGCTTTGGGACGGCATACAAGGCAACGCTGGAGGACGGGCACCAGGTCGCGGTGAAGCGGCTGAGGGAGAAGACTACGAAGGGCCAGAAAGAGTTCGAGAACGAGGTTGCCTCCCTCGGGAGGATCAGGCACCCGAACCTCTTGGCGCTGCGGGCTTACTACCTCGGCCCCAAGGGCGAGAAGCTCCTCGTCTTCGATTACATGCCCAAGGGAAGCCTCGCATCATTCCTTCACGGTAAGTTCCACTCTATGCACATCGATAATACCGTCACAAGCCGATGGTTGTTTAACGTATAAGTTCCAGTAATCTTGTTGCCTCTGCTTGGGATAACCAGAAGTAGAAAGCTTGGAAATAAATTCCTAGGCCTGATAAATCCTGCATTGTTTGATCTCTCACTTGCAGCCCGGGGACCGGAGACAAGCGTTGACTGGCCGACGAGGATGAGGATCGCCATCGGGGTGGGACGGGGCCTGAACCACCTCCACACCCAGGAGAACATGGTTCACGGGAACCTCTCATCGAGCAACATCCTCCTCGACGAGCAGGCCAATGCCCGGATAGCTGACTACGGCCTGTCCCGGCTCATGACCGGCAGCAGTGCCACCACCGTGGTTGCCACTGCGGGCACCGTAGGCTATGCTGCTCCGGAGCTCTCCAAGACCAAGAAGCCAACCAACAAGACGGACGTGTACAGCCTCGGGGTGGTCCTGCTTGAGCTCCTCACCGGGAAGTCGCCGAGCGAGGGCACCAACGGGGAGGACCTGCCCCACTGGGTCGCGTCGATCGTGAAGGAGGAGTGGACCAATGAGGTGTTCGATCTGGAGCTGATCAAGGACACGACGACCATCGGCGACGAGCTGCTCAATACTCTGAAGCTGGCGCTCCACTGTGTTGATTCCACTCCCGCGGCTCGGCCAGAGGTTCAACAGGTCCTCCAGCAGCTGGAGGAGATCGCACCCGAGGCAGCTGAGAAGCCGGGGATCGAGGGGGCCGAGATTCCAGCACCGTCCGGTGAATGAAGCAAGGATAATCGATCTATTATATAGACGGCACGAGGAATACGTACATGGTATAAGAGAGTATAAATGTATACATGGTATAAAAGCAGAGTGAGGCATTTGTTATTCTTTTCATTAGTGAAAAATAAGTCAGCCAGCTGGTTTTTTTTTTTTTTTTAATTTTTTTTAATTTTTTACATATTAGGTCAGATTGCTAAAAATTCTTTCGTTGTTTAAGATTTTTGTAATCGTTATTCATTTATTGTCTGTCTATGTATAAATGTTGTTGTGAGCTTCTCCAGCAGAGCTGTTCTAAGTGTTTTCATTCTCTTTTTTTCCGACATGACTCGAAAGTATTCAGAAGTCCAATTTGAATCAGAAAGGTCATTATGAGGCAAAATTTCTCTCAATGTAAGTTTTTTCCATTTATAATATTTAATTAAAACTTTACTTACGGGAAATATGTACTTTACCATCTTAACTAATCCGTTTTGGTTAAGTGTTCGATATGCTTTTTCAATATATAGAAAATTTCACTAATTTCCTTTTTTGTTTGCACTATGTAGTATTCCCAAATCAATCGTAATACCAGGAAGGTATGATAATAGAAAACGATAGCACCTCAAACTTAAAGGATACAGAAATTACCACCTTAAAGAATGAAAGTGTGAGATGAAATACACTCTTAGAGATATAAATACCACCACTCTAAGAATATATAGCAAAAAACACCATCTTGGAAGGTCACACTAAGGATATAGAATGTTCATCACACTTGGAAATCCGAGAGACACAGAACTTTAAGAGAAAACACAAAGCAATCTGAAATTGAATTGAATAAACTGAAGTGTAGTACAATATGATTGCTCTTAGTATTTATAAGACTTATAGTACTAAAACTAGGAAAATAAATACATTCTAAATATGTTACAAGTATATCCTGAAGATATTGAATTATATCCTAAAGATATTAGATAGATATAGGAAGGATTCTATTTTGTCTTCCTAAAATAAATATCGATATACTCCTAGATGTCAACTTAGCATAATATCAAACTTTCATATTAAATCCATACCAGCACAACCTTCTTCGCAGGGTTGATCGTTTGCTCCCGCATCAAATCGAAACACATTTCGAGACTAATCTATAGTCAGATCGAGATTCTTATAAACCCTCATAACCTGGAGGTCGATCCTAGGATCACCCATCTAGGAGACTAGTAAGGAAACCACTTTCCGCTAATTCCATCAATTTCAACTAATTCTTCATATTGAGCAAGTCAAGTATGTTCTGCAATCAACTATTCGAAGGCTCGGTGGCACGGTCAAAGAGGGAGCTAGAGAGAGAAGTTATTGTCCAGTGATTTTTTATTTATTCAACTATAAGAAACAAATTTACCCGGATAATCATACATTAGTTTTTTTTACTGATGGTAAAAATTCATGAAGGGATAATATTATTTATTAGTAAACCGATTTTATTCAAACTTAAGACACCTACCCGTAAATAAGTCCTCCTTAGTACCTTAGTGTTCATATGTAAGCGTGTCAAGACACTCTGAATGAATCATGACTGAAGTACAGTGCCGTTAAGACCTAATAAAATTTCCTGCCCATAAAAATACTTGGTCAGACATTTTTGCTGTCGAAAGTTGTATATCCTGCCTCGAGAAATGAAAATGAAAAAACAACAGAAAAGGCATAAACTTCTTCGTAAACCCATTCATCAGAAGAAGGTAGAGTTCAGCTGAAAATTTGTCGGCAGGCTATTGTCGGTTGTATTATGCCTTTCTGGACAACATAAGAAAGCACCGGAAGCTCCTCCGAACGTTGGCCCAGTGTCGGTCAGTCCTTGCCTTGACATCACATCTTCACATTGCAAAACTTCGTAGGATTAAACCTTGTGCTACTTATTCTATAACGTTCTTTCATGTCAAGCGAACGACCAATTCTGTGTTTATTGCAGACATTTGAATTATTATTGTAAAGACCTGCTTATTAAGTTTCGGATAGCGATGATGAAAGGAAAGGAAAGGAAAGGAAAGGCATTAGAGAGGGAGAGAAATGGCTGTGGGGACTGATGTGATCTTCTCTGTGCCTTTCCCTTTTTTTTTGATCAAGGTGCCTTTCCCTTATCAAAGAGTGGAGAGTAATATAAATTTGGTTATTAGGAATAGGGTGGAAAATAGAATAATTATTTTATTTTTTATACTATTTCGGTGAATAAAATAAATTTTAATTATTTCAGAGGAACAGATGATGAATGGATGAGATTTTATATTTCCTATAAAATTAGTATGAGTAAATTTTTTCATTGGAAATATGAACTGAAATGTCAATAATATCATTTATTTTCTAATTATTTACGGCTCATATCATTCCTTTCGCCTCTCTCTTTCTCTACTGGTTCGAGACTCCCTCTCTCTCTCTCTCCTGGTTCGAACCTTTCTCAACGGCGACAGTGGGGGCTGACGGCGGAGACTCCACAGACGGGGACGGTCGAGGCAGGGGCTCAACAGCTCGACTTGTTCGCTCCGCATTGTTCACATTGGTGTGGGGGACGTTGGGGAAGACGATGAATAGTTCCTGATGGCACTGTTCACGACCTTCTTATTATTATTATTATTATTATTATTATTATTATTATTATTATTATTATTTTATTTTTAACAATTTAGTTTTCCATAAAAATAAAATAATATCAATAAAAAAATGGACGGTAATTTTATCTTTAAATATTATATTCTATATCACTTTATTTTATCTAGTCAAATAATATATATTTATTACTTATTCTATGTTATTCTTCATACCATTCATTATCCCTATCTATTATATTCATGCGAACCAAACGCACCATAAGTAATAGCCACCTTGCTGATCTCCTCGTCTAATATTCAAACTTTCGAATTCAATCATAAATCGCTCCATTAACGCATCACTACAAAGGATGTAATACAATTCATAAAAAAACTCGAGGTCCTCCAAGTTCGTACGTAAAACGCACACTTCTTGCATGCGTTTCAACACAAACACGTGGAAGAGGTTAGCTTCATCGAAAAGAAATTGAGAGAACATGGCATCAATTACCCGTCCTGCAGGCACTCCCAGTTCCTTTCGCTAGGACTTATTGCACTAAAAATTTAGACTTTTACGTAAAAACGAATTTGATTAATTATAAAGTTCATTAGAAGTAATACTAAAAAATACTTGTCGTAAGGCACCCGACAGAAAGACAGAAATACGACAGCAAAAATGACATAAAAGAAGGAATTTGTTTAGTAACTATCTTGACATTTGCTCTTCGTCGCCAAGAAAATGACGTGGATCCGAGGCAGCCCGCCTAGCGGAAAGGGACGGGGCGATCGTGAGCCAAGCGGACTTCCATGCCCTCCAGGACATCTGAAGCGAGCTCGTCGACCCCTTCGGGGTGACTGGAACACTAGTGGTGCCGGCGCCCGCTCTTGCGGATGGGCCGGGATCAATTGCGCCAACGGCCAGGTTATCGTGGTCCAGCTCCCCTGGAAGAGCCTCGGCGGCCGCATCTCCCAGAAGATCGGGCAGCTCGGGGCCTTCCGCCGGCTCAGCCTCCACGATAACTCCCTCACCGGCACCGTCCCCCAGTCCCTCGGCTTCCTACCTGATGCAGCACTGCGCAAGTTTTGTGGTCCTCTGTTTTGTGTATTTCCTCTGCTTCGTTGCTGTTTTTGAATTCCTCTAAGTGGCTCAGTGGCTCAGCCACAGTTGTCTTAGGAAGGTGTTGGTTGTCGTTTTTAGTTTATACTTGTCGTTTGGGTCTTTAGTTAAACGCACCGTTTTGTACTCTCCATTTAAGTTTTAATACAGAGCCAAGGCTGAGGAGAGGGTCAGCTTGCTATTACGGAAAATCGTTATTGTTCATACCCTAAAATCTCGGAGGATGTCTGCCGCCGAGGCCCTCTTCTGAGCTCCCTTCGATCCTAATCGATTGCTGCGCCACTACCTTACCTCCGTGGCGTTCACCTCTTCAGCAGCCGCCTCTCCGGCTCCATCCCGCCGTCGCTCGGCAACTGCCCCCTCCTTCAGTCCCTCGACCTCAGCGACAACCTCATCTCGGGGCCGATCCCCACGAGCTTCACAAATTCCACGAAGCTGATCCGGCTCTACCTCAGCTCCAACTCCCTCTCCGGCTCATCCCGACCTGCCTGACCCGGTCGCCTTCCATCACTTTCCGGGTCCTGGACCGGAACAACCTCTCCGGTCCCATCCCTGATTCGTGGGGCGGGGCCGGAAACACCACTTACCTGCTCACGGCCTTGACCCTCGACCATAATCTTATCACCGGGCCGGTGCTACCTTCTCTGGGCCGGCTAAGCCTGCTCAAGAAGCTCTCGCTGAGCCATCCCTTCTGAGATCGGCAGCCTCTCGAGGCTCCAGGAGCTCGATCTCTCATTCAATTCCGTCAATGGGAGCTTGCCCGGAATTTTTTCGAGCATGTCCTCTCTTCGGGTCCTGAATGTAGGAGGAAATCAAGTAGGTGGCCGAGTTCCCGACGCCGTTCGGAACATTTCTACCATTCCTGGCTAGATCTATCCCTATTACCTAAACAACTTCACCGGAGAGATCCCTCCGTCACTGGGAAACCTAGCCAATCTCACCTTCTTCAACGTCTCCTACAACAACCTGTCCGGTCCTGTACCGTCCCGCCTCTCTGAGAAGTTCAATTCGAGCTTGTTCATCAGGAGCATTCAGCTCTGTGGGTACAGCAGCTCGACTCCGTGCTTGAGCTCTCCACCACCGGGGAGCCCCCATCACCCTCACAGGAGCCGCCTGTCGGATTCAGGAGACGAAAGCTGAGCACCAAGGACATCATCCCGGCAGCCCTGCTTCTCCTCTGCTGCGTTCTGCTCTGTTGCTTGGTCCGCAAGAAAGCTGCAGCAAAAGAATGGGAAATCTCTGCAACTGATGGGGACGTCGGAGAAGCCTGTCTCTTCAGGCATGGACCTCGAGTCAGCCGGCGACACCGGTGGTAAACTGGTCCACTTCAACAGGCCGTTTGTGTTCATGGCCGACGATTTGCTGTGCGCAATGGCAGAGATCATGGGGAAGAGGAGCTTCAGGACGGCGTGCAAGGCGACACTCGAGGACAGGCACCAGGTAGCGGTGAAGAGGCTGAGAGAGAAGACGACAAAGGGCCAGAAAGAGTTCGAGAAAGAGGTCGCCTCCCTCAGTAGGATCCGGCACTCGAACCTGTTGGCAATGCGGGCCTATTACCTCAGTCCCAAGGGCGAGAAGCTCCTCATCTTCGATTACAAGCCCAAGGGAAGCCTCGCATCATTCCTTTACGGTAAATTTGATTCTATACCTATAAGTTCCAGTAATCTTGTAGTCTCTGCTTGGGAGAACCAAGAGTAGAAAGCTTGGCAATTCCTAGGCCTGATAAATCCTGTATTGTTTGATCTCTCACTTGCCGCCCATGGCCCGGAGACGAGCATCAACTGGCTGACGAGGATGAGAATAGCCATCGGCGTGGCACGGGGCCTGAAGCACCTTCACATCCAGGAGAACATGGTGCACGGTGACCTCTCATCGAGCAACGTCCTCCTCAACGAGCTGGCCAATGTCCGGATAGCCGACAATGGCCTGTCCCCGCTCATGACTAGCAGCGCCACCACCGTGGGCTACACCACACCAGAGCTCTCCAAGACAAAGAAGCCGACAACAAGACAGATGTGTACAGCCTCGGGGTGGTCTTCTCGAGCTCCTCACTGGGAAGTCGCCCGAGGGCACCCACGACGAGGACCTGCCCCAGTGGGTCGCGTCAATAGTGAAAGAGGAGTGGACCAATGAGGTGTTCGATCTGGAGCTGATCAAGGACACGACGACCATCCGCGACGAGCTGCTCAATGCGCTGAAGCTGGCACTACACTGCGTCAATTCTACCCTCGCGGCTCGCCCCGAGGTTCAGCAGGTCCTCCAGCAACTGGAGGAGATTGTGCCAGAGGTGGCCGAGAAGCCCGGGACCGAGGGGGCCGAGATTCCAGCACCGTCCGGTAAATGAAGCAAGGATGATTAGGATCTATTATATAGATGGCGTAAGGAATATAAATGTGAACATGGTACAAGAGCAGAGTGAGGCATTTGTTATTCTTTTTCAGCAGTGAAAAATAAGTCATCCAATTGGGTTTACTTTTTAAAAAAAAAATATATATATATAAATATATATACATATACATTAGGTTAGATTGCTAAAAAATTCTTTCATTGCTTATTATTCATTCAGTGTCTGTGTGTGTGTGTATATATATTGTTGTGAGCTTCCAAAGCTTTCCCAAGCTATTCTAAAATTTAAATTTATTGATGGAGAAATAAGTTATATTGTTATTTAACATATTAATCTTTTTTTTTTGCTTAACTGGGTAATTCATTAGATTAAGCTTAACAAAATGAGGTACAAATGAAGGGACTATATACTCTCCTCTTCCCTAACGAATATCCATGGCGGGAGAGAGGAGAGGGGAATAAACCCCACGAATTTCAAGTGAGAAGCCCACTTAGCTAGGTTGTGAGCAAGGAAATTGTCTGAACGTGGTATGTAAGTCACGTTCCAAAAATCGAAGGAAATAAGCAAGTCCTGCAGTTGCAAAATGATGTCTTCGATGGTTGCTGTCGGAGGTCGATCTTTGTACAAGATTGCCTCAACTATGTCCTTTGCGTCCCCTTGGAGTAGGAAGCGATCGGTTTGCGTATGTTTGGCACATTGGGCAGCGGTCAGGGCTGCGTGGGCTTCAGCTTCAACTGCTAAGTGAGCTTTGCATGTGTGCGACCATGCTTGCCGGAGAGAGCCTTTGTCATCCACACACACAACACCGATCCAGACATCTGTGGAAGTGACTGCAGCATCGAAGGAAAATGTAATATCACCTGCATTGAGTTTGTTGTGGCCGGCACTTTGATAAAAAAGTCCGCCTCTCCATGCTGTCATGTGTTCAAGAAGCCGCTGATTAATGGCTTGGGCTGCCTGGATTGGGTCAAGTGAGCGGAGTTGCAGTCGATTATTGTTCCTGAGTTGCCACACTTGATCCAGGAAGATTGCTGCCTGCAGGAGGAACTCATGCTTGGCGTCCGCAGGTATGGGCAGCATTGCATCGAAACCCAGAATGAGTTTAACCCATCGATCAGGCGAGAGTTGTCCCAGGGTTTCTGTTCTCAAGGGCCATCTCAAGTGGGACCAGATGATCCTCGTGAATGGGCATGAGCCTAGTAGATGCTCGAGTGATTCGGACTCTTGGAAGCAGAGGAAACAGCAATGGGTTGTGATTGAGAAGCGCTGGCTTAGAACTTCATTGGTGGGTAAAGAGTTCCATGCCACCTTCCAGATGAGCAGCTTGAATCTTTCATGTATCTTGGCCCGCCAGAGAGTCTTCCAGTGTGTAGGGAGTAGGCGGGGGTTGTGTGGGAAACGAGCACGTTGGTCTTGCCAGTATGCATCTCGTGTTGAGAAATGACCATTTGTCTTGTTCGCCCAAATTAACTTGTCTTCTTTAGGCCTAGTTGGGAGGGAGATATTGAGGACCTGGGATGCTGTGGAGGCGTCAAAAAGTTCACTGACTGTTGTGGCCTTCCAGGTCATTGTGTCAAAATTAATGAGCTCAAAGACCCACTCAAGTGGACTGTGATCTGCTATATGCACAAGAGTGTTAGGGGAGGGTTTGTGATTTAAAATATTTGGCACCCAAGGATCTTCCCATATCCTTATGCTGGTTCCCGAGCCTATTTGGTAACATGAGCCTTTTCTAATGAGGTCCACAGTGGTACACATGCCTTTCCAAAAGAAGGATGATGCTCTAGGTGGCTTATGATGCATGATCGAACCATGATGCAGGTACAAGTTTCTCAATAGATCTAGATGAGGGGTGGAGGAATGACTAGCTAGAGACCATGCATGCTTGGCTAGGAGAGCTCTATTATGATCGTGCATTCGTCGGAAGCCGAGCCCCCCTTGTGTTTTTGGCAAGCATAATGCATCCCATGCACGGATGTGGAGTTTTGGACGGCCTTGATCATTTTGACCCCACCAGAAGTTGGAGAAAATGGAGTCCATTTGTCGACACAAGGTTTGCGGAAGGAGAAAGGTACTCATGACATATGTGGGCATGGCCGAGGCTACCGAGCGGATGAGGACACCTCTCCCGGCTTGAGATAAGGTTTTAGACTTCCATGTAGCTAGCCTAGCCGTGAGTCGATCTAAGATCTGTTGGAAAGTGCTTGTCTTGGCCCGAAGAATATGAAGAGGGAGACCTAGGTGCTTAGAGTTAACAACTCCTTTTTGAAAGTCGGTGGCCCTGCAAAATTGCTTTCTGAGTTGATTAGGCATGTTACTACTGAAGAAAATGGAGGATTTTGAGTGATTGATTTTCTGGCTCGACCAACATTGGTAAGTATCAAGGACCTCTAGGATGTTATGAAAATTCTGGTCCGTAGCTTCTATGAAAAGAAAGAGGTCATCTGCGAAAAGTAAGTGAGTGAAGGAGGCACAGGTCCTTTTGATTTTAATCCCCTTAATGGATCCTAAGGTCTCTGCTCTAGTGAGTAGTCGGGACAGTGTTTCTGTAGCAAGAGTGAAGAGGAAGGGGGACAAAGGATCACCTTGTCTCAATCCTCGAGTGGGCTTGAAAAAGCCAGTGGGGCTCCCGTTCACCAGAGCCGAATAGGAAACAGTAGAGAGGCATTGTGAAATCCAGTGGATCCAAGTGTCAGCAAATCCCAAGCATTTCATCGTGTGTTCAAGTAGGGGCCACTCTAAACGATCAAAGGCTTTCTCCATATCTATCTTGATGGCAGCATAATGCTTTTTGCCTTTGTGATGAGACAAAAAAATGCATGATTTCATGGGCAATGATGGAGTTATCCTGTATGCATCTGTTTGGGACGAAGGCTGCCTGCAGTGGTGATATGAACTTATGCAAAAGATTCCTAAGTCTGGATGCAAAGATTTTAGATATGATTTTATATGAGACATTGCATAGACTAATGGGCCGAAAGTTATGCACTGTTGTGAGCTCATCACTCTTTGGTATCAATGCTATGCAGGTGTGATTGAGCTGTTTGAGAAGGTAGTTACCTCGAAAAAAGCTCTGAACAGCTGCTACTATGTCTGCTCCCACTGTGCTCCAATTCCGCTTGTAGAATAGGGCAGGTATTCCATCAGGTCCCGGAGATTTCAGGGCGCCTAGTGAGAATACTGCTCTCTGTATTTCAAGATTGTCTGGAATAGAACACAGGTATTGGTTTTCATCTGGGCTGATCACAGGTGGAAAGAGTTGTTGGAGATCTGGGGGGGGGGGGGGGGGGGGGGGGTGTGAGAGGGGGTGTATAAAGCTTGGAAGTGATACGAAAAAACCCGTCCAATTTCAGAACTGTCTGAGGTCCATTCGCCTGTTGGCTTCTTGAGGAAGTCAATTGAGTTTTTCCTCCGCTTGATAATTGTGGAGAGGTGGAAGAATTTGGTATTGAGGTCCGAAGAGGTGAGCCAGATTTTCCTTGACTTTTGTCGCCAGTGGAGCTCTTCGCATTTGAGCAGTTCTTGGAGCTCCTGTTGTAGCTTAGCTTCGTGCTGCAGATTATCCCTTGTGGGATTTAGGTTCTGGACAGCCTCCAATTCTTGAGTGAGCTTCGTAATCTTAGTGGGAATGTGGCCAAATACCTCCCGATTCCATTGCTTCAATACCATCTTGACCTTTTTGAGCTTAGTGCATGCTTTGAACATTGGAGAGCCCACAGTTGGTTGATTCCAAGTATTTCGTATCACCTCACGACAAGCTGGATGTTGCAGCCACATCTCCTCGAAACGAAATTGTTTCGGTCTCCTGTATGATTCGCCATTGGTGTTGAGTAGGATGGGTCGATGATCGGAAGCAAGAGAAGGCAGATTGAGTAGGTTGGCTCTTGGAAAGAGTTCTCTCCACTGGGTGTTCGCAATTGCCCTGTCCAGTCGTTCCTTGATATTGGCTGGCCCTTCCTGTTTATTTGTCCACGTAAACTTGTTACCATTATAGCCCAGGTCTAGTAATCCTTGCTGTATCATAACATAGGAGAGGCCATAGGACGCTGAGGAGTTGCACGGACGTCCACCTACTTTGTCTTCCGCTGTGAGAATCTCATTCATGTCTCCGATGCCGAGCCATGGTCCTGGGAAGGAATCAATCAATGAGAGGATCCTCGTCCAGAATGCAGGTTTCGGATTTTGATACGGGGGGCCATAAATGAAGGAGCACATCCATGGTTGGGGAGAAGGAAGCAGATAGAAGATAACCAGCTCGACCAGGTGGGGGGGGGGGGGGGGGGGGGGGGGGGGGGAAGCAATGGACATATCCTAGGGAAGTGACTATTGCAGAGACAACGTTCGTTTTCAACTTTGTTTCCATCAAGAACAAACAGTCAGGTGTGTGTTGTCTCACCAAGGTCTTCAAGGAACGTTTTGCCGCGGGGCGACCTAACCCCCGACAGTTCCAGCTGAGGATTAACATGAGGGGGTTGGGGGCTTGTCATGGCCCGCCTCGGCCGTTGGATAGTTAGGGAGATGCTTGACCTGTCTGGCCAGTTTTTTCCACCGGTATGAATTCTTGGGAGGGTTCTGGGTGAAAGGGTTAGCAGGGACAGAGGAAGGTGGAGAGGGTGGTCGAGAAGGAGGAAGAGGAGAGAGGAATGGGAGGAGCTGCAGCGAGGGAGATGACGTGATAGGGGGGCTGGAGGGTGGCTGTAAGAGTGGTTGGGAACTTTGTGCTGTTACTGCTACGAAGAACTTTTGGGTATAGAAGTAGGCTTCTGTGGATTGAAGGGAATTTGAGGCTATGGGCTGGGCTGCTGGTTTGAGTTTAATCCTTTTGGGAGGGGTCCAATGGGTGATGGCTGCCTTCTTTCTCTTGGGCTTTTGCGAGGGGCTTGGGAGTGGTTTTGAGGCTGTGAATGAGAAGGGCGGATTGGCTTGTGTATGGGTGGGCTCTGTCTGGTTGGGCTGATCCATGGGTTGTAAAGGAGGCTGGATGTCAGAGGGCAAAGGTGGGGTGGGGTACAGTGTGGAGGCGGGGGGCTTAAGGTGACTGTCCGGCGGCTGGTTCAGAGAGTGGATATTGACAGATCTGGTAGGAATGGACAAGGGATGGGATGGGTTGTCTCCGGTGGACGGGTACGCCGGCGAGTATGACTGTTTTTTGGCAAGGGAAAGGCCCAGCGTTTTCTGCGATTTTTCATCAGCTCGCATCATCGGCCCGAACGAAGGTATACCATGCTTCCGCTGGTGTTGGCTGACTTCTCCAATTAGTTCATACCAGCATGAGTGTTTGGTATGGTCGAGTCGACCACAGTTGTAACAGAAGTTCGGCAGTCTCTCATAGCGAAAGCTGATCCATTGCTTAGTGTCATTTTGAGTATCCATGTAAAATCCGGATAGTAGGGGTTGATCTGCTCGCATCTTGATCTTGAGACGCATAAAGTCAGGGCCATATGGTCTATCATTACCAGTAACTTCAAAGTCGAGCAGCTCCTCAAAGGCCGTGCCGATTGCCCGAGCATTGTCAGCGGTATAGTGATCTAAGGGAAGGTCGTGCACCTGCACCCAAAAGAAGGTGTGCGAGAAGTCCAGGTCTTGTTCAGCAATAGTCGGTGTCCACTTCCGAAGAATCGGGTGGTGGCCTAGGACAGACCACGGGGCTTGCATGACGATTCGTCGGCATTCCGGCTCTGAGTCAAATGAGAACCTGTAGATATTTTTGTCCTTCTTGCTGATCTGCAACCCATGGAGAAGACGCCACGAGTATCTGAGTCTATCTTCCACTGCAGAGGGGTTAAGCTCATAGTTTGCTATGACTTTACCGTACAGAACAGTACACGAAAGTGAACGGGTTTTTTCCGGGTCGGGCTTCAGTTTAATGATGGGTTGGGTGGAGAGGTGAGAAGTTTGAATGGTGATTTCGTCAATAGTAGGGGGTTCTTCATCCATAGTGTTGGTGTGGTATGGGAATGAGGGTAAAGATGGAGTGGCAGAGATGAGTAGGTGGGTAGTTGGGTGATGGGGCGGTGGTTGTGTGGGGGATGGGTTGAAAGGTAGGTGAAAATGGTGGATATGTCTATTCCAGCAATCTGTGGATGAGCGGAGCACAGAGGGAGAAGACCTGAGACTGCTGCTCAGGAGGGTATTTAACATATTAATCATTCTATTATAATATCAAAGTGTATATTATCATTAATGTGTGAGAAAAATATTAAATAATAAACAATAAATTATATCCTAATCTAATACATTAATCCCCAAGAAGAAAATATTACAACGTGGCAGAACAATTAGCTCTGCCCTCTTTACATGCTCAGCGACAACGAAGAAACACATAAACAGCGAGAGACGCAATGAGAAACACTAGACAAAATCGGAGGGCCTTGGATAAGTATAGGCCAACGGCGGCTCTCAATAGCAACAAAAGTTCAAGTAGTCGCCGTTTCTTCCTCTGCCAGAGCCGCTTCAGTTGGGGAACCCACTTCTCCTCCATCGTTGCACGCAGCGAAGCCACTCCGTTCGGCCGACGGGGAGCAGGACCGAGGCCCAGAAGCTGGGACATGAACAGATACGGTCTAAACTCCCAGCGATGACATCTGCTCGGATCTAAGAAGATCCAGGCAAATCCGGTCGGTGGCAGGACCTTGTCGGATCTGAGAATGTCTGTGCAGGTTACGTCTCTGATGTCTCGCGAGCCTTCGGCAGAAGCGGCCGGAGGACCCGATCGGAGGCTTGGAACCAGGATTCGTCGCGCCGGTGAAAGAAAGCGAAAAGCCATGGAAGATGGCGGAGCCTACTCGCTGTCGAAAAGATGGAAGGGATCGACGATCTGCTGGGACAGAAGCCGCAGGCAGCGGTGATGGAGGAAAGTACGGCAATGTCCAGCAGGCGGCGGCAGAGAACATTCGCCCAGGCGCGGCGGAGGGCCCGCTGCGATGGTCAAAGAGAAGACTTAGAGAGGACTTGGAGAGGGGGAGAGAGAGCGAGACCAGGTAGCTTAGGGAGCCCGCGAAGTGTTTGACTGGTTGAGCCGCCGCTCTTGTTTGCGGACTAGTACTGTGCTCGGAGAGGGAAAAAGATTATATATAATAAGTATATTACGTGATAATACTAATATAATATTATAAACTAATAAAATTTATTTACTTTCAAAATTTTTTTAGGTTTTATTGAAAAACTTTTAAAAATAATTTAATTCTATTAACTTATAATATTATCTTAATATTATTATGTAATGTACTCATTACACAAGGTTCCCTCACTGAGAGAGTCCTGTTTATAATTGTGACAGAGACAAGATTCCCCCCTCGACTGGACGAAAGAATGGGGAGATTATTATGGCATCAATTGCTCGTTAGTGGATTTTTCTTAGCAAATTGGGACTCCACAACGCGTATCCTCTAGTTACTTTTGCTAAAAGGAAAATTCAAGTGGATTACTTAACATAGTAAAACATATCTTTTTTAAATAAATTCTCAAGTTCGATTTCTTTGAATGTAGAAAATTTATCTTAAAAAAATCTTATTTTTAGTGAATTTACTCGACTTTAATTAAATTAATCAGAATTTATATAATTTTTAGATATTATAAATTGGGAGAGCGAGAAAAAAAAAGGATAAGACTTGTCGCAAAGCATCCTACTGAAAGACAGGAATAGTACAATAAAAATGACATAAAATAAAATAAGGAATTTGTTTAGTTTTAGTAACTATCTCGGCATGAAAAATTATATAAAACCCTTGATAATGCGATACTTTAACCTCCATTCAATCACGACGCCATGTCTTGGGCTCCACTCAGTCTTCGCGCCGGCCGGACACTTTAACTGAATGGAGGTCAAGGTACTGGTAGAGGTCTCCTATTACCATTTTGTCACGACCCGAAATTTCGGCAGAATTTCCTCTTATTTTCTCAATGTTCCACATTAAACCAACCTGTTATAAATCTCTATTTCATATAATTTCCTCGTCAGGCATTATACTCAAAATCACAACACCTCTTTTCTATACTATATCAATAATCCAGCCAAAAGTTTATGTCGTAACATTATATAGGAAACTCCACACTTCTACTATACATACCCTGAGGTCCTAATTATCAAAAAGGCTTAACGCCGATCCCCGATACAAAATGGCAGCTGAGCGGCTTGTACTTCCTCTATTTATCTGAAAAAGAAAATATCGCAGAGGGTGAGTTGCGGGCTCAGTGAGTACATATTTCTGAAGTAGAATAATATCATACATAAAATTTACTAGTACAATTCGTATTTATCATATCACAGTAAGGATAACAATAATTATATTTCACAATTGTTATATATATATATGCAATGCATACAATCAGTCATAACAAACAATAGCCATGGGGTCGCACTCTCTCTGTGACAGAGTTATGGCGGTATCGATACTACCTCTCTCCGACGATACCGTGACCCCGCGCCTTAATCAATATATTCTTCCTCCCATCTCCCGGTGCCCTCCATCTACACACCACTCTCCGCGGGGGCCGCCGATTACCTCTGGCAGTAAGAGCAAATTTTATTATCTTACTTTTATACATCACTGGAGACCAGCGGTAAATTAAATAACTCTCTCTTTCCACTTTTTCTTTATATTTTCTTTATATTATTTTTTTAGCCTATTTTTAATCCGCCGGCTTATCGGTCACCATGGCTATTTACAATTACATACAATAGCGAAAGAAACACAGAATGCATACACTATTTACTGCATTGCCGATTCAGGTGTCCATAATATATACAACATTTTCAGCGGCAAATCAAAGTCATGCATGCAATCAAAGTTATAAATCAGCCATACAATATATATGTACACACCATAGACGAAGTCATGCACTATGCAATGCATAATTGCATGCATGCAACTCAGCCATTTCATGTTATGCATATATATGTATATGTATATATATATGTTCTCCTCGAACCGAATCGCATGACTATATATAGAAGCTATAAATCATTCCACAACGGAAAAGAGTACTCACAACCCCCTTCAAGTAATTCCTTCATTGAGCCGGATTCTCGAGCCGTCTAATTTCAGTTTCTTTGGTCCCTATAATATCATTCATAACAAAATTACGATATATCATATATGTTTATATTAAAAATGATTTCAAAAATTATTCTATGACAGTATTCATTCTACTTTTATTGATTCTTTGACTTTTACCTATCATATTAAAACTAGAAACATACCTATCTAACTAATTTCTACTAAACTATACATATCTAACATTGAGTAGTATAATCTATTTGATTCGGATTGGACTTCTATTACCATTTCATTTTCATCGTCTTCCTCTCGTCGCCGCAATTCCTCCGTTCGTGAATCCTCTCACTCTCTCTCTCTCTCTATTTCTCTATGTTTGGTGAAAATTTTATGCCGAAATGAATCAGATGATTGATGACTAACGTATATATCATGTGACACGTGTGGCGGTGAGGAAACAGAAGCCACAGTTGAATATTTTTTTTTCAATCATGCCAAAAATTCCCTTTGGGCTTTTAATGGGCCGAGCCCATTGGGCTGGTCTCACACATTTATCCTTCGTCGCCAAGAAAATGACGTAGATGCGAGGCAGCCGGTCGGGCGGAATGGGCTTCGGACACGTGTCACGAGCAAGACCGCTGGACCCACAGCGTCAGCGAACACCCTGCACACTTTTTTTTTTTTTTTTGGTCGCCAGCCACGGTATCCAAGCAGGCCCCACCAGCGGTGAGATGGCATCTTTCAGCCAACCATACTTGACTAATCCGTTGGTCGCCCCGGGTCGCACGCCTGGCAATGGCGGGTGAGGCTCCCAAGAGGGGTGTCTGCGTACGTGAGGTCTCGAACCTGAGACCTCCTTAAGCGGCACCGAGCTGCTTACCACTCGGCCCAACCCCTCTTGGTAACACCCTGCACACTGCACCATACCTTATGGTTTCATTCTCACCAAGAAACAGTGCCCTTGTCTTTTATAAGTAGAACAAACCTTCTCGCCACGAAACCTTTCCGCCCCGTTAACGTCCTTCCATAAACCCTATACTCTGCCAGAAGGTAAGGCTGAGGGTTTTATGGCTATCATGAACCTGAATTTCGCGAGGATAAGCATGAGCTGCGACCCCAGCGTGAAGCATGGCGTGGTCCCGGTCGATTCCGCCGGGGTTCGTCGGAGGATGAGGAAGAGACGCGACGGGCTGGACTCCATCGAGGACACGCTCTCGAGGTGGAACGGCGCATACCGCCGGTGAAGGGCTTGAGGAAGGGCTGCATGCGGGGGAAGGGTAGGCCGGAGAACTCGGTGTGCAGCTACCGTGGCGTGAGGCAGAGGACCTGGGAAAGCGGGTGGCCGAGATACGGGAGCCGCTCGGTAAGTCTTGGTGCCAGGTCAAGGCCAACCGGCTGTGGCACGGGGCCTGAACCACCTCCACACCCAGGAGATCATGGTCCACGGGAACCTCTCGTCGAGCGACATCCTCCTCGACGAGCAGGCCAATGCCCGGATAGCCGACTACGGCCTGTCCCAGCCCATGACTGGCAGCAGCGCCACCACCGTGGTCACCACCGCGGGCACCGTGGGCTATGCCGCGCCGGTGCTCTCCAAGACCAAGAAGCTGACCAACAAGACGGACGTGTACAGCCTCGGGGTGGTCCTGCTCGAGCTCCTCACCGGGAAGTTGCCGAGCGAGGGCACCGACGGCGAGGACCTGCCCCAGAGGTTCGCGTCTCGATCGTGAAGGAGGAGTGGACCAACGAGGTGCTCGATCTGGAGCTGATCAAGGACACAAAGACCATCGGGGACGAGCTGCTCAATCCTCTGATCTGAAGCTGGCGCTCCGCTGCGTCGATTCCATCCCAGCGGCTCGGCCGAGGTTCAACAGGTCCTCCAGCAGCTTGAGGAGATTGTGCCCGAGGCGGCTGAGAACTCGAGGGGCCCGAGATTCCGGCACCGTCCAGTGAATGAAGCAAGGATGATCGATCTATTATATAGACGGCACAGGGAATACGTAGATGGAATAAGGAGTATAAATATATACATGGTATAAGAGCAGAGTGAGGCATTTCTGATTCTTTTCATTAGTGAAAAATAAGTCAACCAGCTGCGTTTATTTATTTTTAATTTTTTTACATATTAGGTTAGATTGCTAAACATTCTCTCGTTGTTTAAGATTTTTGTCATCGTTTGTTCATTTACTGTCTATCTATATATAAATGTTGTTGTATTCTTAGTGTTTTCATTCTCTCTCTCTTTTTTTTTTGGTATGACTCAGATAGCATGTAGGAGTTCAATTCAAGCTAAGGAAGGTCAATGAGGAGGTAAAATTTCTTTTAAGGTAAATTATTTTCATATATAAGACTCGAATCCGAGATTTTACTTATAAAAAAAATACACTATACTATACCAACCAATTCACTTAATCAAATCTCATTTTTCGATATGTAGAAAGTTCCACCAATTTCAACTAATTAACAAGTCGAGTGTGAAATAAGTTCTGCAATCAGCTATTCAAAGCCTTGGTGCGACGGTCGAAGAGGGAGTTAGAGAAAGAGAGAAGTTATTGTCCAGTGAATTTTTTTTTATTTATTCAACTATAAAAAACAAATTTACCCGGATAATCATACATTAGTCTTATACTGAGGGTAAAAAATTCATGAAGGGATAATATTATTTATTATTGAATCGATCTAATTCAAATTAAAGGCCCGTAGAACTTTTAAATATCGTTGTTTACACTCAAAAAATAGTGTAGCTGGCCAATCATAGATTAAAAAAAAGAGACACCTATCCGTAAATAAATCCTCTACGGTGGCTTAGTGTTCATATGTAAACGTGTCAAGGCACTTTGAATGAAGGAGGCTCCTATCAAACTTTGCCAGTACTAAACTTTGGATCAGATACAATCATGGTGCACGGCGTAACATGATCACATGCCGTGGTACCGTGACTGTATCTGGTCCAAAGTTTGGTACCGACAATATTTTTTAAAATTTTTCTTGAATGAATTATAATTAAAGTATAGTACCGTTAAGGTCTAATAAAATTTTCTGCCCATAAAAATGCTTGGTCAGACATAATGACATTGATTCTAGACTTAGACGTTGTTTGCTGTCGAAAGTTGTATATCCTGCCTCGAGAAATGAAAATGTAAGAAATGACAGGAAAGACCCACCACCTTTGTTGTCTCTATCATCCAAGAGAGATTCTTAGGTAAGAGTGATATACCGCAAAGGCGTAAATCCATTAGAAGAAGGTAGTGTTCAGCTGGAAATTTGTCGATTGTATTAGGCCTTTCTGGACAACATAAGAAGACACCGGAAGCTCCTCCTGCGCTGGCCCAGCGTCGGTCAGTCCTTGCCCTGACATCGCATTTCGCATTGCAAAACTTCGCAGGATTAAATCTTGTGCTTGTTGTCCTATAACGTTCTTTCATGTCAAGCGAACGACCAATTTTGTGTTTATTGTAGATATTTGAATTATTAATTGTAAAGACCTGCTTATTTAGTTCCCGTGCTCCAACGGTGAAGATCCACAGTTCAAGAAAAAGACATTACATAGTTGCAGCACCCAAATTCGTGCATGAAATCGGGGATGGTTAAGGAAAATTACCGATGGGTGAAACTGAATGAAAGAGTTACCGGTTAGTCAGTTTCTGGCAGTGCCACGGTCCTCACACCATGTTGCAGTCCTTCATATTCTTCTATATGTGAAGGGCATTATCTTACACTGTTCAATACCCTTCTCGTATATCGGTCTTTGTCACAATACCAGAGCCTGTACTGCTATCCTGATCTCAATCTGCAAGTGCCTGTCTGTTCTCGAGAGAGATGATCTATATGCGGTTGCGCAAGTTCAAGGATCTCCGGTCATCACCACACAGGACCGAGATTATAGCCAGGTTCTTGACAGTGCCGTTGTCACATCTAACCCATAGAGCCCACACATGCCCTTATGCGCCACTTGAAGATATACACGCCTTGGTTCACTTGCTGTTTGCGTGCTGGCAGGAGCGCGAAACATGCACCACGTCATCAACTGGCTCTGCAGACACGCAAGCACACTCCTGTTGATGTGGTCCATATTCTGGAGACGACATGCGTCTTCAATCAATTGTTTGTCACGTCACATGTCCAATTGACCTAACCCAACCCTGATGAGTTTAAGGAATGAAATAAATAATTTAATAAAAAATTAAAATCAATTAAAATTTATAAGATATTTTGAATTTAAGAAGGACGACCACTGCCTACAATCCCCTAAATGAAAGGAAAGGAAAGGCGCGAGTGCCATTAGAGAGAGATATATATGGTTGTGGGGACTGATGTGACCTTCCTTTTCTGTGCCTTTTTTTCCCTAATCAAAGAATGAACAATAATAGTATGTTTGATAAGGTGGAATAGGATAGATACTATTTCAGTGAACTATAAGTTCTAATTATTCTGAAGATGAATGGAGGAGGAATGGATGTGATTTTGTATTTCCTATAAAATTATGGAAATAAATTTCCCTATCAAGAATATGAATTAAAATGTTAAGGATGTCCTTCTTTTTCAATTATTTACCGTTCACGTCATTCCCTTCGCCTCTCTACCTACTGGTTGACCCGCTCTCTCGGTTCAACCCTTACTTGAAGGCGATAATTGGGGCTCGGTGGGGCTCGATTTGTTAGCTCCACACTGATCACATTGGTGTGGGGACGTTGGGGAAGACGATGAATAGTACTGGTGGCACTATTCATGACTTTTTTTTTATTTTTTAACAAATCTTAACAATTCATTTTCCCATAAAAATAAAAATAAAATAATATTAATAAAAAATACTTGAGGATAATTTTATCTTTTTATCTTTAAATGTCGTATTTCTTACCACTTTATTTTCTCCAATCAAACAATTTATACTTGTTCCTCATTTTATGTTATTCTTCATATTATTCCTTATTCCCATCTATCCTATTTATGCGAACCAAACGCATCATAAGTAATAGCCACCTCGCTGATCTCCTCATCCAATATTCGAACTTTCAAATTCAATTATTAATACATTAGATATGTTAAAAAACTAGCATGAGTATTGCTTCATTAACGCATCATTACTGAAGATGTAATTCAATTCATAAAATGTTGTGGTAAAGCCACTCTGTTGTAAAGTGCCAACTCGTGCCAACTAGGGCTTGGTTGGCACGTGGGGCCCGCATAACTCGTGCTTGGTTGGCACGTGGGTCCCGCACAACTCGTGCTTGATCTGCATGTGGGGCCCGCACCATTTCCTATCCCACACCGACCATGCCAAGCTTGGAGGAGGTGGAGAACCCCTTATAAATAGAGGTGTGCCACCACAAGGTGATATAGCTCTTGGGAGCTCAAGGACGAACTCATAGCTCTCGGATGAGCTCAAGAGCTCTAGGAGAGGGAGAGCTCGGGGAGCTCTCTTGAAGAGCTCAGATAGCTCTCGGCCAAGGCTAGCTCTCGGCGAATGAAGGCAAGCCCGAAGGAAGGAGATCCCGCCAAGAGCAATGCCACACATGGCAGTCATTAAAGGCCGGTAAAGAGCCGAGAGTGGGAGCCCTAGTGAACTCAGCAAGAAGGATCCCACGGAAAGGTCACCCTAGGAAGACCGGTGAGGAGAGCCGAGCACGGGAGCATCGGTGTGCTTGGAGGAAGACATCCCACGAAGAGGTTACCATACGGAAGATCGGTGAGGAGCCGAGCGCGGGAGCCTTATGTGCTCGGAGGAAGACGTCCCACAGAGAGTTACCATATGGAAGACCAGTGAGGAGAGCCGAGCACGAGAGCCAGAGTTTGACAAAGAGAGGGAGTCTTAGAGGAAGGAAAAAAATATATGTGAGCCCTCCAAATTTTTAGTTCTTCATTTTCTTAAATTGAGGGTAGTTTCTCCTAAAATAAGAGAGTGGTTGTTGCTATTGTTCACTCCTTATTTATAGAGAGAATGTGTTGTAAACCTTTGTTAGAGTAAAATCCCTCTATCTTTGCCCCGTGATTTTACTCCGATTTGTTTGGAGGTTTTCCATATATATCTTGGCATTTATCTTTTTCCGCCAGTAGATCCTCTATCTCGACTTCAATTGTAATCGAGTGTTGGGTTCCGTAATCGATGATCCTCAACAACTGGTATTAGATCTAACATAAAAAACTCGAGGTACTCCAAGTTCGTACGTAAAACACGCACTTCTTGCATGCGTTTTAACGCAAACACATGGAAGAGATTAGATTCACCGAAGAGAAATCGAGAGAATATGGTATCAATTACTTGTCCTATAGACACTATTTAGTTCCTTTCGTTAGGTTAAAAGAAGAAGGAAAAAGAAAAAAAGACTTGTCATATATAAAAATTTAGGTTTTTAAGTAGAAATGAATCCGATTTCCTATAATATTTATTATCAATATTACAAAAAAAATACTTGTCGTAAGGCACCCGATAGAAAGAAATACGACAACAAAAATGACATAAAATAAGGAATTTGTTTAGTAACTATCCTGACATTTGTTCTTCGTCGCCAAGAAAATGACGTGGATCCGACGCAGCCCGTCGAGCGGAATGGGCTTTGGACACGTGTCACGAGAAAGGCTGCTGGGTCCCACCGCGCATCGAACACCCTGCACCATACCGTACGGTTTCTTTCTCACCAAGAAACAGTGGTCCTGGTCGTCTTTTATAAGTAGAACAAACCTTCTCGCCCTTGAACCTTTCCGGCCCCGTAAACTTCCTTCCATAAACCCTACACTTCTGCGAGAAGGTAAGGCCGTGGGTTTTAGAGCTATCATGAACCTGGACTTCGCGAGGATAAGCATGAGCTGCGACCCCACCGCGAAGCACGGCCCGGCCCCGGTGGACTCCGCCGGCGTCCGGAGGATGAGGAAGAGACGGAACGGGCTGGACTCGATCGAGGACACGCTCTCGAGGTGGAAGGAGCAAAACGAGAGCTACCCCACCCCGGGAAGGCGCGTACCGCCGGCGAAGGGCTCGAGGAAGGGGTGCATGCGGGGGAAGGGTGGGCCGGAGAACTCGGTGTGCAGCTACCGCGGCGTGAGGCAGAGGACCTGGGGAAAGTGGGTGGCCGAGATACGGGAGCCGCTCGACAAGTCCCAGTGCCAGGTCAAAGCCAACAGGCTGTGGCTCGGGACCTTCGAGACCGCCCTCGAGGCGGCGCTGGCCTACGACGAGGCGGCGCGCTCCCTCTACGGCCCGCTCGCGCGGGTGAACTTCCCTAAGTGCGGCCAGGCAGTCTCTGCTTCGGCTTCCGCTCTTTCGAGGCCGAGCTGTTCGAGCGAGAGGCAGGGGAGCAACAGCTGTGGAGAGAGCAGTGGTGGGAGCATGTTCGAGACAAAAGAGGTTAAGATCGAGATTGAACCTTCTGAAATTTGCGGTATCAGAACATTGGATACCGGAGAAATTCCCCGTCATTTGAGTGATGATCGTAGAGAGCTTTGCGGACCGGTGGTCAATGGTGGGACGACAACAGAGAGCAAACCTACGGGGCTCACGAGCTTCCATGATCGAGGAACGAAGATCTGCAGGTGGAACGGACTTACGCCGGACACTTATGCCGTCAGTGGAAATGTTGATCCCGGGACTGACTATGCTACCGCGGATTCTGCCGGAGCTGAAGTTGCAGCAAGTATGGAGTGCACTAACTTGGGCTCAAACTCGTACAGTTCTGGCACAGGAACCCGAAACGATTATCGGACTTATGACGGTCTAGCAGCTCCATCCAAAACAGTGAAACAGGAACCAGCTTGTTCTGACCACGCACCTGATGGGTCGACGGGAGGAACTGGTCCATGGGATCGCGAATCTAACTATGGCTCGATGAGGAGGAGGTGGGATTGTGGGACGCCCGGGGAGTCGGATCGACCGGGGGATGAAGAGGAGGGCACTAGCTATAACTTCGATTTCCTGAGGCCGGATTATGATTTTGGGTTGGTCGAGGAGCAGGGGCTGTTGGATTCATGGTTTCATCGATGAGAATCTAATCTTTTCTCATACTCTTTTTTGTGTCACTGTTACAGTCTGGGAATACTTTCCTTCGGTTGCAAGCAACGTCCTTAGGATGGGAGTAAGAGGAGGATAAGATGGTGTGCGGTAATTGCAGTGACGAGAATCGACCGGATCTATCGGTCCCAATCCAAACTTCCCTCCTCCATTTTCTCGAGTACTTCCATTTTCAGTCTATTTCGAGTTTACAGTGAAATACCAGTACATGTTTGGTATGGTGTTATTAGCCTTGTATGTGGATTCATCAATTCAATGAGCAATGAAGAATTTACTTTTGTCATCCATCCACGAAATGTCTCCGATTCTGAATTTGCTTCAAAATGGAGGGATCTACACCCGAAATTGGTTGAAAACCGAGCATCTTGCAATTGAATACACCGGAGTCACACACTAATTTCTCATTAGACATTAAAGAAAACGAGCAAATTGGACTAAAAATGATCAGCCATATGATGTCATACAAACATCCATCTTTATACACTTCCATTCATCAGAGTGAGAACCTCTTCCTTAGTTGATTGGGACAATTAGAAGTCACCAAAACTTTCGCCCACAATACACCAACTCCGGGCAACGATCAGTCAGTCACATCTGGTCACTCCTCAACTCTGGCCATCTAATCTGGGCACCCAGTTCTTGAATATCCGGGCGTACAGCAGCTCATTCCACACATCCGGCACGCCCGGGAGGCACCAGTGGTAGCAGTCAGCATAGCTTGCCGGGTCCGCCACCTGCTCCTCCCTCGGTGGCTCCCACTGCTTCCGGTTGATCGTGGGGTGGGCCTCTTTCCTGTACTCCGAGAGCTGGGTAATGTTCAGGATCTGCACCGTCACGCCCCGTGATCTGAGGTCGTCAATCACCGTCTCCACCACCCGCATCATCGCTGGATCGGACCCATTCCCCCAGTAGTCCTCCTCGGTAATGGGCTCTGTTTCTCCGTAGCAGTTCTGCCCGGCAACCCCTCCCCACTCCTCTGCCCTGGGAACAGACACACATTGCACCATTTCAATGACTGCAGGCCCAGGGAAAGATTTGGTTCCAGGCAACATTCACAACATCAAAAAAATGTGTACTTTTCATGGGTTGGAGACATGCTGACAAAGAACAGTTCGGTTTTCGACCGGTTCACATGTACTTCCAACCACTGGGACCATGTATTCAACGCCATCTCGTAGGCACGGGGCATCGTCACGTCCTTGTAGATCCCATCGGGACTCCCAAACGATCCCCACCTGTAACATCATCACGAGGACCCGAACCTGAGAATAAGTCGGCGCAAACAACATTCACCAGTCGATGAAAGTGTGTGTCTGGGCTCTTACAGGATGTTCATCTTAGACCTCCTCCACCAGAGGTAGGTGTCGAACACGAGTATGTCTGCATCGGACCAGTGCCGGGCATGCTTCTCAATCGCCTGCACCCGGACTGTGCGGTTGGGTACACGGTGGTTCACGGGGTCGTCGGAGTTTGATTCCACCAGCAGCGGTGCCCAGTAGTACTCTATGGTCGCGTTGTATTCCTGCCATTCGTTCATTTTAAGGTAAAATCATAATACAAGTTGCAATATTTTCCGATTCTGGTTTTGGGCTCGAGGACGTCGTACCTTGGCCTTGAAGACGATGAGGGAGCCATTGAGGCGGAAGGACATGGACTTGAGGGAATCGGAAGGGATGGCCGACTCCACCAAGCAAACCATGGAAACCCACTGGCCTCTGTTGAGAGAGTCCCCTACGAACACCATCCTCTTATTCCTCAACCTCTCCAGCAGTGCTGTGGCATTGAACCTACGACCCTTGAATCATACAACATTAAAACAAGCATAGCATGCACATAAACACACACACACACACACACAACGTTGTATATATCTTTATAGGTCAACTCAGAGGTACTCTTGGACCTTATTAAAAACTGTCATTGCTTCTTTCCAATGTGGTACTTGCTGATGAATGAATTATCTGACAATTATTAGATTGAATATTGAAATAGAAGGAAATTGAGGTGTGTTGCCAATAGGTGGATATGGAGAGACAGTATTGTGCCTAACGAATGTATTACGTAACATTATCGATATGACATCTTAAGCCATTTTAACATACTTTTAACAAAACCCTTAAAAAAACATTCATAGAAATAATCGAATCCTATTTGTTCATGACACCGCATCAGCACTGTCACGTAGTACATCTGTCGCATACAAGAGTTTCTCGTGGATATGAGCTCCATCTCTTCTAGGTCCGATGATAATTTTACATGGTATGAGAAACTAGACCATATTGCCATGTGGGCCCACACCTCATCAAAAGACATATCCGATTCATGGTCAGTGAATTGACTTAAGGAACAGAATTCGACCCATATTAAGTTATTAACTCAATGATAGAAGAGAAAGCTCATTTCTCAGCCAATTATCCAACCTCACCCGAGTACAGAAAGAAAAATATTCGATTTCAGATTAATTGTTGTGGGCGGATGTTGAATGGAGGAATGTGTTTCACATCAGACGGGTAATACCCTTATAAATCCTATGATAATTTTACAGTATTTCACTAAACCAAGAGAAATATGTATGTACCTGGGGAGGTCACAATCATGGGGCTGCCACCTCAAATGCTGGTAGCTCAGGTCCGCCCTCCCGTACTTCTCACAAGCCAGCTGGTCCGACATGAACTTGCATTCCTTCTCCTTGTACAGCGGGTACGACACGTTGTCGTACACCCACCTCCCGGAGAAGAGATCGCACTCGCCTCCCAGGCCAGACCTCACCCCGCTGCCGCCCCCCTCCACTGCAGCCGCCGCCCTAGTATCCATATCCTCCGGAGGCGGCGGCGGCGGCTCCCTCGCGAGGTATATGATGGCCAGCATGAGGGCGGCGATGAGGAGGGCCATGAGGGAGTGGAAGCTCCCCCTTATGGATCCCCACGTGGTGGTGGCCCCGCCTTGTAACGGCAGCAGCTTGTTCGCCATTCGGTTGGGCTTCCTCCTCCTCCTCCTCCTCTTCTTCTTCTTCTTCTTGGGAATGTTGTCTTTCCGCTGCTTGGTTTTGAAGTATTTAAGGATGCTTGGAGTTCAGGTGTTTGGTGGCGAGCATGAGTCTGCTGGTTTCCAGGAGGGTTTGCGCCGGAATTAAATGGAATTGGGAGTTAGTGGTGAGAGAGCAGGTTGTTTCGGTGGTTTGAGGAAAGCAACTGATGGAGAGGGGCGGCCGGATTCAGTTAAGTCAATTGTCGGCCCCAACCGCACCCTCCGTTTTATCTATTCTCCTCTCCTTCTGCTAGTAAGAATTGCTTTTCGACAAATTGTTATCACTTACATACGATTTCAACTCATAATTAAGATTTCCTGACTCCGGTCATCGTTGTAAAAGTTATGTTCCTCTTATCTCTCTTTATTTCCTATTCTTGTATTGGACACACTAGAAAAAGAATTGTTTGTCTTCAAGAAAAAATACTTCGGATCTCTCCGAGGAGAGAATTTTTTATATAATGGGTATACCACGTGACCTATCCAAAGCAATACATTCTCCTCTCCCAACCCAACTTAATTTTTTTTGTGTACCACTTGATATCAAGAAATATAAGAGTCACCGATTAATTGAGGTTTGAGATTAACCAGCTTAATAAAAATAAAACTCTATAAGTTATAAATATTTCTCTATTTTGCAAGAATGGCCTGAAATTTTAAACCAGTAGGATGAGAAATTTTCAATTTCGTTTCTAAATTTGATTCTTAAACTGTACTTCTCTATGAGATTATGATAAATTGTTTGGGAAAGGGACTAATTTCGTTTCTAAATCTGATTCTTAAACCGTACTTCTATCTGAGATTATGATAAGTTGTTTGGGAAAGGGACAGTTGTTGACATTTCAACTCTTTCAAATATATGAGAAAAGGTTGTCGATAAAAAAAAATATATATATATATATATATATATATATGAGAAAAGGTCTCATTCTAATGTGAAGAAAAGTCCAAAGGGCTTCTCCTCCTAACCATGACACCGAAACTTCCATTTCACTTTTACAGCTTCGATTAATCTCCTTTGTCCATTTTAGATCAGAAATTACTAAAACAAGGAAGAAATCATGACAACCTTTTACTTCGACAATCCATAGCTGGTCTGTTTATGGAGGAATCACCTATCCATCTTTCTAATCAGTACAACGGCTTAAATCTCTGACGAGATCTGTTAGATAACAATATGATTTATTATTAATTACTTCATGCATGAGCTGCATTAGCTTTTCAAGTCCATTGCGTGGAATTAGTTAAATAGGAGTTAATGCGTGCGCGGTAACTCAAACATGTGTTCTAATACTACATTAAATTTCATCTAAGCGTACAAGAGTTTTAATCCTATTTCCACCCAAAAATCTAAACTATCAGATGGTGATATCCAGTTATCTTATGACCTCATTATTGTCCTCATATATGATCGATGCGGGATCTAACATCTCTCTCACACATAACGTATTAAGGAGTTAACGCAGCTCCAATACCTTGATAGAATTAGAAACCCTAAACTGTCAAGTAGTGGTACCCAATTATCTTATAAATTTATTACGGTCTTTTTATAAAACCGATGTGAAATCTAATAAGGTAAGGTAATTAATCGATACTCGATAACCCGTATGCACAATTCCTTTTCAGTCTCGCAAGGTCCCCTGATCGGATTAAAAAGGATAATATGCACAGGGTTAGTAATCGGTCCTACAATGCAACTTGCGACCATGCCACTTCTTCAAGCTAAAGAATCCGACACGATTCCATGGATAAACCGCCCTCTTAGCCGGGGAATTAACATCATTAGTTTTCTGACTGGATTTTTTTGGTTTTTTCTTTTTCTTTTTCTTTTCGGGTAAGAGGATTGGTTGATTTTTTTTTCGTTTTGGGGGCTAGAGCTGTCACAACAGCAACTTCTCAGCTAACCCCACCATTATTTTCCTCTTTTTATTTTATTTTATTTCTGTCTCTCGGATCATCACTGAAGTCAAAACCAAAAACAAAATTGGACAATCGGCAATGTGGGGTCATGTGGAGTAGTTGACATCTCCACATCGAGGCATGTCCACGCATATTTCCTTTCGTTATAAAACAGATATGTAAATCTAAAAGGTGAAAGAAATATATGAATAAAAAGATATAAAGAGCCGTATTAGTGAAAACTGTATTCGGGATCTCGGGTTCTATATTATAATGTCATTGCATCGAATTGCATTTCTTGAATTTAGTTAAAATGTGTGAGTAGTTTCTTCCAAGTCTTTGCCTTCAAGGCCCCTCAAGTAGTTTCAAATGAGCACTCCTCCCTTCCTCCCACCATATATATGTGTACACAGGTGTATTTTTTTTCGATTTATACTACTAATATCTAGAAACTCAACGGGTCATAATTAATCCAGTTCAAGGCCGGAGGGTCCACTAAGATGTAAAACTCTTTCAAGGTGAATTTTCTCTATTCATAAAACTCGAATACGAGATCACGTATTTGTGTGTTTTTATGTACCTTTCTACTTTAAAAAAAAATGTGTGAATATATGAAATGTTTGATCCGCAGTCTCCGGTAATGGGCAGGATGTGAATGGCTTTTTTAGCAATATAAAAAGGAACTCTTTTTCCACCACGATCTCGACGTCACAAATTGAATTAATACGGATAGCACGTGTGGAAGCCGTGATACGTAAATTTTAGGTATTTTTAATTCTCATATTTTATTTCTCGTTCTTTTATCAGTCATCGGTACATACAGATTATGAACACGGTCCACTTTTATGGGTATCTATAATTTGAAAGTTAAATATATATCACCATTCAATTGCATTTGAATATGTGTTTCTAATCTATTATCTATTATATTACTTTAAGGGTGGATGCCTCATTTTGGTGTCACTTTTTCCTTTCCCAAAATGCACTTAGTTGAAATTTTGTTAGCCCTAAGATTAGAACGAATTGAGGTCATGATTGTAAATCCGTCGAGTATAACTGTCCACTTTGCATCATTTCTCACTCTCTTATTTAAAAATTAACTGTAGATGAAGTACTATTTATATCCTTAGCTTGTCTAGGACCGGTTCCTAACTTTTGGATCCGCACCTTACTAGGTAAAACTAGGAAGCGGACATACCCGGAACCTATATTATACCACAGATTCTTGGTACTCTGTTGAAACATGTCATTTTCCTCTTCTCATTATGATAATTTTGTGAATATATATCTATAATCCGTATGTTTTATAATTAAGAGACCGGATTTATGATAAATTTTTACAATTTTAATTTTGTTACCATTAATTTAATATATTGGTGTAAGATTTAGTAAATATTTTTTATATTTATATAAATTTTTAATATGTTTCATTATTATTTCTTATTTGTTTATAAATTCTATTGACATTTTGAATAAAATAAATGGATCTTTGTTATGTAAAATAAAATTTTATCTAGTTAGGAGTTTAAGAGTATGAACAACATAAGAATTAAACTAGGAACAAGAAAATTATCGCCGATTGAATATATAATCGGTTTCGGTTCTTATTTCAGTTCAGGTTAAACCTATTCTAACTGGTTTCTTAAATCGTTACTCGGATGTCACTAGTATCTACCTAGAACATATCCTATTAGGTAGGTTCCAACCGGTTCCGATTCTACCCGATACCCGTACACACCCCTAGTAAAATTTTTATGTATCAAGGATTTTCTTATTAAGATTTCGTTGTGAGATTAAATCTGTTGACAAATTTTATATAATTCATGAGAGATGAGGAGGGAAAAGAGATTAAAGTAGATAAACGTGGTTAGTCATACTCTCAAACCACAGGAGTCTATTGTTATTGGGAGGACTGACTAATACAAGAATTATATGAGATAACTTGCCTATTTATATAAACAAGTGATTCTGAATGTCATAATGATACCAAATTTGGTATCATAAAATCCTATGGATACTAACTAACTTAATTATCAATACTATCTTGTTATCAGATATTCGTTTTCCCAAGTGATAAGGATAATATTTTCAACATCTCTCAGGTCGAACATTTTTATTTTGTACTTGGACGAGGGACGACTAAATTGAGCAGTATTTCTCCCTGCATCCTGCTGGGAACAGTGCACATCCTTTGGCTCTATCCATGAATTATCTAGTCATAGGTCTTTCACAACGAGGTCTACCTATACAGTAACGATATTTAATTATGAAGACTAGTTGGATAGCTGACCCTCTTAGTCCGTTTTTGCAAGAGTAGAGACGTAAGATTTCGTAAGGACATCTAGAATCCATGCTATCACGGGATCAATGAGATTTACCGAATGCACGCAATAATCTCTCATAATATGTGATTTACCATGATTCCCACTAACTTGAGATTGGTCTAGTAGTTCTCTCACTGGACCCACGAATGAGTGTGAGAGTTGACATGAATTTTTCCAAGAATCCTGACTTGACCGCAGATTATTCTCAAGGTACACTTTACCTGGTTCGGGGATTTTGTGTATTGCAAACGAAAAAAAGTTTTTTTACCATGATTCTCTAAATTCCAGTGACTGTAATTGTACTCTAAGCTGAGATACAAGACTCTCTCCTCCCTTGGACTTCCCAAATCGTATAAGATAAAAAGGCCCGTGGGCCTCATAATTCTGATTCACTGGCCGGCCCATACACTATGTCCCGGCCCACGACTCCAAGGTAGCCGTGCATCAGAAGGAATGGAAGAGAGAGAGAGAGAGAGGGAACCCGGCCGCCGTGGAGAGGCAGCACGGCACATTTCGGGGGCCATCGTTTTAGCTCTCTTCCCCCCGTGCTACATCCGCTGGAAACCTTCGAGCTCTCCATCTCCTGAAAACCCTTATGAAGATTGAAAGTCTGAGGTCAAAAACACATCCCCTCAGCTCGTAATCTCTGGCAGCAGCTTCAATTTCGTGATTGCCGCCAGGTAAGCTCTCTTGAATTTGAACTCTTGGAGCCAATTAATGGATTCTTAGGAATGTCCATCTGCTGCAATTGATGCCATGTATCGATGAATTTCATAGGAGGGATGGATTCGAAAGAAAATGCGATGTTCGTTTGCTTGCTTGCTTGTTAGTTTATCTTTATCTTCTCAGAGAGAGGGCCCTTGCAGCTGTTAAAGTCAATTAGTCTTCGGTGTTAGATGAAATGCCTCTTAAAGGCGCAGACATACTTTAGCATCCATTTCCCCCCTTTATATCTAAAGCCCATTTGCGTATCTTTCTGATATTTCTGTTCTTCAGAAATTAGATTGTTCATGAGTCTCGTTATGAAGCTTTCTGTCTTCGCTAATGTCTAATTTCCCTTCTATTGTTGAATTTTCGTTTGGCCACAGCTGCATAAATTTCGAATCTTAACCTCATTTACGCCAGTAACCTTCTGCTCAATGGAATTCAGTGCATCCGTGCTGATTAAAATTCTCGAGGGGTTCTTGTGCTGTTGTTGTGGTCTGCTGAATTGGATTTATGAGTACCATTCTGCCATTTAGACCCTATTCTTGTAGCTGGATCCCCAACAGTCTCTTCCATCTTTTATAAGTTTCAGTATTGTCTTATGTGGTTCTTGGTGATGTGTCATCTAAGCTTTTGATGTTTTGCCGATTCTGAGAAATATTCTAACATTGGTTTTCTTCTTTGTCAGCCCTGACCTCGCAGGAATGGCTAAACCCTGTTTTTCGAGAATCCAAATTGTCAGTCAGAGAGCTGCATCGCCACTGTTTAGAAGGCGGAGGCGCGAGCTGGGATGCTCTAGGTCCCTGTCATCCTTCAACCCACCACTACCCCCTTCATCCTCTCTCATTCTCCGTCAGCCTTCTCCACTTGTCCTTGCCCCTCGTTTCGTACTCTCCGATGCTCCTCAACGTTCTGATGAGTGGTTCGCACTGCGAAAGGATAAGCTGACGACGAGCACCTTCAGCACCGCACTGGGGTTCTGGAAGGGCACCCGCCGCCTCGAGCTTTGGAAGGAGAAAGTCTTTGCCTCAGACATTCAGTCTGCAGAAGATTCCAGGATGCAGGCCATGGAGTGGGGCGTCCTCAACGAAGCCGCAGCCATAGAGAGGTACATAAGCATTACAGGCCGGGAAGTCAGCTCGCTTGGCTTCGCAACCCACTCTAACGAGCAGTTTGAGTGGCTTGGTGCCTCTCCGGACGGCCTCCTCGATTGCTTTCCCGGAGGCGGGATCTTGGAAGTGAAATGCCCCTTCAACAGGGGGAAACCTGAGAAGGCTAAGCCCTGGTGCACAGTTCCGTACTACTACATGCCCCAGGTGCAGGGACAGATGGAGATCATGAACCGGGAATGGGTTGATGTATACTGTTGGACTATTAACGGGAGCACAGTGTTCCGTGTGTACAGAGATCGGGTGTATTGGCATCTGATACACGGGATTCTTCGGGAGTTCTGGTGGGATAGCGTGGTTCCTGCTCGAGAAGCCCTGCAGATGGGGAGGGAAGACGAGGCCATAAACTTGTACCAGCCATTGTCTACTCACAGGCAGACCGGCCTCGTAATCTTCAAGAGTTTAAGAATGGCTAACGATGCAAAGGTTTTGTGTCGGGAGGTAGCGGGTCAGGTTGAATTCTTTACGGATAACAAATCATGAACCGTTGGAGCAACACATTTGACATTAGTTGGTCCCAACAAGTGTAAAATCACCAGATTTAGATTCTGCCTCTGTATGCTGTTTCAAGAACTAGTGCGGGGTTTTCTCATAAATGACATATCTTGAATCTTGGTGATGGAGAGCGTGGAGAGAATTATTGGGTGTTCTTGGAGTGTGCACTAGATTGGACAAAGATCGAGAAGGTATTTAGTAAGTAATACACGATATTGTTATATAAGACCCAATCATGTTCATAACTAAACATGAAAGTCTAAATATGAAACTCGAAAAAAGCCTTTAAAAAATCATGAAATGGGTGGATTAGATTAGGAAAACAGAGGCTCAATTGACCTTTTGCCCAAAGATAACCCAGGAAGTATGTTGTGCAACGGGTGACACATGAAGAAATTTAATTTTTATAATACATTTTTCGTGCTTTTAGAGTTATTTTAATATTTTTAAGATCATTTAGATTTCCTTTTTGAATTTTGTAGTCTATTATTTAAATTGTCATTATATGTTAATACACCATGTCCATTTTCATATGCTTTACCTTAAGTGGTAGATGTTATCATATCATCATGTAACCATTTCATGAAATACCTTCTCAGATTAATCATCGAAAAAAAAGTGAGGGTTACTGTAATATTATAAGTAAATGTCCTATCGAACTCGAATCTGATTAATTATACAGCAAAAGAAAATTCTGGTTTTCTCTTGCCCTTCATTTTTCTACTTCTCTATTACCAAAAACAGAAATAGCGATCAGAGATAGACAGAGCGATAGAGGTTAGCATTGAGGATTGAATTAATCCTCTCTCTTTCATCTCCTTCCTCTCTCTCTCTCTGTCTCCCTCTGTCTCTCTCTGTCTCCGAGCTCTTCTTCCCCTGTAACAGAGAGACAGAGAGACAGAGATCAGAAATTGAGACACAGAAGCATTGCCATGGATCAGATATTGGGCAAGGCGGGTTCCTATTTGTTTGCCCAGAAAGCTAATAAGGAGATTGCCGGCGTCAGCAATGAAATCAACGTATGTCTCTTCTTTCGTGAAGTTTCAATTTTTACTCTCGGGATGATATGTATGAACGCGGTCGTCGATAAGTATTCGTGGTGTTGAATCCAGATTTCCTTTCATAAACTATTTTTCCGAATTCATCTCGGCATCGCATTGTCGTTCTCGACCACTTTCACGCACGATGTACATTTTCAGGATCCCGGTCATCTCGATATCGAATGTATGCTCTGATTATACATATGCAATGCCGGTGTTATTGATGGAAACTTTGCGTTTCGATGACAGGCAATGTCCAGCAACATCGAAGGAGGAGCCAAGTGGTTAGTAAACAAGATCAAAGGTTCGACCGACACCGGCCCTGCATCATGTTTAACATTGCCCGTTCACAAGATCAAAGATTAAGCCTCGAGACTCGCATTGGTCGGCTTTGCATACAGGTTGCTGATGTGTATATGCATCGATGTGCAGGGAAAATACAGAAGCCGCTGCCGGAGCTCCTGAAGGAGCACGACCTCCCGATCGGGTTATTCCCGAACGACGCCACGGACTACGAGTTCAATGAGAAGACCGGGTTAATAACTGTCGTCTTGGCCTCGCCCTGTGAGGTCCAGTACAAGGACTCGTCCCTCCTGCGGTTCAACACCTCGGTGTCGGGGTACCTGGAGAAAGGGAAGATGACGAACATCGAAGGGATGAAGACCAAGATGGTGATGGTATGGGTGAAGGTGACCTTGATATCGGCCGAGGGATCGGACAAGGTGCAGTTCACCGCTGGTATGAAGAAGAGCCGGAGCCGTGAGGCTTACGAGGTCCTCAGAGATGGCGTAACAGTTGATAAGTTCTGAAAATCGATTTGCTTGGTTTTGTTATTTGGTCTCTCTGTGTTGTAACATTTTCAGTTTGTAATGTTTGCTCAATTGTAAGACAGAAGCTGTCCTGGTTTTATCAAGGAAAATGGAAAAACAGAAACATCCAAAAAGGAAGGCTTGCACCAGCCGGGAATCGAACCCGGGTCTGTACCGTGGCAGGGTACTATTCTACCACTAGACCACTGGTGCTTGGATGCTTCAGTGGGCGTACAAAATCATTTAGCCCATGAACTCTTCACCTCCATCTAATATTTTTCTGTAATCTTTAATAGATGGATTTTCTCCTTGATCGTGGTTCTTATCTCAAAGGTGCGCGAGATAGAGAGGCCAGAAATGGAGATTGGAGCGGCTTGGTTGGAGCAATGAAGCGTATCGCACTAAGTATCGGTTGGAAAATTTGAAGCACCGAACACAGGAGCTATCTCCAAAAACTACAATCAGAAGATTCGATCATATATCATAAGACTCCATTATCTTTGGCATCACCCTACGAAAACACCCATCGGAACCATCAATGTCAGACGTTAGAAGAAAGCTCATGTAGTTCTACTTAAACGGGCAAAACCTCGGTTCGATTTTAAAAAGAAGGGCATACTTTAAAGTATTTTCGTAATCGCCGTTTCTAAAATGCCAAACGAAATAGTGTTTTTGTCTAAAGTGAAAATGCCAATCAATCTAGCATTTTCTTTGTATTTTGGTCAAAGTGAAAATACCATTTGCATCAGTATTTTCTTCGCAATTTTTTTTTCAAAATTACTTGAAAACAAAACGCTAACTTCATTTGCATTTTCTTGAGAGTAAATATTTAGTCTGTAATACATAATGATCTCGTTTTATAAATTTCTTCCGTATTTTTACACGTGTAAAATTTTTACAAATTTTTAAAAGTAAATTTTACAAGCTTTAACACCCTAATGATGGTTTATACAATGAAAAAAAAATTTATAAAATGAGGTCGTTATGTATTACACACTAAATATTTATTCCTAAAGAAAATGCAAATGAAGTTAGCGTTCTATTTTCAAGTAAAAACAACAATCTATTTGGCCTTTTTATTTTGGAAAAAATTGTGAAGAAAACACTGATACAAATAGCATTTTCACTTTGACCAAAATAGAAAGAAAATGTTAAATTGGTTGACGTTTTCACTTTAAATAAAAATACTATTTCATTTGACGTTTTAAAATGGTACTTACTGAAATACTTAAAATATGCCCTTTTTTATGAAGTTTTTTGAATTGGACTGTACTTTTGCCGTTTCTCTCTACTTATCCATGAGAAAATTTGGCTGGGGCCAAAGAAAGAAAAGAGAGAAAATTTAGCTGAATCCCATTCCAAGCGCCACAGACAAACCCAGTGGCTGAGCTACTGAATATAGATCGAGTATATACCAAGTAGTTAAAAAATGCGAACTCTACCACGATGCAGATTGCAGAATCTAGAGTGGGAAGTGGAGACCGATGGACAGTCGGATCAGTTTTGTTAATGTGTAGATCCGTGGTACTTTATACCTCGTTCCTTCAAAGAGCCCATTCGGGTGCATGTCAAGAGGTATGTTGCTGTTGCTCCTAATCGGAACAGGGCCACTGCTGATCTTGAGGCAAACCTGACACCATACTATGAGAGCATCTGCTCATAGAAAGGGTGAAGGCCATGAGAACTCCCAATATTGAGATGGCCATGAATTTGACTCCAGCAGGGTAATGCTCATCCCAACAGGTACACAAGAACCAACCCCTGCTAAGTCCCGCTCGGTGCTTGCTTGCATAGACTCATCATAAACACTGTTTAACTGTTGAAATCCAAGTTCTACAAGAGCTCATAGATCCGCAAGAAGGGAACAGAAGCTTTGGATTCATATCTTGTTTCCTATGTTGTAACTTATCTATGAACAAACACACAAGTCCGATATATTAAGAACTCGTGAGGCAATTGATACAAGATGGAAAAAGAATTATCATTGCAGGCATTAGTTTGATAGCTGATAATAGATTTAAATAGAAGTACTATAATATCAACAAGCTTGCCATTAGAATCTTGCCAGGCTTTGATGTCACAGTGAGGGACTGATCTTACCTATTGAAAGGGGTTGCAGTCCGATAAATACACATGATTTAATACAGAGGAAGAATCGAAACTAGAAGAAATGGAACCATACCACCTGCACCAGCTATATATTTTCCCTGCAGTAACCACAAAGAGGCAAAACACTTGCCATGAAACACTGGATCTCCTTGGGAAGGAGAATGGTAGGCGTCTAAGGGGTATCAATCATCTTCCAAATTTTAGAGCAGGCATCGTATGCAGGCACATCCATTGAATTAAATTCAAACTTATCAACCACTTTTTTCTTCCTATCCACAATATCTGCAAGTTTTAGATTGAGGAGAAACAGTAATATAGAGCATTAAGCAAGAATTTGCATTTCTTAATATCCTTGGATGAATACAGCTTCTGGTATGTTGAGTTGTTAGAAGTAGCTCAGTACGAACAATTAAGGCATTTGGCCAAGAAACAACTAAGACATCTTTTTTAAAAATTTCATGAATATACCTCCTCTTTTGGGGCGTAATATCAATTTTGAAAAGACTATTTGAAAAAGATTTCACTATCCTTAATTTTAAGATAACGATCACTAGTTTTTCAAACACAAGCCAGTAAAATCTTAATCACATTGATCAACATGCCTTAAACGAACAAAAGGATACAACCTCCAATTTTTGAGTCATCTTCTAAGTTTGGAATAATGTTTGTAACAGAGGCATACATTGAGAGGGTCATCCTGGAAAACATAAAAAGAGGATCACTTCAGACATAGAATAATACCTTACAGCTTAAAGCACATGAAATGTTGTGCGAATGCAGTACCAAATAAATTTGTTTTTCTGTTATCATTAACAGAAAATAAAAATATAAGCAGGATTTCTAGCTGCAAGCAAATTCTTTAATTTAAAAAGGTGTTTGAAAGATTTTGTAGAGAGCTTAAAACAAAGTATGCATTGAAAGCATCTCTAAAGGTCAGAAAAAATATAGAGAACTCCATAAGCTAGAAGTTGTCCATGCAAACTTACTGTTGCCTTAGTTCATATTGCTCAAGTTTCTTCAGAATCTCTCTTTTCTCTTCAATGGAAATCCTTTGTCGATCCAGATCATTGATCTCAGCTGTGATAGCTGTGTTAATGTAAATCAAAGGGGAAAAAATCAGTAGATATAACATGAATAATACACCAAACATTACGATTATGATTTTTATACTTATCTCAGGCTATCCATAAGCAGTCGTTCCTTTTCAAGTTCCTCCTGTAATTCTTTCTGGAGTCGGTCTAAATCTTCATCTCCAACAACTTCAGCTCTTGCCGCTTCAGTTTTTTCCTTGCATTCATCTATCTTTCTCTGGTAATCTGCTTATACAAAGAGATAATAACATTATACAATGACATAAAAAGCTCTGCAATCAGCAAGCTACTATAGAAGCGATCAGAAGTTGTTAGGTAGATGGAGTTCCCTATCATCCTAAGGTTAAGCAAATACCATAAAAGGTTGCAGCAATCACAGTGTCCCAACTATCAAACTCAATATTGAATAATCCTGAATCATCTCTAAGTAAAGAAAGATGATTGAGATACTGCACTATAGCACTAGAGAGATAATAACACATGAATTTCCATGTCACCAAACATTAGCAGGCCTAAAGCAAGACAAGAGCAATAGTTTCACACATCTTGATCAAACAGATTCTCTGCTGCTTTTAGGTTGAGGGTCTCAGTTAGATACTGCAAGGACAATATGCCAGATAAATACAAAGAGGCCCAAGATGAGGAGCAATAAGATCATCATAACAACCAGTAGAGCACCATTGATACCACAATTCAGGAGTCATTTCTCCTTCAAGACTGTGATGACATTTGATCCTCGGTTCTATGAAATTCTTAGTAAACCAGACAAAATCCTGGAATCGACATTATTGACTCATCAAACCTAGTACTCAGCAAAAGAAATGCTACAGGCTGCACGTCCAGGCAGAAGAAACGAGGAATCCTTAGCTATCAACATAGCAGAAAATCAATCTTTTTGAGAATAATGTTCACTAGAACATGCTGTAAAATCTAAATCAACAGAAACAAATCAAAAAAGGGTAAACGTTCAGCAGAAATGAAGAATCATATATCGGCATATCTCAACCGAGCGTGGAGTTCTGAGGCATTGTTTCCAAAGAAGCTGAACGCAACCATCAAGCAAGCTGCAATTAAAATGTCGATGAAGTAGAAATTAGACCTTGAAGCAAGCTCTGGACCTCGGAGGAATCAGCGTCACAGGAAGACCGTAGAGCCTGCGATTGTTGGAGACAGTGAGAAAGGTTGTTCATGTCCTTCCTGTCCCTCAGAACTCGGACGAGATCGTCACTGTAAGACAAGAGCTTCTCCAGATCAATCTTCCGAGACGAATCCGCCATTTTGATCTGATACCCAAACTGCTAACAGGGATTGACAGTGGTTAGGGTTTCAGCTCAGCTCTGGGGAAGAGCTATGGAGCAAGAGAGCGGGGGAAGCCGGAGATCTGGGGAAAATTTCAAATATTTGTTTCGGGTAAGTTGCTGCAGTTCTGCATTTGTTAAATTAGGACCCACATTTCGTAGAAAAACTATTAGGACCTATATAATTATTATTCTCAAACTCATCCCCGTACTTTGAACTTCTTATCACTTCAGCCCTCCTATTAATATTATCTTCCTTTTTTTTATTAAAAAAGAAGATAACTGAGGTTAAAAGAGAATAAAATGATACGAAAAATAAATATAAGTTGTATCGATAAGTATGAGTTAATTTCCAATCCCATTTAAGAAGTAATACTACTCTTAAGGAGTTTAATTTTTTGGTATGTATCACATGTATAGTTAATTCATATTCGAGTTGCACGAACTATTAAAAGATATATTTCTTTTCAACATGAATTTTTCATTTACAATAATTGAATTTGAGACCTACCTTTTCAACTGACCCATGCTTGGCAAAAAAGTTTTACTTAGCCCCTCTACAAAATTTTCTAATGGTACGTTTGGTTCGCTGGAATAAAATAGACAGGGATAAGGAATAACGTGTGGAACAAAGTTAAATGAGGAATGAAAATTGATTATTTGATTGGAGAGAATAAAGTGCTAAGGAAAGAGATATTTAAAGATGAAAAGATAAAATTACCCTCAGTAAAATATCTGTTATTTTTACTTTTTAGAAAACTTAAAAAATTAAAAAGAAAAAAGATGTGAACAATGCACGGTGACACTGTTCATCGTCTCTCCCAATCTGAACAATGGCTGTCAAGAGCCCGCACCGACCCACGTCTCTTGACCTTTCGGGCTCGAGACCCCACGGGAGGTCTCGACCAATCTCGAGAACTGAACCCATGGGTCAAATGACCTCGCGGAGGCTCAGGGAGACGTGAGCTCGATTGGGTCAAGGGGGTTCGGGTCGACACAGGGAGGCTCGGCAGAGGCGTAGGGAAGTCGTCGACGGTGGCTGAGGCACGGGGAGGCCGTCGGCTATGGCGGAGGGCTGACAAGTTTAGGCGATCGGGGGCAGAGGAAGAAGACGATGGCAAGGTTTGTAAATAAGTCAAAAGGGAAGGGTTTTTTTTTTTGGAGATTTCAACCCTATTCCTGATGTGAAAATCCTATTCCAGATAATTTGAAGAGGAAATATTACACCCCCTCAATCCCCCTCTATTCCTTATTCGAAAAGTTGAAACTTGTTTGGCTCGCTGGAATCGAATAAGTTCCACAATCAAACATGCCATAATAGTTCTCCTATCCATGATAAAAGCCTACACGACGTAGCAGAGGTCGTTGGTCTAAGTTTCGGATCTTATTGAAGATCCGAGCTTGTGGTCTCTTAGGGGAACAACATGACACCATGTCAGTCAACATGCAAAGTGTAGAAGAGAATATTCTCATATCCATTCTCTATTTTATTATTAACAATAAAATAAAAGAGACACATCCCACGTGGCATTTCATAATTCATAAATGTAATCGTTTAATTTGCATTTGCACGTCGGTGGAATGAGCCGGACGATTATTCGGCACGACGATATAAGGAGTCAACATTCAATTGGCCTACATGGGAAATGAAATTGCACCTACATTTTCTTACGTAATTTATCAACCCTCGACTCGGTCGTACGTGTTTGAGGAATGTTGTCTAAGAATGGAATAATCGCAGAAAAAAGACGAACAGCAAGAGACAATTTCAATCTTTTCCACGAAAAGAGTCAGAGACTATTTGAATTTTGAACGCTATCTTGAAACTCTCTTTAATATACTTTTTTTCGGTATTATGCCATTTTAATTCAGGTTCGAAATTTAATGACTTATTATTCGAGAGAGTCTTTTATGTCACGGTATCACCATATAACAATGCTCACGTGGTGACACCGACTAATCAGAATTAATTATTTCTATAATTTTTAAAACCTAAAATGCAAAAGAATAATCCTAAGAATAATTTATTTTGATAGGTGGTGTCACTACATAAGTACCGTCGTGTAGTCAGGGATGGATTTAGGCAGGCGATCCCCTTGAAGTCGGGAAAATCTTTAACGTACTATGTATGTTTCACTTGATTTTATCCATTTTTTATTAAACTGCCATATTTCGCTCCTCTGAACTCGTTATGTTAGTGTCCTACGGAATTTCACCCTAGAATCAAGTTTCTAAATCCGTCTCTGCACGTGGCGCACCGTGGCATAAAAGACTTTCTCCTATTGTTCACTGAAAAATTGATTATCTAGTAAGGGAAAAATCTCTCTCGATTGTGAGATTTTGTTTATTTATAAAACTCGAATCGAGATCTTATTTAAAAGAAAAATACTAATAATTTTTTAATATACACTATTTGATATTAAAAAAAGGTAAAGCCGTCTCATTTATTAATTTTATTTTTTTATAAGATTGGAGTTTAATATCTTATTTAATATGAAAAGTTACTGAACCCCTTCATCCCACTCTAAGCCGTAATCGGCTCTCCTTTCAGGTAATTAAGAAAACGACAGAAGGAGAATACGAGTCAACCGGAGAATATGCTAGCTGGCAGTGAAATTGATTAATCACATTTAATTAATTTTTATCTAAAATAATTATTAATTAACGAGTTCCCCTTCATGGTCAATTTCTTTATGCATATATATATATATATATATATATATATATAGGTGCGTACCTCTCATCAAAACTCAACACAAATCCACTCGGGAATTCGATTCCTCAGCCCCGCCGGGTCCGAATTAAATTCGGTCCTGAATCAGACATGTTCAACTCTGACCCCTTCCCGGAGTCGTTCCCGTGCTTCGTCAACGCCGATGCCCATCTCGGGATGGATGGAGAAGTCGATCTACGTGCATATGATCTTCCTAATGTGGATTGCCTCGCGTGCCCATATCCGACTTTGATCTCGACCGATGGCTCATTTGATTCTTCTTCTATCCGCTTTATCGATTCCATGACAGGGGACGAGTTCGATCTTCATCAGCAGCTTGATCTTCCTCCAAATGTGCTTGAGCTCAACCTGGAGGAACTGGAGGCTTTCTTGGACGAGGATATCGAGTGCATGAATAGGTGGCTCGAGGATGGTCAGGATGAGCTCCGGAGCGATCCCGAGGATGGAAGCCGATCCAATGTATCGAACGGAGCATCCTCGATATGGTCAAGCTCGAACGAACAGCAAGTTAATCTGCCAATGGAGTTCGTAGAAGCTGTGGACAATAAAGTGAGCTTACACCATCTTTCCATGGCTTACGGCGAAGCCCTGGAGAACGAGAATGCAGCGCTTGCCGATGTGATCCGGCAAAGAATCTGTGATAAAGTTAGCCTGATCGACGGTCCGCTCGAGCGGGCGCTGTACTACACATTTGGTCCATCGACCGAGGAGTTCGAGTACCTCAAGCAAGAATCCGCCAAGAACTACTCCGCCGCCTTCCAAGCGTTCTTCCGAATGCTTCCGTACGCCACGGTCGCTCACATCGTGGCAAACTCGGCAATCCTCGGGGCCATACCTAGCAACGACGACACTGTCCTACGCATATACGACTTCGACATTGGAGAGGGGCTCCAGTGGTCATCCTTGATCGAGGCTGTTGGACGGCAATGCTGGTGCCGGAAAACAGTGAAGCTGACATCCGTAAGGTGGAGAGACGGGGATTGTTCGGGCCGAGGACCGGGTCCCTCTCCCTGGCGGTTCAAGGAGACGAAGGAGAGGCTCGAAGATCATGCTAGAGAGAACGGGTTCGAACTGGAAGTGAACGAAGTGGAATTAAATGATCTGGAGAGCGAGGTTGAGAAGGCAACGAATGGAGGAAGAAGAGAGGTCTTGGCATTCAATTGTATGGTGGGTATTCCTCACATGGGGAGGAGGAGACAGAGAAGCCAAGCTATGGAGTTCTTGAGGGTCGCTAGAGACTCCATAGCCAATCTCTCTAGCAACAAGGGCATCATAGCCTTCGTCGATGGAGACGGATGGCGGAGACCCGGGAACGGTTTCCTGGGTTTCAAGACATCTTTCGAGAATTACATCGACCACTACTGGTCATTATTGGAGTCGATGGAGACGGGCATCCCGTGCCATCTACGGGAAGCGAGGATCGCTATGGAAACCCTCTTTGTGGCGCCCCTCATGTCGATGGATGATGCTTCAGGTCATCGTGACCTGGAGGACGACGCCGAGGAGGCGTGGTTTTGGGGGCTGAATGGTTACAAGGCATGCAACGAGAGCTTGGTGGAAGCGAAGGAAATAGTGAGAGAGGGTGAGAGTTTGTACGGAGTCAGGGCTGAAGGAGACGACAATGTGGTGGTTTTGGAATGGAGAGGAACCCCTTTGATGAAAATCTCTTTATGGAGATGAAACGTTGTCAAGATTAATTCAATAAATGAGATTCAATTTTTATTTATGACGCGATAAGTAAAACTACCTTAGAGGTGTTCTTTGTAATCAAACAAATTATTCGAGTTCCCCCAAAGGATAAAAGAGCCCAGGCACTTGGGCCCGAGGAGAGAAAGGAGAAGACGTCGGCGGACTTGGTCGGTTTGTGCTTCCGTAGAAGCGCGCGAGTGGGCCAATCGACTTAAACCAAGATTAATAATAACTATTCGGGCTTGTAGATACCCAACACATAAATATTGCACAAAGGTTTTCTATCAAGACAAGGAGGTATCGCAGGAGGTATGAAGTAAACTGTAAAACCCAGAGTACAAAATTAACAGATGGGCAATGAATTATATCATGTTGGAGAATAGCTTTATCTGGAAGTGGTCCGGTGCTGGATTTTCTAGTCGAACCGTTCCCAGTCTTGAGTTGCCCTTGTGGTAGGAGATGCCATGGGAGGGGGCGCACTCAGGCTTCCTACACCCGACTCAAAGGTCTCCCAGTTGGTTGATACAGAGACAACATTGCTCGGGTCGCTGAAGGGGTTGGAGTTTCGAGCCTTAAGAGAGTCCAGTGCGTCCACAAAGCCCTGGACTCGCCTTACCTGTTCAAGCAACAAGAAGCTATTAGGTTTGAGTGTGTTACAGAAGCGTGCTGCAAGTATTTGTCCCAGCAGGCTACTCTCCCATGAAAATGATGCAAAAATTAAACTTTGCTCGTTTCACTTAGGATATGTCACTAACACTAGGAGCAGTTTCATGATACAGCCACTGATTACTTGGGAACAGAAAATTTACAGAACAAATTGGGTGATATTCTGCCATATGGTCAATCCTATTTTCGGTAGGAGCAATTGATAATGGAATAATTTTTTTCTTTCATATTCATATCAGCCGAACTTGAGCAGTATGTTCCTGCTATTATCACGCCTTGCCACAATCATAATGCTCATATACAATTTCAGGAACATGATTCTAATTTCTAAGAGGCTGCGAATTGATAAGCCTTCTGATAGGGACAATTAATCACTGTTAAAAATCAAAGGGAAGCGACAAGAACGCTACAAATAGTAGTAGATTAAACTATGCTATAGACTACTCTGCTAATTGAGCCTTAAACTACGTTAGACTACTCTATCAATTGAACTGAAACACCAACACATCAGAACTGAAACTTTACAAATAGCCACTTCTTTTAAAGCCTGTGAGCAAAATGGAGGAGATCAGCATATTCAACCATTAATTATTATCACATTAGCACTACAGGCGACCAAAGATCTAACTAGACGGATTTGAATTTACAATCCTACAGGCAACCTATCTGGAATATATATAAATGTGTGTAAAACTAGTGTAACTGCATATTTAAAAATAGTATGTACTACAAACCTCAGCCTTTCGCTGTGCTCTAGCCTCGCCCTCAGCCTCGATACCATCTAATTTCAGCAGCTGCCTCATGAGCAATTCTGTGGACATCTCAAATTCCTTGTCTGAAACTTTTGTCCCACCGTGCACAACCACTTCTAATGCAGCCACCTGAAAGTGCAAGTCATACAGAATCACACAAAGCTCAAAATTCTTTAAAAAAAAACACCACAAGTGTTCACTGCTCACCCTCTCAGAGAGCTTATCAACCTCCGCTCTGACACCAGCCACAGCTTCACATGCTTTTGACATTTCTTCGGCCTTCTTTAACTGGTCAAGCTTCCTCTCTTTGCTTGCCTGAGTTTCCAGAAGCAAAACCTTGGAGTTGCCCTTCAGACCTGCCTTGTGAATGTCCTCTTCATCCTCCTTCTCTTTTCCCCTAAAGAAGAGCCTTTGATCTTTAGGCTCCAAACTGCACTTTTGGGCTAGCATTTTTTTCATATCCCCTGCCACCAAAGAGAATATCAAAGGAAAATGACTCATTAAACAGCACATGAAAGAGAACTGACTGGAAATCAAACAAGTACTAAGAATGTCTTCCTTGGTGTATTTCTTGCAAATGCTGTCATAATCACGTCAATTTACCTATAATCTCAAATGGTATCTCAATGTCTCGGAGTGGTTAGTCCTGCTAGATGAACAACACGAGCCATAGATATTTATCAAAACATCCATCTGACTGCACCCAAAGCACATACTCAAGACAGGAGGAATGCACCTACATGGCTGAAGAGAAAATTGCCTATTAGCGCACTAATTGATAATCAGATTAACTTAATTGGTGCTTCCTCAAACTAATTTAATTACAGGTAAGTACATCTAAGATTTTTCTCTCTAAACTAGACTCAGCTTTTTCAATGTGAGCTCCTAACAGGAACTCCCAATCCTGCTCGTGCCTCAAAGGGACCAAATTTCTTCAATTGTCATCACTAAGCCAGTCGCTCAATAAAAATTTCAGCTCGTTCCACCATATTGCCACACATGAAATCCCTTTCTCGACGGAGCATATTACACGGAACAGGAATCCCACTCTCTTATGGATGGCGGAAAACTTGCAAAGAGAAAAATAATCGGCAGCCCAAATGGTTAAGGCAAAGATGAAGGCAATCGCAAGTACCGAAAGTGGAGTGAGAAGGGAGGAAAATCTCGTGGTTGGAGGAGCCATAGGAGACGCTGATTCTGATCATGGGTCCGCCACTGCCGCTGCCGTCATCCGGGCCGTCCTCTCTGCGCTGGACGAGCATGCCAGATGGCCGCATCTCCCAGTCGACCCCGTCCCTGCCGCTTCCCCCATCCGCCTCGCTCTGGACTTGGTGATGGTTCGATTTCATCCTCGCGGCAATCGGGAGCCGAGCAGAGAGACAAACTCTAGGGTTTAGTAGCAGATTCTGAGATCAAATGGAAGGACGAGAGCAGATTGAGAGGAGACTTTGGGTATATCTATTGATGGGAAAAGTTAACAGCGCCGACAACGAACTCTCTGTATAAAAAGAGATCAGAGTCAACCCTGGTCGGTTCTCTCAATGTTCAAAGTTGCAGATTTCTGATGACTAAAGAAAAATTAAACCCAGACCAGTGCTACGTACAGAATATAAAATATTAAAATAAGATTACATAATTATATTATTTATTATTATTTAATTCATTTAAAATTCTTTAACTACAATAATAAGAATAACATTCTCAATTTTTATTAATATACTATATTAATTTTATCTTTCTAATCTTACAATCAAGTGACAAACTTTTTATGTTAAAATTGTAGATATTTAGTGATGCAGAGTGAGATAAGAAAATCTGAACAATTAAAGAAAAATTTTTATCATTAAAGGTCAGAGATAAGAAACGAAAAGAAAATGATTGAAATTATTATTTTACCATTAATATAGAAATCAAATACATGTCATAAATTTTATTATGTAAATTTGATTAAGAGCAAATATGAAAAATGAAAAAATATAAAACTTCATAAATGTTTACGTATAATATTATAAATTATGTTAATTTAGTTTGAATTTAATTTATTTATTTATGATCTTTTAAAATTTTGAGTATCCAGCGGTACATGCATATTGCAAAATTCCCTTTTTAAGTTGATAAATAATATCATGGCTTATAAATACATTGGATATGGGTAAGTTTACGGTCATGAGGAATATTCCTGATCCGTCAAAAGAGCAGGGGTATGTAAAAAAACTGGTTCGAGGAGAATAAAATCGGTTCCCCTCAAATCGGTTCTATTTTAGTATAGTTTTTGGACAAAAAATGATTTGGTTAATTTATAAGTGCAATCGGTGCTTTTTTAATTTGTTTGAACTTAGCTGACTTAATTTTAATAATATAATAATCGATAAACACGATTTTGATATTAATTCAGTTCCGTTCGAAATCAGATTGAACTGAATCAAACAATTCTAAAATCAATTTGATTTGGCTCGGTTCGATCTAATTTTGACATAATTTAACCATTTTAAAATCATTTCGGTCCGAACTGGTTAACCAAATTGATTTAAATGAATCCATCCCCCACAAACCACGTACAGTTCGTACTTGGTCTATTGAACTGAACTGAACTGAACCGAACCAATTCTTTTAGTTTAATTCAATTCAATCGGTTCGGGTTTCTACTCACCCCTTACAAAATTGGATCCATATATATATATATATATATATATATATAATTGATAGGATTGGATTGGATTCCAATGAAAAATCCACCAAGAATTTTGTTGCCATCAAAATCGCGAGTTTTCGATACAATCGCACTTTTATAAAAATTTTTCCTTTGCCTATTTCATGGTGGCCTCTTGCTATCATTATAAGACTAGTTGAACTTGGATTGAGCTCGGTAGGTTTGGAGTTATACCTTATAAGGTCTTATTGAAGCTTGTTTTCAGCACCAACCATGTCGAGAAATGAGATTTGATGTAATATTCCAATCCATAGTCAAGTTCATCAAATCCAGTTTAGTTTTGGTCGATGAAATTTCTTATTTCTCGTTCTTTATTTTCAGACTTATGAACTTTTTTGAAACTAAAAACATCTACATGACTACTTTTGTAGTGTACCTAGATAAGCAAAGGTTATATGTCAATCTACTAATTTACCGTTGATCTAGTCTGAATCTGGATTAAACAGTGCTCCTGAACTTTATATAAGATATACACTAAAACTGAAATTAATTCTATTACGTTAAAGCATAAAATATGATTGATACTAATTTGATTTTTTGTCACAGTTTTATTGTTATTTTCTTACGCCATGTGGTGAAGCAGAATCATCAAAGAATTTATCCTTTTTATTACATTCACATGAATAAAATTCATCAATATAGTTTATGTTCTCATTAAGTATGATTTGGAGCATAGTTTTAGAATCGGACTGGGCCGGAAATCGGTGAAGGTATGGGTTTTTGGGTTCTTGGGTTCAATCAGGGTTCAATGGGTCTAACCGCGTTTTTACAAATAATACTTATAATAGTATAAAATTAGTAATATGAATGTAAGATTGTTATATTCTATACATTAATTTATAATTTCAACTTTACAAATAAGATTGTTATATTCTATACATTAATTTAGAGCCTAGGATTCCTTCTTTTTTTTTTTTCTATTTTTGACTCATGTTTTTTATTTATTTTTTTTTTGTTTTTCTTCGTTGACCGGTTTCTTGACCGGTTCTTATGGGTTCAATGGAAACCCGGTCAGACCTACCAGTTCACACTGTCCAACCCGGTCCTTGATGCAAATGGAGTAATTAGTGAAACCAGACCAGGCTAGTGTCCGGTTCCCAGTCCAACCGGTCCGACCGACCGGTCCGGTCCAATTTTTAAAACTATGATTTGGAGCATTATGAACATAAATCAAATCAATAATTATTTCATGGAATTACTCCTTTGTACATACCTTTTTATTATATAATAAAAAATTATTAAATTTTACCTCCTCAAGTGGGTATATCTTTCTTATCAATGACTCTCATGAATATTCTCTCTCACTTGCTCTATTTACATTCATAATCACTTTAAACTCAAAAATACTCGTAATCAGAAAAAATAATAATAATTAGATACTCACACAAGTATATTTATAATATAAGGTTCCAGCCTCCCAAAAATGTTTTAATAGATAATGCTAAAGGTTGATAGTGAATAGCCCCATGTCTGGAGCTCTGGACTTGTAATCAGGTACTTGGAACATACATTTTGGTCAATAATACAGTAGATTCAACATTTATTAAAAAAACTTCGAACACGTGATATTTTGATAAATTAAGTATGAGAGTTACTTGATAAATTTAGAAAAAATTAAGTGGTTTTATAAAGGAAGTTGTAAAAAAAAAAAACCTATATAAGATAAGGAAAAAAGGGAGAGTGAGTGAAAATGAAGAAAGAAACTAGTTATATATTAGTAAATTTATCATTATATCCTCTTTTTTTAATCTAATGGTTATTAAAAATTAACTTTTATGTGCTTGTGGACAATATTGGAAAGTTAAAAAGACACCATAAGAGTGGTGTACTCTCATATATAATATAGATAAATACATACATTACATCATACATAAATACATATGTATATACGTACACTATATTACCTATACATGTATGTAAATGTGTATTATATGTATATTACATACATATATATATGTATGTATATGTATGGATACATATGTACATACATACATATTAATATATGCATTTATATGCATATAATATGTGTGTGTGTATATATATTACATTGTATATAAATATACATATGCCAAAGGTGCCAGCAGTCATCCATATGATTTCAAATATTTTAGATATGAACTTAGCTCTCTTTTCTCTTATTTTTTTATTGTAGGACGATTGCGAGCAGTTTTCATTCCTTTCGAATGAAGCATATGTACCGTGAAGGTAATACGGTGACAGATGCTTTGGCAAGACTTTGATGAGATACAACTCAAGGATTGGAATTTTTTGACCTTCCCACCTTTTGAAGTGACTTATTGCCTACGATAAGATATTATGGGGTTAGCAACCCCGAGACTTGTCGTGGATGTATCAACAGATGTCATTGTAGATTAGTATTATTATTATAATAATATTCCCCATTTACAAAAAAAAAACAATAAAATTATCGGAGTCCATGCCATTAATAGGTCAAAATGAGTTAACAGAAGCTATACAACTTGGACCGTTGATATTATTGTCCTTTTTAGTTTTTTTTCATCGAATAGAAGCAATATAAACATGAAAAAAAAAAGTAAAATAGAAAGCATAAATGTATGTGTAGAATTTTTCCATGCAATACTTATGCAGTGAAGAGTTTCAATCTTATTACCAACGAAGGTTGGCGCAAGTGAAAGGGACTTGTGTCGCTTAAGCAGAGGTGCCGAGTTCGAGCCCCTGTGAACGCAACAGACCTTCTTGGGAGGGGTCCCCGGGAAACCGCCCGACAGTACCCCGAATCCGGATTAGTCGGCCAGCCTTCGGGTACCGGACACCGGGTGGGAAACCAAAAAAAAAAAAAAAAGAGTTTCAATCTTATTAATAATATATGTCGATGGACCTCCCAACACAGCGTCATATGTTTATATTTTTCCGACAACTTCCTTGTCATTAATCTGACCCCGTATGATGAATCAATACACGAAAAGCCTACGAAACTTTATAATAAAAAATATTAACAAATAAGGATATATTTCAATAGATAAACATATTATTTTTATAAAAAAAAATATGAATGAAAAGTAATGATTATTAGATCGTAATAAATAACACACCAAAGTAATCATTCCACCGCAATACCAACAAAGATATGACTGACGATAAAAAAGTTAGTCTCTGTGTGAGAATGAAAGGCATGCCCAACAAGATGAATCAATGCTTCGACTAATAGGAGCTTATGTCCCCTAAAGTCGAGGGAAGACCAACTAACGACAAGAAAAAAGGGAATAATAGTTAAAAGGTATGTCCAATTTAAGGAAGGTATGTCCAACATAAGAGTTGTGTGTGGCTACGGTCTTTATGTGAAAATTAGTCTGTGAATACGGATAGTCAAGACACCTCATAAAAAAAAGATATTTTATTGGCAATTAAGTTCCTTTTTTTTTGGATAATTACAATTAGGTATATTTAGTTATGATATATCTTAAAATTTTGAGAAAATTTAACCATGTATTGAAATATAATTTGATCATTTTTTAAAAATTCATGTTTCTAACTTTCTATTTCGAAATGAAATGTCACATCAACACCACGTCAGTTCCGTTAAATGGGATCAGCTCCATTAGTACCACGTCAACTCCGTCATTTGTCAAGTCACCCATATGATGGATGATGGTAAAAAAAAAAAAAAAGCAAAGTTTGTAATTTTACACATTATTTTTAAAATTTATGATATAATTTAATCATTTGCTAAAAATTATTTGTTTAGCTAATATTCCTTTTTCTGGGGCGAAGCTAATACCCCTTTTTAGAATGAGTTTTTTGTATACTGTAGTTGAATTTGACACTATTTTATTTATATTTTTATAACTTCGATACAGTTACTAATTCGTCAAGAAATTTCTTAAGTGATTTCACCTTATCACCTAATATGGGGGTGACAATTAAAATGTGACAGTAAAATAGTGTAAATAACCTGAACAATTACTATAATGATTACTTTTCAAAGTAATTTAATTCATTACATTATTATGAGATGAGATTATCTAAAATTTTTTTAACTGGTGAACGATTATTTACAACCAATCTACTTTTTTCAAATTAACGGCTGATTTTTCTTTATTTCAAGTGATTTGCGAGTTAATTATTTTATGTTCTGAAAAACCTAACAAAAAAGTCGAAGCCTTAAAATGCATATCTACCGGAAAATGAAGTTTATATGATCCAACTCGCACAACCACTTAACAGTTTAATCGAACAACTTAAAAACGATTTAAATTTAAGAAAAGAACTTATCAACTCTTGGATCACTTTTTCAGCTACTTAACGATTCATTTAGCTGGATCACAGAATTTTCCATTGAAATATCTTTGCCTGCCTCACAGGTGATGGAACCTCAATGGAGATGCAAATTTTAGATTGATAAGTTCCCAGAGACTTTAACGTGCTCTGTCTTTTCATCTATTGGTGTACCCAGAAAAGTCGAGAACTCATACGATCGATGTTTTTGAGCACCTTTGGCAAACAAAGATTCACAGAAAATCAACAACATACAGATCTGATACGTGTACCAAAATTGGTGGGAATGGCGAAGATAGAGACGAAGAGCAATCAATCTTCTGATGCAGCTGCACCATTTGTTGATGCATCCATGGGCTCTGCATCTGCAGAATCGGTCTTTTCGCCTTTCTTGCCTGTTTAGAATAGAAAAGAGAGAAAATGTGAAGAGCCAGGGTAATAGTAATGGCTTCATAATTTCTTTTCCATGCCCGTGTTTTTTTTTTTACCTTTCTTCTTTTTCCCTCCACCCTTCTTCTTCGTCTTTGTGCCAAGCGCCAGCCAAGCCTTGATCTCAGGGTCATCGATTGTCTTCGTTGGCTGCAGCTCTTGAAGAGGATGGGACGTGATCCTATCAGATCCATTCGGCATTAACAAGACCGTGAACTTAACATGGGCAACCAAATCACCTGCAACATGGGATAACAAAATCAGCACAACTCACCACCGTGAACTAAACCTATGAAAATCAAAATAAATTTCGGAAGAGATCTGGGACACACCGGGCTTCTCATGAAGTACTGGATATGGCTGCAAGAGATCATGATTCACACATTCAACTAGTCCTAGTCTTGCCCTCTTTTCTTCAAGCACTCTGCAAAGCAAAAGGTTAGAGTTACATAATTGTCCATCCATCCTATTTTGTTGGTAGGTCACTGGATTACATCTAACCTTGCTGTAAAGGGCAAGATCGGAAACTTCTGATTTATCTCACTGAAGATAAATCTAGATGCCTTCATTTTCAAGTGATAGTTCCTGTCCACTGCCCTCTTATAAATAGTTGTCTGCTTCTCATCCAACAGCTTAGGCTACAATAACCAGAAAGTTAAAAAGAAGAAAAAGGAGGTAGTGAAGTGCCGAAACATTCTCATTCTGTATGTAATAAAAAAAATACCTTCCCATCTCCAGTGCTTGTAACAATATCAACTGCATAAACCTCATTCTCCTCAAACTCTGCTTCGTCGACTCTTGTTTCTGGGTTGGAGATGCTTAAAATTACCTTATTGCCATCTATGACGAACTGCTTCAACTGGTGGCTCAGAACACCTTCAACAATCTTGCAATCATAAGCAGCAGCAACCTTCTGAATTGCTTCTGTTACATCTTTGTTCTGCAATAGTGAAAGTGAACATCACATAAGATTATCATCGACAGGGCAAAAAGCAAATAAAGAAAATAAGATTGAATATCAATGTCGGATGAATAGTTAGTCATCCATGGGAACCCACAATATTAAATTTTCCTCATAACCTGCACTCTGATCAAAGAAAATTCAGGCCTAACACAGGAAATGGATGGAAAAATAAGAATATCTATTTTAAGCCCCTCTAACAACAAGCCACAATACCAGCACACCGAAGGCATTGGAATTTTTATATCCCGGTGATCTTTAGGCTTTTATGGACTGGGTATCTATGCTGTATGGATTAGGTGAAACACGAGGATTTTTAAAGATACCCTGCATACTCCTTCACACCTTGCTGAGAAAATTTTGTACATCACTAGATGTAGTGCTCTCACTTCCGAGATTAGAGAATAGAACACATAGAAGCGTGGTAGCAATAACATTGATGTCTCTAGACCAGTTGTAAAGTGATGTATAGCGCATGATTAATTAAATGAAATCCATGAGAGTTATCCAACAAGAAATGAACTTGGGCCGAATTATTGTGGACTTCATCAATAAGCAGAGTCCGTTCATTATTGCTGATATTGCTTCAAATTCAAAATGACATTAGAGATGAAAGAGTAGACAATGGGACAAAAAAACTACCACTATTAGAGAAACCACAACAAGGGCTTCATTTGGAAGCTAGTCCACAGCTAATTAAAAGATTCCATAAAAGAATTATATTGCATACAAAAGATAAGATATCGAATAACAACCGCATTGAAGAGTGACTGAATGAAATTCAGCAAATTGGAAAAAGAAAAAAGGTTACACGGAGCTGGAAAAAGAAGTTTATCATGTATTATACGATCCTCAAAATGCTCTTCTTAATTCTACATAAATATCCTCAAAAGGAACATAAAGTTACCTTTTTCCCAGGTCTTACAAGCCTCAGAGCGACTTCAGCTGCAGTATTTGTGGCAGCAATTATATCTGCTGCCCTACCTGTTACAGGACCTTCTTGCAGAACATGGGTGTGTGCAACCACGGCAATGAACCCGTCGATATGGCAACCCATGTCGCTGTATAGAGAAGAACATAACAAGATAAGTCTTCGAGAAATCCAATCCAACAGACTAACCAATTCATTTTAAAGATCTTACATCTTCACAATATCACCTTCTTCCAAAACCGTCTCATCACTAGCGAGCGGAGAGTAGTGACAGACAATGTTGTTAACTGAAACAGAAGTAGGAAAGGCGACTCCTCTTTCAATCTTTCTCTTGACATTTTTGTACATACTGCCTGTTTGACTGCCAAGCACAACCATTCACTTGATCGAGTTCAAACATATCAACATACAAAAGAGGTGAAACATATGCTGTAACAATCCACCAAGCACTAAAATTTGCACCACAACTGCAAACATCATAAGAGCAGACTATATTATCTTTGAACTCACTCTCGGATAAAGGAATCCCCCTTCTCACATACATCCACTATCTTAGCCTTCGGCTTGCACTCTGAGATAACTAACTGCAGAGCCTCTGCATAAAAAAAAAAAATCCAAAATGAATGATGAGTTCGGATGGCTAGATCGTTTAATAGAAGAAAGTTCTTCTCAAATTAATAAACATTGAGAGAGAGGGATCCATAGAAATTGAAATGTATCTGTTTATTCAAATCCTGCTTCACTAGTTCATTGCAAGTTCAACTACCAGGTTTCATTTCTTTCCACCATTAGTAAATCACGTCTCAGGCCCCAAAAATAGCTTCCACCACCGTATACGTGCAACTTTGCTTCAAGAAAACTGCAATTTAGATTATGACAACAGCAAGCGGAAGGTGCCAGTAAAGCAGAAGGCTAATCAATCGCCAACATTGCACTGAAGCAACTACATCAATAAAAGCAACTTTTTTTTTGGCTGAATATATATTTATATATGTATGTATAAAGCAACTAAGATGCACATATACTTGTGTATAGAGATAGAGAGGGGGACACTCACTGTTGACAATCTCAGCAGCGCTCTTGTACTTAGTTACGACCTCAGGGGAAGTAAGATCCAACTCCTTCTCCTCCCGCTCGTCGTCGGACATGGTTCCCTGGTCCTAGAAAGCAGCAGTCGTCAATCAGAGATCCGGCAACGAAGCAGCACCCGAGAATTAATGGTGGCGTGAGCCTGCAGAGAGCTCGGAGAGGTGGAAGGAATGAACAGCGGAGCAATGATACCTGCAGGAATGCGAAGCAAATGATCGGTGAACGGTGCGGGAGAAGAGGACAGGCGTGTGCTAGCTAGGGTTTCGGATGATGCGCTGCTGGTTGAATTAGATGGATAGGCTCGGAGAGGGAGAGCACGAGAGCGTGAGGTGGCGGCAGCCCAAATTTAAGGTTGTCTGTTTTGGGTTTTATGTAATAAGTTTCGGTTCCTCCAGCGTGGAGTCGGGTTAGGGTTCGGGGAAAAAAAATCTTAAATCTTTCCTTTTTTGATAACCAAAGTATCCGAGCATCTTTCAGGTCCGACTAGCACCGGTTGCAACACCTCCTCCTCGTGATATAGGCCACGCAATAACCCGCAAACCACGTATACCGAGTAAGTCAGTTGAACCTGACGGACTCAAGAGAGCTGAAAGCCCCCACTCACAGAGAAAAGTCCCTCTTGGGATTTGAATTCGACACCTCTTGAGATCCCAGTTCCCCATCAATGGGGCTGTGCCTCGGTGGACGAAAAAAATCTTAAATCATACTGCTGGGATACATGCTACGCAATAATCCGCAAACTACGTAAAAGCCCCTACTCACAGAGAAAAAGTCCCTCTTGGAATTTGAACCCAGGACCTCTTGAGGTCCCAGTTCCCCACCAATGGGGCTGTGCCTTGATGGGCGGAAAAAATTCTTAAATCATATTGCTGACGTGAACTCTATAAATACTGTTGAATATTATGTTATTGTGAGCGGATTGTTGGTGAAATCGACGACTAGGGTCTGGAGAAGACTATCAGGCTTGCGAGTTTATGTTGGCAGGAAATTACCATAGACAAGTCCGGGTTTACGTCAGTAGTTGTTGTGCGATCACGCGCTCATATTTTATATTATTATTGACAGACTTTACAAGAGAGTGAGCTCGTCTACACCCAAAAACCAAGTTATCAAGTGATGATACCTAATTATTTTATAAACTAATTATAGTCATATTACATTATCGATGTGAGATCTAATAAATGCTTCCAAGGATTTAACGATCTAAAACTCACTCCTATGTAAATTAATGCATGGAGATCGCAAATTTGAATCTTCGCTAAGACATGTTCTTACAATATGAAGAGATAGTTTTGATAGTGTTACATTAACGGGATAAATATCAGTACTAATTGTTCAACTTGTTCGATATATTTATAATTGAACATGAAAATATCAACATTCCCAATCACCTCCTTTTGCTTATCAAAAAGTGAATCTGATTAATAAATATTTAGTTTATTAGTAAAAAAAACTACATCTCAGGAAAGGTAAATATTATTCCTAATGATATAAAAATTACTTTTAACTATGATTTTGAGATATGCCTGAAAAAGATCTCAACATGAGATTTTTATATTGCTAAATCACATTACAGTGAAATTTGAATGATTACCACTATTTTTTAACTGCTAAAATTATTTTTTTAAAATAATCATCAAATACTATTGCTAACAGTGAAATTTGAATAATTACACCACTATTTTTTAACTGCTAAAATTAAATTTTTTTTAAAAAAATAATCATCAAATACTATTGCTCACTAGCAAGGGTGTAAATGGGTCGGATGGAGTTCCATAATTTTTATATAAATTATCGGCCCCGGCATTTTTGGATCGGTCTTTTTCAAGTGTAAAAAAATCATATCGAAAATCATTTAGAAATTCTAGAAACCGATGCTTCATGTTCAATTTTTTGAGACCCAATTTTTAATATAATAGATCAAATACAAAAATAACAAAATAGAATTCATTATAATAAATGAGAAATACCAATTATGAGTATTTCAATGTGTTAATAACATCAAAAACATGAATACAAATTAAGATTTGAGTTTATAAAATGTCAAACAAATCATTTCCGTTCCCAAAATTTAACAATATGATAAATTACTATATATATAATTATAATTATATTTTTATATAATTTCGAGTCATCAAGCCCGCTAGATTTTTTGGATCGGGACCCAAATTTTTCAGATAGATTTCCCTCATCTTGAAAACCACTCGAAATTCATCCCGGATCAATTTTTTAATTTTTCGATTTTTATTCTCACCCCAACTTAATAGGAACTATATGTTCAACTTCTTTGAACGGAATCTGTTCAGTTCTCTACCGTATTCTCGATTCAGTCGAACGAGTGACAAAACAACCATGAGATGAGTAGACATAGATCACTTCCAAATGGAAAAATTTTAGATGATCCAACCTTACAATAACTTGACGAAAAAGAACTAATCAAATTATTTTAATTCGTAATATTATGATAATTGTTCAGATGTTAAATACTAATTTACTCGTTTTTCCCGGTGTTTCTTCGAGCCACGCTCTCTGTACAGATGCAAAAGCATAACCGAATCAACCGCATGGTCGAGGAACAAGACTCTTCTTGACTTGGTTCTTCTGAGTCTACAGATACCATCTCAAAGGTTGTAAGATCTCTCCATTCACACTATAACTAATCAGATATCAGAGGTATCGGATTTATAACAATTCCAAAATCATAACCCATCTCAATTGCATATATCCAAGGTTTTTCTCAGTTTCTAATTCTGTGTATTATAAAATTATAAATTATCCTTTTTTTACTGAGTATAAATTAGCTTTTTAAAGTCCCATTAGTCTCAACACTTTACAAGATGTCTTTAAAAATCATTACTTAAATTCAATTAGATCATTTAATCGACCTAACTAATTGGATAGTGTAATTGTTGAATATAGCACAGACGCTCGATCAATTGTTATATTATTGGCTTACATAAGTCTGATAAAACCTAGCATTCTATTCTATCAAATGGCACCATCCTAATGAGCATAACGTAATTACAGATGATTGTTGTAAAAAGGTGAACATCATTAGCACACAGACAATGTCACGATCACGGTGCCCTATCAGAGTAACTATGACAAAAAGCCTCACTTGGATGTCGATCCATGGCTTTTCAAAATTATTCATCATTTAGGGACGCCCAACAGCCAAACTTCACTCTGGCAATGGCCAAAACAGTTAAAAGGAAGAGTTTGATGCAGATTCAAAAACTCCCAGAAATGGCCAAACTTGATATTGGCAACAGGGAAAGGAGGACATTGACAAATATCATCAATTACCTCGGCAAAGTTGCCACTTCTCCATTATTAATCCCGAAAAATTAAATATTTCTTTGATGCTCACAAGATCCTCTTCCATGACAAATCCAAAGACAACAAGCGAACCATACAAAGTAAGACACTCTTGCCACTATAGAAAAAGCTTGGATCAGTGATACAGGGAACACAGAAGGCATGAGCTTTATATTTTCGTTGAAATATACATTAACATCAAAGACTACCCGGTGTTCACGGGTGAGAAAGAGGTTGCCCACTTGAGGCATTAAATTCTCCAGAGAAGAAGCGTCAATTTGAGAACACGGGAGAGGCTAAACATAATTTTGGCAACAGGGGAAGGAGGAAATTGAGAAATCAAATCACCTCAGCAAAGTTGCCAGCATTTTATACAGCAAATAAATGTCGACATAATGGTGTATCATAGAGAATGGCTTCAATTTCAATAAATTGGATCGAAAGGATTATAAGAGGAAAACATAGTGCCCCAAAGGAGCTCAAACAAGCTCCAAAGGAAGCATCCCCTATCAGAGTAACTATGACAGAAGCTTCATATGGATCTAAGTCCATAGCTTATCACAAAAGTTCATCATTTAGGGAGGCCAAAGTAAGAAATATAATTGATCGCAAAATTTATATGGGGAAGGTGAACAAGAACAGTGGGTCAAAATATTAGGACAAGTACCTACATCCAACTGCACTCGAGAGATTCAAACCTTTTCTGACAAGCTCAAGCATCACATTTGTTATAGTGTAGTCTGCTTTCAGAATGTGATGAATTTAGAGTTGTGACACTTAATGACTTATAAGGCCATCACAGTTAGGAGGAAAAAAGGGTTTTGTCTAACTTAAGAACTTGAAACTTTCACGCACACAAATTAACAAAGGCATTAAGACCAAAGAGAAGACGAAAGCCATTGTAGATTTCTTTATATGGAATGAAGAAATGAAATACCTTATTTCCAGAACTTACAAGCCCTAGAGCAACTTCAGCTGCGCTGTTAGCCACAGCAACAACATCTGCTGCTCTACCAGGAATTGGTGTTTGTTGAAGAACATGGGTGGGAGCAACAACTGCATGAACCCATCTATATGTCAACCCATATCGCCGCATACAAGTAGGACGCATATTTAACATTAAAACTCTGCTGTCAAATTATCATCGATAATATATGCAATTCTCGGAAAGCGACCAAACGGAAATGAGCTCTAGAAAGGGAGCTTAAATCTTCAAGACATCACCTTCTTCCGAGACTGTCCGGTCACTCGCTAGACTAAGCTGGATATTACGCTTGGTGAATAACGGAGGAGGACGACGAGGGACGGTGGAAGATGAGAGTGTTGGGCGGAGAGAGGAGCGAGGAGTTAGGGTTTAAGGTAGTGTTAGGGTTAACGGGTGGGGACTGGGGATGGAGCGGGAATCGGCGCCGTTTTATAGAGAGAACGAGGGAGATCAATTTTGTGTAATTAGGGTTTCGGTGGCTCGCTTACGGTCTCTCTCTTTTCTGCAATTCCTCTCCCTTAGATCCGTTTCCTTGGTTTCATTTTGTTAGTTGGCACTTTGCTCTGATTTTTATTTTATCGAGTCATGGCGGACCAATTTATTAGCAAGAATATTTTTTTAAAAATAAAATTATTTTATATTTTTATCAAGCATTTTTATTTTTTTATTATTTTATTCTTTGTGGAGCTATCATCGTACAGACTGATCCAATAAGAAGGAGGTCCGACAAACCTTGACCCAGACGTAGTTTTATTGGGCCAGACACGGATCGGGCTATGTCACTCCCAACCATGGAGAACATCGGAAGTTATAGAAGAAAACCCATAATGCCCAAGATGCTCAAATCCAAGCAACTGGTTAATATTCGTCCATAGAAAGAAGTAACAACTTTTACTACTAAGGATGTAAACGAGTCAAGCCGAAAGTTCATTCCCAGCTCGTTTGAGAACTTATGAACCGGATGTTGAGCCAAATTTACCATATTCATTCTCAGCTCATTTAAGAAATTGCAAATTGGATGTCAAGCCAAATTTACTATATTCATTCTCGGCTCATTTAAGAATTTACAAACTAGAGCCCGATCTCGACGGGCCTAAGATTTCAAGTTTGGACTCAACTCATTCTAATAAACGAAGGCTCAACGAGCCTAAACGAGCCATACCTAGAAGGGGAATGTATGGTGGGTATTAGACGGGGTTTGTCAACTGCCGAGGGCGAGGAGAGGAGAACTGATCACGTATCAAGGATTTGTAAATGAGTGAAAAAGAAGAAAAAAAAGGTTTCGAATAATGCTGGACACTCGGAATGATATTTTTTATTTTTCAAAAATAAATATTATTATTATTATTATTACATAAAAGAAAAGTCTCATTTAGGGTTGCCTGCTTCTCGAGCCGAACTCGTTAATATCGAGCCGAAGGAGCTTTCATGCAGCGGAAATCAAATTATCCGCGAATCATCTTATCTCATCTACACCCCTAGCTAAATTCCACCCTATTGCAAAGTCGGATCAATTCTTTCGTGGATGGCATGGCCCGACCACATTCAACCGGATAATGTTCTGTCTACCAACTAGAGACGATGACAAAACACAGAGGACACAAAAATAACCCAAGATCATCCTTTTTATTCCGAATTCTATTGACTCCCTCTCAGGGAACACCAGAGTTGAAAGAAAATGAGATGCAGCAAGTAATGCTGTAGAATCAATAGCTGCATCAAACTCAAAGCTAATAAGGTGCCCGATAAATGATAGAAGATGAAGTTATGCCGGACACAAAAATCGAGTCCCGGGAAGGTTCGAACAGCTGAAAGTACCAAAATGATGGGCTCCAAGCTCCAGTAGGTGATGAAGGAATGAGAGGGGCTGCTATTTCTTGCAACGCTTTATCTCGTTAATTATGCCGTCCGTAAGGGCATCGACGTCGTTATTCTTCCCAAAGAACTTTACGAATCCCATGTCGGGACCCATTAGGTACCTGCACAGCAAAATGTTCATTTCAGAGACTCAAAGCAGAAGAAGCCTTAGCTTGCACGACAAAACATGTCATTCTTTAAGAAACTATCAGTTTTCAATATCCAGTTAGATAGTCTGACGGGAGACTGCGGCAGTAAGAGAACAACAGAAGACTCGTAGAGTGGTGAATCGGACAAATGTTTCATGCAATCAACGAAATCCAATGACAAAGTTGAAGCGCTAAGAAATACGGCCGATATGAAAAAAGTTACATGCATTTGCCAAAGTTAAAAAAAGAAATGCTTACATGACTATGGAGTGATCAACAAGATAATCAGAGTCCTCCTCTACAGTTTTCATGTAATAGACTCGATATGCCCGAGCGACATTTTTTATCTCTTCCGGGGTACCTGTCAACCCAATTAACTTGGGATGGAACTCTGCAAGCAGTGACAGCAACAGAGGTCAGGATCAAACTGACATTCCATAATCCTCTCATCTGCAAGGAAAGTATATTTCAATGATCGAACAACATAGGAGCACCTTTGACGTATTCATGTACTTGCTCAACAGTATCCCTCTCAGGGTCAACAGAAATGAAGACAGGCACGATCTCGAACCCAGCCCTTTCCTCTGCTCAAGGAAGAAGAGATTAGAAGTGCACCATAAAAGAAGAGGCTCCCCATTTTTTAATACAACCTCTACTGACTGCTTGCATGATGGCATCAATATATAAGGTAAATGGTGCCTTCTCTGTTTTAAAAAGCCAGCTTTCACCTTGGTTTTGCAATATAACAGATATCAGCGTATCACGCAACTAACTCATTTTATATCCAACCTAACATTAACCGTATGTCAGATATGTTAGTTGCATACCCCAGAAATCAACAGGGAAGAATACTCCTGCTGATTAGCTCATAGGTATAAGCTGAGAAGGTATAGGGAAGAAACTCACTAATTTTATCAACTGCAGCGGCTAACTTCATTAGCTCATCCGGGCAGATGTCAGGGCAGTGAGTGAAGCCAAAATAAATCAATGTCCATTTTCCCAGAAAGCTTTGGTCAGTTACACGCTTCCCTTCATCATTCACAAGACTAAATGGACCCCCAATTGCGGCTTTTCCAGCAGAAGGGCCCTCCTTCACTGCTTTTGATGAGTTACTTATTTCTACAATGTCAAAACTTGTATAAGTATCACTAAGGAAAGCAAAGATAAGGGACTAAAACAGAACAATTCTGCAAAGCTACAAACTGGCAATGAGGATATTATAATTTGAATATGACAATAAGCAAACTGACAAAGACAAGATATGAAAGGATATTATATTGAATGCAAATCTGAGAAGTGAAAATATAACAAGCAAGTGCAAGGGTTATGCCAATGTTTATTGCTCACCAAAACCTTAAAGGGTTAGCTTTGTCTAACATTGCATAATACAAGAATAGTGGCAAAACAGGAATTATAGAAAAATGAATCAGCAAACATAAGCAACAAGCTTTGTTCATAGTCAAGTTAACCAATTACACCAACTGGACTAGAAAACATGATAGTCAAATAAGAGCTTCAAATATAGATAATTATCTGATCACTGCCATTGCAAGTCTATTATTCAGGAACCATTCCTCGTGAGTCATGACTTAAACAATATGGTAGGGGGAAAATGGCAGAGCTATTTGAGGAAAATGGTTAGTCTGGCGGCAGAATCCTCCACATTGGATATAAATACTATGAGTCCAATTCTGACCCCTTCCCACCATTTACCCATCAAGAGGACCCAGAAAAATTTGTATAGGTGTTTGGACTTTCAGTTTTAATAATGTAAACAGTAAGAACAACCTCAGAAAAATTCTGACTCCTTCCCATCATCAACAGCATGAATGATTATGGGAAAATGAATTCTTCAAAGATAAAGTATGAGCTTAACATCAAATCGAGAGAGGAGGAAACAGTAAGAACAACCTCAGTGTTCATCCTCTCGAAATATTTAAGGCGCTATAAAGGAGGCTAATGGACTTGGCATTCAAGTTATAGCTTCTATGAGTCTTTATAATGTAAAAAATTACAGCATCAGCATCAAGCTCCCAGAACTTATCAGAAAAAATATACATGTGAGTCTTTCAATTTGCAAATGTTGAGGAAGAATTCTAAGAGCAACATTTCTCTGGGATAAAATCAAAGCGAAGAAAGCCAGTTTTGAAAACAATTTTTCAAGACAAGATCAAATGGCACAAATATAGCACTCACCATAGTAGACTACCTTCAATATGCCGCTTCTTCTCTTTGTCGTAATAGAAGACCAATCCAGCTCCGGTAGCAACCAGGAATAGAAAACTCAGCCACGACACAGGCTGCAAGAAAATGTGACGAAATGTTACAAATATTCCCTCTATTTCACTTGCATTTAAGAATCAAATTGCTCGGTGGTAGGCCAGGAGTGATCACGTAGATCAATTATCCTTGAAAATCATAGAAAAAACTATGAAAACAATCGAAGAGGTACCCCTCCGCGAACAGGTTTTCCAGCCTCACTGCCTTGATCAGACCCTTCCGACTTCCCTTCTCCCGCCGAATTAGTCTCAGCATCCGTTTTTGCTTCTGAATTCCCTGCATTAGCTGCAGCAGCGTTGGTACCGGAATAGAGACGCCTCTGATGCATCCCCAAGGTCTGGACTACACGTCCAAGAGGTTTAAGCTGAAGGAAAATTTCAGGATTGAGCATCGCTTCGTGTTTGGTGAAGGTAAAAGAACAGTCTGCGGTGAGTTCAATTAGTTTTCTGGTTCGCATCTTTGATACAAAAAGACAACCTTTCATTGCAAAGAACAGAAACCAGAAACAGGGGGAGAAAAGCTATAATCTCGAGGCATTTCCATGGAAACAAGAAACAAGAAACTGCGAAGCTCCCCGGGAAAATACAGCGGCGGGAAAATGATTCAAGCAGCGATCTTCCGTGCGACCGAGAAACAGTACCTCCCGCTCATGTCGATAAAATGGGCAGACAAAAGCCGATGAAACAGAATCAGAGAGAGGTGAGAAGGGAAGGACGCACCGAGTGAAGAGGCGAAAGAGATCGTTCCGGAAACGGAGACAAGGGAGGGGCCGATCTGGTTTGGAAATGGAGACATCGTTGCAGGAGACGGAGTCGGTTCGCGTTCCTGGAGATGAGAGACGCCATTGACAAACGCAGAAGAGCAGAAGAATTCTGTGTGCGGTGCTCTGAATTCGTTGAAGCTAAAACCCTCCCAGCGGAGGTTAGTAGTAAGACTTGATTTGCTTGATGTCTTGAGCTGTGGACCTAGGAAAAACGTACTATACGTAAAAAGTAAAGCACAAATTTGACCTTTTTTTAAATTCTACCATAAATATTTACCTTCAATTAGAATGGTAACAAACTTTTAATTCTTTTTCACTTCTATCATATTATCAAATTTCATTAATATTATTGATAATAATTACAAATAGCCGTTAAAAGTGATGAATTGACAAATTTGTTCATCGCCAAACTGCAGATAAATTTCTATTTAATGCATGAACTTTGCAAACTTTTCTAATTCTACGATGAACTTTTCATAATTTCCTAATTCTATTACAAACTTGCACTTTTCGCCTAATTTTAATGGAAATTTCCCACTTCCGTTAAGTAACGTGACAAAAAATTAGACGGATGGTAGAAGTAGGAAAGATTTGAAAGTTCGTGACGATTTCAATCAAAAATTGAAGTTCGTGGTAGAATTAGGACATGAGGTAAAATTCGTGCATCATCGGGTTATTTATCCTATATGTAACGGTTATCATGATGTCAAAAATTCATAAAAATTAGTCACATTAATAAATTGATGAAAGGAAATTTATAAAACGGAGTTAAATGAATACGAGAAATTCCATAAGTGAGATCGAATCTAAGACCTCCAAGTTACAGGGTGAGAGAGTTACTAAACTATCTTTCTCTATTTTATTTGATTTTGATTTCCCTTTCTCATGGTGGTTTTGCATTCTAGCAAATTTCTCTGTTTCTATGAGTTTTAGATTATATTCGATATAATGAAATGGAAATTAATAAATTTATATTGTAAAATATAAAATGTCCATCTATTCCATTCTAACTTACCAAACATAATTATGCCCAAAAAATCTTAGCGAACAAAATATTATTTTCTCTATTCCTAAATTACTTATTTGAGCATTAGAAGGTCGAATTGTGAGGTTGTTCATGGTTCGGTTCGGCTTCGAGAGTTGCTTGGAGCCAAACCGAACCAAAATATCAAACTGTTTTACCTTAAAAATAATCGAATTATATAGAACTAGTTTTGTGATTTGATTAACCGTTAGTAACCTTCTACAAAAATAATATATTTTAATCAATAAAATGTAATTTGTTTGGTTCATTTCAGAATTAGCCTAACCTAATCGAACCTCTAAAAACTCATGAAGTGTAGATTTTAATCTAAATTAATTATTGACGATTAAAACTTGCTCGATTCGGCTAGCATAATTAACCAAATCAACTATTCGAAATAATTAATCGAATTTCTTCTTGGCCAAAAAATATCATAAGAAAGTCTCAAGTACATTCCATATAACACGTGACAATACTGATACAGTATATCCTTTCAATTAGGATTCCCCATTTGATAGGATTTTTTTGTAGTTCTCAAGGTTTTTTAGGATCAATAATTAACGGCAGGCCTACTAATTATATGTTAAATGCTAATTTGATGTATATACTATGTAAACTTTACATCATAATATATCCAATGCACTACACCAATTGAAAAAAAAGGCTTCAGCGGTTCAATCCGACATTTGATTCGGTTTTTCATTTTTGGGTTGTTTGCCCAGAAAAGCACGAACTATTCAAAAATTTTCCAATTTACTGTGAACTATTTTTTGCCTAGAAAATCACAAACTATCCAAGAATTTTCCAATCTATCACGCTTCTAATCTATCCGTTAATTGCTGATTTGCACTGTTAATTTTATCGATTGTACAAACGAAGTCTAACGTGACATCATATCCGACATCCATCTGTCTAGTCAGAAAAAAATTACGAACTATTATCGAATTCTCTATTTTATCATGAGGATGGATGTGCAAACAGACGATAAATGTGCAAATAGATGTTCTCTATTTTTATGAACAGGTGGATGTTACGTATGATACCACATCGGACTCTATTTACATAATCAGTAAAATTAACTATATAAATCAGTAATTAACTGTCAAAATTAACGACGTGATAGATTAGAGAAAATATAGTATAGTTCGTGATTTTCTAGGTAAAAAAAGCTCTGATACATTTGAGAATTATTAGATAGTTCGTGATTTTCTAGGTAAAAAAAAATAGTTCGGAGTAGATTACAGAATTATGGGATAATTTGTGTTTTTTTGGACAAATAACCCTTCATTTTGACACTATTATTGAATCGAACCATTATCCCCAATTCGCCTCCCTCTCGTGCTTCAAGTTTAGTCATTAAAAATCACCAGCAATTCTACTTGTCGACTGAAAATCGACTCATGGCGAAGCCATCCTCCAAGCCAAATAATTGCACTCAATAAAAATCAATAAATCAATTGTCCAGCTAACGTCCTATAGAAAGTACCAATTCTGCCCCGTAGAAACCCTAGGGTTGGCCTATTAGTAGGAAGAAGATGAAATATTCTTCATATCTTGGATTTAAATTCCCGTAGAGTCAACTTATACCTCTGAGTTTACCTGACCATGTGTGCTTGCAGATGTATATACATGACCGTAAAAATTGGTCGGATGATAATCGGATATTCTATAATATAAAAAAAATTGTGCCTCTTTATAGTTTTAGATTATTGCACGAACAGATCATTTTGAAGTTTTAAAGTGACATAATGGTAGTGTCATCCACGAAAATATCTTCGATCATCATGCCTTACAACGACGTGGTGGGGAATGACCAATTAATTTACTTTAATAATTAATAATAATTATAGCAAATGTTCATGTTATTAATACTAATTTACTCGTTTGTCATATTTTAATTGGTATTGAAGATGTAGTATTGTCTAATAATTGCTGGTCAATTGTTTCAACAGCTCTGGTCATATGTTGTCAACTTGATGACGAGGATGACGAATCGGCACCTGATCTTGCAAGAGCATTTGGGCTTGCTGTATAAAGGTCCCAGTACCACATCCTAGGGCTCAGTCGGGGTGGTGAGCCGTTCCTGGTGATCGGTTCCATTGGAGCTTAGATCTCGGGTTCGAATCCCACCCCGTGAAACTTAAATCGACAAAGGCCATAGGATGCACCAGCCTCCCCGGTGACCGGCTCCACTAGAGCCGTTGGTCTCGGGCAATGGCTGGAGGGGGCCACGGTAGCGTTTCCCGCACACTCTTTCTCGAATTTCAGTGTAACCATATCTAAAGCTTGAACAGGCAAGAGCGGTGAAACATCCAAGCACAAACTTTTGTTCGCTGTCGAGCAAGAATAACAAGCATCTAGGCTCTATAACCGCAGTCGACATTAGAAAAACAATCAGATTGAAGTTTCTCTCTCTGTAAGAAACTATCCCTCTTCTGTTCCAGAAATTATTTTATGGAATTGTATCAGCAAGTGACGGTGCGCTAATATAATAATATTAATAAATAAAAATTAATTATTATTAGAGTTATATTTATTTTAAAATTTTATAGTTTTTCAAATAGTCAAATAAACTATTTCATTAACAATTATGATTAATTAAGCTCAGGAAATAGAGACAGTAATCGGTATTATCCTTGATTTCAAAATTAAAGGTCCTAAAATTGATTTCTATTATTGAGACTCAATATATTTATTTATTTTCCTCTCATTCTTTTCCTTTTTTCGGAGAATATGGACATTCTTTCTTACTATATATATATATAAATAAAATATGATTAACTACTTTCGATATATTGCAATATAAGAGCGTCTTCCGATCCCGACTAGCGGTAGTTGCGACACCTCCTCCTTGGGGTACATGCAATAGTCCGCAAACCACGCGTACTGAGTAAGTTAGGCGAGTCTGACGGGTTCAAGAGAGCTGAAAGCCCCCACCCACAAAGAAACGTTCCTCCTGGGGATTGAACCGAGGACCTCAAGAGGTCCCAGGCCCCCACTAGTGAGGTTGTGCCCCGTGGGCAAGAATTTAAGTTCTTCATGTACAAATAAGCATGCCTTGTTCGTACTTGAATAACTTATATTTGGTTGTATCAAAAGGCCCCACGAATCGGGATTTTCCAATGGCGATAGGTAATTTCGGAGCAAGCGAATCATATTTATGGTGAAAAGGATGAGTTTCAACAGAATGAAGATTCGGGATTCTTCTAAAGCGGAGCCGTGCAATGCCGGCCACAAGATAGATCTTCCAGACAACCATTTGGTACTTCATATATAATCTATATATATACACTTGAAATTTTCATTATTTGTGAGGTTAGATTAAAAGTGATAAAGGTATACCAACGTGGGGTTGATCTAATAGTTCCCTCACTAAACTCCTAAATAGGTGATCTCATGATCGAATCTTATGTTGGTAGGGTTGACGGAAATTTTTTCAGGAATCCGGGCCTCACCACAAATTAGCCTTGATTTGCGCTTCGTTTGGTCTCAAACACAAGTAGTGTGTATATCTTTGTGTGTGTATATATATATATATATATATAAGCCTCTCATCACAGAGAAGAATCATCTATTTACCGAAAAAATCTTAAATAGTTATAAATGGTAAGAAAAAATTAATAAAGTTATTCTTACCAGTAATAATTAAGTAATTAAAATTCTTTCAGTAACTAAAGATAAAGATTGACTGGTTGAGCAAAACAAGCTCATTTTTTTGCTGTGATGAGAGGCTTTTTTGAAGCTGTCCGACGGTTGATTATACATTCAAACGTTTGCGTTTACTGCTTTTATTCCGTTTCTACTTGCTATTGGAAAGAAAAACAGAAAAAGATGCTCCCAAAAATTTAACACACGTACTTAAATAAATAACAAGATAAAATACTCAGTGCGCCGAAATTTTCAAAAGATTTTTTTTTTGAGTAATTTTGTAAAGTGTATATCCACATTTTTATGTATAGATCATTACGTAAAGCACGCAGCGACTCTGAGCGCGAAGGAGGCATGCACATTGTACAGAAATAAATTAAATTATTATATTCCAATATATCAAAAGTACATACTTATTTAATCGTAATTATATATATTTAGTCATGAGAGAAGTCGTAACCACAGGAAAGAGATACTAGTAATTGATATGTCCTTCTGATGATCCGGATGACCTATTGGGTGGATTTCTGATTGCTGGTAGCAGGTTACTTCGCCGAAGGCTTCTGGGGACCTGCACAAAGCCGAGCCCGGGGGTGATTCCCCCGAACGACCCTTCGATGCCTAAGTCAGAGAGAGGATATGAGAGTACGAAAGGGAAAAGTATTTGGTGGGAATGGCTTATGTATAAGATTGTTGATACGGTCAGATGACGTCACCACGTCCCCACATATTCGACACGTGAGGAGTGACCCCTCTATGTCGATGTATTTCGATAACGATCAGTACAAGATTCATCTGAATAGAATCCCGTTGCACCAGGTAAAGGACGTTGTGGCTGAGTCGGGTTGGAAAGGGGGAACACGTTGGTCACCCGAGATGGGCAAGTTGGGTCCCGGGTTCGTGGAGGAAGGCAATATGTTCGCTAGAGGGAACAAGTTGGGTAGTTGGTCGTTTGAAGGGATCAAGTCGGGTAGTTGGTCGCACTAAGGAGCAAGTCAGGTGGTTGGTCACGCTGAGGAGCAAGTGAATGAATACTTGTATTATTAAATTTCTACATGTACTTATAAGAGTTTCGAGTTCATTTACACCAAAAAGTCTAAATTAATAAGTGAAGATAATTAATTCTCTTATAAACCCAATTTTATTCTTCAATTTGGTCGATATGTGATTTAATTCTCAACGCTTCAATCTAGTTGATGTGTGATTTAATTTTCAACACCCGCCCTCACGTGACAACGCGTTCACACTTGATACGTGTCATTAAATACCGACCTCAACAACTGATCTCGAGTCATGTATTTTTCTACCGTCTCGGACAAGGGGGAGAGACTATCATTAGGCGGGCTTCTTTAGTCCTTGGGCTAACATATGAGTCAGACTTTTTTTTACCTCGACAAACTGACCACGAGCCGGACATTTTTCTTCTGGTCTCGGGCTTACGGACCACGAGTTCCACACTCAGGTTTGACGTAGTGTAAATCCAGAATCAATTCGCTCTAATACCATATTAAATTTTTACCTAAGCGTACAAGAATCTCGAGCTCATTTCCACCAAAAAGTCTAAACTAATAAGTAATAATATCCAATTATCGTTTATTCTTCAATCTGATTGATGTGAGATTTAATTCTCCACATGTATAAAACAGGAATTTCTTCCCCAGATTTCTTTTCCGAAAACTGAACGCATTGAAAACATGAAGTGTGCAACCAAATTAGTTGCTCCATGATCCACTTCAACCAGGGAGACGATTTTGGTCAGAGTTCTCGTCCCATCTCTTGCCGGACAAAAAACAGAGAAAATCTCCGGCGAATTCTCATGTTAGCAGCATTAAGAGAGAGCTGATCAAGAGATACCTACAATCAAAGGAGAAAAAACAACAGAAGACAAGAGGGAGAACCGCTGGCGAATTTCCTCAGGCGTCCGATCAACGGAGAAGAAACGGAATCTCCTGTTTGCTTAATCGGAGGACCTGAGATTTGATATTGCTTCAAGGTGACGAACCGATCGAGCACTATTAGTCCCGACGGCAAGACAGTGAAGCTTTGAAGAGAAGTCGAATCATGGCAAGAGCTCCGACGAGCGACTGAGAGAAGGAACATTGTGAATAGAAGAGGAGGCGGACAGGGACGGGGAGAAGGAGAGTATAAATGGAGAAGATCTGGCTAAGGCGAGGCCGAGCGACATACGTGGAGGATTTGGACTGGCGATCGAGCGTGCATGTAACTGAAAAGAGTCTGCCAATGAAACCGAATGCCACGTGGCAGATATTGATTGCCTCCTACAATGAGAAAGTTTGCAGTGAAAGGACTTGTATCAGGTGCCAATAATAATGTCATATTTTCGTCCAACTAAAATTTGATATATAATTATCACATCTTACCATTTCCTTAAAAATATAAATAGTCATAATAAATAATAAACTATAATTGTACAAATATATAAATAATAAATTCTGACTTGACAAATATATTATATTAGCATTATTTATATAGTACGACCACTCTATCAAAAACTTTTTCGTACAACAAGATATTTTATGGTGCGCCAGGTTTTATGCCCGCTCCGCTACGGATCTGACTAAGAAATTTTTAAATGATTTTCTAATAATGTGGTACTAGAAAATATTAATCAAATTATAATAATGGATAAATTAATATTAATTAGTCAAGTAACTGCCTTAAATTATTAGTCAGAGTAATTTAATTGATTATTTTTTACCACGTCAGGGTGAGATAAAATTATTTAAAATTTTGTTTGATATTGTGTAATATTGGTGGTGGGCACCAAGGGGGGTTGGGCCGAGTGGTAAGCAGCTCGGTGCCGCTTAAGGAGGTCTCGAGTTCGAGACCTCACGTACGCAGACACCTCCCTTGGGAGCCTCACCCGCCATTGCCAGGCGTGCGACCCGGGGCGACCAACGGATTAGTCAAGTATGGTTGGCTGAAAGATGCCATCTCACCGCTGGTGAGGCCTGCTTGGATACCGTGGCTGGCGACCAAAAAAAAAAATTTTGGTGGTGGGCGATTTTATAAAAGGAAAACTCCACATTCTACCTGTGCGATACTAAATTAGGAAAATGGACGACAGCAATAAACCGACATGATTAATTTAGCAAGCAAATTTTAAAATTTACATATTCAGATAAATGACTTTATTAGAATGATAATCACGGTATTTCAATCGAAAAGGAACGACATTTAATAAAATAATAATATTTACATATAAAGATGAATGAAGAAGACAAAATAAAAAATTTCACACATATAGATCAACGACGTTACTAAAATTATACTCACAATATTTCGATTAGAAAGGAAAGTGATAAGGTAATTGACAAAATTATCCTTTTACCATTCGAGCTGTCATTACAGCTCGCGAAATATTCCTATAATCCTAACAGATCTCCCATCATTCGCTCTCGTGAATATCTTTATGATCTTAGGCGATATCGGATGATTGACTTTTATTCTCTCTATAAATGCTTATTTACACTAGTACAAGGTACGCATTATAATTCTAAAAGTCTAACTCATCTCTGTACTTATAGTTTTTAATTATTGTTGACTGACTCGAGTGTCAGAGGGTTAAATTGGACCGTCATTTTCAATTTGACTTCCTTTCTTATTTTCAGGTCTTGAAATGCCCATGAAGAGTTTCGATACAACGAAACCGTAGAATAATTTTCTCATCACAAACATATTTAATAAATCCAAAATTACAGAATTTGATAAATTGGTGATGTTTAGTGAAGTTTCATAAGAAAAATTACTAGGTTACGTGATTAAATTAAATGGGAAATGATTTACGCGGTTCTCTCTTCAGCGAAACGTCGTCAACAAGTGAGCGACGTGTACAAGAATAAATGGCTTCAGTGAAACGTAGCGAAGGATTAACGGCGTTAAAAATTCAAACGGGAGATGAACTAACATTATATAACTCATTTAATCATTTATAATGCTAATCTTTTTTTTATGTAAATAAATAGAATTTCAATCGGTAAAATATAATTGATTTGATTTGGTACGAAATTAACCGAATCGAATTGCTAAAAATTGAATGAAACACATATTTTAGTCTAAAATTGTATATTTTAATTTAATTTATTATTAATAAGAAAACAGTCTGATTTGGTTAATTAAAATTAACTTTACCAATTATATCAAACAGTTAACCGAACATCTTGTAAATAAAAAAACCGTATCATTAGAGAACCGGTTTGAGTCATTTGATTAGTTTTTTAATTTTTTTGAACACCGCTAGAATGAGCTAGTTCGCCTCTTCGCACGATCAACGGCGGTGATAATTTCACCATCTTGCCGGTTTCGTAGAATTAAAAGAAATTGCATAAAATTCATTTACCACCCAACACTAAACAAGTTGATGAAATGTGGGGGAAATTCAATCACGGAACTATTTATAGTTCCAGCTCTGGTCAAACAACACAGAACACACAAATCCACAAACTCTTAGCTTCTTGCCACTCCTCCATGCTACAAGTGAGCGTAGAATATCTGGTTCCAGGTGTCCGGCACGCCCGGTAAGCACCAGTGGATGCAATCCGCGTGGTGCAGCGGATCCGCCTTCTGCTCTTCGGTCAAGAGCTGACCGCCCGTCTCGGTGTATATCGACGAGTGCGCGTCGATCCTGTACTCCGACAGCTGGGTGATGTTGAGGAACGTGACCGGAACCTTCATCTTCGAGATCACGCCGGAGACCACGTCCATCACGCGTTTATCCGAGCCGCTCCCCCAGTGTTTCTTCCTCATCACCGGCTTCGTCTCGTTGAAGCACTTGATCCCGTCCTTATTGCCCCAGTCCTCGCTCCTGCACAGCAATTCAGTACAACATGTTTACAGTTTGTTGGATTCGTCCACCGAGAAGGTTCATGGCTCTGAGAGGATAGCGGACCTGATATGCGTGGGAGACATTGTGGTGAAGAAGACTCGGGTCTTATTAGGGTCGATGTTCGAGTCGACCCAGTTGGCCCATGTCTTCAGGGCGAGTCTGTACGCCACGGGTAAGTCCAGCTCCTCGTACCCTTCTTCCCCGTTAGCGAACGATCCCCACCTACAAGTTCAAATTGTGCACAAGAACATCATACATATCTATACCTATATGTGTATATAATTAGGCCATGTTCGTTAAGGAGGGACCAATTTGAGTCAACGGAGAAAACTTCAGGGGCCACATTGAATCCTAGAAAACATCATAGACAGATGAACGATGGGATATTTACAGAGAGTTGATGCGGAGGCCGCTCATCCACCAAACGTAGGTGTTGAATACGAGGATGTCCACCCCGGTCCAGTGCCTGGCATGCTTGGCCACGGAATCCACCTTCAGTATTCTCTTCGTCGGGTCCGCTACGACGTGGATGTCGGAATTCGACTCCACCAGGAACGGTGCCCAGTAGAACTCCACGGTCGCGTTGTATTCCTGACAAAACACGGGACGGGAACAAATTGCTAAGCACTAGTATCGCATAGCCGCTACGAGCAAAATAAGAGTCAAGTTGTAAAATCACCCTTAAAATTACAAACAATTGTTTAAATGTAATTTCTTTTTTTTTTTTCTAAATGCCACGTAAAAAAATTTTCTTATAATACTACCTTTCTTCCTCTAGTTATATATTTTCTTTTTATAAGACACCAACCGTTTATTTGTAGTGAATGCAATTTAATTCATTTGAAAGTAGTAGGCAGAGCATTATTAACTGTCATTAGCATAGTATATCAATTTTACTTCTTCAAGTTTATGATTCCAAACTTTTATTCAAAAATATGACAGATTTTTTTATTAAAAATTATTGACTTGGAGCAAGGGAAAAATGATTCAAATTAGTATTTTACACTTAATTTTTAATATATAAATTAGATTAAGAATAAATATGAAAAATAAGAAGAATATTAAACCTCTTAAATACTTGTATATAATAATATTAGATTAAAAAAATAGTGTTATAGAAAAAAAGAACACCTAATTGAAAAATTACCATAGCCCTAAAGACTGAATGAGTGCGCCCCCTCCTCAAGGACTTCTTCCCCGGTGGAATGGCTGAATCCACCATACACACGAAAGACTGCCACTGCCCTCTTTGCAGGGAATCCCCGACAAACAGCAGCCTCTTCCCACGTAGTCTCTTGAGTACCCTCTCCGGATTAAATCTGCAAAAAACATTTCATGCATTTTTTACACGACGGACCGACCCAGATTGAATCCGAATTAGTCGATCCGTTTGATTTCTGGGTACTGAATTCTGTGTAGCTGTCCTGAGATCGTACGTCTTGATTACCTGGGCAAGATGCAGTCATCGGGTTGCCACTCCCAGTGCCGGTAGTCCAAATCGAGCCGGCCATTTTCCACGCACGCTACCTGCCTGTCGAGGTACGGGCAGGTGCTGTCAAGGTACAGTGGCTCAATCGAACGGTTGAACACCCACTTCCCGCTAGTGATGCTGCACTCTTCGGGATCGAACTCGAACTTCTCCTCGACCTCCATATTGTTCCGGCCGTCTCCTCCGTCCTTGTCATCTGCATGTCCACGGCAGAAAGAGACGTGCTATAGAAAGTACCCCATCGGCTCTAAGAATAAGCCTGAACTGAGTAATACTAGTCGGACCAGAAGCGTCTACTAACTCATCATTCCGACCATTTAGACGTCTAAATGATTATCGAATCAGACTATCGATTTCAGTCACATTAGTTATAGCATCCGTGTTCTATCTTCAGTCATATCAACCAAGTTATAATCTCCCCAACAGTACTTAACCGGGTAAGAAGTCTATAAATACTAACAGGTCACCAAATGTTCAGGTATTGAATATCATACTCCTCCTTGACTTAGTATCAATACCATCCCCCCATTGACAGCCTCTAACTTAGGTATCCAATAGTTGATTCAGGATCCAAACCTCGGAAGTGACCTCGTTACTGGTCCTAACCCTCATATAAAACACGCAAAAAGTCCGAAAACCGGTTTGACCACCTAAATGACCCATCAGAAACAACATTATTCACCCGTAAGCACTTATTTTATGTGTACAAAGGAGTCACGTAAGTTTATAAAAAAATATAAAAAATGGGAAATAAAGAGACACGAGAAGTTGTACCAATAAGAATCGAATTAGAACCTTTTGGCTTGAGATAAAGAGCGATACTAATTATATCAAGTCCCTTTTTTACGTACTTGTTTATTTTGCATTGACAACTATGTCACCCGAAGATCGTCGGGTACCCATGAACAGTTTTTACAGCCATTACATTATGCTACATCAGTCTGTCGATTTAACGAAGCTGAACGAGACAAAAGCTTATAAATGGAATCTGCGGCATACCGAGTTTGGTGAGGGCAGGCGATCTCGGAGAAGAACAAGGCCGCAGTTTGCGGACGGAGCTGGAGACCGAGGGTGGGCTGAGCCTCTCCGTATAAATGAGGGCAATGAAGGCGACCGTGAATACCACGACGGTGGCCACAGAGAGAGGTAGCTTTCCTCTGAAGGGTTTCATCATATTCAAGGAGGCGGCGGTGGTAGCAGTGGCCAGCGGGAGACTGGGAGAAGACGCTGTGCCCATGGTCGTCGTGATCGTTCTACGGTTTCGTGGAAACGAGCTGTGGAAGAAGAAATGGAGAAGAAGAAGGAGGAGGAGGACTGGTTTTTATTTTTTATTTTTTATTTTTCTCCTTTAATTTTAGGAGGGTTTGCTTTGATGTTTTGATTTTATGGGGTTCTTGAGTAGGAGTAAAGCTAAAGCCAACCATCTGTTATGTGGTTGGTTACAGTGCTGTCTAATCCTTCTTCTTCTTTCCTCCTTTTTTTTCTTGCGCCAAGTTAATCCAATTAAAAATAAAACCATTTCAATTATAAACTATTTTCTCCAATTATAAAATTGTAAAACCATACTTGAAGGAAAAAAAATCCCATTATCCCAATTAATTCTTACTGTCACTAAGCTTAAATTCAATACGATCTCTGCGAGAAAAATAGTTTTGTACAGTCAGTACTGTTGTAGCCATGTGGCCTAAAGATCATGGGTTTAATCTCCCTTGTGGGCTTTCCCGTAACTCTTTTATTCCTTATTCGTTCTACCCTTTTTAAGTCTATATGCATCATCTATATATCCAAAAAAAAAAAAAGATCTCTACATGTCGGTACAAGCAAACCATCTATATCAGGCTATAGAGTTGATAGCTTGACAGTTTTTATATAGTATCCTAACGATATTCGAATCCGAGAAATTTATCAACAGTATTAACTTCCTTCGAATCCCAGCTAGCTTGCCTGTTCATTCGTTTTTTCATTTACAAAAAGGGGCTACCTATGTATTAATCGTTTTTTTTTTGCTGGTTACGTACGAATCAATCATAGACTTCTTTGCATATTGTTCTTGCTAAAACAATCAACACACGGCGAATCTACATTGAGTCACCTTCTGAATCTTTTAACATTCATCTCAATGAAAAGTAAAAGACTCGAACTAGAATCATCCCCATCCAATATGTCTGTTCCAGGTTCCTTTTTTTTTTTTTTCCCACGTGTCCGCATCAGGTTCTCACGACACATTTCCTCTTGCCAGTGTCGAATCAATTGCTGTAATAATGAATGTCTTTCCATTTATAAGTCCCGAATCCGATACTTTGCTAAGGTGGAAAGCATCGGAACATCTCGACCGGGTCGCGTCGGCAGTTTTGAATTGTCAAGTTGTTGATTGTGAATGTGGTGATGCAGTGTGTGATGCAGTGTGTGCTACAGTGTGGTGAGTTGGGAGGCTCACGTCTACAGGTGGGGGTGCCCTTGACTATAGCAAGATTGAGTTGGAAGCTACAATTCTAGGAGGTTGCTAACCACCGTGCCACTTGCTTCCAGGCAAGCCCCGCAGGGCCCTGAGGAACCGAAATTTCATTAGGTGAGAAATAGTTGTACTTTCAAATCCTTGCTTGAATAATTGGAATATGAAATGACGATGATCAGCTTGATATACCAAAACTAAGCGCTAGATGATCTTGATTAAAGAGCGAGATGTGTCATACAATTCTAGTCTCGGTGCAAAACTAGTTACTCTTGACATATCTGTACATTAAAAAGATGAGGCTTTCGAACCGGGTCCGGGCAAATTCCCGTTGATTCGGACTTGCTAATGACAGTCCCTAAACACGACCTCCCTGCAATCTCGTAGTTGTTGAAATTGAGAAAGTATCTTATACAACGGCATTACCTCCAGGGGTAATAACCCAGTGGCAAGCTTATTGAGCAAACTCCAAGAGCGTCCGGGTTCGAAATACCTTGAAGGTCGACATCCAGGGTTTAATGTGACACCCCGAGCTGCAACTACACCCTCCGATGGATTAGTTGGATGTCACGGCACCGGCTACCATCAATATGAAAAAAATCTTATACAACAGTGTCATCATGCAATAGTTCCAACATGGCGGCACCTACCAATCAAATTTGAGTATTCTCCAACTTTTTTTTCCAGTTTCATTAGTCGATATCACTATATAAATATTGCCGCATGGTTACATCCAAACTCAAGATACCTTCCTCGTTGATATCAGTTAGAAGTGAAGCATAGATCAGCTTGTACATTCATATACTTTGAGTAAAATAAATTTTCATTCCACCAATGTGGGATGCTCAAAATGATTTTATACATCTTCCTTTTAAACAAAATATCGAATTTAAATCACATAAATTGGAGAAAATTTGTTTTAGAAAATATATCTACTCTTGAATGCCGACATACTTGTAACTGAATTAGTCATAGTTTATTAGAATTTAGGGTTTCGGATGTATGAGCCAAAAACATAGATTTCTTTCCATTAAGGTTTGGCCAAGTACACACCTCATTCTAAAAAAAGGTTTTGTTTCATTAATCATATTGACTGACAAGTATATCCTTTCAGTCTCCAGTCTTTGTTTGTTTTCACTATTTTTTCCAATTCACTTTCTTATTGATTGTGCTCGAAAGACTTGGAAAGCAATTTAGCTAACAACGGAGAGAGGAGATTCGATGTTACTGTATTACTCTCGATCTAAAATTTAAAAAACGATAATTCTGATTCTTATTTTTTTACAAGTTAATTTTGATTCCCATTAGTGAGATTTTCTACGTCCATTTATATTTCCCTTTCTTCCGTCACTTTTTAAATTCACGTGTGTTCCTTGTGGCCGAGAATCTGGAGTTATCGCTCCTTATTAGGGAAAAAAAAAATCAACAAACAAAAACAAATCGAGAACTGTTGGTGGCCTGGGTCCTCTTTGTACTGAATGGAGAGAGGTCTTTTTATTGATATGGACAGGAGAACTTCACTTCTGCCAATGGAAGCAAACAAGTCTTGCAATCATACGGTTTGCACGTACCAATCGAGCAACGACTTCTCTCTTCGATTCAAGCACGTGAATAGTACCGTATGTCTCGTCCGGCATGAGTCGTATCCTTCTAAGATGAAATCGATGAGCTCTTCCCGGGCTCGCCTTTCCTCGATGATCCAACATTGCCCTCTTCAAGTTCCAGCTCTAAAGATGTATTGCATGTTCCACTGGTAACTTGTTGGGAGGACTCATAGTTTTAAAAATCGGATCGGACCGGGAACCGGTCAAGGTACCGGTTCCAGGTTCAACTGGGGTTCAATGGGTTGAACCGGATTTATTTAAAAAATAATAAATATATAAAGTACATTTAACAACAAAAAATATACAAGTATTAACATCTTATGAGCTCAATCCGATTCATTAAAACATGCCGGTTCAATCCGGTCAACCCCGATTCCTGTCGAGTCAATGTGCAAACTGAGTTAACTATGCAATTGGACCTGGCCAATCGCCGGTTCCAAGTTCAACCGGTTGGACTGGCCGGTCCGGTCCAGTTTTTAAAACTATGGGAGGACTCCCATACATGGAATGGATGCCATAGCAGATCTATGTCGCATGGATTTAGGAATTGCTGTATTTTTTGTCAGTACTATCTAAAAATTTAATGGGTCTTGACTAATTCGAATTTTAAGCAGGTCGGTCTACAGATTGTAAAACTCTTTAAATCATGAATTTTTTTCATTCACATAAAGGAAAATGCGTGAAACCAATTCAACCCCGCTAATTTTGGCATATCTATATAATTATATGGGAAGAGGCTGAAAAATTGATCTCATTTTTAAACTTCCCAAAGGGTCCGTAGTAAATAGATACTGGCGAATTAAATAAATGATAGGTGGGGTTGAATTTGTTAGATCACTTTTTAAACTATAACTACTCCTTAAAATTACCACTACTCTTCAAATCTTCTTTTTTCGATCACATATTTCATTTTTATTTATTTATGACAAGTTTTATCAATACTAGCAATATTATAAAAATATTACTATAAATAAAAATAATATAATTCTAAATCAATTACATAATTAATAATTCCATAATGCTGGTAGCACTACTGTAGAAAATAATATTACAGAGCGAGGGGAGGACAGGAGAAATGCACGGGCTGTTCCCGAATGAACGGGCCGCACTGACTTCTCTCTCGCTATTGGGCCGCCCTCCCCCCAGGTTCGCCGTCGACAACTTTCTTCCACTGTCATTTCGGCCGATCCTTCGCGAACTGAAGTGGGCCAACTGCTTTGACTTTCGACATGGAAATGCTCGTCAAAGTCTGAAAACAAATGGGGAAATTGCACAAATGGTATAAAAGTTTTGGAAAATTTTTTAATTGATGTAAAAGGAAATTTTTTTATTTAACCGAGACATGAAATTTCAAATTTGTTTCCTCGCAGTACATTATGTTACGTTTTATTTAACACCGTTAATTTTGGCAAATGTGATAGTTGATGTGAATGTCACATGTACTTATTTACTGATATGGCGAATCATTTAATATTTTCATTGAAGTAGCATAAAATAATTCAGAAAATATGAAAAAATTTGAAAAAATTTAAAAATGGAAAAAGGTATAAAATTCTAGAAAAATGTATAAAAATTTATGAAAAATCTTGAAAAACTTTTTGAAATTTAAATTTTCTTTATAAAATTTGATAAATAATTAAAATAAATAAAAATTTTACTTATTTAAGATTATGTTATGTCACGATTTTGGGGGAAAAATTTTCATTTTCACAACAGTCTTCAATACCTAGATAATCCTACTTATGGTGCATGTCATTCACTTATTGGTGGAATTTATGACCAATTTTATCAAATTTGCCATTTTTAATTTATTTTAATTATATATTTTAAAAATTAAAATTTAAAAAGTTATAAATAATTCTTAATAAATTTTTAAATAATATTCTTCTTTTTTCGAAATTGTTCGTATGATTTTATTAATTTTTAAAATATACATTTTAATATAATATTTCAATAAAAAATATTAAATGATTCGCCACATCAACAAATAAATATGTGCAGCGTCCACATTAGCCGCTACATCAACAAAAGTAACGACATTAAATAAACCTTAATGGAGTGTATCATGAAGGAATAATTTTGAAACTTTTTATACCAATTAAGTACAAAAATGTCTTTTTATACCAATTAGGAATTTTTTTTCAAATTTTTATACCATTAGTGCAATTTTCTCAAAAACAAATATGTAATTTATGTTTCCATTATTATATTACACATATTTTCTCTATATAAAAATATATAAGTTTAGAAGGAGATAAAAAAGAGAATAAAAGGAAATAGTGAATTCTACTGATAATAATTGAATATTAAATCTCATGATTTCCAATCAAAGTAATACTACTGTATCAGTTACTTTTTCTCTTTTTTGGATTTGTATCATACAGTATCCACAAGTCAACTGAAACGCACCTTAAGACTAATATACGATCGGTCGGGATCCCTAAAAAATTTTCTATCGACCCTCTCAACTTGTAAACTGATCATACGATCACTCATTTGAATATCTAACGAAGAACTACGGGCCCCAAATGGATGATGTCACTTTTTTCTCTTACATTACATGTCCGAGATGTCACTTTCATTCCTTAAAAAAATAAATAACCAGTTCCAACTGTTTCATCCCACCGACAACTGTAAATGGAAGGGTCAAAACCGTCTTTCTAATGAAAAATAATAGAAGATCACATCTCACAATAAAACGATGTAAAAATACCACTTAAATTCTTTTAGTTTGTGATAATTATTAAAAATGTTCATGTAATTTATATATGTTTGCTAGTTTGATAAAATTCTATTGGTAATTGCTCACAACATGTAAAAATAAATTAGAACTTAAAGAATTTCTCACTTTTTAGGGATAATATAATTCTTTATATATGTTGGTTTATTCAATAGATCTGGATAAATTCCAAAAAAATTATTAAATTGTTCGAACATTTTTTAAAGTAAATTATTAAATAAAATTATCTTAATTTAGCAGCAATTACAATAAATATTGAATTATAATATCTATTTACTCAATTATTTTAATTTAATTGATATCTTTTAATATAAGTTGATAAGATACAATTATCAAATAAAAAATTAAATCACTACCCTAAAAATAGTGTTAATTGTCCAAATTAACACCTCTTCCTTCTCATCTCACATGAATAATACTAATTTATACTCAATTTTAAAAAAAGAATTAAATTATATGAAATTATATATTTATCCTTGTCTCCTATTCACATTCCCTCACTCTCTCTCCCCCATTCCAAATTTCAATCTGTCGCTGCCGGCCCCGCCATCGCCAATTTCATTGTCGCTCCTCCCCGCCCACCATTTCATCCGCCACACCAATTTCATTTGCCGCTCAACCCTGATGCCCGACGACGATCGAGACACAGCTGCTGCTCAAGCTTGATGCCTACTCAATCCTGACACCCAGATCTGCCGATGACTGACCCCTCGATCTGCTCAAAGCCGACGGCCCGACGCCTGACGCCCCGAACGACCTCAACACTCGACTACCCCAACTCCCGACGACCTCCATGGTTGACGCCCCCGGAAACTGTCGGTCGTGAGGTGCTGCTCGTCGTCGCTAGCCGTCAAGTACTACTGTAGAGAAGGAAAGGGGGCGGGGCTAGGTGGAAAGAGAAGGAAGGGAGCAATGGCAGAGCATAAAAGAGAATTGGGAGAATTATAATAGGGGTGGTAGTGCTATTTTTTAAAAGTAGTATAAATTAATTTTAATTGTAAAAATATCAATTCATTTGATACTAGATAAATTTTCACCTCATCCTAAGACTCCGGCCAAAAGAAAAGGAAAATGCCGCTTTCAGGCTACAATGAATGACCACTATCCAAATTGAATAATGGATTTGATTTGATTCGAAATAGTCTACCAAACTGACGATCTCCACTAAAAAAATTTTAGAGGGTCGTACTTTAGAGTGATATATTTGTAAGGAAAAATCAATTGAATTGTTATAATTAGAAACAATTAAGCTAAATGTCCAAGTGATTAGTATCAATTTGTACATTTGTCATAAATTTAATATTTTCTCACATCACGTTGCAAGATAGTATCGTTTAACAATTTCTCACCGACACCCCAATCTCAACACATGGACAATTCAGGTTATCGATTTGGGTTTTTTTTTTTTTGGCTAGGCAATAATCAAACCTGTAACGATTCAGGTTGTCGTCTGGGCTTATTATAACCACTACATGATCAAACCTGTAACAGCTTATCAAGCTCTCCTGTCCCCGACAGAATTGGTTTATCCGTTGAAACTGGCAAGTTGTTGTGACTTTCCTCCTCCGGTTCTCCCTCCTCTACTAGTCATCGAAGGAAGGAACGCCTCGATCAATCTCGCCGACATTTCCATCTCTCCTTACCTTTCCTCTCCTCCTTCTCCTCCTCCATCTGTCGCGGTGAGCTGGAATCCGTGACTGCGAGTGGATGGACGGCGGATCCTCTTCCGGTGGCTTCCGGCTCTACGAGGAGTTGGAGTTGCAGGAGTTTCAGGAAAAGTTCGTGATCAGATCGAAGGAGTCTCCAGGCGAAGGATTCTCCTTCGGTCGCCGGGAAGGAAACGTCGAGTTGCTCAGCGGTAAGCATTTTCTGTCTCGGAATTTGATCTGCTTCACTATTTGTTTCCTCGACTAGAGCAAAAGCTAGAAGGATAAAAAGAATCTTGAAATTGAGCTCCACGAGTTCTTTCTTAGGACGTAAATATTTATCTGCTGTTTCTTCCATGGACAGCTCTATGCTTGGAATGGTGAGTGACTGAAATTTGACGGATCATTTCAAATGAATTGCGATTGTGACGGAAAATCTTGACAGCAAACCGTGTGATTGTGCACCAGACTTTCTCTACCTTTGAGCATCTATTTGAAATCAATCTATGTGACGTTATTCCAGTTTGCTTAATTGAGTGGGAAAAACTATTCCAACTCTTGCTACACTTGCAGGAGATGCTTCTTCTACTAATCCTTGTAAGGCCTCAACAATTTATGGAGTTGTTGGAACAATCAGACTACTCGCAGGTACTGAGACTGCTATCTGAAAATACAGAAGTCTTAAATTTGAACAGTTCACGGGCTATTTGGCGCAAGGTCACTTTGTTCTGTTTCTAAACCTAATACATTTGCACATTCGGTTCATTAAGCTTGCACTTTATTTTCATTATTCTGTAACCTGTAAAAATTGTCTTGGCGAATAAATTTGATGAAAAACATGTCATTGAGGTTATCTGTGGCTTTTGGAAATGGTAACCAGCCATTGTTTGTTGTTTGGATGCTATTTCATTCAGGAACTTATGTGCTCGTGATAACTTCTCGGAAGGAAGCTGGGAACTTTCTTGGTTTTCCTGTTTATCGAGTTAATTCAATGAAATTCCTTTATTGCAACGAGGCCTTGAAGCATTCCACTTCTCAAGAGGTAGTACTCTGTTACTTTTCCCTAACACCTTTTTTTCATATAAAATTAAGAGGTGAATGCTGCCGCCTCATAATGACAGTCCCTTCAATGCAGAAAAGAGATGAGGCTTACTTCATGACTCTATTGAAGACCGTAGAATCAACGCCAGGATTGTATTATTCTTACAGAACAGATATAACCTTGAAGTAAGTTTGTGAACCCCTAATTCTGCAGTAATTGTTGCACCTTGCATGACTTTATAGGTTGCACTCTACACTGAGATATTTTTTTTTTCAAACAATTATTGACCATTTGCTAGCTCGCAAAGAAGATTTAAGTTGGCAGACGGGTGGATGACCAAGCCAATTTGGAAGCAGGTTAGATAGGATGCTTTAGCCTTGATTGCAATATTGTTCCAATTTGCAAGCCGAACTGGATTATCATGTTCCTCTGTACTTTTATTTTTACAAATTAGAACATTTGCTCTTGACTTTGTTTTGCCCAATTTTCTCGTGTCAAGAAATGAGAAAATTAACTTGCTTATAAATTAACTAGTTCATAAAAGATTTGATTCTCTTATAAAGTCTGAAATATTTCATGCTATTCAACCCATGGGCAATATTTAGTACATTATGTGGTTGATATTTCAGTTTATGCAGTATTTTCTGAGGAGGATCTTCCACTTTCACATTGAGATTTATTTGTTTGTTGGGGTAAAAAGAACTTCTGTCTGGGGTACTCCCATCCTCTGGAGCATAATCTTGTTTTCGAAATATTGCACTGCCAATTCTGAAAGGTTGTGGAGAATTGTTCTTATGTTTTTTATATCTATGTGACAGGCTGACCCTAGATTTGTTTGGAACAAGAATCTCATAGAGGAGCTTATCGAGTGGAAGGTACTGTTTAATTTGCTTTAAACTAGTGCATCAATAGGTTCTCATTTTTGTTATTCTTTTGAGTATCCGTGTGCTCGGTCAAGGAAGGAGTGATTTGTTTTAGAGAGCTAATGAGCATCATCTATGAGATTCATTAAATCTGATCCTTAGTTCATCTACTACCAGCTTAACACCAATTTGTGTTTTTTTTTTTACAGCTTGACAGGTTTATCATTCCACTTATGCAAGGAAATATCCTGAGCAGTACTTTATTTCTCTGGTTTTTTGTTTTATTGTCTGCCTTTGCAAATTCATATTCGTAATTAGTTGTTAGTTAGGTATGTCTGCAAATGGAGAGAGTTAAATACGCATGTGAAGAAGCTTTCATGTTGATTTAATAATTCTTGATCCTGTTCTGTGAGATGGCGTCTGGTTTACGCAAATTCACAAAAAAGGGTGCAGCATTGACATGGAAACGCTGATTCTAGTAACTTTCTGATGGTGATTGAAAAAGAAGATGTTTTCTTTTGACTGAGATTTAAGCTTCCAAGCTGCATCATTGGAGCTAAAAGGCTCACCTGCCACAATTACATTAATGTCAAGGAGGTGCACAAGGCGCTTAGGTAAAATCTTTTCTGGTTACCTTTTTCTAGGTTTTGCTTTGAGCAGCTTGCCTGCAATTATGGCATTTCACCTATTATTAGAAGGATTATTGTGGGCCAGGAACAAGAATGTGGAGGAGAGGAGCAAATCTGGAAGGTGATACCGCTAATTTTATTGAAACTGAGCAGATTTTAGAGGCTGAAGGTTTCACCTCCTCACTATTGCAGGTTAACTTTTGCTAGTTTTGACAGTGCTTCTATTCAATGCTCTCTTTGTTGTGACAAGCTGGTTACTTTACCCACATTCTTCTGATATAATAACTTCCCTATGGTCAGCCCCAGATACTAATTTGGTATGCATAAGTTGGTCTCGTTGTCTCAATGCCTTAATGAAATTGGTTTTTAAAGTGGGTCATTTCAAACTCGAATTTGTGGTACTAAGTGTGTCAAAATATCCTTAGAAATATTATATCTCACTTTCATCTTCATCAACGTATGCACATGCTTTTAGAAGTTATTTGCCTCAAAAGAAAGGTAAAGGCGTATTCCTTTTTTTCTTTTCCCCTTCTCCCTCAAAGTTATATAGGTACTTCTAGGAAGCTGTATCAAATTGATGGAAGCCTGAATGGTCAATGTGTTTTGATTGATTTCTTCTTAATTTGCACTAATGAGTTAGGTTGTCAATGAGCCTTTTGCGTCTAAAGGGATTGAACTTGTTAGGACATGTTAAATAAGCATGTTGAAATGGATTGAACCTTTGTAATCTGAGATGGGATGATTAAACCTATTTAATCGAATTGCTACATTGAAATATGTATTTCCTTTGGTAGTATTTAACTATTTCAGTACTTGTTTGTGGGTTATGGAGATGGAAGTGTGCTAAGATGTGAACCACAATGTTAGTGAATTCCTATGTTCAGTCTCTCGAGCATAATTTTCTGTTCAATCATATGAAATTCATGTTTATTATATTTTTTATCTTGTCAATCATCAAGTAATTGTGTCAATTGGGTAGGTTCATACATGTCCATGCACTTGAACACGTTTAATGGCATGAGTTAAATGTCCATGTTGGTCCAGTATTAAATGATTTGTGCTTGATAATTCTGACGTTTGTAATGAACGGTTTTTATGGCTTATGTTTTTCATGCACAAACCCAATCAGATACAACTCATCTATACACATAGGACCGGCTTTCATAAGAGTTTATTGAAGGATTTTGACCTTCATGAGCACCACTCTTTGAAATCCCATGACAATGGGTAGGAGAAGATTTTAAAGGTTCTTTTAGCATAATCCATATATGTTTGTTGGATTTAGTTTAGGAGCACGATGTATACACCCTGGTCCTGTGAATAAGCATAGACAGTCTCTCAAGAACGTTTTGTCATCTTCATTAAAATACGCCTATGCTGATATAGTGGAAAATTTGGGAATAATCATTTGAGACATCCTTTGGGTTGATCTGCTATGAAAAGCTGTTTCATTATTTGGTGATTAATTTCAAAATGGTTAAGGTGGATTCTATGAAGGATGAGTGGATGTTGAATCTAGAAAAAGTGCATCATAAGCTGTTTATCTCACTTCTGACAGAATTTGGTCTTCCTGCATATCCAGCAGAAACTTTTTTTCTTTCCTAGCTTATCAGATGTTTTTATGAACAAATTACAGATACGAGGTTCAATACCCCTTCTTTGGGAGCAAATTGTAGATTTGAGCTATAAACCACGGCTTAAAATAATTAATCACGAAGAAACGGTACATTCACACCCATTGCTGTTGAAATCTCTGCCATTTTGTCAATCTTTATGCATCCTAACCGTGACCTGAATATGTTTCATCAGTCCAAAGTTGTGGAGCGGCATTTTTATGATCTTTCACAAAGATATGGAGAGACGGTGGCGCTTGACTTGACCGATAAAGTAAGGCCCTACCATTTATGTCCCTTGCATTGTAAGAAGTAAAACACTGAGCTTCTATATCCTCTTTGATCCTTGTGAGCAGAAATTTTTCTGCATTAGACAATGACCTTTGTTTCCGTGCTGTGACCACCATATTGCATTGAGAAATCGCTTATTGTTAGAGATTTGTGTCCTATATCTTTTTCTTCTGGCTGAATATATCTATACTGTGAAAGAAGAATACTATTTTTTTGCTTAATACAGTTTATGTTTTTGCTCAAAATTCAAGGTTATGTCCCCTTTTTTTAGGCTTAGACGGTTTATTACAAATCAGAATGTGCCATTGATTTGTTTTCTTGCTATTCAGCATGGTGATGAGGGGCAATTAGGTGCAGCATATGCTTCTGAAGTGGAAAAGCTGCCAAATGTGAGGTGACATTCATGTTATTTAGGATTTACTTAATATTATGTTCTATATTTCCTTAAAATACAATGTGTTAGGCCATTCCTAGTTTGGCGCTCTTTTATAAGCTATGCATATATTACTCTGTTGTAGGGTTGCAAACATCTGTATCTACCTTAACTCATTTATGTTTTCATAGAGAGGAGATCTAGTTTCTAGTAGGCATCATACAGAATTGCTAGTGATGGATTTGAAAATTGAGTAAACTTCTTTGTTGCATTCCTGCAATTCATTGTCATTATAGATAAAAGACATCCGGCTAGCATTGTGATCTCTGCTTGTCAAGGACCAGAAATCTTTCTAGTGATATTTATAAGGCTAAGTCATAAGTTTATTCCTGATTCTTGGCAGATATGTGTCATTTGACTTCCATCATATCTGTGGCAACTCGAACTTTGAAAACTTAGAAGTCCTCTATGAAGCAATATCTGAAGACTTTGAGAGGCAAGGGTAATGAAATTCATGCTATACATTGAATTGAGATGCAGTCCAAACATCCTGGCGATAGATAATAATCATCTCTATTCCAGCTGAACAGATACTTCCTCATAGATGCTGAAGGGACTATACTTGAGGAGCAGAAAGGAATCATTAGATCAAACTGTATTGATTGTCTTGACCGAACAAATGTCACCCAGGTGATTTTAGAGGGAAAAAATTACTTCTGTTTCCCCTTTTGTTGATTTTCAAAGGGCTATTTTTTTTGAAGCATGGACACAGAAGCATCTATTAAACTTCCTGTCCAAATGAGAGTTATATTTAATTACAACTAACTATTTACACATCTCCAGATTATCTGCTAGTAACCCAGAACAATATCTAGGGCTTATATTCATATCATTCTTTGAGGAGATGATGTATTTTTTTTTCCCTCGTTTGAGGGTATTGATAGATCTTTTTGTGCTTTCAGAGTTTTCTAGCTCAGAGGTCTCTAAATGTACAGCTGCAGAGAGTTGGAATACTAGCTCATGCAGAATGTTTTTCCACATTCCCCGATGATTATGAGAGGTTCAGGAAATGTATGGAACCATATCGTAGTGGAAAATATTCATATTTGCTGGTGTGTTAATGTTTTGAGGGTTATTCTGAAAGCTTATTTCGTTCGTATGAAGTGTGGGCAGAGCAGGGCGATGAGATAAGCCTTGAATATGCCGGGACTTATGCCCTGAAAGGGGATCTTGTCAGGTGATTGTCTCAGCTTTAATGATTCTTTTGAGTTTTCTGCACTTGTAAGTAGATGATCATTCACGTCCCTACCTTCCTTTTGTACTTCTGCACTCAGTATACATTAATAACTATTTCATTTACAGTTAAAAAAAAAAGGTAGATGATTATTCACGGTTATAATGCAGGTATGGAAGACAGACCTTAGCAGGAATGATTAAAGACGGGATGAGTGCTCTCTCAAGATACTATTTGAATAATTTTCAAGATGGGATGCGGCAGGAAAGCCTTGTGTTTCTCTTGCTCTTCCTTTGTTATTCTTAAACACCTCCATTTACTTGAGAGGAAAGAGGACAATGAATTTGCTTCTTTTCTGCAGGATGCAATAGATCTTGTCAGCGGCCACTATATCATTAACAAAAATGGCCAATCACCGTTTCAGCTTAACGGGTTTGATGCAATCTCTGTAAGCTTGCTTCTCGGTCCTACTTTTCCCAACATTTTTAATTGCGATTGAACCTATTTTTTGTTGCAGTTGTATTTATTCTAAATGACTGTTCAGACAACTGAGATTTCTTTTCAAGAATTCTGTAGATTAATATTAGATACTAAGATGATATTGGCCTGGGCAAATTCTTTAATTGCATTGAGCTTATAAACAGAAGACCATATGCATCTCAACTATTAGCTAAAGAAGATCAAATTGCAATGGTGAGTCGCTATTCAGTGATTGTAAATGTACGTCTGGACTACTTACTTGATATTTTACCTAATTATATCTCAAAGATAGAATTGAACTGGTGATTCACTATTCAGTGAGTGTAAATGTATGTCTGGACTACTCACCTTGATCGTTTATCTAATTATATCTCAAAGATATCTATTGGAAAAGAAATCAAGTCCAGCTTAGTTGGTTACTCTGCCCATGTCTGACTATGATCGTAGTACATTCTTGATGTGAAGGAACGTGTGTGCTTTCTGATCCTGAAGCACTAGCTATCTATTGATTGAAAATCGTTTCTTTGTTGGATCGCTAACACTTGTCAGATAACAATTGCAGTATCTCCCCGTAGCATCAGCTTTGGTTGTCGGAGGTTTGACGGCGACGACCTTATCAATTCAACAAGGTACTTGTCTCTTTTTGTTTCAGCTGTGAGCAGTAGTTTTTCAAAAATGACAATATGCCCCTTACATTTGGTTTTGATGTGGAAAAACTGTGATATCTTCTCCACTTTTTGCTGCCATGTTAGCTCTTCAGAACCAGATAGCCAATGCTTCAAAATAAAGTCCCGGGCCAAAATTTAATAGCTTTCCAGGGCTAAATCATACCGAATTTTGCATTTCAATAAACGCAAGGCTGGGAAATTGTTATGGAGATTGTTTTTTTCGTTTAATTGCGTATTCAGCTGGGAGGAGCGCGCAGCAGTTCATCTCCTCAGCGCTGTGGGCCGGGGTGGCTGCTGGAGTGGTGGCCGTGGTGAAAGCCAACGGAAGGCAGCTCTGTTCAAGGCCCCGCTTGTGTCGTCTCCTGTAAATTACACACCTGAGGTTCCACAGAGTCGATAAATCATCCAATTTTATAGTACATATTCGGGTGAATCTTAGATCATCTCAAATAGGATCGGCTAGGCACGGAATTGCTCCCTGACCCCCGACTTCCTTAATGATGCATGCATGTATATTATAAACACGACACCCATTCTTGTTTCGGGATTTTCCAGCTCAGACCCGTGACTGGGCTCGGCTTGGCGGACGTGCATTTCCAGTCAACCAGCCCGACAAGTCAGTCTTATTTCTTGCATTCGGCAAATGAAATGAATTAAGATACATAATTGGGGACATCCATAGTTTGGTCTCAGTATGATCTCCGAACTCATGATGAAATACTTGATATGAATGTTGCATTGTCACTATGTTCGGCAGTTTGGATATTCCATCACTCTTTTCCTTCATTAGAATTCCAACGTCCCTCTTTTTTTTTTTTTTCATATTCTCAAATTTCATTTGGCATATTTGAATGGAAAGAAATGATATGAAATGAATAATTTTACCTTCTATTTCATATTTTTTACTTGATTATATTCTTGAAATTCATTATGTGTGTTTGTTTAGTACAGAAATTTTTCTTAAAATGGTGAAATGATATTTCCTTAATTAAAAGATAAGAAATGTCATTTCATCAATTTTTACAATTACATTTTTTCTTATTTTTAAAATAAACTAAAAAATTACTAATTTCCTCCTCATACTCTTACAATTTAATCTATAAGTTCCGTGCCAATTCCATTTCTTTTCATTTTTTACCTAAAATGTATTCATTTTTCGACGCAATTTCAAATGTAATTTACTCAGATATTTATTGCTTTTTTCCTTTCCAGTATATACTTTATAAATTCAGATTTGCTGCAACATCAAAACTTCACTATCTTCTTACTTTGACAAGTGGAAATTTCATATTCTTTTGCACGTGTAATTTGACATTTTTTATGATCTTCACGAGTTTCACATTCTTACGTCACGTTAATCGCTCTCTAGTTATAAAAGAGAGGAGCAGTCGACGGGCGGTTCGGATACTGCTACTCCCGCTTCAACCCGACAGGACTCCCTTGCCCCTTCTTACTGTCTTACGGGCCAAGTCAGCGTGCTCTCTCGAACAAGAGAGCATTGTGTACGAAGATACGACGTAAGAGTGTAGACGTAATAGTGTAAACTAATAAAATTGTCATGTGAAGATTTTTTAAATGAAATCTTAAAAATAAAAAAATCCTAAAATTTTAATTTTTTTTTTTTACTTTATAATATCACTTGAGTAATATGCCCGACACATGCAGCACTTCGTCCACTCAAACCGACCTCTCCCCGATCCACCGAGTAGTAATTATGATATGATAAACTGAAGGGAACTCTGAAACGGTGCATAGGATATTTGCGGTAAAAGCCCAAGCCGCCGCATGCCCGCAGCCTCGGACGGTAGCCCCGGGCGGTGCTCGACAAGAGAGTCCATGTGTAAAGAGTGTATTACATCGTAGTACCGATATAGTATTATGAGCTAATAAGATTTAATTATTTTTAAAATTCTTTTAATAAAATTCAAAGGAGAAAAAGTCTCTAAAAATAAATTAAATATACTTGATATTATCGCGTAAATATTATTAAGCGGTTAATATCATTACATACAAATGAATTCATCCTCATGCTGGACAGGACAGGTTGCAGCAGATCAGCCCCTCCACTTTGCACCGCTTTGGACGTGTGCTTTCCAAGTTTGCACCGTTCCACCCAAATAAATATTCATGCATAATATATATAACGAGTTCATTCTATAAATTACTGTTTAGTTTTTTATACGAGTAAAATTATTCATCGAAAAAAATGAAAATTTTATGCATGTTAAAGTCCCAAAGAGACTTAAAAAAATGAAGGCACGTTGAATATTTACACAGTTCCACCCTGTCCTGTCGACACGTCCGCTTCACAAGTAAGCCCTTCCCCTTTCACTTCCAAGCCTTCGAGACTCCAAAGCAAGCGTCCTGCCTCGCCTTCGACATTACCCTTGCCCCTTGAATTCTTCTAAGGGGGCTTACTTAGTCCCGGTTATCTCATCATCGTTCATCACACTCTTCATCCCCTGCCCCCGAGCTCCCGACTATCTGTAAATTTACGTGCTGCGAGGGACGGGGCGGCCGTGGCCCGTCGGATGACGGCCGAGGGCTTTGCACGTTGAGCTGGCTTGTTTCCATTTTCATTGTCAGCTGATTTGTATATTTGTCGGTCCGCATAAGACGGAGCCAAACAACAGTTTTTGCGCACCTGAATGAGATATTCACAGCTTGAACAACCTTATCGGAACATCGTCAGACAGACAAACTCTACAAATTTTTTTTTTTAAAAAAAACATTAACCAAAGTAATCTCTTTTTTTTTCTTACAAAAACTGGAATTTAGAAGCTCAACGGGACTTATTAATGCATGTTCAAATTAATATGAAGACCTCAGTTATCGGGCAACCTCAATATCAATCCTCTCTTTTTTCGTGTCAACCGGAGGAGAAGAGAGGAAAATAGAGAGATGAAAGGCCTAAGAGAATTGGCATAGAGCAAAGAGGTCCTGTGACGTACGTACTTAACTCTTTAACATGTATTAGTACAGCTTGTGCTGTTTTCGTCATGTGATTTAGATGTTTTAGGATTGATCTGATTTGTGAAAATTATCGTACTCTTTTTATCTCCTCTTCCTTCCATCATTTCTACTTCCTTCCATCCTTTCTAAGTCCTTTGCTTGAACATTAATTAATCGCTCCAACCATGCCTTAGCTGCAGATAAACGACGCCGCCAATATAATTTCTTTCCCGCCAAGAAAATATAATTGAATGGGCTCAATTTCATCCCCACCCTCCCTCCGAGCACAGCTATATAATCGTCTAATATCCTTTTACGTCCATTCCACGGTAACTCGTCATACTTTACTCGAACTTATCCGACCATCTGCTTTACAGAAAACAACATCAAAATCCACATCCCCCTCTGTCTCCCTGTGGTTCCCGCATGAACCCTCCTGGCTCTGGCCCTTCGAGAAGAGGAAACGATCCCACCGCCACCACCAGCAACGCCGGCGACGACATAGCGAGCTCCTTCGGGTCGTTCTTCGAGGAGTGGCTCGTCCGCCAGGAGCACTACCTGGATGAGCTCCGGTCTGCTGCTGAGAATCGCGGCGCGGCCCAGCAAGGGTACCTCGAGGACCTAATCGACCGCGTCCTCTCCCACTACCAGCAGTACTACGACGAGAAGTCGAGGGTCGCCGAGCATGACGCCTCCGTCCTGTTCTTGCCCCCGTGGCTGTCCCGCCTCGAGCGCTCCTTCCTCTGGGTGGCCGGGTTCAAGCCCGGGCTGGCGGTAGAGCTCACGATGGGATCGCTGTTCAGCGAGCTGACCGAGGACCAGGTCCGGAGGATGGAGGGGCTGAGGGCGAGGACGAGGGTGAAGGAGAAAGAGCTGAACGACGAGCTGGCCCAGCTCCACGAGGTCGTGGCGTGCCCGCCGATCCTCGAGGCGGCTAGGCGGTGTCAGAGGCCGCCCAGGGATGGGGAGATCGACGACGGGAAGGTCGCAGCGAGCGCCCTGAGGGCCAGGATGGAGGTGGTGGTGGCGAACGCGGACCTGCTACGGCAGAGAACCGCCCTCGGGTTGATGGAGATACTGAACCCGGGCCAGAGGGTGAAGTTCCTGGCCACGGCGGCCGAGTTCCTGCAGAGGATCCGGAGCTGGGGGTTGCAGAGAGACGTAGAGAGGAGAGGAAAATGATGATTTTTGGTACTTACACATTTTTGATGGATCGGAAGTGGAGATGGTAACATTGTCCGGTCTTAGTTCTCACTAGAAAGATGTTATGACATGTTCCCTTTATTTTCCTTTTTTTTTCAAAAGAACTCTTAGATGAATTTCTCTGTGTTCTGATGTGGAAGATAGTTGGAAAGATGGCCGATCCTGCCGCCGAAGTAGAACTGGCCATTGATGAGACGGTGCCAGCTCACCGCCCACCGGCGATCGTGGCCCGCCTGGGCGGCAGCGGACACAGTTGTCGAGCGGTCGGATGTGAACCGGTACAATGAACGATACGGTGAACCGATAGGTTCATCGTTTAGTGCTCGGGGAGCGGAACGGAATTTACTGGGGAATCATGGGTGGCCCCCACCGAATCTCTATCGGGTAGGCAGGGCGAGGAGCTCCTACCGGGTCAAACCGACCCGATTCGACGTGGGTGCCGTTATGAAAATGGTACTAGCGTGATGCTTCCTTCGGTCCGGCCCACCGTGCGAAGCGTGGATCACTTGGACCGAGTCGTGTGATTGGCAACCCGTTCGAGTTTGAACTCTTCCATAATTCTATTTCGTTTTATTTCCCCAAATTAATTATTATGAAGATAAAATAGGGAAAAAAAAAGGTGGACACTTCGAGTTTTGAGTAAAAATACCCATTCAAAAAAAATTGATTTACAAAAAACGATATAGAAAAAAATATTTCCCAGAATCCCGTATGAAAAGGTGCAGTTCTGATTCAGTATTTAGGGAAATATCTTTTTTCCTGAACAGTTTTTTTTTTTTTTTGTAAAATATAGTTTTTAAAAGATGGGTATTTGCACCAAAAATTATGGACACTTCCATTTTGGATAAAAGATTCATAATTTGATTCTTGTTAGTGAGTATCAAGTAATGAAAGATAAATTGATTATTTTCCAATAAGATTCGACTTGAGAGCAAACCATAGTAAATTGGTTAAAGTGGTAGGAATCCTCCTCTCTAAGTAAGATATCGAGTTTGAGTCATGTGAATGGAAATAATTCATTTTGAGAAAACTTTGCTCCATAGCAAGGCCGCTTCGGCTCAAACTAGATTAGTAATGACTCATTGGACTTTTAAATACCAGTGGTTCAGAAAAAAAAAACTTGAGAGCGAACGATTGCGATGATATCAAATTTTACCATTGTATCATAGTTATGTTCGCATCGTGTAAGAGATGATATTACATTTCTCATAAATTTGTTAAAGGATAATCTTCAATTACAGGAAAATCGGAATCATTACCTATTAGTTTAGATATCTGAGTAGAAATGGTTCAACCTCTTGTAAGATCCAATTATAATGCACGAGCACACATTGATTAAAGAGACAATGCTCAGTACTAATTCCATTTTAGACAATTAAAAAGTCAGTGTTCTTTTATGCTCGGTCTCGAAAAATATGTTTCTAGCTTGAATTTACCAAACTGCATATAAGTGACTTTTAAAATTACCGGAATACCTTGATTTTTGAGAAAAATAGCCACCAACAGCAACTCCCTATTTCTTACCTCCAATATTTAGAGGGTAAATTTGTGTCTACTTTACAGAGAAAATTATATCCAGTACAAACACAGATGGATCTAGGGGACCGGGTTATTTCCTACTTGAATTTCAAAAAACTTTCTAAATGTTAGTGCTGGCCAGGGGCTGATTGGGCCCATAACTGGTCAAAATCGGAATTGGGATTGAATCGACCTCGAACGGTGATGTCCAAGATTCAGGGCTAGTTCCACCTGCCTCAGAAACTGAAACCGCCAAGAAAAATTTGAATTTCCTAAGCTTTTTAGCTACAATTATAGCTCTCACCCTCCTTCCCTATAGACCTACCCCAACCCCCACCCCTTTGTGTAACCTGCCACCCTCAACCTCTCGTAGACAAGACATGCCACTTCTCTTCCCTTTTATTTATTTTTTTTAAAATTACCATTCACATTTTAAATTAAAAATAAATAAATTATATTTTTTACTCTGCAAATACATGATCAAATAAGAGAACTAACTAGATTTTGATTCTTCTAAATTTCAAGAGGATACGTAAACTACTCAACTCAATTAATTTAATTTATTTTACATGTAAATTTTAATTTTAACCTAATTTTTAATAACATATTATATATTTAATTTAAATTCAAACGGAACAGAACCGTGATTTCAAACCGAAACCATCCGGTTTTTAACATTCCAAAGGAAGGATCATGACCGGTTCCATGGCCCCCAGTTCCTAAACCTTGGCCAGGACTACTAAATGTTATATATCTTCTATTATTATATTAGAGAACGAGACAGTTTTGATCTCGCTTTTAATATTTCAAAAGTACCTTCCTCTCCAATTCGATTATGTATCCACTCATTCAATTATTCAATTAGAAGAAAATCACATTATCCTTCCACATGTTTTCCCTGCTCTTCTGCCTTTACTCTTCCACTTGTTAGTGTTCTTGCTGCTTCGCTTCTTTTGCTATAGCTACCGGTCCTCCCATCTTCCCCCTCTCCCGACCACCTTCCATCTTAAGAAAACCCAACAATATCCTTCTCTCTTTACCATCTTCGATTTGACTTCGGTAGCAGTGACACCTTCAATGTTCGATAATACTTTCTACACTCTATTATCTGCCTTCAATTTACACACATCAACAAATTTCATATTCGCTTCCATACTCGAGGGTATTTTTCGTACAGAGCACAGGTCGTGTACTAGTATATACTTATGCACGGTAAACATCATCCCATGGTATTGAAAAACATAAAAGTATTGTTACATGCACGTAATGTGAATGTAGAATAATATCTTGTCCACGAATACTTTTAGATAATTGTCATGGTAGTTCAAATAAATATATATAAAATATATTATCTTATTTCGTCTCTATTAAATTTGTTATATTTCACTTCATTGAGTGTTTTTTTCCCGGTCAAATTTTCTAAGTTCGTCTCAAGACAAATCTTTTGGCAGTGTACGGATACGCGTTAATTCGAATTATATCCGGACTGGCCAGGATATCAGTTCCACCCATTTTCTATTGGGCAGGGGGAGCTCCGTTCCTTGCAATGGTGGACCCATCATTTTTGCTGGGACCTTGCCGGTGAGACCAGAAGATGAGAATCCATATCCTCTGAGATAAGGACCTGTAAAAGCTTTTGAGGTAGGGAATCAGCCATGGCGACTCAACTGAAACACCATCTTCGCCCCACGTGGACCTCGGAGCAGACGCTCGCGCAGCCGAGAAGAGGCCTCCGGATCAGCGCCGCGTCCGGCGGTGGCGGGGCGCGGAGGCTGATAGAGTCCGGCGCCGTCAGGGCCATCCCGTCAAGGGAGGCGGCCGCGGCTCTCGAGTCCGGCAGCTACGTGATGCTGGACGTGAGACCGGCGTGGGAGAGGGAGAAGGCACGGGTCGTGGGGTCGGTGCACGTGCCGCTGTTCGTGGAGGACTGCGACATGGGGCCGGTGACGCTGCTGAAGAAGTGGGTCCACTTCGGCTACATCGGGCTGTGGACGGGCCAGAAGTTCACGACACTGAACGGCGATTTCATCCGGCAGGTAGAGGCGGTCGTCCCCGACAGAGAGACGAAGCTGCTCGTGGCCTGCGGTGAAGGACTCAGGTGAGGATCTAATTTGTTGGACGCCTTGCTCTCTGCAAGTTTCCTTCTCCCCCGGTTAGCCCTGAGATGAGATCTTCTACTTCGAAAATGGAAAACAGGAAAACGTTTTTCCAAACTTCTCACCACTCTGTCCGAGTCCAATTGCTTCTATGGGACATTCATATTTTGGACAAATATCATGTAATACGATGTTCTGTCCTCGCGAGTAGTACAAGCATCGGGATCGCGAACCTGTTTGCGTATGTTAGGATTGACGGTAGCCCTCGAGGGGCAGCCTGCTGTAGTTTATAGCTATCGGGACAGTCAAATTTATCTGATTTATCTGATATATGTGATTTATGAGCTATTATACATGCCCCAAGGAGGAAAGTCGGGCTTAGAAGACATTCGGATACCTCGATTATCCAAAAAACTGTTTGGTGTGAAGGTTACGAGGAAATCCCTTATTTTGCAATAAAGGACCGGAGAGGATAAGAAACCTTTTCGGTGTAAGTCATCGGCGTTTGGATGAGAGTGAATGAGATGAGAATGAGGAAAATAGTTATATTGTTTGGATTTATTATAATAAAGAGAAATGGTGGGAAAAATTAACATTATATTCGTATGATTTATTAATTAGTATATGAAAATACTCTTTTTTTCCACATCAAATTTGATTACGAATTTTTTTGTATTCACTTTTTGAAATATATGTTATACCTGAGTTTGTCATCAAATATCTACTTGAAGTGGGTCAATAAAACATTCATGCATTCAATTTAATTTCAACATAATGAACTTTTAATTAAATAACCATATAACCAAATATTCAAAATATTATAAATGGTAGATCTTAAATATTATACAATTAAAAGAAATATTTAATTTGACATAACACATCAAAGAACGTAAGACTACGGAGTTCAGAGCAAAGAGACGATGATCCTTTTCTAATTTACATAAAAGGAAAGTGAAATTAAAAGTTTTGCATTGATTTCATAAAATGAGTAATTTAAAAAAATTTTAAAATGAATTTTTATTTACGTGTTACCCTATTCAACCTCTAATCGAGGTGAAAAGAAGTGTGAATAATTTTCCTCCATTATCTTTTCCCTCTGTTAAATAAAACTATTCAAACAATAAGAAAATTTCCCTCCATTCACTCTCTATTCCATTGTCTCAATTCAAATACAGGATAAAAGTCTAACAGATCCTGATTAATTCAGTTCAAGTATTCCATTGTCTTTCCCCTCCGTTCACCCTTTATTCACTCAATTCAAATACAGGATAGAAGTCTAATAGATCCTGATTAATTCAGTTCAAGTTGAGAGACCATATTAGAGAATGAAACTCTTCTAAAATAAATTCTCTTCATTTAAATGTGAGTTCTTGCTTAAGATGGATAAGCAATTTGTTCTTACATTTATTGAAATCTTTAGCCAGGATTAACTTTTTCTCATCCTACTCATTCCTTCTGCTTTGATAACATTCGGTTGCTCTTCTGGGAAACGTGTTATGTTCAGACTTGTTTTTCCCTTGCTTTCCCCCTCAGATCGATGATGGCAGTGTCGAAGCTGTATGAAGGCGGATACAGGAACTTGGGTTGGCTGGCAGGAGGTTTCAATCTCTCCAAAGATGGGGACTTTGAGGATGTCGAGGGCGACCGGAAGCTGCAATATGCCACCATCGGCGGTGCCTCCTACATCTTCCTTCAGCTCCTCATCCTCTTACAAGCTGTGGACAAGAACTGAGCCTGCTCCTGTTTCTCTATTGATAACAAGCAATCTTCTTTCAACAGACTTGTGTATCCTTGGTCTCAGTGTCTCCGAGCACGAATCAAATCTCGCCCCTCTTCGGAAACACAATCCATTCAGCTCTTTATGTAGTTCAGAATACAATTCTCAGAAACAGGAGCAGACAAGATGGTCTCTTGAAGCAATCCAATCCGACTACGATTTTTCATCGATCACTAAGTTCGGGAATCGAATGGACCATCAACCGGCGGGAAGAAAATTGGCAAATCTGATGCAGGTTCTATCAGAAAAGACCAATTCTTTGATCAGCAGAATACTAAATCCACAAGGGAGGGCAAATGACAACAAATTAATGTTTCAGCAGAAACAAATCTATTTTCATATCCATTACTGATTATTCTTGATTGCCATTGTTCACTTTTGACACAAAACTAATCGATCATAATCCCAACAATGATTCACCCAGATACCCGACAAGGTAACAGACAGAACAACGCAGAAACAAATTTTTTGTTTTTGTTTTTGTTTTTTTTGCTCAAAGGCAGAAACATAATCCTAAGAAGTATGAAAAACACCTTTCTAGTTGGGAAATTCTAACCCTGAAATGATTTTTTTTTGGGCGATGCCCGTGATCGGGAAGCTATGGGATTAATGGAAATGGGCTCTTCCTTCACTCCGACCGACTGGCGAACCTCTCAACCTTCTCGTCCGTCAGGTTGAGGCCCACCATGGCCTCCCCGAGCCCACAGCTCACCTCCGCGAGCACCTGCGGGTCGCTGTAGTGAGTGACCGCCTGCACAATCGCATGGGCCCGCTTCGCTGGGTCCCCGCTCTTGAAGATCCCTGACCCCACGAAAACACCGTCGCAGCCCAGCTGCATCATCAGAGCCGCATCCGCCGGCGTCGCCACCCCTCCAGCGGCGAACTGGACCACCGGAAGCCTCCCGAGCTGCTTCGTCTGCATCACAAGGTCGTAGGGAGCGGCTATCTTCTTCGCGAAGGTGAAGACCTCATCGTCGTCCATGTTCCTGAGAACCCTGATGTCCCCCATGACTGACCTCACGTGCCTCACGGCTTCGATTACGTTCCCCGTCCCGGCCTCTCCCTTGGTACGGATCATCGCCGCCCCCTCCCGAATCCTCCGCAGGGCCTCCCCAAGGTTCCTGCAGCCGCAGACGAAGGGGATCCGGAAGTTGTGCTTGTTGATGTGATTTTCCTCATCAGCGGGTGTCAGGACCTCGCTCTCGTCGACGTAGTCGATGCCGAGGGCCTCGAGGATCTGAGCCTCCACGAAATGGCCGATCCTGGCCTTGGCCATGACGGGGATGGTGACGGACTGCTTGATCTCCTTGATGAGCTGGGGGTCGCTCATGCGGGCGACGCCGCCCTGGGCTCGGATATCTGCAGGTACTCGCTCCAGTGCCATGACGGCGCATGCCCCGGCCTCCTCGGCGATGCGGGCCTGCTCGGGGGTGACCACGTCCATGATAACGCCGCCGCGGAGCATCTGGGCGAGGCCAACCTTGACGGAGAAGGTTGATTTCTTCGCCTCCGTGAGGGCCGAGCCATTTCCGTACACCGCCACCACGCCGGTCCCAGCCATTCTCCGGTGATGGTGAAATGAAACCCTAATGTGATAAAGTGAGAAGGGGATAGGGAGATTCTCGAGGAAAGGAGGAGAGGAGGTGGTGGCTAGGAGATGATGAAAGTTCGTAGTGTGTTTCGCGGGTTTAAATATGGTTACGAGATGGAGTCAGGACCGTTGGATTTGCTCAAAACGGTGGGGCTGGTGAATTGATCGGACGGGTCCGTGGAGAGGACGTGGCCAGGTACGCTTTCCTTTCTCCTGTACCGAGCTTTTTTGGCTGAGGAGATATGTGAGTGACGTGGCGGCTGATGATTCCAAGCATTTACGGGAATGCCCATGGGTACCAATAATTTAATTATGGAAATTGTAGATATCAGAATTTATTGAATTTATTAAATTTACACACATAAAAAAGGAAGTTAATTATTAAAAAAAGAGGGAAAATGGTATTTAGCTGTGTATTGCCTTGATAAACATGGTAAGTAATCCTTTCACCTACCTTACTCATCAAGACAAAATTTAATTTTTAATAACTATTAGGTAACGAAAAATTAAGGATATAATAGTAAATTTACTGTATATAACTATTTGATCTTTTTATAATATTATTGTCTCTCTCGTCTCTCGTTTTACCGTCATTTTTCTCATACTTTCTTTTGTTATTATTACTACTACTCATTTTTTTCAAAATTTACTTATTCTTGATATTTGATTTATTAAAATACCACACAATCTAAAATTAATTACAATTAAAATTTAATTTAATATATTTTATTACATATTTACTTATTTTATCACTTTTATGTAATAATAAAATTCATGCATAGCATGGGTCGACTTATAGTAATGTTAATATGTGTGTGTTGGACATCTTTCTACCGTGGCAATATTTTTTTAAAGAAAAATTTTGATATTTTAGCCCATTGAAAATGTTTTCCCACAATCATGTGTCAATTGAGACAGTAATTATTTTTTAAGTAAGATTTGAATTTTAAATTCGATAAATAAAGAATATTTATTATTATTATTACTATTACTATCATTACAGTCTTATAAATAGAAAAATTTATTATTGTTAAAAAAGATCTGTCATGAAGTTAAATCAGTTACAATCGTCAAATTTTCAGTATTGGGATGATGGTGGTTCTGAAATTTTCATATTTTATATTAATAAAATAATAAACAAGAAAATAAGTAAATAAATAAAAAAAGTGATAAAGCCATTTAGTTATTAGAGGCTGAGGAGCATGAAGCAGGGGGCACCTCTAGTTGTCAATCTTCGAAAAGGAAAGAAATGTTACAAGTTCTCTCACCCACTAGAAAATACCAAAATAAATAATGATAATAATGACGAAAGCTTCCATTAAAAAATTAAATTTTTTAAAAAAATCAATAAAGAAAAGCAGTGCTACTGGGCGTCATCCAGTTGCGAGTGATTCTCACGTTTGCTTAATTTAGATATTATTCGTGAATTTTATTAATAAATATTTAATATATTATTATTAAGTATTATGTTACATTTTTTTACTTATTAATAATATTCTTATTTTAAATATAATTTAAAATATTTACATACATTTCAAATATTTATTAACTAAATTTATCGCGTTATTTATAAACTGTCGTATCTAAGAATTTGTCATGGAGTTGCCTTAAAGGGCACCTCTAGTCGTGCACTTCGTTTTTTATTTTTATTTTTATTTTGTATATTACAGAGTATTAATGATTTCACTCAACTAATCCCACATTTACGAGCATGTACGTGCGTCGACAAGCACACATGGTAGATAAACGTAAAGGTGCAGGCTGGCATTGAGAGGATTTGAACTTTGAATGGGAACGGTACTTCGCATTCTCCTTACCATCGTGTTAATCTCATGAGACTCTTTTGTTCTTTTTAATAAGGAGCAGTAGTAACTCTAATCACTCCGTTACATAATTCTTAGTTTTTCATTCAACCGCGAACACATCACACGGATTGAACAACCATCCCGACCCCATTAATGCAACAGCGACACAGGCACAGTATACTGAACAACCATTACTAATACCGGTCGCATCAACATAGTATAGTTCAATGTCAAATTCCGAATTCAAGCGGTTTCTTCTAGCAATTTTGCTTGGAGACAAATCGAATATGGAATCTTGGCCTCGCCAAATTATATAAGAGTGTATTTTGAACTGTTGGATTACAGACGCTGATGGTTAGCTGTTCCCTCGTCTACCCTTTGAAAATCAATTCAATTTTTTTTTTTTATCTTTTAAATATTTGAATAAGAATAATTGGATACTTGCAGTCTGATCAGATCTTCATTTCTTGCCCATCAAGGAGAAGATATATAAGTTTTAAAATAACCCAACCCCGTGGGTGATAGAGAGATCGAATTGGACTTGTTTTCTGCCCTCCTAACTTGTGTGGACCCTACACACACACACACACACACAAAAAGAGCACATCGTTTTCTACTCCTAGTAAGCAAATCTTTGTCCTCTACTTTCAATGAATGGACTGCCTTCGTTTAGAAACCATTGTCATCGCCATTCATGAAGATGGCCAAAAGAAGAGCAGTTTACCCACAAGGATTAGTTGAAAGGATTTCTCTTAATTAAGTTTTTGGGTTCGATTCACGTAAATTGGTAAAATTTTCGATTGGAGAAACTTTAATCCCTAGATGGACATGTCCCGTTTAAACTTGAATTTCTTAATATTAAATATTACATACTAGAATAAAAATCTAGCGGTATATCTGCTGGAACCCCTCGTTTACATGGGTACGGTTAAAGGGCCCCTTCTGTTTCATTCTAATCTGACTATTCCACGGATTTCTGTACAGACCCTGTGATCCACCTGCTTTCCATGTCGTGCTTACGTTGGGCTGCGACAGATTTCGATAAGAAATTGATCGATTATCCGTGAGTCTATCTGTACTTATCTTTTCCGATATAATCCATCTGAAACCATTTCCGCCGCTATTGCGAACACCCAAGAAACTAAGAAAAGGAAGAAGGAGAAGAGCAAAACGAAAGAAGACAAATTGAACAAGATCATATACAATTCTCCTTCAATAAACATCCCTGCACTGAAGAGGGCACGATCTTACAGAGCCACTGGAAGGAAGAAAACGGGGAACAACGATCAACTGATCATTCAGTTTACTTTCATCAATGATAGTTACATCAAAATTTAGAAATCCGTGCGCTGAAAAGGGAACTCACCCAAGCCAGCGATGCACGGATCTGCCCCATCAAGTCGCTCGAACCTCATGTACCCCACACTGGTACAGAAACTTTACAGTGCATATCAGACTGTGAAGATTTTTCTCACCTTCTTCGTGTTCCTCCGGCAGATTGGGCACGTACCTCCTGCTTCCAAGATCCTGCATTCGTTCGACCATGTCAGATGCTACGAGTTTCGAAACCATTTATATTTGTAATCTATGCGGCACCATTGCAATAACCAGCAAGAAAGACTAGTAGAAAATGTGCAAAGTGAACAATCTTTCAAACTGTATCCAAGCGAGACAAGCTCAGGGAGTGTCTGTACCTCGTTCCGCATTCGAAACACGCCACGCAGTGCCCGCACGGAAGAAAGAAGCAATCCCTGGGAGCATCGAAGCAGATTCCACATAGGCGGCGGGTGTTATTGCCATTCTCACCGTCCTTCAATTTCCCCTCCTGTGATCCTGCTGCCAAGAACTCCTCGAGGTCCGCCTCGTCCTGGGAGACAGAATCGTAGGACGAGCCCCAGCTCGAGAGGTCGTCGTCCTTGTACGAAAGAAGAGGTGCCCTTGCAGAGTCCATCTGCCCGTACTGGGTCCTGCCTCCAATGTTGCGGGCAAACCGGAATTTGTTTAAGAAGTTTAAGGCCGCTAGCATTAGCACAGTGAACCCACCTGCATTTTTAATTGAATCAGAATGAAAACAATGTTGCAATGACAAGACAAACAGAAAACATAAACATAGGAACAAAGCATTACCTATCCCAAGAATGTATGTAATCCATCTTGGTCCGTAAGAAAGTTTTACATACCACTCGTCACTCAGCGCGCCCTGTGAACACCATTGAAGCTGGAAAATATAAGCCACAAATATAAACTAGAAAGACAAAGCCAGCGGAGTGGGCAGAATATTTCACGAATCTCTGGTAAAAACGACAATGTTCTAGGAATCTACCAATTCATAGAATACTCTGGTTCTCTCTCTTGTACATTGGACTAGCTATGGTGGCATCATGCACAGATCCAAGCAGCAAAACACAGATAATTAGATGCAGGCTTATCTGAAGTAGATGAGATGATGGTTGCCTAATTTCTAATTCTCAAATTCGAAGGGAATTCATCGAGGCAGTAATCGAGAGCTCTAATAAATCCATACATGTAATGTAAATGCTAACACAAGTTCTCACCTCTCCAGGACCAGGGGTGGCTATCAAAGCTGCGTTTCCAGTAGGAAATAGGATATCCAAGCTACATTGCCCGCGGGAAAAGGTACACTTGTAGTATGCTTTGGTGGTGTTATATAAATAAGCCCTCACTTGGAGGTCCAATTTAACCTGTTAAAGATGATTGATGATCAAGTAGTGGACAGCAGTGCTAACTCAAATAAAATCGCGTAATCAATGCAGGGAAATTATAATTAAGACGAACAAATGAATCTCTATTTTAACCACTCCTTCATATTCAGACTACCTACTCAGAGATCCATTTTTTTCGCTCTCGATGTCCATCTACCTTCCAGCATATTTTCTTCTCAACAAGAAAAGGGAATAAAAATGTTGAAGCCTTCAACCAGAATAACTATCATGTCATCCTAGGGTCTTTCCATAAGACATTTTCACCGTGATGTCGAGTATGATCCAACCGGCAGAATTTCGTTTAACTTTTATACAAACTGTCCATGCATCTGCGATTGTTGCAGAAACAAAACCATAGGGTTCAAATGAAACCTTCTACTGCAAGCACACTCAAAATGGATGGAATTGACACATCCCTAATGAAAAGATGTTGGAAGCCATTGACTTCTTGTTAAAGCTATTAGTAGGGAAAAAATTGGCACCACAAAGCAAGCCTCTGCAGACATACTCTTCGATTTTGAAGCTGGCATCAGTAGCTAATAGTCTCAACACTACTTAACTTGGCACAACTTTAAAACTCCCAGTCTACCACAAAACAAAAGCTACTCTGGGAAAGTTACCTCAATATCCTCAGTGTTCAAGTTCTCGACTGCTATATAGTAGCTGGCAGATGTGTATATCTTTTGGTCAATTGTACCAGACCCTGAGGAAAATTAGAAATGAACGGTTAGTACGAAGCTGATGACAGAGAAGTATAAATGGTATCCGCCTTCACCTCACCGTGAATTACATTCCATGACAGGGTTGTATTGGGATATGTTGGGTCTTCAAGCCATTTTGAGAGTCCTTCACTTCCTGCAGCATGCATAGTTATGAATGCTAATGTTAATATTCCACATTTGTAACCACATGCCTGTCAAGAAAGCCGAGCAACGATAGCGCTCTTGCGTCTGTGCAACCACATTGCACAGCAAAATGCTAAATTTAGCTCTTTTAGGTGCATAATATTCTTCGACGGTGAAAGAACAATTGGTTACCTTGTGCAATCACAAGGAATATTGAAGATCCCGGGGTGGTCACGTTGTATGAGATATTTATCTGGGACCCTTCATTCAGGTAATATACCCACTCCTGCAAAAGAAGAATAAGAACTTCACAAAGCAAGTAAGACATTGAAAGGTTCAGAGGCACATCAAAACACCAGCCTTTTAACATATCATCAGAAGAGAAAGAGAATTTAAGACTACAGCCTTGCCTTGTGAGAATCAGCTGGGACAGAAGTATTGTGAGTCCCAGACCAAGTAGATAGAATGTCAAGAGCTGGAGATTTATAGAATCCATACAGCGATGGCCCCGGATTAGTATCATCTAACTCCTTGACCTAATGAAAACCAAATCCATCTCAGAAACAAAACTGAAAACGAACTGAGATAAATCACAAGAAAATGGCAAATCACCTTTAAAGACTGTACAAATATAGGACTTGGTCTTAGAAGAATCGAACTGTTTGGACCGAGAGTCAAGCTCACTGATCCATATACGCCCAATATCAGGGTCATAGACACTGCAAATTCAAAGGATAATCAGAAACTCATATCTTCAAAATTCATAATAAGCAACAATCAATGCATAATGCAGTATAGGAGTGCCCCTCATTCCGAACTGACTCATCCAAATCATGAGAGAAGTCCAGAGGTAGTATGAAATGTGAGAATATGATGCCGAATCTTCAATCCCCCCTCCCTCCAATCAAATGCCTGATTTTCAACGCACTAATGATGTGAAATCTCACAATGGCAAATTAAGCATGTCAGGGGAGACCACAGACCAAAGAACCAGAATGTGAGGACCACGATGATGCAAGACCAAGTATCTTCCCGAATAGCGGCTGCGACGTCATCAACGTATCCACGCTGATTGATCCCATCCTGCTGCTGCTCCAGCTCGGGCTGCCGAAAATTACCGCCGTGAGGTTCAATTTGACCTCGCTCTTCATCCTCCTCCTCGTGGACCTGCATGGAGATGGACGGCGACGTGGAGGCGGCGCCAGGAGACGGCTCCACCCTAGAGGACGAGGCAGAGCTCTCGCCCCGTTCCGCCATTGCAGACCAGAGAGACAGTAATCGGAGGCCAAGCTCGAAGGATCGGATGCTGAGCTCTGCCCGATTCGGAAGACCTAGACCTGAAATTTTGAGGGGGGGAGGAGGAAGAAGGAGAGGAGCGGACCTCGCCGAGAAGCTTGTCCATCGGAAAATAATGGTGAAGATTGGGATGTTGGAGTGGGAAGCGGCGACTCCAACCGGTCGGTCGTCTCCCTCTCCGCGAAGACGGGTAGTTGGAGAGCGGGAGTGAGGAGAAGGAGAGGCGGTTACTCCGACGTTGCACACGTTGGCAGTTCATTTCTGACGTGGCGCTACATTATTGGCCGGTCAATCTGAGAGTGGGTACGCTGATGTTGTATTATTAGCGCCTAAGAATCCCGCTTGCAATATTCTCAAATTTTCGAAGGTCCACACTTAATTTGCCATGTATCGACAGATTGGTGTCCCCCATGACCAGCCTGCCTCGGCTAGATCGGGCCAGACTCCGGCCAGCACCTGTTCTTAAAATAGTAATAAGTTCGATTGTGTTGAGATATGCCCAAGGCTTTACTGTTTAGCTCTCATGCAGAAATTTCATGCGAAGTTCCGGATTAGATTCATAAGACTATAATAAAATTAATGGATCTAATGATCCTCGTTTTTCAATTAAAAAAAAAAAAAGAGAACAACGAACAAAAGGCAATGTGTCGGACAGGCTGTCCCGATGATTTCCCCCGGTCGAGCACGAAATTCCCACTCCCGCCCGCCCGTCTCCAGCGCCGCTAATCCGGCAACAAACATTTCCAAACCGGACCGCTTGATTATCCAAACCAACTGCCACAGCCGGTCATCCAATGTGACCGGTTTATAAACCGTCGAACCGGAATTATTTTGTTTTGAATAAATAGTACACCAACTGTTGCATGATGAAATCGAGCATGCCATATAATTATATTAGTTATTCATAATATGTAAATGGTGCTGATTGATTAAATATTTAAATGATAGAATGTATTCACATATAAGATCTGGTCAAAGTAAAATAAAATATACATTAACGCAATTTCGACCAGTTTTCTCAACTCAGTTCAAGGAGGAGTGTCCGGTCCGGACAGGATTCCGCTAATCCGGTTTAAAGTTTAAGAGCCCATGTGCAAGGACTTTATTGTAATTTCACCCCCAACCCGTCAAGCAAGCTCACCTGTACCCTTTCCATCAAACTACCGCCCGGGAGCGCTGCCCTCTCTCCTCCCCTCACTCCTTTCCCTTCTCCATCCTCGAATCGCAAACCTCTGCAAATCGGATTCTCAATGGAAGATTTGGATCTGTGACATTCACGGATCGAAACCCTAGCGGCTCTGTCCTCGAGAATCGATCGACGATTGGCCTGGTTTCTGGAGGGAGAGGGGGTTATTATTCTGGCTAAATGGGCGATTTCAACCTCGCTCTCGTGATCGTCGCGATAGTAGTGTGCGTCCTCGTCTTCATCTTCAATGTCTACCTCCTCGTCAACTACCAGCACCCCGACGATGCGAACCAGGCCTACTTCCCCAAGTTCGTGGTCGTCCTCGGCCTCTCCGTGGCCGCGATCTCCATACTCATGCTGCCGGCCGACGTTGCCAACCGGCAGGCGTGCCGGAACGCAATCTACAACGGTGCCTGCAACCTCACCCTGCCAATGAAGGACCTTTGGCTTGCTATCTATATCCTCGATGCGGTCCTCGTCTTCTTCGTCATTCCATTTGCCATGTTCTACTATGAAGGCGACCAGGACAAGTATGTACATTCTCGTGGTGTTTTAAATCAGCACGTATGGGTTTCCCGATGTATGCATTCACTATGGGGAAAAATATTGTGTAATGCTTTGTAAAGTTGACTGCCATTAACGAGGATCTACTAATTCTGACAGGACTTATCATCGACTTATTGATTTTTTGCTACTGATGGCTGTCGTTATTGAAAATTTGGTAGTCACTACATGGTGGCATCGGTTTGTGGTGCAGGAGCGTTTGGAAGAGGATAAAGAGTGCATTGCTGTGGGTTGTGGCCACGGCTGTTGTTTGCGGTCTCGTTCTTGGAATCCTATACGGTTAGTTCTTATATTGGTTTTACCCTTTTTTTTTTTTTGAAAATTCAATTTCATATTCTTCCAGTCAATAGCTGAGTGGTCAATGGTCATTCCTGGAAGAATAGGGGACTCCAGTGTTTTCCTTTAGCTTGTACAATTTTGTTACCTGGTCAACCACGCTGTTGCTAACAGCCGTATGCACAAAAAGTAAAGCCTAAATGCTTTCAGTACGCCTGTGCTCTGGCAAACTGATTCTGGAGTAAACAGTTCTGAAATTGTCGCAATTATCCTGTTTTATTAAGTGTCCGATCTGTCTCTCGTAGACGAATAATTTTACCATTCTGTGTCTTAATACTTTCATGTGTGTTGGATATTGGCATAGCGCCTGGTAAGAAGGGGGAAACGGAAAAGGAAAAGTTTGATGTTGGCTTGAATAGACCAACTCAACTGGATCGGATGATGTCTAGGTCCTTGATATATAAATGCATTGAACTGTCCAAGCTCTACTTTATAGATTCCACATTAGTTGATTGGGATCCATGACAGATTGGAGATTGTCATTTGACTTCTTCTTCCTTTTTTTTTTGACCATCTGATGGTATGTAGGTCTCATTGGAAAGGTGGACTTTACTGTGAGGCACCTTTCCTCGGGTACAACTTCGTTTCCTAGTAGCTGGGACCTTTCTCGTGGTCAACAATGCCTTGGAAATTCAAACCAGGTTAGTTTTATCTGAGAATTGTTCTTGTGGTGGTTCATTATATGGTTGATTTGCTATATAATTTTCATGTAAAATAATTTAACCTGAGGACAGGGGATTGTATCTAGGGAAAATTCTTATTTAGGACAGTATTTTGTGCCCTTGTTCTATGCAGCCCACATGTTTTAGCGATCTACCCTTAGATGATGAGGATTCTAAATTACTGCTATATCATATCTGTATAGTGAAGCTTATTCCTCATGTTGTATGTCTTGCCCTTGTTGGTCCTATACTCTGCAGTGTGCTGCATATCTTGCACCAGCTTCATCAGAGAAAACATGGACAATGCAGACAACTTTCCCAGAATATGTTGTCGCTCTTGCCACAATTGTCGGCTCTGTACTCTTCACTGTAGGTTCTTCTCTCTTTTGCTTATCCTGAATACTTATTTCTGCTAAGGGATGGGTTGTGATTCTATCGGTGGGCTATTTTTAGCAGATGAATTATTTAAAATATTTTAAGCTTGTTTTGTATGTTGTCGAATGATGAGCTGAAAGCTGATAAAATTGTTTTCACCATTTGGTCTTTCATTTCCAAGACTTTGTTACTGACTCTTGCATCTTTCTTCAGATATTTGGCGGCGTTGGCATAGCGTGTCTGCCTTTGGGGCTTATTTTTTCTTTTATTCGACGCCCAAAGGCTGTTATAACACGCTCGCAGTATATAAAGGTGTTTTTTTCATTATGTTCCCACTACCAATCATATATATGTTGTAGAATTAGTCACAAATGTGGCATTTTATGGTTGTTTTTTACACATGGAATTTCTTAGGAAGCTACTGAGCTTGGGAAGAAGGCGAGAGAACTGAAAAAAACTGCTGATTCACTTCATCAAGAAGAACGAAGCGGGGCAAAGGGTAGAAAGTGGCGAAAAAATGTCAAAGCAGTGGAGAAGGTACTTTATGGCACGAAATATAATTGCCATGCATTTTGGGATTGAAATCAGTTGTAGTTTCATCAATAGACTTGGAGTCTGGATAGATTAAGTTCTTGTACTCAGCATTTGTAGCTGGTAATATAGCAGTTGTTCGTAGGTTATCATATGAGGATCTACACGATTTTATATGTCAATGAAATGCATTGATTGTATTGACACCTATAACCTCTACCATACTACGACTTTTGCAAGTGATGATGGCTACCAGAACATGGTTAATGTGATATTATCAGTTCTACTTCCGGAATCGTTCCTCTTCCGGAATCGTTCCTCTTCCGGAATCGTTCCTGTGGGTTTGTTTGGTTGCTACTTGAAAGGAGGAAGGGGGCTGTTGCTGGAAATCAACATTCTATATTTAGTAAATTTGTATTATTCATGAATCCTTTCATTTGTTCAATTTCTTTCTAAAGAGGAGTAATCTAGATTGATGTATGTTGGTTCAGTTTCATCCTTCTGTTTCTATTTTCTTCTGATTTCTTTCATGCGGTTGCGGGACTTATCTTGCCTTCTGTGGCAACACAGGAATTGCTTCAGCTGGAAGAAGACGTAAAACTTCTGGAAGAAATGTATCCTCAAGGAGAAAAGGTGATAGGCCTGGAACTCTTTAGAGATGCTGAGTATCATTTTTTCCACTCCCTCTTTTCCTGTTATTCTCTCTTCAAACTTTCTCTCTCCCTCCCTTTTCAGGCTGAAACTACTTGGGCACTAACAGTTCTGGGGTATCTCGCCAAATTAATACTGGGAATTGTAGGGTAAATCTTCCTGTAACTTAAATGCTATATTCTCTGCTCGTTGCAATTTAGATGGATTCATGCAAGAATTTTGGTTCTTTTCTTCTCTCTATAAAAGGACAGTTTCATGAAGTGGTGTTGAGTTTAAAAGGTGTCAGAATGAGTTAATCACTGAGACTTAGGTATTACTTGTTAGCCATGTTTTTATGGGAACTTTAAGTGTTAATTACAATTATTGGTTCTGCTGAGAGTCGTGAGAGTTAAGGTGAAGATTCTTCTTGAATTGCTACCGGGGTTCATAAGAACACTTTCACCAAAAACCAAAGTGAGGAAATTCATGGGGGCATGAGTTGATCTGTTGCTGATGAATTGGTGCCATGCCATAGTATTTCCTTTTGCTGTTTCTGACTGAATACACTTGTTTATATCCATACATATTTTTTGGCAATACACTTGCTTATATTTTTGAGAGCACAAATGACGATTTCTTGTTCCACTGGTTTCCTTTTTCAGGTTAATAGTTTCTATAGCTTGGGTTGCTCATATCATCATATATCTATTAATCAATCCACCTCTTTCACCTTTCCTCAATGAGGTTTTCATCAAATTGGATGACATATGGGGTGTGTGGAGACAATCCGGCTTTGCTCTTACTCCTTTTCTTAATTTTTTTAATTTCCCCTGGATTGGTCTTATTGTCGTGTTTACTTTGTCAACTTACAGGTCTTCTCGGGACTGTAGCTTTCTCATTTTTCTGCTTCTACCTCCTCCTCGCTGTGATTGCCGGAGCTATGATGCTGGGCTTGAGACTAGTTTTCATAACTATTCATCCAATGAAGTACTATGCATGCATATAGCTAAAGCCACTTTTAACTGCATGACTCACCTGACTAGTTGCTAATCAATTGCGTTAACTTGTCACAGATGGGGAGCGACACTTATGAATTCTTTCCTTTTCAATGTTGGACTCATTCTCCTCTGCTCTATCAGGTCAGCGATCATCACTTCTACCCATGTTTCTGTTCTAGATTGATAGAGCTGTTCTGCCTGGTGTTGCTGTCTTTCGTAGCACAAGCATTTTCTGGTTTATAATTTTGCGATATTCTTACTTACATGAGGCTTGCTCGCTCTAAATATTGTGAAGGAGAGAGCCCCTTATCAGTTCGTTCTTCTATTTTTGAATAATCTCGAGCTAATATTGGCTGAGCATCATCTTCTCATGGTATTGCAGTGTGATTCAGTTTTGCTCCACAGCATTTGCATACTATGCTCAGGCAACTGCTGCGCAAGAAATATTTGGCCACACGCTACAGTCCCTCCGTGGCATTAAATATCTGTACAAGTAAGTTGTCCTTATCTATTCTCTTAATGTTTATGTATTTTGTGCTGATTAATATATCCACTGATTCGGCTTTTCATTTATTTATTTATTATTCTATGGCAGGTACAACGTGTTCCAGATCGGCTTTATTGTTTTAGCCGGATTGACTTTTGTATATTATGCAGCCTTTGTAAGTCTTCTTCACTTCTACCCTGACATAACTGCTACTGTTGCTTGCTTCTGCTCGAGCTTGTTTATTGTGTGCATTATGGGGAACTCCACAGGGGTGGAAGAGGAGAAGACCCAGCGGCAGATTCCAGATTTCAAATTGAGAGCTCACTGCAAGATCACCTTGGCAGAGCAATTGGAGTTTCTTGTGTATTATATCCTCTGTGGAGTGGCTTTTCATGTCCAGGTGACGAGATGGCCCGTTGTTTTGTCTCGAAAAGTCCAAGAGGGTGCTGGATATCATTCTATTGAGAAGTGTCGGAGGGCCGAACTAAGACTGCTCAGACAAGAAAAATTACGAGTGCAGGTTATGTATCTCTTCTTTTAAACCCGGATCTGCTGCTGTTGTGAAGGAAAAGAAAAAACCGGCTCTCACTGTACATCTGTGTGTTATTATCCTCGAAAATCTTGTGCATTGTCTGTCTTTTCATTTGTTGTTTGATGTTATTTCCGAGGACTATGAGGATAGCGAGTTTGACAGGAAACACTTGGAGACGACCATAGAGATGCCATTCGGTTCTCACTGACTGCTGTTCTAATTCTAAATACGGTGATTTCAGATTTGCATCTTCACCCTTTCTTTGAGCATTGGCTTGTTCGTAGGGACCGATGGAAAGGAGTTCCGGAGAGCGGTGTTGATTCGCATCACTTTTGTGCATGATTTTGTTTTTTGGGTATGAGTCCTAGTTTAAATAGAGTTTATTCTTTCTAAGCTCACGAAGACCCACAAGTACATGGATTTAGGTCAATTTATGTATAAAGTACATGTGTGAGTGATCACATCAAAAGTTGCACGCTCAAGGGATTTGAACCTTCGACCTTGTGGATTTCCTTAAGAGTCGTGCACACGTCTTATCTACTTGAGCTAATTCTTGAAGTTTAAGTAACCGCATAAACTTTCGGGCAACAAAATTATACGGCCCGAATGGACGGAGGAATTCCTCAAACTTTGGTAGCTTAGCTCCTTTTTAACTCTTTTATACCTCCGGAGCGTCAGAATCATGACTCAATTGAAAGGGGAAAGGTGCTGAGAACTTCCGGAAAGCAGCCACACGCTAGTCAAGGTACAACCCCACTAGCATAAAGTAGATTCGGCGTTTTGCGCGATGAAACATCTCTCCCCAGCTATTACCTTAGCCCTTGAAAGTTTTCAACATACTTTTACCAGGTCCAGGTGACATCATAGAGCAAGGGGAAAGTATTTTATCGTGTAGTCATCACGTAATAGTACTTATATAATAGTACTTATATAATAATACTTATATATAAGATTCAACTATCCTTAAAATTGTTTTTTTAAAGTTCACTAAATTTTTTAAAAAACACTCAAAATAATTAAATTTTACAAGTTTATATTACTATATAATTACTATTATATAAATATTATTACGTGATAGTACCATCACAAGAGATAAAGCAAGAGCTTTGCCCGTCAACCACCCACTTCTCCTCTTCCCCATATTTACTTTTCCAAATTTAATCATTTCTAATCATTTTAAAACATTCAATTTCCTTTAATAATAAGAATGATTAAAGGCCAACTTTAAGATTAAAAGTCGAGGATTAACTCCATCCTAGGACAAGGTTTTGAACTACAACAGAAAGGAAAGGAACGTCAGGATCAAATCAAACCTCTTCCCAGGGACTTTTTCCTTCCCAGGTTCCTTAATTCGGATCCTAATCATAATCAAGCAAATCACATGGAGATAATGTTAAACATGTTGGAGGCGAACTAAAACATCAGCTGATGGGAAGGGAACTATCAGTATTTCGTATAGATCACATAGAATACAATACATACCATAATCAGGCCACTGGGAACCAAAGGCCGGTTTCCTTCCCCCTGTTTTTTTGTACAAAAGCACACAAGAGGAACTTCTAAATTCGTGTGTAGAGACATAGACAGAGTTACATGGTACTTCCTCTGGCTCTGTTGGTACTGCCGGAGCTAATGGTCACTTTCTCCGACTCGAAAAAGTGTCTGTTTCAGTCATCGTCGTCGTCGTCCTCTTCTTCCTCTTCCTCCTCATCTTCCTGCCCTTCCTATAGAGGCCGGAAAGACATCAGCACTGGACATGTTTTACTACTACATTCTGAGAGTAGAGCAAAGTAGGTGCAAGCATGGTTCTGAATGCCAGATAAAAGAAATATACCCCATGTAGAGCGCAAAGAAACATCAGCAGAGCAAAAACTTATTCCTGAATTGAGCACAAATATTGAAAGTGGCATGAATATGAACTCATTGATCAAAAGCAGAGAGTGAACTTGATGACAGCCCGTGCAATCAGGCTCACGCACTTAGATATACTGAATTGATTCCAATAATTGGGCTAAATCAACATCAAATACAAATGTTCTTTGATCTGAGACATATGAGATGTGCAACAAAGTGAAAAATCAGTACGAGCATTCAAATCCCAAATGATGAGAATTTACCTCTTCCTCATCTTCATCATTCACTTCAGACCTGGATCTGTCAGATTCCTCATCCCCACCATCAGCCATGCTCTCCTGTGAATGGTTATTGATTAAACTAGAGCATATGCCTGCAAGCCAAACGAAAGCGTTCCACAGAATTACCATCACTGAAATTATGTTTACCTGTTTTTGGTTGTAAGTCTTCATGAGTTTTGCATACTCAGCCTTTTTTTTTGCAGCTTTAGCTTCATATGGAGCTTTCTCCTTTACAAACAACACTTCCAACTACCAATTAGTATGCTCCAAAAATGAAATGCATATTCAAAACTCATTTTCACGAATTTAGTGTCCTCTTGTTATTTACGAGGGCCTCATTAACTATCATATTCACTTATTCAGTGGGCAATGAGGGCTCAGTTGAGCAGCTGAATGAAATGCAACCAGAGTTTCCACTCGAACAACTTTTTAAGAACAACAAAAAGAACTTCAACTTGATCCCAATATTTCATGAGGTTTTTATTCTAGAAAAAGGTGCTGGATGCCTTATATAAAAACATTATAAAAGCCAAACTAAATAAATATGGTGATTGATGGAGAGATTCAGAATATTATCTCGTCAATCAATGAAAATCAAGGGGTTCTACATCAACAGGAAGTTTCCAAGCAGAGCGGGCCTTTCTATCAATGTGTTCAAGCTGATTTTCCCCACTCATTTTTCTCGTGCTTACCGCTTCAGACATGGATTGCCACCTCTCCCCTCCAGCTTTTCCAACCTATAAAAGAGAAGGCAACAAAATGATATCTTTGCAGACCATATACTTGAAATTCTAAAAACAAAAAGTTGCTTGCACACTATCTAGAATTCCTTAAAGTCTTACAGCTGACACTGCCTTCACATTGGGGTTCTCCTTCTTAAAAGTTGCCCTGAACTCCTCACTGCACAAGCACACATTGAACAAGGAAAATTGTATCATCAGTTGAAGCAGCAGCGAAAGTTTAGCTTCCAGAAGCAGCAAAACAAGAGTGATACTTACAGGAACACAAAGAAAGCACTTGGAGGCCTCTTTGGTTTGTTAGGATCCTTCTTGGCCTTCCTCTCTTTCTTAGTTTGCCGTTTGCTACTCCTTTCAGGCACGGCAACAGCCTTCCTCTTCCCAACCTTTCTGAAAAGAATAGAGATATACATGACCCATCACTACTATATTCCTGTAACCGCTGTATACACCATAAATATATAATAAGATCAGATGCCAGCATTGTCAAATGCAAATAAAAAATCCTTACTGATAAAAACACCTTGAATCAACTATGTGGAGATAGGAAGATTGATAGTTATCAAATGAAGGAGATTACAATTCTTGTACACTAACCTGTCATCAAGAGGCTTCAGAGCTTCTCTGGAGCTCCTGGCCGCGGCCTTTCCCCTGGTTGTCTTCATATCTGCGAATTTCGCCATCAACAATACGTTTATCAGAAAACTTCAAGGCACAGATAGCAACATCACATCAATAGATGATAAAAATATAACCCAATATCAGGAAGCTGTCCCTTGTGGCCAAATTTCTTCACGCTTTAATGGAACTCTTTCAACGTTAAAGACTTTTCCCTTTTTTACGAACCAACAATACAGAAAGCAAAACAAAGTCATCTGAAGCACCAGAATCAGACAAGCAATTATACAAAGTCAACGCTCTCTCTCTCTCTCACAGAATAAATGCACAAACAGAGCTACAGCAAAGAAATACGGCGCTACGAAAGATCGAGGCACAACAAGAATATGATCAAAAGCAATATATTAGGCTCCTCAGCTTCCATTAATAACCTCACCTAAAAAAAAGCAAGAAAATCCACTAATTGACAGTGATTCTAACGGAAGTAAAACTCCTTCGAAAAAAAGCCTCAAACAGTTCAAACTCTTATCAATCAACTAGGAAGGTAAAATGCAAAGTAAGCTGCTCCTATCTCCATGGCCATCACATCTGCGATCAAACCGAGCTAGAGATAACAGCGACAAAGGAATCAAACAGCAGAACGGAAGAGAATCTCGCCTCCGAGAGACGGTTGCTGAAGAGAGATTCCGGCGAAGACGAGAGAATCAAACGGGATGAGAGGATGAGAAAAAAAATCTCCAAAGCAGGAGGCTGAAGAGAAGACCGAGCGATTAGAGTGATCGCGAAAGCCGAAAGGCGACCGGAACAGCCGGTGGACTCGGGGAGCGCTGAGGCGTAGAGAACCGAGTGCCAGCTGTGGGATTAGAAAGCCGCTTTTTACCGGCAACAGCAGGTTCCCCTGAAATGCTTAGAATCTGAGATAATAATTTCTAGATCACCGGATGGGTTGATCGTAAATTTTACCGATAATTATTTAACACGTTAAAAAAATTATGTAATATTTATAATAATATATTAAATAATTATTAATTAAATTTATTACATTATTCGTGAAATTATTTTACTAGAAAAACTCTCAGATTCCGATGTAATTGTTGATGGTGATATTGTTGGGGACATCTCATCCCCGATTGTCTCCGTGCGGCTGTTTACTTTCCTGGGCCTAATCCTTTTACCCTGGAATGAACGAGAAAGGTGTTTTATATAATAACATCACCGCGTCGCACTGCTTATCCATTGACATCAGTGAATTTAAGCATTCTTGAAACCGTCTTTTTATTTTTAGATTTACTGAAAAATCATAAAAATAAATAATTTTTATTGGTTGGTGATGTGGATGGAACCGAAATCGCCGACATGGAGGGTCCCGTCGAGAGGTATTGTCCGCTTTGGGGTACTGAGCCCTGCTCGCCTCTCACGGATTTGTCATTGAAAAAGTGCCTCTCGAGGGAAGAGGGGTATGCGTGAGTCCGGTAAGGAGCTCACTTCCCCCTTACCTCTCCGATGTGGAATTGGTCCCCATCACACACCTTTCGAAGAGAGAGATCGAAACTTGGGTTCGACTCTCAACCGGAGCACCGGTTGGCATCACGATATACCTTCTCACAGCTAACAACAATGCGATTCCCTCTTATATCGCGTAACTCTGGAGCTAATTGGAACTTACACACAAATTTAAATAGTTAATAATGTATCGAATTTAAATTTTACGATTGAGAAATTCATAGTTTTATCCCTTATCCTTTACTTATGGTGATGAGAGAGGAAAACGAAGAAAATAGATTTTTTCTATCCGTAAGAAAAAATCTTAAAACACTATTTCTCCGAAACTATTCTTTCTGTACCGTTGAGAAATCGCCAAGTTCAACCCGCGATGTCATTTTGTTAAGAGAAGATGCGATCTTTCAACGAATAGAAATTTTTGTTGACAGAAAAAAGATGTTGAATGCCAAAATTAAGATTTTATTTTAACCTAAAATTATCTCTTAAAGATGTGATCACTCGATGGTATATACGGAAATAATTTGCAAATGACGGCTTTTTGAGAATTTTTTTTTCTTAATTCACAATATTTTTGCGCCTTCCTCTTAAATTAAATGGAGTGGGAAGATATTAAATTTTTTTTTACTATAAACTTATATAAAATAAAAATATAGTGAAGTAATTTAAAAAGTTTCTACGATCTTTCCTTTCTGTTCCCTTGTCTTTGTTGAGTTGTATCAAACATAAAATTATTATAAATTAGCGGATTCGAAAGTGAATTAGTAACGGTAACTTATTTACAGACGGTGTCATGAATAGCAAAAAAAGAAAAGAAAAGAAAAATACACATTCCATCTTCAATTTTTTGTATTTTTATCATTTTCATCGTAAAACTTTATTTTTTATCATTTAAGTCCTTAATCTTCTGAGTTTTTACTACTTTAGTCATACCATTATTTTTCCATCCAAAAAAAGAATACTGCATCATAAAATCATTTTTTAATAAAAATATTTTTCAAAAAAAGCATATTTCATCCTTGATTAAGAAAACATTAGTTACTAGCATGTGCCATTTCTAAAATTAGAATCCATTTTCTCAAAATGAGTCACGATAGTATAATAATGATAACCATCAATCAATTTTGAATCGAAAATGTGTCTTGATTTTGAAGGAGATATGGTTATCAGTAAAATCCTACTGATATTTTTTATTTTTGTTTATTTTTTGAAAAATATTTTTTTAGAAAATAATTTTTTGATGAAATATTTTTTTTGGATGGAAAGCGTAACGATAAGATCAAAGTGACAAAAATTTAAAAAATTGAGGACTTGAATGATTAAAAAAAAGGTTTAGAATGAAAATAATAGAAATGCGAAGGTTGAAGATCAAAAGTCTCATTTACTTAGAAAAGATGATAAATAATAATGTGTAAATACAGGTAAACACGGCCTTATTGCCTATGGTGGGCCTATTGGGCCGGGCGTGGCCCAACCCACTTTGAGCAGGCTCGGCCCATTGTCTATCCGCACCCCTGACAAAACGGCAGATCGTAAGAGGCCCAGGCAAGGGGTTCACAAGCAAACGCAACGCATCTCCGCCTGCCAGTACGGACTACAGGGGCAATTTCGTCAAATAGCAGCAGCAGCAGCGCTCTATAAATACTCACTCCGAGTGCTGAAAATCCCCCATTTCAATGGTTTTAAGCTTTTGTAGAGAGAGAGAGAGAGGAGAGAGGGAAAAGAAGAGAGATACGGTAGAGAGAGTGAGAGAGGGAGAGAGACAGACGGGGATTTAAGGGTCTAGCGGGAAATTGAGGAGCTCCGACCAAAATTTCCCGAATTTGCCGGGAAGCCCCCAGACTTCATATAGATTAACCGTTTCCATCCTTCCCTCCCACCTAAGCCTCGCACCCGTTGCTCCCCAGTGAGCTGATTCCCAACCGTGGAACCCCAAACCCTTCGCTCGAATGAGTCGCCAAGGATTTAAGTCGGCTGTGTATCACGGGGAGACATTTCTGGGGGAATTGGATGCGGTTCCGGTAACCGGCCAGTGCTTCCAGTTCCCCAACAACGAGATTCGGATCCACCACATCTCTCCGGTCAGCGAGCGCTGCCCGCCCCTCTCCGTCCTGCAGACGATCTCGTCCTTCTCTGCCTGCTGCAAGCTTGAGTCCTCCTCCCCGGTCGAGCAGCCACATTTGATCAATCTCCACGCCTCCTGCTTCTATGAATTGAAGGTCCCGAGTGAATTATTAGCACAGTTGATAGATGGCCGATGTAATGAAATTTCAGTTTTCGAATTCTGTAGGGGGGCTTATCAGCTGTTGTGGAAGTTGGGACTCTTTGTATGCGGAAAAAAGTTTTCTGTTTAATGTTAGAGCTTCTGCTAGAACTATGGTAGCTGTGATAGTAGCTGTTGTGCTATCATATAGTTGAAATTATTTCTTGGTATCCAAGTTTTGCAAAAAGTTTCACCTTTTTCTCAGTCTATTGATCTTCAATTATGGAGAAAAGAATTAGGAATTTTGAAGTATTTTCCTTTTTTTTTTCCCTGTATAATTTCTTTATAACCAGGCGTAGCCCAATTGCCTGCTTTGACCCTAGTCTGTGCGCTGTTAAGACTTAAATTTGACTGTGGACTGATTCTGACAGACGGCTGTTGTGGTGCTTGGGAACGAAGAAATTCACCTAGTGGCAATGCCAAGCAAGCAGAAGAAGTTCCCGTGCTTTTGGTGCTATTCAATCCCTTCAGGCCTTTATAATTCTTCACTAGCATTACTCAATCTCAGGTGCCTTGCTATTGTGTTTGATCTTGATGAGACACTCATTGTTGCGAATACGATGAAATCCTTCGAGGACAGAATCGAGACTCTTCGAGGCTGGCTTGCCCGTGAAACTGATCCTGTGAGGATATCGGGAATGTCGGGGGAATTGAAGCGGTATGTTGATGATCGAGCGTTACTGAAGCAATATGCGGAGAATGATTATGTAATAGATAATGGGAGGATGTTCAAGGTTCAAATGGAGGAAATTCTTCCTCTTTCAGATGGTCACGAGAAAATTGTTAGACCTGTGGTTAGATTGCAAGATAAGGGCATTGTACTTACCCGCATCAATCCTGAGGTTAGAAGATGATCTTATTCTGTCATTCCTTTCTCCTTTTTCCTTTGATTATTTTAGTTATGAACATGGGATGGATATGTGATAGAGTTGCTTCCTATAAATAACTAAATAAGTTCTGTGGATCATTTGAAACTTGGAGACGATCAAAACTGAATTGCTTGAGGATCACTGTTTTCAAAAGAATTCCACCAAGCAGAAATATAAGGGTATTGGGTGACGGTGGAAGTTTATTTGAAAACAAAACTTGGGAGGATGCTGCTTTTTCTTTGAATTTAGGACAATAGCTGCAAAGAAATATGTCTACTAATTGCAGTGGAGGTTGCATTTGATTGAAGACCTCTGCACCCTCAGTTGCATTACTTTAGGTAATTGAGGGCCTTTTCAAAATAATGTGTTTTTTAGTAAATTAGTGTCCTCATTTTGCTTTTGCAGATTCGTGACACTAGTGTGCTTGTGAGATTGCGGCCTGCCTGGGAGGATTTGAGGAGTTACTTAACTGCAAAAGGACGCAAAAGATTTGAAGTTTATGTATGCACAATGGCTGAGAGAGACTATGCCTTGGAGATGTGGAGACTTCTTGACCCTGAGGCACACTTAATCAGTTCAAGACAACTTCTTGATCGGGTTGTGTGTGTCAAATCTGGCAAGTTATCCACATTATAGGGACTGTCATGCATGTGTAACATATTACAAAAGGGAATTTGGTCTTGATATGTTTCATGTTACACTCTTGAGGCAATTTTAGTGCGTGGAATATCTATTTTCTGCTGATGTAGCCATCAACTTGGTCAACTATATTTGAAATTCTATTACCGACAAAGGCTTGTGAAATGTCCTTCACTGTTTTCTTTTCAAGATGTCATGTTGTAAACATCACATGTGTTTTTCTTTGCTGATTATTTTTAACTTGAAAACAGGTTCCAGAAAATCACTGCAAAATGTGTTCCAACATGGCACATGCCACCCCAAAATGGCAATGGTGATTGATGATCGCTCGAAGGTCTGGGAAGACAGGGATCAGCCACAAGTACATGTGGTCCCTCCGTTTACTCCATATTATGCTCCTCAAGCAGAGGTATGAACTGAAAAATAATAATTTGATGAAAAATCATCTTTCGAAAGGGACTATATTGACATAGAGCTTCATGCTATTGTAATATCTGCAAGTTGAAATGGAACTTTTGTTGAGACTTGGTTAGATTTTCTTTATATCTTTAGATGATATCAGTGTTGAGAATGGTGGATTCTCCATGTCATGCTTGGGGTAATTGGGAGCATTTGATCATGATGTCTAGGCAATTTACGAGCCTGATTTTGTTTCTTTGAGCAGACAGCAAATGTCGTTCCAGTGCTCTGTGTGGCGAGGAATGTTGCATGCAATGTCAGAGGTTATTTTTTCAAGTGCGTTGACTTGGTTTCTCAGCTGTAATTTGATAGTTCTGGGAGTTTCATCTTGTGCTGGAAAATTATGATAGGAGCTGCTTGTATCTTTTCCAGGGAATTTGATGAGAACCTCTTGAGGAAAATATCTGAAGTTTTTTTTGAAGATGATGTGGTCAATTTACCTGGTGCTCCCGATGTGAGCAATTACTTGATATTTGAGGTATGCAAAGTTGATGATCCGTAGGTTTTGAATGTTTTAGTTTTGTCATCTGTATTTTATCATCTATCTGCTCACTGTTGCCAGGATACTTCTCAAACTAATGGCACTGCAAATGCCACAATTATGGAGGGAATGCATGGTGCAGAAGTTGATCGGAGACTTAACCAAGTGGTAAATTTATATTCTGTTAGCATGTGGCTTATTTTGCAAATCTATGTTTCTAACATGATAAGGGTTGAAATAGGCTGCTTTTAATGCGATAAAGCTGGAGTAGATCAGACCATTTCATGTGGAGATGAACTTTTTGTAATTCATTTTATATCTTTCTGAGTTATTAGGTTGCTGATACCTTGACAAATGGTTCTGAATCAAGACCTGAAACTTCACAGCCAACTGCTCCAGTAAATCCTACAGCGACTGGGCCTGCTACAAGAACTCTCCTGCCATCTGAAAGTACTTGTGTTATCTATCTGAATTTACTTTGAATATCCAACCTTGGTATAGAACTGACTAACTCTTCATTTCCTTTTGTGAAATTTTTCTAATTTTGTTTTAGAACCTAGTTTGCTTGGCATCCCTGCTAGGCAAGATATCAACTTCCCTGATAAGGACCAGGAGTTGAAAAATGTAAAGGTCAGTGCAGATTTGAGGAATGCAAGTGAACCGCCTCTTCTATCTAGACCACCAGTTCTTGTTCCACCTGTTGTGATAAATCCTCGTCAGGGGAGTTCCATGGTAGAAGAAGATGCCAACAGGGAAAGTAATCAACCAACTGTTCTCCCTCAAGATTCTGATGTCTCGAAGTTTAACAGGCCAAGAATTAATCAGAATCCATTTGGTAACAGTATTTCTAGTTTTAACTCCTCTCGTCCGCCCTCGACTGCAACTCAAATGAAAACTGAAGAGGTTCACATGCCACTCTTGTTCATACCTATATATTCATATTCTCATTGATAAAATGAAAAGTTGATGCATTTTGATTTACTCCCATTCTGCGTCATCAGGCATCTGCTGGACATGATCTTGAAAAACCCAATATTTCTTCACGAAGTCAGCCTTCTGGTGCGTGGAATTAATTTACTCATTTGAATGTTCCTTCAGCTGTCTGTCTTGCAAATAAGTGAAATTTCAGACTACTGAGAGGAGCGGTTATAAGCAAAGAGCTGCTCTGACAGAGACCCAGTTTTTATACTAAATGACTTTTTTTTGCTGAATTTTATACTAAATGAGTTAATAATATATGCATGTTGTCATTCAAAAGTCTCCTCTAAATGGTTCGTAGACATCAGAACATTTGATATAAGCCCACTTGCACCACATCAATAATAGCTGTCTCGATAAAGATATCAGCTTATGCTTCTCTGAATTTACTGAAACCTATACAAGTCATTCAAATTGAACTTCTCTTTGACGAGAATTTAGCTCATTGAACCAATATCATCGGACTCAAGCCATTGGTAAATTTGATGTTAATACCACATTTTTGGTGTAATAACTACCATTGAACTCCATAAATTAACCAGGTGCCGAAAAAATCCTTAAGTTGCTGAAAGATTGAGGACTAAAACGGCTGCTGAAGTATTACAGCACCACCAAAGTTCAATACAATGCCACCAAGAGACCCCTATCTAGTTCCAGATTCCAGCATAGTTATGCCATTTTAGTTGTCAACTTTTGACACACTTGGTAAAGTCTTAGTCAAAGATTAGCATGGAATGCTATGAGATTAATGAACAGCCATGAGATTTAGGATTATTTTATAATTTTCTCCTGGTTTTTGTTTTACTATAGCTCAACTATTTAGTTACGGTAATGATTCTGCAAGGAGTTATTATTTCTAGAGCATTGGAATTGTTGAAAAGCTGTTGCTGAAATTTGGATATGCTGATAGGCATCACTGTTTTTTCTTTTTTTTTTTAAACTATTATAGCACTAACTAGTTCGCATCTCTTGCAGTGGTCTGTGCATCCCAGAATAATGTGTATTCTAGTGACAGAGAAGCACAAATTGAAGGCGGAAGAGTGAACCTCGTAGCATCCTCCATGTCCATCAATGCATTGCATGAAATTGGACGAAGATGTAGCTCCAAGGTGAGGATTTTTTCAGGTTCGTTGCAGCTGTATTATGACTATCATCATTTAATGATTGTGCCTTCTTCCAGGTTGAGTTCCGATCAGTTCTAAGTACAAGCAAGGATGTGCAATTTTCCTTTGAGGTTAGGGTCCTTATCTTTCTTTTTCCAAATAATAATACTCCATGGCACATTACTTGTATGACATAATGGGATCCTAAAATCCTGTAGAATGAATCTGTAGTTTCTCTCTCTCAGGTGTTCTCATGTTTACTGTGACTTAATTTGTGAAGATCGCTAATATCATTGTTTTAATAGTATCTGTTTTACATTTTTTTCTCCATCCCTTCAGTCGATGGAGCAATCAATCTGAGATTACTATGGTATTGTTCCATCTGCCTAGGTCTTGTTTTCTGGTGAGAAGATAGGTTTTGGAATGGGTAGGACAAGAAAGGATGCTCAACAACAAGCCGCCTTGGATGCTCTTCACACCCTGGCAGGTAAGAGTGGGAAACCATCGTGAGGATTGCTGTGTATTGTCCCATCAGTCTAGCTCCTCTTCGTCTTATTTTTATCAAATTGTAAATAATTTCCATGATGACCTTCTTCAACTCAAGGAACTGCAGGACTAAGAGAGGTGCCACTTTCAAAACCTTGTTTTACTGACTTAATGAAGAGGCTAGAATCGGGTTAATATGTTTATGGGTGGTATCTGTGGCTTGCCAGATCAGGTCCTGATATTATTTTTCATGTGCAGGATATAAATTGTATGTTTAGCCATTTAGAATATTTAAATTAAAAATTATTTAAATGGCATTGTCAAGTAGAAATGTAAGATGGTCCTTATCTTATTTTACCTTCGTTGAATAGCAGAGAAATATGTCAAGTACGCTACAGCTACTTGTTCTGGAACATTGGATGGCAATGCTGATAAGCTCTCCCTACAAAATGGAAATGGATTTCTGTGGGACGTTGTTGATTCAGAATCTCGGGAGCTGTCCGGAGAAGATGCGATGGGTGGAGAGAACATCCCTTGGGGGGGAGAGTCTCATGCAACATCCACTAATTGATCATCACGTGATTCTGATGACTGCTGGTGGTTTTTCAGAAGCATCTCCTCTTCTGGGTTTTGATTTAAGCAGGATCTGGAAATTAATGCCTGAAGGGGAGAGTGGTGACCTTTCTGCTGCTTGTGCCTCTCGCTGGCATTGCTCGTTCTCATGTTGATAGGTAATTGTTGATGTCCTTTCTTTTTCCATTTTACCTATTTAACTCCTTTTACTTAATACAAATAATTCTTTCACAGCCTCTGGATCTCTATGATTTCTTGGGTAATGAACTCTTATCTATGATACCTAAATCTCAGTTTCATCTATGACACATGCCCCTTTTCACTTTGAACTGCAGGAAATGTGATTTTGCGAATGACGGAATTTATTTTTAGGATTTCAACATCGCCCCTGCTCATCTTACGCATATTTTGAGACTTTTAATGTTCCTCACAGAAGCTGATTTAGTCTTGCATCGGAGGTTCTGCATTTAGCTTACATCTGTCTAATCCTTTTCAGCCAATGATGCGGAGGTGGAGCTTGTGAGCAACCCTTACCATGCTTGAAGCAGCAGCAGAATTAGTGGCTAATGCACTGGGATCTGGTGAGTAACTGAGCTATATTCACCAGTTTGAAGCCCAAAAAACATGCCTGTTCTGTTTGGTAGCCATGTTGAATAGGGATATGGCTAAACTCAAGAGTAAAAGAACTATATGCTTACAACTTGACATGTTATGCGATTCGGGTTCCCTTTGTCGGGGAAAAAAACGCGGCCAATAGATAATGTAGCATCTGATGAAAAGCTGGATCTTACAGAGAAAAGAACAAGGATACAAATAGGGAAGTAGATGGGATTTTTATTTTTTCTGGAAGGTTTAGCTCCCTCTGCATTTTGACTGTTCTTGTAAAGATGCTTTTAGGTTAGTGGGCAAAGTTCAAAAGTTTCAACTCATGTGTAACTTCCATTGGAATTATCATGTAAGAATTCCTCTTAAGCTCAATTTGATTCGATTTGGCTTGATTACTTATGATATCTCTTTGGGGGGTTGTTTGGCCTTGTACTCTTTCCCCCGGTCATACCTGTGGACTATTGGAGCTGGTAGTTCTGTCAGTCTAACCCATGCCAGGAAATTAGATGGTTTCTGATTCGCATTTCTGGGTGGCAAAGCAAAAGATCAAAAGCTGTTATAGCTTTTTCTTGCTACTGCTTCTTTGCTCCAGTTTTTCCTGATATTCCAATGAATGGACTAGTCCGAAAGAAAAAAGGGGAAGTCTGTGGGTGAGAAGTGAGAGGGGGGAAAATTGAGGACAGAGCACGATTTGAATAATTGTGAAGTGTCAATTTATCTTATGATGCCCAAAGTTTAGGCATTCAAGTCAGTCATACCCTTTAATTTTATCATTGATGATCCACTTGAAGAATAACCACAATGTTGTAATGGAACCCGTCCTATATTTTCCTCCTATCAAGTGTTGGCTTTGTATAACTTTCTGATAACCTCGTCGTGTGGAATGGTCTATTTGTTCCTAGTTTGGCATCCTCAGTGAGAGGTTGGTCGGGAAATGGCTGGAGTAACTCCAATCCGGCCAAGATGCCTCCTTGAAATGGTATCTCGACTTTCATCTGAGCTCCTGATCGGTGCTCTGGAGACGACAAGGCTTCGATGGTCAAGCAGGACACGTTGAATGGAGGCGCAAAACGGGTGGCTGTGTAGCAAGAGGAGCTGGTAACCAGCTGATCGATCTCTGGAGTATCATAAGCCCGTGGCGGAATTGACAAGGGTAGGGATTTGAAGGCGAGCCAGGTCAAGTAAACATGGATTATGGCTCGTAATGGACGATAGCGGGATGGTACTGAAGTTTTGGATATCTTTTTTTACCACTGACTAATCTAGTTCGAGTCGGATTGGCACGTTGAATGATAAATCTCCCAACATGAGCTCTCTTCGTTTATAAAAACTTGAGCTCGGATCTCTGCCTGAGGGAAATAAGCGTCTTATTATTTGAACTCAACTCATGCGGACTATTTCCAAACATTTAAATGACGTGTTATTTACCCGTATCACCACGTTAGGTGACACGGTCAACTTCTGCATCGGTAGTAATTAACAATGTTATCAAAAAAATTGACAGTCTGTATTGAGCTGTTACATATCCGAAAAATTACTTATCGAACAGCGACATCTTTTAGTTTTTATAACAGTGTGTTCTATTTTTAAAATATTTTTCACCATTTATACAGTTTTCCCTTTTAAGTATGAGGAAAATGGTTTCCTCGAATAGTATCAATCTCCTGTCAATTCCTCCAAATTGTAGTTGATGACTATATTTTATATAGAAATTTTCAGATCCTCAGATCGTATAATACATATTTCGGTGAATTAATCAGTTGATGCTGTACTAAACACCATCGATATAAAAAAATTAAAATTTCAATTCACTGAGTTTACAAAGGACACGGCGAATGCGATCAATAATATTATCAAATATTTTAGGAAAATACCGTATTATCTTTAAAAAGTCAATAGTGTTCATAGATTGAAAAAAAGTTATATAATATTTTTGTATTAATGTATCAAATAATTTTTTAAAAAATGTCGTTGAAGAGTTGGAACTCATTTATATATATATATATATATATATATATACACGCGCGCGCGCGCGCGCACATATAAACGCCTCTCGCATTTGGAAAATGGTGAACGGTAAAAGAGGGATCTGACAACAGCCCATTGCGTACGGTATCTGCCGTGTGGCGGAACTGATTTTGAGAAGGAATCCAAATATATACCTTACCTTACCATCTCATTGAAGCCATCATGATGGGCCAATAATTTACAGTACCCTGGGATTCTGTGATGCCTCTTTCCAATGCTTCGATGCTACTTTTGAGACCAAGGACTGTACCGAAGTCATTCGGTTGCTAAACTTCAGAGACATTTAATATCGTTTTTGCTTCTGATACGGGCATGCTGGTAGATATCAGTTTGAGTGTTATAAATAGAGAAAATTCCTAACCGACCTGACTCGAACTTGAGTGAATCAGTTAGTCAGGCTGTGGCATACACGAAGAGAAAAGGCTTTTTTTTTTAATATAAGTAATATTTGTATTAAATTCAACAAAGGTCTATTGAGGAGAGTTCAAAAAGACAGTTATTAGTTAGATTTACAGAACCCAACTGACATAGTGAATGCGCACTGAAATTTCTGTCCCTAGGTATCCAATTAACAGTCCAGAAATGAAAACGGGGTATGAACACATTTAAATCAAAACAAATGCATTGAGATTCCCATTCAGACGCTTGCTTCCCGTTGGCAGAGAGTACAACCTATTTGGCATCCGAAATATTGATATTCTCTTCCACTCTTGATTGATAGCCACTTTGGTTGCCAGCAACAAAGCAAATGCCTCCGCTTGATTTGGGGATGCAGCCTTGAGCTTCTGTGTCCAGTGTGCCTTCCTTCTTCCTTATTGAAAGGCAACCCCTGCAACGCATGCTTCATAGTTGCACCAAGCTGCATCAATGAAAATTTCAATCTATCCCTAGTTGCACCAAAAGAAAGGCTTTTGCTATGGCATCTTGCAAGCCTAACTTTTCTTCAGCAAGTTTTACAGGACATTGAGCAGCTGGTAACCACTACACGACAATCTACCTATGACATTCGAGACTCATCAATGGAAGTTCAGATCTTTCAGGGTCTCACAGTTACAAAGTGACACAAAATCATACCTTCTCACAAGAGTTCATAGTACAGATGACACACAGGGCATGCGTTAAGGATACAAGATCCTATCCTACCTTCTCTGACAAACTTCTGTACAGAGGTAAAAAATATAAGCACGAAAGCTTAAGAATGCTATGCTACCTAGGATCACACCAGAAGATCCCCAGATTCTTTCATAGTGATAACCCGAGATTTGCAAGGAAGCTCTGCAGCGTCTTTCGACCCCATTGGATGTCATTTCTCAATGCGTTGTCTGCCTGTGCAGGGTCTTTGTCAACCTTTTCCTCCTCCTCTTCTTCTGCTTCGTTTTCTTGTCCTTGGACGGATCGGGGAACTTCCTTTTGCTTTTTGATGAGCTGCTTCTCATGATTGGGTAGAGCTGTTGCTGTTTCTTCTTCTCGAAGTCGATCACTGTCGGACACTTGCTGTTGTTTGATCTGAAAACACAAGAGCACACAGGCACAGATGATTCACACAGAAGACATCTATAGCATTAATCGGCTTGATAATGCTCCGATCTTATGTACGGATTTTGTATGCAATATTGAGAATTCTTGCAATTCAGCAAATAACATAGCTGATCAAACACTCCTCACAGGTTCTAGAGGTGTAAACAGAAGTTTCAGATAATGCCGTGATCGCATTCATCTCATGACAGAGTACTTGTAAGTGCCAGGAAGTCGATTTCTCATATATGATATGGACCAGGGGTAAAACGTGGAAGATCATTCGATTTTTTATTGCAAAGGAAAGAGAGACTTGATGTTTTGTTCATCACCATCTAGAAGTCAAGCTTAAGCCAAAAGTTATGTATTCAGACTGAGCTTCTTTACATTCGGCTACTACATGTAAGAGACCTCTTATTAGAAATTCCACACTTCAACAGAATACATGCTCTTCTAGCTTGAATAAGTTGCAAACTACAGTAAGGAACTCAGTATATTCCAACCGACACGGAAGGTATAGAAACAACATAACGGAGGGAAGGAAAACAATACATTTTGACTCTCATCAAGCTCAAGCGGTTACCTCTGGCTCTTTTGGATCCGTAGTTTCAAATCCAGTAGTGTTATCAGCAGCAGTGCTTGTTTCAGTCTCACGCTGGATTGACTCTTTCTCTGGGACCATCGACAATGGCATCAAACCAGGGACCAGAACTGGACCTTCACTAAAAGTGGCCAGGTCTCCTTCACTGTGTGGGCTCGCTGAGTTGCCAGCTTTGGCTTTGAGATTATTTCCCGGGACACTCTCCGGTGCTGCTATCTCCTTCTCAGTTATTCTCCCGTATTTCTGTTCTGAACCAGTTGTCTCTTCAGTTTGGACACCAGCAGCTGTGTCTGTCGAAAGTTTCTCTACAGGTTGAGTTATGTTTTCTGCAACAATAGAAACCGACTTCTTCTGTGGAGGAGATTTCATCTTAGCCACAGATGATTCATCCCGAGCTTCTTCTGTGTCAGCCAGAGCAGATCCATTTACAGTTTCGAGGATCACTTTCTCCATTGGCGGAGATAAGTTATCTGCAACCATGTGCATTTCTAAATTTTCGGCTGGTTCTGTGCTGGAATCAGTCAATGTTTCTCCTTCAGTTATCCTCTGCAATCCAGCATCTCCCCAATCTTCACAAACAGTGATAGTGTTGTTAGTTTCCCAAGTTTTTAGAACCCGATCGGGATTAGGCTGCCACTGAATGATTCCAGCTCTTCCCTTCAGTATAAACTTGAACTGGATTTGCCTTCCGATGGGCATGTCCTGTTGAAGAAGGTTAGAGAAGTCATAAAGTCTGAAGAAACCCTGAAGACTGCTTTAGAGGGACTAAGATGCTGGATAAAAATAGAACAGGTGACTAACCAGGTCGATAGTCCATAAATTGCCATCTGACCAGTTCATAGGTACCGATCTCAAAGGATCCCATGAACCCAACACTGGATCATCTCCGACTAAGAGAAACTGCTCCCCAAACTGACACTCTTTCTTCAATTGAAACCTCACATGGACAGTCCTGGAAGGATCTACAGAACAGACGCATGTATTTAATATAAGTTGAAACCACAATTAACCACACTTTACCATGAGAAACTTCACAGACTTACAAGCTTCTCCAATCCCCTTTTCAGTAGTCTTGGGCCCTGCCTGCAATTAAAAGAAAAAATCCACTGAAGTCAAGATTAGATTCGATACCATATAAACAGTATCCCTTCCCTAATAATGAGTAGTTAAGTTTTTTTTCTAACTCCATCCGATTAGGTTACTATATCGGATCATACAATGCAGAAACTTCAGGTCAATGTCATTCAACTGCCCGTCTCTTGTTCATCATCACTTCTATTAAAACATATCCTCTACAAAAAGTTAGCGGTTTAGCTGGGAACATCAGATAGTGCAGACATGGAAAGGAATATCTAGTCGAGAAGTCATTCTAGAAAGCAAAAGCTTCGGAACAGAAAAATGTTAAAAACTGGAATCTTGCTTTGGAACATAAACCTTCCTCTATCTGCTCGGATGCTAAGAAACACGAGAAAAAAGTGAAGAGCAGACACAACCGCCTCACCCCATTCTCAAGATTAGCATAATAAGCTCCTGCTATGTCGTTTCCCCTTGAACCAACTGTTCACCCAAAAGCTTCAGCTCACTTTGCAGACTCTCCTAAGCTTTAATGCCGGTCTCATCTCCGGGTTATAAAATAGTTGTGTTAACAAATAGCTCTATGGTTCGATTCTCACCGACCGGACTTCCCTCTTTTCTAACCGAAAAAAATAGTAACCGTCTTGTGCATACAACATGTACGGAAACAGTCAGAACCAGCCAAAAAAGGGATATTTACATGACGTGCAAGCGAATAGCTTCCTGGAGCAAAGACAATCTTTGCCTGACAAAATCTGACAGTTTCTCTCTTTGATCTCAATCTGATCGAACATCAGCTTGACGATCAGTTGACAACAGTAGAAATAGAGAGAATCAAAGAGCTTCACCTCCGGGTCGGGTGACAAGGAAGCAGCTGGAACTGGACAGGGGGGCCTGAGCTTCTCAGACGCCAAACGCAGGACGTGGAAATCGAAAACCTTCCATGATTTCGAGAAGGCAAACTCCTTCCTGAGGAGCGCCCTTCCCCCGACCCTCGACGACCCTCCGCAATCGTCGACACGAACCTTTGAGGAGCAGTAGCTGTAGCTCGGGATCGCAGCCATGGCGGTCACCCTGCTGCTCAGCTCGTCCTCGGGATGAGCCGCAGCGACGGCAAGCAGGAGGAGGAAGAAGAAGATGAAGAAGATTCTACTTGTTTGATTGCTGTTGCTGTTTCTGGTGGTCGGGATTGTACACGGACAAGCGACTGACGGTGATGAGCCGAGGAGACGGGCCTTATATACGGAGTGGGTCCATCCCGGGGAGGAGGTGGACAGCAAGGAAAGGAACGGATCGATTCCACGTGGCGGCTTCACGTGGCGCGAATCTCGACCAATGGTTTGCTTCCAGGTTTAGCTTCCCTAAATACGATGAGTCTTCTTTTTAGTGAATCGAATCTTCAATGCCAGTCAAATGAGTGTTGATTAATCTAGATTCGAACATGATTAGTCTACTTTATAGTAAAAATTCCCAGGTTTCTAATGTTCTTTGTCTATTATATTCGAAATTGAGATATTATTTTAAAAAAAGAAATACTGAGTGAATCTGTGTTAATTCACACAAGTGATTTGTCTTATTTAAATTACATCGAACCCAACGCTGTTTATATTAATCAATAAAATGTATGTGTGCTTAGTTTTTTTTTTTTAATCAATAGTATTTGGTACAATAACAATTGATTAATCTATCGGATGGTATGTTATATTGTCCGAAACTAGTCATTAATCCCCAGAAAACGGCCCCATGAGAGTTGAACCTAGACCTGGCCTATGAGCTTATTAGTGGATCCCTTCCTCGGAGGCTGTATGTGCTTAGGTTAGTGGGATGATTGTGGTGCAATACTCAGGGATGGATTTAGAGAGGTATGGTGAGCTATCGTCGGTCATCTGAACTTGAAAAAGTCTTTATCATATTATATATATTTCACTCGATTTTATCTAATTTTATTTGTTGAATTATTATATTTCATTTTCGCCCCCATTGAATTCTTAACGCTACTTTTCTATTGAGCCTCTCTCTCTCATGAACAATTTTTCTGAATCCGTCCCTGATATAATTAAACTCTAAGCTTGTGTTTGATACGAAAAAAAAATACAGAGGAATAGAATGGAATGATTATTATAGGATTAAATGAGTTTTTTTATACTCGTTTTAAATAATTATGAGAAGCGATGGAATAAATATTTCCCTACTCTTTTCAAGAAATCCCCACTCTACTCCACTCCATTGAGATGGGAAGAAAATGTACTCTAATTGAATGCGTATAACTAACTCACGTATCGTAATAAATGAATAAATTAGTACTAATTATATGAGTAATTATTTTAATTATTATTAGTTAAAATAATATAATTAGATATTTCTGACGATATTATAGTAAGATCCTTTAAGATCTTTCGCGGGTAGCACCCGGAACTCGAGAAAATTACAAAACGTGCAGGAAAATTGCCGCGTCAGGCTTTCAAAGGCACGGCCCAGTGTCGGCAGGCCAGAAAGCCCGACAAGATGGTTTGGGCCGGTCCGGGCCGTAATGCTGGCCCAGTTCGGCCCGTTGCTTTTCCTCTCCTCTCCCTCCGCCGTTCAATAGAAACGTTAGCCGAGAAAACGCAGGATAACTTGGATTAAGGAGACGGAGGAGGAGGAGAGAACCTTATCCCTCCCTCTCTCTCTTCCGAGCAAACCACTGAAAGCTTCGGCCATGGCTTCCCTTCTACTGGGACCTCCCTCGCTCACCTCCCTCTCCCCGAACCTCCCCCCTCGCATTTCCTTCTCTCGTTCCCAGACCCTGGGCGCCTCCCTTTCCTCCTCCTCCGTCTCCGTCTCCGTCTCTTCTTCCGCTTCATCTCCGTCCGTCCCTCTCGGTAAGAGTCCCCCTTTCTCCGTCTCTCCCTCACGTGCGCGCTGATTGCTTGTCTGCCCTAATTTCTCCTGCAATCAATCGTTTCAGTGTACTGCGGACGAGGCGATAGGAAGACTAAGAAGGGGAAGCGGTTCAATCACTCCTTCGGGAACGTGAGTGCTCCTGAACTCGCCATTTTTAGGTTTTCTCCGCTCTGTGTTTTCACTGAGAATTGAAGCGATGTTTTTGCTCTATCAGGCGAGGCCGAGGAATAAGAAGAAGGGGAGAGGCCCCCCGAGAGTGCCGGTCCCGTCGTCTCCCCCGAAGAAGGACCGGTTCGAGGACGACGAGAAGGTCAAGATCGAGATCGACGAGTCGCTCTTCTCCGGTTGATCGGCCATCTCTTCCTCACTGTAATCTCTCTGTAAACCTTAACTGCATTTTTTCCTGCACTCTGCCTCTGATGTTTCCGAGGCTCCAAGATTGAACCTTTGTGACACTGTTATGCGTCTGTTCTTCGATTTTATCTATTTATGCATGCTTTCATTGGCCTACACGAATCAGAACAGTCTCTGACATGGTCAGAGTGATTAAAGAACGTCAGAGCTCGAATCATATGGGCAAAAGTAACGGATTCACAACAAAAAGAAAAGAGAAAAGAACTGTGTCGGATTCAATAACTTTCTGTCTAGGAGGGACACCTGTTTTGGGCAGTAAGCTCTTGTTGCGGAGCTGGCCAGTGTTATTGACGACAGGAGGATGACTGTCAGATGATTGAAGTCCGCAGGGGTTCCCGACTCGCAATTCCGGCAATGAATAAGCTCTAGTGTGTGTTAAATGGGAACAGTTGTTATATAAGAGCGAATGTTGAAAAAAATTCTATATCGGACAAATAATGCAAAGATGTCCGGTTTATGAGAGAGCGGGTATCACCATCCTATCGACTTGATCTTTTGAGTTGGACACGAGCTGAGCTTTTGAGTTGGACACGAGCCCAACATCTTGTAGGTCCGGTGAAAATTTAACATGGTATCAGAGCCAATCGTCTAAGTTCACACCACGCCAGGTTCGAGTGTAGAACTCATGGTTCGTTAAATTCGAGATTGGAAGAAAAAATACTCTGCTCGTGGTCAATTGTCTCCCCTTGTTCGAGCACGGAAGAAAAACACTCGGCTTGAGATCAGTTATTGAGGGCGGTGTGGGTGCCACCATCTTTTGAGGTTGAGTTTTCGGGATGGACATGAGTACAACTTCTTGTAAGTCGGGTGAATATTTCAGAGGAGTCATGTGATATAAAATAAAGAGTAATAAATTGACATATAACTTCAACGCGAGAATCAAAATCACAACATCTAATCTATGAGATGGGAGTTTTGTGTGACTGTATCTTCACTGACTAAGAAATTTGGCGAGTGGCTTAGTCCGCAAAATTGACGAGGTATACTTAACTTTCCCAGGACTTGATGGGTTGTATACGTATCATATTGATGTGTTAGCTTATGAAATATGTCATATGATGCACTCGCAAGAATCAAGACTTCTGTGTGCAAGGGCACACGTTTTGTAAAATTAAGTTTGATAAATATATAATTTAAAAGTTTAAACTAATTAACGGTGATAATTAATCCTAATGCTCTGAGAATTTTCTTATTAAGATTTCTTGATATAAATTTGTAGTTTTTAACGCCCATCTTCACGTGATAATATAACTCATACTTGTCTCGTGTCTCGGAGCATTTGCCCCTTAACAACTGGCGATGAGACGGATATTTTTCTTTCGTGCTTGGACGATGCAGGGCAACTTGTACGAATCGGACTTTATCCTTTGTACGTGACTCGTTGGTCGTAAGTTTCGCACTTGGATCTAACGGATGAATACAAAGGAACCGAATAAGATGGAAAGAAGCCCACGGGCCATGGTATTCCAGCTCTACAGATGCATCTATATTTCCTTTATTGGGCCACCGGCCCATGAATGAGAACGGGCCATTGAAGGTTAAAAAAAATTATCAGACATGAAACAGAGCGGAGACATGTGGGCCCGAAGGGATTAAAGTAGAAGAAAGAATAAAGAGCACGTTTTCATTGGTGAAAATTAAATTCGGATTCTCTTTTTTATCTCACGTGAGAGGCACTATTGCACCAAGCCCATTTTGCAAAATCATGTAGTATTCGAAGTCTAATAGGTTATGACTAATTTAGTTCGAGTCGGAAAGATCCACTACGAGGTAAAGCTCTGCTAAGGCGAATTTTCTCAATTTACAATACTCGAGTCCAAGATCTTGATTAAGGTGAAGATGTGTCCTACCACCTCAACCGATCAATTTTGGTAAATAATGTTACCTTTGATAATGAGTATTTTAGTTCTCTCTTTTATATTCTTTTTGTGTTATCATCCTTTTTTTTTTTAATCATTGGAGTTGTCATAACAAAAAAAAAACTTTTTTAAAATCTTTTTGGACCTGAGAAGGAGAGCCCGGTAATCTGGAATCTTGATAAGGAGAGCACGCCACCTGTTTGATGAAATACCTGTGGGAGGCCATTTGTGGAAGAAATGTTTTTTTTCCCAAGCAACTTGTGAAGAATAATTAGTTACTCGTGCATGCACTTTGTATTAATACAGAAAAGTGGCACAAATCCTCTACAACTTTTCAAAACTAACGCCAGTTTGTAATATTTTGAAAAAGTAACATTATTTTATGTTAAAAGTCAATTTTGCCCCTCCTACCCCCTCCCCTCTCCTTTTACGGCTGCTCCTCTTTACGGCCGTCGTCGACGAGCATCTCCGGTGCGTCGGGCGGTGATGATGAGCAACCGGCATTGGGCGACGATCGACGGTGCTCGGGCGATGGCGCGACGGCATCTGGAGACGATTGACTGCGCGACGGGCGTCGGGCGACTGTCGACGGTGCGTCGGGCATTGGGCATTGGTGTTGCAGGCAGCGGCGACAGGGCTGCAGTTTGGCAGGAGGAAGAAGGAAGAAGAAGGAAGAAGAAGGAAGAAGAAAGAAGGAAGAAGAGGAGGAGGCAGGGAGGATACGTAGAAGAAGAGGAAGGGGCTGGGAAGGAGAAAAGAGAGGGAGAGTTTTGGGGTGAAAATGATTGGGATATTTAGAAAATTATGAAAAAATTAGTAAATAAATAAATAAATATATAATAGTACTAATTTTAAAAAATGTTATAAAATGGTGCAAGTTTTAAAACTCATTATTTTATTAGTGTTAGAAAAATTTTCACCGCTAATGCAGCAGCATATTATCGGTTTTTTTTTTCTCTTTTCCTGGTGAAATTATCCAACCATCTTCCGACGATCACTTTCCTTTTCCAAGACACCGTGTCCTGCTGCTTGGCTTGAAATGTTCATCAAATGAAGCACCTTTCTTTTGGTCCTATTACTCGCAGTTGAAGTTATTTTTCCCTGTTGTTGCATTTGCAAAACAGGAAAGTTCGAGTGCAGGTAACAGTAATATCTGAACATGAATTTTCTTTTTCCATACCCAACTTTTTAGTTTTCATACTTTTGCATGGTATGGTAGGTTAATGAACTTGAATATTCTCTGAGTGAGGAATTGTCTGTTTTTTCAAATTCATCCAGAGCAAAACCTATTAGAGTTTGGACTGACATGAAATCTGACCTCATTAGGAGGACCAGGAAACTGGAAATGCAAAGAAAGGCCACCCCTTTTGAAGTTCATGCAGGTCCTTAGGCTAGAAATTCGTCTTCGTCCCATTAGACTATATATACATATATATATATGTATATATATATATCTTCGAATCCCAGATTATCAAAGCCCTGAAAATGGTTTTAGTTTGGTTTTAGAAAACTGAAATTTGCTCGTAGTAGCAATTATGGACTGAGTATGAAATGTGAAAAAGGAATTATATCTATCGAAGACCTCTGACCTTTATATCTTTTTCTCGTCTTCTTGCCTTGCGAAGGCATTTGCTGTACGTGAGAACCATTGTCCTCCTGAAGGACAAACATCACCTAACCCCTTTTTGAGTGGATGATCTAGGTAAATCTTGTGATTGCTTATTAAACATAGGAGCTTTTCCATGATCCTTAGAATGAATGGCTTAATCTACTGAGAGATAAGCAAAGTAGTAGTAAGGCAACTTTAGTTTTTAAAGGAACGGAGAAAAGGAGAGGAATTGATGGAGGAAGACCACACAGAATAGTGTGTCGATCAGTATATTTATATTGGGGATGTACATTCTGTTACAAGTATAATCAAGATAGTAACTGAAGATTACAATAACTACCACACTATCTTTGATTCAAACTACTCTATCCATTACTCCCCCGCAAGCTCAAGGGGAGATCACGAACATTGAGCTTGTAGCAAATATCAGAGAACCGGGAAGTGGGTAGGCCCTTTGTGAAAACATCAGCAAGTTGACTGGTGGACCCAATAAACTGAATGTCAAGTTGTTTGTGAAGCACCCGCTCACGGACGAAATGGTAGTCGATTTCAATGTGTTTTGTACGGGCATGAAAAACAGGATTGGCGGTCAAGTAAATGGCCGAAAGATTGTCACACCATAGTCGAGGTGGATGTCGTAAGGATATACCGAGTTCTTGGAAAAGCGACTGTATCCAGATGAGTTCAGCTGTGGCATTGGCCAAACTCTTATACTCAGCCTCGGTGCTTGAACGAGCCACTGTACGCTGCTTCTTAGAGCTCCAAGAGATGAGGTTGGGACCAAGAAAAATCGCAAAACCACTAACAGAGCGGCGATCGTCTGGATTACCGGCCCAGTCGGCATCAGTAAAACCATGTAAAAGAGAGATTGGGCCCTTGTGAATAACCAAACCACGATTAATAGTTCCCTTCAAATATCGCAAAATTCGCTTAACAGCAGACCAGTGAGTGGTGGTCGGCTGATGCATAAATTGACAAACGTGTTGTACCGCATAAGCAATATCCGGTCGGGTCAGAGTTAAATATTGGAGAGAACCAACCACTCATCAATAGAGAGAAGGATCATCAAGTGGAGTGCCATCAGTGAGAGAAAGTCGGGCACCAGATGTAGTCGGAGAACGTGATGGTTTACAATCAAGCATGGAACTGCGGTCAAGTATATCATGAATATACTTAGATTGCGTAAGAACAATACCTTCTAGACAGGACCAAACTTCAATGCCAAGAAAATAGTGAAGCGGGCCCAAATCTTTCATTGAAACTCACGTTGAAGAGCTTCGACAAGAGAGGAGAAGGGCGCCGATGATGATCCTGTAAGAATAATATCGTCTACGTAGATCAAGAGGTAGACGATATAAGTGGAGGTGCGAAGAATGAACAGCGAGCTATCAGCAGTAGAGCCATGAAACCCGAGCGTCTGAAGGAAAGAGCTTAATCGGAGGAACCATGCCCGAGGTGCTTGCTTAAGCCCATAGAGAGATCGACGCAAGCGACAAACATGATCTGGAGCGGACGAATCTACGAAGCCTGGTGGTTGCTGCATATATACTTCCTCTGCGAGAAAACCATGGAGGAAAGCATTCTTAACATCTAGTTGACGAATCGGCCACTGAGAAGAAATAGCGATGGAGAGAATAGTGCGAATAGTAACGGGCTTAACAACGGGACTGAATGTCTCATCGTAATCAATGCCTTCTCTCTGGTGGAAGCCTCGAGCCACTAACCGAGCTTTAAATCGATCAACTGAACCATCCGATTTCTGCTTGACTTTGTAAATCCATTTGCAACCAATAATATTACACCCAGGTGGACGAGGCACCAAATCCCAGGTATGATTATCAGTAAGTGCCTGAAATTCATCAACCATCGCTGCACACCACTGTGGATCTTTTCAGGCTATCGCGAAAGATCGAGGCTCCTTAATATCCACAGACACAGAAAGAGCCACAGGATGCCTGGGCCTGATAAAGCGATGAGGAGGAAGTGTACCATCCCGTGACCTTGTAACCATAGAGTGCGCCCGTACAGAAGACTCATTAGGCACTGCAGGAGCGGAAGGAGCAGAACGAATCTCAGTAGAATGACCTGTCTCGAGCATAACATCTTGTGATGGCGATGAAGCAGGACTAGGGATAGGTAAGACGGACGGTGCTGTAGGTGTGGGATCTGCACATGAAGAGGGAGCCATCGGGGTACTACCAGTTGAGTGCCTGCATGCAATTGAAGAAAGATGCTTGGAAGAATAAGGAAATGAGGACTCATCAAAGACAACTGTCCGGGCAACAAAAATACGACCGGTGGCTGGGTCAAGGCATCGATATCCATGATAGTTGTGAGGATAACCAAGAAAAACACATGGGCGAGATCTAAGATCGAGCTTATGATTCCGGTAGGGACGTAAATACGGGAAACAGAGGCAACCAAAGACTCAAAGAATGGTGTAATCTGGAGGATGTCCATGCAAGAGTTGATATGGTGAAAGATGATGAAGAGATTTGGTGGGAAGGCGATTGATCAGAAATACCGCAGTCTCAAAAGCAAAATCCCAAAATTTGGGAGGTAAGTGTGAGTGAGCCAAAAGAGTAAGACCCATATCAACAATGTGCCTATGTTTTCGTTCAGCGGAGCCATTTTGTTGCGGTGTGTGAGGACAAGAGATACAATGAAAGATGCCATTATCATGAAGTTCTTTTTGAAACTCGGTGGAAAGGAATTCCTTTGCACCGTCAGATTGAATGGCTTTGATTTTACGATCAAAGAAATTTTCAACTTGAAGTCGAAACATGCGAAACAATTTTGGAACATCAGCTCGTGATTTTAAGACAAAGAACCATGAAAATTTACTGTAGTCATCAAGAAAATGAATATATAGTATCGATGCCCAGTAGATGAGGGAATAGGAGCAGGACCCCAAATATCAGTGTGAATCAAAGCCAATGGAACTGTACTTTTATTAAATGTCAATGGAAATGAAAATTGAGTACTTTTGCCTAATTGACACGACGCACACAACCTATGAACATGATCACGACGGACTGAAAAAGAAAAACCTGACAAGACACGACTAACAATAGAAAATGCAGGATGACCGAGACGCTGATGCCAGAGAGTGCTGGAAGTGGGAATGGAAAGAAAAGCCCGCGGATGCATTGCATGTTTATTCCTGGCCTGAAGACAATACAACCCATCCTTAAGTGGTCCCCGAAGAAGCTCCCGACACGTGTGCCGATCCTTCACAACAAAAAAATCCGGATGAAGCTCAAAAAAGCATGAATTATCCTTTGCAAATTGAGGAACAGAAAGTAAGTTTTTAGAGATATGGGGTGCATAAAGGAGATTATTTAAATGAAAGGTACGAGACGGTGTAGTAAGGGTAGTGGAACCGGATGAAATAATGGGTAAACCTGAACCATCGCCAATCAGAAGCTGCTCAGGACTCGATAGATCTTCCTGAATGTTAAGATTCAAAAAATCCGCCGTAACATGGTGTGTAGCGCCAGAGTCAATATACCAGTCAAGATCACGAACGCCCGGCGATTCTCCTTGGACAAAATTAACTTGCGGAGTTGGAAATTTCTGTTGATAAAGTGAACAGAATGCTGCAGTGTGCCCGATCTGATAACATAATTGGCACGTGGAATATTGTTCAGCTGGTCTCACGGAGCAAGGGCTGGGCTATTGATTACAATAATTATTGGTGAAGCCAGGCCCATTGAGCGAAGGCTGAGAAGTGGGAGGGCCATGGCCTAATGCACTAGAGATAGGCCCAGTGTGATGTTCCTTGGATGGGCTGGGGGCTGAATATCCTGGAGAAGCCCAAGAAGAACGGCCTGGATGCTGACCCGTGTACTGAAGAGCAGATCCAGACCACGCTCGTCGTCCTCCCCGTGAGAAGCCACGACCCCGTGCTGCGGAGCCACGCCCATAGGAGGGACTACGGCCATACGAGGAGCCACGACCACGGCCGCCGGTGAAGCTTCGTGCGGCCGCAACATGGATCGATGGAGGGGGACCGAGCAATCCGGCACCGAGACCAGGGGAGTCCCGAGACGTCCGAAAACTTCTCCGTGCTTCCTGCTGCAATAACAACGCGGAAAGGCTATCAGTGGTCATGGTAGGTAAGGTAGGGGCCAGAGATAGGATCAGTGGTTCCCATTCTTCACCGAGGCCTGAGAGAGTCCGGTGATTAATCTCAGCGACGGATTGTGGTCGGCCAATTAAAGCGAATTGCATTGTCAATTGGCGAATTTCCTTCAGATATTCGCCCATCGGCAGATTGGCCTTACGCAGCTCGCGCCACTGTTGATCGAGGAAGTCGAACCTTGACACGGTCTCAGAGTCGAAGAGAACTGCAAGTTTAGACCATGCCTCACGAGTAGAGGAAACACCCAGAAGTTGGACTCCTACGTCTGCTTCCACACCTGTAAGTATACAAGTAAGTGCAAATTTGTCATATTTCAACCACTCTCTGTATTCTGGATTAACGACTTCTTTGGTCTGATTGTCTTCTGTGAGAGTGATCTTCTCAGCTGGAGGAGGGAGGCTACCATCAGCATAGCCCAGCAATTCATATGCCTCAAGCAAAGGAGTCATAACATTACGCCACAGATAATAGTTTGTGGTATTTAGTTTGGTGGAGATTGTGGGAATGGTAGAGGGCAGGGAAATCTTAGAAGAAGAAGACGCCATTGAGAGTATGCAGAAAGAAGATGCTGCAAGTAGGACAAGCAGGGGCTAGAAAGTGACTGAAAAAAAAATTGATTTTCACCTTTGTGGCTCTGATACCATAAAGGAACGGAGAAAAGGAGAGGAATTGATGGAGGAAGACCACACAGAATAGTGTGTGGATCAATATATTTATATTGGGGATGTACATTCTGTTACAAGTATAATCAAGATAGTAACTGAAGATTACAATAACTACCACACTATCTTTGATTCAAACTACTCTATCCATTAGTTTTAATGTAGTGGAGGAGACTAAAATCTAGTTTCCATTGGAGGAAAGATGGAAACAAGTTATAACTGGTTCTTGGGAAATCATGCCTCCGTTTCCCATTTCCCCATTCTTCTCACCATGAAAAACATGGAAAATATGCATTATGTCAGTTTCTCTTCACAATGCATTTCGCCTGGGAAAACGGCTTGTAAAGAGCAAGCTGATACAACCTCGATCCTTTTCATCATTTTCTCATCAGAGAGAAAATGGAAAAAAATTCCTTCTTGCTTCCCATACCTTTCCTGTATTATGCCAACTGGGGTAAACATGGTTACTTTTTCTCAGCTTGGAAGGTCCAAGCAAGGTACATATCCATCTCTTAGAATGGGTACAACTCGGATTGATCGTATTTTCTGCCTAAATATCCCAACAGGAGCTAGGATCCTGTTCATCCCCCGATTGCTCTTCCTGACAGGAGAGCTCCTTGACCAGAAGAGCCTCTCCTTGGATTCCTTCTTCATCATTGACTTCCTTCTGTCCTTTCATCATTCTCCTGCTCTTTTTCGTCATATCCAAGAAATGAACTGTTGGACCTGTCAGAAACTGGTGGTAGACAACGTTTACAGTGAATGTTGTTGGAACCTTTTCCTCCTCTCTGTTTCGCGTAAAAAGCTATTAGTGTCATCGTGCCTATCTGTTCACCTAGGAATTGCAGTCTGTCTACTGTTTCTCGGTAATCTCATGGAAGTTTGGGCTCGAGTCCATCACGGCGTGGGTCGTGTGAAGATGATGTTACTGAATCAAATGGCAGAAATCCAAAGCATTCCCCTCCCACTTTACTTTTCCTTTGAGTGATTGAAAAGGACTTGCTTCTCTTTTCCGTTCTCAATGAAGAGTTCTGGAATCAGTTTCCTCACTTTCTCCTCTCAGTAAAACTACCTTATCCTGATAAAGGGCCTCTTGGTATAATAGCATCGTACTCAACCCGAGACCGGGAGATCCCGATCTTTCTTCACACTGACAGGACTCCAAGTCTGATTTATGATCCAGAAAAAAAGGAAAAACCACCCGAGTCCTTGGTAGTAAAATTTAAATTAAATTTTAAGCTTGGTCAAAAAGATTGAGGCAAAGCTGTTCCCAAGTGGGGAAGGCCTTGGGTCTCAAAAGTGTGGTCCTGACAGAGACTTTTCTTTTGAATAATTGTCTATTGAGAGTGGCCCCAAGTCCTATGAGTCTTCTATATTCCTCCCAGACGAATCAGAGTCCCATCTTGCCACCGCTGGCCTTACTTATCCACTTGGGCGAATTTCGGGTTTCATCCTGGCCGATGTTCCTGATCCACGAGATCGAGGGTCCGAAACCGATTGGAATTTTTCCGATTTGGTTCAGTTTGGCTCAACATAGACTACGAGAGAAATGACAGTGCTTAGGGTCAAGCAAGCATCCTATTCACTTTTCATTCACAATGACCTGTCTGATTACAAAGTATATTATTGTTGAGGTTCACACTTGGAACTGCTACACTAACTCATCCCAATTACACGATCACAGACGAATGATCTCCGGGAAATTGAATCAGGAAGGTTGATTATTGATGGATCGATCAACAAGTGCTCAAGGACACCGAGCTTGACCTGTGGAGAGACGAGTAGGAGTTGAGGAACTCGATGCAGTCCTCGATGGCTTCAGCTCGATGGGACTCGGTCTGGTCCACGAGCGATCTCGACCTCACCAAGCTAGAGACTTTCCTCGACGGCCTCTGGGCGGAAACGAGCCTCAGGACTCTCACTGTCTTGCCCCCGAGACGCCGAAGGAACTGCAGGGAAGACCGGGAAAGCTGGGAGTCCCCGGAGACCAGCCTGGATGCCCAGGCACCGCCGCCGTGCTTCTTGCTGCTCTTAGAGCTCGGGTGCTGGTAGTGCTTGACGATGACGGTCGGGTTGCTACCGCTCGTGTCGGGACTGAAACACATGCGATCACTCGAGTTTCTCGACATTTTCGGGAGGATGCTTATGGTGAGAAGGAAGGGATGTGCAGTTTGGAGAGGAAGGGAGAAAGGGGGTCGGAGGAATGGACTTGTTTGGACATTTATAAAGAGAAGAGAGGAAAGAAGAAGCTAAGAATATGATAACATTCAGAGACAGAGAGAGAAGGGAATCTGCATTCTCATGGAAAATGATGGACTCATCACCACCATCAAATGTGTGTTGAGGAAGGTCCTACAGTCTGGTTACTTGAATGACTATTTATATTTAACGATTCAAATTGAAGAGAAGAATTTACGGACTCGTAATCATCTTCTCCATCATACTTTACGGTTCAGCTGCTTGATGAATGAAGAAGCCTTTGCATTTCACTCTCAACTTTTTTTACAGGGTACAGAGCAAATCCGTGAGCCTAGGACAAGAGAGTTTTTAATGGAGTGGTCGTACTGTATGTAATGATGACATGATATATGTATACAGTTAAAATTCACTATTTATATACTTGTTCAATTATGGTTCAACAATTTTTAGGTTTTTAAAAATATTTTTTAGAAAAAAGAGAATGACATCGGAAGTCCTATATATTATTAATTCTTGTAAATGAGTCCTAAATATTTCAAAGTGATAAATCGAGTCATATATGTTGCCCGCGCTACAATATCATGTCCTTTCCACACCTTATTATTACTTTAAACTGATGTGGTATTGACACACGTTAGCATTGAAGATATCTCGGTGGCTCGATGTTGTTTTAATTTCATCCTCCTTCCAGGGAGACCAACTTTCTTTGTAACAAAGAATATGAAAACGTGAAAACGGAAACGAAAGAACTCATCTCCATCTTATTTGGGAGACAATCTTACACATGACATCAACATTGATTATTCCAAATCCTCGAACATAACACATTAATTTACAAACAAAATGGAACCCCCATTTTTTCAATCTTGTGACATAGTAGTACGATGTACACACATCGCAGACAAGACCACCTCATTTGGACACGGCTTGAGCGGCAATCTACTTGGGTTATTGCACTCTTCGCTCTACTGTCTTCCCCACCACCGCTGTTCTCTCCCTGAAAATGATATTTGCCATTTTCTCCATCTCTCAAGGATGTGCCTGTTTCTGACGATAACTTTAAAGCAAAGAATAAAATCTTTCAGCATTTCGGGAGATCGCTAGGAGGCGGAGGAAGTGACTCGTTCGGGCCTTTCCCGTTCTCCACCAAGAACGCCATCTTCAGTCCCCACGTCGTGTGAACTTCGAAATGGCAATGCAAGAACCAGACTCCTGCAGTTAAATAAATATTACGTTGAAATCTCAGGGGTAAAAGAATGTCAATGATGTGTTTCAAAAAATAAAGCAATGGACAAGACGTGATCTTAAAAAGAGAATTAGAACTTCCATAATGTTTTCCTTCAAAAGACATTGCTCAAAAGCGTGTTTCCTCGTTACCTGGGTTGTCTGCTGTAAATCTTATGGCCGTCCATCCGCCTGAAGGGACTCCAACAGTATTCCTCTCCACGGGATCGATTAGATTAAAGCTGTTCGAGTCATTCTCCGCATTGTAGTTTCCTAAACCTCTACCAACCACGAAGAAATTGAATCCATGCAGGTGAATAGGATGGTTCTCCGGCGCGATTATCCCAGTGTCCTGCAGAACCACTTGGACCGTGGCATTGTAGGTCAGTCTGTAGACCTTTGTCCCATTTGTAGTCGCCAAACTCGCACTCAAGGATCCCGTATAATTGAAAACCGTTAGCGGGTTACCCGGGAAATCATCCGTGAAGACCCCACTGATGTTGAAGAAATGTGCCTGGAGAAGTGCAATCGTGGGCATCACGAAGGTCACATTATTGATATCAGCCACCACACGGCTGCCGTTCCCGGCCTTGCAAGTTGGACAAGGGTTGACTCCCAGCCCAACCGTGAACAGAAGGCTATGATCAACGGTCAATGGGACTTTGGCAGGGTACTTCTTAGAGTTGAGGCTACGGAGAGAGTTCGTGAACTGGTCCACCACTGCAGTGGCATTCCGAGGAGGAGGGATGGTGAGAGTCGTGGGGGCGCTGGCTAGAGTCCCCAAGTAGATAAGTGTCCCGGTAGCTGTCACATTATCTACAGCAACCACAGGTGTGTCCATGAAAGGGGACGCAGTGATCAAGAATTTGCCAGTCTTTTGATCTGCAGTTAACAAGGCATTGGTGGTCTGTCCCGGGGCAACCACAATGGTGTGGGTCTCGAAGGGCTTCACGTAAGTAGCATCAACTTCGACTACAGTCAAGTTGTGCTCGGCAATCTTGAAGAACAGTTCTTCATTGAGCGCAGCGTTGATTATCCGAAGCAGGTACGTCTTCCCACCCTCAACAGCTAGCTTGTGACCTAACAAGAAATTCACGATGAAGTTAACGGTGCATGTTCCATACATTTTTTTAACCATAAGCATGAAGTTATTTGGTTGTAGCGTAACATGTGGACTCGTACACGATATGCAGTACCTTGTGAAGGACAACTAGGGACAGGGCCAGGATAACCATTGATGGTGTGAGCATCCGACACATTTGGGGCCAATCCCGATTTGAGAGCTTCATTGATCACTGCTTCAGTGTCCGATTTCCACCACTCAGCTGTCCATTTAAAAGATTAAGCTGTTAAATGAAAAGAAAATCATATATATCTTTTGAGGCAACGTACTACATTGCATCACGTCAGCCCTGAGAGGACTAATGTTATATTTTCTCAAATACTTTGGGCCACCCAACATTTTTTAAGTCCGATGTCCATAGTTGTTTAAACATTCCGGACTAACTGTCTGTGCTCGATTGGTTTTTAGCAGTAAACATGCTATATATGAGCAAGTGGGCTCTAATAACCTCTTTAATGGATAGCATACTGACATATCAAGGGCATGGAGGAAGTGAATCAGCTCACCTAATATGACAACAAGCTCTTTCTCAGGCTTAGGGAAGGGATAGGGGACTCCGAGCTTAGGCAAGATGACAATGGCACCATGTAGAGTTGACCTTAGCCATGAAATGTGCGCGTGCCAAAGAAGAGTGCCCCTCTGGCCTGTCAGCGTGAAGTTGTACAAGTAAGTCTGGCCCGTCTGGAGTGGGCACTGTGTAATGTATGCGGGTCCATCTGCCCATCCGGTCCGGAGCTGTCTAACCCCATGCCTGCTCCAAAAAAATACATTACATCTCATTGATCTCGAGCCACTGTCATTACCGAGTCCAAAAATGTCAATAAACGATTAACTATGTTAGTCGGATTGTCTCTCACCAGTGAATAGAAACGTTGTATTTGACATGGTTCACGACCTTCATGATTACCGTATCGTCTTCCCGAGCATACAGCGTTGGCCCGGGAAACTTACCATTCACGGTGACGATAGGCTTGCTTGAGCATAACCTGGTCGTGTTCTTCATCATCACCTGCATTTGCCCGATTCGCAAAATTCTCTCCAATATTATACTTCATTTTTTTGATGAAAAAATAGATAAAAATAATAAACTTAATTTTTAATTAGAATCTTATAATAAAAAATATATATTGTGAGCATTAGTGTGTCTTCATTCAATTAGTCGGAAGATGTTAAATGACTCCCATCTTTGGTAAGGTGATGTGAGATTGCATCTTCCATTTAATGATGTTTTACTTTTTCCAGGCATATGTGTGTGTATGCTTGCTTGAAATAATTGGATCCACCCCATTTAGGTTGTGTATAAATAATTGTGTACCAGGCTGCTTTCATATATATCTTTTGGAAGAGGCAAAATCAATAGACTGAAACTTACTTTCACATACAGTTGGAACAGATAAATATACAATTAATTTTTTGAAAATTTATTGTTAATATTCATAATAATAGGAACATTGTATACTTATAACTCTCACTGAATATATATAAATTAATAAGGAAACTACGGATGATGATGCCGCCAGTTAAAGTTCGTCAAGTGATCATCATGAACTATTGTGCACCTTTGATAGAATGTGTTTCATGCTCAGTAAGTGGAAGAAAAGCGAAAAAAAATAATGTTGTTGGAGGCGTGAAAATGCCAAAAGAAAAAAATAATATAAATTTTTATTTTCAGTTGGACTAAAAAGTTTCTAGGTTTTCATATTGCATGAAGTGCATAATACAGATGAAATAGAAGCTACCCTTTTGAAGAATATAGCACGCACGTTCAGCGAATTTCTTGACATTCGATAAAAAACTCAGAAATGATCCATATGAAATATCAGTGATGTATATCAATCTCAATGCACAAGCATTAAACATTTGATCCACCGGCAAACACATAAAGAACATACATGGAGAAACAAAGAGCAACCTTAATAACATCTTAAAAGGATAAGCATCATTAGAGCATGCAAGAGATTTATTGAACTAACATTGAACTTGTAATGCCGGACTCTGGCCTCCACCATTGCCGGAAAGCTAACGCACGCAACCAATAACAAGAACAAAGCACGAACCCAACAGCAGCAGCATTTATCCATTTTTTCCCCTCCTAAATTTCTCCCTTCAAGTAAGATTTTTTTCCCCTCTTCCTTTCTCCTCTCTGTTGTGATGAAGAAAGAAATTTGTTGTTTTCAAAATTTGGTGTTTTTGGTGATTATCATATACTGGAACTTCCCAGCACACACTTATGTAGGGACAGTGTTGCAGCTCAAGTATCGCTTCTGCAACATCATTTTTGCTCGATTAGGTGGACTGGAGTGTTTTTTACTTAATCTGGGAAATGGACATTAAGTCAATAAAGAGAAGAGTATTAATATTATTTAATTAAACTCAATTTAAATAATTATTCAATAACTAGTCATTTAATTGTATACAAACAAGGTGCTAAGGTCCTAAGGATAAATGTTTTTAGAAGTTCCTCTACTGAAGAACAATTGCTTACCTATTGCATAACCAGGGAAGCGTGTGTGGTTACTGGGTGGACTTTCATCTGAAATTCTTCTTGGTCACTTTCATCTGACCAAACCCTTAATTGCATCTTACAAATTCTTCCAGAAAAGAATTTTAATCCACATCCTTCTACAACATCCTTCTCTACATTAATTTCATGATTATCACAATGTTTTCCAAGCGGCTTCAGAGTATGATGGAGATGATCTTAAACAATGTAGTTAGTTCTGATTGAACTCACCTGAATATCCTATATGATTTTATGTATGAGGTGTTGTTGATCCTTCTACAAAAACATATAAAAAAGGTGCTTTAACATGTCTTAGATTAATTAACACCAAATTAATACCCGAGAAACCTTAGAATTCTCCCAATAATCTGCACAAATTTTTGGAAGAATTTGGATCAATTAGTACCTAATTAATGCACCATGCCATGTGACTAAGTGAAAGTTGGGTGGGAAAATCCAAATTCTTATGCTTCTTTCTTTTGAATACTCACACCAGAGAACGTTCCCTATTCATCAGACTGCCACTCGGCCTTTATTATAGCATCCTTGTTGAGAGACGTGATTGATATTCCTTTCAAATCCTCCTTTATAATTTCTTTAAGGCTTTTTTTTCCGTACTATTTGACACTTTACATTATTTACGAAACCTTGAATTGAATAATATGGAACTCCATTCAAGACCAGCGGACTAGATGAAGAAATTTTGGATAATCAATAATTATTTTAAGAGATCATAAAATTTTTTTTTTCATAGTCCTTCCTGCTCGAATGGATTCATGAAAATTGCTGGTTAAAAAAAAAAAACGATAGGCATCAAAATCTTATTGTATTATCAACTCATGCAGTTCTTACCAACTTTATGTACCAGATATGAACAGAATACAAATACTTTTATTTTATTTTTTTTGTTGAGTAATTTATTTTTATTTTATTTGTTCTTGCATGACATGGCCCTACCACACAAACCAAATAAAAGAATATACTTTTCAGGTGTACATGGGTAGGGAAATAAAATATCTATAAGGCAGAAATTATGATCCTTCTCCAGATATGTGAAGTATGGTCGATAGATTGTTTTCCGGGTCATAGATTGAATAATGAAACGGGGATTGAATTAACCCAATGGTAAATAACTCCGGAAATAAAATATACTACAAAGAAAAACTAAATTTTTACCTTTTAATAGAAATTTAATAAACACTGCGTGCATCTCACTGCAGCAAGATAGAGTCCTCTGGTGCTTTTATCCAATTATGGACCTAAACTGATCTGCACGTTAATCTAGAAGAATGATAGGTTTAAACTTGTTGATTACAATTTTCAGCAGATAAACAATCAAATTACTGGCACCTCTTAATTCTTGTTTTTTAATTACAATTTTGGCCTGCTGATGGGTTGATGTTGAAAGGCCACCTTTTGTTTTTTTACAACAAATATTAATATGAAAACAATGTTATGGAAAAAAGATGAATTCATGAATATAAGAAAGCTATCTTCCCCAAACTATTTGGCCAAAAGATTTACCTATTTAACCCGAGGCTGAATTAACCGAGAAGTCACCTGAAGATTCTGAGAGAAGCAAAAGAAATGCCCCTAGAACATTGAACTGGAACTGTTCCTTCAGCGTCTCCAAATTGACTTTGTTTGTACCTTCCCTATCCGTACACAAGGAGAGTTTAAGAACCATAGAATCAAGAATCCTCAAAGCTGGAACTGACAAAAACTTTAGAGGCAAGTCAGTAGAGTTTACCAAAACAATGAAAAAGAATCTTCAAAGATCTCAAGTGAAATATGTCTTGAAATGGGAGCATCGTTCACCATGTAGTGGTTGTTGCGCGAATTCGGTAGATCTGCTGATTCACTAATCATTTTGCTAACAGATATGTCAAACAGTTGCACCCATCAAACAGTTGCACCTTCTATGTGAAAGAAGACAGTAACATCACGATAATAAAGACAGAAAAAGATGAAAACTCGAAGAACAGAGATGAAAAGAATCCATCATTCTTCTTGTCAGGAATGAAGGAATAGGGTAGGAATTTTTAGCGGTTATTATTTATGTAGCACGAGAACATAGGCCCAAGAGAAACATTACCTCATGAGTCTGATACACCATGCTACTTTTCTTTCGCATCACTGGGATACTGTCTTGGTAATATAGCTGTGGTTAACAAGACGCTAGTAACTGAACTAGCCCATTTGATGCTCTTTCTTGCTTTTAAATGCATCTTTACAATAAATTGCTTAGCTGATCAACGAGCAGCAAATTGGACCTCAGCTGTGAACAAATTCTCTATACTCTGGTGACTTTCATGGTGTCATTCAATTTATTGGTTGGTACTTTGGTTAGATTAAATATTCAGATTTGGTTTTTAAACCAAGGTAATCATAAGGAAGATCTTTTTCTGGGGGCCTGAATAACTAATGATCAAGGAAGTTCTTTGATGCAAAAATGACTTTGGAAGTTCTAGTAAACCAAGAAAAATAACTAAAACAGAAGAAGCGCATGGGCTTACCACTTGACTGACAGGATTACTGGCAAACCAAGACCGGTTTGAGGAAAGCAGAAAGAATTGGAACGCCAAACCTGATGATATCCCCTGAAGTAAACGCATTCAGCTTATGTGAGAACAAACGATTATCAGAACCAAAACAACAAAAGTGCTGGAGTGAGAAAAATTAACTTATACCTGAAGTCGGCCTTCTCTCATGAATAGTGCAATGATACATCAGTACTTGAACAAAATATCTATCACCGTAGACTTGAGAAATGCAAGACTTGCACAAAAGCTGAAACTAAACAAACTTTTCAACCAATGACAGACATTACAATTTACATGGCAAACATCAGAATGTCCTTGCCACTCCCTTAAAGAAGCTAAAACAACCAATAAACTTGCACAGTTGATGCCCATAATGCATAATGTTAACTTTGCAAGCAGGAAATGTCAAACGTCTTTTTTTTTGGCCAACAAATGCAAAAGGTATTAACAATAAACAAACTTACTACTTCAGCTGGCTGTCGATTAAGCCAAAATTTAAGTTGCTTGATCTACATCAGACAAGTATATTCCATGTAATGGCAGTTGGTTCCATGTGCCAAAGCATCATCCAGGAATGTGATAGCTTATGATATTCTATTGCAAGTACAAATCCTTTAAAAGTAATATTGTAAGAGACAATACCAGGCTTTACCCATTTTTTGAGATGCAGGACCTAAATCTCTGAGGCCTTTCAGAGTCTTCACCCTTGTAAAATCCCTCCATCAAGGTGTTGAAGGTCACAGGATCAGGAACATATTTCCATTCTTCCATCTTCAAATAAAGTTCAAAGGCGTCTTCAGCTTTGCTAATGGAACACCAACAGAATCCATGGATTGCTATATTACACATAACAGCATCACGCTTAGGACCCTTGGAAAGACTATACCCCACATCTCAAAGGCCATGCTGACCTTCTTTGCCTTGCAATGCAAAGGCCACCCATCAACAAGCTATAAGTAATCTGGTCAGGCTCGAGTTGTTTGTCTAACATTTCTTTCATGTAGAGGTGTGCTTCAGAAAATTTTTCTACCTTGCATAAACCCTTTATGAAAGTGTTATAGGTGATAATTGTTCTTGCGGAATCCCACTGTCCATCTTCTTGAATAGAGAAATTGCATCCTTGAACTTAGAAGTCTTAACAAAGCCATCACTGAGAGCATTATATACATGAGAATCCAGTCTAAAGTCAAGCTTCAACATAATGTCCAAGCAGATCAAGTCCTTCGTCCATCCTCTCCTCCTTGCATTGTCCATTAACCAGAAAGGTATAAGCATAAGCATCTAAATCATACCCCTGAGCTTCTTCCTCTCTTTTATTCATGTATCCTCCTATACAGCCCATCAATTATGACTCCGTAAGTTGTTGAATAAGCACTAACACCGTTGCGCTTTCAAGAATTCCTGTCCCAAATTAGTCCATCCATGTCGTTGTTTTCAAGTAAACCTTTCGTAAAAATGTTACAACTGGCGGTATTGCTACAACCCTACTTCTTTATCACCTTCCACAGCTCGAAGCACTCCTTGATTTTCCCCAAGTTAAGAGTACCCGTTAAGCATTGAATTGTACAAGGCTGTATCTGCAAGAATCCCATTCTCAATTATCTCCTTGTAAACTCTTTCAGCTGACTCCAAATGCCTCATAAAATGCGTGAACCCAGCTACTGTGAGTAAACAAATCCCTCTCTCTCTCTCTCTCTCTCTCTCTCTCTCTCATTACTCTTCATCCTTTCCCAAACCTCCAAATTAGTCTTGCCACACTTGCATAACCCACTAATTATAACATTATAAGTTACAACATTAAGATATACAATGGGAGATTTCACCAACCTTTCCCACACTTCACTAGCCTTCCCGAGATCCTGTATCCTGATAAACTCGTCGATCCAAATGTTATGGCACATAACGTCAGGAGCTGACTCCTCTCTCAGACATTTCATCTAACAACTTCTGTGCACCCAACACGTCTCAACTTTTTACAAGCCCGATGATGACAGTTCCATAGCTATATTACGCCCGTCAGGGTTTAAACCTTCCTCCCACATCCAATCTAGAGCTCTCTTTTCGCTCACGTACAGATCCTTCCCGCAAGAAATCTTGATTTAGACATTATTGAGTCAGCAAATTTGGGGACCAGCCTGCTGTCTCAAAGTAGGCAAAAAGAACAAGCACGGCCCAGCCCCCACTGGTTCGACTCAGCGAACGGGTTCAGCAGCGCGTCGGACGATTGCACTCCGGGCTGGCACCCCCAATGATGTTCTCCGTGTTAGTGAAGAACACATCTAGGGATCTGTTCTGGCATTTTCTTCTAGCGTGGGCTTTCGATGCGGTCACGGCCACGTCGTCAGAGAATTTGCACTGTTGAGCCCTGGTGAGGCCCACGACGCGTCCAACACACCCCCGGAGAGGCGGGTTTAAAGGAATCTTGGTCACTGTCAGGTTTGTACAGGGAACGCATACGTTTCTTCCTTCATTTTATTTCCACCTGGAGTGATTCCATCTTTGCGAATCAACAACTCCCCCACTGAAACTCGAAAATTGAAATTCCGGATGTAGCAGTAAAAGTAATACATGCTCGCGATCATCAACTTCCCATTGAAATTCCGGATTTAGTAGCAAAAGTAAGACTGTTTGCGAATCATCAACTCCCCATTGAAACTGGCAAATTGAAGTGGACCTACAGTGATGACTGTTGATATGTAAAACTTTCATGACAGACAGCGGCTTCTTGATCACCGAGGCAGGGCGTCTTGCAGAGTCGGGTCACGGGTGGATCACAAATTTTTGAGGTGCTTTGAGAACGTGCAAGTCACTGTAAAACAATGCCATAGAATGGACTTGCGTAAAGCTCATGAGCCCTCCGATCGCACTTCCAAACGAACCGTGCCAATAATCATCAGCCTGTTGCAATGTGGAAAGCAGATCGAAAGAGGGAGAGAGTGGTTTAAGCGTTCGCCCATTTTTGGATGAAGGAATCCATCCAGTGAGGAACTCTTTAAGGATGACGAAAGCCCGAAATTGGAAACCTCACACACTTTGCACCTCCAACAAGCTCAGCTCTTGCCAAGTCAAATATTCCCGATCCTCACGGCTGATTGACCTGATAACTTTGAACTGAACTTTTAGACCTAAAAGATTATGCCCAACCAAACCTGAGCAAGTTCTCAAGAGTCGAGCTGAAGCTCAAATCGGGGAAATACCCTGCATGTTGATTGTGACACGAGGGAGTCTCGATGAAGTGGGATTGGCCATCTGAAGAGTCATAAAAAAGGGCCTTATAACTCAACAAAGGATATTTCTTAGCAGACAAAACCCAGAAAACAGTTGTGCCACCCTTTATGTATGGTAACAACACTACTGCCAGTGTTTCCAGCACGCACAATGCGCTTGGAGCTATTAGAAATGAGAGAGGGAAACGGTCGGCCAGAACACAGACCTTTATCTGATAAATTAACATCTTCTAATCGAACAAAAGAGGAAATATTCAAGGGAAACAGAATGCTCACAGGGCATTTATGAAAGCTAACACGCAAATCGTCCTCTACATAAGGGAAATAAATGTTCTTCCTGCTGCTTGTCCAAACTGCAACTGTCAGCTCTTCCAACATTCTCACCAGAACAAACATAGAAAGGTGATGCTGCAAAAACAAAAGTGTGCCATCATGCATTTATAAGAGTCCACAGTATACACTTGACTACTGTGAATAGATATGCGAGCTAATATTTCAGTGTGCACCTACAGGCATCTAGAAGGTCAAATGGGCCCGACTTATTCAGGTTTAAGTTAGATCGGCTTGCCTAGGTAAAGTTCTTCTCCTATCATGGATTTTCTCTATTTACAAAACTCAAATTGATACATTGTTTAAGGAGAAAAGAGACACCGAATCATCACAACTAACCCTTGTTGGTAAAGACATGAACTAACTAATGACATGGCTTTACTACCCCTGGAGGTAACTGTGTAAGGCATGTACAGGGTTCACTTGATGATCAAGATGGTAAAATCATACCAGTTCAACTGCTCTCACTTTTTATTTTTCATTTTTTGGCTGTCATGGATTCAAATATAAGCAAATTCACAGATATGATTAATATGAGTAATGGATGCAAACTTGTGACACTACCTTAACGGGCTCATATAGTGTGAGACGAACTGAACTGTGCCTAACCGCTGTTTGCAGGCATGTTGATCTCTACCAGGGAGTCTCCCTTCAGACTCCCGTTTTGTAGAGAAGACTCAGTTACTTTCAAGATCTCTGCAGTTAGCTCTTCGTGCTCTTCCTTCAGTTCCGAGGAATTTACAGCCTCTGAAACCTTCATCCTGATCTGTTGCTCTATAGCCTCGATCTTAGACTTTGATGCTGAATCAGGTGCATTTCCCACCTTTGCTACCTCCAACTTGAGAGTATCGACGAGGTTCTTCACATCAGGTGAGCTCATCACATCTTCGATTTTCTTGTTGACATTCTCATTCAGATGTTCTATTCTCACTTTAACATCGGGGAGAAAGATCTGCTGGCTCAGATCTCCTACTACAGGCTTTACAGCCTCAACTCCCAGGCCCATAGACTCGAGAACGTGGGTCAATTCTGCCTCAATCTCTTTCTTAGTCTGCAAGATCTTCTTCTTCAGCTCTTCGTCAACATCCTCGGCAGAAGTAGCACCAGAACTCTTGACCTCTGCCTTCAAGGTTTCTATCTTCTGCTTTATCTCAGGATGGTCCAAGGCCTCATTGAACTTCTTGTTGATTTCAACCTTCAATGAGGCAGCCTTTTCTTTGTTTTTAGCTCTGGACAAGTCCCTCAACATGTCAAGCTTATTCTTCAGGCTTGGATAATTGGGCGCCTCCAAGAGGCCTCTGTTGAACTCATCTCTGAGCTTATTAATCTTGTCCATCAGACCAGGATGCATGATTTGGTCTCCAGAATTTGCTTTTGAGAATTCCTCCCGCAACATCTCGAGTCTGTCATTCAAGCCCATTACTTTAACTGCCTCAGAAAATTCGTGGTCCACCTCCCTCTTCAGTTTTGCAATCATCTCGTTAAGGCCCGACTCGGACAATTCTGTTGATGACCCCTTAGCTTTCAATATTTGCTCTTTCACCTTCTCAACTTCACTCTCCAGCTCCTTGTCTGATATCTGGCCAACAATGGGCTCTTCCTTCTTTTTCATGTTCAGTTTCCTCTTAGGATCAATAGGTATTCCTTCTTGGAATCCACCAATTTTTCGGAACTTCGACATACGATGCTGGAGCAAGTCCTCAGTATTCATCTTCTTGAGCTCCTATAAGAATCAAAAGTCTGCAATAAGAAGGTGAATCCCTAAAATAGAGGTGAAAAGAGCAACCAGCAGACTTACGTTCATTGATTCCACAACTGCAGCTTTTATCTGTTGAGAAGTCCAAGATGGATCTGCATGTGCACCGCCAAGAGGCTCCTGTAAAACAGCGTTAAATTTCATCCATGATGCTACTAAGACATGGAGAGCAGGTTCTGAAAGAGAAGCAAGGTGAAATAACAACAAAGAAAGATTTAGTTTCAGACATTTCATCTCAGTACTCGAGTTCCTAAAATTTCCTACCTTTACTGTAGCATATGTTTAAATACATTTAAACTGGTCACATTAGAAACAGTTATAGGGAGAAGGAGCACGTTTCCTTGCTCTCTGAGTTCACACCCCTAATTTTTATTCATTCCGTATTTAAAATTTTTAATTATGATATAACAATGCTTTTGCCCTGTTATGGTGGTAAGTTTGTCAGCAATTGATGCATTAGAGTTATTTTTCTTTGGCATAAATAATTAAGTTGTCAACAATGGGGCTATTATACTTGAACAGAATTCAACCCCCCAACCATAAGGTAAGATAGATACTATCAGTTGTCGCGTTAATAAAAGCTTGCTTTGTTTGATACGTTTTCGTTGGAAGGATATGATAAAATAAACTTGATTTCAGTGAACTAAAATACATCTCATACTTCATAAGCAAAGGCCAACAACATGTGACTAAGTAGAAGCACTTCCTTTTGTATTTAGGTCAAATGATATCTAAGTTGTCTTATAACATTAAAAAAGTTTAAATTCAAAGGCTTTGTTTCAATTGAGTGAAAACTGAGGAAAGGGAGGAGATAGGAGCAAATTGGAGGTATAATTATAAAACAAAAAAAAAAAATATATATATATATATATATATTGATTTCCAAAACTTGATATGCCAATCACATTTTACAAGAATTTTTCATGAATAATTTTACAAGAATTTAATTCTTTCATGAATATTACTATCTATTACACTTTATAGTTGCATGTAAGTTATTTGATTCATGATTCTTTGATGTCTTCACATTATTTCAATTCTTGGGATTGTAAATGGCAAAATAGAAATCATAACAAAGCTGCCCATAATCTATGTAAGTCTAAAATGATGCCTTATTGCACAAACTTACATGTTTTCGTAGGCTATCCTTATCTGCCTAGCTTTAGTTTGGTTAGGTAGTGTTTTTGTGTGTATGTTTTCTTCTTTTCTTAAATCATTTTATTTGTACTTATCAAAAAAAAAAAAAGGTTATGCTGTAGCAGTAATTACTAAGAGTAATAAGTACTTCAAATATACAATTCTTAATGAAAATAATACTTATGCAGACTATGATAATGGTAGTTTATTACTTTTTTTTTTCATTTTAGCGATATTGACTATTTACAATGTTTTGGCTCTGAAGAATGCATCAGGCACACTTCCCCAGTTATCTTTTAAAATAAAATGCTGTCCAAGTTTTAAGTGCTCAAGGTTCGAGTATTCACCAAATACGAAGCCACATGAGTAAAAGAACATAACAGAGAAAAGACATACTGGGATAATGCCATCAGCAATTTGCAGCTTGCACAGCTCTGTCGATGTAATTCTCAGCTTCTCAGCAGCCTGATTGGAGGAAGACTATCAGCTGTGTAAAATAAGAAATCTCAGTTTGACGATGTCTTGAATATAAAACTAACCTTTGGCGAAGCTTTGGCACTCTTCCACAAAATTGCTGCACATGCTTCTGGACTAACGAAGACAATAAAGGAAAAGAATCAAACTCAACACCAAATATGCAAGAAACAACATGTGGGAATGGAAGAGACAATCACTGTTTTTTCAAGTTATATTTTCAAGTGCAGGGACACATACAGCAGCAAAATTAGGCAATTTTTGCCTCATTATTTCCTGGAACATATCCAGGAGTACAAACATGTCTCAGTCAAGATGAGCTCTACCAGCTTCACAGCTACCAGAAGTAATTGATGTCGCAAAACACTCCCTTCTCCTATATCTCCATATAAGATCATACCTGATGATTTCGTGCATAATGATCTGTGGAACTCATTTACTGTAACAGCATACATAGAGAGCAAGAATCTATTGCTAAGTTGTTGCACGTACTAAGGATCATGAGAATGATACAGAATTTGCAAACTGGCCCTCTCAATTTCAATTATATTCATCAGGCCCATGACATGACTGTGTTAGAACTTAGAATGTTTCTGCCAATGTTATTGCCCAAACAAAGTGAAATGTCTAAACAGTACAGTAGAAAGGCACAAACAATATATGATCCTGAAAGAATAGATAGATGGAACATGCCTTTCCTTATGTAATGGTCAATAAAAAGCAGATATTTCTCAACATGTTAGAACTGATGAATTAATGTTCCCAGAATTCAATTTACCTCGCAACATAAAAGACAGCATTTTCAAGCATTAATAGCTTATTAGCACAACCAACAGCCAGGGCACCACCAGAACCACCCTCTCCAATAACAATTGAGACAATGGGAACCTTTAGCCCAAACATAGTCCACAAATTACGAGCAATGGCTTCACCCTTCAAGCACATATAGCAAGTGGTCAACTCAATGCATTCAAAAAGAAAACTTGGAAAATGATAGCTATCAAAAAGCGGACACGTACTTGGCCTAATTCCTCAGATTTGAGATCTGCAAAAGCCCCAGGTGTATCGATGAAGGTAATTATCGGAAACCCATGGTGATCAGCATACTTCATCATCCGCATAGCTTTCCGATAACTACTCAAAAAAGATAAATCCACTATCGGAAGCTGACATTTTGACAAAGATATAGTTATACAAGTTGGAAAATAGGAATTTATCTTTTTCCTGCTTCACATACCCATGGGGAGTAGGCATCCCAAAGTTGCGCTGAATGTTCTCTTTTGTATTTCTACCCTTTTGGTGACCCATAAACATATACCTTTCACCATCAATAGTTCCTATACCAGTGACGATAGCTGGATCATCATATCCCGCTCTATCCCCGTGAAGCTCAACAAACTAATCAGAAGGATGTAAAAAAAAAAGGATAAAAAAAGGATGTCATATATATTCACATTCAGTTATTAAAAGGTGGGAAAGTGTTGGATTTGGTCATCAACCTTTCTTCCCCTTTTCTGCTTTTACCATAAACCTTTTTTTGGGGTCGAATTTAGCCCTTTAACCTTTCCTACTAGATTCACTTTTAGTTCTCATTATTATTTTTTTTATTAAAAAATTTTAGATTGTATACACATTTTTTAAAAACATAATGCGCGACAGACCGAAAAGAAGAAGAGAAGTTAGTTCGCTAGCAGCCACCAAGGTTGCTAGGAACCTCATGGATGAGCTAGTGACTTCAAAGGGAAATGGGTGGCCACCAATGAGCTCCATCCTCTCCCTCCTCAGGGCTCTGCCATACATTCTGTCTTTTAAAAATAAAGTTTCATTAATTTTAAATTCTTTACACGGTCAAATTTTTTAAATAATTTTTTGAAAAATAGAATAATAATGAGGACTGAAAAAAGCTTGATGGAGTAGGTTGAGAAGCCCAACTAAAAAAAGGTTTAGGTTGAATCTTAGAAAAGGAAGGAAAGGTTGATGACCAAATACAACCTTTTTCCTGAAAGGATATAGCAAATGTGAAGGATCTAAATATATAAATGAGCCAAGGAGCAGCTTACCTTGTCAGTGATGCTGAATACATGGTCAAGGAAGGTCGGTCTGTTAGGATGCCGTGCAATATTGACACGTTGAATAGGAGTCAGATGTGTGTATAGATCCTTCAGGGCCTGAATTTTAGCAAAGAGAATGTGAGTAATAGCAGATGTAACATAGCAGTACAAAGAAAGTCATAGTTCCCTCATTTTTTATCCTCCGAATACAAATATTAAGGATAATGCTTCACTTTTCTGCTAGCAAGATTAAATTTAGTTGTTCCATTTTTAGCGGCATAGAGTAAATTAGCACTTATTCAATGTCACAATATGCACAATGAAGTCATTGAATAATCAGAATTTATATTACTTTTGTTTTTCGTTCTTGCTGTTACTAAGTTCATTAGGTTGGCAGAGAAATTGGGATCCTTGGTTTCGGTCACTCGGGGAATGCAAAAGAGTTAACCATTTTAAGCACTGAAAACTAAAAGGGATATTTCCATGTGCTTATGATGAGAGAAACTAAACATTATAGAGACCACTTCAATAATCAGAACACTGGAATAACAGATAATTTGACGAATCTAATTTGCTAATGTTTTAAACACCAAAATTTCTATCTAAAGTTTAAATGGATGAACTTTATAGAAATTAGAAAAGGATTAATCATTGAATTCCACACAGTTGCATGGTGCATGCATCTCTAAGTTAAGAAATTTGGACAAATTAAGCTGGAGACTCTTGGTCGAGGAATTTATCATCAATAACCAATGAAGAATGCCAGGGAAGAATTAGCAATATGAAGTTTTAAGTGCATGAAAAAATGACAAAATAAATTAGCATCATGAACAACAAAAGTAGAAAATGAACCCTACAGTCTGATATTTTCAATGCTTTTGCATATTATAAAGGAAGCATTTAGGTAGGAAAAAATAGTTTTAGTTTATTTGCTACAAGGCCATGAATTTGGAGCGTATATTACCTATTGCAACTTCTGATACAGCATCTATATATTATTTGTGAAAATTCAGGCATCTCTATGCTCAAACCTGTTGATACTTATGCTCTAGGGAAACAATCTGATCAGTGAAATCCAAGCCAGTTTCATCTGCCATCTTGCGGACCTGAAGCATAGAACGGATAAAAACAGGTAGACGCTCAAGTGAGATGTGAGACTGAGAATCTCCATTACCAAACTAGACACAGATTTTATTAAGAATATATTGCTTACATCAATTATCTTCTTTTCCAAATCAACAAGTGGCTTCTCAAAATCCAATGTAACAGGTTTTTGCTTCTCCTTTAGTGGTTTAAAAGGCGAGAGATGGCTGAGGACTCCTCCTTTAACATTTGGATCTGCATCATCTGGCCATGGGTACTCGTGCTTCTTGACCTTTCTAAGCTTTGCAGTAACCACTAAATCCCTTCTCCTTGTGCTGAATCGAGCCCTACCTAGAGCTTTCAGTGGCATCCCACTGACACCATTGTTGGAGCTTCGCAGAAGATCAGATGCTGCAGTGCCATTAAATGCTACCGGAGGCTGGGTAATGGAAGACATTTTACCTCCCTCAATATAGTCAACTGATCGATGCCTGACTGCAGAGGACATGTTTCCAGGACCAAAAAAAGTAAGAAAATAATGGGTTTCAACGGTAAATCAATAGCAAGGTAGCCAATGAAGCGATAAAATTCCAGAGTTCCAGCACCTGATTAAAATAAAAAATGAAACTGCAGAAAATGGACTAAAAGTGAGGTTCAAAGAGCTCACATTGGTTATCCAAAATAAATAAATCATTCATTCATCGATTAGTGAAAATAATTTAATACGGCAAAAAATGAAAGGCTGAACAACTGCTTGTAATCCTACAAATTCTTATAGCATGAAACCACTGTGCAAACTGCGAATGTTAGGAAAGTGAACGTGCAACTAGAGGTATCGACTCGAACTGCTGCTTTGGCCAGCTCAAGGTCATGGCCAAATTCTGCCGAACCTCCGCCGCAAATCAGCACAACGCAGAAGAGAGTCGAGAATAATACGTTCAGTCCAAGATTCTCATTAAAGTGAAAGCTCTAGTGACTAATCAACGAGCGGGCCCCACAGCAGGACGGATAAGAAGGGACCCGAGCTGGAATGTCAAGCCGGAGGTTCCAAAGTTCCAGGAGATGATCGAAGAACGAACAACAAGCAATAAACAACCAGTCGATCTCCATTTTAACTGCTGATAATACGAGCGAGCTCAACAATCAACGAATATCAGCACCGCAACCGACGACTCAGCGACACAGCCACTCGAGCCATGGGAGCTAAGACAATAATTAAGCTCCGAGATTCAAGACTCACAGCAACATCTCGAACTAAACACGAAACCAGAGCAGCGGAACTCGGAGATCGATTCACAGCAAACAACACAGGAGCATGCGAAACGGCGGGAAGAGGAGATTACCGGAGAAATGGAGATCGAGGAGAGGGAGATCCCCGGAAGAGAGGAGGAGGAAGAGATGGGAGAGAGGAGAGGAGGATGATTATTAAGGGAGGATGGAGAGGTAAGTGAAGAGGAGCATTGGGGAGATCGCCATGCCAAAGAGAAAGAAGAGTTGGAGGTGCGCGTCGATACTTCTTATGCTGAGTGGGGTGCGTGGTGCGTGCGGGGAAGGGGGAAGAAGAGGGTTTCGCATCGTAATTAGGCCACAGCCGCCAGCGCAGCTATTTCCGGTTTGGCTGTTGAAGCGATCGACTGCCCCCCGCGCCAGACCTTCGCGCTTGGCTGCAGTCGTGGCACGTGCCATTAGGATAGTATTGAATTAACTATTAAGACGGTTCGACATTTCTTTTATTAATAAAGATAGAGTATTCCAATTTTGCCGCCCGGCTCATATTTAATTGGTCAGGTCCGTTGTACTTTTAAATACTAGTACGAAGAATCAATTAAATTATTTTAATTAGTAATAATAAATATAATTATTTGGGTAAATTAATAAGACCTTTTCCTCTAGCCCTAGCATGATCTAAGACCATGCTTCTTTTACTAAGGCTCATGTCTAATGAACAAAAATAATAAAAAAATAATAATCAGTATATCAATTCTTTAAATAAGATTTTAAGAGCGAGAATTGCAAAGAGAAGACGTCTGTAATTGAAAAAACTTTACCTTTTAGAAGCCTGATTCAATACACATTCGAATCAGTCGGTGCTCGTAAAGTTTCTTCGACATAAGGTGACATATACAGAGGAAAATAATAATTTCACAGAATTAAAATTGCGTTTATTTTGGTGGAGGAAAGACAGGGTGGGTGAGATGGGTAAGGCTTTAATGGGGCCGATGAGTTCAAGGGTCCACTCTATAGGTCTCAGCTCCCATCGTTTTTGTCGTTGAATGGATAAGATGTGAAATGTTCCTCACATTTTGGAATCGGATACTGTGCAATTAGATCATGATTTAAACTTCATTTTGTTTTCAATTCAATTTTTTTTTGCATCGTTTTATTTCCCTTTTACTGTCATTTTCGCGTAAAATCAAGAAGGCTTTCTCGCGAGCATGGCTCGAGGAAAACTGAAGGAACTTACCATGCTGCTGCACTTTCTAACCCGGACTGAACTTGAAGGGTACAGAGATTCTCATCAGTATGAATCAAACCAAGACCTCTCAGCGTTAAGTCGGCTGCATGGATCCTGGAAATGAATCAGCTCAACAAGCAAAAAGCCTATGGAGGAGAAGAGGAATGCAAGAGAGCACCATTCCAACAGAAGTTCGGGGAAATTTTGGTTTCCGCAACAATTATGGATGGACACCATTAGAGCCACAACCTAGAGATCTGATTTCAACGAAAATTGCAAACGATAAAAATGTTCGGGTTGTCCACCAATCAAGCAGAAGCGTTTCCTTCCCAAGGCAGTTCTTGATCACTCTTGGGTAATGCTTGCAAATGAGGACTTTATTAATCTGTAGTAAAATTTCGATGAACCTGAGTTGAGTCCCGTGCTGCAGGGCATCGCTCGGAGTTTCTGTTTTCTTCGAAAGCTCAAGATGATTCTATACTTTTGACGAACTTCTTAGCCTGCCACAAACAAATTAAGCATGAATGAATGAATAAATAGATTGAAACAAAAAGTAAGCCTAAAGCAGGCATGGTAAAATTAATCCTTTTCAGTGGAACCACGGCATGTAACTTTTGATGCCAACACGATGTTTAATTAGATAGGAGCTGTACAGAAACTATGATGAACTGGGAAGCGTATTTGCTACTTCTCACCTGTTCTAATGTCAGAAACATAATTACGTTCCAAGATCCCAGCCTTCCGAAATTTGGAATGAAGCCTTTATAGAAAGCAAGAGGGCCCTGCGAAAAGAATCGATTGTGATCTGTTAGTCTATCTATCATCGAAGTTTGAATCGGTGGTACAAAAGTTTTGAGTATTATCATACATCATTCTTCAAAGTCTTCACGAAACAGTCGAGGGTGCTCTTGTAAGCAGAATCTCCCATCATCCTTGATTTGACCTGAGACAAGGGGAAACATTATATTGATATCCAATTGATTAGAAGCTCTAATGCTAGTGCAACAAAAACTGAGCAGATGGCAAATTATGTTTGTGCCTGGTTTATCATTAGCAGCAACCTAAACTTGAGCCACTTCCAGTATACTTTCTACTATCATTGTCTTCATTTGACGAAGAGATCATGATTAAAACAATCCAGCCTATCCAAGATTTCTACAGAGAATGCAGCTAACCATCTGAAAGTATGTTGAACCTCATGTGACCAATCGCAGAGGACTGCATAAAAATAAGAAGAAAGCAAAGCACATGCAACACAAGCAAAAGCATGAACAAAAAAACCGTTTAAAGTATCGGCACACCCTAATTTAGCAACAAAACTGTTGCACAGGACATGATAGAAGCACCAGTAAACAAAATATACCACCCATCATCCAAGTGAAAATTAATCTCAGGAAATAGGGTTAATAACAACATACCACATCAACAGGGGAGCCAATACAAACAGCAAAAAAACCTGCCCCGAGACCAGCAAGTAGATGTGTAAAAACGTTGTCAGTGAAACCAGGAATTTTCAGAATTGTCTGTTTCACTTGATCATAGCTGGCCAGCTCAGCAGCATTGATGATAGCATTTCGTGCCACATTGGGTCCAATGCCAGTCCAGAGAGCTGTTATTCCTTCCTGATATTCGAAATTAAGTGAGACGACTGGAGAAGAATAACGGCTAAATGGACATTGAGTAAATTAAGATGTCCTATTCCAGGTCACCCACCAACCTGCCTAACAATTGTTGAATAAGCATTCAGGGCACCAGTATAGCGTCTTGGCGCACCAGGTGGCAATTTTCCTTCAGCCTGAAGCCTTACTTTAACAAGGTCAGTTGGATTCGCCACCGTAATACCTAGAGCGCCTGTTTCACAATTTAAGCACCAATTTCAGATGAATATAGACTCTCTATAGGGCAATAAAAGCAGCCTAATCAGTTGTAGCCTCATACTCTTTGAGCCTTCTGTGCTAGAGGCTCATCTCAACCATAAGCTGATCAGCCCCAACAAATTTTTAATAGGAACTGAACAGCCACAAAATTTGATTTCACGAACTCAGGCATTCAGGCAGACTTAAAGAGATAATAACACAAACTCACCAGTAGTAAGGGCAGCAAGTATTTTCTTGGTCAATGGAACATCACCAACAAAGTTGTCACCCACATAGAGGTTTTTCACCTGTCATAGCAAGTTACCAAGATAATAAGGTAAACTAGAGAACGGTAATTGACTGGATGGTAGGTAATGAGGCAAGAATGAAAACTCACCGGCTCGTACAAACCAATTCTTAGACCTCCGAATAAACACTGACGATGCAACCCGGGCACAATGCCTTTCCAGAGTGCAGCTACCCCTTCTTCTCTAGCAATGGTCGCAACTGTGCCAAGCATACCCCTGTACTTCGGCAGAGCCAAGGCATCCCCTGCAGCAGCTTTCTTCTGGAGTTGCAGTCGGACTTTGGCAGTGTCCAATGGGATAGTGCATATCTGAAGCGTAAATCAGGTGAATATCAATAACCCCCAAAAAAAACAAAAATCAACTTGAAGCAACCAAAAGAAAATGAACTCGTAGCAAAAAAGGCATGCCAAACAACTCAGTTCAGCTTCAGAAGCTAGACACTGGTTTTAAAATGATCAAGAGAGGCAAGTGATTTCGATGTCGAATGGAATTAAGCAGCTTGATCTTGAGAAAAGTTTGCATGAAACAGCGTCAGCATAAAATATCGCAGAAAAACATGGACGCCAACTATGATTAAAACGTGTTAGATATAGACAATGCATCAAACAGATAAAAGGCACCAAATCAGCCAGCTGAAACCATAGTGTGATCAAAAACAGAAATCCAGATAGAATCTCCTGATCTTACAATGTGGAGGACGCGCAGATTGAGATAATCTGAACAAGACGATGACAGACAGATTAATCAAGCTGGTGAAAATATGTGATCGGCCAAAATCAGGTCAGTTGAAATCGGCAGGATCAGAGTCCAAAAGGGTTCGCCCAGACCAAAAGAACGGGAGAAGACCACCCGGAATAGAGAGTACGCAGCAAACGCAGTTTCTTTTCTCGGATCAGAGGCAGGGGAGAGAGAAAGTATAGGAGTAAGAGTGCGGAACCTCGGCGAAACAAGTGGCGAAAGCACTGCTGGCGAAAGTTCCGGCGAGGGAGATGTCAGACCTCTTACCATCGGCCACCATCTCTCCCCTCCAACTGCAAGAGCTCCACACTCAGCCGGTTGCAAAGGCCGAGAGCTCCCCGGAGCTCGGATCGATCAAACGGACAGAGCTTCAGACTAGGAAGAGAGATGGATCCACACGCTAATAATGCCCGGAAGTGGGAGAAAGCTATGAATAGGCGCAGCGTCAACTGCCTTTTTCTGCTTCGTCAGCTGCCATTTCTGCTTCGTCAGCTTCCATTTTTGCTTCCCTCTTCGAAATAAACATGAACTACCAACGCCACTTAGTTTAAGTAATTCAGTAAGTCTCTTGGATTTGAATTTTTATAAATATAAAAAATTTATACTAAAAGAGACTTATCATAATGTGCCGATCGAGCTCGAACAAGATACGGATATAGAAAACCGTCCAATGATGAATTCCACTTAAGAATAATACGAAGAATTCAAGAATCAGAAGTATGAAATGTGATAATTCAAAAAAAAGAGATAAGATTAAGTAAAGTACATTTGTTTTCTTGAGAATTTTCTCCGAGTTTAAGGGATAGTTGCCCCACTCGCCCCTTAAATCCACCTTCACTTAGGCCTGGCCACGGTTCAGGAACTGGACTGTTCCGGTTCGGAACCGGCGGTTCCGGTTCCGTGGCCTCCTGGAACCAGCCCTGAACCTTCCTTTGGACGGTTCAGGGGCGGTTCCGAACCAGCGGTTCGGACCCCTGCCAGCTGAGGGTTAGATAAAATTTTTTTCTATTTCTCTACGGTTCGGTTCCGGGCCCAAACCGACCCGTGGCCAGCACTACCTTCACTTAAACTAGATGGGTTTGTTAAAAACTCATAAAACTCACAAATATCAACGCCAAGTGAAAACGTTAGTGTGCTATATTCATCATTCATGTAATTAAAATTTTATTATTTGTTTGAAATTTTTTTAGTTTCTCACCTGGTGCTCGATACCCGAAGGGTAGCCAACTAATCGACACATCTGCTTAAGTGACACAAGTCCCTTCTATATGCTCCAATTTTTGTTGATCTTATTTGAATTTTTTTCCTTATTTATTGGGTTGTGAATATCTTAAAAACTGAGTTATCCAACAAACCCGAAGCCGCCGCATTACGTTAAACTAGGGTGTGGCAGCTGTACTATGAAATCTTACGTGGATTTGGATTGGAATGAAATGATCTTTTTTTTGCCACCGCATTACGTTAAACTAGGGTGTGGCAGCTGTACTTTGAAATCTTAAGTGACAGAAGTCCCTTCTATTTACTCCAACTTTCGTTGATTTTATTTGAATTTTTTTTCCGTATTTATTGGGCTGTGAATATCTTAAAAACTGAGTTATCCAACGGACACCAAGCCGCCGCATTACGTTAAACTAGGGTGTGGCAGCTGTACTCTGAAATCTTACGTGGATTTGGATTGGGATGAAATGATCTTTTTTTTTTTTAATTTGCATTATACAATATTTTCGAACTAGCTAAAATACATCTGGAGACTAATTTACGGTTGGACCAGAACACCAGAAAAAATTCCCTTCGACTCTTCCAACCTGAAATTCAATTCTAGAATCACCTACTTGGAGGTCTAGTGAGGGAATTGGCCAACCGCAAGTTGGTGGATGAAATGATCTATGGTTGAGACTAGGACGATGTTTGATCGTCTTCGAGCCCCAACTTTCGTTCTTGATTAATGAAAACATCATTGGCAAATGCTTTCGCAGTTGTTCGTCTTTCATAAATCCAAGAATTTCACCTCGGACTATGAAATACGAATGCCCCCGACTGTCCCTATTAATCATTACTCCGATTCCAAAGGCCAACACTATAGGATCGGAATCCTATGATGTTATCACATGCTAATGTATTCAAAGCGTAGGCTTACTTTGACCACTCTAATTTTTTTAAAGTAACAGCACCGGAGGAACGACCCGGCCAATTAAGGCCAGGATGAAATGACCTTGAATCATAATTTAAGCTCAAAGATACATACTCTGGAGCTCTCCACCAAACCTTGCCGGTTCGATATCTTCCCCATCCAGCGTGCCAGGGACAATCCACACGTGAGAAATAGTAGAGAGAGACAAAAAGATTAAAAATGGTGATTAAACGGTTCAACCCATCCGATACGACACCGGAACGTTCTATAAAATTTTTCTCCACATGGGGGAGTGCATTCTCGTGATTACTATAATTTCACGCTCCAAAAACTTGCAAGAGGAAAGATGAGGAGGGAATGATCGTATTCAAGAGAGGGAACTAAGCGCCAATACCTCTTCTTCACCTTTTCGGATCGGGGTTAGACTCTGATTCACAAGTTTCTCGAGTCCGAGGGGAGAATCGTATTCCGACCTCGCTTTAATCTATATGGTGATCGTAACGCCCCAATCCCACATCGGTTATGTAAGTTGGAGATATTGGACACATATGTAAAGTTCAATGACTCAAAAAGCACGAACGGCTAGAACTTTTAGATGATGGGTCCCATGGTATTACATATAATATCAAAGCCGATCCCGACCCACAACCATGTGGGGATTGCAAGTGGTATGTTAGGCTGACCACAAGCTGAATCGTGGGGAGTTATCTGGACCTCGGCCCAAGTGGCAGGGAGTGAAGTTTGTGACGACACAATTCCACATCGAGCACCAACAGTTAACACTTTTTTGCTGATGGGCACGTGTTATTACAGTAATAGCGTACCAGATGGTGTGGACTTGGAACTGGAAATCTTAACCATAGCGATGAATCGTTACTCATCCATAATGCATAGTGGGCAACTATTTAGAGTTGTTTCCTCGTGTATTTTTTTCCATGTACACCACTCGGTATTCAGATACTACAATTAATTTAAATTGAGTTGGATTGGTCCATTAAGAAGTTAAATTTCCTCAAAATATATATTTTATTCATTCACGAAATTCAAATTTGTTATGGGAAAAAAGATGTGGATCCATCAATCACCGTCGATGTTAATTTTACTTGTAAATTCTAAAGGGAACATTAGAAGCAATGATGGATCCAGGGGTCGAACATGGATCATCATCCCCTGAACTCTAAAATTCTTTATTAAATATATAATAAATTTCACTTAATTTTATTTTTTTATTAAATTGCATTATTTCACCTATAAAATCACCGTCTTACCCCTCTATTGAGTTTTGTCCCATAAAAAAAGTTTTCTAGATCCGCCCCTAATTATCAGCATACGGAAGTTTAGACAAAGGGAGACAAATCTAGATCGTGAGTACGAAGGTGGAGAGGGAAGTGGACAGTCAAATTGATCAACTTGTTGGAGACGTGCACACTGTTCTTTTCCTACCCAGGTAAATGACAGAAAAGTCCTCATCGGGCATATCCTTCTGTTTTAGCCGTTTATCTAATCTATTCTTTTATTGTTGTTGTTGTTATGAAGGACACGACATTGTATAGAGAAGAAAAAACGAACGGCAGTAATAAGGGCGATTCCGTCACATCCATTTAATTTAATCCTTGTTACCACCTTCAACTTAATCCCCAAACATTATTCCATGAATTCAATAGAATCCTTTCGAGGTATCATCGATGGCAATAATGAGACCATCTTGAAGTTTTACTAAAATTTCTTTCTTTCTTTCTTTCTTTTTGACTTAAGAGAGTAGTGGTGGTGGCGATATTGTTGTGTTGCTAGCTGTTACATAATACTCGAACTTTTACGTTCGATCGCAAACATGTCAAATAGGGATGGATCCCGGAGTATAAAAAGTTAGAGAATCTATTCTAGTGGATAAAATAAGATAATTCACAAAAAATATAGAGAAATGTGGTAAATTTTGTATAGAGTATAACAAATTTTCCTGAGTTTAGAGATGACTGCCCTACGCCCCTAAATCCATCCCTGCATCAGATTTGCTAAACAAATGAGACGTACTGAAATAATTTTAAACCAAAATGGAACAAATGCACGTGTATTAATAACAAAAATCAACCAAAAAGACACATATGAGATCGTTGTCGAAGTATTTGTCCTGAAAGTAAACTTAATACCTCGAAAGCCGAACGTTCCATGGCATAAAACAATATGGTTTTCCGGTCATGTGCCTAAATTCTCTTTTATATCTTGGCTCGCTCTCCAGGACAGGCTCCCGACAAGGCAGCGGATTGCAATATGGGCGACTCTATCTACCGTATCATGTGTTCTTTGTGATGAGGAAATTGAGAATTCTGAACATCTCTTCTTCACCTGTCGGTTCACCCACTCAATTTGGGAAGCTATCCTGAGACAACTCCAAATCATCCGCACAACTGGACCGTGGGAAGTCGAGTTGCAGCATGCTGTTTTGCTCGGCAAGGGATGTAGTTTAGACTCCTTGATATATAGGCTACTGTGGACTGGTTTTATTTATTTTGTGTGGATAGAGAGAAATAACAGAATTTTTAAGAACTCTTTCCAATCCACATCGCAGATAGTAGAGAAACTTTTGTACATCACTAGGGATAGAATAGTCTCAGTCCCCAGATTGGAGAATAGATATCAAAGTAGTATGCTAGCAAGAGCTCTAGATATTCGATTTCAAATGTAAAAGTGATGTGCAGCTTTTGACTAACATTAATGAAATTATAGAATTATCCAAAAAAAAATCGGTGTGAGAATTTACCTTTGAATTGAAATTCTAAACTTGGAATGCTGGACAAGCCTTTTTTTTGTCTGTATTATTCAATATCTATAAACTCAACGAGCTAACTAATATCAATTGAAATCGGGTTGGACTCACCTGCATGAGTTGATTCAAGTGATAAGACACTTGTTCCCCTTAAGTAAAGTTATTAGGCTCGAGTTTTTGTCAATGGAGAAAACTCATATCGGAAAAGTTAATTACCCTTTAATGGACAATCCAGCTTGAACTTAGCCGAATTAGTCAGTGGTCTAAAAAACTTCTGGATACCGTATGTGCGCACCCAAAAGGAAGTTAGATTGGGCTCAAATCCTTTTAACTATTAATTTTTACATTTACACAACCCATATTAATAAATACCGAACACTTTACCATTTCATTTAATTTTTTTAATCTGCATAAAAAGGGACGGGAGGACAGCAGCAAATACGATCTAGCTATCCCTCTATCTCATGATCAGAATTTTGGGATCAACCCATGACAATCAACATTCTGTTTCATTAAGGTTGATTGTCGGAAAGAGGAATTCGCTTGCTATCTGTACAGTCCCAGTTTGCAAGATCGATTCTATGTTGGCTCCATGTATCGGACATGTCACTGTCTGATCGGTGTTTTTTTTGCCCCCGTCCTCCACCCAATGCGCAAAACCAGACACAAACACTGGATAAGATTCTAGCGAACAGCCAAACACCAGAATCCCAACACAGCGACATCAACTGTAAGATGGCTATTTGGAAGAGGGACACTGTTCATATTACCGTATGTGTTCCCACATCAGTATAACTAAGTATAATGGTAAAGTCATCTCGCAGTCAATTTCTCAAAGTTGTTTTATTTAAATGGAAATTTCATAGTAAAAGTAAAAATGTAAAACTCGAGATTAATTGTTGATAAAGATTATTGTGCAACTAATATGTTTGAATCACTTTGTCACATGAGAATTGGAATCGGGCATTGCAACTCATTGGCCAAGAAAATTTTACCACGGCTCAAACACTTTCTGCGGTTTTAGCACTTTAACCAAGCACTGCCTGACGATAGAGCCCGTAATTAAAAACATAAAGAAAATTGACACATAACCTGTTCGAATACGATCACAATTTCCCGTAAATTCGGTGGAAATTTAACGGAGTTGGAAAATACCGAAGAGTTGGTTCATAGTGGGAGGCCGTCCAAGAAGGACAAGCAAAATAACAGAATGCCCAATCCTAACAACAGCCATTGATAACAATAAAGAGGACTCCTCCAACTGCTGCAGCTTTCGAAGGTTCACATTAAACCACGGACAGAGCCAAGTGCAACTCCAGCCATTACCAGCAACAGATCTCAGTACAAAACGAAGCTTTGTTTCCGTAATCGAAAGGCTTTCACTCGGAAGCAATCAGAGTAGCTCGGGAAGATCGGTTAAAGAGATGCAAATTCCCCGGAAAACCGATCAAACTTCAGAAGAGAAGCCTCACTACAATGCATTTAATGGTCATTTCCTAACTAATTTCGACGAACACTACAGCTTCAGCATGTCAATCAAAACCCGGTATGGGAGCAGTCCCCCGAATGGAATCGATAATACAGGACATAAGCTACATTTGAGACAGTTTAGTCATCGAACTACGACATTGTCAGCGTACAATGAAGCATAGAGGGAGAGAACGATTTACAGCACAAAGAACATAAATGGGCAAAACAAAAGCTTGACCTGGAGCACTAAACGGCCATCTTCGACGGCCTTATCTACAACCACCACCCCGACCTTGATCCAACGGTTCCTCTTTCCCCACAAGCTCCTCAGGAGCCACCGGCCGCCGGTTCCTGAAGATCATCCAGAGGTACAGAATGCAGAATGCCCCGAGAGCTCCGCTGCCAGTCCCGAAGATCATCGCAGTGAGCACTTTCAGGAGACAGTCGTTCTTCTCGAGACGGACCCTTGCAGGCATTGCATCCTTGTCCGAGATGGCACCGGGATCCAACGGCTCAGAATGCATCCAATGCGGGAACGGCCTCAGAACGAAACACCACGAGTGGATCAAGCAGGACCGGTTGGAGCTTGAGCTCAACCCCAAGTACAAGTCTCGGTCCTTCCACATCCCCCATAGGTCCACCGAGTGAGCGAGGAACGGATCCGGCGGCTTCGAACCGCCGACCGTGCACAGCCTGACCTCTAAACTCCTCGAGCCGGCGTCATAGTCGATCCAGGTCTGCAACTTTTGGCCGCTGTTCAGCACCAGGTTGAGAGAAGACACATTTCTCACACTAAGGCTACCCGAATCGTCAATGGCGACAGTGCTCTTGGTGGCGTCGAATTCAACGGCGAGGAGCCTGGCCAAAGTTCCGACCTTTCCCAGAGGTAGACCGAACCGGCCATTTCCGGACAAATTCGAAATAACCCCACTCGGGGCCATAGCGAAAGCAAGGCCATCTCCATTACCTTCCGACAGCGAGAAAGTGAAGTTTGTGGAGAAAGAGGCCAGGCACTGGGGGCTACCTTGGATGACTCTGATGGGTTCGTCGAACAGGGCCTGCCCGGAGAGCTCGATTGCGGAGCCACCATCGACGAACTTGGAGCCCCCGAAGAGGGTAATGGCGGCCGGGTCTTGCTCGAATCCGGGGAAAGAGAAGGAGGGGCTTGTTGGGTCCGCGAAGAAGGCCCCGAGGAAGACGAAGATGAGGAGGCCGAGGAATGAGTTGCAGACTGAAGAAGGCGCCATTGAAGTGGAGCTGGAATCGAGTCAATGAATCTGAGGAAGGAGATGGTTGAGTGTGGGGTCAGTGAGGGGACTCTAGGGTTTGTTGGGGAGGAAAAGATGCCATTGGAAACGACATTCTTAGGGTTGAGCGAAGAAGAAGAAGAAGAAGAGAGTGAAGAATAATTGGGAAGAAGAGATTAGGAAATGGTGAGAATTAAATACCAGCCGTTAGGCCATCACTCGTTTCAGTAGAAGAAGAAGGGAAAAAAACAGGTAAAAAACATGTCTCATAAGGAGCAAGTTTTTATGTCAAGATATCATCGTATAATAATACTTATATAATAAAATCAGTTAATTAGAATTATTAATCTTTTTTTTCTTTTTAAATTTTTGTAAAAAGAATTATAAAAATAATTTATTCTTATTAGTTAGTATCACCTCATGGACTATGTTACGTGATAGTAGTATGAGATAAAAACGTTCTCCTTCACACTGAGTCGCTTTCTGATCCAGTGGCTTTGCTGGGGGAGCAGGGGAATATTCTTATTCATTTGCAGTTCTGCCCCTGAGGTTTTTTCAAATTTGCACGAACGGTCCCTTATTTCAAATTTTGATGGAGCAACTGGCGTTGTATAAGCAATTTTTAGCTACTTGAATAATTATCTTAATTGCAAAATTTTGATGGAGTATCCTATAAATTTACTCTAATTTAAACAATAATTAGGTAATTAGATCTCACAGTGGTCATATAAGAGAACTACAACTGATTTATAAGATATATAGATACCACTACCTAATAATTTAGATTTTTTGGTACAAACGGATTAGGTTTCTTGTAAGCCATATTGTTAATAATATACAATATCCGTGTCTGACCACACGACAACTTTTGATGTAAATCGGTACCTATCTCCGACCGTCTTCTCAACTTTTGTGTATATTACTGATTTACTATTTATATAATTTTATATTTAATTCTTATTAATAAGATTTTTTATGACATTTTATTTCTTATTTATTTATTTCCTTTTAAATTTATGTTTCGCATTTATAGGTAGAAAAATATGTAAAATAATTAACTAATATTTAATCCTCAGCCATCGGGGGAAGGACGAATCCCCGGAGTGGTCCCCACAAGCGAACCTTCGATGTACACGCCAGTGCGTAGGTGGGACTGGAGTAAGTGAATATTCAGATTTTCCCTTCAGCAACCTCAACTTTCATACTTAACCCATTTCGCTCCTTAGATTTTTACATCTCATCAGTTTGATCCCTGAAGTGGTCCGTTTTGCACCATGAAATGCCCATCATTTAACCCGACTTGCTGACCGGAGATCCGAATCCTCCGCACCTAGAAACAACCCACGAGACCATCAAGCAACTCGACTGAGATTTTCCCTCGTGGCACCTTAAATGGTCTGCATCATGGATGGATTTGGATACCGAAATCGAAAACTGTACATATTTTACTTGATTTTATTTAATTTTTTATGAAAATTGTATACAGTTTACCACCCTGAATTGGTCATGTTACACTCCTATAAAGTTTCGCCCTCTTTGAACAAATTCTCTGGATTCATTCCTAACCGATATCATATCTCCGATCAGAGCTATCTTCCAGTGTACAAATACCCGGTATCCAAATTTTAATGAAATCCAATTTATCACGATCTAATTCAAGTCGGCTCACTCATGAAGAAGTAAAACTCTCTTAATTACAATTTTTTTCCGAACCCATGATATTTTTAAAGATGAGAGATGGCACATCGACTGTCTCAATTATACCGATCAAACCATGTTGCAACTTTATCTTTCTTTTTTCGATGTACATGCCAGTATTCAAAAAACTTAATGAACCCTTATTAATTCATGTTCGAATTAGGTTAGTCCACTGATGAAGTAAAGCTCTCATTACCTGAACTTTTTCTATTTATAAGACTCGAACTTGATATATTATGTGAAATTTTCACCCGGCCCACAAGAGGTTGGGCTCATGTCCATCCCAAAAGCTCAAGCTGATAGGATGGTAGTACCCGCTCTCTCCACGTGTTCACACTTGACACATGCCCTTAAACACCCGCCCTCAACAACTGACCTCGAGCCAGACATTTTTACTTCCAGTCTCGGGTGAGGAGGGACAACTACCACAAGACGGCATTCTCTACCGTCCTCAGGCTAACCGGCTCGAGGCCAGTTGTTAGCCCAAGGAAGGTAAAAAAAGACCGCCTTGTGGTAGTTGTCCCCCCTCACCCGAGACCGGAAGCGAAATACCAGGTTCGAGGTCAGTTGTTGAGAGCGGGTGTTTAAAGACACGTGTCAAGTGTGGACACGTTGCCACGTGAGGGCAGGTGTTGAGATATAAATCCCACATCGGACAAATAGATGATTGAAATAGAGCGGGTACCACCATCCTATCAGCTTGAACTTTTGGGATGGACATGGGTCCAATCTCTTGTGGGCCGTGTGAAAATTTCACATATTACTCAAAAAAAGAGATTACCGAATCATCTCAACCGCTTGGTCGACTGCTACAACTTATCCCTTTGTCCCACTTATAATCCGTGAGTTCCCTTGTTGTCGTCTTCGAACCAACTGCTAAAATGTTTGATTTGTTGTTTTCCATGCGCCACTTTCCTTAAAAAAACAAAATCAAAGACAATATCAAATGTCCCTCAACCGTTTTAATTATTTTGTCGTTCGATCAAGTTGAACGCTTCCTGCTTCAAATTTCCAGAACCGGACACCCGCATGGAGAATTAAAAATCAATCATGAACAGCCACTCGATCCAAGTTGACTCCCTCGACTCTTACTCTCGCCCGAGCACCGCTCGATCTTCAAGGCCTCTCTATACGAGTCTCGCGTGAATCATCCAACCGGTTAGCGTATCGATACTCTGAAAAGCACGGGCACTCTTCGATGAACGATGAATGCCGAATTCGTTAGGGATGATACGGAATAATATTCTTGAAAACCGGGGAAAGGACCTGTAACGGTCGAAAGGGCAGCTGAGTGTCACAGGCTCGGACCATGCAGCCACCCGCGCCGATGTCCGGGGACCTGGATTCGGTAGCTCTCCCGGTGAGTCCCCCGTGACATTGTTGATAAAAGCTAGACGAATAGCCAACAGCGAGCACTAAGCAAAAGATGGAAGGTGCATACACGATGTAAGTTATTCGGAACAGAGTGAGGTATCCGGACTTTCACAAGCAAAAAGAGGCTCGGCAATGCCTTCATTATCGAGTAATATCTTTTAAATTCGGAAAAACCTGTTAAATTATGTACGGATCTTATTCATATTTTCGGTGAATTATTCTAGTTCGCCTTCTCCGAAATCCGTTCATTATCTTCTGGATCATCCAAGAGGGTGAAACTCAATGAAAAATTAGATCAAATCAAGTGAAATTTATATAGTAATTTATAGATTTTCTCCGGTTCGCTGCATCCATGCGTTTGTGGCTTGGAAGCAGATTCTAGAGAATGATCAGAGCCTAAACTCACTGAATTGAGGTTGCCGGCTGCCCTCTGCTCTTCCTTGGAGAACCTGTCAGTCTTAATTTGCCTCGAGGAAGACTGCTTTCAGGTCGTCAAGATCATAACACTGGCCTTGGATTTTTGTTTTTTGACACAACGGTTATCCATACTTCACACGACTGAACCCCACGACTCTATGTGCACAACTTCAACTGCATATGACAGGATAAAGTCAGAGGCGCGGGCCGGTTCTTAGGGGATTTTGAGCCTTGGATGAAGTGATACTTCTACTTACTACCAAGTCAACCCCTTAAGATAAAGGAAAAAAGTTGATTTTGATCCTCAGCCTTTTGACTCATACTCATATTTGACCTAGACCTTTTTTTGGGTTGATTTTAGCCATCAACCTGTCAAATATTATTCAACTTTAGTCTTTTATATTATTTTTAATATTGCAAAGAGGTGATTGGGCTTTTTATTATTTTTACAACTCCAAAAAATGGAGAAACTTTCGATGTAAAAAAAGATGAGTTAGTGGCGACTCGACTGTAAATTGTTCAAGTTTATCAACAGTCTTTGATACTACTAGCGACTTCACAAGAACCGTAATGGTCAGATTTGATCATCTTTTTCATTGAAATTTCCATTTATTTTTTAATTTACATTTAAAAATATTTTTTCAATAATAAAAAGCCTAATCTCCTTTTTGGATTATTAAAAATAATATAAATTATTAAAACTGAACATTATTTGAAAGGTTGAGAACTGAAATTAAAAAAAAAAAAGGTTTATGTTAAATATGAACATTATTCAAAAAGTTGAGGACCGAGACCAACTTTTTTTCCTAAGATAAAATACAGAAATACTTATCCTAACTAGCAAGGGATAGATGCAGAGGTGGAAATTAGCGCATGATTTGTTGAACTGTGTTTTCCGGGTAAAAAAACACAAGCAGAAACTAAGACGACCCACAGAATCAAGTGATGGAAAGCAGCATTAGCATAGATTCTATGCGAATTATGACAGATTTTGAAATTCGTTATTAAGAAAAAGATGATTTAGTATAGCTAGTACCGCTCTGGTCCTATCACTTAGAAGTTTTGATTCAATCTCCCTCTTCCTTTCCTAACCTTTAGGTCCACGAATCTCTTTCATACATAAAAAAAAAAAAAAACATATTATTGAGAAGGTGGCAGGAATCGAATGGGTATGTACAAGTCGATTAAGGTAATTCGATATGTCTTCCCTTAAATTAAGGTCGCAGATTTGAGTGAATGAAGAAAATCTGTGAATTACGAGGGCATTGCCTCTCAGAGGGTGTTAGATCAGATTTGAACTGGTCAAGACTCATAAATTTCTGACCGCCTAAAACGGGTGTAATTGAATGTATAGTATTGAGAACTTTGAACCGGAGGATTTGAACCCAGAAAGGCCCACAGAAGTTGTCCTGAGCCGGTTGGTACAAAATAAAAATATAAGTGAATGCAATCTTGAAACTTAAAAAAAGTGAAATTTCACCGATAAAAATCGAATTTCTGACTTTTTAATTTTAAATCGAGAATAGTATAAGTGTCACCGTGTGATCTGGAGATTATAGGTTCGAGATATTATCAGCGAGATTTTCCGTGTCCCTTTTATCTTCTGTTCCTTCTTTTTATTCTTCTAGGATTATGTACCTACTTTTGTAGGAGAAAGTTTTTAATAGAACAGTCATACCTCGTAGGTAATACCGACATGATATATCAATCTAATTAAAATTCACTGTTTACATACTCGTTCAATCGGAGTTCACCATTTATTATGATTTTTTTTTTTATTATTTTTCAGAAAATTTTAGAGTTTAGTAGTTACATATATAATTATTTATTATATGTTAAGTTTTAATTGAACGAATATATTACATTATCATTAACATGTAATATAACTATTTCACGGTAAACTTTCTCACTCAATAGACCGAAAACAAAACTAATAGGCAACCAGATATCCAAGCACGTTTTATCCCACGACTACGACGGTTTCCTCAAGGGAAAACGAAAGGGAAACGAGACCGGAAAACCCAATTCTCTCTTTGGTGAAATCAGAACAACGTCGAAGCTGATGGCTTTCCCGACCAGATCCCAGTGCTGCTTCTCTGTCTGCTCCCACCGTCTCCGATCTTCTCTGGGTGTGCAGTCTCTCTAGATCTCCATCAAATGTTGTTCTGTTTTTCTTATTTTGTTGTTTTGAATCGTACATGATTTTGGAATACGTGGTCCGTGTTTGAAAACCCAGTTGACCATATTAAGTCAGATTTAAGCTGGATCAATCATTAAGGATAAAATTCTCCCGATTTATGTTCTCTCTATTATAGAAGTTGATATGGACCGGTCAAGAATACCCCACCCAAATCTCTCATAAGACAATAGGAGCAATGAGCTCCGATAACAGGGAGCACGTTGGGTGGTCCGGCCATGTGCACGTCGGATGATCTGCACGGGCACTCCAAGCACGAGCACGTCGAGTACCTTGGACATGTGCATGTTGGGTACTTCAGGCACGATGTGCATATTTGATACCTAATGCACTCAGACCAAGCTTCCTCTTATGCCTGGCACGTGGGAGTCTGACTAACGTCAACCCTCTGTAATACGAACCCGATCTATAAATATGCCCATCCTCGGGCCAGGTAAAGGGGGACGAATTCAACCCCTCACTATTCCTCTCCTCACTTCCATTGTCCTCTATTCAGATACCTTCTTAATTTAAGCATCGGAGGACCTTTCCGGAGAGTTACCCCGGACTTGGCTTCTTGCAGGTTTCCAGCAAAATCCGCCCGTCTTCTCCATCTTGAGGCTAGCTCCGATTCCACTGAGCACCTCTTAACTCGATAGACCATCCGAAGGTACTATTAGAGGTCAAACTCGATACTTTACAAAAAAAATGAGACGTCAAATCACTTGAAGCAATTTTTTTACAACAAAAAAGAAACCATTTTCTTTATTTCATTGCACAATTTGTAATAAAACTTCCACTGAAGTACCGCTGAGGAAACATGACTCCGACCGTGTTTTCACAGAAAACGACCAACAACTCTAACACACACGATCGCTTCTCGTTGACAGTCTTGTCTCTCTTTGAGCCTAGATAACATGCGAGGAAATACCGACAGACATGTGCGCCTTCTCCGTGGCCTTGTCAGGAAAGCGTTGCGTGCCGGAGACCGAGGCGGCTAAGGAAGGCGGTTGGATGGAGAACCGGCGCAGGCCATCGGAGGTTGTCATGCGGAACGCAACCGTGACGGGGTACGTGGAGAGTGACCGGTGCGTGGCCGCTTTGCGGCGTCGACAGGAAGTCAGTCGGGATCTCGTTTGATGCTTTGTTCGAGCCCCAGTTCGCGGCCGGGCTCTGCTCACCGGACTGCCACGAGAACTGCCCGAACATCGTTGACCTCTACCACAACCTGGCCATCGGTGAAGGTAAGCCGAACCTGTAAATTAAAGATGTTCAGTCGCCCTAATCTAAAATAATTTTGAATTTATAAGAAAATTGATATTACTTTCAAATAATTCACCTTTTAGGTAGAAGCAATTTCAAGTTCACGTAAAGCACGTTACTAATAATTTATATTATATATTCAAACAACTCCTCTTTTGAATGTCTTTTTCACTTTTTTGAATTATTCATTAAAATATAAAATTTAAATTTAATTATTATTCACCTGCCGGATCTCTGCCAGGCGCACCGTGCCGATCACCGCACCCTGATCGAGCTCTTGAGCGCCGGCACCGCACTTGCGGCTGCTCCGGCACCGGCTCCCGTGCAAGGAGAAGAGCTGGATCTCATTCTTCGCGGATAATTTATCCCGGAGTGACTGGGGAATTTTGAGATCTTACGAAATATACCCATGGGAAGGAGAGAGTCTTGTGGACAACCGGTACACTATGTAATAATATTAATATTGTATCACGAGCTAATAAAATTTAATTATTTTTAGAATTTTTTAATAAAACATAAATTAAAAAAATATACCCTAAAAAATAAAAAAAACAATCTTAAAATAATTTGATTTAATTGATTCGTAATATCACGTCAGTATTATTACGTGACGTTATATATATATATACACAAACGCGCGCGCGCGACTTTCTCCATGGGAAGAGCTTGCTTTCATTCTCTCTTTTTAAATAAATGCGAGATATCCTGCTCTGCCTCGTGGTTAATGTGTTCAACGTACACACACACACAGATATATATATATATATATATGCGCGTGCACACACTAACAGACAGCCGTGTTCCGCATGAAAATTGTGTATGAAAGTCAACAGGAAATTTTTTTTATATGCGTAAACTGAAAATAGATAATAGAGCGTGGAAAGTATTATCGAGTATTGAAGGTATCGCCATAATTAAAGATAAATCGAAGAAGTTTAAAAGAGAATGATAATATTATAAGTAAATGTGAGATATTCCGTTCATTGGACTATGAACTTTAAATAAAAAAAATGGTATTGGATCATCTCAATCGGCTGAACTGCGAGCACGAGAGATGCGGAGAGGAGACAGTTTCAAACAAAAGAATGTCATAACATTGCCTTCGGATCATACGTATTTATATCTATTTGGACAAAAGAATCGCGCGCGTAACAATAATTGTTGCAATGAATTGGAAAAGACCAAACCCCAACGACAAAGTAAAAGGATTTACGACGAGGTATAAAAACCAATCAATATTCACCATTTGCAAAAGGAAAAGAAAAATCTTCTGATCAACACTTGGGAAGATCTTTCGGCGGAGGGGGCAGCGTGGTCGCCGGTGTGGGGCCGTTCTCCACCACGAAGACGGTGGCGAGACCCAACGACAGGTGGACGTCCAGGTGGCAGTGCATGAGCCATGCGCCTGATGAACACACAAAAACAGGATTGTTCTCATTCATCAATTGACGCATCTAATTTGCAGGCACGAAAAATTTGCTAATATAACTTCTTATATAACGTAATTAAAATAGTTTCAAATTGAGATGGAAATTTGGATTTATAAGATAATTGAGTATCACCACCTATTAGCTTAGATTTTTGGGTGAAAACGAGCTCAAGACTCTTATAGGTCTAGGTATTAAATTTAATGTGGTATCAAAATGGGTCGATCCTGAACTCACACCACGTCATGTCTGAGTGTGAAACTCGTGACCCATTAAGCCTGAGAGACCGGAAAAAAAATATCCGGTTGATGATCAGTTTGTCGAGTTTGGAAAAAAATTCAAAATTTAATAGATATCTACTATTTTTAAATAAAACTATCCGATTAAAAAAAAAAGGATTAAGAGGCATTTGATTTGAATATGAATTTGACATGGTTACCTGGATTATTGGCGGTGAATCTGATGGCGGCCCACCCTCCGACCGGAACTCCGACAGTATTTCGGATCTGCGGGTCGACGAGGTTGAACTTCTTTCGATCCTTTGATTGGTCGAAGTTCCCGAACCCTAGCGCCATCACGTGGAAGTTGAACCCATGTATGTGGATCGGGTGATTCTCGACCCTGACCAGGGCCGTGTCCTGCAGAATCATCTCCACCGTCGCATTGTACTTCACCTTCTTCACGGCGGTCCTCTTCGGTGCGAGCAAGAGACCCATGTTGTTGCCGTTGCTCGTGTTCGTGTAGTCGAACCTCGCCGGCGGCTTGTTGGGGAAGTCGGCGGTGTAGATCCCGGCCACGTCGAAGAAGGACGCCTCTAGTATGGATAGTCTGGTGGGGAACCGGAAGGAAGCGTTGTTCATGCTGGCCGACAACTTCTGCCCACTGGGTCCCCCGCAGGTCCGTTTCTTCCCGCACCGGTGGAGCCCCAGCCCGACCGTCACGAACATGTGCTCGTCGACGTGGGTCGGCACTGGTGCCCTGTGGCGCGCCCCGACGAGGCTGGTCGCGCTGCTGCTCAACCTATGGGCCGTGGCCGTGTCGTTGAACGCCGGCATAGCCGGCATCTTGGCCAAACCTGCCGAGGAGGCGTTCTCATACACGACGATCCCTCTGGTCGTGGTGTTGTCGAACGGCGTGTTGGGTGCACTAGCGTACGGACGGGCCGCCATGTAGTAGGCTCCCGGGGCACGGTCGGTGGTGAGGAGGACGTCGGTGGTCTGGCCCGGGGCCACAAGCACGACGTCGGTGGCGTGGGGCTTCGTGTAGGAGGCGTCCACGGCGACGACCGTCATCGTGTGGTCGGCAATCTTGAAAAAGAGCTGGTTATTGAGCGCCGCGTTGATTATGCGCAGCAGGTAGGTTTTACCCCGCTGCACCTTCAGCTTGTACGTGTGCTTCTCGGAGCACCGGTACAGGTCGCCGGGCCGGCCGTTGATCGTGTAGGCGTCGGAGTTATTCGGGGTGAAGCCGGTCGCCAGGCCCCGCCGCTCCACGTCGACGACATCGGCGTTCCACCACTCGCCTGACGACGACACGTACGGCTTTCTAATCAATCATTTCATGAAATACGATAATGTCGAGCGAAGTTTGATTTCACACTCTTCGGGAACGAATTCCACGTCAGATGGTTAGATTAAATTCTAAAATAAAGGGGATTGAGTTACTACACTACCTATAAGTTAAACTCTTTAGTTAAAATCGTATCTGATCTCTTATACACTTATGAAAATTTTATATGAAATTAGCAGTTACCGTCTGAACTTATATATTGTGGGGTCCGAATATAAAATTTGTGGTCGGTGAATACCTGACCGGGAGTTAGTGAATTGAGTATGAGATAGGGTTCGACACGCACTAAAGTTTTTGGTCCGAGAACAGGAGAGAAAATTTTGTCATGTGATCAGTTATCCATTCCTCCATGTTCTCCGCTCAATTGTGGAAGAAAAAATGTTCAGTTTAAGGTAGTCTAACCTCTTATAAATGAGAAAGTCTAAAGTGAAGCAGATGCATGGCTAACATGACATTCTCTCAGAGGGGAAAGTCCTGGTACTTTGTCAGATTGTAATAGATAGATAATAATATCTGATTGTGCAGACTTTTATAATATCACAAAGTATCAGTACATTTCTCTAATGAGAAATAGCATATCCGCAACGGCATGTGGTACAATTGCTTCACCCGAAACTTTATCTTTGTAAATTGATCAAAATTTGACACAGGGAATCTGGTTATCGGGCCAGAAGCGTGAAGTATTTCATACCAAGAAGAATGGGAACTTCTCTGTGAGGCTTGGGGAATGGGTAGGAGCGGCCGGCTCTGGGATGGATGATCAGCGCCCCGTAGACCGTGGCCCGGAGCCACGATGCGTGGGCGTGCCACCAGAGGGTTCCCTCCTGCTTGGCGATCCTGAACCTGTAGGTGTAGCTCATCCCTGGTCGGATCGGGCACTGGGTCACGTAGGCTGGTCCATCCGCCCAGCTGCTCATAAGCTGGAACACTCCGTGCCTGCGAGAAGAAATGCAAGGATCAAGCACGATCCACATGACCGAGCTGCTCGATCGGGAAGAACTCTGTTGTCGAGGGAGATGTTTTCCGGGATCAGAAGGACCATGTATATTTGTAATGTATGCACTGTAGTAATGTCTTATTTTTTGGGTACTTACCAGTGGATGGTGAGGTTATAAGGGGACTTGTTGAAGACATGGACGACAAGGGTGTCGCCCTCCCGGACGCGGACGGTTGGGCCCGGCAGGCCTCCGTTGACCGCAGTTATCACTTGCCGGTGGCACAGCTTGTTCACGGTTAAGTTCTTCACCTGTTCATAAAGATTAAACCATTTTATCTAAAAACCGAGTCGTAAATGCCGAGCAAGCGACGATGCCTGCTGTTGATTTCCAGAGACTTATCGAAACACCGACAATTGGTATGTATTTCTATTTCGAGAAGCTGATATTTAGATCGAAATATGACAACTTGCTTCGGCATACGTAGAAGGATGCTGTAGCTAGGAACAGCGAGGGCTTTACATGAAATGTGTGCTCGACAGTAGCGGCAGAAGCCATCGACCATGACAGTGCGAGAAGCAACAGGGCAGACACTGTAGAAAACACGAGCCTCGCCATTGTTTCTCGAAGATGTCGATTGAGTCCTGCCCCGAGAGTAAAAGAAACTGAGAAGAGGAAGGAAGACAGGAGGATTAGAGAAAAAGCCTTGTATGCGTCTTCGTGACGAGTTTTTGGTTACCCGAGTTCGTGCTCCAGTAGCAGCCTCGTGTATATAGCAGTCTAAATAAAAACACAGGAAATTTCACCGACGAGGATCGCATCCAAACTCTCATGGTTCCGGATCAAGAACGGCGCCTTCAGACTAATCCCCTTTCTCACGGGTAAGTTTCTTCGCATTCAAGAATCAAATGGGTTCTGAATTATCCAATTTTGAAATGGAGAGGAATGAGACACAACCCAACAATCATGATGGTAATTCCAAAGGGGGGGAAATTGATTGGTTTTATTAGCCTTTGTAATGACACTTTAGTCTTGCCCCCAAGGGATGACTTTTGAAGATAAAGATAGGCAAACGTGTATTCAGCCAGAAAAGGAAAGGACGGGGGAAGTGTGTGATCACAATCGTCATGTGGCGGGCCGTGGCGTTGCTTCGAAGTAGAAAATATTAGATCTTATGTAAACAAGAACAAAATCATACAGTCAAAATATTGTTTTCGAAAAAATAAAATTAATAAAATTTACGTAATATTCTACAGTTTTTCCTAACACACTTGTCCCCGGTCTCATACAGATCCATCCTTCGAGCGGTTACCTACATGAATTAGTTCAAGCAGTAAAACACTTGTTTTTTCTAAATAGATATTTCAAGTTCGAGTCTTTGTAAATAGAGAAAACTCGTACTATGAGAGCTCTACTTCTACTTAATGGACCGACCCGCCCCGGTTCGAACATGCTTTCCATGTTGCTGTGCACGTACCTTGCTTAATCCCACCTCTTGCTTGTTGTGCGGACAAGAGGAGGGAAGGGAAAGGACAGGACAGGTCCCGTCCCGTTTGTGTTCGTTATCCCAACGATGAATGAATACAACATCAGGCACACTTACCAGTTCGCGTGCGGTTCTTTGTCAATCCCCAATCTGGTCTCGCCCAAGCCAGTTTCCACTTCACATTTTTCTAATTGCAATCAAAATCAAGTTAATCAATATGTCTGGCAAAAAGAAAATCCATGCGAGCCGGTTGGTTAAAATAATAAGACATCTCTTCCCCTTATATAAAGTCTCGGGTTTGAATCTTGTGAATTGAGATAATCTAAGCGGGGAGAGTTTTACTCCCCCAGTGAATCGATCATACTCGAACTTGAATTGGCCAAGGTCGATTTGAATTCCGGATGGAATGCGGTCTGCACGGAAAAGGTAATGAGAGTAAGTTCATACATTGGAATTGAAGAAATGTTTAATATGAGGAGAGGGAAGAGATATTCAGATACTTGGAATACATGATAGTCAAGAAAGATGATTTAGTACAGTTGGTACTGTTGTTACTTTGTGACCTAGAGGTCATGGGCTCGATCTGACCCTCTAGGACTTCCCATGTCCATTTTATCCCATCTTCCTTCGATCTTTTTTAGACCTATGTAACTCATCCGTACACCGAATTTATTATTACAATTGACTCTTAAAATTACCCTCCTATTTGTAGCTTATAATAGAAGAGATGAATTTTGAAATAAATATTAATATAACTAGCATAAATTATGAATATGATGTTATTATAAAATATTACATTTTCTATTATAATATTATAAACTAATAAAATTTAATTATTTTTAAGTTTATTTTTTTAGTTTTAGAATTTTATAAATAATTTTAAATTAATTAAATCTCATTAATTTATAATACTATATAAAAATCGGAATGTAATATAGCCGTCACACGCGTAACACGCCCTCCAAATTTGGCCCCAAGAGCATTACTTACCGAACCGAAACCACCTTGCCCATTGTTAATTCCCAGTCAGTGACTGGGCTGATATGGGCCCGGTTTAGTCCAACAGGTCTAGACAGTGGATCGGATTGACGATTCATCGGTGATTGCTCGGCGACCATCGCCCGTAGAAATTAAAATTGCGACTGTTGAGATATGTGTCGGTATAAGTCGGAGCTTGAAGATCGGAAGACCTAAATAATGAGTTGGAGATCAGATTCAAGATACGAGATACGTGCGAACAACGATGGACAGTTGAGATCGTGATTAGAAATATGGAATATCTTGGACAGAATCTTGGTAGATATTTTGGAGATTTTGTTGATATTATTTTCTCGTTTGAATATGATATCATGAAACTCGTAATCTGTTTGATTTAGAAAATATATGTAAATAATATTTTCTATGACATCAAATAGGATACGGTCTTGTGCTATAAATAAGGTCTTGTACGAATTGTGAATGTTGTGCCTCGGTGCCGTGAAACCCCGGAGGGTTTTCGGCTCGGGTGAGAGAGTCTGGTGAGTATCTTTCTAAAATCTTCTCTGTAACGTTAGGGCGTGAGAACTTGAAAGATTAGATTGTGACTCTTTTTTCAGTGGGGTTTGGGATTGGTGGTATCTCGGAGACTATAATCTCCTGATTTGATCTAATGGAATCTCTTATTTTGTCTACGGTTGTTTCCCTCAAAGTTGAGAGTTTTTCCACATATATCTGGTGTCAAATTTTTGAATTTCTCGTTTCATTATCGTTCGGGACACTCCGAGATCCAACAGACGGTATTGGAGCGATCGCATTTCCCCAATAACGACATTTAAACGGAACCTCAACCATCCCGTAAACGGATCAAGTCCACTACATTGCACTTGTTGCAGCACGTATTATAACAGTCGACGATTCAGTAACTTGATAGTGTGAAAAGAATAATATAAAGTTAATTCGGCAAGTACATGTAAAGTTGTTCCAAAATTGGGTGCAACACGAGAATTTCTTGAAAGCAAAGATTGGACCGACTATGTTGTGTAAGATTTTAAACATGCAGTAAATTTTATGGCGGAAACAATCAGCACTGTAAACAGTAAAAAAAATGTCATTAAAAATTTGAAAAAAAAAAAAAAAAAAAAGGAAGAGGGGACTGGCACCTCCGAGTTGTGGGCAGCTTTAATAATGTTCTGTTCATTGGCCCAGAGGGCATGTGAACTGCAGGAGAGTCTGGCCCCACTCAATTGCTGTGTACTTGATTCGGTCCGGTTCGAAAAATCATTTCAAACTGAACTAAATCATATTTCGGTTCAATTTAGCTCAGTGGTATCGGGTCCACTCCAAACTGTAATCACGTTGAAGGAAAAAATCTAATTATTTAAAATCGGTTAACCGATTTTTATAATTTTTAGTTAACTTGTCTTAATTAATACAAAATTATCAACTATATAGAAATCTAACTATATATATATATTTGTTAAAATTATACATTTTAATTTTAATTTTGATTTTTTATTTCTTTTAATCAATAATTAGAAAATGGTTCTGTTCGGTTAACCATAATTGGCCGAACCAATTTATATAAAATAATTAACCGAACGGTTACCTAACCGGTTTGAATGATTCAATTTTTTATTCGGTTAATTACTTGATATAATGGGGAGTATCCTAGAATCATCATATTCTTCAAGGGGTGTATGGAACCATGGCAGGCTCGTGATATTCTAAGAGAACATCGGTTCCACGTACTCGAAACAATAAGAATTTGCTCGAGTCAGTCGACGAACCGGTCCAATAACGTAACTAAACATCGAATATGTGGTGAGCTAGCAGAGAATAGGATAGGACGGACCACGTGAATCGTGGTACTGTTTCATCATGATGTGCTGAAGCTGAAATAGGAACTTTGAGCCACTAATGTCATGTAGCATATTTTTATGTTCATTTACGCTATTCAAAACTTCGATGGGTTCCGATCAATACGCGTTCGAATCGGATCGACCACTGAAAATAAAACATTTCCGGTCATGATTCAAATTCGAGATATTGCTCAAGAGAAAAATGTATCAATCCGTCAATTTATATTTATATTTATTTTATATGCATGCGACCTGGTGGGAACAGTTGTCGTCTTCCACTTCATAAAGGGTCGATGGCAGGTAGTTGCTGTTGGGGTGCAGACAGGGGAGCACGGAACTTTCGGTCATCTATTGAGAAAGAAAGAAAGGGAAGAAGCTAAGTGCATAACACAAAGAATTTGTTGTGTAAACGTGTAAGAATTTTACCATTTTCGAGGGTAAAATTTATATTTATCAAGACTAAACGGTAATTTGCACAATAAATTAGTTATGTATTATTACACGTCGAATGTTTACTCAAGGAAGGGAGGGCAGGAGAAGGACAGCAGCAGAGCAGGACCGAACACGTGACAGTTTAGAAAACAAATGGAGGACTTGGGAGCATATGCTCCCTCGTGCTCTGCTCTGCTGGTATTGTTTGGCTTTGCAACTGATCTGAGGCATGGCCACCTTGGTCCCTCCTGGAACACCGTGGGTTCTACCCCAACGAAAAACGTATAGTAAATGTCCGTGCTTCATTACCTGTCAAAAGCATCTCAGAGAACACCAGCTTCTTGAACTATATTGTGCATTTGGTGGTGCTAATTGATGGATTCAGTATTGTTAAGCAGTAGCTGTTCAATTTATTTGATACGATCACAGTCGAACACGAAAATATGAACTTTACGTGACAGGATAGCTGAGCTGGCTCTTTGTTTCTTTTACTTGTATCTTGGAGAGGGTCCAAGAATGCAATGCATGTGGAAGTGTCAGAACCAAATGCAAGTGCACAAATCTTTTGGTTTGATGAATGATCAGTGTGTAATTCCAAGTATCTGATAACAGCAACCGACCACTCTACACAGGATCATTACTGCACTTCTTGCAGAGAACAACGGGACAGAGGCCGGGAATCGGGCCGTGTTCCAAATCCTTGGGCAGAAGATGGCAAAAACAAGGTGGCCGAAAGACCATACTCGGGAAGGATGGTGATTGGATGTTTTTTGGAACTGGAAATGAAGCAAAACTTACCCCCTGCATTTTCATTATCAACCACAGCGTAAATACAAGTCACAGTCATCAGACCCCGCAGAGGCCAGGCCTGTCTAATCCCTTTCTGAATCCTCAGGCGGTAAGTATTCAAATCAGCAAATCCACGAGCAGCAGCAGCAGCTTCTCCTTGATCCATGGCAGCAGATTTTTCCATCTAAGCACCGTTCATCGCATTATCGTGCAGGTTGTTCCCGTCTTCCAGGACCTTTCCGTTCACTTGAGTTCTCAATCTCTGGTAAAAAAATAAGAGGAATGTCACTCGCAAGTCGCAAGTAACTTACTATGTAACCATTCAAAAGAAGAGTTAAAAAACAAGAGGGTTCAAGTTCCTACCCAATCAGCTGGGTCCCCCGAATTCCCGTTCAAGAGCTTGTGATTCTCTTCCCTGTTCCTTCCATCTTTGTCCTTGATGCTCACGGGCAGCAATAGTGGAGATATTCCAGCCGTACGATCAGGAAGCTCTGCAAAACAAGTGAAATTTGTCTCAGTATGTTTCAAACATGGGAAAGACAAAACAAATGCTACTTTTTAATGCGGCAAGGATTGAAATTTCAGGCTCACCTGGCAGTTTCTTGTTGATGAAGAATACCACCAAACTCACGGTGTACCTGCAGAGTGATCCCTTGGTCGTTAAGTCCATTGAAAATCGGACCAGCTGAAATAATTAAAATTAGTCATTAAAAGCGAGAGAAGCACACCATGCAACCACCACATCAACAGTGTAGTGTTTCCGAGAAGCTACGATCAGAAAACTCTGGATTACAGCAACAAGCCAAGCGACATGCTTTATGAACCTGTCACAAATCATTAAACACCTTCCAGCCATTAGAGTACAGTTTCTGAAACATGAAGTATAATGACATTAAAAACCAGCAATTCCTGGTGACCTGAACCACATATCCCACTTAGAAGAAAAACATGCCATCAAAATTCAAATGGTGTTGAATCAAGCGATACCTTCTCGAGCCATATTTCTGGTATGTGAGCACAAACACTAGGGTAAAGATCATGTGAGACGAAAATATCAGATCGCCGCAACCATATATAACTCCATGTGGAACTGCACATCGGGTACATCAATCAGAAGATTTTTTATTCGATTGAAAAGTGAAAAGACCTCGAGGGGAGAAGGGGCTTCAGACTGAGGGAAGTAACTCACAGTTAATGAGGAGCACTTCAAGGACGCTTTGTGGATGAGGAAGCCGTGCTAGTTTTGAGCCCTGCATCATCCAAGGAGTTGTCATGAAGTCTCCCCGAGAATTGAAATTGAGTGCTTCTCAACTGAGCAACACATAGATGAGGGAGCAAGTAATGATCTAGCTAAAAGCGAATAGTTTACCTCACGGCAATGATAATTTGGACCAGGAAGCTGCGTGGAATAAAATGTAATGATTCGAAGAAATTGGGATGCCTGCATCATCCATGGAAAAAGATGAGGCTCTATTACATAGTAGGTGCCAAAGAATAGAGTCGAACAATGATCTGTGGAGCAAGTTTGATCTTCCAAATGACTCAACAACAGAAACTTCAGATTTAAATGTGATTACTCGTGCTAGCACTGAGTTAACCATGATTCTCGTTCAAATCCTGAATCATTTTCTGAGTACTAAGTAGATGCAAAACCAACAAACCATTTTAGGGTAGTTAGAAGGGGCAGAACTTACGACTAGGAAAGCTAAAACCCTGCACCAGATCAGAACCGTGTAAATCTTCTTGGTCTTGAAGATGAATGGATGGAAGGTCCACTACGAACAGATCAAACAAGGATCAGTTAACTATCAATCGCAATTCAAGAGACAAAAGAAGGTATAAATGTAGCCTCCTCCAAAATATTTGGGGAAAAACGAAATGCCAAATGTTCTTTCTGATAGATTAGGTACATCCATTACTGTTTGGAATGCTAAAAACAGCATTACCTGAATGAAGATAGCAAAATAGGAACAAAATCAGAAAATTCTAATGCCGTGTGAACTCAAAACTGAAAAAAATCGGAGAAAAACATGGCTCTTTCAATTTTCAAAAAGTTCATCCATTCTGACAGAAACCGGGACCAGTAAGCTTGTGAAAAGTTAGCAATATTCAAGTTCAAATCATCTGAGAAATGTAAAACTCCAGGGCGAGAGCCTTACCAGGAAGAAAGATACAAAGACAGAGGTGAAAACAGTTTCACTGATATAAGCTTTGTCTTGTCCAAGTTCCTACATTTATCATAAAAGCAAAGTTAGAAACAGGAGCCCATGATTCGATAATAGAACATTATCTGCACCTAATAGATTAAAATGAGAGCAAGTAAGCACTTACTGGAAGTAAGTAGAATCCAACATCCTGAAGTGTAGGCCCAGGTCTATGTAAATAATGGACTCCCCGAGCGGCCAAACCATGTACATACTGAACCATGGAGAGAAATTTTAGCTATGAATACAAGAGAAAAAGTGAAAAGTTCTGTAATGTAACAGTAAATGTATGTTGATGAAAAATTGGGACATTCTTCTAAATGATAGGCTTTAATGGAAGTTATCGACAATGCCACAGTTTTCTGAAAGGTTGCCTTCGAGTATGCATCATTCGAGTTGAAGAAAGGAAAGATGAAGAGCACTAATTGCTGCAAGGAACTTCTTCATCCAACCAATGATTCAACTAAAGCTGAGTAGAAAAAGGAAATGCATAATACGAGCATTACGATGTTGTAATGATTACAGGTGCAAACAGCCTTATACATATGGAAGCCACCCGTACAAGCGAGTGCAAGTATTAGATCCATCTACAAGTACCGTTGAACAGGTCATGATTCCAACCTTTAACCAAATCCTATTTTTCCAACTTTCCCGTTTCTTTTGGCTTGAAAAACATGAGAGCCGGACCCATTGACAGATCTCTTCCAGCAAACAGCAAAATGGTGCAAATTAGCTTAAGCTTCAGCCCTAAAGACAAAACTTGATTCTGATCAAAGGCTTCCCCGTCGAATGTAAGCAGCAACCAGATCCCACCGAATCAAGAACAGATGAAACTTTTAAGGGTTCTTTCTTTCAGGGAAGTACAGGGGAGCTTAGCTCCCTTTTCTTTTTCTTTCTTCCCAGAATGTCAAAAATCTAATACTGCATTGGCTGAGAGATCAATTCAAACTGAGGAATGAAGCAAAAGAATGAAACCTGAAAGATTAAACCACCAAGGATATATCTCCAATTCTCGGCGAGGAGGTTGATCTCTGTGGTCGTCTCCGCGCAAAATCTCTTCCAAAGCTTCCAATTTCAGCAAGCAAAAGCAAAATCAGCCAGCCTCGTCCCAAATCCACAGGCATAAGAAAACATGAAGCGCAGAAATGGAGCAGAATTAGAAACCTTGGAAGCTTCCCGACCAATGTAAAGCGTCATACTGTTCTTAATTCGGTGTTAATGCTGTTTTTGTTGTTGTTGTTGTTGCTGTTGTTCTTCTCGGCCTGTAACTATCAAGTTCCATAGTACTTCACGACCGAACCGGTATGAAAGCCATCATTCTTTACAATCCCCCTAATTCGCAGTCAGTGGAAACCCAACGAACAATCGAAGATCCAAAGACCAACCTCTTCAAAGGTTGGTCGCGACTAGGGGCGGACGGAACACGAAAAAGCAAATCAGGCCGAAGCACAGAACCTAGCGATCTGAACCAAAAGGGTGCGAGAAAAAGGGCGACTTTCGGGACAAGGGAGAGAGAGCTCAATGGGCACTTTAATGGAGGCAGAGAGCAGCAACGCCGCGTTTGTGGGGATAGGTGAAGGGGGAAAGTGGAGGAAAGGGGGGGACTCGGGGATCAATGCTCGGATGTTGATTCCGCGAGGACGATGAGGCCTTCAACGCGAGCTTTACACGGAGAGACAGTTGAGAATTCGCGAAGAGGGAGAGGAGGCTGCCACTTTATATTGCGAGTGAATCCATCGAATCGAACAATCAAAGATCGGAATTTTGGAAAATAAATAAATAAATATAAATAGAGAGAGAAAGTTGGATGGCGGGGGGAGAGAGAGAGAAGACAGTCAAGTTGTATTCGCTGTTTTGAAACGGACTCTTCATTGGGCCCCACCGATCGATCCTAAAATTCATTTATTAATGTCCAAATCTTTAATTAAGACATAATTTTTCTAAAATTGCATAATATAATTTTGCATGGAATCCATGCAAAAATTTTAATTTATGCCAACATGAATTGGTTGAAATGGTTGGACATCTCTCTTCTTCCCCCTAAATAAAGTCTCAGATTCGAATCTTGTGAATAGAGAAGATTCACACTATGATAGCTTTACCCTAGTAGCGAGCCAACCCTGCCCCTACTCAAAACCGAACTAGTCAGGGCTCATTGACTTTCTGAACATCACGTGACATGCAACGAAAAATCTTAACATATCAACAAGGGAACAAATACATTTCAATTGTAGTTTTTTTTGTTCGTAAAACTCGAATTCGAGATCTTATTTAAAGAAAATATGCGTTGGACCGACTCAGCTAATCTACATTAACTTCCGGGCAGATCATACACAAAACCACGTAATTTCTCTAAATTCCTCACATTGTCGCTCACTTTGCCTATAGTACAGAAAATCACGTGGTCTGCTCCACGTTTTCGGTTTTGCCGTCCACCGACTTTTCGTTATAACACCGTTATTCTTCTCCGTTTGCAGTTATTAACATCATAAACACGGGAATTCCTCGTGTATTTGTTTGTTGCTTCACGAGGAATAAAATGTACCATGTGCGTCCACATGTTTACTCGTAACGCCGCCGGCCGCCGCCCGTGTGGGAGAGGCTCGATCGATTCGATACTTGCACAAGCACATGCTTCCCAAACAATTTTGCTGTATACCTTGGATAATTGTGAAATAAAAATCGGGGATCGAGGACAAGATTGTGATAAATTTGAATTAAAATTTGGCTGTCGGAACTAAATGGGACTTCTTTTTTCTAATGGAACAGGCCAAAAAAGAAAAAGGAATGGCAGTTTTTGGTTCCTAGAAAATATCTTTCGATATATTTATTTTAAAAAAATAATAATTCGCAGAGTTTGAATTTTGATGAATGATGTTGACCTTCCGTAGGACTTGGAGGAGGAGGACGTTCAGATTCCCATTGCCATGCTCGTGTGAATCGTATAATTCAAAATGTTGACATTACTCATCTCTAGAAATTGTACAACATGAGAAACCTAACCACGCAATCATGAAATCGAGCAGCTCGCTCGCATTCTCGACGTGAGAGCCGCAGAAGGAGAAAGTTACGACTATGTGCCGATGTTCGTGCTCCTCGAACTAGGTCGAGAGTTTCCATTTCCAATTTTCTGGCAAACTCGAACACGGCGTACGGAAGCGGGATCGTGTCGAATCTCCGAATATGAGATCGATGTCCCCAAGAAAGAAGAGATCGACTGACTATTAAGGGAGGAAAAGTGGACCGTTCGCAGCTTGACATAAAGCCTGATGGAGAAGCGATGTCGGGGACAGGGATGTCAATTTATGGCAGCAGCCGGTTGCCTGTAGTACAAGTGAGCTGATATTTCCGGAGGTTTCTCATCTTAAATGTCAAAATTATCCTTCTGCGTCTGGTTCGGTCCTTCCAGATCATTGCCCACGTGATGAATAATTTGAATTCGAATCGAATTCTGCAAATAATGGGAAGTTGATTTATTTCAAAGGGTGCCCTTCACTTCGAGGGCCAAAGGGCACAATTTCAGGATACAAGTGCAAGAAAAGATTCTAATTTGGAAACTCGAACTCATCCGATTATATGAAAGTATATTTCGAACAATTAGATCACTGTCCACGTCGATGCAATAAAAGGGAAAGTGAGATATGATGTGCTCTTTCTCGACGACGACGGCAAATTTTGCTGGCCGACTAGGAGATCCATGTTTAGGGATCCAGTTTGGTTTTGCACTATATGGGCCTAATTGGCCTGACGATTGCTGTAATTGTTTTGATCGATTAAAAAGAGCATGGCTGAATTTCGATTAAAAAAAAAAGTTTCGCTGGCCACAGCATCCATCATTGCTGAAATAATGAAGAAAATAAATAAAAGGAAAATGAAATTAAAAAAAAAAAAAAGAGAGAAGAAAGAGTGTAGTTCCACCTTGTGAGGGCGGTCATGTCATTTCACAATTAAAATAAATCCCCCGCCCAAACTAAAAAAATCAATTCGGATGGTGACGTGGGGAGATGGAGAGGGAACGCGTGGGGGGGATGGACGGAGGCGCTCTGGTCAATATGGGAGGGAGGGAGAATCATGGCGTTGCGAATTGGACTTTCAGAGCAGTCAATGGTCAAAGGTCCATTTTGCCCCCTCACCCCATGATAATGAAATATCTCGTTTCGTCCGTTAACTCTCAAGTCATTTTCGCTCCCCGGTTCTTCCATAGGCGAACGTCTATCGAACTGTTCGGTCGGATCTTACGATCAAATCTAACCGGATAAGCAAAGAAAGAGTAAAAAAAAAAAAAGGATTAATAGGAATAAAATAAGATAATCTAATAAAAATGAATAATATCTATAGAATTTACATTTACATTTTCTGCAGATTATATGGGGGGACTATGGCACCAGGCTTAATGGGAGAAGGTCGGTATATGACCAGCTATTACTTTTGGATCAGTTCAGCGAGTTTTACGATATGGTCACCGGATAATTAGGAGAGAATTATTGTGAGTTATTATAATTTTTTAAAAAATTTGAACCATTGATTACATAAATTATTATATTAAACTATTAAATAGTTCGATAAAGGGACCACGAAAATTCCAGGATCGGATATTGTACCTCGGGACATTTTTTGAATTAGTGTGTGAGGTGGCTGAGGATGGTCCGACAGGGACGAGACAGCGATACGGCCGACGCGGGAATGGGATTCTTGATAGCGACGACGACGACCGCGACGTGCCCTGCATGCCGCTTTTTATTTAAACACCAACTCTCAAAAGCATAAATAGCCCGAGGCTCTCCATAAAATTTCCAAATCGCCCTCCAAATTTTGCATGAATTGGATTTTTTTTTAATCACATGAATCATTAGTATTTAAAAATTTAAGGATGAATACCAACGAAGGTTGGCGCAAGTGGAAGGGGCTTGTGTCGCTTAAGCAGAGGTGCCGGGTTCGAGCCCCTGTGAACGCAGCAGACCTTCTTGGGAGGGGTCCCCGGGAAACCGCCCGACAGTACCCCGAATCCGGATTAGTCGGCCAGCCTTCGGGTACCGGACACCGGGTGGGAAACCAAAAAAAAAAAAAAAAAAATTTAAGGATGAATTACATATAAAAGCATATAATTTATTTTCTCTAAAAAAATCAAACTCGAAAAATAAAATAATATGATTTTATTTTATTGCTAAATTAAGTAAAATTTTTTAGATTTGAAAAAGAAATCATGTAATTTTACTTTGTTCCAAAAAAAGTAAAACTTTTTAGATTTATAAAGTGTTAATAGGGAAAAATGGCATTGCTCCTCTCCATCCTTTCACAACTAATACCAATTTACAAACAATTGAAAAAACAGTACTACATTATAGTAAAAGACCATATTATCCTTTATTTTAAAATTTTCAAAATCCCTCCATCTCTCCTTTTCTCCCTCTCTGCCTTTCTCCTCCATGGCAGAAGCTCACGGGCAGCGGCGACGAGTAGCAGCGACTGGCGACATTCGACCCCAATCTGGTCAGGCTCGACGCCCGATGCCCAACCGTCGATCACCTCCTATCTGCTCTTGGTCGCGAGGTGCTGCTTGTCCTAACCGTCGGTCTGCTCCTGGCCATGAGGTTCCCGGCGCCTAATGCCCGTCACCGCTAGTCCACTTGGCAAAAAGAAGAGGCAGAAAGAAAGGTGGAAGGAAAAGAGAGAGAGAGAGAGAGGGGTGATCAGAGCGACTGGAATGACGCATTGAACAGCGATGGGCCTAGTGGCGAGAGGTGACTAGGGCAACTAGAACGACTGGTTGAATAGCGTGGGGGTAATTGTGAAATTTTTGAAAAAAATTGGGAATTAGGCTACAGGCAGGATAAAGGAAGGAGGTGGAGAGGATTTGGGAATTAGGGTTAGGTGGAGAGGAAATAATGAGAGGGTAATTGTGAAATTTTTGAAAAAAATTGAAACCTTTCTTATATAGTGATACTAATTTTGAAAAGTGATATAAAGTAATGCTAATTAGAGAATTCATTCTTTTATTGGTACTATAAAAATTTTCACCTCATTTACAAAATAAAATCATATTATTTTATTTTTTTAAGTTAGACTAATATATTAAAATATAAAGTTATATGTATGCGTAATATGTTTTATTTGGTCTTTTCTTATCATGTATCTAAAAATCTACAAAATTTTTATAATTTTATTTAAAATTAATATGATAATTTTCTCCTAAATTAAGATTAATGTTAGTTATAGAAAAATACAAAGAGAAATTTATATATAAGAATTTGACGTACTTTTGAAGAAAATTTCCAATATATTTTATTGTGCAATGAACAAAATATTATAAAAGATTAGTCGCCTAGCATTTACTTTCAAGCGTTAGATGAGTTAACATAATTCAATAGTAAAATGAGATAATGTAATTTTAATTTTAAAATGTGAAATTTTAGCTTAAGTTAAAATTAAAAACAAAACATGTGATTTTATTTTTAAAATTTAAAAGATTTAGTTTAATTTAGGTACAAAATGAAATTAATGATTTTATTTTTCAAATTTAAAATATTTAATTTATTTTTAGAAAATAAGCATAGTACTTGCTTTTTTTTTTAATGGAATAAATTTAGGTTGAAGCCGTGTCGAGTTCATTTTACAAATATGACTTTTCTCTATTTATAAATACCCACCAAATCTTATTTAAAAAATACTTAATCATTTCAATCAACTCAGCGAGTATTAATTTGGGCGTTGTTTTTTGTAGTCCTGGCCATGGGCCTTAAACCGGCCCGCAACCGTGAGGGCAGCGGTTCATGGCTGATTTCTCCCTTTCAAGGAGCCAGAATCGTCGAAATCTGACGATTTCTAACCAGTTAAAAAAGATCAATCAACTTGTGCATCAAATTACAAAACTTTTTTAACATACAATACATTTAATTTATTTTTTAATCAAATTTCATTATGATTTATCATTTCTAACAATTTATGTATTAATTTCTTTAAAGATTTACCGAACCAGACCAGGACGACTTTGAATTGGTGATTCCAAATCAATAGGAACCACGGTTCCGAACCGTACCAGGGCCGGTTCTGTGTCCCCATGGAACTGGAAGCGACAGTCCAAACCGTGGCCAGAACGAGTCTTTCGATTTATGTTGAGTCCGTCCCGCCATTTAGTTCGTCGCTAGGATCAGCCAGAAGTGTGCGAATTTATCAGCCGGCAACCGACCATTCCTCAACCTAAGTCTTAACAGTCATGGGTCCTTGTCAGAGGAACAACACTCCCATGACCTATGAAGAAGTATGAAATCTCAAGGACATGATTCGATGTCAAGCTATTCCACAGTTGATTCCAGAGTAGATTTTGATTCTTTTAGAGAACGGTGCACGAGTTTGAATCATAACTCTGGAATTTGTCGATGCGCAACTCTTTGTGGTGATAATGTGGCACGACAACATCACAAGCGTCGGATTCGAGTCCGAGAATATCCTGAACAACTTTCATGCACAGGATCCCTTGACAGCACAGCACACCTTCACCCTGCTCCAGCAAAAACCCACGAGCACGATAAGCAGCTACCAAAAAGAGAAGGAGAGATTCAATCTGATTTTACCTGCAGAACTTACGGAGAGCACTTGAGCACGATATTACTGCTTCGCTCATTGGCTTTCCATGACCTTCTGATCACCGAATCCATCATTCCGACCTTTCCTTTTGAGAAGCAAGCTCGAGCAACAACATTCTGATCACCTGCGAACTTTCAACAAGCAGATTCAAATGTTACATGGGAACACAATGACATTAGTTGAAGTTATTTTCTTTATACATGGTTCCATTTCATTACTGAAAGTGCAACTTGCATAGAGTACAGATGACAGAACAAGTGTCCTGACACTAACAAGTATTCACATCAGAGGACCTGTCTCAAACATGAGGTGGTTATGGACAAAAGATGTGAATGTGATTCCCATCTAATTTGTTTAAGTAGATCCTTACAAGCTGAAAATGAGTATATGAATTCTTTAGACAAGATTTAAACTCTCCCAACTGGAGAGAGGGGAGGACAGGGCGTATATTTCGCGGGCCCTTCTTTCTGAAATATCATGGAGGACTTCGAAGCTCCATTTCTGCTAAGACTTGGTTCCTGCAGAGGGTTTGCTCCAGATGTGCAATGAGCTTCTTGCACATTGGGCGACTCCTGACAGTTTAGAAAAGCAACGCAGATTGAAAAAGCTTGCAGGTGGGACATCGATGAATCGAATTCGATGGAGTAGATCCCTTTCCTAAATGGTGTCAAGCTGAATACTGGCCTGCCTGACAGAGCTTCCTTCTGCAAAAGATGCAAAATAAGTTAAACAGACAATGAATAGAATTTCCCTTTTGTAGCTGGATATGAATAGAAACAATTGGATGGGAGACATTGTGCTGCAAACTTAACAAACATCAAGTACCTCAGCAAATAGTTCGAGATGATCTGAGGTTGAAGACGACTTCAGATTTTTTGTGTTTGTATGATGGTACTTATTGGAGAGCACATGCAATTGGCACCCAACATCCCAACCTCCACAATCACACGATCCACCCGACATCCATCTATCAATCAACGGCGAAGGTTCCCCTTTGTCAGGCAACCCATGAACACCTCCAGGGAGAATTACTGTGACAGAGTTCGAGTCAACATTCTTGTTACGAGAGAACTCAAAAACAATGGCTGCAAGTTCCCTGCTAGGAATGGAGTTTGCCTGATGCTTATCTGCCTCCCTCGAGTCAATGGCAAACAAGACACACTCTGTTGTGGTAACCTGCTTGTTTGACCTCTTCAAGGTCCAATCAGAGAAGGAATTATTGAACACCTTCATCTGACCGACAACATTGCATGCAAAACCTCCCTCCTTGGCTTTGTTGCCTTGACCAATCCAACCCATACTCTTCTTTCTAATTTCATTAACCGAGTAAAATGTGCAGCTCCTGAGGGAATCTTGCTTTGGAGCTGACATTGAATTGGAGACAGCCGCTGCAAGAACATTGCTATCTTTATCAACCACGAACTTCAACAATGAGTTCCCATCCTTAACCGTCCGCTGCAGAAGCGCTTGGACAGTGAAATTTTCATGCTTCTCATGGAGAGGTGGTCCAGTGGGATTCATTGGTTTAAGAGGCTGAATATTTTCAGCAGAATAGCGAGAGCTCACTGACTTTGATTTCAGAAATGGGCCTAATAATCTTCGCAAGGGACTGACTCGGCCTCTGGTTGAAGGATTTGCTCTCTCCTGATTCGAAATGTCACCACAAGGAGAATCATGACTGGAAACTGGACCAGACTTAACACTGATATGTGTAGGACCCAGTTGTGGGACAGATGTGGTCTCCTTAAAGCTAAAACTCCTTGTAATGCCACCTAAGCTGAAGCTAAATCGGTGATTTGGTGATAGATTTCTGCTTCTCCGAGCGTCTGGGTCAGCACTTTCTTGGCTCTTTATTTTCAGTTCAGCAGCCAAATCTAAACCCGCAGCTTCACTGTTCGACCCATGCCTTTTGGCATATTTAAATGACCGAAAACCTTGACGCTCACTTGGTGAAGTAGATGCTGCATCAGATGTTTGCTCAAGAGTCGGATAAACGGTCTCGCTTTGAGTCTCAACTTGAGAGGGGAGTGGACATGAACTTGGAATTTCAGAAAATATCACACCTGAATGAAGGTCCCCGGAAGAAAAGGAATCAGAAAAGCTATTCCTGTTTAGTTCCGTGAAACAGGGAGCAGATGGTGCCCCTATCTCTTTTTTCTTAAGCATATCTGGAATACTGCTTTGCGGAAATCTTTTTGGTAAAAGGAGGGCGGTTCTTTTTTGCTTCCTGTGACAGGGCTGATGAGAAACCTCTGTATCTGATTCTCTGGCCTTCTCTGCCCTTTCATTAGTTTCATCATCAAAAGGGCCAATTTCTTCCCCACATCTTGCTAATTTAGAAAATGAAGCTGTTCCAGCTTCAGATATATTTCTACTCTCTTGGTCACTCTTTTTGATGTCTGCATCACACGATGTTGCTCCCTTCACAGGAGCAGACGATTGACTTGTGGTCAAATCAATTTCTCGACTTAATTCTTCTCTCCTCACCCTCTCATCAACTGTAACCTGAGCTCTATTCCTTCCAGAAGATCTAGTTGCTGGAAGTATCTTTTTGTCAAGGTCCGAGTGTACCTTTGGAAAACTGACACTACTTTGAGTGCCTGTCACCTTGCTGTTGGCTGGTTTCTGGTGCTGGCTGTGGCTATCTTTACGAAATGAGCAAGGAAGGGAGTTAAGAGGATCCTTCCTACCACTTCTCTGAGCTGAACTCCTGGTGGGGAGTGCAGTCGGTAAACTACATGAGCGGCTCATGACAGTAGACGACTTATTTGTGACAATTGTCAATGAGGCGACAGTGCCACGAATTTCGGCACCAGCCTTTTGGTTAAGCTTCCATTTTTCCAATCGTGTCCAATCAAGAACTCCAACATTCAATACCTTCTCCTGAAAGTTGTCTCCTCTGTTGATAGGCTGGAGATACGCTGGCAAATTCGACATATGCTTGACAAGTTCATCATCAGCAGTAGCCTTTCCCTTGGCTGTGATCCCCAGACCTTGCTGATGGATGAAGGGCGGAGCATGGCAGCTTTCTGCCTTTAGCTTGTCTGGGTATTTGATTGTTTCAGTCCCTCGAGGGAGTAAAAGCCTCTCCTTCCCTTTCCTTTCACTCTGCTGGGCACATGAACTCCTTCTGAGCTCATTGTCTTGTCCAATATCCCGAGTATGGGCAACACATCCATTACTACTTTTACCATCAGGAGCCATCACAAAGAAAGTTCGCCCACTTCAAGAGGCAAAACTTTGCTGTCAGCACTAGAGAAAGAGATACATTCTTAGAATTTAATGCTCCAAATTCCAATAGAGTCCTGAATCTGAGATTGTTATCAATCACCAAATGAAATAATCATCAGCACGGTAGATGAAAAATTATATGGGCAGAAGACATTCGAAAGGAAGTACAGTTCTTCAGTTAAATCGCATCTAAAGACTCCATAAACCTCAAAGAGTCACATGCATTCAGAAACCCAAAGGAATGACAAAGCTGAGTTACCAGAAAGACAACCGCCGGAATACAAATCACTGGATAAAATAGGAAATGTTTCTCCACAAGAGAAAGAAGAGAATGAGATAGGTGATGCCAAAAATAACAACAAAATTTTGTATTAGGATTCTTAGCGTAGCCATATAAACTTGAAGATTCCAAACAAAGATTTCATGTGTTCACACCAGCCACAAGGAAGCAAATGCACCATCGTATGTGGGCGATGAAAGAGGTTAAGACGGCCGTCTTCACAGAATCTAAACATATACCTTTCCTCTATACTTTCTATAATCAGTCTTCCGACGAAATCCAACTATCCATCGACAATACCACGGAATGAAATGCAGGAAGCACCGAGCAAGTGGCAGAAATACACAGATCTACATAAGTTGAGAGGACTGAATGCCTCCATTTGATGGCCACAAATGTTTAAAGCAGGCACAGAATACTCAGAAGAAAACGACGGAAACAGACAGGTCACATATATGTTGAACCGAAAAGGAGCGGTAAGTTCAATTACCGGAGAACTTACTTGCATGGCGGGTTTCCCGGTGGTTGAGGGACGCCGATCCCGATGACGATCTCTGGTGGTTACCACCTCCAAGTCGATGTGGATCGTGAAGGAAGGTATTAAATGCAGTAATAACTGCTGCGTTTAGAAGGTACGGGAGCTGCGGCAGCTTCAGGGCAGGGAAACAGGACGGAACTTCTGCCCTGCTTGCAGAGAGGAAGAAGACGAAGCTCTGCTCTGTCTCTCTCTACTTGACTTGTCAGTGAAATGGAGCGACGAGTTACAGAGGACGGGAGATTGAGGGAGAGGGAAAAGATGCGTGGCCGCCGCGGAGGCGTTTCCTCTTCAGTCGGACGGTTAAAATATCGTGCCCAACTTGCCCCTAAAGTCTTAGCTTCTGTTCAGTTTACTCCCTATAGATTCACTTGTCGTCGTTTTGACCCCTAAAGTTTGGATTTTGCTTCAATTTCCCTTTAAAATGCCCAAAGCCCTCGTACGGCAACCGGAGAATCGTTGGTTGTCACTTGGATACCGCCCTTATTTTCGCTGGGTTGCATCATCCCTGGAGCGATTAGTGACGTACTATTACCATAATCGTTGGGTCACTGAGTTCTCTATTTTTTTTAATCTGTATCACTAGTATTCGAAATCTACTGATTCTCTAATTAAATTCAGTTCGAGTTGAACCCAGCCTACAAAATAGTAAAACTCTTACAAGATAAATTTTGTCCCTTCACAGGGAGAGATTCTTGTATGAACTCAGTTCTTCAAGTCATTCATGAACTCTAATAACAAATATTTAGCACATCGTCATTAAGTGCCGTATCACATTTTCTATCTATTGATGATATTTATTTGTAATCATGATTTAAAATATTTATTTACAGGTCGAACATTTATTAGTTGAACCTACCATGTCACTGTGAGTTCGGCTCATCGGAGAATTTTTCCTTCTTGTAAGTGAGAACTCACATGAAAGCTTGAGGGGTCAACCGGGGAGATGGACAAATTGAGGGGCGTAAAGTGAAATAAAAGGAAGAGAGTGAGGGGGCCAGGGGACAATATCCGGCGTGGAGGGATGGGAGGTATGATTGGGGTGGGACTGGGAGACGGGAGTGTGGCTGTGGCGGGACCCCTGCGGCGACTAAGCGGACAGTACCGAATCCCGATGGTGGAGACGGGGCCCACGTGGTCCAATTTGTTGTGTCACCGGTTGCACTGTATAATCGGTGGTTTGATAAACAGAATGCATAAATTTAATAAAATTTAATTACTTCTCATATTATTTTTTTATTTTTTAAAATTTATAAAAATAATTTTATCTGATTAATTTTTGTGATATCACGTGATAATTATCACATGATGCACATGTTATACAGAATGCTTCGAATAAAATGAGTTGACAGTAAAATTAAAAGTGTATGTATATTAAAATAAATATTTTAAAGAAAATGCAAGAAATATTATAAAAATTTTATTATATTGGATCTTTTAAATTTTCTTGTGCTAAAATTTGCTTCAATAGAAATTTTCTAAATCTGATGTGGAGAAAGGTTTTGAATTCAAGACATGTAAAAAAATTTATAACTGGAGAAAAATTGTGTATTTAATGAGCCACTTTGACACATATTTTGATATATTAGTATTTATTGAATTTTTTTAATATATAAGGTGAAATATATAAAAAGAAAGCAAAAAAAAAAGGGCATTATAGCAGTGGAGCCAGAGGATATATTAAACAATAACATTGATCCTAATCATAGTTATTTTTAATTTATTAATTTAAGGAGAGGAAAAGTAAAAATAATATATGTTTAATTTTTAAATTAAATAGTTGTAACTGACAATGAGAGAGAAAATGGTGACAGTTGAAGAGCATAATTATTTATAATTAATTTTTTAAGTAAAAATAATATATGCTCGACTTTTAAATTAGACGGCTATAAGAGTGGGAGCGAGAGAGAAAATGGTGGACAAGAGGTAGTTATGCATGTCGAATTTTTTGATGATGGCTGAGTTCATTCGAATCTAAGGATTAGCGAAATTTCAACTAAAAGCATTAAGAAAAGGAAAACGAGACACCAAAGAGATGCGTCATCTCTTAGAAGAAAGTTTTCATTGAAACGGTTCAGTTTTTAGATCTTATAGCCTCTAAGATTTGAGGTCAAGAAAGGGCGACAAAAGAAGAAGACAAAAAAAAAATGAGAACAACGTTAGAACCTATCTCGGTGGCATCTTCTGTCCATGTATTTCCTTTTCGGTCCGTATGACTGGTACTGACTAATTCGGTTCGAGCCAACAGACTCATTAGAGTGTATAACTCTCTCAACGTGAATCTTCTTCTCCGTTTACAGAATTCGAGCCCGGGACCTTACTTAAAAGAAAGAGACGCCGTACCGTGCGGACCGATTCAGTTTGGTTTTCCGTCATTGTATTTGGTCTTATGTTATGCGAAGAAGAAGACGAAAGTGTGGACATTGTTTCGCAAGCTGCGGTGGACTTTCTTCTCTCTGTCCAGATCATTGGAGTTCTCTTCGTCTATCTCCGGAAGTGAATCGGTATTTTCAAAAGGCAAACAGTCCGAGGCTTGAAAAAAGTAGCAGATTGCCGGCTCGTTAAAAGAAAAGGCTCCTTTCCACAAAATTATATTTCGTGATTATTGGACTTATATCGGTTATAGAAGAGAATTACAATGAATTTATAAGATAACTGATTATCACCACCTGACGGCTTAGCTTTTTGGGTGGAAATGAGCCCGATATCTTTTAGGAGTGTAATCGGGACGGTCCGGACCAGTTTTTTCCTAAAATTATTGGGTTCCGGTTATTTTCGATCGGATTTTTTCAAGTTAAAAAATCATGTCGAGAATCATTTATGGGTTATGAAAACCACCCACTTCAGGTTTGGTTTTTTCGGGTTTCAGCTTTTATTATAATAATATATTAAATACAAAAATAATAAAATAAAATCCATCATAATAAATGAGAAACACTAATTATAAATATTTTAGTGTATTAAGAAGATAAAACACATAAATATAAATCAAGGTTTAAGTTTAAAAAATCAAATATATTATTTATATTGTCAAAATCTAACAATAAAATAGTTTGTTACATATAATATAAATTTAACATAATTTCTGGTTCGGTTTCGGGCCCCACCAGGTTTTTCGGGTTGGGCCCGAATTTTCCGGTCTTTTTTTTCCCCATTAAAAACCGTTTAGAATTTATCCCGGAACTCATAAATTCTATATTTCCATTCCGGTTCGATATGTTTTTTTTTTATTTTTTGGATTTCTGGTTTTTAACTTTCACCCCAGACAATAATATAATGCACAATCGTTTGACCATGTCAATCTCTGACATACACCCGGACCCATTTCCTTTAGTCCTTCACTGATGCAACCCTGCAAATCCCACAGCCTCCTCCGGGCTCAAGTCTTCTGCTTCGCCAAATGGCTCGCTCATAACACACACTTGAACAACGATAATGCGAAACTATTAATAAAATGATTTTAATTAGTGATGGCTACAATCAAGTTTATTCTTCCTGAAAATAAGAACAAGAAGATGTCGAAGATCACAACCGTTTTGACATACAAGGCAACAAGCAATGTTTGTTGGGCTCTTGGTGGAAAATCGAGGCCGAAAATGTTGAAAACTCATTTTTTAAATTAAAAAAAAAAACTGAATCTAGAAGTGATAGCAATCTCGTCACTCTTCGCTACATAAACATAACGAATGTTTGATAGATAAGCGTGAATGGTACTGGCCAAAATTGAAGTAGAATTTCTAGATCTTAATTCGAGAATAATATCACTACAACTTTGCACTCCGTTGTCGAATTCTTATTCTTTAAAACAACCTTTTTTTGCTAAGATTTTGTCTTATTCCAATCTCCGCATGGGTTCATTCTTTGACACTTTTTTTTTAAAAAAATGATATCGAGAGTCATATATATATCTGTTGATTCTTGTAAATGAGTCCTACATATTTTGAAGTGTCAAATTAAGTCATATATGTTGTCCGCGTTATAACATCGAGTCATTTCGGTCACTTACCGTTACTTTATGCCAACGTGTAGTGCCACGTCAGCATTATGTTAACGCCACGTCAGCTTAAAGTAACGATAGGTGATGAAAAGAACTCGATATTGTAACGTAAACAATATATGAGACTCAATTTAACAATTTGAAATATTTATAACTCACTTACAAAAATCGACAAACATATAAGACTCTCGGTATCTTTACTCCTTTTCTCGTGGGCGATTTGTTTCTTTCATCAAAGAGATCTCAAAAAGTTAAATCACACACAAGGCATAAATTAAAACCCAAAAAAATTACAGGAAATTTTTTTTTGAAAAAATTGTTTCCATATGTTAAATTGAGGAAACAACTATAGAAATTTTTTTCCTCCAAATTGCACGGCTTGATGTTTAAAAATTTAATAAAACCTAACGTATCAGAGTTCGAGTTGGACCGATTTCATCAGAAAACTCATGAACTTTTCCTATTCACAAGACCCGAATATCATATCTCAATTAAGCAAAAAAAAGTTATCGAACTTCCTCGATCGACCCACATTTTTTAAATGGCCAATTTTTAATTGAAATTGCAAGAGCTCCTCGTTGACCCGCTTCGTCGTATAAACATTTACCAGAATTTCTGATAATTGAATTATTCACAAGAATAAATATATAAGAACCTCATCAGTAGTCTTGTTTAATAAATTCTGTATGCTTCCTTTATTGGATTTATGTTAGAATTAAATAATAATTGTGTAGTGATTTTATTTGTTTAAAAATTATTTAATGATTTAATTAATTAAATTGATAAACTTGAAGCATCGTGGCGCTTGTTATATCAATCAAGCAGAGGTCTAAGACATAATTAAAGGCGTAATTCAATAATAATGACACCGACACTGTATTTGCAGGTGGGTACGAGGTGTGGCCTTGTTGGCGTGGCACTCATTGAGATCATTGAAATATCTATTTTTTTTTTTCCGATTTCGAAGGATATCTGAATTTCGTCCGGCTAATCCTCACGGTCCTCTACGCACGCCAATAAAAGCACAAGGTAAGGTAAATTCAGATGTGTTGACTGAACAAAGCCTGACTTAAGAATAGATTAATTAAAATACATCAGATTCCCCTTCACTTTGGAGAATATGTGCACAAAGGTTTCCTTTTTGACACAGACGGGACACGTAAGATTAAAGAGGGAAATGGAAGGAATATGGGAGGGAAAAGAGAAGGCACGGGAGCGGGTCCCACTGGGTACCAAATCGAGGACGGTACCGACTGTACTGTGGTTACTCATTTTTTGAGTAAAATTTTTGTTCGAAAATCATTACTCGTGTCATAAGATGGAGGAGAGATGTCGATTTCGATTTCGATGCGGTGGGCTCGGCCCACAGAATTATAACTCATCACCCCTGAGAATGCATCATGATCGCACGAGCATCACAGCTGCGTGCGCATGCACGAGGAGACATCAACACCGAATCGAGGACTTCCCCCACGTTCCGTTATCATTAGATATTATTATTGTGAAACTGTGGGGCTGATTGCTCCCTCCAAACTGGAAAAAATTTATAAAATTGTGTGTAAATGCTATTGATTTTTATCACATTTTCGTCAAGTCTGGTCATTTCGCTCATTCCCCTCAAGAAAGTCTTGTACGTAAGGGGTATGTCGCGTGACAGTGCTAACGTGTGATGTCACAAACCGGGGCATTCAATTATTTCTAGAGTTATTTTTCTGTTTCTAAGGTTTTATTAAAAATAAAGTCTTAAAATGAGTGAATTTTATTGATCTGTTATGCCACACCAGTACCATTACGTTGTATATCAGTTATGCATAATACTCTCTCCTTTCCCTACCCTTCGGAATTTGTCCCTTCGCTCTCTGTACCGTTGAACAGATTTTCTGAATCCCTCCCGATTGAAAAACTCGAACTTCTTAATTGATCGGAATCGGACAGATCCTGATAGGAAAGAAAGATGACGCCAACCGGACGGTCGAGGTCGAGGTTTCCGGTTTCCGAGCAAAGGTTACAGCTTCGAAGTTCAAAGTTAAGCTCAGTGCACAGCTCCCTGGGCCTAAATTTGGCCCACTATTTTTTTTATTCTCATTTTTTCCCCCTAAGCTCCAACCACGTGTCTTATTACACGATACATATTAACAAGCATGAGTTTATTCTCGTCGAATTCATGTATATTTCACTGGCTCATGTATTCGAGTATGTCCCATATGCAAGTTGACAAGTGATATGTCTATATGTACACATATATATAACAAACAAAATCATTTCTTGATGGAAATGCTAAAATGCTAAAATACACCACTAACAGCCGTATGTCAGCTCCAGTGGAAGAGTCCACGAAAGGGAAAGAATAACCGACGGGACGGAAGAGGCCAAAACGACTGCAGCGTACCGCTAAGACAGAATCATGAGGAGGAATCGGGGGTGGCAGAGATTAGTACCCCATGTCATTTAAATCGCAGGACAGAAGAGTCAAACATATAGGAAGGAAAACGTACGATCCCGACAGGCAAGACGACAAGCAAGTCGTTGTACCGGCCGCCTGACTTTGGGGGTCCTACCGTCCCGGCCGACGTCGTGCGAGCCAATACCACCTTGAGTTAAGGAGGCTACGTGTAGTGCCGGCGGCAGCCGGAGCATACATTCATTATTGACGGAGTAGGGCCGCTGCTATTATCTAGGTCGGCCTGCCGCCGCTCGCCGGCGACAGGGACGGGGGATTGGGGCGTTGACGAGATTAGATTCTGGGGATCAAATTCTTAGCACGAAAACTACGGCAACCTCCCCCTCCCGTCAAGCTTTATTATTATTATTATTATTTTATCTTTTTTTTGTAGGATGAAAAGGGTAAGCCATCGGGCAAATCAAACTGACATTATTCCACGATCAAAATTTAGAGAAAAAGAAAAAACACAACGTTCAACGTGCACGTTCTTCCACTTTCCACTTCCTCGAAACCAACCAGCATTAAAAAAAAAAAAAAGGGTCTCTCCAAATCTTCCACAGAACGAAAAACTTTATATCACCTGCAAGTTTCCCTCTTCGGATCTCGAATTAGTTGAGACATGATTGAGTACTACTTTTATTAATATATTAAATTTGAATCTTATAAATAGTAAAAGTTTATCTTGCTCAAGATTTTATCTCTATCAAGAATGAGAATTGCTTCTTCATCTTCATTCTTATGCAGACATGTGCTTGAGATCTGATCTGATCAGATCAGAGGGTTGAAACGCACTACGAAAGACAGGGACCCAACCCTCAACTGCCCATACAAAAACATTCAGAAGGAAAGAAGTAAAAAAGAAAAATCGAAAACATATTTCAATCACTTATTGCCCATTCCTCCATTCCATCATCCTGTTCCCAGCAGGTACCCAAAAAGGAAAAGCCTGCAACACCAAACAACCAAAAGCTGCTGCTACTGCTGCTTCCGTCAAGCTTCCTCCACTCCGAGGTAGCAGTACAAGTAGGAAAAACCCTTAATTTATGCCTAATTGAGATTAACCTAGTAATTTTCTTATTAGATCTCCAAATATATTATTTGAAGTGATTTAGGATCAATCCCACGTTGGAAGGGTCGATAGGTGGGAATTTTTCTAGATATTCCGTCTGAACCATAAATCAATCAGCCTAGAACTATGCTTTGACTGACTAGTAGTGCAAACCGAAAAAAAATAAGCCATTTATTTATTTAATCTCATTCCTAAACCCTAATACAAAAAGTCTCCACCTTTCAATTGACTATGGCTGCTTCTTGTTCCTGGTAATCATGCTCCTAATGCTAATACCAACAACACTAAGTAACTAAGACATTAACCATATATGAAGTCCTGTCCTTTTAACCTAATAAACTGTCCTATACCACAAATGCCTACTCTTCTTCCCCTGTCTGTTTATCTCTTCTCCCTCAGCTTCACCTGGCACATCCTGAGTACCCTTTGGTTAGTAAAAGAAACCACGGAGAATTCAATTAGCCCGGAACAAATCTTAGATGGGTGAGGTCAGTAAGTCCACTCCTGGGGTAGCAGGATCTCATGGTTCAGTGGAGCCGGCTGTGGATGGCCCTTCCGGTTCTGCGGATCCGTTGCCACATTTCTCCTCAAGTTCAAAACACAATCTGCAGATTGATCGCAGAAATTAGAAAGTAAGATCTCAAAGCTATTGTGCAAGCGTCGCATAGATCATATTAAACTACAGCAAAGGCTAGACTCCAGTTTCTTCAGTTACACGGGCTAACTTGGATTCGTTCATACTTTCTGCTCCGGTTAAGTTCATGATCTACATTGTGCAATCGAACCTGGAGATCTAAGGGCTTACCATTTTCAGAAGCAAAGCAATCATTCGAGCGATACTGAACCTGGGGCCGGGAGCCGATAGTTTCCAGGTTCAAGCTGAGCGCCCGAACAACTTTATCTGGCAGAAGAACGGTTGAGCAAGCTGCTGATCAATCAAGACAATAGAAAATCATTAGTGGGTTTGTTAATGCTCGATCACTTTTGATAAGATAAGACAGTTCACTCATAAAGCACCGGGACATTCAAAATTCAAACAGAAGATCTGGACAGCTCAGTTCAGCATTTCATTAAATGCATGCCATAAATTTCTTATCCAGCCAGTAGACCATAAGTTTGTCAAAAGAGCAGATAACATCGAAAGGAACGAAAATCTTTTTACTGACACTGCCATACTTGTACCGGAAACCAACGTGTAAATAAATCAAATCAAATCATGACACAATCTTTTACAAGTTTAACTTACTATATTATTTATAAAATATTTAGTATTTCATATTATATTATTATTATTATTATTTATTAATAATAATTATTTTTTAAATATAATTTAAAATATTTACTTATATATTAAATAATCATCCATTACGATTAATACATTATCCATGGACTCAGACTCCCCTAAAGATTTCCCGTCAAAACACAGAACCGTTCATGAAGACACCGGAAGATGACGGTGAGTGGCCGCTACCTGATTTTTTACGGGCGTCTTGGTGGGACCCTGCGCGGCGGGGTAAGAAGACACCAGTTCCGGCACGCTCTCTCTTGCCAGTCGGAGGAACCCCGGGGAAGACCGCCCTCATGCCGGTCCCGTTCTGCTGCTGCTGCATGGATGGCCGTGCCGACGCGGCTGGAGCAACCAGTGGCCGCCCAGATCCACCGATCCAGGCAAAGTCTGGTCTTCTTTCGCAGATTTGGACTGCGTGGCCTATTCCACTGTTGGGTTTTACGTTCAAACCAGAGTTTCTAAGCTGCTGCTGGTGCTTCATCATTGCCTGCTGTTGCTTTAGCTGCTGGATCTGTGACAGGAGCAGACCGGTGAAACTATTAGAAGGAAGTTGCAGAAAAGTGATGAATGAGAACTGCTAGAATTAGGAGGAACATCGATGTCAAAATCATGTAAAAATAGTTCCAGCATCCTTCATCCGCTCGTCCCCAAGATTTCTTGGAAGTGAGACGTAATATCGGGCCTAAGTTGCCAAATAATTCAGTGTCCAGAACAGTTTGCAGCTGGAAAGAGCTGTTTCAACCACTCAAAAGCCTAAAATCACGGTGATTAGTATCTCCCATGTCCCATCTCACCTGATTAGCGACGAGCTGTTGGTGAGGGAGCGAGTTTCGGTAATGGGGGTAGTTGAATCCGCCATCAGAGTTGTGGGTCTTTACTGGAACAGGGATCGGGGAGCGCCTCCCAGGCGAGTACAGGGCTTGTCCACGGCTGAGACCATAGAGCTGCTCGTTCAGCCTGAGTCGACCAACCTCCCCGACGGCCTCGCACAACAAGTCCCACCCCGGGTACAGCGTCGACTGCGGCGAACCCGATAGCACCTGCACCTTTGAAGAAACAGTAAACTCCCAACTCAGAAACAAGGAATCCCCGCAAAAGGCCCGCGCAACGCAGGTAGGAAGGAAGGAAGTAGCGGAGATGCTCCTTCTGTGTGAGACTCACCTTCGAGTCGGCGGCCTTGAGGAGGTCTTCGAGGTTGGAGCGGGCCATCTTCCGGGACAACTCCGCCACGAGATCCTCCTCGTCGCTCTCGGACTCCAGGCCGGAGCCGAAGCCGATGAGAGAATCGACTGGGGAGCTGAGACGGGATCCCGGTCCGCAACCTAGAACCATTCCATCTGTGCCGGCCACCCTCTCGGTGAAGCTCTTCCCGTCCACGAGGAAGTCCTTGTCGGTAAGGAACTCAGGTAGGAGCCAGAACTCGGCATCATCCAACGAGCCAGCCATCGCGAAAGGAGAGCACGGCAGCTCGAGGTGACGAGGTTGGCCGGATTATGCTGTCCCCCGAAAGCTTAATAATGCAGGGCAGGCGGCACCGTGCACTCGAGTTGAGTTTGCCGGGAGCATGCAGTGAGAGTCGCCGGAGCACCGGAGCAGAGTGGATCCCAGAGAGAGACAGAGACGCTGCTTCTTTATGAAAGGTTGAGAGGGAACGGCGTCTCCTGGTATAGCTGGCAGAAGAAGTTCTTATATTAGCCGAGCGATTGAACGGTTAGATTAATTTAGTCGATTGTACCTTAATACTTCACTGGGAAGGTGAAGAAGATAATTCGTTAAGAAGATTGGACATTTTTTTTTAGTTAAGTGAGGTCTTGAATAAAAATTTATATTTGGAGAGTTTTACATCTTTTAATATTCTGCACGGCTTGAGCCTGAATTAGTTGAGAGTTTATTGTCATTTATGATATGCACATAAAAAATGATAATAAAATAATGATTGTTAACACCAGATCAAGTTTTATTCATCTGAAAATCTATCTAAAAGTCTAAATTATAAATAGTTGTACTCAATTCTTTTATAAATCAAAATTTTAAATATTATTTGTTTGTGAAATTAACTCCTCTAGGGGTGAGGAGTGTGATATATATTACAAGTAAGTAAGTAATTAATATATTAGATAAAATAGTTACTGTTGAAATATAAATTTCGCGTACTAAAGTTGGTGAGTTGAAATTTGATTTATAAGAAAAGATGTTCCACCAACGTATTAGATTAAATTTTTGGGCCAAACATGAGTTCAACCTCTTATAGGCCCTGTTGAAAATTTACATGGCATCAGAGTCGGTCACAATGTGAGCTCATATCGCGCTAGATCCGAGTATGAAACTCGTGATCAATTAAGTCCAAGACTGAAAGAAAAATTCTCATCTCATGACTAGTTTATTGAATTCGGAAGAGAAACCCCAATTTCGCAACAGTTCTTAACCCGATGATGGAAAAAGGAAAATCTCTCTTGTGGTCATGTGTCCCCCTCACCCGAGTACAGAAAAAAATGTCAGATTCGATGTCAATTGTTAAATGCGGATATATTGAGAGCATCAGTAAGTGTAAGAAATATTGTCACGTAAGGACGGGAGTTGAGATATAAATTCTACACTAGAGAGCTAATAAGTTGAAACATAACTTAAAAGAGAATGTGTTCCACCAATCCATCGATTTAAGTTTTTGAGTTGAATATGGATCAACTTCTCACGGTGCCCGTTAAAATTTTACAGTTATGAATATTTAAAAAGAGAATAAATTTTGATGAGGTTGTCCACACATATGCTTTACACATGAATTAATATAAATTCATGGACTGTGAGGTATTTATAAGTTCTATAATAATAAACTTCTCGTTATAAAAAATAAAAATAAGTACAATATTAGTGTATTAAAAAAATGCTTATTTTATTTTATAATTAATGTATGTTAACTTTCTATGAAAGAGAGCGTGGGGTGGACGCGCCAGATCCGGTGTGGGGCAGGGCGGAGTCGCAGCCAGGTAAGTTGTTACAGGGTTGTGGGGGAAGGTTAGTCCCTACTGCCTAGCGGTGGAGCGGGACCCGCATCTCACAGTTTTGGTACACAAATACAAGGGTTATGCCATGCAGTGGTGTAAACGGTCCCAGTCGAACCAAGATTTATAAGGTTTAAGTTCAGCTCGGCCGATCTCGATATTTTAAATTTAGGCCCGGTTCGTTGTAAATGAAAGCCCGTCGAACTTATACGAGTCTAACCGAGAAAGAAAATATAGCTAATATGAGGGGTCCGCGAGTCAATTTTAAAGAATGAAATAAGAGTTTGAATAAGAATTTTAGATAGTAGATTGATATTTTTATTTTTTTGAAGTTAAATAATAAATTTGGTTGTTATTATATAAATTAAATAGTTTTTTTATGTTTACGAGTTTCACGAGTCGAATATCATTAGACTTGGTTCGGCTTGGCTCTGCTCGTTTAATTGACAAATCCGAGCCGAGCTGAGCTCGAGCTCATTAATTTTGAACCGAATTTAGGCTTTCAACTACCATATTCAAAACTGTTCACGAATCGTACTAACTCATTTACGCACGTAATAGGTGGGCCCGGGGTTTGAACGTCCTTTTGCTTCTCTCTCTCTCATGCTTTTCCTTTTCATTTTTCTTCTCCTCTTAATCGAAGGTTTTACATTAGGGGACAGTCAGCATTGGGCGACGGGTAGCCAATCACGGCCACTTCGAGGACGTGGGCGGATCACGTGCACCTTGTAGGGGTAAGATTGTCCAAAATTAATTATTATGGATCAACAATCATCAATAATTATGTTGAAGGTCACGGTGAAGCAAAATTGAGTAATTAAGTTCCACAATGTACAGTTAATTATGGGGGATAGCCAACGACTGAGATGCTGAGTCGGTCCAATTCCTTGATCGATTCTTGTGCTAATCTGTCCGTTCATCCAGCAAGATCGTAGTTCAATGCCACGAGTCGTCCCGTCAATTGTTGCACCTTGCATAATAGGGTTCATTCTCGGTGACCCCACATCTTCGAAAGCCCGGATCTTGTCGAGATTGGCAACGTGCGAGAATGAATTACAAGAGTTTCCCCAGTTTTACTCCGAAGGCAAGAATTTTGAGTTTCCGATATGCTTCGCTTTCACATCTGACTCAACAATCAAATCGTCAATATGCGCCTCCATGCTTGCCGCTCTGGCCAAGTTGTCGATTGAACATTTTGCTCACCGACATTGACGAGTTACTTTCGGCACCGTTCAATCCAAAAGACATCTCTTTATAACAGTGTGTATCACCATCTGTACGAAACACGATTTTCTCCTCTACTTTCAAATACACCGTTATCCGTTATAACTAGCATACCGATCCATAAAACTCAGTAGTTGATTTTCGGAGTGGAGTTCACCTGTTGGTTAATCATTAGGAGAGGATAAGAAATCTTCAGGCGTGCGTTACTGAAATCTGTGTAATCAAACACACTCATGCTGCTTTTCATCAGCCATTTTTTCTAACCAGAACATCATTAACCACCTAACTCTGGAAGCGCACTTCACAGAAAAAGTCAGCTAAACAACCGGTACAGGTCTGGTACAGTATAGGAAGCCGATATCCGTCAAGACACAAATTTAAAAGTCTCTTCCGGCAATATTACTTAAAATAATATTCGAACTTGTGAATTCGATCTCGTCAAACTGTATGAGAATCTATTTTAGACTATTAGTCCGCTGTTTTTGACGTCGTGGGTGCGCTTGATTGGTTAACCACTGACTCCCGCCCTCCTCTCTTTGCTTTGATCTGCACAGGAATTTCTCCGAGAAGTAATTGTGTGTACGGTGGCAAGCAAAATGCCCTTTTACATTCTCTGGCTGCCCACTCTGACTGTTTCGATCACGTCAAATTAATTCATTTTCTTCCTAGTCTTTTGCGGAAAATTTAAAAAAACATTACCGGTACCGTCCCTCGGACCAGATACAGTCACGGCATCGCGGCGCGCAAATCACGTCCGGATCCCAGGTTTGGTACCGGCAAGGTTTAATAGAGGCCTCCGTCTTTTGCTGTGCTCCTCGATCTTCATTATGATCTATATAAATGAAAAACAAAAGAATTTGGGTATCAAGAAATTTGATTCATCTTGTTAATCTTTTAAATCGTTTCCTTAATATTTTAAGTTGTGTTTGATGTCATAATATTGTATCATTAAGGGATAGAGTAGAGATAATTTATCTTTGCAATGATAGAAATTCTCCAGAAAATCGGACTCATATTTACTAAAAAATTTAAACTTATAAACGATAGTATCTCAATTTTTTTTAATATTTTAGATTTCAATCAGTCAACTGTCCAACGTAATATTTATTCCTTAACTTCCGCATTCGTGCGACACTTTGTTTTACGCTCGATACGTGTATTAGATACCTGCCCTTAATTGCTGACCCCGGGCCAGACATTTATATTCTGTAATTGGACGAGGGGAAGACAATTGTCTGTATCTTTCTTATGGTCTGGGTATGGTGTAGTGTGAGTTCACATGATAACCGATTCTCATATCGTGTAAAATTTAGGAGTTAAAGTAATGGAAGACGGAAAACTAAAAGACTAAACTTGCAGTGAACTACTAACATGGATTGATTGAGATAGTTCAATACATATTCCTTTTCAAGTAAAGTCTTGTCTTCAATTATTTTGAATGAAAAAATTCAGAATTGAGAAAATTTTATCCCGTAAAAGACCAATTGAGCTCAAATTTGGATCAGTAATGTTTTGTTAAACTTTTGAATACTAAACGCTATAAGTAGGTGATTCTCAATTTAAAAAAAAGACTTTACTACATCTCTAATTAATCGAATACTTTCCTTCTATCTTTTTAGACCTATGAGTTTTTTTATATATTGAAAAAAAGTAGATTAGCGCGTTTTATTTTTATAAAATGTTATACTCGAAATAGGAATTTAGGGTAATAGTATTACCTTTGATTTGGGATCAAGATGTGATAGATCGGATTCCTCCCCTTGAACTCTTGTTTCCTTTATTTCCATTTTCCTCTTATACCCTTCTACGTACATGATACCTTTTTCTAAACCAAAAAAAAAAAAAGAGGTTACATGACAAATTTCGAACCGTTGAAGACAATTTAATTCCCAGAGAGAGTCGCGATATGTACGGTGATTTAGCAGTTCAAAACTCGCTATAATGCAGCTTGCTAAGATCAAAGCTCACATGATCAGATCTCCTATGTACAAAATCCGGTAGAAGGGGTCTCTTTGGCATGGAATTTGGCGAACTCCGACTTCATAGCATATACTAAAACTTTAACGATGTTACGTTAACGGGGACAAGCACTGATTACTCAATTCGTTTAATATATTATCGATTGAATACTCATATAACGGTTTTAGTTGAACTGTCACGGCTAATATTCTCCTTTTACGGGTACGAAAAGAGACCCACTCGTGGGTCCCACTCGTTCACATGCTGAGAGTTCTATTTAACCAGCGATAGACAGCTTGAGTGGAACTTGGGCACTGCCCACCATACCTTTGATGACAGGACAGTGTACGAATTAATAATATGAACATTGTTGCCCCCTGTTTATGCCAAGATACATTAAATTAGTGTCTCATAAGTAATTGGTTTACGATACGTGTTCGTCGAGGGTGATTCTAACAGCTCCTTTTTAAATAAGGTTTTGAATTCAGATTTCGTAAATGAAGAAAATTTATAATGAGAAGAGTTTTATCATTTATCAGTCGATCAACACCGGTTTGAAACCTGGAGATCATTTAAGGTTCATGTGAGCCAATCTGACATGAACCCGAGGTCTGAGAATTAGGCCTGATAAATTGTAACGTATCGTGTTTAAACGTGTCGTGTCTTGACATGTTCGGGTTAGAAACCCTGATGATCTGAATATGATACATTTATTTTTCGTGTCTAAATGAGTTTATGTATAAACAGTCGTGTCTAAATCGTGTATAAACCGGGTTGACCTATTTAATGTGAAATATCGATAATATAATTATACACTAATAATATATGATATGATTACTAAAATAATAATGTTTATTGATAATTAGTGTGATAAATAAATAAGATTAATCAATTATTGATCACGTAATATCATTTTTAATAATAATGATACATGTAATGCATGTAATATTTTATATAACATTAAATTTTCATATATAAAAATATTAAATGAGTCAATATATATAAATAGTGAATGCATTTAATAAATACGTTTAAACATGTCGTGCCGTATTATACATGTTCAAACCTAATTAAACACGTTTATTTATCGTGTTTGTATATATTTGTATCCAAACACGGTTGACCCAAACCCGCCTAATTTTGTGTAGTGTTATCGTGTCGTGTCAAAAATTGACAGGGTTATTGAGAATGATGTACAGTAGTTCAAACAATGAACAAAGGCCTAAGCAAGCTCTACAATATACTATAAAAAGGAAAATGTCGTAAGATTGCTTCTGTACCATACAGTCACGGTGCTGCTGCACCCGTAGTTGAGTGCCGCGACATGCGTGACTGTGCGCCGTGGCACCATGGTTGTTTCAAACAGCCATGGTTTTTCACTCACGGTACTATAGCGTCTGTGACTGACTGTCACATCACCCGTAATTATACGTTGTGATACTGCGATTGAAAAACTGTGGATGTACTGTACAATCACGATTCGGTAAAGGCATCAGAAAAGAATATTATGCCATCCGAGCTCAGAAAGTACGATTATGTATTAAACTAATTAATTAGCTGGGAAAAATTGAATTACAGAGACTTGATTGGAATGTGGAAGGGAACTTGCTGCCTTGATCACCGGAGGAAAGGTAATGGATTCCATGTTGTTTTTGTCGTTAGTATAAGGTTGTCTTTCCTCCAATCGATGATTAAAGAATTCCTCTGCTCACAAGAACGGTTGGTTGGTATTACTCCGTATTCTTTTAAATAAGAATTCGAGTTTGAATTACGTAAATACGAAATCCTTATGATTAGAAGTGTATTTTATCGATTATTGAACATATTTTATTCGAATTTAGATTAACTACAAAATGTTCGATTATTGAATGTTTGATGAGTCGGACGGGAATGGAATTCCTCCTCGTGAAACTTTTGAGCACATGTGGGACCGCACCGAGCTGCTAACCCTTTGACCGACACACGACCCGAAGATTCATTGGATTCCTACGATGATATAAAGGTGTCTTGAGAGTGGCTAGCAAATGCTCGGATTTTGTGTCCTTTACACTTGGTTCTTCCTTACTGGTGCTAGGGGCGTGCACGGTGTAAAATAGATTCGGAATCGATACATAACACGTTCTGGGTAGATCTGAATGAAATTTGAGTAGGTTACGGGTGAAAATTAAGGAAATGGTATGCTCTAGTTTGGATTCCGGCATACACGACGCACCGGAACCGGAGCATATTGAAAACTTGTTTGCACGATTAGTTTTAATCGTTCGAGACTTCCTCGTCTATGCGCTAATTCTCAACCTTTCTTTTGACGTAATAATTATGTACATTTGATGACTATTAAATATATGAAGTGTGATTACTTTATAACTATCAAATATATATATATATATATATAAAGCAAAGTAATCAGTACTAAAGAGGTAAAAGAAAATAATAAACATGTTTTTCAGCACGGTACCAAAAAATGTAGCATCTTGCAGGTCCTAGTTAGGGTACTGCTCTGAGATTTAGCATGGTAGGGTCGATTCCAAAATTCAAGAACTTATCTTATACAGAGTAGGGTCTGGATATCTATATTTTTAATACAGTAAAAGAGGGTTACAAATCTCCTTGGCCACCACGTGACGGCTTCTTGAAATTTTATTTTTTTTTTCATTTTTTTATTTTTCATGCGTGGGACCCACACAACCCCCAGGTCGCTGTCCTAGGAAATTATCTTTTTTTAATAAAAATTTGTTGTGCGGTGAGGCCCACACAACTCTTAACTCCATTGTCCTTCGCTTTTTATATGTTTTCCCTTTTTTTTTTATTTTCCATTTCGTTTTCATTTTCTGAACGATGAGATTAAATGAGATATTTTACTTTTTTCAAAAATCGAAAAAGTAATTTGCCTTCCCATACTATACGATTTATACTAGAAGTATATATGCTATTCACATTATTGTATATTCTTTTCACCTTCATTTTATTTTAATAATTTATAAATATTTATATTCTTAATAATTTATATTATTGATGCGAAGCGCAGGTTTTATACTAATTATAAAAAATACAGGATGCTTGTACCCGATCAGTCCTATTTCATACACATATCAACCCCCGGCCCGGTCGGTCCGTAGTCCAGCAATATGCCACTTTCTTATCCATGAGAACATGGGCTGGTGGCCAGGGGCCCATGGGCCTCTATTGGGCCTATACTCTATTAGATTAGGCCCAATAAACGCTACCGCGTCATGGCCATGACAGAAATATCTTCTAGAATGTCAAATTTGCAGAAATCAACCGCCCGCCCGACAACAGCGTCTAGAACGTCAAATGTTCAATTGCCTTGACGGATCAAATTCCACGTCCCCACTCGAAATTAAGCAATAAAAAAAATTAAAAAACATATAGTCAAATCGAAATAAATACATCGGAAATTCTATATGTTTATCGATTTTTACAAATAAGTCTTAAATGTTTCAAAATAACAAATCAAGTCCTACGTATTATCCGCGTTACAATATTGAGCCATTTCCGTCACCCACCAGTCGAGGCATGTCAATGCCACATCGATGTCATATTGATGCAACTTAATCTTAAATTAACAGTAGGTGACAGAGATGACTTGATATTACAATGCGGACAACATATAAGATCTAATTTATTATTTTAAAATATTTAGAAACTATTTACAAGAATCGTTAAACATACATAATTTTCGATATCTTTCTCTCTAATCAAATCGGACGTAAAGGATGGCTGAGTCGAGGGAGGGATGTGTTGAAATTGGTTAACGTAACCGAAGAGATTTTCTAAATAATGATTAAATAATGTAAAATAAAAATAAAAAATGACTTTCTTAAAGTCACCGATCACCTTTTCCAGAGTTTTTAGCAGTTAGAGTTGGTCTCGTTCCAAACCGAACTGAATCAATTATTTTTAATTGATTAAATTAAATGTTTTTTAACCGGTTAACCGAACTGCAAATCAGTTTTATACTGCTAAGATAATTTGACGTAGCTCGAACCCGATATTCCGGACCGAATCGATTCGGATAACAGAACACCCCTTGCCATCCTTGAAATTAGATTCATTTGCAAAAGATTTTCCTGTCGAGCTGGGCAGTGCGTTGCTGATTCAATCAAGAAGATGGTACATACAATTTCAAGAATACGAATAGCAAGATAATGTCGTTCGATCCGATAGTTGTCATTCCCAACATGATGCACCAGCAACGGTGACCCGGGACAGCCGCTGCCGAGCAACCGCCGTCGCAGGATCTAGCACGGATGCCGAATCGAAACGGCTGTCCGGGGTCACCTCTGCATCCAGTGCTTCGTAGAAAAAACACATCACATGTAGTATATGTACAGACGTGCCGGGGGGGCGGTACGAGGATCATGTCTCCAATGGCGGCGGACAAGAAGAAGGAAGCCGAGGAAGCGCAGTCAGCTGAATTTCCACGGCAGGCACCGTAACTTATTAGGGCAGGAGCCCGTCCACGAAGCCGTGCAGTCCATCCCGGTGTCGTCGCAGCACTTGCAGACGAAACCGAGAACGTCCCATGTCCCCGAACGACCGTCCCTTCCGTATTGCTGCTGCTGCTGATGATGATGATACAGTGAGCTCGACGGTGCCAGCATCCTCGCCTCGACCAATAGAGCCGCTCGGTCGCAAGAAGCCGAGATCATCATCGCGATCGAGAAGAGTATCAGCATCGAGGAGGGCCTTTTCTTGCAGCCGAAGAGGGCCATTGTGGTTTTTGGTTCTCGATCTGCTCCTTCTTCTGATGCGCAGACAGTTTGAGGTCAGAAGCCTATATATCCACGAATATGTACGTATGTGTATGCGAGATGGAGAAGTCCAAGATGACGGGAAAAGGGCAGGTGAGATCTAGAAGAAGTGAAGAAATCTTTCTATTTTAAATAATTAAGGATAATACAAAGCCTCCCTCTAATTGACAGTCCAGCTACCAAGGTCTCGGGGTCACAGATCTCCAAAGTTCGACTTCTAGTAAACCCACGTCTAGGGATGTTTTTCCGAGGGTGGAGATTTTATAGTTCTCGAACTCGTCAGATTCTCATGATTTATCCTATCCCGAAATATATAATTTGTGAGTTATTACATGTACTTCGAAGAAGACAGTGCCGTAATCTCTCACTAGTTGCACTTGGATACACCGTTTCAAAAAAAAAAAATTAATGCAAAACCTGGGACCGGTGTGGACAAGTCAGGTTTCTAGAACACGACCGTTTAGCCTGTCCCGTCGCCAGACATTTTGACTTCCTGTTTCAAGAATGAAGCAAGGCTTTATTGCAATCCGGAGATTCCCTATTACCATGACGATGATTTACATAAAATTTTCACTCGATTTATAAGGAATTGGACTCGTATTTATATAAATATTAAAATTCATTTATGGTAATATCTCAATTGTTTCATACACCGGGCTTTAATTCATTGGCCGTCCAATATAGCATTTTTTTTAAAAATAATTATCCATGTCGGATTCAATACTATTGGCGTCCACTTTGCTGCCGAGCAGAGAGGACCAGGCAGGCATTAATCGTTGCTTTGACAGAGAAATCAACCCCCCCCCCCCCCCCCCCCCCCCCCCCCCCCGACAACTGTTCCAATAGAAAGACGAGATCGGAGCAGCAGCCAAAGGGAGTAAATATTTAATGTGTAATACATAACGAGTTCGTTGGGTAACTCTCCCATAGATTCCGACGAGTGTAAGATTTTTACAGTTTCTGAGAGTCGACTTTACAAATATTAAGATTTGAATGATAGTTTATATAACGAACTCATTCACTGAATATTCACTCAACCAAGGTGGACTTCAACCCTCTATTAAAATGCCAAGCAAAGATACTTAATTGACAAAGAGAAACGAGATTTGGTACAATGATAATACCTAGGGATGTGCCTAGGTATACTATAGACTCGGAATGGATAAGAACCAAGGTAGGTAAGATAAAAATTCGGGTAGGTTCTAGTTGGATTTTAATAAAAATAGGGTTGATTTCGTGTAGTAAATTAAGGTGCCGATTAGTTTTAGTAGCACATAGGGTGCCTAGAACTGGAATTAGAATAATTGTTAATTTTAATCGTTCGTAATTTTCTTGTTTGAATTTCAGTTCAGGAATTGTTTAAACTGTTGTATTCCTAATTCGATGATCTTTCATTTGACGTAATAATTATACATATTTAATGAATTTTTCATGTGTAAAATATCGTTAAAGCTTAAAATTAGTAATAAATAGTACTTAAATATAATGTAAATATACTTAAAATTCACATATTTTATCATGATAAAAAATTATATAAGACTATAATAATCATGAAAAACATTGAAGTAATCCATATTTTAGATGTAATACGTTCCGGCAAGGTCCGGTTTTAAGATTTAACAGAATAGGATTCGGATCCGAAAGTTATGAACCGGTCTTACATAGAGAAGGGATAGCAGGACCCGAATATCCTAATACCAGTACCCTTAACATCGAGAGGTTCTAGATACTGCTCCAATCCATTCTTATCCCAATTCTCCTCTAAACTCACAGAATCTTCGCGTTTGACTGCATATGTAGTGAATCTCTCAGGCACATGAAATGGCATAAATTGGAGGATTGCGGACACATACTGCCATTCATCTCAGCTAAAAACCTTAACCGGCCGAGCCGTATACGCACACAAATCCACATGCACAGACAGAGACAATACTGGGTCAAGGTCAGCGTGAGCTATAGATATGTACCAGTTCGCAAATCCCTCGAGTTCCTGCCTCATATATGAAACTCCCTCATCTCCTAAAGCCTGGGACCAATGTAGACGAAAGGCGAAAAACTTCGCACTTTGACAAGGAGGAAAGACAAGGGAGAAGGGTTCATTCAAATGAGATAAGAGCTACCGGGGAAGTGCTGCAGGTCAGGATGGATTCCGCCGCCGCCGCCATCACCGGGCCTCCGAGGTGGGTTCCTGCATGAATAACAGTAAGAGCCAATGCACTTGAGAACAAATATTTCCTTTCTAAAGTATACACTGTACAGCTAATTCCTGTGTCCAGTGCAATGTTTGAACTTGGATATCGAGAAACCGAGCAAGGAGCGAGTCCAGAAACCTCATGAATCGAGATGGCTCGAAGTCTGGGATGTTGGGAGGACCATACGGGTCGAAACGAGCACCTGGAGGGACGCCCCTGTTTGATTTGATCGAACCCACAGTCAGCAAATAAAAACACATACACGTAAAAGAGAGACACAGAGACAGACACTCACGGTCGTGGGCCTCTATTCAAGTGGGGCTGCTGATCGCCCGAGCCAGAGAAACGGGGACATTGGGTCCTGCAATTGCAAATGCTCATTTAGCATTAGAACAATGCAAATGTTTTGTTTTTCCTTCCACTCTTGTTTTGTAAAATATTACACATGACCCAGAAGAGGTTAGATTCGTATCTAACCTAAAAGCTCAAATTGATGGATTGATGGTACTTTATAAATCATGTTAGATTTTATATCTCAACATGTTTACTGAAAATTCGATGTGTCAGCAAACAATAAAAGGAGAGATTGTGATCGTTTCAGAAAAATTTGAAGCCCTCTGTTACCAACCTACATGCATGCTGCCATCACCACGGAAACCCCATCTGGAAGGCCAAAGAGGAAACTTAAGTATGAATCTCTGAACCACTAGCTGGAAAATTAAAACCAGAAAAGACCAAACCTGCTTGGATAATAGCCAGCCCCTGGCCCAGGAGAGGTATCACTGAAATCACCAGGGTAAACCGGAGGAAGTGCAACCCTATACGCCGAAATGAGAGATTCAGAATGGGGCAACCGAAGCTCAGGACTGGACTGATCGACGAGCCCCTTCAAGAAAATTTTGTAGCTCAAATTCATCAAAGCACATATGACATGAATTGTATGTCAACATAAAAGACATATCAAACTCTACCATGTCATAAAGCCGCAACTCTATTTTATATAGGCTCTTAACAAGAAGAGCCTAACCGGCAGCAATCTTGTTAGATCCCACATTAGTCATATAAGAGGACTGTAATAGATTTATAAGATGACTGAGTATCATCACATGATAGCTTAGACTTTCAGGTGAAAACGAGTTTGAGACTATTGTAGGCCGAAGTGAAAATTTAACATGGTATCGGAGCCAATCGTGTGGGCTCATATCACGCCAGTTCCGACTTTGGAACTCGTGGCTTGGCTCAAGGTTGTTTGTTGAGGGCACCTTACATGAGGTCTAGTTTATAAGAGAGTGTATACCATTATCCTATTTCTTGCAGGTAAGGTGGAAATCTCACAAATCTGAAGCACTCTTTGTAGCCATTTAAGTCTGGTTACAAGCAAAACTGCTTATATGTCTCCTTGATAATGAAAGACAAAATCAGCATCACTTATTAGTCAGCATATATGCCTGGTTATGTCCATTCTCCTTCGTACCAGAGGCCCATGAATCACCTAATATAATATCCAGCAAGAGAGTAGGGAGATGAGACGAACCCAGGAGGATGGACGAAGGCCGCCTTTTTGTACTTGCGGAACGAAGGCCTCGCTGCTCTGATCTCGTACTTCACGCCGTCAGACCGCCATTGCAGGATCGATGGAGACCCTACTGGGAGAGGAGAAGTTGCTCGTGGAGGAGTAGGAGCTCAGAGAGAAAGTGTCCTCGTCAACTAGCGTGCTGCAGAACGACGGCCTCGCCGCTGTGATCACGGGTATCGCGCCGTCCGACCGCTCATCGACCATTGCAGGATCGACGGAGACCCTGCTGGGAGAGGAGAAGTTGCTCATGGAGGAGGAGTGCGAGTTCAGAGAGGAAGGAAAGTCGAGGAACTTGCTCATGGAGGAGGAGGAGGAGAATTTGCCGGAGTAGGAGTTCAGAGAGGAAGTAACGTCGGCAACTAGTGGGGATGGTTTAAGGTTCGTTGTGAGCCAATCTGACATGAACTGTGTAGTGGTTTAAACAACGATGAAAGGCATAAGCAAACTATAAAATTTACTATAAAAAGAAAAATGTCATAAGATTGCGACTGTACTGTATTGTCACGGTGCTACTGAGCTTGTAGTTGAGTGTCGTGACACGCGTGATCATGCACCGTGGCACCATGAACATTTCATGCAATCTTGTTTTTTCAGTCATGGGTGGTTGACCTCCACGACGCCCGTAATTATGCGCCGTGACTCCATGACTGAAAGACAATGACTCTACCGTACAATCACGAATCAGTAAAAGGTGTCCGAAGAGAATATTATGCCATCCGAGTTCGAAGAGTTACGAGGAGGTATTAAACCAATTAACCAGGCGGGAAAAAAATGAATTACGGAGAATTGATTGGAATTTGAAAGGGAACCTGTTACCTTGATCACCGGAGGAATGGAAAGGGATCCCATGTTGTTTGGGTCCTTAGTATATAAAGTTGTCTTTACTCTAATCGATGATTAAAGAATTCCTCTACCCACAAGAATGGTTGGTTGATATTATTTCGTATTCTTTTAAATAAGAGTTCGAGTTTGAATGATGCAAATACGAAATCCTTGTGATTAAAAGTGTATTTTCTCGATTATTGAGAAGATTTTATTCGAATTTAGATTAACTACAAAATGTTCGATTACTGAATATCCTCGAATGATGCTGATGATGATACGGCAAGCTCGACGATGCCAGCGGCCTTGCTTCGACTAATAGAGCTGCTCGGTCGCAGGAAGCCGAGATCAAGGTCGCGATCGAGAAGAGTAACAGCATCGAGGAGGGCCATTGTGTTCTTTGTTTGCGATCTGTTCCTTCTTCTCCGATGGGGCAGACAAAAGTTCCAGGTCAGAAGCCTATACGTACACGAATATGTATGTACGTACATGCGAGCGAGAGAAGTCCAAGATGAAGGGGAGAAGGCAGGTGAGATCTAGAAGAAGTGAAGAAATCATTTTTTTTTTGTGTATGTTATTAAGAGATCGTATGTTGAACATGCGATCTCACTCTTGTGAATAGATTGCATCTTGAAGATACGATCTCTTAATAAATATAAAATTATTTATATCTACTATCTCCTGTCTTTTAGTAAAGAGATCACATATTTGAAATACGATTTTAAGTTTAAATAAAATTTCCCTTTTATTAATCAACTTTCTTTTATCCTATCAATTAACTTTATATTTGTAAAGAGATCATATTTTCAATATACAAATTTTTTTCCCTTCGTGCAATACCTTCGTACATTTCTCCAAGTGAGAACCTAGCGAAACTTGGAATTAATGCAACCCAGAGAGATTTAACATTGCCATGACAATATCGGATTTATAAGATATTAGACTCATAATTCACATAAAAGGTTAAATTGTAGGTGACGATTTCTCGATTCTTTTATAATTAAATGATCGACGTGAGATTTTTTTTATAAAAAAATTCTAAAAATGGGATTTATTCTTCAAATAGTTTGGTTGTGTTTCTTCTGAAACACTATTGGCGTCCAGTTCGCTGCTGAATTTTTTGGTTGCGGAGGCTCTCTCTTGAATAAGAGGAGGAACAGGCATGCATTAATTGTTGTTCTGACACAGAATTCAGATCCCTCGTAGATGGGACGGGGCCCGGACAGGGCGGGCATTTCAATACTCGGACCGCCGGACACCCTCATAGGTCCGGGAACACAAGTTGAAAATATTAATTAATTATATGTAAAAATAATTTAGGATATGATGTAAATTTAAATATTTATTATAATATAATTAAAAAAAATTAAATATTTACATTATTTTGATAAAGTGAAATAATTATTATTTAACTTATTAGTATAAAAGTATTCATAAGTCAAGTAAATTAATTTTAAAACATGTGATTACATAGTATAATAATACATAAATATGGACGGGATAGGGCAGATCAACTGTTGGGCCCAGACCAGACCCAAAATGGGCCGGGACGGATCACGGGCCCAGATCAAATTATCATTTCTAGTCCCTCGACACCTTTATTAGAGGAAGACTAGACGAGATCCAAGCACTAGCCAGAAGGGACTTCAACCCAAATGCTGGAAAATCATGAGGTAGAGTCAGCTCGATCGCTCAAAAGGTGGGGAAGCAAAAAGGAAAATATAATATAATTATATTATTAATTGTGAATTATTTAATAAAATTATTTGAACAGCAAAAAAAAAAAAAAAAACTTGAGATTCCTCAAAGATCCTAGGTTCTAATCACAGTACAGTTAGCCGACAAATGACCTCTTTACAGTGAAAGGAAATTTAATACAGCAATGCCGAAAATCATTAAAAGACCTTGGATTCCATTCTCACCGATAGTCGCAATGCTCCTATCCCCTCTTTATCTTTCTTAGTACCCTTTCCCACTGACTGCAGAACAATTCTCCCAGCACATGAATAGGAAGGCCGAGGCATAGATTAGAGCATCAAAGATACATATTGCCACTAAGCATCAAAGGTACATACTGTGTAAGCTATAGATATTTACTAGTTTGCAAATCCCTCGAGTTCCTGCCTCACAAAACTCCCTCATGTCCTAAAGGCCCCAGACCCAGGGGGACAAACAGTGCAAAAACTTCGCACTTTGACAAGGAAGAAAGACAAGGGAGAAGGGTTTATTCAAATAAAATCAGAACCGCCGGGGAAATGTTGCAGGTCAGGATGAATTCCGGGCCCACCACCGCCGCCGGGCCTCCGAGGGGGGTTCCTGCATGAATAACAGTAAGAACCAATGCACTTTAGAACAAATATTTCCTCTCTACAAGTCAGACTTGGCCAAATAAGCACGGTGACTTTGACGACAAGGGTAACCTAAAGTATGCACTATACAGCTAATTCCTGTGTCCAGTACAATGTTTGAACTTCAATATCAAGAAACTGAGCAAGAAGTGAGTCCAGAAACCTCATGAATCGAGATGGGTCAAAATCTGGGATGTTGGGTGGACCATATGGGTCGAAACGAGCACCTGGAGGGACGCCCCTGTTTGATTTGATTGAACAGTCAGCAAATAATAACACAGACACACAAAGAGACACAGAGAAAGACACTCACGGTTGTGGGCCTCTATTGAACGGGAGATGCTGATTGCCCGAGCCAAAGAAACGCGGATCATTTGGTCCTGCAATTGCAAATGCTCATTTACTATTAGAACAATAAAAATGCTTTGTTTTCCTCCCCCTCTTGATTGCTGGCAGTTTGATGTATCGGCAAAAAATGAAAGGAGAGATTGTGATCTTTTCAGAAACATTTGAAGCAGTCTGTTACCAACCTACAAGCATGCTGCCATCACCACCGAAACCACTTCTGGAAGGCCAAAAAGAAACTTAAGTGTGAACATCTGAACCCAGCTAGTGGTAACTATGGAGCAAAAAAGCATAACCAGAATGACTAAACCTGCTCGGATAATAGCCAGCCCCTTGTCCAGGAAAGGTATCACTGAAACCGCCAGGGTAAACAGGAGGAAGTACAACCCTATACACCAAATGAGAAATTCAGAATGACCACGGAAGCTCAGGACTGACGAGCCCCTTCAAGAAAATTTAGTAGCTCAAATTTGAGTCAGGATCCTCATGCTCCTCAAAGCATGCCTCACTTGAATTTGATGTCAACAAAAAAAAGCAATCCAACTCTACCATGTCATAAGGCCGCAATTTTATTTTATGGCCTGTTAACAAGCCCCCCTAACCACCAACAATCTCAAGTGCTTTTCAGAGCATTCACAAAAATGTATAATAACCAATCTACCGGAGTTTATTTCACAATTCTTTTAGATAAATGACTACATAAGAAAACGGCACATCAGATTGCAACATAGCACTCCATGGATTTAGCCAGGCACAAGCAAAACTGCTGGTATTGAGAAACAATATATATATAAAATACATATATAACGATTAATTTGCCTTCTCTTTTTAGGATGTCACCCGTGAAAATTTCCTTTTCAAGCAAAAAAGTTGACATGAAGAACCAAGCAAGCAAAATCATAGACAAAAGTATCCAAGAATGATGACAGACAAAATCAGAATTGCATATTAGTCAGTAAATCTGGTTGTTTGCATTCCATTTCCAACTAGAAGAATGGGGTGAAATCTATGACCTAGTATTTAGCAATAGAGCAGAGGGAGAGAGATGAGACATACCCAGAAGGATGGATTTGTGGTCCCCAAGGTTCAGCAACTCCACCACCAGGTTCATCTATATGCCTTGATCTATCATTCATTCCTGTAGTTGAACTAGAGGCATGGGAGAAAAAAAGAAAAAGGAAAACACAAATATTTGCCTCAGAATGTCCAAAAAAATATTAAGTGTAAGAGCTCCTTCTAACAATAAACAATTGAGAGCAGATTACGATGCAATTAAAGCTACTGCATCTGTGTGAACAAGAAAATCCAAGAAAAAACACGTCTGCCTGCTTGCAAGATAAAACTTTTGCTAAAGCTACTTAACAATTACAGGTTTGAGGACAATCATCCTCCAAAACCAAGGATAAGAACAACCCCTACTCTGCGAGAAATTTCTGCAAGAAATTCTAATTACCATGCCATGTGAGTTGCAAGGATTAAGAATAAGCCATTCAGCATGAATCACTACTATTTCCTATCCAAGGCAAATCTGCAAGACTTTGTGTATTCTAAACTAAAAAGGCTATAATAATTTTGAACCATCGTGATTGTTTTCAAGAAGATTTTATTTTCAGCTATTGATCAACCGTATTAGACTAAATACCTGGCGGGAGTGGGACCAGCAGATGGAGAAGATCTCCTAGAACCATCAAATTTTGACATTATCTCTGTGTCGAGGTTCTTGACCAACTTCTCCAGGTCCTTATATTGACCCGAGTAATTCCCAGGGCCGCCATCCACAGCAAAATCATCAACACTGCCAATAACACCAGAGAAAAACCCCATGAGAACACCATCCTTCGCCAAATTGATAATAGGCCCAGGCACAGAATACAAGAACTAATGAAAGAGAGCTCACTCGATTTCGACATGAACCGGTTCGCGAACACCATCCTCCAGGGCATTGACGACCAATTTATCGTTCATGGCGAGACACTTGACCAGAACCTTCCTGGAGCCCTCTGTGCCCGCAGGTTTCACGTACACGAAGGCGTACTCATCTTCTATTTCGTTCCAGCGGTCGATCCCCACCTCCTCTAATAAAACCAAAACCATAAAAACTTCAATTCTTATCGATTACATACCGCAATTGCATTGTTTAAGTTCTCCATTCAGAAAATTGGAGCGAAGGAACGCTCTCGAGTAGAGTTCGCTAGAACAAAAATCGCGACCGTAGGTTTCATCAGAGGAATATTATGAATAGAGGCGAGGAAGCATTGGGGATTAGAGATACCAGTAGAGGAGGAGGTGAGTGCGTCGTCTTCGTAGGCGGGGGGGCCAGCGGCAGTGAGGTAGTAGCCAGAGGCGAGAAAAGTGGCGTGGACGGCGAAAGCCACCTTGTCGTGCTTGTTGCGGAACGAGGGCCTCGCCGCTCTGATCACGGCCATCACGCCGTTCGACCTCTCGTCGGCCATCGCAGGATCGACGGAGAGACTGCCGGGAGAGAAGTTGCTGACGGAGGGGTAGAAGTTCAGAGAGGAAGACTGGAGGGAGGTTTCTTCTTCCACAAGAGATATGCAAAAGACTTTTACCACTTTTGCTACTTGCACCCTAAATTCTTAAATATTTTATTATTATCCTCAATTCTCAACATCTTTTCACTTTGATCCTGCCATTTTTTTTGTCAAGTGAACAAAAAAAATTATATAGTTGAAAATTAAGGGGAAAAAAAAGGAAAAGCGTTGTGGCACGTTACTGGTCACATTATCTCTTATCTCCTCCTATTATTTTTTTTTAATAATTTTAGAAAACTCCCCTTTTTATCTCATTTAAAAACACTTTTGGAGGAAGCGTAACTTTTGACTAGAAATATAAGAGTAGGATCAAAGTTGAAAACATTAGGAGATTTAGGATAAGAATGATAAAAAAATAGAGATTGAAGACTGGAAGGTCATTTTCATTTTTTTTTACTACCAATATTTTGTCTCAGTGACTTGACAAAATTGTCACCCCAAAAACATCGACACAAACAATGACAGTGCCCACCTGTCAAAATACTGTGCTGCCACGTGTTCCTCAAGTTCCAGCTCACAAGGATTCACTTGAACTGGCTGGCGTGCCTCAGCATCTATGTGCTGAGCCACCCCGTGAACCGAGACACACGGCTGGTGCCACGGGAGTTTTCCTGAGCCGATCTAGCTCGAACCCGTATCAGTTGGATGAATCTGCAATTCGAGCTTCACAGAACTCTATCTCACAACTCCAATGGGCTTTCTTGAAATTACTGTTGATATATCTTGTGATCAAACAAAAAACCTCGGTATTTACATGATAGGGCGTTCGTGTCAGTAACCGCTCCAATGTAATATTTGGACTTTCATATTTAATCGTGAATATATCACATATACCGGCCAGGCTAATAGGATGAATATATCTTTGTCCGACGGGGCATCTTAGACCTCTGACGACGCCATCGACTGGGTTACAACTGAGTTAGTAGCTTGAAAAATCGGGTTGAGGTAAATAATAAATCCATGCTCTAGGAATAATCGTGGCCAAAGTTATTGCTCAACCGTAGCTTTAACCCAGTGCCTGTAAATATCTATCGGCCTACAGGAGTTCATGCTCGTTTTCACCTAGAATCTTAAACGGTTAGATGATGATATAAATGATAAAGATGTTTGTCTGATATGAGAGTGACTCATCACCACTTACTATTACGTGATAACGTGTTTACACTTGACATGTGCATTGAGTAACCGTCCTCAACAATTGACATCGAGTCAGGCGTTTATCGGGCTAACGTGGCGTGGCTTGGACAACATGTAGTGAAATATCTATCGAGCATACGAGAGTTTGAACCCGTAAAAATTGATGTAACACTCTCTAGTATTGATACATTAAAAAGTCATTGATTGATTTCAAGCTGAACTCACCTAAGAATTTCTCTCGTTTATACCATGCTCGCTATCTTTATCGTGCATGTAATGGTTTCACTTTCACAGCCGGCTACATTGGCAGCATTCCACCACCGCAACGAAAGAGGAAAAAGGTTGCAAGGAACATTCTCCCGATCGATCAAACCACTAAATTTCATTACCTCCGACCGACTGCTGGTTGTCGATTTTGAGCAGAAACTCAGGTACCGGAAGTTGTCTGCGTCTAGCAAACCTTTTCTAACGTGCCTTTTTCTGTCTGATTTCATTGGTGAAATCCTCAAACACCTTTATTCCCTCATCTAGTACGAACTTTTTTTAATAAAGAAAAGAAGATGGGTTTCGATTGCTAGGAGCCAGCAGACATATGTTCAGGTTGGATCCTATTCATTGCTACATGTCCCGTATGGATCACTTCATATTTATCACCAACGATTTTCTCTCAGTATACAAAGGAGACATATACAAACCTAAAGAGAATAGAAGGAAGAGAGAGTAAAGGGGTGCAAGATAAGGAGTCCTCAAAGTGAGAATCGGGTCCCAAGATTTCTTAGTTTCGGGTCCAGAGCAGTACCGTTATATTAGATCCCAAGATGTCTCGATTATCACCAACTTTTCTCTTGCTTTGTAGATTGATTTGATACGTAAAATCCATCAAATAAAGAGTTAAAGTGGGAGAAACAAAAGGGTAGAGAAACGAGATAAGCACACATGGTCCTTTGAATTAGAGCATTTTATAGCATCCTATCCTAACATATCCTTCTCACAACTTACTCTTTTTCAAGTTTTGACAAATGTCCCACCACTAACCTCTGCTTAAAGAGCCTCCTTGCCACGATAATGGGTTGATTTAGCCCAATAGTAGCATGCGGATAACTCTCGATTTCAAGATCTCAAATTAAGAAGTTTTTAGTTTTTTTAGAATTTTCTGTAACACTTTCCTTCACTCATTCTCCTAGTATTTTTTACGATCTACGATCACTTTTGTAATCAGATAAAAGCTTGGTTGCCAAATCGAATAGGTAGAGAAAGTCAAATCAAAGCTTAACAAAGCATGTTATGTCCCTTTCTCTCAAGTAAAATCTCGGGTTTGGATCTTGTGAACGGAGAAAATTCATGTCGGGAGAGATTTATCCTCTCAGTGAACCGAACCTTCTCGAACCATGATCAGTTAGGTCCATTGAACCTCTACATAACATGTGATATACATCGGAAAAAAAAAATGCTTTCATGATCCAGACAAGATTCAGTGTCTTTATGCGATGGATTAATGAAGATATGGTTAGTAGCAAAAGCGGCTTTAAAATGAGCAAAGATGTTCATGATGACTGGCCAAAAAGTTAATGGAGTAAAGTTAAAACACGTGAGATTCATATTGCATTTAAAACTCTAGGATCTTAAGCTCTTCGATATATCAAGGCGCAAGTTCGAGTCTATCCATTCGTACGTGGTTATGCTCGTCCAGTTCATCCTACATTTCGAGACTTTATCATTTTCCCAAATTGAATATGGTAAACAACGCAGTCGTCCAACCTAACAGTAACCCCTCAAGGGCATGTTTAAGGACCGGCACGTTAATGGATTTTTGTGTTTCTAAAATGTGAAATAATGACAAAAGTGTTCGCATATCACATAAAGATGGATCTGTTCAATGGTTTTTTTCCCGAATTTAAGCGGACACTCACATCGCGTACTTCCCTCGAGCTCATCCGGACAATGGCAGTGACCCTCTTTGCTCTGGTACCCAATAAGGAGGAGAGGGAATTCAGTAGGAAACTACAAGGAATATTGGCATGCCACAGGTGACTTTCCAAGTGAAAATCCAAGAGTGACATCTGTAAAAGTGGGATGAGGAGAATGAAGATATTCTCCATGTCAATCATGCCAAAGAATCATAGTTTTGAATTAAACTCATAATTTATCATCAATTTCAAAGAACATTTACAGTAGAATTTCTCATAAACACATAGATTTCTGGCTCTGTTCTGGTCGGTCCACTACGAATAAAGCCACATCATGGATCTTTCTTATTCACAGGACTTCAAACCTTAGACCTTATTTAAGAAAAGAAATATCGTAACTGTGTACTTCGACGTAATCAATGTTGGAAAAGGCAATCCTATTTGGTTTCCCTGTATAAAGGTGCCCAAGGCAAGGCTCAACTCCCCACCAAGAAATGCCCAAGAGCTTGGCCAAGACAAAGCATCCATAGAACGCTCCTCATTCACCATTGGCTTCTCTCTGCGGTGTTAAAGCTCTCGGAGACCTCACCTGTGCTGGTGGTGAAGATGGAGGAGATTAAGTTTGATGGTGAGAAATGGGTTCATGACTCCTCCACTGACCACAGGGGGAGGATTCCTCTCAGGGCTTCCACCGGTGCCTGGACAGCCTCTCTCTTCATCATCGGTATCGATTTCATCTTGTGATCTGAGTTATATACTTTAATAATACAATACATGACATAAAATCAGTAAATTTAACGAGTTTCACTGCTCGGTGGACCAGTCAAAATTGAATCAGTTCTGACTTATTTCTAAATGTCAGCCGGTGCATTCGATACTGCTTACTAACCGAGGCTACCTGTTAGGATGATAGAGTTTTGGTTTTGATGGTCGGTGACCTTCTAATTCAAAATGGAGAGATTCGGCACTAAGAAGGAAAACGGTCCCACCATGGCCCAAGGAAGCTCCCAGTCATAGCAATGAGCTACTGAATCACCATTTTTTAAGGCCATAAAGCGTTACATTCCTAACTCATGGCATATGTTACGCGACACCAAATCGATGTAGACTCCAATCTAATATCTCACTCGGACTGACCGAGTTCTAGAACATTCTAGTTTGCCCCAGATGTGATTCCTCACCACTACCATTTCTACTTACTGGCGTGACTCTAACTAACGTTGTATTTCCTCTTGCTGTTTTTCTCTTTTCTCTGCAGCTATCGAGTTCAGCGAGAGGCTCAGCTACTACAGGCTGGCAACGAGCCTGATCATTTACTTGACCATGGTCATTCATCAGGATCTGAAGACGGCTGCAAAGAGCGTGAACTACTGGTCCGGCATGACAACACTGATGCCGCTGTTTGGCGGGTTCCTGGCCGATGCGTACCTGGGTCGATACTTCACAGTCCTCTCTCCTGCTGTTATCTATCTTATGGTAAATCACACCTCCTTTCGTCTACAGACTAGCGGCCTGGCTAAAAGCATTGGATCGACTAGTCATCAAAGCATGTGTCATCCATATATATATCAGGTTTAATTAATATCATCGTACTGACCACAAGACGCGGCCCTTTTCTTCCATCATCAGAGTAACAGCTACATTCGAGTCGAGTTTTGTCTTCTGTGCTCAATACTGTACTCGAGCAGCATGTTTTCTTCCTGTCTTGAGCTTGACTTTTTATGAACCGGTATAATAACATGCTCTAAGTGATGTGACCTATACTGACTTTGTGGCGGGGTTTTCTCTTCTGTCCAAGTCGAGTTTTCTCTTCCATAGTTGATTCACTGGTTACGAGTTGAACATTTTTCTTTTAATCATGGACCTGACGTTATGTGAATCCATACTTTTCTCAGATACATGTAAAATTTTTTACTGATCTTATAAGAAGTTGGGGTTATATCTAACTGTAAGCTTAGGTTTATAGGCGGGAGTACCGAATACTTTTCATATACCGGATTTCAATCTATCAACTCCACAAAGTGGGATTTATTCCTCAAAGTTAGCGGTTTTCAATGGTTTGAAACAGGGCTTGACTCTCCTAACCATGACCTGGTTCATACCAAGCTTAAAGCCATGTGAAGGGGATGAAACATGCTACCAGCCTAGGAAGATCCACGAGGTCTTCTTCTTCCTAGCCATCTACCTGGTATCCGTCAGGACTGGTGGCCACAAGCCAGCCCTCGAGAGCTTCGGGGCTGACCAGTTCGATGAGGACCACGCCGAGGAGAGGAAGAGCAAGATGTCATACTTCAACTGGTGGAATTTCGGGCTCTGCTGTGGGCTCTTGCTCGGCGTCACGGCAGTCGTCTACATCCAGGACCTTGTCAGCTGGGGAGCTGCCGATGCGATCCTCACCGTGGTGATGGCATTATCGCTTACAGTTTTCATAGCTGGAAGGCCGTTTTACCGGTATAGGGCACCGACCGGGAGCTTGCTGACGCCGATGATCCGGCTACTCATTGCGGTTTTTGCCAAAAGAAACCTTCCATGCCCTCCGGATCCTTCGAGGTTATACGAGGTCTCTAAGTCAGAAAGGACCAAGGGAAGGCTCTTGTGCCCCACCAACAAGCTCAAGTAAGCCGAGAGATCAACATCTTAATCATATTCTTAAGCATCTGTCAAAAACATTGGGTAGAAATTTGCTAGATCTGAATTCCAAGAACACCGACTTTTCAAATTATACTAGACATTTGATAGAGTTATGCTAATGGGTCCAGTGTTGAACACTGATTGTTCAGTCCATCTGAAAGCCGAACATCGTGTTGAGATAACTGGATCACTACTACCACAACCATTTTTCTGTTCGGATTATGTGATATTCCTTTTGGAGAACATGGTCAAATGTATATGCCATGCTAGACATAAACTTTGTTAGTATTTCATCAACTTTGTCTTGAAATTCCAAGCAAATTCATTCCATGGCAAGACTCGATTCTCAGGTTTCTTGACAAGGCTGCTATTGTCGAAGACATCGGAAACCCGATCAAGAGCGAGCGATGCCGTTGGAGGCTGGCAACGGTGACCCAAATCGAGGAGGTGAAGCTGATCCTTAACATGATCCCGATCTGGATGGCCACGCGTCCTTTTGGGATATGCCTGGCTCAGGCATCCACGTTCTTCATCAAACAAGGGACAATGCTAAACCGGAACATCCTCGGCGGATTCCTCATCCCAGCAGCCTCGATCTATGCCCTGACAGCAGTCGGGATGACCCTAACGGTCACGTTGTACGAGAAGGTCTTGGTACCGGTCCTGAGACAGGCCACAGAGAACGAACGCGGGATCAAGATCCTCCAAAGGATCGGAATCGGGTTGGTAAGTAATAAGAAAAAAAAAATTTCAAAGAAAAGGGCTACGATGACTTCAAATTCTGTTACGGTATCAAAGCGTTATAAAATTTGATAGGTCTTCTCAGTCCTAAGCATGGTGGTGGCAGCTCAAGTGGAGAGGAAGGCTCGGGGTGGCGAAAAGCAATGCCCCATTGAATGGGTCGATGTCGATGAGCGTGTTCTGGCTGGCCCCCCAGTTCATCGTGATTGGGATCGGGGACGGGTTCACCCTGGTGGGTCTGCAGGACTACTTCTACGACCAAGTCCCGGACTCGACGAGGAGCCTGGGCATCGCGTTCTACTTGAGCGTGATTGGGGCAGCGAACTTCCTGAGCAGCCTGCTGATCACGGCCGTCAACCGGGCCACCGCGAGCCGGGATGGGAGCGGCTGGCTCGGGAAGGACCTGGACAGCAGCGGGCTGGACAATTTCTACTGGTTGCTGGCGGCAGTGGCGCTGGTGAACCTCTGCCTCTATGTGGTGCTGGCCAAGGGGTACTCCTACAGGAGCGTGCAGAGGAGCAGCGCCATGCCCGTGGCTGACTGCTCCGACAAGGATCCTGAAGATGTTTAAAATTGGCTCGCTGGCCTGAGGTCAATTTGGTAAAACGACATGAAACCCGGGATATGGAATTTGGCACGACAGCATCATCGATCAGGTAAGAAAGTCCCGGGTTCGATTTTTAGCATGCTTGTCCATTCCCGTCTTCATCCTATCTCTAGTTCTCGGCTTCTAGGCTTCATCTGTAATCGGGAAAAAAAAAACATAAAATCCAATGTTCCTAATTACAGGCATATGTGCTAGCTTGAATGAAGATTGAAGGGGCATTAGTTAACAAGATGTTTGTGTATGTCAATTTGAGTTCATGATATTTGTACAGAGGAAAGATAGGTCCGCATGACTACATCACTCTTGATCTGAAATTAATATACCCCTTTCTACCAAGTGAACTTTCCCGAGATACTTTATTTCCTGTTTCTGCTGCCTTTCTCATTCCGGTATTCCTAGTAAGGGTGTAAGTAAAAAATTGAAGAACCGAAAAACCGAAAAAACTGGACCAAGACCAACCCGAAAAGACTGAATATTTGGAGCCCTATGTGAATATCGATCGGTTTTTGAGGGAAGTGAAAACAGGCCGAGAAAGTCGGACCCTGACCCGAAAAAATCAATAGGACTAGACCGCTGGACTTTAAATATATTAAATATATGTATTTATATTTTAGAATGTCTATATTAGAAGTATAACCAATTTTTACTATATTAAAGCAAAAACTAATATATTCTTGTCTAAATAAATATTATATAACAAAGATTTGATGTGTAAATTTCATTAAATTTGTAAAAGTTTCGAATTATTCAATTGAAACCCTTATCTCAACCTAATTGTATTAAAAGTGCTTGACCGAAAAAACCGACACCCGAAGTGATCAATTTTCCATGACCCTAAGCAATTCTTGGTATTATTTTTTTGGCTAAAAAAGGGCCCAAAAAAGCACTATTTGCAAGAAAAGCCCCCACTACCCATACCACTTTCACCCCTAATTCCTAATGCTCTTTATTCTCTTCTCTTTCTATCTTCTTCCACTAAACCGAAAAAGGAAATTTACAACATGATTAAATCCAGCCCGACCAACTTTCTAATATTTCCACAGAAGACAAACGATGAACTAAACAATGACCCAGCAATGAACATTCTTATACATGAGATATTGTAACACCTCAATCGATGAAAGAATGCACATTTCTTTGCTCTTCTCTTTTCAAACACAGAGGAAATCCGAACTTTCCAATCTTCGCCCTGGCAACCTCAACGCCGATTAATCGAAAGCCCACTCCTTCGCTCAAGGAATTGGCTGTACAAATCAAATAAAGATTCTGCACGGCAGCAGGGCAAGGTCGATAGAGAAGGGAACGGGAACACTTACCAGCCTTAGTCTTTTTCCATCAGTTGAGGTACGGATGATCCACCGGCATCGGACCCCAAGTAGCCCTGCCTGCCTCTGAGAATCTCGATGTAGTTCCAGAGCCTGTTTCTGTCTGAGTTAGTGAGAGAGAACGGAGGGTTCAGGATTAAGGAAGGTGCTTCCACCAGAAGAAAGATTAGCAGGCCAGCTGCCTTGGAGTATGTTGCCGCAGCTCCAGCATTACCCATCATCTCTTCAACCTGCAATTTTCATAATAGCAATTACTCAAATCCATGGGGCCCCCAACAGTGAAAATATTCTTACCTCGGTTTCTAACTTTCAAATGACTCCATAGACTAGCTTTTTTTGCTTGGATTAGCAGTCGACTGAAAATATTTTTATCTAAAATAAAGCATACTTCCTCACCTAAAATGACCCTATCCGGAGCTACCTTAACTTCAAATCCTAAAGGGATGAAAAGGAAAGAAAGGGAAAGAGGTACTAACGCCTCCGCGTCTGCCCAGAGCTAGAGCTGACTGGAATATTGTCTCCATTGCATCAGGCATCTCCGTACTCTCTGCGAACAAACACGCATCACTAGGGACTCGAGTTCACGAAAGAGCACATGAACCCACATGAACAAAAGTATAAAAAGTAGATAGTTTTCCACCTTAATTTTCTTTTTCACAACACAAATGAACCAAGAACTATAGAAGTTTACATCAATACATAAAACAGAAGCAAGTCGATCATCCTCATAAGCTAAATATGGAGCTACAAAGCTGAACAGAGTACCGATGCACAAATTTCTAGGCATACCATGCCCGATAAACTTGGCAAGGTTCTCAGCACTCTCAACTTCCCGCAGAAACTCCCCCCCGATTTGAGAAATATCCTCTGGCCTCAAATGATCCAAATATTCTCCAGAATCAGGATCTTCCTGATGGCTCAGACTTCCTTCCATGGCAGATGCAGCATGTGTGTGGCATACGTGAAGTGCTTGCTTCAAGACAGCGAGAATCACAAACTGAATGGAGAATGCCTCCAAGTGCCTGCCAGCCGTGAACTAAACAGAAAAGCAAAGTTGATTGATATTTGAAGCCAAAATAGCAAATATAAGTTGTATGTTCCTAATACAACGTATATAGCTGCAAAGCTCAACACTGAAAATCTCGTATTCCAGGAAATTGTTCTACACACATAGCTCAGCAATCATACAAAGAAATGATAATACTTCTAGGAGTTGACCTACAATTCCACATAGCAAGCCATAGATAATACAAAAATCAACATAATATTAAGGAACTACTTCAGAAGAAGTTGGGCTGGTAGAGCTCATAACAGCTATGGCAGAGAAGCACAGAGAGCTTCGAAACTGCTCATTTCAGCACATAATTGAAAATCTTGCAAGATAAACAAACATGTGGAACCAAGAAAGAAGTCCTAATGAGTAAAAGGTACTGCTAATACATCATTAGGCTTCAATGAGTCTCATTAAGCTATAATATGTAGATTGGACAAGGCAATAAAAATTTCAAAAGGTCAAAAGCCAATCATATTTGCACCATCCAGAGCACATTCTCCCCTTAAAGTTTTCAAATTCCCTTCGAGTATGCGCTTTTGTGTTGTTAGGAAATAGTTCGTACAGTGACTTGCCTTTTCATTCACTAGTTCTCTGATAGCAGAAGCACATTGTTGCAAAGATTTGATCCGCGTCATACAGTGGGTTGACGGCTTTGCAAATACATCTCGCAGGTCCATGGATTCAAGAGAGGTCCCAGAAGCAGAACCATAACAATTGAAGCTTCCAATGCGAAGAGTATTAATGTTAGTTGCAACATCAATTGACTCTACAGCACTCGATGGGTTCATAGTATTTGATGATGTCTGCAGTGGATCTTGATATTTGTCATCGTTTGGTTTGGAGATACACGTCAAATGGGAAGAGACATCCATAGAAGGTCCAGGCACGATAACATAATCCTGAATCAACTCCAGCGAGTCTTCCACTGCATATGAAGATACAAGTCACTATAGACAAATTGGTCCAAGATGCAAGATATTAAAATTAAATACAACTAAGAAGAAAGATATTGAACGATCATTATACCTCCCGAATGTTGATCCACTGGTAGTTGATAAATGGAACTCAAAGGACCATCTTGATTTAGATCAGGTCTATGAATGTCGAGCCCACTAATAGCTTTATTTACAGGAGCAGCACTGCTATCTCTGGAAGTGGAAGGACAGTCCATTTTATTATAAGTATGAGCTGCAATTTCTTGTTTATCGACTTCTCTCTCATGAGTAAATCCTTTAGAAGGCTCTACCATTGACCTTTTTGAAAGGGATGGGCTTCCACAAGAACCACTACGGTCATCTTCTAAGATGAAGGGAAAGCACTCATCACGAGAAGAATCCTCTGTCATCACAGGATCAGACACAGGAGGATAGCAAACAATGCTCATGGATAACTTCCTGCTTCTGCATGTCAAAAGTTGGTATAGAAATGACTTTCTTTATATGTATTTTTTTTTGGGGGAGAGGAGGTTGGTCTGTTGGTTAAGACGTATCCTTTACCTAGATGATCCCTGGGGCACTTTGAGGGAGAGAAATGAATGGTTAAAAAACTCCTCAAATGTCAGTCGTTCAACTGCAGAATCAATAATGAAAAAGGAAAAAAAAAAAAAAGGGATCAGAGAAAGGTTTGCAGTGTAGAGTCAAACTCTTATAACAACATAAAGCTACAGTATACACGATACCTGGATTACGTCGGAGCAGCTTTTGGCACAAATCTTTGCAATCAAAACTCAGATCTTTACTTTCAGGTGGAAAATGCAATTCATTTGATTTTATAATGTTCTGAAGCAACTGCACAACACATTGGGAACAAGAGTTTAGAGGGCAAGCCCAGAAGTTGACTCATCACATGGTAAATGATGATGATATCTATCTAAAAGCTTCAGCAATAGATACCACATTGATAAGCACAAGATGAAAATACTGAAACTATTAAAAGAAAAAAGGGGGAAAACATGATTAAACCTGTGTTTGAGTGTTTCCAGTAAATGGGGTTTTTCCGGTCACTAGCTGAAATAAAATTGCACCAACACTCCAAAGATCTGCCTGCACATTTGGTTCACATTTAACATTACAAGCATCTTACCAATATTCCAAAAACAATAACATTAATTTCCGCAAAGGGCACCTTGGCATCATATTTCTGAAGTAGCATTATCTCTGGTGCCATGTAAAGAGGTGAACCACACAATGTTTCTGCAAGACCCCTTGGTTGCAAGGATCTGTATACAGAAAACTTCAGATCAAGCAAGCAGGGGAACATTGCCAGTACGTTCACTTCAAATCCAATATGTTTATTTAGGAATCAAATTCTAATTTTGAACAGAAAAGATTAAAAGTATATTATCCAATCACATTCATGAACATTTTGTACGACCACTTTTACAACAAGATCTGTCTCTGAAAGAAGCAGTATCCGTAGATCATGAGGTATTACAGAGAAGACCGTACAACGTACACCCTGTTGGACCAATTTTTTAAACAAATGATTTTGAGAAAGAATCATAAGACAAAAAAATTCTGAATAAGTTAAGTTCGACAATTAACTGTATACCACAATGTCTCTGATGGGTAGACAAGTGACTACCAATCATTGGCTGCATTGGCTACTTAACAGCAAAGGAGCCGAATGAGGCTCAGAAAGCTACATGAATGTCCCAAAGGAAGTAAGGACAATGTATAATCCAATTATCATCAAGAATACAAACTGCTAATAATGATCCCAACGGTCAATAAGATGAGTCACAATTCAAAATCTCCTAATTAGGAAAGCAAAGTTATCAAAGCATTTTGAAGCATTCTCTAGAGAGAGGTCCTCAGTAAGGCAGACTAGGAAAAGATAGTCCAGTTGCACAGGATAGATAATGCAATTCTAGCTGTAGATGGCAGTGGTAAATTAGAATATTCTGCATCATAAAGCCACAAATTAGAGGAATGGCTTGCTATATTCAAGTTTCTGTCTCCATCTCACGCACATTGGGAATGAGAGAGATCAATTACCTGGCAAATCCAAAATCTGCAATCTTTAAGACTGAACGTTCATCACTAGTAGATAGCAGAAGGTTCTGTCCGCAAAAAGTAATCCATGTTGTAAAATATGCATTCACATATCACAACCCACCAAGAACATTACTGTGTACGCATGTTCCCTTGAATATTCACTGCTCTCCAGCAATGCTACTGTCACATTCTTACCAAATTCGACAAGCGAGTATCGGATGTATGCAGCACGTATAGAAATTGAAGCAGTGCATTAAAGAGAAGTAAATGCCCTATGAGTTTATCTCTCATATTTTCTGGGATATTCAAATGTGAACAGAAACCAAACAGACCTGTGGTTTTAGATCACGGTGAATAACATTATTGTCGCGAAGAATTTGAAGGCCCTTGGCTGCAAGAAGCAGAAAAAAAATAAGGTCAGCAACATTCTATGCAGCAAAACAACATGCAGAAGTGGCATGGCAGCATGGAAGATCCACTACCCAGATGCTGCATAAAGCATTTGGCAGTCTCTTCTGGGACTCTTCCATAGCGTTGTATATACATTGACAGATCGCCCCCTCTGCAGTATTCCAAAACAAGATGTATATTTCCAGAAACCTGGATGCACAGATACGGATACATATCTTAAAACATTACTGCCCCAACCAAAGAGCATACCATCATTCTATTGGTCTCAGACATCATCGAAATTGGGATTTCCAACAACTTCAAAGGTTGCTCTATGCTATTTATAACCCTGATTTGGTACGATAGTCAAGTAGCTGCACATGATTTCTTGCATCATTAAAACACTTTTTAACTCCTTAAAAGCTGAAAGCCGTTTATACTAACAAAAATGAAATGCAGACGCCCGATTATGCTTCTCATTTAGATGGGAAAAACTAATGGAGCAGTAAAAACTGGTAGAACTTACACTTTATTCTATCAAGATCTGGAAACCCCCAGAAAAGGAAATCCCAACTTTTCCCAAATCAAAAAACTTGAAAATTGAACCAGCCTTTTGCCCTTCATCTCAGCTTCAAGCACCTATCAGTGTATCTAAATCCGATACATCTTTTTCTTTGCTCTAACCCCATGACAGCTAGTCTCCCCTTGACACCGTTCTCCTACGGACAGCCAAGGGCCAAGCTTCAACTGAAATAGCATTCTCATTTTGCAGCACAGACGCTTCAACACCACAAAGTTATTGGCATGCAATTTATAATAATCTTCTTGCTGTCACCGTTACAATTGGCAAGGAAGAATAAAGAATTAATTTTTTTCAGTAAAACTTCAGCTAACTGAATTGCCATTGAATCTGAAGTTCGCTCTGCTTGAAATTCCTCCAGAATGAAAAATCGCTAACCTCAATAATCTCACGCAATCGAATTATATTTGGGTGCCTGATCCTCTGGAGTATGAAAATCTCAGACATGAGGCTCTCCTGGAGCTTCTCGTTGAGCCGCCCGGTGGCGATCTCCTTGATGGCCACCTCGGTGCCGTCGACCCGGTGCCTCGCGTGCCAGACCACCGAGAACGAGCCCGACCCGATTAGCCTGTCGACCAGGTAGTCCCCGATCACCCTGCCACTCCCCGACGATTGCGCCATCCCAGAAAGAACAATCGGAATCGTAGCTCAGCACCGGCAGCAGCGAAACTCGACGGTCCAACCAAGCCCAGGGAGCTCGAGGAACAAGGAGCCGAGCCTGAAGGGATGGGTCCGATGAGAAGAAGCGAGGCAGGCGACTGATGATTGATGGTGATAACAATAATTAACGTGGAAGGAGTTGGCATGTAAGATATCGCTTAAAAGGTTGATGGGATATTCCAATTAATGATTATCTCTACGAGTGAAATTGGGTGCTTTAGAGCTCTTCCAATTAGGGCAAATAATTCGGTGCTCTGCGGAGTTCGATTTTGATGATTTGGTGGAGACAGAGAGAGAGAGTGAGGTGAAGGCATCTGAAAGAGAAGACTCCATAGGCGCTTTGCTTTGCCTGCTTTAGAGAGGCACCATGTAGACAAGACATGGCGGTCGGGAGAATTCCACCAACAGTATTAAAAAGTTTTGTCGCAGTTCCGATTAAGAGAAATTGTACGTGAATTGTACAAAATCTTTTAAAATCGTTCATTCCTGATAATCCAGATCACATATTTGAGTTGTCTAAAACTCACTCTAATATGGTTTGATAAGATCGACATTACATGTTCGAATCTCGCTGTGAGCCAGAAGATAATCTTAAGCTCGTGCTTCAGTGGACACTGATTTCTCAGACTGTACTAACCTTTGGTAGTAATACATCGAAGAGGTCAATGTTAGTACCGGTGGTTTAGTTTGTACCAATAACAAAAAATTCCGAGACGGATCACTTGGCGTTATGAAATACCAATAAAATTATGAGAAACGAGTAAATTAATATTGATCACTCGAATATTGCCTCGATTATTACTAACAGAGCAATTGAATTGGTTCTCCATCGTCACGTTATCGTGAGACACGATTATTTTATATTTTTTTCCAAAATAAATTGGACAAAAATAAGTATCTTTGTTGCCTGTCCAATTCAAGTGGTAGGTTTAATGCCCACCATGAGCTGCTCTCAGTGTACTAAGTTTCTTGTTGAGGAAAGGAACCAAAACAATCTAGTACAGATATTTAACTTAAACCCTTGCTAGCTTAAAGGGTAGAAGATACTTCACTCCAAGCTATACATAAAAAGGACATTTTATGTGCAATTTATCAGCGATGACAAACCGTATCATGTCGTGTTAAACGTGTTGTATCTAAACGAGTTCCGATCATTAATTGCAATGACCTGAGCATAACACGTTTATTTATCGTATCTAAACATGCTATGTCTGAGCCGGATTAACCCATTTAATGTAACATGTCTAGAACGTATATAATTATATTCTAATAATATATGATATGTCATCATATTTATAGACAATTAGTACATCCATAGACATGATTAACACAACCTTTGACCATAATGAAGTGTACAATATACGTCAATTTTTAAACATCGTAAATTTCTTGTATGTAAATGTGTTAAATAAGTTACATATTTGTATAAAAATAGTGAAACATCTTCTTTTAAACGTGTTTAAACGTGACTTAACGAGTTATACGAATTCAATATGCTTAATCATGTTTTATTTATCGTTTCTAAACGGCAGTGATCTAAACTCGCCTAACTTAGAGTCGTGTTATCGTCTCCTATCAGAAGTTGGCAGGCTTGCCATTTATTACTTGGAAAGTGATCTTTCACTATTAATTAAATTAATTAATGATGTCCGCAAAAAAAAAAAAAAATTTAATTAGTGATGTCGCATGAATTGTAGTAGATGAAATTGCTTCCAAATTCGCCCAAGCGTTTTCAGGTGAACTACGACGTTAAGAGCAAATTAGATCGAATCAAATTTGAATTAGAATTAGTGACTTAATTAGTAGATACAAATTATTATTTAGTGTAGCAATTTCAACTGATCTTTTTTTAGCGCATCATCGTGAGATAAAACCACTTCAAATTTTAAGAAAATTGTCACTTGACAATAGTCCCGGCCACGGGACGGTTTGGGCCTGGAACCAGCTCGAAACCGTTCTCGAACCGTGAGGCCTAAGGTTCAGGGCCGGTTCCACCGGCCTCAGAAACCAGAACCGTCGATTCCTAACAGAAACCTGAACCGGCCCAGAACTGTTGAGAAATTAAAAAAATTGCTGCGAGTGGGTGAATGGACAGTGGGGCGTTATCTTTAATTTAATTTATTTTTACATTTAATTTTTAATTACATATTTTTAATGTATGTATTTTAAATTAAATTTTATTTAAATTTAATATAAACCGAACCGGACAGCTCTGAATAGTAACCGATCGGATTGGAACCGGCGGTTCGGAACCGGATGGAACAGTGGTTCGAAACCGGAACCGTCTAGTTTCAAACCGTCCCTGAACAATCCAAAGGAAGGTTCAGGGCCGGTTCCAAGGGGCCACGGAACCGGAACCGCTCGGTTCCTGAACCGTGGCCAGGCCTACTTGACAATGTTGAGATGATGCCATAAATAAATATCATTCGGTTGTTTTTAGCATTATTTTTTTATTTTTAAGATATTATTAAAAAATCTATGAGATAGAATTTTATTGTTTTACGATACTGTTATATGATATATTCTTGACACATAATACTCTCTCTAAAGGATCGCATAGATGGCATGTTCATATTGTTTTCTGATGCATTGCAAGACCTATATATATCGCTATCGGTGTTCGAGTTTTTCGGTTCGAACCATTGGTATCCAGTTCGAGCTGGGAGGCCCAAGTAATCCAGTTTTCGAGTTTACATCATGCTCTTGCCATCTCCATAACGATTTAATTTGATGGACGTCTTCGAGAGAAATCATGTTCCAGACATAGAACACATGCACTAATTGATTCTGGGACTTGAGATTCTTCATCGCCCTTTTATTCTTTTGTGCTCCTGCCAAGTACAGCCAACTACCCGACCGGAAGTAGATCGATCCTAGCGACAGGTCGGCACAGGATCGGATGAGCCCGGGGAAGCGACAGCCCCGGAGCCTCCTCCATGTCAACGGCAGCGCCATCGACTACGTTCCAGTCGAAGCACTGAATCATCGCCCCGAGAGCAGTCTGCACGACGTGTAGTGCCAGCGAGGCTCCAGGGCAGCTCCTCCTCCCGCTCCCGAACGGCAGCAGCTGAAAACTCTGGCCCCTCACGTCAAGATCCCCCTTCATGAACCGCTCGGGCTCGAACTGGAGCGGCCTCTCCCAGTGGGCAGGGTCCCGCCCGAGGGCCCACACGTTGACGAACACCCGGGTCCGGGCTGGGACGTCATAGCCATCGATCCTGCAGTCCTCGGTGGATTGCCTCACGATCAGTGGCCCAGTGGGATGGAGCCTCAGGGTCTCCTTCAGCACGGCCTGAAGGTAGGGCAGGCTCGGTACGTCCGACTCCGCCATGACCCGCTCCCTGCCCACCACCAACTCAATCTCCTCCCGAGCTTTCTGCATCGCTTCAGGATGGTTTATTAGCTCCGCTAGGGCCCATTCTACCGCGATGGAGGAGGTGTCGGTCCCCGCCCCGAAGATGTTCTGCAGATCATGTGAGGAGGACTACTGTCAGCATGTTACTTATATGTTGCACCATCCATCAACATCATCATAGTCGGACAACAATACTATGGAAGCACCGTGCTACAATAAAATTCCCTGGACGTCTAACGGATTCCGAGTCCGGCTATTTGAAACACTTTAAGTCGCTCAGTCGATAACACTTGATTAAGCTAAACAGAGAGAATTTTTCCTTGCTACCATGATGAAGGCCTTGATGTTTTCCATGGTGAGTCGGATTTCCGAGCTCGGATCATCGTGGTAGTCCAGTAGAATATCCAGCAGATCCTTGACCTTGCTACCACATCCCTTCTCTTCCCTAGCCTCAAGGTGCTCCATGATGATCCTCTCCATCATCGCATCGTACCGGTCCCGGACGTCCCTGAGCCTCTTCCGGAAGCCCTGGACGTCCAAGTTCCGGCAGAACCAGATCGAGTCCGACAAGTTGAACTTTCCTGCTAGCTCGGTCATCTCCCTCACTAGCCTCCTGACCTCGTCGGCCTTGTCCTCCTCGCCAGAGCACCTCTGGCTCAGGGCCATCCTCGATATTATGTTGTTCGTTAGCCTCATAAGCTCGGTCCCGATATTGACCGTCTGACCTGTTGAATAATTAATTCAGCATTATGATTGTTTCATCGTAGAATATAAACGAGCCGAGCTGATTTAGGCATGAGTCTCTTAGACTCAATCTCGACTCATTAACAATTTTTGAGCTCAGGCCGGAGCTCAAGTTTGGGTGGTTTAATATTCCATGTTCGGACTCGACTTGATATAATAAACAAAAGTTCAACTCAGCTTATATAACCTTTGCCAAATTCCGACAGCTAACACTCAACTCGTATAAGCTTGGATGAACTCAAACTCGTTTAGACTAAAAAAAACAACAAATCCTAAATAAAAAATTTATTTAATTTCGTGAGCCTCTCGAGTCAAATATTGTTAAGTTCGGCTCAACTCATTTAACAGGCGAGCTTGAGATCGGTGCAGCTCAGGCTCATTAAGATATCCATTGCCAAGCCGTCTCACCTCACTCACACCAGTAGTTTTCTCCTTACCTTTCGCGGCCTTTCTGTGAATCTCCTTGAGGAACATACTAATCTCCTCCTGCCTAATGGGTCTAAAGTGGTCCAGGGTCGGTCCGCCGAGGAGCTGAGTCATGCACAGCTTCTTGATGAACTTCCAGTACGGCCCATACGGTGCGAAAGTGAAGTCGGCTGAGCCATAGGTCAGGTAGTCAGGGTTAGCCATCTTGGGTCTGTTGAGGAACGAGCGCTCATGGGTCTTGAGGACCTGCCTGGCGATCCCGGGCGAGGAGACGATCACACAAGGGTTCGAGCCTATGAAGATGTGGAATAGGGGACCGTAGCGGCCGGAGAGCTTGTGAAGGGCTTGGTGAGGGATCGGAGCTAGGAGGTGCATGTGCCCGATGATTGGCAGGGCTCGTGGGCTCGGCGGGAGGTGGGGCTTGGTTCGGTATCGGGCTAGGATGGCTCGGACTAGGAGAATGGAAGTTAGCCATATCAGGAAGAGGACGAGGTTGTCTTGGAGATAACTGTGAGACATTTTCTTGGTGGGTAGTGCATGAAAGAATGCCCGACGTTGGATCCTTAAATGTGTACCACGTACTGTATGGGACATGTTACTATGCCTTCCCATTTAGCCAGACACAATACTTTTCTCTGTGAACTAATAATGAAATTCAAATTACAGGAAATTGCATCTTTCTTGTAAGTAAAATCTCAAGTTTGAAAATTAACAGTAGAGAAAATTTACCTTTAAAGAAATGAAACTAAAGCCTAAAAAGGAGAGGCGGGCATTTTTCTTCGGTACTTGGATTAACATACGAGTCGGTCTTTTCTTTGATAGTCGATAAACTAATTACGAGCTGAGTATTTTTCTTCAGTTCTCAAACCAGACCGACCCTAAGTTCCATAATTGAGTCTGACGTGATGTGAGTCCATAGAAAAATCTGCTGTGATGCATGAAAATTCTCCACATGAGCCTATGAAAGATTGAGCTCGCTCCAACCTAAAAACCTAAACTGTTAAATGGTGAAACTCAATACTTTTATAAACTCAAATTTATTTTTTAACCGGAAAATGCGGGATTTAACTCTCTGCATTGGCAAAATAATTATGCATTTTGTGCAGTCTGCTCTGTATAATAATCCATTGTTGACATTCACTATTATGCAATGCACATATACATACACATTGACAAATTCTATATAATTCTGATAGAGGAGTGTACACAAAAGATAGATCAATACGAGCCGGTCTAAAAGTCGATCAGACTCACAGGAGTAAAAGGTATTTCATTATCGATCGACTCAGTTTCAGAATAGTCAAACTTAGCTATCTATGAAGTTTTCTTTTTCTTTTTTTTAATGACACAAGTTGAATCCTGCAATCCTCGGCCAGCCTGTAACCCAGTGTTACTTGGATTTACCGAGTTCCCTCGCGGAGCCGCGGTAGGTGGGAATCAAACACCGGACTTGGGGCCTCCCTTCCCCATTTCAGACGCCTGATAAAAATTAAGAATGTTCTAATTATTACTGTGAGTTAACGAATTTTAAATTAATTAAATTTTAATAAGTTATAAATAAATGATATAATTATACGAATTCATTAGAGTACTTCACATATGTTTATTTTTATTTTCTTTCTGTACATAGTACAGTCTATGTCTAGTAATCAAATATCTTAATAACTATATTTATTTAATATCTAAAATTTTTTTCTGAAGAATATTAAATCAAATCTCATCACTTATTTTGTCCCTTTAATTTCATTGGCGAAGGTCTAAGGTCGCTTTTGAAGTCATTTTCAAATTGTAAAATTATGAACTAATTGAAAAAGACCAACTTGATATGGTCCTCACTGAATATATATATATATATATAATATATGCGCACACGAAACAGACACGTGTTACGCGCGAAAAGAAAATAAAAATAAATAAATATAAAATATTATGATGAATTTGTATAATTAGATAATTTATTTATAATTTATTACAATTTAATTTATTTGAAATTATAGTAGTAGATAAAGCATTTTCAAATATTGTTAGTGTACTATATCAATTTTACCATTTTACTTTTACAATTTCAAATCATTCGTTCAAAAGAGTGATAGATTTTTGCCATTAAAATTATAGATATAGAGTGATACGGGAAAATCTAAATAGTTAACGAAAAATTTTTACTATTAAAATCATAGATATGGAGTAAGAAGAAAATAATTTAAATTATTATTTTATCCTTAATCTAAAAATCGGATACATATTATAAATTTTAATATGTAAATTAGATTAAAAGAAAATATAAAAATTATAAAAAAATACCAAACCTCATAAATATTCGAATATAATAGTGTAGATATATAAAGAAGAATTTATTTTATTATCATTTAGAAATAACATATTGAATATCGAATGAATATTGTTTTTGGCTGAATGAACGAATACAATTATTTACGTATTATAGATATGATCTTAATTATATCATATTAATATTAAATTATTTGGATCCATTAGATCTCAATTTTTTTTTTATTTTTCATGGCCACTTTATTTAAAAATAACTAAATTATCATTTGTAATATTTAAATCGTTCAATGAGGATACATATTTTACTCCCACGAGTTCTACTTTAGACCTCGGTCGCTTTTGAAGTCATTTTCATATTATAAATTATGACTTAATCGAAAATAAATTGGCCAATTTGATATGGTCCTCACTGAAAACATATGGAAATGATATATATATATATATATATATAAGAAAAACAAATTTAGTATATGCTACCTTCCCTTTCAATGACATTTTTTTAATATTATATCATCAGAATAATTAAAATAAAAATTGATATATAAGAGCTAAAAAGATGGAATTCGGGTGGTGAAATAACAAAATTTAATAAAAATACAGATAAAATTGACAAATTTTGTATAAGAGCTTATAATTTTTTTTCCGAATTCAGGAGGGCGATCTCCCACTCCCCTAGATCCATCACCCGGGTAAAGCTATCACAATTATAGATTTTCTTCGGCTATATGATATACACTCTTCAACCTACTTTAACAGAAAGGGATAAGAAATTATCTCAGCAAACTCATATTACTGTGTTTTTATGTTGACAATGAATGATTGAATTTTATCGGTTTACAACACCACATAATTACTGTCACATGGTATACCCGAATTTCTCCGACTTAAAAGGGAGAGAAGAAAGAACATAGACCAATCGAAAGCTTCTAAACGAAGCGGAGACGAAAGAGTACATGAAGCTGACAGCATAACCAACGTTATCAGATTAAGATTATTGCATTCGAACATATCATTGTCACGAGACGTTTTGTATTCGTGATATGATCGAAACCTTTCGAACGTCCATTTTCTCCTAGGTCGGCACGTAGCAGACGTCATCCATGCGGTCCATGCACATAGAATAATCCGTGCCAGGGCCCGATCGATCTTGACAGGTTTGTTACATCTATACATGAAATAAAGAAGAAGAAGAAGAAGAATTAGGTTAAGGTTTCAGCAAGCAACCTCCTATCGAGACATGAGGTCAGTCACCTCATCAAATTATTACAATAGTTCCGATTTTGTAGCATTTCATTTCATTTCACAGTCAGAAATGAGGTGTAATGAAGGCTGATTATTCTAAGTTCAAGCTGAGCTAATTCACCGAGAGATAACTCTCTCAATCGTGAATTTTTCATGTTCACGATAATTAAATTCAAGATTTTTTTGAAGGAAAAGAGACACCAAAACCACTTCAATCAAACAGGGTTGATTTTATACCAGCTGATAAATATCAAAATATTAATTAGAAAATCCTGAAGATATAATAAGATTGGTTAAAATTTAAATTTGGATTGGACATGCACCCAACTTCTTATACTTCCCTCGGAAACTTTACTGTGTGCCACGCGAGTTCGATATAAGTCAAATTTTTGTAAATCTAATGGAAATTTTGGAGAATCATTTGTTTTATTAAGTAGAATGAATGTACATGTTTTCAAGGAGAAACTCTTGTGCGTAGCGTTAAGTTATTTCTATGTTTTATTTTTAGAAATTTATTAAAAAATTAATGACTTTGTTTTATAAATCGGTGCTATCGCATAAGCACTGATACATATCCTCACCATCAAGCTCAGAATGATTTGCAATCAGAATGATAGATCATTAAGTGACGCTCAATATGGAGAATTGAATTTCACATCGAAAAGTTTAGAAATTGAAACTGGGTATATGCGAAAATTGGGTACCGCCACCTAACGACTTAAACTTTTAGACAGAAGTAAGTCCAACCTCTTGTAATTCCCGTGGATATTTCATGCTTTTGCCTGCAAATTTTTATTACTAGAAAGTGCACAAGGTGTTCCCACAGTCTGATCTTGCCATGACAATTATCCTTGGGGCTTTTCCAATTTTGCTAATTTACGTTTCTCATCATGGTGCATTAAGGCCATAGGGTTCAGCCGTCCGACGGGATAACACGGAAGGGGATGTGCCGTGGCTCCCGAGTACCCCGTCACCATCTTGATGTCCATCCCCTCCTCTTCTTTCACCTTCCAGTCGAAGCACTGGATCAGCGCTCCAATCGCCGTGTGCATCACTATCGCCGCGTGAGCCACCCCGATGCACGCTCTCCGGCCACTCCCGAACGGCAGGAAGTGGAAGTCCTGGCCCCTCAGATCCACCTGGGAATGAGCTACCATGCTGTGTTTCTCGTCTCCTGGCACGAACCTCTCCGGTACAAACCTACAAGAAACAACACACGATGGGTTTAATGGCCAGTACCACAGGTCAAGTATAATTGAAGAAGTCAGTGTCCTCCACACTCCGAATCATAGAACACGACGTTTGACTCACATGCGTTCAATAGATTCGAGCTCGGGACCTTAGACCTGTTAAACTATATGTAAATGAGTTTTAAACCATTAAACAACCATCATTGATAATCTCAAACCTAAGGATTCTTAAAGAAGGGATGTATAGAGAAAGAAAATTTAATACAGTTGGTACTGCTTTCACCTTATAGAGAAAGTCTTTCATGACACGATATCACCAGGTGACAGTACTTATGTGGTGACACCGACAAATTACAATCAGTTAATTCTGTAATTTTTTGTAAAATATAAAAAGAAAAAACCATAAAGATAATTGATGATGATTGGTCGGCATCACCACAAAAGCACTACCACATCATCACACCACCACATCATCACACCGTGACATAAAAGACTTTTTCCACCTTATGACTTAGAGGTCCTGAGTTCGATTTTATCCATGGGACTTCTGTGCCCCTTTTATCCTCTCTTCCTTCTATCATTTTTAAGTCATATGCACCTTTGTACACTAAAAAAGAAGGAATATCCAAAAATATCAACAAAGTTAGGTTGGTTTAAGTTCTTTTAGATCTGTATGTACGACTGGTATTTAGAAGTTCATATGCCTCTAGCTAATCCAGTTTTGAGCCAAGTCGGCTTACTAAGGGGCAAAACTCCCAAGTAAAAGTTTTATTCATTCACAAAAACTCGAATTTAAGTCATTTACTTAAAAAAAATTAAGTATCAAATCACTTAAATCAAATCATATTAATTATTCGATTTAAGTTTTGATCGTTTCTTATGGATGGCTATTCTGACAAAATAGGCATGAGTGGCAAAACCTATGGGGGTCGGTCCACGTGTCAGGATCATGCATGATGGCGTGGGCGTTGACCAGGATCTTCGTCCCGGCCTTGACATCGTAGCCGTTGATCTTGCAGTCGGTGTTGCATCGGCGGCGGAGGAGGGGTCCTGGAGTGTGCAACCTGAGTGTCTCCTTCACGATGGCTTGCAGGTAGGGCAGATTCGGGACGTCCGATTCGTTGACCAGCCTCGTGGACCCCACCACTGAGCCGATCTCGTCCCTCAGCTTCGCCATGACTTCCGGGTGGTTGAAGAGCTCGACCATGGCCCACTGTATGGACGCTGACGTGGTGTCGACCCCCGCTATCAGAAGGTCCTTCCATGAAATTTTCAAAATTGATCAGTAAAAAAGGGTAAAATTTGAAACATAATTTTTATGGTAAATAATTTAATTGAATATGTATTTCAGTTAAGTTTTTACTTTTATTACAAAATTTTATATGTAACATAAAAAAATATAAATTATAAGATATTTATCTTGTTTGACACTGTATTACAAATTTTATCAAAAGTAATGATTTTGACTAACGTGGTACATTAGTTTTTACTAAAAAAATAACTTTTTTTGGATAATTTGGAGGGAAAAATTAACATTGTACTAAATAAGACAAATGTCTTATAGTTTGTCTTTATAATCATATGAAAAAATTCATACTAAAAGCAAAAACTGTATCAACTAATAGTAAAATCTAATAATTGTATATGCAAAAGCTGGTTTTCTAAACTTCTGGATTCCTCATGATTACGATTTGTGATATTAACCGTTGATTGTTAACTATTTTACGTGGGGTTGGGAGCATCAACCTATAGGTCTCCTTGGCCGAAAAAATTTTACGAGAGGGAGAGATGGGATACTAACAAGGAAGAAATGCTTGATCTGATCCCTTGTCAATGTGATCTCAGCACTGGGATCCCTACAGGTCTCCAACAAGATGTCCATCACATCCTTTTCCACGTTATCCTGTATCGAACCTTGAGCACCGTCCTCGTACTCCTTTATTATCTGTTCCACCAACGTATCGAACCGGCGAAGAGACGTCCTGAGCCTCTTCCCGTTCCCGAACAGATCGAAATGCTTCAAGGGGCCGTGAACCTCAGCGAAGCTCAACTTAGCCCCACAGGCCATCATGTTGCTCACAATCTCCCTTATCTCCCTGGCCTGGTTTGGGTTTGTCGAGCACCTCTTGCTCATCGCCATCCGACAGAGCATGTTGTTCGTCAGCGTGGTCAGCTCGGTGCTCATGTCGCAGGCCTCTCGGTCCATGGACCGCCTCCACAAGGATTCGAGGAGCCTCGAGGTCTCCTCCTCGCGTATGTGGGAGAATCGATCGAGCTGGGGCCCGGCGAAGAGCCTGGTCATGCAGAGTTTCTTCATGAACCTCCAGTACGAGCCGTAGGGCGCATTCACGAACTCGGCGTCCCGGTAGATGTTATAGCGAGAGGGTGCAAACACAAACTTGGAGGCGAACTCGACGTCGTGGGTTTTCAAGATCTCCTTGGCAGTGGCGGCATCGGAGGCCACGAGGAAGTGGGAGGAGCCGATGCGGATCTCCATGAGGGGGCCGTACCGGTGAGCGAGGGTTTCAAGGGACTTGGGCAGGGTGGAGGTGAGGAGGTGGAAATGGCCGAGGATCGGGAGAGCCAGCGGGCTCGGGGGCTTCCAGACCTTGCTTCGCAGCAAGCAGGGTAGGATTAGGGTTAGGGTTAGGCAGAAGAAGGGAATGGAGTAGTAATAAAACATGATGTTGGCTGAAAGAATCTCCATATTATCTTTGTGGCTTACTTATCAAAGGTTTAAGCATTGAGGAGATTATATAGCAACTGGGATCGACTCGTTCTATGGTTTTGTCTCGGCCATTGCTTGATCGGGTTTCACCAGCCAAAATTACGAGATTACTCGAATGCTCATTCTGAATAATCTGAAAACGACATGGGATACGTGACTATCGTGACTCGTGCAACTGGTCCCGGTCGAAAACTACAAGGAAAGCGATGGGGCTAAACCATAACGTTCTAAATTGTATGAGCGTGAACTGAACCAAATTGCAACTTGTAAAACCATCACAGTATGTGCACAGGGATGATTTTTCACCAGTTATTCATGAACCAATTAAGTTCATTGACATTTTTTTATGATCTAAAATAAAGACATCCTGTATTAATTCAAAAATTTAGAGTCTAAATTTACGAATTTCAAATGAATTAAAATATGATAAGTTATAAATAAGTGATATAATTATACAAATCAATCACAATATTTTACATTTATTTATTTTTCTATTTTCCGTGCATAACACGGGTCCGCATCTAGTACACTTAATATAAATATAGAAAATAAAGAGAAATAAATGAGTAAATAACTCTCACGATAAGCATCAGACTTATTACATTTTATATATAAGTCGAAATTCTATGTTATTACATTATGATCACATCATTTAAATATATTTTTTTATTTTTTTCTTCATCTTCTGCGATGACAGAGCCTCAAGTCTTTTTCTGCCACCGATCGATAATAAAAAAAAAATAGCAAAAAAATTTGGCCACCCGAAGAAAATGGTCAAAATGCCTCATGAAATTTTTTTAGGAAAAAAAAAAAGACAGTCTGGTCTATTATTTTCGAGGAAGAAGACTCCTAAGATAGATGGAACAAGAAGAAAGACCCTCCCGATGAGGGAAAAAAATGACGATAAAAATTGGCACATAAAATATCGCAATGAGACATTATTGTTTACGATTTTTTTTCTAAAATTATGGTAAAAAATATGCAGATTCCGATTCGTTTCTATTCAAAAATCTAAATTATTACGTGGCAATATCTAATTCTTTTATAATCTCAAGTGTACTCTTTAATCCAATTGATGCACGGTTTAATCCTCAACATCCAACCTCGCATGGCAACCAGGACTTGACATGTTCGTGCACTTAAACACCTATCTCAAAAACTGATCTTGAGCCAGACTTTTTTTCCTTACGTCCTTGAGCCAATAACTATACGATTCGGGATTTCTCTTTCGTACACGATAAACTCAGCCACGAGACATATTTTTCTTCAAAATTTAGGCTTAATTGACTGCGAGTTCCACACTTTGGCCTGACATGATGTAAGCCTAAGTAAAAATCTACTCTGATACTATGTAAAATATAATATCCACGTTGACTTACAAGAGTCTAAATCTATTTCCATAAAAAAAATATAAGTTATCAGGCGATTGCACCGAATTCTCTTATAAATCCAAACATACTCTCTAACCCAACTAATGTACGATTTAATTCTCAACTATTATTGTCTACTGCCCGGTTTTCGAAGATCATGACAAGCTGTACATCTCAGTCGTATTTGCTATTAAAAATTTTGTTTTCTCTTTTAATATTACTCGTTTTCAACTTAAAATTAAGAGTTCATACTGAACAAAAGTTTTTCGTGCGCTTTTAGTTCAGATATCAACCGGATCTTCTCATTTTATAACAAAAGAACTGCATTATTGCTTAGTAGAACAATCCAGTTTTGATACGGACTGTAGCTTAACAATCCCAATATTTATATAGTTAATTTAATTTGTACGGATTGTAGCTTAATTTTTTTATTTTTATTTTTTTAAAAGAAGACGAAAATGACTGGCTCTGTGGTCCTTGTCCAATTGCCCATTTCTCGTAATATTATTATTATTATGGCTAAGTAATTTGATTGGAGGAAAAATCAACATCTATCTATACTATTATATGCAAAGGTTTGAAAAATTTGATGTCTTTTATATATATATATATATATATATATTTGCCATCCATGCAATTTATATATTAAAATTTATGACATATATATGATTAACGTAAAATAATAATTTCAATTATTTTCCTCCCACTCCATATCTATAATCTTAATAGTAAAAATCTTTCGTTAACTGTTAAGATTTCCCATCTCACTTCATATCTAGAATTTTAGCAGAAAAATCTGTCATGTTTCTTGAACGATTGGTTTGAAATCATAAAATTAATGGGTTAAATTGATATAGCAGGGTAATGACTACTGAGATACCATACTTAATACTGTAAGTTAACAAATTTTAAACGGATTAAACTAGAATAAGTTATAAATAAATAATCTTATTATACAAATTTATTCAAGTATTTCACATTTATTTATTTTTATTTTCTTTCCGAACATAACACGGGTCCGTGTCTAACATTATTATATACAAACGTTTGAGAGATTTGGTTATCTTTTTTATTTTTCATATTTGTCTTTAATATAATTTACATATTAATATTTATGAAATGCACCTAATTTTTAGATTATGGGTAAAATAATATTTTTAGTCATTTTTCTCTAACTCTATATCATAATTTTAACAACAAAATCTTATGTTAATGGCTCAGGTTCCCCCATCTTACTCTATATCACTTCTTATCTATGATTTTGGCAGCAAAAATCTATCACATTTTTTGAACGGATAATTTGAAATTATAAAATTGAAAAGGTAATATTCACATAATATACTAATGATAACTAATAATGTTATATTTACTACTGTATGTTAACGAATTTCAAATAAATTAAATTACAATAAGCTGTAAATAAAGCTTCTAATTATATGAATTCATCCTAACATTTCATATTTATTTATTTTTATTTTCTTTCGGTGCATAGAACTAATCGGTGTCTAGTTTATATTAAACGTAAAATGAAAGGTGACACGGTCGAAAATGACATATATGTTGTTTTTGTGTGTATGTATATAATACCTCAAATTTCAAACGGATGAACAGGCAAATTAAATGATAACTCCCGATCAAGCCACCTTACTCTTGTTGGTTATGATCTCGAAACGTTTCGCTTCCTATTTTATACGTAGCCGGGAGGCCTACGGGACTTCACTCCAAATTGGACTTCGGCCCATTGAGTCGATGCATACTTCTTCTGCTTTCCATTTTCTTTTTCAGGATGAAATTCAAAAGCCCCAACGGTCGAACGCACCAGCATCGATGGGCGTATGAAGTGCCAACGCAAGCCCTCATCATTATCACCTGATGACAGGACTGTACCGAAAACTTTCTCCGTTTCGGGCACATCTCATTGTCACCTGATGAGAGGTGCCCAAAACTGTGATCGATCCTTCATCCGCCCGACCCCTGCATTGACCAAGAATCTCACCAGCACGAACACATTCGGTTTCTGCCGCTTCTGCAGGGAACTTATTCGCAGCACTTGAAGTTTGACATTGGTTCCTCGACAGCTGCAATTCTTGCAACATTACGACCATATGTAGTCATCGAATAGACCCATAAACTAGTCCACTTACCCTTCCACCGAGTTTTATCCCCCGGATAAAAATGTTCCTAGACCCGTCCTGAGCAAACAGCCATTGAATCAACATCAAGCAAATAGTAGGAAGAGATTATCAATGAAAAGGAAACCTTCTATGTCATTTCTCACTTAAATGTTTCGAGTAACGCCAGCAAAGACTCGTGATGCAGCCCCTTGCCCACGTTACAGGAAAGCTCCTTGACCATACAGATGACTCGTTGTGCTTCTACATGCTATGATCCCATGTACAGACAGTGAAGATGTGATGCAGCCCAGGGTGCCTACAGATCCTATGCCAGAGATCTTCAGCAAGCTTTTGTTAATGGGCGACCAAAGTGCCTACTCGATCTATAAGAAGACCTTCAGCCAGTGGTTAGAAGTAAAGCAATCGAAGAAGAAAAACAAAAAACGAAAAACGGAAATCTAGAGCAGCTAGCTACTGATCAACTTTCCCAATAGATGTGGATGGAAAGACTAGCGCATCGACATCAAAGTGCGGACTCTCTTTTGTCTATCAGCCTTCCTGGCACTCGGTGTCCTCTTAAGTTTCCTCAGCTCGTCCATTACCTCTTTCTCAACCGTGTCGATTTGGTTCAGTAGCTTCTTCTGGGGAGTAAGGAGCTCAGAGCTGTCACTTGCGACAGGCTTGTTGGTAATGTCAAGCAGTATCTTCGGGACTTTACCAACGGAAGGGTGCAGCTTCTTCCTGGCAGATGAGCTCGGAGTAACTAGAGAAGCCTGATGCACGACCCAAGCACCTGATAGCTGTAAAGAGGGATCAAGATCCCTCAGCTCCGACGGCATTGGGCTCCCAGTTTCATGGCCTTCAGTCTCTCCAATGCGAGCCCTTCTCCTTTCTAATGCCTGAAAGGAGATAAAACTGGTTCTTTGAAATCCTCTCTTCAGAATGAAAATTAAATTCATATCCTTCATATACAATTCCATGTATGCACGAAAACTTCTGTTGAAAGCGTGAAAGACGAGTAGCATAGATGATCTCAAACAATTAATATCGTTTCCAACATTTCCAGATTGTCTACTAAAAGCAGCTTTGGTTTTTCCAGAAAAGGTCTGAATCTTCATGTCCTTGGTCTGATAGGCCGTAGGCTATAGCAATTCATCCTTCTTCCTACGAGTTTTCTACTCCTTATAAACAAGCTCTGCCTACTACAACTAGAATTTTAATGGTGATCACCAGCAATAAGACCCCGTAATGGAATCATTAAAGCTGGAAGATCAGCAAAAAAATCATGGAAGTTCAATAGCAAGGGCAATCACAGAAACAGGTGAACCCGACAAAGCTTAGGCAAGCACAAGTTTGCTATAAAGTTCTAAACCAATGTTAAAAGACTAAACCTGTTATATGGGGGGGGTGGGGGGGGTGGGGGTGCGGTGGTGTGGCTGGGGGACAACCCAGTTAAACCAAGTAGTTAGTAAATTACTCTAATGCTACAAAGGATATTGACAAAAAGCAAGACTACAGCACTGGTGAACAGCGCAAATATCAGTGAATCTCCGAATCTAGCTCATCTCTTTACAGGTAACCCTACACCAGAATCAGGTCTCCAGGAAAAGGGATTGAAAGAGCTGATCAAATCAAAGAAAAAGATGCCAACAGCAAGATCTAAAAGGGGTCTGAACTGTAAATTTTACCCTTACAACAGAAGTGATATCACGAAAGGGGATTCTTGGGTACCAAGATGGTAACACGCTGTTCCTGAGACGCCCCCTTCCACGCCCTCTCCCCACACCGCCACTGATCGGCGTGTTCTCCCTCCCGATCAACGGAGAACCATAAAGGTTTCGGCCGCCAGGACCGGGCGTTCTTGGAGTTCCAGAAAGAGGCCTCCCTAGTCCTCCCCTGCCCCGAGCAATGCCTCGCCCCAGTGCAACTCCCGGAGTCCTCGGTTGGACGGGAGGGTCGAAGAGGGCGGAGCTCCCCTCCCCTTCATCTGACAGGAAACTGAGTATATCCAAGCGCCGGCGGGCAAATGCAGCAGCTACGTCTACGGGTCGCACAAGTCGATCTCTCGATTCAGGCATTCTTGAAACTGCGCCGATACTTCAACAGAAAAGACTCCGTTCAGTAGCTTGACTTGAGAAACGACCGGAGAATTAACCGATGGCATCGGGGTTTTGCCAAAAAAAATCGTAGAAATTTAAGCAATGAGATGAAATGGATCGTCATTTTTCGGGAAGGTGGATTTCTGAAGAAATGGAGAGTTTCAGATTACCTGTTCAATGCTGAGCGAAGTCTCTTGATGGCATCTGAGTAGGATTCCTGTGGATTTGGTTGGACTTGGAAGAAGAATAAGAAGAAGAAGAGGAGGAGGAGGAAGAAGGGAAGTAAGAGAGGAGAGCGCTGTGAGTGAGACGGGGGGGAATGGTGAATATTTTCAAATCAAACTTTTGGGCGGCATTTGTACGCAGCCTAGGCACAGAGAGCCCAAATTTACCAAAAAGGAACTTTGACCAAGTGGAATGGCTCTCTAGTCTCTAGAATGAGAAATTATTAGATTATTCAACATTAACGTAAAAAAATACCAATCAGATTTTGATAAGCGAGTAAATTGATATTAATTATCCGAGCAACTGCTTTAATTATTAATAATCGTAGCAATTTAATTGGCTCTCTATCACCATATTACTGTGAGGCAGGATTGTCTTAAGATTTTCTCCTCTGGTTTGAAGCCTCGGCTAGTCTTTCTAGGGATAAAATTATACGAGTTATATCTTAACCATATTTTACCTCAAAGTAATCAAGCCATGTACAATTATTTAATGGTTCTGTTAACCGGTTAACAACTTCTTATTAAAAATATAATTTAATCAACAAAAATGTAATTGGTTCGATTTAGTTCGAAATCAATCAAACCGAATAGTAAAAACTTATATTGTAAATTTTAGTTTAAAAATCAGCTGTGCTTTATTTAATTATCTATCTAAAAACCGGTTCATTCGATTAATCATAAATAACCGAACCAACTACCTCAAATGATTAACTGAACATCCTTTTGATAAAAAAAAAAATCGAGCCACAAGAGACTTGCTTCAAGCGATTCATTTTTTTTTTTTAATTTGATTTGGTTTGGTTTAGCGGTTCCATTCGATTTTTGGCTTTTTGGCCACCCCTAGCTTAGTTGAGACCGTCGGAAAAGAGATCTCAGGTGAGCCCCGGACTTATGTCAAAATTCAAACTGAGTCCAAAAGTCTTGCCTTTGTGTGTTCACCATTGAAGTCTTTGATGTGGATGGGATTGGAATCACTGACATGGAGGATCCCGTCGAGAGATATTATCCGTTTTGGACAGCGGCCCGGTGGCTTGAACCTTTCTAGCACAAATGGATGGGGACACGTCTGCTTCTATATGATCATATGCATGCATGCATGAATTGCAACATGCCTTTGAAAAAGACACACAGACAACGGCTTCGGTTGTCTTTCCCAGTTTCCCTAGCTCATAATTGATAAGCCCCGTCGACAGCCTTTCGGTTGATCGGTTTTCGGATGGTGGCGGCGGAAAGGGATTCTGGATTGAGAGCGGCTGGGGATGACTTGTACGAACCTCCTTGGAGACCTGCGAGGAGTCAAAACCTGACACGATGACTCGAAATGGTCTGACGATGCTCAAGTGAGAAGTCGATGCCGGAGAAAGAAGATAGAAATATAGGGTACGGAGATGTTCAAGATGGTATGGTGGTGACAGAGCCTCAGGGGGTCGAGATGTATGTATTTATAAGCATTACCTACATGGAGGAATGTGAAACCGTAGATTCTTCAACTGCTCAGAACGTGGGAGGGAGTCAATTACGCATGGAGGTTCGACTTGAGGTTGGCTGTTAGTGGACAACTGACTTGTGGAGTTCGCTGCCATCGGTGACCAAGGAGTTAGGTCGAGCCCAATGAAGTCGATCGTATGACAAGTTAGGATTTGTTATCGTGATGTGTCAGTCTATATGGATGATATGCACATGAGCGTGTATCAATGAGACTCATAATCATTTTCTCTGCCATTAATAGAATTCTCGCGACATTAATTAATTCCATACCTGAAATGGACAAGTGCATGCAGTGACCAAGTACCTCGAACTCCCATCCACGTAAATATCCAATATTTAATGTAGCACAAGTTCGATATACAAATTTCTCTCAGATCTCGACTTGTATAAAATTTTCATAATTTTTAAAGACAAACTTTACACGTGTTAAGATTTAAAGAGTAATCTATAAAATAAACGCGTCATATATTATAGGTGAAAAAAAACAAAAAAAAGCCTCCTTGCAAATACATCCTATCCTCCCATTTCTTGTAAGCTGCGGTGAGTTATTCAATTCAGATGACATCTCTTGTCACTGTCACTGTCATAACCATAAAAGCAAAACCACCAACTGCCAAGCTTCTCCGACAGACAGCGCACGACTTTTCTCGGTTCCCAGATTCTACCTGGGTGGCTGCTCGGTACTACGCAAGATCCCGATTTTTGTCTCATAAATTACTGTTCTTACGACACGCGTTATCGCTCGAACCTTCGAATCTGAAAATTGCACTACCGCGATATTCGATTAACAGGGCATCGTCTACACGAGCAAAGACTAATACAGAATAAGAGACTGTCGTTATTCGGATATTCTGTACAAGATATCATCATCCTAACTGTGAAATCTTGCGGCAGAACACAGCTCTACTCGGCTAAGGTGAAATCAAGAAGACGCTGACTTCGATTACTTCCTACCTTCTTCTTTCCCCTGTGCAGCCGAAAACAAAGAGGCGAAACAAACCTGCCTAGTACTTACTAGTAATTTCCTTTATCTGCACTAGCAGCAGCTTCTACATGATCTGGTTCATGAGCGACTTCTGCGTGTTCGAGCACTTGCAGTTTGCCCGTTTTTCGCTCAGTGTCTGCAGAGGATGATGGACCGAACTGATGATCAGTGAGGATGAACAAATATGCATTTTCTGGGTCGTGGTTTAGTCGACCGCTTTATGTTACCTTGAACTGTTTCTGCAGGTCTTTGATGTACTCGACCGCCAAATCCAGCATGTCTGCCGTGTTCGTTTGCTGTCAGCAAAGATTCAGATTATGATCAGTCCACGAGTTTGGATTCCGAGATCACATTGTTCTCGGGTTCGCTCACTGTCAGGGGGAAAAAAGAACATTTACCTTGTCCATGTGGGGAACGAGCTCTTGCAATTTTCTCATCCGCTCGCTTATTCGGGTCCTCCTCACCTGAAACAGCCGATCCCCATAGGCAAAACGGATTCGGAAAGTTAAAACCCGAAGAAGAGAGTGCTCGGGAAGGGATCTTTTACCCGCTCTGCAATGCTTCGAGGGTGAGTAGCGCATCCACGCTTTGCTCGGATTTTACAGGGGATGGTGTCCTGAAACTGCAGCAGTTTCTCCACTGTGGACATCTCCGACGAACTTCTCGGCAAGCTCAGGTGATGGGAAAGCAGGGGACTGCGATTCCTGAGCTCGCCGTTCTGTGTACATGAATTTAGCAGCATAACTCAGATGAGAGACTCCAAAAGGAACAAAGTACAATGATCATTATGAGACATCGACTAGTCATGGGATAAGCCAACCAATGATACTACCTGACTGCCGGGGAAGAGTTTCACGTCATTTTCTCGGACTCTCTTCAAGCTGGCAAAGTTGTCCGGGAAATGCGAGGAGTTGTTCCAAGAATTGAAGTGGAGCCCGGAACCAGAAAACCGAGCCTCTCCAGTTCCAACACCGAGCCTACTTGAATCCTCAGGTCCCAAGCTCTCGCTTCCGATCTCAGAAATCTGCGACAACGCCCCTAAGGATGACGGGAAGCAGAACTGACCTGATTTCCACTTGTTGCCAGGACTTACTTCTCCACTGAGCCCACTCCCCATCCTACAATTCCCCGAACCTTTTACTGCACCATAGCCTGTAGTTCAGCAAGAAATCTTCAGTATCCACATTCCAAGCCAAGTATAAAGCCGCAAACTGGCAGCTTCTTTTCGGTGAAAATAAAGGTTTTTCACAAGAGGTTTCATTTCGAGATTGAGATTCTCTCAAATGTACAGTCAGGTTAGACATTCTTCTTAGATTCTCTGTTTCCTTTCCAGCCCGGTTACTTCTATCGACTCCCTCATAAACTTAGCTTACGATTTAACTTCGAGAGATTTCTTTATATTTTCCCGACATAAGATCAGTCGATATACCACAAACTACTAACCGCTTTCCATGCTCGAGCAGCTCCAAGTCTGCCCTTTACTATGCCATTTAGACTCAACTGGTTATATTTATCCGAAGTTTCAAACTCTGACAGTATCAGTTGAACAACAATGAGTCACAATCCGTCCCGCACTAGGATCGAATAAATCGGTAGCTACGGTCGCATTCCTGAATCGTGATGGTTCGAACTGGAAAAGGTGCTGGAAAAGAAAATGTAACATATGAAGTCCGGCTGAGTTCCAAACAGTATACTAAGACTTCAACAAACTCACCATTTTGAGTGGAGAGCTGGGAGAAAACGCCAGGCGGGGAGCTGCTCTGCCTCGCAAGATTAGAACTGTTCAGCTTGGGTTGCATCTGATGTTGGTCCATCCCCAACGAACCCACGGTCCCGTAAGAGGCCTCCATGGCTGAGGAGCTCAAGCCCGAGCTCGGCCTCGGGTACTGAGGCGGCAGCCCGGTGTACCCACGGGGAGACGCCGCAGGGGACTCCTTCAGCTTCTCCTCCACCATGCTGCTGCTGCTAAACCCCATGAATCTCGACCCGAACTTCTCGGCCTCGAATCCCTCCGACGCCGGGTGGCTCGCCTTTCCGGCACCGGTCTCCGCAAAACTTCCAAGCAGAGAGCTCGGGTCGGAGCGGAAACGCAGTAACCCGTAGCCGAGCTGGTGGTGGCTCTCGGAATCCATGGAACAGAGCGCCCCTTTAAAGAAAAAGAACTGTTCTTTGTTCTGTATTCTCAGCTGGGGCAAGGCAAATATAAACGAGCCGGGGGGGGGGGGGGGGGGGGTCACGATGACGACCGATGAGGCCAGCGAACCATTGTATATACCCCGCTAGGACTTTCTGTCTCTTTTCCTTGTTTCTCTTTCCGGGCAGAGATCAAGAAACAGCTTGATTTTCAAGCAGAGCAAGATAAGATCTTGAAGGCGAAGCAACCTCGGATTGGAGAGAGCAGAGTCAGCGAGAGAGCGTCGACCGAGAAGATAAATGGGAGGGAAAGGTTTTGAGATTGCTGAAGTGAGAGAGAGAGAGAGATGGGGGGAGAATAGGGGATTTTTGGCCGCAGCTGTCTGATTCCGCTTTCAGAGAGCGGCAAAAGCTAAGAAGATCTTGCAGAAGATGGAGAGAGAGGAGCGATGTTTATCGTCAAATTTCCTTTTTTTTTTTCCTGCCGGTGCTGACAAAGGGAGAAGCTATCCATATCAGTCTCTTGGCTTCTGAGGAACAGTAAAATGTTGTTTTGTCGTCATATGAAAAAAACAAAAAATTCGTGTAGATAGAGTTTCATTCACTCAATCTGGCTCGTTGTCAGGCCGAACCCGACTTGACCAAACCCCAATCGATGGGAGTTACACAGTGATTTAATTAAGCCTTTATGCAAAAACATGCATTCATGTACTGTTAATAGCGTGGTTCTCGCTGGAATGCGTAGTGAGAATCCATTACCAAGATGTTATTGCCCGTTCGTGCTGGTATCGCATTGCATAGTTCATTCCACATGATGATTCCGATTGTCGGTTTAAACCATGAAGGTATACCGTAAACCATTCCCGTATATTTTTATTTCTTTCTTCCAATTTCAAGGAATTCTAACATCACCCGTATAAGAGATTCGAATGAGCCCATGATCGATCATCACGAATGAGGCACAGAGAGGGATCGGAATTCATGACATGCCATGGCATTCCTGTCACTCTACACGATCGCCCAGTTCACGGTTCTCTCATACAGAGAACCCTGGATCGTCCGCATGCCTCTGTCACACCGGTTGTATCAGGAACAGGAGCCTTGAAGTTATACCGGCATATCCTCACACATTCCGTAACGCGAATCGTATTCCCGGCTCGCCATCCCCGTTCTCCCTTTGACTCGACCAAAACTGATAAGAGAACCCAGCTCGCCAAGATAAACACGTCAGAATTCGAAAGGTGACTCGCTTACCTATGGTACGTCGATGCCTCCCATGGCATAGAAAGATTAGATTCGGAATAAGATTACCGCTGCATTATTGGATAAGCATTTCGTTGGGCAGTGCAATAATGATTCCGAGAATAGCATTCTTCAGACCCTTCCACGATCGGGAATATAATGTATACATATATATATAATTATTAATATCTTTTCGATAAGTTATATCGCCATTAATATCGAATACATAAAAAAGCATTAAATTTTACGAGCTCTATAAAGAGTTTATTGCAGAAAGCTGTACTAAGAGATTGCTCACTTAAATTATATATATAATTTGTGAATGGGAATAAGTCTATGCCTTTCTCCCTGGTTCCCCAAAAGGCTGCAACAAAATCAACTCGCTTCGATTTTTATGAGTGGAATCCAATTCCACAATTCTATGATTAACCAAAGAATTGGATCCCCACAAAGCGTGTATGTCTGCATCTCTACAGTAGCATGCATTTCCAACCCACCCAAAAAAAAAAAAAAACCAACATGAATTTGTTGTGTGATTGGACGCTCCTTCCATTAACTACAATTTCGGGCTCGCAGAGTATTTTGAATGAAAAAACTCGTAACCACAAGTGTTTCATTCCTCCTTTAATCGATTTGAGTCAAACCCTTACTAGTTATGGTCTATTGCAACGTCAGGTAGTAGGAAAAAGTCTTGTACTACGTCACGTTATTTAACAGTATCACGAGATAATAAAAATTAGCGGTATATGATAGATAATTTAAGTGATTAAATAAAAATCTAAACCTTTTCGAAAAAATAAAAAAAAAAACCTTAAAAAATCCTTAGAAATCAACCCTTCAAACCCAATGTCTATTAGCCCCAAGTAAACAAAATTGTCGAATATCGTAAAGCATGAGCTCTTTTAGATTCTTTAGTTTTTTTGGTTTTATTTAAGCTCTTTGGATGCTATTTAATGTCGTAATTTATTTTTTAGCCTGAATTCTCTTATGAATCTACTGATGTGTCCAATTTCGGTTAATTTTTTATACCACTAAATAATACTGACGTAATATACACGTCCCTATATAGAATACTTTTAACCCATAGATATTGAAAAAATAAAAAATAATAATAATAAAATTGACGCCTACGTGGACAAAGTGGTCCTCCTCACGAGCAAAATCACGATAGAGACGGACAAAAATATAAGTAAAGAATGCAAAGTCCTTACCTTTCTTAGTAAGGCAATCCCACCTAAACGCCCACTTAACTGTCTTAATTGGAAAGGAAGATGCCTCCCTCCCTTGTCCTTATGCACAGCGCTGCTCCCCGTGCCGACAAAACCGGTGGTCTAACAGTTTAAAGTTCACTTTTTTATTATTCGAGGAGATTAAAATCACACAAGTTCGAACCATCTCTACACAAAATATGTTAGAAATGACTCTTTGAATCCGAACTTTGGATAGCACCTGCTTCTTGGAACGTATTCCGTCCTTGTCGGTGCTAGTGCTGACGGCGGCAGTGTCATTGCCGGTTGTTCAGATTGTCTGATATGTTTACAGCCGAATATAAAAACCCGAACATCCGTAGCAGACGTGACTGGACCGTCACGACTGCCGCCCTCCTATCTACCCATCGAAAGAGGAATCTTGATTCTGTACTAAGGCATACCGAGACTCTGAATTTTTAGAGGATGTATAAACCAAAAGAGATTTAATGCAGTGACATTATCTTTAATGTGAATTAAGAAATTTTACATTCGATTTTCGCGATCCGACTTCTTACACTTTTTTATTTCTTAATTCTTCTTATTTCCTTTATATATATAATTGAAGGCTTTCCTCATCTCCCATGGACAAATCGGGAAGCCGTTGAACCAAATAAAGAATTGATGCCTACTCCCAAGTGGTATTAAGTTCTTTGCGCGCTGTCTCCCTCCCAAGTGGTCCTGTTCCCTGGTTCGGGACCACCAGTAGGGTAAAAGGAGCATATTATTTTTTTAATAATAATAATGATAATTATTATTATTATATTCATAAAAATAATTATTATATTAAAAGGCGAAGAGTAAATGAGTTCATTAAATTGCGCCCACAATTCACGAGAAAGCATTGAATACTAATCTTAGGAATTATTTTTGGCCTTTATTAAAAAATTTTATGAATAAATAAATTTTATTCATTAATATTATCGTATAAATACTGTCATGTGTTAATATCGTTGCTCAGAAAACACACTCTTCTACGCATCAGGTGAATAAAATATTAAAGCAAGAAGGTTTTCCTGTGGAAGTCAACGCGGACAGGACATATTTATTCCTTTGATTTTTTTATCCCTTTATTTTATTTTTTACCCTAAAATTAGAAACTCTGCTTCTAAGTAAATTATATTCAAATAATTTTTTTTCCTTTTTTTCTTTTTCTTTTACAATATATGCGGCCACAACGGGCTTTTCACAAAGTGCCCAAAAAGATCGCCTTGAAAGACGATCGGAGGCCCCTACTTTATCAGATTAATTAAGTCGATTTGATAACTTTCCTTTTTTTTTTTTCATTTTCATATTCAAAATTTTAATGGAGAGTATTTGACATTTTTTTAGGTCAATGATGGGAAAATTGTGCCGGTGTTGCAAAAAAAGTTTTGGACATGTCTCACATTGTAACAAAGAAAACTTTATTTCTAACTGATACAAAATATTTTAAAATTATTCTCACATGATACATTCCGTTAAATTTAAACTAACATAATTAGGTTTTACTTATATGGTAGTTGACTGATGTGGCAACTTATTTAATATTGTTAAATAAAATAATATAATATAATATAATATAAAGAAAATACATATAAAATATAAAAAAGGTAAAAAAAATCTTTAAAACTTTTTACAAAAATTATGTAAAAATTTAGGAAAATATATAGTGTTAAAATATATATATATAAATGAAAAACAAAAAATTTAAAAACTATAAAAAGCATACAAATTTGAAAGTATTATTAACAAGGGAAAAAATTCTAGTAAAATCTTAAATTGTGCTATTGTGCATGATAAATTTTGACATTTCTTTTATAAAAATCGCATACAAAATAAATAATTAATTGATTTTATCTGTCCCATTGTTGATTTTGTGGCGAATAAGGTCAAGATAAATTATATTCACGTATTAAGTCATATTGATATTTAACCGATATTTGATTGCTAATGTGTTTGTTTATGACATTTTTCCATTTATAGTAAAAATTTTAAAATTCTCTCTTTTACAATTTTGACCTTTTTATTTTTCTTTCTTATAAATATATTCTAACATTGTATATATTTTTTAAATTTTTTATATAATCTTTAAAATATTTTATAATTTTTTAATTTTTTAATTTTTTAAAATTTTATGTAATTTTCTAAAATTTTAAAACCTTCTCTCTTTTTTTTCCATATTTTAAAAGTATTTTCTTGATATGTTTTATTTCATTTAATACAATTAAATGGGTCTCAACTTTAGCAAATATGTATTCGTGGTGTTCACTTCAATTGCCATATAAACAAAAACTAGTAGCGTTAGTTCAAACTTAACGAATTGTAGCACATGAGAACTTTTTAATAATATTTTCTGCCTTTGGTGCAATCTCCCTAAAATGTTACCTGAACGTAAATTTATCGACTTTCTGCTGCTTGAGCCGACCCGGCTGTGATGTGCACTCGGCTTCGACGTGAAGGAGGACAGAAGCACACGATTATACGAATCGGACAGAGATGCATGTCCCAGCTTGAACGTTGTATTACCTTAAGCAGAACATCCTAGTCCACGGACCCAACAAGGGAAACATTGCGACCGGTAATCTCAACAGCAAGGGTGCCTCCTTGCTGCTCAGCCTTTCACAATACCCCTTTAACATCCTTGTGCTCGACTTACCGAATGCTGCAGAAGACTCCTGCCATAGTCGCATTGAAACTTGACGCATCATTGCCGGTGGTCTCACTTGAGAAGTTCCCATCACCGACCAACGGTTGAGCGCCCATGCTTATGTTCCAGCTGTTCCGGTTCTGACCTTTTCCTTCTACCTCGTCCGAACTGATGGTACTACCAGAGTTTGACGATCATTTCCTCCCCATCCTCCTCATCCTCCTCCTTCCAGCCTGAACTCCTGATCTCGCTAGTCCGGTACCAGTTAACCGGTAAGATCCGAATTACTACACTGCCCAGAAACCAACAGTCGGGCATCATCCTGGGCATAAGTTTTGGGACATTTTCCAACGCGTTCAAATTCGACAATACCTCAGACTGCAGAATGAATCAACCTCAAGCTATGCATATCATAGAAAAAAATGACGTCTGGTTATGCCATTAACAGATTGAATTGACCTGAGGCGATGGGAAACAGAGGGAACAATAATCGCATCTAGCTCGGCTTTGGCAATCATCTTCGCCAATCCCTGCAAAGGAAACTTGGGGAACACCAGACTCCAGTGGCCAATCCGTACATCCTCGAGGAACAAAACAACCGATTGCTTGCTGACTAACTTCTTTTCTTTGCACCCGGATGAATCACTGCCAGAAACACGACCATGATCGATCAAGCCCACCTGCTGTGTCTTGATTAATATTGGTTCAATAGATCGGCTCACACAATCTCTTATACGCAGGCTACTGCAGCCACCGATGAAGCTGGACAATACAAAGGTAAAAGGAAAAAGAGACACAGACAACCTCAAAATAAACATATCAAATTCATGACAATATCCAAAGTAGACACCTGGTTTCTTTGACTTCCATCTCACCAGTTCTCTGAGCCTTCCCCCAAAATGTACATTGTCTACAGTCTATACTTACCAAAAATTGGCCTGCTCTCTTCCCTACTGAGTTCCTAGAAGATTACTTCTTCGCCTTCTCCGCCCGGGTCTTCCTCTTCCCAGCTCCACCTCTCTGGGCCTGGTCCGATCCCGGCGTTGAGGCGCCCCAGTGTGAGATGGCTCCGAACGATTCCAGCACACCATGATCAGCTGCAGGCCCAGAGAGATGGAGCACGGAGAACTCGTCCTCCTCGGTCATCTCCACAGCCGCCCTCTTCCTCCCGGCCCTTGCATGCACCGTACCTTTAGTGGCAGCTTCGTCGGCACAGACGATGGCACCTGGGGAGCCGTAGACCTTACTCGGCGGAGCTGATCGGCAGAAGGCGGTCTCGGTAGCCGGGTCGTTGACAATGGGGGCGTTGATCTTGCTAGCGACGCCCTCGAGCCGCTTCCTGACGAGGAACTTGGCCTGGATGGACGTCTTCTTGCAGTCGAGCTCCGTGTGGCCGATGCACATGCAGTTCCGGCAGATGCGGGGAATGCTCTCATAGTCGAAGCCTACCCAGAGGAGGAACCCATTGCCATCGTCGAGGTAGGCTCCCTGGAGGAGGGGCTCCTCGGCTTCAATCTCGACCCTCACTCTCACCCGGCAAGCTCCAGAGGCGGCGGAGCCCAGGACCACGTCGGCCTCGATCGGATGACCAGCGGGCTGCGCGACTGCGAGGGCCGCCTCGTGGCAGTGGAGGTCAACGGGAAGGCCGGCGAGGGTGATCCAGACCGGAACCCGGTTGAACTGGACGAGATCCACGGCGGTGCAGGGCTGGAGCGGCTGGAGGACGAGGAGCTTGCCCTCGACGGAGTAGGGCCCGCCGGCCATGATCCTCCGCTTGTCGTCTGGGTTGTCGAGCTTGAAGACGTAGCGGTCTTTGGGGAAGGGAATGGTCTGGATGGCGCCGGAGGGCTGCCAGAGGCGCGCCACGGCGTCCTCGGTAGCAAGGGGGCTGGGCGCAAGCTCGTCGATGAACTTTCCGACGAGGGAGTGCTGCCAGTCCCGAAGCTGTCGGGCATGGGACTCTGGACGGAGCTGAACCACCACGCCCGGCCTCACCGGCAAACGCAGCGTCTTTTCCACGAAAGCCGACGTCTTTCTCTCAACCATCTCTCTCGCTCTCTCTTCCGCTCTCTCTGCCTTCCCCGCAGTGAGCACTTTATCTTCTCAAGCAAGCTCCTTTAATGGCCGGCGAAAATGTCTCGTCCCTTCGCTGGGGATCTCAGCGTCTCCCTCCCTCAGCTGATTGATGGCTCAGCCTGTCACTGTCATCGATCTACTCTTAAGCAACCCCCGGTTACTGGCTTTCCAGCTAAACTCTTCTTCTTGCCCATTTGACCTATTTTAACGGATCTTTTTTCTTCCTAAAATCTTTTTTTCTACGCCACCTAATATCTCAATTTAATCGAGCCGCATATCGAGACTGATATACAGTCGGATTGAGATCCGTAAAAAAATTTCCTGTCGGAGAATGGATTCTAGGAGAAAACCATTAAGTCAAACTTAGGCTAGTAAAATCATCTTCACTAGCCAAGTGACGGCTTACATTTTTGGGCTAGTCAAATTAATTCGACGCACAAACATGAATGGGTTTAGGGGTGCACCGGAAAAGGTTAGTTCTCCGGCGTTAGGGTTGATTTCCAGCACCTCCCTCTCCGGTGACGATCGCAGGGCCCGCGCTACAATCGAGATCGCCATAATTTTTGAATGGAGGACGAGCTCCGTGCTCCAATTTTTCCTTCGACATTTAGATGTTTTAGTTTTATTTAATTTTATAAAATGGATGGTATATTTTAAAATTTTAATAAATAGTAAGTGGTAAAAAAGTAATTATACTATTTTACCACATCACCAAGTTCCGTTTAAGATTAAATTACCATGCGAGAGAGGCACATGTGTAGAAACATACAATGCTAGGTACACATCAGTTAAGCAGTAATAGTTTGGACTGAAATATGTGACGGAGCTGACGTTACAAGGCTCGTTTAATTATTTTCAAATTTATAAGATTAAATTACGAAGACGATAAACATATAAAACTTTCGTCAAATTTTCTGGTGAGTTTACTGTAACTATTTGATTCTATTAAATTATGATTCGCGGTGAGCATTTTTTTTCCATTATAAATAGCGTGTATATATTTGTTATGATAAATATTATCATAATTAAATAAAAATTAATTTTAAATATATAATTATACAATATAATACTCTAAAATGAGATGGAAAGTTACAGATCGGGTCGAAGGACCGACTTGGACCTGCCCGGGTCGGATCTATATTGTCATCCGTACAGTAGTTCTAGTATTAGTGCCCGGAAATATTTGCATTCCAAGAATGGAAAAGAGGGAGGAGATAAAAGGAGAGCTGTACAGTGCTAGCACAAAGTTACGACGCCGTTTAGATCTTCTTCTATTAAGTCTCGAGCAAAGGTTAGAGAAGGATCCTCTTGCTCGCCTCGCTCACTAGATAGCAGGATCGCATCATGCGAAACTCGAAGCCCTTGACCGCCGCCTCCGCGGCTCTCCGCCGGCGTCTATTCTCTTCCGAGAGCGGCCCGAGCCGCTGGACTTCCCCGGGCCACGAGGAGAGGCCGAAGGGATACCTGTTCAGCCGGACCCCGCCGCCGCCGGGCCAGTCTAGGAAGTGGGAGGACTGGGAGCTCCCCTGCTACGTCACCAGCTTTCTAACGATTGTCATCCTCGGCGTCGGCCTCAACGCCAAGCCCGATCTCACTATAGAGACCTGGGCACACAAAAAGGCCCTCGAGCGCCTCGAGATGGAGGAGAAGATGGGTCTCTCTGCTTCCGAGTCTGACTGAGTCGCTCGTGGGTAAAGATGTTCATTGAGTTCGATCGCGCACTTTTCTTGTTTGATATGGGATCGGGGGAAGATAGTGAACTTGAACAGTGTCTAGTCCCAATAAAGGGTTCGTCAATGTTGAAACTTTCGCATCAGCGGTTGCCTCTTGCTGTAATTTGGGTTTCTTTGACTTCATATTGTCTTCACATTATTCCAGTTGTCATGTTTATGATTAGCGGTCAGAAGGAGAGATGAATCTTTTAGCTAAATTTAGTAAACTTTTCACATGTTCTGAAAGGTATTATACTTCTTTTGGAAATCATGCTGCCGATAATTTATCTTTACATGGATATGTTGGCACATTAGCTCAAGGAAACTAGTAGCTCCTCTATTATGAGGGGATTCATGACAATGGAATTTGAATTTCCATCTAAATTTTGCATTACCATCAACTCCCTGGCTCAGATATACATGCCATGGTAGCTGTCTTATGCAGTGACGATACCTTTGCTCGTGATGTAGCCTTAGCAGAGTTTGCACTCACTTTGGATCTGTAGAAAGAAGTTAAGCTGATCTTGGAGTTTGTAGGCTCTCCATGTACTCGAGCTTTTAACTATGTCTTTGCTGTTATGATGCAAAAATATGTGTGAGAAAAATTGCTTGAACCCTGACGAATTTAATTTGAAGGATTTTTGGCACTTATCAAATTTAGGTGTAGGCACTGTTGAGATGTCGCCTGTTGATTCTCAACCTCAGACTGTGCCTCAGAGATTAATTGTGAATAAAACAAGTCTCCCTTAACTTTATGTCTCTGACTTATGCTCATTCTCATTGGGATGATTTTCCTTCTTTTGCCAAGAGAACTTGAAGGGTTAAGGTCTGTTGGCCCATTCTCGAAGCTTTAGTTTTCCTAAACTTCTGCTGAGGAAGAGACAGATAGTGTCCCCTTTCTTGCAAATTATTTGTCCACTGAATGCTTCTCTCATCCATTGATTCTCTTCTATTTTTCTCTGAGTCCACCATGTAGTATTTGCTTTTTATCAATCTGTTCTTGCTCACTGTAGGAGCGCCCTTTTTTTTTTTTGGTAAACGTGTGCCTGTGTTTGATTGTATTATTTGTGAAAATGCTGCTCAACATAACTTGGGAATGGGTTCGTCGTGAATCTATTTATCATACAGAATTTTCAGTACTCTTGCTTATCTGCTAACTTCAAATATAGAATGGCAGAATGGTATTTGGTTGAATTAGTAGTGGAGAATGATACATCTAGTCCTACATTGCAGAAGAGTATATATTAGTCGTACTGGTTAGTTTAATGAGCCAGAGGGAAGAGTGGTGCTTCAGATGTCAAGTAGGAAAGCTGGAGTGAATTGAGTTGCTCAGAAGATTGTTGTTTGAATTACCATCTTTAGTTTCATGGTACATACTAGGAGTATGGTGATCCATTCGTAAATGAATATAGCAGATTGATTATCTATGGGAAGATATGTGTTCTACATGGTGTTGGAACGTGTCTAATTGGCTATTGTCACATTTGGAAGGCAAGAACTGAAATGGGATGAAATTCTGTGGCATTATGATTATGTGCTACTGCAATCTATTGTGCTCTTTTCATCCCAAAATTGTTACTAGATTTGAATAGTTTATATGCAACTTTCTTTCCTTTTTCCAGCTCATAGAATAAGTATGGTTGAGTGAATATAGAACTGGTGCTGATATTTTCATGTAGCATCTCTGCCTTGAGATTTATATTGCATTCGTAATTTTTTATGTATCCCCATGTAGAATTATGCATGTGGAAGTGAACTAGGATTGACTATCCTCTTGATCAGTGTACTTCTTAAATAATACCAGTCTCTTCCAGATTTTAGAGGTTTCTGTCTGCTGCTTATAATTTATGTGGTTGGTTTTGATCAAGTCGTAGATGTTGCATCACTGGGCTCAGTGTGACAGTATTGCTCATGTGCTCCTATCCTACTATACTGTCACTTCAGCTCGCTCGGTGGGGAAATTGGAGGTTGACTGTGATCGGGAATGAACTTATCGTCCAGATCAAGGTGATGTGTTCTTTTATCTAACTGTTGTGTGATGTGCTTTACAATGGCTTGCTCACTCTGGACAAGATTTCTTTATACCGAAGCAGTCGCAACTTATCATATAACAACGAATATGGTGCCCGTGACAATCAGTAGCCGTGATTGACCATGTCTTGAGGAACGTAGTTTTGAGGAAAGGATGGACCGAGGCTGTATCTGCTTATGTTCTATTTATTTCTTTGAAATGGATGAGAATCGTGTGCATGCATTGGACCTTTGGCACCTATTGAATGCGCAGTGTGTTAATGAAGCGAACTCGAAGACAAATTGTTTGGGGCTCGATTAGCTTGACCTGTTCAAGGATTATGAACGGTTCATTTGGATGCCATCCAACGGTCACCTTCCCAGGTGGAACAGTCATAGCGGACCATTAGACATTCCATAGCTCACAAGATGCTATACAGTACAGGCTCATGCATTTCATTGGCATATGCAGAGGTTCTTTTTCCTTTCTTAAAGCTCTGATTCGGAGCAGAGCAATGTCGAACAATTTGTCTTCACGTTGTTCTTCCCCAGCAGCAAACAGGAATTCGGTCGATGGTTATTTAACACTTTATTTATTATACCGACATTTTTTATCCATTAATAATATTTACTTTTTAATGATGTGAAATTTTTTTGATGATGTATCAGATAATAGTTGATCAAGTTCGTCACATCATCTCTGAACTTGATTTACCTTGAAATTATTTGCTACTATTTTGCTGGCTTTCCTGTTTCAGTTCTAACTTTTTCTTTTACTTTTTTTCTTAAATTAAAACATTTCTGATATGTAAAAGAAAACTATTATTTTTATAATTATTTTTATTTTTACTTGAAGTTTTATAAAAAATTAAAACTGCCACCACATAAAAACCATCATGTAATGATGCGTCAATGAGAACTACTGGAGATGGATCTAAATTTATCTCAGATATTGTCAAGGTAAAATAATTATATATTATATTATATTTAGTGACCCTTACAAGAGATTGAGTCCATTTCCACGCAAAAGTTTTAGGAGGCACACAGTTCTCTTATAACCCAATTATGATTTTTGGCTCAACCTAACTCTGATATTATATTGAATTTTGTACTGTGAGTAGATCGTTGGAGAAGTTGGTGACTATGGCCCAGAGGAGACTACCAGATTTGCGGACTTACGTTTGTGAGAGACTATCGGATACAAGTCCGAATTTACGTTAGAGATTGCTACATGATTAGACGCTCAGAACACTTTCTTAAAAATGAGGCCTTTTGGGCGGTTATTCCTCCCCTTAGAATTGCAAGTGACGCTACAGGTATATGACAACCTCAGAGTGGAGGAATGACTGTCAACTGGGAGAAAATCTTGTATGAAACAGACGTATAGATTAATATAATTCATTCATTTTTATTTTTAAATTTTATATATAAAAAATCTTAAAATTACTAAATTTCATTGATTTGTAACACTAGTCAGACAACAAGATTCCAGGCCAGTGATGAGTTGCGGTCACTGGCAACGTCCATAGTCGATAGGTTGCTGTCTTCTTCTTGGACTTCCACTCAAATGGACATGGATACGGAAAACCACATGGAGCTCGTTGCGATCTACATGGGGTTTATTCAAATCGATCGTTAAATCAAATAGGAAGGGAGTGGATGTATAAGATTCGATTGCGATTGACATAAATGAAAAACCTGCTTTAATGTCTTACAGGATCAGAAAACACACGACACATGCTAAAAATTTACTTCGGAGGTCTCAGCTTCTATGGAGTTTTCTAGCTCTCATCAGAACCACCAGTGTCGTCTCCCGGTTCCTTCAAGAACGCGTTCAACCAACCCGCATAAAGCCCTAAGTTGTAAAACTCCTCTGGGGTTACCGGTAAGATGCCGTCTAACCCATTCAGCGGACGTGTCCGACCGTCGCCTTGACCAGCGCCGCCAGTATTGGTGTTGGCTGCCACCCGAGGACTGCTTTCCGGTTTCACCGCTGCTGCTGAGGTTCCATCCTTGTTGAGACTCTCATGGCTGGTCATCCTCGGTCCATTCGGTTGCTCCCGAGAATTAGGGTTTTCAGAGCAATCAACAGTAGAGCTAGGGTTTTGAACAAACTGGGAACCGGGAGTCTCCTTGGTCGGGTTTTCATTAGTTCCTTCCCCTGACAGGATCTTGTCCCAGTCGACTTCCGGAATATTTCCTTCCGGGAAGAGTTCGCGCAGGTACTCCCCCACATAGATTCCGTTTGGTCTAACCGGCGCAGTTATCAGTTTAGGATCACTCTGAGAATCGATTCCTTCACACCCTTCAGTCGGGCATGAGATAGGGAACCCGGAGCCATTGCATTCTGGACTTGCTAGGGTTTCCGATGCTCCGGGAAGGAATTCCATAGGATCCTGCAATGCAAACTCCAGACTCCCGGTGTCACGTCCGGCAAACAAGCTTCCTCCCTCTGGGCCAGCTGGTCCATACAAAATACAGTCGAGGTCGATCTGAGACGGGGGAACCTCAGTATCTTTGAGGAATTCGAAGCTAGGGTTTCGAACCCACACCGGCACATAGGGTTCACAGTCATCCGGTCGAATCTTAAAGAGACCATCACCAGCATAAACGTCCGAGTCATCAGCTTGCTTTTCGTACTCTTCTTCGAGGGGAGGTGCTTCTAGTGGGTGTCGAGAGCTGCTTCCGGTATCGGTGCCAGAGGTTCTCTTCGAAGTGATTCTCGATCTCCAGAGTATAATTTCGTCCACAGGCGTCTTCCTTATCCACTTCGATGCCCCATCCCCGATCGGGATCCTGTCACTCTCACAAATTCCCTGCACATCGTAGCTGCTCAGCCCGAAATTGGTGATCGCTCTCATGCCCTTCAACCTTATCGCCGCGACATCATATGCTCGGGCTGCTTCTTCCTCCGACGCTGCAAGACATGCTGATTCAGTCAGGATGACGACGATACAGACATATGAAATCTTCGGGAAAGCCCTACCCTGCCCGAACTCTTTTTCCAGAACTTGAATAGCGAGCAACAGAGATGATACTGAATGTTCGGGTATTGAACATATACATGTACACGAAGAGGGGGTAGGGCTTCTTACCGAATGTGCCCAAGTAGACGCTTCGTTCCCCTTTAGTTTTCCCGAGCCGAGCTTGCCATTTGTTACTGACAGAATTCCTGCAGGTTTCAAAGATCCTGTTACTGAACTGAAGATGTCTATATATATAGAGAGAGAGGGACAGAGAGCACAGACCATTACATACACACGCATATACATACACATACTTATACCTGGAAACCCCACGGAAACTGGAGGCACCCTTTGCCAAGCCTTTGCTCCTCCTGAAAGTCAGATTCCGACAACTCTTTCAAATGTTTTATGTCGTGAAAGTACGAACATGAAGCAGCGTATACAGATATTGTATACAATTATTATATGTATGATCATCGTTCGAGAGCGCTGAATCCCTCACTCTTTTCATCACTCCGAAGGAATCCAAAACGCACCTATGAACTCTGGGCTTGTACTCAGGTTCTGCAAGGCTCATCATTTCTTCTATTTCCTCCTCATAGTCAACATCCTGTACAGATGAAGGTTCACTCCCGATATTATTTATTAGCACCAGTAAAAAGAAGATAGTAATTCAATCAATCTCAAATTGATTTAATTTTGTCATAGTAGATTGTCAATGTTGGAGCAGACAGTTCTTGTTCCTTTTATATATATATATATATATATATATATATATATATATATATATATTTTTATATATATAAGAGATACATATGTTTATAAGAGGATAGAAGGGAAAGAGAATAAGAAATTTGCACAAAAAATCCCACTAATTAAAATTGAACTCGGGACCTCTCAATGTCGAGGAAAAGGTGTTTAGTGTATTGAACATATTATGTGGCAGTACCGATGTGGTATATTCATTCACTTAGCATTTGATGTGTAATAAAAATTATAATTATTAAATTCTTATAAATTTACAAATATTTAAAAAATCCTAAATAATAAATATGAGAATCCTAACAACTGGTAAACCCTAATTGAATGGATATACTATATTAGTATTACCACATGGTATATCTAGACTTTCAAAACTGGCAATTCTCAGTTGGGATTGCGAATTTTAAGAAAAATAAAAGAAGGAAATTGATCAATTTATGTATCAAATGATACACTTTTTAAAAATAAATACATCTAATTTATTCTTAAATTCATTATCATCATAATTTGTTATAATTACTAATAATTTTATGTATCATTTTTCTTAAAAAAATTATCGAACTCGCTTGGAATTGGACGATTATGAACTATAATCCTGAACCGAATAGTTTTCCATCCTAGGAGTGGTTCAGGGTCGGTTCCATGCCTACATGGAATTGGAACCTACTAGTTCCGAACCATGGCCAGGGATAGGTTTATCCAATGCACTGAAAACTTTTTCTACGTCGAAAGCAATACTACTGTACCAAATCCACTTTCAGTGCATTAAATATTTTTGTTTTTATTATCCAAAAAAATATTTATTATGGGAAGACAAGGAAAATTTGTATACCGGAAAATCCATGGAGATAGAGGGTCCCCACACTGTGAGAGCTTCCACATCGTGAGCTCCAGCCGCCTCTTCTTCGTTACCATATCCACCTTAACACACAACCATGATAGTAATGATATTTAGGAGGGGAAAAGACCCTTTGGTTCGATACCAAAAAAGTTCCCGCATAAAACCCGATCTCCTGCATTTCTCAAGATGTGCACTTGCTATTAATCCTGACAGAACTGACAAGAAAGTTCTCAACATTTTCCTAAGAAATTTTAGCGAAACGGCAAGGCTAAATAGTGAGAGGCGGCATAACCCTAGTCTGTTATACCAAAGCAGATGCCAAGAATGTTAGTTACTCACCGAGATCAACTGCATCGGTGATGGCGCATTTGGGACAGCGTGCGGAGCGTAAAAGAAAGGAAAAACATGGTTAATAACTCGAGAAAAATCCTTGTAAATATAGAAAAAGAGGGATTGTTCTGTAGATCTAGCTTCAAATGAATTACTTGTCTTTGATTCTTCATTGGGATCACTGGTCTCCCACAGATACGCTTGGTCTTGTCTTGGATTCCTGAAAATGCATCTATTTTATTTGGTTATCACTCTCAAAAGAAGTCGATACTTCATATGATTTGGCAGTTCAGTCGAAGAGTAGATCGACCTGCTTACTCCCGGGTAAACCAAGTCCCCATCAAGAAAATCACTGTTCGGTCTTCTACCATTATTCCCACTTCCATCTACCCGAGGAGCAAGATCATCATGCCCTTTGCCGTCACCCTCGACTTGGGCTCGTTCATTTATGACAGCGTTGTATCTGCGGAGAAGTACGCTGTTATTAATTACTGAAACCCTTATTTGATCGTCGTAAGAGGAAGAATTAATTAAGGTGAGCTGAGATTTATATTGTCTGACCTAGCCGAGGTTTCCTTAGGATTTTCTTCTGTGATTGCTGCATCTTCTAGTGAACTGCTTTGCCTCATGCTGCTCCTGTTGGAGGGGCCTGCTGCTCTAAAACTTGCAAGATCATCACCGGCTTGAACATCTGGGGTTGAAGAAACCGGAGCTTTAGCAGCAATCTCCTGGCTGAAACTGCGACGGAGCCTAGGGGAACGCCGAGGTACCGACAGTGGTGAACCCGACTTCACATTCTTCAGGTCGCGACCTGGAGAAATTTTGCGTCCACAATGACGAGGAAAATTAGCTATTAAATAAACGAAACGAGCATGTTTGGAAGGCCGATTATAACTGGGAAAGTGGTAGGGATTTTCTACCCATCTTTGTCAATTGCCTGTCCCCACTCCTCAACTAAGGATGTGCCCTGCAAAGTTTGGATTGCTCTGAATATATGGATAGTAATCAGTGAATAAATAGGCAACTCAAACCTTTTAATTAATCATGAAATCTTTGCACATATGAGAGATTAAAAGGAACAATGAATGGTGAGACTTTATATCACTTTAATGACATGCCAAACATGTGTCTCTGACTTCATTAAACTGCATGCCTGTTTCCTTCAATGAAATGGCAAAGACAAAATTGAAGACATTCATGGTAAGAGAAATCAGACAGTTCGATACAGTGGTATCGTCCTAAACTCGAGGTTAAAAGGTGTCGGATTCGACTCACGTCAGTTGGATTCTTCATTCCCTTTTATCCATCTCTTCCTTCTATCATTTGATAGACGAGAGAATATCACGTGTCATATGTCACTAGCTAATGAATATTTAATGCGTCAACATGGCACACGTAATTTACCAGACATTTGTAACTATTTTTCATATGTCAAATATTCATTGGCTCGTAACATACATCATATAATATATCCATTACATATAAGATATTTTGTCTTTTAAGAAGAGATGAAACTATAAAATTTATTTGAAGGGACAAATCTTAATTGAAGAGTAAAATGACCAGTTCATAGGGTAAAGTAAGATAATTTAATAAAAGGAAGGTTAATTTAAGTGAATTTTGTATAATATTTCACGAATTTTCTCGAGTTCATAAGATAACCACCTCGAATCTATCCATGTGTACAGACCATAATCTCCTTTTTAAATGATTAAAAAAGGATATATCATACAATTCCCACATGTATAATATGCAGTGGATCTTCGTACGTGGAATCTTTATCTTTACATTTCTTGTATCAAGCTTCCAATCATGTAGCAAAAGTATACTCTATGTGTACGGATGAAAAGTCTGATCTTTGGTTATGTGCAATGCAAAAAAAAAAAGGGGGAAATTATCCGTAAGATTGAAAATATCTGATGCACAGCAGATATATTCATGCTCGAATATGCCTAAGATGTTCTGGCTACAATGCCAATGACCATTAAGTATACCGTTATCAATCTTCGCACGTTACACTATAACGACAATGACCGTTAACTGTACCGTTATCGATCAACAAAACATGTAACAAATTATTGCATAGCGAATTCTTGTCTGTGTTCCGTTTTATGTATTTGGTTAAAGGAGTAATCAATCTTATAAACTAGATAGATTTTTGTATACGCGTCATGAATTATCTGAATATAACATGCCCACCTTGTCAACGAACTTATGATTGGAAGATTTTCTGTTACTTTCAGCAAGGACTTTCCACTTGTGCCACAGTCAATTCAAGTTCACAAAAAGATTCACTGCAATTGGTGGGGACTTAGGATTCATGCTCGTGTTAAAACATGAACAGATAATATCTAATATCGGCAAAACGATATATTTATGATTCTTTTGATGAGAATGCGTGATATACGCTTTTTTTTTATCAGGACTAGATATGTACCTTTGATTACAAAAAACCAGTCATGCTAAACACGACAAATGAATCCGATAACAGGTCTAACGAGATTAACCAACGGGTCTACCATTATTTTCTCCTCATCATGAGCAATTAAACCCCAATTTTCTAGTTCGTGGAAGAAGAAGACAGTGCTAACAGGGCATCAATGGAGCAATCCAGGGAGCTGGCAATCAAGATCGAGAATTCGAGAGACCAAAACGTTCGGAAGATCGATCCCAAGGAATTCAAGCACAGACACATGCATATATTTACATATAAGAAGAGAAGATGAGACATTGGAAATGGCAAAAGGAACATTACTGATCAATCAATGGCCAGCCAAGCGCTCATGTCTCTGCTCTCTCTCCCGTCTCCCCGACCGTATCTCCCTCGAAGTCAGAGCTCGAGCAGACAGAGGCTGAGACTGTCAGAGACCGAACTCCATTGCGTATTAGCCCATCCACGCTGCCCCAGCTTTTAGGTTTTATCTCTCTCTCCCCCTCCCTCTCTTCATGCATGGCTGTGCGTGCAGGGTCCTGACTACAAGTGGCACTGCCGAATTAACGTTACTGGGTGTTGAGATTTTGCTGACTCCATTTCGGTTGCAGGGAGTTAAAATCGACCTCACCTTTCTCTTGTGAAGGCAGCGTCTCCGGGGCTACTCACATGGGTCTCGGGCTGCTCCTCCACGATGTGGACGATGCACACGTCCGCACCGGGATCGGCTCGAGATCAAACCGGCTTCCTTGTGAATAATGTACACGTTTGTGGTCCGTTGGTGTTTCATCTCTTCTGTAGACTTGATTTGCCATTGTTTTTGCACCTATATCCTTCCATGTAATCAAGATTAGTCTACACTAATGGCTCACGGAGATTCTTATATGAGTCGAGCTCGTCGCATTTTTCGTAAATCTAGACAGTAGTTGTTTGTTTATATTGATAGAGAGTATCACATCATCTTTATCTCTTATTAAACAATATTTACTTTATTAAAATGATATAATATCTGTTAGCTAACGTGTCAAATAATCAACAATGTAATTTACTTGCGCATCATCAATACACTCAGCTCACCATAAAATTTATCGTCCCCTCTACCAAGCACGGCTACGTGAGAGACACGTGAATGTCTTCTGTATAACGAGTATATTATATGGAAGCGCTTATGGGGTGTCACAACTAGCAAAATTCAATCATTTAAAAGTTTTTTTTTTTTATAAAACTCTAAAAATAACTAAATTTTATTCGTTTATGATACTACATAAATACTGTCACGTGATATACATGTTTCATACTAGATTTTCTCCTATCACTGGATGTGAGTCAACCTGTAACGGACGGGTGCAGTTAAGGCAAATAAAAGCCATATCTGCGTACCCCTTTTCTCTTCTACATTCTTATCGTCAACCAACCCCATGAAAAATTAAACTCAGCGGCTGCTTCCGAGGCCCTATGATTCAAGAAAAAAGATAGAAATAAAGGATTACCGAGAGTTTCATTGATAAGAATCGAACAGATACAATGGTGGAGAACAAAAGTCTCCCAAGCCAACCGAAGAAGAGTTCAAGGCTGCAGTGCACGGAAGAGACTCGAGACTCGAGAGCTGAAAGCCCACCAGCTGGAAATCCTGCAGGAAGAATCGAACACCTCTTGATGGACTCTTGATACCTACCTTGGTATTTGCAGTGTATGGTGCCAAGTCTCATGCCTCGTTAAGTAGATTGGACTTGAAGGACTAAGCCGAGCTCGGCTGGGACGACTTCCACCTCTTCATACATCATGCTTTTGGCTTGCTAGATCTTGGTTTCTTTCTAAATGATCTAGAATTACGAGTCCTCGTTGGTCCATGATAAATCTAAGACAAACCCTCATTCGTTGTTCAATTGAAATCATACCGGTAATGATCAAGCCATATGTAAAGAGGGAAGGGAAGTGTGCTTTGTGTGCACATTCGAAATTTAAGCATCGAAAAATTTAGCATGTAACCTGCACGATGTGCTTCTCTTCTCTCTTTTCGGGTTTTTCGGAGTGTGTTCGCTTTACCGACCTCGGAAGGATGGTGGCATTAACCCATGTACCGCCCTGGTACTGTCTTGTTTCTTGTCAGTATAATGCAAGCAAATGAATAGTATGACAGAATGCTTACTTTCTGACTCTCAAGAGCCATTTATTCTTAATTGCATCAATATGAGATCTAACACATCATCGACATAAATAGAGGATTTTGAGAAAATAAACTCCCAAAACTTCTCGACATCTAGGCCGCCTTCGAAACTCTTTCTTGCCGGATCTCGACCTTCTCCATGCCTATACTCTCTTGGTGCTCCCGGACCTCAGCTAAGCTCAGTGCAAGTAGTAGGCAAGGAAGGACACGAGGGAGGCTCCCACAAGAGATCCAAGGGCGGGCAAGGCGGAGGAGGCCCCGCTCGACGGTCCCGGGGCGGGAGCTGCGGCCGGCCCCTCGGCTGCCAGGGCAGCGCTCACGGAAGCAGCCGCCATGAGGATGGCACAAGAGATCTTCTTCATCTCCATGGCAAACGCGTCGGTTTTCTTTTCTTTTAGGGTTTTTACGCGTTTTGCAGGAGACTTGACTGTGTCTCTCGTACGATTTTATTTCCGCCCTGTGAACGGAGAGATGGATGTTGAGGGGATTATATAGGCAGCCGGAGTGCCATTTTTAGTCAGTGTAATGGGAAAGACCAAATTTAACGTTGGTGTACGTGTTTGGTGTTGCGAGGTCTGAGGAATGTTTTCGGTGCATACTATGCGCTGTTTGGACCAATTCATTGTTGTCAGATTGGGTAAAGATCGCACAGCCAAAGTTTGAAGAAATTCTTAGGGGAGATATTACGTAATCCCGAGACTTTATCATTGGATGAAAAGTAAGTTTCTGTAATCAAAGTACTAGTAACTTTTTTTTGTCAATTACTGATGTAGTGAAATAAGTTAATTGTATTAACGAATGGGAAATCCAGTGCAAAATAATTTATTCATGCATGATAAATCGCGATGATAATAGATTATTTAGTGCTTCTCTGTGGACAAAATCGAACCCACGTGGATCATTGAATGATTGTGATTGGTAGGATACACATCTTTCAAAAATTATCAATTGTACAGATAAATAGTCTCTAAACCTGAGATGAAGTCTTGGATCTCACGGATGGTATCAAATCAATATTGTTTGGCGGCAGTATAAAAAGTTAAGAAGAGTTGATGATATCAGTGAATTTAGATAATAAGATGTAAATTTAAACCCTTCTAAACAATTGAGAAATTCTAAAAATCTAATTAAAATTTTAAAAAAATCCAGAATCTCAAAAATGTTTAAAAATAATTCCAAAAAATATTTAAATCCCGACATCAATTAGTGAAACAAGAGAAGTAAGCAATGTCAAAGTTGATTATTTTTTAGATTTTTAAAAGTTTTTGTAATTTCTTGGAGCTTTAAAATCTTCATTTAAATATTCTTTAAATTTTCATAAAACATCTTTAGAATCTTTTAGGGTTAACGGTAGCAAGGGAAGACATGGGAAGATCTTATTGGTTCGTAGCACCACTCAAATACTGTCACGTGATATAATCGTGATACATGAGACACTCTGGGTACCTCCCTCCATGGCATCCAAGACTTTCTCCATGAAGAAGAGGAAGTGATTGTCCTATCAACGTATGCAGGATTGTGATGTGAAGTGAACTCTTGAGCCGGAACCTCGGGACTGCATTCGATGTTCAAACTCTAGATCTGAGATCTTAGCGGGGCTCTCGGGCTTGCCTGGATCGATCTAGCATCCAGCTAATAACTTTCAGATCGATCATGCAGCAGAGATGGAAGTGAGTGCTCACCTGCAAAGGAAGGAAGAAAGGTGGAGCTAATGATTAAGAATGCAACGTTGCACCTCTAATATTTCTATGCACACGAGCTGGCTGCATTATGAGTGGGCCCTATCTCAGACGCAGATATTCGTCTGTTGAGACTGATGGCCTAATTGTTCGAAACTCATTTCCATATGATTTGGTGAATCCAATGTTCCAGGTTTGAAACTCTTATACGCATCTATTAAAAGCATTGGGTGGAAGTACACTCTTTGAACGTGAACTTGGAGGACACCGGTTTTTTAAACTATGCTATATCTTTGCTGGTGTTATGTCAATGAGACTAGTACTAAGCACCGGTCGTTCAGTTTATGTGATATGCTGTGTTTGAACACGAAATTCCGAACATTGCATAGCGGACGATAATTGAGCTATTACTGGTGCTGCCGTCCTTCCTTGTCACGAGAAAAAGGGATTCGTCGGTTAAATTAGAAAGCTTTACAACAATGAAGTGATCTTGCACCAGTAGGTAAAACATTGGACAACTCCCTGTGAAATCTCACCTTCTGGGCCCCAGAGGGACATCTCATAACCCCAAAGGGACTGAAGCTGAAAGGTTGATTGCTCTGATGCTCACATATCAACAGCAGCCCTCTGCTCCTACAATGGCTCCATCTTGTTTGTGTATATATAGATCCACTCCCCTGGTGCCTTTTCTTCCCACACAGCCACAGCACCGATCCCCGGATCCCGAACCTTAGCGATTCCATCCAGCCTTCGCTCGCTGTATTTCTCTTGAGAAATGGGGAATGCCCGTGTCATGATGACCCTGCCTGTGGCATTGGCTTATGCGACTCTGATCATGGCAGCAGAGGAACTCGACATTGCTCCAGTGGCTCCAATGGAGACTGGAGCAGGGTCTTCTCTTCAATTCCCTGGTGCTGCTGCTGCATTTGCCTGCTTGTTAGTGTTCTTGTCCTCCATGGTTCATGTACTGTTCCATTAGATCGCCGGCTTTATCCACGTCCCGTTAGAGTATCGATGGCCAATAATGCCTGCTCGGTGGAGGGAGGCATAGAGAGTTTCTTTGGGTGTGTATTGGTGGTTTGCAGGGCTTGGTTAGAGTAGGGTGTGGCTGTGGACCTTACTGGGGATTGGTATCTGTACTGTGGTGCTCCTTGCATCTTTGATTGACACTCCTATTTTGTTAATAAAGAGGATTCATTTTCATTCATCACATGCTTAGATCATTCCACCGACTATCCGGTGGTTCAAATGATCCGATGCTTTGTTCAAATGGGCTGACACTTGGTTCTTTTAAGCAATTGTGAATCGGATCATATTCTCTATGGTCATGGCAGCATGGAAGCTGCTTGAGTCATCTAAAATCTCGAGACACGTATGATAACAAACATGACAAACAAATGCAGGCACGTCAGAGTACATGAAGCACACTCTACAGTGACAAAAGTAAAACCTGATTGAAAACCGAACGATGAAAGGAGGGCAACAAGATAAGACTCGGTGACCAAAAACTACAAGAAATATATTTGAGAGTCAAGTGTACGACAAAAAAGATTTCGAGGTAAGGAATTGGGCACCTGAAGATCTGTGAAAGAAAGAATGATGTTTCTGCCTACTCATATAACCCAACTGAAGAGTGTGAACAGTATAGTGGCAAGCATGCAATCTGTGCAGTTTGCAAAACTAAGGTGACAAGTGAGAGAGTTTTTAGATCACATAAATACCGTAGAAGGGGCACTGCTACAAGTATCTGCCTCCATCGAACCTCGGACTTCGAGGGACTCCCCTGATTTAGTTTTCCTTGTCCGTTTCCTTCCTTGAGGACTCTCCTTCATTCTTCGACTTCGCAGGTGTTACCTTCGCGGGGGTTGACCGCTCAGATTGGGAGAATAGAATCAATATGTGCATAAGGAGAGTGATGATGGCCAGACCGATTCCTGAAAATGTAATCCCCTTCCATGATGACATGAGTGAGGACCATTGAAGGAACTTCATAGCCCCCAGAGTGACCACGATTGCCCAAGAGGTTACGACCTGGCATCAGGAACATGAGATAATGAAAAATTACCAATAATGGGCTCGTCAACTAAGACATCTTCACAAATCTGGTGAAGATGGCCGTGCAGCAGGCATTTTTAACAAGCATGGTGGGGTAAAACGAGAGTAAGTTTGCACAAAGTTAAATCCATTTTAGTTTGCTAATGAGATCTATCCCAAAGGCATCTAGGTTCAAACAAGTATCGCACCAGCAGAGACTTCAATGGGCGGCCAGTCTCCTGCAGTTCTTGGCCACTGAACGTGTCCTCAGCATTATGCTTATCCAACAATGCATCCTAACAATTACGATCGAGTTAAGCATTAGAAGAGTGGTAGTACTCAACAAATAGAAGGTTCAAAATTGTTGTGAAGAAATCATAATCTTATATAACAATTTCCTGGCTTCAACTTCAAGTGATCTTCATTTAACTTGGAAATTATGGAATTAGAAGAAAAGCAGAGCACACCGTAATACTTAAACAAATACCACCTTTTCCACAAATATATCTCTACACCACTGAGCAATGGCATCATCAGTCTCAGGCAAGTCCTTCATAAGATGCCGCTTGAGGTGCACATGAACCTGAAAAAATGTGATTACTGTGTTTAAAAGTACATTCTTGTTCAGGCTTATCATATCAATCATTTCCAAGAATTAATATGTCCAACTTATCAGTGATTCATAGGCCACATGACATGAAGAACAATTGAAAATACATTGTACCAATTAATAAAATGGATCCACCACTGCAATATGCTACGGAATATCAAACGCACTCTGTAATACTTATTTAGGACCAATAATTCAATTAGTAACTGTTGATTGGTGGACTTAGCCTATGAAGTTCAAGTTTTACTCTAGTAATTGATGCATGTGAATGAGAACACGCCCAGATTATTAACAAAAAAATACCTTGTAGCTGGAAAAAAATTAATCCACATTTAATTCTATAAACACATATACTAAATTATGAAATTGGCATTTGAAATAACTTTCAAAAAATGATGTTCGAAGATTAGTTCCTCCTATGTGCCAGGTATTCAAATAACACAGCACGCACAGGTGACTCCAAAAGTTTCATTCACAAGGGAGAGTCAGTGGAGCAAATTGAAGAATTCTTCATTCTTTCATGGCTTACCACTGAGGGCTGCCCCTTGAACAGTCTTAGCATCGTTGGTGCAGGTGAAGTCTTAGGGATAGCCACTGTGACATCATAAATGGCTGGAACAAATGACCGCATATGACTCACCGCAGAAACAAAGCCCTGAAAGAATTATAGACAATCTATGCTCAATACTTCATGTTCGAGGTAATTTGAAACTAAAGACGTGGTACACTTCTGGAAAAAAGAAACTAAAGACATGGTAACAGTCACCAAAATGGTAGCTCTAGCCAAAGAACTTAACCACCACAGATTCATGCACAGACACACACAAACACAGGCGCGCTTACTGAGATGTCTCAAATCTCTGACCTTAGTACGAGGAATCAAAACATTTCTAGGTACAGGTAGTCCATTTGAGGCAGCATATTGCTGAGCTGCCAAGAGTTTAGCCTGAGTGAAGCGAGTTCCTTCTACAAAAAGTGCTAACCAGAAGGGCAAGGGATAGTCTTTCAGCCTCTGCAAACCTGACTGTAGATAAAACACCAACCACAACTTATTAAACAGATTAACGAAACTGCTTTTAATAAAAAGATTGGTACTACGAAATCCAAACCTTTAATGTGCTTTCATCTTTTGTCCAGCTTCTTTCAAGAAATAGATATTCAGAAAACCACATTGACCAGCCTATTACCTGCAGCACCACTTGTGTTTAATCTTTACGAATCAAGGATGTAGAGAAGAAAGTCAGAATATTCAGGGCATGTTCTTTCTTTCTTTTATTTGTTGCTTTCATTTCTCAAGGGTAAGACTCATAGATGGAAACTAGCAGGTTATTGCAACCATGGAAAGGATGGAGACAAATGACAAAAATTCCAAGATACGTCCTGCTGTAACTCACCATAAAATAAAATAGTTTGAACATGGTACAAGAGAATACAGACACTAAAATGAAATTAAGAATCTCCTCTTCCAATGAGTCGTTGACAATATGTGCCCTTAAGGAAAAGAGAAGAGATTATTTGAAAAACTGTTTCCCAAGAAGGTTCCTGCATGACAATTATGAAAGAGAGCCATGACAATTATGAAAGAGAGCCATTCTTCGCCTGTCTAGAGAGGATCAGATGAATTATCTAAACTGGTCCATAATATTCCAGGTTTCACAACCTATCTGTTCGAGGTTTCACAAACCATAAACCACCTCACTGTTTGAATGAATTAAAAACCATGAAATCAGCAAAACAACTATGAAATCTCTGCAGATATACAATTTCACTTTTGATTGTAAGAGTGGAAACATACCGGAAGAAATTTTGACGATTTCTTCATGACAGCTAGTGAGCTGCCAAGGCAACCTGACCGCTGTTAATAAAGAACTGAATTGTTATGCTGATAACAGACTATGATTACATCAACAGTAGCATGGGAAAACAACTGATATTACATCAACCAAATATACAAAACCGATCATTGAACAGGTAAGATAAAATAACCTGACAGCAAGGAAACAATAGAACTAACTAGTTATGGCAAGCTGAATATTTTCTACGGTTAACTCTGAGTCTCACTGACATTATTGATCAATGGTTATGCATTTGAGTTCTCTGGAAAAAAATTGTGGAAAACATCACGAACAGAAATAAAGAACATGCAACTAATTGGTGGAAAACATCACGAATATTTTCGACAGTTAAATAGGAGTCTCACATAAAAATGCCACTAACCTGAGCCAAAGCCCAACCAACCAGCCAGTCTATATCACTCTTGTGATTGGATATGACAAGGGAATGTTCTTTGCCTGGATTATTCAATAAATAAAATGGCAATTAAGTTATTCAACAAAAATGGAATTTAAGCAATTCGATTAAAAAAAAAAGGGCATGCAAGTTATTCAACGGATCATAATATCTCAAAATGCTGGCTCTGCACTCCAATAACAATTATATAATCATAAACAACAGGGCAAAAAGATTAACATACCCATATGGCAAAACGTTTCATGATCTGTAAATAATTTGACCTGTACCCACAAAACAAAATATCAATGTAATCTCTCAAATGCCGTAGTTGTATCCAACTTCTCCAATGCAATCCCTTATAAACCAGTACATCCACAGCCAATAGCTTTTATACCCAAAAAATTATGGTTGCTTTTACTGACAAAAATTACATGCGTTTATATAAATAAGCAGTTAAGAAGTGAAGAATGAGATCGGTCACCTTAACACCAGCCCACCAATCAATTAGCCATACTAGCTCCAGCCACAGCAATTCTGCCAACACTCTGTTTATTCTTCTGTAGGTGGTTTTTGAGAAGGGCCTAATAAGGACAAAGCAAACTGCCTGGGAAGAAAGCACCACAGAGTTATTTTAGCAGAGTTTCAGCAAAGATTCACTAATTAAGCTGAGTTTTAGCAGAGATGTGTGTTTTTTGGTAGATTCAAGGATATAGTGGGCCATGCTGGTTTTTGTGTCAAGTTCATGAACCGTTTTGCACAGCCTTGACACCTTTTTATATGTTTGTGGACCTTCTTGGTGCTTAATCAATGAAAATTTTATTTAACACTAAAATAATCAAGCTGAGTTAGCTGCCTCCAACAATAAAATATACCCATATTTCTAGGAAATACGTCCACACAGGGTCAAATCTCTTTCCATCCAAAACAGAGGGGGGGAAAAAACGAATGTACGTTCAAATACGCTTCATATATCCACATTCCTAAGATGATTGAGGTGGCTAGGCTTTTAACTGTGGCTTTTTACTGTTGTTGTGCTGAGCTAAACTTGGCTAGTTTGTATTGTGGTCCTGAGATAGCTTCTACTAAATGTGACCACCAGTTTTAGAAAAACAGAACAACCACTAAAAGATGGAGAGACTAAAAAAGTCCGAGACTAAAGAAGTCCGAGTTTTCACAGGTAATCACAGGTGAAATGAGGACAAAAAATATTATTCTCTCTATCTTCAAACTTCTTCCCCTAATTTTCAAATAGCAAATTTACTCGTCATCAGATAAGCTTGTCCCTCTTTTGTTACTCTTTAATTTCAAATTCTATAGAAAATCCTATGTTCCTTTCCCAGTTCTACTGTCATCATAGTCTCATCTCATCCACATTTGCCTGAATCCAGCCTGCCTTTTGTCCATCTTCCAAATGTCTCCCCATTTCCCCTATCTTAGGTGGGATACACTCTTCTCCCTGTCCCTACCTCTCTTGCTACATGACATCTCTGTCGAACTATAATAAATCATTGCTGACCTAATCTGGATTGACAAAGAAAACAATCACATACAAAAACAAAAATGAGCTCCATGGACAATTGACTTTCTCTGCCAAGGAGAGAACATTACTAAGGATATAACCGAGATTTCAAAGATGAGTCGCCCGGGGAGATGCCAGAAGCTGGGTTCCAGGCTATTCATTATCAGAGGGATGATTTTCAAAAGCGCAGAGATTCCGAAGCCAAACAAAAAATACTTAACGTTGGGCCAAAATGGCACGCCGGGCGCAATCATTACTGTCAGCAACCAAACAAAGCACAGCAGCGTGAAAAGCTAGGCATCATTGTTAACAAGAAATTCAATCATAAATCACAGCCTCGTTTGTCAGATAGCAGGACCGTCCAAACACATGTCAGATATTTCTTCCACCTCGATAAACATTGGATACTCAGAATCGCGAGCTCTGACCTCACTCTACTGAACTCAACACCTTCTGATACGGCCGTTCAACCCGGAAAAAATGAAAGATGCAATAGCGCATTGCAGAGCAAAAGAATCCCGAACTAAAACCCTAGCGAATCAACTCTCAGCAGCTTAACAGGGAAAAATATATCCAGCCGGGCAAATCCTCGACAAAAGAAACCGAAACAAGTGGCCGAGATAGAGCAGGTTATCAGAGCTCAGGGTACCTGAAAGAGATTCACGATGAGGCCGGAGATAAAGAATAGAAGGCCTAGAGGGACGACGACAGCTGCCGCTGCAATCGCCATTTCCACCACCACCGACACGAGCGGAAGACGGTGAGCTTCGGGGAGAGAGGGGGAAAGAGATTGAAATGGTGAGGGGAGAGAGAGTAGAGGAGTGTCGCTAGCAATGGCAGCCGGAGGCACCGGGGAGTTCCATCAGATCACCATAGACGTCGATGATGTCAAAAGAGAGGGAGACGGGGGCAAGGAAAGTGTGATCCTTTAAGCGCCGTCTCAGGCACAACGACGACAGTTTTTCTATTTTGCCTTTCTTTTTTCCTTTTTGCCAGCAAATACTTTTCTCTATTTACATTATTCGAATTAAAATTATATTTTAAAAAAAGAATATCTTACTATCGAACAAATTCATTTTGGTTTCAGCGAGTAAATATTCTGTATATATTACATAATGTGGAATCATAACCATAATCGCCCACTATACGAGAAAATATTCAGTGTGTAATACATAATGAATTCGTTGTATAAAATTTTATCAGATCTTGATACATATAAAGTTGCCACAGTTTTTTAGAATCAACTTTATGCGTGTCAAGATCTGAACGGTGATTTATACAATAAACTAATTATATATTACACAGTAAATACTTAATATCACAGAGAGTAGCCCAGGTGGTCAAGTTTTGAGAGTTCTTCCGAGATCTCCTGAGTTTAAACCCCAAGGACGCATTTTCTCTTAGGTGGAGGCTTTATAGCTCTCTCGAGCCCATGGAGGTTGGCCAATCCAGGAGACGAGCGAATATATTAGATCATTTTTTTAATTGAAATGAGCAATTAATAATTTTTAAATAATCATATCTCCTGATAATATATTAAAAATATTATATTTAATAATAATTGTGATAATTATTTAAATAATATCATGCACTCTGCATCGGAAAATTTAACTAATATAAGTAAAAATAAAGCAAAGTAAAATTCTTTTTTTTTTCCGATCTGGACTGTCAAGCCGGGAATGCCTACTATGAGATAAAACTCTCCCATGGTAAATTTTCTTCTTTATAAGATTTGAATTCAGAATCTTACTTAAGGTAAGGAAATATCGTGCCATGTCAATCGATCCGCTTTCATATTTCTCTCCTTTCCTCCATACCAAATGTAGCATTCTTTCCCTTTTCCCGGATGCCTCAATTTTCCTGCTCTCGCTTCGTTTGGCAAACGGTTTTCCGCCTAAACTATCCGTACGGGTTTGGTCAATTAATTCAAGTCCCAGAAGATTTCTTCCATGGCCCGGCCATTGAACTTCTCAACTACCTCAACTGCCCTCTCCCAACCTCCACCGGTACTGTTTTCCGAATTCCATCAATGCTACACAAAGAGTAATCGACTTTATGGATCGGTGACGTTCCTCGGAGTCTCGACGAGGTCGCGGTGATGAGTCCTGACCCCTCGATCCCGATGCAGTTACGAGTCAAATCGAACATTTCGTGTAAAGTTCAAGGCCATGAGTACCAGTTGATAGGCTGGCGGTACTCCTTTCAACCCCTTAAACTCTCCGATGTGAGGCTTATATGTGCTACGGATTATGTATTTTTTTTCCTTCTAGTCTCTGTCTCAATCTCACGAGTTCTACGCTCGGGTTCGTCAACTAATCGCGAGCCGGACATTTTCCTTCGGGGTCTGGAGCTAGCCACGAGTTCCATGCTCAGGCAAGGCGTGGTGGAAGCTCGCACAGTAGCCTGCTTCGATACCCTGTAAAACATCCACAGAGCTATAAGAGGCTGCACTAACGTCCAGCACAAAAGTAACAGTCTAAATCATTAGACGGCGGTACCGATTCTCTTATAATATCATTGTTATTCATTGATTTAGCCGATACACCTTTTTCGTGCATAGCTTGTTAAGGGACTTAACCAAATTCTGATACTATATTAAATCATGTTGTGAGAGCTGACCGTTGGAAAATAGGCGATTGTGCGCCGCATAATAACTTAGACTTTTGGTTGGAAACAGAAACGGACGAGGCTCGTCCCCTTTGTAAGGCTTACTGATAATAATATAATATATAATTATCTGATCACGGCAATCTCTGATATAAATCGAACTTGCCTCCGGCAGTCCTCTGATCGACTTAAGTCTAAATCTGTCTCCGGCAGACTCCTTTAAACCCGGTCGTCGATTTCGGGAACGTTTCTCACAACACAATTATGTCATTTACCCGTTTCGATACTTTATCAAAGATTAATGGTTTCCCTTTGCGCCCCCATTGACTTGAAGGTTATTTATTGCGTGTACGCTTCTGCTATTCAACGTGTTTCAAGCCCATCCGAAACTGTCTTCCCGGAAAACGGAAAAAGGAAGGTGGTGGGAAAAACATGTCACACGGGCCTTTAATGGGCCTCATGCTGTCAGTAAATCAGCTTGGCCCAATAACCCTTACGCTGGAAGGAATGGGCCTCAAATCAGCCCAAAATGATTGGATGGGCCAGGCCCAGCAAAAAAATTGAAATTGTGATTAGTTGTTGTACCGCAAAAGCTGGCCTAATTTGATTTTTTCAAAAAAGAACCTTTTTAGGTCGAAAACACATTTTCTCTCTCACTTTTCTTAAAGAAAAACATTATTTATTTATTTATTTATATATATTATTATATGCAAACTTTTGTGAAGTTTAGTGTATTTTTTGTTTTTCATATTTGTCCTTAATCTAATTTACAAATTAAAATTAACGATAAACTGATAATTTCAGTCATTTTTCCCTCACATAATATCTACGATCTAAACAACAAAAATATTTCATTATCTGTTTAAATTCTCTTATCCAACTCTACGTCTACAATTTTAGCAACAAAAACCTATCATATTTTTAAACGAATGATTTAAAATTGTAAAATTAAAAAGATAAAATTGACATCGCATACAAATGAAAATGAAAATGAAAGTGATCTACTTACAACTGTAAGTTAACGAATTTTAAATAAAGTAAACTGTAATATGTAATAAATAAACTATATAACTATATAAATTTATTTCCATATTTTATTTTTATTTTCTTTCAATGCGTAGAATGATGCATTCTAGTTATTATACCGGTGAAGTTTTTAATATTAAAAAATTGCAAAGAATTAAAATTATATGAAAATAATAGAGAAAACAGTCACTTTGGTCCCTCAATTTGTACCCGGCCAGCACTTTAGTCCCTAAACTTTTTTTGCCAACAATTAGACTCAAACATTCGTGTTTTTGCCAACAAATCAGTCCGACCGTTAGTTTGCAGTTTGATGTGTCACTTACAGGGTTAAATTTATACTTTTTTACTAGCAAAACATTAAAATAACGTCGTTTTGCTGAATAAAAAAATGTAATGACTGTTTTATTCTTAACTGTTGATCATATTTCCAACGAGTTTGTTTTTAAACCAATGGTAATTCGTTAGAAATATGATCAATAGTCAAGGATAAAACAGTCATTATATTTTTCTATTCAGTAAAACGATGCCGTTTTAATGTTTTGCAAATAAAAAAGTATAAATCTAATCCTGTAAGTGACACATCGAACGGCAAACTAACGGTCGGACTGATTTGTTGGCAAAAAAAGTTTAGGGACTAAAGTGCTGACTGGGTATAAATTGAGGGACCAAAGTGAATGTTGACTCAAAATAATATTAAAGATTAAACCCATCTCTGAAAAAATTAAGGGAAAAAAATGATTAAAAAAAAGGTCGAAAACTAAATAATACTTTTTCCCTTTTGTTAATGTCAGCGCCCTGTTATTTCGGTGAGCAGGTGCAGAGCTCAGAGTAGCGGAATCGCAATGGAGGGAGGAAGAAAGAGCAAGACGAGAGCAGCAGCTTCCGCTGTCTCTCTCGAGCAATTCGTCTCTACCATGTCCCCTTTGATCGATTTGGAAAAGGTTCTCATTAGCTCCTTCCGATTAGCGCCGATGATCAATCTGCAGCTTGCGTATGCTTCTGCTTCGAACGATGGAATAACTTATGATTGTTGTAGGAAGCTGAGATATCGGCCTCCATCAGCTCTGGCGCTTCAAGGAACTTGGACACTGCTCAGAAGAGAGGATCTACTATCCTCAACTTGAAGTGCGTCGATGCTCAGGTACCCTCCCATCCTTGTCGAATGTGAAGCTCATTAGAGTCAAATAACAGCTGATTCTAGTGTTTTTAGTCTTACACGTATTTGAGGTCGCTGAGAGTTAAATCCTGACTAAATTGAAGAAGAAACTTGGATTTAGAAGGGTATTAGGTACCACCGTTTAATATTTTAAGTTTTTGGATGGAGACGAGCTCAAAACTCTTATATGTCCAGTTGAAATTTAATATGGTATCAGAGCGGGTTGATCTGAACTCACCCCACTTGTGCTAGCTGTTGTCTAAGGTCGCTTTGTTTCTTGCCCCACTTGTAGACAGGTCTAATGGGAAAGACTCTTCTTGAATTTCAATCTACCAAAGGAGATGTGCTTCCTGCTCACAAGGTGGAAGATTCTGCTGCTGATATTTTTCTTCTCTTATCTTTTCTAATCTACGCTAATAACATTCACTCAGTGTGAACCTCACATGCATTGCTTCTATTACAAGTGAAATGCTGAAAGGGAAAAAGTTATTGGTGAATAACTGTGATTTTCAAACTGATCTTGTGGGAAGATGATATTAAGCCTTAATAGAGTAAATACTTACAATAATCGTTGCATAATTAGGCCCTGGTCAACTGCATAATCCCTACTATTCCACTTTTAGGTGTTAGCTGCAGTACATTGACATGTTTAATTTTTTCGCAACTACTGGATAGCGATCAATTTCATTCACCTACATACTTCTTACATTTTTACTCCATTCACTATTTTCCTGAGACTCTGGATTGATTCCTGGTTGCAGTTTGGCACTCATGATGTAGTTGTCCTAAAACCTAATAAGGCTGATCTTGGTTCTCCTGCTCTTGGGCAAGGTGTCATTTACCGATTGAAGGTAATTAGTCATGGAGTGTTTCCTTTTTCTTTTTGTGGCCACTGTAATGGAGTGGTGAACTGATGCATTTTGGTCTTTTTTGTTCTCTCCTGGTTTCCACTTCTCTGGTTATAAGTAATGTAAGACCCTTAAATTTTTCGCTACTCTCTTCTACCGCTTGTACAGGATTCATCTATAACTGTTGCTTTTGATGATATTCCAGAGGAAGGTTTAAATAGTCCTTTGCGACTGGAAAAGGTGGCAAATGAGGTATGTCCTTGTTATGTGTGTTGGACCACAAGCCGGTAGCAGTTTAGTTATTTGGGCGAATTATGTTGCAGTTGGCTCTTTGTAGAATCTCTTTGCTTGAATATTGTCATGGAAATAGCAATCAAAAGCTACTTCCTTCTACTGGAAATGCAGGTTACATATCGTAGGATGAAGGATGCCTTGATTCAGTTGAGTAAAGGTGTGCATAAGGGGCCGGCAGCTGATCTAATTCCTATTCTATTTGGAGAACGACCCCCTACCTTCTCTAAGAAGGATGCTACATTCAAGCCCTTAAATTCCTACCTCGATCACTCTCAGGTTAGTTCAATTCAGTCCTTAGGCCGCATTCGGTAGGACGGTGTGGAACGGAAAGGAAGTGAATGCTCTAAATGGAATGGAATCATTATGGAATGATGAATGTGATTCCTTAGTTTGCCATCGTTCTCAATATTGAGGGAATGAAGTTGGATATAGAAAATTGTTTTACTAATCGTATCCTTGATAACTATGTACAGATTTGATACATTCTACGTTCAGTGGGGTGCTTTGATCATTAAAGAACCAAGAAACATTTGAAAAGAATTAGAAAAATATGAGCAATCAAATGTTTCAAATTTTTAGTCGGAGTGAGCGATCAAGTGCGCAATATTTTGGATATATTAGTACTTTTACCCACTAAGCAACTGATTGGGCATCTGAGACATCAGATTATAAGTTCTGCATCGTTTCAGAGATAATTGCTCCATGTTTTATGCATTTGTTTACTTTTCTTTGTTTATGATATCTGATTAATTGTGGAGCTTCACTCTGTTAAAGTTTTGCTAATTCAGCTTTATTTTTATGTTCCAAGAAAGATGCCATAGCAAAGGCCTTGTCGTCTAAAAATGTCTTTTTGCTGCACGGGCCTCCTGGAACGGGAAAGACTACAACAGTAGTTGAAATCATCCTACAAGAAGTGAAACGTGGATCTAAGATTCTTGCATGTACTGCTTCAAATATCGCTGTAGATAACATAGTTGAACGACTCGTTCCCCATAGGTGGGTATATCTTACTTCAGAATATCGAGTTAGTGTTAGAACTGGTTCCAGTTTTCATGCGTGTAGTTTGATCTTTTTTTTCCTGATCAGTTATTTTTTTTTTATGTTGAATAGATGTTGGCTAAAAGAAACTTGAGATTTGTGCTTGTCTCTTAGTGTTATAGTTGGGCGCTGTATGACTATGCTTTTAGTCAAATCCTATGAGCTGCCTCTGGAAGCAGTTTGATGGAAAGAAATTAACAAGCTATCCCGTGATCTGTTCCTGTTGTTCTTGTTGGTAGGCAGGTCCTTGTTTCTGATCTTAAGATAACTAAAAGTGTTCACCACAGAAAGCGTGAGATGTATTTTTTAGTTTATATCTCTCTACTTGTTCTCAGGGGTTCCTGAAATGAGTTATCTGACAGAAGACATAAAAGTAAAGGCTGTCTATAATACTACTTCAAAGTGGAGGAATAGTCATTACCTGATGTTTCAAAAACTTTTATGTTCAATTATTGCAAATTATTGGTGCTATAGTTATACCTCCAAGTAAAGCTTACGTTCAATGTGAAACTTATTTTTTAATTAGTTCCAAATTTTCTGTAAGAACAATGTGGTAGGTCCATTTTGTTGGCTTTACTAATGCTCTAAATTTTTTGGATTGACCATTAGAGTGAAGTTAGTGAGGTTGGGGCATCCTGCACGCCTACTGCCTCAAGTACTGGACAGTGCATTGGATGCACAGGTGTGTAATTGCCTCTTCTTTCACAAAAGAAATATGCAGTTCAGTGTTATGCAACTGGTATTCATCTGTTTTACATTTTGCCCTGTACAAGAGAGTAACACATTGAAACATAAGGGGTTTATTATCTAGACATACAGGAGAAAGGCTTAGTAGGATTATCTTGATCTCATTCTCCATAAATTCAAATGCTCTACTTCTCCTGTTTCCTCACTGGCACATCTCTCAATTCTACTGTTGCGCTGCCGTAGGCTTTTTTTTGCTTGCATTTGATCTTTTTTTCTCCTTTTGTCAATAAAAACAAAAAGATCTTTTTCTCTTTGTAGTTTCTGCATTAGGTAATATGCTACTTAAATCTCCCACTTAGATGCTCACAGATATTCATTTACAGGTCCTTCGTGGGGATAATAGTTCACTTGCAACTGACATTCGGAAGGAAATGAAGGTATGATTTGGGAAATTTTCTTTTATATGCGACATCAACATCTTTTACACTAAGTACTTACTGCTTGTAAAGAAGTACAGCTTCTGCTGGAGGCTCAGGGCTGATGCGTTATTCTAAAGTAACATGTATTGAATCTTAAACATCCAAGTCTTAGTCTCTTGTCCCTGCCGTTGCGCATTTTCATTGATGTAGTCCATCCTGATGCGATTGAGGGAAAAAGGAGTTAATGGTAAATTACATCCAAAGATTAGAAGTATTTCTTAATTTCAGTAAGACTTGATTTATTAAACGTAAATTTGAAGCATTTATTAGATGCCTGTTTATTAAGATCGTTGTTGCGTGTGATTGTGCTGATTTGCTTTAGGCATTGAACGGAAAGCTGCTGAAGACCAGAGACAAGAACGCAAGAAGGGACATTCAAAGGGAGCTTAGGGCTCTTTCTAAAGAAGAGCGCAAGAGGCAGCAGCTAGCTGTGACAGATGTCATCAAGAATGCTGATGTTGTTCTGACAACATTAACTGGTGCATTTTCTCGTAAGTTGGAAAGTTCTTCCTTTGATTTGGTGATTATTGATGAAGCTGCTCAAGCACTTGAGGTGGCTTGCTGGATAGCTCTGCTGAAGGTAAGCTTCTGATGTGGTACAAACAAATAAACTTCCTTATGCTTACAATAATCACAAAAGGAGTCTAATTGCATATTATCATACAGACATTTTGTATTTTGCTGTAAATAGCAGCACTTGACTTCCTTATATTATCCATCTGCCCACAAGGTTAAAAAATTTTCATTCAATATGAAGCATAGGCCCTTTTATTTCCCATTGATGCCATTAAGTAGATTTGTAGTGCGTACAACTCCCATATTAGGCATACAACTATTTATTTTATTGCCTATCATCTCCTCCTCCTCCTCCCCCTCCTCTCTTGTGAACTTAGTGGAAAACTGTTGGAGAGTCGAGCCCATCCAACTGCCGGTATTAGCAGGATCCAACTGCTGGTACTATCTGAATATATCTTTAACTTTTCAGGGTTCAAGATGTATACTTGCTGGGGATCATCTTCAGCTTCCTCCAACTATCCAGAGTGTCGAGGCTGAGAAGAAAGGTCTGGGAAGAACCCTCTTTGAACGCCTTGCTGAGTTATATGGTGATAAAATCACAGCTATGCTCACAGTTCAGTACCGTATGAATGAGCTTATCATGGACTGGTCTTCGAAGGAGCTCTATAACAGCAAGGTGCTTTGTCGGATTATTTCAAATTAACGTATCGGATGCTGTGTGTGCTTTTGTCCCATCGGTTGATGAACATTCTCTTTGGTTTTTTCTATATAAGATCGAAGCTCATCCCAGTGTTGCCGGCCACATGCTCTTTGATCTTGAGGGTGTTAAGAAGTCGACTTCAACCGAACCAACCCTTCTTCTTGTAGACATAGCTGGGTATGTACTAGTCGTTAACAATGTGTTTTATAGCTTACAATGGTGTACCACTGGGAGTGCATGACTTGCATCGCTGACGTGTACTGGAGCAGTAAAAGATCTGAAAAAATTACACTAGGGCATTGGAATTGTGAAAAATGATTGAATGAGTTTTTACGCTGCCAAGAAGGAATTTCATTTTTCTCATTAACTCTCCAAAATATCATTTCTTGATACTGATTTTCAGGTGCGATATGGAAGAGAAGAAGGATGAAGAAGACAGCACAATGAATGAAGGGGAAGCTGAGGTTGCCATCGCCCATGCCAAGAGGCTTGTCAATGATGGAGTTCAGGCTTCAAATATTGGAATAATTACACCCTATGCTGCACAGGTACGAACTACTATCTACCCAATTCCTTTAGCATCAAAATCTTGCAGTCATGACCTGAGTGTAGTTACTCCATCGGAGTGCTTATCGGGCTAGCTAAGAGGAAAATTCAATTCTCGTTAACCATGACTCATGAATGCTACAGGTTGTCTTGCTTAAGATGCTGCGGGGCAACGAAGACAAAATTAAAGATGTGGAGATCTCAACAGTGGATGGATTCCAAGGTCGTGAAAAGGAAGCAATTATCATCTCGATGGTCCGGTCAAACTCGAAGAAAGAGGTATACTTCTAATGGACACAGTTATGATGTTCTCTACTCATTCTCATGTGTGTGTTTGTGTTACTACTTGCCTCCCTTTGGTTCATGAAGTTGCTTGTCTGTAATTGTATCTTTTTCATAATCTCGATTGCTGTTTTAACTTTTTGGCATTAGGTGGGGTTTCTGAGTGACCGGAGGCGAATGAATGTGGCTGTGACGCGGGCAAGAAGGCAATGCTGCCTAATCTGTGACACTGATACCGTGACTAGCGACGGGTTCCTGAAACGTTTGGTCGAGTATTTCGAGGAGAATGGTGAGTATCTGAGTGCTTCAGAGTATTGCAACGAATGAGCAGTGTCTCCTCACAAAAACAAGAGGATATCTCACTTCTCAGCAAGTCTTGCATTGGTTTCGCACGCAAAGATCCTACCCTCTGTTGGAGGGCCAGCTCGAGAAATTCAACAGACCTTAATGCAGCTCCAAGTGCGAAAAAAGGGAACAATTTTCCACCTAACATTGGTTGTTACTTATGGTGTTTCTCGCTGCTGGTTTTCATTTTACTCGTACGTGTTAGCTGTTTCTGTAGCTAGAAATACAAGGCTTAGGAGGAAAATGCCCGAGTATACAGTGCATACTGGCTTGGGAGATCTATCATAGCTCTCGGAAAAGTCGGTTTCCTGCTTCTGTCACTGTGATGGGTGGCGGTAGTAGTGGCGATCCCACCATCCGCTCCTCTCGACAATTCATTTCCTTTCTTGGATAAATAATAATAATAATAATAAGAAGAAGATCCGATATAGACTTAAGAGGCTGCGTGGCCGAGCACCTCGACCTTAAATGGTAGGTTTAAGGCCATAACAATATGTCTAGCCAAGTGAGGTAACTTTTCCAATTAAATAGCAACAAATTGTCTACCCAAATCACTCCTAACCACGTGCAGGCTACGGTCTTAGGAGGACAGAAGACACAAATAGATCTATATTATATATAGAAAACAAACTGTCAAAGTTGATGGTTTTTTAATCTAAAGTTTACTCTCATGCAATTTGACCAGTTCAAAATTCCATGTTTGAACCCCTACAAGTAAAATTATTAAAAAAGACTTTTGAACTTGGATTTTGAAGGATATTAGCTTCTCAAACTATACTTGTAGTCTACTAGCATCATCAAAGCTGGAAACTACATTGATGAGATCAGTGTAACACTAGTTGTTCAGTTCATTTGATATGTTTACGATTAACACGAAAGTTCAAACATCTTTTTTTTTCCCAATAAAAAAGAGCTATATATAAAAATAATGCTTGGGGGCAACAGTCTGACATAGGATTGTGAAGTCAAAATATTGAAATTTCATATACCCAGAGAATAGATCACAGGCAACTACCAAGAGGGGTTGGGCCGAGTGGTAAGCAGCTCGGTGCCGCTTAAGGAGGTCTCAGGTTCGAGACCTCACGTACGCCTCACCCGCCATTGCCAGGCGTGCGACCCGGGGCGACCAACGGATTAGTCAAGTATGGTTGGCTGAAAGATGTCATCTCACCGCTGGTGGGGCCTGCTTGGATACCGTGGCTGGCGACAAAAAAAAAAAAAAAAAAAAAAGATCACAGGCAACTTGCTCATTTGCATGGAAGGGACTGAGAGACTATGAGCAAACAATTAAAATGGATAGTTGGTCTTCTGACAACGAATATTTGGACAGATCCCGGATGCAAAAATGAACACTTCATGGTGATCCCTACTCAAAATGCCTAGATAAACCTTGAAGAGACACAGTGAATTGATGCTCTTAAACCCAAGAAGAAAGTAGTACTCAAATAGGTGGAAAGCCTCTTTGATAATATAACTTTAGATATACCGTCAGTACAACTGTCTGAAGATGATGTGCACAATGAAATAATTCTTGAGTGTGAATGTTCCTGGGAGTACACTTAAATCTTTTTACCTTGCAGATCAGCAGTATTGGATTAGCTACAGCAACCTGCATGTTTGGAAAATACATGAACATTTCAAAATCCATTTGTGGAGAATAGCGACAAATAGTTTCCCCCATTCTCATAGAACTGATTCTGATGATGCTTCCAGCTTTACCTTATATGCTACTATTAGTCTACTATGGATCATCGACCCAAAGAAACCATGTCTATTCTTAATGGCACAAAAGCTGGCTTGTCAACTTTCCCATAAAAAGTTGAGAGATCCTTCGGCGAGCATGTCAAAACTAAGGCAAGCAACGGCAGCACTGAGACTTCACAGAATGCAATAAGCCCCAGCTAATAACTCGGCAGGCTAATGGATCCATGAACATTTATTCAGATACAACTGCGGCCACTCAGCAGGATGGACTAAAACCCATTTCTAATCCGATGCCTTATTAGTGGTTTCTGCCATCAGCAGTCCACATAGTGCTCCATGGGAGATAGGCTCATTGATGATGGACTTCTTGAACATTGTTTGGTCTTTTGACTGCTGGGACTATGTTTTGGATCAGGGGAGATGAGAATACTCTCGCCCAGAGACTTTAGCAACAAGGATTATTAGGAAAATTGAATGAGCAGAGCACTTTTCGGGGTTGGTTTGATGTAGTTTATGCAATGCTCAATTGCCGATCACAAATTTCAGACGAATCTGGTCTGAGAAAAAAGGGTTTGTGAGCTCCACTCTGTATCTAGACCATTATCTCGTAGCAGTCAGGTTCCAAGCTTCTGAACAACCATTGGAATTTCCATTCATTGATTTTGCGGGTCTACCCAGGGCACGACTCTCAATCCAACCACACAGCTACTAGACAACCTCCTAAGAAAATACCAGAACTCACGGAGGAGTGAACACGATAAGAATTCAAAAGATTGGATCGATTGAGAGAAGAATCGGATCCCAAAAATACTGAGTAATTTCAAGGAGTAAACCAGTATACAGGAAATATACAGGTTGAACTGTGAAATTCCTCAGTCGGTGGATGCGATTTGCGCGACGTAGCTCAACGGAAACACAAAACTGATCCGAACGAAAGAAACGCGGAAACTTGTACGGTGGGAGTAAGGACTCGAGTCGTCTACCTCGCGAGGCGAACTACTGAGTTGAAGATGCGGGAGCAGGCGAGGCGGACGCGAGGATAGGCGCTAAGAGCGAAGAGAACGGTCTGCCGGAGCAACTCCTCCAATGTCCCCACGAATAGGTTCAGGCTCCTGATCGGGGGCACGTACAGCGTCAGAGGCACCGCCGAGAAAGCGACCGCTAAGAATAGCTGCAGCATAGTAGCGCCACTGCAGTTGCCGTTGCCGGAGCCGGAGACGGAAATCGTATGTTCTGAGCACAGACAGACCGGGAGGGAAGGAGGGAGGGGAGGGGGTGAGGCGTCGGGAGTTGTTTGTTGCGTCAATTTCTCTCGCATCCAAACACATAAAAATCTTTACAATTTTGGACCATTAACTTCAAACGAATTTAACAGTTTTTTTTTTTTGTTTCCCACCGGGTATCCAATACGCGAAAGCTGACCGACTAATCCAGATTCAGGATACGGTCGGACGGTTTTCCAAGAACTCCTCCCAAGAAGGTCAGCGGTGTTCACAGGGACTCAAATCCAGCACTCTGCTTAAGCGACACGAGTCCCTTCCACTTGTGTCAACCTTCGTTGGTAAATAAATTTAACAGTTATTTATATAATAAATTCATTATGTGTAATATATGATTAGATTGTTGTGCAATTATCTCTATTTCACACTTTAAAACTTTTACAATTTTCAAAAAATCTGTTGTCAAAATTTGATCCTAAGACAGAGAAGTACAATTTCTTTATAGTCATCAAAAATAAAGGAGAAAGTCTTCAACGGGTATACATTTATTCAACTAAGATTCACTATTTATTATGTCTCTTTATATTTTTAAGAAAATTTTAATATTTAATAATTACATCTGTATAATAATTGATTACATGTTAAGTTATAATTGAATGGATATATCACGTCAACGATGATATGTGATAGCCGCTTCAAGGAAGATTTACTAGAAATGAAGGTACAAATAGAGTCCTAACTGGAAAAAATAAAAAGGGTACAGGGCACTACTCAAGAACACAACACCATGATGTTTCTCCCCGGCGAGCACACATACCTCGGCTGTTTCTGTAGGCTGTACATGGTTTATCAACAAGATCTCATCCTAGATCACCCGAACTCGGAACAAGTTTGTCTCCAAAAATAGAATTGATCACCCTCTAAAACCCAGTCAGAAATGCATGTTTATCGAGTCAGTGGTAGTACCTCTTTGTCGATTGTTAGGCACAGTAAAAGCTTCATACAAGCTTCTCGTAGTTCTGGTGAGAGATCTGTCCTCAATAGTGTTGAAAGGACGGATCTTGCCTCAAGTAATCCGGCTGATATACTCTCCAAGATCGGATCTTCACTGGCCATGAGAGATGCCAGAAGCTTCGCACCGGCCAGTCTTTCCTGATGGAACCAACAAAAATTTTTGTTCAGTGTCGGACTACAGATCAGAAGCACTGAACTTCATCTACTACAAGTGACGTTCAACAACTCAACGCCAATGGTATATTGTTTTCCCACATCTTGGAAGAGTCGCGATGGGAAAGATAACCGACCGAATGAAAAAGCAAGCCAGATGAACAGCCTAGTTTGAGCTGTGGCTTTGGGAAGACTTTGGCTCCAGTTTGGAATTCAGTTCACAGAACGCAACTGAATCGTCAAATCTAACATTTTTCAAATATTTTCTAAAGTTGATGAAAATGCCAAAGCATCTGTCAAAAGGAGGGATTGGGGTAGTCTCCCTCCCAATTCACTTAGGTGACAGAAACAGCCCGAAATGGAGAAACCGGTTCCTTACTTTTTAAATCAGCATAAACCCGGTTCTTCTGGGGTTGAGTTTTCAAGCATTATTTGGTTTTGGTGCCCACCTCCCCATGCAAGGGTAACACCAGAATATGAAAATGAGGGAGCATTTGTAAATATAGCGTGGAATTATGATGTAATACCTTCTCTGTCCCTTCTCGGAGAAATTTCAAAGAGAGCCTGATAAGATCAGATGAATAAGGAACCACTGCAGATTTCAAATGGTAGACCGCTGAAAAGAGAACCTGAACGCATGCAGCACGGATCTCTCGATCTCTTGTCACCTGCATTATTAAAGCATCCAAAACAACGGCATGTGAGAAGATCTGTTTTCTGAGCCCACAATCCCTCTATTATTCCGGAGTCTGGTAGAAGTCTTCTTGCTAGACTTAAAAGGAGAATACCTCACTAGATCTGATGAGAGCCGGAACAGATTTGCGAGCCAAATGTCTCTTTCCTGAGCCAGCAATCTTCTGGCATGCGCTGATGAGAACATTCGCCATGCACAAGCGAAACGACTGAGAAATTGGGGCTTCAACAGAGGTTGAGGCAAAATCATCACTCTCCAGACATTTGATCACATGGTCAAGAGTGGACTCCAAATGAGTTTCCCCTGCATTTTGAGCCGTCAAGCCACATAATCCATTAAGGGGGGAAGATGGTAACGTGATCCAATACAACATTTAATCACCTTCAGCAGCAGAGATAGCAGTTTTCTTTTTCAAGGTTTTGGAATCACTTGGCGAGTTACAAGATGATTGCAGCTCGGCACAGATCATAAGTGCTAGACAATCGATGCAACCATGTTGCGCTTTTGAAACTACAAGGAAAGAAACAATACACATAAATCTGTCACTTTGAAAAGCAGCAGCGGCACATGTAAATATAGAAATGGGAACTCAAGTGCTATGGACTGCTAGATGCTCTTAGAGCAGTACCGCAGTTCCATTCTCATGGAGCATGCGACTGTCTCTGAGCACCAAATCACCAGTATTCTGAGTATCCAAAAAATCCCCCCATATCATACCTTCATCCCCATCAAGGGAAGGCCACATCAAAATTTCTTTGACCAATTCTCGAACCTTGACCATTGTGGGGGTAAGCATTATATCCCTCCCTTGTACCTATAAGTTGAAAATGCAGGAGGTTGAGGTTCAGAAGATGCAAGCAACCCTATAAATCCTCTCTAGAAGCATTGGAAAAACTCTCCTACATAAGAGTTTTATGGTGACAGACAAGATAATTACCACAAGGGATGTGCAGAGTGAAAACAAACCAGCCTTTATCTTCAGCACATCCCGAAGTCCTGCAGCATCTTCTAATTGCAAGCAAACAATTGGAAAAAGCACCTACAGAACCAGAATAAAATCAAGCAAAATCAAGTTGTGCATAACAACAATTCCGCTAACTGGGATGCAGAAGCTTTTTTCCACCACAAGTCTGTCTGGAACAGGTCTAATGCCAAGGGGAGATATTAAGATAGATAATAAGGAAGTGTGGAAGCTAAAGCTTTCAAAGTTAGGAAGCTTTCAGCATATAATAGGCGGGCGTCATGCATAGTATTGCAGTGATTCATCATCCACAGATATGCAGAGAGCGAGCAACAAAGACAAACACCTTAGCAAGGGCAGATTAAGAGCACATAGCAGCTGAGGCGAGAAACGGAAGATTAAAGAGTGAAGAAGATGAAATCCAGGACATGTTATTTACCTGGGGAGGTATACGTCCACAGAGCTCCGCTGCAAGTTTCCGAACATCTTCAAAATCTACTTTGGAAAATGCCCTGAAATATCCATCAATAGAATTACAATTAAATTAAATCAAGACAAAGTTAAGATTTTCGCTAGAATTTATATAAGTATAGCAATGTCTAGGGTCAAGGATCAACCTTTTCAGGAGGAGAGCCGCGACACAATTGTCAGAGATTGAGCCTGCGCTATCTGATATTACACCAAAAGAAAAGGATGGATATTACAGGAAACTTAATAAATCATGCAAGACACCATGAATACAAAGGAGGAGTAATTAAAGAAGACAAGTGGCATACCATGATTAATGACTTTGTTGTGAAGCTGACCATACATGATAGATGAATTGACATCGTTGAAAACATGTAGAGGAAGCAGCCTAATTATGAGTAATGGACAAAGGCGCTCAAACAAAGATTCCTGCATCTCAACATAGTCATCGCTCATAGAGGACGTGCTCGCCAACCTAACAAGCAGGTATTCATCAACACCAGCGACCAAAATCAGAATGGTTTTAACTACAATAACCTAAAATTTGAAGTGTGTAGAATTTAGAGGCATACTGTTCTTGCTCTTGCATTCGTATTAAGACACGGTTGAGGACAACATTTCCAGCATCTGCCAAGTGCTCATTTATATAACTCAAGAACTTGACTATAATGGCATTTGATGGCTCCCTGAAAAGCTTGTCAATCAGTGGTCCCACCATTATTTTCCAGTCCTCAACCTATGTTAGCCACAAAATTTGACCAGTCATAAATACAAGGGTTTTTTTCTTTTTTTCATCTATATGCATGATCAGATGACATTTTAGAGAGAGAGAGAGAGAGAGAGAGTAAAGGGGTATAATCATGCTCCAACCAATTAAAAGGCAATAATCCGGCTAGAAAAGGTTCAGTGTTTTTGCCTGACTATACATGACCGGTAAAGCAGTTACTAAGGTTTACGAAATTCCACTCAAAAACTCAAATTCCACTCAGTTGTAATACAAAAATGGGCATTGCCCAATTTTGGATGATTTATGGACTATGCTTAGCTTAGCTCCATAGCCAGATTAAGCATCCATGGGCTTTGATCAGACATAACAATAGGGGATCGATGCAAGTTCCTAAACTTGCATTCTGGGAAAGGCTTTCAGATGTAAACCTAGCAAAGAGTACAATGTTGGCGTTAAAAAACTCTGGTTTCCTGAGGTGTAATATAATGTACGGTAATAGCTACTCACTTTAGCAATATAGACAAGACACTTCAAGCAGCAAGATCTAGTTTGAAGACATCACACAACAAAACAAATGTAACAGCAAGTAAATAGGTTTGACTAAACATGAAAAGTAATGCCAAGAAAGGACAAGGTGAGTGCCCATTCCCACAGTAAACACAAGCAAATAAAGGGCCACTAATTATAATTTCTTGGACAGTGATATGAATAAACATCAAGAGTACACCATAGCTCTTATTATTCTTACATTTTTACACCACTCTGTTGTCAGATTGAGAACTTTGTCAGCATCAAACTTTGAGCCTGCCAGTTTTAAAAAGGTGCTTGTGAGTAAAACTGGAGTTCAACAAGAGAAAGGCATAAGAATCTAATGATCTGCATCTCTGAGGGTCAAACAGCAATTTTGAATATGTTTCTTTGTGCTATACACTGGTATTGAGTTTACTTGGAGTTGACATTCATATGAAAGTTCGAAACCTACCACAATAACCTACACAATACAACACGTTTTTGAGATTGAGGACATTGATATATAATGGAGAGAGGACAATCCGTTCTAAGGACTATAAAATATATAAATGTTTCTTATTTATGTACTAGGAGCAATTTGAATATTCAAACACTAATTCACACACTGATAGGTTGTTCTAACCGAGTTTTGTCAGGAAAACAGTTATATGAAATACTGCATACCTTCAACCATAATTCCTGGGGTTTTTGAAAGGTCCAGGTTGTTGCTAAGGTTGCTGTGGCAAAAAAGATGAGTATAATGAAAGTTAAACAAATTGAAGCTAAGAGTTTAGTAAGGATAAAGCATCAGAGATGGAGACATGCGTAGAAAGATGGACCTTAAAGTGTCAAGCAGCATGCAAATCACTTCTGGTTTCTGACTGTGATATTTAAGAACCCCAACAAGTGTGTGTTTCACAGTTAAATGCAACCCACCGTCTGAAGAATAAAGAAGACGAACTAGGGCAGGCAACACCAACGAAGGCTCTGCCAAAAAAAAAAAAAAGGGTTTAATGAGTTGACCAAGATGTGACAATCTAAATGCAAACTTTCGCTGATAAAATTAACAGTTCAGGGAGGAAATGTACAAACAATCAAATTAAAGCATTCCACAGATCATTGTGGTTAAAGGGGCAAAACAAGCAATAACATGGAATTCACACATCAAGTTAGCTTTTACAATGATAAAGGCACAGCATATAATTAAATAGTGACCCTTCAGGATATACCAATCATTGGAAACAAAACCGTTGCTGCTTTGCTGATTGCTGGTTCTCCAATATCAAGACATCCTAGCAAATGGTCTGAGATGTCTTGCCTGTTTTGTACAATTTTTAACCAAGAATTAGGTTAGGATGGATGTTAAATATGAAAAAGAAAGACATTTTTCAGTAATAGCAAAGAATATTAAAAGTTCAGACTCATATCCATCCTAGTACCATGCCAAATGAGGTAATCCATCAGCTGACTTCAACGAAATTTGGATAAGTTCTGATATAACATCAATGGCATTCCTCTTCTGCAAATTATTACCGCAAGCAAGACGCTCCAGAACCTCTTTAAGGCATTGACCATCAGTGCTCCTGAGAAACCAATTATACAAGCCACACATGATTATCATAAACCTAAGAAAATTCCAGTCTCATCATAAAGAGATCAGAAGAACAGATTTCATACATGGCACAATATTCTGCTACAAGGACAATAACAGCTCGAGCTGTTCCATCCCGCTCATCGAGGAGTTGCAGCAACAGTGGAAGCACTGCATCCATCTGCCTCGTGTCGATCAGACTTCCTTCAGAAGAGTAATTCAGCTTAAATATGGTCCCCTTAAATATACAGATAATCTCATGTACCACATCTTCATCTCCGGAATTAAGCTTCAAGACATAGAAAGAGATCGAGTTTAGCTCCAAGAGCACTTCAGCATATGTATTACAAATATCCGAGTAATGGAAACAACGGAATGCACTGCCACGCGTATGTGGACTGATTCAATTTAGCAATTAGGTTCATAGATCCAACTGAATCGATCTTGATGCCCAGATGCTGTAGTAGTTATTTAGTCTTAACTAAACTGTTTTCTCCTTTTTTCAAGACGATGTTTGAATTTGTTAGAACATCAAAAATAATAAGGAAAATATATAAACTAAGCATTAAACATAAAACAGCTCATGTCAAAGGGTCAATGCCTCAGATGTTTACTCTACCGAGGAATACACAGAAGTAAGGCAAATATTGATCATTTTTAAGTGTTAGTAACTATGGGCCAAAGACAGTGCTGGTCAACAAGAAACTTGAAATGCATCATATTTTATTCAATAGAGTAGTATAAGTTACCTGAGGTAAAAGAACCTCTGATATTTGCAGCCCATATTCTGACATAATACTTTCAAATTTCCTTCCAACAAGACGACCCAACAAAAGACACAGACAATTCAGGAAAAACTTTCTGGTCTCTGCAGCCCCATCCTTGTGTTCATTATGTTTATAAGAGCATCGCTCCGCATAAAGCTGCATATATCCCATATCAGCAATGGAACAAACTATCCTGATGATGCAGCAAGCATTCATATTTTCTTGATATGTAGAAGAAGTTTCTGCTGGAACCACATTTTCGAAATAAGTTTGAAGATAAACTTTGCGTCATCACACATTATGAATGCTATGAGCCAAATCCTAATAAACACAATGAGCAAGCCCTCTCTAGTAGAAATATAATCCCTTATATCAGGCATCCACTTTATGTTGGCATTCAATCTCCGAATCAGCCCTATGCTATAAGTCTTTCAGATAGAAAAGTATCGCTAACATAAAAACATCTTAAACAGCATAAAGTGTAATTCAAATGGGACATTCCATCACCTGTATACCAGACAAGTACCGCTCCAAACATTCTCTACAATTCTGTGAAAAGTTCTGTTCCTCTAGATGCAACAGCATGCTATAATGCTTCCAACAAGATGAGAGTAGAAGTTTCCCAGCGTTGAGAATTTTCATGCCTGTTTTCATATCGTATGTCGAGAGTTAGCATGCCATTGAAAAACATGCCCACGAGATAACCGATGTAAGGGTGTATATGACCTGCCTCGTCTTCACAGCAGCCATAACGTTCTTTTAGATCCTGCAACCACTTAAGAACTCCTTCCAATCCTCTAGCATGTAAAGGCCGACTTTTTCTGCTCCACTAAATTGGATTGCGAAAAAAGATTACTATATAAAGGTAGGTGATCCAAATGTAAGAACTGCAAGGTGGCTTGAGCTTCATTATAAACTATTGATTCCTCACAAAATATGTTAACGGAAAGCGAAATTAAGCAGCGATGCAATCACTATTGGTGGTTGTTCATCCAATGCATTGGAAGATAACTATATATACAAACCAATTCCTAATTCTAGCACATATTCAATGCCCATTAAATGATTAAATTAACCCAATTTATAGCATATGACTTCCATGCATTGTTTTAATTACAGCTCACAATGGAATCAAGAACTATACAAAAAATCTTTTCAAGAGAGATGATATTCTATTATCTCTCCCTAACCGCAGAATTTTTTTCAGATGCTGCCACTTGGGAGATCACATATTTATGCTTGACCTCTTGACCACCATTCATTTGGCAGTCTAATGGATTTTACGTCCCGATTGTTCTATCTTCCAAGAAAATAATTTCATAAAGCAGTTACAAGGACCTCCTACTTGATACATGAGCAAAATAGTTTGAGAAATAATCCTAGAATACATGAGACTTAAAAGCAAATAAAACCAACAGCATATATAAGAGGATATCACATCAGAAACCTTTTCCAGTTTATTATCATCGTAAAGAAAATTGAAACAGAAGCTTAAGAAAGACAATTGAGAAAAAGAATATACATACTGTGAGGAGTCTCTGCACTAGATTGATGAGTTCAGGTAGTTGATTCCACAGCAAAGTCTCCATCCCTGTGTTTGAGATTTTCTGAATTTCTTTCACCTTCTTCTGACCAATACCAGGCAGAGAAGGGACCAATTCTTCGGGTGTAGTAGAATCACGTACTCTTATCTTGTCTTTCAGGGTATCTTCTCTTCTTGTTAATGCATCGGTAATGGACAAACAGCAATCAGCAGCAGCTATCGCTAGACGAGATGGTAATTCATATCCATCACTCATAATACTGCAGATAAGAAGTCAGAAGAATGATAATCTACCACATTGATAAGAGATTGAGAGTTGCAATTGGAAATTTAGCAGAATCATCAGTACATACAATCACATCACATACGTACCAGAAAGTTCATGAGAGAAGACAAAAAGGACAGAATATAAAAGCTTACATAATCCTTGACTAGCGTTACGTCTGTGAGGTACAGACAATGGACAATTATCCATAATATTATCATTATGGAACCAGTTCCCATATCACAGATGGTCTGTTCGACCCCATCATTGAAATCTCAAAGGTTCATCTCTTATTTTCTCGATAAACACCAAAACTCCAAGCTATAAGCCAAATTGCTATTCTAAGTATGATGTGTTCAATGAGAACGTGTGGCAAGATAGTCCATACCTTCCATTGCATATGATGGAGGAAAGGTGTGAAAAACATGTACAGAGCATCTCGAGCATAACACTGTACCTCTCCCTTAACCCTGCCGTGAGAACAAATAGCAGAGACTCAATTCCATCAACTTCCAAAATAGTGATGCCTCCAACTGCATGCGACCCTCTCGGTGTCCCAAAATATTATAAAAAGGAGATCTAGAGTCACGTTTTTTTCAAGCACATGGCAAGATTTTTTGCATCTATCACAAGAAAATACGTTTTAAGAATGTAAGCAGTGAGCGTAAGTGGTTTTGATCTTAATAAAAGATAAAAAAAAACACCCGGGGACAGAATCAAACAAAACCTCAAAAAAGAAAAGGCGAGTCTTTTCATCAAGCTAGTGAATGGCTTGTTACCATTCAGTGAATATTGACTCATTGTGCTATCATATTCCAGAAGATCTCGCACAAGGATACACCATCCAAGTCCAATATAATGATCTTCTTTTCTTGAGACAATGTTCGCGAGATCCTGCATGAGAGACTGGGAAAGGAACTCATCTTGGAAGAGCCAACTCAACAGTATCAGAACTTGGCCACCATGCCTTGACTTCCTACTCCTAAGTGACTGCACAAGGAGCAGGATAAGGTTGTGACACGTATCAATTAGAAGAGTTCATGACAATCATATAATATATGGACATGCGATTGCATACGCACATGTTCGATCATGGGAACGAGAATTTGATCCATCTGCTCCATTCTCTCCGCCCTTTCCCGGACATACTTGTATAGAAACCATAACGATTCCTCCAGAGAACCTACAGCAGTCGTAATCCATTAACTAAAACAGACAGGCTTCATAACGCACCCATTTAGCGGCTTCATCTTTCAGATGAATTCATTAGATGCTTACACTCAACAATTTGTAGTTCGTACAGTCAAAATGTGAGTCAAATATCCGCCGCTTACCCAGAGAAGGAACTCTGGAGATCGGACAGAATCGACAAACGGCGTCCTGAAGCTTCTTGGGGCGAGCGGAGAGGAGAGCGTTCATGGCGCGCCCGAGTGTCACCGAGACCATTGACTCCGCGTTTGGCTTCGACACTACAAGCTGTTGCTCCCCTTCCTCCATCGAAGACTAAGCTGATTAAAGCTGTCTTACTGGCGCCAAGAGATGGGAGTCAAAACTGAAAATTCCAGCTATGGCAGAATAAGGATGGGTTCGTCTTCGCTCTTCTGGAGGCGACTAAGGGTTTGTTTGGAGGGAGGCCTCTGTTCTAAACCTTGGCGGCTTAGAACAGTGCACAGGTTACTGGCTAGAGCCGGTTATCCTGAAAAAGGCTTCCAGCGCCGCGGCACCAGTATAAACAGTTAATAATTTAGATTTATCTTCTAACGTGAAGTCTTGGCGTAATATAACTTGTTTCACCGCAAACGTACAATCGATTTTTAAATAATTATAACTGTTTAAATTAATTTACAATTAATAGTTGTAATTTAGTTCCAAAACTTGTAAAATACGAATTACACACTATTTACAACTTTTTTAAATGAATTAGAACGAATAGTTGTAACTCAGTTCAAAGATTTGCAACGGATTATTTACACTTTTTTGAACTAAATTACAACTAAAATTTGTAACTCAGTTTAAAGATTTGTAACGAGCTATTTACAACTTTTTGAACTAAATTATAACTAATAGTTGTAACTCAGCTCAAAGACTTGTACCATACTGTTTACAACTTTTTGAACTAAATTACAATTAAGAGTTGTAACTCAATTTAAAAAGTTGTAAATGGTCTGTTACAAGTCTTTGAACTGAGTTACAACTATTTAACTAAATTAGAACTAATAGTTGTAACTCCGTTCAAAGACTTGTAACGGACCGTTTACAACTTTTTACTAATAGTTGTAACCTAGTTTAAAGATTTGTAACGGACAATTTGTAACTTTTTAAACTAAATTATAATTAATAGTTATAATTTAATTGAAAGACCTATAACGAGCCATTTACAACTTTTTAAAACTAAATTACAACTAATAGTTGTAATTCAATTCAAAGAGTTGCAACGCGTCATTACTATTTTTTTACTAAATTAGAACTAATAGTTATAATTTCGTTCAAAGACTTGTAACACACCAATTACTCACTATTTACAACTTTTTTAACTAAATTACAGCTAATCACTGTAACTCAGTTCAGTTCGGTTGGAAACTGGTTCCACCCCGAACCGGTTTTATGCACAACCCCTACACCTAAATGATGCGTACATTTTTTTTTAGATTATATATACTAAGGAACAATCCACGTGCAATATTATTAAAATCTCAGTCAGAGTAAAAGTGAATAATATAAAATAAAAACTCCTAATTTCCTATAGGTCACCAAGCATCATATAACATCCAATTACTTTAGTCATCCTCGAGTGATAACTATAAATACATATTATCATAAATTACATATTGAAAAGCGAGAATATGATTTTTAATTAGTTTTAGGGGTATTTAGGTAATTTTATTACAGATAAATTTTTTTAAAGATTGCTTCGCCCATATTCAATTATAAATCAGAGTAAAAGGAAATTGAGATTTGGAGGAGAATCGGAGTGAAAATTCACCTCCATTCTTTTTCTCCTCTATTAAAATTAGGTAACTAAGGAGAAAGTAAGAAAGGAGCCAACAGTTGGGCTAATGGGCCGGGCTGAGCTGCCTTCAGAGCAAAACGAAAGTTTGAGTCTTTGACCCGAACTTCCTCCACCCGGTGCCCGATCTTGAATTCAATGGCTCCGAGTCAAATTATTGCAAGCTGACAGGAGTACGAGGATTGCAAGCGACGAGTACACGTACTGTTGATTTAAAAAAAATTCTTAAAAAATAAATTTTTTAGACTATTTATGATAATATCATTCATAAAATGCTAACTGAAATAACATTTTACATAATGAAGAAAATGCCAACGGAGTTAGTGTTTTCTATTAAACTGAAGATGCCAACTCAGTTGGTGTTTTCTTTGTGATTCAGTGGACTTCAAATGTTCGCTTATATGAGGAGTTAGGATTCGTTGTAAAAATTATTATTCATGTATCAACACTTATAAAATTTATAAAAAATTTGATATCAGAAGTTTTGTATGTTTTGGGCTAAAGTGTTTTGGGTAGGGATTAATGTATGACACATTAGAATTCGTTATACAAACCATCATTCAGTTGTCGACACTTGTAAAATTTACTTTTAAAAATTTATAAAAATTTTATACGTGTAAAAATCTGAGAGAGATTTACAAAAATGAGATTGTTATGTATTACACACTTAACATTTACTCTTCACATTAGCAAACACTTGAAGCTCATTGTGTCACAAAGAAAACGCCAACTTCAGTTCAACATACTAACGCTATTTTAGTTAGCATTTCAGAAACGATATTTTTATAAATAGTTTAAAAAATGCTTTTTTTAAAAAGAAATTTTTTTAAAACTAACCGTACGTTTTACTCATTCGTCCGAGGATTGCAGTCCGCTCCCTTTTGCCATTTACCTTCGTGTTTTTCCCGGCAATTTCTCCCTACGGGGAATCAATCTAAAAGAAGAAAGCAAAGCTCGGTCCTTTCCCCTGTGGGAAGAAGAAAGACGAAGAGTAAAATATCATATTTTTCAGAAGAATCCTCCACTGGGGAAGGCTCTACCATATTCACTTCACCTGCACGACAAAATGTCATATCAGAAGAATCAACTGGAGAAGGCTTTATTGGGTATCCAGGGAAGGGGCCAAAGAATTAGCTCAAGAATCAATTCCCCTTGAGATGGAACTGGTGAAGTATTGTCAACCACTTGTCTTACTTGTTAAGCTTGGTTCTTATCCGTACCATCTGACGCATCTGATCGATTTCTTGGAGCCAGTCCCCTAGTTGATGATCTTGTTCTTGATAGCTTCTGGGTGAACGATGTGTGAATGAGCTGGTTGCAACTAAAGAACCCTAGTTGGACTTTGGCCATGGAATCTCTTCTGGGTCTCTTCAACAGCATAAGCAAGATGCCCCTGTCTGTGTTCTTCAAGGACGCTAGGTACTTAAAAAGTTGAATGTGAATTTTGTTACGATGACCTTACCCCGTGATTCTATGAAGATTTCATTTATTCTGTTGGAAAGATCCAATTTTAGGGCGCCTTGCTTCTCATAAGTTGTTTTCAATGGGAAAAATGTTTGTGGGAAATAAAGTAGTTTATTTTCCTTTTCTCTTGGGTAGATGAAAGTTGTTTTCTTGCATTAGATGCTTCAGTGATTGATTAGCCACCTGCAGGACATGGCTGGTTTCCTCGTGGTGCTCTTGACCGCTGTCTCTGGCACCCCAGCCATTAGGTTATAAGATCATAGTGCAGGAGAAAGGAAACTGATTCGCAGGAATGGAAACTACAGCCCTTTCTGAAAATTTGAGGAGTTTTTCCCATGCCTGAAATAATTTTCAATAAGACAGGAGTTTTTCAATAGAACAAGCCCAGGAAATCTGGATAGCTTCTTCATGTAGAAAACTATATCAGTCAGAAGTTTAAGAACTATATCTCTGTTGTGGAGGAGTTGCTTCCTAGGGGAAACTGGTTTTCTCATCTTTTTATGTCTGCTATGAATAAAAAAACCATCTGGTAGTGAAATTACCATATACAGGTGGCTATTTCCTGTTGCAGTCCATCCAATTTACTTTTATTCCCTCATACCATATATTAGTTCTCGTCTTTTGCCTTTCGTTTTCTCTAATTCTGGTGTTGCAATGGAATGGCCAGAAGTGTATTTAAGAAGGATGAACTTGGAATGGAGATTGCACAGATTGCAATTCCTGCAACACTGACTTTAGCAGCTGATCCTATCGCTTCTCTAATCGACACAGCATTTATTGGGCATATAGGTTCGTATTCACATCCTCTATGTATTTCCCGGGAAGTATGTTCTGGAACGCAGCACCATCCACTCCGTGTCATGTATTGAACTATTATTTTTTCTGGATTCCTTGGATTCAAGCTTTTTGTGTTTAATCATATGTGTAATTATATGTCCTCATATCGAGAATTGAAGAACATAGAAAAGAATTTCTGTATGATGCTTTTGTTGATGGTGCATATTCTGTCCATAAAAGATTGGTTCAGGAGATCCTTGATGAATGAGTTTTTCAGGTCCTGTTGAGCTTGCCGCTGTAGGAGTCTCTATTGCTGTTTTCAATCAAATATCAAAGATTACAATATTCCCGCTCGTCAGTATCACGACCTCATTTGTTGCGGAAGAAGATACTATTGGAAGATTTAGCAACAAATCAGAAGAAAATGCAATTCTGGAAAATGGTTTCGCAGTCAAGGAAATGGAGCTGGTAATGGAGCCATTAATGAAACATGGTACATTTCTTACCTTGTTTCTTCCCTCTCCTCTGTTCTTACATCCACAGAATAGGAGAAAATAAGCCATCATTGTTGGTAGTAGTGGGAAACTTGTATCAGTCAATATGTATTAAATCATTTTATGAGAGTGAATACATTTTTAATCAGATTCAGCAGATCAATCATCATCTGTCGCTGACGGCTGCAAGAAAGCTCCCAAGCTCGAGGATAAAAAGAGAAACCTTCCATCAGCTTCATCAGCTCTGGTGATCGGGAGTGTTCTTGGGCTTCTCCAGACTGCGTTCCTCATCTGTACTGCTAGACCAATTTTTAGCTACATGGGTGTGAACTCAGTAAGTTTCATATCTACTGTTACAATTATATGTCGGTGCAACTTAGTTACAAAACCGAGGAAAACTATCTATTAGTCTAAGTTTAGATTGTGTTTTCTCTGGACTCAGGATTCACCAATGCTGAAGCCAGCAGAACAGTACTTAACAGTGAGGTCGCTTGGTGCTCCGGCTGTTCTTCTGTCTCTCGCCATGCAAGGAATATTCCGGGGTTTGAAGGATACGAAAACTCCTCTTTATGCTACAGGTGAGTCAGTCACCTTGCTAAACTCTCTGTCCATTGATTCACGAGTCAATTGCTCGTTAACATAGTTAATCCTGAATTTACTCTGTGAATGCATCATAACCAATGTTGATTCAGGTTTTTATTGGTTTCAATATAGTGGTGGGCGACGCATTGAACATAATATTGGACTCTGTATTTATACTCGTTCTTCAAATGGGTGTTACTGGGGCTGCCATTGCACATGTTATTTCACAGTAAGTGTTTGTTTGATACAATTGCCTCCTAGATCTTATATCTCCGTATGGCAGTTAGACTGCTGACGACTCTTCCTACGGTTTCTCCAGGTATGTGACTTCATTAATACTCTTGGGCAAGCTAATAGGGCAAGTCAACCTATTACCACCAAGCATGAAGGATCTAAAGTTCGAACGGTTTCTTAAAAGCGGTAAGGCTCTTCATCAAACTCACTCAATCTTATATCCAGTGTTTAAGTACAGCTCCTTAGAACCTTGAGATTCCCCAAAGTACCATGGAAAGATTTCATTGGAAGGAATGGAGGCTTCTGCAAATTGAATTTCCATATGCTCTGCAATAATTTCAATGTCCACTCAATGTCCTTCCTATTCCTTCATGGAAAACAAGAATTTATTTATTTCTTTTCCATTTCATCTTCTGTTCGTCTTCGTGCTAATGTCACTTGTCCCTGTTTTGCCAGGGTTTCTGTTATTAATAAAAGTAACAGCTGCAACATTCTGTGTTACCTTGGCGGCGGCGTTAGCTGCAAGGCATGGAGCGACCTCAATGGCAGCCTTCCAGGTCTGCCTGCAGATTTGGCTTGCAAGCTCTTTGCTGGCCGATGGACTGGCTGTTGCTGGGCAAGTAAGAAATTGGTTACTTTCTTGAAACAATAGGACCGACATGTGAACAATTGCAAGAATCAACTCTCAATAAAAGGGAAAAAAAATTTAAAATAAAATTATGAAGTAACTCTTGGTTCCCATTCCAACATCCATGAGAACTCAATTACCTGCTCTGCTGATACGATGGGCTTTTCCCAGGCTATCCTTGCAAGTGCTTTTGCAGATGAGGATTACAGGAAGGCCACCGCTACTGCTTCCCGTGTACTACAGGTAATAAAGTTTTCATTAGACAAGCTTGCCTTGCATCTTAACCTCATGTCCAGCATCCTAAATGGCTTTCCTTAGCGTGCAGTTGGGCTTGGTTCTCGGGCTTGTTCTCTTAGCCTTGCTCATGGTAGTGCTCCAGTTTGCATCCCAGTTATTCACGGAAGACATTGATGTCCTAGAACTTATCGGTGTCGGAATCCCGGTACTTCTGCTACCCGAACCTCTGAGAACAAGATTGACACTCTTCTCTGTTCATTGTAGCACAGTTTGTCTGAAATAAAATTTCTTTTCCTCTTTAATCAGTTTGTCGCATTGACTCAACCCCTCAATGCTTTGGCCTTTGTTTTCGATGGGATCAACAACGGCGCATCTGATTTTGCATATTCTGCCCACTCAATGGTAGATTCCAATTATTCGTTCCAAGTAAATGGTCCTTCTATTCTCAGGCTCTTGGCAATTCAACTGAAATGTTCCCCTTTTTCTCTATTACCTGCAGGTGTCCGTGGCAATTGTCACCATTGTATGCTTGTACTCGCTATCCTCAAGTCACGGTTTCATTGGAATCTGGGTGGCTTTGTCGATATTCATGAGTTTGAGGACACTTGCTGGGTTTCTGAGGTACATGTCTTTTTTCTTCCAAAACGTTAAAACCGTAAACTCTACTTCAAATGATCTGGTTTAACTTGTAATGTTCAACTTCTGCAGGATAGGAGCTGCAATGGGACCTTGGAGGTTTCTTCGGGCCTTCATAAATTGAACCATATCTAGTGATTGTTCAAACAAGCACTTTCTTTTCGATCCCATACACGAGCTACATTGATCTTCGAAGTCCAACCTACTGAAGAAAGTATCACCCTGGGACAAGATGCTTTGAACAAGTCAGCCTTCTCGTTTCACTCATCAAATGCATTTAGAGGCAAGTGTTAATCCCAAACTGTACCTTTACAACTACATAAACCTTGTGGGAGTTTGCTATTTCGAACATTCCTTGGTACCTGTCCTAGTTCGAATTGTCCGGACCCGGAAAACTGCACTGGGATGAACAAGGATGCAGCCAGCCATTTCTTCTGAGCTTGGTCTTTCAGGTCATATTTGGTTTTGATGTCAACCTAGCTCGAGAAATCGACTGAAAAGAGTTGTACAACCAGAACAAACAGAACTGAACCGTTCAAAAAATCTTGAAATAAGAAAGCGAGAACTGCCCTCTTAGATTTGGTTTCATGTGTGACTCATTTCTGATTCGGATCCATCTCGAACTGTGATAAGATTCAGCTATCCATGAACTTTCTGATGGATGCACGTTGAAGATTAGGTGCCAAGCTTAGCGATATTGCGGTGTCCTGACTTAGTGGGGTGACTTTACTTGAAGTTTATTTGATGTCAAGATTGGACAGCCAATTTAATGATTGCATGCCCTCAATTTCTAAATACGGCCACCATGTAATGCCAATAAAACATGAAGAAATTTCTTCCTTTCGAGACAAGTTAATTGAGACGGTTCGATACCTTTTTTCCTTAAAGTAAGCTCTAATATCTGGATGATAGAGAAATTTATTATTAAAAAAGTCTTATCACAATCTGGTTGGTATTAACACAAACTGACTCGTTTTTCACAATCTGATTTATATTTTGCTCACATCACGTGATGAGAGGAGCTCATCTAAGAATTTCTCTGTGGTGGATGATTTGATTCGAGCCAGACTCAGTCATGATTCATTAGAGCTTTTTTTTTTAATCTAAGATGATATATATCGAAAAAAAAATTTCTTTGAAGTACTATATTGGGTTTACACCAGATAAACTCCATATATCAATCCAGCAATTATCTCCCATGAACAACGCTGCATCTGTCCTTTTTTCTGTTCAAAATCTTCTAGGAAGGATTTCGAACGTTGAATCAGAAATCTTTATCTAGCATCGCTCAAAAGTTCGACCACGGCAGAGAACGCAAAACACCAAAGAAAAAATTCTTAAAAAATCGTGTCTCTTTCTGTTAAGTCTCGGTGAGTCATCGTTAACTCCAGATCACCTAGTTCCAGGCAACCTTAAAGTATCACGAAATGACCGGGAATACGGCCATATGAATGTGTTCTCTCTTAGCAGAAGAAAGCATGAAAGAAAAGTGAAGAAAGTGGAGGTCGTTTCATGATGGGTGATCGGGCACTTTTTCTACATAAAAAGAAGGGAAGATTGGAAAGGGGAATTTGCTTCCTCTGTTCTTTTTTTTTTTTTTTTGGGTTGCCCACTACGCTCTGTTCCCATTGAGTTTTGTCCTTTTGGATGTCCAAATCGATGCTTTTTTGCTAATCAAACGATCGGAATGATGACACCATCTATCCCTTGAATAGTTGAATCTAACAAAGACAAGGTATCATCTCAAGAACCAGACCAGCTCAGCATCGACAACAAGCGTAGGTGTACGCACATGCAAACATGCTTGTCGAGAACCACAAGATCCATCTCTATGGAAATGGAATATGGTAAGATCTAAAAGAGATCTGATCTATCCAAGCGGGTAAGCAACAGTTTTGGTGATACCGTGTTTGTACTCCTAGAGTTTTCCCCCTTATTTTCTCGATGCAGGTTTGATCATCCTTGAAACTCAGGTCAGATCAACCGAGTTTTCTTTAAAGCACTCTCTCCTTTCTGAATTTTCTCAGCCAAAAGAAACAGTCTAAAGGCATTGAATGTATGGTAAAGTGCACGTTTTCCTTTGTCTATGCCCTTCCTTCTCTCCGGCCATCACTTTTCTTCAGCAAAAGAGACGGAGAGTTTGAATGATAAAGGGAATTGCACATGAAACACAAGACCACAACATCATCCCTTACGACTGAGTATCAACATGAGATTTTTCCCAATGCAGAGGATGCGACTACCAAGCAAGAGCTGCCCCTGTAGATTTATATATTCCTCGTGCAACAAAACCAGCCGCACACCTCAACTTTCTCTTCAATTCATGTCGTGGGAATAGAATAAGGTGTGCAAAGCACCAATCGAGAATCACAGCATCAGTGTGTATCACACCCCTCCCCATCATCAAACCAAAGCAAGATCCACAAACCTTTAGCTATAAAATATTGCCACCACATCACCCTATCTCCTACTAAAAGAATGATGATAAGTCAGCTCATTAAAGAAATGCTTCCATGGGTAAGAGGGGACTTTTCTTTCTTCCTCCCCTATACCCCAATATCCCACCCATGGTACTAGCAGTCAGAACAGTTCAAAAAATATTGACAAAAATTCAAAGAGAGAATAAGCAATTATTATATGTGAAAAAGAGTGATGTGTGTCACATGAGAAGGGATCAATATCTCCACTCTTCTCTACCTCTACCTGCAGTTACTGGAATTGAACATGTTATTCGCTCCATAGTACAAACACAGGGACACACCTGTCTCCTCAAATCTCTGTTCCATTCCCAGAAAACCGAAAAAAAGGGGAAAACAAAAGGTACCGACAACCCTTCTCAGTTCTTCTCCAGGGTCTTAATGAATCAAAAGGAGCAAAATATTGGAAAGGAACGCGAAGACTTTCAGAGTTCCACCTTCATGTAAATATCACAGAAGCTTAAAAGGGAATAATTAAGAATAATAGGGGACCTAAGACTGAGATATTTAAAAGAAAGGTAAACAGCTTCCTACCCTGGGAATATTTCTGCTTATAACCCAGAGACCTTCCCATCCTTTTTAATCTAACTTCTGTTGTAATGGAAAACAATAGAATTGGTTAAAACGAATTTCCCACCTTCCTTCCTCCTCTTCCTTGTTCTTAATGCCACCTTCTTTAAGACCCACAAACAACAAAATCCCCCAAAAGTCATACTATTTACCAAAATCCGTAGAACTGCCTGTCTACTGCCTCATGTTTCAGTTCAGCAAAAAGCTGTTCTAATTTTGCTGAGTCACGAGCTGATCGAGCTGCATCTGTTCAAGCCATGCCCCTAACACTGCATGGTCAACAGATTCTGCTTGCGAGCTTATTACGTTTGGAACCTCACCAGAGGATGAAGCAACCGGTGGAACCCCAGAGAGAGATGATGAGAGCTTCTCCTTGAGATCAGTCGGAGATTCTTTGACGAGTGACTGGACCCAGGAGAGATCAGGTTCCTCTCCTCCATTGATGCCGAGCTCAAATGAGTTCGACCTCCGCAATTTGCCCAGCTCATCTGTGTTCACAGCCCAATCTGGCATCCCATTGGAGCTTCCCCATTTGGACCAAGAATTCACAGGGGATCCCACAATAGAAGATGAGTTGGACCCAAGTTCGCGAGAGCTTAAACTGCGAAACTGTTGCTGCTGTTTCTCACGCTGAGCTAACATGGATACCCGAGAACCCATGGGAGAGATTGGTTCCATGTTCCGAGGAGACATTCTCCCAGATGAAGGAACACCAAAGGATGCCTGAAGGAGAGGGTGATCAACGCTCTTGGGAGAGAATGACGTGTTGATTGGAGATAACATGCTCTGCTGCTGCTGCTGAAACTGGTTCATGACTGCAGACTTGTGGGTTGGTGAGAAAACAGCAGCAGCCAAAGCCTGGTCCGAATATCGGGGAGATAAGCTCTCAGCAGAAAAGAGATCATCAAGGTTTGAAGGAGTCAGAGTCTTCAACCGACCTGATCGGTTTAAAGAATTAGCCACCATTGAGGGTTGTGAGAGAACTGATAAGTCATTTAAGAGCTGCTGCTGCTGCTGTAAATCATAATCATTTATCATGTCAAAGTCATCCGCAGGAATATCTCTCGCATTGAGGGACGATCTTAATCGACTAGACTGGAGATTGCTGCCTGGAAGGTGTAAGGTTGGGACATTCTGCTGTGGCCAAGAGACTGAAGAGTGGGAGATACCATTACCAGCTGAAGGGGACATTGGGGGAGTGAATGGAGAAGGAGACATGACAGAGACTGAAGAAGGAGAGCCTGGCAAGAGGCTCATCGCAGCAGCAAAGTCCATTGCAGCAGCCCCAGATGCCGCTGCTGAGCGAGGAGAAGGCATGGCCGAACCAGTAGATACATACAAAGGCCTAAGCTCTTGCTCTGTGTGGGCAAAGAAGCAAACTCTCCTTGCACAGCTCGTCCCATCCTTGCACAGTCGGGTCCTGTACTGGGCAGGATGGAGCCAACACTCGAAGACTCCATGGGCATACTCACACATGTCACCACGCCTGCATGCCCCTTTCCTGAAATCGGGACAGGGAACGCAGCTGTAGTGGAACTTCCTCGGGTCTCGCCGACGTGCATTCTCGCCTGGATGGACAAATGGGCACTCCGTCCAGTCATGCGAATAGGCTCGAGAACAGGGCCGGACTTTGAAAGAGTACATCCTGAACTCGTCAGTTGAGAAAATGCTGTTCTTGATGTCAGGGAGAGACGGGTCAATGGGATATTCCTTCTTCTCTGATACAGGCAGAGCAGGGAAATTGTTTAACTTGGATTTCATCGGAGAAGTACCAGGAGCTGAAGCTGGAGACCCGATCTCAGGCGATGAAGAGAGTGGAGGCGAGTTCGAATTGGAAGTGGCAACTGATATCCTCAGACTTCGTTCCTCGCTGGAACCCTCAACTGACAGGAGCTCTTCAAGCGCAAACCTTACATGGTCGAGTTTTGGAGGGACGACAATAATATCCACTGGGCGGTGACCACTTGAGTTGGCCAAGTTGGGATCTGCACCAGCAGCTAAGAGCAGTTTCACTGCCTCAATGGCATTCACAGCCCCACCCGAGGCAGCACAATGGAGGGCAGTGCTCTTGTCAAGGCCGCACGATCGATTCACTTCGCAGTCAGACACAGAGAGGATGAGTTTCATTACTTCGATACTACCATAAGTTGCAGCTACCATTAACGGAGTCCTCTGCTCGTTCACCATCTGCTTTGACCCCTTCTGCCGGCCGTACCACAATCCAACCTCATCGATGCTGGACGGGTCCCGTTCAATGAACCGCTTGAAGCCTTCAATATCATTGTTAGCAGCAAGCTCTAGCAAACTCACAAAAGTATCCTCAGTCACAACAGTCAAGTGACTCATGGCTTTCAAGAGAGGTCTAGTTCTTGCAAAGAAAGCAGAGATGCCAGGTAAAACTCCCTCTGCCACAAAGCATACAATCCCCATTAATTATTACCCATAGAAAGGATTTGATACGATTCCATTTGAAAAGCTACAGGTTGCAGGATGAAAAATAAAGGCAGAATGGAAATAGGATTCAACAATACAACAAAATTACAGGAGAGTCTAACCGAATTAAAATGAGTAAAACAACTAATGGAAAATAACTCCAATATTAAAGAGCCCCCATATGATAGAATCCAATAGCTCCAGCTCCTCCTGCTACAAACTACGAAACCTGTTTCACAGGAAAGACAGACCTCCAAAAGATAGTTTAGTTTCACATCCTCAGAACACCCACGGAGGTTACCGAGGTCGGCAGAAGACTATCTTAACAGAAAAATCAACACTTCGTCAAGCAGAGGAGAGAAATGACCACGAGAATGAGTTACCACGCTTAAGAACCTTCCAGAGAGCCACTAATAGCCACAATAATATCTAAGCAGTGAAACCCACAAACACATAAATGGAAAACTGACGATCTGACTACAAATCCGGGGAAAAGAACCCTACTTGCTCAGACCAAACAGACCAGAACCGAGACATAACAGTGAACAGGAATCAGAGTCATCCTCAGAAGAACGCAGCAGCACAGATCAGATGTCTATTTAGAGCAGAAAGATCGAAGCAAGAGCAAAAACAGGAGATCAGAAAAGGGCAAATCTTTGCATGTGACATGGACCACCAACGCAAGTGCTCACAGAAGAGCTAAGGCGATCCCAGTAAACAGGACAATGATCGAAGCGAATCTTACCAGTTATATTAAGCTCAAGAAATGCGAGAGCTCTCACAGATCTGCTGATTCCCTCTTCTAGTTAAAATCAAGGAGGAGTTGAGAACAACAAGAAGCGCAGCCCACCTGATTCTTCCTCAGAGCGGTAAAAAAAAGGAGAAAACCTTTCAATACAAAAGAATAAAACGGAAAATGGGGAACTATCTCTCTGAAAGAGAGAGTGCAGGGAAGAAGAGGAGATGGAGACTGAGAGGAGCTCCTTGTTCTTCTTCCTCCATACCTATTTCCTATGTTTCTTTGTAAGTCGTAGCAGAGATATTAAAAAAAAAAAAGAAATGGGAGGAAGAATTTAAATTATTAAAAAATCGTAAGAGCTTTTTTTTTTTTTTTAAAGAGAGCTATTAACTTAGCTTTCGGAGGGAAAAAGGGAAAAATGGAATTTTGGGCCGGATAAAATTGTCTATCCAATAGAAGCTAAAGAAAATTAAGGGGAAAAAAAGATGATTAAGGCTATTTTACATTCTTATTTTTGTATTAAAAATTTATAATTGAAAGTATTTTATTTTTTTAATGAATTGATTCGATATAAATTAAATAAGTTAATGCATAACTTTTGAATTTTTGGATATGAAGTTGAATCGGAAAAAAAAAAAAAAAAGAAAAGAGGCAGGTACACTGACATGGTATTAAGATTGTCGCCAGTGCATTCGCTGTCCGCCTTTACTTTTCGCGTCAGCCACTGAGATTCCGCCGCGTCACAGGTGGAGGGTAAAACAGTCATTAGGGAAATAAAACTGCGGGGTAATTTTGTAACTTGGGTTTGCGCAAGCTGGGTCGTGGTATTACGTGGAGTAATCTGGTTGGCTGCGGCGATGGAAGGGGGCCGTCGCTGCCTGGATTCGGGGAGAGACTACCGTGAGAATTTTAACCTCGTCTTTTAGGTCAAATTCCATGGAAATTCAAGGTAAATTCACCCCACATGCGAGTTAAATTGCGGGGAGCTAGGATCCTCTACGTCGCGCTTCCGCTTCAAAGGCCCCGTCAGACCGAGCCCACGCACGGGCGAAATGACATTATTGTCCTTGTGGCACCAGCCTTATCCAGTGCGTCAACGCCACGTCAGGAGAAGCAGTGGTTTGGCGAAGCATGCAGCAAAAGATCCCCTAGTGCGGAGAGCTCAGAAGACACTGGAAACCGGCGGGGAAGGTGAAAAGGCGCGGAGGGGAGACCGGTTAGGTTGGAGCGGGAGGGGTGCCAGCGGAGACCGGCCGAGTCGGTGACCAGGGACGTGCGCGGGAAGTCGGATTGAACTGGAATTGAGTTGGAGGTTTGGAGTCCGCCAATGGAGCGGGGGATCCAGCGGTGGTATCGACCGCAGAGGATCGGACTTCAGGCAGGGGTCAATTCCGGTTAATTATGAAGTCAAATCACGGGGAGGGTGCAAAGAAAGCATGGAGCACCAACGACTCTTAGAAAAAACATTAATAAAAAAAGAATAAGAATTTAATTAATTAAAATTATTCTTTTTTCCCCAAAAAAGAAATATACCCACAGTACCTAAAATTGCCGATTATTCTTTCGAGATTGAGATTATTCTACAACGTCACGTGACTTTTTTTGGACGAAAGCATAAGTATTTTGATGAAAATCAATAAATAAATATTTTAAGATAAAGAAAAAAAAATCTCGACGAGTGTTCTTTTGAAAAGAAATATTATTCCAACAAGTACACGGGGAAAGAACATTTTTTGAGTTAAATTAGGTTACTGCAATCGTTGGTTTCTCCAATGAATTGATAAATAATTATAAAAACTAGCGGTGATTATTATATAAATTTATAGCATTAATTAATATTCTCTCAGCGAAAAAAAAAAGCATTATTAATTATAACCCCTCTTTCAAAAGCTTTTACATACTATCTCTTAAATATATTTTTAATATATAAATAAGACGTATAAATTTAGAATAAAAAAAGAAAGGAAAATACAAGGGGCATTGAAGTCTTATCAATGATATTTGAATCGAAAATTTTTAAATTCTTGATCAAGCGCGGTGGACAAAACCCACTTTTTTTTCTCTCTTAAATACTAAAATTTTATTAATTTTAATTCTATTACACAAGCAACAAGACTCCCCACTAACCCTGGCAAGACTATTTGCATGGCATTTGGCTTTAGTATTTGGTTTTCCTTTTCGCTGTCTCGTAATCAGAAGTCGATAGCCTTAGGTTCAATCCGATCGATCGATTAAAAGATAAAATATTTAATTGGATTAAATCCGTAAATTTTTTCGTTTGTAAAATTTAACAAAAGATTTTTATTAGCAAGTGATTTTATGGATTTTTTCTTTTTATTTTTATTTGTAAAAAAGAGTGATAATAATAGTGCCGGTCCAACCACTCCACTATACAGTAATAGGGCATTTGTATTTAACCGCGAAAATATCAAATAAATCGAACAACTAGCACGTATATCGGCTTCGTGAGCACAGGACTGCGAGAGGTCTAGTACAGTTTAAGAAGTCAGTCTCCTCGAAACCCAGATTGAAAAGGCACACTTATAACAAGTTTTCGGCAACTGCATAGGAGAAAGATTCGAATTCGAGATGTATCACGAAAGCAAATTTTGAATCAGTAAACCCGACATGACTAGTGTTGGATTTTCTATTCGAAGTGCCATGAGAGGGGAAACCTTTTCAGCCGCCCCGGTTGACCAAAACAACCGGAGACAGACGAGTGGATGAGTCTGTGTGTGTCTCCTTTCAAATGGATTTTCTTCCTGCCTTGGCAGTTTTTCCACCCAATAAAAAAAACCTACAAAAATCATTCAAAATTTTGTCAAATCAACAATTCTTTGAAAAAAAAATTTAATTCCACGTGCATAGTTGAATATCCAAAAATTTAATAAATTTTAAATTATATATTTAAATTAGATCTGTTATTAAAAAGTGAGACTTTTATAGCTGTGAATTTTTTATTTCATAATGCTCTGAACCAGAATCTCGCATGCCGGATCGAATAACATAAAATTAATGTTATAAAATTCGAGTATTGAAATATCTCGAAATTATCGTCAATAGTTGTCTCAGTAAAATAACTATAATATTATTAGGAAAATTATTTTTGATAAAATTATTTATTTTCGGTCATCCCCTTTCCAATTAATATAAATCCGAAACCCTTATTATTTTCAACCCTAATGATCCGATCGCTCTCGATTCAACTCTAAATTTCGCCATTTTACATATAAATAATCGGTTTTCATTTTCGTATTGAAATTATGCACAAGACAGTGCCATTTGACAGTCATTTTCATTTCAAATTGATAGATATCACAACGATAATTATCTTCTCCCATGTCCATAAGTAAAATATTTCGTTACACGAAACATTTATTATATGAATCGGTGTCGGGAACGAAATATCGATCGAGATAGAGATGTAGATTTTTAGAAGTTTTGCCAAAATTGAGGACATCGAATTTGGGAGTCAGCTGAATTAAGGAACAGAGATAACCCGACAACTAAAAGTTTGGCGCTTAAGCATTTGATTGTTGAAGAGAGAATTTAATGGCAATTTGTTATACAATATGAGAAAATCCAAATTAATTTATAAAATAAAAATACAACAATTTATAAATTAGTGATGTAGTGAAAATAAAGATTTTGGGCAGCAGCCAAAGATCTCATGGGCCAGTTCTTGCATTTCAATCGTCCATTCTCATCGAAGACTCTCAAACATTCCCGTGCATAATTTGGTCGAGACAGTTCGTTATCTTGTCTCTCAAGCAAAGTCTTAGTTTAAATTTTATCAATAAAGAAAATTCACGATTTAAAATGGTTTACACCTCACCGACTCTGCCAAATTTGAATCTAAATTAGTCAAACACATTAACTGTAAAATTTTCACCTAAACTGTTTGGTGATGGTACTCAATTCTCGCAAAACCCAAGATCTTTTTTTATTCGTTATTCGATGTGAGATTCATTCTCGACATCTGTCCTCACGTGGCAACGTGTTCATACTTGATATGTGTTGCTCTCAACAATTGACATCGAACATGATATTTTTCTTCCACGCTCGGGCAAGGGGACAACTGACCTCGAGACAGACTTTTTCTTCTATTATCGGGCTAACAACCGGCTTCGAAGCGGATATTTTTCTTCTAATCTCAAGCTCACAAACCACGAGTTCCACACTCTGGTCTGGCGTGATGTGAGATCACATAATAACCAGCTCTGATACCATGCTAAATTTTTACTTGACCCACAAGAGTCTTGAACCCTTATGCAACCTGAAAGCTTAAATCAATATGCAGTGATATTTAATTCTCTTATAAACCATGTTTTAATTTTTTTATTCGATGTGAAATTGAATCTTTAACATTAATCTTCTAATTAATTTTTTTTAATAATTTTGCCAGTTTTAGTTAAATAAATTATATGGGTATCTTTATTTTTTTATTAGATAAAAATATATTTAAAAAATGGAGATTTCCCTGTCAAGGGTTTTCTTAACAGGAAGAGAAGGTCAATCACCAAGGCCCAGTAGGGACAGTTTGGACGTTTAACCACCTTTCAGGCTTAAAGCCTATACAGAAAAAATTAATCCGTACTGTGATGCTGCTGTAGAGATTTGACATGTCGGATTAAGTCTACGGCACCTTCAACAGAAAATAACTGCAACCTTAAGATTGGTCGGCATGATGTAACCGCTCTTTGCTTTCTTTCTTTCCTTCCTTCGATTTGGAAGATTCTTTCCGTCCGGCAGTCGGTAATTGCCCTCGGTCTCAAGGCATAATTTCGTTTCTGCCACGTCATTGCCGACATTGGTGCCGAATCGGCTCGCCTTTAACATGGCCATCGTTGTCTAGAGAGGTAAATATGTGAATCCCTATGAAATTTTAAGACAATAGTGTTGGGATTCGTGACATGACATGAAAAAGTTAGGAAGGAGATCTCGGAAATAACAGATAAACAGTATCTCTATTTATATGTAAATTTTGAGCATGTCATCGAAACTGAAGATTGATGGACATTTTGATATAGTACGAAAGTAAATTATCTTGCGAATTATTCTTCATCGAATAGAGTATGGAACTCGTGGTTAATAAACTCGACCGATATCGAAGAATTCTAGCTCAAGGGGATGGACTTGTCTTTCCACATCACTGTTCAATCAGAGCATCCAAATTTCTCCTTCCCCTATTTTCTATTTTTCCTCTTTTTAATTATTCTTTTTTATAGAATATCTAATGCATAATTTACCTTTTTGACATCTAAGGGAAGTCAGTGCAAATGGGAATTATGTCAAATCTCTCCCATCTCCTTTTATTTTATGTGTAAGAAATCACATGCAGGCAGAGCACCTGGGCTGATGCACACATTCACTACCCAATGCAATTATTATTCCTTTTTGACATGCGTAACTAGAAATTCGATAGATCTTAATTAATTCAAATTCAGATCTAATGGATACACTAATAGCTTGTTTGGATGAGAGGATTTTGGAGGGATTGGATAATCCCTTATTTGGTAAAATATTTAAGAGAGATTTGGAGGAATAAAGTATCTAACTAAATCTTCTGAAGCCCACTTTTTTGATTCCTCTAATTTAGGGGAATGTGAAGGAATGGCAAACTTAGGGTAAGTGACACTTTTAGTCCTTAATCTTTTGCCTCTCTATCATTTAAGTCATAAATATTTATTTTTGATCATTTCCATCATCAACATTTTGAATTTTTTCCATTTTGATCGTATTGTTACTTTTTGCATCCAAAAAAGCATATTCCATCTAAAAATGCATATTCCATCTAAAAATGCATATTCCATTCAAAAAGTATTTTTCAACAAAAACTTTTTTTAAAAAATAAAGAAAAAAGGAAAAAAGCAACCAAAAGTGAAAAATATCTGTAGAGTTTTACTAGTGAGCGCATTCCCTTCAAAATTGAGACATATTCTTAATTGAAAATTGATTGATGACTATTATCATTACAAAATCATGACTTGTTTGAGAAAAATAACTCTAATTTTAGAAGGAACACCCATTGGTAATCGACATTTCTTTAATCGGGGACTGAATATACTTTTTTTAAAAAAATATTTTTGTTGAAAAATAATTTTTAGATAGAATATGCTTTTTTGGATGGAAAAATTAGCAATAGGACCAAAGTGACAAAAACTCAAAAGCTTGATGACTTAAATGACAAAAATTGAAGGTTTTGGACTAAAATAACAAAAATGCGAAAGGTTAAGAACTAAAAATATCTTTTCCCCTCAAACTTATAATAAAAATGATGTTGTGAGGAAAAACTAATCAAATTGCTCCAATTAGTATTAATTATGGCAACTACTCAGGTATTTAACATTAATTTACCGGTTTGTTATATTTTGATTGTTTTTTTTTCACGCCACATAGTAAAATATGATTACCTAAGAATTTTTCGATAAAAATACCCGCACACAACAAAAAAAGTAAAATATTACCTTAAAACACATGAAAGAATAAAACAATCAAATTAATTTTTTATACCCCTCCACGACCTTTCAAGTAATAACATTCACATAAGGGATTTGGAGGAATAGTTTGTTTTTCTAAATCGGAAAATATTTAGATAGTCCTACCTCGAAATGACGCGGTGAGGAATGACCAATCAAATTGTTTTGATTAATAATAATTATGGCAATTGGTCAGATAATTAATACAAATTTACTTGTTTGCCGCACTTTGATTGACATTTCCTAATAACAAGTGGTAAGATAGAATTACCTAAGAATTTCTCATATAAATCTCCCTCCCCTCCCATCCTCATCCCCAATCCAATCAAACTGTAAAAGACAAAACTCTGATAACGATATCATTTTTTTAATTTATAAAATTCAAATCCAAATTACGTCCACCGATCTTATCATCAATTCAAACTTTAAGTGGTCGGTCTAGTGCAGTAAGGAGAAGCATCGGTATCCTCACAATCCAAGGTCCAAATCGCATTGAGATCAGTCTGCACCTCTGTTGCCATGTCTCGTACGCGTGTGGGAACGTAGGAATTAGTCGGATGAAATTCGAATACCTCTCAATATATATATATATATATTTTATATATATATATATATATATATATATAAAAACCTTATTGCCAACGCATACATTATTCAATGAGATAGGGATATGGTCCATACCTTTGCAGATTTTGGTATATTTCCTCAACATTTATGCTTTTTTTAAAAAGAAAAAAAAAACATTTGCCTCCCCTAAGGGATAGAAAGAATTTTTCTTTTCTTTAAAGAAAAAAAAACAAGAAAGTTAACAAATCAGAACCCAAATCGGATGCCCCCACCATGAAAGTGACATTCTTTTACGTGGGGGGTGTGTTTGGACAGTGACGTGGACTGGGCCTCCCATAAGAGAGAGCCCAACTATGCGACAGCCACGTCGATCGACTTTTCGTACGAATAATGAACCCCGACACAGCACCGAAGAATAAGCTTATCTTGAATCGGTCCGATCGGATTCGCTTCGTGGGAGAGAACGAAAGTCGTGATTGAGGGAGCCAAAGATTGGGTCACGATTGATGATATCGAGCATCGAATAGGAGAAAGTTTTCCGCGAGGTATATTCGTTCAATTGCAACTTGACATATAATCAATACTTATATAATTATGATTACTAAATCTTAAAAAAAATTTTAAAAAATATTAAATAAATAGTGAATCATAAGTAAAAATAATATATAAATTATGAATTCTTATTAGACAGATATATCATATAAATAATACTGATATAATATAATCACTTCACTGAAAACTTTATCGCGAACAGGGAGGGGACCGATCGGAGAGTCGTAAACCGTTCAACCAAGGTCGGGAAAATGACTTTTGGAGATTGACAGGATGTGTGCCTATATCAAGTAAATTGAAGCATTGGCAACTAACGATACATATATTATAGGATTTACTTCCACCCCTTAATAGAAAAAAGTCTTCAGTGGAGCAGTCGTAAGTAATGCAATAAAAATTGACTATTTATTTATTATTTTTAATTAGGATTAATTATTTATTTAATATTTTTTATATTTAAAAAAATTATGATTTAATAATCATAATTATGTAATTATTGATTGCTCGTCAAATTGTGATTGGACAGATATACCACGTAAGTGATACTGATGTAGTATGATCGCTCTACTGAAGACTTTCTCCCTTAATAGAGCGACCGAACTCGAACTTGAATCGGCCGTGACAATTTGGGCATTTGAATTGTCAGAGACATTGTTGTTATTATTAAGAATTTAAAAAATTAGAAAAAGGCCGAATTATTTGTCATGTCAATTATTAAAAAAAAAAGATCATATTATCAATAAAGTTAGTTGTCATGTTTAAGATTTCATTTTATTTGTTTTTGGTGTTCTCAAATTATCTTTAAATACGTCTAGAAAAGGATTAAAGGAGCATAGAAAATTCAATAATGAGATCAAATATAGAACAGCTAGATCACAAGACAGAATAGCACCAATTATGTCGATATCCATTTTTGAAATTATGTATTATTATCTATTTTAAATTATTTACAGAATCTATTAATAGGCTAACGAGACATATAATTCCTGGAGTTGTTCATGATAAATCCTCTACTCCCATGAGTTCGATCCCAAGACGACCTCGTATTTCTGATATCTCTGTTTCTCTCCTGCCATGTAACAAAAATAATAAATGTCTAACTTTCATTGGGTCGATGGCGATTGGTCGAACGTTTACTGTATGGTGGACTCGAGCACAATGTCAGATTTCCCTTTCTTTTATTATTTTTTTTTTAATCATCAAACTTTGTGGTCGGACAAATTCGGGTTCTCGTAGAAATCGAACGGAGCCAAGGGACGTTTCTGGAGGAAATGAAAGCAACATGTGGGATGGAGCGGGATCAGACAGCACCCATAACCAGGGTCCGGTCCCCTGGACCTCCCGGGCCCCACACAAAGTGACTACCGAACAGATGGGCCGATCCCGGCCGTCAATCAATCGAATGGATGAACCGTGAGCACACGGTACAGTAACTGTTTTTCAGTCGCGCCGCCGCGACCGAAACTGTTCACAACTTTGTTTTTTAAAAAAAGAGGTTTTTTTTTTCATTGTCAGTGAAGACTGAACGGTACAGTTGAATTGTGTTATGGCCGGACTGTTAAGGAAGTCCGCGGCTACCTATTTAGGATTTGACGTAGTGATTTTCTCATTAAATATTTAAATAGATAATTTCAAGATCGAATTTTATGTTGAAAAGGTCGATGTGAATTTTTCTAGCAATTTCAATATAACTGTAAATTAGTCCTAATGTACGCTTTGAGTGACCCAAGAATACTCTGCGGTACAAACCAAAAGAGAGGAAGTCCGTGGCTGAGTTAGTGGATAATTGGTTTTCTTGGAGAGAATCGGACGGGTGGGATCGAAGTTGAACAAAAGAAAAAGATTAATGACTAAAGCGAACGTTGAGCTAAAGATTCACATCGGAATGAATTTTTTCCCTAGTTCGATATATTTTACAATATGATATTAAATGGGATAAATATCTCATAATTTATTTTTATAATTTATATCTTTTTAAATTATGAAAAAAAAAGTTGATGGTAAAAATAAGGATAGAGTCAAAAGAACAAATTGAATAAGTTATTTTTTTAATGAATTAAGTGGAGATGAAGCGCAGCGAAATTAAGGCAACTGACTTCACGAGGAAAACGAATAGTCTTGACGTTGGACCTGAGCTTTTGTCGTGTTGTGTTATAGTCCAACGAAGACGACAGCTCAGGCCTATACATATATGTCGTCTGTGTACATACACGCAATATATGTGTATCCACGGGCATTATATGAACTACACATATATATATATATATATTTACAACTAAAAGTTTAGTCTCCGGGATACACAAACAGGATTCAGGTTAGTCCATGTACAAAACACACGTATGAGTGATCTCATCAAAAATTACGTGTTCAATGAGGATTCGAATATTCAATCTAGTAGATTTTCATACGAATCATACGCACATCCTATCCACTCCAACTATTTATATAAACTATTTCTGCCATGCAACACCAGTATTTAGAGGTCCAATAACTTGACAAATCTTAATTCGAGCCAGATTAATCCATTAAAAATTATGACTCTCCAATTTATAGTTATCTTTACCGATAAGATCCGAATTCTGACTGTATTTAAAGAGAAGAGATGTAAAGCCGACTACGATCTGAGTTGTCGCTTGTTATAAGGTTTCTATGGCAATGAAAATGAAAGCCTCAGCCTCATTTGCTTTTGGCCCATCAAAGGGGGGAAGAAAAGGAAAGTAAGGACAGGAAAAGGCCTGGTTTTGGGGCATATGAACCTTAATTTCCGGAAGAATTATCAGGAAGAAAAAAACCTTAATTTTCGGGGGAAAAAACAATTCTCCTTTTTCTCCCCCGTGTTCACATTTATCAATCTTCTTCTGTACACTATTACATATAAATATTTGAGAAGTTTGGTATCGTTTTTTTTATTTTTTATATTTACCATTAATTTTATTTACATATTAAAATTTATGATATACATCGATTTCTAAATTAAGGGCAAAATAATAATTTCAGTCATTTTCCTCTTACAAAAAATCTTTAGTTAACTATTTAGATTCTTTCATCTCACTCCCTATCTGTAATTTTAGCATACAAAATCTTTCATATTTTTAAACGAATAATTTGAAATTGTAAAATTGAAAAGATAAAATTGACATCGTACACTAATAAAACTGAGAACGCTCTATCTACTACTACAAATTAAAGAATTTTAAAGGAATTAAATTATAGATAAATGATCAAATTATATGGAATTATGAATTCATTTTCGTATTTCATATTTATTTATCCTTATTTTCTTTCAGTGCGCAGTAGGGATATGTGTCTAGTATCATTATATGAGAGAAGCAAGGTTACTTGCCTCACTTTTGAACTCACCAAAATACTCTTGTTAAATATATTTTTAATCAATAAAAAAAGATAAGTGGGGATGAAGTGGTAAAACCACTCATTGACCACAATGACCACAAACAACGTTATAACTACCGTCTAAATTTTAATTTTTAATTATATATTTCATATATATACTTAGTATACACTTTTTAAAAATTATTTATTTATCAAAAATTTATATTCAATTGTTAAAAGTAAAAATTTGTAATCGACTACACAATGGACAATTCCGTACATTGCACGGATCCACGTCTAGTATTTATATATGGAAACTTAGCCTCTTCTGTGTCTTTTCTCTTTTCCAAATTATCCCATCACACAAAATTTAAATTTTAACAAATATTAGATTACGAAAAAATAGGAATTTTATGATAAAATTAATAATATAAATCATCAACTATTTCTCCACTCTCACTTTCTCTCTTTTATTTCATATACATTTTCCTCCTACTTTCTCTCAAATTTTTTGTTGTACGTGAAATTACTCAACTTTTTAAATATAATTTGGTATTTTGACAATATTAATTCACAAAAAAAGTCCTCGAGACATTAACTGCAATTAAAATTTTATTTAATTATCTGCGCGATCGCTTTCTTCAACAACTTCACCAAATAACAAAATTCGTGCATAGTACGGGTCAGCAATGGCTAGTTTATATATATATATTTCCCAATTTATCCCTCTATATGTATAGGGCAGACCTTTCAAAAACGAAACCTTGCAGGGCCGTGCCTGTAATAGCAAATGTGATCGGTAAGCCTACTTTTTCAATTACTTCACGAGTGCTCGGCAGAAATCGACGTCGACATCCGCCCATTGCTCCATGTCGGAGTTCAAATTCGTGCATAGTACGGGTCAGCAATGGCTAGTTTATATATATATATTTCCCAATTTATCCCTCTATATGTATAGGGCAGACCTTTCAAAAACGAAACCTTGCAGGGCCGTGCCTGTAATAGCAAATGTGATCGGTAAGCCTACTTTTTCAATTACTTCACGAGTGCTCGGCAGAAATCGACGTCGACATCCGCCCATTGCTCCATGTCGGAGTTCAAATTCGTGTATCTTCGCTGTCAATCCTAAAGTGTCTGTGCACTCCACACCGGCTTTACATCGAACCAGCCTTTTTATCAAAACTAGGAAATTATTGTCTAAAATCGCCGATTGGATGACACGGGATGTTCTTTCTCATTCAGCTCTCACCTCCCTGTTTAGGTATCAATAAAGGACAGAGACGGCATGCAGTAGGCCAGGAGTTGGACCCCACTGATAAATTGACAACATGTTATAGTTCAAGTTCAAGGTTCGATTTCACCGGGGTTAGTTTCTGGGGTTTAATGGCTAGGAATATATTATATAACATACTATTTTGTGGATTAGTCAATTAGTACAGTGTCAGACACTGACAGAGATGGCTCAAGTTACAGCGTTCGTGCTGACTGCAACCACGATAACTTTCTTTGAGCTTCTTCGTGAGCTTACTAGTAGGGTCAGATCCCACTGGTAAGCTGACAACGTGTAATAGGTCAAGTTCAAGGGTCGACTCCACCAGGGGTCAGTATCCAGGATTTAATGGCTAGCAATAGGCTTTATAACACACCGTCCGGTGGATTAGTTGGTTACTATGGCGTCGGACACTATAGATATAAAAAAAGGAGAGGGACAGAGATAGCTCAAATTACAGCATTTGTGTTGACTGCAACCACGATAACTTTCGTTGAGCTTCAATGGGCACGGTAGACGATTTGATCGCAGAGAATTTCCTCGGCTCATTCTGATAATATAGAAAGGGATTCTCAGTATTAAACAGACGAGCAGTTAGTTTGTCATATGATTTTACTTATAAATAATCGATTCGAGTTCTGTTGGACTACAAAAAAAAAATGTTAGATTATGAGAAAAGTTTTGCTCACGGTAAAATTTTCTTGAACTGTAGACTGAATTGTGAGATTGTTGTGTTTCGTGATACGGAGTCTTGTTAAGGTATCGAGTATCGATATCGAACGGTCAAGGGAGTCGGGCGGGCCTGATGTCTGGCTCCGAGTAGCATGGCTACCTTGGACTATGAGTCATGAGTTCCACGTTGCTGGTGGGCAGAATTTGGTTGGGCTGGTGTTTTGGGCCCGACCCATCGTTTGACCGTGTTGGGAGCCGATGAAACTGAACAGGTACGATGTGCTCTGTGAGCTGCAACAGCATCCTCGGACGATCGTTGTCAGTGTGACTGCCATTAGAGATGTATCGTAATCTCGAACACGGCACGGTCCAGAAATCGACACGAGTTTTGTTCGATAGGTTCGAGAGCATGTAAGATGCGTGCAGTCCAGTTGCCGCAAATTGTATCTCTTACGAATTTTGTTTGATAATGGATTCAACAGAGACGTTCGACAGGCACTTACCTTCTGGGAAGCCGTATTCATACCGATGGGGTGGCGCCGACCGATTTGACCGTGGGGAAGAGAGCCGGGAACACGAAAGCAAGCCGACTGATCACGAGTGACGGTCCGATTTGATCCACTTACGCTCAAGTTAGTCGCTGCGTAAAAAGATTCGTCGAATTACAGCGGATAAAGTTTGTCGGTTTCAGAGTGCACAGTTCAAATATAATGTGACAGATAATTGTAGGTCAGTTGAGGAGTCGAATACGAGCGATCAATCGACGCTCGCATCGCACGTGGCGTGCCACAGCAAATGTCTCGAAGGCCTTGCCGTGATGTAGAAAGGGGCTACAAGACACCCTAGCCATGTTCCTTATTTCTTTCACCTCTTTCCATGTGCATGCACAGGTCTCAATAAATATATATTCAAATCTAAACGGTCCGGTTCGTTAATACGTAAAATCCTTTAAATTATAAATTTTTTTTCCATATACAAAACTCGTTCCTAAACATCGATCATGGAGAAGTGGATTCAGCAAAACATATCCCATTTCCTTCCGAAACGTATCCTTATCCCTTTAAGGGATATCTTCCTTTTTCTCCATGAATATCTTGTAAGGAATATTATTTTACACGTGCCTGTCTTTTTCGAGGAATTGTATTTATGCAGAATATTTCACGGTATCGCACGAGGGTTAGTCTTGAGAGTTACGATCACATGTCAAATAAATAAATAAAAGGAAAATCTTAAAAAAATATATAAAAATTCGTGCACCATCACCTCCTATCGGTGTAGATTTCGGAGTTTAACATGTGGCGTAACGAGAATTCTACAGTTTGAACACACTGTTTTGTTTATTTACATGTAATCACGTCATGCCACATATTAAGCTTGGTTCCTTGCTCAATCACACGCTACGTATTTGGATATAAAATTTATTATAATACGAGAATTGTTTTTTTCTTTTTAAAGAAACCTCAGTAATCTGAGGGTATTCTTGTCCTTCCACTAAAGAAATGGACGGTCGGTTGCAAGTATATCCAATTGGTACGAACTCCTGGATCTCTATCCACTTGTGTGAGCCTATTCATATTCCATTTTACCCAAAATGCCTACTCCGTGGATTTGGGATTTTGATGGGTCTAAAAATGGTCTGACAGCCACAACTTTGTCCAAAATAGAAAAAAAAAAAAAAAAAGGAAAGGGGACGAAAAGCAAGGGGAGGACAAGTCTTTCCTCACTGAAATAATTAGTGTAATCACTTAAGAACTCGACACTGAGATCGGAGGACAGTGCTACCTCGAGGCGACTGCCCTCCTCCTTAAGCTCTGGAGTGCAGTGTCTCGTAAAAGAATTTGAACTTTTCAAGGAATTTTCACAATGACAGTTAATCGGTGTTTTTATTCACGGTATCAATTAATATCCTTGCATAGCATCCTGCATAAAGAGACCTTGCGGAAATAATTGAACCATGCTGACCGAAAAAGTCAGCACTAATGTCGCTCGAGCATGATGAGGGAATCGGAGGCAACCGGTATCAGGAAAGTCAATTTCAACGAAAGCCCTTTGCAAGCATGATGAGGTGCTCGTGTATTCCGATCTACCTTAGGAAGGTGGACTTGTCCATCGACCTCTTATTTATTAAAAAAAAAAACATATTTACTATGCAATCAAAAACTTTTAAGCTCTATGTATTATATGAAAAATTCTATATTTCAATTACTGAACTGTCCAATATACGAAAAAGATAATTATAAATCATTAAAATTTTTAATCTGTGTAATTGATTACCAATTATTTAATGAAGCTGTTGAACTGTAAAATAAGCAAAACCAGTAGGAAAATTGCATAATAATCTTGCAAAAAAAAGTGGGAAAAAGGGACGATCATTTGTGATCTCACAAGCACAATCGCGTCAGCTGTCCACTACCTCGTTCTTCGTCCACTTCCGACGTGGAGCGATCGCATCGGTCACCTGCGGCGGCTTGTAATTCACGCTCTGGGACACGCGGCGCCCTGCGACGGTCTCCGTAGCGTGATCCGCGCGTGTCTCCACTCTCCCGGATAACGACAGCCCTGCTACCTAACGCCACGACAGCCTAACGGCGAGTCCCCGTCTTCGGGCCGTTAACTCATGCGGGCAGGGCACCACGTGTCCCGTGTCTGGTGCTGTGCGGGCCCCACGGGTCCCTATTGCCGTACGTTGGAAGGTGGACACGTTGCGGCGTCTGACTCGAGTGAAAAAAATCAATCATTGAAAGTTGGGAGAATATAGAAATTAAAAAACCTTTTTTTTATTTCATTTATCACTAAGGTTGACGCATTAATTAACTTTCGGACGGATCTACCCCCGGAGTCTCGCCCATAATGACCTAATTCACCTTCTCATGTGGTCCTCCACTATTTTTTTCTAACAAGAAAGACCCACAATTCTGAAAAGGAAATTGACAAAGAAAAATAGCTTATTACAACTGATATTGAAGTTTGATTTCACTGTTGGGGTTTTCCGCGTTTATTTAATCCATTCTTCCTTTGATCGCTTTAAAATTTACTCTCAAGTCGCAACTCCTCCTCTAATCCTCTGTTTTTCAGCTTCTGTCCAGCTCGGTTCTGCGGGTCGAGGTCCACCTTCTTAACCCAGTTGGTCCTTGTACCTACATCAATAACAAGCTTGGAAGTACCAATATTATTGGAAGAAAACTCAAATTAATTTATCATGACTTGATTTCACTCAACTAAGAAAAACAACCGATCGTGTGTTAAAATCTCATAAAATATAAATAATTCACGAATCTAAACCCGAAAATATGTTCAAACAAGCACATTCATGTAATTAATAAATAGAACAAAAAACAGAGTAAAGAGATAGGAGAGATTCCACCATGAAAATACTCGATGAACCTTTTCATCTCAGTCGAGGATACACATTATATTAACCTTTTTTTTAATTGTTCTCCTATGCTCGTTTGGCCGATTGTTGGATCTAAGTCGGGCATGCCATATGAGGAAACTTGTTGGGAAAGCAACATTCCTTACTTTGGCACCAATTTATTGAACAAAAAGCTCTACCTTGCCGGATTCCATGAAATGATGAGACATCAAGTCTACCGACTATTCTAGAGCTCTCGTAATTTGGCCTAATAATATCGAATTGAATTAAGCTGTATTGCCTTAGCATCGAATTCTTGTCAATTTTTCACTTCTAAGGGACAGGCAATTAATTAAATCAATGTTCTTAATCAAAGCTAGCCCGCGTACAGAGTTTTGGGGGAAGTGGGTAGGACTGGATAGTCCCATTGGAAAAAAAAAATCTTGAAATTGTTAGGAAATATATTAACCGGTGATTGGGGGAGAGGGTTGGTTTCGTCATTTGGAAAAAAAGTCAAGGAATTTCATATTTATAAATTTTTTACTTATAATATTCAAATATCATTTTTTAGGAAACTTTCCTGCTGTAATTTTTATTGATCTTTGAGTAATTTAATCAGATAATTTATAATTAATATCATAGGTTGAAGCATAGAATCCATGATAAAGCTGCGTGACATTTTTTCTACAACCGTGTAGGCAGGCGAAACGACTGTTCTGCCTCACCATTTACGGATAAATAATCAGACCTGTCTTGTTTCCAAACTTCACCAGTTCTCTTGGAATCCAAAAATTATAAGTACTTCCCATGATTTGTTTTAGTTTACTCCACTGGGGTTGCATTTCCATGACAGAACTGTGCTGAGCTTCTTCACCCACTGAAGACTGAGTCCAGTAAGTAAGCTTCTGTTGATTGCTGAACCCTTTCTTCTCCGCAAACACTCATGCATGACGCTACGATCAATGAAATCCGCTTCTGGGTCTGCTTCGAGATCGGGTTTTTCTTGGGATGTTTGTGCTTTTACATCGAACCCGGTGTCTTAGTAGTTATTTTCTTGGACAGTGAAGACAAAGTTTCGATCTTGCTGCTGTTTCTGTTATGCAACTTGCTGGGAGGCCCCAACTTCGTTTCTGATTTGAATTTTTTAATCTTTGTTTGCCGATTGACTCTGAAGAAGGGGGCTTACTTTTTCTCCCACTTGTTTGAGTGATTATGAGATCTATTTTTTTAATCTAAAGCTCCATCTTGTGGATGAGTTTGAATTGGATTCGCTTGTGCACGTAGATCATATGCATGCATGCATATACTTTATTTCCACATGCTCTCGGGGATATCATAGCTGAATCAATCGATCATGGGTTGCTTTTTTGATTTGATCCTGAATCAGGGATCTCGATTTCAGGTTTTGTCCGTTAATCATATGGTTTAAGATGTTCGTTTCTGTCTGTTCTTGATCTGTCCGCAAGACTCGACACGTAGTGCTGTTGAAATCCTATTTGGGGTTGTGTGCTGTCTTGCTGTTGGGGCGTGATTTGTGATGAAAACTCTGTCATGCATAGATCTGCATATCGGTGACGGAACCGAGATTTTGGATAGAGAAACGGGCTCAAGGATAACTAGTCTAGTTTTACTCTCCATTTGGATGGAGCTGAACAGAGGGAAATGAAATGAAAGGAAGAGAAGGGGACTCCACTCGAGAATTTATAGATCCTGTGTGAAGCCGTCCTCCCGTCCTTTTATCCTGTTTATTCCCTTGATCCAAACATACCCTTAGAAATTTCACCGGATATTTAGAGGAAAGACAACAGAGGAGATATTGTGAATCAATAATGCGGTGTCCATCTTCAGTGGAGTGGAAATAGTAGATAAATGGATTAATTGATCCTTTGTGTTTTGTTGGAATTCTCTCGTTTTCTAATATCAAATTTATGCAATGCCATTTTCTGAAGATGCAAAGGTTTTATGTCACTAGGAATCATGGCTCTAATACTGTTGAGCCTGCGGTGACTGGCAAACAATTACCTCAATTTCCTCCAGTAATTTTCGGCTAAATAATGTAAAAGTGATTTTTGGGTTCAGCCATCTGAATTGGTTCAATGTTTTCTTTACTACAAAGGGCCTTATTGAGTTGTTTAGCATAGCATGCCTGTCTGTTTCATCTGTTACTAAGTTTATGTCGCATTATCAGCTTCGCTTTGACTCTCTTACAAGGTGATTGATTTCACATGTCCATAAGGCAGTTTGCCGTCACTCATTCCCCGAGATTTCTGACTATTGAGGAGTAAATCTCATATTAGTAAGTCAATGGTTTGAAACTTGATTTATTTGAAGAACTGGATACCACCCCCTATAAGTTTAGACTTTGAGGTGGATATAGGTCCAACTTCTAATAGGTCCGTTGGAAATTTTACGCTAACAAAATTCCTTGCCATGAATTTCTCGTAAAATTCCTCTCACACTCCCAATTCATCTTGCTAGTTTTGCATGCTCAGTCAATTCAGTTAAAATTTCTCCAGTGGTTAATGTGAGCCATCTTAATATTTGAGAATCGGGATAATTGGATAATCCTTGCCAAAAATAATATATCTGTGTGATATCATCACTAAATATGACGTCTAGGAAATGATTTGATTGTTGTTATCTCGTACCTGAATGTCTTTGAGAGTCCTGTCAAAATTTGAATTCTTAAGAGGCAGGGACGTGTGAATTTCTTGGTACATGTATAGTAATCATGTCAATAAATTTCTTTTTTTACTTCTAAGTTATGCTTCACTGATTTTTGAATGTTCTTTGTTTTCAGGAATCTAAAGTCAATTCGCTTGAATGCCTATTGTCTAATGCTGCTTGTATTTCGAACTGAAGATTACATTTTTCAGTCTATCTTCTTAAACTACACACTTTCTGTCAACATAAGGGCCACCAACGTGTAAGGGACTACTGACATCAGAAGATCATAAACATGAGTCAAAAAGTAGACAGGTTTTCTTCTCAGCCATGGTTGCATGAAACAAGACCTCATGCTATGGCAGATTTCTTGAAGGAACGCACCATAGATTTTTCATCAGGTCGAAGCATTGGTTCAGGGTCTAAAATCACCAACTCAGAAAAGACTGCACCTGTTGAAGAGACTGATGCTCTGAAACTGTCAGGAATCGGCATGGTTCCACCTCCAGGTAAGTCTAATGAAATCAAAGAAATCTGCAAAATTTTGGGCTTGTACATAAAAGTTTGGCCAGTCCTCGCTGACCACATTAACATTCTCGACTGTTTACCATGACGTCATTATCACGGAACAGTCTGAATTGTCTTCTGGTATACTTGTACATTTCCATGTTTTTACACTAATAGAAGGCTGTCTGACCCTATTCGTAGTTTTTTGGTTTATGATAGCCAACAAAATGTGCTTTTAGTATAGAAAATAGTTCCTAAAATTAGTTCCGAACAGTCCCTTTATTCTGGAGTGTAGAATGCAATTAGAATTTCTGTTATGGCAACTCTACTACATTTCTCATTGCAATGGATTGAACTGAATGCTTACTTCTCTTCATGCAATATGCAGATGGGCTATTCGGATCAGAGCGGCGGCCAAAGCCACAAGTTTCTTTTTCAGTTCTTCCTTCAACGACAGATGGCTGTGTCCAACCTTCCAAACAAGATTTAGCTGATCACTCAATGGTGATCTCTCTCTCTCTCTCTCTCTCTCTCTCTCTCTCTCTCTCTCTCTCTCTCTCACACATGCTTCTATCTGTGTGTTTTTGTGCTTGCGTTGCATACATTTTCTTAGCTATTATTATTGGGTCACCGTGAAACTTGTGCAGGCATATGGGCAGTACCAATTCTCTGAGCTTCACTGTGGAGTTATGCCTCCTTATCCATCTCAGGCTCTGGTGTGTGGCATTTTATTGTGTTGTTTTTCTGAAAGCACCGTTCATCTTGTGACAATTAAGCTTGGTCTGAGAAACATATCTGGAAATTGCAATTGAGGAAAGACTGATGATTTCTCTGTTACAGCCGCATCTTCACTGTCTTGGTGTGCATTCCTCGAGGACAGTGCTGCCCCTCGACGTTTCGGAGGATCTTGTATATGTGAATGCCAAGCAGTACCATGCAATACTCAGGCGAAGGGAGTCCAGAGCAAAAGCCGAGCTGAAAAGGAAGCTGATAAAAGTTCGAAGGGTAACCATTCTTGCTGGCAGTAATTTTCATTACTGTGCTTTTGATATCTTTCTCATTACATGAATGCTACATTATAACAGCCATATCTTCATGAGTCGAGACACCTCCATGCTATGAGGAGAGCTCGTGGATGTGGAGGACGTTTCTTAAACACGAAGGAGCTCCGTAATGGTAGCTGTGCAGTTAATGCTCCGACTAAATGGGACATCACTATCAGTTCCGAGAAAACTGGTTCAACGCGAAGTGCCATGGGCTCTTTAAGCTCTGAGTCGGTTCCTTTCAATCTTTTCCTGAGTAAGCCCCAAGCCACCAGCCATGACCATATGCTATTTCAGCTCTCTTCACATCTTAGCTTATCCGATGATAGAGCTGCAGAAGCATGGAACTCGCAAGAGAGAGTAATTGGGAGAGGTCTCCCACATGATGCCTACACTACCAAATGAGACTACTATGTTGTTGACACGTTCTCCGATGACGAGGTCTCATGATCTTCTATGTTTCTTATGCTGTTAAGAGGAGAGAACATTGAACAGTTCCAGTGTCCGAGTTGGGGTACATTGATGCCCAACGTGGTTGGTTGAGCTGAAAAGATCACTCCCATTCATATGTCCTCTGTATTTGCAGGCAAATCATTCTTGGCTCAGTTCCGGTTTGTGCTTGAGGGAATAGAGCATTGCTTGTATTCCTAAGCCGGCATAAACTGTCCTTTGTCATGTACAAAGTAAGTGAAGGGCAACGTTAGTGCAGAAAACCAAGTAGTCTCCTCTCTCACGCTGTTATGTTGCGTTCCATGTTTACAATGTACATCAAGTTGCCCTGCAGTTTTCTACAGGCTGATATAGACTTCAAGATTGACAATTCTCGATACCCATTTGCTCTGTGTACTGACTTGTTTGGTCTGTGTACTAACTTTGTCTTTGTTGAAGTTCATGTTTGATATGAGAGAGGCCGATGAAAGTATATGTTTTACAAGCAAAATATATGTTTCTTGGTCATCCCTTGTCCCCTCACTACCAAGTGGAGCATTATAGAGTTTTATTTTTCATTTAACAAGAGCATTGTGGCTGTCATGTACATTTTGCAAAGTGAGACCAGTGATTGATGAAACTACTTACCTTTCGAGAAGGGCACTGCAGCTGGATTTTTGTTTAGCTACCTGGACTTTTATAATGAAAATGTCAATAGTAGTAAGATTGTTGTGCACTGGATTGTTTTGGGAAAGATGAAGTCGGTTGTACGGTGCTCTAAGTAGGCTGTAAAGTTGCTTTCATGCACACGTGAAGGGTACAGCTCCGAACTACTGCACGAGATCTTGGACAGACATCCATCGATTTTCCATAATATCACGGCCATGTGCACTACGGCCGGGGCAGGCCAGACTCTGAACAGGAAGAACACGGGCTCCAGCGCATGTGGGAAGAGGTTTTAGTGGGGCATCGCCTGCCGAGTGAAGATGGAATGGCACAGTTTAGGGAGTTCCCCTTTCATCGGGGGGTGGGCCCATTACGTGTCAGATTGGGAGCCTCTCATAGTTTAGAGAATTGATTCTCCCCTTTTTTGATCACTCGGGGCCACAGCAACTGGTCCAAAAGGGCCAATCATGCCAACCACTCGATAGGAATGGGATTCTGACATGTCATTTGCTGGTGCAGGTGGTGGGGCAACCAACTGAAACCTGCATTAACGGGCACTGTCTTGCTTTGTCTTTGGGGAAAAGATCATGGATGTTCAACTGCAAACGTCTCTTACAAACAGAGATGGAAAATACTGGAAATGTTTCTCCTACAAACAAACACAGAGGGTCATGTTTCCTTAGCCTATAACTCAGTGCTTTTGTCTAAGCTCATGTAAGAGATCGACTGACACCACAACCAGTCATTCTTAGCTTTCATGACAAATCTCTGGAGCCATGACAAAGTTTGGTTTTTGTACAGACTCCATTCTCCTTTTCACTGCATCTGACTTAAGAATGTGAAATCTATTAGCACTGAGCAGAATGGCTCGCCGACAAGATGTGGTTGATGGAGGGACATCACTGTTTCCTTTCCACGAGTAACATGGCACATGATGTTGATGGAGGGGCACAAACAGCAGAATGGCTTACTGACAAGGAGCAATTCATACAAAAAGAATTTCCTGATGTCCTTCGTTTAACAGCTCAAAAATGCCTCTCTATCCTTTCAAACTTCAACAGCTCATAAGAGAGGCTCGAATGCCACAAGGTTTGGCAAAATAATCAGACCATTAAAGGAGAAATAATTCTGACCTCCTTCCCTTTGCACTACTCCTAGTGATCCCTGCCCCAAGTGAAGAAAAGAATGTGAGGCAGTCCAACTTCAACAATGAAAAGCCAAATGAAAGGCTAATGGACTATATCCCTGTCCTCCTCTCTGAATCAGAAAGAAATAAAATAGAGCACAAGCTCAAAATTGGAGTTGAAGTTAGTGACAGCAGTGATGGAAGCAGACATCAGCTCAGCTTATTGATAACTTCCAGTCCCTCGGAGCAAGGGTCGATCTCGTAAATGTCTAATCCTCTCGTGCGCCCAGGCGCTCCGCCTTTAAGACAAGATACATCCAACACAATCCTGACAAGATCAAATATAAGATGAGCTTAGTTAAGAATATGATTGATGATGGACAATTTGAAGCAAAGAGATATGCAAAAAGGAACAAACAGATTTTTGGCTGCCTCTTCTGATTCAGGGCTTTGGCAACCTATGGTAATCTTGTCATTGACTATTGAAAGCGAATGTTCCAATGGTAGATATATGCCCTGGGACACTGTACATTCAACATATATGTAAAATAATGTCAGAGTGACATTGAGAATGAAACCAAGGACAATCCACACGAAATGAACTTTTCTTACATGGTTGAAGAGATGATCCTGAATTTCCATCGAGTCCTAAGAGTTTCTGAGCCAACAGGAAGAGCAAATATGATGATACTGTTCATCTTTTGGCACATCCACAAACCATAAGAGAGAGAGAGTAGTTAAGCTACCTTAAGCCTCTGATAGCATTCCTCGAGATTATCATTGTACAAGATATGATCGAAAAGGCCTGAGGAGACTCCTTGCTCAAGCTCAGCTTTGGCGTTTCGGAGTCGTTTTAAGATCTGTTCCTCTGTTTCAGTGCCCCTGCCCACATGTCTGAATTAGGAGCAAGATGCAATGGATCAAGGATGGCACAATCTCGATTGATATTTCTAACACTCACCTAGCACGAAGTCGCTTCTCGAGTTCTTCCATTGATGGGGGACAGACAAAGATGAAGATAGCTTCAAGAGAACTAGCCCTTACTGATCTTGCTCCTTGAACATCAATATCAAGAATACATCTCTACAATAGGATTAAGATTAATACACTTCAGTCCACAAGCCAATGATTCAAAGCCAAGACCAATGCTAGCAATAAATTTTTTAAAGTCTCACATATTTTCCCACGGACAGAAGACCATTAAGGTAAAATGAGCATGCGGTCATACCTTTCCCTTGTCTGCTACCATTTCAACAGCCTCAATACTAGTTCCGTATATATTTCCATGAACAAAAGCATGCTCGAGAAACTTTCCATCCTTTATATCCCTCTCCATCATACTTTTCTGGGTGAAGTGGTAGTGGACACCATCTTTCTCCATACCCCTCGGAGCTCGGGTTGTGTGGCTTACAGAGAATCCAAATAATGAAGGAAATTCCTGCATGAGTTTGTTTATCAGGGTCCCTTTTCCTACTCCTGAAGGACCACTGATTACAACTGGCTTCTCAGCATTGCCCCTCACACCCTTACTCCAAGCAACTACCTTGGTCCCGTGAAGTTTCTGTTGCTCCCTAACATAATGCGTGTCCACCTAAAGTTTCACGGACAGTCATTATAAAGCAGCTACATGTAAACTCATTCAATTGTATAGGAGAAAAGTAACATCTAAAAAGTCACAAATCATTCAAAATAACAGGCACAGGGAAAACTAACCTCAAGGAACCAAATGCAATCATTTAGGTTGGCCCCTTTGCTGATAATCAAAACCCGATCTTGACCAAGAGGCATTGCCGTGATTCCTTTGCTATTCCTTGGTTTTGTACCGAGCACAGTTGAATTGATCCTGTAAATTTTACCATTTATTACAATCCATACCAAAATTTATGGTCATGCTGCTCCAAGCAGAGAGCTACTAGTCACCATTGTGCTGCTGACTTGTCAAAAATTCGGATCCCTAAAGACAATGCCGATTCATCATCAGCTCCCCCAATCACATACTGAAAATTATCAAATATTTTCATGAGAAAAACGAGATGCAGCGAATTCTTTTCAGGAGATAATTAACCACAAGAACGGTGCGACGAGATGAGTAGCTCGGAGAACGGATATAAGTTAACATACAGTTTTATAGCCAATATCAATTGCAGCCTCGCATCGGCTGGATTTTAAAGCAATGCCAGCAGGAAACTCCTGCAAATCTTCAGCATATAATGCTGGAGCTTCTCCCTGATGAAGATCACCAAGAAAGATTTCAAATTTCAAGAGATCAAATATCATCACCAAGTTGCATTTCTTGGAAACATCTTTTAGACAGATAAGGGAGCTTTCTTCAGAGATCAGCAAGAGGCTCACCATTGAGGATGCTAGCCCTTAACTTCAAGGAGCCCCTATACAGCAAATATCGGCAAAAAAGGAAAAAAGGATCAGATGGAGCTCAAAAACCTGGGACTGGCAAGAAATGTATGAACCAAACCACTCGTTTGGCTCAAAGGGCTTCACGAAAGAAGAACGAGGACAGACAAGAAGCAGCAAAACACAACCAATTTGCGAGCAAATATCCAAACTTTCATAGAATGAAAACTATCAAAGCCTCGAAGAAATAAGACCCAGCTGCCACTCAACGTCCGCATGGCAAGAAGACACGGATTCAACCAAGAAAGTGCATGAAATTCATTGAAAGAAGAATATGGGTCGGATTCACCCACAGAACAGAATGCCCACATGGAAGCTAAAATCGCAATTCCAGAAACCACAACATCCCCTACCTCTCTCTGTGCAGCGATTCGGCAGAGTCAAACGGAAACAGAATCCGGGATCAAAGGAGCGAGCTTTGCACGGTTTCTTTAACCCTGAGGCCTTGGTAATGTCGGACAGTGAATGGCTCGTGAGAGTCAAGGAGAGGGAATCTATGAAGATGCGAAGCAGTGGCAGGAAATTGGACACAGTTGGTTTCGATGGATCCACCACCTTTTTTTCCATTTCACTCCAAGTTTTTGGATTCCTTTTCCTTTTTTTTTTTGGTCGCCAGCCACGGTATCCAAGCAGGCCCCACCAGCGATGAGATGGCATCTTTCAGCCAACCATACTTGACTAATCCGTTGGTCGCCCCGGGTCGCACGCCTGGCAATGGCGGGTGAGGCTCCCAAGAGGGGTGTCTGCGTACGTGAGGTCTCGAACCCGAGACCTCCTTAAGCGGCACCGAGCTGCTTACCACTCGGCCCAACCCCTCTTGGTATTCCTTTTCCTTTTTCCATATCCATCTACACTTTTCATTAAATTCTTATTATTTTATTTAAAAAATTAAAAAAGTTCAACGCATAAAAATTTAAAAATGATGGAAATTTATTTAAAGAAATACATACCTACTGCTGGAGGACACGTAATATATCATTGAATACAAGATTGGAACCAAGGGGGTTGGGCCGAGTGGTAAGCAACTCGGTGCCGCTTAAGGAGGTCTCGAGTTCGAGACCTCACGTACGCAGACATCCCCTTGGGAGCCTCACCCGCCATTGCCAGGCGTGCGACCCGGGGTGACCAACGGATTAGTCAAGTATGGTTGGCTGAAAGATGTCATCTCACCGCTGGTGGGGCCTGCTTGGATACCGTGGCTGGCGACAAAAAAAAAATACAAGATTGGAAAGAAATATTCGTTTTACTAATTAAAGCCAAAAAAAAAAAGAGAGGAAGGGAGAGAGAGATGCGGCGTGGTCTGGCTCATTGAATTCACCGGAACCACGAATTACAAGACCGGTCCGGCCGGCCGGCGCCCTGTCTTTCTTTTTTTCCCCTAAAATATATTTATCTATTTTCATTTTGTTTACATATTGAATTTGTTCCCTTTTTTTCCCTCTGAAATTCGCTGTGTGAGGCGCCCCTGAAGTTTGGCTTTTCTTTTTTTTTTTTTTACTAGAAATTTACTCGTACTACGTACTGTATGCTATCTTAATAAAAATTATTAGAAATATATATTCGTCGCAATTGAATTGAGCAATCAAATTGTGTCAAGCAATAAAAATTATTTTTACTACAAAAATATTAAATGCTTAAATTTTTAATTAGATGACCATAAAGTAAATTGTAAAAATGAAATTGAAATTTTAATTTATATGTACGGATCACTGGTTAAAGAGGGAAGAATGAAATGTAGAATTAAAACTAAATCCATGAAAAATAATGTAATAGAGAGAAGAGAGGAGTTTCAAGTTGAAGAGAAAATAGTGGAAGGTAAGTAGTTATATATGACGAATTTACGATAATAGCCCCCATTTCATTCCAATTTAAGAGCCGGCGAAGCTTCAATTAAGTGTATTTAAAAAAAAAAAAGAAGAAGAAAAAGCTATACAAAATGGTGTGCCTCCTATAAAGTAATACTAGAGGGTGACCCGTGCTATGCATGGAACTGTCTATTATACATTATATAAAAGCTTAAGATGACCAAATAAATAATACAATGGTCAAAATAATATAATTTAATGTTAGAGTGTATGAAAAATAAATAGTTTAAATTAAATAAAAATGAAGTAAAATGGATAATTATGATAACTTCTAGTAAATAAAGTAGATTTTTTTTTATAGAAATTGAGAACGTCCCAAGAAGTCAGAGGATTTTAAAAATGTGAACATAAATTATACAATTAAGAGAATAGTATGAAACAACTGAGAAAATTGTGGAAATATTTCAAAAAAAGCGATACTTTTTTATGTTAAAATTGTAAATATTGAATAATATTGAGTGAGAATGGAGAATCTAAGTAGTCAATAAAAAATTTTACTGTTAAAATGAGAGATATGAAGCGAGAGGGAACTAACTGAAATTATCATTTTACACGTAATTTGGAAGATTTTATAAAGCATATACATAATTAGATTAATGATAAATATGAAAAATAAAAAAAAGACATTAAACTTTTCACAGGTTTGCATGTAATGGTATATGTTTCTGCTTTCCATTGGGCTGCATTCGAATGGACTTTTCTATTGGGCTGCATTCGAATGGATTTTAAGCCCATAGAATTGAGCCCATCGGTCCATGGGCTCGATTTTATTATATCCTTTTCTACCATTGCTTGGCAGCTGTGCTTTGGGTGTACGAGGTGGTCAGGATATTAGAGGTGTAGCTCGGTTCGTTACGCGATTTGTGAGTTCGTGCCCGGGTTCAAACTTGGATGAGTCTAATATTTCAAGATCCGGATCAGCTAGTTATAACAAATGAAGGCTCACTTAGTGAATCCAAGTCGAGCAAAGGAGAAGGATGTAGGGCAGGAGCCGAGCGGGCGTGTTAGTTGTTAAAGGTGAGGAGGATAACAGATTACGATTGGAATTTTATAAGCGAGTAACAAAGGAGGAGAGAATGTGCTCTCAGTGGGATGAGACTGAATTTTTTTTAAAATTTTTTCAATAATGATAAATATTATCGGGCTTGGGTTGGCTCGTTTAATTAACGAGCCCGAACCGAGTTGAGCTTGAGCCAAACTCGAGTTTACACTGAACCGAATCTGAACCATTCACGAATCGTCTATTTGAATCGTCTATTCTTGTTTACACTAGCTCCTAACAAGTACTGAAATCATTCTCACCACCCCTAACAGACCTGATTATCAATGTTTGTTCTTGACCTCGGAGGTTCGGTTCTAGAATTGCAAACTCGAGCTCCGAGCATATGCCGATATAGGAGTCGATAAGTCGACCCTATTGTCGATTTTCATTAACAAAAATTTTCTTACACATCTGTTCCATCTTTTTTTTTTTAGATTTATATACCTTATTTAAAATCGGAAAAAAAAAAGACCCAAAAGAGCCGTCCATTGCATTCAGCTGGACATCCAGAACATTAAATATGAAATAATCCTCTTTGAATATTTCTCCTCCAATTATATTTTTTTTAATACGATAAATATTTGGCCAACTTAGACGAGGTCGACTATTCTCGATATTAATTAAATAATGCCATAAAAAAAAGAGAGAAAAGAGAGACCCATATGAAATATTAATCTCCCTTCCTATGTCAAATTCACAACAGGCTTTTCTGCTTAAAGTTTATGTCGGTCCACTCCCTTCATTTGACCGCGACTTAATCGACAAAAAAAATATAATCTAAAAATAGCAAAAAGATAAGAGGAAAAAATGGGTATAGAAAGTCTCATAGGTGAGATTAAAAATAGGACCTTTAGATCATATAATTAAAGTAGTACCAATTATACTGAGTCTCATTTTCAAATTAATATTTTTTTAATATGATGACCAAAGCTTCTAAATTTATTATCCCCCTCATTAACTCTCGAAAAGGAGTCTCCGGTTATTTATTTTATGAAGCAGTTGCCGGCGACAAAGGCTTGGCACTGAGCTACCATTTGCATGCGTACGACGTTGGATCGTCGGTCGATGACTGTCGAGGTTGCTTGACTCTGGGCCGCGGCCCGGGCACAGGCACGGTCCTGAGAGTCCAATAGGTCTTGACCTATTCAGATTCAAGTTGGATTGGCCTATTAAGAAGATGAGACTCTTCTAACATGCCACAGTCCTCCCGAAATATCGAGCGCGTCTCTTTTTAAAGAATGATACAACGGAATTCGGTCACGGGTTCTGGCACATCGACTCGAACGTCTCTCCGATAGTGTACCGAACACCTGACCTGAACATATTAAATGAGACCAGATTTAGGTAACGATCCCCCATTGAAGAGGTAACAAGTGGGAAGGTATCGTAGAATATGAGAGAGCATACGTTGCAGTGAAGTGCCGGATGGTGAAAAGGCATAAATGGCCCTGCAAGGTGAAAAGCCGAGTTCCTCCCTGGGAGGATATCACATTCCTTATCATTATTAGATCGCAAAATCCGCGCATTGCACGATCGTCCTCTAGTGAATATGTAGTAGGCAGAAAATTGCAGAGTTCAGTTGCTATATCAGTAAGATGGTGGGAAAAATGATTACCTATCGTCGAATTATTTCCTTTAATTAAATTGTTGATTATCTGCTGTTAGATTAAAATGCTGGACGGTCCCGTCAACGAATCATTTAATTTTTTTTTTAAAAAAAACTTCCAACGTAGGCTGGGAAAGTAGAGGTGGAATGCTGGTAGGGAATTGAAGGAACAAGGCGTGACATTCCCACCAGCCAAGCAGAAAGTGGCCTGAAAAAGAAGAATGGCACGGCACAGCACGGCACAGCCCCGAGCAAGCAAAAGGATGTCAGTTGAATCATTTTGTATGGTCCAAAAAGAGACTGAAAAGGAAACTACTGCATGGCATGTGACCTCTCCTTGTGATAATGAGCAAGCCTTACGCGTAATAGTGTCACAACGTGACAGTTCTCTGACCAATAAATTTAATCTATTTTCAAGGTATTTTTATGAAAACCTCGGAGAAAAAGCAATCCTAAAAATGAATAAATTTCATTGGTTTATATCATCACGAGCAAATCTTATGTGTAATGGTGCACCACTTGACAGTACTTAAAATGGTGATATCAATTAATAAATTTTACAATTTTTAAATTTTTTTTATAAAAACCTAAAAAAATCCAAAAATAGATAAATTTTATCGGTTTTTATCGTCACGTGATAACACTGTTGCACATGAGACTTCCTCTACGATAATAAATTTTTTTTCTTTTTTTAACTATTTTACTTCCACACGGAGCTATTATCCTATCTCTATAAAAATTTAAAGAATAGTCAGTCTCAAACCACCTATCTAGAACTCTTTATCAAGAGGACCAAAACTTGATTAAAAAAAAAAAGATGATCGATTGAATGAGATGAAATAAGATAATTTTACAGAAAAATAAATGAAAATGTGAAAATTTATATTAAATAATTAATTTATTTTCTCGAATTCATATGTATAAACCCATCCTTAACCTTTCCCATGTCGGATGGCGAGTGGGTGTTTAGAAGGGATTCTCATTATCCTATCCAATGACATGGTAAGAACCACCTGTTTTTTCGACCATATATATTAAATTTTTAATGAAAACTTTACGTGATACTGTAAAAACGATTATAAATTCTTCCTGACGTAACACGGGCTTTTGACTTCGACCGCCTCATATGCCCTCGACAGTTTATTGCACATACATTTCAATGAAACTATCTTATTATCCAAAAAAAAAAAGTTCCTAACATAGAGTCTAGACCAGATTCTCACACGATTATCGAGAAGGCAACGCGACTATACATTAATAACCTTTTCCTTTTTTGATAGTTTAGGGTATTTGAATTTCGTCCGGCTAATCCCGACTATTTCGTATGCACACCTGCAAACGTACTGGATAGGGTAAATCTAGATATAAACACTAGTTTCAAAGTTTTTCTTCCTTTTAAACCAAGAATTGACTATACATGGATAATCTACTTGTTGTTGGTAGATACCTCTTGGTAAATAATAAAAAATATTTTTTTCCCCTAAAAAATCTTGAATTAATTTTCAGAGAAATTAGGTGGACAGCATATAGTATCAAGTCCACTTTTTTTTTGTATCACGCAGTATTCCTGAGCCAGCTAAAACACGCTTCTAGACTAATCTGCGGTCGGGTCGAGATCCTTGAAAAAATTTATATCGACCCCCTGACTTGGGATATGATCATGGGATTGCCCATTTTTGGGTTCAAGGAGGGAACCGATAAGCCAACTCTAAATTGGTAGTACTAAGTCCACTTACTAATTATTATATTAAGTTAAAAAATTCGGCTTAATATTTTTTGCCCCCTAATAATTAGCAATGGAGACTGCAACTTAAAAGGGGGAAAGAAATAAAACATGTGATTTTTATTTATTATATCATTAGATTTATTATTAAAGGGGAAAAAATAAACAGACCATTCTATAATAAATAAATAAATAAATTCAGTGACCGTTGCGTCTCGAGTCAAAATCTTGGGGTTTGACCAGCCAGCTCAAAAGGGCGGCGTTGCTTTTGAGACGACGAGACGAGGGGCTGGAAATTGAAAAGACCAAATTGCCCATCTCTCGTCTGAACACGGATAACGGCCATCCCCACCACACAAAACGGTCCCAACCCAGAATGCCTCAATTACCCCTGTGGTGAAAAAAAGAGTTCTGATGGAAAAATGACATTTTTTTTAACCAATAAAAAGGAGTGTAATATTAGTAATAATTCAAATCCAGCCACCTTCCGTTACATATTGTTTGGACTTTTATGTTCAACCGTGAATATATAAGATAAATTGAATAACCGGTACTAATACTGACCCATCAACTTAGTACTACTAATAGTTTAGTATAATTTAAGAAGCCGGTATCCGTCAAGATACGTGTTCGAGACCCTCTTCAAGTAATGTTGTTCAAAGGGAGATTCAAACTTGCGACATCGACCTCACTAAATTATACGAGGGTGAATTTTAAATCATTGGGAAAATACGATGAAACTTTACTGACGAGTGCATCTGTGTGACTCAGCACACCTAAAACCATGAAACAGTTGTTGGCAAAATTTCAAGAGGATAATACGAAGAGAATGCAAAAATTGCTTCCAATTTTGCTAAAAAGTCATGCAATTTTTTCCCTAAAAACTCACGTAAAATTCTTATTTTTTTGGGAATATTTGGTCACATCTAAAAGTGGAGCTCGCCAATGATTCTCGGCTTCTAGAAGGACTATCCCGTGAAAATTTCCTCCAATAAGTGAATGACACTTGGAGTATTAGTTAGTGGGCAGTGCCGTTGACTTTGACCACCCATTGCCCAAATACGACTCTACCCCCAGTTGATGTATTAATTGCCAGAATTATCCCTACCAAAAAAAAAATGCCAGAATTACCCCCCCAAAGTCAGTCGCTGACTCATCAATTCAATTCAATGGCGTGGCTTCGGTACGTTCGTGGGTAATATTAACGTACGGTGCAATTCCTTGAGATTTTTGGTAATGCATTTTTATTTTATTTTATTTACTAATATTTTAGAAAATCATCTCTCTTTAATTAAACTAAACATATCAAATCATCAATAAACATATAAAATAACTAACAGAAAATATTCATTCACCAAAAAAAAAAAGAGAAGAGGAGAGATCTCATTGATAGAGAATCAGTCCTAATGATTCGGGTAATTATTTGTTCTGCATTGTAGTTGGAGTCTTTGGTTTTTCTCTCCACCCCTATCTTTTGCTTAAATTACACAACGCCACATGATACGAAGATAAACGGAATCGAGTTGAACCTAAATGTATTTCGTGTCTAAACGGATTGAATCCGTTCATACAAACGTGTTAAACTGTATTGAGCCCAGGTACCTCAATAAGACACGATTAAACTTGCTTAACTAGATATGTTTAAAGCTGTGTATAAGAAATTACGATAATACCCTCATTTAAATTTTGTACTGGACATTTTGATCGTGTCATGGATATGTAAATTGAGATCAAATGTGTTAATCGGGTATGCATGAGGATGAATATTTTTAAGCACATATTGTTATATGAATTAAACGTATCACCTCGTATCGTGTCGCATCAATTCATATAATAAACAGGTCGTGTGCGGATTTAAGATATTCTGACACGAATCCGTTTAAACATGACATAACACGTTTTACGAGGAGTATCCCTATCAATCTTTAGTCATGTGTAAGGCAATGATGTTGCAGGAGGCAATTAAAACCGAGGAGCATGGTACATCATTAATCAGAAAACATCATGATTTGCACCTTGTCGGTTTCTGAATTACGGGATTCCTCTGGTTATCATCTCTATTTTTCCCGGCTACACGATCGAGTTCTAGACATCGAGTCAGGTAGCGTTGTTGGATTGCCAGAAAAATTGCGATGTGTACGTGTGCTGCATGCATTCGATGCACGAGACGTAATAACTCCAATCCGATATCGATCGTATCGGCATTAAAATTACCTTCAATAATCATCAATACCGTAAAATATCCACCTAAATCTACAATAGACTGTACCCGATTTTCTTATAAATTAGGTTTTATTCTCCTAACGCTCGCCCTCAACAATTGACATCGGTCAGTTTTTTTTTTTTTTTTTTTTCATGATTGACCATGCATCTTTATTCTCCAATATAGAAAGGTGGTGCGAGTATACACGGCTGGCTCTGGTAATGTAAAATACCTACCGGTACCTAGAAGTGACTAGACCCGTTTTCAGCCTAAAAGCTTAAGCTTTTATTAGGTAATGGCACCCAATTATCTTATAAAGCATGTTTCACGCTCTTGAGAAATAGTTATGCACGTTAATTAAATGTTCGTTGGCTTACGATATGTGTCGTGCAAAGTACTCATTACGCAGGAGACTCTCTCATTTAGAAGAGGACCGAAATAGCTATGCGCATTAATTAATGACGTACTAGAATCGAATCGAATGCTTCATGGTCTCAACATGACAACACGATAAAAGAGAAAGATGGGTAGCTTGATGTACGTATTTAGCACCATTCTTGACCGGAGAAGAAGAGATCACGTGCTCGATTCTCATTGGTAGAGCTCCCAGTATCTATTTATTTCCTCTTCCTTATATTCCTTTTAAGTTTAGGTGTCCTCTTTATGGACCGAAAAAATAAGACGATAAAGGCTATAGAAGAAATCCTCACTGTACTGATTGTTCCTTACGGGGCAAGGCACATCCTAGGGTTTCATGTCCACCCAACAGAGCAATCACAAAGGAAAAGAAAACAGCAATCATCATTCCAGATTCAAGTAAAAGTGACACAATCGATCGAGGAATGGGATTTAGTCTAATGGCATGTTCCTCCCGGTCCATGATGAGACAATCCGGTCAGCACCCGTTAATGGAGATTTTCCATATCTATTCATTTCATCTTTTACCCAATTCCATGTCTATGGAGAGATCGTACGACACAGCTCATGGAAAATGATGGAAGAGTGTAGCAAATCAATGGTTGTGATGTATGCCAAATGTGTTACAGGGGTGCCTTGCCATATAGGCATACAAACATGCATATATACATATACATACATACATATATTACATGTATACACTAAGAAAGATGACAATAATTGTTAGGGTTGCAGTGTTTTTCTCGAGAGGGTAATTTTACATTAAAATGGCAAGTGAATCTTAAAATTATGGGAGAAAAATATATGTTTTATTTCTAAGATTATCGTTATATCACTCATTTCTTTTCTATACACACCGCCTGATATCCAATAATCTCTTTTTCGATTATGATTATTCGCCAACCATATAGAAGTAAGTTCCATGACCTTATTTAATCAAAAAGTTATCGAATTATCTCAGGTGCGGTCCGTTCTCGAATCAAAGAAAGGTCGAACACGGTCCATGCGATGATCTTGGGATTGAAAGCATTTCCATAAATTTCTCTGCTCTGAAATTGTTCCTGATGTCATCTCAACTGATCTGATTGATCAATACAATGTTATTACTAAACATTTTATTTTCTAAATAATCATAAAATATAACATAAATTGTATACAGTAATTTTCCTTCTAGTTGTGGAGACACGTAAAAACGAATTAAAGATGTAAAAAGAAAAAAAAAACTACTCAGAAAGCTTTTAGAAAAATAAAACTCAAAATCTTATTTAAAAATGAAAAAATAGTTATAGTCTCACTTCTTGAACTTGTTAAAACTAGAAGGTTAGAAGTGAGTTTTTAGCTAATAAAAGAAGACAGACGAGGGTAGAATTGTAAAATCACTGTTAACATTATAACTACCACTTAAAAATAAAACTACTATGTAATATTCTTTTTCTAATTATATTTTATTTTTTTAATAAGTAAACCTAAGTGCTATGTTTCTAGAGGGTCTAATGATGTTAATTATATTATATTTTATTTATTTATGAAACGACATAATTTTATAATCTGCCTTATAATTAGTAACTATGTGCATACTACAAATCAATTGTGTAATAGACTTTTTTTTTTAATATCTATGGTATATGATGTTGTAACAATTAACTAATCTATTAGATGGTGTATTATACGGCCTACGACTCGTCATTAACCGCATATATCGACATCTTATGAGAGTTGAATCATGAATTTAATTTACTGCATATTATCAGCTTACCAGCTGTCCGCCTTCAGAGGTACGTTCCAATAGTTTGTAAGTGGAAGAAAATATTGGGACAAATTAGGGGCATTTTTCAGGTAATATTCACGAATGTCGGATCCGTTTAGTAAAGGTGAAAGCTCCCGATCGTTGTCTTGGACACTTTGGGAAAACAACAAAAGAGCTCTCTCTCCTCCTCCCGTCTTCCTGTCAGATAGAGAGAGAAAGGAGCAGCAGGAGAGGGGAAGGAAGTCTCTGAGAAATGGGAAAGAGGTTTTTGGAGCTTTGACCCTTCTCTCCGCATTCATCCATGGTGGCTAACGCGCTATAATAATATTCCTCCCCTCGTCCTCTTGCTTCCCACCTTTAAAACCCCTAAATTTATACATTCTCGGGGCTGTGTTACTTATTTATATTTCTCCTCGAACATTTCCTCTCATCACTCGCACAAAGATCTTGAATTTCTCCACATAGATTCTCTTCCCCAGCTCCAGCAATCGAAATATCAGCTCGGAGACCGGTCTCTTCACAAGGGCACCTCGAAAAACCCGATCTTGGTCTCGATCTGAGGGCTGGAGCAGAGGAAGGCATAGTTTTCTTTCCCCCCGTGAAGGATCAGATTCTGAGGCCGTTCGGATCCGTGGATTGGTCGGAAGGTTTGGCTCATGGGAAATTGCTGTGTGACCCCTCAGGCGGCCGACGATGTCCCGAAGAAGGGCAAGAAGAAGCAGAACCCTTTTGCTGTGGATTACGGCGTGAATTACAACGTCAATGGAGGTCACAAGCTCTCGGTGCTCAAGGATCCGACTGGACGCGAGATCGAGCTCCGGTACGAGCTGGGTCGCGAGCTCGGGAGGGGTGAGTTCGGGATAACCTACCTGTGCACGGACAAGGAGACTAAGGACGAGTTTGCATGCAAGTCCATACTGAAGAAGAAGCTGAGGACGGCTGTGGACATCGAGGATGTGAGAAGGGAAGTGGAGATCATGAAGCACTTGCCGAAGCACCCGAACATTGTGAGCTTGAAGGACACTTACGAGGATGACAATGCTGTCCACTTGGTCATGGAGCTGTGCGAGGGAGGCGAGCTCTTCGATCGGATCGTTGCCAGGGGGCATTACACGGAGCGGGCTGCTGCTGCCGTTATCAAGACCATCGTTGAAGTCATTCAGGTATGAGTTTTGTTGATTTTTCTTCAGAATTGATTGTTTGGTGGGTTGGATCTGATTGATTGGGCCACCTTGCTTCTGTCCATCTTTAGTTGTTTGATCAATTATGTCCTGTTTTATTCGTGGAGCTGAATCGAAAAGAACAATCTGGTGAAGTTACTCTTGTGGAAGTACGGTTTCCACTGTAAAGAGTTAATTGAGCCAAATGGTAGTACTCGGCAGGGTACTTTGTAAAAAGCTGCCGTGCTGTCAAATTAATATTTTTTCAGTTACTAAATTAAAAAAACCGAAAAGTATATCTGTAACTTGTAATGCAGAACATTAAAGGGTTGCTGGCTGTACTTGTTAACTAGATTCACCTAGTTAACTTGCAGATTATGGTTTTCTTTGGTCAGCATTGCCATTGACATTCCTTTCTCTGGAATTTTTTAGTTATTTCATCTCAATCTTTTTACAGTTGGTTGTCGTGTCATGTCTTCTGTTAAAACAGAAGTGGTGTGCCTCAAGTTCGATCTCTGATAAAGGGAAGCATCCACTTATAGTTGATATTCTATATGGAATTCGAACGAAGTACGGCAACGCTCCTTTATAATCAACAACATTGTATAAGGGGCCAATTTTTCCTGATCCTGCAGCGGATCAACTTGCGAAAGATGCAAGGACCCTTCCAATTTTTGTTTCGTCAGAGGTTGTGATTCTGCTTGATGAGCCACCAGCTAGGCTCGCTTCTGTGCTTTTTGCGGACACTACTGGGGTGTCCTATCCTAGGAAAGTTTGTACTGACACTTTGCCAGAGGACTTTGGCTGATTATCAATAAATTACCCCCCTTTAGACCAAAAAAAAAATTTTTTTCCTGATCCTTGGCTTTTCATGTTGTGAACAGTGTTTGTTTATTAAATTCTTGAAAATTCGAGAATGTCTTGAGTAGAATAGTTTGTGTTCGTGGGTTATTTGAGCTGTGTTGTTTGTGTTGTACGAACGTGCTTTGAAAATACTATCATCATTTTCACATGCTTCTTTGATAATATGAATAGGGTACAGTATGAGTAAGAGCAAGCCAACTGAAAAGTTTGAACTTTATAGTAAGAGTTCGTATGATCTGCTGCAGGTGTGCCACAAGCATGGGGTAATGCATCGGGATCTCAAGCCTGAGAACTTCTTGTTTGCGAACAAGAAGGAGACAGCTGCCCTCAAGACTATTGATTTTGGGCTGTCAATGTTCTTTAAACCTGGTAAGCTTTTAGAGAGAACTACTGGCCATTACCTATCCAGCTTAACTGCCTTGTTGGGTTGAGCTCTTTGTCCATATAAACTGAGATTGATTGATACTTGCAGGTGAAAATTTCACTGAGATAGTTGGGAGCCCTTACTATATGGCTCCTGAGGTGCTTAAGAGAAACTATGGACCAGAGATAGATGTCTGGAGTGCTGGAGTCATCCTCTACATATTGCTGTGTGGTGTCCCCCCCTTCTGGGCAGGTATGCATTGCACACTTTTCACAAGCAGAAGTGTCATCAAACAATCAAGTGGACCTTAAGGCATTTCTTAAAGCATATGCCATACCTTGTACTATTCCTCATTGAACTACTCCACTATTATGCAGAAACTGAGCAAGGAATTGCCCAAGCTATCATCAGATCTGTTGTCGATTTTAAGAGGGACCCTTGGCCCAAAGTTTCAGATAATGCGAAGGACTTAGTGAAGAAGATGCTTGAACCAGATCCTAAGAAACGCCTCACTGCTCAGCAAGTGCTAGGTAATTTACCTTGCTGGGACAGCATTTGTAATTGGGAGTTCTTTCTTTTCTCCCGTTTTAGTATGTATACTGAGAATTTCTTGACTGGGTAGATTAACAAGTTGAGAGAACTCATTACTTGTCGATGGAATGCAGAGCATCCTTGGGTACAGAATGCTAAGAAGGCTCCGAATGTTTCTCTTGGTGAAACCGTCAGGGCAAGACTGAAGCAGTTCTCTATTATGAATAAGCTTAAAAAGAGAGCCCTGAAGGTAATGTCTTTGCTACCATTTCTTTGTTCTCAACGAAACAATACATTTCAAGATATTTTGGATGTTTCATTCTAATACTATGAAATTCAAAACAACAGGTAATCGCAGAGCATTTATCTGTTGAAGAAGTCGCAGGCATAAAAGAAGGATTCCATATTATGGACACGAACAACAGGGGCAAGATAAACATTGATGAGTTGCGAGTTGGTCTGCACAAGCTTGGACATCAGATCCCTGATTCTGATCTTCAAATTCTGATGGAAGCTGTAAGTATGATCAGAACATCGGATTTTCCATTGCTTAGCTTCTCTCCTAGAGTTGGCCAAAAGGGAAACGTCAGAAACTTCAGCATAAATTAAAATGAAAATAAAGCATGAACTGATTATCCATTTCCATTGCTTTTGAACAGGGTGACGTTGACAGGGATGGATATCTTGACTATGGGGAGTTCGTGGCTATCTCTGTTCACCTGAGAAAGATGGGTAACGACGAGCATCTAAAGAAGGCCTTTGAATTCTTTGATCAAAATCAGAGCGGGTACATAGAGATTGAAGAGCTGAGGGATGCTCTAGCTGATGAAGTTGACATGAGTGAAGAAGTCATCAACGCCATCATGCACGACGTGGATACTGACAAGGTCATATTACGTCACGTCTTTCTGCTGGAGTTTCATGAGTTCTTGACGATCCCATTTCTGGAACTCCTTTTTTCTGTTTTTCATGTGAAAAATGCCTTTGCTTTCTGTTTTCCCCCTTCCAATTTGCCTTTCATGCAAACCACCACGTTTTTGCAACTGCAATCCAGCAATGGGGACCTTAGCTTTAGGATTTTTCCAAGATCATGGAAATCAGATAATTGGCCTTTCCCAGTTTTCTGTGACCAGCAGGCCAGTATTACCCTTCCCATGCTAATTTCTCCAGCACGATACTAATCAAACAATCTCTACTCCGCTTAAAAACCTGCAGGATGGGCGAATAAGTTACGACGAGTTCGCTACAATGATGAAGGCAGGCACAGACTGGAGGAAAGCATCGAGACAGTACTCGAGAGAGCGGTTCAATAGTCTCAGCCTCACATTGATGAGAGACGGCTCACTGCAGCTAAACAACGAGGCCCCGGTGAGCCAACAGTAGATGGGTGAATCTGTAGGTGAACTGAACAGCAAATCCATTCTTTTGTCTTCAAAAGATTTTCTTTCTTCGGGTTCTGCGCTACCCTTTCTTCTATATCTTCCTCTTCCGGGGAACCTTCTAAAGACAAGACTAGGATCCGGGCCCCGGAATTGAACTTGTACTTCGGATATGGTTTATTCTTTGCTTTGTCTGGGTCGAGAGAAAAATTGGAGGGGAAAGGAAGACTGGAGGTTGGAGAGGTCACATGTGGTTGTAAATATATGTTTTATGTTTAAGTGAGAAGTTTCGAAAGTGGGCATAACCACAACCAAAGCCACCTTTGCACCTTTTCAGACAAGTGAAAGAACAGTCTTCTCTGTCAGCTCGGCTGAGAAGAATGCTTAGCAGTCAACACCCAGTAGTCTGGACTTCTAATAGGCTCCAAATTGCTAATCGGTTCACTGGAGGTCCAAATTTTCAGGAAAACGGGGCCTCTAGAGGCCCAATTTGTTAGATAGAGCACTCGAGAGAACAATGCAAGCTTCGGGGTGATCATGGGTCCGGAGATGAGTTTTTCAGGAGCTGGGACGCTACACATTGCTGATATATATCATTCATGGCTCCAAAGAACGCGAAGCAGTCGAGACTGTGTTTCTTGGTCGGAGGATTCAATGATTGTGGTGGCGGAGGCAAAGCCATCACACGACAAGTTTAATGAAGGCAATTATTGGACATGCGGAATTGCTATGATTGAGGTTGATGGTTCCCACTGTCTTGTCTTCTCTTGCCTTGAAAATGCCATCTGGGCACCTTCGGGCACACACCTTCTGTATCATGGCTGCTCCCGTCTTGTCTTCTTCTCCATCCACTCTGTCGCAGCCATCTCCACCCTTCCTGCAGATGTGGTCTCTCTGGACGAGTTCAGCTTGGCCTCCCAATTCACATTGTCTCTCTACGGATGACTCCATTCCAAACACGACAAAGATGAGAACGTGTATGTGTTATCTCAGTGACATCGACTGTTAATTGTTGAGGTTGAAGACGCCATAACACCAATGTTCCTGGTCTTGTTTATCGGTTGTGTAATAAGGAGAGAGAGATAGGCTCCGGGAGCTTAAAATTGGGCTTCGGCTAATGTTTCGATTTACAGGCGACGTTATGAAGCCGACAATCCGGTGCTTAACCGTGCGTAGAGTGCGCGTACGGAACGTGCTCGAGAAATGGAACAGGACATTTTGTCCTAGGGAGGATTGACCGGATCCCGTTCAAAAGGTACATGGGCGTGTCCCATTAGAGGAAGTCCCGACCTAGGGTCAGTTGTCAAGGCGAGTTTCAAAGGCACCTTGGGCCGAAATTGCCATCCCGAATCTCATGAATTGACGTTCGTGTGATTTTGCATACTCGAAGGATAAGGATGCGGGGGAGCCACACAGGTCACACATGGACGTGGTGACCGGATGAGATCTCAACAGTCCACTCATCTTCTGCCACGTCATTAAGCTGGCCGTTTTCCGTGACCTTTAACATGGGGAGCACAGCACCGGATCAAGACACCGATCTCGTAGAGCGGTTTCCCGACACGTGTAAAGTGGTGGGTGGGCGGAGCCGTCGCACGGGACATTGCCAAAAGTGGATGCGCAGAAAAAGGACAGAACGAAATCTCATGTCTACGTCTTCGACTTCGAATTTTTGATGTCGCACATTGCCATGAAAATTGATGTGTAATAATTTAAAAAGGACAAATTTCATATTTTTTTTCTCAGAAAAAATTAATATAAAAATATTGTGATGTCTTTTTATTTGTAAGTAATTTTGAGCATACTCATTCTTTTGATGTATTAATTAATTTCTTAATCTGCAACCCGACACGCTTCATTAATCATATTATGGTCACGGTAATGTGCCACGCTTTCTCGTCAAAATTAAAGTGAATTGAATCGGCCCAGTCACTTTAGAATCATTCTCACCAGATATTAATTCAATCCACCGAGAGTTCTATACGTTTGTCGATTCTTGCAAGTGAGTCCTAAATGTTTCAAAGTTTTAAATTAAGACTCGTATGCTGTTCTCGTTATTACAACATCGAGTCCTTTCTATCAACTACCGTTACTTTAAACTGACGTGCACTTATAAGAATCGACAAATATATAGGATTTCTGATGTTTTTATCTCAATCCAAAAAGCAGCCACATTCAAGTGATTGATTAATTTAAAAAACATCAAATGGAATTTAAAGTGGTCTTTCTCCAATTCCAATGTGACTGTCACATGCGATTACGAATGTATATATTCACACATAGTACTAGATACGGACCCGTGCTACACACTGAAAAAAATAAAAATAAATAAATGTAGAATAATAAGATGAACTTATATAATTAGATCAAGGTCATTTATTTATAAAGTATTGCAATTTAATTCATTTGGAATTCATTCCTAGCACGCAATGTCAATCTTACTTTTCCAAATTTATAATTTCAATCATTTATTAAAGATGTGACAGTTTTTCGTGATTAAAATTATAGATATGGAGTGACATGGACTGAGATGAGAGAATTTGAGCAGTTAACGAAAGATTTTTCTGTTAAGATCGTAACGATGGAGTGAGATGAAAATGATTGAAATTATTATTCTATTCTTTATATGGATGATTTATAAAGCAGATGCATGCTACACATTTTAATATATAAATTAGATTAAGGAGGAGAGTGAAAAAATAAACAAATACATCAAACCTCTTAAACGTTTGCATATAATAGTACAGATAGATAAAAGCACCTCTCGCCTATCCATGGAGGCTCTTCTCTTTTTCCAAGAAGATTGATTTATCATGATGGATTCAGAGATTGTAGTATGAAAACACTGACTCAAGCACTGCTGTCTGATTTAAGCACTTGTCGAACGATCTTATTCTCTGAAAGAAACTTTAATAAAGAGATACTCTTAAATCTTATAATTTAGTTCTCAAGATCCTTAATTTCTTTTGTATAGCCTCGTCCACTGGGACAACCTCTTAACTTTGATTCTTGATAAGAGCGCCACCTAATGAGTTTGGTTCGTCCTGTTAGGATCGTTGAAAGGGCCAATCGAGAGGTGCTGTCCGATTCGAACACTTCCATGTCGATAGATCTCATTCGAGCAATGGAATCAGGGCAAGTATAAGGACCAGGAGAGACCAGACAAAGGGAATAAACCTAATAATTAAATTACTAAGGTTCTATGAGCCCCGCAAGGTTGTCTTGGTGACATTAGGATCATGAGTTTTCGTATTTAACTAGCTATGGAATTACTCCTCAATATTCTCATGTAGAAAGCTCCAATTATTCACTCGAGGTCGGTATCAGTTAAATTAAATCACCTTTACCGTTTGCAAGTATCATTTAAAATTAGAAAAACTGTGCAGTTCAATCATTAGACCATTAATTAGATATGTTAAGCGACGATGAACGGTTGAAGATCGTAAGCGATTAGTCTAACAACTTTATTAGTTTCAAAAGTGTGTCGTCTCGTCCGTCCGTTGGGACGGAGAAAAAATACATATATACTTGATGAATTGTCGACGTGTCGGGAGCCTACTTTGCGGATGGCGCTGGAGCCCACCACTTGTGGAAAACGGGGAGAAACAGTTGACACGTGTCCAAGGATTTGCGGTTAGACACAGAGTGATGACTTGGATCAGCCGTGGCATCTACGTGTAGTCAGCTAGCCTTTTCCTACATATAATAATGATTCCAACAATAACATCTTGGAAGCGCGTGATTATATAATAACATAATTAACTACTTTTTACCATTACGTAAAAGGTTTGGTTGTATCGAATAAGAGAATGAAGGTATGTTTGGTTGAGAGTAATGAGAATAACTATTCCAGTGAAAAAGATATTTCCTTATTTACTGCTCATTTGAAACCATAGTTTTAAAAATCGGACCGGACCGGCCGGTCCAATTGGTTGAACCTGGAACAGGCGACTGGTCCGGTCTGGTTGCATAATTAACTCATTTTACACATTGACTCGGCAGGAACAGGATTGAACCGGATTGAACCCATGAAATATTAAATTGTTAATGCTTGTATATTTTAGGCTCTTATATGTACTTTACATATTTATTATTTTTTAAATAAATCTGGTTCGACCCATTGAACCCCTGGTTGAACCTGGGACCAATACGTTATCCGGTTTCCGGTCCGATCCGATTGTTAAAGCTATGTCCGAAGCACTCCAACTGGAACAAAGGAGGAATAGATATTCCCCTCCTCCACACAAGTTATGGCTATTCTTATTTGGAATAGAAGTAAAATGACTAAATTGCCACTGTTGAGACTCCAGATTTGCCACTTCTATACCTACTACCCTTGCCCTAGCCTCTTGTTGCCTCCTTAGTCAACCGCCGCCACCCTCGTTAGCCCTCTGCCATTGCCGTCGTTAGCCCTTTGCCACTGCCATCGATGTCCCCGAGCCTTCGCTGATCAAGCTTGAGTCGCCCCCAAACCTAGTCACACGTCCCGAACCCCCATCGAGCCCACGTCTCCCCTAGCCTCCTCGAGGGCATTCAACCTACGGGCTCGGTTCTTGAGCTTGGCCTAGCCCTCTCGTGAGGTAGCTAGCCCCGATGGCTTGGGCACGACACTCGAGGAGGCTAAATTAGTTTCTCTCTCTATTGGTTAGGCCTCCTCGAGCCCCGAGCTCATGCCATCGGGGGTTCACGACCCCATGGGTTGGTTCGGCTTGGCTCCAAAACCCAGCCCAAGGGTCGAATGCCCTCAAGGAGGTTCGGGGAGACATGGGCTCAGTGGGTTCGAGAGATTCAACTAGGTTGGGGGGGCGGATCGGGCTTGATAGGTAACGGCTCAAAAAGGTTGGCAGCGGCAGAGGGCTAACGATAGTGGCGGTTGGGGGTTGACGACAATAGTGAATACTAACTACTCGGGAAATACCGTAGTTTTATTCATTTTATTTAATCCAACCAAACAGCAATACTTTTATTCATCATTTTATTTATTCATCACTCTATTCCTTTTCTCATTTTATTCTATTCCATCTCTATTTCATTCTCGCGAACCAAACGTACCGTGAATACCAACTACTCGGGAAATACCGTAAACATTAATAATTACAGTGGTCTCTTTTATTTAAAGTAAACGATTCGTTGAGATAGGAAATTAATGTAGAAATATTATTCTCAATCAGAAGTTTGGAATTCTATTCTTAATGTAGAACTTTTTGTGCCTTCTTCTTTTCATCCTTTTTAGACCTAACAACTTTAGGATGCTTTCAAGAAGTTTCTCATAGCAGAAAATTATTTATACAATGGTGTCAACATGTGGAGATAGTCTCGCATGTCACCGGTATACCGCGTTAGTGTTGTTGAGTGGCAACACAAATCAATAAGAATTAACGACACCAATAAATTTTTGAGAGAAAAGTTAAGCAATAAATTATAAATTTAAATTCTAAATAAAAATTATAATAATCCTTAAAAATCAGTGTAAATATTGTCGCCCTGTATATCACTATCTCTGAATCTGTGGTCAATTAAATTAAGTCACCTGCCCCCGATGAATTCATCTAGTCAGCACCCACCGAGAGTGTCCCCTGACCGATTCCTAGCGGCATCCTGAGAAACTACGACAGAATTAGCCTCTCTGTGTTCCATTTTTCAAAAATGTTACTCCTAATTTAATTTATCATAATATCTGACGACATAACAACCTCTAATATAAATTTGAATTCATTTTCAGTAATTCTACACTGATGTAAGTTCGTAAACTCAGACCTAATCGTCTAATCCATTAACAATCCGCTTAATGCAACATACAAAATTCAATAATGGTAATGGTCGAGAAGGTGACACAGATGACGACGGCGGTCACAGGTGTTGGTGTCTTCCTTCCCCCGTCCGATCAGTGGCGGCGCCGTCTTCCCGGAAAGTCAGCGCCCTCCGTCACCGCTAAAGCGACGGACTCGTGGTCTTGGTTTACTTCTTTCCTCTTCATTTGCTTTTTCCAAACTGTGTACGACCAGCCCTTTTCTGTATGGATCAGTATCCATAGTTACTTCTGGCTCAAGAATGTCGGTCAGATCAAGAAGTTCTGGACAGAGGGTCAAACTCAATATACAATTCGATCATAGATTTTAGGAAGGCGAAATAAGATATTTTATTAAAAATATAAATAAAATTAGTAAAATTTATATGGGTCTTTACAAGTTTTTTCGAGTTTAGGAAGCGATCGCCCCTCATGGCCCTCCTAAATCCATCCTCGAAAATAGGAAAAGTCTTCTATATGTAATGAGTATATCACGTGATAATATTGACGTGGTATCACAATCCAATATAATTCAGTTATTTATAATATTTTTTTTTATATTTTAAATTTTATTAAAAAATCTTAAAATAAACTGATCTTTAGCTTGTTATACCATTTTAGCACTACCGCGTGGTACTCGTTACACATAATATTCTCTCCTCATATTGGTTCGACGGGATACAGTTGACCCGATCATAACCTATTACGAATTTTGACCACTCTTTAAAAAGAACATATATCGAATCGTCTTAATTAATTTATATTAGTAGAGTCACCGCACTGTATGGTCTTGGAAAGGAAGAAAAATAGGGGACGCCACTCTTCCCCGGGTTTACGTGAGGAAGACCGATTTTCCAGCTGCCAGTTACCGGTTTATCCATAAATTAATGAGACATTATTATCTCTAATCAGAAATTTTTAGGATAAATTCAGTTCATCGCAAACTATTAAGAAATTATTAGCTCCCGCTTATACAATTAATCTCTAAAGAATTTACATCCGAATAATAATTCGAACTCCAAATCTCAGCGAATATCGCTCGACAGGCAAATGCCTCACCATCCGAATTTGTGCCGTCAGGGTTTGAGGCGTGCGTTTTTTAGTAGAGGCGGAGGGTAATTTCAGATGGGCGCGTAGATTGGGAAAATCAGGATGGGGTCTGCCACGTGTCAAGATCTGGAACATCTCCCTCGGTGAACGTGCTCGACGTTTAACGCCTGGCGAGTATAAAAGGGCCCTTCCTCCCTCCGTTTCCACTTCAGAGTTGCGAGTTGCCGAGCGTTGCTTCGTCTCCCTCCTCCGTCCCTCTCCCTCAGGAGTTCTGTAACCACCATCATTGCTCGCTCTGAAGAGCAAGCTTGCTCCTCTCTCTCTCCCCCTCTCTCTCCCCCTAGAGTTCTAGTCTGCTCTCTGCAAATCATCGGAGCTTGAAGCTCGCGCCTAGCTAGGGAATTTCCTCTGGTGAGTTCCAGTGGCGACTCTGTGGTGTTGATTCTGGCTGCTTGTTTTGGCTTTTGTTTGTGTTGATGTTGTGCGCCCGTTGTTCCAACCCTCGCTCCACTGAAGGTGTCTGTTTCGAAATGTTTTGATCCGAGTCTCTGTCCCGATTGATTGAACTTTGGACATCTCAAGAAGAAAATCAAGAGCAAAATTGCTCCTGTATCACGGTTTTGCCGGCCAGTTTTCGTGCTTCACGGTGATGATACCTTATGCTGATGATCTTCTAGACGTTTTGGTGGCTAATTCAAGTACTTAAAGTGGCTCCACAGGACTAAAATTCCAACTCAAAATCACCACTGATCCTCCAAGAGATCTGAAGTCCGTTGCTGTTTCGAGACATCTCTCGTGAATCTTTGCTGTTTCTTTCTAGTGAACCTTCTCACTGCAGCTCTCTCAAGCCAAATTTTCCTCAAGTCTGTTTCAGAACCATTTTTCTTCGCCTTAATATAAAAGATGAAATGAAAATTGGAAAAAAAAAGGGGCAAAAAAAATCTCGAACCTAAAATTCAAAGCAAAAAAGGGATATGTACGGAGGAAGCTGGTTCAAGTAATTTGGTAGTTGGTAATTAAGTAAAATTATTAATTCTAGTATTTATTAAAAAAGAAAATAAAAATTATTTTTTGAGTAATGGTTTATAACAAATTTTATCGTTATTTTTCAGAATTTACATATTTTCGGTAAGTTAAAACAACCAGAAAAACTGGATAAAGGGCATTGGGTATCTTCACGTAGGCTAAGAGATTCTGATGTCACCCTCACTCTCGCGTATCACACTCTTTTAAACCCATCTTTCTCCTATTGACTTCATTTCTAGTAGACACCGCTGTAATAAAAAATTCAGAGAAAACTGGGTAGACTCTGTTGTTGCCGATTTAGACAGAGTTGTTATTCAAGGAAGCCCTTCTGTTCGTCAAACTGTCGCGGTCCTTTCCGAAGCTGCGGATACTGTAACCAAAAAGCAGGGAAAATCTTCTTGGTTTTTGGTGTTTTTTGGGTCAGATTCAATAGTCCTCTTCTTCTCTCGAGTTGAGGGAGACTGCAGACCGAGAGCCACAGCCAGAGTGAAACCGCTTAAATCAAACGACAGGCACATTTGCAGTAAATAAGAAACTAAAATGCCTCGTCTAGTCGTCTTGTTTCTTTATTTCCTGCCCAGCTTCCTGGTCCTGACAGATACTTCCATTCGAATGGAATGGGGACATGGGAGGATATTTCCCTCCCCTCTTTTTCCAGTTCTTCTACCATTCCTGTTCGGTTCTTCCGTTAGGTGAAGATGCTAAGGGTAGCACCAGTGCATCGACCAAGATGGGTAGCTCCCCGAATGTTTTCTCGTGGCATTCACACTGAGTACTGACACCCGCCCACATTTCCACGGAAATGTTAAATACCAAGGTCATTTAAGGCCCTTCTCGAATGTATTTTCAGTTCCTTAGATTTGCTGTGTCCATCTTTTCAATGTTGATATTTGTTTCTCTTCCCAAAATTCTTTCTTCATATTGTTCTAAATTGATATCGATGGTGAACCTGTCACGGTTAAATAGATGTTGTCCGTTGGTGGTGACTATGAACTGGGTTAGCTGATTTAGCAGCTTGGCGTTCTACTTGGTACTGAAATTGGCAAGACTTTCTCTTGTATTTCTTTGTTTCTGATCCTTTTTTGTTGACTTGTTATGTTTTTAATGCAGCTATCAGGTGCTCAAGAATGACGGTCACTCCAAAGATCTCCATTGATGATGGAAACCTGGTAGTCCATGGCAAGACCATACTGACTGGTGTTCCAGACAACATTGTGTTGACCCCGGGATCTGGAGTTGGGCTTGTTGCCGGTGCATTCATCGGTGCCACAGCTTCACACAGCAAAAGCCTCCATGTTTTTCCGGTTGGAGTATTAGAGTAAGCATTTCGCCTTTTGAATTTGTCATTTAGTGGTTATGCTTTGGCTATATGTGATTACACGTTCCCTTTGCATACGATAGTTTCTACAAATGTGCACTCTCTTTTTCTTTTTCTTTTTTAAATTTAAAGCCAGCTGAATGTAATACTTGAATGTATGAATAGATGCAAAGTTATGACCAGTTGATGTAACACAATGTTGAACTTATGTTGCAGAATATATTCTTAGGGGGTAATTTTTACTTAGAAAAAGCTTATGATATGAATGGCATACGCAGTGACGGTTCTAGCATATAAATTTCAAACAGCAAAGAGTCCTGTTAAGGTGAAGCCGCTTGTCTTGTCTTTTGCCTATCATCATGGAGCATGATCAGGGAACTAAGTCTTGCTTAACCAAGAATCCATTTAAAAAGAGAGATTGTTATTCATCCACCTGTTAAAAGTCATTAAATGAGAAGATTTAACTGGGTATGTATATCAAGATACTGAATCTTCAATTTTACCATGCGTAGGGATCTCCGGTTCATGTGCTGCTTCAGGTTCAAACTGTGGTGGATGACCCAGAGGATGGGAACATGTGGGAAAGACATTCCCTTTGAAACACAGTTCATGCTTGTAGAGAGCAAGAATTGCAATGAAGGTGGAGAGAAAGATGATTCTCCAATTATCTATACCGTATTTCTTCCTCTTCTTGAAGGTCCATTCCGTGCTGTTCTGCAAGGCAATGAGAAGAATGAGCTCGAGATTTGTGTTGAGAGTGGTAAGTTGATCATGGCCATCAAGATGCACGATCTATCCTGTTAACGGTGGGGCCATATCTTCTGTCAATTCCCCATTCTGCCAGCTAATCGCTGTGAAGTTTGGCCTTCCGAATTATTTGGTGGAGCTGTTATGAATGTGATAGGAGTCATTCTGGAGAATTTACTTGAGTAACTGGCTTCTGCATGAAACAGAAAAATGGGGCTTATAGCATATTAAGAGCATATAGAAAGAATGGTTTTCTGAAAACTCATGTTTTTGTGCTGTCACTTGGTTTTGCAGGAGATACTGCAGTTGAAACCAACCAAGGTGTTTACCTTGTTTACATGCATGCTGGGACAAATCCATTTGAAGTCATCAACCAGGCAGTGAAGTAATTTTTTCATCAAATGTTTTCGCTCTTATATACTTCCCAAAGTCTTGGAAAGAGCATAATTTGCAGATGATATTTTCTCTAATCTTCCTCTTCTTCCTGCAAATCAGGGCTGTTGAAAAGCACATACAAACTTTTCTGCATCGAGAGAAGAAAAAGGTATCGTATTCTGAAAAAATTACGTGGCCTCAAAAGATTGACCTATGTGGCACTTTAAGCTAAATTGATTTCTTCTCTAATCTTACACTTTCTTGTCTGCAGTTGCCTAGTTTCCTTGACTGGTTTGGTTGGTGCACTTGGGATGCTTTTTATACTGATGTCACAGCCGAGGGTGTTGATGCAGGACTTAAAAGGTATAGAAGGAAAGGCACATTGAGCTTTGGCTTCATGTTTCCAATTGGTTAGATAGGAAGTAATATATAATCTGAAACCATCTATATACTTAGTATGCAAGTTGACGTACTGCAGCCTATCTGAAGGAGGAACGCCTCCGAAGTTCTTAGTTATTGATGATGGTTGGCAACAAATTGAGAACAAATCCAAGGAGGACAACTGTACTGTGCAAGAAGGAGCTCAGTAAGTACTTTTCTTGACACACGTGAAACAATGAACACAAGTGTAGTCAGACATAAAGGCATGAGATCTGATATATTTATCTCTTAGACTTGCTTCGGCATGATAGTTCTTTTATTCCCCAATCACCAAGGAAATGATAGCTTCTCCCAGTTTTAGGTAAGAAATTTACCATTTCAACTGACTGAATAATTGTGTCAGAGCCATCGTATGTTAACTTGTCAAGGCATTATGGCATCTTTTTTCTTACGATGAGCTCAATCTTCTCACTGACACTTGTGGTTTAAGATCCAATTAAAATTGGTTTCTTTTCCATGCAGCTAATTACTTGTCAAATTCTGAATTTCCTTCTTCAGGTTTGCAAGTAGACTGACTGGAATTAAGGAGAACTCGAAGTTCCGGAAAAATGGCCAGTCAAATGAGCAGGTTTCTGGTTTGAAGCATGTTGTAGATGAAGCCAAGCAACGCCACAGTGTGAAGTAAGTCTATTCAGAATAACAGTCACCCAATCTTGTGCATTTCTTTCGTGCCTTTTGATTGCCAATCCTATGTGACAAGTTAATCTCCTAGAAGTACATACTTTAAACTAGTTTAATCAATTGTTGCTTAACTGGCTGCATACATTAGCCAAATGTCACTGGTAATTCCTTTGGCCATGGAAGTGTAAGACACGCCACCTCTTTCTATTGTTCACTGCATATATCGAATACAGAAGATATGTCAAGGATGTTATCGTTAATCCATCCACCCAGCATTCTGTTTCATGATGAATGAACGAGCTAGGAGCTCTTTTGTTGAATTAAACTGGATGTTCCAGTTGCTCTTGCAAGCATGGGGCTGAACTGAGAGAGAAACTTACCTCATGTCTATGTATCCTAGTAACGAGGTTCATTTCTTTTTCTGTAGGTTTGTTTATGTGTGGCATGCTCTTGCTGGTTACTGGGGAGGAGTGAAGCCTGCTGCTTCAGGAATGGAACATTATGACACTGCTCTGGCATATCCAGTTCAGTCGCCTGGTGTTCTTGGGAACCAACCTGATATAGTCATGGACAGCTTATCCGTTCACGGCCTTGGACTGGTCCACCCAAAGAAAGTCTTCAACTTCTACAATGAGCTGCACTCTTACTTGGCATCATGTGGAGTTGATGGAGTGAAAGTCGATGTTCAGAACATTATTGAGACTCTGGGTGCTGGTTACGGTGGAAGAGTCTCTCTCACCCGCAGCTACCACCAGGCCCTTGAGGCTTCCATTGCCCGAAACTTCCCTGACAATGGGTGCATTGCTTGCATGTGTCACAATACTGATGGGATTTACAGTGCTAAGCAGACAGCTGTTGTAAGAGCGTCTGATGACTTTTACCCGAGAGACCCTGCTTCCCACACCATTCACATCTCGTCCGTGGCATACAACACACTTTTCCTCGGGGAGTTCATGCAGCCTGACTGGGATATGTTCCATGTGAGTCTGGTGGCCTGAGATGCTTTTAATTCAACTCATTCGATTAATGAGGTGTGCACTTTTATTTAGTAATTGGATACTGATTCAACCTTTCCTTCTCAGAGTCTTCATCCGGCTGCAGAGTATCACGCTGCTGCTCGTGCAGTTGGCGGATGTGCAATCTATGTCAGGTATCAGCCAAGATCGTCGTGATGCTCTCTACAGCTTGGCCTGTTTGTTTGGTTACAAAAATCTAATGATCGGGTATGCAACATTTCTAATTCTCCAGTGATAAGCCTGGGAACCACAACTTCGATCTCTTGAAGAAGCTCGTCCTCCCAGATGGATCCGTCCTTCGGGCCCGATTGCCTGGCAGGCCTACCCGGGATTGCCTCTTTGCCGATCCAGCTCGGGACGGAACCACGTTGCTTAAGATATGGAACCTGAACAAGTGCACTGGTGTGGTAGGTGTGTTCAACTGCCAAGGAGCAGGCTGGTGCAAAGTCGCGAAGAAGACCCGTATCCATGACGCTGCACCGGGTACTCTCACTGGTTCGGTCCATGCTTTGGATGTCGACCTCATCTCTCAGGTGGTAGGTCCAGATTGGAATGGAGAGACGGTAGTTTATGCGTACAGATCAGGTATGCTCTTTGAAACATCACAGAATTTAATGTTGCCATAACCGTTTGCTCAATCTTGTTAGATAAAGGCATAATATCAAACTCGACTTCTATTTTTCATAAACAGGGGAAGTTGTTCGTCTGCCTCGAGGCGCCTCCATCCCAGTTACTCTCAAGGCTCTTGAGTACGAGCTCTTCCATATCTGCCCGCTCAAGGTAACCTCTATACATTTTGAATGAAGGCTAATCATTGTTACCCAGTTGGGCGCCTCCACAGCATACTGAAAACGCTCCTTCTCATGTTTATTTACAGGAGATCACCTCTGACATCTCATTCGCTCCGATAGGCCTCCTGAATATGCTCAACACCGGTGGTGCTGTTGAGCAGTGTGAGATCCAAAAGTCTCCAGACGCAAAACCGGAGCATATCAATGGCGAAGTTGGCTCCGTGACTGCGACCATCTCCCTCAAACTGAGAGGGTGCGGGCGTTTCGGGGCGTACTGCACTCAGCGCCCGCTGAAATGCAGCGTGGGGGGAGTGGACTGTGAATTCAAGTACGACTTGGCCACCGGGCTGGTGACTGTCGAAATCCCAGTCCCCTGTGAGGAGATGTACAGATGGCCGGTCGAGATTCAAGTTTAAGCCGGGCACGTTCCTAGTTTGAAGATTATCGTGCGACACCATTGGATGCAATAACCATGAGTGAGCAGAGGAGGTGATTGCTGGAAGTGGCAAGGAGGCAGTCGATGGATTTGGTTGTGTGTGGAGAGAACCTGCGAGATGTTGGAAATGGAAGATGTCCCCTTTTTGTGTTGTCTGTTTTGTCTTCGGCAATAATAAACAGTTGCTCTCCTGTTCTATATTTTTTTATTTATTGCCATCTGATTCCGATGGTTCCCTGTCTCAGTCGTGTTGAGTGTGATCAGTGTACTAAGAGGTAAAACTTTCACCACCGTTTTTTTGGACTTACAAAATCTGTACAAGAAAACTTAGTTCAAGGAAAGGAGACATTAAATTTTTAAGATCGAATAACTCTAAGAAGTTAACATCGGTCAAGACTTAAGTTTAAAGTTGGCTAGTATATATTTTGAAACAAATGTGTAGAAGAGATACAAACCTTGGACCTCCACATTATCAAACTACAATTACTGTATCTAATATTACTTTAAGAGGTGAGATTTTTTTGTCACTTTTTTTTCTTTTCCAAATTACTCTTAATCGAAATTTTGTTGAACAGTAGATGAAAATAAAATGGATCATGATCGTAAATTTGACACGAATGACTACTTGCTTTCCCCAATTCTCTCTGTCACTTTCACTATTGTAGCTACCTAATTTAAAAATTAAACATATATTATTTTCACTTCAAAATTTAATTATAAACAATTACTCTCGTTAATCGTGCATCAATAGATATTTCTAATAATTTTTTTATTGAGATAATATATACCGTACATAATACGGATAAATCCCTGGTGAGTTTTGAAAGATTAGAACAACGTTGTCAGCGGTCGTGAGTCGAGGTTCCTATGGTGAAAATCCAGCCCACCGTAAGAGAGAGTATGAATAGAAATGTACGAAAAGGCCCAAATGGAGAAAACACCATGCGATGGATCATTTTGGATGGTTGGAGGCCCACTGGGCCCTTTAAAAGCCCAAACAATCTCTTATTTTGTCACGTGGTCCTTCGTTGCACGGAAAACTATTTGTCATTTTCTGCCTGACATGTAGAAAAATAATTGCCATTATGAAAAGAAATCTATATACTTAATAGTAAAACAATATTTCAATTAAGTGTTTCAATTTAGTGTGGACACGTGTCCCCCTTTATTATATTATATATATAAATTTTTTTGCGAATGTAAAATTAAAATACACTTTTAGCTAATTGACCTGCTGTTTTAATTTTCATATATTATATTCGAGTTCGATCTCCATAGTGAGCAGTCTCCCGCTATAAATTGGGAGCCCTTTGCTCTACTGTCTGAGACAAAAAGGTTCTCTCTTTCTCTTCCCCTTCATTGGATCTTTCCATGTAAAAGTCCAAAAGCAATCAAATTGAGGAAGGTTTCAGCAAAGCTAACCCAAATAATAGTACAGCTGAAGCAAAATAATCATGGCTTCTTAGTATCAAAATGCAATCTTGGTTTATAAGCAATTTAGGGTTAGGGTTTCCCAATGAGAAAAAGCCCAATCATGGGATTTTTCAAAGTGCACTTGGCTTGGCTCCCTCTAATTTCACCCTTTTCCTCATCACAAATAAGACTTTTGGATGAAATCCTTCGTTTCCCTTTTTTTTTCTTCCTTGGGGACTAATCTTCACCCTGATGCTGATGAGTCATAATCATCCCCTTGAATCATTAGCAACAGCACCAGTTCATCTGTCCACATGTCGGATGTACGAGTTCCGCGACGACAGGGACGGTGAAAAACAGACGATTGGAGATGACGGGTCTTGCTTTTTCAAGGATGAGCGGAGAGCTCGTTAAGATCTTGGGTTCGGACGTGGTGCTCGATGTGGACGGGTATAAAGGAGCACAGTTCTTTGCGGGTGGAAGTTTGATTCTGTTGCTGCTGTGGAGAGAAAATGACTTTACTGGAGCACAGGATTCTTCCTTTAGGATGCAGAAAAGCATAAATATATTTCCCAAGTCACGTTTGCAAGCTTCCACACTTATCCAAAAAGCACAGCCCCTGACAAAAACTAAAACCACATTAAATCATGTTTTCTTTGTCTGCTAATTATGTTTGTGTCTCTGGTATAAGAACTCCTCTTTGCTGAGATCACAGATGGAAGATTCTGACTGGAGTCGGCAGAATCAATGATGTGGAGAAGGATTGCAGTTCAAGAAACCAACAGAAACCTGAAGCCCAGATAGAGTATATATATACGAGCATTGTTCATGAAACGCTGCACCACAGTCCTATGCTAAGATTCTCGGTTTTCGGGTCGTGTCATTTTCCTTTAGAAGGCGGTAACGTCGTGCAAGCGTCACCTTTCTTGATATTAATCTGGAAATCTTGGTGAAAATCGACTTGATGTTTCTTTTGTACTTGCAGATAACACAAGATGGTTGATGCATTTTCGAGTTCCGGCAACTTTGGCCAGAGGGAAGATATCTATAACCGGAAGGTGACGTGGGCTGAGAGCACTGCAACTACGAGTGTTACCCATGAGCCGGCCGGAGATTTGGATTCCGGAGATGAGTCCAGGGATGGGATGGAGGTGGAAATCGATGATTCTTTACTGTAAGTTCAGGTTTTAAGTCGATCACACTCGTTTCTTTGCTTTAAGTTTGGGTTTGAAGTCGATCGTATTGGTTTTTACAAAGTGTGATCCCGGAAATGCAGGAATGACGAGACACGGCAGCCACTCTCGAGGAGGGTCCCAGTTCCATCTTCGAGGATCAACCCATACCGGATGGTTATCGTCCTCCGTCTTGTGGTTCTCGGGTTCTTCTTCTACTACCGTATCGAGAACCCCGTTAGAGATGCCTATTCACTGTGGCTGGTGGCTGTGACATGCGAGATTTGGTTCGCCCTGTCGTGGATGTTGGATCAGTTCCCGAAATGGAGTCCGGTGAATCGCCACACTTACTGTGACAGACTAACTCTGAGGTAAATCTCGTTTATTCAATAATACACTTTCCATGCTCATCTTGGAAAATTTGTAGTGTTTATTCTGTCAGATACTAGCAGGTATAACAGGAAAGGCCAGCCGTCTCAGTTGGCTGCTGTCGACATCGTTATTACAACGGCGAATACTCTGAAAGAACCTCCCCTTGTCACAGCCAACACCGTGCTATCTATCCTTGCGGTCGATTACCTGGTCGAGAAGATCTCCTGCTACGTTTCTGATGACGGAGCCTCGATGCTCACCTTTGAATCCCTCCGGGAAACATCGGAGTTTGCCCGGATTTGGGTCCCCTTCTGCAAGAAGTACGCCATCGAGCCTAGAGCGCCCGAGAGGTACTTCTCGCAGAAAGCTGACTACCTAAAGGATAAGACTCACCAGTCTTTTGTCAAGGACCGAAGAGCAATGAAAGTAGGAAGGAATCTCTTCACATGCCCTGTTTTATAATGGTGGAGTTCAATTATGTTACTGATAGATCTGGTATCTGATTTCTGCAGAGGGAGTACGAGGAGTTCAAGGTTCGTGTAAACACACTCGTGGCTAAGGCGAGAAAGGTCCCCAACGAAGGATGGGCCATGCAGGATGGGACACCATGGCCCGGGAATAACACGAACGATCACCCGGGAATGATTCAGGTTGGTTGGTCAGACTCACGGGGCTTCGTTTAGTTTTCGTGTGTTTTGGACCGTGCCAGAATCTAACCAGGGTTCACGGCAGCGCCATAACCGGATTGGGAAAAGGGCGGAGCCTGGTTTTCAGATATCTGATGAACATGTCGCCGGAATCGTGGACAAAGTTTTTATTCATCTCGAGTTTTCACTGAAGGAAATTCTGATCTGCAACACATGTTTTTGTTGTGTTGAAAGGTCTTCTTAGGCCAAAGTGGAGGTCTTGACAATGAGGGCAATGAGCTTCCCCAGCTGGTCTATGTGTCCCGGGAGAAACGGCCTGGTTTCCGGCATCACAGCAAAGCCGGGGCTATGAATGCGCTCGTAAGCTACACTTTCCCCGGATGGTAGAACCGGTCTTGTAGATTTGATCTTCTGATAAACGGGCTCATTGCAGGTCCGGGTATCGGGAATCCTTACGAATGGACCATTCTTGCTGAATCTCAACTACAATCACTACATAAACAACAGCAAGGCATTGCAGGAGGCAATGTGCTTCCTGATGGACCCAAACTATGCAGAATCGGTCTGTTTCGTGCAGTTTCCCCTCAGATTCGATGTGGTCGATGAGGACGACCGGTATGCGAATCGGAATACCATCTTCTTCGATGTAAGTGAGACCATTCTCATCGATTTATCGGATCATACATCAGCATCCTTATCTTTTTAATGGATTTTTTCCGGTACCCAGATAAATCTAAGAGGGTTGGACGGTGTCCAAGGTCCGATATACATCGGTACTGGGTGCGTGTTCAATAGAAAGGCTATATATGGGTACGATGCCCCAATCAAGCGCAAGAACAGATGGCACAGAATCCTCTCAACGTGCCTCGGGAGCTCGAGGAAGGAAAAATACCGATCGGACAAGCCATCCAGGACGAAAAATCCCGATACGGAGCAAGCTGATCCGGAAGATGTGCAAGAAGCGACCGAAGGTAAGGCCTGTTCAGGTTTTTCCTGATCGAGAAAAGAGATGGATTCTTCGAACTTAAGGCGAGCAATTATTGATGTCACTAGGGGACGGCCACATCGAGGAGAGGCTTGAGCTGGTGTCACAGATGAGGCTCGAGGATTGGTATGGTCGATCGTACATCTTCATCGACTCGACCTTCCCGCGGGAAGAGGGCATCTCACAGTTGATCAGCACAGAATCTCTCTTCCGAGAGGCGATGCAAGTCATAAGCTGCGGGTACGAAGACAGCACGAGATGGGGTCGCGAAGTATGTCACATTTTTCTCAGTAGGTTGATTAAGCTGCAACGCGGTCCAGTTCTGTCCCCGTATCTCACTTTATTTCCTGCAGATTGGCTGGATGTATGGTTCAGGTTCTGAGGATTTCTCGACCGGGCTAAAGATGCACGCACGGGGATGGAAGTCGATCTACTGCATGCCAAAGTGCCCGGCATTCAAAGGGTCGGCTCCGACGAACCTGTCCGACCGGCTCAACCAAGTGCTCTGCTGGGCACAAGGTTCCGTCCAGATTCTGCTCAGTCGACACTGTCCCATATGGTATGGTCTCGGTGGCCGGCTCAAGTGGCTGCAGAGGCTAGCATACATCAACTCTACTGTTTACCCGCTGACCGCGATTCCGCTGGCTACGTACTGTGCTCTCCCGGCGGTCTGCCTGTTCACCGGAAAGTTCATTTTCCCAAAGGTACGGGCGAAGATGTTCCATGACCGTTAAAGCTAAAGAACATGAGATAAAGTTCTGTTTAGGGGTGCTGGAGTCCACTTACACTGTTGTATTCCTAATTATATTTGGTGAATTTTTCATGTAGAAATAATTTTTTACTAGTAGATGTAAAAGAAAAAAAAAAGAGAGTAATGAAAAAGTGCCAGAGCTCAACATAGGATCCGGTTCCTGAATTCAATAGTATTGGATTCGAATTTAAAATTTAGGAATCTTCTTATGCACGATAGAATGGAACATGTTAAAACCATTCCCATTATTTATTACCTGTATTCCATCCGAATTTTGTCAGGATATACCCAAAACCTGCTTTATCGAGGAGTAACTTGTCGGTTTCGGTCCTATCCTATAACGGTCCACACTAATTTTGTTAACATATTTAGTATTTGAAGAACCAATAGCAAGTCAATGGGTCAGATGAGGTGTAAGTTGAGCTGATCGGATGGTCCGTGAATTCAATCAATGAATGTTTAACAAGTCATCGTAAAAGTGTCATATCATCTTTTTCTATTCATTAATTATATTATTTTTTTAAATATAATTTAAAATATTTATTGATGTGTCAAATAATCATTAGTTAAATTTAACACATTGTTAAGTAGCTGACCTTACCTGAGATTCTCTCTGTCCTGAGGGAGACTGATGACCCCTTTGTTCTTCCATGAAATTGCAGATAAGTATCCTAGCAACCATCACCTTCACCAGCCTCTTCCTCTCGACAGTCGCCACGAACATACTCGAGATGAGATGGAGCGGGGTCGGGATCCACGAGTGGTGGAGGAACGAGCAGTTCTGGGTCATCGGCAGCGTCTCCTCCCACCTCTTCGCCGTCTTCCAGGGCCTGATCAAGTCCCTCACAAGCATCAACGTAAACTTCCACCACCCTGGCTCCTCCTCCGGCGACCGGGAAGAGTTCTCTGAGCTCTACGTGTTCAGGTGGACTAGCCTCCTCGTGCCCCCGACGACCCTCCTGATGGTAAACCTGATCGGCATCATCGCCGGGATCTCGTCCTTTGCCGGCAGCGGCCAACAGGCCTGGGGAGTCCTCTTCTGCAAGCTGTTCTTCGCTTGCTGGGTGATCATCCATCTCCACCCCTTCCTCAGAGGCCTGATGAGCCACCAGAACAGAATGCCGACCGTTGTCGTCGTCTGGTCGATCCTCCTAGCCTCCATCTTCTCGCTGCTGTGGGTTCATGTCAATCCGTTCACGACGAGAGTGACTGGCCCGAGCGTCGAACAGTGCGGAATCAACTGCTAAGTTCAATTGACTGATGCGTTTATAGATCTCGAACCTAAGCTATTCTAAGGATTCATGTACAGTTTTGTGATTCGATAAAATTCATGCATTCCATTTTACTTCATACGCTTTAGGAGGACTCAATGAATTCATTTCTTGGGAAAGAATCAAGAAAAGAAATGGTGATTGGAAATCATTTTCTTGGGACCATTTGATGCTGTAGCCTCTTGCATTGTTTTCTTCGACTACAAAAGGTTTGCGAAGGAATACAAGAGTTTTACCGGTGAGAATCTAATCTGCATATCGAGGAAGATAACATTGCCAAAAAAAAACCTATATTTCTCTTTAATCTTTGTTATTTAATGGAAAACAACGTAATATCACTAAAAGTTTAATAAATTTAAGAAATCAATGCTTTCGAAAATATAGGCTCAAGAACTCTATCTAGCAATTTTGATTAGAGAGTGATTCAAAGTCATGATCTCGATCTTACCAGACTACATATGAGTGAGCTTAAACAACTGGCCTTGGTGTTGTGATATGGTATTTCTCATTCATGTTCAATGAATGATAGGATCAGAGGAAAGAGGAAGAGGGGCATTTTTGAAAAGTAGGAGAAGAAATGGGACTTGACTTAAAAGACGATGTTCTATTTTCTTTTGCTCACTGCACAGTGTGCTGCCACACTATATAATTTCCCATGGGCCGAAAAAATTTATGGGCCTATATTGGGCCTAAAATGGGCTTAGGAAGCCCATGGGTCCAAACACCCTAGTCCTTATCCTCGTAACCAAACAGCCCCGTGACCTCGCCACCTCTGAACAAACCCTAGCTTCCCTGTCCACATATAAACCCTAACACTCCACATTCTTATCTGAACTGCATGCTCTCTCCCGCGCCTCCTTCTCATAGCAGTTCGAGCCACCTCGGTAGGGTTTCGCTCTCAGCTCCCGAGCTCAGCAATCATGGCGGACAGAGCAGGAGGCGACCGCGGCGGTTTCGGGCGTGGCTTCGGTGGGCGTGGAAGGGGTGACCGCGGCAGGGGAGGACGCCGCCGCGCCCCGCGTCAGGAGGAGGAGAAGTGGGTCCCTGTCACCAAGCTTGGCCGCCTCGTGAGGGAGGGAAAGATCCGGTCCCTCGAGCAGATCTACCTCCACTCGCTCCCGATCAAGGAGCATCAGATTGTGGACACCCTCGTTGGGCCTTCCCTCAAGGATGAGGTGATGAAGATCATGCCCGTGCAGAAGCAGACCAGGGCCGGGCAGAGAACCCGGTTCAAGGCTTTCGTCGTCGTCGGCGATGGAAATGGACACGTCGGGCTCGGTGTCAAGTGCAGTAAGGAGGTCGCCACTGCCATCCGTGGCGCCATAATCCTGGCTAAGCTCTCGGTCATCCCGGTCAGGAGAGGGTACTGGGGTAACAAGATCGGGAAGCCCCACACTGTCCCGTGTAAGGTCACGGGCAAGTGTGGGTCTGTCACGGTCAGGATGGTTCCGGCGCCACGTGGCGCAGGGATTGTGGCTGCCCGCGTGCCCAAGAAAGTTCTGCAGTTCGCCGGAATTGAGGATGTGTTCACTTCCTCTAGAGGGTCCACGAAGACTCTTGGGAACTTCGTCAAGGTTCGATCTTTAGCCTCTGATTTGATTATTTTGTGAAATCCATCCCTTAATTCTCTTATAGTTGGATTTGGCTGCAACAGAATGAGTCGTTTAGAGAACTTGTCATTGTCATAGCAGGGTCGATTTGATATAGCCGCTTAGTTTCTTGATACGCAAGTTTGGAAATCACTATGTGCATTAAGCTTACTTTCGCTTCAATCCATATTTGCACGTCTTCTATCAACTAGGTAATATGGTCATTTTGTCTCTTAAAGGTTGTATTAACTGATTGATCAACCGCCTGGACAGGATACATTGTTCTGAAGGGGAACATTACAAATGTGTCAGTGTAACTGATTTGGAAGTTGTGATTTTTAACTGTTTGGTCATTTCAGATAATTTGCTACCTGCTGCAGTAGTTAATTGTGTATCAGTGTGAAATTATTCGTTTTGATGCAAATTCGGAGAGATTTGGAATGCCCATAACTGGACATATGATCTGCAAATCAGCTTTAGCATATGTATTGTGAAGTTTCTTAAGCCATTAATGTCCTTCTTGACTGTTGAAGTTATCTTTGAATTGAAAGCTATTGCTTCCTCCAAGTTTAGGCATCTGAGAATCATGCATCGTTTTTAATGACACCTTAGTGAGCATTTCGCCTGAAAGAATTCAAAGGTAAAGAGCAAAACGTGTAACATTTCTTTAATTAATCGTATTTTCTTTCACTTTGTCAGGCTACTTTTGACTGCTTACTGAAGACATACGGCTTCCTAACTCCTGACTTCTGGAGGGAAACCCGTTTCTCGAAATCTCCATTCCAGGAATACACTGATATTTTGGCCAAGCCCACTGGGAAGCCCCTTATCCTGGAAGATGTTGAGAGGGTTGATGCCTGAGCCATGCTTCTGAGTTGCCAAACGATCTAGTTTTTGTTAGCTCTCAACGGAATATCTGGTTAAGTTTATGAAGTGCTCTTCTTTTTGAATTTGTTGGATAACTCAAACGTTTGTCATCTGTATTCCAAGGTTTTGTGGCCAGGACCAGTATTTCCTGTCATTTGTTAAAACCTTTTCAACATGTTTGAGACCACTATCTTTCCTTGCACATTTTGCATCGCTCATAGCTCAAGCTTGACGTTTGACAAGGCTTGCTTCCATATCATGCATCCATTATACATTATGGAAGCTCTCAGTAATAAGAGGTCTCCTAGTGGAATCCCCTCTTACAATCATCTCTCGAAGTTTATCTCAGGGATGACAGTTCAGATGTGTGATGGAATCTCCATCTTAAAGAAGTTTGAATTGGGCGGGCTGTCAGGGAGTTCTGCTCTGGCGGCCTAACAGATATCATCCAAGGCTTCTGTGCTCAAGGGGTTTGGCTCATTCCCTATTAAAGCCCAAACATCGCCTTGGAATGGCATGTTGACACGGACTGCAAATCCTTCAAACTATGGGAAGGCCAGTAAGAAGGGAGAATTCCCCGTCTCTAGTTGCAGAGGGATCCTCACATTCTCATACACCATCAAGGGAATGGACTCACTCTCGGTCACCGCTCGAAGGGCTGGTTAAGTCCAGGCCACAAATATCCCGGACCGGGTGAGGGAAAAAAAAAACCGAAACTTCTTTCTCCTTCACAAATTGTGGATGCTTCTTTATTTATGAGACATAGATCTTGATAGTTGGAAAGATTCAGAAGTCTTGGTTTCGAATTTCTTTGCTCTCGAATGCCAACATTTTTTCTTTTTAGCAGTTTTCCGTTTGTTTCCCTTGGTGCCATTTGTTGGGCTTGCCAAGGAATGCCAATACCTTTGGGTAGTTCTATGCTGTAATTCAACACCATTAAGAGCATACATGCACTCGTTGGACATATTTGGAAACAATGCTCTTTGTGGGTGCAGCAATGTGGTCTGGTCTTGTCTTATTCGCCAAGTCCATTCAACTTGGTTTATCTCTTAACTTCTGTGTAGTGGCTCCACTTAAAAATCTTAACTTGTAATGAATTTAAAAAATCTCAACTTGGACATATCTAAAAAATTTGATCGAAATGATGGATTCCAAAGAGGCGGAATAGATATTTAGATTTTCTTAAGTTCAAGAAGGCGATGGTCCGCACACTCCCCAAATTAACAATGATTATTCTTGAATTTTAACTTCTTGTGATCAAAGGTTATGAATTTAAATTTCTGTTATAGGAATCTCCATAATTCCGTTGACTGACTGACCGGACAGCACGTTGTGGAGGGAAACCAACGTTGTTAAAATTTGAAGTGGCCAAATTATGTGTAGCCAAACAAAAACTGTTGTCTTTTTGTAGAAAAGATTGAAGCAAGATATCATGTCATCTGATCTGGACCCACACTAGCACGTCGATGGGCCCACATGGGCTAACCGTTGAACGCGTAGAAAATTCGAGTTCTTCTTTGGTTTGGATAGTTGTCCTTTTAGAGAGAGAGAGCGGAAGAAGACAGGAGGAGGGGAGAGAGAGAGAGTTTTGCGGTGGGAATTGATGGGGATTAAGGGCATTTCCTTGCATGGCCTAGAGAGGTTTCCAGCCTCTCGGGCCGGCTCCATCAGGCATTGATTTTTTTTCCTGAGGTAAAAGCTTTCGTTTTCGTGATGATCCTTTTGTTCCACATCCTTCAGTTTCGTGGCAGGAACGCGATCGAGATTTGATTTTATCAGCATCCCTTTGCACAGTTCTTGATCCGACGGATCGAAAATTTTGATCTTTTTTTTACCTCATCTGGGTTGCCCACTGGGTCATTTGATTTTCTTGAACCAGATGATTTTTGGTTGAATCGATGATCATAGTCAATTTAGGATGCAGAAATGATTGGTCAGAGACTTTGAATCGATTCGGTTAGCTGCATTTCTTTCTCGGTTCATTTGATTAGGAGGCAAATGACGTCTAGATTGTTGATTACAGGCCGGACTCTTTTGAAACTAAGGGGGTGCTAATTGTGGTTGAGGCTTTCCTTTCCCTTCTCTGTGCCCAGAAAACGAGCCTTCCATTGACTATAGAAGGGAAAGAAAGCTTATTCCAGGGGTAAACTGACCCAGAATTCATAAAATGAGTGTAATTTCGGGTGTCATCTCAAGGCAGGTCTTGCCCGCATGTGGCAACCTTTGCTTCTTCTGCCCAGCAATAAGGACAAGGTCTAGACAGCCGATCAAGAGATATAAGAAGCTGATTTCCGATATATTTCCTCGATCCCAGGTTGGAATTTTCATAACTTATAGTTGAATTGTTTCTTATAATGGGCTTTATCAATGGTTGATAGTATTTGCTGTCAGGTTTCATACTTCATTGCCATAAAAGTTGCATGCATTTATTTTTGTGAAAAGAAGGCACTAAGTTGAACTGGTCATTTCTGAGCTGTTGTTTTGCACTGATGCATTGACCAATACAATATTTCATGTCACTTTAAGGTCATGCAGTGACCAATACGATATTTCATGTCACTTTAAGATCATGAAGTGGTACTAGATATGTTTGCGCCATGTAACTCGCTTCATTTTTTGGCATGTGTGTGTTCATTTACCTATAGTGTCCAAGTATAATCAGTTGGGGACAACGATGAAGTAATCTCAACATGGGCATTCTCCAAGTTTCACGGTCATTTGGTTTTCTGTTCTTGACAGAAAAATGGCCCATCAATGTATGGTGATTTTACCAAACTTAACACGTTAGTTGGTTTCCTTTCGAATTTCAACCCGAGTGGCATGGCAAATGTTGATGTGTTAGCAGTTTTTTCTGTAACTTGAATCTGGGCCCATATCAGCAGGCAGGGATGCTACCATCAACGCTATCATACTACTTTTATTGGCATAACTTATTGACTAATCGATCATGCAGAAGTAATTCCTAATAGCTGCATCGTTTAGAGGATGATTGCTGTCTTTTTCTTTAAAAAAAAAAAGAGTTGAAATGTAATTGTCTACTATGCGACATTGTCAGATGATTTTATCTTCTAACCGTGCCTCATCTCAGTGCAATTCCTTCAATGCAGAAAGTTGCTTTTGTAACTCAAACTTTACCATGCCTTAAAACCGAATGGAAAATCGTTGTGAATTCTTGTTAGTATAATTCACAATTGCGTTGTATTATGTCTTGATAGGACGAAGAGCCAAATGATCGGAAGATAGGAAAGCTGTGTGAATATGCTGCTAAGAATCCTCTGCGTATTCCAAAGGTGATTTATAATATTCTCTGCATGTCTTATAACTGTTGCGATTGTTGCATAGGCAATGAATATAATCTTCATAATGCTACAGAAATATTTGTGTCGCAGGGATTCTTCTGTCAGGCTCTTGCACATTACTCTGGTTATTAAATAATGGTTTACTGTTATGTTAAAAGACCTTATGCTTTAATATTGCTTTTATTTTCTTCTCATTGATTGCTGAAAACTTCATCAGATCACCAACACCCTGGAGCAGAGATGCTACAAGGAATTGAGAATTGAAAATTTCAGATTTGCCAAAATCGTCATGCTCATCTACCGGAAATTGCTGATTTCCTGTAAAGATCAAATGTAAATTTTCTTTTTCCTCAAGCATCATGTGCCATGTTCTTGTAAATTTAACAGCTCTATCTTACGTTGAACCTACAGTATGAGCTTACTATTCCTTTGACGAACAAAGCCTGTCAAATTCTTAATTTAGGACTTCAGGATCATAGTCATAGGCTTGCTTTGGATCAAACTCAAACTGACTCCTACTTCTGATATTCAAAACAATGTGCAGGCCTCTGTTTGCAAGTAGCTTGTTGACCATCATTATCACTCTGATGGAGCAAACCAAGCAAGATGAAATGCGGATCATCGGGTGTCAGACTCTATTTGACTTTGTGAATAATCTGGTAAGCACCTAAGGTGATTACCTTTTCAATTTTGAAATTCAACGTTTCTCCTTTGAGACTTCTTGGAAAATAGTGGATCTTACTCGCCTCGATTGAATTTGCAGAAGGATAGCACTTACATGTTCAATTTAGAAAGTTTTATTCCAAAACTCTGTCAATTTGCTCAAGAAGTTGGGGAAGATGAAAGGGCACGGGAAATACGTTCAACAGGGCTGCAGGCCCTTTCAGCAATGGTATCTCTTTTCATGTTTGCTTTTATGTAGAGAGAAACTTACCATTTATATATTTGGGGAGATATTCTTGAAGAGATGTGATATTGGGATTTGTCCTGTCTTTCTTTGCAGATTTGGCTCATGGGTGAGTACTCGCATGTTTCAGCCGAATTTGACAGCGTAAGAATACTAACTGCTGTTACTTTTGGTTATGGAAGATCTCACGGACAGAGAGACTAAATTGAGTAAGCAGATAAATATAAAAGCGCAATCTCTTCATGTTTCTCTTATTCAACTGCACCAGGTTGTTTTGGCGGTGTTGGAAAATTATGCAAGCGGTAAGAAAGGTTCTGAAAATGACAGTCAAGGCCCTCAGAGTCGATTTGTGCAAGAAGTGTTAAAAAATGAGGGTCAAGGACCACCCTCCATAGAATTTGCCATAGAGGTCCCCTCATGGGATAAAATCGTGAATGGAAAAGGAGAAATGATTGTCACAGGGTAATTTCTGGTGGAACTAATACTTCACTTTTCTGTGATCCCCATCTTCATTGAATTTTCATTCTTTAATGATTTTCATTTTTCATCAGGGAAGATGCAAAGAACCCTTGCTTCTGGTCCCGAGTTTGTGTTCATAACATGGCCAAGTTAGCTAGGGAGGCTACAACGACTCGCCGTGTGTTAGAATCCTTGTTTCGGTATTTTGATAACAGAAATTTATGGTCTGCAGAACAAGGTCTCGCTTTCCCAGTTTTGAAGGATATTCAAGTCTTAATGGAGAGTTCTGTTAACGAGGGTAAGTATTCTTGTGCTCTTGTCATTATCAGGCCACTGGGGAAGGAACTAAAAGAGAAATTGCAAACGAAGTAAATTATTCTTGTGACCTTCCCAGGACATTTTCCATTTCTTCCACAGTAGATCTGGTAAAATGATTTTATCTAATTTGTCATGTTTTTATAACATCAATCATGCAGGGTGAACCATTCTATTTTGGGTGGTTTTGCAGGTCAAAATACACACTTTTTGCTGTCCATACTAATCAAGCATCTCGATCATCGGAATGTCCTGAATCATCCTAACATGCAGCTGGACATAGTAGAGCTCACCACATTCCTAGCTCAACAAGCAAAGGTTGAGGCTTCTGTGCCCATCACCGCCGCAGTGAGTGACATGATGAGGCATCTACGGAAAAGCATACACTGTTCTCTGGATGATTCTAACCTTGGAGCTGATGTCATCAACTGGAACAGAAGATTCAGTAAGCTGGTCGATGACTGTCTAGTGCAGCTTTCCACTAAGGTGCTCCCTCACTTTTTCACTAATTATACTTTTATCCCTGCCCATCAAGGTGATCTAAGTTTGTTCGATCTTTGTGGGTGAATGCTTAACAATAAGTAGGCCTGATATGTGGATTTGAGAGCCTAGCCTAACCTCAAATCCTAACTCATCTGAAAATTTAAGTCACATAATTATGTGTGTACTATAGTTATCATCTCATAGCAAATCTTCCTGAGTTTCTTTGATCACTTTTTCTACATCAGGAAGAAAATTTTGTGTTTTCTGGTTCCTCGAATTAGTAAGAAGAGATTGATTTGACATTTCTGGAGCAGGTTGGAGATGCTGGTCCCATCCTAGATATTATGGCCGGGATGTTGGAGAATATCTCCACCATTACTGTTATTGCAAGGACAACCGTTTCTGCTGTTTACCGTACAGCTCAAATTGTGGCATCTCTCCCGAATTTGACATATCAGAACAAGGCAATTACTTCAGCTCTTGATTCCTCTATCATTATTATGTTTTGCCTGCTTTTTCCAACCCGAAACTAACATTCTCTCTTTTTCCCATTGCCTGTATAGGCATTTCCTGAGGCTCTATTTCATCAGTTGCTTCCGGCTATGGTCCACCCTGATCACGAGACACGAATCACTGCTCACCGGATCTTCTCGGTTGTTCTTGTTCCATCTTCAGTGTGTCCCCGAGCCCCCTCCTCGTCTGCCGCTCCCAGCGAGGCACCAAAGAAGGGGTCGGAGCTTCCAAGGACACTATCGAGAACTGTCTCTGTTTTCTCTTCTTCGGCTGCCCTATTCGACAAGCTGAGAAATGAGAAGAATTTTTTGAGAAGCAATAACTCCTCCCAAGATGACAAGGATAAAAGTATGGGTGATGGAAACAACAATATGGGAATGCTGGGCAGACTGAAGTCATCTTACAGCCGGGCATACAGCAAGAGGAATCCTGTTGTACCACCTGTGACTGAGGCAACTCCCCCTGCCAAGTTGACTAAGGAGCTTGTGAGTTTCGATCAAACAGTGTCCATTATCTAATGATATTTGAGTTTTGTATTCTACAGATAGATTTTGGAAACAGAGCTGGTGACTTGGTATAATGTTGATTCTCCTTGTGACAACATTGTGGATTTATGTTCCACTGCAGGAGGCTTCTTCCCTCAGGTTGAGTAGCCGCCAGATTACTCTCTTGCTCTCATCCATATGGGCACAATCGATCTCTCCAAAAAACATGCCTGAGAACTACGAATCTATTGCCCATACATACAGCCTCGTATTGCTCTTCTCCAGAGCCAAGGTACATTTTTTATCTTATATGCTAGTGCTCTTATAATTTTAACTTCATCTTGCTAGATCTTATCTATGTCAGCCAGTAAAGATCTCTAAATTAAGCACGCCAGTTTGAATGTGTCTGATTAACCCTAGCAGAATTCTAGCAATGAGGCTCTAGCACGAAGTTTTCAGCTTGCGTTTTCTCTCCGACAAACTTCTCTCAATGAAGGAGGTAATTTATAGCTACTCTAAATTCTACTTAAAAACTTGCAGCTCTTTTTTTTCTTTTTTTTGGCATGGCTGGTAAAATTGTGCACCTTACTTTGACAGGGTCACTACCACCATCTCGTCGAAGATCCCTTTTTACTTTGTCAACTTCGATGATTGTCTTCTCCTCCATAGCCTACAATGTTCTTCCCCTCATTTACAATGCCAAGTCAACACTTTCAGAAAAGACAGTAAACATCCTATCAGAAGCCATATATTACCCTTTTCATCTTTTCAATAAATTGATTTTGGCAGATGTTTGTTTTCCTATTAATTTTGTCTGCTGGAATCAGGCTGATCCTTTCCTGGAATTGGTTGAAGATCGAAAGCTTCAGGCAGTTAACAGTGGAACTAAACAACATACGAATGCTTACGGATCCAAGGAGGATGATGACTCTGCCTTAAACTCTCTCACACAAGTTCAGCTCTCTGAGAATCAGACAAGGGAATCATTTGCCTCTGAAATTGTCAAAAGCTTGGGAAGTTTGCCAGAGGTAAAATTTCTAGTGCTGATCTTATCCTCATCGATGATAGATCCTAAATAATCTTTTGATTACATTCTGTTGACGTGTGATATTGATGATTGGTTCTAACTGTGCAGTCCAAATTGTCCGCCATCCAGGAGCAGTTGGCCAGCGAATTTCAACCAGATGAAGTTTGCCCTCTGGGAGTGGCTTCTCAGGGTAAACTGTATCCACTTGAATCAAAAGCCGCTGAATCTAATGGGCAGGTAATTCTCGCCTGAGGTTCTCTACTTTTCAACAAAAAAATATTAGCATGTAACGAAATAACCTATTTATTTTCGTTTTATTTTTATTTTTCAGCCTACTTCCATATTATCAGCAGAAGAGGATGCTTTCATGGATCCGTTCGAGAGTAAAACCAAACAGAACATTGATGCAGACAAGGGCAGTTCTGATCTCTTGAGCATCGATCAGTTACTAGAATCAGTACGTGACCCTTTGTCTGTAAAAATTGAGACATGTTACTTGGTTTTGAAGCTGTTGCGACGAGCTCTCCTTCCCATTTTTTGCAGGTTTTGGAGACGGCACATCAAGTTGGGAGAATGTCCGTCTCGACAGCACCTGATGTGCCGTACAAGGATATGGCCCGGCACTGTGAGGCCCTTCTGATGGGAAAGCAACAGAAGATGTCGAACCTGGTCAGCGTCCCACACAGACAGGAAACCCTACGGAATGTACCGACACAAAATGACTCATCCTTCGTTCCTGCTGAGACAGGCTTTCACCGGGTAATTTGCTCATACTTTAACGAATAATATCGAGTGAAAATCCACCTTATCTCTCAGATAGCATGCCTCAAATGGCAACAATGGCATCTTACAAACGCAACGTAGTACCCACTACATATACACGCTAATCTCATCCACTTCAAAGGAGAATTTCTTGATGGATTTATAGGAGCCTGCTGACTATGGTTGTCTGGGGAAAAAATTATGCAGGTGGGAAATCCATTCGTGGATGATTACGATGCGAACTCCCAGAAGCCAACAGCTGCATTCCCGCAGATGTGTGCTAGCGAATGGCAATATAACCCTGACTTCTTCAGGCTGCCAGCGTCAAGCCCATACGATAACTTTCTCAAAGCTGCTGGTTGCTGATCCTTTCAAAGCTCAGAGCTGTGATTCCGGATTAGCCTAACTTGGGTACATATAAGCATAGGGCCGGTGCCCACCTTCGGATTATACAGACCCGAGACATCTCTCATTTACGGGCATCGCCGTGGCTGCTCCTTAGTTGCTGGAAGAGTCGACGGAAGAGGGAACTGAAATCAACTCGTGGTCCCCGTCCGCCCCTTAATTATTTTATTCTTTGATATGTTATTTTTTCCCCCTCTCTTTTCAATTGATTCAGAGGTTCTGAGTTGTGGAATGTCTGCATAGAAGAGGATTCCCTTTGCTGTCTCTGCTGGGACCAGACATCATCAGAATTCCAACCCGGTCCTGTAACCATTTCAATGTAACACATAGAATCCTTCTTTCCATTCTTTTCAATATTTTGACACATAGCTATTGAGCAGAAGAGTTATACCTTCTGAGAGTTTGATTTCTTCTTTGTTCTTAGCATCCCGTTTCTCTTCCTCGAAAGTGGCAAAAATTAAAAATATTGCAAGATTACAACAAAAAAAATTAATGACTGAAAGGTTTTTTTCCCTTTCTTTATTTGTTTCATACTAGACACGAAAAAGAAAGAAAATAAAATTAAATAAATATGGAATACTGGGATAAGTCTATATAATTAAGTTATTTAATTATAGCGTAATATAACTTAATTTATTTAAATTTCGTTAACTTATAGTTGTAAACAAAGCATTTTCAGTTATCATTAGTAGATGAAGTCAATTTTATCTTTTTCAAGTTTATGATTTTAAAACATTTTTTTAAAAAAGTGATGGATTTTTGCTATTAAAATTGTAAATACTGAGTGATATGAAATGAGAATTGAGAATTTGGGTAACTAATGAAAGTTGATATCGTCGATACGAAGAGGTAGAAAAATGATTAAAATTACTATTTTATTAGAGGATTTTATAAAGTATATGTATATTATATATTTTAATATTTTAATTAGATAAAGTACAAATATAAAAAAATAAAAAATAAAAAATTCAAACATTTACCTATTATAGTATAGATAAACGCCTTATCGAGAAATTTAACTAGCATTACTATTATTTTGTTTAAGCAAGGATCAGTCTGAAATATGGAACTTAGTAAAAAATATATTGAATCAAAGATACGTCCGACGTGGTCAACCTGCATTGGAATTGGAGAGGCTCTTGTGCGCAACAGGGACACCACATGACTGACGATATAATATCAAAAGTCAATAATATTTAATTATTTTTAAAATTTTTTAATAAAATTTAAAAGAAAAAAATAAATTCTAAGAGGAGAAAAATAACTATGAGATAAGGAAAAAAAAAAAAAAGGAAAAAGGAAAATGCCTTCGCTTTTGAGGTGTCACCTTATCCTCAGGACACCGGGGTTCCACTCGAAGAAGCCGCTCGAGAGTTCTCCATTGTCCCCTGAGCGCGCAATCTCTCTTCAAAGGGTTTCCTTCTTTCTGCTAACTCCGTTCTTTCAGCCTGAGAATCACCACCAGGTGAGTGGATATGGTTGTAACACAGTTCTTCTGATTACTGCATGTGTGTGAGATGATTTTGGCATCCAGTCTTCGCGGAGTCATTAGAGCATTCAGCAGTTTGCTGTCTGTAATCTTCGACTTCGGTCGGGTTTTTCTCTCTTCTGCTCATGCATACCGATGATTTCATGCCGGTGAGACCAATTCCGCATGTGAAAATGGAGACTGCTGCTGCTGATATCTTTGATTTTCTGGTGTTCATGCAGTGTGGCTCGGTTTGAAGATGTCGGCCAAGTACGTAGTACCGGCGGTGCTGGCATCGTTTGCGATCGCGCTGGCAAAAGATCACTACATCGCCGACAGGAAGATATTCGGAGGTAATTCAGTCGGTTGTGGTTGGTTGTTGTCTCTCTACAATGGAACTGTGGGTTTACAATGTAGCATTTCACATGTTTATCGTACTCAGGCACCACGCCGAGAACCGTGGCGGACAAGGAATGGTGGGAGGAGACCGACCGGAAGTTCCAGGCATGGCCTCGGACAGCCGGTCCCCCGGTAGTCATGAATCCCATCAGCCGCCAGAACTTCATCGTCAAGTCACGCCCCGATGCTTGACCTTTGATCACGCCGAGCAGTAGAGCCAGGCACCACTACTTGTATGCGGGAACCGGGTATGCAAAAGTGTAACGGTATATGTAATGGTATGACTCTTACTAGTAGCTGTGGATGAATTTGCATTTTGTAAGTCGTATAATCCGTGTTCGAAATTCGGTACGAAGAATTTCGAACCCGTCAAAAGGAAAACGAACTGATAACATGTTGAAATAAAGTGCTTCTCGCACAACATGAGACAACTCCTTAGGAGATGGGAACAACCCGAACATTGTCCAACACCGGACCGCACATGTAACCGTAGTCGTGGATCTTGGTATGGTAGTACGCGCTGTAGAAGGTCAGCCTCGTCCTGTTCGAGGTCGCTGTGAACCTCATCTTCGCCGCCTTGAACTCTCCCTTGCCAGTGGATGCGAGCTGGACCTTAAGCGTCTCAGCTGCTGCAAAGGCCTCGACCATCATCGACCCATGGCAGCCGTTCTTGGCATCTCCAATGTAGAAGCTGAGCTCGTAGAGCTTGGCGGGGATCGTGCGGATGATCTGGGCAATGGCGCTCTCTCGCCCGGCGATGAGCTCGATGGCGGCACGGCCGGAGGGCACGGAGAAGTGGCGGCTGTCGATGTACTTGACCGGCTTGAGGGACTCGATGATCCAACCCGGAAGCGGGGAGATCAGATCCAGCTTCTTCGGAGGGAGGAGGATTCCGGTGGAGAAGTTTTTGAACACATGGGGGCCGATCTCGAAGTCTCCGTTCTTTACCAGATTGGCTGCAGCAAATTTTCATTCCATCAACCGACTTGGATTTGCCCGACTCAATTATATCAAGTAATTAATAAAATACCTTATTAACAAGAAAATTTGAATTATTAGTAACGGACAAGCAGTTAGGTTATTTTTTGTTCGGTTTGGTATGGTTTAGCCATTAAATTTTTTGATCTAACTAATTATATTAGTTCTAGTTCTCAACAAAAGAATAGGACCATCAGAGGACCGTGGTTGAGCAGTCCAGCTAATTTTCTTGCTCGATTCGGTTTGGTTCGGCTATTTCGGTTTTTCGAACAGCCCGCCCGGTTTGTTAGTTACTTACTAACCTCTTGTGTAGTTTAGCGGGAGCATCTCTTTGATGGCAACGGCATCCACCAGTGGCCCGCAGGTAGGATCCTCCTGGATCCCGACATTATGGAACGTGATCTTGACAACCTTGGAAGCTGCCTTGAACGCCCAGGCGTAGGTGTCCCCTCCGTCGCTGCTGTACAGCGTCTGGATCCCGAGATCACCCCACTGCCTGCCGGGCCGAACCGAGACCCGTAGAACCTCGTCCTGGGCGCAGGTCCTCGTGGCTCCGAACGTGAGCGAGTAGACCGAGCCGGGCTTCACCTTCACGTACTGGGAGATCGAGGCCTCGTTCCCGAGCCTAGCCGCGTGGACTCCTCGGGGAACGGCTAGGAAGAACCCGCCCGGCTGGGACCCGCCGGAGACGAACTCGACCAGGCCGCTGATTTCCCACTTTGGGAGGGAGTACTTTCCGATGACGACGGTCTTGTTGAGGCTCGATGGCCTGGGCGCCAGCTCGAAGTCTCCATTCGGGAGCAGTCCTGGCAAAGAGCAAAGTTGGACTCTTGAAGGTCAGCCATATTTAAGCAGGCGACGAGCACTAAGGCTTTCCAGCGGGGCGATTCCGCACAGACATTCTGTGGAACGGCTTACGGGCATAACAAAGAATCCGGCAAACTTTAAAGATATCCCGGGAATGGCTTCCACCAGGAAAGAACAGGGACAGGGCCCAGAGACTTACCGTCGAGCGGAGCAGGGGAGGCTACGGAGGCAGTGTAGAAGAAGATAAAGCAAGAAAGGTAGAATGTAGAGAGATGCAGAGCAGCCATATCTTCGTACGATGAAGGGAACCAACTAGAAATTATCGTTATTATATAGAGACAGGGAAACACGATATGAACTACAGTAAATTAAATGATGAGTCATCAGGTTCTAGGAAACAGAGGAGGAGAGAGAGAGAAGCGGGTACGAGAAAGTTTCAGTGGGAACATGTCGGCTTGTCTTCAGGGCGGGCTGGCGAGAGGCTTCTTTTCTTCGAGAAAATATTGGCCGTGTAATACACAGCCAGAGTGGCTGAGTAAGTTCCAATCTCCCACTGACACGTGTAAAGCGAGAGCTGAATGGTAAAATCCGCAACAACTAGCGGAATTGGGTGTTAGGAGACTAACGGAGTTAACGCAAAGGAGAGTGAACAGAGCATGCACAACCTTGAAACTTGAAAGGTTTAGAATTTTGTGGTTTCCCTCCCTTTCACTCTCTCTCTCCCCACTCAAGACTGAGAAAGTATTTGCTCTGCTCTCACTCTGTTTCTGGCGAGTGACGCTGGAACTCTTGCAATCAACATGGAAAGGTGAGATTTTCGTCAAAATCCCGCTCATCCCTTTGATTTGCTCTCTGTAACCATCGACTATCCTATGCTTTCTCACGGTCTCTCTCTCACAGGTAGTGTTAGGGTTCCTTTGATCAACTTCTCGAGGTGAGATTTCTGTAGATTTAACGTTCTTCCCTACGAGCTACTCCAAAAATCTTAGCGATTAATGCTTTGGGTAGATTAGGGAGCTGCAATTTGTCCGTTAGTTATGGAGTACGTTGTAATTTCTTGCTAAAATTTATCTTAGTTATGAATGCTTTGGGTAGTTTACAATTTGTCTGCTACATACCAACAGGTTCTTTGAGATTATAAAAGAGGAGGATTCACATTTTACTTGAGCATGTTCAGCTGTCTTGGTGCAACGAAGACTTCAAGAAGGAAGATCAAACATGAAGTCACCTTGAGGAGTTGGCCATAGAACCCTAACCGCAAATGTTTCTTCAGGAAGGAAAACAAACCTAGAAAATGAAGGGCATGATAAAGATATGTTTTTTTCTTAATTGTTACCGTATTTTTTCCAATCTTAAAGTACCTGTTGTATCATGAGCTTACGAAAGATTGTAAATGCGAGTATATTTTGCAGAATCTGATGTATATTTTACATCAATCATAGATGTTGAAGTCTCTGTATGCCCTAGCCAAATGAATGAACTGCATATGTGACTTTAAGTGTCCCCTTGAGAGTTCTTTCTCATCATTCTATATGTTTTGCTCTGTGATGCAAAGGAGGAATTGAGAACAATTCAAGTTCTGGATTGATGATAGAATCAGTAATTACAATCAGTAATTTTAAGTGAATTGAGCAAGTAGTTATGTTAAGGATGCATATCAAATATGGAGAGCTCACAGATATTATGTAAATTGTATTGTGGAACTGTCTTTTGCATATTGACATGCCTTTAGGTAATGGTCATCCGTGTGAAGATTTCAATTGTTTAGTGAGTTATAAATCACTACCAAGTGTGCCAGACTTATAATTCATTTTTGTGCCTTGGCAATACACAAGTTCTGGAAACGCAATCAATAATATTTTATTTGCAAATGAAAATTATAATTGATCCCAACAGTCTCATCAAAAGCTGCACACAAATTATAGTATGAAGTGCATGATTCAAATCAAGCATGTCTATGATGATCTGTTCCATGCTTGACTCTAAAATACAGCAAACCTCTCATGGGCAAAGGATAGATTTTGATCCAAATGACTAGGAAATGGGTTAAAGTATACAAATGAAACCAAAAAAAAGGTGCAATTTTGGATTTCCTAATGTAGAGAGCACGCATAATAAATGATATACAACTTCCAAACTAAAGAAAAAAACTACGGACACAATGGCTGAAGCATAGATGAGCCTCTAGCCTTGAGGACTTCACATCTGCCTGGAGCTTGCGTTATTGCGAATCTTCCTCCTTGAAGTCTTCGTTGCACCTAGACGGCTGAACATGTTCAAGTGAAATATGAATCCTCTTTAATAATCTTGAAGTACCTGTTGGAAGGGTATCATAAGTGATGGACATAGATTAAGGTTCGTATTAGAGATGCCACTACAATGAACTAATCCTAGCTGAGGTTTTCTGACGATACAAGTAAATTTTCCATCCTTGTTACATCCTTCGAAAAAAACTGTCAAATTGCTCTGACAAAGAGAGGTGATTTGATTACACTTAAGAGGGAATGCTGGAACGTAGCGGACAAATTGTAAACTACCTAAAGCATTCATAACTAAGATAAATTTTAGCAAGAAATTACGACGTATTCCAAAACTAACCGACAAATTGCAACCCCCTAAACTAGCCAAAGCATCAATCGTTAAGATTTTTGGTGTAGATCGTAGGGAAGAACGTTAAATCGACAGAAATCTCACCTCGAGAAGTTGATCAAAGGAACCCTAACACTGCCTGTGAGAGAGAGACGATGAGAAAGCAGAGGATTGTTGATGGTTACAGAGAGCAAATCAAAGGGATTAGCGGGATTTTGACGAAAATCTCACCTTCCCATGTTGATTGCAAGAGTTCCAGTGTCATTCGTCAGAAATAGAGTGAGAGAGCAGAGCAAATACTTTCTTATTCTTGAGCGGAGAGTGAGAGAGAGCGAGTGAAAGGGAGGGAAACCACAAAATTTTAAATTTCAAGGCTGTGCATGCTCTGTTCACTCTCATTTGCATTAACTCTGTTAGCCTCCTAACACCCAATTTTGTTTGTTGTTGCAGATTTTACTGTGCAGCTCTCACTTTACACGTGTCAGTGGAAGATTGGAGCTTACTCAGCCACCCTGGCTGTGTATTACACGGCCAATATTTTCTCCTTTTCTTCAGCTTTGGTCCCAGATTTCAACGTGGTGAGCTTTAATGGCGACGTGGGGGGGCCTAGATGAGCTGTTGATCAACTCCCGTGATTTGCTCTGTTCCATGGAATTCAAAGCTGCGGAGCTTGATTTTGTTCATCAATGGAGGAGGGAATTGGCGGGAAGATCTTGGAGGACCCACCACCCAGATTCCAAAGCCTTCCTTTTAATGGAGGCTCACGTGCTGTGCACGTGATCGCTGTTACTGCGGGTACTCGTTATGTACTGCTTTCGCACGGCCGTTGACTTTAACAGCTTTTGATTAGCGAATTTCACGCTTCGTGAATCTCCCTTGTAACGTTTACTAGGCATCTATGGAGCCTGTAAAGTTTAGTATCGTGTACAGGTCACCGGTTATAGTCAGTTATTTAGAAAAAGTTTTTTTTTTAATTTTTTGGCGTAATGTCTTGGCACATACGGATCTACATCGAGGCACAAGGGTAAATTATAAAAAATTTTGATTTATCTTTTAGAGTGAAGTGTTGGCGCATAAGAATTTGTGTCACGGTAGAAGTGTGAATGAGTAGAAATTTTTTGTGAATAATTATAAATTTTTGAACTAAATTACAAGTTATATTTATAATTCAGGTTAAAAACTGGAAACGTGCCAATTAAAATTTTTTAACTAAATTACAAGTTATAGTTGTAATTCAGTTCAAAAATTTGTAACATGTCAATTACAACTTTTTGAAATAAATTACAGGCAATAATTGTAATTCAATTCAAAAAATTTTGACGGCCCAATTATAACTTTTTAAACTAAATTATAAGTAATAGTTGTTGTACTATGCAAATTACAACTTAATTACAACTCTTTGAATTGAATTACAATTATAACTTATAATTTAATTAAAAAATTGTAATTAACCCGTTACAAGTGTTTAAAATGAGTTACAACTATAACTTATAATTTAGCTAGAAAAGTTGTAAATAATGTGTAATTACTATGTTATAAGTCTTTGAACTGAATTACAAATATCAGTTGTAATTTAGTTTAAAAAGTAATAAATGTTATGTAAATAGTGTATTACAAGTTTTTGAACTAAATTACAAGTAGTTAACATGTTACAATTTTTTCAATTGAATTACAACTTTTACTTATAATTTAGCTCAAATGTTGTAATTTTATTCGGAAATCGATTCACGGCTCTGTCGTGGCACAAGTTCTATTGCGCCAAGACCCGACGCTAAAAGACAAAACAAAATTTTTAATTATTTACACTTGTACCTTGACACAGGTCGTTATGCGCCCAGACGTCACGCGAAAGATTAAAAAATAGAAGGAAACCGGCAACCGGATAACAAAGGAAAAGAATGGATAGTCCATATTCGCCCTTTAGGTCTGACAGTAGGGAAGGGCCATGGTTTAGTATCTTCACGATTTGATAAAATTTTTCGTTATTAAAAATTGTTTGATTTTCTTAAAAGATTTTCTAAGAATCGGAGAGCTATACTAAAATGAATTGATTAAAATAATTTAGTATTTAATTTTTTATATAAAAATTTCATATTTAAATTTTTGTAAATGAAGAAAATTTTTGATGAATAGACTTACTCAAATTGAACAACTTCCTATTTTTCTTCCATGAAATTTCGGTCCTCCATATGGGTAACAGTCTCTTCGATCTCTTGATTATTCGAGCCAGTTTTGGAACTCCAGCATTTCTATCCTGCTTCTACACTTGGCATCCGAGGCTTCTGTTTGACGGTCCGTAGCCTGCTCGAGCCCCTCGAGGTCTTCCTCGATGCCCCGGGCCAGAATAAATCTCATAGGCTGCAGCAAGAAGCTTGCCTAGGATGCTCCTGACGAGTTGGGCTGTGAAAGGATTAGTTTAGCTACAGCTATGGAGATTTCCGGTGACCATATCCCAAAAAGAGAAGATTTTTCTATCGCCTGTAGCACATTTTTTTACCTGATAGTATTCTCAATTGCGTGCCATTGTTATCCTCTTGTTTCCAAAACAAAGAAACAAGGTTCTCTGCTCAGCTAGATAGATTCTTGTATGGCAAAAACCGGAGTTTAACATGCTTCAAGCTTTGATTTCACACCGACTCTTCGAGCAGAAACATCGCACACACACTTTTACAACCCTTTGTTCTTAATCACACAATCTGATGTATTTGCAGCAGACTCATAACTCGTAAAGCACCAGAACATGCGGGAAACCTGATTGCAGCAGCGAAGTGAAGTATTGTCCTCTTGAAACTCTTCTAAGTGGATGACAGAGCAAAGTTATGAAAACTGGATGTGTTGTGGAAGACAAGGTTAAAGGTCGAACAATCGGTCGAGGAGATAGATGGATGTTGGCAGAGAGAGAAGGAAAGGATAGTCGCCGGCTAAGAAGTTCATTTGATCCTTTCTCCATTGATGTGAATCTCGGGAATGTGAGCGATCCTCGGCCAATCTGCTCCACCTCTCAGACATATTTGGCATAGCTCACCGGATTCCTCGAGCACCAGTACTTTCAAGGCAGCGAGGTATGGGAATCCCTCTTGCGGACGGTTCATTTCAGGACAGCCTGCTATCTTCAAATTCTGCAGAGACAAACATCCGGGCAGCCAGCCACGAAGGTACCTGTTGAGGAACAGATCTCACATCGGGCATTGAATAGATTGAGACCGGTGCATAAGAGTAATTGGTACAACCCATTATAAGTTTAGGCTTCAAGTGATATTTTTCGATACCTGAAGTTTGGGCAGTCTTCAATGAGTACCTTGTGCAGTGTGGTTGCAGACCCCTCAATCCATCTGGGCAGACTTACCAATTTAGGTAATCGAAAGAGCTCCAGTGACCGGAGCTTCAACCTTGTACTCCGAGCTCGGTCGCCTTGTTGTTCACGTTCTTCTTCTTCTGGAAACTCGAGGCTGTCGCAGCTGCCAATCCATAGGTCCTCCAGCTTCTGCAGGTCTCTGATACCTCTAGGCAAGTACTTCAACCTCGGGCAGCTCCCAATGAAGAGCTTCCTGAGGGATGTGAGGGACCCGATGTCTTCACACAGGACCTCGAGATTTTGACAGTCTCCGATGAACAGAGCTCGGAGGAAGGTCAAGCTGCCTATCCCACTCTCCGGGAAGACAACCTGTTTGGTGGTTATGTCCAGGAACCTCAGGTTGATCAGTCTCTTCATGTCCGGAGGCAACTCCTCGAGCTCCTCGCACTTTGCCAGCCCCAGGCTCTGCAGGTTATGAAGCTCGCATACCGAGCTAGGAAGCCTCTTGATCTTCGGGTTACTGCACAGATGGAGAAACCTCAGGTGCCTCAACTTTCCAACCGAACCTGGGAGTTCCTCAAAGTTCGAATCATGTAAGTACAGAACTCTCAGGTGCTTGAACGTCAAGATGCAATGGCTGAGGAAGGTTTCGCCTCCCGGGCATTCCTTCTTGATTGGGAACATCACGGTGTGCAAACCTCTCAACTTGCTCAGGTTCTTTGGTAGCCCTTCGGAGAGCAGATCAGGATCGGAGAGCGAGAGGTGTCGAGTCCTCTCATAAACGTCATCGTTTCCCGCATTCACGACCGAGGATTCATTCTGTGCGACCGAGAGACACAGCTGGTGTATTAGATCATGCATCCTGAAGGTCAGGAAGAGGTAGTCTTCCACCACATCTTCGAAGAAAGATCTCGACCACAGCTCTTCCCAGTACTGCTGCCCGATATCCTCAAGCTCCTCGTTGCTCCCACTGGACGGCGGCTGAATAAGGCCGTTGGCGATCCACAGCTGGATCAGCTCCAGATTGTTGAACTCGTAGCTCTTTGGGAAGATGGAACAGTAAGCAAAACATTGCTTGAGATATGGAGGCATGAGATCGTAGCTTATTCTCAGAGATGGCAAGATATCAGTCTCCATCTTCCATATCTCGCTGTCCCGAACGTTAGCCCAATTCCTCTCCTCGTTCTTCGAGTACAACAAGCTTCCCAAGGTCTTCACCGCCAGAGGATTGCCTGCACACTTCTTCACGATCTCCTTCCCGATCTCGACGAGGTTCGGGTGGCTCTTCTCCTCTCCCTGCTCGAACGCGCACTTGAGGAACAGAGATACCGAGTCCTCCTCGGAGAGCGGCTTCAGGTCGTAATCGGGCACCGTCCTCATGATGGAGGTGACAGATTTGTTCCGCGAGGTGACTATGATCTTGCTTCCCTCAGCAACTCCTTCCAGCAAGTCCCTCAGCTCGGTCCACTCGTGCCGGCTCACATTCCAGACATCGTCCAAGACGAACAGGCACCGTTTGTTTGCCAGCATCTCCCGGAGGTGGCCCTGCAGCCGCTCCAACTTCCACTGGTCGCATTTGGTCTCCGGAGGACTAAGCGATTCAACAATGTCCCTGAGGATGTTCTGGATATTGAACTCGATCTGCATCGAGACCCAGACTTTGACCTCGAAGTGCTGCACAACCCTGTCATCGACGAACACCATCTTGGCAAGAGTCGTCTTCCCGAGACCGCCTATCCCCACGATCGGGACGACCGCAATCTTGGCGCTCCCACTCTGGGTGGTCATCAGAAGCTCTATGATCTTCTTCTTGTCATCCTTCCTCCCGAAGACGCCCGAGACCGACACGAAGGAGTGGGTCTCCCTCCGGTGGACAATAGTCCGGTCCTCCGCCGTGCTGGAGAGAAAGAACAACCTCTTTTCTTCCAAGATATCTTCCAGTGTCTCGTTGAGGTCCTTCATATTATGAGCCATCTTGAACCGGAATTTCAGCTTGGTGAAACAGTTGGCGTAGTAGAGTACCTATCAGAATTACGGAAAACCATTACGACCTGAGCCAAGTGAGATCGTGAAACACGGTTTCTCTGCTGCATAAATCTATGGTTTCTAGTTCTAACTTCTTAGTCTGCAATCAGAATTACGGAAAACCATTGTGAACCGAGCCATGAAAACACAAAAATGATTATAACCATGGATTGTCCATGGCTCCTCGAGCAGAAGACTATGCCAAACTGCAACTGTGATGCATTCCAACTCTAATCATTTTTCTGCAGAATGTGTAAGTTCTAAGATTTTTATGGTACCTTTGACCAGAAACTTCCACGTTCCACGTCCGCCTGCCTCCGGATAGCTTCAGCCTCGAACTCGTCCAGCACGTCCTCAGCGTCCTGGCAGAAGTTCCGGAGGTTCTTGAGCCACTTCCGAACCTCAGGATCCCTGCGTTGCCTTTGCTCTGCATCCAAGAGCTCAGCCCTAATGGTGTCCAGCCTCCGCTTGAGTTTCTCGAGCTCGTCCTTGACGCCCCAGGCCAGCACAACTTCATCATAGGCCATGGTTGCAACCGTCCCTATTACACCTTGGACTACCCCCAGAACTGAATCGGCCATGACGCCGATCGGCAGGAAGGGAGATTCCCTAGGGTGGTTCCCGGTGACGGTGAGCCGCGGAAGTTTGGGAACGAGAGCAAGCTAGCTTACTTTCTGTACCGGAGATCAAACCGGACTTCTTTACTAAGGGAAGGCTAAGAATCCTAAGGTGGCAGCGTGGCAGCATTGGTCTGCTACATTCTTTTCTTGCTTCCATAGTAGTCCTGGAAAAGAGAAAGGTATGGAAGATAGAATAAAGATCACTCTGCATAACGTGCTCCATGTCATCGTTAATTAGATTCTTCTGTTGTAAAAAGGGAAAAAAGACTGTCCAAAGGAAGTAATTTTTTCTGTCTATTATCATTGATATTAAAAAATTTAATGAGTCCAAACTAATTTAGTTTGAATCAGTGGTTTATAATTCTTTCAAAGCAAATTTTCTTTATTCACAAAAATGAAGACCAAATTCAGGACCTTATTTAAGTGGAAGGAGTATCATATCATATCAGTCGATTCACTTTGGTGCCAAAAGAAATAATTTTTTTAGGCCAGAAACCAAAAGAAAAAAAAAAGAGAAAATCATCTCTAGTAATAGTTGGAAGTAAATAATGTAAGTTTACATTCAATGGTGATACGATGTGAAGATACTGACCAATAAAATCTATTTATTTTTAAAATTTTTAGACAATCTTGGATGTTGAATTGTGTTGTGAAGCGGACTATTTGACGAAGTCAATGACACAATGACTCTGCCAGGAGGATGTGAGTGCCGTGAATTTTTATTTGTTGAATTTACTCATATACACGTAAAAACGAGGGGGTTGTTAACCTTATGTCCCAAGTCAATGGCCCAGATTCCAATTTTGTTTGATCCCAATTTCCACCGCCCCCTGCCGTAAACCTAACATTTTATTTCACTTTTCGGGCATGTGGAACACCTAGGAAGAGAGAGAAAAGCATGAGAAAGAGGGCGGAGGTTTCCAGAGAATAGGAAGAACGAAATGGGATGAGGGAGACCGAGTGGGGGGAACCGGAGTCTGTAGAGCGGATCGTAGGGACTGAAGGCCGAAGGGGTGGTCATAAAGAGGAACACCAGGAGGAGCTCGAGTCGAAGACAGACAAGGGCGGGAGAGTGAATGAGCTGAGAGGGGAATAGAGTAAGCTGAACGTTCGGTTTCTTCTTGAAAAGCTTGGGAGGCTTGAAGGAGTGAAGGATGGGTACGTGTAGAATTCTGCTTGTTTATTTTCCTTGAACTTTCAATATGCTTCTGTTAGTGAATAAGAATAATTATGTTAGAGAAATGGGAGTGAACTAGCTAAATTATTAAGGGTCCTAAATAGGGTTAATTATGGAAGTTTAAGTAATCTAAGATTTGGAAGAATTACTATAGCCTGGGCCTTTATCCAGTTCATTGTTTTATAATTATGTGCTTCTCACTGGTTAAAGTTCATTCCTTTCATAGATAATTTTTTTTAGCTTGGATTTGGTTTATCTTAAGCTTTGTTTATTAACTATTAGCATTTCTATTGAAGCAAAGAACAGTTGCTGGCTGAATTGAAATAATGGATGATCAAAATAAAGTTGGAAAAATGTTGAGACGTGAAGAATGGTGAATGAAAGTTAGAGGGATGGAGGAAAGTTGGAAGAGTTTAAATTCCATTAAACATTTAGACGTGCTTAGTAACTTATGATTGAGGTTACCTCTGTTCTCTTGGATATTTTTATTCTTTCTTGTAATTCGAGAATATGAGTCAGATATCATTAAGCTAGCAGGATTAAAGAGAGATTCTTTATTCTTAGACTTAAGTGATTCAAGGAGCTGAGGAAACTCGAGGATTTCAAAGGCTGAGATCGAGCAATTCCAGGGGCACGCTCAACGAACAAAATAGCAAGATTGGTAGTGAGTATTCTTTTCTACTGTAAAATGACATAAATATGTACTATATATTGTGTGGTTAATTAGTGGGTGTGCTTGGTTGGTTTCTCGGTGATGTGGTTTGCTATATAAGTATACAATCGGATATTCAAACTTCCTTATATTGATGTTTTTGCTTTATAATATATTGATTGTATGATGGTGATTGGATTATTGTGATATTTGATTAAGATTCTACTGATTTTACTATATTGAGTGGTTGAGTGTGAGATTCAATTATGTTTGATTGATTGATTATTCTGTAGTATGAATGATATATATTGATTGAATATAGTCATAGTGATCGCTAAGCCAGCAGAGTAGAAATGGGCTAGAAAGAAAAAGATTAAGATAACTAAAAGTGAAAATAGAGAGATATTTAATTTACCGCTGATGTCCGACGAGGTAACTTATTGTCGGTTTCCAGCGATGTATAAAAAGTAAGATAACTAAAATTGCTCCTACCGTCAGAGGGTAATAGGCCGCCCCCGCGGGTGTCAGGTGTGTAGATGAAGGGCATTGGGAGATGGGAGGAAGATTGATATTGATGATTTCGTGGGGTCGCAGTATCATCGGAGAGCTGAGTATCGATACCGCCAGAACCCTGTCACAGGGGAAATGTGATCCCATGGCTATACTAATTGTTTGTCAACTCTGGTGCATTGGCTTGGTTGTATTCTCAAATGCGAAATTGTATTTGATGCGAGTGGTAGAGTTTGTATTGGTGTGATCTGTACTTGGCTGAGTCCAATTATTTGGATTATTTGGTATGCATGTGTGTGATTGCTATACATGCCTAAGGATATATATATATATATAATGTTGTAATTAAGTGTGGTTGAGATTGAGTTGTTTGGGTATCCTTATCAGAGGAATGAGTTACTGATATGAGTTCATCTAAATTGCGGCTATTATGTGTTATATGACTTATATTGATTTGAGCTGAATTGTTGAGATAAGGTATGTATAAGTGTGAAGTCCATAAGTGATATAAGTTGAATTGGATGATTAGTAAATTGATCTGTAATGAATTGCTTATATATATCTATGTAGTCCATTTTACCTTAGAACTGAATATTCACTGAGTTTGCAGCTCACCCCCTGTAAAATCTTTCTTTTCAGCTAAATTATAGATGGACGAGTTGCATGAAATTACTATTTTTGTTCGGGGATCAGCGTCAAGCCTCTCTCATAGGTAGATTTTAATATTAAGTAAGTTGGAAGTATATAGGTTCGTACATAATGTTACGATATGTTGCGACCCGATTGTTGATTTTGGAGATTTTTCTGAAGTTGTACCTTTGAATTTGATTGGTAATTTTCTAGCAGAATATGTTTTCTTATTTGGATTATCAAAAATATAGGGGAAATTCTGCCGAATTTTCAAGTCGTGACAGAGGAAAATGCTGGAGACGGCGGCTTACACAGTGAGGAGACTACCAAAGACTAATACTTATATCAATGATTTTTGTGGTCAGACACTTATATATTCCATTATATTATTGGTAATGATCCTTACAAGAAATTCATGTGCAAATTTAATAGAGTTTGTTTTTACCTAAAAATCTAAACTATCATGTATTTGTACCTAATTTTCTTATATACTCATTATCATTCTGTTATATAACCAATATCGGATCTAACATTAGAAATGATTAATGAATTTTATTGATCGATTTCAATATTGATGTTGTCAGGTGATCAAACCCTTATCTGTAATACTTTCTCGATGGGTGAGAGGTTTCTTTAGGTTTGGTTACAGGTTTCAACGTGTGGATCTTTGACGGGGCTGGTGGGAGTCGTCCACTCCATATGTGCTTTTGATTAGCTCCCCTGATTTGCTGTGTTTTATGGAATTCACTCATAGCTTCGGAGCTTTGATTAGTTCATCAATGGCGGAGGAGGGATTGGCAGGAAGATCTTGCAGACCCCCAACGTGTACCAGTTCCGTACGAGCCTTGACCTTAATACGGTTCTTCCCTAGAGAAGAAAATGTCGTATACTGGTACGCCATACAGACACGGGGAACAATCAATGTGCAGATTGACTCGCGAAAATTATGCACTATCATTTCCGCTTGGAATTCATCGACTTAGCGACTGCTCTTCGTGGAGGTCCTGTCACTTGTTCGTGGTGGTACTTAGGTTCGGGAATTGCAAAATCCACGGCCTGTCAAGCGACAATGGAACGGAACCACGGATCTCAACCCCTCTTCTCGCAAACTCGATTAGTGGTTGTAGGGTGACCGCCTTCGGTTCAGGAACTGCAAAACCCGTGACGGTCGGAGAAATCATCAACCGGTCAAGCGACAATGGAACGTGGATCTCGGCTCATCTACTCCCTGCAAACTAGCTGCTCGTGGCGGGGATACATCGGTCTTCCCTCCTCCGTCCAGTGAAGTGATTTTCTTCCTTTTTATCTTTGAAGTTTTTAAATCGACCGATTTAACAACCCTCGATTTGAATCGGTTCCAAGAATTTTTAGGAAAAAAGCAGGTTCTTGTGGAATTAATTAACGAACCGAATCGAATGTTTGACTGCATTGGGAATTGTTGTGGTCGTCGGCCTGGTTAGAGGAAAGTATTGATACATTGCCATTTGATAGAACCGTCTCAAACTTCCATTGGGCAGCCCCCCAAAATAAACTGCAGTTGAAGGTGCAATGGAAGCAGTAAACAGCGGTTTGGATCATATCAAATCATACACTAATACACAGAGGAGATGGAATGGAACAGCTAACAGGAAGGCCTCTCTCCATCCAAGAGGGCAGACGGGAGACGGATGGAGGAAAAAAGCCGCGGAAGATTGAGATGGAATACGTTGCCCCAGTTCAATGAGTTAAAAGGAAGTCGGGGAGAAAGGGCAGTGGTTTTTGGATCAGAGAAAGGTCGCATACTTAGCGATATGTTCGCTTGACCTCCTATTCATCGATGTGGATCTTGGGATGCATTCTGTTCCAAAGATAGGAACATCTCCATCAACCATTTATTCTCAACCACACAATCTTGTCTACTGGCAGCGGACTCATAAACTGTAAATTGCAGGAGCATGGTACAATCAATTATGAAATATTCTTGTGACCTCAGTGCAGTGGCGATGTGAAAGCTTTGATGTATCTCAAACTAGAAGAGGATGCTGCAGAAGATGAGGTTAAAGCTCGAACAATCAGTTGAGGAGATGGATATTAGCCAACAGAGGAGGAAAGGATAACTCACCGGTTATGGAGTTCATTCGATCCTTTCTCCGTCGATGTGAATCTCTGGAACGTGAGCGATCCTCAGCCAATCCACTCCACCTCTTCGGCATGTTTGGCTTAGCTCGCCGGATTCCTCGACTGTCAGCACTCTCAAGGAAGTGACCGATGGGAATCCCTCTTGGGGACGAGCCGCTCGAGGACAACCTGCTATCTTCAACTTCTGCAGAAACGAACACCTGTGCAGCCAGCCGGGAAGGTGAACGAAGGCTGGGCAATCTTCGATGACTGCCTTGTGCAGAGTGGTCGCAGATCCTTCAACCCATTTGGGCAGGCTCACCAAGTTAGGCAATCGGAAGAGCACCAGTGACCGGAGCTTCAATCTTGCGTTTGAAGCTCGGTCACCTTCTTGTTCACCTTCTTCGTCGTCTTCCAGGAACTTCAGACAGTCGCAATCGCCAATCAATAGGTCCTCCAGCTTCTCCAAGTCTGGGATTCCTACAGGCAAATACTTCAACCTCGGGCAGCTCCCGATAAAGAGCTTCCTGAGGGATACAAGGGACCGGATGTCTTCACACAGGGCCTCGAGGTTTTCGCAGTCTCTGATGACCAGAGCTCGGAGACAGGTCAAGCTTCCTATCCCATTTTCGGGCAAGACAACCTGTTTGGTGGTTATGTCCAGGAACCTCAGCTTGATCAGTCTCTTCATGTCCAGGGGCAACTCTTCGAGCTCCCTGCACTTTGCCAGCCCCAAGGTCTGCAGGTTCTGAAGTTCGCGTACCGAACTAGGAAGCCTCTTGATTTTCGGGTTCCCGCACAGATGGAGAAGCCTCAGGTGCCTCAACTTTCCGAGCGAACTCGGGAGTTCCTCGAAGTTCGAATCATGTAAATACAGGACTCTCAGGTGCTTGAACGTCGAGATGCAATTACTAAGGAAGGTTTCGCCTCCCGGGTCCCCCTCCTTGATCGCGGGGAACACGACGCTGTGTAAACCTCTCAACTTGCTCAGGTTCTTCGGTAGCCCTCTGGAGAGCAGATTCGGATCAGAGATCGAGAGGTGTCGGGTCCTCCCGTAAATGTCCTCGTTTCCCACATTTGCCACTGCGGATTCATTCCGTGCCACCGAGAGGCACAACTGGCGTATCAGATCATCCATCTTGAAGGTCAGGAAGAGGTGACCTTCCTCTACATCCTCGAAGAAAGATCTCGACCGCAGCTCGTCCAAGTACACCTGCCCGATCTCCTCAAGCTCCTGGTTGCCTTCATAGGACGGTGGTTGAATGTAGCCGTTTGCAATCCACATCTGGATCAGCTCCAGATCGTTGAACTCGTAGCTCTTCGGGAAGATAGAACAGTAAGCAAAGCATTGCCTGAGGTATGGAGGCATGAGATCGTAGCTCAATCTCAGAGACGGCAAGATGTCGGTCTCCATCCTCCATATCTCGGTGTCCCGAACATGGGCCCAGTCTTGCTCGTTGTTCTTCAAGTACAGTAAGTTTCCCAGGACCATCACTGCCAGAGGATTGCCTGCACACTTCTTCACGATTTCCTTCCCGATATTGACAAGCTTTGGGTGCCTCTTCTCCTCTCCTTGCTCGAACGCGCACTTGAGGAGCAAGGATACTGAATCCTCCTCGGAGAGCGGCTTCAGGATGTAATCGGGCACTGTCCCCCTGATTGAGGCTATGGATTTGTTCCGTGAGGTGACCATGATCTTGCTTCCCTCAGCAACTCCTTCCAGCAAGTCCCTTAGCTCGATCCATTCCTTCCGGCTCACTTTCCAGACATCGTCCAACACGAATAGACACCGTCTGTTCACCAGCATCTGCCCGAGGTGGCTCTGCAGCTGCTCCATCTTCCAGCGGTTGTATTCAGTGCCCGGAGGACCTAGTGATTCGACAATGTCCCTGAGGATTTTTCGAATGTCGAAGTCTACATGCATCGAGACCCAGACTTTGATCTTGAAGTGCTGCTCCACCCTGTCATCGACGAACACCATTTTGGCAAGAGTCGTCTTCCCGATACCGCCCATCCCAACAATCGGGACAATGGTGATCTTAGTGCTGTCACTCTGGGTCATCAAAAGATCTACGATATTCTCCTTATCATCCTTCCTCCCAAAGACGCTTGAGACCGACACGAAAGAGTGAGCCTCCCTTCGGTGGACTATGGTTCTGTCCTCTGGTATGCTCGACAGAGGGAACGCCTTCTTGGCTTCCAATAGATCTTCAAGTACCTCGTTGAGGTCATTCAGCTTGTGACCCATCTTGTAGCGGAATTTCAGCTTGGTGAAACACGAGGCATAGTAGCGAACCTGCCACGGAACAATAGAAAGATCACACTGGTTTGATTATGATCTCGTATCAGGTTGAAATGTGGCTTGATCTAAGGTTTCTGGCTCTAACTTCTTAGTGATGGAAAATAATTATGAAACCCAGTCAAAAGAACCCGAAAATGATCATAACCATGGATTGTCCATGGTTCCTTGAGTAGAAGACTATGCCAAACTGCAACTGTGATGCATTCCAAGTCTAATCATTTTTCTGCAGAACGAATAAATTCAAGTTTTCGATGGTACCTTCGACCCAAAGCTTCCATGTTCCACTGCCACCTGCCTCCTGAGAGCTTCGGCTTCGAACTCGTCCAGCACGTCCTCAGCATCGCAGCAGAACTCCCGAAGCTTCATGAGCCACTTCCGGACCTCCGGTTCCCTGCGCTGCCTCTGCTCTGCATCCGAGACCTCGGTTCTAATCATGTCCAGCCTTCGCTTGAGCTTCTCAAGGTCTTCGTCAGCGCTCCATGGCATGGATGCAAGCATTTCTATTACACCCTGGACTGCCCCGAAAACCAAATCGGCCATGGCGGGGATTGGTGAGAGATATTCCTAGGGCGGTTTCCGGTTATGGTGAGCTAATGAAGTTCGGAAAGAGAGCTAGTTTTCAGTGTACCGAAGATAAAACCGAAAACTTCTTTACTAAAAGAAGCTAGGAATCCTAATACAGCATTGGTCTGATGGGATCCACCTCTGTCACATTCTTTCCTTGCTTCCATAGCAGTCCTTGAAGGGGGGGAAGTAAGGAAGCAGCTCTGTCATTCCATGCTCGATTTTGAAGCGATGCTCGAGGCCCCGAGAGCCGGGAAGCTCAGGAATGCAAAGCACTTCTCCTCCTGAAAGTGTTCCAAGCTCCAAAATGCAAAAATACCATAGAAGAAGTAGATGCCAGAGACGGCGCTTGTGTTAGAGTGCGCTCGAACTCGAACGATCGGTTCCGGGGACTGGAAGTTAGGGAAGAACCAGTCGGGAAACGTCTTCATTGCTGTCGAGATTCTCTTTGACATTCTCTGCATCGGTCGATGTAGATGACAGGAAAATGAGTGATTCCAGCACGTCCTCACCAATCGTGCTCGTGTTCTTAGCAAAACCTCGTCTCTGTCGGATGTCCTCAGCAACTGAGCTGAGGAGACTGACAGTGGAAGAGACCTCTTTTATGAACATCCCTGTGAACAACACTGATCTGAAAATGTCAGTGTTGGTACGTCATTCATTCTTATATTGTATCCAAAGCCTCCACTTATGTAACCAAAATGAGATCGTAACGTGTGAGGGGTTAGTGTGAGAGAACCCCTCCGGTCCGAGAAACTCTAATATGTATACCAACTTAGAGTTCTCCCAGTGATACCCTCATTAGGTCCTTAAATAGGTGATTTCATGATCGAATCTCAAATTGGAATGGTTGAGGGAATTTTTCCAGGAATCCTGACTCAACCGCAGATTAGTCTCGATGTGCACTTCAGCTAGATCGAGAATATTGTGTAGTGCAAACAAAAAAAAAACTCTTATATGTATAGGATATATCACATGGCCACACCCTCCCCTCTAGTCCAGCCTTCAGCGCTGGACTCTTAGGCTTGATCCATGAGGGAGTCCTGTCTGTGACAGGCATATCACGTGATAATACTTACGTGATTTTACAAACTAATAAGATTAATTTATTTTAAAGGTTTTGTATAAAATCCTAAAAAAACTCAGTCTTTTTGGTTTTTGACATGACAATGCATAAGTACTGTCATGTGATATATCTCATTATATGAGGGCTTTCTGTTGGTCCACATCTATTCATGCTCATGGCGGTATCCAAATATAATTGTTAAGGGTTAATTTTCACGTCAGACAATTAATAAAAAGAATTATAATTTATAAGAGGAAATGAATACCTTCACTTATAAATTTAGATTTTTAAATGAATATAGGTTTGAACCCGAAAGAAAAACTTCTAGCAAGCGATCATTAAATTGAGTATGGAGTGACTGTGTAAGTTAATCCAAAAAGAAAAAACGACATTTTTTGTCTTCAACTTTCTATGTTTTTATCATTTTCATCATAAATTTTTATTTTTTATTATTCGCCTCCTTAATTTTAGAATTTTTTCATTTTGATCATACTGTTACTTTTTTCCGCAAAAAAAGCATTTTCATAAAAAAGAATATTTCAACAAAAAATTATTTTTAACAAAAATATTTTTAAAAAGGAAAAAAGCAAATGGAAATGAAAAATATCTATACGGTTTCACTAGTGGCTACATCCTCTCCAAAATTGACACGTTCTTGATTTAAAATTAATTTGTGACTATTATAATTATAAAATTATGCTTATTTTTTTTTAAAAAAAAATGAGTCTTGATGAGACACTTGCTGGTAAACCAACAATTTCTTAATTAAGAATGGCCCTACTGCACTTCTTATTAGCACTTCCTATGATTTCTATTTTTAAAATTTCTTATATATCCACATTAAATTATTATTTTTATTAAAAAATTAATAGTAGGATAAAAGTAGTAAAAATTAAGGATATAAATAAAAAATTAAGATTGATGAGGAAAATGGTAAAAGTGAGAAATAACCGTGTTATTTGCCCATTTAAAAATGAATATTTAAGAGGCAGTTCTAGACTCCAACCCTCTGCTCCGTTGTCGCTAAGGGGTTTATTTTGATTTAATCTTTAAAGCTTTCCATGGAAACTTCAAAATTTACACTCACTTTTCAATGCTCAACATCATTTTACCAGGGCCACCAAAATTTTTCGGAGCTTGTCTCATAACCCGGTAAAAGGAATGCATTTCTGGTGGTGAGGGACCAAACTTCAAAATCCCATCCAGTGACCAAGGGGGGTTGGGCCGAGTGGTAAGTAGTTCGGTGCCGCTTAAGGAGGTCTCAGGTTCGAGACCTCACGTACGCAGACACCCCCCTTGGGAGCCTCACCCGCCATTGCCAGGCGTGCGACCTGGGGCGACCAACGGATTAGCCCCCTTGGGAGCCTCACCCGCCATTGCCAGGCGTGCGACCTGGGGCGACCAACGGATTAGTCAAGTATGGTTGGCTGAAAGATGCCGTCTCACCGCTGGTGGGGTCTGCTTGGATACCGTGGCTGGCGACCAAAAAAAAAATCCCATCCAGTGGACCCAGCTTTCCCTCTTTTTATTTCCACAATTGCCCCTAATTTTTTAAACCATGTCCATTCATTATAAAAGAGGAGGAGTACTTTCGTAAAATTACTTAAACTAAATGCCCTTGACTGTGTGTGGGTAGGGGAGAGTAGTTTTGTGTACAACAAGTATATCACGTGACAATACTTACATGATTCAAGTGTTAATACGATTCATTTATTTTTATATTTTTTAATAAAATTTAAAAATTAAAAAATTAAAAAAATAATTTAATTTGATGCTGTACATGTCCTGTGACGTGTTATCTCGCTACATTCGGGACTTCTCGTGCGGGCAGAGGCGGTCAGAGTCAACCAACCCACTATTCTCAAACTCATCTCTATTCGATTCGTTGGACAGCTCTTGAACACCACACGACACGTTGTTTATAGACGGCGGAAGAGACGACTGGAGTCGCCCGACCCGCCAAACACTTCTCTTCTCCCTCTCTTTCAATCAGGATTTTCAGCTGAATCTCGGAATCGGAGAAGCGAATGGCGGTGGGCAAGGAGGAGGTGGAGATAGTGAAGCCCCGTACGGACAAGAGACTGTATCGGAGGATCGTGCTCAAGAACTCCCTCGATGTCCTCCTCGTTAGCGATCCTGAAACTGATAAGGTCATATAATTCTCCTCAATTTGTTCCCCTTTTTCTCAATTCCATATCGTTTGATGTCGTCAGTGATGGGGTTCTTGGTTTTCTGCTCTTGCAGTGCGCTGCATCAATGGCTGTCAGCATCGGGTCCTTCTCGGACCCTGAAGGCCTCGAGGGCCTTGCCCATTTCCTTGGTTAGTGAATTCACTCATTTGAAAAAGTCCGAATTGCAATCTAAGCGTCAAGTGTTATCCCGAGCCCGGTGCTGATTATATTGAACTCAAGGAAACGCAGGATACTAGAGGGGGCAAAAAACTAGATATGGGTTTCTCCATTTCATTAAAATGCCACTTTTACTTGGTTTGATGCTCTGTCCTTACTGAACTGTAGAGAAGGTCAGCTGACTGAGGATACAATATGGAATCAATGGAAGTGAAACCATGATGAGCTTTAATGAAGATAATTGATTTTATTTTCTTTTGCATCCTCTGGTTTGAATTTAGTTTTTTTGGATTATAGTAATAGGAAGTTGCTTTTGAATTGATCAGAAGTCCTTGAAATGAAAATTTTCTGCTTTATCAATGAATAACACACACATGGTTGCGGAACTATCTGATGCTTCAGCTACCTAGAAAGTCAGGAGTCTTCAGACTATCATGTTCAAAAGTTGCTTTCATCTACTATATGTAATGTATTGGGAGAGTGTGTAATGTAAGAGTTTTTCGGGGTATAAGCATGCCCTCTTTTTTAATTATGAAGCGCATTTTATGCTTGGGAGGGTAGGCTACTATTGCTTCTATTCTGGGGTTACAGTCTAAATTAGCTAGCTGTTCTCTCGCTCTGAAGCTGCAAGAGCTCTTGCAAATCCTTCTGTAGAACATTTTGTGCATTATTCCCTTGGTCTTTAATGGGAATCCCACATAGTTTTGAGAATAAAAAAGAGTAACATATGGCCGCGCAAACTTTGTTTGGAGTTGAAAGTAGCTCAAAAGTCATAGTATGTTTCCAGGAGGCAACCATTTCCGTCTCTCTTGAGGTGTTTAATTCTGGGTTCTCCTCGCTCTGGAGAATTAGATCTGATTTTCAGTGTATCGTTGCAGAGCACATGCTGTTCTATGCGAGTGAGAAATACCCTTTGGAGGATAGTTATTCAAAGTTCATTATAGAGGTATATTTTCCTATTGCATGACTTCCAATGACTTTCTTTTTGTGTGTTCTTCAGTTTCTTGTGATGGAATTGGGACACTATTCCCAATTGTTTTCTCCAAGGATTCCACCTATAGGACACTGAAGTTGCTTTGCCATGCTTGAACTTGCCCAACCACATCATTTCATTCGTTAATTTTTTTTTTTGTTGATATGATAAAATTTTTTCCACACCCTATTCGTATAATATCATGATGATTCTCACAGCGATTTCTTCTCCTTATTATGTAGCATGGAGGCAGTACAAATGCTTTTACTGCATCAGAGTATTCAAATTATTATTTTGATGTAAATGTTGACAGTTTTGAAGAAGCACTGGACCGGTCAGTTGATTTGACTTTTATTCACTTTTCTCCAAAGGTGACTTTGCAGCTGTTTCACTTAGATTACCTGAACTTGTTCTTATCTTTTCCCTCCTGTGGATCAGATTTGCTCAGTTCTTCATAAAACCATTGATGTCTGCTGATGCCACCATGAGGGAGATCAAAGCCGTCGATTCTGGTCAGATCAGTTTATTCTGGAGCTCTTATTGTTGTGTATGCATTTGTTTTTGTAGTCTTGTAATAAATAAAGTGCTGCGGCAGCTCATTTTCAGATGCTATTTCATGCAGAGAATCAGAAAAACTTATTATCTGACGCTTGGAGAATGAACCAGGTAGGACCAAAATAATAATCAGGGATCTGATGCATTGCCGAATTTAAGGATATTCTCATGCAACTACTTTCAAAGATGAGTAAATCATTGTGGGAATAGCAAATTTTCTCAATAATTATGGCTCACCATGCCTAAACTTTAAGTTAAGCCTTTTCAACATATCAAATCATCCAGTTACTCTTAAGGGTAAATATTCTTGGTAATGCTTCTTCTTGAGACACAGCACCTTTTAAACCTGCGCAGCTGCAGAAACATCTGAGTGAGAAAAGTCATCCATATCATAAGTTCGGTACAGGTTAGTAATTGCCTTTAAATGAGTACTGTTGAAGTTGACTCTTGACTAACTTTTTTTTTTAACCTGATTAAAATATATGCTAATATACCATATGTATTGAGTATAGGGAACTGGGAAACCCTGGAAGTGCAACCCCGAGCACGGGGTTTGGATACGAGAGACGAACTTATCAAATTTTATAAGGAGAATTATTCAGCCAACCTGATGCATTTGGTCATATATTCAAAAGGTTTGTTTTCTGAAAGTAGATATTCGTTCATCTATGGACTTCTTAAATAAGCAACCATTGAGTTGTATCGACTCATATTTGGCAAAACTTTAAGGTCTTTTTTTTTTTTTTAATATCTGTTTGCAGATAACCTTGATAAAATCCAATCCATGGTTGAAGAAAAGTTTTCTGACATTCAAAATTCAGACAAGAATTGTTCACATTTCACTGGTCAGCCTTGCTCATCAGATCATCTACAGGTTCTCCTTGTTATATTTTCCACGTCGAGTGAAATGGTTATGTATTTCAGGTTCCAATTTGGCAGTAAAAGTTGAGGACAATTCATTTTTACCATTTCATGATCTCAATCCTTTGTAGATTATTGTGAAAACTGTCCCGATAAAAGAAGGTCATAGGCTGCGTGTGATGTGGCCTATAACCCCCGAGATCCGTCACTATAAGGAGGGTCCAAGCAGGTATCTTGGACACCTTATTGGCCATGAAGGAGAAGGATCTTTGTTCTACATCTTGAAAACATTGGGTGGGTTGCACCATTCCCTGAGAATGTTGGTCAGAGAGCTTGCAAATTATTTTAGTATTTCCTTGTTCATAACTGGTAATGTTTTTATGCAGGATGGGCTACAAGTCTATCTGCAGGAGAAGGTGACTGGAGTTTGGAGTTTGCTTTCTTTAAAGTGGTAATCGATCTTACTGATTCTGGTCATGGTTAGTTTCTACATATCCTCTATTCTCTCTCCGCCTCATTTATGTTATTTTTACAGTTTCTTCTGTTTTGCTCGGTTCATGTTATGGTTAGCTGTTGAATGATGTGTTCCACAATTTAATCTAAAACTCTGAAATTGATGCTGGATGATAAAAAGAGAATTTTCTTGCATAAATTCTTTATGCATTTTTTTTCATACTACGGCGAATATAGCATGCCTTATGAGGTGATGAGTTATAATGCCTGTTAGAAGTAATCTGTTTCAGCTTGGGACTTTGCAACACCATGTTTCTTGGAGAAAATCTTCCTCTTTCCATTTTCTGTTGGTTATGTTGTTTATGTGTGGTTTTGGCTCTACTTTTCTACTCCAATAAAATTGGTTTTTCCAACCAATTATTACTATAAGTACAAACGTAGTCAAATTCTTATATATATTTAAAGGCTTGTCCATATATAATAGGTCTCTAAGGTTGGTTATCTTATCATCAAATACCCTGGGATGTAATTAGGTGTAAAGATCTCCTGCTTAAAAACGATTGCAACTGCTGACTCTAAAGATTCCACAGAACAAGAGAATTTTGTTTTGCGATTTTTGACATTTTTGTTCTTCCACATTTATGTTTTATTGCTTTCGATTCGATTCCTGTCATAGGGCTTACATTGGTCAATGCTATTATATTTGCAGAGCATATGAAGGACATCATTGGACTGCTGTTCAAGTATATTTCCCTTTTGAAAGAATCTGGTGTTTGCAAGTGGATATTCGATGAGGTATGCATTTGCGTTACTGGGAAGATATTTTGTGAGATTCTTCTCTGATGGTCATGTTAATGTCACGGTCCTAGCTTCCATTTGTCCTTTTTTTAAAGATTCTGAGACTTTTATATGTCAACGAAGCTTTCAGCACTGTGCGAGACAAAGTTCCATTATCAGGACAAAATTGCTCCAATCAACTATGTGGTTCATATTTCTTCAAACATGCAGGTGCCTTGAGCATTTCCCCAATTGCCATGTAGTAACAACCTTCTCCTTTTAGCGAAGTACTCAATTTGCCAGCAAGATGTTGATCTTATTAGTTGATTCCAGATATTCCCTCCTGAAGATTGGATAGTCGGATCATCCTTACCTTGCAAGTTCAATCCTAGCACTATCCGTATGGTACTTGATGGCCTTTCTATGGAAAATGTCAGGTGAGTCAATACTGCTTGAAAGAGAAAAAATTGGCGCACAGTTTCTTGAGGAGTTTTTGAGTCTAAATACCGAACATTTGAAAAAAAATTGTAAAACACAGTTCGCTACAAAGTATTTTGTGGAATACCGAAATGAACCGTGTCTTAAGCATGCAATTTACTTCTTTTATTTTTTTTTTTATCTTAGCTGGTGAACAACCATAGCTTGAAAATGCAGTTCATAAATTTATATGAGCAAGAACTGCTGCTTCAAGCTGTGGTTGTTCAATCTGCAGAAGTGCAGTTTTCTAGGACTGTCCCTATATTTAATGTGTAATACACAATGAGTTCGTTTTGTAAATCTCTCTCAGATCTTTACCCTGTAAAAATTTCACAATTTTAAGAGTAAATTAACAAGTATCAATACCTGAATGGTAATTTATATAAAAAATTTGTTATGTATCATACACTGAATATTTACTCCACTTGTCGTGTCTGTTTTGGGAGTAAAAGGTTGAAGACTATTTGATAATTTGTTAAGATTTTCTTTGACTTTTCTTCCCTTTCTTGTTAGTGCTTTGTCAAAGGATGCAAATATTTTTTTTTTTGGGCGAAGCCTTTTTGAGTAGTTTTATTGCCCTGTGGAGTATGATATTTATTCACCATGCCTTCTATTTTTTAATCTAAAATTCTTTTACTGACAGGATCTTTTGGGAATCAAAGAAATTTGAAGGATTGACTAATATGGTCGAACCATGGTATGGAACCGCATATTGTGTCGAGAAAATCACCAACTCCACAATTCAGGTGCAGTTTTGAATATCTATTTTTTATTTGTTATGTGCGCAAATATCAAAAGTTGATTTCATGCACATAGGTAGTTTTTTCGCCCTTTCTACTTTCGGTGTGATAAAATAGCATATTGAACTTGATGGCCCTTTGGTTTGTTGATTGATTCCAGGAGTGGATGCAATCAACCTCGAATGAGAACTTGCATCTGCCCCAACATAATGTGTTCATCCCTACAGATTTCTCACTTAAAAATGCAGAAGAGAAGGTACATATTACCATACGATTTATTTTGATTGATCTTTTCATCTGCAATCTTAATGATTTCCTAAAACAGGTCAAATTCCCAGTTCTACTGAGACAATCACCCTACTCAAAATTATGGTTCAAACCCGATACGACATTCTCGACACCCAAGGCATATGTCAAGATAGATTTTAGTTGTCCTCTTGCTAACAACTCCCCTGAAGCCGAAGTCTTGACTGATATGTTCACTCGACTGTTGATGGATTACTTGAATGAATATGGTAAGATTTCTAGAAAAGAGAACAGGAGCATCCTAGTGAACAGAAAAGATCGGCTGAATTTGTTTGTAGTTTTTAAAGCTATAGTAGTCTAGGAATTGCTTATTCATTTTTCCTCCTGAAAATACATGCTTTTCACCAATTATCTTTTATTTTGCATAGACTGGTTTCTAGTTATTCTTACTGCAACTATATAGTACTGATTTTATTATCTTCATTTCAGCTTATTATGCACAGGTTGCTGGCTTATATTACAGTGTGAGCCATACTGATACTGGATTTCAGGTACATATGTAAAAAGAATTTTTTTTTTTTTTTTAATAATCTCATGTGGCAGGGGGCCTTGGACCTATTTGAGGCGAACGGTTAATGGAGAAGAACAGATTAGTCTCCATTGATAAGACTTACCATACCATGATGGCTCCTGTGACCAGAGAAAATGCTCAATTCTGTTAATCTATACTCTTGGCTCATATTTCCTCAGGTGACAGTGATTGGTTACAATCACAAGCTGAGAATCTTGCTGGAAACTGTGTTGGAAAAAATTGCAACATTCAAAGTGAGGCTAGATCGATTTTCTGTAATTAAGGTATCTTAATGCTATACTCTCTTCCATCAAATCATTTTTCTTTGATTGCTTCACAACTCATTTTATGTTGTGAATATGATGCGATGGGATTTATTAAAGCACTAATAATGCAGAAAATTGATACTTGCATGAAGTAAATGAAGGTTTTTGGTTTGGCTGAGAATTATTTAATTATTCATCTGGGAATTATCCACAAATTATACAATTTTATGAAAACTGCTCGTATCTGATCAGGAAATGGTGATCAAGGAGTATCAGAATTTGAAGTTTCAACAGCCATATCAGCAGGCTATGTACTATTGCTCGCTTATTCTTCGGGATAGCATTTGGCCATGGATGGAACAGCTCGAAGTTCTTCCTCTGCTTGAGGCTGAAGATCTTTCCAAGTTCTTCCCCATTATGCTATCAAAAGCCTTCCTGGAGTGCTACGCAGCAGGTCTATTTCTTTTCCTTTGGCGTCTTTTGAGTATTTGTTTTGAGATGCAGTGGCATCTTTCTGGATTTTAACCTCTTTGATTGCCTTATTTTTTTAAATAAAACCTTCAGGTAACATTGACCGTGTCGAAGCAGAATCGATGGTTCAGCATACGGAAAAAGTGTTTTTTGAAGGTACAAACCCAACATCCCGACCTATATTCCCCTCCCAGCACTTGACCAACAGGGTCATTAAGCTCGAGAAGGGTGCATCTTATTTCTACCCAGCACTAGGCTTAAACCCAAACGATGAGAATTCTGCGTTGGTTCACTATATCCAGGTAATTTTATCAGCCAATCTTCTGCAAGTCCAAGTAGAATATAGAATCTTGCTACATCTGGAATTTTACTAAACTAATACAAGAAATCATGTAGAACTTGAAGTTAATGCAAAGCTGTGGTCGATTTTTCATTTCCATTCAATTCTGCAATTTCTTTTCTTGTTCTTCGCACCAAGTTTCTTGATCTACACTATGTGCTGAGTGTCCTTACACAGTTTTTAAGTTGTTTAAATGAGTAGGTCCACCGGGATGATTTCTTGATGAATGTTAAGCTCCAACTGTTTGCTCTTATTGCCAAGCAACCTGCCTTTCACCAGCTTAGGTCTGTTGAGCAGCTCGGCTACATTACCGTTCTCATGAAGAGGTATTTATTTATTCCAACTGGAAGCCGTGCTTCAACAGTATACCAGATTAAATGTGTAAGCCGTGCTTCAACAGTATACCAGATTAAATGTGTGATTCCTAATATTACATCATTTTTTTTTCATTTTAGGAGCGATTGTGGTATTCGTGGATTGCAGTTTATCATTCAATCAACAGTCAAGGTGCATTCTTTTATGCCTTCTCTTTGATTCTTTCTCGCTCTCTTGCTGGCAATCGACCAGTTTCTTTAATAATGCGGTCCGATCTCATCAGGGTCCTGGGCAAATTGATTTGAGAGTTGAAGCATTCCTGAAAATGTTTGAGACTAAACTTTTGGAGATGACGAGTGAAGATTTCAAGGTGGGTTCATGATAATCTGTATTCATCCTATCATTTTTCATTCGAACAAATAATCGAATTCTCCTCGTGCAGAGCAATGTCAATGCATTGATCGATATGAAACTCGAGAAACACAAGAATCTGAGGGAGGAGTCGTCTTTTTACTGGAGAGAAATTTCTGATGGGACACTGAAATTCGATCGAAGGGAATCCGAGGTATGGATTTCTTTTTATTTGGGCAAAAACATCAGTCTTCACTCAATTACCGGGTATAACGACTGCTCCACTTAACCGAATTTTCTTTCACGAATTGCCATCTATAACAGGTTGCAGCATTAAGACAGTTAACCCAGCAAGAACTGCTGGATTTCTTCAACGAATACGTGAGGGTCGGAGCACCGAGGAAGAAAAGCCTGTCGACCCAAGTCTATGGGAGTCTGCACTCATCTGAGTTCGAACAAGATAAGACCAAACCCGTCCAACCTTCCTCGGTTCAAATAGATGATATATTCAGCTTCCGAAGATCTCGGCCTCTATACGGATCATTCAAGGGAGGATACGGTCAGGTGAAGCTATAATTCTTGAAAAAGGAACGGATAAATGGTAACTTCGTGTGCTTTGATCATCTCAAGGTCCCGTGGATGTTAACTTTCTTAGCATGGAATTCAGTATGGGTATCGTTGGATGTTTGTCGAGGTCTGTGTCTGCTCTGAATTTAAGACTCTATATTACATCATTTCCTGCCTTTCCTGCTTTCCTCAGCCTTTCCTGCTTTCCGATCACACTGGTATAAGATTGCAGAAGAAGTTCATGCTGAGCTGGTGGTTGAAGGTCCCTCTGGTGCAGAGGATGTTGGAGAGGGGATGTCATGTTGTCATGTTCCTTTGATCCAGACAGCCTACTTGGCCGGCCAGGTTTCAATGTTATCTTTACACGAAACAAGCGACCCATAAATGTACTAAGGTAGGAGCAAATCAAATTTAATTTAAGTCTGACCTAATCAAGTCAACATTGATGAGTAGTGCCCACGGGATGTATAGCCATGGAAAGGGAGATTCACATGGTGCAGTTCCTCAATCTGAGACTTCCTCGGGTCGCGAGGATGAATTTAGCAGCGAATTTAGAACGGTTGAGATCGCAGCAACTATACCGCTAAGTTTTCTAGTGAATCTGTAACAAAACACCGTAGTAAAATCCGACGTCCATGAACAAATTCAAATCCAACTCGTGTCGCGATGGAGCTGATAAAAGCCCAACAACCTCCTGCAGATGTTGGATTCCATTCGCATCGTCGTCTAACGGCAGCCCCACACGGCAGAATGATCCTTCCACAATTAATTGAAATTCCTCGATCGATCCGGACCCCATCGCCTTAATGAATTTGGAATAATTTTATCTTCATTGCTTAAAAAAAAGAATAAAAAAGATTGTGAAAAGAATTGAACGTCGGATTTGTTCGGCCGCCACGGATTCAGAAAATCTAATCAATTAAAGCGAAATTGAAAGGAGAATTAAATGACCGATTTCAGACGCCGAGAGAAGATAATTTAGTAAAAATGTGTATAGAATCAACAAAATTTTACAAAGGACTTCACGGATTTTTTCAAATTTAAGGGTTGCCATCTCTCATGTACCCCTAAATCCATCCCTAGACCAGAACGAGAGAGGATTCTTTTTTAGTGATTTTAAATGTTAGAAAGTTGTAACTAAATTATATAAAATGAATCAGTGAGCACTGATGATCAAATAATTGTCAAAATTATTATTGGCTAGTACAATTTTATTAGTTTTCTTGTTAAATGGGACCAATTTTACGATCAAAGAAATTCCAGTCGTTGGATTCAGATAAGTGGTGCGAAGTTTTACGCAAGTCGTGCGCACGTCATATCCACCTGAGCTAATCCTTCGAATAGTCGATAAATTGAACTATTAAATGAGATAAGATGAGTTCGAACAAGCTTAAAGTTTGGAGGCAGTGCTTAAGGAGGTCTCGGGTTCGAGACCTCACGTACGCAGACACCCCTCTTGGGAGCCTCACCCGCCATTGCCAGGCGTGCGACCCGGGGCGACCAACGGATTAGTCAAGTATGGTTGGCTGAAAGATGCCATCTCACCGCTGGTGGGGTCTGCTTGGATACCGTGGCTGGCGACAAAAAAAAAAAAAAAAAGAAGTTTGGAGGCAGTTTGAGGAGGAAGGCAAACCGGACAGATCGTGACAGTGACGCTCGGACGTCCCCATTAAAGAAAGCCAGCAGCCAGTAGTTGAGTTTCATTTGCATTCAAGCTTACGAAATCCCCCCACCCAACGCTTGTCGGCAGAGCCCAGCTCAAGGAGGAGCGGGAGGAGAATCGTGAATTATCAAGAAATTGGGCAGATGCGTTGATGGTGGATCGCTGGAGTCAGAGCTGGGATTGACTAGCTTTGAGCAGAGGGGGAGTCGACCCTCTTCACTGCCGATCCGCCAATGCTGGTCCAAGACCGTGCGGCGGCGCCGAAATCGCCGAAAGCCCACCTCAGGAGCCTCCCCACCCTCCGCCCGAGCCGTTTCTCCGAGAACAAGAACCTCGATTTCACCACATGGGTGTCCGAGAATCTCTACAAGATCCTCACCGTGGGCCTCTTGATAGCCACCGTCGCCGCCGTCTTCTTCCTGTACAATTCAGGCGATGCCGCCACCCTCAGTGGCATCGACAAAAGTCAGTCACGAAGCCTTAAGTCCGCTCATCTCCCTCAAGTCAACTGGGATTCGATCGTCCGGATTCCCGACAAGTCCACCCCATACTCCAACTTCCGGTCAGAGAGATGGATAGTCGTGTCGGTCTCAGGACCTCCATCAGATTCACTCAGGAGCCTCGTCAGGATTAAAGGCTGGCAGGTTCTCGCCGTAGGTAACTCGAAAACCCCATCCAATTGGAGCCTCAAAGGTGCGATCTTTTTGTCCCTAGAGCAGCAGGCTAGTTTAGGCTTCCGGGTTATGGAATACTTGCCCTACGATTCGTTTATTAGAAAAAGCATTGGGTATCTGTTTGCAATCCAGCACGGTGCCAAGAAGATCTTTGACGCAGATGATCGTGGGGAGGTTATCGATGGGGATCTCGGGAAGCACTTCGATATTGAGCTTGTCGGGGAGGGTTCTAGGCAAGAGGTTATATTGCAGTACAGTCACGAGAACCCAAACCGGACCATTGTGAATCCATATATTCATTTTGGCCAGCGGTCAATTTGGCCTCGGGGATTGCCATTGGAAAATGTGGGTGAGATAGGCCATGAGGAGTACTACACGGAGGTCTTTGGTGGGAAGCAGTTCATTCAGCAGGGCATCTCGAATGGCTTGCCCGACGTGGATTCCGTGTTTTATTTCACACGAAAGTCTGGTTTGGAGGCATTTGATATTCGCTTTGACGATCATGCCCCAAAGGTTGCATTACCACAAGGCATAATGGTGCCACTGAATTCTTTCAATACAATGTACCATTCATCTGCCTTCTGGGGTCTGATGCTTCCTGTATCTGTCAGCTCAATGGCTTCCGATGTGCTGAGGGGTTATTGGGCACAGAGGCTTTTGTGGGAAATCGGTGGTTATGCTGTAGTCTATCCACCCACAGTCCATCGGTATGATAGAATCGAGGCATACCCTTTTTCCGAAGAGAAGGATCTCCATGTTAATGTTGGGAGATTGATCAAGTTCTTAGTTTCATGGAGATCTGGCAAGCACGGGTTGTTCGAGAAGATACTTGAGCTGAGCTACGCAATGGCGAAGGAGGGGTTTTGGACCGAGAAAGATGTTTTATTCACTGCTGCTTGGCTCCAGGACTTGCTAGCTGTGGGGTATCAACAACCGAGGCTGATGTCCCTTGAACTGGACCGACCTCGAGCAAGCATCGGGCATGGGGATCGCAAGGAGTTCATTCCTCGGAAATTACCTTCAGTTCATCTCGGGGTCGAGGAGGCAGGAACTGTTAATTATGAGATTGGTAATTTGATTCGCTGGAGAAAATATTTCGGGAATGTAGTTCTTATCATGTTCTGCAGTGGGCCCGTGGAGCGTACTGCTCTTGAATGGAGATTGCTTTACGGGCGGATCTTTAAAACTGTGATAATCTTGGCAGAGAAGAAAAATGCAGAGCTTGCTGTTGAAGAAGGTCACCTAGATAAACTGTTCAAGTAAGTTTTACTTGCGCCACTTCCTTTGTCACCAATTTAGCTGATCTTGGTTATCTCATATTGGTTCGGTAGTCATATTCTTACATTGTCAGGGCAATCTGTAAATCTTCAGAGTTTGATTCGGCAAATATACCTTGGCAAAATGACTCGTTGGAGAGGAACGGTCTTGGCAAAATGACTTTGGGCTGTAGTTGGCTTAGTTACAATCAAAGTATACTGGCTATTATTTTGTAGGTACAACTTTTTAGGGATTGAATCATTTGCTGGCATTTGACAATTATAATTCGAGACTCTAAAAGAGTTTTGAAATTACAAAAGTTTCTCTCTCTTTATTGCCACATTTAGTCCTCCCATGGGGTAGCTAGCTTCATGTTTGGTTTAACATAGAATGACAATAGCTAGAGCTTCATGTGCAGATTCATTTTCTTCGGTTTTGTCTTTACTTGTGAAGGTAATATTCATCTCTTCGCCCGCTCATACTTCTAATTCCGTTTGCAGGCACCTGCCCACAATATTCAATAGATTTACCAGTGCAGAAGGGTTTCTCTTCCTCCAGGATGATACGATTCTCAATTACTGGAACCTGCTGCAAGCAGACAAGAGTAAACTGTGGATCACCGACAAGGTAATGAGATTTAATGTCCGAAATAGTTTCTCTGTGAATTGCATGTGTTCTCTTCCAATTCCTTCTACTCACTAGCTAATTTGGGATTCAGGTTCCTAAGTCTTGGACGACTGTTTTGACCGATGGCAACTCGGAGTGGTTCTCGGAACAGGCAAAGCTCGTAAAGAAGGTTGTCAGCACGATGCCGGTTCACTTCCAGGTGAGCTACAAAGAGGCTGTGAAGAGTGGCCACAGCCTCACGATATGCAATTCCGAGGTCTTCTATGTCCCGAGACACTTGCTGGCAGACTTTGCCGACCTCGTGAGCTTGGTCGGCGACCTAGACATCCATCACAAGGTTGCAATCCCGATGTTCTTCATGGCAATGGATTCAACACAGAACTTTGATTCAGTGCTCAGTAGAATGGTTTACAAGAGAAATCCGCCTTCCGGTACTAACTCGACATTCTACTCCGCCCAAGCACCGGCAGTCCACCCATGGAGCATTTCAAGCGAGCAAGACTTCATAAAGCTTATACGGGTAATGGCAGAAGGAGACCCTCTTCTGATGGAGCTAGTTTGATTGTTCTGAAGTTACCGGTCGAGGACACGTCGAGAATGGATATATTGAATGTACATTGCCTCAGTTAACTGTTACGATGAACGTCTTTTGCTGATTCCTGGTTTGTATCTTGAGGGCGAAATTTTTTGTTGTGCCTCCCCTTCTTGTAGATTCGCATTGTACCATTCATTTACAGACTGGGAATTCCCTCAAGAAGTTACAGTTGTCTTCATTTATCAACTTCAGTAAATGTATGATATGAAGCTCTGATTTACACACTTGTCTGTTGAATGTTACCCTTTTCAATAAGGCCGTGTTTGTATCTATGTAGAGTGAGTTAAAAGTAGGGTTTAATCTCATATTACAAAAAATCATCGTATGTGGTTAAAATTTTTCTGTAATTACATTAAATTTACAACCATTTTACCCATACGTAACAAATTTTACACTCAACATTTCTCCAAATACTACAAAATTGCACGTTCCGACCCATTTTCCAAAATTATTTTACCAATGCCCAAATTTTTCATAATTTTAGATTTCTCCATAATCTAATAATTTTCAAACCAAACGCAATTCCTATATTTCCATTGGTCTTGATTCTCGAGTTCGCGATGTCTGACTGTTTTGGGCCTCGAGTAGCCCATCTCCGTATAAGACACAAAAGTTGGGCCTGAATCGGCCCATTATCGCCAATATGGGCCATCGGCCCATGAACCCTGCTGCTCCGCTTCCGCAGGAGCGAGAAAGCGAGCGAAGACGAAGAGAGCCACGCAGAAAGAAGAAGCTTTCCTGCCGGCGGCAAAGGCAAAAACCTAACGCCTGGCTCTTATCGGACCTCCGGCTGAGCTCAGTCATGGCTTGCAATGCCTCCGCATGTCAGTCCGGTTGTTACAGAAACGGAGATGAACTCGCTGCTCGTGGAAGCGGCGGGGCTGCAGACGCTCCCACCTCAGACAGTGGCAGCACCAAGGGTCTCTGCGTGAAGTGCAGGATGAACGAGCCGTTCTCCGGTTCTGGTGATGGCGCTGGAGATGACGGACGGTTCTGCGCCGAATGCTTTCGGAGCAACCTGTTCGGTAAGTTCAGGCACGCCGTCACGTCCAACGCCATGATCAACCCCACAGATAACGTTCTCGTTGCCTTCTCCGGTGGCCCTGCCTCTCGGTACCTCTCTTTCCCTCTCTGTGTAGATGAACTCAAACTTCTCTGCGTTTACTTAAACCTCAAGATGAATTATATCTTCCAAATCATTCAAAATATATGATTAGCTTCTTTGAGACCATGCGGTGGCTGTATCCGTACTCCTGATCTTTTCATGTTGCAATAATTCATCTAGGGTTGCTCTGCAGTTCATTCATGAGCTGCAATACAAAGCACAGAAGAATTTTGATGCAAGTAGGGATAGATCCTTACCGGTATTTGGTGTTGGAGTTGCTTTCATTGATGAGAGCACCGCATCCGCCCCTTCCTATGACAAATCAACAGACGTTGCAATTGATGATATTAAGTCAGTCTTCTTGGAATTGTGCCCTCCAAAGAAAGCGTTGCATATTTTCCCAATCGAAAGCGTCTATTCTGGGGATTCGAGTGATCAGAGGAATAAATTGAAGGAGGTTTTAGATGCTTTGACGGATGCCACTGGAAAGGAAGATTTTCTCGTGCATCTTAGAATGTTGGCTTTGCAAAAGGTTTGCCCATTCCATAATCTTGCAGATGTAGCAAAAATGATTGAAGCAGAAGCGTCACTATTCTTTGTTGTCTTGCAGATTGCCATTGAAAACGGATACACCAGAGTGGTACAAGGATCATGCACATCAAGAATTGCTTGTCATGTTATCTCGTCCACTGTGAAGGTCTGGCTCACTTGCAGATTGAGCTTTCATCAGGGCACAGTGATGTGCCTGTAGCTGCAAAGCTATGTCTTTGCTATTTATTCAATATATATCATGGAATTTGCCTGTAGGTTGGACTGTGCCTTGGTTGATGAAACATATATCTGAAAGTTTCAGACACCAGAACATGTATCATGATTCCTTACCTTTAGTTTACTGGCACCCACTTAAGAAATGAAAGTTTCTCTTGCTGTTTCTCACAATCTGCATGACCTCGTGCATTTGGATGAAAGCTGCAGTCACAACAATCGCTTCATGTATGGGAGTCCATAAAGTTTCCATTGTCATATCCATTATTAGCATGAAGTAGCTGAGGTCTTAGTAATCATTATATAATGCTGAAGGGAGAAGCATCTTGATGTTGATTGTCATTTTGTCTTGATTTATCAGGGTCGTGGTTACTCCTTGCCGGCAGATATACAGTATGTTGATGCAAGGTGGGAGGTTCCTTTTGTTCTACCACTTCGCGACTGTCTCGCTCGGGAGTTGAATATGCTTTGCCATCTAGACGGGTTTGTCACAAGTCTTTTGCAGTTCTATGTGAAATTTCTTGTCTTCATTGAAGAAATTTTTGCAGTAGCTAGTGAAATCTAAATATGGTCTTGTGTCAGTGATTTCTGTGACTACCCAATCTTGTAATGGATGATGAGTTTCGTGTGAACTTGGCAGGGCAGTCTTAAGACCATAGAGTTGCCGTATAAGCCTTGTTCCACCATTAACAGCTTAATATCGTCATTCGTAGCTCTCCTGCAGGTACAGTGTTTCCCTTAACCACTTTCATGATTCTAACTTAGTATGTCTGCTTAAGCAATTACTTAAATCCTAAAGGGGTATTGCCATCGAAGGGAGATGCTAATATTACTTTGTGTATTTCAGGAAGAAAACCCTTCACGAGAGTCCACAATTGTCAGAACTGCTGGAAAGCTTAAGCCATTTGCTTTTAATTGGATTCCAGAAATAAACGACACCAATGTCCCTCTAGCAACTCGAAGGCGGCAAAAAAGATCCAATATCAAGCTTAATGGATCCATATCCTCGGAATCCTTCTGTCCCATGTGCTATAGCCCTCTTACGCAATCGGACTTACTGGCTTCAGACAGTCTCAGGATGCACCAAACAAGTTCTGATAGTTTTGGTGCTTCTTGCTGTTCGAGTTGCCGGTTTCAAATACTTCCGCAAGATCCTTCACGCATGGAGCACTTCTATTCAAATCTGCCACCGCCACTTGTTGCTCGGGCCACACATCGAAATCCTCATGATTTAAGCTCTCTAAGGTAAGAATATTTTCATTCTGGACCTTCACAGGTTCATATCCGTACTAGCTTGGTGGATGGAGACACCTTAATACTTCCAATGCACTAACCATAGTGAGAAACATGGTGATGTTGGAGCTAATCATCAAACTCTGGCAAGTATACAAAAAGCAAATTGTCCCTTAGGTAGATTTTCTGAACTTTTTCCTGCTCAACAAGAATTTAAAGGACAACTTCGGCTCTGCTGCTACAAGATGTTGGTTGCCCGATTGGGGAACTGAATTACAGAACTATTTTCAGCACTTGGTAGATAAATGCAGCCTCTCACTCCAAATCCTCTGGATTTCCTTCGCAGGGAGCAAATACAAGACTGCTTGCTTTCGGACAGCGAGAACGAACAGTGAACGGGATTACCTTGCATTATAGATGAATTCCGTGTTCCTCCCTCTTCATTTCAAGTTTCCACAGTACTATGCACCGTGCAAGTTGCTGAATCGGGCAGCTCTGGAAGATCATTCCAAGCGACAACTGTTCACAACTAGGTGATTATTATATCATTCCATGCTACAAATAACCGGATCGGATGTATGTCTTTCTTTTGAGATATAAATGTGTGATTCATCTGTTTCATCGAGATCGAGATGCCATTGCATCCGTTCCGACTCTGGTTCAGAAAGAAAATATGCTTCAAAAATTGCTTTTTCTGAACATAATGTTTAAGATTTCATTTCCTCTCTTTTTTTTTTTTGCCCCCAAGTTCTCTCTCCGTCTCATTCTCATACAGAGAAATTACGAAAAAGGAAATCTGGAGATAGACTTCTATCAATTCCAGCCAAGATCTCTGATTAAAATGCAGATTTTACTCAATGACACGCTTTTATTTCAAGGTAAGCGTGGTTCGGTTCGAGTGCACACTGTCAAGATTGTGGGTAAAGTTTTAATATGTTGAATTTCGATATTACTGTAGTCGGAAAAATCGTGTGAGACTGATTGTAAATTTTGATAAATATATGTAAGAGTGGTTGCAATCTAAGAATTTAACGGGTGCCAAAATTTTATAAATTATTATCAATTCCTGTAATCTCATATTATAATATATTTTACTGTCCGAACTGTAAAATTGAAGGTTGGAATGGATTGCATCAATCAATACTTACACTATTTGAAATCCGTATCGTAAAATTCAAGGCTGTGTAATGGACCACATCAATCCAAACCCTCACTCTCTCTCTCTCTCTCTCTCTCTCTCTTCCACCGGAAATTCAAATTGGAAATCACTCTTTTCAAACCGACCTATTAAGAAAAGGACTCTTCTCAATCAATTGTGACCAATACATAGAGGCAAAGCGGGTGAATGTAGATCAGGGGACCTCTTGCACTTAGCATGTGCGGATTGCAAATCGTGCCCGACTGTCAAATCTTTGAAAAGAATTCCTCCAACTGATTTTCACTCATCACAACACCATGCCTTTGGGTGCGAACCGAACTAACTGCATCGGCTTCTAAGTTTGTGACTGCATCACGACCGCTGACCTCCATGTATTCATTTAGATTGTGGACTGTTCCATCTGCATTAATACATAGAAAACTTCGACCCTAAACCCTTCTAGAAATTATCAAGCAACAGCTGAAAGATAAGCATGGAAATTTTTGAGTTTCAAGTCTTCTGTCTGTTTATCAACGACGTGGAAAAACTTATGAACTGAGAGGCAAATGAGCAGTGAAAATGCATGCATATGAAAATAACACAACTCTTCTCAGCAGAGCAAAAACTCTGATGAGCCAGGGTAAGACAAACAAAGCAGTAGGAGGAAAATGGAAAAAAGAAGGCATGTAGTGCGAGCTTTGGATTGTACTGTTTACCTTCCGCAACAATGGGATCATATGCTGGAGGTTGAGCGATCCAGTTACCACCAGAATCTTTCATGTGTCTTCTATCAGATGCAAAGCTTCGAAGAAACACTGGAGCATGCACGATTCTGAAAAACCTAGGCTTAGGCAGAAAATAATATTTTACTTAGTAAAAACTTTAGAATTTTTAGCAGACTTGAAGCATGGCTGCACAAAAGAAGGGGTACTGATAAAGAGGCCAACGGTATCGAAACGCCATGAACAAAAGCCTGGTTCATTTCTACGATATAACTGACAGAAAATTTTGACATAGATCAGACAAACAGTACTTTCTTCAAAACGATCTCACGAGAAGTGAAACAGGTACCCTCGACCAAAAGTGTCAGGCTTTTAAAATTCATCATTTTATACTCCAAGCTAATGTCTTATATCCAAAGATGCTTGCTCTTGAAACAGAACAAACATTTTCTGCCACTAAGCAGATGGTGTCTGCAGCAACTGTGACAGATACAACACACCACTCTAGACTACCAGAAAAGTGAGTTGGCTAATATAAGCAAAACACGACAATCGAACCACTCAGCAGTGTACCGTACAGTGAAATTAACTTAGTGATACTTCTAGGAGGTACTAGATGTTCAGTGAGACAAGCACGAAGAACATAACCAGTCATAAATGAAGCATGGTCATAGTAAGTGCATAAGATCCATGTAGCCAAGCCAGCAATCAGTTCTAAGTTGATGGTTATTGTTCGAATCATCAACACACTTCATAGTTTACACAATGTCTTGGAATCGGATAAATATCAAACTCAATTCAACCGGAATGAGGTGCTAAAAATGCAGCTTCTTAGACTTGCCTCTGGTACTCAGAGAATAACTGAAACGATGGACGGATAGTTTCAGCCACGTAGGTTGCTAAGGGTGAAGGGAATTGAAGATCGGAATCCAGGTCCCAAACTACTGTGGACGGTTCACCTTCTTGTTTTCTCTGCGCATTCATCAGATCACACGAGCAAATGAACAGTTAAGGGAGCAATCTAATAAACCACACTTCCACCACCAACTAATCTTCGAGCAATGAGAACTAGCGAGTAACCTGAATGCAGATGACGTGATAGTCCCACAACACAATTCCATCTGCTCTCCGGCTTGCTTTCTGATGCCACAATGGAACCTTCAACGAATTACCCACATGGTGAGGTGCAAAATTCAATCTTGAACCAAGCAAGCAACAGCGTACAAGAGATTACAACATTAACTGATCATATAGTATCTTCATTCAGCAATCAAACTAAGAAATGGGAACCTTCCACATCTCTGATCATGCCAGTTCTTCTCTCTAATACGAGTCACACTAAATCAACGATTGGTTGACGGAAAAATCAAAATCCCTAGGTGGAGCAAGAGCAAATGTACCTGTTTCTTCTCGTTGGAGATGAAAACCACGAAAAGGTCGGACCCATCCGCACTTGCTATCCCTTTCTCACTCAGCTTCTTGCAGAGGAAGTACACGTTCTCCTCACTGCCATGAAACCCGAAGCCCTAATTACTATGAACTGGCCGATCGAGCTTAAAAGAGCACGTCGCAGTCACATTTGTGCACGACGAACCAACAGCAAGCGGCTGCCGTTGTTTAAATTTGTACCAGTAGAAAGGAGTGTGGGTGAACTGAGAAGTGTCTGCAGGTGAGCTCGCCATCCCTTTCGGCTCTCCCTCTTCTTCGCCTGCTTCTACTTCTTTAGCCGAAGCTCCAATGGCGGAGCTATGCCTTCAGTCAGAAGTTCTGCGGCTGATCGGGCAGTCTCTGGAAACGTACGTATTATATTTGTCCACAAATGTGCAGAGATGAGAACACTAAGAGGCAAAAAGCAATAAAATAAATATTCGGGGACTAAATAATAAATACAGTAAAATGGCATTTTCCCGGGAAAACCATCAAAAAGGCCCCAACGGGCCGAAAGGAGGGCCCAAAAGTCCAGTCCGATCGGTGGAGGCAAATACAACTAATAAACTTATATAATATCACAAATTGATAAATTTTGATTATTTTTATAGTTAATTTTTTTATTAAAATTTTATAAAAAAAAATATAAAATTATTGAATTTTATTATTTTATAATAGCACGTAATACTTTTCACGTGATATACTCATGAGATCTCAAGAGAGAGAAGGAAATGAAAGGCTGGGCCCGCGGCCAGGAAATGGGCGGCGCCGCCCAGCTGCCCCCTTTTCTGATTTGGAAATGAAGCCAGCATGGCCAAGGGCGGCCGGCCACCAAACTGAGTTGCGGGCAGGCATCGGGCAGTGTCCAAATATGATCCCATGGTATACTCGATTACTCCACCGCAGCCTGATCGGTGTTGCCTAAAGGAGACAATTCCCGTGGAGTTGGGTCGTATCCAGAAATTCGACGGTTCGTGATTAATACAGATTCAAGTATGATTAATTTATTAATGGTTAATTTTTTTTTTTTTAATTTATAACAGTCTCCCGAACTCTATCTGATGAATATGGTGACCTTTAGCTGGTTATTCCACCGGCCAAACCGTCCTCTTCGTTGGGACGTTTCTTGCAAAATATTTTTAAATATAAATAAATATATTTCTGACCACAAAATTCTTTTTGCTTATTTTATTTATATATTTTGCTGCTTTTGCTTTATGCTCTTTAGTTTATGTACTATCAGGAAAGCGAAGGAGAGAGCCTTCCACGGAGGTATACGGCATCACGTGATAATACTTATTACAATTCAGTAAAATTAAAATTTTTATAGATAAGACTGTAAAAATAAAAAAAAATAATATTAAAAATAACTGAATTTCATTAATTTCTAATTTTATGTAAGTACAGTATGCGACAAGAGGTCGGCCCCAGATTTCCATGTGCAGGTATTCGTACTGCGACCGACCATATGCTATGTTCATATTTAATCTCCTAACTCTGGCTTTAGTAGCTTCAAGATAACTCCTTTGGAATGGAGTGATTGCCAGCTTAGGGAAGAGATGGTCCTTTTTATTTTTATATTACCACCGAGGAAGGCGGTCCAATAATCTAGAACTCACTCTCATGCGATCTAAAGGAGTCGAAATCCAATATTCGAGATCCTCTGAGCAACATTGCGGAAATGGACTTTTGAACTGGGGTCTTGGCGGATGCCGGCTTCTTGAATTAAATTAGGCCTTTGTTGATGCCACGTTGGCCGGGCCAGTGTCAGTGTCAGTTGCCCGGTCCGTCTGACATGTTTGCGGCTGAACATGTCGGGTCACCACTGCTACTCCCCTCCTCTTACTGATCGAAGATATGCTCGTTGTGTTGGGAATTGAAATCGAATAGTAGCCATGATCACGACGCCAGTGGTCATGGTGGGGGTATTGGTGGTCATTGGCGAATGCGCAATCCTTTAAAAGTCCGAGACGCGTTTTTGAATGTGACGAATTAATTTCTTGTAGGGATCGGTGGCTACCACCAAGGACTCATCCCCTTTAAAATCGAGATCCACTTAGGCCGGGAATGTGTCGATTTATTAGGCGATGAACCCCTGCTGACAGCGACAGCCACCCTTAGTTAGCATCCCCGCTGACTGCCAAGTTGACTAGTCATATCGATTGCTCTATTTTCAAAATTTAATATTGGAATATGATAAAAATATATATATATATATATATAAGGTTGAAAATAATAATGTTGAATTAAATGAAAATCTAAGACTGAAGTAGAAAGACCGGAAAAAAGGACAAAAGATTACTCTTTTTTTTTATCACATAATATTCTCGGACCAGTCGAAACGCACCCTGAAAAAATTCTCATCAATCTTCTCAAACTGGAATTCGATTCTCGGATTACATATTTGATGGTCTAATAAGAGAATTATTAAATCAATTCCTTGGTGGACCAAAGAATATTCTCTCCTGTTGTGTATGTTATTTTAAAGGTATTGTTTTCCTTATTTTATGATTGGTCAATTTTGATGGGGCCCCTTACTAAATTTACGGACGATGAAAACATCACGTCACTGTTACGTACGTTACATCATGCGACAGTGATCAAACATCGACATTTCCGAATTTCTTCCTCGTTAAGATTAAATGTTCAACAGATAGCTAACTTATATTTGGGCAATTCAACTCCTATTTTTTTTTTTAAAAATATTGATAATGTCCGACATTATAACAATCGACTAATTCACAGAGCAGTCATTAATCCCCTAAAAATCGGCTCTCGTGGGGAGTCGAATTCTAGACCTAGCATACTGCATGCTATTAACTTGCCAGCATATCCGCCCCCTTGGAGGCTTCAGCTCCTCCTTCGAGAGTGATGAATAATGTGTTAAATAGCTGTGAACGGTTCACAGGCGTGCCATTAGCTGGGTCATGATGAGACTGTCAGGATTTGATTAGAGCGCCGTCAGTAATACAGTGATTGGACTGTCAGGATTGCCAGCCTTATGTCAGAGATTGCGGGGTCAATGTGCTCACTTGTTAGATCATTATCATCATCAGGGATTCTTACAAAAAGACTGAATTCATTTCCACCAAAAACCTAAGTTTACGTGGTGATACCCGATTCTCTTATAAAGTAAGAATATCCCTTATTCGTCGATGTGAAATTTAACATAATGGAGGTTAGAATCGAAGATATAAAATTTCGTAAAATAAAACTATGTTATTTATTACATAATTTTTTTTAATTGTAATTTAATACCTACTCAAATGCTCGATTTTCCTTTTCTATTTGTTTGACCGCATTGGACCGCGGTGTCTAGACCCAGTCTCGGGGTGCTGGCTCGAGGAGCCTTGGATCAGCTCCTCTCTATATCAATGTTAGAAACTCGCCTCCACCTAACCTGGGATGTCCCGACACGATATAACCATGCTGTACATGTTGACTTCAACACTCGTACCACCACGGTTCACCGGCCGAGCTACAAGGGCTCGGGTTTGATTGCCCTGCCCGCCCCGACATCCTAAGTTTGAGTTAGCTCTTTACTATGTAGTTAGGTCGAAGGCCATCCAACGTTTTTAAAATTGAATCTCACAACTAAGATTAAAAAAAAAAAAAGAATACTAAAACGTTTCATCACTTATTGAATCAATCTTATGATAACCACCTCCAGGGGCAACGGTCCAGTGGCAGGCTTCTTGAGTAAACTCCAAGAGCGCCCGGGTTCGAAACCCCCCGGAGGTTGGCACCCTGAGTTTAATGTGGGGCCCAAGTGTGTAAATACACATCCGGTGGATTAGTCGGTTGTTACGGCGCCGAACACCATCGATATCCAAAAAAAAAAAGAGATTCAATCTTATGATAACCAGGTAGGTTATGACATAATTATCATACTTACAAAAAACGTTAACAATATATCATTAAAATAATCTTTTCCCGTATTTCTTTCCTCAGGTTTACCCGACATTCTAATTATAGAAAGTTTGCGAAACTAAGTCGCTAGATCTCCGAATGATATCATACAATTAACTATTCGAATTAAAATTTTTTTAACAATCTATAATTATTTTTCTTATCTATTTAACAGTTTATCAATTACATAAGAATTTCTCTTTATTTATATTATGTATGAAAATATACAATTTTTTAATCTTTTTTTAACTTTTTTTCAAATTACATGTGAACATATAATATGAATGTTAATTTTATTTTTGGTCGCCAGCCACGGTATCTAAGCAGGCCCCACCAGCAGTGAGACGGCATCTTTCAACTAGGGGTGTTCAACAGAACCGGTTCAGGAAGAACCAAACCGGAACCGAACTGGTTCGAACCGGTTCTCTCCGAACCGGTTCTATTTTAGTGCGATTTTTTTGACGAAAAACAGTTCGGTTAATTTCTAAGTATAATCGGTGCGGTTAACCGGTTCGAACCGAACCAAATTGGTTTTAATTGAAAAATCAATTCAATTTGGTTCGAACAAAATTGAACAATTGAAAAACCAATTTGAATTTGGTTAAATCCGGTTCTATTCGGTTCAAAACCGGTTAAAAATGGTTTGATTAGGTTCAAACCGGTTTTGAACTGAATTGAACTGTTCTAAAACCAATTCGGTTCGGTTCGAACCGGTTTTGAACCGAACCGAACCTTTTTAAAATCAGTTCGGTTCGAACTGGTTAACCGAACCTTTTAAACCAATCCGGTTTTTTGGATATAAAACAGTTACAGTTCGGACTTGCTACATCAAACCGAACCGAACCGGTTCATGTGGTTCGGTTCAGTTCCCAACCGGTTCGAGGGTTGAACCGGTTCGTGACCACCCCTACTTTCAACCAACCATACTTGACTAATCCGTTGGTCGCCCCGGGTCGCGCGTCTGACAATGGCGAGTGAGGCTCCCAAGGGGGTGTCTGCATACGTGAGGTCTCGAACTTGAAACCTCCTTAAGCGGCACCGAGCTGCTTACAACTCGGCCCAACCCCTCTTGGTAATATAAATGTTAATTTTACTGACCATTGTATTAAAGAAATAAAAATATAATGATAAATTATGGCAATCCACTACCTCTCTGCTCTCTCTCTCTATCTCTCATATGTGACTGCAATTTTTTTTCTCCATTTTCCTTTCCATTCGTTTCACTCAGCAAAATTCTCTCTCAATAGCCTGATCAAGGCCCATTTTTTTTTAAATAAATAATCGAAGCATCCGAATACCTTCAGAATCAAATTAGTGGTGGTTACGACACTTCTTCGTCGGGTCACAGTATCGTTTACGTGGTATATCCGTTTAATAAGAATTTACTATTTATATATTATTTCTAATTAAGATTCACAATTTATTAGATTTCTTAATTTTTTTTACAATTTATATATTATTTTTTATTAAAATTTACTATTTATTTAAATTTTTTTGCATTTTTTTTGCATTTTTTAAAAATTTAAAATTATAATTATAAAATTATTAATCAAATAGCAAGTTGTAATTAAATGAACATGTCACAGAGTATCAGCACTCTGCCTTCTCAGCCCACCCAGGCGCAGCACCTCTGTCTCTCTCCCTCCCTCTTCAATTTCGTGTTTCATCATTCCACTCCCTTTTCCCTCTGCAACTCCAAATCTCAAAAGCCTCAGAAAAGGTGGAGAGCGAAGCAAGCTCCACACACGCGCTCTCTCTCTCTACCCCGGCGCAATTTCGTCAGTTATTTACTTCCATTTCCAGCTCGCAGTCGTCTTTCTCTAACTACATCACCAGCTCTTCACTGTCTGTCCTCCGCACCCCACCCCCCCCAGGACTCACGATTGTCGCTGGATAGAGTCCCACCAGGTAATCCCGCCGTTGCTTCCCCATTTTCAGCCTCCTGATAAGCTCCTGCGACCTCCTGTAGCGGCGCCTGCGCGTAGATCTTCCTGTCTGTTCTGGAATTCGCCATGATTTCTCATTTGCTGTCGGCGATCGTTTGCCTCGGCTCAGGATTACTGAGTTTCTGGATGATTGTTTGACCTTGATTTTGTTGTTTTGGCCATCGACTTTATGTGTGGTTTCTAGTTCAAGCTCTGATCTAATGGGTCATCTCCACTTTTCGACGGTCTTATGCATTCTTTGATTGTTTGATCGCTTGATAAATATTCTTCCTCAGAGAACTTTTTCAATGAGCAACCAACATACTTTTGGTTTCAAGGATAAGTATGTATGTGTACTTCGCCACTTGAATTTCTTCTGCTGGCATAAGCTTCAGTCCACAGCGAAAAGGGGTGTCATTCAGATAAGAGCATCTTGGACGATGTCTATCTCCTTGGGTACCCTCTCAATAATCGGTCTATTAAAACCAATGATGCTTGCGCAGCTACTGAGAAACTGTGAAACAGAAACTTCGAAGAAGGTTCGAGGTATCATCCATGGCAGCATTTGGGAATCTTGAATGTTTGAAATGGCGACTTATTGGCCTATTGATATGGTTGATCCAGAGATTTGAAGACTTGGTACATTTTGGTTATATCTGGTGGTCACAATTAAGTACTGAAGCACTGAAGTGTCCGATCTATTTGGAGCAGATACTAGCACCTTGGCAGCATCTCAATTTTTTCATTCTTTTAAGGATCGTGGAAATTAACAGCTCAAGACATGAGACTTAGACGGTGCTTGTGCATCAACTTTTCCCACTTAAAGAGCTTGTACTGAATTTGGAAGTCAGACAGTTAGGATGAGGTGATATGACTAGCCTGATTGTTTTCTCATGCACATAAAAGTGCATCAGTGTAATGAAAGACTCCAATAACTTGGGAGAAAGATGCTGTGCTGCATTATGAGGCTGTAGTTGGAGCTACAAGGGAATTGTTATCAATTTTTTAAGTTCGGGAAGTATGCCTATGATGCTTGTTAGTTGGTGCCTAGTAGGCAATACACATTCCACTGCTTAGACCTCCAATCTAGTAAACAATCTGTATGGACTAGTCTGTCAGATATTTGCTATAACTTAGTCCTTTATCTTTCGAATTTGCTATTCAATCTATTCATTGTCCTGAGGTATGAGGAAATGGTGTCTAAAACTATATAGACATCTTGCTAGCGAAAGGGTGTTTTATTGTAGTTTACTTGTTTCACTTGTTTCTGGTTCTTATGCGGGCATGGCTGAAATGCTTTGGCAGTACCTCCTATCCTCACGAGTGGCGCTTCTTCCTTTTTGTTCTTAAATTGTCTATCTCTTTTTCTGATCTATCAAGTAACATGAATTCTTGGCAAATTTGTTTGCAAAATTTAACAAAATGCTTATCTCAACCCTCTTACTGCACTGAGCTGCTCAAACATACATCTTGCAATATATTCTGTTTTGTGCTTTTGCAGTGTATTATCACAGAGGTTTAGGCACGGGCTCCAAGTGTTGGAGGAAATATATTGTCTTCTGAAAAAGAAGGCAGTAACAAGAATTGTAAAAGATGTCTAGCTCTGGAAAAGTTCTCGATCCTGCTTTTCAGGGAGCTGGTCAGAGAGTGTATCCTTACTACCTTAGTATGCATAGAAATGGTCTCATTTCAACTTTCCAAGACTAGACATAGCACATTGTTTTTACTCATTGTGAATTTTTCACCTAATCTAAAGAGGTTGAACTCATATCCACCTAAATATCTAAACTTATAGGTGGTGGTACTATTTTTATAAGTTAGGATTCTTTCCATTATCTATTCAATGTGGGATTCAATTCTCAACCATCATTATTATTTTTTTTTTAAATTTTAAACATTTTGTGAGCCTGTAACTTCTATGGATTCTATGGACCTTGACGGCTTTTAGTGGGACTGAAATTTGGCGAATTGAGAATTTTCAGCCCGTTTCTCTGCCTAAGTCTGAACATGGAAAATTCTACTCAGGGGATTCTTATATTGTGTTGCAGGTACTCCTAATACCTTCCCCAAGCCAAAAATTGATAATAGATGCTTTAATTGTTTGCAAACTGTGATTTTGGTTGGTATAATTGAAAATATTGCAACTGTTTTTTGAAATCTTTTGGAAGTCACTTTATCATCCTGAAAATTAAGAACATATTAGCTAAAGAAACCATCACAGTGGAGCAGCATTCTCTTGGTTTGAGATCATGATGCACATAAGAGTATTAGAAGTCCACTATTGTATAACATACATTCATTATGATGGGTTTTCTATGGACGTGTATAATTATTCATGGAGATAATTTCCCTTGTAGCTTTTCTGAAAAATACCTTCTAGATAGACACCGTGCTTTATACCAAATAAAAAAAATGCATTTTATGCAGAGAAAGAATATTTCTGTTTTTTTTAATTGCTTTCTGTGCATTCTAGCTTGTTTTTGAGTTGTAGATCATAATTCTGGAATGAAAATATACTTTGTGGCTTATAATTGTCTGGTGAAAATATGCTACAAATGTTTTTAGATATAGTGGCATTGCTTTTGTTAAGTTTCTTGTACTTGTTTGGTGTAATCTTGGCAGACTACTTCTGGTAAGGGAGGTGCATATCTATATGACATACACTTCTGGCTTGGAAAAGATACAAGTCAAGTAAGTTTTTCATATTAATTAATTAATTAATTATTTAATGCTATTATCACTTGAAATTATTGCTTACCTGGAGTTAGAAATCCTGTGTATAGGATGAAGCTGGCACAGCTGCCATTAAAACTGTTGAACTTGATGCATCCCTTGGAGGGCGTGCAGTCCAACACAGAGAAATTCAAGGCCATGAATCAGACAAATTCTTATCCTACTTCAAACCTTGTATTATACCATTGGAAGGAGGTGTAGCATCTGGATTTAAGAAACCTGAGGAAGAAGAGTTCGAAACACGTTTATATGTATGCAAAGGAAAAAGAGTAGTGAGATTGAAACAGGTTGGAACATCTCATTGTTAACCTCGTGAATTAATGCATTAAAGTTCCTTCCTATGTGAACTTGTTGATCAAGCAGTTTTGCTGATAATTTGTCAGGTCCCTTTTGCTCGATCTTCACTAAATCATGATGATGTATTCATATTGGACACTCAGAATAAGATTTATCAATTCAATGGCACAAACTCAAATATCCAGGAAAGGGCTAAAGCTTTGGAAGTAATTCAATATTTGAAGGAGAAATATCATGATGGAACATGTGATGTTGCTATTGTTGGTAAGGGCTTCAGTAGTGATAATTTTTTTGCTATTTTTTAATCTATTCAGTGCTTTTTTTATGTACACAATAATGAGGCATCTCATAGTCTCATATATTGTTTATCACCTCTTGATATATGGTTTCTGGTTCTTTACCATTCATTGATATATCTCTATTTGATTTACCATTCTAGATGATGGAAAACTAGATACTGAATCAGACTCGGGAGAGTTCTGGGTGCTTTTTGGTGGTTTTGCACCAATTGGGAAAAAGGTTATCTCTGATGATGATGTTATTCCTGAAGCAGCTCCTGCCAAACTTTACAGGTGCATCATCGTCTATTTCTATCTGTCCATTGAGTTGTGAAATTTTACCATGATAAAATCATGGCTGTTGCAACATTGCCTTTTCTCTGCAACATTCTAGAAAATTTTGATTATTTTGGAAAGGTTAAGGAGCAGTGCTCCTATAGTTCTTCCTGCACAGCAGATGCCAATACATGTCCTTTATTTGCTCATTGTTTATGGTATAAAGTCCATCTTTTCCAATACTTGATTTTCCGCTATTTGATCAATGGATCCTTAAATAAATGGTGTGGGATTTCCATTTGTTGACTTCGTAAGTACACATCACCCTAAAGCATAAGTCTTTCTCCCACATTGCATTATTAAATTGTCTTTGGTTTGGCAACTGATGCTAATAATTAGGGGTGAAGGTGGCCAAGTTGGGTGTTTCTTTTCTACAAATTGTTAGGCCCTGAATTTTTCGGGTGGTTTTAAAACATGAAAATCCATATCAAAACATTTGGGATAATGAAAAACCAACAATTGCCGTGCTGTTTTGGTGGTTTTTCGGGCCTCGATTTTCTTTGCAACAAGGAATTAAATATAAAATAAGAAAACAAAATTAGTAATCATAATTGAGATATGCTATTTATTTTTGAGCGTTCAATAAAAAATTCATTAATGATGCACCGGGAGAGTGCATAGAAACATTTGTAAAACGGTGCTTGAGACTATACAAAAAGCATGAGTAGAACAAAAAGTGCTCCTGATTATTGAACCGTGAGCCCCTTTATACATTTATATCACAATATTGTAAATATCTCAGGGTATTAGTAAGCTAAATAGCATCAACATAAATATAAATCAAAATTCAAGTCCAAAAAGATATCATTTTCATCATCAAAGTTCAACATTAAGGTAAATTATTAGATATAATAATATAATCTGTCAGTCACGGGCCTTGCCTGATTTTTGAGTCAGGAACTCTAATTTCTCAGGGTGGTCTTTCTATACCTCAAAAACTGCAGAAAATTTATATTATCCCTTGAAAGTCGATTTTCCAAATTGGATTGGTCGGTTTTCAGTCTTTCAGTTTTTCATTTACACCCTTAATAATGACACTCATAATCAGCGTGTACTTAAAGTTTTGTTTACACTGTTGAATTTTTTACTGCTTCCCGTTCTAAAGTACAATTTTGCTACTCTGCACTTGCAAGAGTAATTTTAGGTGTTGTCTTTGCTCTAAAAAACTGATATTCGTCTGAAAGAAGAGTATGCATTACTTTGTTGATGTATATCTCCGGTTTTGTAGTATCACTGATGGAGAGGTGAAGGTTGTGGAAGCTGAGCTATCAAAGAGCTTGCTGGAAAACAATAAGTGCTTCCTGCTCGATTGTGGGGACGAGGTTTTTGTCTGGGTTGGCCGAGTAACACAAGTGGATGAAAGAAAAGCTGCTAGCCAAGCGGCTGAGGTAGTATACTTTCTGATTAATCCCACAAATCACAAGCTGGATGTTGTATGCTCATTTTCAAACTCATGCACAGGAGTTTCTTAGCGGCCAAAATAGGCCAAAAGCTACCCGTATAACCAGGGTCATTCAGGGCTATGAAACGCATGCATTCAAGTCCAAGTTTGAATCGTGGCCATCAGGATCTGTGGCTCCTACTGAGGAGGGTAGAGGGAAAGTGGCAGGTAAAGTTACCCTCTCGATACTGTAGAGGATTGTAATAGCCTATAGATTTACCTTAGTGGCCTGTAATTATCTTGGAAGTTGAATTTGCTTTCATATGTATTTAGCTTTGCTGAAGCAGCAAGGAGGTGGTGTCAAGGGAATGACTAAAGGTACTCCTGTGAATGAGGAAGTCCCTCCTCTGCTGGAGGGAGGTGGAAAGATGGAGGTAAGTGGAGCTTTTTGTATCGTAATTTTTCATGCTGTTGCAGCCATGTACTTTGAATATATGTTTTTATTCATCCCTCTTTTTATAGGTATGGCACATAAATGGCAGCGCAAAGACTCCATTGCAAAAAGAGGATATCGGGAAATTTTATAGTGGAGATTGCTATATAACGCTCTATACATACCACTCAGGAGAGAGAAAAGAAGATTACTTTCTCTGTTATTGGATTGGAAAAGATAGTATTGAGGTAAGCGCAGAGTATGTGATTCCTAGAATTCCATATTAAGAATTGATGATCTCCTTTCCATAATCACCTTAAGCAGCACCCAACATTCATGGTTTATATTTTCAATTTTCCATTTTATCCTTTACATTCTGAATTCTTAGGACCTCCACATTCTTTCACCATGCTTACTGCTAATGTGAAATGACTAAACATCTCTTCATCCAAGTTATTATCCTTTTCTTTTCTATATTTCTTTATGATGTGTAGTGAAAATATTTGTTAGCCAAGCTTTTCAAAGTTTTTAAATAGATAGATGGATCCCTGTGGAAAGGCGAAGAAAGATAGATTAGTAAAGTATAAGGATTTCCTGTGATATTATTCATACCTTCTACATCTGCGGACTGGATAATGTGAGATACTCTGCAATTCAGGAGGATCAAAAGATGGCAGCTCGGTTGGCTAATACAATGTCCAACTCATTAAAGGGGAGACCGGTCCAGGTGCATATTGTTGTTACCTACCTAATTATGTTCTGTAAAATCTGCATCTAACAAAAGTTTTTTTGTAGGGTCGTATACATCAAGGTAAAGAGCCACCACAATTTGTAGCGCTTTTCCAGCCCATGGTGGTACTCAAGGTATGACTTTTTTGGCTGTCATATGCTCTGATGAAAGGACAATCTTTGTAGTGAAAAATATTGAGTGTTTAAGGACCCGAAAACTTTTCTCCATTGTTCTCTTCAGGGTGGTTTGAGCTCGGGTTACAAGAAACATGTAGCAGAGAGTGGTTCAACTGATGAAACTTATACACAAGAGTGCGTTGCTCTCATACAGATATCTGGAACTTCTATTCACAACAACAAAGCTTTGCAAGTTGATGCGGTACGCAAGGAAATTATTCTCTTGCTACAGTATGCTTTTGCATGCAGGTTTGGTGCTGCTGTATATTTGCATTGACCCTCGAAGATGTATTTATTGAGGAACAAAGAAATAGGAGGACGACCGCAAAGGTCGAGCAGGAGATGTGAGCTTGGTTCGAGATTTGCAATTCTAGGGACAGGAAGAGTTTTATTTGGATGAACGTGAATTACTTTTATGTTTATGTTCACAACCGTTTTTTACATGCCCATAAGCTTCTGTACATGACTTAGGCACCTTCTTGGTATCGCATTAATAAAATTATTTATTTACTATTCAAACAAAAAGAAGATACCTTTTTCTATTTTGTTGTCTATTTGGAAGGAGAGAAAGGGATGGGCTTTTGATGGACTAGAACTACAATATAGGAATATAGTAGATAGATGGGCGATAAATTTTGTTTTTGGCATCTGCAGATCTATTATAGGGAGGGGAATCATGATATCATGAATATGATCGATTTTATGTCACATCCAAGATTTTTGTTTTTGTACAAGTTACTATCTTTTGTAGATAAGCTTTTGCACAGATCCGTTGTAGATTAATAGAACTTTCAAAAAAGAAAAAAGAAATACGGGAAGGAAATACTGTGCAACTTAAGAAGTGGTAACTGCAAAACATGCTCGAGCAGTTTCTGGAAGATCTTCACTAAAACTATCAAAAGAAAATTTTTTTCACAAATCAATCTGGTCCTTATGCTCAATGCTGTTAGGTTGAACTACAGGATCTTACTTTAGAGAGCCTATATCCTCCTGTAATCTATGTTATACTCTTCTAGTAGCATTCATTCATAGATTATGGCTCCATCTTCCTTTTAGTCCAAAGTGAAATCTAGCTTTCATCCTAAAAGGCAATAATATGCTCATCAATTCTTAGGTGGCTACATCGCTGAACTCGGCAGAGTGTTTCCTTCTGCAATTGGGCTCTTCAGTGTTTACGTGGCATGGAAATCAGAGCACCTTTGAGCAGCATCAGCTTGCAGCAAAAGTTGCTGAATTTTTGAAGGTACATGCTGTCTTTTGTCTTTTCTTCCCTGCCTGCAGTATTGCTTTTCTATCAAAGAATGACTGACCTACACTTAAAATGAAAGCATGACAGTTAATTAGGTTTTTTTTTTTTAATTGAGAAAAAGGAGACTGAATTGTCTTCTCTTAAAGCATGTTTGATTGCACTTTGAAACTTGCTGCATCTGCGTCATATGGACCCAGGGCTCGATCTAATTGATGGTTTCCTGTGTCCTGAATGTGAATGAGTTAATAACTTATCACATTCACATAGTTTCTCAAAGAATAGTGGTGGGTAGTTGTTAGAATGAATTCTCAATGAAAATGTCGACCAATGAGGGGAATTTGTCATTGTTGATATCACTTCCAACTTGAATCTGCTTGATATGTTAGAATAGGCAACTCTTCAAGTTTATGTACTAATCTTCTAAATGCTGACCTATAATTTTCTCTTTTATGTTGTCCATAGATACTTTTCCAATTTGAAAATTATTAAATTGTGCATGCTTTGCTTTGTTGGTTTGAGTTGTTTTTAAATAAATGAAAAACTATATAATTATAATGAGGGAATTAAAGGGTCTTGACTACATACTATCTGCAAGCAGTGACTTGGGACTTAGTTTCTGGCATGTAAAGCTGAGCAAGTGTCATGCTAGCAACTCTAAATTCATAGGTTTTATGGAGGACGTTGCTTTGTCCATAACTAATTTAGATTTTGAATCTTGGACCTCACGTTTTTACAGAATTTATATCTGTACTAGAATTTGGTAATATCATTTTTGTTTGCTTTATATTCTCTTTGCTTTACAAGTCATTTTCCTTCCAATACAGCCTGGAGCTACTTTGAAGCATGCAAAGGAAGGAACAGAAAGCTCAGCCTTCTGGTCTGCACTTGGAGGGAAACAAACTTACACCAGTAAAAAACCTGTTCAGGAGACAGCGAGGGATCCCCATTTATTTACATATTCAATCAAAAATGGTATGCAGCTTATGTGCGATTTAAGAGGAAGCGGCTTTACTTATTAATTGACCGACTTTCATTCAATTCTAACGTTCCTCTCTTTTCTTTTACTGTGTGGGTTCCACAGGGAAGTTTGAGGTGAGCTGTTGTTTTCTGATTGTAGAATTCTCTATAAGGTTGGTTGTTTCTGCCATTCTGATGTTCATGTTTGCAGGTTGAGGAAGTATGCAACTTTTCGCAAGATGATTTGCTGACGGAGGATATCTTGATTCTGGACGCTCATGCTGAGGTGTTTGTTTGGGTTGGACAATCAGTAGATTCTGGAGAAAAGCAAAGTGCTTTTGATGTAGGTCAGGTAATGATTGCTTTTCCCTTTTGACATTGTTGTTGTTTCTTGCATTGTTTGCTGCTTTCACAACTGAAGTTCTTTGCAGAAATATATAAGTATGGCTGCATCTCTTGAGAATTTGGCTCCAGATGTACCCCTATACAAAGTGAATGAAGGAAATGAACCATGTTTCTTTACCACATACTTTTCATGGGATCCCGCAAAAGCAACAGTAAGTCCTCCACACTTTGTTTTATCGAAGTGCTGCTAATAAATAGATTTCCTATTGATGATTAATATCTTTTCTTGAGGAAAATGAAGGTGAAAAATAGTTTTTCTCATATGATTATGCTTTAGCTACCCAAAGAAAAATGCTTAGGCATGCGAAATAATACATCACACAAAGTTTATAATATTGAAAATAGTCTATGAAATCTCAATGCTTCAAAAAGAATTTCATATTATGTCAAAATGAAAATTATTAACGTATCAGATTCCTATATCCTTCCTTAGCAAAGTTGTCTTTTGAGGGAAATTTATGACAGATGCTCAAGTATTGCTTTGATGACCAGGAGACATTCAGTCTATGATATACCAAAAAAATGGGAGATATGTAAAGGATGTCTATGAAAGCTGACTGGGAATGATTATGGGAAGATTTAGCTCTTGGGAATTAATTTTCAGAATTTTTTTTGCTCGGACTGGAAATTAGGAAGAATAGTTTTCTGCAGTTAAGGCATCATATAGGAAATGGGAAACCCTTTTTTGGATTGTCTTTATGAATGCATTTTACATAAGATGGAGAACCAAAACAAGTTGAAAGCTTTATGATGCATTTTTTTTCCTTTTCTTTATAGTATCTTGACACAATTTTTACTTTGCAGATTCAAGGAAATTCATTCCAGAAAAAGGTCGCTTTGCTCTTTGGAGCAGTTCATGTTATTGAGGTAAAATATTGTGACATTTGTGTCAGGTCCTTCTGCATAAACTATTCTAAGACGTGTATCTTTCAAAATGGGAAATGAAAATATAAATATTTTTGGGGGCAAGGGAAGTTCAAGAGAAACAAGTTCACTGTAACATTTCTAAGGTCTAGTCTTCAAAACTCATCCTTCCAGTACTTACTGGCGGCATCAAGAGTTGCTTTTGACTTGGGCAGCCGGCCGCCAAAGAATGCCAAACTTAAACAGTTCCTTGAGGGATAGTAAAGGGACTGAGGAAAGGGAATTGGCATTCAAAAAATCTCTCTCTTCCATGCTTTAATGCAGCATCTACAAGGGCCTGGTGCTGTGTCGGCATTTCAATGTGGGAGATTATTTATCATCGGCAAACTCTGCCCTGGTGACTTGCTGACGACTCTTTTATTATCTGTTGCCAAACCAGGAAAAATCCAATGGCAGTCAAGGAGGACCAAGACAAAGGGCTGAAGCCTTAGCTGCTTTGTCTTCTGCATTCAATCCATCTTCTGGCAAACAATCTTCCATGGTGAGAGATCTCTTACTGCTTTTTCACAGTCTCTACTTGGTACTTGTAGTTCATACTTAATGCAATCAAAAGATTCTTCGTGAGTAGGTCATCTGTTCTAATCACTGTCATTCTTGGAAGCTAGATATAAAGATTAACTGAGGATTGCAGCAATTCAATTCACTCTGCTTATTTTCCTTTTACACGTCAAGTTTTATGTTTCGTTGCAACTAGAAGATTTTTGTCTTCTCTTAGACCCAGGACAAATCAAATGGTTCTGGTGGAAGTGGTCCAAGACAGAGAGCTGAGGCCTTAGCTGCCTTAAATTCTGCATTCAGTCAATCTTCTGCGGGCAAGCCATCTCCTGCTTCGAGGCAATATAAGACAGGCCAGGGTTCACAAAGAGCAGCTGCTGTGGCAGCTCTTTCTTCTGTTCTCACCGCAGAATCGACGAAATCGCCTGATACATCTCCTGCAAGATTAGCCGAGAGGAGCCCATCAGAAGGTAACTCTAGGGGTAAGTAATTTGTTTTCTCTATAGATGTGGCTCTTGTTACACATTTATGCTCGCAAGGTTGGATTCATGGATTGATCTTGCATGTTGGTTCGTAAGCTTATTCTCCATCCTTTTCTCATGGAGAAAATATTACATCTCATTTTGAAACAGAGAGGTCTCCTGAAGCGTTGGAACACAAGGAACCAGAGGAAGCTGCTTCCCTTTCACTGATTAACCCAGAGGATTCACAAACTAAGCAGGATGAGGCTAATGCCACTACTTCCCCTATGATATTCAGATATGACCAGCTGAGAGCTAAATCTGAGAATCCAGTTACCGGGATTGATTTCAAAAGGAGAGAGGTCAGCCGTGTTTCGAGCACTGCTAGAAACTTATGATGCCCGTGATTTTGATCTTGACCCTGCATTTTGCCCCCTCTTCAATTCTCAGGCATACCTCTCCGATGAAGAGTTCGAGACAGTGTTTGGAATGGGCAAAGAAGATTTCTGCAAGTTGCCAAGGTGGAAGCAAGACATGCACAAGAAGAAAGTCGACCTCTTCTAGGTACATTGAATTTATGGGAAATGCTTCGGATCCTGCCCTATTCATCAAACTGCTCGTGGTGGACACACTTTACGCTTTACGTTCTGTTGACGTATCGATGCACTTTTTTGGAACACTCGATTGCGTCCTGTCTATAGACCATCATAGCCTTCTGATCGATTTGCTGCCGTCAGAAGAAAAGAACTCGTTTGTGAATACTTGTTACTGTCTTTTCCCTTCTCTTTTTGTTTGGTGTTCACATTTGTAGTGTCATTTGTTCTTGTTCTTCCTCTTCCCTCTGCCCATTCTATTCTATTGCATTTGTGTAAAAGTGATTGTATACATCATGCACATTGAATATTTGTTGGGTTTTTGAACTTTTTTAATGTAAGATATGTCATTTGTTGGTGTCTGTAGTCATTGCTTAGCAGTTGGCACTTTCAGTTTGCTAACCCTTTTAAGAAACTGTCCCTTGCACATGTAAGTACCCGGGTCGAGATAAGGAAGCTCGGGGAAGGAGACCGGTGGCTGTCTCGATGTTTGCTTCTCAAAAACCGAGAACAGCCGCCTCACGCTCGGGCGCTTGACGGGGTCATGTTAGACCTCACAGAGCTGGCCTAGATTTGGCGAGAGGCAAAGTTTGAGGTGGATGGTTTTAAAGGGAAAGTGGCCCCGTGTGTCCATGATTCACGCCCATGAAAGCGGCCTCTGCGCATGATGGGTGGTTGGTTGGCTGGCCTTCCTTCAACCCTATTTAGGATGAGGAGTCGTCATCCTTTCACATTTTTACAGGTCAACCATAATCTCCGGTGTCCCTTTGAAAGTCCATTGTCTTTCAAAGATTAACCATAAAATTTTTTTTTTAAAAAAAAATCAGTTGTTTTTTTTAATGAGGAATGACAATGATGTCACTCGTGGTTTGACAATGAGAACATTCCATACAAAGAGGAATCATATTCTCTACTAATTTTAATATTAGACGGGAAAATAAAAGGGGAAAAAAAGGGGCATGATGAGTGCTTTTGTATAGTTGTAAATGGTACTATAACATGCAGAGGCTAGAAATTACTAATAAATTTTTTATGCTTAATAATATTTATAATTATTGGAATATAATTTAATTTAATTATTATTTATTTATTTATTATTATAATTTAACTAGTATTTTTTTTAGATTACATCATGAGATACGATCACTATTTATAAGGTAGGCAAGGTCCCATTTTACCGGAAGCAGAATAATTAGGGACCTGCAATACCAGTGTTGATGAAGGATGCGACTGAGGCCTTTGTGCTGATAAGATCATATTCTAAACGACATAAAATAATCTAATCTCTTTCAAGATTTATATCAATTTCACCGCAATATCTTTCAGTTTTTCCTTTTTTTTAAAAAGAAAAATCGAACTTGAGCCAAACCAAGTGCAACCAACCCTTACAGATGAAAAGGTCGGTTCCCTGACCCCTTATCGTTACGTAAGAGGAATCTCAACCACAGCGCTGACGGGGGAACCTCTCATCCAAATTCCAAAGGGGGAAGAAGCCTTCTTGCCCTTCACCCGGATTGAGAGATTGATTGATCAGTGGCCGTGGGTGCCCTCTAGACAACTAATCAATAAATAAAATCCTTTTGGGCGGGGTCCACACCAAAAAGATATAACAGTATCCATCTAATCTAATTCGTCGTATTCGATATACGCACCACCCGATATCTAGAAACCCAACGGCTTATGGTCGATTCAAGTCGGAACGAGACCGGTCCGACGTCAAAGGGGCGTGGCTTTTCATATCACAGGTTTTCGTTTCATTCAAAAATCTCGAACAAGGGACCCTATTTAACCAACATCGATTCAATTTATAAATTCGTCTTGACTTGTGGCTTTACTTGAAAGGCTATCATTATTAGTCTTGCATTGCATGTTGATTGGGGGATCTTTGATTCCATATAGACACAATTTCTCTTAATTGGCTGACAGCTATTGCGTGTGTGTGTGTGGCTAATCCTTTCTAAACTTTTTTAAAAAAAAAAGAGGGAGAGAGACAACATGATTAACATCTGAGTCATGATATGTCCTTCTAACTTGCACAGAACAAGAATGATGCCTCCAGATAAAACCCTAATCTTTGTCTGTTTCTAATTGTCCTCTAATAAGTGAAATCATGTGTCATTTCATGGTAACCACACTGTATAAGTTTATTCAAACTCGAGTCAGTTGATAAACATTGAGAAATTCCGATCCAGCCTTCCAATTAATCTATCCTTCTCTCTCTCCTTTAACTAAAATATCGAGTTGTATATCAACTGGGCATATTACGAACTCAGAATCGTGTGGGTCATCCGAACGAGGAACCGGCGGAGATTGTTCGGCTCATTTCCTTTTCTTCGAATAATGTCTCGGGTGCGCATCCCGTGAACGGATAAAATTCATAAGTAACATAGTTTTACTACTTAATAGATCAACCGGCCTCGAGATTAAGTTATTAATAGTTACATAGTGTACGGTGAAGGAAAAAAAGATCCCACGGGACATGAATGATAAGTTTAGGGGTGGGGGTATACGTACATGTATGCATACATACGTACGTATACAGTAGGATAATGTAGGCTCACATGAGCTTTATTATACGTACTTACGTACGTATGTATGTATGTGCCCAAATTTGAATATGCCACTCGTGAGAATAATACGTGCCCACCTCCACTCCACAGTCCACACACTCTTGATATGATAAAATCACAAAAATCCATTTGTTTGGATAGTGACCTCTTTTTTCATTTATTTATTTATTCATTTAATTATTTATCTATCTATTTAATTATCCAGTCTTTTTATCTATTTATAAATCTAAATCAATCATCAGACTTAATTATCAAATTCACAACATTTTCAAACTCCTTTTTTTCAATTATATAAAAAAAGGCTCGTAAGGAAAAAGGATAAAGGTGTATAGGTGTTCACCAATGAGTATCTATCTACGACTCTTTAGACTTTTCCTTTTTGGATAACCGAGATGTCCAAGTGCCTTTCGAGATCGACTAGCGATGGCTGCGAAACGTCCTCCTCTGTCCACACGCAATACCCCGTAAATCACGTGTGCCACGCCAGTCAAGATAAATCACGATGGACTCGCACCTCCTGAAAGATCGAACCCTTAACTCGGGACCCTTGCTTCCCAGTTGGGCTGCCCTCGGAGCCGGGGCACATTTAATACTCGCAAATCACATGTGCCACGTCAGTCATGATAAATCATGACCGGCTCGCACCCCCGAGAGATCGAACTCCTAAGTTGGGATCCTTGCTTCCCAGTTGGAATGCCCTCGGAGGCCGCGAGTCTTTGGACTTAAATTAAAAGTGATGTCACTCTACGGAATCATTCCTTTTTTTCAATTTTTTTTTTCGCATTAAAGCGAAAGTGATTTGAGCGTTATCGTTTAATTTTTTTTTTCTTTTTAAAAAAGGGGGAATCCAATAGGAGATAATTGTCATTTTCTAAATAATTGAGCTTCGCTAGGGTTTCAGGGCCCTTCAGAAACTTTGATTCTATCGGATGATGCAGAGAAGAAAAAAAAAGGGCAACTGGGAATTACAAATTTCTCCTTCGAATTCTTGTGTAACCGAAACTAAGAGCTCATGAAACTAACTAAGAGCCCATCGATTCGATTCTTTTCAGTAGAACTTTCCATGTCCTCTATTCCCAGTTCTTCTTATAATGTTCTACTTCCATGAGCTTCTGATGTACCCAAAAAGGATTCGTTTAATGTTTGGATTGAGGAAAATTTTGCAAGATCTTGACACGTATGGTACCGGCAGAGTTAAAAATTTATAATTTCGTAGCCGAAAAAGTTATAAACGATCACTCGCGACCGTTTAAATCAGTATTAAGACTGTTTGAATTGGAGCTGTAATTCTCGAAGAGATGAAAATGAATAGTTGACAGATCTTTGAATTGAAGTGATAACCAATGGTACCACGCCATCCATCAAAAGGCTCTGTAAAGTCCTCCTTGGCTAAAGGTGAGGCCATGATCGCATCGTGTGAAATTAAGCAATCATCGTACTGCAACATCATCGAAAGTCAAAAGTCAATTTAACATATAAAATTAGCATTCCAGACATCAGTTCAATCTTGACCGATTGAGAGAAAAATTTATGGAACCAATGACAGGCTATCATTTGACTCGTATACGATGAGCTCCCAAAGGGGTTGCGAACTCACCGTGCTTGTCACCCCTAACAAGGTCATGTCTTCGGGGTTAAGTCATTATCGTGCTGTCTCTCTCTCGAACTATTCAGCATCCGGCCTGCGTACTCGAGCAGAACTGTTCCCGGTAGACTGATACTGGCTAGTGGTCGGTGGGCTCGAGATGGATCTGTAAACTGGACGGCGATCGCCAGCGGGTCGAAAATCGGTAAAATTCGTGCTCGCATTCATACTCATATGGACTACAAAGACAAGGCCAAGAAAAAGTACAGACAATGGAGTGCTTATGGAATGGCGAGGCACTCACTTAGGTCGGCAAAAAGGTACTAAGAGAGCATTATTGGTAGAACGAATGAATGAAAATCCTTGCAAGTCACCGTCGAATTGGAAGCCCTAAGACCCCAAAAAAAAGAGGTATAGATATTGATGTTGACATAACTTGATTGCCCGTCGGTCGGACACGTCCCGGTCGAGTACCGGCTCGACTCGACCATAGATGCTCGACAGCCCACCGGTCGAGCCCCCCGTGGTTGCCCGAGCGACCGACTCATTACAGTCAGTGTCACCTCCACACCTTACCATATGTCAGGATAAGGATACAGGCTCATTCATAGAGTAGGTTACTTGCAACCATTTCCTTCACTTAAATCCTCTCGTTAAATGCTTTTGCTGACCTAAGTATCAGATGATGGAACTGGGTCGCTGTTCTCAGATTCGGCTTTCTTGTAGGAACTTAAAACTCTGTAGGAGCACGTAAGGACCCAAGAACAATCCACTAGCCTAGAAACCCGGCAGAAAAGCAACGCTTTTGAAAAAGGGTGACCGGTACAGTGGCAATGCTCTCGATCTAAGAGATCATCCATTTGATTCTCATCGGTTGAAACTTCTTGTACGCCTGGATTTCTCTTACGTCCATCCCCTTATGAAATTACGTACCAATTCCCTGCAAAAAAAAAAAAAAAACATGCATTTTATACATCATATATACAAAGATTTGGCATCATTAGCTCCACACGTGAGTAAAAAAGACAAATATATACTACATTATGCATACATAATAAAAATTTTAAATTCTGAAAATCGTTATTTTTTGTAATATGTCTCACCTGATATCTAAAATTCTAACTTGTTCTAATTAGTTCAGATTTAAATCTGATCAATCTACTAAAGGGAAAAGTCGCTTGATCATGAATTTACTCTATTAATAATATTCAATCTTTTTAAATCAGCCATAGAAAAAAAAATTCCATAAATCTAAAGGGAGGTATGAACTGGAGAAACATTCACAGACACGGCTTTGAGGAAAAAAAAGGTTTTTTTTTTCTGTTTTCCCATCGGAAAAAAAATTTTAAGATGAAGAGAGAGAGGAAGGGTGCGGGTTGTCTCACGTGAATTACGTGATGACACCCGGCACCCATTGACCGAGGAACTACAAGGTGATCCATTCTATACAAGAAATTATCAATTATATATTATATAAAAATTTAAGGTTGACCGAAGAAATAATATAATAATTAAAGTAATAAAATTTAATGTTAAAATAAATAAAAAATTAGTAGTTTAAATCAAATAAAAATAAAGTAGAATACGTGATTATGAGAACTTCTTGTAAATAAAGTAGATTTTTTATAAAAATTATAAAATTCGCAAGAAGTCGGAGCATTTTAAATATGTGAATATATATTGTATAGTTAAGAGAATCGTATGAAACAGTTGAAAAAATTATGAAAAAAATAGTTCAATAAAGGGATAATTTTTTGCAGTTAAAATTGTAAATATTGAGTGACATGGAGTGAGAATGGATAATTTGAGCGGTTAAAGAAAGATTTTTATTGTCAAAATCGCTGATACGGAGTGAGAGGAAAATGACTGAAATTACTATTTTACCAATAATATAGAGGGTTTTATAAAGTGCATACATATTATAGGTTCTAATATTTAAATTAGATTAAGAATAAATATGAAAGATAAAAAAAGACGCCAAACATCCTACGGACTTGCATATAAATAATACATAACAAGCTCGCTATCAAATGAATCACCTTTTTAGATTTTTAACACTGTAAAATTGATCCAAATATTATAAATTTTTAGTATTTAATCGTTACATACCACATAATAAATATTCAGTAATTACTTGTTGGCATTGGCTCTCCCTCTCCCTCTCCCTCTCTCTCATCCTTTTTACCTTGGATCCTTCCACCTGTGATGAATGAAGGATCCAAGACCTCATAGAGTTCCTTAATTTATCTCTACTAAGTCTAACCAATCTTGTTCAATTAATCGGGTTCATCGAATGCTCTGCATCGGACCCGATCGTATCATCACAGTGGCATCAGTTGATCGATCGGCTATCGAATAACCGAGCGGACGTGTGCATCGGGTGCAAGTTTACTCTGCAACGATCCAAACAGTACCGATTAAGGCTACGCTTTTTAAACGCTTAATTAATTAGTCCAATTATCACTAGCCGGGGAGCTCGAGTCTTATGAAATAGTGAGAAGAGGACGTAAATGGATTTAAGGGCTCGCACCCTTAAATTTGGAGTGATCTTTGAAGTATTATGTAAATTTCACAGCCATGGTTTTAAAAAACGGCTTGTCGCGGCCGTAAAGGCCGTTATGTAACGGTATCGGAGCCTTACGATACCGTTACAGGCCGATATCTCGGCCGGAAAAAAAAAAAAAAAAAAAACGCTGGCCGTCACAGCTGTCGCGGTGTTACGTAACGGCGTAACGGGCCAAAAATCGGCCGTAACGGCCGCGACAGCCGTTTTCCTTCATTTTTATACCGTTATTCATATTTTTATACACATTTACATGTTTTTCTATTTCAAATTTATCGAAAATATGTATATTTAACATCTTCTTTTATTGAAAAACATATTGATACGATTTTGGATGCTAAAAAAAATTCGAACCGCGGCACCCACGATACCGTTATGTAACGCCGCGACAACCCGAAACCGTTAAACCGCAACGAGACCATTACGCGACCCGCGACCGCGATTTAAATCCATGTTCACAGCTCTTTAAATTCGGCATCTTTTTTTTTTATTAAATTCGATTAAGAAATTAGCAGAAATTATATAAAATTTTACATAATTTTTTGAGCTCATCCATGCGGTCAAAGGAGGGAAAGGCTTCGAAATTGGTCAGCGTCTTTAATTTGAAAGAGGCAGAGTTTTAACAAAAATAACGGAAATATTTAATTTTCCATAAATCAGTGCGCTGTGCGGACTCTGGCCTGGCTGGCTCCCGTTGAATTTCCTTTCTGCTTTATATTTTTTTTATCAGTAATTTCCTTTCTACTTTAATTTTATATTTAATTTACTTTCCCCACGCGTTTCCCTTTCCTTGCTTTGTCACGTTTGCCCCCATGACTTTCTCTCTCTCTCTCTTTTCTTTTCTTTCTTTTTGATCAATTTCATATCAGACCGTTAATGTATTAAAATTTATTTTATAAGAGAATTAAATATTATTATTTAATAATTTAAATTTTTAAATAAAAATAAATTCAATTTCTTATAAGTTTAAGTAGATGTTCTACATTGCATCAGAGGCAGCTGTATGTCCGAGATTAGGGGGAAAATGTTCAGTTCGTAGTCGGTTATCATGCACGAGTAAGGAAGAAAAATACCCGGCTCTAACAAGAAGAAATCTTAAATAATTAATAACTATATCTCATATTATGAGAATGAAAAATCGATTAGATTGATTTAATCAGTAGCATTTAAGATTATTATTTAGAATCAAAATGAAAAAATAAACAATAATTAAAATAAAATTACTATGATTATTAATAATCAAATTTGCGTTTTGGGACCAAAGTGGCAAGATAAATAAAGGGTGGTCGGTGACTAAATTCGACCTTTCGCCTAAAAATTTTCATGTCTTGTCGTGCCTATTACAAGCGTGTAAACAACATCACCGACACACTTAATGTCTTTCCTTTTTTTTTTTTTGCACAACGCAGTATCACTGGATCAGCCGAAACGCGTATCGAGACTAATCTGCGATCGGGCCGGGATCCCTGAAAAAATTCCCGTCGACCCTCCCAACCTGAGATCCGATCGTGTGATCACCTATTTAGGGGTCTAGTGAGCGAACCACTAGACCAACCCCAAGTTGCTGACACATTTAATGTCTTTCTCGACTGACTAATAATAGCTTTTCCTGATTTATAAGTTAAAATGTGATATAATTATTGTAAATATATGTCATATCTTTTCTAAATTTGATATATTTACATTTTACGAATCATGCATTAAAATTTCAATCCATGAAATCTCACATTATAATAAACTTTCTTATCGAACACGCAATTTATTTTTTTTAAGAAAATCTTCGATAATCTCACCTTATTCTAACATTATGAGCAAGGACTGTTTAAATTATTTTAATTAGTGATAATTAAAATAATTGCACAGGTGAATAATAACAGTTTGCTCGTTTGTGCGGCGTAATTAGTATTTCTTCGCATTACATGATGAAGTAAAATTATTTAAGAATTTATCGTAATTTACTGTGCGTAGAATTTATTATTTTACATTATTATATTGGAGAAGTGAGATGGTTTTGTTCTCACTTTTGAGATTCTAAAATTATCCTCCTCTCCAATTTAATTATTTATCCATTCGTTCAGTTATTTACTTGAAAAAGGGGATTGTATTGTCATTTTACATTTTTTTTCCTACTCATACATCTTTACTCTTTTGCTACTATTCCGCTGGTACTTTCATCTCTCACTATCTTTCATCTTCAGAAAACCAGACAACGTCGTTCTCTCCTGATACTGCTAATATTGTCCATGCTCTATTATTTGTCTTCAATTTGTACGTATCAACAAATTTCTTGTTCGCTTCTATATTCAATGATACGGAGCACGGGTCGTGTGCTAGTATGTTACAGATTGAAGAAAACAACGGAGAAAGAAAAGAAGAAAAACAGCAAGATTGTGCGGTTGTTTCTTAAATTTTGTAAAGTTTCTGTTCCTTTGAATTTCCTTAAAATACTACTTTGGGTCTTTAGTACTAACAGTCCTTATAGACAGCGGAATCCTTTTCACTGGAACACATTTGCTTCATAATTAAAGCACCGACGCCGTTACCGCGTGGAATGAGCACGAAATCTGGGTGGTTCCGGCCGCCGAGTGAGATCGCCTCCGGCGGCGGCTCGGCAGCCCTGACCAGCTCCACGTTCCTCAGCAGGTGCTCGTTGGCGGCGAGCTGGCTCAGCACCGCCGACTCGGTCACCGAGCCCCTCTTCTTGTGCTGCATGGCTGCCCGGACGATCTCTGTCAGCATCGCCGCCGCTAGCCGCCGCACGCCCCTCGCTCCGCCCATGACCAACCCCGGGTTCACCGAGCCGTGGCCCTGGGCCTTGTCCGGGATCTTGCGGCCTTGCCTGGCGGAGCCCCCGTCGGGCTTGGTGAGGAGGTGTACCGACTCCTGGCTCCGGCTTCTGATCCGGCCGAGCGGGTCCCTGAGGACGACCGAGCTCCTCGCGTCCACGAGCATTACGTGCTTGAAGTTCCGGCGAACTCGGCCGAGCAGCATCTGGTAACAGCCCCACCTCCTCAGGCTCATGGGAACGTGGTCGAGAAACCCGGCGAGGGAGTTCTCCGGGTCGAGCTCCGCCGCGTCGAAACTCACAACCGACCCGTAAGTGCACCGGGTCGACTTGCCGTCGCCGCCATGTTCACTGTAATTGCTCCGCGTCCTCTTGCCCCATAGCGGCTCCGGAATCTCCTTCTGCTTAGTCTTCACCGGTCTGACGAACTGGGTCACTTCGAAACCCGACAATGGTGTCGGCTTCGGAACGGCGGTTCCGTTTCCATTCAGCTCACCGTAGTGGAGCAAGAGCCGCGAGAACGAGTCGTTCTCTTCGCGAATTACGGAATCGAAGCTTTGAGATTTGGGATTGGAACAGAGGATCAGAACTAAATCCGCCTTCGCCATCAGACCGGACCGATGCAGCGTCCTCAAGAACAGGCGAATTTCGTCTTCCGTGGCGGTTTCGGTCACGTGGGCGACGACGAGGTCGTTCATGGCTCTGGTGCCTCTGCGATACAGAGTGCCCATCCCCTGCAGAGCGAACTGGTGCTTGGACGCTCCCCGTCTCGTGAAATTGGAACGGACCCATAAATTTGTGAAGCGGAATGCGGGTGCGGGGAGGGTCCCGGCGGCGGCGGCATGGGACAGGAACCTCCGGGGAGCTGCGACGGGAGTGGAGGTGGCCTCGAAGTTGGAGAGGGTGAAGACGAGGAGAGTGATGAAGACGAGCAGGGCGCAGATGGAGATGGTGGACTGGGCCTTTGTGAGTATGCGGGTGGAGCTGCTCCTCCTCAATCTCGTAGTTGGAGAGTGAGATAGTGCTGAAGGTGAAGAGGAAGAAGGAGGAGAACAGGGCAAGAGCTTGTCGGTAGGAGGAGGAGGAGGATGATCCTCGGGGAAGAAGACAAAGAGGAAGCCCATGCCCCAGCTCTCGGTGGCGCTGCTCCTCTCCTTGCCGCCCTTCGTTGAGATTCTCATTGCTAAGCCTGAGATTGAGAATGGGAGAGTAGACTCTAGACAGAGACAGAGAGAGAGAGAGCGAGTGGACACCGTTGAGCTCTGTGCTCTGTTTCTGTTATGTTTTTCTCACTACTCACTCTCTTACAAGTTATTTTTATTTTTATTTTTAAATTTTATTAAAAATTATAAAAATAATTAAATACTATTAACTTTTCACACTACATCAATATTATTACGTAATATATTCATTACATATAATGCTCTCTCTTTCCGAGTCTTTGAGGATTAACTTCCACACTTGCCCGACCAAAGTGAAAAAGTAATTGAAATTGAAGGATTGAAAAGGGAGATTCTCGCATGGGTGGTAGACTTTGCCAGTTATTCCGTAACTTCACCTTTAAGTATTTACCAATTTTTATTTATTAATAATATTTACGGTTACAAATATAATATATTTATCGGTATATAAAATGATTATTAACCAAATTCAATACATTATTTATCATTTATCACTTAAAATTTCTCATTTTTTATGAATAAATTTCTTCAATGTTAATGTATGGAGACCACGGAGGAAAGTCTATTTCATGCCCTAGAAATTTAACTGTTTATGAATATACTCGTACCCGTTTCTAGTAGTCTCCTTACTTACGCAAACCGGTAAATTCAGTCGTCTCTTCTGAACCCAGTTACCCATTTATCCAATGGTCTACTCACAATAAAATACAATTCAACGGTCGAAATGGATTTGGGATGCTGACTCGTAGAATACGTAAGATACTGTATAAATTTTGTCAATTATATCTTTTTTGCATTATATCGTTAAATTATCTTACTTCCTCCCCTAGGTTCTGAGAAAGAGAATAATGTAGTATTATTGTTCTCGAATTAAAATTAATTTTGACCGTTGTCTATGAAATTTCTCGTACATTTATTTTTATCTTCCTCTTTTTCATTCCGAGCTGACAGATCGTATTCTTTAAAACATGGAGCAGGTTACATATTCTGTAATACGTTGTCGGTCTCTTTGGGACGTGTCGGACTCTTTATGCAATGTTAACTGAAATTTAATGTAGGAATTGAGTCCCACGCCTGGAGCATCGTGCTCTTGAACTCGATCTGAGCGCTTGCCGTTTCGGGGATGCTCGTTTACTCAATTGATCGAGAGGTTCCGAACATTATGATTCGAACCGGATGTGATGGTCCAGTTAACCAACGGTCACTAGTCGCATTAAAGAGCAAGGCTAAGAATCGTGGGAGAAAATCCGGATGACCACCTGTGCCGACAAATTTGGTGGTCACCGATTCACAAATTAATTTTTTTTTTTCTTTTTTTTCTTTTTTCTTCTTTTATAATTCAATTCTCTGATATTAATAGTAACCACGTACAACAACTCATCGTGGGGCTATACGCATTGAAGGCCTTCCTTCGATCTTCCCGACACCGTGGGCATTTTATCTTTTAATAGATTGGTATAGTTTGAATCTGAATTAATCATTGATTCATCGGGCTTCCGAATGCACGTACAGAAAATAACAAGGTCGTGTTCTACAACTTGGAGCGGTCTTCCACAAGAAACCCCGTGACGGGAGAGAGTACTGTGCGTGACAGGTATACTACGTGATAGTACCGGTATGACATCTATTACAAATAAACAAGATTCGAACATTTTAGGTTTTTTTAATAAAATCCTAGAAAATAAAATAAATAACCTCATAAATAATTAAATCATATTAATTTGTGGTATTAAGTCAGTACTCTCACGTGTTATGTGACAGGAGTCTCTCTCGTGGTCGTGCTTACGTGATAATACTAACCAATCAAACTCGTCTAATTTTTAATTTTTTTTTATAAAATCATAAAAATAAGAAAGTAACCCTTGAGATAGTTAAATTTGATTGATTGATTGATGTCATTACGTAATCGTTGCTACGTGGTAACACTCTTTTTTATTTCGATATACAAAAGGAGACACATAACCTACAAGAGATAGAAAGAAACGAGAGTATAAGAGACACGAGAAATCCACCAATAAGATCGAACCCATACCTCTACATCATAAACAAGAGCAACAGTAATTGTACCGATACGGCTTTCTCGTATTCCACAACCATCCTACGATAAACTATTAGCGGAGGATTTCCCATTGGAGCCGCCTTCGGGATTCATTTTCAGCACATGTCTAATTCTGGAGCCGGCATAATGGAAGAAAAGGGTGGAGAAATAGGTGAAAGTATGGTGATTTTTAAAAATAATTCGTGAAAAGTGGTTCGTTTGAAAGTAATTACGAAAGTAGTATTTTAGAACCGCATCTTGAAGATGCGGTTTTGATTATTAATGAATCGCATCTTGTAGATGCGGTTCTTTTTTTTTTTTTTTTTTGAAGGGAACCGCATCTTGAAGATGCGGTTCCCCTTTGGTTTTTTTTTTTAAGTGTTAACACTTAAAAGTGGCACAACTCTCTACCAAATTTATAAAAATAGCACCAGTTTGTAAAAGTTTGTAAAACTAGCACCAATTTATGTTAAATGTCATTTTTACCCTCCTCTCTCCCTCCCCTCAAGCTCTCTCTCTCTTGCCTCTTCTTCCCCTTCATTCTGCAGCCGGCGGCAAGCAGCCGACCTTGGGCGACGGATCGGCGGGCGACAGCATGAAAGGCTTCAGGCGAGGCGACGGCGAGAGCAGCGGCCGTTGGGGCGCCGATTGATGGAGCGAGCAGCCCGCACCGTGGGCGACAGCTCATCGGGCAACGGCGTGACAGGCGTCGGGTGAGGGCGAGGCGGGCGAGGGCACGGCGGGAGACAGCGCGGCGAGCGTCGGCATGGCGGGCGACATCGTGGCGGGCGTCGGCACGGTGGGCGTCGCGTCGGGGCGTTGCAGGCTTCAGGGGGCGGCGAGCGCGTCGCTGTCGCGGGCATCGGGGGCGGCGACCGTTGGGTGCGTCGGGGGCGGAGGGGACGGCGGGTGTGGGGGGTGTCTGGCGGCCGGCATCGGCGAGGCGGGGTGGGCGTCGGGGGCGAAGGGCAGGTGGAAGAGAAGGAAGGGCAGGGGCAGACGGGAGAGGAGGCAGCAGGAGGGGGAGAAATTAGGGTTTGAAATGGGGAGGGTATTGTGGGTATTTTTAGAAAAGTTATTAAAATGTGTTTTAAAATGGTGTTATATTTACAACTTTTTATAAAATAGTGCTATTCTTAAAATTATCTCTTCAAATAGTGCTAGATAAATTTTCACCTCTTTTTTTAAACACTTTTTTTTAAAACATCGGGAGGAAGAGGAAGAAGGTTAAGTTAAATATTTAATGTATAATATATAACGTGTTCGTTTTAAAAATTTCTGTTAGATCTTTATATAATAAAATTTTTACAAAATTTTAAGAGTAAATTTTATAAGTGTGAATAATTAAATGATAATTTATATAACGAATTTTTATGTATCATAATACATACCAAAGATTTCAATACCGCTAAGATTTTACGTAACTTCTCAACGTATAACACATAAAGAATTCATTGTATAAATTACTCTTTACATATTAATACTTATAAAATTTACTCTTAAAAATTTTATAAATATTTTATAGATATAAATATTTGATAAAGATTTGCAAAATAAGTGTATTATGATACATAAGAATTCGTTATATAAATTATCATTTAATTATTCACACTTATAAAATTTACTCTTAAAATTTTATAAAAATTTTATTATATAAAGATCTAACCGAAATTTTTAAAACGAACTCGTTATATATTACACATTAAATATTTAACTTAACCTTCTTCCTCTTCTTCCCGATGTTTAAAAAAAAGTGTTAAAAAAAAAACCAAAGGGGAACCGCATCTTCAAGATGCGGTTCCCTTCAAAAAAAAAAAAAAAGAACCGCATCTTGTAGATGCGGTTCATTAATAATCAAAACCGCATCTTCAAGATGCGATTTTAAAACACTACTTTCGTAATTACTTTCAAACGAACCACTTTTCACGAATTATTTTTAAAAATCACCCTACTTTCACTCATTTCTCGAAAAGGGTGCGCGGTTCTGTCCTATTTTTTATGCATATATTACGCATATGGGCAACGTTCCAATATAGTATAATCATGTAATCTCACGTTTGCGTCCGTACGTTTTGCTGTCAATACAGTCATGTTACACGCACATGTGAATCGCTAAAGTCAGCATTTCCCATCGGGACCAGCCCGCAGAAGCCTTTGGTTCCGTAACCAAATTTTTTGTCTGGAAAAACCCGACTCGTTTTATTCAAAGAGACGTGTCGTTATGACAACATACACCACTGGTATTAGAGTTGCTCTCTAATTTGCCATGAAAGTGAAACCCAAAAATTCAAAAGGAATAAATATAAAATAACTCATTTATCAAATGAAATAAAATAATTTAATAAAAATTAAATTAATAAATGTTATACCACACCGTCCAGATTTCCGAATCTTTTCCTGGAGCCTCACTAAATATTCCAGGTCTGTCTGAATGAAGGCGTGATTTAATTTCTTTAGAATTGGTAATTAATAATTAAAAATAAAAGAGAAAATTGAGGGGAAAGACAGGGTCCGAGAGATGCCTGCGGGGAAGTGTCAGTGGAAGTTTCCATGAGACACAGCACACGTGGCATCTTCCCTCTGCACTGCTGACTACTGCCCCTCGAGTACTCCGCACATAATTTACGGTACGAAAATCTTAATACAGTAAAATTTTTATAAATTTATTAAGGTTCGAACAGTAATTTACGTTCAATATCATATGTTGAATATTTACGGGAGATTCTCGTTGACGTTGGGAACTGCCACGTTCGTCTCTCTTAGCTGGCGTCTGACCGACACTGCTCGTAACCGTGACTAATGATACTCAATCCATCAACTACGATTGGCTGCCCGTAATGTTCACGAGATGTGAGTCTGTCCATTCGGTGACCCATTTTAGTAAAATTATAATCCATTTTTGACATCGTGCCAATTATCTACCGGATTTACGGGGGAGACGAGACCCGTGTTTAATTCAAATGTTCAAATATACATACATTGCTCGGTTTAGTGTCATTTAATCGATAGCCCAACTCCTTACTCTGTGAAGAGGGCCATCGGCCTGAGGTTACAATATGCGATTTTCCAAAATTCTCTTCTCCGTTCTGTATTCTCGACACGACTGAGAGAGGACGGATTATTCTTAAGGACGCATGATATCACGAGACTGTAGAGAGTACCTAACAACTTTTTCCGACCGCCGGTGAACATGGTACGTGGGCCAATACGTACAGAGCGAGGGACTTTGGGGGGTGAAAATTGAATTAATGTAATGTAATGATGGGAAACTAGACAAAGCCGGGTCCATGCGAGATTGTGCTATTTACTTTCATGGCCCAGCCCAACCACCACACTTCTAACACGGCCCGTCCGACACTGTAATGTATCATCCTTGGTGGGCCCCATACTTTATGGCTCTATCTCCCACCTCTCTCTCTCTCTCTTCCTCCAACGGAGACGCGTAGGTTTACCAGCAGAGATTGACCGAAGTGGAAGTAGCTTCGGTCGCTTAAGTACAAGACCCGGTTTCGAGTTTCTATAGATGCAGCAGACCTTCTTGGGAGGGGTTCTTGAAAAGCTGTCTGATAGTACCCTGTATCGGGATTAGTCGGGTCCTTCGGGATACCGGATATTGGATGGTCTTACACAAAAAAAAAAGAATAAATGAATAATAAGAGTTTCACTAGTGAGAATTGAACTTAGAATCTTGTAATCTCAAGTTGATGATGGTACGATGGCACCAAAGTCTCTCTCTCTTTTTTAATTCAAAACACGAATTGACTCGATAATATATCAAAACTGACACTGAATCTAAATTATTTGGGAAAAAAAAAGTTTTGAAACCTCAACATTTTAACATTCGTATTTAGTCTAAATGTTTATCGGGTTGGTTCTAGTTGTCGACCTTTAATACAGTAAACTTTAATTTCATATTATATTTAATATTTAGAAAGATGTTTTTGGCCTTTTTAATAATAAAAAAAATTTATAGTTAAAATTTGTTTTTAGGAAAAAGAGAAAACCTTGTCAGACAGAGGAAAGGGCTTTATGGACCATTGAGGCTCAGCTTCGATCAATACCACATGGCAAAATTTTCAATTCTATTGAGTTTTTTTCTGACTTTTTAAATTTAAAAATTTTTATTGTTAAAAAAGGCACATTAAATATAATGTAAAGGATCAAAGTCAAATGAAATTTGAAAGATAAAAAATTATTTTTATGCCAATTATGACATAATATAAAAGATGAGTAATGAAATTAACTTTTTTTTACTAATTATTTTACCTATAAAAAATTATTTATCACATATCCGACAAAAATTATTGTGATTTCATGATCTACGGAGGCATTTCAGTAATTTTACTCCGAACGGGAGGGTGAAATGGTCAATTCATTATGATCCTTTTATCTGCAGCTATGCAGTGCAGCTGACTGCAACAATTTGAAGTGGCGCCTCTCGCAGTCAGCCAGGCCATCTCCCGGGCGTCAAATGGCCGTCGTCGCCGTGCCGACTCCTCTCCCCCACTCCGCTCTCGACGGTCGTACTTGTCCCAAGTCAGCTCGGCTGAGCTCACGCCCGACTCGCCGCAGCGCTTTCGTCCTCTGCAAGAAGGCCAGCGACGAGGCGGCGCTGGAGGAGACGAAGTCGGGGTTCGTCGACTACGATACGGGCCAGCACTCTGTCTCGACTCAAATCAGCGGATTCAGGAAGAGGGACATACAGCGACGCTACAGGCTGCGCGTGGAAGCCGATCGGTTCCAGAGGGATTGGAGCGTGTCGGAGGTGGCCAAGAAGGTTTTGAAGCTCAGGCATTGGGAGGATACTCACGGCCTGTTGAATCGATGGATTGGTCGATTTTCTAGGAAGAACTTTCCTCTCCTTATGAAGGTATGAACAGAATCACCTAAACATTTTTATACATTGCAACGATTTACTACTGAATATTTTAGTGTTCGAATGGATTCGTTTGTCGAGATAATTCCAAGGATTGCTTGCATTGGTTTCGATAATCTGATTTTGCATCTAAAGGGATATTGATTGCTCGTTCGCTGAGGTTGGTGATGAAGCTGCGGTATTCCTCATCTTGTGTCCATCTATTGTTGTAGGAGATAACAGAAAGTGGTTCTCTTGAGCATAGTATTGAAGTATTTAAATGGATGAAGAATCAAAAGAATTATTGCGCTCGGACAGATATATATAATATGATGATAAGGTTGCATGGTAGACACAATCGGATGGACCAGGCTCGCGGGCTCTTTTTTGAGATGCAAAAGTGGAGGTACTGACTGACCAGGATAGCTAATGTTTCGAATTGGCCACTATCTCATTTAGTACTTTCCTATATCAATAAGTAGACTAGAAGTATCTACTGTCATGAATTTTTCCTCAATGACCAGTCACCGGTGAGAATAGTCTCAACTTTTTCTGGGTTGCTTAGTGGCTAACGCTGCGTCATCTTCAGATCTTGTTCAATGGACAAAATTTATCTTTTCATGATATTAAAAAATAGGTATTTGTGGGTCATGTAGTAGCCATTCTCATTTTTATTTTAGTTTTAAACTGACTTTTCACTTCCATGTAGCTCTCTAAAATGTTTTTGCCTTTTTGGTTCTTTTCTGCTGATGGAGTACTACGAATTTATTTTCTGCCTATAGATGCAAACCAGATGCTGAAACTTATAATGCTCTTATCAATGCACATGGACGAGTTGGTCAGTGGCGTTGGGCTATGAATATGATGGATGATATGTTGCGTTCAGCTGTGAGTACTCCCCTCTCCTAGTCATTCTTTCTGTTTCTAAATTACTACACAATAAATTTGGGCTGCATATGTGGAGTCAAGTGCCATTTGTGCTCGTGCTCATTTTGTGACATTTTGCATTCTGACTAGGTTGTTTGGTTTCTGATTAATCTTTACAAGAGGATGGGTTTTTGACTTCAACTATCAGGATGGGTTTTTGACTTCAACTATCTGTTACAGATTCCTCCAAGCAGATCTACTTATAACAACCTAATCAATGCTTGTGGATCCAGTGGCAATTGGAGGGAGGCTCTCAAAGTGTGTAAGAAAATGACAGAGAATGGAGTTCGCCCTGATCTTGTCACTCACAATATTGTATTATCTGCGTACAAGACCGGCGGTCAATATGCAAAAGCTCTATCTTATTATGAACTGATGAAGGGAACAAATGTCCGACCTGACACTACTACCCTAAACATTATTATACATTGCCTGGCGAAGCTTGGACAATATGGAAAAGCCATTGACATCTTTAATTCCATGAGAGCAAAGAGATCGGAATGTTGTCCTGACATTGTAACATTCACTTCCATCATTCACATGTATTCGCAGTGTGGGCAGATCGAAAGCTGCAAGGCCGCTTTCAACACAATGCTCGCAGAAGGAATTAAACCTAACATCGTTACTTACAATGCACTGATAGGTGCATATTCTTCACATGGAATGAGCGAGGAGGCATATTCGGTGTTTAATGAAATAAAACATGCTGGCCTTCGACCAGATGTTGTATCATATACTTCTCTACTCAATGCTTATGGAAGATCGCAGCAACCACATAAGGCCCGGGATGTATTTGAGATGATGAAGAGAAACAGATGGAAGCCAAATGTTGTGAGTTACAACGCACTTATTGATGCTTATGGATCTAATGGGATGCTAGCTGAAGCAGTTGAAGTACTGCGTGAAATGGAACAAGATGGGATACAACCTAACATTGTCTCTATTTGCACTCTTCTAGCTGCTTGTGGGCACTGTAGGCAAAAGGCAAAGATCAACACAGTGCTCACAGCAGCAGAGATGAGAGGAATAGAATTGAATACTGTTGCGTATAATTCAGCTATTGGAAGCTATATGAACATTGGCTATTTTGAGAAAGCTTTTAGCCTGTTTGGATCTATGCAGAAAAAGAAAGTAAACCCTGATTCTGTTACCTATACTGTGCTCATAAGTGGGTGTTGCAAGATATCAAAGTATGCTGAGGCACTTGAATTTCTTGATGAGATGATGGTTGCTAGAGTTCCGCTTACCAAGGAGGTGTATTCATCAGCTATCTGTGCCTACAGCAAACAGGTAAGTGCTCCACAAAGCATGGCCTAGAGATTCAACACCATACTGCTTTACTCTCTGACTGTCTCTTTTCTCGTCACTTATATACCAGGGAAAACTCATAGAAGCAGAATCTATGTTCAACATGATGAAGCAAGTTGGTTGCTCTCCTGATGTTGTTACATATACAGCAATGCTGCATGCATACAATGCCACTGGTGAGATTTCATCTTAAGCTGTCAAATTATCATGAAATGGGGAACTTAATTTAACACTTTCACCCTGTTTGGTTGCAGAAAATTGGGAGAAAGCCTTTCTATTATATGAAGAAATGGAAACAAATAATATAATTCCAGACATTATTGCATGTTCTGCTCTAATGAAATCTTTCAATAGAGGAGGACAACCATCTAAGGTTCTTGTTCTGGCTCAATCTATGAGGCAGAAAAATATCCCTTTCAGTGAGGCTACCTACTTTGAGATGGTGTCAGCTTGTAGCATGTAAGGCCACTACTCTGATTCAGATGATACTTGCTGTGTCAAAATATAAACTTAGAAAGCAACATTTATGGTTTCCCTGTATACTTCAATTCTCCATGGACGCATTCTACTAGAAGAAAACTAGGAAATATTTTTGCAACTTCCTCAGTTTACTGCCTTGTTACTGCCTTATCCCGCAGACAATAATGTATCTTCATAGTTTTGTTTTCTAGCTGTAATTGTTTCATGAATATCTTTAACTCTTAAACAACGTAGGTGATGTATCTCAAAATCGTAGTTGAATATATGCTTGTTGACTTATAGCAGCTGTTAGAAATTGCTTTCTGATCTTGTTTCTGTCCAGCATATTTATCATTTAGAAAGAGTTGATGATTGAAACTTCATCTAGTTCTCAATATCATTATCAAATGCTCTGATTCAACATATTGTAGCCCTTTTGATCAAAATACAACTCTATGCAATGTCTTTCTCAATCAAACTGATGAATTAGTTTTCCATGAACTAAGCAGAATGTTTACTCAATACTTCTAGTCGGTTTCTTCAGAAACCATGCTCTAGAATGGTTTATTTGTCATTGTATTTTACCCTAGCAAAAGTCTGATGTTTGAATGTCTTTTGAAGTTTACGAGATTGGAGGAATGCAGTTGGTATCATCGAACTCATGGAACCATCACTACCGACAATGTCTGTTGGTCTTCTGAATCATCTCTTGCATTTCTTGGGCAGAACCGGGAAAACTGAAATAATGATGAAGGTACATAAAAATTCCTTATTGATGAATCAATAACTCTCATCAGTCAGCACCTTGGCCTTTTCTGATGTGAAAATAAATTGTCCTTTTGCTATTCTCATTTCCTTTTCGTTTAATATTCTCAAATCATTTTATCCCCTTTCTATCAGGGAACATCATATTACTTGCTATAAATTTGCTTGTAATAAATGAATTTCAATTATGGAGCCTTTTGATATCCAAATCATGTCACATTCACTATTTCCTCTCTTTCATGGATGAAGTTGTTCTACAAGATAGTGGCATGCGGTGTTGAAATCCATGCCAGTACCTACTCTCTTCTGTTGAAGAATCTTTTGGCTGTGGGCAATTGGAGGAAGTATATTGAGGTACGTTGTTTGTACTGTAAGTACATATAATAATAAAAGAATCCTATTTTACTTGAGGAAATCATAAAATTTGTTCAGGCTGCATGTACTTTAGTTTTTCACTTGAATTACGAGATGGGTGCAGACTTTCTTTCTTTTGTTGCTCCATTGTTGCAAAACAAATTGATATAGCATGCCCATGAAAATAGGTAAAAGATGGCTTAAAAACAAAGAAAGAGTGAAGAGGAGCGTTGGGCTACCCTCCTCACTCCCGAAATGATATTGGAACATGACCGTTTTTTCTCACTACTTCCCTTTTAAGTGTAGCTTGCTGATTTGAGTCCTCACCAGCCTCCCAAATCCAATGTCTACTCACCCCCTTCGAGATTTCTTCCATCCCAAACGTGGCCTTTATGTGCTACAATTATTCACGTGCAGGTGTTGCAATGGATGGGGGATTCGGGTATTCAGCCTTCAAATGGAATGTATAGAGACATATTTTCATTTGCTCAGAGGAGTGCTGGCGCTGAAAATGCTGTTATTGTATACAACAGGATCGGTGAGCAGATACTTGATTCTGTTACGAGTGCATTAACACGTTATAGATCTTCTGCCTATCGACATTATTTGCCTCTGTTTAGATCAGTCACTAATGGGGCTTGGATGCTTTATCTCGATAGTCGATCAGTTTCTGATAATCTCATTTCTCAAGGGGAAGCTTTGCCAATCGACCAAATGTTTCTTTACAAACTGTCTGCTGATTTCCTTGTCGTTGCTCTCGAAGAGAGTGTTCAGTTGCCAATCCAGAGAAAAGTGGTGCCCTGTAGAGTTTACGGCTTTTATCTTGTGATTCCATTATGATTGCAACTTTTTCATGATTTGAACATTTGTGCCTTTAAAGCATCTAACGACAGTCTATTCTATTCTGCAGAGGAATTGAAAAGGAAGAAAAGCGGTCAAGTAGTTCACACAGAAATATGACTTCCATTCGCACCCGGTACTAGCAGAGCAAAAGCAACTGCACTGCTGAGATCCTCCTGCAGTGCGCAGAGCTAGTTCGAAGAGCTGTGGCCTGAAAGCCACCATCATAGCTCGTTCATCGGGACGGCATATTTCAGATGAAATGTTCTGAAACATGGGAAACATGGACCAATTGCTGCAGAGACTGCAGATGATACACCAAGGTTTGTTTCAATTCAACAATAAATTTGATCGCTTCAAGCCTCTACAGGTTGTGTATATAGTAACGACATTGTTAAGGAAGCTCTGAAGATGGAGGGCTGGACCAATTGCAGAATGGACCTGCTCTTGAAGAGCAGAAGATCGAAGCAAGAGGTTCAGGTTGATGAGCTGTAGAGTGTCAAGCCCCTTGCATTTGCTGTAGCTCAAAAAAATTGTATATATAAATAGTGTATAGTATGTCGGTAACTTGTGGAAGAATCAAATCAGCTTGTGCTCCGAGACCTATCGACATCGGTTTATCTTCTTCAGAAATCCTCGTTTCGGGATTTACAGGTGCGTGGGGATGCTTCAATCTTCTAGCCCTATGCTGCTGTAAAGGCAGGGTGCGGTGTGCCTCCATTTTGTGGCTCATGGACCTCTGGTGCCCTTTGGACTGATGGAACCCTAATCACTCCATTTGAAAGGTAACAGGGATGCTTATAGAATTACCCGAGGAAAACATCGAAACAATATATTTGACTTAGTTGCATTATTTGATATTTAAAGTTTAACGGGCCATAATTAATTTAATTTCAGATTTGATTGGTAAAATTATTGCAAATATATTCTAATATTAGATCTGAGCCGGGTTGGTGTATTTAGGGTAAAGCTTTGTTTAACATAGTTTTTTTTCTTAATTATTATTCACTTGCTAGACTCGAAGTTGGGATCTTGCTGAAGGAACAGAGTTAGTCGAACCATTTCAATTAATTGAAATATGAGATTTAGATTGAGAGAAGTCCCAACCATCCCGGTCTGTGCAGAGCCTGCCGATGACGGAGAGGCGAGCAGCGTTACGTGAGCGGAGGCTCTGGAGATTCCCCCCAAATTACGCTTCTGCCCTCCATCACATCATAGCCGTTATGGACTTATGGCGGACCGTCCCACCGATGGCCACGTGTCACTCCCGAGGACCTCTGGCGGACCTCGAGAGGTTTGGGAGTCAGGAAGCTTGGGCCAAGCCAAAGCCCGGACCGGAAATATGGGCTCATCAGACCGGCCCATGGGCAACTCCTTTATGGGCCCTCAGGTGAAAGTTCTGTTCTAAGCTTCATCAAGCCCGTACCTTTGTTTTTGGGCCAAAAGCCCGTATCCTCGTTAGATAATGTAGATTTGATGCCCCGACACGACACGACACGTATCGGTCGATCGATACCAAATAACGATCCTGCTTTTTGAATCGGAACACACGTAAACAAATCGTTGCATCGGGATCGAACAAGGGTGCTCTTTGTTTCCGATCCGAAGTTTTATGCAGCCTCAGTTACTTTCATACCACGTCTAGGATTCTATTCTAGAGAATCTTTGTTAGGCAGAGAATAGGGGAAACCATATTTTCTGATTTTTTAAATTATTTTTTAAAGATTTTTTTAATATCCTTCACGGACCCATCATCGACTGTTTAGGACCGTGCATCTCACCTACTTTGATCTAACCAAGAGGGCTGGTCAAATTAGAGAGGTTAGGTGAAAGTAATGAATACGAGAATGTAAGAAATTTATTAATGAGGATGAATATGAATGAATTTATGAGATGAGATCCCAAAAATCTATATGGTATTACCCAGTTATCTTATATAGGTTTTTGGGTGGAAACGGGCTCAGCACTGTTATAGGCCCATTGTCAATAATACAATATGTGTAAGCACCCGACCACAGTGACGTAAATCCGGATTCGATCTTCGATAGTCCCTTACTGACGTGAGCTCGCAAGCCCGGCAGTCCCCTGTGGTCGTGGGTTCGAGTCCCACAGTGACGGTCCGCTCATAATGTAATATAATTCAACAAATACAGTTCAACAAAATTCGTGTATTTCTAGAGCCGTTCTTGGGGGACTGTCACACGATATTACAACGACAATGCCAAAAACAACCAAACCTAATTGACCGGTGTCGCCACACAGGCACAGTCGAGTGGTGACACCGGCCAACTACAGTTATTGTTAGATTCTTTTTTTCTTTTAGTCTTATAAAGAAAAATCGTAAAAATAGCTGGATTTGATCTGTTAGTATCACCGTGTAAGTACTAACACGTGATGACACTGTTACATGTTGGTCCTGACAGATATTCTCCACTTATATTCGACTCACAGGCTCTACCGGGTTCCCCCCCAACCGATCCGAACTCCATCCCTCCCTGTCGAGGGTGGACTCCACAAAAGCCTGACTGAGTGCACGTAAACTCCAAATTCGCCCCCAATGTGTGTGGGGGCAGGAATGGATTTAGAGGGTAAAATGGGCAATCATTCCCCTGAACTTAGAAAACTCTGAGAGATTATATATAAATTTTACTTAATTTTATCCAATTTTTATTGAACTGTATATAGTTCGCCTCCCTGAAATATTCACTTTACCTTCCTACAGAGTTTCGTCCCTCTGAGCATGTTTTCTCGATCCGTCCCTCTTCTGCGTCGGGGGGCTCCACTTCATTTGTTGCTGTCCATTTCAAGAGTACAATGACAATCCCATTTATACACATACAACCCCCACCAAGAAATTTGTCATTTTTCTTAAAATATTAATTATTGAGAAGAGGAGTTCAGCAATTTCCCCCACCTTAAAAAAGAAAATGCTTTGAAGAATGAGTTCGGATAATCGGTCTCATTTTCAGATTTTCAAAAATACCCTTTTCGAATATAAAGTTAAACAATAAAAAGGAGGAATTACCGGTAAGGGTGAAACTGTAAAATCACTGTTACCACTTATCTAGCTGGAGGGTAATGGAAGGGGATTTTTAGGTTTGCTTGGATAGTACTCAATGAATGGAATCGATATAAAAAAAAAATCTCGAGTTAATGAAAAGGTATCTTAACGAAAAATAGAGGGACAATTCGGTCATTGTGTTACCGCTATAACCTTTCATGTCAATTTAATCCGATTCGGGGTTTAAAGAAAAGAGACTATCGGAGGGGAAATAGGGACAAAAGACGGTGTTGATATGACATATCCGTCCAATTAGAATACACAATTTATCCACTTTATTGATTAGGTTTTCTAATATTTTGTTACTATTTGTGTATATATATTTTTTCCAAATAGGGTTTACTATTTATTTGAATTTTTTTTTTAATATTTTTAAAAATTTTTCAGAGTTTAACAACTACGACCATATACTTATTAATTAAATGTAAAGTCTCGATTGAACAAACATGCTACGTGCCCACTCCACTAAAGACTTTTCCTCGGCAAAACTAAAACTACCGCTTAGGAACACTTTTTTGAATATTAATTGTGTTAAAAAAATATAAATATTCGATTGGAAAATCATATGTAGTATTATTTAAAACAAACAAACAAACAAATGAAAATTTTCTTTATAAATTGGAAAAAAAAGTTATCCATTTTCCTTTTTTTTTTTTTTTTGCGGGCCAAATTTGTGGAATCTCCGACAAGGACCCACTTAGGAAATTTCCTGGGGGCTGGCTGGCTGGCTCTACATATATTCTTTCTTTGGACGTCTTTGCTCGTCGTCTCCCACTCGCTCCCCCTGCATTATTGATAATGTTCGTCTTCCCGACCATACTCATCACACAAAATCCGCTGTCGGACCAGAATCACTCTTCGCTATTGGATTGGAATGCCATCCTCTGGTGAGCGAGAAGGCCTTCAGTAGAGTTGTTGTACCACGTAAACGATACTGACGTGGTATATCCGTCCAATCGAAATCCATCTTTTATATACTTTTCTAATTATGGTTCACCATTTATTATGTTTTAAAATTTTTTTATCATTTATATATTATTTTCAATTAGAATTCACTATTTATTTAAGATTTTTTTCATATTTTTAAAGTTTTTTTAGGATTTAATAACCATAACTGTATAGTTATTTATGACATGTCAAGTCCCGATTGGACGGGTATGCAACGTCAATATCGCCTACGTGGTATGACTGCTCCACTGAAATATTAAAAACCATAATAAATGATTAACCTCAAAAGAAAAAATATATATAAATGGTAAAAAATTGTGAATCCTAATTGAACGGATATACCACGTCAGTATCACCTATATGGTATGGCCGCTCCACTAGAAACTTTCTCTAGAGGAGGAGGGTTTGGAGTCTGGGACGGATCCAAAAAATTTATTCGCCTTCATTTGTAATTTTTTCAGACGAAAAGTGCAAAGGTCACACCTTTTTTTTTTTTTTTTTAACATTCCATAAACTGTCATTCAACAAGAAAGAAAGAAGGAAAGAAAGCAAGCATCAGTAAACTAGTGTCCCCTTGAAAATGAAATAAACTTTAAATGATCATATCTAATAACAATACGACGATGTCGATAAGATTTGAACCCAAATCCCTTTGGCATGAGGTCAAGAAGAGCGCGAATGCTCACAGGACTGCACTAGGTGGGGTTCGAACACTTGAACTTGGGGAGCTTTCCCAATTCGGACGCACGCCTTGACCACCTCCTCTGGTCTTGGTGGGCTGACTAAACCCTTTTTTTCTCTGTCTTAATAATTAATTTGTGTAAAAAAATGTGGGTTTTTGAGATAAGGACACTTGAAATTTACACTACATTACTAAGTGCGTGTACACAAACACACACACACACATAGGATCGATCGAATATGAAAAGTCTTCGAAGATAAGCTTTTGCTGATGCTGGCCGTAGACATCAAGCCGACATGTGAATTAAGTACCTGATTAATCTTGACGACTGTCTTATCAGGGAGGCGGCCAGCCTAGCTAACTGTCCCCCGTGCGACAATTCCCCGTCCACCGTGCGACATGTCGTTGCCCGTCTCTTGACGTTTCCTCCTCCGTTTAATATCGGGTAGATGTCAATGTTGAAAACTCGTTGGATGCGTCGCGAAGCTGACGCTGCGAGACGTCTCGACCGAGACGTCTCGACCGAGATGTTATTCTTCTGGTCTTTTTACCCGAATCTTGTTTCCTTTTTCGGTTATTAAATGAGAATTATCAACGTAAAAGCATTAGAGGAGATGGATGGAGAGTCCCCGTGCATGCACGAGAAGTAAATTCAAAACTTCTTAACTTCAAGTCGATGACGATATTATTATCGCAGTCATATCGTCGATTTGTTCGGACCTGCTTGTACAGTGAATTCTATACACTTTCTTCCGACATACGCCACGCAATATCTTAAAGTCTAATGGACCTTTATCAGTTCAGGTTCGAGTCAGAACTGTATGCGAGTTGCTTGACATTTACTAAAGTTTCAAAGGTTACTTCGAGGGAAAGCATGGAACGTATCGGTCGTGTTGTTGCCTTTTCCCCTAGTCCAAAGGCTAGAATAATCTTTCCTTCCTTAAAATAATTAAAAAAAAAAAAAGCAAATATACGACATATATATATATATATTTGCTCTGAACAAAAAAAAAAAAGAGTTTACCCAAAAAAAAGATATTAAAAATAGAAAAAGTTCTGTATAATAACTTCGTTGAGATAAAAAAATTCTAAATTCGATTATTACAAATAAAATTTTAGACACTATTTTATTTTCTTTTTCTTATAATATTTTAGGTTCGGCCATCCGTATAACGGGAAAAATGAGAATTTATAAGACTGGAGACTCGATCCAAATGAAAACCCGTATCTCGATCCCCGACATATGTTAACATTCAAACCAGTTGAGAAATAAATGACAAGAAATAGTTCGTGTGTCGCGACTTACGGCCCGTGACATCGTACTTTTTAACCTGTTTGCTTCGCGAAAAACTCCAAGGTGTTATCGGTGTTTCCATCTCATCCACAAGAGACGCAACACAGTTTATCGATATTATGTTCGAGTAATTCGACCAAGTTGTCCGAATCACTGATCCATTCTTCACCTGTCAATCAAAGCACCGACTCTGCCGCACGTGTTTCTGGTCAACTGCTACATTTCATTCGATGTCACTGTCTCGTCTCGATTAAATTCACGTTGACGTGCATTTTCGTCCAAATTAAAAAAAATTTAATGATTTCTTATCGTTGCTTCCAATAATGTAAATTGCACGAGCGGTGCATTTCTTTTTTGTAATAATTTATTTCACGTTGGTATATTTCTTTTCAAAAAAGTTATGTGACCGTTAATCCATCAACTTCCCGTATGAATGCCACGCGTATTTAAATACCGGTGGGTCACACACGTAAATGATGGTGCAAGCTGAAGAAAAGATCGTCAATTTCCTGCTTTTCTTCGTGAATTTGTTTTTTTTTTTCTACAAGATTTTCAAACGAGGAATCTAAATTAGGATTTTTGTATTTATGAAAAATTACGATTTTTTTAATAAAATAAATTAGAAAAGGTCGAGGCATATGCTTCAGAATATACCGTGTTTCTTCGTTAAAGACAAGGCGGCCAGCCGACCAAGCCTGCTTGAAATGACATCTAGCAAGAATTCTTTGATTAACCGATCATTATTTAACCAAATATAGTGAATTCGATTAATAATTATTTAATATATTAATAAAAATGTGACACCTTTATATTGATACATGCTAGTTTTTTTTCAAATATGTACTTGGCACGTTAACCGTATTTAAAATTTTATTTAATTATTGATTAAATATTTATTTATTTTTATTAAATTCTACTTGGCGCTTTTTTTCCCTTGAGTTACTTAGTGTAAAGCTCATATTTCGCAGTGAGAATATAAATTATTAAAAATATAAATATTTCTGATTTGTTAAAATAAAATAGCGGTGAAGAAAATATACAGTGTTGTGAGTAGCAGATATAATTCTAGTATAGATCTTATAGCATGGGAAGACAAGTTACTTTATAAGTTTCCATAGAAATTAAAAGATCTTATCCGATTTCATCGTACAAAAAATAAAAATAAAGTGGAAAATAAAGAAAAGGAAAGACAGAGAAAAAGCACAGGACAATGGAGTGGAGAGTTGTGTGGGTCTAACCGCACAAAAAATTTTAAAAAATAAAAAGAAAATCTAATGGGAAGCAAAAGCCAAGGACGGCGGCCTGAAGGGTTGTGTGGGCCTCACCGCATATAAAAATGAAAAAAATAATTTCAAGGAGCCGCCACGTGACGGCTTAATATATCCACTACGTGATTTATATATTAAAATTCACAACACTTAAGTTACCGATACATATGCTTTACGATTCCTTCGGTCTACGGTAAAACAATAATTTCATATATTTGTACCATCAGTATCATCACTATCTAGATGAATTATTTCATGAAAGTGTACTAGTACGTAAAAGTACTTACGCGATTATACCAACAAATAAAATTCAGCTATTCGTACGATTGTATTTGAACGTTTTATATTTCGCAAAGATTAAAAAATAACTAAAATTTATTGTTAGTTTCACCGCACAAACACTGCCATGTGATGGAGAATGCCTTTAATGGAGCAGTCGTGTCGCATAGATAATGCTGATATAATATATCTATCTAATCAGAATCCACCATTTATATGACTTTTTCAATTAAGATTCACAATTTATTATAATCTTTTTATATTTAAAAAAATTTAAGATATAATAAATATATATAATTATTGATTACATATCAATTTTTAATTGGATAGATATATCACGTTATCATTAATACAAAGTATAACCACTCAACTGACTATGAAATAAGATGCCTTCTCTACTTTTCCATCCCATTCCATAACTAAGATACCGACGGTAAAAATTCTCATTTCAACAATTAAAATTATTTTATTTCGCTTCATAATTGCACAACAAAACATTTAATTTTTTAAAATTTATCCCCGAAAAAATGTTACAGTTTTATTTTTATTTATTTTTATTCCTTTCGTGAACAGTACGGGGCACCTTTTGTAGTAGATTTTTATCCGGCTCCGAGCAGACCTGTTTAAGTCCGCCGAGTCTCCACATTTTTTCGCGGGACCGATACGTTAAACGAGAAACTGATCGTGTGACTCCCGTGGCCCCACGCGCCACTCTCTCCCCCGCTTAACAGTCTCTTCCGTATGAAAGTATTTCCCGGAAATACCCCCTCTTTTTTCCCCTAATGACAGTCTTTTACTGATAATTGATGAATGATTTATTTTCGTAAATTATTAAATCACCAAAAAGTAAAATAATAAAAATTATTTATTATACCAATATTCACGAACTTCATGAATTTAACTTGAATTGGTGCACTCAAATTTAAGAGCTTATTTAAAATGAAGAGACGGTAAATCAATTCAATCGACTTATTAATTAAATAATGTTTTTATTGTAGAGGATGGCTCATAAAAAATAAAAATAAAATGTGGATAAAGTTACATAAATTCGTGAGAATTGAATTTACATGATATATATATTTTTTGAGATCATGTGATGAGAATGCATTTTTTTTACCGAGTTATCCACGCACCTTCCTGCCTCGATTAGCGAGGTTGTGACACTTTCTTCTCAGGTACATGCAATAATCCATAAATCACGTGTGTCGGATAAATTGGACGAATCTAATATATTCTAAGATTGTAAAGCCTTCACGCTCGAGAAAACACCCGATGACACTGCACCTATTTCTAATAATAATAAATTATTATTATTATTATTATTATTGTTATTATAATATAATTTATGTTTTTGAAAAAAATAAAATAAAATATTTTTGCTTTTGTTCTCCTGTCAGTGGAAGGAGCTTTCCAAACGTCAGCCCCCCAACGACAAGGTAGTCTCCACCTTCCTCCGCCTCGTCCTACCCTTCCTCTTCCTCCATAGTCCGTAGCTTCTCCTTCTTCTGCACTCTACCCTGAAGGAGCCGAGTGGAAGCTGTCCGGACGGCAGAGATGGGAGCCTCCCGGCGACAGCTGAAGGCTATGCTCCGGAAGAATTGGCTCCTCAAGACTCGCCACCCGTTCGTCACCGCAGCCGAGGTCTCTCTCCTTCTCCCCCTCTCCCCCTCCCTCGTACTACGCTTTCTGCATAGTTGATCATGGAGCTCTAGGTCGAATCCATGCGTACCCTGCTTCCGTCAACTGTAACGTGCAGCGGCGGCTTCCGAAAAAGTTGGTTTAAAAATTAGAGAATACAATTTTGGTGTTCATCGATTAAGAACTCCTGCTTGTGGTGAGTCTTGTCTGTTACTGATGAATTCGGTGAAATCGGTTGTCTGTGGAGCTAAAGAGCGATGATACTGATAATGAGCTGGTCAAAGATTGGAACTTTCTTTGCATTGACTGTGCTGCACTGTTGTATAGAAGGTATTGTCGAATTGTTTCTTCTGTTGCAGATCTTGCTTCCCTCGATCGTCATGTTGCTGTTGATAGCTGTTAGAACTCGTGTAGATACACAAATCCATCCAGCTCAACCGTAAGTCCCCTTTCTCCCCCATTTAGTAGATGAAGAAGCAGCTTTCTTTATATGCTGGGCGTGAGAAACTTGTCCTGGGGCATTTACATTTGCAAAATATATGAAGTAATAAATTAGGATAAATGGAATAATTTAATTAGTAGAAACCAATACGTCTAAATGTTTCTTTTCTCAACCCACAAACAAGCAGAATTCATTGCCTATGAACAATTTCGTAAAGCATTAGAAGTTCTGGTGCATCTGGTGGTGCTACAAGGTCGGCCAAGTTAAAGAATTCTGCATTAGTACTTGAACGGATTTCATGGATGAAAAGGATTTTCATTTCTTCATTAAAAATAAGAATAGAATTCTCACTCAATATGGAGGAAAAACAAGTTATTTTGTGTATGTGTGTGTATTTTTTACATTAAAATGAACTGTTTTTCTCAGTCTTTTATCCATGCTTTCTTTTTCCTCTGGTTTTCCATAGTGAAGAACTTGCTGGGTATTTATTTCACATTGTTAAGTAATAAATAATAACAGTTTTCTAATAAGTTGCTGCTTACACAATAGCCCCATATTTAACTAATTCCACCTGATGGGCCTTTAAAAATGATGTAGCCCATGTGTGAGAGGCTTTTCGATTAGATGATGATTGCAGGTTACGGATAAAGTAAATGAGGATGCTGAAGTTTTTCCTTTTCGGTGATATGTCCAGGTACATTCAGAAAGACATGTTTGTGGAAATTGGTAAAGGAATATCCCCTAATTTTCGAGAAGTTCTGGAGTTGCTGTATGCAAAGGGAGAGTTTTTGGCATTTGCTCCAGACACAGAAGAAACAACAACTATGATAAATTGGATGTCCTTTAAATTTCCATTGCTGAAGGTAATAGTAATGTGTCTAATTTTTGGTTTATTATCATTTTAGCGGTTGATGTCTCAAAGTGATATGAAGATTTACTAGTTCTTTTCATCTTGACTTAATTTCTTATTGCAGATCTGTTGGCTGTGTCATGTTCTTTTAGTTTTACTTGAGAGATAGTTAACTTGTTACTCACTGCTTTTATGTTTGAAATTTTGTTATTCCATGAACTGCTATTTGAGTTTTCTTTGAAGAGAGAGAGAGAGCTGAATCTCCTTTAAATGTACAGTCAGTCAGTAAAGTTTACAAAGATGAGCTGGAGCTGGAAATGTACATACGTTCTGCCCTTTATGGATCATGCAGCCAAGCCAAGTAAGTTGTGTATGTTTTAGTGATTTAGAGATATAAAACTGTTTGTTAGTTCAGGAACTAGTTTCAGTTTAAGTTGCCCCTTATATCATTTTGCATAGTGGTGAAATGTCCAGTGAGTTCTTTCAGTACAGGTACGAAAAGAACCCTAGAAACAGAACCGAGTCACGATGACAAGGATCAATCGCTTCTTCGTGTGCCAAAATCCAGTTATTTCAACTACATCAAATGCGTTATGCTTCTCTGAATCTATAGACATTGGGGACAAGAGCGAAACCTCTTTCCCCGCCTTTTTTCTTGCCTCAGTTCCTGCTTATGGGCATATGCATGACAGAGATACAGAGAAAGTGAAAATTCAATTGGATGAAACAGTGAATGACTTCTGTTAGAATCTTAGGTCCACTTGTAAACAGCTAATTGCTCAGTGACCATCATCAGATTCTAAATTAACAAAATTATTTCAAAAAGATCAATAAATTGAGTTGGCCAACATAATCTTTTCAATATAGTGAGATCAGTACGGCCACCATATAATTCAATAGCTATGCCCCTCTTGACTGATGTAGGAACATGTGCTCTAGCAATTCCATCTTTATCTAAATAACAACAGGACATCTTTCAAAATAAGGTAGAAACATGATTTACAAAAAGCTCAAATCATATTATAGATTTCCCTCTGGTTTTTATTTGCTCAAATGTGATCTGCTTTCTTGTCGGTAAGATGATGGGAGCTCATAGCTTGTTCGGATTTTGCAATTCCAGGAACAAGATGAATATGAGTAGTTTTATACCTTTTTCCTTTTTTTTGGACTATTTGGAGGGAGAGGAACAAAGGGCTTTTGATGTGATTTGAGATACAAGATAGGATTGTAGTAGAAGATAGTTGGGCAAGGGAATTATGCTTCTGGCATACACAAATATACAGTGGGGGGATCCAGGGTATCGCGAGCATGATTGATTTTATGTCTTGTTCATGATTTTTTGTACAGGTCCCTGTTTTCGTACATGAGCTTTTTGCACTGACTTGGTGTGATTTAATAAAATATTTGATTTAACATTCCCGAAAAAAAAAAAAGATGATGAGACCCCGTGAATGATGCCGATCACAATCCTGCCTAATTGATAACTAAGATTTTGTGTGATCTGTGCAATATTCTTGTTAAAAATTAATGTTTATAATACTTCTGTCACTTTCTAGCATCAGTTGAAGCATGCAATTTTATGATGGAACTTCCATTGATGGCATTTTGTTTTCCATATGTCTGGCATAAAGCATCATGCAACTTGCTGCATGTGATACAACACTAAAAAAAAACTTGCTGCATGTGATACTATGAAATTGTCATGGTATTTAGTTAAGACTCTTTTACTTGAGTAGTTCATATCGGTGAAAGTGATGCTTAACATATTTGGATTCCTTTATGTAGGAATTGCTCAAACCCCAAGATTAGAGGGGCAGTTGTGTTTCATGCTCAAGGCCCTCTGGTGTATGACTACAGTATACGCTTGAACCATACATGGGCTTTCTCTGGGTTCCCCGATGTTAAATCTATCATGGACACAAATGGACCTTTCCTCAACGACTTAGATTTGGGCGTTAACCCCATACCTACAATGCAGTACAGCTTCAGTGGATTTTTCACTGTATGGATACATTATTCCATAACTGCCTTTTTCGGGTCTCTTGGTTTCCTGTCTTTTATTTTCGTTCTTGGGTGTTCATTTTCTTAGCAAGATGAAACTTTCTCTGTCTGTTTTATTAATCATTCGTTACATCTTCCACTTGGTGATTGATGCCATGGCGGGATTTATTTAGGGCTGGCAAATTGTGCCGGCTGGTAGAACACAATATCCCATGTGCCGCAAATGGCTGGTCTGTCTTTGCCCAGCATGAAATTATTGTTGGGCTGCCACACGACCTGATGGAGGCACTATATGTCATAAATTTTGTTTGTCGCTATTTAATTACTGTGTTGGTTATTACTATTTGTGTGTTTTGGAATCTTTTAACAAAATTATGGGCTTTTATTGAGCTATTGGTCCGTGCTGGGCCAAATAAGCTTGGCCAGACAAGGCCCAACAAATTTTCCAGGCTTAGGGCCGGCCTACTACCGCCCAGCACGATAAGGCTCAGCTTGGGCACAGTTTTATCGTGTCGGTTTCATGGAGTTATTGAGCCGGACTTGAAATTGCCACCCTAGATCTATTTAGGCATTTACGGATGAAAAATATATATGTTTGTTGTGTTTATCTGAACCAAATTGTTATGGATTGTTTTGTTCTGGTTATCTGTCTTTACCAAATTATTATCTAGTATTTGTTGTGAGCATTGAGTCTCATGGCTTTAGAAAATTTTTTCAGAAGACTTCCTTTCTTTCTAGAATATTTCCTGAAAAGCAATTAAGCTAATGTGATCATTCAATTATTGAGTCAACCTGCCATAATAATTGAAACTTTTGAACTTTCTGCAGCTGCAACAGGTGTTAGATTCATATATAATACTCTCTGCTCAGCAAATTCAAGCTAAGGTCTCTGGAAACGTTGAACCTTTGTCCAAAGTACGTGGTGGACATTCCTCACTGGATCAGTCATGGATGGAATACCTTCCTTCGAACATAAGGATAGCACCATTTCCAACTCGTGAATATACAGATGACGAATTTCAATCCATAATAAAAAACGTCATGGGAGTATTGTATGTCTGACTTCAATGTTCTTTTATCTTTTATGGCTATTACAATTATCACAGATGTCATCTTTTTAGAAAATGACCTTCTATTTGATTATCGGATGCTGGGATGGGCAGGTACCTTTTGGGATTTCTTTACCCAGTCTCTCGTCTGATCAGCTATTCTGTGTTTGAGAAGGTATCCTAATTCATCATGGTAACATTCATAAGTGGATTTCAAAGGAGCTGAGAAGCTCACCGTGCTTTTCTCCCTCTCTTTCTGCTGTTTCTAGCCTTTTGACAAACCCAGGAAAGGTTTTCTGATTCCGTGATCTTTATACTTTCAGGAACAGAAGATAAAAGAAGGTCTCTATATGATGGGATTGAAAGATGGGATATTCCATTTATCTTGGTTTATAGCTTATGCTTTTCAGGTTTGATGTCGTTATAATGTGATTATCATTTTTCTAAAAGGTGAAAGGTAGAACTGCCACTCTGAAGGAACACCTAAGTTGCCTTCTCAAACTAATAAACAAAGAACGATATGTTTCAGATGGCTCATCAAAACTGACCTTCTTAGACTACCTTTTTGTTTCATAATTTGAATATGGCAATTTGGACATAAAAAATGTGGAAGTAAGTGTAAAATAAGTAGAATTTTGAGAGAAGTATGTGGTGTCTTGAAGACTAGTCTGGACTTTGGGCGTGAACGATGTTCCCTCTGCTCATCATATATTCATGTGGCAGGATATAGCAAATATCTTTGCCCTGTTGGCAGTTGCAGTTAAAGATGTCCTTAGTTAATTTTACCAGGTTTCTGGATTGTCTTGAACAGTATTCATGAAGCTCTATATTTTGTTCATTTTGGCGGATTTGCAGTTTGCCATCTCTTCTGGGATCATTACGATTTGTACCATGAGCAGCCTTTTCAAGTACAGCGACAAATCGGTGGTTTTTGTGTATTTCTTTTGTTTTGGACTAAGTGCAATCATGATGTCATTTTTGATATCGACATTCTTCACACGGGCAAAGACAGCTGTTGCAGTTGGTACCCTTTCTTTTCTAGGAGCCTTCTTTCCTTATTACACTGTCAATGATCCAGCTGTTCCCATGTAAGTCCTAAAGGCTGAATTTTTCTACCTGGACATTTCTTTTTGTCTATGTTGGACCTTATATTTATGGAGTGTAATTGGCATAATCTTTCTGCATTCAGGATATTAAAAGTGATTGCTTCCTTGCTATCACCTACTGCATTTGCACTAGGGTCAATCAATTTTGCTGACTATGAGCGTGCTCATGTTGGGTTGCGTTGGAGCAATATTTGGCGGGTACAGTTGCTTGATAAACTCTGCATTATTGTTGTTATTACAAGTATATTTTTCTTGTCTTTCAGTGACCATCATTAATAAAGAGAGGATGTTGATGCTGCAGGCATCATCTGGTGTGAACTTTTTGGTCTGTCTCCTCATGATGTTGCTGGACTCTCTTCTGTACTGTCTAATTAGCCTTTACATGGACAAGGTAAGTTCTTTCTTTGCTACCATTTTATCTAAAAGTTATGCCAGTTGAAAGGTTGCTTAATTATTTCAAGCGTTCTTGCCAATTGGTAGTGTACCTTAAAACATTCACACGGTATCAAAAACCTGGTTAATTCTCCAAGCCTTTATCTTTGCTCCAATTTATTAATTTAGTGAATTCCACATATTGAGGCCTTGCAATTATTCCTGCACACTCTTGAGTGGGAGTGTTAAAAGTATTCCTTTTAACTAACAATCTGATGCTTTTAAATAGGTCATGTAGGTCCTTAAAATCCAGAGGCCAATATAAAACCTTATATTTTTTATGTTGATATGTGAAGAGAGAAAAGCAAGAGCTTTCTAGGGAATCTGAGGCTGCCTCTTCTTCACTTATGGATAATAGTCTGTTCGGATCTTTCAAAACTTGGTTGATAGGTTGTGACAAATGTAAATTCTGTCATAGATATGGTTGATATGCCGCTAGTAAGATGATTAGTCAGGCCCTTTCTTTGTTGATTTAGTTTTTTTTTTTCTTTTTAATATGTTTACGTTTGCAGTCTAGGTGCTCATTAATGAAATACTATCTCCAATTTATCCCCCCAAATAAAAAAAAGTAGTCTGTCATACTTTTACTACAGGATAGTGTTTTGGACTAGGAAAAATTGTCAAGTAAGCAATGAATTCTATTGTCAGGCGTTTGAGGTTAACTTGCTTGCAATAATTTATTTCTTGCCTTTTCTAATTTGTTCCTCTAATCAGGTCTTTAGTTGGGGTAAAGGAATGTTGTTCCCTTTGAACCCCACGTGGGGCAACTGTTTCAGAAGGAAAAGATCCGATTCTGCCATCCATACTTCTAACGTAGATACCAAAAACTCCATGAAACATAGCAAGAGGAACGTGGCTACATCTGGGAAAGATATCTCTGCACCTTCCATAGAACCAATAAGCTTGGAAATGAAACAACAGGAGCTTGATCGCCGGTATTAGCTTCTGTCATTTAATTATGATTCTAATCCCTCATGAAAGATATTCTTTTCATACGCTATTTGTCTTGCAGATGCATCCAAATTAGGAACTTGTGCAAGGTCTATTCCACAAATAAGGGAAAATGTTGTGCAGTAAACTCGTTGCAGTTAACCCTGTACGAAAACCAGATTCTCACTCTTCTAGGTCAGTGCTTTCTATTTTTTACTCCAGCAGCTTTTTGGCGCCTTATCTCCTCCTTGGCTTTTTCCCCTTTCCACTGATTTTTCAAGAGGTGGTCTGTTTCAATTGTGCTGTCATCAACACTTCAATTTGTATAGTTGGATGTATTATAAATGTCCTAATGCACAATCGAAGAAGTAATATGACTACTACATGCCTGGGAAGGAATCCCACCTCTTTCATTTTTTTAGTGCCTCAATGTGCTGCGAATTTGAAGCAGAAAACTCCTCATAAACAAGCTGCCTATTATTGATTTCTTTTTATGTTCCTCGGTCACGGTGACGATATTACTATCAGTCTATCATCAAGATCCTCTTGTTTTAGAGATGCCTGACACTTATAACTGTTGTATGTAGAGATGCCTCGTGAAAGTCTCTCTCAACTTTTATTTAGGCATTTTAGGTATTTAGGTTGTGACAAAGAGTTCTAGATTGGGGGAAGGTTGTGTGTTGTTGGGGGCCGGATGGGTTGCTTTTGTCAACTGATCATGGATTTTCCTGCTTTGAAGGACATAATGGAGCTGGTAAGAGCACAACAATATCAATGCTTGTTGGCCTTCTTCGTCCTACTTCAGGAGATGCTTTGGTCTTTGGAAAAAACATTATGACAGAAATGGTAAGTCATTTTCTTTTCAATTTAGCTTGTGGTTTGGAGACACATTTAGAATTCGTCTGTTGCTAGGGTTTATCATACAACCTGGCTGATTTTTATCATTAATGTCATGCCCGGAAAAAATTTACCCTAGTATCAGTTTTGCACTGAGTTACTAACTGAGAACTTTGATTATGTTCGTATACCTGATAGTTATGTTGACTGTTCGAGGTTAATTTGTAATGAACATGTTTTTTTATCTCCATGGAATGAACCATATGACTCTGCTGGCATGTGTGTCTTTTACTCCCCTTTCCCAGATTTTGTAGCCAGGTAAGTGAATTGTACACCGGTTTTTTCTTAATTTGATAACAATACTAAAGCAAACATGTCCTCAGCTTTCTCATGTAGATGACTATGGGAGGACCCAGTCAGAAGTCCAATTGTTAAAGAGTTTCTAGCATGATCTTGTTGAGAGCATAGATTTTTTTTTAGCCATTAAATAAATGATTATATTGCTGAGCACCTTGTTCAGAGCATAGATATAGCACTTTCTCAGGTGTCACTTAGATATTTGGCCATAGAGGTGCTGTTCTCTGTTTTTGCAATTGATAGTGATGGCTGAAGTTATTTAAATTTAAAGAAATTTTGCTTTCTTTTACACATGAGAGACTTGCATAAGCACTGCATGGTGTGTGATAACACCAAAAGGCCATGAATTGTGCATGCATCCCATTCTAATACATATACACACGATGTAGATATGTTAGCTGATTTATCTTGTATTCCACTTTTTCTACTTTTCGGAAAACTTAATTTGTTTTATCAACTTCAATACTGTCTCTGTAGGATGAGATAAGGAAGTCTTTGGGAGTTTGCCCTCAGAATGATATCCTTTTCACCGAATTGACAGTAAGTCTTAGAATTATTTATTTGCTTCATGTGTCAATATCAGATCGCATATCTATGTTCTTTTTTTTCTTATTCTTCGTTAGTATACTTCTTAGATGTTAACAATATGTTCAGTTCAAGATGAGTTTAAATAAAAAAAGGTTGTGGACTGCTGCTTTTACTTTAGTAATTATATAAGTCTCAAATCTATATTTGCATATCAAATTATAATATAACGGAGCTTACACCTGTCTTCTCATGTCACCACATCATCAAAGCTGTTGTCTCATGTCATCACCTCATAAAAAATGATGCCACAAAAAGCAGTGAATAGATGGTTGCTTCAGTATTTAAATTGATACAATGATATTGACTTTGCTTTAAGCTGATATATTAGTATGCATAGATGTATTTATTCGAAGAAAAGAACAAAAATATCTGACAAGTTTAGTTTTTAAATAGATATGATATTATCCAGAACATATTTAACTAATATTAGATTGCTTAAGCATGTAAGATCTGATAGATACTAGTCAATTCCGCACAATCTAGGGTTCAGATCGGGGATTTCAGGGGAAGGAATTGGCCTGTTGTTTGAGAGGCTACTAGCAATTGGGAGAGGGGATGTTTATGGTGGCAAGATATGGCAGGTGGTAGTCGATTCAGCCTCCGAATCGAAAGTAAGTGGAGTTCAAAGTGTGAGAAACTCTAATCGAGGAGAGCAGATCCTAATGAAGAGGATGGAAGAAAACTCCAATGTTGAGAGAAGTTCAAAGGTGTGGGAAACTCTAATCGAGGAGAGCAGATCCTAATGAAGAGGATGGAAGAAAACTCCAATGTTGAGAGAATTTTCTCTCTAAAAATAACAGAAGGCCTTCTGGGCACAATGCTAGTGATAGATATTGACTTGTTGATGGCATTATCATTTTATATTGATGTTATTCAAAAAAAGATCATTTTATACTAATGTGACGTTCATAATCTATAGAACTGAAAATATCCCAAACTCAGTTATATCACCTTAACAACCTGTTTAAACTTTCAAGGGTTATAGTCATACACTGAGGGGATCTTCACTTCTTCTATTTTGTCCTGATATTTGGTGAAGCAATCACAGCAGAGTGGATTCTAGCTATTGCTGTTAGAGAATTGAGTGGTCGGTTGCAGATTCAAGACTGCTGTTAGTATGTATGCTTCATATATGTACTGTTGTTTAACATGTTTGGTTATTATAATGTATATCCAGGTGAGAGAGCATTTGGAAATTTATGCTGTACTGAAAGGCATGGAGGAAGATCATGTAGAGAATGCAGTATCTGCCATGGTTGATGAAGTTAGTCTCACTCTTCTTATTACTTTTTTTTAGTTCTTTTAGCTTTTGTTTGATGGGTTAGATTTTCCATCCTTCCATGGATGTTTTCATAAGACGCTTTCTAGTCATTCTTGCATCACTGAAATTTCTGTTTTCTCTGTTCATCTTAAGAGTCTTCTTATTCTGCAGTGAGATTGACATGCTCTTCTGCATGTGCAAGCCTCAACATTCCCTAGAATGATCTTTCATGGCAGAAAGGAATAGATAGACAAGGCCATGGAAGCCTATAGTGAATATGACTTACAATCTTTAATTTAGAAGGAAAAAAGGAAGGAAAGGGCATATATATAATGAGGGCAATATCATTGAGGGCTGTTCTGTTCTTAATATGACCAGGTAGGTTTGGCTGATAAAGTCAACACCACTGTAGGGGCTCTCTCTGGTGGCATGAAGAGGAAGTTGTCTCTTGGAATTGCTTTGATAGGAAACAGCAAGGTACTATAACATCTCTACATTCTATGGCCTTTTGTCCTTAGTTTTTACTTGATGTTCAGACTTTCCAGAAAAGAGTCCCCTTATCTTCTTACAGGTTATTATTCTTGATGAACCCACAAGTGGAATGGATCCATACTCTATGCGATTGACATGGCAGTTGATAAAAAAGATAAAGAAAGGCAGGATTATTCTTTTGACAACACACTCTATGGATGAAGCAGATGAACTCGGAGATCGGATAGCTATCATGGCTAATGGCTCATTAAAATGCTGTGGAAGGTATTTAAGCTTCTGCAACTTCAAATATTCTTTTCATTGATATTGAACAAGGGAAAATAAAAACAGTGGATGTATTGCCGTTAAAGGTGCTGTTGGATTACCTATTTTTTGATAGCCCAAAATATCGCTTATATGCAGAAAAATCTTCTCTCTCCATGATAATTAAGCCAACTGTTTCCTTAACTTGTTTTTTCACTTACTTTTTCCTGTCAGTTCCCTTTTCCTGAAGCACCAATATGGTGCTGGGTACACACTCACTTTGGTGAAGGTACATACCTTCTCAGCTCATTTAGTTTTTTATTGCTCCTTGAAATACAATAAGATTATCTTCTTAGTGTTGACTGGCTTTTCCTCCTTTTTTAGTCAACTCCTTCTGTCTCTGCTGCTGCTGATATTGTATACCGTCACATTCCATCAGCAATTTGTGTAAGCGAGGTAATTGTCAGCTCCTCAGATGTGTTGCTTTCTATTATGTGGACTCAAATAGAAAGAGAGAACGTTATTTGATTCACATATCAATTAGCATGCACATTTCAGTGTATTTGTTATATTTATGAAGACGAGACGATGTGATGTCGTTGCTCATGCCTGAACTTTGGGAATCAAATAATAAGCTTTCCCCTCTATCCACATTTCCAGGTTGGAACTGAGATTTCCTTCAAGCTTCCTTTAGCTTCATCGCCTTTCTTTGAGAGTATGTTCAGAGAAATTGAAAGTTGCATGATGAGATCTTCTTCCTCAGTGAACGGCAGTGCTGAGGATGTACTTGGGATAGAAAGCTATGGCATCTCTGTGACGACACTGGAGGAGATTTTCTTAAGAGTAGCGGGGTCTGAATATGCTGGGGCTGAAACTTTTATGCCAGGGAAAAGTGCTCCTTCACTTAATCCTGTGATATCTCAAGCTTCAAATGATCAGGCACCAAAACTACCTTCCCGCAATAAAGTTTATGCAAGTTACAAGAAGGCTATTTGGATTCCTTGTGCCATAATTAAGAGAGCCTGCAGATTAATAGTTGCTACAATGCTCTGTTTCTTGAACTTTTTGAGTGAGCACTGCTGTAGTTGCTGTCTCTTTTCTATGTTTTGGCAGCATACTAAAGCATTATTGATAAAGAGGGCCATATCTGCTCGGAGGGATCGCAAGACAATTATTTTCCAGCTTCTGATTCCGGCTGTTTTTCTATTGTTTGGTCTTCTTCTTCTTAAGCTTAAGCCACATCCTGATCAGCAGTCAGTGACTTTTACAACTTCATATTTTAATCCATTATTACGTGGTGGTGGCGGTGGTGGTCCTATTCCATTTGATCTATCCTGGCCTATTGCATATGAGGTTTGTAACTCCTTGTTATTATACAGGCATCTCTTGTTCTGCATCTGAATGTGCTAATTCTCACAGGGCTTATAATAGGATAAGTCCATGTTCAACCCAAAAGTTTGATCTCATAGTATGGGTTTAAGTTATTGCGGCTCACATCTGGTTGGACCTGAGTCTAGAACTCATGGTTAGCAAGTCTAAGTGCAAGAGAGAGATCCCATCTCGTGGTTAGTAACTTAGTTGTTAACCTTGCCAAAGCATGAAAAAAACAACACTTGGCTCTGGGTTAGTTGTTGAGGGCGCGAGTGAACGTGGGCACGCTACAAGTTATGGGCTAGGTTGCCATGTGAGTGCGGTGTTGTCACCTGTAAGCCTTAGTGGAAATTGAAGGGGTCTTATTATTGTTCATGGCCTTCTCTTGGGTTGTTTAATTTCTGATTACTTACGCGGCCATATGATGATCCAATTTTATTTCTTTACCTTTTTCATACAATCTTTAGTTTATACTTAGTGTAATATCTTGCTTCTTTAAGGAGCTATCTGATGATGCAGGTTGCCCCATATATTGATGGAGGATGGATACAGAGATTTAAACCGAGTTCGTATAAGTTCCCTGATTCGGAAAAGGCATTAGCTGATGCTGTTGAGGCTGCAGGACCTACTCTGGGACCACTTCTACTTTCTATGAGTGAATTTCTCATGTCTAGCTTCAATGAATCATATCAATCAAGGTTTGTTGCCTATGTTCTAGCTTAATGTATTCTATTAGGTCTGTCCCAGTTATAAGATTTCTGCAGCCCTGATAGCTACTCTTAAAGCATATACTTGTAGAACATAATGAATGAATAAACTTGCTATTCTTGTGAATGAAATATCAGGTTACTTTATTTACTTAATAGCTACGCTTTGATTCTTTAAAGTTCATTCTTGATGTTTTTGTGCCTTGTGCCTTGTTTTCATTTATGCATTAAGTGCCACTAAGCCAATCCCAGTCTTGAAACCTTGTTCAACCGAATGGCTGTTGCACCATGTTGATTTGTGAATGTCCTCATGCTAAGGTATGGAGCAGTTGTGATGGATGATCAGAATGATGATGGAAGTATTGGCTACACTGTACTGCATAACAGTTCTTGTCAACACGCTGCTCCAACATTCATCAATTTAATGAATTCTGCAATTCTTAGACTTGCTACTAGAGACAAAAATATGACTCTTCGGACTCGGAACCATCCTCTTCCTATGACCGAGAGCCAGCGGTTGCAGCGTCATGTAAGCTTCTCTGTTCCTGGTAACTATTATTCTTTTTCTCACGTTCTAAGTTGATGATGCTCAATGAACATAGTATATTCTTCACTGCGGATCCTATGCAGGATCTGGACGCTTTCTCCGCTGCTATCGTTGTGAACATAGCATTCTCATTTATTCCTGCCTCATTTGCTGTTTCGATAGTAAAGGTACTAATCCTAGGCTCCTCCTGAATTTGATGTTCAGAATGCATTAATCCTTGGCTCCTTCCGAATTCTATGTTCAGAATAGACATTCTTTGTCATTTCGCCTGTACCAATTATCTTAGCTTAATTGGCGGAATGCTGCTATTGCAATTGGGTCATTGCAATTACTGGTTGAATGTCTAGTTGTCCTAGCAGTAACTAAATATAAATTTTCTGGCTTTTTAGTACCTTTTCTACAACAAGGCAAACTTAAGCTTTTCATTCTTTTCTGTTTTGTCCTGCTTGCCCTTAATCTCTTTTCCTCTTTCACGATTGTGCAATGGTTCCTTCTTTTGCAAACACCAGCCCATCTCAACACAAATTGCACTCAAAATATGAATACCTGTCACTATGGTTCTAACATGGAGTGGTAAAGGATTCTGTTTCGTGCACATTGAAGCAAAGCTCATATTTTTCTAGGAACAGTGGTCCTTTATGCTTCAAATGAATCCGCTATTGTTTCCATGAAGACACTTTTAGATCTTGTGATACAGATCCCTGATATTCTCTTGCGTCAACTCTTTCTCTTATTATCTTCATGTCATAATTTCATGTAGGAGCGTGAAGTGAAGGCTAAACACCAGCAGCTAATTAGTGGGGTATTAAATTTTATGATGCTTTTAAATCAGTAAGTGGGTCTTGCTCCCGAAAAAGATCTTTAATCCATTTTCTTTTGTACAGGTCTCTGTCCTTTCATACTGGATTTCAACTTTTATGTGGGACTTCATCAGTTTCTTATTCCCCTCATCACTTGCGATTGTTCTCTTTTATATATTTGGTATATACCTGAACTTAAATTTGTTATCATCCTTTTCTTTTTTATTGTAATAAGTATTTATTGGCAAGTGAAAGTTCCTTGAAGGAGGAAAAATAGCAAAAGATCGTTTCTTGCTAGTGACTTGTGTTGGTCTTCTTACAAGTTTGATTTGGACTCACAGGTCTGGATCAGTTTGTTGGAGCGAGCCGTATCCTTCCAACAATTCTCATGTTTTTGGAATATGGGTTGGCAGTTGCATCATCTACATATTGCCTCACTTTTTTCTTCAATGACCACACCATGGCTCAGGTCAGAGAATCTTGTGAAGACTTGTTTTTTCTTGACCTTGATCTCAGGCTAATTTACTTACCTTCTTGCAGAATGTGGTACTTTTGGTTAATGTTTTTGCTGGTCTCATCCTTATGGTTATCTCGTTTATCATGGGGCTTATCCAGTCAACAGCAAGTGCCAACAAGTTGCTCAAGGTCAGTTCTTCATTTTGATTGGTTGAAAATTATTTTCTTCAGACCTGATAGATGTTTCTATTAAATTTGTAAAACTAGTATGTTAGGAAGGTAGGATAGCTAGTCTATGGTATAGGTTATTACCCAATTTGCCTTTTTCTTTTGAAAAATCATGCACATTTATAGGTGCTTTTTCTTTCATGAACCTTGGTGTTTGCCGGCACAAAAGATTTTATCTGCAAATGGAATTTTGAAATTCAGCTATGTGTGAATTTTTGAAGATTCCTGCCATTATTGCTAATCACGGGTGTACAATGTCTTTTTCCTGAAAGGCCATTTGAAACTTCTTTGGTGGTCTTCCCTTTACTTCTTCAAGCAGCAAGTTTTTAGCTTGGTCCAGAGTGACCAATTTTTCTTGAACCCATTAGGTAGGGCAGAATTTGCACCAACATATTTTGCTGGCTGTGATTGTATGCGATTGGACCATAATCCTTATTGCTCTTTGACAGCTAAATTATTGGTTCTGAGCACAGTTAGGCAGTGAGCCATAATGATATATTTGTTCAGAGGCTAGTTTTGATTCCTTGATGGAGCATGAACATAATAGAGAAGCGACTTTTTGACTGAGTTTTGTCTTCTGCAATCTTCTTTTCAGAACTTCTTCAGAATATCACCCGGGTTTTGTTTTGCTGATGGACTTGCTTCGCTCGCTCTTCTTCGGCAAGGGATGAAAGATAAATATAGTAATCGTGCTTTTGATTGGAACGTAACTGGTGCTTCAATTTCTTACCTTGGTCTTGAGGTACTCATGCTTTGAGCCTGACTCATTAAGCCCTCAGTCGCGGATTTTGCTTGGTGTTTGCTCCATTTGAACTTCAAAGCACATTGGTTGTATTTTTTGGAGTATTTATCTGATATGTTGTAATTGCTTATTTCTTTGCAGAGTGTGCTTTACTTTGCCTTGGCGCTTGGGCTTGAAGTCCTCCCAATTCACCAGTTGAATTTTGCAGTGATCAGACAATGCTGGGGAAAACTTAGGAGGAATCTCCATGTTAAATCGTCTACACTTTCTGAGCCACTTTTGAAATCTTCCCAAATTGCTTCTGTTGATATAGATGAAGACATCGATGTACAGACTGAGAGAAAGAGGGTCCTTACAGGTTCCACAGACAGTGCCCTCCTCTATCTTCGCAACCTTCGGAAGGTAGCTATTTGTTCTCTTGTTTTGTGTAATGATATGAATTATGTAGAATTTTCTCATCATTATAAACCTAACTGATGATAGGTATACAGTGGGGGAAAACATCTTGGTGAAAAAGTGGCAGTTCATTCTTTGACCTTTTCACTTCAGCAAGGCGAATGCTTCGGCTTTTTAGGAACAAATGGAGCTGGGAAGACCACAACACTCTCTATGCTTACTGGTCCATCCTAATCTTTTCCTGTATTATAGATTGAGGGGCTTTCTGAAGATAAATATCGTCTCTGCTATAAATAAATATTATATCTGAGATAGGTCTTCTACCTTTGTTGCTTTACTATGCCATTTTATGTTAAGTAATTTTGTTGAAGGCAGGACTTAAAGCTTATAGAATTTCATTAAATCAGATAGCTTTCAGACGCGACATATATAGCTCTGACACTTATCTTTCTGCATTTCGAAATTTAGGAGAAGAATATCCCACTGATGGAACTGCTTTCATATTTGGAAAAGATATACGTTCAGATCCCAAGGCAGCCCGTCGTCATGTATGCATTTCATTGCTTTCTACTTTTTCTGCTGGTCTTCTTTGGCTTATGATAAATAGAACATCTGCAACTTAATACTTTTCTACTGGCAGATTGGTTACTGCCCTCAGTTTGATGCCCTGTTGGAATATCTAACTGTCCAAGAGCATCTTGAGCTTTATGCAAGAATAAAGAGGGTTCCAGATCAAAGAGTGCATGATGTATGTCTTGGATAACCTATACACACTAAAGATACTTTGTTCGATATATCGAAGAAGTTGTTCTTTCTTGCTAAATAATTTTGCATCATATTTTCACTTTCCATCACCTTGATTTGATGCCCAATGGATTGTGGTGATGAATTTGACTTGTGATTTCTAAAGGATCTTATCATATTGGCAGGTTGTTATGGAAAAACTAGTGGAATTTGACTTGCTTAAACATGCTAACAAGCCATCTTACTCGCTAAGTGGGGGTAACAAGAGAAAATTATCAGTTGCAATTGCAATGATCGCAGACCCTCCCATAGTCATTCTTGATGAGCCTTCTACTGGTAAGTTGCCCAATTGTCAAGTTTCCTCTTCCACCTTGCCAGCTTTCTACAGAGAAAAACGAAAATAGAGTCCTCGGAAATACGTCTCTGAAGCTCAATCTAGCTGTGAGCAGAGTTCTCGCCGGAGCTTCGTTAATTTTCTGATCTTGGCAAAACTGCTTTTTGGTGCAGGTATGGATCCCATTGCAAAACGATTCATGTGGGATGTCATATCTCGTCTATCAACAAGAAGAGGCAAGACAGCAGTAATCCTAACGACGCACAGCATGAATGAAGCTCAAGCACTCTGCACACGGATTGGAATAATGGTAATCATCACTAGAGTGATTCAGAGCTCGAAAGTATTATCTTCCTCTTGCAGAGCTATCATTTCATGACTTGTTTAATGTGAAGGTTGGAGGCAGGTTAAGATGCATAGGAAGCCCCCAGAATTTGAAAACACGATTTGGGAATCATCTTGAGCTGGAGGTATTGCATCAACTAAAGAATTCTATAGAAAAATCATCTTTTGAGGAGAATTTTTTGATACTTCCGAGACCTGATTGGCTCAGTTGATTGAACTAGAATAAGAAAGTGCCAACACGTTAATATTGAAGTTACTTTATTCTGCCAAATAATGTTTATTCATCAAGTAGCACCCATCCTGCACCAGCAACATCTCTGACCAAGCAAACAGACCAAATCTTGGAACATCAGAATCAGATGGAAAAGTAGAATATGAAATTTCAAAGTAGTTGGCAAAAAATTATGCACACCCTTGAAATGTGAGTACCTAATTCTGTGCTGCTTTTTGTCAGATCAAACCTACTGAAGTCAACCCTGAAGATTTGGAGAACCTTTGTCGAATCATCCACAGGAGGCTTTTCAATGTTCCTCATCAAAGAAGCTTGCTCGAAGACCTTGAAATCTGCATTGGGGGCATCAATTCCATTGCAGCAGAAAATGCGACAGTGGCAGAGATTAGCATGTCTCAAGAAATGATAATGACAATCGGCCGCTGGCTTGGAAATGAAGAACGGACGGGGGAACTGTTGTCTTCGATGAATGCTTCTAGTGGGGCTTCAGCAGACCAGTTATCTGAACAGTTGGTTCGGGATGGTAAAGTAGTCTCATCGTCTTTTTAACTTACTCCCTTGTTAATCGTGGGATGATTTTAAACGAATGAAACGATGTTTCTCTCCTCCCTCTTGGATCCTTCTTTCTTCTCTTCTGAGCCCTTCTATGATGTTGATCCATAACAAACTTAGCACTGAAATGAAGAGGTATTAGAATTACAATACTCTGTTATGAGAGGGAAACTTTTGAGGTAATTTGACGATCTAGTTGGCATTAGATACTCGAGTGGAATAGAGAGCTCTTAACAATTTGAAGGCTTGCTATATTGTCTGTGTATGCACTCAATCCCGCTTTCTTCTTTATATGTAGATGACATAAATTTTGCTGTGGCACATCATATAGCACTTCTAATTTGTTGAATAACTCCCCATTATTTTGCCTAAAAATGTTCGTGCTTGTAGGCGGTATACCATTGCCGGTATTTTCCGAATGGTGGTTGGCCAAAGAAAAATTGTCAGTCATAGACTCCTTCATCTTGTCTTCGTTTCCCGGCACAACGTCCCAGGGCTGCAATGGATTGAACATCAAGTACCAGGTAAAGTAGCCAATTACTTGAAAACTTTCGCAGCTAAATTGATTCGTTTCTAGATTACTTATTCCAAGATGATGATCCAACTTGAAGTTCCTCAGTTCGTACATGACTTCTATCTTTGCTGCTGTCTAATGAACGATCACCGATGATTCCATGTTCTTATTTGCCTTCCGGAAGTGCTGAATCATGTTATGCTTCTCTTGCAGTTGCCCTATCAAGAAGGCCTTTCACTGGCAGATGTTTTTGGGCATCTGGAGAGAAACAGGTGAGGCTCGAGTTTTACTCGCCTCTCTCATTGCTGCCTCACCAACTTGATTTCCCCGGGCTAATACTTCACATTCTCTTTGTTACAGAAATCGCCTGGGCATAGCAGAGTACAGTATAAGCCAGTCAACCCTCGAGTCCATATTCAATCACTTCGCAGCAAACCCATGAGGTATCCACTTTTCCTTCTCAAATTGGATCAGGTCTTTTTCGCTCGCTCGGTAAATTGCCAGCTGGATCAGAGGATGTATGAACATATAGTAGAATCAACAGAGCAGGCAGAGCTCAGAATTCTTGAGCCATTAGGTATATAGTCACTGTACATAGACAGAACTTCTTCTTAGAAATAGTTTTACAAACAAAACACACGTCACATTGAACCAACTTATCGAAGGCACGTTCCTACTTAGCAGTCACCTGTGTATATGTAGAGCACATGCATAATCGATTGAGACCTTCCTGGATGTGGGTTCTTCACCTTTTGGCATTCCGTGCTCGGATAATCGCCATATTTACTTATCCTATTGGAGTGTACGAGTCTGTGACTGCGTACACGTGTTCATCCGCACGGTTTCGAGGTACTTCATGGTTCGAAGTATCAAGAGACCTCGATCAAATGCCACTGAGTGTTGATTTCTTTTGATGAAGAGGAAGGTGATCTGACGTTTGATCTCCCGTGGGAACGAGGAGGGCCAGGAAACTATGAGATTCTTAGATGAAGGGATAATTGTTTTTGGGAGTGCACCTTTTTTTTCTTGGGGGGGTAAATGTAATGTTTTAGTATAAAAATTGAAAGAAAAAATGTTGCGCTTACGTATTTTTTATCGGATTAAACATGAAATTTAAGTAATAAATATAGAAAAATAATAAAGCAATTTTATTACTTGATAAATTGAATGTAAAAATTAAGTAATAAGTATAGAAAAATAATAAATTAATTTTATATGTAATCAAATAGGAGAAAAAGGTGCGTAAAATAAAGAGAAGAGAGAGAGAAATAGTAGTCAGTTCCTCGTTATTGATATTACTCACTCCTCAATTTGTTCTTAATTTTATAGTTATTAAAGTCAAATTGCACGTGAAGAAAAGGGTTTGTTGTAATTGATACTACTCTTATCCTGTGACCAAGATACCTGAATTCGATATTATCTGTAAGATTTCTCGTGCCTCCTTTATTCTCTCTTATTTCCACCATTTTTAGAATTGTGTTTCTTTTATACACCGAAAATTTCTATCATTTTAGAATTATCTACACCGAAAAAAATTCCTCCCAGCCAATTATCTGCTCTTAATGAATGCCAAGCCATCGATCATTGGGCTAATGTATTTATTAAAAAAAAAAAAAGAGAGAGAGAGAATTAATTCATATATTTTAATGTGTGACGATTCACTTCGCTAACATTTTGAAGCAGAATTGTCTGGTTTTTCGAGTTGCAGAAGAGATATATGAGCTTATAAAGGATAAGAAGCGAGGGAATAAGGGGTATATGTAGCCTTGTCGATGAAGATTGAACTTAAAAATCTTGAATGGACCATACCTCATAATGATTGACGTGACGGGGAAGCGCCGGCAGAAATGATGTTGCCGATAACAAACAACTGTTGGAGTGATTAACGTTCCTTTACTCATATATTATAGTTTGATCGGTATCTTTCTCACGTTATGTGTGGCTGTGAACAGTGCCATTGGGAGAGAGAAGCGAGTGAAAATGCCTTAGGTTCGAAAAATTTTCTTAAAGTGCCTAGTCTTCGAGACTATTTCATTCTACACCGTCAAGAGATCACGATCTCGCTTTGTTAAGAGATCACGTACATAAATTTTTTGCTAGCGGAAAAATGAGAGATTCTTACACTAGCTCACCTCACCACGCCATCCATAAATTCTACTAAAAAAATTTTAACACGTCATTATTAAGTATCACATCACATTTTTAATTAAAAATATTTATTTTTAATTATAATTTTAAAATATTTGCTTAGGTGATAACTGTATAAAACGTTCACGGTACTGTACTGGGAACGGTTGAGTGGGCAGATATGGCCTAAAAAAAATTATTTTCTCTCTCTTCACTCTCTCTCCTGTGGGTGAATCCTAGCCTTCGGATGGCCAAGGTATGATGCCTTGGAGGTTTGACAGATGGCTCGTTTGTTTACGTGTCGAACATTTATCGGTTAAGTTTATCGTATCATCTGTGAGTACGACTCACGTAAGAATTTTCCCGGAAAAATGGAAGCAGTTATCTTTTCAAGATGCGATCTCTCTGTTGAAAAAAAAAAGAAAGAGAACTTTACAAAATCATAAAAGAATTTAAAAACGCATGTTGAACATGCGTCGAAAGAGGTGTTTTGATAAAAAGTTCTGAATATACTGTTGGGGTATGTCTCGGCACAAACAAGAACTCGAAAACCGGAAGACCTGAATAATGGGTTGGAGATCAAATTCAAGGTACGAGATACATACGAATAACGATCAACGGTCGAAATTACGGATGAAAGCACAGAATATTGTGGACAGAATGTTTAATAATATTTGGAAGATTTTACAGATATTATTTTATAATAAGATATTTGGAACCCGTAATTCATTTGATTTAGAAAATATGTTCATATAATATTTTCTAGAGTATCAAATAGATATGGTCTTGTATTTATAAATAGAGTTGTACGAGTTGTGAAGGTATCGGGTATGCCTTGCTGCCGTGAAACCCCGGGACCTTAGGGTCCGGGTAGTAGAGTTTTAAGTTTAGGATTGGTGGTATCGCCGAAGACTGTAATCTCCTTATTTGATCTAGCGAAATCTCCTGCTTTATCCGTGGACGTTTTCCTCCGCGTCGAGGGTTTTACCGCATACATCCGGTGTCAAGTTTCTGAATTTGTTGTTTTATCATCCCATTCGGGAACATCCCGAAACCCGACAGACGGTATTGGAGCGATCGCGGTCTCAATATATACTGTATCTAAGTAAAAAAAAAAAAGGAAAGAATTATGGGACTACGGTATTCGCTCCTTTCTCCACTGGAAAATATCTCCACAACACCAAAGTCTTTGAGAAATTGTAAGTGTACGTCTCCTTTCCTTCCACAACTTGAGAAGACCTGGTCAAGAATGGCAGCTAGCCAGGGAAAGTAACTCTCTCAAGTCTCGGTTCTTCTTCTTCCCGTCACCTTCCTCTCTATTTCCTCTGCCTGTTTGATAACTATAAGAAATGACTCCCTGTCCATTTTGAAAAACCCAGAAAGAAAGTAGAGAAGTTCTGAGGTTAGCCAAATTCATAGACAGCGTAGTGAGTTCAGCCGATAAATGTTTGACACCTAAACAAATATTTTAAATTATATTTAAAAAAATAAGTAAATAGATATAAAAATTGGTACGATACTCAAATATTTGTTGATGAAATTGACGGATGAGGTGATGAGTCGAGTGATGACGACACCCAGCAGCGGGGGCCGGAAAAGTACGAGACAGGGAAGCGGAAAGACTATTACGTAACTTTAATAGAGAAAAAAAAAGGGGGAAATTGGAGACTTTGATTTTTGATACGGTCGGTATCGTTAAGAGACAGTATCTTTGTCCCTACAGTCGCTTACTCCCTGTGGTTGAGCGAAATTTCAATCCCGAGATCGAATCCAAAACCTCTGAGTCACATGACGTGAGTAATACTAAATATAACAAGCCTTCTTTCTCAAGGTCTTAGCCATTTTCATTGAGCGTTATGATACCCTTAGGTTGGACTACTTGTCGCGCTCGAGCCGAGATCAAGATACGCATCGACGGCTAGGAAAGAATGGTGACAAATATGAGAAAAAACCCCAGAAGTGTAAAGCGGACGTATGCCGTATGAGAACTAACACCAACACTAGAGAACTATACGTAAAAAATGTCATGTCCATATCCATTGCACTAGTCTTTGCAGAGTGAACCCGGCCATTACCTAGCAGACACCTCCTCACTTACACCACTTGAGTCAACAAAGCATATACATTCATCTAACACACTTACTCCTCCTCGAATATCGATCGACGATTCTTTGTGATCTTTAAGTATTCTTGGAAAGTGCGGCACAAGGTTATCGGTTTGCCGTTGTCTTGCGCCGGTTCTGCACGAATCCTTTTCTAAATCAGATCAATTGCAGCGGTCGATCGTCATGTATCCTCCCGACTCCTACAGCGCTTTTTCATGTTTGAGAAAGTAACATTTCTATGTTCTCTACTTTTCTCTTCCTCATATGATCTCCCTCTCCCAGCCTAACCCCGAACAGCTTCGGGCCTTTCTCTTCTCGATCCCCTCCTCCTCCTCCTCCTCCCCCCTCCTCACTAACCCTAACGCCTCCGACATATCTACGATTAAGGCTGCTGCGATCGTCGATCATCACATACTTGTACACCAGATCGAGCAGCTCCTTGCACTTGTTCTTCGTGCTCAATAGCTCGGAGCTCAGGGCCCCGTTCTCCTTCCTCAGCCTCTTGTTCTCGTCGACGAGGCTGCCGTACTCCGATGACGACGAGGTCGATGATGACCTCTGATCCTCATCCCCGTTGTTGAATGGATGATGATCTGTCCGGGCAGGCCCGGCTTGGATGGCCGGCTGCTGCTTGTTGGCCCAGGCCTTCCTCCGCCGGATGTCGCACAGCAGCTCCTTCCTCCCCTTCTGGAACATGTTGTTGCAGAACTCCCACCGGCTCGTCACCACCTTCCGGAATCCCTGTGTATGAATAGACGGAAGTTAAGCTCGACCCGATGTACAAGCATAGTTTCGTTAGTGCAGTTCAGAGCAATCAACCGGACATTTTACTTTATGATGAATGATAGGGACATTTCTGGACTCTCCAGCTACAGGTTATTAGAAATAATTTGAAGTCATCAAAACTGACATAGATCAAAGGAAAACACGAAGAAAGCCGGATAATTCCGGATCGTTAGGGCACTTATATGGAGCTATAACATGTAGCGAAAAGGCTGAATATGAACCTACGAATGAAGCTGTGCGGTCGTCGATCGCCAGTTTCAAGTCATCGAAACCCTAAACGTGATCATTCCACGACTCAGTCAGCCCCATCCCGATCCACCCCGATATATCAATAAGCACATGCTCATATGGATATATGGTAATTAGGGTAATTAAGTTGCACTTACGTAAGTGTTGAGCTGCCGGACGAAGCTAGAAAAATTGCAGTGCTTGAAGAGGGTCGGGAGGAGGTCCCGAGCAAACTCGGGGGGCTGCCACACCACGAAACCCGACCCATCGTCGTTCCACGATATGACCTCGTCCGTCGCCGGGTCCTCCACGAGCATGTACGTCTTCAGCAGGAAAGGCGGAGGGGTCGACTTCCTGACGTGCTCCAACAGGTTAGCCCTCCGGCTCGGTCTTCGCTCCATTTCGAGAGAAAAGAATACGCGTGTAGATCGAGAAAGAAGAGGAAACTTGACCGGTGGATCGACCGGTGGAGATTTTGAAGACGAGAACAGAAGAAGGGCAGTTAAGAACTCCCAGCCCCAGCAGTAGAAGCCCAGTACGATACCACAGTTCATGAGATTCGCAAGGTCCGGTTGTTTGTCTCCCCTATCTCTCTCATCCACGCAGACGAAGAAGGAACGAGGAGGAGGAAGACGAAGAAGGAAGGAGGAAATGATCTAAACGTAAGTTGTAAGCATATATAAGCACAAAAATACAGATACATAAAATGTTTCTCCTTTTTTTCGATGACAAAAGAAGCGCATAAGTCTGGAAACTTGTAAGAAAAGGACGGTATAAAAGGTACATGAAATCTTACCGACGGAATCTAGATATCTTGATTTCACATCGAAAGCGATGTCATTCTACCAAACTCTCTTCCTCGAACACAGTTTTTATAATGCGTGAAAAAAGAAAACCTTTGAAGATGTTTCATGATATCGCATTTCTTGCCTTTTATGCTTCTAATCTAATTCAATTCACGAGATTACAAGTTCAATCCATCTCCATGCTCGTAATTCTTTGTGACAAAGATAAATTAATCAGGATTTTGTTCGTAACCGTTGGTAATAGAGATAAATTAACCGGGGTATCGAAGGTGGAGGAATCGCACCCAAAAACTCTAAAAAAATCTGTAAAATATTATATAAATTTTACTGTGGGCATATCTGTGCTTTTGTTATGTTTTCTTGCTCGGTCTCTATTAGACATATCGTTTTGTTCTTTATTTGACTTAACCTCCCTCGACAATTTATATAAATCGATCCTTGCCCAGTAAGACCACTCATATATATATATATATATATACACACATATATATACCCTTTTACATGAATTTATATGAATTTATATATCTATGTTGGATGTTGATGAAATTTTAAAAATAAATTTATTGATTAAAAAAAGTTATTTGCTCATAAAAGTACCAACTATCCAAAAATTCCTTAATTTATAACGAATTATTTTTTCCACAAAATAATAAAATATTCAAGAATTTTCTAGTCTACTACGAAATATTTTTACCCAGAAAATCATAAATTATGCTATGTCTTCTCTAATTTAATATGCCATTAAATTTGACCGTTAATGCTAACATGTACCATTAATTTTATTGATTGTGCAAACGGAATTTGATGTGGCATCACATGTGGTGTCCATCTAGTCATAAAAATAGGGAACGCCCGTTCACACATTCGTTCTCGTGATAAAATAGATAATTCGATTCGTGATTTTTTATGAATTTCTTAATGTTAAAAAAAAAAAAAAAGCACTAAGCGTTAGTCCAAATTTTGACTTTAAACCTCCACCTTTTAGAAATGGCTCCTAGCTCTCCATCTACCATGAGATGAAATGGAAGTTCCTAATTTGCCTTTACTTAATTTCCAACGGGTGTATGATCATACCTAGTGCTATAGAATTCCTTTTTGACTGCACAGCTACAGTTACTCGCGAGACAGTGAACCATGAATTATCAGACATTTTAACCCGTACTCGCAAGCTCGATCGATTTCAAGATGCATATTCGAATTTCTCGTCGTTTTTGACGTACGACGATTAAGTATCGGGTGAGACGGTTTCGGCCGACACAATTTCTCAATCCTAATTGTCTATCCCGCGTAATATCAGTGTCAGCAAAACTCAACCATTCAGCCGCTTGATCGGTAGGTACGCGGAGGAAATAATTATGGACATTCGAATTCCTTTATTTAATTTAAATCGTTGACCGTGAATCGTTAAGTTAAGCCGATAACTTCCCGGTTAGAAGCTTCCCTGTTCCTATTCAACGCGCACATCCGTAGGACATAAGTACAACTTTTTTAGTCCAAATAACGTGCTGTCCTGAATTCGAACGAGATTTAATTTAATTAATTCGTGTTCGAACTAAATATCCTTTCAACTAAAATTTTTTCATTTATCGACTTTTATATTTGCAAAAATTGACATTTAAGAAAGAAGAGATATTAGACTAGTTTTTTTTTTGTTTGCACCACGCAGTATCCCCTGGCCAGCCTAAACGCACCTCGAGACTGATCTGCGATCGGGCCGGGATCCCCGGGAAAATTTTCGTCGACCCTCCCAACTTAAAATTCGATCATAAGATCACCCATTTTTGAGTTCAAATGAGAGAACTACTGGATCAATCCAAAATCAGTGATATTAGACTAGTTGAACGAGCCTGACTGGACGTAAGGACGTGTACTTTATTATTTAGATAAGATGATAAGACCGGAAGAAATTGCAGAAAATGATAAAACAAAGGAATTTGCTCATACTTTCAATGCGTTCTTATTACTTTCTTATTCCTTAGTCATCACTGGTAACGTGACAACTCTTCCACCGAGAAATTCTTCCCCCCCGATCGTCACCCGGGTTTGTCTCGTCGCGTTCACAAAATGCTTCCAATTTTCCATTCCAATAAACAAATAAATAAATAAAAACTGACTTGCGTTGACCGGGTGATTTTCTCGCTAAACTCTCAAATGGATTATCGTATGATCGAATTTCAGGTTGGAAGGGTCGACGAGAATTTTTTTAGGGGTCCCAGCCCGACCGTAGATTAGTCTTGATGCGCGTTTCGGCCGATCCGGTGATACGGCGTGGTGCAAATCAGATAAATAAATAAATAAATAAAAGGAAGCATCTTTGTTGACTTTTTTTTTTTTTCCCCTATTTCGTCTCAGCGAAGAGAGTTTCCGATTCCTGCTTTTTATTCCGTATTCGGACAAGAGGATCTACACACGGGTAAATATTCACTGTGTAATATACAATAAATTTGTCATGTAAATCTCTTAACATGCATAAAATTTTTATAATTTTTAAGGATCGGTTTACAGTTGTCAAGATCTAGAGGTAATTCATGCGGTGAACTCGTTATGTATTACATGCTGAATATTTACTCGGGATGGCGAGCCTCCACTTAACCTGTTACTAAGCGACGTGAAGTATTCTTATAAGGCTTTGTTGAAGAATGAATTCTATATCGGACAATTAATTAATAAAGAGGACTCTAATTTACAAGAAAATTTAGATTCCACCGGTTATAAGTTTAGAGACTCTTATCAATCCGGGTGAATATTTTACATAATATCGAAGTCAGATGCCATACGTGTGGACTCACACCTTGCCAGACCCGGGTGCTGAACTCGTAGTCAGTTTAAGTCCGAGACGGCGAAGAAAAAGGTTCGGCTCGCGACTAGTTATCCTGAGAATGGAAGAGAAAGTATCTCGCAATTGTTGTCCCGGTTGCTCGAGTACGGAAGAAAATTGTCAGGTTCAAGGTTAGTCGTTGAGAGCAAATATTTAGAGGTACGTACCAAGTGTGACTACACGTGATGGCAAGTATTGGGGAATGAATCCCACGTCGAACAATTAATGAAGAGGATCTATTTATAAGAGAATTTGGGTCCCATCACCTATAGACACTTTGGTGAAGACAGACCGGTCGGTGGATATTTTACAGACTTGCAAGGGATTAGTATTGAAAGCGGTGGGGATATGCATTTACATTTGGATTTTCCACCGTTTGAATGAGAAAATTCTGTTCAAATTGCGTGCGATGGTTCAGCTTCTTCAAACTTCAAGCCGAACATCGTCGGAAAAGACAGTCGAAATTGCAAGGTGGACCCACACGTGGAAGAATTGGTTTGGAACCAACGGGGTACACGTACAACGAGCTTCCTCGTACCATCACACGGATTGCAAGTTTGCAGTGGAGAGCTGTAATTCTATACCGGAAGTTTCATTGAGAAAAATCTAGAGAACAGTGATTTGGATTTGGGATGAATCCAAACATCAATGCAAATTTAAACGGTATTTGAGTGGATTGTCGTGCCTAAGTCTGATCACGAAATTCGTGGTCAGTAAATCAGAGTCGGAAGAAAAGTTCGTCTGCCTCATAATTAATTATCCCGCGCTCAAGTACAGATGAAGAAATTTCAAAACTCGAGGTAGGTTGTAGAGGGTGGATATTCGTGACAAGCGTGAGTCAGATTGTCCCGCGAGACCGGACAGTGAGATTTATAATCTTGCATCTAAGAAAATACTGGGAATGCAATGATGCCGTAACTTAAAAGAACTAATTAGATTTCTGGATTAAATCTGTATCCGATTTCTTATATGTCTGCGGAAATTGTTAGTCTTTAAAATTTTCAGTCATCCACCGGTTAAGAGCGGCCAGAGAAATCTAAAATAAAGAGGGCACGGGGAGTCCCGCAGATCAAACATAAAATAAAATACTAATGAAATAAGTTTTACGTAGGTACTGGTTTGTATCTTGTCGGTATGAATTTGGCCGAGGGAGGAAGGAAATTCAGTGAGGATGTGGACTTTTCGGGCAGGTCGCAGCTGAGCTTTGTTGACTCAAATCATTTATATATATATATATATGTGTAAATATATAGATAAATTCATTTAAATATTATTTCTATTTTTCCTAATAATTAGTTCCAACTGGAGTCGGTTCAATTCCTACGAATAAATTTTGAAAAATTATGAATTTTTTTATAAGAATTTAAATTCAAAACTTTAATAAAAATAAGAGACATTAAATTAAAACTCCCGGACACTCTCTCTCTCGTATCGGTGGTCGTGCTTTGTTTGTCTTTACACGACCCCCCAACAACCCGTGCAGGTCGTGTTCCCATTCTGCTGCCAATCCCAACACGTTTTCTAAATCCAACTACAAGTGTGCAGTCCGGCGTGGAAAAAAGGGTACGGTACTGGCTCCCGACTTTCAAACTTCGCAGTCTAGAAAATGTTGCACTGGTTACTGGTCACATTTCTTAATAATGGAAAAGTGACAATGGCATCAACGTAAATTAATCCAGGCAGGGCGCCGGGTTCGAATCTGATCCTGTAAATAGAGAAAATTTATAATTCGGAGATCTTTACTCCTCGTGGACAGGTCAGGCTCGAATATAAATCAATTACGATCCGTACAGTTTTTAAATACCGGGTAGTATACGCTCCCGACCACGCTATAGATTCACTTGCTTTTGCACCGGCCAAGCGACCAGGATTTAATTACTCGATCACAGCGCGTTTGATTTACTGTCGAGCAGTGCGCGTGACTGGGAACGGAAGATTAACATGGGATGCTAGTCGTATCGGAGCCATCGAAAGGTTCGAGACAGCGACCAAGACCATTAGCAATTCATGTCGAGAAGGTTTTACCATGTTATTGGATCGACCCGATTAAATCCAGATTAGTAAGTCGTTCAAAATACTTTTGGATACCATTACGTACGTACACACCTAAACAGAAAAAATACGATGTTTCTACTGCCGCAGTTTAATTTGAAGATTTGGGAAGGCGAAGATGCACGTGCTAATGATGCGTTCGAGCTCCTGCCGACAATCAATCACGGACTAAAAATGAACCAGAGAAGAATCGACCCAACGTTCACAGTAACTTTTGGAGTACCGTGTCGTGTCGTGTTGCATTAAAATAAAACATAAACGGCCGACTTTGTTGGACTGTCTTCCTTGATGGTGGGGACCCATCGATTTCTATTATTTATTGTGCTAACCCGACCTGATACTGAATCGGTCGGAATCCACCGAATTTATGAATAACGAACGGTACAGAAACGAAGTCGTGTAAGGAGAGTAACGGGTATATCGCTCGATATATGAAACAAGTCAATGTGCGTATAACACATCGGCACTGTTTCTGTAATCTGTCGGAATTTTGTTGACGTGTCAAATAATTTTTCACTTATAAATATATAATACGCGATATAATCAAAAAGTTTTTTTTTAATTTCTTTTTATTATTAGCAGAAAGATCAAGAGCTAAACGGATAGGACGGCAGAAAGTTTGCCCATAGATAGAAATAGGCAGAAACACATCTGCGGCCCATGGGAGACTGAAGCCGGCCCAAATATACTCACCGTACCATGTCACTCTATATTACAAGGAAGTGACCTGCTGAATATCGTCGAATATTATTTAAAGAGATTAAAATGTCATCGCTTGTGAACTGAATAAATCGACCGAACCGCCTCCGATACGGCTGTTGAACGATATCATCTCATCCACATATAACTAGAGACATCTGTAGTTGTGGAGAGATCTATATACAATTTCATAAAAAAATCACTGTACAGAAAAAGGGTAGGGATAAACCAGTAAAATAAATATCATCGTGGAGAAAAATTAGTGATAATTTGAAACAGCAACAAGAGATTTCGAATTATTATATATACTAAATTAGGATGAATGAGAATTGTAAAAACGAAAAAATAAATCAAAACTACTTTTTTTTTCCTTTAAAGTAGCAGAGATGAGATACTATACTATGGATTATATTTGGGTAAATAGCATTTCGAGTTCTCAACTTTTTATTTTTTTTATTTTTATTGTAAATATTTATCTTTTGTCATTTATATCATTAACCTTATGAGTGTTTGCCACTTTTATCATACCATTATTTTTCTCCATCCAAAAACTATTTTTTAACATAAATATTTATGAATATTAAAAGATAGAAACATCAAACGGGAAATAACGAGTACGGTAACGTTGTCCCTGATTAAGAAAAGTCTCCCCTCTAAAACTAGAACTAATTTTTTTGAGAATGTGTCACAATTTTATAATGATAACAGTTATTAATTAATTTTCAATTGAGAACGTATCTCAATTTTGGAGAGGATGTGGCCACCAGTAAAACTCTACCGATATTTTTTTATTTTCATTTGCTTTTTCCTTGTTTTCTTTATTTTTAAAAAAAATTTTTGTTAAAAAAAATTTTTTAAACAGTATTTTTTTTTGGACAGAATGTGCTTTTTTTTTTTAATAAAAAAAAGGTAACGCTGGAACTAAAATAATAAAAATTCAAAAGATTCACGACGTAAATGTTGACGAACAAAACGAGATGGGGCTGAGCGTTGGGAGAAGAGGTCTAGCAGCAAGTCATAGTTCTTTCGTTACGGTGTCAAGGCAATGGCTGCGAATGCAATGATAGGCATCGGGATCGGCAATGTGTACACCCGCCGAGTCGCCGCCGGCGGCCACGCCAACAACGCCTTCTCTTCTTCCACCAACGCTCTTCCTCTTTGCAACGGCTTCTTCTACTTCAATCGCTTGTCCGCCCGCCAGCCCTCCCTTCGCTTGGACCTCCCTCGAGCTCGTCCCCTCGCTCTCCATGTCAGAGATTCCTCGGCGGACTCCCCTTCCTCTTCCTCAGGTAGCTCGAGTGCTCTGTCGCGCCGGTGAAGGCGACGAGTTGATGTTGTTTTTGCTGTTAGTTCGAAGAAATTCGTTAGTTCCAAAGTACATTCACGAAGTTCTTGGTTGGGTGCAGTGATTGCTAGCTCTAAGTTAATAAATGTAGATTTTTGTTACGGCATTGAGATGGACGATTCTTTACTGTTATGTTTTGGGATGATTTTCTTCTATTGACTATGCCGCTGTCAATGAGACAAGTTAGTTGGCTGTGATAGCTGATGGACCTTTCTACCTGAAATGTCTGGCAAATCAAATTAAAAACACGAGACTTGATCGTAGTTATATATCATAGTTATATCCTTGTTTTTTGCGTGGCAGTTGTTGCAGCTGGAGGAGTGGAGAATGTGGTGATTATAGGTTCAGGTCCTGCTGGATATACAGCAGCTATATATGCAGCTCGTGCCAATTTGAAGCCTGTTGTGTTCGAAGGGTATCAAGTTGGTGGTGTCCCAGGGGGACAGCTTATGACCACCACGGAAGTGGAGAACTTCCCTGGGTTTCCTGAAGGAATAACTGGTCCAGATTTAATGGACAGGTAAAAGATATAGGGGCACTAAGCACATTCCCATAATGCTGCACTATTTGAGTGCACAGTTCATGGTTGCATTGCTGTTTGAGTGAATTTGCTGAATAGAGCTTTGCAAATTGATGTAACTAGGATGCGGAGGCAAGCAGAGCATTGGGGAGCAGAATTATATCAGGAGGATATAGAGTTTCTTGATGTTAAAAGCAGGCCTTTCACTGTGCAAAGCAGTGAGCGCAAGGTGATCATCGAGGACTGCCTCTGTTTATTTTTGTCTTTAAGTTGTTACTACTAGATTTACAGACTTGAGAAACCTGCTTTTAAATGGCAGATTACTCAATAATGCATTTTTTCCACTTGAATCACTGCCTCGGGGATTTCCTCTAATCTGGAATCTATATCTAGAAGACCTAGATTTGATTTCTGTGCCTATAACGACACAATCTGTTGTATTTCTTACATTCTGTTTTAAATTTCTCTAACACCGATTACATTAGGAATCTATCAGGGTGCTAAAATGGCTCAGCTGGATCCATAGAAAACCTGCTTTAGTATTAAGTTTCCCATGTGTCTGCTATGATATAATATTTTCTGTTTTTGGTGTTGTTGGATAGTAGTCAAGTCAGTTGATGCCGGCATTAAATTGTATTTGTTAATGTGAAACATTTCATTAGGATATCATTTAAGCCACTTATGACCTTTCCCTCTGACGGCTGGTGTGGCTTGCCAAATGCATAGAATATCTTGCCTACAATGTTCGAATTCTCATTTTTCTTTGTCAGGTTAAATGTCATGGTCTTATTTTTGCAACTGGAGCTACTGCAAAGAGGCTCAGATTGCCTCGTGAGGATGAGTTCTGGAGTAGAGGAATCAGCGCTTGTGCAATTTGTGATGGAGCCTCACCCCTCTTCAAGGGGCAAGTTCTAGCTGTGGTTGGAGGTGGTGATACAGCTATAGAGGAAGCATTGTACCTTACAAAATATGCTCGTCATGTTCACCTTCTCGTACGCAAAGACCAATTAAGGGCATCCAAGGCAATGCAAGATAGGTAAGATTTGATTCATGCTTGAGGAATATATGAGCGCATATGTGCAGTTACGAGCCTCATTTGCTTTGATAAGGGCTAGCGGCTTCTTCTAATTAAAATATATGCATCATGGATGTCCTTTTCATTTGGGTGGGTAGTCAAAATTTTGTAGTGTCAATTTTCTTTCCATTTCTGCAGTCCCATTTTGGCTTTCCATTTAATCGAGCAACTACTAAATGTACTCTAAGTTGTGAATTTTTCATATTGTACTGCATGCTTCACCCTGGTGAATTATATACTAATAAACCATTTTTATGTGAGTTTTCAACTCCCCAAATGTTTGTTTAACAGGTTGATTATCACGAATATTTCAGAGTGATCAACAATCCAAACGTCACAGTGCACTTCAACACTGAGGTCGTGGATGTTATTGGCAACTCAAAAGGTCAAATGTCTGGCATTTTGCTTAGAAAGGTCAATACTGGGGAAGAGAATGTTCTCGAGGCAAAGGGCTTATTCTATGGAATAGGTCATTCACCAAATAGTCAATTATTGGAAGGACAACTGAATCTTGGCGATTCAGGTTATGTGTTAGTTGAGGAAGGCGCAGCACGAACTTCTGTTGAAGGTGTATTTGCGGCAGGAGATGTACAGGTAATGAGCTTCTGGTCTAACTGTATTCATTATGAGACATTCATGAACTTCAAAAATTGTTGTGAAAGTACTTGCAATAAGAATTGCTTTGCAACTTGCCATATACTTGCTTGTGACTCCATATGCCTTATCAATTTTAGGGTTTTTCGCTGAGATCATATAGAGATGGTATGTGTCCCGTCTTGACTTTCAATTTTAGATCACATAGAGATGGCGTAAATCAAAATCAGCAAAGGCTGTATTTTATTATCCACTGTTTTTTCAGTGCCATGTTCATGAACTGGGATCTGAATATTCCTTCAAATCTAGACGTGCCTTTGGTTTTTCTCTATGTTCATGGCACCATGGAGACTAGGTTCCATTCTCAGTTTCGACTTTCCAATGGGATCTGGATCTGCTAGTGGAATACCTTTACACGTTACGATGATATAATTGTTTTGGGTCTTGCATGATCTGATTTCTTTAAGATCCAATGATTGATCCAAAGATCTTATATATTTTGCCTGCTTCGTAACATTTATGCTGATGATTTAACAGGATCATGAATGGAGGCAAGCAATAACTGCCGCTGGGTCAGGATGTGTTGCTGCATTGTCTGTTGAGAGATATCTCACTAGCAATAATCTACTCGTCGAATTTCACCAGGCATCAATCTCTCTATTGGCAAATTGAATTTAATGGTTGATTTTATCTGAGAGCACATCTAGTTAAATTAAATATATTATGCCAAAGACTATAGGATGCTTAATGATATCTGAGCAACTTCTTTTATTGCAATCAATTCCATTTGAATTATTCAAGTTTAGTTACACGATCATGTTCTTAATTGCCAGCTGCAAACGGAAGAAGTCAAGAAAGAACTTACTGACCGGGATGTCCAAGAAGGATTTGACATCTCAAGAATGAAACATAGGGGCCAGGTACATGTACTGCATGGTCTACTCAATGCCATCCTCTTCTCTTTTGCAATCTCCAGACTCCAGGTCCTAACACTTCGTGCATCTTTCTATATCCTTTTCTTGTCCCTTTTCCACCTCAGTACGCTCTCCGGAAGTTGTACCATGAAAGTCCCAGACTTCTGTGTGTACTTTATACGGCTCCAACATGTGGCCCTTGTCGAACACTAAAGCCAATACTCGGAAAGGTAAAGTATTTTACCTTACATTTGATTCAGCTCTGCATGTTTAATGAAATGCTTGATTTGAGGGATTCTAATTATCGGTTTTCCATATCTAGGTGATTGATGAATTCGATGAGAATGTTCATTTTGTGGAGATTGACATCGAGGAAGATCCGGAAATAGCAGAAGCTGCTGGGATTATGGGCACTCCATGTGTGCAGTTTTTTAAGAACAAGGACATGCTCAAGTAAGTCGTCAAATTACGCAGTTTGTCCTCAAACATCATTCCTAGGTATTTAAGTACTTCGACATGGGTTGCTTATCATTGGATGCTTCCTTGATTGGCAGAATTGACATTGGAACTATATTAATTTGAGACGGAATGGAGTCCCATATCTGCGACCCTGATCTACTGATGTCTGTCACGCAGGATCGTGTCAGGGGTCAAAATGAAGAAAGAGTACAGGGAATTTATTGAGGCAAATAAATGAAGATGCTTCCTAGTCACGTATCCCCTTCTGTTCTTGCAGCGAGACCTCGTCTTGCTCACATATGCCTTCCTTTCCTACAAGGGTCGAGAACGGATGTCGTACATGTTCGAGAGAGTGTTCCGAGTTCTCCAAAAACTCAGAGAATCACAGAAGTGTTCCATTCGGGCTGCCTAATTCATACCAGACCCCTTTGATAGATAATAATCAAGGCGCTCAACTACCATTGCCAGTTGCAGGGTGCCTATTTTGCCCACGGGATTTCAAGTCCCGTTCTGTTTGTTCTTTTTCTTAACTGAGATTTTGATTTTGACCATTATTCATCCTGTTATTTACATGGTTGCCACTTGCAAAATGAATTCCGGCTTCTGCCCTCACTTGTGTTGCATTTGGAAAAACCCGATCTTGATCCCACGCGGCCTCCGTGCTTGTGAGGAACCTTTCGAGACAATTTTGCTCGAGGCGAAGAAGCTCTCTCGATCGAGGACGTTCTTGAACTCTCCAGCAAGATAGCCCATCAGAAGGCAATTTTGGCTCTCACGGCAGCAGCACAAGAAGATAGGACTCTCCAAAGATGTTCGACTCTTGAATTATGCTCGGTTGAATTGGGATGGTGGACTAAAATCAACAAAACGGATACAGTTCAGAATGCCGTAAAAACCCTATCGATCAGAAGTCAGCAAAAGTTTGCGATCGTTCTACCACATCTTCATGGATCCTTGCTGCAGCAGAAGCACCGGCAATCCTGCCGGCTCTCTCGTGCATTGCTAGCTTAGGTGGCTCGTTTATACCGTCCTCTTTTTGAGTCCTAGCTAACACCTCGACAACGGACAGCTTTCTATCTCGCGTGACCGAGATGCGATCGGTCTGCATCGATGGAAGGGTGAGAAAAAAAACAAAATCCACCAGTGTTTTGCATTGAAACGAGACAGTCATTTGGCAAAGCTAGCGAGTTGCGAGATTGGTTATTTGGATTATGTCCTTCTCACCATAACGTGCCGCCCCTTCTGCGCCATTACGTCTGTCTTCGACCAAAGGCAATAAATAATATTCATTCATAATATTCCCTTTTCACGTGGGAGAACTAATTGAGATACGCCAATGTGACTTCCATGCATTGGCCGATTGAGATGATTTAAAGTCTCCATTTCTTTTAAGTAAAATATCAAATTTTTAATACTGTAAAAATAGAAAATTTTTAATACTGTAAAAATAGAAAATTAGCATTAGGGAGAGTTTTACCATTTAATAAATCAATTTAACTCTTAACTTTCAATCGGCTGCATCCTATTAAATCTGTATCTCTTTGGATACAGATGGGAGCGTCTGAGCAGATCTTCTAGAGCTGAGCTTAAATTAATTGATGTTGGAAATCTGAGAAATAACTATCTTTGTCGTGTAACTGTTCATGCTCCGAGAAATAAATATCCTTCTCCATGTACAAAAGAGTTATATAAATAATCAATTAAATTTCTTTAATTAGTTTTAATTATGATAACTGTTGGAACGGCTAATAGTAACTTGTTTATTTTGTCATATTTTAATTCCTTATGCCACGTTTCAGAGAGAGTATTGTGTGTAATAGGTATATTACGTGGAAATGCTGAGCGGCGTCACGAGCCAATGTGATTCGGCTATTTTTTGAATTTTTTTAAACAAACTTAAAAGAAAAAAAACCATAAACAGAAAAAAAAAACGTAACCCAAAAAATGGGTTGATTTGATTGGCTCGTGATACCACGTCAGCACTGTCACGTGGTATACTCATTATATACAAGACTTTCTCAATGTTTCGAGGTAGGTATGACCATATAAGAATTTCTTGAAGTGAGAGAGAATAAAAAATGTACAAGAAGTCTCTTAATGAGAATTTGAACCTAGAATTCTTCACTCCCGACCAAGAACAATATCAGCTGCATCGAATACATTTTCTCAACATTTCTCCTATGAGAAGTTTTGTCGCCCTATAATATGGAGAATAATAATAATAAATTATTATATTTTTTTCTTATTGATTGTAAGATTTTTCATTAAATTTAGTTGATTAATTACCAGCCTGTATTTTTATAGGTAAATCCATTTTCACATTAAGGAAAAAAAACACATAATACAATGACATACTTCTTCTCATCTCAAATTTTTTAAAAAAAAATCTCGTCACTCTTTGCTTTCGTCCTTATATTGGTTTGACCCTACGAACTTCCCACTAATGTAAAAAATAAAAATAAAAAGAAAAAAAATTTGGTATTCCAGTGAGAGGATAAGGGTAATGGTTTATTCGTTCGGACATCCATGAAACTACTCAACATGGAGAAAGTATTGTACGTAACGAGTGTATCATGTTAGTACTGTCACATAGTATTACGAGCTAATCAAATCAGATCATTGTTAGGGTTGCTTTTATTATTATTATTTTAGATTTTATTAAAAAATTCTAAAATTAATTTAATCTTATTGACTTGTAACATCATGTCAGCATTGTCACGTGACGAACCGTTATGCACAGTACTCTCTCCTCAACGTGGACTTGCTGCTGCTGCTGCTGCATGAATCTCCCTTTCTCACTAACGTGCTTTTACTTACCACAACAGAATTAAAAGTACAGGCAACTCATGACCATATATGTGTGAAAAGACAATCCCGAAATATCGGGGGAAGACATCCTTCGATCGATTAATTCGTCGGTTCGGGTTACTCCCCGGGAGTACTCCTACACGCACCCACGTCTTTATTTTCTCGTACCCTCTCTCTCTCTCGGTTCCTACCAAGGCTAACTAGTGGCTGCACTGTGGTGACCTTTAATGGATTCGGGTTTACCCGGAGCATGCGAGGCATGGCACTACGAACGTAGTGGAGCAACCCGAGCGACCTACGCCATCGTGGGATAACCGAGATTCACCGATGCCATACTCACGTAACGAGTCGAATTTGTCGAGATTTGCGGCTAAGTGTGGCACTATTGGTTGAGCGTGGCAGTGGCAGTGGCAACAGTAGTAGCCGCACAATCTTTGATCAATTGGAGAACACGATTGGACGTGTGTATCCTCCGCAGTATCGGGGCTGAAATTTGTCCCCCACCACCACGACCACCAGCACCATATCATACCTTGAGAGGCAAATCAGGAAGATGCTCCTTTTTTTTTTCCTAAATGGTCAGACGCCTTTTTTTTTTTGTTTACTTCCATCATACTGTATCCCTGGCCAGCCGAAACGTACATCTAGACTAATATGTGGTTGGGCCGTGACCCTCGAAAAATTTCCCTCGACCCCCCAACCTGAGGATCGATTCTGAGATCACCCATTTGAGAGTCTAGTGTATTTGCACCATGCAATATTCCGGGCTAGCCCAAATGTACATCGAGACTAATTTATGATCAGACAGAGATTCTCGAGAAAATTCTCGTCGACCCTTCCAATTTGAGAATCGATCATGAGATCACCCATTTATGATCTAGTGAGACAATTACTGAGCTAATCTCATGTTAATTTTTTAATCATAAATAACGTTAATATCTTAAAATTTAATAATAATCTTGAATTCAAACCAAATCGGTATGCAAAAATGTAAAATTCCTCTGACTACATGTTTTTTTCCTCAACAATAATTTATTTTTTAAAAAAAGAAATACATCTATCTAATCAGTTGCCCTTACTTTGGACAAGTGGTGTCCCCTCCGCCCGCGCTGTGAGGGAAAGTTGCCATCAATTTGGACATTGACAAAGGTTGCTCGCCCACGTGAGAGACCGAACATTTTAACTTAGAAATAACACTCCATGGGTACGGTTTTCAATTCGAATTCATTAAATAAAAAAAAAAACTTTTATGACTACGATGATTTTATTTCTTCCCATGCTCGAACTTGGATTACTTGGACAACTTTTTTGGGTGTGATACTTGGACGTTTTTATACAGATGCTCGATAATCTTGCGAACAGAAAAAACTAATATTAATTTTCGTCTGGCCTTTTTCCGTACTTCCATTTGGAAAACCTATATCATGTCACACGAGGTATAAGTCGCGTCATACATAGATACGAATCTTCTAGACAGATAGTATTCGATTGTGTGATATAACACGTAGGGTAAATTACTTTTAAAAAAATCATGATTTTGTCGTAATCTTTAAAGACATAAGCAATTATTATGTATTTTTCTTATTTTTCGTGAAATATCATGGAGTTAACTCCGTTAGAATTTTCTGTTTAATTATTGACACATCATTTTTATTACACGAGATAGAGAAACTGTGAAAATTATACACTATCAGACAGATAATCAAAAAGTTCAAGATTATAATACATATGAGTATAAATTAATTACTATCATATGTAAACAGCATCCAACATTTCACAGTCGACTAACAGATTATATTCGATACCAGAGCAGATTTATAGTAACGAATTTGATCTAGTTCTACAATAACAATTAACCTGACCTCATCTGATCAAATTCCCCTATCTCTTTGTTCATATGTAAATAAAATGACGATGAATAATAAAGAATGACAAATCGGCAACCACGTTAGCATTTAAAGTGAAGTTAGGTTCACGACATTTTGTCAAAAATAAGAAGTGTGACAATCTCTTATATTTTTTAAAGTCGTGACAAACTAGAGAATTTTGCCACTTCCAGCAAATTTACCCGTCACTATTCACCGTGAATGGTATAATAGTAAATTAAAACTTATTTTAAGTAGAAATTAGTCTTATTACATGTCAAATATCTAATTTAAATTAATTTCAATTGTTGCTCGCACATTTATTGTAAATGAGCAATATATACCAAATGTAATCCAATGAGCAATACACACCGAATATAATCTAATAATCATAGGATCATGAACAGAGCAAATTGAAAAACGGGAAAATAAAAATTAGTGATTTAATACTGTGGAAACATTTTTTTATATACAGTGATTAAGGGGTACAAGTTCCAGATTCACGAACTTCTTTTATAACTGAAACATTTAAAACAAGGACATGTGGAAATTGCAAACAGTCGATATTTCCTCCCCACCTTCTCCATGACATGTCCTTGCCCTTGTCCAACTCGCAAGCTCCTGTAATCTTGATTATGTGCAGCACAAACCAGTGACTGATCATCGACAATCGGAGACCAGACGTTTCACAGTCGATCTCGAGGTTATACGAACACGACAGGTCACCCGTGATCGATATCCGAACTCCTGCAAGCTGAGGCCCCTCCTTCGAGCTCTCTCATCTCTAAATATCACCGATAATGTCGATCGATCATATTCTGAGCAGGAAGATGCTGAGCTCCGGCCCGCCGTTCCCGTCGGGGTTAAGCATGTAGAATGCCTCGGAGTCGCGGCTCCCCACTACCCGCTCGAACTTGGCCCTCATGTACAGCAGCTCCCCATCCGACGACCCGCCTCCCTTCTGGCCATCATTCACGACCGGAATCACCCCGGCACCGACCGAGACCCGCTGGACCGTCCTGAGCACGTGCCAGTCAGACTCCGAGCAAGCCCGGGACACCGCGTACCCGCACTTCCTCCCGTTGCAGTACATGGTCCACACGGGCACCTGGCATCAAGCAACGAGCAGAGATAAATTGTGTGGTTATTGGATAAGATTAATCTTTTAGAGAAGTCAGACGATTTTAATGACATCGAGCCCTATTATGGTATCAGAGTAAGGTTAAGGTCACTGCACACCTAATAGCTTTCTAATTAACTAATTTACGTGACTGACCTGTAAAACTAATGCAGCTTACGCACGAGTTAGTTAAATAATAACTGGTAAACCATGCCTATTTGTGATTTGGTGGTAGTCCGGGTTGACTTGCTGGTTTTCTGGGACACCATTACAAATTGCGAAAATTGTCAGCCTACTCTTCGCTCCATGATCGTGACATATTTAGCCTTTCATCGTGAGATTAGGATGTCTAAATTCGATATACTTTTTGGGAAGGAAATATTGATTAATTTATCAAGGCAAGCAATATCTTTCCATTTTGTCGTTCGTGAGCTTCACTCAGATGCTAATTGCCTAGTTCTTTGCTGTCTCTTTGTTTGGTTTAATCTTTGGTTGACCTCATACTCTTTTGCTTGTCAAAAAAGTTACTGTTTGATAAGATTAATTTGTTACTTTTGAAAATTATAAATTATAATAACTTCAGATTCTATTACGTACCTGGAACAGCTTCACGGACTGGGTCGATCCGACCCGCCCTGGGTCAGCGGGTAGGGTTTTGTCGCACTCGAGAGCGATCCTCACGAGGCCCGAAGACATCTCCTTCATCAGAGCCGAGGTCGACATGGCGAGCTCCAGGAGCATGACGGGATCCGAACCCGGGTGGCCCTGGACGGCGAAGTTAACGTGACCCCTCCGGTGGCCGAAGAGCGTTCCGGTGACTTTCCGTCCGAGAGAGTAGGAGGGACCCAAGATCGACAGCTGGGAAGTGGAGACGGAGAGCCACCTGCAGGTGGGAAGTACGATGGCTGGGAGCGAGACTAAGCTGAGGAGGGATCGGAGGAGGGAGGACACCGCGGCGGCAGGCTTGAAAACATGGCGGTGGTGCGGGCACCCTGAGTTGCTTCTGCTGAGCAAGAGCTTGTCGGAGATGTCCTCGGGCTCCGTAACCGTGGTGGAGGATCGGGAGAAGTAGGCCGGGTTGGCGGCTAGGATGATCTTTTGGGTGTTAGGCCAATACAAGGAACTGCTGCCACAGCCGCCGCCGCCGCTGGTGGTTCTTTGGAGGCTGAGCTCTTGAGGCAGCTTCATAGCTTAGCTTATTATTTATTATTATAGCAACGGTATGAGGAATATACGAAGAAGAAGAACATGATGATGATGGAAGGCAATTTATTTAGAGATAAAGAGACACTGACTGAGGAAGCTTTGGAGAAATTAATGTATTAAGCTTTGGAGGTTATGAAGGAGAAGATCAATGATGGAAAGAAAGGTGATGATTATGCTGGGGAGGGGTTGGCCACTGTAAAGGGGAGTTGCGGAGGCCTATGGAATGGTGCCCTTTATCATGATCATCCCTCCGATCCACTTGACACATCTATACAGTGCTACTTCCTTGGCCCCCTATAGGCGCCTCTACATGTTTCCAATTTATTGTATAAATCTTTTTCGAATATTAACAAGTGTAAAATTTTTACAAATTCTATGGTCAACTTTTACACGTGTCAAGATTTGAATGGTGGTTTAGTCAAAGGACTTATTATGTATTGTACACGGAATATTCACTCATGTTTCCAATAGCCTTGTGTATTGCTTTTATACGTATCATATGGTCTTTAGAAATTTAGTAAATTCTACAAATGTATATTTGAGTTGGGTTATTCACAGTCATAAACTTTTTTTTTTTTTTCATAATACTTGAAATCGTAACCGTATTTGATGGGAAAGACTGGCCTAGATACTAATGTGTACTTGAAGTATGCATGTCGAGGGTTTTTTCAGACAACCTATATAATGCAAGACATCAAAAGAATACAATTCAAAATAATGCAAGACATCAAAAGAATACAATTCAAAATAATGAGATTTGATGCAGTGGTATATGGCGCTGTCTCACAATCTAGAAGTTAGAGGTTCAATCTTTATCACAAGATTGTAGCAGTCGCACTGGCAGGAATTCAACTAGGGCCTCTTGATTTCGGATCAAAAAGAGCAAAAAAAGAAGGGATAAAAGATGTATAAAAAGTTTCATTGGTAAAATCGAATCTGGACATGTGGAGGTATCTATGTAGGCCTTCCCTCCCTTTTCTAACAGCGGAGTTTCTTTTTCTGTTTCTTTTTTCGGTAGGTTCTTTTTCTTATTTCTAACTCTTTTATAAATTTTATTACTCTCTGAAAAAGTGTCTTAAGTTATTTTATTATATCATTTTATTGATCATTTAATTTTTACCTAAAAATTCGGTCCGTTACAGTTTAAACTACGACCTCATGAATCTATGTTTTATCAGATTCAATCTCCAGGTCTCTTTAAAGTTCCAACAACCTTACATTCATGCTATTTTATTACACAAGGAAACACACGTCCTTCCTTTGTAGTGTCTTTTTTATTTTTTTAAAATTATTCTTTAATACATAAATATTAACTTTACTAATTATTAAATTAAAAAAATAAGAAGATAATAGTAAACTTACTGACGTTCTTATTTGTCCAGTAACTCTCTCACCGCACCTATTCTCTCTCTCTCAATTTTACTATGTACCCTTTTTACTATTTACAAAATATGTAAATTTTATTCCTCAGTAACCGTAATTAATCTTTCTTTAATCATTCAAGTACGTAATTTTTTTTACTAATGGTTCTCTCACTAGGTCCCCAAATTGATGATCCCGATATCGAATCTCAAGTTGGGAGAGTCGACGAGAATTTTCTCAAGGATCCTGACCTGTTAGCAGATTAGTCTCGATGTGCGTTTCGACTGGTTTGGGGATATTACATGGTGTAAATTTTAAAAAAAAAGTACATAATTTTTTTAACCAATTCTATTAAATAATAAATTGTGCGCACTGTACGAGGCCGCCCGAGATTATATGTAGTCTAGCTAGGCTATTGTGAAATAATACGGCTGCTCTCTATAGGCAATTACCTGTCAATTCATCAGATTGCCGCCATTACATCTATTCATACGACGTCGTTACGAATAATATCCGTTAGTTTGACACGGGGGCACAGCCCCACTGGTGGGAGCCTGGGGCCTCTTCCAAGAGGTCCTGGGTTCAATCCACAGGAGGAGCGTGTTTCTGTGGGTAGGGGCTTTCAGCTCTCTTGAGCCCGTCAGGTTTACCTGACTTACCCGGTACACGTGGTTTGCGGGCTATTGTGTGTACCCCGAGGAGGAGGTGTCGCAACCACCGCTAGTCGGGCCCGGAAGGCGCTCGGATACCTCGGTTATCAAAAAAAAAAGAAAGAGAGAGAGAACTTCCTATTCTCTCATCATTCACTTGTGTAAACTATCATTTTGATTCTAAAATTTATAATAAGTTATCAATTTAATTTTTTAAATTTAAAAATTATTAATTTGATCCTTACTGTTTAATTTTGTTGAGTAATTTAGTCTATAAATTATAACACAATTTAAGATCATTGACGTGGACAGTAACAACCGTTGCAACGTGTCTCACATTCCACGTGACGATTAATAATTGGATAGATTTATTTTCGTAGATAATAAATTGAGTAAACCAATAATTGGACTGAAGTGTCTAACGAAATTAAAATATGATGATTAAATTGATAGTTTTTAAAGTTGGAGGACCTCAGTGGTGGTTAGTTACAATTTGATGACCAAAATAATAGTATACTTGTTTTAATTTTTTTTTTAACTTTAACCATTCACAACTTTCCACTTGTCATGTGGAATCCATACAAGCGATCGTCACCGTCCACATCAGCGTCCATAAACGGCGTCATAACGTCTTGACCAGATTGACTGACGAAATTAAACAGTGATGACTAAATTGATGACTTTTAAATTTTGAGGATCAAATTAATGGTTCGCTATAAATTTAATAACTAAAATGATATTTTACTCTTCATTTATCAGTAGGATAAACGAGATCTGATCGATTTAACTAGTTTATAATTTAACGGTTATGATTGCCTGCCTGATCGATCGAGACTATATTCATCTGGGATTTCATTTGATATTCAGCTAGTATATTTTGTGCTGCACATAATATGTTTTTCTTTTTCACGTACAGAAAGACTCGTACGTCTAAAAAAGATAACAGAAATAAAAAAATAAAGACAGGGCCGGATTTAAGGCGCATGGGAGAAATCACCCCCTGAATTCGAAAAAATTGATAAGATATTGTATATATTTCACTTATTTTTGTTCAGTCTTTATTGAATTATCTTATTTCGTCCCTGAATTGATCATATTAATCTTATGCAATTTCTGGATCCGCACTTGAATAGAGAGTTACAAGGAAGAAAAGAATTCGGTGCTATGACATTGTCTTCAATCAGAGATTCGGGTAGATATTCTGCGACGGACAGGGATAGAAAATTTACTCAATATTCGAAACTCATAGGAAGAGTAAAAGAATAAGTTCGACGAGGATGATATAAGATCAATCAAAATTTATATAATGTATTATAAATTTTCTCGAGTTCAAATTCATTCCTGCTCTCTGCTCTCTTAAATTTTTTCTATCTTATTTTAGGTTCATAGCTCTTTAATGTGATAAAAATAAAAGGAAACAGAGATTTCATTAAATAATTAAAATCCAATTTAAAATTTCTTAATTTCAGATAAAAATAATATTACTGCAACAAATCTTCTCTCGTGAGCTGTGTTTCAGTTATCGTAAGACCTGGCTTGGCCGCATATTTAAGGCAGATGACAATGACATCATGGTTTTAGTTGGATTTGGTTGAAACATGATGCAGGCATATATATATATATATATATATATATATATAAAAGAGTTGCATGTCCACTACAATAATTAATGAGCTGGAAATTATGGGTTCAAAACTCATATTAATAAAAAGCGATTAAAGTTCAGGATATAATATGATATATAATTAAAAAAATATATATAATTACATTCGCTTTCTCCTCGTTTTTATAAATAAAAGGAGGGTAGCGGTCGCGTCAGCTCGGTCACCTTACTACGTGCGTTTGAATTTTTTTTATTAGATCGTACGAACTGAATAATTAGCACTAATATTGGTACATCGAAGTAGAACTACCGAAGTCCTCATACAGTTTGAGAATCCGGCATCCACCAAAATTCAGATCTAAAATGTCCCATCTAGCACATTTTGTCTTGAGGAAATTCGAATGGAATTGAGTCTTTGACTATTAAATCATCGCCTTCGGCGGTGCTCCCCGTTTATCCGAAGTAGGTTTCGACAATTCTCCATCGGTCATATCCAAATTATGTGCCTTAATTAGCTTAAGGTTCGGCATCGATTCCAACAGGTTCGATGTCCTTCATGATGTCGTGCTTCAGCAGACCCTATCTCTGTAGACCGACAATTTTATTAGTTTAACTTTATTAACTTATCGCGTGTATAATTAATTACAAGCCAACGTATGTTGCAACTATTATTTTTATTTTTTATTTTTTATTTTTTTAGTGTGCACTTGATGTTTGCAAACTGAATATCATTACTAGTTCTAGTTTGAGCTGATTCAGTCAATCGAGGGTAAACTTCTCTTAATCATGTACTTACACCGGTCTTAAAATCTGCATTAAAAATGTTGAATTATTTCGGTTAATATATATTTACTAAACACCGACCCATGCTACGCACAGAAAGAAAATATAAATAAATAATTGTGGAATACGAAGATGTAATCTTAAAATTAGAACGTTTATTTACAACACAGTGTAATTGAATTCATTTAAAATTTGTTAACCTGTCGTATTAGATATATAATTTTTAATTATCATTAATATATTATGTTAATTTTACATTTTTCAGGTTTACGATTTCAAATCATCCGCTCAAAAAATATATAATATTTTTGTTGCTAAAATTGTAGGTGCGGAGTGAAAATGGAGCATTTGAATGGTTAATGAAAAATTTTTATTGTTAAGATTGTAAATACAGAGTAAGAGGAAAATAACTAAAATTATTATTTTACTATCAATTTGAAGGATTTTATAAAGTATGTGTATATCATAAATTTTAATATGTAAATTACATTAATGATGAATATGAAAAGTGACAAGAAAAATTCAAATTTCATATATTTTTGCATACAATAGTAGATATTATTATTTAATTATAAAAATATTGATTATTACTAGTTTATCAAACTTGGACGGTTCCAACACACGACTGCGCATTCATCCCATTTGACAAATCAGATTGGTGTGGCTCATCAATAAATACGCGACTACAAAATAGGATTAAACTAGCGGAGCTTGAGGTTACACAAAACCCGAAGTTGGAGACAAACTGGAACTAAAGCAGGAAACCACCGGAAAATGATGTAGATGCAGAGAGGGACCAATGTCCTATTTATAGTGTAGGAGGGGGCTGCTGACTTCATCAATTCGATCGAACCGGGTATCCCTTGTTGATGTGGGATTGAGTTTTTACTATTCCCATTGTGGGCTCCATGCGCCCTATAAGCTGTTGTGGGTTTGAACTCTTCATGACCAAACTCATATTACAAACAATAACTCCATGAACTTGAATATAATTCAAATTCTTTTAATTTTTCATTCAATTGGACTTAAACTCAAACATATTTTTTTTCAATTCATTAGAACAATTATTCATTTATTTCAATACCATTTTTCCAACAATCTATGCACCACAAAATATTACTGTCTGCCTCCACCACTTGGAGCTCACCGAAGAGTACGTAGCAATAGCGAGATTTCCGTGTCCTCGTTAAGCCAGGATCAAGTAAGTCCACCACTATAAATTGTCGCACTCCACCCTCGGTAGCCTTACAACTCCATTTGCTTCCCCTTGAAATCTGTCCTCTTCGCTAGATTCATTGATCTGTCCTTGCTTCAAGACACAATATATGTTCTCATACAGAATCATAATTTTAATTTTAGCAGCAATGCTTCACACAGACGAAAAATACGATGACAGGATCGAAAGAATCTGCAACTGGTCGAGATGCTCAGCCCAGTCCTATAGCTGTTCTGCTTGGGTGAAGAGGCTCTCAGCCACACCACATAGTTGTTCTCTCCTTCCTGGATTTTCTCTGCCGCTGCCGCTGCTGCTGTCCCATTGCTCCTGTAGCTAGCCAATGATACGCTTACTATTCCAGAAGCTGCTCCCCTGCTGTGCCACCAAACCCTGATGTTAGTGACACGATTAGATGTCTTCCAAGCAAGAAATTAAGGCAAGCTTCTCAAACTCTGACCACAACGCATTCGTGTTTGGAAAGACGATTAATGGATAAGGTTGCTCATTAAATCCCCTCTGAGCCGGGTCTCATCACCCGGGAGTGTGATCGCATTCATTAACTTCGACTGTGGCACCAATCGAGGATGGTTTGCGATCGAAACATAAAATTCGGATTATCTCGGATGCCCTTGATGTTCTCAAGAGCATTTTTGTTTCTTACACCTAATTTAGCGCTAGCACTAGCTGCTTAATATAAGCAACTTATTCTCTCTTTTGAAGATCACCCAAATTGCCCCAAACACATCATTGATTTAATAAATCAAGTGGCTAATGTGTCGGATGTGACCCAAGGTGAAATATAAACAGAAAAATAAAGGGCGGCAATGAGTCAGAGGTTCCACCTCGTTTTGGCCCAATTCCTTGCTCGTAGTCAAGCACCGAAGTTGACTCGGTTCATAATTAAGAGAGGTCGATTTCGGTTAGTCTAATTGACTTTATACGTATCTCTTTTTATTCTTCTCATTCCTACCCCTTTTAAACCGCGGATCTTCTTTCAAACCAAAGATGACTTCCGTCATCCTTCTCCTTCAGTTCAAACACGTTCATGTTCATTCCTCATGTAAGAAAAATGGAGACGACGACAGGCAGGCTGATGATCAAGAAAACAAACAGAAGTCACGACAAAAAGAGCAAGTTCATGTCTCTCTTTATTATTTGTATAAAGAAAGCTTTATAAGATGGATGGTGATGCAGAGAAAGCATTGATATTAAAGCATATAGTTTATCAGCAACTCTTCCCGAGGAGAAAGTCTATAGTGCAGCAGTGGTACTATGTAACTTCTATCCACTAAAATGATGATATATATCAAGTTTGGTGATGTGGCAGTATACGTTGCGGCACCTGTGCTGCTGTTGATGTATAAAAAAACTGACACGTGCCAGTATTTTATTAGACGGTTACCTCACGTAGCGCCTTCATGTGATACCACCGCTGCACTAAAGAGTTTCTCTCCTTCCCAAGAAATCGGGTTCAAGTTGCATAAAAAGTGAAAAAAAAATTCATGATTAGGCTAGCATACTCGTCAGTGGATCAGTTCAGTTCGAACATGAATTAGTATTAAGGTCCCCACGTGGTACTTCTACCCACTAAAATGCTTACATGTATCGAGTCTGGAGATGTTCGGTATACGTGGCGACGCCTATGCTGCCGTTGATGCATTAAAAAAAAAGGACACGTGTCAACATTTTATTGGACGGTTATACCACGTGGCACTAAAGAGTTTCTCCTTCCCAAGAAGTTGGGCTCAAGTTGCATAAAAAGTTTTTTAAAAAAATCCATAATTGGGTGAGCATATTGCTCAACGAATCGTTTCAGTTATTCGAACATGAGTTAGTGTTAAAGTACACTCAATTTTTGAATATCAGATCATATGATCGAAGATATAATTTTTATAAATGACAGGGGAACATCTGCACACAAATATGTATATATGTATGCATGTAAAAACATATTATCAATATCGAGCTGTCGATGCTTAAGAGAGTTTGAGAGAAGGAAGACGAAGAAGAGGGGGAGGAAGATAGCATGTTACGAGCTGATAGCATGTTAAATTTCCTCCCGATCCATATGATTTTTGGCCATATTCACTTAAAATCTCTCAATTCTCTTATGATGAAATTTTTGATTCATTAATTGTATCTAATATGAGATTTATTCATCGATTCGTATAAAGCTTTTTCCAAATACGCATGGCAGGATAATGAGAAGAAGAACATCCTTGCAGTCCAAACCCTAAGGAACACGACCATGGGATCGACTCTCACGGCCACAGCCTCCATCCAGCTCTGCTCCGGCCTTGCAGCAGTCGTAAGCAGCTCGTACACCATCAAGAGGCCCTTGAACGACTCCATCTACGGGCGCACGGTGAGTTCACGGTGGCCCTCAAGTACGTCACCGTCCTCACCGCCTTCCTCCTCTCCTTCCTCTGCCACTCCCTCTCCATCCGCTTCATGAACCAGGTCAACATCCTTATCAACACCCCGGTCGACCCTGCGAACCCGGTGACACCCGACTACATTGCGGACCTCCTCGAGAAGGGTTTTGTGGTTGGCACGGTAGGGAACCGGCTCTCCTGCACAGCACTCCCGATCCTGCTGTGGATACTCGGACCGCTCTGCTCGTGTTCCTGTGCTCGGTCACGGTTGTCCTGGTCCTGTACAACCTCGACTTCGTGCTGGGGAGCAGTGGCGGTGCTGTTCAGGGCGGCAACCTCGAGGGTGACTGGAAGAATGCTGATGTCCATGGCAATGGAATCCGTCGAGACCGCGTGAACTACTAAAATATATGTACATTTTGTATGCACGAATATAGTGTACATCAAAATGTGCATGGTGTCACTAACTGTCAATTATCAATGCACGTGATAAATTTAGGATTCGATAAGGGATGGATTCAAGGGGTGCGGGTAGATGCGATCACCCTCTAAACTCGAAAAAGTTTGTGAAACATCGCATAAATTTTACTTATCTTTTACCTATCAATCACTCAAATGACAAGTCTTGCTATTTTCTTAAACATCCTTGAAGACGTTCCAAACCGCATCTGCACTCAATAACAAATAAGCCTCTACCACTCTCACCATTGGTTAGAGAAGATGCAGTTGATGTATTGGAACTGGGCTTTCTTGGGCCGGGGACTGTAGGCTATTCAAGTTCTTTTTTCCTTATGGCTAAATTGAAAAGAAGGGTAGAAGAAGCTCAGTGGCAGCCCAGCTATTGGTGTTTGAACTTCCGTACTCTGCTGCAAGTATACTGAACAAAATGCTCAAGCTCTTATCGTGCTTTGCTGTCGAGGTGTGGGGCCATCAGGCCGTTAAGTCGACCCTAGAGAGCATCTCAAGTCCATCCAAAGACGGTTCGGGGAGGAGAAGCATCCGACACTTTCTCCGGCTGTATCGAGCCTTAGCAAAGATCGGAAAATGTTCGGTGTGCTGGATCATGTGGTCCTATCCAGTGGGCTAAGTTGAACTTTGGTAACGAAATGAGCCAATGTGTGCGGGGAAGACAGATCCCAATAAAGAACAAAAGAGGAAGAGCACATTCGTTGCCCCCTTTATCCATCTTTTTCCTCTTCGATTACATCACCCGATATCCAAAAACTTATTATCTAGCTCCAACTGATTCGAGCTCGAGTCGGATCACTAAGGGATCACATTACAGCCTTCCATTCGTAATTAAACCCGAATCCAAATCATTATTTGATAAAGAAAAGAAGTTTTCGACCAGGTTAAGGAGGTCTCAGGTTCGAGACCTGAGACCTCACGTACGCAGACACCCCTCTTGGGAGCCTCATCCGCCATTGCCAGGCGTGCGACCCGGGGCGACCAACGGATTAGTCAAGTATGGTTGGCTGAAAGATGTCATCTCACCGCTGGTGGGGCCTGCTTGGATACCGTGGCTGGCGACCAAAAAAAAAAAAAAGTTTTCGACCAAACTACGTCGGTTTTGGCTTCTTTTTACATAAAGACGCCGAGCAGAAAAGAAAGGGTGACATAAAGCGCTGTGAGTTCTTTTGCTAATTTAATAAAGCCATTGTCTTCTTTAAAATTGGACACACATTTACATTTGACAAAGCAGCTTTCTTCGGAGGGCCGGTGGCTGTCCATGTCACTTTTCCATTTTCCTTTATATATATATGTGTGTGTGTGTAATTCTCCAGATCAGCAAACCACTGTACTTTCACCTAAATCCAATCACCAAACAAAAATCACTTCTTCCACTACGCTCGCAGGTTGTTTGAAATGGTTGGATTTCATTTCCTCTTTAAATATATTCTCGAATTTGAATTCTTGTAAGTGAAAAACAAACCATACTGGCATAACTTTACTTACCCGACTCAAACATGCGTAAGTCAGGATCCGGCAAAATAATGCTAGAAGTCTTGCATATTTATAATTTTTGACAATTAAGTCTTATAAGTTTGAAAATGACTAATTTATTTTTATAAGATTAATTTCATTATTCTTTTAGTCCAAATTTTCACTGTTTCATTAGCAAAACCATTAATGGCAGGAAGCGCACTTTAGCAAAACAGTAACGATTTAGACTTAAAATTTAACCAAATTGATTTTCTATGATTGAATTGGCAATTTTCAAACATATATGATTCAACTGTAAAAAAGATAAACATATAAGATTTCTACTGTAATTATCTCATTAGAATCCATTAAATTTCTGAAAATTGGTTTATGTGTGTCTATATATATATATATATGTGTATGTATATATGTATGTGCGTTTCTTTATCAAAGTTCCTCATAACTTTTACGTGTTACATTGATAGCTAGCGCAGACCACTTTGTTCTCGATCAACGGACGTTGGACAATAAAAAGGAGCAGTGAAGTTGGCGAATCGGCACATGGTAGTCACGATCATATATTGAATCGACTCTCCCAATGGCTGGTATTGGGGATGAATGGCAGGTTCCAAGCAGTATAATACAACGTCCGGTGGATTAGTTGATTGTTACGGCGCCGAACACCATCCATATTAAAAAAAAATACGAAAAACTGGAGAGAAAGACATCGGAAGTCTGATTTATTTATCGATTTTTGCAAGTGGGTCCTTGATATTCCAAAGTGTTAAATCAAAGTCTTGTATGTTGTTTACATTACAACACCGGATTATTTCTATCGCCTACCATTACTTTAAATTGATGTGGCACTGATACAGTATTGACACATGTCAGCTTAAAGTAACGGTGGGTGACGGAAACGACTCGATATTATAACACTGACAATATATAGGATTTGATTGAACACTTAAAATATTTAGGACTTATTTGTAAAAATCGATAAATAAATAGGACTTCCTATATCATTTTCTCAAAAAAAATAAAAAGTATATTTGATTTAAATAGTTTAACGTCTATTTTTATTTTGAAAAAAATTAAATTTAAGTATTGTAAAAGAAAAATTATATGATTAAAAGATCTCATCTCTTAACAATTTGATCCGATTCGAATATTTTATATTGAATTTAATCCGATTTAAACTTGAATTAGTTATTGGGGCTAAGTTACTCCATACGTGATGCCCACTAAAAAAAAAAGGAGAGGGGAGAGGGCATTTGGGCACGTGCGCGAACATCCTCTCCGCTTACTTACCCGCGAGGCACCCGCCAGAGTGGCCAAACTGCCTTTCCGGTAACTGACTTCAGGGGCACTTCAGTAATTTCACACGCCCTTTCCCTTTCTCTGTTCTCCGAGCCCTTGAACTCTCCATGAAGTCACCTCTTTTTAACCTCACTAGAATAAATATCCGTCCTACGCGACGGAGAAGTTCAATAGTTGGTATGCTGATATTTTTAGAGTGATTGTTGGATAAGTAATAAGACGATTGAGGAATAGTCATTTGACGCGTGACATTAAAAGAGAAGATGAGCGAGGAGTCAGTAAGCTCTCGTTTAGTTTTGAATTAGAAGAGAAGTGCAGAGAGTGACAGTCGTGATGTGATAGATGATCATACATTATTGATACTTGTGTGGTCAAATAAAAAAAAAAAAAGGAGAATGGTTGGGCCAGGGGAATGAGTGAAATCTTTTTTTATCAAAAATTTGTAGAATTATACGGGAAATTTTATCTAAAATATATAACTTTGGAGAAACTCTTATGCGTAATATCTCTTGTAGAACTGATGTGATGTTACAAATTAATACGGTTCAATTATTTCTGAATTTTTTTATTTTTAGAATTTTATTTAAAAAAAATTTAAGATGCTTAAATTTTTTAATTTATGACACCGTATTAATGGTATCAAATGGTATACTCGTTATATTAAAAGACCCGAGAACTCTGTTTTAGAGTAAATAAAAGACCAAATGCAAACCCTTCCCAGCGGGAAAGAAAAGAAAAAAAGAAAATGGGCTGGGTAGTAAAGCCAATGAAAGGCTCCAATCTGGTGACGTGACTTCAGCAGAAGAGAGCATTGTGGCTCCCCTTTAGCTTATTAATATATAGGTATTCCGTTCTGATTAGAATAGTTAAAATTGATTTAAATCTCTTGCATTTTGACACGTAAAACGATTCCACCCGTGCAGCCTAACAGAATAATTCCACCAAATTAGAAACAGAGTGGGCTGGAACGTTACCTTCTGTGGGGCGCTGCAATTGAATTTCAAACTGGCAGGAACATTCGCTGATCTCAGCACTTGAAGTTTCTATCATAAAGAGAGACCTTCTGGGCTAGAAGGAACTGACCATTGGGCCCGACCAACATTTACAAGGAATGAATTATAAAATTTTAGAGTTATTTACCCAGAAATTACGAATTATTCAAAAAATTTTCAATCTACTATAAACTATTTTTTTGTTAGAAAATCATAAATTATCCAAGAATTTCCTAATCTATCACGAATTATTTTTTTTTACCCAGAAAATCATGAATTATGTTATTACGTCGTTAATTTTGACCGTTAATTATTAATTTGTACCGTTAATTTTACTGATTGTGCAAATAGAGTCTGATGTAGTATCACACGTAGCATCTATCTGGTCATAAAAATAGAGAACATTCATTTACATGTCCATAATCTATTTGCATATCTGTTTGCACGTCCATTCTCATGACAAAATAGAGAATTTGAAGTTCGTAATTTTTTTATAACTAGATGGATGCCACATCATACTCCATTTGCACAATTAGTAAAATTAAGAGTACAAATAAGCAATTGACATTTAAATTAACGGCGTGGATAAATTAGAGAATTCTTGAATAGTTTGTGATTTTCTGAGTAAAAAAATAGTTTGTGGTATATTGAAAAATTCTTGGATATTCCGTGCTTTTCTGGGCAAATAATCCAAAATTTTACTCATAGCAAAATGAATATACAAATAAATAAAATTATATGGAAAAATGAAACTGAACAAATTATTTAAGTTCTATCCAATAATTTGCGCTTTATCCAGCATTAAAAATTGCGTCAATGAAAATTTTGCTCCCATTTTGAATTCTTTATCCTTATTTTTATGGTAAAATGGATCGCATACTGTATTTATAGTCAAGTTTTGCAATATTAATTAAAATACCTCATACTGACATCATTTATTTAAAAAATTTAATTTACGAATTTCATTTTCCAATAGATGACGTAATTATTTTCTAAAAGAAATCTACATACTAATTAACAAATATTACATGAGAATGGAGTAAAAAACCGAGAAAATTCTGTTTTGAATCGCTGCATTCGTTAAGATGCCATCAGTTCATGGGATAAAGAATGATGTTCGTGTAGATTAAGGTACATGGAACGGACACTAGTTAGTTGAGACATTTCGGCATTTGTTCCCCTTAAATAACGTCTCTGATTCGAATCTTATAAATAAAGAGAATATGTGTCCGTAAAGCTTTACTCCCCCAACGAACCAACCGAGTTCGAATCTGAATTACTCGGAACCCGTTGATGTCGTGTCATGTATGCCAAAGGTTGTACGTCCACTTGGGCTATCGTCGTTGCTCAATTTATAATCTTCCTCGGTCAATGATCAAAATCCTCTAAATTTTCCCCTCGTCCAACGCTTTGGGCCTCGAATGATGAAATGGGCCTCAATTAATGGGCTGACCCGTTAATTGGGCCTCCTTCCCAATGCTCCTAAATTTCACGGAACTCTCACCCGAAATGAGTTCCATAAGAATAAGCTCACGGGCTTTATAGTCCTCGAGTCTATTAAATTCGTCTATCTTACCTAGTACACATGATTTGCGGGTTATTGCATGCGCTCCGAGGAGGAGGAGTCGCAACCACCATTAGTCGGGTCCGGAAGGTATTCAGATATCTCGGTTATTAAAAAAAAAAAAAAGTTCTGCAAGAATAGGAACCATTCCAGTAATGTTGAGATCACATTATCTATTTTATGAATGGCCTTCTTGTTATTTTTCTACTTTTCCATATTATCCATAGCACATAAAAGGCTAATTTTTAATAATCACTAGATTAAGAGAAAAAATGCTGATAATACGGTAAATTTACTAACATGTAACTATTTCGATTTGAGTATTTAATTTATCAAAAAATTGCACGAGTAAAAAAATGACTACAGTTAAACTTTTACTTAAATCATTCTTGTTCTCGTTCCTTCATCAATTTCATTAAATGACACAAATTCGTGCACAGTGCAGGCGGAGCTTTAGTTGATCTATTCATCTACACAAAATATTTAAAATCCAATGCCCTTTTTTTTATTATTTAAATTAATTTTTAATGGCTCTTAATTCACGGTGAATAAGAATATACATTGAATGTTTAATCAATTCGGCTCTTACCATCTAATTAATATTTTAATATTAAAAAAATTAAAATTATCCTTCTGTAAAAATGTTGAATATCAAATTTGTCCCAAGAAAATTTTGGGAGGAAAACGGCAAAATAAGAAAAAAAAAGTGAGAATTAGACGAGCACTTTCCCCTTATTACTTCGAAAAAGAAAAGAAAAAAAATATAAGGAGAAATAAATAAATAAATTTACTATCCAGGATTAGAGCTATCCCTATATCCAAACGGTACCGCTTCAGACGAAGCCCACATGATCGTTCCGGTGCATGCCTCTATATAAAGCTTTGTTTAGATCGAGAAATTCGAAGGGGAGGGTTTCAGAAATATAGTACAATTTCTTGTTTGGGTATATTATTAAGAGGTATTTGGAGGGATTCAAGGATGAATAATAAATCTCACTGTAACTTCTTAAGAGAAACTCTTAGTACGTCGTAATTTCTCATCATATAATTACACAACTGTACCCGTCTTCACTTTCTCAATCATTACTAAACCACGATTATGACACGCTTTTCCTTACTCGACCACCACCGGGTATCCCTTATCTTAATCGAGTTTTCCTTCGACTTGAAGGCCTTTTCCTAGCCACCAAAACTGTGTAAGTAAAGTAGGAAAGCCAATCCCGTCCCTCCGTGCCCAACCACTTACTTATTTCAAGGAAAACGTTCGATAGAAGCCCCCCACGGAGCGGTATTATGACTCCTCAAGTCATTCTTTCCTCAATCCACTCAGGCCGAACCTTGCCTACGAAGGAATCAGAATCTCATATTGCCATATTGCCCTTCTCAGTCAGACTGGTTCGATTTGAACTAATTCGAATATGAGGATCTGAGCGGACAACTTGTTAGTTGTGGTTAACAATAGGTGCCTCGAAGAAATCCTCGAAAATGACCTCTGGTGACAACGCAGTACCTTAATACCAATGACAGTACCGCAACCAGTCCTGAGTCCATTGTCGGAGAATCGACCATTCCAAAAAAGTTCTGCGTCCCCTCTGAGAGAAATAACTCATCAAGGGAAAGCCTTACTTAACTCGGAAGTCTTCATCTCTTTCCAAGCCTCCAAAGACTATTACAAAATCATAATTTCGTTTGAGTTTCAAAATTATCATGAAATTGTTGTGCTTCTCTTACGTCTTTCTCCCGTTCGATCGATCTTTCAAATTAAAAGAGTAAAATGATCAAATTAACTTTTTATTTATCTAAATTTCTCATTTAATAATATTATTCAAATAAATAATTTAAAAGAATGAATTATCCCTTTAACTTACTTTCCTTCCCTACAAATACCTCTAAATGCATCCAAACATAGCGTAAATCTCAACCTTCCCCTCCATCTCTCTTTTTGGCGAGACTCCGAAAATTGAGCAGAGAAAAAGAAGAAGAAGAAGAAGCAGCAGCAGCAGGAGGGGAAGCAGCAGCAGGCAGGAGGCTGAATTCGGCTCTCCTTCCGATCAACTGAAGCTCGAGGGATCTCCGGCTACCCGTGCCTGGAACGATGTCGGACGCGTTCTGCCCGGATTGCAAGAGGCAGACGGAGGTGGTGTCCGACCACTCCGCCGGCGACACCGTCTGCTCCGAGTGCGGCCTCGTGCTGGAGTCTCATTCCATTGACGAGAAATCCGAGTGGAGGATCTTTGCGAATGAATCGAACGATAACGATCCGGTCCGTGTTGGTGGGCCCACCAATCCGCTCCTCACCGACGGAGGTCTCTCCACCGTCATAGCTAAGCCCAACGGCACCACAGGAGAGTTCCTCTCCTCTTCCCTGGGGCGGTGGCATAACCGTGGATCGAATCCCGATCGTGGACTCATCCTTGCCTTCAAGACAATCGCCACTATGTCCGACAGGTGACTCTTATCGTCCCTTCTGCTAAGGTTCCAAGTGATGAAGAGTTCTATATGTGGCGTTGATGTAGTGGGATGGGGTATGTTAGAGGAAATGCATTGGCTGGTTATTTGGTCATTTTAGCTCGCATTTTGGAGCTTGAATCATGTTTGATCAAGTGTTGGGTCTGTTTGTTTGTCGTGCTGTCATTGATATGTGGATTGCGTTCGATTGTTCAATGGAGTGGGTGCTGAAGAAGAAGAAAACTTGAGACAGAGACTTTTAGTGAAGGAAAAAAAATGTAAAATTTGCTGAAATAGGCTCTTTATAATAAGTAGGAGAAGAAATTCAAGGAGTACTCACTGATCATTGTCTAGTAAAAGCATGAGAACTTTCAAGGGATTCAGGAAGGGAAAAAAAAAAGATCTTGGATAGTTTGCAGGTATAGATGAACATGAACACAATTGAACTGTTGGGCATTGAAGATCAACACCTGGAAGAAGAATGAATATGTTTCTCTTTTGAAATGAGAAATGCAGGCGGCGGCATGTCTTATGTCTTGATGTTTTGCGGTGCCTGTCATGCTAGCTATTCACCAGTGTCAATGCATTTCTTATAAGCTATTGAATTGAGGACAAGTGTTCTTGTTGTTGACATTATGTGGCTGGATAGAGAATTGAGCCTTCTCTTGGTTATGGACAGTTACTCACATGGTATCTGATTGTTGGCGAAGTTCATATGCTCAAACTAAGGACTATTTGTTGATCATTTTGTGAGGCTGGGAGCTCTGTCACTGATTCAAGCTGTTCCAAAAAGTGAGACTGTCATGTCACCTATATCTAACAGGGGCACTGTCATCTGGCCATGTAATACTGTATATTCATGATGTCAAAGAGGCACATAAGTGTTGTTCAGAGTTTGATTGCTTAAATTTCAATGAAGGTCTGAGCTGCTTTCTAGAGGATACTGGAGTTCAAAATCACTATTGTTCTAAGATGAATCATGTTTGTGGTTGGGTTGCCTGTGCCATGGGGTTGAGCTACAGCTACAGCTAGTTTCCTTGAATGTCATCTTATCTGTAATGTCTCTGACATGTATCCTCGTATCTGTAAAACTTACTATTGACATATCAAGCATTCTCTGATAGTTGGCTTAGCTTAGCTGGATTGTTTATTCTCTTCTTTGAAATCATCTGTATCAGTTGGTTATTTGACTAAATGTGCTGGTACTGCAATGCTAATTTTATCCATGAACAATTGCTCCGTGAACTGTGTTCACCCTGTCTTTTTCCCCCTTGCATATGAACTGTTTAGCTTATTTCAGGAGGTGTTTCAATTCATTTCATAGTATTGCTTCGGTTGAAACTTTCTTCAACACTTACCTTGTCAGTAGCAGATGGTTTATAATGTTTCATTTGTTTGCCTTTTTTTTGTTTGTGTATTTCAGGTTGGGTCTTGTGGCAACCATCAAGGTATACACCCACGTCCCTGTCTCTTCTCTCCATCCATGAGTATATACTCCCACTTGATTTCTTCTAACCGATGATAAATTATAGCCATTGCAATTACAAATCTTGCAGTAACGAAGACAACCTTGTGAATGCTTGATTTTCTTGGAACATTGGAAATTTTCTATTTCTATTCAATTCTTAAATTTGCTTCTTTACTGTTAGACGCTCAGGGGACATTCTTTACCAGCATGTTTCTCTTCCATATTAATATATGACACTGACCATGTTTTCCAAACTCAAGGATCGTGCAAATGAGATATATAAGAAGGTTGAGGACCAAAAGTCAAGTAGAGGAAGAAATCAGGATGCACTATTGGCTGCTTGTCTATACATTGCTTGCCGGCAAGAAGACAAGCCGCGTACTGTTAAGGGTACAGCCTGTTGATCCTTTTACAAGTGGATGCTCCATGTTTATCTTTTGGTATCCATCTGAGCTTCCCTGAAAACCTGGGGTTTTAATAGAAATTTGCTCTGTTGCCAACGGAGCCACTAAGAAGGAAATAGGGCGAGCGAAAGAATACATAGTGAAACAACTGGGGTTAGAGAAGGGCCAGTCGGTTGAAATGGGAGCAATACATGCTGCTGATTTTATGGTAAGATTAGATGTCCCTCTCCATTTCACCACTCTTCTTCTAAAGAGTGGAGACCTGCCAAGGATTTCAACTCGGTATTTCTCTTAGTTTCTTGTGACTTACATAGGATCTTACATGCAGAGACGTTTTTGTTCAAATGTTGGTATGAATAACCAAGCAGTTAAAGCTGCACAGGAAACTGTCCAGAAGTCAGAAGAGTTTGATATAAGGTATAAGTTTATTTGCAGTTTTATTATGTATCCCCTCCATCTGGTTTTTCTTCCTCCAAGATGGAAAAGATGAATTTAGCTGTTTAAATGGTGAGAATATGTAACAAAAAAATTCATTTGACTTTTTATTTTAAAGATCTTCCGAGATATTACCGGTTGCTTGGTTCAAGAAACCGGTTCCTCCCCTTCATCATTCTTGTTCACTCAGCGAACTTTTATTAATGTTTCATTCCCTGTAGTAATTTTTCCATTTGTTAAGCAAAATTGGAAAGAAGATTCATGACCTAAGCGTGTTACCTCATTGCATTCGTATATCTATTGCAAACCTGCAGGAGAAGTCCTATATCTATTGCGGCGGCAGTTATTTACATCATTACCCAGCTCTCAGATGACAAGAAGCCTCTTCGAGGTTTGCATACTCTATAATCCCATTCTGCTTCTCATTTTCCATCACTCGACGTCAGCCTCAACTCTTCTTTTACATTCGCATCATGTGATATCATATATGTTAAAGGATGGAAAGAAATAGGCTTTGCTGAAGCACTTGACGAGTATAAGTGGTTGATTGCAGATATTTCACTGGCTACTGGAGTTGCAGAAGGGACGATAAGGAACTCGTACAAGGATCTGTATCCCCATATATCCAAGATAATCCCAAGCTGGTATGCCAAGGAAGAGGATCACAAGAACCTCTGCAGCCCTTGAAGCGAGTTGTACGATAGATTAATACCGACACAAACGAGTTGCATCTGTTTACGTATACCTAAGTAGGCTTTGGTCACCTGTGCGGCAATGCTCCTTTTTCTTAGGTATTGCCAGGTCCGTGGGATTGAAAGGCTAGGACTTCCTCTAAGTTATTAGACCGATTCAGTTGAGTCAATTCTCACTTCCGCTATTGTAATTTCATTTCAAGCGAGAGCAACCCATTGAATACTTTCGGTCCCGGTCTCAGACCCCATGTCTTGTGGTTCCTCATTTTGTTTTGTTTTTCTTCATCCTATCGGGTCGTGGAAGAAGTGGGATTACTTTTAGAGGTTCTGCAACTATGACAACTGCTGATTAGATTTACCAAAAAAAGACTACTGCTGATTAGATTACCCGTTGGATAAGATAAGTTGTGGGAAATAATAATCTATGGACTTGTAGAACCAGATATTCTGTGCATCTCCATTGCTTCCTAATCGGAGTGATAGGTTCTACAGGTGAGGCAGAGTCCGGCTTAACGTGCGCGGAAAGAGCTGCAGCCTTACCTCAGTGCAGAAGGCCCATCGAGAGAATTTAATGAAACTTGCTGGACTGACCAGGTGAAGCTGTTGTGGTGAGGGAGTGACTGGCTGTGTTTCTGTGATTGGTTGTATGTTCGGAAATTTAAGAAACCGTACCGTGCCCTATCACAGTGATCGTGAAATTGGGTATTGGATTTGGTTCTTCCGAGTCTGCGTTTCATCGCTCGAGAGATGAAACTATCTTTGTACCTCGTATTGATTAATGAGACGTGAAAGGGCTACCAGGACACAAGGAGGGATCTATCGTGACTAACCCCGCCATCGCTGACTGACCGCCGCATGGCCTTGCCCAGTTGTGCCGCCCCTATTCCCCATCCCGGCTTCACGGCACTCTTGATGGAAACCGACTCCACGAGACCGCCATTCTTGAGGGCCAACCACTCCACCACGTGGCCGATCTCGGGGATCCTCGTAACCAGGACGCTGTTACTGGGCTGGTCCGAGTGCATTGGCCATGCTCATGCTCTCCATGCATGAGTTCCACCACTCCCAGTGGTTCACCAGTCCTCTGATCGTGCGGCGCCCCAGAATCTCGAGCTCTGGTGCCCTCTCCTTCACCACCGGTCTCCGCCGCATTTTATTAACTAATAAATAATAAATAAGTTTAATTTTATAACAAATAATTATGACGATTTTATATTACATTGTACTATAAAGACATAATAGGCCAGATGACGCGGCCATGCCGCCGCCGGGCCGAGACGTGGCCCACTTTCGCCACTGGGCCAGATGACGCTGCCATGCCTACACGGGGCCCGTTGACTTGGGCCATGCCTCCACCAGGCCGAACGACGTGGCCCATTACTACCTTTAGGCCGATGACGTGGCCCAAGACTGCCACTGGGCCGGATAAAGTGGCCCACTCATCCACTGGGCCAGATGACTGGGCCATGCCTACACGGGGCCTGTTGACGTGGCCCACTCGGACAATGGGCTGATGAGGTGGCCCAAGCCCGTCAGCGGGCGGTTGACTTGGGCCATGCCCGCCACCGGGCCGAATCACGTGGCCCATTACTACCTTTGGGCCTATGACGTGGCTCCAACCGGCCACTGGGTTGGATAACGTGGCCCACTCAGCCAATGGGTCCTGCGACGTGGCCCAAGCCCTCCACCGGTCCTGATGACTTGCCATTCTTGTCCACTGGGCCGATGACTCGGCCCAATACCATCTCTGGGCCGATGACTGTGGCCCACTCTCTCCACCGGGCCGATGTCGTGGCCCTATCCTTGCAATGGGCAGGATGACGTGCCCCACTCCGGCCACTGGGCTGATGATGTCGCCCACTCTGCGACTGGGCCTGATGAATAGATGTTGGACCGCGCACGCACTGATACCATTTTAACTGATTCGGGCTCTGCAATCCGTTTTTCTCGGCTGCCATTTTTCAAAGATGACCAGAGACTCTCCATTGGAAAGAGGGATATCTCCGAATGTGAGCCCCTCTCTCTCCCTTTCTATTCTCTGTTGCGAAATTGTCTACGCCCGACTGATCAAAGCGCGAATCGCCTTGCAGCGGAGGCGGCGGTGATGGAGCCGGTGAACTGGGAAAGCTGTTCAAGCGACGGGGACTTCTGCCCGCAAGACCTGTTGGACGAAGAAGACGCCTGCTACCCGTCTCCTGGGTTGGTCTCCAAGCTGCAGTTCAGGTCGATTCCGCGCCGATAAAAGCGGAAGCTTTTGGCGGGGGGAGTGCTTGTTTGGTTTTTCTTCCCTTTCCTTTGGTCTAGGGGCAATGTCTTGAATGGCGTCATTTTCTGTACCTTCTGTGCCAGGAAAGCCAGCTCAAGGGCTCAGTGGAACAGTGAGATTGGGATGGCTGAAGTGGTGGAGAGGAAGGGTAAGGTTTGGACGACGACAGGATTCATACGGAACGGCAAGCTTTACTGCACTGTCGAGGAGACTCTGTACGTGGAATGAACATTTTCCTCCATGCTTCCATGTGGATGACGCTCCTTTGTTTTACTTTTCGGCTTCTTAATGCGTTTCTTGTGAATCATATTGCTGGAATGTATCTTTGCATACGCTCAAGGAAGAAAAAGTTCGTCAGATTGATGGGCAAATGGTGCTGCCATGATATCTGTTGAATTGTGACATGACAACTCAGGGCTGGTAGCCCTGAAGTATAACGATCATGAACAACTTGCAAAGTACAGAAGTAATTTGTAATTTCAATTCGGCTGCATTAGAGAACTGTTCCGGTTTGCTGTTCTCGAATAGCGTCTCATAAGATTTGTTTTCCCATGAAAACATGAAAAATGAAAGCTTTTTCTTGTCGAAACATGCTTGTATTACAGAATGAAAAGCAAGGGTGCACTCTCTATGCCAGAGCACTAGTTACATGTTTCACTGACCTATTACATCCGTGCTTGGACAGGTTTCTAATGGAAATAGGGGCGCTGCTTCTTTTTGACGAGAACGGCACAGTTCTCTCATTGCAAGATGTGTACGAGAAGTTAGAAAAAGAGAAGAATGGGTGCTGTTGGGAACTTTACGAGGTCTACAAGCGCCTCAAGTCTCTCGGTTACATTGTTGGGCGGTACGGTGTTCCTTGGACTCTAAAGTGTGTTAAGAGTGATGATGTTGCAGCTGAAGACAAGTTCATTGTGGACAAGTTGAACAAACTGGACTTGAATGAACTCAGACCTGCATTCGATGTCTACCTCCCAAACAGTAAATTCAGGAAGTCCTCTCCCGGTGACCCCAGCTACGTGCTTTGCTCTACAGGGTACCGGCTTTTCGTGTTTCTATTTCGGATATACTTTACACTCTGCATTGAATTCAACAATCCGGCATATGATTGTTAAGCAAATCTTGCAGTTACCTGCATTTTGAACTGCAACACTCTTCCTTCAACCTATTAACATCTGTTGTTTTGCAGGGAGAGTCCACCATCTCGAGCGGAGGTGGAAGTTCTCGAGATACAGTGCGGGCATGTACCGGTGAAATTTTGTCATGTGGAGAATGGAAGAATCAGTTTCTTTTCCTTCAGCAAAGTGGATCTTCCTGTCCTACCCTAGTGATTCTTGCTGGACTAACAGTTTTAGGCCATCCGAGGCTCTCAGTGCTCTCATTGGATCATCTAGGACAAATTGTATGTCATTACTCCAACTAGCCCGAGCTTTATAAGGAAGCTAAAAGATTTTACAGGATATGGCTCAATATGCTAATGTGTAGAAATGCATCAGGAGCAGCCTTGCAATATCAATCTAATTCGAGGGGGAATTTTCCGAACTGCAATGCAGCCAGATAAATCCTCCTTGATGTTAGTTCATGTACAAATCTCTGATTGTCAATAGTTTTGAGTGCTGTTGGACCTGCACTGTTAATGCACTGGTGTCTAAGAACCAACAATCTTATGCACTACCTGGCAGTTGTATATCAGTTCTTGCAAGATTGTCAAAATCAACTGATGCTATTGCAGTTCGGTTTTGGTTGAGCTGAGCGGAGTTTTATTTTTCAGTTAGATCCTGAGGGAAGCTGAATGCCCAGAATTTTGATGATAGTGAGCTTCCTAGATGGGTTCCTGTTTTGTTGCTCAGCAGTTTTTTTCAGTTTCATTTTCGATGTTCATAATCTACAAGCAAAGACGGGGGATGGCAAAAAAATGTCTGGAACTTCAATCCATCGCAGACGCAGGGAGAAGAGTAAACCAGGAACAAATATGGCTCTTCATATTATAAATGAGTCTTTTTTCCCAACAACTCTTTACCTAACATATCCTTGGAAGATAAATCTTGCTAATTATGCTGGTAACCTATATCACACCAAAGAAATGGGCAGGAACCAGCCCGCACAACTAATCTAACAATCGAAAGCATCTGACCCGAGCCTGCTCCAAATCTACAGTTCAGGTGAGTATGTACAGCGGGCACCCTAGTAGGGCTTCTTCCTCCTCTAGCATGCTTGGACTATATCCCCATTGGGCCGATCTCTGAGGGGACACCCGAATCAGGTAGGATGTATTGATGGTAAATAGTTACATTATCTTCTAATCCCTACAAAGAATCAAGTCTTCGGATCAGGTGACGCAGGATGACTGAAGCCTAGATCATGGGAGACCAATATTGAGTGTGTTCAGGAACTCCTAAGGGGGGAGCAGCAGTGTATGCAGGCTCGATGTTCTCCTTAACACTCCTCTTTGGCCTCTTTGGTCTTCTTGGTTTCTGGGATGGAGAGCCATCGTTCTGCGGATGGTCATCCCAATCATACTCTGCTGGTGACGAGCTAGATTCTTTTGTCATCCTCTGGTTGTTTCTTGATTTCGGCGCACTTTGCTGCTTGGAGGCAACTTTTCTCTGCAAAGCCAGGATGAGCAACTTATCCAAGAGGCAGAACAAAATTGCTATCACAAGTTCATGGTGCAACATGCCAAACTGGAAAGCTTATACCCAGCTCAAATTAATAGTTAAATCTGACAAAGAACATTGAACCATTAAGTAAGTTTAAGGAAATCCCTCTTTCTTTTTTATTTTGTTTATATATTATTCTCGAAGTACCTTTCTATTACTTGGCTTTGATTTGTCTGCATCAAGAGTGGGCTCGAATCCATTGCTCTCGCCTTTAATGCTTTCAAAATCTTCCAAAGAAGCATCACCTTCAGCATCTAATCGGATACCCTTAATTGGATGCTTCTTCTTGTGCCAATACTTAGCCTGAAACCAAGAGGTGACCGAAAGTCAATACACTTGCTAAAATTTTCAAGCATTCTTCATCGCATCATTTTTATCCTTTGAGCCCCCGTATAATTCAAGAAAATGCTAAAGAATGTGAAAAGGCTGTCCCATAATAAGAAGAAATAGTTACATCTAGTTCCAACCTGAATTGGTCTCTCTCTCAATTTCTGATCTAATTGAGCATCGTCGAGAAGCAAGGACACAACATCATCGGGAGCCAATAGATCACCCTGTACATGTCCTCCAGTCATTACAAGCTGTTGGACAGTATTTTTCTGACTGGCTCTTTGCAGAATCTTCTCTTCGACTGTCTCTTTACAGATCAACCGATATACAGTAACCTAGACACAATGGAACAATTAGTGCAGATTAGAAGTACACCAAAGGGATAAATAGGACTATTCTGTCATATCAACTCCAATAAAAATTGCAAAACTCCAATAGAAACTATCATTTCTAAACAAAAAGGAAGGTAATGAACTCACATCCTTTTTCTGGCCCAGTCGATGAGCTCTATCCATTGCCTGTAAATCAAGAGTTGGATTCCAATGACTCTCATAGAATGACTGTGTCAGCAGCTGTCAAGTTAATGCCTAGACCACCCACTCTCGTACTCAGTAAGAAGACAAAAATGTCACTCCTGCATGGCAACAGCAGACATTTACTCAGTAAAGTGCAAAGGATGTATCTATTTTTAAAAGTTACATGTAAGATGAAATCAATTATCGTTGCAGGGAAAGGAGAAGAGCAAAAGAATACGCATGATCCTTCACACAATATGTGGCTGGTGCCCCTACCGATGTTGGAAGTCTCTGACCATGTCCCTTTGATCCATAATAGTGAAAGATCCGTCTAATCTGAGATATCTATACTTCCTGTAGTTCATATAGTCCTGCAGATGGGAATGGATATCTTAAGTCAAAAGTAAGGTCCTGAACTTCAGTTAGCTGGTTATTCCTTCCATCACCAGCTCCTAGCATAGCCAACGACTGCTCCATCAACGCAAGTCAAACTTAATGTATCTTGGATCAAATTCTTGACTTCACAGCTGCTAAAAACAGTAGGAATCTCATGTTTTCTAGGCGATATGCGAAAAATAGAAATATTTCAGTAAAATTATCAAATATTTTGACCAAAGAAAAAAAATTGAAAGAATGCCACCTGCATGGCACCTTAATAAATCTACCCTGTGCATCTCATTTCATAGAGGCAGGAAATGCCTCCTAATAGCACGAAACTTCAATATGCCTAGAGAAGAAAGCTTGGAGGGGTCAAAGCTTTGCATGGGTGGACTAGAACCAAATATTTTATATGTGGTCTCTGTAGCAGTATTAGAGACGGGTAGCTCAGCATCAATCTCTTGAATTAATGGATGAGGCTGACCAACAGGTTTTCTTGGTCCACTGTCCTTAGAGGTGCGAGCGAATCCTATAAACAATCTCTTGATCCAAGGGTGATGTAATTCTTCCATGGCTTTGTAAGCAAAATTTCTATCAGAGCTGTGAGCACTTATCTGTAATTAAAAAAAAAAGGAAATCGTAAATGCCAAAAAGCTATTCATGAATAAATCGCAAGATTCAAAGACCAAAGATTTTCTGCCATACGGGAGGAGCTCTGGCTTGTGGAATGAATGTGTGAGTTGAATGGAGAAGCCTGATGTTGGAGAGAAGCCTGTCCTGATGTGAGCATACCAAAGACTCAGAGGGACTTTCCAAGTGGCCCGTCCCAAACGTACTAGTGAGTAAGGTAGTTTCTGATCTAGATGGCATTAGCAACATTCGTGAAACCGCTCTCACTTTTTCCCTTCCGAGATGACTGGCTAAGTCATTGTCATCTGTTTCCATAACCAAGTCGATAATTTCATCTAGAAAATGCTGATCCCATCTCATTATGGAAAACAATAGTTTATTCATAAAAGAAGCGGTTCCCAGAAAAGCGACTTCTGCTGGGTACAGATCCATCAATCGGGTAAAACCAAATGCTCCACTATGAAGAAGCTGCCCATTTCCCTCCATAAATATAGACTGGTGTATATTATCAGGAGAAAATATGTTAAAATGTTTCTGAAATGACTCCCAATGTAGAACATGCGGAACAGATGAATCAAGAGTTTCAGGTCCATGGAGAATTTCTTTTTGTCAGTTTCGGAATCTGTACAGTGATAAATAGATCCCTCAGTAACAGAAAAGACACTCAATTTGCTGAAACTAGTACTGAAAACTAAATAAGAGATATTAGCAAAAGGCTGTGAACAGGGTTTGAATAGAAAGTAACAGTCACATGGTGCTTTATATCCAGAACTCAAAAACTAAAACCAGCTAGCTATCTGAAACTATATGTGCTACCAATTCCATTAACTGAAAGCTCTAAGAGGCCACAAAAAAGGTACCCTGCATGTTATAGGATTTTGGTCTCCTGGACAATGTACGTCCTCCAATTCACCAAAGGGAGGGGGTAGAAGAGGATTGGGAATTTCACCAGAGTAGAAATATGTGTTCCCTTCATTCCTCTCAAACAACTCAGGGTGGTTGCAGACCTAACATAGCATAAATGCAGCATTTGTCAGCAATTGCCTATACAAGGACTCAAAAGGATATGCCAGAATCCAGATCCTCACTTATAAGGACTATAGATGAGGACCGTCTCAAGAGAATTTGATAAAGGAAGCATACCTTCCTAAGCTGGATGACAATGTTCATCAAATTTAAAATCTTCTTGTCACTAAGGTGTCCACGGCTACCATCAAACAACTCAGCAAGAGATATTTTGTTCTTAATTGCTTGATAAAAAGCTTGCTGCTGTGAACTCAATTTGCAGTGAACAGTAATCTCTGTTTTTCTGGTAAGCTCAGATATAACATCCTTTTTCACTCACCGCAAAATTGCATGCTATCACCCAGAGAATAGTGTCAGTCAGAGGATAAACTAAGAAGTTCACACGAATGATGCTTGGGAAGAAATTACTGGATATGCATTCTTACTAGTCTATTCAGCTGGTGCTCATTTAAAGTGCCCCCATGTTCTGCATGATTTTCAATCCTAATATCAGGAGGAAAAAACAGTAATCAAATCAGAAGCACTAAATATATGTTGATTAGGTCTAAGTAGAAGTATCAAACTTCTAAAAGAATATACCCTCTCGAGAACCACTCATTGAACTGCTCATGATTATCAAACAGAGTGGGCATAATAAAATGCAGCAAAGCCCATAACTCTGCCATGTTATTTTGGACTGGACTGCCAGTTAGAAGCAAGTGATTCCGGCAATTGAAACTGAGAAGGGTCTTCCACCTTATACTGTCGTCAATAAATCAGGCAAAAAATGAGGTTGAAACATTCGAATGTTCTGAACCATTTGTAAGGACTTTACATTGCACGGAAAATGTAAGAAAACCATTTAGAAACTTTAATCAAAATTCCAGAGGAAAAAGAATAGCAGAATATAGGAAGAACTGTTGCACTTGGACAAAAATACTAGTTCCAGGTATGCACTATAGCAGCCAAAAAAGGGAATGCAGTATCTAGAATTAACTAGTTGCCTATATTATAGTCAATACTTGAGCTGCAGGCTGCACAGAAACTTTAAAATATCAAAAAGACCCACAAAAGAAACTATAAATATTCATGTCACTTCCAATATGGAATTCCCAGAAGAAAAGGTAAATGAAAACCTGCTGGAACTTTTTATTGCCTGTGCTTCATCCAATACCATATATTGCCACTTGACACGCCGAAAATACTTCTCATCGGAAACTAGCAGTTGATAACTGGTAATGAGAATGTGAAATCCAGCATCCTTAATCAAAAGTAGGACAGAGAATGACAGATATGAAGGTTAGCAACTCAACTTATGTTTATTCAATGAAATCATTTATATTAGCACTCAAAGGGGATTCTCTTTAACAAAAGTACATTTAACTCCGATAAAGGCACTTTGGGTTAATTTTTTTTCTGAGTACTGTCCGTTCTTGAAGACCACCCCAGTATGGCAGAGTTTGTAAATCAGGGCAAAAACGGCTTATTTCATCAGCCCAATTATTCAAAACTGAAGCAGGTGCCACAACAAGGAAAGGTCCCCATATATTCTTCTCCTGTAGGAATTGACCAGAACTATTAACTTTCACAAAAAAATAGAAGCAACTAAATCTATAATAAACCAGCATAATTTCTCACCTCAGCAAGATCGGCCAAAAATGCCATAGCTTGAATTGTCTTTCCGAGTCCCATCTCATCAGCAAGTATGCCGTTCAAGCCCTGAGGGGAAAACAAATCAACAGCTGAAGATATCAAACTAAGCTGAAAGATGTGTAGAATCATCAACCTAGAAACAATATTAAAACCTGCTCGTAGCCAGCCACTGAAGACCCTTTAACTGATATTCTTTTAGGCTTCCGTTAAATAACTCTGGCGCCTGGACCATCGATGTAACAGGCATGGTAGATCTCTGTAAATCAGTGGAAACAATAGGCCATCAGATTTGCGTATACATCAATCTCCATTCTGTCAGCCAAAGTGAGAAACGATTCACCAGAAATAGTAAAAATGAAAGCTTACGGTGTCTGGAGATCTATGTTACTCGACTCTGCAACCAAATTATCACTAGGGACCTCACTGTCAGCAGCTTGCCGCAGTATCAAGCACTCACTATCGAAGGCACTGGTTAACCTCTTTTGCTTCGACACAGCATATTGAGCAGCTTCAAAGCTTCCTTTTTTAGTTCAGCATCCTCTTCCTCGCTAGGTTCAACATTGGTACTGCCAAGAGCTTCCACTTCATTTGGCTTCTTATCATCCATGGGCAAAACTTCAGAGGGTTGAGAATTCAGTTTGTTTTGCATAAAATGGCTATATAATTCATTCTGTTGTATAAGAAAATTGAGTTTCTGCTGTTGTCTCTTTGCTTCTCGAAGCTCCTGTTCACTTCTCAAAGCTTTAGCCACTTCTCTCTCTTCCCGCTTCTTGACTTCAGCCTGCAAATAAGTCAAAAATTGGTAAACTTTTCAGACATATGCATCAGCATGGAGGCCACTTCTAAGAAGCAAACACTCAGTTATAGCCATTTCATACTCTTAATAATAGCATTATATTATGCCCGCTTAGAGGAAGGTTGTAGTAGTTTGAATCAGTGTAAAGATTTTGAGTACTACCATTAATAGTGTATCCTGTTGTATTAAAAAAAACCTCTTATGCGAAGCTATTGGATTTATCACCATGTTCTAACCAGTTCATTGATCACTTCACCAAATCCCACTCTAAATGCATCGTCAATCTAGATAACAAGAATATGTACCATCTCTTTATCTATTCGTTTCCATAAAAGCTGCATGTCTTTGGAGAGTTTTCTGGTGCAGAACGCAGTGCCTCTCAACAGCTTGAGTGACTTTCTTATTTTCATTCTTACCTGACAGAGACAGGCAGCAAATAAAATTAGCATACAGTTCAGAAATAGTCCACATCAGATAACAAGCCTCGTTCAAACTAGGAATATTATGGACAACAATAAAAGAACATGCCTCTTTTTGGCAGCTTTCTGAAAACCTCTTGGCACCAATCAGCATCTTGCAGTGAAAGGAAGTGAAAATCCTATAATACTTTGGTAGGTCTCGCTTCACAATGTTCACCCAAACTTTTCCAATCTTCTCCCTTTCCTTGCTCTCAATCACAGCAGGGTCCTTTTTCAACTGTGGTCTTTTAGGTAGACTTCTTTCAATAATCTGTGGCAACAAAAGTCACTTCCAAGAAATGTATATAGTTGATGATAATAAGATGAATAAGAGGGCTGTCATTTGGAAACTCACAAGGTAACAAAATAAATCGTCCACTTTACCTCATACGTATTGCCCCTCTCCAAAACCTTCACATAACACACTTGCAATACACCACCCTCAGACAAGATGGACCTTCTTATATTTCCAGCTGCTCCTTCTGGGATGGAATGTGTCTCAGATGTTTGAAGAGAGAATTCTCTGCGCCAAGTTGGAGGCATTCAATCTCGCCTGAAGTTGTTCATATAGAGGCGGGGGATCCCCCATTCCAGGTCTGTTTCTAGGCGCAAACCTCTTATCGCTGACCAACGCCAAGGAAGCCAAATCAAGAGTCCCCTTCAGGTGATGTTGCTCCACCCTGACATCTGAAAAGCTTGGCAAATTCAACGAAGCTGCCAAGTTATCATAAGTTGGAGGGATCTGATATGTTATACCATTACCAATATCCAAGTATGCAGGTTCATAGAATAATCTGCAAGAAAGACATAACTGCATAAGCACCATATATATAGAAACTATATTTTATGTAGAACAATCTCAGCAAATAGCGTGAAAACACTGCCAGAGAAAATGCGAACTAAAAGTAACAAACCTTTCAGATCGAAGTGTCTGTGGAAAATCCACTTTATGACCATTCCCAAGATTCTTGGGGGTACTGTCATTGGGCGATTCTGACATGTTTCCCGAATCATACATTCTTCCTCACTTCTCAGTACCTGATTTACGGGTCTTCCCTGCACGAGCTGGAGCAGTGGGTGATGAAAAATCCTTAGGCCTCCACTTGTACTTCTGAATGTGTTCACCCAGTATTGCATGGTATCGATTCTCAGTGATGTGAGACCCCAGGATTCCGTCCTCATCAGCCTCATCATTATCATAAATTTGCCTCTCCTTTTTTGATGTGCCAGATTTTGAATCCGTCTTAGGTATTGTATAGTTGCCCTGTTTGCCTAAGGCTCACCCTATTAAAAGCCAGTAAAAAAATCAAATTTGCTTGCTTGAATTATCACACTGCCAGAAAGATTGCGGGATCCTAAAACCTCATTGTACATAAGCAAAAATAATTTTGCTAAAAAGATAATGCAACCATGAGCATGAAACTTGAGATCTTTATCGTACTTCAACTAAGGAAAGATTACCTTGGCTACCTCTGCTCCTATCTGGGCTACTACTCTCAAAGTAATCGAAATCATCATCGTGCACTGGAAGCTGATAGTTTATCAACGGCTGCAATGTAGGCAGACAAATAAACAATAATGTTAAGTTTGAAAAGGTGAGATCGGTGGTGGAGAGGAGAATGATAGTTGGGAGGAGAGGGCAACGGCAGGGAGTAAAGAATATTGCCTTATCCTCTATGGATTACATGTGTCCTATTTACATAAGCAAGGGAGCAAATACATTAATTACAAGTCAGCGTAATTTATTGGACAAGTAATCTTTGCTGTATGTATGTATGGATCGGCGCCGGGATTTGTAGGGCGGCGCTATAGGTACGGAAGGGCGTCACAGGAGCATACTGATTACCCAGGCTCAGGCACCGAAGAGGGTGATGGGCTTGCCTTCTGGGCTTCAGTGGGCTGTCTTTGAACAGGGGAGCGGGCCTAAGGCCCGGGCCCAACAAATAAGACATTAATAGTATTTCCCAATGCAGCCAGCCCAGAGACAGGCAACTGATCAGTTCCAAATTCTAATCAACGTAGTAAAATCAGCTAGCCTGCGATGCTTACTCAAAGACAACACCACTGCCACAGAGAGTTCCAAAATCAACAAGACACCAATTCCAACAGCACTGTAAACATCAGACAGGGAGCTGAGCAAGACCACAAAGCTACAAACCTCGAGGTTGAACAGATTCGAGTATGAAAGCGAGTCACTGGTCAGCCTCTTCGGGTCCATACCTAGTCCCGAGAATCACAGGGAGAATTCGCCCAGCGCGGGGGAGCTAACCAGCAGCCCACCCCCTAACCTTGGAATAGGAGGCCAAACGAAGAAGCAGCGTGGGATAATGAAAAGGTAAGGGAGGGCGCACGGCAAGGAGGAAGGGAAGCGTAGACAGGGACGCTGTGGAGCGGATCAATGGAGGTAAGGGACACGCGCTAATGTGCGCCGGGAATGCAGTGCTCGTCAACGTGCGCCGTCTAACGTTCGTCATTCTCAGTCGCCGGGGGATTTCCCTCCAATTTCCGTCCTTTCTCCCTTTTACACTTCAGCAGCAGGATGAGCCAGGAGATTCGGAATTGGCTGGTTTGTAAATATCATAAGTTCGGGGATGAAACTGCAAATTCAAGAGCTGAAGCCCGTTGGACATTGCTTGAAATCTTATGGGCCCGGTCAAGATTGGCGGTGATCGTGCAGCACTGATATCCAGAAATTTATTTAATTTTATTAAATTATAAGTCCGTTTTAATTGGTTTTTGAAGGGATAAACTCTATCAATCATGAATTCTTTCTATTCAATGAATCAAATTTAGTATCATGATTAAGAGGGAGAATCGCGAACCGCGAACCACTCAAATTAGAATAAAAATTTCTCATGAAGTTCAATTTTTAAAGATTAGAGATCAAGATGGAGAAAATTATGACTGTGAGAGATTCACTTACCTTTGAATAGACAGTTTCCTCTCATATGAATTAGTTAGAACCTATTGGACATTTTGATACCGGATTGCGCACCAAAAAAGAAAAACAAATGGGAGAGAAGAGGCAACGTTCTTAATGGGCCTAGATAATGGGCCAGCTCAATTAATTGACCCGAAAAGGCCCAATGGAGCCCTAAGCCCTCGTGCTCTTCCTCTTCCTCCTCTTCCTCCTCCAATCGTTGGCTCTTTGCTGTTCCTCCTCCGTCGGCTGGAGCTGCCATAGTTCCACGCAGTGTAGTGGCAGGGAGCTGTGGAGAGGGACGGGGACATGGCTCAGTACGACTTAACGTCGCGCATCGCTCTGAACCTAGACAGGCACCTCGTCTTTCCGTTGCTGGAGTTCCTACAGGAGAGGCAGCTCTACCCTGAGGACGAGATCCTCAAGTCGAAGATAGAACTCCTCAGCAAGACTAATATGGTGGACTACGCTATGGACATCCACAAGAGCCTCTACCACACCGACGAAGTCCCTCCAGGTCCTTAATTCCGATCTGCTTTATTTGCATTTTTCTGAATCGATTTTCGCTCGCATATATGTCTTTTTGAGCTTTGTATCTGGGGCTGAGGATTTTGATCTGTGTCCAGATATGGTGGAGAGGAGGACGGAAGTTGTGGCCCGGCTCAAGGCACTGGAGGAAGAGGCGGCGCCTCTTGTGGCCTTCTTGCAAAACCCTAATGCGGTTCAGGAGCTGAGAGCTGACAAGCACTATAATCTCCAGATGCTCAATGATCGCTATCAGGTCACTTTTGGTATCCTGTTCTATAATTCACGAGCTATTTTTGTTAGCTGTATATCAATAGCTACTCTATTGGACAATGTAACAGCGTACAGTTTGAGGCCTTGGAAGTAGTTTCTCCTATGCTCTGTATATTAAAGTCTGAAAAAAATCGGTGCTTTTTTTCTATCGCACTTGCCTCCCAAATATGTCCTCTCCACGAGCCTTTTCCCTGCTTTATGGGTATGCAAGGCTGCAAATCGTGATGCTCTCTTGGAGTCACAGTGTCGAATTGGGCTTAAATCCAGAGTTTTTGGTTGAACAGATTGGTCTGCAGCAGATTGAGGCATTGTATAAGTATGCCAAATTCCAGTTTGAATGTGGAAACTACTCAGCTGCTGCTGACTATCTCTACCAGTACAGAGCCTTGTGCACAAACAATGAATGGAGTTTGAGTGCTCTGTGGGGGAAACTTGCTGCTGAGATTTTGATGCAGAACTGGGACGCTGCTCTTGAGGAACTTAATCGATTGAAGGAAATTATCGATTCGAAGGTTTCATAACTTGCCCATTTGCCACCTTGTTAATCAATTTGTTTCATGTAACTTGAGCCTGCAATTCTAATGATTAGCAATTGTTTTTGTGGCAGAGTTTCGCATCACCCTTGAACCAAGTTCAGAGCAGGATATGGTTAATGCACTGGAGTCTCTTCATTTTCTTTAACAATGACAATGGGAGGACACAGATCATTGACCTGTTTACTCAGGACAAGTATGTCTATCCAGCTCAGTCTTTATTATTTTTTGATTCCCCTCAGCATCATAACTTTCAATGCCAGTTCCTAGTAATCGAATGTTGATTGTTTGACTTGAATATGTCTGTAAATTCCTATAGGTACATAAATGCCATCCAAACGAGCGCTCCCCATCTTCTCCGCTATCTTGCCACTGCATTTATTGTCAATAAAAGGAGGAGGATTCAATTCAAAGACTTTATAAAGGTCATACAGCAGGAGCAACACTCTTTTAAAGATCCCATTACAGAGTTTCTCACATGCGTCTATGTCAAGTATGACTTCGACGGCGCACAAAAGAAAATGAAAGAGTGTGAGGAAGTAAGTTCTCAGTGATGAGATGTCTTTTTCCTGGTTTTTCCTTTATATTTCATCCTTCTAATGCATTCTTGGTTTGGTTTGGCTGTCACTTTGGAGAATTAAAATGAATATCCTTTGCATTCTCATTTGGAGAGGAAATGGGATAACTACATTTCAGCTGATATTTTTATTTTGGTTATGATTGATCAGAGGATATTGAATCAACTTTAGCAGTAAGATGCTTTTATATACTTATAGGTTACGATCATGAAAAACCATTATTTCCTCTGCATGCAGGTTATTTTGAATGATCCTTTCCTTGGAAAACGAGTTGAGGAAGGGAACTTCTCCGTCGTGCCATTGGGAGATGAGTTTCTGGAAAATGCCCGCCTCTTTATATTTGAGACTTACTGCAGAATTCATCGTCGCATCGACATGGGGTAAGTACCTGTGGAACTCTGTCTAGATTTATTTTATTGCACTCACTCTGGTTTTGGAGGAGAATTCTATATCATTTACCTTTTCTCTGCAAGTTAGCATGTGTATACCAATTATAGCATCAGATGATAGTTGGTCCATGGAGTAAGGATAATATTTCACCTTATTAAACTTTTCAGAGATTAGGATATTACTATGATCTTCACTTTGATATATCTGATCATTGTTCATGTTTTTCTGAAGTGTACTTGCTGAGAAATTGAATCTGAATTATGAAGAGGCTGAGAGGTGGATCGTGAATCTAATCCGAGGCTCGAAACTTGATGCCAATATAGATTCGAAGTCAGGAACTGTTCTCATGGAACCCATTCACCCTAACGTGTAAGATGTGTGCACATATTATCCAATAGCATATCTTGATGGTTTTTTGCCATGCTAACGTGCTCTTGCCCCCATTTTCATTTTGATTTCACACAATTGCTTTATCATTGATGATCTTTTCTTCTCTCCCATTTAACAGGTATGAACAGTTGATAGACCACACCAAGGCTCTCTCCGGGCGTACCTACAAACTGGTGAGTCTAGTAATGGAGCATGCACAGACACTAGCCACGCGATGAGTTGGTCTGGCAAGACCCGAGCTGTTTTGCATTACTCTGGTCGGAGGATTAGTTTCTCACCTCAGGTTACATTATTTCAGCAAGCTTACCTTGAATATGCCTTTGTAGGATAAGAATACTTAAATGTCAAAATTTTAAGTTAATCACTATCATACGCCCGATATTTGCTTTAACTTGGTTCATGATTGCATAATTGATGATGCGTTCATCATTCGTTTTGCATTAAGTATGTTTCACCTGATTATGATGAAAAGTTTACCTAGATTACATTGTTACATATCAATTCAAGACTGTGATGGAAAGTTCAGTGGACTTGGTTCAATCCATGTCAATCTTTTTATCACACTATGCAAAATAGAAGATGAATTTCAACTAGTTTGTATATTTAACTGCCTGGCTTCTCTCATTGCGTCCTGGTGACTGACCTACCGCCACTACCTCCTGCCTTAGCTGCTGATACCTTCAAAGCTTGTTCACCCTCCCTCTTCCATGTTCACTTCAGTCTTTTCTGATTTCTTTTCTGAGCATGCTCTTCTGATTTCTGAGTGTGCCCTTCCTTTAGATGTTGAATGTTCTCTATCTGGGATTCAAAAACGAAGTGGCCGGTTAGATGCATTAGGTTTTATAATGTGGGTGTGATGCTTCATGATTGATATGTTTGGATGAAAATTTCCTTGATATGGAGGTACCTCTTAGAAAATACATCCAATCAACTAGAGGAATCCTTGGCAAGTTGCTCCAAGAGATTGGGAGGTTGCATCGACATTATGACGAAACAACAGCATCATACCTCAACTTCTTTGGTGGTGGATTTCCCCTGGAGATCACAGCATATGAATAGAAAGCACAGCATTGCAGCACTGGAGGAATCAGGAGCAAGAGTGAGTCTCTTCAAAGGAATAACGATCAAACTAATCACAGACAACTGCCCAGCTGGGATACCTGATAAAGACATTAACCCCTGCAGGAACTATTTTCGTCTGTGCCAAAATGATAACCACCAGCATCAAGTTAAACGGAGTTTGAGTGCAAAATGTGAAGTTCAAGGATATGAGAGTATCCGACTTTTACCAGAGTATAGAGTTGCAAGTTCTTCCAGAGAAGGGTTGCCTAAAGGGCTGTATAACCGAACAAGAAGGCATGAGATGAGATCAGGACATTCACAATCATTAAAAGCTTCCTAGTAGTTGGTAAGGGATTGTAGAGCATAATGTTCACCCGCTTGTCCTAGCATGAACGGCAAGCTCGATTTTCCTTTCCTCCATATTTTCAAGCTAAGTATGCTGGGGGCTAGTAGAGCACCTCGTCCCTACGGTCAAAGCATTTCCTGACAGACTGAAGGTGATGAGCCCGGCCGCTACCAAGGACTGGGCCACCAGAGAACGCACCCGTTGGAAGTTGGGATAAGTTCTTGAATAAAGAGGTTCCAAGGAAAATGTTGTCTCATGTAGTCTGTGATAAGAATCAGAGCAATCGATAATGTTCAGTTCCAGTGGACAGAAAATATACACACTGATTTCCAACTGTAATAAACGCCATATCTACGGAGAACTATTGGACTATCAAACTCGTAAGAAACATAAGCATGCCGTTGCCATCAAAGTAGAGCTAACTTGAAAGGAAATGACCGAGATGTGAAAAGTCCAGCAATCTTACCGAATGGAATTCCAAAAAAATTCGTGAATTTTTGCAGCCCGTTTCTGTTGCGCAGCTGGCAGACTTGTGTCTGGTAATGTGCCTTGCTCCGATGAAGATGGAATCGATGAGTCAGCAGTAGTTTAGCTTGAAACCCATTTACGTTCTGAACCAAAAGTGCCGGTGACGGTGCCTTCAAATCTCATTAAGATTGGCATCTGCGGAGCATTAATTAGTCAATCGATCATGCCACAAAGAGCAAATTTTGAGAGCGAAAGAGCAAACGGGTTGCAGTCCGAATGATTTATAAAAGGACCCAGCAACGGATCTCCCTCTCGAGCTAATGCTATCATGAACACCAGCTCTTCCTCACTGTAATATGTTCCAAGCTCTCACAGGCATCAAAAAATGGCTGCCTCCAGAACCCACAAGTATATAAAGAAGCCGCGCTAAGCAGTTCATAGCTTTGCAGGGTGTTTCAACGCATCAGATTGTACTAATCAGACATTACGATTTTCGCAGTGTAACAAATTCTCAGAACGGATGAAAGGACGTTACGGAACGGTTCAAGAAGATCAACACCCTGGAGCGGGAATCGGGAATGAGACCGGAGGTCGTCTATGAATCTGAAGATGGCGGTTCATCGAAGAGCAGCATGAGAGCTGAGACATCGGCGTCACATTCGCCGCCGCCGACGCCATCTCTGCGGCCGAAGATCGGAGCTTGGAGTACTCAAAATCCCCAGAAAGTAGAGATCTTCGAGCTCTGCGCGCAACTCCTGTGGGAACGAACAGTGGCGAGACTCCGACGAGGATTTTCCCAAGGCGCACCCGCCCACTTTGACTCCGGCAAATGGTTTGATCGCGGGTGAAGAAGGAGATGAAATCCTGAGCTGGTGGCGGTGCAGCTCTGGCTCGTGGAGAATTAAGGGTGCGAAATGATATCTATCGAAAATAGAGGGTGCAGTTGGCAAAAATAGTAAAATCCAGGTCGCGAAAAGCAATTTCCGAGGTGAAATTTTAACTGGGAGGAGGGCAGGAGCAAGGCAAAAAACACGTGCAGCAAGAAAAAAGAATTTTTTAAAAATTATTTCTGTATATATCTTTAAGAGATTGGATATTGATCTTAATTTTATGAAGAGACTATCTCTACAAAAAGAGCTCTTTTTCCTTCCTTTAATAAAAAAGATCCTGTTAATTAATGTGAATAATTTATATTTGATAAGAGCCTGTAAAAATAAAATTTTCATTTAATTTCTATTTTCCTACCAGTAAAATTTTCCAAATTTTCTTTTTGAGTGCACGGTATTTTCGCTCGTTTCTCGGGCGAGGGGAGGGAAGTTGATGGAAATGGCGCGGTTTCAAAACCCTAATAGAGCTCTCCCGCTTCACAGGTTCGCGCAGAGATGGTGTGTCTCGCTTGTTCAGCAGCTCAAGTTCTTCGCCGGCGAACACCGTGTAGCTTCTCCTTCTCCTCTTCTCTCTCTCCGTTCCTTCAGGTAGATTATTGGCTCCGGTATTAGTTCTTCTATCAGCAAGTAATGATTGAGAGTGGAACGTAAAGCTGAGATGGAATAACTAAGCTTCTCGGAGTGAAGCATGGTGGATTTTTCTTTGTCGTCCTGCTTGTTTGCTTCAGTTGATTGCTTTTGAGTTGATCACTAGCTGAGCAAATGTTTGTTTTCTTGGCATTGTCTGATCTGGACTTATAGGCTGTGAAAAATCTGTTCTTGTTCGGAGCATACGACTATTTGACTTGTTCTCTAGCCTGATTTTTACGATGCTGTTGCTTGATAAGTAATGCGTTTCTTCACTTATGAATTCTGTTATTTTACTGTTTTGATGCAGTCCCCCTTACTTGAATCAGGGAAAAAGACGTGCAATTTCAAGCGTAGGGAAACAGACGCTTTTTTTTTCTACCATAGGTAAACAGTCTGAGCTCCTCTGCTCATATACTTTACTTACACTTCCAGAGCTTCCTTTGATTTTCTCTACGTTTCTGTTTATCACAGGAAAAACTTCATTAGAAGAGGGTATTGTGACATCCTGATTATTGTTGCCTTACGTCAGCCTTGTAGTTTTTATTAAGTTGTCTGATTCCTTATGACTTCATGAGAAGTTTTGGCAGGAATGCAGACTTTTGTTATTGTTTTTGCTCTGTACTTATATAAACTCCAGAATGTGTCTGATTGTTTAATAATGATATTTTGGATGGATCTCTGACTATTAGTTCTATGTACTTTAGTTGGAGAGCCGGACTTTGAATGTGATGGACTCCTGGATCATCATAGGACGGCAAATAGAGAGGTTGCATTGCGCAAAGCTCTTTCTAGCCTTGCCGGTGATTTTGGAAGAGAGTCCATGTTGTCTTTGCAGAGATTCTTCAGTTCAAGGCGTGAACCAGTAATATCAACTGGCTCTTTGAAGCTTGACTTGGCTCTTGGAATTGGAGGATTGCCCAAGGTAATGACTTGCTGGCTCTCAATAACCTGTTATTGGAATGAAAGAATGGGTCTTTTCCCTTGTAACTACTTCAAAAATGTGAATGCCGTTGATAGGACAAACACAATCCAATGTTTTCCCTGTCTAGACAGAAAATCTTCACTTTATAGAAAAGCAGCGTATACAATATAGTCAGTACCTCTCTTACAGTATAATGTATGATAGATTGTCCTTTTACATTGATAGTTCATTGAGGTTTCCATCGTTCTTCAGTCAATTCTCTCATCCTTTTACTTAACAGGGTTGTGTATAGTATGCATTTCTATGTGAATAAACAAAACTATGAAAAGAAATAGTGTAAATAAATAGGTATGACTGCAAAGAAACTAAAAGTTCCTTTTGCCCTTCTCAGGGTAGAATTGTTGAGATCTATGGGCAAGAGGCATCTGGCAAGACTACCCTCGCACTTCATGTGATTAAAGAAGCACAAAAGCTAGGAGGTATATCATTCTGCTCTTATGATGTGCTTAATTTAATATAATATCAACAGCCAGCCATTGATTTTCTTCCCTTTGTGCATCTTCTTGAGCAGGTCTTTGTGCATATTTTGATGTAGAGAATGCATTAGACCCTTCACTTGCAGAATCAATGGGTATAGACACAGAGAAACTCCTCTTTTTGCGGCCAAATGCTGCTGAGAATTTGCTCAGTGCAGTTGACACACTTGCCAAAAGCGGATCCGTGGATGTTATTGTAGTGGATAGTGTAAGTTATTCTTCAAAGTATCTATGCCTATTGCCTAGTAAATAAGGAATTTCATAATTTTTTAAGCAGCGCCACCTTTTATTGCTGACCTATTTCTAAGTTTCTATGCTAAAACTTGGTTTTTCATAGCATGCTCTTATATTATACTTATGCCGGTCCGTCTCTGACAGGTTGCTGCCCTTGTCCCTCAACGTGAGATTGATGATCCAATTGACACCTTTGATAGAGACATACAATCCAGAATTATGACACAGGCTCTAAGAAAAATTCACTATTCCTTATCACAGTCAAGAACTCTCATCGTCTTTGTTAATCAGGTTCATTTAAGCATTCAAATGCCTCCATGTTTCCCCTTAAAGGATGGCTAATGTTCCTTCATGTTTCCCTTAGGAGATAGGTAATCTTCACCTAAACCTCAAATTTCTTTCAAATTTAGGTTAGGTTTAGGCAAAAGACTAGCCAAGCTTTTGGAGATAGTGGTGAATTTACTAGTGGTGGAAATGCTTTGAGATTCTATGCTGCTGTCCGTCTCAGACTTGCTAGAAGGGAGTTGCTGAAGACTGAAAATAAGGTGATTTTTTAAAATGAATTTACATATTTAATCTAAATTAAAACATTGAGTTTTCTATCTCTTGCAATATTGAAGTTTTCACTAATTTTCTGAATTTTTGCATTGTTTGAGCTTCCCCACAGATGATATGGAACCTTCTTACTATCTTTCATTCCTTTGATTACCTGAACTTTGTTGTTTTCCATTGCTTTCAGTGTTGCATGATCTTTGTCAGTTGTATCTTGTGTTTTTATCAGGTGATCGGCCTTGGCATTTGCGTGCAAGTGATGAAAAATAAATTGGCGCCAGCATCGCAAAAAGCTGATTTAGGGATCCTTTTCAGTAAAGGCTTTTTCTTGGAAGCAGAGGTCTTTGATTTGGCCTTGGAACATGGGATCATCTGGCGAGAAGGAGACAAATTCCACATAGAAGGTGAAGTCTTCAATGATAAAGACGAAGCTGTACAGTTTCTGTCCGAGAATGCAGGTGTCCTCGAAAAGATAACTGCACTACTTAGGCAGCAGTTCTTTGAAGCCGAAAGCTTATAACAGTCTCTTGAGATGGATGGGTTCTACAGGTATTTCCTTGGAAGTTCCTCTTATGAGCTGATCTTTACTTCACAGTCTTCATTCATTAGGATAGCCAATATTCTGCAACGACCAAGAGATATCTTTTGTTAAGGTTTCTTTCCTTCTGCTTCATGCCTGCTCCCTAAGATGTTTTTAATTTTTCTCAGCACCGGGGCATGACAAGTAATCGAGGAAGAGCTTCTCTCTTAGAATTTGCTGTTGCTTGTTGCTGTGACTCGCTGCAGGTGGATACGCTGGCCATGTCAAAAGTCTTGGAGGTAGTTCGTCCTAACCTTCTTGAAAGCTGTACTGATATGGAAGCGGTGGCATTTCACATATGACAAAATTGACCTACCACAGGAGAAAGCCCCTCCTTTCATCTCTCTGTTTGAATTGTACAGTGCTTTTGCCTTCATTAATTTATGGACAGTTGAAGTGTGTGTCACAATACCTACTTGCACATCTTGTCGTTGAACGCAACCTTGTGTGGCGAAGAGAAATGAAATGCCGATAAGATGGAATGTCATATGATAGAAGTATTCCTCTTTCCCTTGCCACATCTTGAACATGTCATTTGATCACTTCAACAGCCAGGTGACATTGATGTTGGAAAGCCCGATTGGGCTATCGCTAATTTGTGGAAGCAAGAGTTCTCAGCTTGGATGTGGAATTGTGTTCAGTGAGGGCCTCGAATGGTCCTATTGAATCTGTTATAGGCATCCGATTTAGACGGGCCATGACTTTGACTCAAAAGCATGTGATTGATCAAACCCTGTAATGCCTGAGAGTTCAAAGCAGAAGTGTTGGTTCTATCAATGACCGGTCCATCAACATCGAAACCCATGGCTCATCAATCAGTGTCATTTGAGGGTTATTGTACATTAGCTTGTTTGCTGTCCCGACATGTTAAAGTTATATGTTCAGAGGGAAAATCAGTAGCTTTATCTTTTAGTTGATACCCTCTCCGGTAATGAATAATAGCGTTTGTTAAATTTCTAATAATTTTCTAAACAGTGTAAACAAAGGTAGTCACTACCAAACAAAAGCAATTCAACGTATAATGACATTCATCCTCATAATAATTAAACACGACATGTTTATGATTTTGTTCGAATTTGTTATTTGAGTTTGTCAAATTTCTACAATGATACGCACACCAGGACTCGAACATTACAGATGTGTCAGCATTGAAACATGTGATAAATGAGATGGTTTTAAGAGCTCAACACAACCTCGCTGTGGACGTGAGTGTTTTCCATCCTTATCCAGGATTTGATGGAGAATGGATGTTGACTGATCTCGATAATTCGAGCTCCTCTCTCCCAACTTCCGTAGCCACCATACCCCGTGTGCCTCGCAAAGCATAGCCATAGCTTCTTGTTGGGGCAGCACCAGTCTAGTCCATGGTTGTGCCCTACAAATACGGCCTGCATCCATGAGGATGGGTCAGGGACTATGAACAACTGTTGTATAGTCTGCTTCAATCAAATCTAATTGAAGACAACTCCGGCTTCCTGCATTGCATTAACATATCAAGACTGCCAGTATCAACATTTTTGCCACTGATTGACCGATGAGAGTAAAAGCATATATTTATACGCATTTATGTATGCATATAGGTATGTACGTCTGGCACGTGGGGCATTGTTCTTTCATGTACCGATAAGTGATGTTACCTTGACAGAAGGCCTTCTTTCAAGAATTTCCATGATGCCAAGCTCTGCTTCTTGAGGAGCAACTTTCTCCCTGTTGATTGAACCAACGCAGGGCTTGCGTACACCAAACCATGGTGCCACGCCAGTGTAAGCTTTGCTAGGTATATGCCAAAATATTAGCTCAGGTATCCTGTCAAGATGGTTGGCAAAGAAAATTTCTGAGACATCTGGAAAATTATCAATTGCGTAAATCCTGTTGACTCAAACCGAGGCAAAATTTTACCATTGACAATGACTTAGCAGTTGTGGTGAAAAACTGAAGATTTTGCATTTTTTTAACAAACATAAATCAGAAAGAATGTAAATGGTCTTCTGTATTGAGTCTGCTACTCTAGACATATGGAGCTTATATATCTCAAGATGTCACCACTAGGTCAAACTTACAAGTAGTGCAGTTTGATCTCTTTCTACCTTGAGTCTGGGTTGATCTCTTCGGACTGATGGCGGAACCATTCTGCCTGGGCATTTGATACTACTTCGGGGTAGGACCCACCGCCGGAATCAAGAAAGTAGAGATACACAAGAGGTGACTCTGGATCTTCCGGTGATGAAACTTGAACCACATAATTAGATATGCTTGGCCAGAGATCCTTGGGACCGTTACTGGAATATGAAAGTGCATTCTGCTCAATCTCATCCCTCATCAGCTGCAAACGCTGTGTGCCCCTAAAACTGCATTCCTCCTCACCTGGAAAGGACAGCTTTTTTACATCATTTGATTTTGTCTTCTCTAAAAGTTAAAAATCCAAATCAGGTGCTTCTATCATCTACTTATCAGATCTGCAGCATAACTCTTCCCTGCTGCACTACTGCTTGGATTTGAATTATGTTCCAACATTTTTGCTGTTTAATCTCTCAGTGGCAAAATTGCAGTGTTTGTACATTGTTGGTTCGGAAAAATGTCTCGCTGTTCTTGATAAATGTGTCTCGCTGTTCTTGATAAATGTATAAAAGATAGCTGAAAGAACACTTGGAGAGCTGCAGCATATCATGGAATAAACATAGAAGCCGCTCCAGCATACCTGAAAGTGATGAGTTAGCAGCGGGGCAGTGAACCTGAGGAATCCCAGGAGCTGAAAACCACTCTAATGGCCAGACAAAAGGGGCATCGTCGTGGTTCCCAAAGACAGTAGCCCAGGGAATCCCCCTAGCTCTGGTCGGAGATATCGCCTTGTCCCAGTATGAACTAGCATTGGCAACTGGGATGTTGTTCGCCGTTATTACATCCCCAAGATACACAACAAAATCTACAACAGATCGAAATGCATTCTTCTCAGGAACCGACACCTGCATAGTCAACAGTATCCTAAAACTAAAGCAGCACCATGGATGCATTAAATCGTGGTCATTTGGGCAATATGCATGCGGCATCAGGCTTTGGAAAGCACCAATTTGTAGGAAACTGCTGGAATCAAATGGACATTCTTGCTAATCTAAAGCAAGCTCAATATGGTCAAATCCAATAGCTTCTCTCTCTATCTCCCTGAGTCAGATTGTGCAAAGAGCAGCTGAGAGAAATGTGATGAGCGACCGATCATCGATCATGGTGAGCGAGGAGAAAAAGTGGAATTTTAACAATTTACCGGGTGATTCTTCGTCGAGGACGGTGGACATGACTCTGACCGAGTTCACATCCTGCCGGGGGCCCCAGTCCGTCCACGCGTCCTCGCCGAAGTGCAGGTCGGCGAACAGAGCAATCTTGAACGGCTTTCCCGGCCGAGCCTGGAGACATATCTCCGGCGCGGTACGCAGCGCCAGGGACCGGTGACCTTGGGGGTTGTGACAGCGGTGTTCGGATTGCGAGTGAACTGAGTAAGTGGCGGAGAGTAAGTGTAAGCAGAGGAGAGTGAAGGAGGAGAGGATGGAGACGGCCATTTGCTCGCCGGCGAGGGAGCGCTGCCGAGGCTGGTGACGGTGATTTCGTAGTAGCTTTGTTAAGTATAACGTAACAGATTCCGTTGTGGAATATTCGAAATAATATTCATAAATAAATACTTATTTCACGATGAAAATAATTTCGACCACCTAGGAAACACTTACAATTCCGAGCAAAATTATGGTTATATGGTTCCGACTATTCTGTATTTTCATGGTTTATTGGATTTAATCGATTTTTAAATTTTGGATTCATGGGTTATTTTGTTAAATTTCGAAATTCGACTAATTCGAATTGAATACTCATATTAAAACGTGTTCATTTTTTCCCTTTTTACATCTATTAACAGAAAATTTTCTAATATTTTTAGCTATCTAATTCTTATTAAGCAATCGAGTTTAGAAGATATATTTATTTTTATTTTTATTTAATTTAGGATATTACAATTAATTTTAAGTAAGTTTCTAGTATGCTTGGTATTTTTTATTATTAGCTTCTAAATTATTATGATATTTTAAAAATGATAAAAATTATTAAATTATTCATCTAAATTATTTGAAGTTCAAACGAAGAAGTAATAAAATATTGAAGTTAATTGTGCGAACTAGATTCTCTGTGCAACCGGTTTTGTTACTAGTTTTTGGGTTTCATTTATACCGAAGCTAGAAGGGGTTTGAGTCAATTCTTGATTTCTTATTTGAAACCTACCCAAGTTTTATTAAAATTTACCTAGAATTTAAAAGTTTATCCAGATTCTGATTCTATGAGTAAATATTCAATATGTAATACGTAATTAGTTTGTTGTAAAAATTACCGTTCAAATCTTAGCAAGTGGAAAGTTGACCTTTGATAATTGTGAAAATTTTATATGTGTTAAAATCTGAGAGAGTTTTGCGCAATGAATTTATTATGTATTATACATTAAATATTTATTTCCAATAAAAAAAATCCGTAAATTGAATTAAAATTTCAAGAAATTTGAAATCCTGTACCCTATTTTTACGAAGACTCCACGGGGTCAACACCGACATCGAGCCAAATGTTCCACCGAGCCACGACCAGAGCCCAGCTGACAGCCCAAATCCCAGCAGTCTCAGCCCATCTCCTCCTCCTCTCCCTCGCTTGCATCTTTTGCTGGAAAAAGGTCGTCCAGCTCTTGCCGAGCGCCCGAGAGTCGCTCGTCTTCTCACTTCCGACCAAGGGGTTTAGCCGAGACTGGAAGAAGGACTTCCTTCCTGAAGCAGCCGGCTCGTCTGAATTTCTTTCTCCGGTATGCATTTCTGCCCCTTCTAACCCTCTCGTATTCTTACTCTTCCTTCATTCCGCATCCTTGAGATCGAGAGGCTTTGTTTTATGGAGATTGATTCTGATTTCGTGAGCTAAAAGTTGCTGACTTTAGGAGATTTTTTCTATGATATGATCAACAGCTGATTGATTTCCCAATTGCTCCGACGAAATGTTCGGAGGGGTTATGTTTATGTCTGAGCTTCGAGTCCTCTATAAGATATTGGTTTCGTTCCGTTGATTCATGTTGCGGGGGCCTTTGTGTTTCTTGGTTAGGTTTGGTGTAAATGGCGGCAGAAGAAGAAAATCCAGGTTCGACCTCACCTGCCGGAGCTTCTCAGACTCCGGTTTCACTGGATGGAGGTGGTAGCTCGGTTCCGGTCATTCCTTCGATAATCTCTCCTCCTTCAGTGGCTCCAACGATAGCCGTGCCACCAATTGCTCCGGTACCCACCATAGCGGCTCCGCATCCTGCTCCACAGGTCCTCCGACCCCAGCTTCCTATCCCTATGCACCCTCCGGTCGTCAGACCGCCTGCCCCAAAGAATGTTGAGCATGGAGGGAGCAGTTCAGATTCGGAGGAGGACGACACTGGGCCCATTGGATCAACCGGTGAATATGAGATATCTGAGGAGAGCAGGCAGGTGAAGGAGAGGCAGGAGAAGGCGATGCAGGACCTGATGATGAAGAGGCGGGCAGCTGCCCTTGCGGTGCCAACCAACGACAAGGCTGTGAGGGCCCGTCTCCGGCGGCTCGGGGAGCCCATGACCCTTTTCGGTGAGCGGGAGATGGAGAGGCGGGACCGGCTGCGGGCAATCATGGCCAAGCTGGATGCAGAGGGCCAGCTCGAGAAGCTTATGAAGGCTCATGAGGAGGAAGAGGCTGCTGCATCTGCTGCCGCAGGGGACGAAATGGAAGAGGATACACTTCAGTACCCTTTCTATACTGAAGGCTCGAAGGCACTCATGGATGCAAGAATAGACATTGCAAAGTTCTCTATTGCAAGGGCTGCCATGCGCCTCCAGCGTGCCCGGAGGAGGAGGGACGACCCTGATGAGGACATGGATGCAGAGATGGACTGGGCACTGAAACAGGTGGAGAGTCTATCCCTTGAGTGCAGTGAGATCGGGGATGATCGGCCTCTCCTGGGGTGTTCCTTCTCCAGCAGTGGGAACTTGCTCGCCACTTGGTAATTACAAGTCTTTCACTCCTCAATGAGTTGGACCTTGTTTTATATTTGATTTATAATTGTTCAATTGAAATTTTGCTTCTTCCAGTGCAATGAGCGGGGTTGGAAAATTGTGGAACATGCCTCAAGTCAACAAGTTCTCTACACTGAAGGGCCATACTGAGAGGGCAACTGATATTGCCTTCTCTCCTATAGAGGATCATCTAGCGACTGCTTCTGCTGATCGAACAGCAAAGCTGTGGAATATTGACGGGACGCTTTTGAGGACATTTGAGGGGCACTTGGACCGCCTTGCTCGTATCGCCTTCCATCCCTCAGGGAAATACTTGGGAACGACAAGCTTCGACAAGACATGGAGGCTGTGGGATATCAACTCTGGCGAGGAGCTGCTCCTTCAAGAAGGTCACAGCAGGAGTATCTACGGCATAGCTTTTCACCCAGATGGATCTTTGGCAGGCTCTTGTGGTTTGGATGCTCTTGCTCGTGTATGGGACCTCCGGACTGGTAGAAGCATTCTTGCCTTGGAAGGTCATGTTAAACCGGTAATGATCTGAAATTTGCTAGTTTCACGTACTGCCCGATCAATTTTCACCAGAATTCTAATTGGGTGTCTTGTTTTTTTCCTCTTATTTCTTGATCTTGTTTCCAGGTTCTTGGAATCAGCTTCTCACCCAATGGATACCACCTAGCTACTGGTGGAGAAGATAATACCTGCAGAATATGGGATCTGAGGAAGAAGAAGTCGCTCTACACTATTCCAGCTCATTCGAATCTGATATCACAAGTGAAATACGAGCCCCAAGAAGGGTATTTTCTGGCAACTGCTTCGTATGACATGACAGCGAAGGTATATAATAACCAACTCTCACCCAGTAGGTAAATCCTCTGGTATAGATTCTGGGGATTTAAAGCTCTTGATATCAATTTTATGCTCTGTGATCACGCAGGTTTGGTCTGCCCGAGATTTCAAGCCAGTCAAAACACTGTCAGGCCACGAAGCAAAGATAACTTCCTTGGACATTGTTGGGGGTGAGTTTCTTCTCCATATAGCAATGCTAAGTCTAGCAATGCTTCCTATCTTTGATTAAGGCCTGCGGAAACTTCTGCATCATCCGTTTGTTTGTTCTTTTCCTTTGGCAGATGGAAGTTACATTGCAACTGTCTCACATGATAGAACAATCAAGCTCTGGACTAGCGGCAACGTTGTCAGGGAACAGGCTATGGATGTGGACTAACCTGGCCTCAGTCCATTTATTACCTAAAGTTACATAGGAAAGATCGAATTAGACATTCACAAGAGGCAATGTCCCATCAGTTATCTTCTTGGAAAGCTCCATCACCGAGGCAATGCTGCATAACATAAAAGCGCTACAAAAATTGTCTGTTACTGCAGTTTTAGGAGTAGGGATCAAAGCATGTGGGTTACTTCTTCATGAACAAATGTCTGGTATTACCAAAACACAATCACTCTTCTTGTGGGGCTTCAATGATTTTTTATGTATACCGGCTTCGTGTTGGAAGAACTTGCTGGTTTCAGTTCAAACTTTTGGACTCATTTTACAGCTTTGCCATCATTTGGCATCTCCAAGCTCCCACTTTCATGTGAGGAGCCTGTGATTCGGACACAATCGACCAAAGTACTAGAGGCTCCTTGGAGAAGTTTGGCAATACCAAGAGCATGGCATCTTTGATGAGTTCTCTCTTAAGCTATTCACTTATCCAGAAGAAACAAAGTACAGGGGAAATTACAGATCAGCCTGAGGTTAACAAAACTGAATATAATTAGTGCCTCTATAGAGAAACAGGAATCCTGCAATTCAAACATTTTCTTCTACAGTGAAGTCAAATAATACAACGTAGCAGTCAACGAGGAAACACTCCTTTCAATTCGAGAACGGACCCACATAGAGCTGTTGCCCTTCTTACTTGTACCAACCAGTGAGAATCCATCTCAGCATGAAACAGAAGCAGCATCCGAGAACCTGTTTGGAGGAAGACAGAAAGTTATATTTTAGATCTCCTCAGTGGCACTGACTGATTTGAGATATCATGGAACAGAACCCTTTGATGCTTTTGTTACAAGAATACAAGGACGGCATGATCTCATCTCACTTAAGATCTTCCGTTCCAATCTGCCCTTTTATGTACCCCCGCCCCCCCTTCCATTTTAACTGAGATCGGCCGTTATCTTTTCCATGACATGCAGTGGCAGATCTAGAAAATTGGTTTAGGGGGGCAAAATTCCATAGGACACTCAACAAATTCTGGGAATAGGATAGTTCAATGAAAAATTGGACAAAACTAAGTGAAATATGTACAATATATTAAGAATTTTCCCAGTTTCAAGGGGCGATCACCCCCCCCCCCCCCCAATGACATGACCTGAGGATTGAGAGGGGTATGATCAATCTCACCTGGAATACCAGTAGAAGGATGCAAAGTGACTTTTCTGTTTTTCGACCGAACAACCTTAGGAAGAAGTTAACTAGTGTTCCATCATTTGTGCCAGTCAGTAGTCCTGTCTGAGGATCAAACCTGAATTCAAAGACAAAAATTACTACAGCGTTCTGACAAAAAGACATGACTATTAGTCAATGAAACAGAAGCAACATATCCAGGTCAAGAATTTCTACCTGGGTAGCCTGTGCCTTGGACACTTTACATAGCCTGACAGCTGATAAAAAGAAAATACTAATTATTTCCAAAAATCACTCACATCTGATGTGTGTAAGCATGCTTGTATGTGAGAGAGAGATCCTACCTGAGGGAGTGACAATAAGAAGTTCAAAATTTGAGGTAGAAAGAAGATCAGGAGCGTCTCACTGGAACACAAATTAGAGGAGAAAAAATGAAAAATGAGCAAATATATAATAAAGGAATAAAAAATTTGTTGAGCTAGGTTTATGGATCCACAGGTGAGAGTGCAAGTTGATTAAATTGTCTTTAACACACTCAGGTCGTGATACAATGCATGCTAAGTTTGCTGGTGCGTTGCGGCAGCTAGGATTCACTGAGAAGAATGTTAGCTTACTGGCATTTGTATCTCATCTCAATAAAAAGAAGGGACTTTAATAGCACACAGGTGAGCCCGCAGGTTCTAGATAATGCAGCTTCCCTTTGATTCTATGCCAATAACAGCATAACAGAAATCTTTTCTTCTTTTAGGCAGAAGAAAACCAACTTGAAATTGATTATTTTGTTGCAATCATGTATAATAAAAAGTTTAAAAAACCAATTCCATCCATGCAAGAATTATCCTCCCTTACTCAATTAATGCACTTGCAGATAAAAATAAGAACACAAAGAGTGACTACCTGTAGTGGCCTAAGATGCCTACAACTGCCATAGTCATCCCAGCAAAGTAGGTGTATGTATCTCCAACAAAAACTGAAGAAGGATACCTACATTAAGCATAATGTTGAATCATCAGAATCCATAACAGCACCTTTGCGAAACCCAAAGGTACAAGATAATCAAGGACATAGGATACATCACTCTTACCAATTATATGAAAGTAAAGCCAGGGAAGTAGCTAGTAATGGTTGAACAAGATAGATTGAGAATGCATGGGCTTGCTTGTACTCAGGATCTGTAGATGCTCCAATTTGCATAATGTTATGAATCAGAATCTGCAAATGGCTTCAAGAGATCAGATACTCACAGAGTTGAAACATTAACATCATAAGAAAAAGAAAGAAAAATTTCTTACAGCGCCGGAAATGACAACTGTTTGCCCAACTTCAAGGCCATTCAAACCAGCATGAATGTTGATGGAATTTGTGCAAAATACGGCTAAAAGTCCCATGTATAACTTATAGATCCATCCTGTCCAGATATGTATTAAAAAAAGTTGTTTCAAAGTCTATATGATAATCAGACACTACTAAAATACAAAGGCGTATTGCCATGAGACCTTATGGTACAGACATCTGGAACAGACAAGTTGGTAAAAACTGCAGCAAGAATTCAAAACATACCCAAATCCAACACATCTAGTCCTACATAGGGAACCAGGGGCTTTGGTATGATGATAGTTGTATGTCCAGCATAGGCCATCAGCAATGGAAGCGCAGCAAATGATGGAAGGATTAACTTTCTGCTCTTAATATTAGAGAGAATAAGAGAAGGATCAGTTGACTTGTGCATGAAAGGTTTGGTTCCACAGAGCGAACGAAATTTTCAAGAAAAGCTGAGGTTGGTTTTAACAGTGTTTCAAGTTTCCTAGAACATATCATTACTTACACTCTCCAAGGAACATCCAAGACATCATCCATGAACCCAAGCAAAATCATGAAGCAGATGGACGCCAATGCTGCATTATATTCCACAAGCCACTGGAAACAAGAATGTATCAAATTCCTGCTTGTCAACTAGTAACAGGGTGAAGTTGGAACTACTAAACATAAAATGAAGTTTAAGACTAATAAGTTCAGGACTAAATTTCTTAAGAACAACTAGAGAAAAGATGAAGATAAAGCTAGCATTTTTTTGGTCCATGCATCACAAATACTTACATTTGAATCAGCAGTGAAGTTGAAATACTGAAAAGAGATCGCCAAAACCAAAAACACGATCCCAACCACAATTCCCAATGACTCAGGCCTGCATATCAAGAAATAGCATCACAAGACTTACATGCTATCAAGAAAAAGTGTGAGGATTGGAAGAACTAAATTCTCCAAGGAATGCCAACTGAATGTAACAACCTAAACATGCAAGATTCCCATTAAGACTCAATAAACTTAACGTATCAGAAAGCAACAGAAAATTTAACTCGTATGGGTCAAGAAATGACAAATTAAACATTGAACCTCAGACCAAACATTCTGCAACTGATCAGATGCTGCGATAACAGTCGGGGAAGCAGAAAAGAAGCAAACTTTTCTAAACATGAACGTCTGCGGTACATTAAAGTCATTCCTAGTGGTACAATAAAAGCACAAGCCCATAAAAAATCAGCTAAAAGTGCGAACAAGCCATACAATTCAGTTAAAACAGGCAATTCTGTCCAGTACAATATTCTAATTGAGCTATTCGTAAATATACAACAAATGACAAACTGTGCTTAAGAAATCAGGATTGCGCTGAGAAACAGTTAAGAAAACGCAAAAGACTCACACTTTGACGGATCCTTGAGGAGTGCCCTTCTTATTAATATCATAACCGAAGAGATTACGCCGCAGAACGTATCTCGAAGCGACCGGGATCATTCTGACAGTGACGAAATACCCGGCGAGGCTGAGTCCAGCATTTATGAGGATAGATCTCTTGAGCTCCCAATCGATGTTGTAGTAGTAATTGATCAAGTAGAGGTAGGGAACCAAGAAGCAGATCGACAGCTTAAGGATAAAGCCAGACTTGGGCGGAGCAATTGGAGGATCGGACGGCACGGTTTCTGGAGACTTAGACGCAGCCTTAGACAAGTCCTCGGTCTGAGGAGGATTGGCAGAGGTGTCAGCAGAAACTCTCTTTCGAGCTGCCATGGCCGATGCTCTCCCCTTTCCCTTCCCTGTCTGGTCGGAGGAAGAAGAAGAAGAAGCAGCTTAGAATATTCCAACAGCGTGGATTAACGATGTCGTTTTACTCCCTCTCACACTAAAGTTCAGCGGAGAAACGCGCAAAATTCTTAAAAAATCGTCGCTTCTAAATTGTTTTCGTATACACTCTCTTAATAAATATAAACAGCTTATAATAATTCATATTAAAATTGCATTAAATTTCACAAACAATTTTTTTTTTTGTTTGCGCCATGTACTACCCCAAGTCAACCAAAATGTACCTTGAGGCTAATTCACAGTCGAGACGAGATTCTTGAAAAAATTTCAGTTAACGTTCCCAATCTGGGATTTAATCCTGGGGTCACCCATCATGTGGTGACGTAGCACACTTGCCACCTGTCATGAACACCCATTTTTAATGACTGAAATCGAATCGGATATTTCTCTTTTGATCACAGGTTAGAAGAGATAAACTACCATAAGGTGAATATTTTCTTCCATCCTGGACTAATAATGATTCGAGTCGGACTATATCTTCCATATTCGATAAATTAGTATGAGATCAATATTTTTCTTTTAGTTTCGAGCTCAACTATCCATGAGTTTTGCTCTTGACAGAATAGAATGGGATGGTTAACAGTCCACTCCTGGCCCAGTGAGTTGCCCATGCGTCACACCAGCATGTCCATTTGAGGAAATTAAGGTTTTCTTTATGCAGAGACGAACAGGATAATCAAACTTCAAGCCACGATTACTTTTACAGTAACAAACACGAACCGTGCTCATGATCAGAATACCACCGGCTTTTCATACCCAAACCTGGAATTCGCTCAGAGTATGCGCGATGGTACAGCATCTAATCTCTTACAAACAATAGATTGGGAAGTATATTGGAAGAATAAAATCATTTCACAACTAACACTATGTTTCAGGAAAATAACAATCAATGAAGAATGACAAAACTGATGCAACTGTAAAGAATGGTACTTGGATCGTGCTCCAAGAGAAAGGTTGCCGATACGTCAGCTCCTCAGCAGCTTTAGAACATCTCCAACAAGATGTAATGAGCCGGTGACAAGAACCTGCAGAAACGGGTAAAGACACGACACCTGTCAAGTGACAAGCAGTTCTGTGTACTTCGTCTCGGAGTCCATAAGCTTTCCAGCAAAATATAGGCCCAGGAACTTCGATAGGCATTGAAAATTCAACCCCATATCATCGGACAGTTAATAAAAAAAAAAATTCCAATTTATAAGAAAAATTGGACACTATTATCCACAAACTTGAGTTTCTAGATGGATATGAAATCTATTCTTTTATGAATCGGTGGATATTTTACATGATACCAAAATATGTTACCGTCTTAGCATATACCACGTCAAATCCAAGTATGAAACTCGTGGACAGTCATGTAACCTGTGGCCGAGGTCAGTAATTGAGGTGTCTAATAACGTGACAAGTGTAAATCACGTTGTCAATTGAGAACGGATACTAAGAATTGAACCCCGCACATTAATTCTTTTATAGTTCCCGTGGATATTTTAAGTTAGCAGATACCTGAAGACGTAGAGAAGGATTTTGTCCGACACAATCTCTCAACCACTTTATTGTCAGTGGCAGTGAAGGCATAACCGCGCTACAAGAAAAATGCTTGTTGGGATTGCAGCGTGTGACATCCTCATAAAGAAGTTCATGCGGTGGCAATAACTCCAGATTTTCTACCTTGTAACTCTTCTTGAACAGGGGATCTGTTTGAAAAGAGATGTTTAATGATTGGATTAGCTTTCATGACTTGTAAGCAGATTTGTATTATCAGGTCACTCAGAGTAGAGAATTTGAGAGAGAGAAACCTTTTCCATGAGCAATCTTCTCCCAAATTCGCTGGAGACTAAACTGCCATGTCAAGTCCTTGGCGAATACATCTGAAGGAACAATCGTTGCCCCAGAAGTAACTTTGTTATAGGTTGACATGTTGGGGACAAACAAAGCCTTTGAGAAATGAGTCCCTGAGAAAGACACTTAACTTTTTGATTTTATAGACATATAGAACAAACTCACTGGATGTTCTTGCCCTGCTGGCTACAGAAAGACTCTCTTTTGGTTTAAGTGGACATACCCGATGAAGCACACGAGTTCACAAGTCGTGGAAGCAAAATTTGCGGGTCTCTAACGTCCATACAATTGAACAATAGAATCTACAATGGGTAAGACATATCAAGGATAGAGAGAGATAGTTGTGGAATCAACAAACAGGATTTCCAGGAAATAATTATTTTAGAAGGAATAGTACCTGCTTTGTTATGGTATCAGAGTCGGATTCCTTTTCATGTGGGACAAAACCATTTCCATTGGCCAACTTCACATGTTGAAGTTCATAGGAAGAAGGTGATGTTGATGATGCTGATGTTTTGCTCCCTTTAATGGCACTAGAGAACCATTTGGCACAAGCCTCAATGCTCTCAGGGCTATGAGCTCCATCCAAGTAAAATACTAACTTCCCCACAATATTCCCGACTGTATTCTTCCTGTCAAGCACTAAAGGTATATCATGTACAACCTGAGCTCTCCCTGAAAGACGAGCCGTTGAAAGACCTCTGAGGAATGCCTCTGGAATGTAGAGCTCATCCCCCTCATCACTCTCTTTCTAATAAGCAGTTGAATGGAATCAGTTACTAAATGATCCAGGAGGTGGGATTACAATCCCAGGTCATGAACAAGTTCTAGGACTGTCATTGCAATCCAAAATGCTTCATTAAAATTGAAATCGAGAATTTCTAGATTATGCAGAATTCAGGATAAGAAGAAGAGGTGCCTATGTATAGAACTGACCTTTCCAAGTAGATTATCCCATTTTCCCATTTTCTGAAGCCAACATTTGCACAGTGAAACAGCAAGGCCAGCATTGATAAACTGATGTGCACCAGAAAGGCCGAGTGTGTATCCGTCCAACCTTTTATGATCAAGAGGTGAAGCTATTTCCAGGGGAATCTGCATTGTCCAGTAAATATTCACATCTTGTTTAGCAACATAAAAGCACCAAATTTTCTCCAGTTCCAGTGCAACTATTTTATTGGATTTTCAACACAAATGATGAACCAGATAGAAAAGCAATATTATTATTATTATTTTTTTGATAATAGCAATATTATTAGATATGTCAAAACGAAAATGCTCTTCTCTTCAATTAAAAATTCATGATGCAAAACATTAGCAAATTTAGTAATTAGCTGATTCAAGCAATGGCTAAGTAAAATAATTACCATCAGCTCGGAAGCCCTTTCCTGAAGAATATCCATTGCTTCGGAGAGTTGAGGTGCAGTAAATGCGGGAACTCCATGCTTCAGGAGCATTGAAGAAATAACTCAATTCAGAATGTAGTTGAAAATGAAAACTGCCAGTGTAAATGATCAAGAAAGAAACACGAGAAATAAATAACCTGCTTTTGAAATAAACAGTCCTGTTAATTTGAGTCAATAGTTTTAAGGAATTTCCACCTTGAAAATCCCAGCCTTGTGCGAAGCAATCTCTCCAAGGGTGCCTCCTGCAAGATATGTGATACGACTTCAAGTTTTGGGATACAACAATATTGGTAATTGAACAAGAGCAGAATGTGTTGGAAATATGCAAATGTGGAACAGCTAGCAGGATTAAATATAGATATTAATCTGTGTAGTTGAGCAGAAGAATTTGTGTTTTTCGAAGCTAGCATGCTGTTGGTTAGTATGTCTGTCATTTATCACAGCTGTATATATTTTCTTTCTTTCTTGTATTTTAAAACCCTACAAAGTGTAAGAATCTGTACAGAGAACAAAGGAGAAAAAGAATATTTTTCCTCTATTCAAACTCCACAGAATGGATTTCCTTGAAAAGTGGAGAATAAGGCCTACCTAATGCATCCATGTGATCCATTCCCAGAGAAGAAATGCCACAGACAACAGGTGCTTTTATCTGCAGGTTAGACATTAAAGTCGATGATAATTGCTCAGATTAAATTACATTTTTTCAAAAGAAGAAAAAACTATTTTCTAACAGTCGATTTTGGACTTTCCATGTCCTGTTGCTAAAAACTTCTCAAGTCAAGAGTACAATTTTAAGCCAACCAGGACATTCATTTGTAATTTAATGAAAATAACATTTGAACTAAGCTTCAGCAAATTATTCTGAGGAGACCTATGACATCCAGAGGCTCTACTGAGGCCACTACCCTGCCAGCATGATGCCATACTTGGAGCTGGGAAACTCTAGCCTCCATCTAGTGCTAGAGGCAGGAAAATGGTTAAACCTCTGTGGGTGCATGATGCCATCTAAAGTTGTATAGCATTGTCTGCCAGGTCTATCGACCTTGGCATTTCATGACAACTTTATGAAGTTATAATGGAAGGGATGCGCACCACATTCGTAGAATCGTTCTTTCCTCCAAGACCAACTTCAATAATGGCAACATCCACCTATAAAGACTAAATAATGTAAAGCATAGATAAAAATAACATCATGATTTTCCTGTGGCTAAATGGAGACTGTCAAAACCTGCTCAGATGTAAATACTTTAAACGCCAGGATTGTGAGGAATTGAAAGAGGGGAGGCATTGGCAGATCATCTGAAACTTTTTCCTGCAAAAGAGAAACCAATAAATCATGAGTTTCCAAATGAAATGCAACTTAAGGGCAAACATAAATTGCAGAGAAATGACAGAAAAGGATCACAGCAAACTACTCCCTTGGGCTTAACTGCAAATTGAAGGTAAAAATATCACTTTTGATAAACATCTCTTAAGATACTTCAGCATTCCAAGGATCAAATTTTTCATTGCAATTTAACCAACCTTATATATTCAGCATAATCTCATATATCTCAATTTTCCTCAAGACCAAGTTCTCCACACAAAGCATTTAACATTTATTGTAAACCATAGAACATGTAAAACAATGTTCCCAACTCAACAAATGACGTAAATCATTGCTCAAGGTCCACTATAAGAAAAGACTCTATACCTTTAGTAGATTCCAACAATCCCAAAAGTGAAGCAGGAACTTGTCCTCGGATATGTCCAACCTAGACAAGAATAACACGTACAGCTGAGAAAATCATTGGCTTCTTGTGCTTGGTAGGACAAATTCCACAGTGGCAGGACCCATGCTTAAATTATGGGGATGAATGGTTAAACATAGGCAACAGTACAGCACTCATAATAATGTTGGTACTAACCCATTTACACGAATCCTCTCTCTGACATCAATTAGGTGGGGGGAAGTGAACAGTCCAGTTTGAAAGCCACACTCCCGCAGAATAGCCTCAGAAAACGCACAGGTGGAACCCTAAAGCAGAAGACCGCTGAGTTAGAAATACAGAAACTAAACCATACATAATCCAAAAACAAAAAGAATGCTTATATAAATAATAGTAAGAAAGTGCTGCCTCCAATTAATATAGCCCATCAAGGATAATGAAGAATTACCTTCCCTTTTGTTCCAGCAACATGAATGATTTTTAGGTCACTTATCTTCTCCTCTAAGCCCAGTATCTGCAGAGACAGCATGGTTCAGGATAAATATCCCACACAGCTTATCGTTTCACCTAACATTCCTAAAAACCTGTAAAAATGTAACAGCATAGAGCAGAAAAGAACTGAAAAAAAAAATCTGGAACTAAAATGAGAGTTACAGTAGTACCTGCAGATAGATTGTCATCCTTTCCAATTTCCCATATTTCCCACCAACAGGTGATCGGTCTTTGCGATTTTGACGTGTAATGAGGGAGGAGAGTGCTTCCATGGCAGCTTCATATGATGACGAAAGAGAAAAATCTCGCTTATTATTTTTGGAAATCTCAACAGCTTCTGCCTTCTCAATCATTTGAGATGACACCTTGCTATAACTAACTGCTCCTGGAGCAACAGCGGGAAAGGAAATTCAGAAAATCAGTGTGTCCCCATTGTGATGCATTTTGATTTAGAAATACAAGTCAAACTAAGTTGCACACTCTGCATGCTCTTGAGAAAATTGTTTAACCTAGTTCTGATTTATGTATAACACCATTGAGATAACAAATTCAGGAGAACAGTGTGATACTGGAAGAAACAACCCAATGATAAAACTTCAGGCTAAAGGCAAACATTCTCGTCATCAAGTAAAGAAAAGGCAGCAATATATGAATGTGCATAAGCTGAGCAAATTGTAGTAGTCAAATCGATTGGAGGTCGACAGTATTTTGGGGTTGCTGGAGTCAATGGCAACAGGGAAATGAGATAGGCGCCACGTATTTTTGCTGAAGAAGAGATATTTCCTCCAGCAGAAGTGTGAAATCCCAAGGACCTCACACTTCAGGTGTGTCTTTGGGTGCACAAGCATTAGAGGAAAGGATGCCTGCCAACGAGAGAACAAAGAAAAATCAATGGGAACCATCATTTGCTGTCCACATTACATCAACAAAACAATATAGAGAAATTTAAGTGGCCAAATCAAGGGGACCAAACAAGATATTCCAAGAAAAATTCCTCATCTTCCTCTCCTTTTCCCTCATTTCTGACTGCAAGTAATATCCTTTCTCGAACCACAACTTTAACTGGATCATTACTATCAAGAACAGCAAGGTGCATGATGCTTACTTGCCCGTACAAGAATGTCCTGTCTCCGATGTTAAGTCTTCACTACTACCAGATTAGAAACCTCACCCTAGACCATACCTCACGGGCCAACAATCAAGTGAACTCCAATGCATAGTGGTTTTAAGGCATTATTCAGCTTACTGATATTAACACCTAGTAGTTAAAATAACCTTTCTTTCTAGTCTAAGGTGGCCGCATATGCCAAGTTTTTCATTGCATGTGAGAAATATATGACTCAAACAATTCTCTCCCCCAAACTGATAGCGGAAGGTGACACATTCCCATTCATCCATAAATTGCAAGCCATTCCAAATCATCCAGTGAAAATTTCACGCCGTTTACAGAAAAAGAACAGCAAGCAGAAACCAGCCTTATTCACAGAGAGCACTATCTCATTAACAGAACAAGCAGAGAAAGCCATAACACTCAAAGCCCTTTTAAGTAAACTCAAAGGAACTCTGCAGCAGTCATCTCCAACTATCGGTATTGACGAATGAGAGTATTAAAAACTGAAACTTTTCGAATGGACCATTCAGCAAACAACAAGCGGCCAAAGACCCGGCAAGCTTCGGCGAATCATAATATCAAAAACATCATGAACTCACCAGCTAAGCTACAGAGTTATCTATAAAGAGAAGATGACAGAACACCCAGAAAGGGATACCTACGGCGCACTGAGGTAATGCCAGCCGAGACGGGAAGCATGTCTTCTCTATGCTCCGGGAATTTGCCGCGGCCGCATATTTGGCGGTTTTTTGTCTGCGGGTGCCCTCCCGGCTTCTGGCCCTTATTCCTCTGCATGTTATCCTCAGCCGGTTCGGTCGTTTTCCGGTTCGGTCAGTTTTTTGGCAGCTTTCCTTTTCCAGTGGAGTGAATTGCAAGCGATATATATATATATATATATATATATATATTTGTGATAATGGAGTCCCTGTTCATGATGGATTAAGATCAGTCTATGGGTAAAGTGTGTATGTGAGTGATCTTATTAAGAACTACATACTCAAGGAATATTCGAAATCTAACCTCATGAAGCAATTGCAAACTCACTTCTCTTCTCTTTATTATTACGATCATCATCATAATGTAAAACTCACTGCAACTGCAAACCAATTAATTTAAGTTCGAGTCAGGTAAATCCATTAAATAATACAACCGTTCCGATCATATATTTTTATTTGTAAAACTCAAATACTTAAATTTAATGCCAAGGAAAATTTCAATGATTCCTTCCATTGTCCAGAGCCGAGCTACTGCCCGGGATTCGGTAACATTTCGTATGAATGTAAAACGTTGTCTGGAAAACCAGAAGGAAGGAGATCGTGACGGCTGTTTGATCTTGGCACTGTCTTGCAGTATCACCCGAACGCCAAACCAAAACGATGTATCAATTACACGGGACAGAGATAACAAAGGGGGAAAAAATTTCGACTGTCTTTCGCAAACTAGCTTCTTGATATAAACATAGCCATTTGATTCTTTGTTCTTTGTTTTAGTTCGGAGTATATGGTAATTGAAACAGAAGCACTGGCAGCTGCAACTTTCTCAGATGAAATTTGCATCAAGCAATGGAAGCAATGTCGGTTGAGGAGACTGGTTCAAATAATTTCTCAGACTCGGAATCTGACAGAAACCTGTGCTGATTCCCGTGGAGCCATGACAAGAAGATTTCCGGATGCGGGAACTTCAGCTCAATTTACTCGGGCAATGCTTTTCATGGTTCATCATATTGCTTGCCCCTGAAGTTGTTCCTGTTGAGAAGCCGGATGAGTTAAAAATCACCAAAGGAATACTGATCCGAACTGTGGAAGTTTGATGAACGAAAGTCATCAGAAATATGACTGGGAACTAGCTTCTGACTGTCAATTGAGAGTGGACATATTAGCAGCATTTTTCTAAGATTTGAAGTAATTGAAGGATAAGATTTGAGTTAATTGATGCACACCTCTGTCACAAAGAGTGCATGAAAACCGTATGGAACCCGATTAGGCAATTCAACAACAGCAACAGGATCAGCTGACATTGTCCTCGCGTCGGTTACAATGGCCATGGATTTTCTGCCAAGTCATGGATACACAAGTTCACGGAGTTTTCTTTCCCCGGATTGTTTTGGTAATGTTAGGAAGGGGAAAGAATCAATACCCGGAATTTTCGTCGTGCACATAGAATATCAAGTGCCCATCATCTTCTGCAGAAGAATTGCCGGGTTCCCGGGGGACGAAGATGGCCTCTGAACCGAACCTACCAGCTCCTAAAAGAAAGATCCCTTCAACATTACCGCCGACTTCAATTTGGTCTTTTCCGGTCTCCGGCTCGGCTTGTAGATCGAATTTCGCAATCCCTATTATCTTCGCAGTGCTGTCTGTAACTGCCCCATACACATATCTCTGTTTCCTGAACGTCAGATTTATGGATGGAATCAAATATTCAGTATTTACAAACAAAACTACTAAACTGGTAACTCTTCTATATTTTTAGCAGAATTCCGGAAAGTATTTTCAAGCCGTTTCTGGATATGCATCATGGGAAAATAAACTGGTTTCTAGTAAGTTAATTTTCTTTTATGTTCACATCTTTTCCCCAAGACAGAGCCTTCCAGGAAATGAACAGAAGTAGATATCAAAAGAACTGCTAATCGCACCGGAAAATCTGGATGAAAAACAATACTCATCAGTAAGTTCTGGTAAACTACCGGTTTTATACCTGCCAGTGTAGCTTCCATTAATCCTGGGAAAATCTATACCGGGTGCCGATAACTCCTTTTGTGTAGCTAAGCCAGTTTTCATATTGAATCTCATCTCATATCTGCAGGAAGACAATAACAATCATAGTTACATGTTCATTATATCCACATGTAAATTAAGGTTGAAGAGTCAAACTGTCTGGTACAGTTCCGTTCTGGAATTCTGGACTTCTCCTCTCGTGGCTCCATTGAGCCTCTCCAAGTCTGGATTCTGGACACGGCAAGTGATGAGAACAACTTCATCTCCCTCCTCCCAAGCATTAGCTAAGTAAATACATGAAAGGAAATGAAGTAATGAAAGAGCAAACCGAGAACACTGTGGGACTGATATTAGTAAAAAAGAAGCACCATTGTGAAATATGAAGCAATTTGGCAGCTCGAACCATCTGATTTGCTGCTCGTTCTTGGCATATCTCGGTAGCACACCAAAGCGTGCATTCTTCGTTCCATCAAATACATAGGGAATGTTGTTTCCTTTCACCAACATCTGATATTGAAACTCCGTTGTGAACCAGACTTCCAGGAAAAAAAATTTTTTTTTTAAACGAAAGAAGGCATCCGCACTTCTTATGTTAAATTTCAAGCTTAGTTAACTCACCTCGGGTCTGAAATACATTGGAAGATCCATAAATATGGCATAGTTCATGGTGATGGCAAAGTCATGCATCATAAAGGGCTTTGATGCTGTGATCTGTACTGGGTCGTGCATGAGCCCGTCTCTCGAAATAACTCGGTATGTGACATGTGGTGTCCTTAGTGAATAAGCAAAAGTGAACATCTCCCCTGTATCAGACTTATAGGTTATGAATCGAGAAGTTCTTCCTCGCACGTCTTTGAACTTGTAATCGTGATGTGTCAGGGGATGTACACACTACCTGTCAAGGGGTCGATTTTGGGATGCGCTGTGAAAGGATGCCTGAGCCTCTTGTCATAGTCTAGCATTCCAAGAGTTTGCAAGTCCCCATTTTCCAAAATCTGGATCACATCTGGACAATGCCCGTAAGGGGAAAACTGACTAAGAAATTACAAGTCCAATGAATAATTTCGGGTTTCTAAGTCATCTTCTGTGCACAACTATACAGAATTAAACTGTTAGTGTTGAACTTTTGGTCATTCTAGCGGGAAAATACGGGGGAAGTATAATCTTACAAGGTTTATCGAACTCGTGAAGCGCCAGAAGCTTTCCATGGTGAAATATGAGACCTGTATTACCTGGAAAAAGGTGATGACAAAGTTAATCAGTCGGTAATGCACATATACGGATGACTAGAGTCGAAAGAAAAGGTCCAATAATCATATGCAAAGATATCACTGTGAAGGAGCTGATGTTCCAAAATCTGTAATAAGGCACCATCTGTTGCAAAACCTACTCGTTCCAAGTCCATATGATATATCGAAGGATGCGAGTCTCAAAATTTGCAGGATGACCATCAGTAAACCAAAGAGCCCCTTTAGGTCTCCAAGCTGCAAATTCAGTAGTAAGCTTATCTATCAATGTGATCTACAGGAAAGAAAAAGGAACCATGAAGCAGGCAACAATTCTGGCCCGTTCTGTTTGACAAAATGGCAGGGGAATGGTGAAATAGGTATTCATGTTTGCAAAAGGAACGTAGTGACCAGGGGATTCTGATTTTCTCCATAAATGAACGCACACCAAATACCTTCAAGAATTTAGCACAGCCGAAGAATTCCTCCTGCTTAAACCGTGAAGTCCTGACATAGCGGGAGACATACGCTGCCTTTCCATTTTTAATGCGTAGGCCATGAATCATCCTTCAATCATGAAATATTCCATCTTTCAATCTTCATAGTCTTGAGAAAATTGTAGAATAATAAAGATTTAACAGCTTTTGCTTGCTGCACTGAGCAAGGAAGGGGGATACAAACCCGTCTCCATCAAACCTGCACAAAAGCCAGGAAATCAATCGACATATTGATGTGAACATGGAAGAATAGCTTCAGAAGATAATATGGTATTTCATTTCACTCAGCAACTTTTTACTCAACCATACCAATGGTATCCGGCAACTGGGGCAAACTTCGGGTTGGGGCCCACTCGTACAAATTCTCCGTTAAGGCACTCTGTTAGACCCCTGAGGTGGTATCCCAAGACCCGCCTACCATGAGCGTGCCTCGAAGTCATGGTAGCGGGCAACGTGCTAGGAGGGCACGTTATCGACTAAGTGTCGAGGTGTTGGATAGCGATGCGCATGACTGCTCAAGCTAGGCACTGTGATGGTACTTGATCATGAGAAGGGTTCTCGATCATGACTGTGGTTGCAGGCACCCGGGAAGCGGTGGAGCCCAGAGGCTTTCTCCTGGAATACGTGCTACGAACGCTATGGAGCGCTTGGCAGTGTTCCTTGGAGCAGATGCGGGCCACAGCGGAAGGATCAATCAAGTCCCAGGATCACAACCTGCCTTATGGGGAGCAGCGGGAATCATGGCATGGATCCAATCAATCCATGATTGGGGGAGGCAATCATGGATACGCCTAGAAGCCACTTATGGAAGTCAAGCACGCCAGATATGGAAGTTGACCAAGGATCGGGGGATCCAACAGGGCAAGCGGATTCTTAGGAGGAGAATCAGCCCTATCTATGGAAGACAGGTGTGCCAGATCGGGAAGCTTGCGAGGATCAGGGATCCAACATGGCAAGAGGAATCTCAGGAGGAGAATATTCCCGGCACACATGGAAAGTCTTGATAGAGATTGGTCAACTACCTTGTATAGACTTGTTGTTAGGGAAAGTCTAGATTACCTGGCATATTTGCTTGGTGGGCTTCGTGTATAAATAGGCGTGGACTCTCATTTGAGAGAGACTTCAGACTTGAGAGTCATTCGAGGAGAGCCAGGCATTTACTCACAAGAGGGAGAGCAGACAACTGAGGGCACGCGGGACACACTGAGAGGAGAGTGTGAGTGCTGAGTCTGTATTGTGAGGGGTCGAGTGAGGAGTGCAAGCAGTAGGGGCTGTGAGGCATATACTCGACCAGAGTCTGTAGTTGGGTTTTTTCATACTTGTTGTGATATAATACAAGTGAGTTTTTCCCAACCTCTTCTGTGTTGCTTGATCGATTCTAGGCTTGTGAGCCTCGGTTGTGTGAAGATTTGGTGGCTGGTCAGTAGAGCGAGCTGTTGACGCCTAGCGGTACCAAGGTACTCGAGCGGTATTCGGGTAGCGCCCTTGGCCCCGTGACACACTCCTTCAACATCAGATATGAAAAATAGGTGAAAGGAACATATACACAGAAATATCCAGTTCTACATGTCAAATGATTAAACCATCCGATTCTTATGTTGCTCTTATTCTGTAAAGGTGACTGTATAGACTTAGAGTTATGGATTAGTTAGCCCTTTAGATTTCAGAAGCCTCACAGGGAGATGTCCTCTGACAGGGAGGTCAGTGGTCGGAGGTGTCTCGACTGGGACCGGAGCAAAGTTTCCGGAGAGATTATGCAGAGAACTTGACGGGTCATACATTAGCTTGACTATCAGTTTCTCCACACAGTCAATGGCGTCCGAGATGGGCCCTTTGCTTAACTTGGGATCCACGGCCACAACCCTCGGCCCGGAGGTTCCTCCATCAGAATTCAGCTTTAGCTTCTCCTCCTCCTCTTTCCATGGCGCTGCCCTCCCCGTTAATGCAAAGAGAACCTTCCCTTGAACTATCTGGATGGGATGGGACTTCAAGTTCACCCCTGCAACTGTGTAAGATATTCGTTTCTCAACTTCACAACATGATATATAGATCTTTATCTTAGCATTTACATATCCTGGAGTGACCAAGCATGCGCATCTCGAGTCAGGGCGAGTCACCTGTTCTCAAGTACGAGTGAGACCGGGTGAAACCTGGGTGATACTGCGTTGGGACACAAGAAAACCATAGGTTTGTCATCATGGAGATGGAGAAACAAAGATCTTTTTAGCAATGGAGGATCGAGTCAAGAGTCAGAGAGATACGTGGGGAGCGAAAGAAGGTATTATGGTAAGGTAGTTCGCGTGCATAATTCATAATATATAATTGGGGCCGGCTTACCGTTGACTTTGAGCATTTTCTGGGTATTGTCGAAAAAAATGTCAAATGGGTCGGCCTTATCATCTAATTTCAGAGTCAAATTCGACTGCATTGAAATCCCACGACATTAATTGTACAACTTAGAGATTTTATTGCAGAAACAATACGTATGTATAAACTTGCTGAAAACCAGGAGAAAGTCTTGTACATAACCTTTTATACGTGAAAATACTCACGTGATATTACAAATCAATAAGATTTAGTTATTTTTAAAATTATTATTTTTTTAATTTTTACTTTTTGGAGTTAAAAATCTTAAAATGACTTAATTTTATTAATTTATAATATTGTATAAATATTGTCACGTAATATGTTAATTACATCGAAAAGTCTCAAAAGACAGACGGTAACATGGCTAAATTGGTCGAGTGAGGAATCGGCCCATGACCCTAACATGGTTACTGTTGATGTACAGACAATGGTATGTTCTCGATGGTTTATAATTGAATAACATATAAAATAGGGGTTACCCGCTTCATCGACGAGATGGAAAAAAGGAATGCCTGTCAATTCTTTACGCAATACGATAATCAAATACGATATAATTTAGACGGATTCTCGTTTATATAAATCAGTTAAATCGGAATGAACCTACTTAACTCGATACGATATGATTAAACCCGTTTAATTATATATTTATGTATCAAATCCATTAACTGATTTAAATACATTAAGTTAAAATTACAATTATAACATCCGCATTTAGTTATATGTATTAAATATGTTGTATTGTGTCAACCCATTTTAAATGAATCGTGTTCGTATTTAAAGTTTCTGACCCGTTTATTAAACGAAATGTATAGTGGTTGACACATTTTTAAAAAAAATCTATTTAAATACGACACATTCAAATACGAGAAGACGCATATCCTGAGGCTGAAAAAAGAGTCCTAACTTTATAAATCACAAACTTTGCCCTGTTACTATATAAAGAAATCTTTTCTTTCCATAAGTCAAACGGAACTCTCTCTGACTTTCCTTTTCTGAAAATATCTAACCAATTATTTTTTGATTTCTCAGTGAATTATTAACGAATGGAGTCCATTTTTTCGAGAGCGTCTACCGTCCAGTAACTGGACGTCCAGTAGAGAGAGATAGAGAGACTTTCTCTCTCTAAAACAACCGGTTGCTTTTTTTTTTTTGTTTCCGCTAAGATTAAATGGGGAAATTGAACGGTGGAGATCGTTCAGGGACAGTAAAGTCACTTGACAGTAGAATTTTCCCATTTTTTCTCCATCTCAATGCTGGCCAAAAAAGTCTTCTAAATTGGCACAACCGAGCCGACATTTTTACTTTTATTTTCTATTTTATTAGTGAGAAAAAGGGCAATTATATATCTTTTGGACGTGCGTGTCAATGAAATTATTTCGATCTCCAATGAATTCGATATCAACTAGCAAAAGAAAAAAGTCAATAAACTGAATTTGCCCTTTGACTGTTCTTGATTTCAGATTTGGAGAGTATGGTAATTGACACCGAACATGCACAGCTCGATTGAATTTTGGAGAGTGAAACGCTCTTTGAATGTTCTCAGAAGAATCGATGGTGATTTGGAAGTCTGGTGCATTGCAAACTTACTGTTTTCCTAGGAGCTGCCAACTGAACTCGTCAATTGAGTTTGGGAAAAGTTAGCCGCTTACTTATGCACTTGATTCCATATCGTCCCACGGGAAGCAAGTTTTCCGGTATCTAGTAGGTTGCAATCAAATTTAGTTTGAACTATCGAGCAAGCATTCCTTAATAGCACAAATACATTACGCGCTCCTGCAAATGCGGACCTTATGATCATTCTTGAGTACTGTCTTAATTCAGATAGGATGGTAGTTTCGGGGACATAGAGTTGGTTCAAGCGATTGGGGCAGCTGGAGGTTCCAATAGCGGCATCTCTCTCCTTCATAAACTTCAATCTCCCTAGTTCCCAACATGGAAATCGGACTTGAATCCATCGGAAGCCTGAGCTTTTTCCCTTGGAGTCATGACTAGGAGATTCCTGGATACAGGAACTTCAGCTTGATCTACTTATGGTGAATCATACATCTTGTCCCTGAAGTTGTTCCTGATGAGAAGCCAAAAGAGTTGAGAATTACTGTAAGAAATACTCTCCTGAACTACCGAGAAAGCTTGATGCACAAAAGTGATATGAGATACGGCTGTCAACTACCGTCTGAGGTGAATTCAGCTTGAGATTGCCCCGAGCTTTAACATGCTTTATACTTGGGTTGTTATCTTATTGTCAATTGAGAATGGCCATAGCCGCAGCATTTTTCTAAGAGTTGAAGTGATTGAGGAGCAACGATTCAAGTTAATTAGTGCAAACCTCAGTTACAAAGAGCGCGTGAAACCCATATGGAACCCGATTAGGCAACTCGACGATGGCAACAGGATCAGCTGACATTGTCCTCGCATCAATTACAGTGGCCTGAGATTTTCTGCCAAGTCATCGAGACAAACTTTTATTCCCTGGAATGCTCTGTTGATAATGTTAGGAAGGTGGATGAATCAGTACCTGGAATTTTCATCTTGTACGAAGAATATCAAGTACCCATCATCTTCTGCAGAAGAGGTGCCAGGTTCTCGGGGGACGAAGACGGCCTCTGAGCAGAACCTACCAGCTCCCAACTCAAAGACCCCTTTAACATTTCCTCCAACTTCGATCCTGTCTTTTCCTAGCTCTGGCTCAGCATGTAGATCAAACTTTGCAATTCCTGTGACCTTTGCAATGCCGTCTGTAACTAGCACATACACATATCTCTGTTTCCTGATTGTTGGAATTTATACATTGATAAGTAAAGCAGCCGTACTAAGACTAACTCATGAGGAAAACTGAAGCAGTCTGTAGCAGGTTCTGGTAAACTATCAGATTTAGACCTGCCAGTGTAGCTTCCATTAATCTTTGGAAAATCTACCGCAGGTCCTGATAGCTTCTTTTGTGAAGCTAGTCCAGTTTTCATATTGAATCTCATCTCATATCTGCAGAAAGACAAGAACAATCTTAGTTATGTGTTCAATATCTACATGTAAAATAAGCTGGAAGAGTCAAACTGTCTAGTCTAGTACAGTTCATTTATGGACTTGTCCACTTTAGCTTTCACAGCTCCATCAAACCTCTCCAGATCTGGATTCTGGACACGGCAAGTGATGAGAACAACTTCATCTCCCTCCTCCCAAGCGTTAGCTAAGCAAATAGAGGAAAGGAAATGAAGTAATGAAAGAGCAAAACGACAACTCTGTTGAACTGATAATAGTCAGGAAGAAGCACCATTGTGAAATATGAAGCAATTTGGCAGCTCAAACCATCTGATTTGCTGCTCGTTCTTGGCATATCTGGGTAGCACACCAAAGCGTGCATTCTTCATCCCGCAAAATACGTAGGGAATGTTGTTTCCTTTCACCAACATCTGATATTGAAACTCCATCATGCAACAGATTCCCCCACACTTGCTAGCTATGTTAAATTTTGGGCTTAGTTGACTTACCTCGGGTCTGAAATACATTGGAAGATCCATGAATATGGCATAGTTCATAGTGATGGCAAAGTCGTGCATCATGAGGGGCTCTGATACCGTGATCTGCACCGGGTTGTGCATGAACCCGTCTCTCGAAATAACTCGGTACGTGACGTGTGGTGTGATTAATGAATAACCAAAAATGAACATCTCTCCTGCATCGACATATACGTTATAAATTGAGAAGTTCATCCTTGAGCAACTTTGAACATGTGATTGCGGTGTATCAATGAGATGCAAACTACTTGTCAAGGGATCGATTTTAGGATGTGCCGTGAAAGAATGATTGAGCCTCTTGCCATAGTCTGGCATTCCAAGAGTTTGCAAGTCCCCATTTTCCAAAATCTGGATCACATCTGGACAATGCCCGTACAAGGAGGAAATCGATTAAGAAATTATGGGTCTAACTGTATCTCGGTCAGATACAATCCCTGAAAGCTATTTTACTTTAGGGATAAACTGTTGTAAGACCTTTTTTTTTGGATCATTTTAGAAGGGAAATACAGTGGAGGTATGATCTTACAAGGTTTATCTAACTCATGAAGTGCTAGAAGTTTTCTGTGGTGATATACGAGACCCGTGTTACCTGTAAAAAGGTTATGACAAAATTAATCAGTTGGTAATGCACATGCATGAAATTAGAGTTGAACAAATTTTTAAGTCCAATAATCATATGTGAAGATATCAATTTAAAGTAGCTGATTTTCCAAATTATTTGGTAAGGTGTCATCTGTTGGAAAACCTACTTGTTCCAAATCCATACGAGATATCCAAGGATCCAAGTCTCAGAATCTGCAGGAAGATCATAAGTAAGCCAAACAGCCCCTTTAGGTCTCCAATCTGCAAATTCAGTGGTAAAAACTTAAATATCAATATGATGCACACAGCAAACAAACCATTTGATAACATAAAATGCCAGGGGGAGAGGTAAGATATGTGCTAAGTTACAATCTTGTGGTGGATCAATACATATTCACTCCTGCAGAAGGAACGCTAATCACCACAGGATTCTGAGTTCAATTTATCCATGAATAAGCATGTGACATGTACCTTCAAGAATTTAGCACACCCGAAAAACTCCTCCTGCTTAAGCCGTGATGTCCTGACATAGCGGGAGACGTATGTTGCCTTTCCACTTTTGATGCGCAGGCCATGAATCATCCTTCAATCACGAAAAAGTTCAGCGTCATTCTTTCCTGCCTCAAATAATTCATAGTATAATAAGGCGTAACAACTTTTGCTTGCTGCAGTAAGGATACAGACCCATCTCCATCGAACCTGAATGAATTAAAACCAGAAATCAATCAACACATTATTATGAATACGAAGGATTGTTTTAGAAGATCATATGATAAGTCATTTGCTGGCAACTTTGTACGCCGTCATACCAATGGTATCCAGCAACTGGTGCAAACTTCAGGTTGGGACCCACTCGCATGAATTCTCCGTTCAGGCACTCCTGCAACATCAGAGACATAAACGTCCTTCTGAATTCAGGAGAAGTTCCAGTCGGGAAAGGTATACATCCAGCTCTGTGCGTTCAATATTTAAACTAAACCCTCTCGTGTGTGATCATTATTCAGATGCTCATATTCTGTAAAGGTGACAGCATGGGCTTAGAGTTGTGATTAGTTAGTCCTTTAGATTTCAAAAGCCTCACGGGTAGATGCCCTCTGACAGGTAGGTCAGTGGTAGGAGGTGTCTCCGCCAGGACCGGAGCAAAGTTTCCGGATAGATATTCCAGAGGACTTGGCGAGTCGTACATTAGCTTCACCATCAGTTTCTCCAAGCAATCAACTGCGTATGAAATGGGCCCTTTGCTGCACTTGGGATCCACCACCACAACCCTAGGCCGGGCTCCTCCATTAGAGCTTGGCTTTGGCTTCTCCTCCTCCTCCTCCCCGGCCTCCTTCCACAGCGCTGCTCTCCCTGTTAATGCGAATAGAACCTTCCGTTGAATGGTCTGGAAGGGATGGGACTCCACGTTCATCCCTGCAATGACATTGGACGCATCATTTCACCATGCTATGACACGATAAATTGTTATTGTAGCATTTACATATCCCGGAACAATGGAACATGTATAGCCAGATCTCGGGGCTAGGCACCTGCTCTCAAGTGCGTGCTACACCTGGTGAAACCCAGAGAATGCTGCATCGGGACATAAGAGAACAACAGGCTTGTCATCATGGAGATGGAGAGCAAAGTGCTTCGTAGGAATGGAGAGGAGAGTCAATAAGAAAATGAGATTTAAGTAGGCAGCAAAAGACGGTGCTATGTAAGGATGTGATAGGAGCCTAAAGGCGACTTAGACTTTTTTTCCAGTCATTTCAGAAGACTTTAAGCTATAGGCTCGATTGTCAAATATCAATGTGAAATTCGACCACAGTAGAATCCCTTGATTCTGTGCAAGTCTCTAAACTTGTTGAAAGACCACAGGCTAATGCAGCTAAATCGGTTGAATCAGGAGTCAGCCCGTGATATAAATGGGGTTTCACCAGCAAATGCAATACTCCGGCTCATTTAGAAGAAATGTACAAATTCCAGTTCCTAGAATATGAGAGTCATTCCACCATAATTTCTATTCGTATGTATGCCGCAAGATATTTTTTTATCAATAAAATGGAGGGCAACAGTAGTGTAATCTTACCACCACTCTTTACCATTTTTGGACTTTGTATCAAATATGAACATATCAGACGGACTGAACGATCAGTACAAGTATTAATCCTGTCAGCATAGCGCCATTAATGGACTAGCATGGTTCATAGAAGTCAGTATCCTCCAAGTTCAAACTCAAAAAGCGTACTTCTAGTAAATATTTTGACATCAATATGACATAGTATTAGAGATATGATTTTATTTTTACTAGAAAACAAGATTTTGAATATTGAAGGAATAAGGTAGTTTAGATATTAAGGATTTTTATAACATAGTAGTATCGATTTTTGAGTTGTTTATTAAAAATTATTTTTTAATTCGTGAGTTTGAGGGATTGGAAATCCGTTTTCTCCCAGCACTCTTCTAGACCTGGCCACGGTTTAGGGATAGGAGGCCGTGGAACTGACCCTGAACCTTCATTTGGACAGTTCAGAACCGGACATTTTCAGTTCGAAACCACGGTTCCGTCCCGTTCCAAATTATTCGGCTCGATTTTATTTAAATTAAATTTAATGTGCACAATTTTAAAAAACATAATTAAAAATTAGGGAGAACCGTGTCCTCTTGAGATTTAAAAGAATCAACATTTAGATAGTTCTCTTATTTGATCATGTATGTACAGAGTAAAAAAATATAATTTATATGTATTTTTAATTTAAAATATGAATGGTTAAAAAAAGAAAAAAAAATGTGGCTGTTGGAGGGTAGGGCTGGTGATAGGGTTGGGGGGCGGCGCTGGCAGGGGCAACTGGTGGGGTAAGTGTTGTGGTGTGGGGTGTGGGGGGCGCCACGTTGTTTTGGGGCGGGGCGCGGGCCGGCTAGGGGCTAAAAAATTTGTCCCCGGTTCTGAAACGGTTTTGATTTTGACTGGTTATGGATCGGTTTTGACAGGACAGGTTCCGGGCCCAAACCGACCCTTGGCCAGGACTACACTCTTCCACCTTATTTAAAATTTATCATGCCATCATAAACGAGTTGCAATCAAAGGGAAACTCGAGTTTGGGCCTCACATGGTAGGTTATTCAATCAGGCCGGTTTGATATCATGAAGAAATTTAAAATAAAATAAGAGGATGTGAGTAAAAATATCAGTAAGGATACTCACGGTATATCATAATGGGTTGTGACAAAAGGAAAACTCGAGTATGTGGCATCGTAGGACAGGTTATCTAATTAATATATGTTTTTATGCCATGAAGAAATTTAAAGTAAAATCAAAACATCCTTAAAGATAAAGCTGATCTATGATAGAGAAAAACTATACACGAGTGTATTAGAATGAGCAACTCTTTGAATTTCATAGAAAATTCGCCCACTAACAAGATCGCATCACCATACCAATTCTGAAAATAAACGTTTAATACAGACACAATAATATCTAAATGATAAAAAGATATAAAATATTTTATGTATTTACTAATTCTTGTAAGTGAGTCCTAATTATTTCAAAGTGGTATATCAAGTCCTATATATTGTCCATTGTTACAAGATCGGACCATTTTCAATACCTGACGGGTTACTTTGAGCTGACGTGGATTGACACGTGGATATTAATACGACGTGTTAAATTTAACGCTGATGTGCACAATTTTAACCCACATGTATACACGAATTTATAAATATTAATTTTTATTCCAAAACAATGCAATTACTATTTTATCTCTCACTGTGTACATATTATGTTAAAATTATTCACATCACCATTAAAATTTGACACATCAATATCAATGCATCAATGTCACGTTAGCTTAAAATAATGACAAGTAATGGAAAAAACTCGATATCATAGCAAAAAGGCAATGTATATGACTTGATTTATCGTTTTGAAATATTTAGGACTCACTTGTAAGAAATAATAAACATATAAAACTCCCGATATTTTTTTCTCATATCTAAATTAATCTTGAGAAGAGAAAGGAGACTTGGTACAGGGTATCACTCTCACTCTGAGATCGGAATATCTCAAGTTTAAATCTTATCATTGCATCAAAGAATAGAATTAACTAAGATTGAGAATAGTCCATGTGTTAGCTTCTCTGAAGAGGACGCTGTTAGATATAAGTCACACCAGAACTTCTCGTAGCGGTGCAAAAGAACGACCTTTCCTTTTGCCAGGATGCAAGATCACATGGCTGACACGCTGGACCTCAGCCAGTGGACGTTGGGCAGGTGATAAGGCATGTATGCATATATTCCGCTAGCATCCCTGGATCCGCCCTGCACCATGCGTCTACAGAAATGTATGCATGGTGGTGAGAATTACTCGGATTAAAAACTCAACATCCCGAAATGTTTAAAAAAAAAAAAAAAAACTGATACCACTACGCTGTGTCTCGATACCGTTTGTTTATTTATTTTTACTCTCTTTCCAATAAGCGGAATTCCAATATCTGTTTAATGAGAAATTTTTAAATGATGATACCCATTATTTAATCATTCCAACAATTACCTTAATTATTTCTAATTAAAGTAATTTAATTAATTTTTTTCTCGATATATCACTATAAAATATGATTATTTAGTGATTTCCTAAGTGAATGCATATTAGAAAATATCGCACTGAGAAAGAGGGTTTGATACATCTGGTACTGCTCTCGCCCTATAACTTGAAGGTAATACTCTGCTCGCCATGCAATTAAATGTTTGCCTGATGAGATGTCCCTGTCGAACTGCTTGAGTTTAAGCTGGTAGAGGCACCGGTCCCTTTGACCTAAAAATATTGGGTTCAATCTTACTAGTGAAACTTCCGTAACTCTTTGTTCTATATTCCTTTTACTCATATTAAATTTATATTCCTAGTTTGTAGGCAGGAAAAAATGGCACCGACTTGCTCTAGCAATTATGATGATGTTGATGCTTCTAGTCAGCGTGGTACACGTTTGCCAACAACCACCGATTCCCATCGTGGCTCAACAACATTTCTGTCTCTTTTCTTAAATCAGAAAACTGTTTTTGCTTCCTTCTTTCCACATAGGAGGAGCAGAAAAAAGCAGGCAGAAGCTGGGGGCTCCAGTCGGCACAAACTCTTGCTTCCTTGGCGTTCAACTGAGTCAATGCAAAGCCGCCGTGGATGGATGGACGAGTGATCTTTAAACTGTTCCTTGATGTGAACTATGGCACAGTCTGGTAATCTTTAACCAAAAAATGGGGACAAAAAATAGATCCTCGTTTCGATCCCGAGTAACTTTGCTACTCAAGAGTTCGAATCCTAGTTGAAATGTTATGGCAAGGATAAACAGAGACACTGGCAGGGCCATGAATCAGGCTTCTGAGCTACAGTCGGAGAATGTGGCGTTGAAGAACCGGGCTGTGATCCTTGAACAAGGATTTTTTGAGCTTGAAGCATCTTCTTGTCGAAGTAACGACTATGGAAGGTTGTCCGACGTTGCAGGAGGAAGTCATCTCAGCATGAGGAGCTGCTATATTCTAAAATTGATATTACAAATGTTTTGTTCCTCTGTGCAGGTTAATGTACAAGGTTGTTAATCGTCTACAGAAGCTTGTAACTTCTGGTTGGGACTGTGTTAGAGATCACCTCTCGTTCATATCTTTCCTTAACTTATTTTTTCCTTGCAGCTGGTGGTGAAACAAATTAACTTTGAAGTTTTAGCCGTTCCACAGGCAGCAAGTTTCCCGGAATTTAGTGTTAAGAGTGCATAAACAGCTGCTGGTAATTGAAATATATTAAACCCAAAAAGGTGTGTTAGTCTATGAACCAATGCTGCAATTGAACTTTAGTTTGAACTATGAAGCAAACATTCCTTAATATAGCATAACTATCCGTTCCTGCAACAGATCTTACAGTCATACTTCATAGTGTTTACATTCCGATAAAATGTTGGTTTGAGGCTCTTTACATCAAGCAACACGGGCAACTCCTATACTCGTGTCTCCCTCCTCCATAAACTTCAATCTCCCCAATTTTGAACCAGGAGACTGGTTCTGATAATGTCGGACTTAGGGGAACTTCAATTCAGTGCTTTGGCTTGTGGACTGTTTTCATGGTGAATCATACTGCTTGCGCATGAAGTTGTTCCTGTTAAATATCCAAATGAGTTAAAAATGACCGAGCAAATACTCATCAGAGTAATCTGAAAGTTCGAAGTACAAAAGTGATATGATTGGGAGCTAGTGTCTGAGGTGAATTGAGCTTCCCTTGCAGACATCCCTCAGGCTTTATGATGCTTTATACCCTGGTCCTTATCTTGATTGTCAATAGAGAGTGGCCATATTGGCAGCATTTTACAAAGATTTGAAGTAACTGAAGAATGACATTCGAGTCAATTGATGATGCACACCTCAGTCACAAAGAGTGCGTGAAACCAATATGGAACCCAATCAGGCAACTCGATGATGGCAAAAGGATCAGCTGACATTGTCCTTGCATCAATTACAGTGGCCTGAGGTTTTCTGCCAAGTCATGGAGACATTAAGTTCACGGAATTTTCATTCCCTGGAATGTTCTGTTGATAATGTAGGAAGGTGAATGAATCAATACCCGGAATTTTCATCGTGTTCAAAAAATATGAAGTAACCGTCATCTTCTGCAGAAGAAATGCCAGGTTCTCGTGGGACGAAAATGGCCTCTGAACCAAACCTACCAGTGCCTAACTCAATGAACCCTTTAACATTTCCTCCAGCTTCGATGTTGTCTTGTCTGGTCTCTGGCTCAGCTTCTAGATCAAATTTCACAATCCCTGTGACCTTTGCAATGCCATCTACAACTAGCCCATACACATATTTCTGTTTCCTAAATGTTGGAATTTACACATTGATAAGCAAAGCAGCCTTATTGAGACTACCTCACGAGGAAAACTGAAGTAGATGGCAAAGGTAAAGTTAATCAGGCTAGCAAAAGTGAATCGGAAAACAACACTCTGTAGCAGGTTCCAGCAAACTATCAGATTTAGACCTGCCTGTGTAGCTTCCACTAATCTTTGGAAAATCTATAGCAGGTCCAGATAACTTCTTTTCTGAAGCTAGTCCCGTTTTCATATTGAATCTCATCTCATATCTGCAGAAAGACAAGAACAATCGTAATTAAATGTTCAATATCTAAATGTCAAATTATAAGTTGGAAGAATTAGACTGCTAGTACAGTTCATTTATGGGCTTGTCGACTTTTGCTTTCACAGCTCCATCAAGCCTCTCCAGATCTGGATTATGGACTCGGCAAGTGATGAGAACAACTTCATCTCCCTCCTCTCAAGAATTAGCTAAGCAAATAAAGGAAACGAAATGAAGTAACAAAAGAGCAAAGAGGGAACCTCTATTGAACTGATGTTAGTCAGGAAGAAGAATCATTGTGAAATATGAAGCAATTTGGCAGCTCAAACCATCTGATTTGCTGCTCGTTCTTGGCATATAGTAGCACACCAAAGCATGCATTCTTCGTCATGTCAAATACGTAGGGAATGTTGTTTCTTTTCAGCAACATCTAATATTGAAACTCCATCATGCATCAGATTCCCCCACACTTGCTATGTTAAATTTTGGGCTTAGTTGACTCACCTCAGGTCTGAAATACATTGGAAGATCCATGAACATTGCATAGTTCGTAGTGGTGGCAAAGTCGTGCATCATGAGGGGCTCTGATACCATGATCGTACCGGGTTGTGCATGAACCTGTCTCTCGAAATAACTCGTTATTTGACATGTGGCGTGATTAGTGAATAACCAAAAGTGAACATCTCTCATGCATCAGACTTGTAGGTTATAAACCGAGAAGTTCATCGTTGAACAACATTGAACATGTGATTGTGATGTATCATGGGATGCGAGCTACCTGTGAAGGGATCGATTTTAGGATGCGCCGTGAAAGAATGATTGAGCCTCTGACCAGAGTCTAGCATTCCAAGAGTTTGCAAGTCCCCCTTCTCCAAGATCTTGATCACATCTTGACAATGGAGGAGGAAACCTATGAAGATATTATAAGTCTAACTATATCTTGGTCAGATACAATCCGTGAAAGCTATTCTACATTAGGCATAAAAGGATTTTGGTTAAAAAATTTTCTGACGAAGAATTTGTCAAAAGAATAGTTTCCAAGTTGTCTTCAGTGCAGTGGTATACAGAATAAAACTTTTGTAAAACCTTTGATCATTTCAGCAGGAAAATATAGTGGAAGTATGATCTTACAAGGTTTATCTAACTCAGGAAGTGCTAGTAGTTTTCCATGGTGATATAGAAGACCCGTGTTACGTGTAAAAAGGTCGTGACAAAATTAATCAGTTGATAACGCAAGTATATATACACGCAACTCGAGTTGGACGAGCTTTTAATTCCAATAATCATATGAGACGATGTCAATCTAATGGAATTGATTCTCCAAATTCTTGCTAAGTTGGCACATCTGTTGGAAAACCTACTTGTTCCAAATCCATACGACATATACAATGATCCGAGTCTTAGAAATTACAGTATGATCATGAGTAAGCCAAGCAGTCTCCAATCTGCGAATTCAGTGGTAAAAACTTAAATGTCAATATGATCCACAGCGGACAAACCATTCCATACCTTAAAATGCCAGAGGTAACAGTAAAATAGGTGCAAAAGTTATGCCTGCAGAAGGACCACCAGTCACCACTAATTTTGATTTTCTCCATGAATAAGCTTATACCATATAACTTCAAGAATTTCGCATGCCCAATGAACTCCTCCTGCATAACCTGCGAAGTCCTAACATAGTGGGAGACAAATGTTGCTTTTCCATTTTTGATGTGAAGACCATGAATCATCCTTCAATCACGAAATATTCCGTGGACAATCTTTCCAGTCTCCAGGAGATAGTAGAATAATAAAGAATATAAACTATTTTTTGCTGCACTGAGCAAGGAAGGATACTAACCCGTCTCCGTCAAAGCTGCATGAAAACTAGAAATCAATCAACAGATTGATATGAGCACAAAGATTACTTGTTTTAGAAGATCATATGACATGTCATCTACTTTGCAACTTTGCGCTCCATCAGACCAAAAGTGGCCAGCAACTGGCGAAAGCTTCGGGTTTGGACCCACTTGCACGAATTCTCCATTCAGGCACTCCAACATCAGACATAAATGTCATACTAATTTCAGGAGAAGTCCCGATGGGGGAAGGGGATGTATAAACAGAATTAACCAGTTCTCTAGTTGAACATTTAAGCTAAATGTTCTCATGTGATCCTTATTCGATTGTTCATATCATGTAAAAAGGAAAGAAAAGTTATGGATTAGTTAGTCACTTAGATTTCAGAAGCCTCACCGGGAGATATCCTCTGACCGGGAGGCTGGTGGTAGGAGGTGTCTCGGCTGGGACTGGAGCAAAGTTTCTGGAGAGATAATTCCGAGGACTTGATGAATCATACATTTGCTTCACTATCAGTTTCTCCAAGCAATCCACCGCGTACGAAATGGGGCCTTTGCTGCACTTGGGATCGACCACCACAACCCTGGGCACAGCTCCTCCATTAGAACTCGGCATCGGCTTCTCCTCCTCCTCCTTCCACAGCGCTGGCCTCCCTGTTAATGCGAATAGAACCTTCCGTTGAATGATCTGGAAGGGATGGGACTCCAAGTTCATCCCTGCAATGATATGGACGCATCATTTCATCATGTTACATCATGATAATATTATTATCGTATAATTTTTGTATATCCTGGAGCAACAGGGCATGTAATAGCTCGAGCTCAGTATAAGCACCTGCTCTCAAGTGCGTGCTGGACCTGTTGAAATCAGTAAGGATACTGCATCAGGACATAAGAGAACATGTGGTTTTTCATCGTGGAGATGGAGAGCCAAGTGCTTCGTAGTAATGGAGAGGCGAGTCAAGAGTCATGAGATTAAGTAGGGAGCAAAAGAGTGTACCAGGTACGGTTATGATAGGGCCTACCGATGACTTAAAGTAATTTTCAGTCTAGACGAAAGACTTTAATTGAGCAATTGGCTCGATCATCAAACATTAGAATCCTACGATTTTGTGGAAGTTAGATATTTTATGGCAGAAGCAATTTGCGAGTCTAAACTTGCTGAAAAACCACAAGTTAATGCCGGTCAATCAGTTGAATCAAAAGTCAGCCCATGATAATGACGGAGTTACTCGCACATTGCCGTGCCAGCAGCACTTCTGTTCCCTTAGGTTATGTTTGATATGATGAAATGGAAAGGGAATGGAATGGAATGAGCAAAATGTAATATCATAATGAGCAAATAGTGAATTTCTATGTTAATTTTAAAATTGATAAGTAGTGGATCTCACATAAGTTTAACAGAAGTGATGGAATGAGCATTTATAAAATTTCTTGAAGGAATGTTCATTCCATCATTTCGATTAAAAATTTCATTCCAATGGAACGTGGAAGTCAATTTTCAATGTATACAACTTCATAAAAATATAGAGTTAAAGAGTAAACTCCCATTCCATTCCATTCCAACAAATTTATGCCTACAAAACACAACATTAGAAGAAAAGACATACGAATTCCAGTTGGAAGAATATGAATGCCTGCACTTGAAGTTTAAAAGTTAAAGAAAAGTCAATGAAGCTTCCACTAACTGGACCGTGGAAGTTACCGAATGGTCAGTAACTAAACCGTAGAACCTTTCCCTACAGGATGACGTGGGGCAGACAATATTCTACCTCCTAAATTCACGCATGAAGTGAGCTTTAAGTTCCACTTGTTGGGCTTCCTTTTATTGATCAGTCACTTGTAGGGCTTCAAGGGCCTTCAACAGCTCTAGGGATATTATGTTTCCATCATCTCAAAGTCTTCTGGCAGGACAAATCCATCAAGTTGACGTTGTCTTCCAAGGTTTTGTCCCCTTCACAGAGGCCTGTAGCAGCTTCCTGTTCGCATGTTGAATATCAATGCAATTAATTTTCCGGTGATGTGCTGCCGGGAAGAGCTGTAGACACTTCAGAAAAAGATCTACTGTTTTTTTTTTTTAAATCGATGTGCAACAATCCCTTAATTCTGAATTAGAACGAGGTTCACACCTAGAATTTACCTCCAAGGATGGAGAGACAGTCTTCGTGTTAGTAGTTTTCTGACGAGATGCATCGTTGTTATACTAACCATATCATGACTATCATAGCTACAACGTCAAAAACTCCCTTTTTCTTGACATAAGATCAGAAGAATTTAACCAACTTGGGATTGGCCTAGTGGTTCCCTCACTAGACCCCAAATGGGTGATCCTAGGATCGAATCCTAGGTTGGGAGGGTTGACGGAATTTTTCTCATAGTATCCTTAATCCATCTCTTTCGTGGCCTCACTTCACTATCTCTTTATGGAAAAATCCTATGGATGATAATCAAATTCATACATCTTTATATCAAAACAGGGAGACTTAACTGATTGTTTCTCCACTCACCAACCATGCAATTGAATATTTTTCCGATGAGATGTCCTCGTCCAACTGCTTGAATTTAAGCCAGTTCAGTTAACGGCTTTGTCTAATTTTGATATGTTTCTACTCCACGCTATGCAATTATGGCTCAACGACATTTTTGTCTCTTTTCTTTGTCAAGAAAACCATTTTGATTCGTTCTTTCCACTTAAGAGAAAAAGCAGGCAGAAGCTGTGGGCTCCAGTGATCTCTTGCTTCCTCGGTATTCAGCTGAGTCATTGCAAAGCCGCCATGGATGAACAAGTGATCTTGTATCTGTGCCTTGATGGCCATTACAATTCTTTAAACTGTGGATATGAACTACGGCATAGTAAGGTAAATCTAACCAGAAAATGGGGGCAAAAATAGGTCCTCACGCACAAGAGTTCAGATACTAGTTCAAATGTTACAGCGAGAGCAGAACCAGGTGGCCTTGTATCTAGCCGATTATTTTTGCACTTGTTTCCATACCAGTTTTTTCTGGAATTCAATGTTAGAAAGCATAAACAGTTGTTGGTAACCGTAATATATTAATCTAAACCGTGGGTTAAGTAATGAACTGATGCTACAGTTTGACTTTAGTGAGTTCCTGCAAATGTAGATCTTACAGTCATATTTCATACCGTTTACATTCTGATAAGATGATAGTTTGGGGTACTTTATATCAAGCAATACAAGCAGCTAGCGGTTCAAGACTCATGTCTCCTTCCTTGGTAAACTTCAATCGCCCTAGTTTTGAATGAGGAGACTGGTTCGGATATAATGCCAGACTTGAATCCATCAGAAGCCTAAGCTGATTCTCATGGAGCCATGACTAAAAGATTTCCAGATGGGGGAACTTCAGCTTGGTGCTGAGTGCTGTCATGGTGAATCATATTGCTTGCCCATGAAGTTGTTCCTGTCAAATAGCCTAATGAGTTAAAAAAATTACCGGGCAAATACTCATCCGAAGTAACCTGAAAGTCTGAACAAAATTGATAGAGAATATGATCGGAAACTACAGTCACAAGGTGTGTTCAGTTTCTTTGCAGACATCCCTCAAGCTTTAAGATGCTTTACAGCCTAGTCCTTATCTTGATTGTCAACAGGGAGTCGCCATACTGGCATATCATTTTACAAAGATTTGAAGTAATTGATGAATGAGATTCGAGTCAATTGATGATGCACACCTCAGTCACAAAGAGTGCGTGAAACCCATATGGAACCCGATTGGGCAATTTGATGACAGCAACAGGATCAGCTGACATTGTTCGAGCATCAATTACAGTGGCCTGAGATTTTCTGCCAAGTCATGGAGACACAAAGTTCACGGAATTTTCATTCCCTGGAATGTTCTGTTGATAATGTTAGGAAGGTGAACAAATCAATACCCGGAGTTTTCATTGTGTTCGAAGAATATCAAGTAGCCGTCGTCTTCTGCAGAAGAGATGCCGGGTTCCCGGGGGACGAAAACGGCATCTGAACCGAACCTACCAGCTCCTAACGCAAAGACCCCTTTAACATTTCCTCCAACATCGATCCTGTCTTGTGTCTCTGGCTCAGCTTCTAGATCAAATTTCGCGATCCTTCTGACCTTTGCAATGCTGTCCATAACTGCTCCATACACATACCTCTGTTTCCTGAACACCGGAATTTATATATTGGTAAGTAAAAACTGTTGACTCTTTCCTATTTAGCAGAATACCAGAAAGTCTTTTCAATCTGTTTATGGAATGTTAACTTTGTTGTTCCTTGGAAAATGTCTTCCCCCGAAACAAAGTTTTCCACAGAACGAACAGAGGTCAAAAGTAACGATAACCCAACCAAGAAATCTGAACTGGAAAATGATACTTCACAGTAGGTTCTGGTAAACTATCGGATTTAGACCTGCCAGTGTAGCTTCCATTAATCCTCGGGAAATCTATAGCAGGTCCTGATAACTTCTTCTGTGAAGCCAGGCCCGTTTTCATGTTGAATCTCATCTCGTATCTGCAGAAGGACAATAGAAACCATAAATTGCAAGTTCAAAATATCTACATGTAAAAGCACCCTGAAGATTGAAACTGTTCGGTACAGTTCAGATATGAAATTCTCGACTTTTCCCTTCACCGCTCCACCGAGCCTCTCCAAGTGTGGATTCTGGACACGGCAAGTGATGAGAACAACTTCATCTCCTTCCTCCCAAGCGTTTGCTAGGTAAAAACAGGGAAGGCAATGAAGCAACGAAAGAGCAAAGGAACAGCTCTATTGAACTGATAACAATCAAGAAGAAGCACCATTGTGAAATATGAAGCAATTTGGCAGCTCAAACCATCTGATTTGCTGCTCGTTCTTGGCATATCTCGGTAGCACACCAAAACGTGCATTCTTCGTCACGTCGAATATGTATGGCATATTGTTTCCTTTCACCAACATCTGACATTGAGACTTCATCATGCACCAGATCCACCAAGAAAGAAATAGATTGGAATTTCCATGTTAGACTTTGAGCTTAGTTAACTCACCACAGGTCTGAAATATATTGGAAGATCCATAAATATGACATAGTTCATGGTGATGGCAAAGTCGTGCATCATGAGGGGCTTCGATACCGTGATCTGCACCGGGTCATGCATAAACCCGTCTCTCGAAATAACTCGGTAGGTGACACATGGCATCATTTGTGAATAACCAAAAGTGAACATCTCCCCTGTATTAGACTTTAAAGGTTATGAATACAGAAGTTCTTCCTTGAACAACTCTGAACAAGCAAAATTCGTATTCAAAAGAGGTTCAACCTACCAGTGAAGGGATCGATCTTGGGATGCGCTGTGAAAGGATGCCCGAGCCTCTTGTCATAATCTAGCATTCCAAGAGTTTGCAAGTCCCCGTTTTCCAGAATCTTGATCACATCTGGACAATGCCCATAACAATGACAAAGACACTTGAGAAATTACGAGTCTAATTATCATTTAACAAGATATAAACAAGTGGTCCACTTGATTCTGAAAGTGATTTTGCTTTAGGGAGAAATTTTTTGGATGAAATCTTACAAGGTTTGTCAAACTCATTAAGCGCTAGAAGTTTTCCATGGTGATATATGAGACTTGTATTACCTGGAAAAGGATTGTGACAAAGTTAATCAGTCGGTAATGCACTAACATGCACGACTGCAGTCCAGAGAACTTTTTAAGTCCAAGAATCATATGAAAAGATATCAATCTAAATGAGTCAATGTTCTAAATTCTTTGCTAAGATGGCATCTGTTGGAAGACCTACTTGTTCCAAATCCATATGAGAAATCCAACGATCCGCGTCTCAAAATTTGCAGGATGATCATGAGTAAACCGAACAGTCCCTTGACGTCTCCAACCTGCAAAAGAAACCATGGAGCAGTCAACAATTCTGGCCCATTCAGTATGATAAAAAGCCACGGAATGGTGGATTCTCGTTCTCTCCATGGTCCATGCGCTATGATAACACACCTTCAAGAATTTCGCACATCCGAAGAACTCCTCCTGCATAAGCCGTGACGTCCTGACATAGCGGGAGGCATATGTTGCTTTTCCATTTTTGATGCGCAGGCCATGAATCATCCTTCAGTCATGAAAAATTCCATCATGAGTCTTCCCGTTTCAAGGAAGCTGTAGAATAACAAGGAATAACAACTTTTGCTCAGGGGATTGAGTAAGGAATCGTGGGATACGAACCCATCTCCATCAAACCTGCAAGAAAACTGGGAATTAATCGATCAACAGATCAACGCGAACATGGAAAGAACTGTTTTAGAAGATCATACAATTCTTGTCATTGAATTAGCAACTTGCGTTCCATCATACCAATGGTATCCAGCAACCGGAGCAAACATCGGGTTGGGACCCACTCGAACGAATTCTCCATTCAGGCACTCCTGCAACATCAGATATGAATTCCGTGCGGAATTCAGGAGAAGTTCGAGTAGAGGAAAGATATCTCTACACAGAAATATCCACTTCAGAAGCCTCACAGGGAGATGTCCTCTGACAGGGAGGTCCGTGGTTGGAGGTGTCTCGACCGGGACTGGAGCAAAGTTTCCGGAGAGAAAATGCATTGGACTTGACAAGTCATACATTAGCTTCACCATCAGTTTCTCCACACAATCAATAGCATAAGAAATAGGCCCTTTGCTGGACTTAGGATCCACCGCCACGACCCTCGGCTCGGCTCCTCCATTGCTACTCAGCTTTGGCTTCTCCTCCTCCTCCTTCCCGGCCTCCTGCCAGGACGCTGCCCTCCCTATTAATGCGAATAGAGCCTTCCTTTGAATGATCTGGAAGGGATGGAACTTCGAGTTCATCTCTGCAATGTCACAAGATAAATCTGTCTTAGCATTCGTATATCCTCGTTTGAGGGAGCATGTGTAGCTCGAGCCCAGGCCAGTTACCTGCTCTGCAGTGCGTGCTAGGCCGGGTGAAACCCGGGAGATGCCGCACCGAGACATTAGAAAACAATAGGTTTGTCGGCATGGAGATGTAGAACAGAGGGAATGCTTCGCAGTATCGGAGAACGAATCAGCGCTTCCTGTGTGACAACATTTTTAACAGGATAATTGTTGCACTGCGGTACAACTTTTTTATCATATTTCGGTACAAAATCTTTCAAAAGTATATCATTTTAGTACCATCCGTCAAATTCCAACAAACGGTATTAAGTTTTGCTGATATGGCATTCTAATTTCTAACGTGGACGCAACGCATGCATAGTTGCTGATTGAACTTACCCACGTAAGATTTTAAATGAAATAAAATTTAAAAATATTAAATATTCAAAAAAAAGTTAAAAAGTTTAGAAAACTTAAGAAAATTTTAAAAAAAAATCTAAAAATGGTATAAAATATAAAAAAGTTCTAAAATTTATTATAGAATATAAAAAATTTAAAATTTCCAAAAGCTTAATTATTTTGTATAAATATAAAAATGTAAAATTTTTATAAAAAATATAAAAACATAAAAACCCTAGCCTTTCAATCAAGAAAAACCCTTTGAAGTTACTTGAGAAGAAAACCCGGCACCTATTTGAGGGTAATTTACAAGAACAGTACATTAATTTTTTTAGAAGTTTTATATTGGTATAATAACTTTTTTATTATATTTAACTACATTAATTTTCGAAAAGATTTCATGATGGTACAAAATACTATGAAAGGGCTAATAACGTTAGTACAGTGTTGATTTAGCATATGACAGAGACGCCATGTGTGCAAAAGTATTAATGTGTATGTCCATATAATATTTTTAAATAAATATATAAAAATGCAATTAAATTTTGAAAAAATGTTATAAAATTAAGGAAAAATAAAAAAAATATATGTTAAAAACTGGGAAAAAAATTATTTGTTTTCAAATTTAGAAAATATTATTTTTTATCAAATTCTAAAAAATTAAGAAATCTTTGAATAAATTTATAAAGATTAAAAAAAATTTCAGAAAAGTTTTAAAAAGATCAGAAAAATAATTATAATTTTTTTGAAAATGTATAAAATCACAGAAAATTTGAAAAAGAAAAATAATATAAAAATTGGAAAATTTTAAAAATATTCATGGAATAAGCTCGTTGCAAAAATATAAAAAAGTTTTGGAAAAAAATGAAAAATCAGACAGCCTTAAACCCCAAACTTCGAGAAAGTCTTTGGTGGAGCGGCGCCACATGGCAACGCCCACGTGGTGCAGCCGCTCATTAAAGCACTAACATGTGTCAGCGCTGCTGATGTGACCACATGCATGGCAAAGTAGCGCTGACACAGTGGGCGGCTGCACCACATGGCATTGCCACAGTGTAGCACCGCTCCACCAAAAAATTTCTCTTGATCAAAGCTTGATGGAAAGAATCTTGATTTTTACTTTCTTATGAGCTACCGTTTCTTGTTTACACAACTTTCGTGCTCCAAGAGCTCAAAAATTGCAGAAAGTTTTTTTTTTCCCCTTTCTTCAGAGCTAACTTCAATCTAAAACCCCGAAATTCGATCAAAGCATTTTCTAATCACTCACTCAGAAAGTTTTGAATCTTGCTCGTGACTTTCCCCATACCCCAACCCTCAATCCTCTTCCCTTCCATGACTTTCCCTAAACCCCAACCCGATCGCCCCCTTCTTCATCATCATCTTCATCCTCCTCCTCCTCGATCGGCGGCAAGACCGACATCAACCTAGACTTCGACCACTACCTCCTACCCCTCCTTCCGCTTGAGAAACCGCTACGAAGCAGGTTGAGATTGGCGGGTTAAGGGTTATTGTCGAGTGCCAGGGACTTAGGGTTATTGTTGAGTGCAATAAGTCGTGGGCTTACCTCCTCCTCCGCAAGTCTCCATCGCGGAAGAGACTGAGATTCACTGGCCGAGGGTTATTCTTGAGTGCAATAGGGTCGTGGGCATCCCTCATCCTCCGCCGTGAGATGCCGTTGCGGAAGAGGTCGAGATTCGTTGGATGCTCGAGGACGAGGTTGGAGGTCGAAGCCGAGATTCGAGATCTTGCTCGTGATTCGTTGTGCATCTGTGCTCGAGGCCATTAGGGGTGGAAGAGATGAATGCATCCATGGCAAGGGTTTGTGGGCGATGGATGAGGGAAGAAGAGATGTCGGGAAAGTTTTACTTTAATTTTTTTTATTTTATAAAACAATTGCATTTTTTTACATTTCATTATTTTACAAAAATATTTTTAAATTTTTGGACTTTTGCGAATATTTTTTATAATTTTTTCTTAATTCTTCCATGAATTTTTAAAAAAATTCTGATGTGTACTTGCTATCTAAGCATACATGCATGCTGGTCTTACATGTCAGATGCTACCTCAGATAAATACTAACTCAATTTTTTTATTTACACCACGCAGTATTCTGGCCAGCCGAAACGCACCTCAAGACTAATCTACGATCGGGCCGGGATCCCTGAAAAAATTCCCGTCAACCCTCCCAACCTGAGATTCGATCATGGGATCACCAATTTAGGAGTCTAGTAAGAAAACCACTAGGACAATCTCAAGTCGGTAATACTAACGCAATTAACCCTTCCATCCCATTGCATTTTGTATCATTATAAAATTTTTTAAAAAATTAATAGTCATGTATAACAAAAAAAAATTATTGTACTGATATATTTTTTTAAAAAAAATTAATGTACCTCCCATGTAATTTACGTATCATTTGAGCATAAGAACAAAATCGGAAACACAAGACCAAGAGGGGTTGGGCCGAGTGGTAAGCAGCTCGGTGCCGCTTAAGGAGGTCTCAGGTTCGAGACCTCACGTACGCAGACACCTCTCTTGGGAGCCTCACCCGCCATTGCCAGGCGTGCGACCCGGGGCGACCAACGGATTAGTCAAGTATGGTTGGCTGAAAGATGTCATCTCACCGCTGGTGGGGCCTGCTTGGATACCGTGGCTGGCGACCAAAAAAAAAAAAAAAAATCGGAAACACAAGAGGTCGGGCAAGAACCTCGAGTGGTCGGCGATCCACAAGACGGCCACAGCCCTCGACGTGGCCCAGGCTCTGGCCTCCCTTCACTACTCTTGCAGCCCACGGATCGTTCACCGGGATGTCAAGCCGAGCAATATCTTGCTTGATAGGGAGCTCGACGCGTACTTATCGGACTTCGGGCTCGCGAGGCTACTGGAAGTTTCTGAGACCCACGCGACCACTGACGTGGTAGGGACCTTCGTACGTTGCCCCGGAGTAAGCGACGACTTGCAAAGTTTCTGACAAGGCAGATCTACAGCTTCGGTGTTGTGCTGTCAGAACTCATGTCCGGGAAAAAAAACCGCTCCGCTCGTGATTCTCGGACTACGGAAATGGGTTAAATATCGTCGCCTGGGCAACGCTCTTGCTCAAGGAATGGAGGGACCTGGTCTCGCCGAAGCTGTGGAAGGGTGGCCCCAGCGAGACTCACCTGGGGAAGCTGAGGCAGGCTTCGTTCTTCACCTCGAAGTCGCTCTCTCTGTCAGGCCCTCGATGAAATTTATACAAATTTTTCTTAAGTTTTCTACAAATTTTAAACATTTTCTTCCAAGTTTCTTAGTTTTTTTCTTTTTTTTTTGAATTTTTAGTACTTTTCTACATATTTTAAAATTTTATTTTATTTAAAATCTTACGTGAATAAGCCAAATTAACAACTATGTATTAGTGATGTTCACATTAAAATGTCATATTAGCAAATCTTAATACTATTAGTTACAATTTGATAAATTTACTAAAATAATATGCTTTTAAAAAATTTTATACTAAAATATAATAAAAATAATTTTGCATCAACATAAAATAATTCAAAAAATTTTATGCGGACGCGTAATTATCCATTTTTGACGTATATCACTTTCCTGTGTGCGGCTCCAGTTGGCCAGACACTGTTTTTAGCCAGAAAAAGGACAACGATTGAAACTTTGTCTGAGATATTGTTGCATTTCGTACGAGATTTTTTTTCCTTCTTTGGTGAAAATTCAAATTCATGGACGAGAATTGATGCTCGGTGCCCTACCCCCACGTACATGTTGGAAACGTGATTTAATTCCAATTATCTCATTTGATTGGATAATTACATTCTTTTGACATGGATTGGATTTAACGATATAGTCCACGCGACATGGGCCTATTCATGTTTTACACGAGCTGCAGTAGCTCACTTCGAGGGCCTCCGTGCAGGGTAGACCCCTAATTGTGGGACACATTTTTCCCACCCGCCGATAGGACAAATTGTTAGGCGAATCGGTTCATTGATCACGTGATAGATTTAATCAATAAATATTCGATATATTAGTAAAAATTTTATATTATAATTAAAAAATAAATATTATTAATAAGTAAAAAAATGTAATATAACACTTAACGATAATGTGCTAAATATTGATTAGCAAAGTTCGTAGATAATGTGGTGAGCCGAGCCTTGTAAGAATTTCTCCATCTAAAGACACTGTCTTTTCCACAAAACAACGCTGGTCTAACCCCTTTTTTTCCCTGAAGTTTTAGCATTAAATGTTGTAGATGAAGGAAATTCATGAATTGATGTAGCTGGTGGGTGGTGTTCTCAGGCCTTTTTTCTCACCTTAGGTAAGACTTAATTTTCGAATTTTATAAAAGAGAAAATTTATAATTATAAGGATTTTATGAATATATTTACTCTCATATTTAAATTAATAAAATATTATTCAACGTTAGATAATAATATAAATGAGAAGAATGATTGGAGAAGGGCCCGGCCCCGCAAAAATCTGCGATTCCACATGCCTTTGGTGGTCATTCACAAACGGTGCCCACACGTCACGTTATTTCAAGTGACGGGTTTATGCACGACTCTGTTCTTTGTGAAGAAAACTATTTTGCAGCTTTCTTTCCGCATAGGAGAAAAAGCAAGCAGAAGCTGAGGGCTCCAATTGGCACCATCTCTTACTTCCTTACCGAGTCCATGCAAAGCCACCATTGTTAATCAGGCAACCTTTTAACTGTTCATTAATGGTCGTAACAATTGTTTAAACTGTAGATATGAACTGTGGCACGGTAAGGTAAATTTTAACCAGAAAATGGAGCAAAAACAGGTCCTCGCATCGATTCTAAGTAACTCTGTAGCGCAAGAATTCGAAGACTAAATGTTACAGCAAGAGCAGAAGTAGTGCGCCCGAATCTAGGCGCTCATTTTTGTGCTCGTTTCCATGTATACCATTCCACAGGCGGCAAGTTTTCCAGAATTCAGTGTTAGAAAGCATCAGCAGTTGTTGGTAACTTTAATATATTAATCTAAACCGTGTGTTAAAATTAATGAGCCAATGCTACACCAAGAGGGGTTGGGCCGAGTGGTAAGCAGCTCGGTGCCGCTTAAGGAGGTCTCAGGTTCGAGACCTCACGTACGCAGACACCCCTCTTGGGAGCCTCACCCGCCATTGCCAGGCGTGCGACCCGGGGCGACCAACGGATTAGTCAAGTATGGTTGGCTGAAAGATGCCATCTCACCGCTGGTGGGGCCTGCTTGGATACCGTGGCTGGCGACCAAAAAAAAAAAAAAAAAAAAATGAGCCAATGCTACAGTTTGAGTTTAGTGAGTTCCTGCAGATGTAGATCTTGCAGTCATACTTCATGCCGTTTACATTCTGATAAGATTATACTTCCGGGTAATTTAGATCAAGCAATACAAGCATCTAGTGGTTCAAAGACTCGTGTCTCCTTCCTTGGTAACCTTTAATGAACCCAGTTTTGAATGACAAGATTGGTTCGGATATAATACCACACTTGAATCCATCAGAAGCTTAAGCTGATTCTCATGGAGCCACGACTAAAAGATTTCCGGATGAGTGAACTTCAGCTTGATTTACTTACGGTGTGCTTTTGCTTGTTGAGTGCTGTCATGATGAATCATATTGCTTGCCCATGAAGTTGTTCCCGTCAAATAGCCAAATAAATTAAAAATTACTGAGCAAATACTCATCCGAAGTTACCTGAAAGTTCAAAAGAACAAAAGTGATTCGAAATATGATTGGGAACTAGTGTGTCTGAGGTGAAATTTGGCTTCTCTTGCGGGCATCCCTCAAGCTTTAAGATGCTTTATAGCCTCGTCCTTATCATGATTGTCACTTGACACTGGCCATATTAGCAGCATTTTACTAAGATTTAGAGTAATCGAAGAATGAGATTCGAGTCAATTGATGATGCACACCTCATTCACAAAGAGTGCATGAAACCCATATGGAACCCGATTAGGCAATTCGACGATGGCAACAGGATCAGCTGACATTGTCCTTGCATCAATTACTGTGGCCAGAGATTTTCTGCCAAGTCATGGAGATACAAGTTCACGGAATTTTCTTTCATATACATATTTTTGATAATGCTGGGGAGGGTAAGGAATCAATACCCAGAATTTTCATCGTGGACGAAGAATATCAAGTACCCGTCATCTTCTGCAGAAGAAACGCCGGGTTCTCGGGGAACAAATATGGCCTCTGAACCGAACTTACCAGCTCCTAACTCAAAGCCCCTTTAACATTTCCTCCAACTTGGATCTTGTCTTGTCCTGTCTCTGGCTCAGCGTCTAGATCGAATTTCGCAGTCCCTCTGACCTTGGCAATGCTGTCCATAACATAGTCATTAGAAATTCTATAGTTAATCGATAGAATTAACTTGGCAATATGACCTTGCACTAGATTTCCATTAATCGATAAAACTCTTAACTTAGAAATTCTATAGTTAACCACTAATATAGTCATTATTCGGGAGCAACCTAAAGCCAACCATCATTGACATGATTAAATTAATAAGCCAAAGAATTAGAAGTAAGCTCAATGGAAATTAAAATTCTTGATTTAACTACCCATCAATCTAGAACCCTAGTTGGAGCTGCAAATCTAAGTTCAAGTTCATCACAGATTTGAGCCTGAGCCCGAGTTCAAGTCCATTGCCGACCGATTAATTTGGGATGGAATGAGTGTTCTTGAATTTTTGCTCAACATATGAGCCCATTTCAAGAGAGTGTAGAGGTTGTGGACCGTTTTTAAAGTGAATGAATGGCTCTATTTATATAGAAGAGCTCAGTTAGTTTAATTGGGACAAGCAAAAAGTTGAGGGTTCAGGAAGGATAAAAGAAAAAATAACAATAATAAAAAGGAAATAAACTGGCAGAAGGGCAGAGGGCAGACGACACAGACAGAACGGGGGAGAGGGAGAGGAGAATGGCTGCAGGGTGGTGGCGCCGGGAAGGGAGCTAGCAATGACGGGAAACACAAAGCCGGGACAGCAAGGGTGGCGACAGACGACCAAGAGGGGAGAAAGAGAGGACCGGGTAGAGAGAGCACGAGATAGAGACTGAGAGATGGGACGGGACAGGTGAGATATGGAAACAGGGGAGGCAGAGGTAGACGGCCGAGAGAGAGAGAGATGGTAGAGCAGTAGAGAGGGAGAGAGAAAGATGTGGTGGCGGCGGCCAGGATGTACGGGCGACAGCGGCCACGAACGGCATTGGGAAATGGGAGATGGGACAGATCGATAAAGAAACCGAGAAGGCCAGGACCATCGGTGCCGCCGATGACATTGCCCATCGGAGGAAGTCCTCCGTGCGGCAATGGAAGAAGGGGCGGGAGGTAAGAGGACAAAGAACAAAGTGCTCGGCACTATTCATATGGGCCTCATTACCTTTTTTAAAATTTTTATGTATTTAGAAGCATTTTTTAGTTTTTTTGTCAGTTTATAAATTAAAATAAGGAAAAATAATAATAAATTAAGACATATATAATATGATAATAAAAAATAAGTCGTGATTAGTTCAGGTCAAAATTGAGTGTGTACGCTAACAAGTGTCACATTATTGTAAAAAGGTACATATGGGATGATGTAATGAAATATCTAATGCAATAAACTTCATTGGCTTAAAATTTTCTCCCCCCTCAAATTTATCTTTGTAGCCGTTTAACCATTCGACTAGACACCTATTTTGACTTGACTTATTGTTGGTTTTTTTTTAACCATATCTCATCTTCTTGGAAGTTGAGCTCATTCCAAAAAAGTTGAGGATAATCTTCTGCAGTGCAAGTAGTGGACTATTTGAGAAATTCTCGGGTGAGTTCAACTCATTATATTAATAGTAGACCAACTGGTGAATGGTTTATGAAATCAAAAGAACGGTTGCTCATCCATGGTGGCTTTGCGTGGACTCAATAGGGAAGTGCCCACCGGAGCCCGCAGCTTCTACTTGCGTTTTCTCCAATGTGAAAAGAAAGAGACAGAACAGATTTCTTGACAAAGAAAAGAGACGAAAATGTGGTTGAGCCATTAATGAACATAATATGTGTACCATGCGGAGTAGAAACGTATCAAAATTACAGAAGGACGTTGACTGTACTGGCTTAAATTCGAGCAGTTGGACGATGGACATCTATTTGATTGCATGGTCGGTGAGTGGAGCAACAGTCAATGAAATCTCTGTTTTTTTTTTTTTTGGAATGTAAAAGAGGTTTGTAAATCGACTGATCTGATCAACAATTATAAAAAGCTATTAATATAAGAGTGCAGGTCGCGGAATTGATTCACTTGAGAGATATATTCGCTCAAATCTTACGAAACTTGATGTTAGATTGTTGTCTTGTGACTTTGTTGTATTTCATGTTATGCTCCTCTATGCATGCATATGGTATACAACACACAATAAAACATTCACCAAGTTATTTTTTACGATTATTTTTTTCTTTTAATTTTTTTATAAAAAGTCGTAAAATTGACTTAATTTTATTGGTGGGTATCACTTTAAAAGACTCTCTCAACCAACTGAAGTCAGTGGGTCAGCCAAACAAATTTCTTGTGATCTTAGGAGGAAAAATAGTTTTTAAGATTGTTACAAGGAGTTCTGGTAAAGGTCGCATGTCACGGTGCGAGTCGGTCACTGGAAAAGGTGCGCAAAGATACAGAAGAGAGGTCTAGTGACTGATTGAAGTAGGGTGGACCAGGCCCATAAATTTCTTATGATCTTACGAGGGAAAAAAGAGAGTTTTTTAGACTGTTATGAGGAGTTCTGATATAGATCTATGTAATCGTGCGTCTCGTCAGAAAATTACTGACACAAAGACCATCTCATAATCTTTAAAGGTAAATTCTAGATGTCACCTTGGTTTGAATTCCGAAATATATGAAAATGATTTTTGCGTGTCCATGAAGACACATTAGATATCTTTTGCCGAAGTGTCAGCATCTCGTCCCGGCAGTACATCGCTGGAAAATTAATTAATTGCCCTGATATTCAACCCGAGAATACGAAGCAGTTGCAGACCCCCGTGATGGATCCATCAAGTTGATGGATCTTGTCCAGTCCAGAAGACTTAATTAAAGCTCACTTCAAGAGAGAACTTAGGAGATAAAGTCGACAGAGTTTTCAAAGAACATGATAAGATCGATTCAAGCTCAAGTGTGACGAGGCTGACTTGGTCAATCCAGTGTAGTGTGATAGTTCAGAGTCCACACTTGAAAATACCCACTAAAGAGGTATTGTTCTCTTTAAAAGCGGCCAGTGCGGTTTTGTCCTCTGAAGGTTGTCTCTTGAAGGAGAGACTTGAGTTTTATAAAGATCTCAAAACGCTCGTTAATTATTTTTTTCCCAGCTGATCCTCCATTCTAGAGGACAAACTTCTAAGGTCTAATCAGTGGAAACTTCTCTGATATTTTACTTTAACTTTATAAGTTCAAGTGCAGGTATTCACATTCTCCGAACTAGAATTCATACGTACTTTTCTTCTAAGTGCAAACGGAAAGTGTTGGTGGCACGGCGATGATTGAGTAACCCCACAAAGAATTTATGATTGTGGGCTAACTTCTAACAAAATCGTGGGATTCTAATGCGGTCAAAATGGACACTGATTTTAGATGACTGTTGGGAATCGGCCGAATAAACGAAGTATTCGAGAGTAGAGAAAAAAAAAAAGCGGACGCAAAATATACGTGGTTCGAGACAACGGAGTGTCGTCCGTACATCCACAGATAAAGGAGGAGCAGTGGTCTTCACTATGAGCGATGGACAATGGCGAAGAACAAGAGAAACCGGACCCTAACCTTTTTGTTACAAAGAAGAGCCCTTCTGCTCTTAATCCCGAAAATACATAGTCTCAGACTTGGGCCTAGCAGCCCAATCCCTTCACTTCCGCTACAAATTTGCATTGATATCTACAATTCGAATCGCACAAAAATTTAATCAGGTTCAAGTTTTACATCGGGTTACACCACAAAAAATTCAAGACATATCTAATAAATCTCCACCTTGGCTTCAATTGGCCCCTCCTAGGCCTAACTCGATCTCTACAGGATACCAATCAAGCCCAAGCAATGCTCAAACTTGGTAAGGGGTAGACTCTTTGTCATCATGTCTGTTGGATTCTCATGAGTGCTAATCTTCTCAACTCAAACATCCCCTAAGCTACAGCATTACGAACAAAATGATACATGCATCAATATACTTCATTCTCTCATGATGCATCTAGTCTTTTGTGAGATGTATGGCACTCTGACTATTGCAGTAGATGATTGTCATATCCTCCTTCATGATGAGCTCCCCAGACAAACCTCTCAATCAAATAGCTTCCTTCACTCCTTTAGTGACTGTCATATATTCTATCTCTGTAGTAAATAATGCTATTGTTGCCTACAAAGTAGATTTCCAAGTAACAACACATTCACCAATGGAGAATAAATAACCCATGAGAGATCTCCTACTATCCAAATCTCCTGCAAAATCTAAATCAACATATCCAACTAAAGGCATTGAGCTTTTGCCAAACTCCAAGCAAATATCATATGAACCCTTCAAATACCTCAAGATCCACTTAATTGTCTGCCAGTGACTCTTTCCAAGACAAGACATGCATATGCTAACAACACTAATAGCATGAGATATATCTGGGTGAGTACAAAGCATCACAAAACATGATAATGCCAATTGCACTGGAGTAAAGAACTTCAGACATATGCCTTATATCTTCTACTATGTGTGGTGACAACGAAGCTGAAAGTTTGAAATGCGCAGCAAAGGAAATACTAATTAGTTTTGCATCACTCATGGCAAAACGCTCTAGGACCTTTTTGATGCACTTCTACTGAAAGAGAAATAGTCTGCATGTGCATCAATCTTTAGAAATCTCCATCTCAAACTATGAATTGAGTATGGTTTTCAAACGATTAATCTCAGAAAGATCCTTAGCCATAATCAACATGCCATCAACGTGAAGCAGCAAATACATAAAAGACCAATTAGCAAGTCGATGTAAGTAAACACAACTATCACACTTGCTTCTCACAAAGCCAATACTCAACATAAAAGAATCAAACTTTTTATACCATTGTCGGGGAAATTGCTTAAGTCCATATAGTGACTTCTTCAAAAGGCAAACCTGATCTTCCAAACCCTCTGGTTGTTGCATATATATATCCTCATCAAGATCACCATGCAAGAATGCAGTCTTCACATCAAACTACTCTAATTCAAGATCATGCATGGCAACAAGGGCAAGTAGAACTCGAATAGAACCATGCTTCACAAATCGAAAGAATACATCATGAAAGTCAACTCCATCCACCTGACTGTAGCCTTTAGCAACTAACCTCGCTCTATATCTAGTGCCTTCATTTCTTGACCCTTCCTTCTTCTTGTACACCCACTTACAACTAACAATCCTTTTACCAATAGGTGGTGTGACCAAACTCCAAGTCCCATTCTTGTGTAGGGACTCCATCTCTTCTTACATTGCTATCAGCCACTTATCTGAGTTAGGAGCCTGAATTTCCTCAAAGTATGATGCTGGATCGAGAGATTCGATATTCTCTGCAATGCTGAGAGCATAAGCTACTATGTCTTCATACCCAAATCTTTGAGGTGGTTTTGTTTGTCTCCTCTGGCTGTCATAGGCCAATAAATACTATTGCGGTTGAGGTTGAGGAGATGCCCGTGGTTCAGATGAGGCCTCCATCTGAGTTGGAGTGGAAATAATAATCTCCATTTGTTCGGAAGAATTACCAACGTCTAGCTCCATCTTCTCCAAAGCACCCTTCTTTCCTGCATCATAACACATAGACAACTCCTTTCTCGAGCAAAGCATCACAATTTCATCAAATGTGACATCCCTAGTAATAATAAACTTCTTAGTTTCAGGACACTACAATCTGTAACCTTTAGTACCGGTCGGATAACCAAGAAAAATGCATTTTCTAGCTCTAGGTTCAAGCTTCCCATCATTTAAATGAGTATAAGCAGGATATCCAAATATTCTTAAATGGGAATAATCAAAAAGATTACTAGACCATACCTCTTCTGGAGTTTTCAACTACAAAGACTGATTGGGAGATCGGTTGACTAATTGGCATGCTACGTTCATAGCTTCCACCCAAAATTCCTTACCAAGTCCTACAAGCATGCACCGAGTCCTCTCCAATAGTGTCCTATTCATTCTCTCTACAATGCCATTTTTCTATGGAGTCTTCACAATTGTTTGGTGCCAAACAATGCATTCCTTTTCATAGAAATCATTAAAATCAAACCCACAAAATTCAAGTCCATTATCTGTTTTCAATCTCTTCATAGTCTTCCCTATCTGCTTCTCGAACAAGGTCTTCCACAACTTAAACTTCTCAAAGACATCACTTTTATACTTCAAAAAATGGACCCAAACCTTCCTGGAGAAATCATCAATGAAAATGAGAAGGTATCTGGAACCTCCCTTTGGGAAAAGCCCATAAATCTGAATGAATGTAATCAAGTGTTCCCTTGATCTTGTGAACTGTTGAACTGAAACTCACTTTCTTCTGCTTCCCAAATACACAATGTTCACATAAGTCAAGTTTCCCAACTCGTGGCCCTAGAAGGAGGAGTCCCCAGGTACTCAAAACATGCATTCCTTTCTCGCTATTGCAACCTAAACGCATGTGCCATAATTTAGCTAAGTCAGAATCTGAAGTAGATGAAAAATAGTTGCTAAACCTATCACAGTAGATCCTTGAAGAACATATAAACTGCCAGCTTTCAATCCTTTCATCAAAATAAAAGAACCACAAGAAATCTTCATGCCACTGGACTCGGTCACAACTCTGCAACCATTCGAGTCTAAGACACCGAGGGAGATGAGATTTTTCTTCAACTTAGGTACATGCCTAGCATCTAATAAGGTTCTATCAGCTTCATCGTGCATTCTGATCTAAACACTCCCAATACCAACAGTCTTACAAGGTGCATTGTTTCTTATAAGAACAACCCCACATTTAACAGACTTATACGTGGAGAACCAATTTCTATTGGGACACATATGATATGAGCATCTAGAATTGAGCATCCATTCATCAGCAAACTTAGATTTATCAGTTATCGTCACCGACATTACATCTTCATCCATGTTCTCGGATACACTAACATTAGCCACATCTGATTTCTATTTTCCCTTCTCGTTGCTCTCACCAGTCTTCTTGTTCTTGTTCTGCAACTTATAGCAATCTGCCTTAATATGACTCTTCTTCTTACAATAGTTGCAAACTTTTTCTTTATGTCTCGACTTAAACCTGAATCTATCTTGATTAGGATTCTTGAACTATTGTCTACTGCTCACAATCAAACCAGAAGCATGCTCATCCGATCTGCCACCAGCTATAATTCATTATCTAGTTTTTCTTTACTACGCAAACTACACTTGACATCTTCAAAGCTCAATTTGTCTTTACCGTAAATTATGGTCTCTCTGAAATACTTATATGGGTGGGTAATGAAACCAATAACAACAGAGTTAATCCTCATCTGCTACCTTAGTATCAACCCTTTTCAAATCATTAATAAGTGTAATGAACTCACTCATGTTAGCCTTATTGACGTACCTTCACCTATATGAAACGTATACAACCTCTACTTCAAAACTAGTCAATTTGTTAGGGATTTCATCAAGTATAGAGTTTCCAACTTTGTCCACAAATCAGCCGTTGTTTTCTTCATGTAGATCTCCTACATAAATTCATTCGAAAGACATCATTGAATAGTGGAGAGAGTCTTACGATCAAGTTTCCTCCAGTCATCTTCGGACATAGAGTCCGGCTTCGCCTCCAATGTCGTCTCCAAACTGTACTGAGCAAGAATATCAATCATTCTCATTTTCCACAGACTAAAATTCATGTGCCCGTCGAACTTGTCGATATCAATCTTTGTTGTAGCCATCTTCAAAGAGCCAATTTCAGAAAACCCTAGCTTTGATACCAGTTTGTTGGGAACTGGCCGAACAGTTGAAGTAATCGAGAGTAGAGAAAACAGAAGCGAACACCAAATATATGTGGTTCGGGACAGTGGGTGCCATCCGTACGTCCACAAACAAAGGAGGAGCAGTGATCTTCACTATGAGCAGCGAACAATGGTTGAGTACAAGAGAACCCGAACCCGAACCCGAACCCTAACATCTTCGTTACAAAGAAGAGCCCTTCTGCTCTTAATCCTGAAAATACATAGTCTCGGGCGTGGGCCTGACGGCCTAATCCCTTCGCTTTAGCCACAAATTTGTGTTGATATCTACAATTTGGATCGCACAAAAATTTACTTAGGTTTAGATTTTACATCAGGATACACCACAAAAAATTCAAGATATATCTAACAATGACCATAATGCCCTCTTTCGCTCCTACTTAATTGACTCTTCTTGACTCGCCCCTCCATTACCACGAAGCACTTTGTTCTCCACCTCCATGATGACAAATCTATTGTTTTCCCATGTCTCCTTGCAGTATCCTCCTGGTTGCACCAGGCACAGCATGTACTCAAGAGCAGGTGACTATGCCCGGGGCTTGAGCTCTACATGTTTCCGTCATTCCCGGGATACATGAATGCTACAACAACAATTTATCATGTCGAAGCATGATGAGATGACGCGTCCAATATCGTTGCAGGGATGAACTTGGAGTCCCATCCCTTCCAGATCATTCAACGGAAGGTTCTATTCGCATTGACAGGGAGGGCAGCGCTGTGGAAGGAGGCGGGGAAGGAGGAGGAGAATCTGAAGCTGAGTTCTAATGGAGGAGCCCGCGGTCCGACAATTGTGGTGGTGGATCCCAAGTGCAGCAAAGGGCCCATCTCGGACGCTGTTGATTGCTTGGAGAAACTGATAGTGGAGCGAATGCATGACTCATCAAGCCCTCTTGATCATCTCTCCAGAAACTTTGCTCCGGTCCCAGCTGAGACACCTCCAACCACCGACCTTCATGTCAGAGGACATCTCCCCGTGAGGCTTCTGAAATCTAAGGGCTAAATAATCAGAACTCTAAGTCCATGCTATTCACCTTTACAGAATATGAGCATCTGAATAAGAATCACATCGAGAACATTTAGTTTAGATACTGGACTGGTCGAACTGGACGGCTCGCCACGGCATATCAGGGCGAGTTTACTAGGAGAAGGCATGCCGACGAAGAAGGTGGCTCAATACTGGGGAAAGGGTTTGGAGGAGTGGGAATCTTACGCTGTTCATGAATTTGGGTCTTGGTTTTTTTTGGGGCGTCGGGCACCGGTACGGTCGCGGAGATTCTGCTCCCTCCCCCTGTGACCCCCTTTGGGAGAAATCGATGCGGTAGTGAGAATCGATTGAGACTTAATCATACCTGAGCCTTCTCTGACCTTCTTTGTCTGGGCAGTTAGCTAATGAAAAGCAAGAAATGATATTTCTGTGTATATATCCCTTTCCCCACTGGAACTTCTCCTGAATTCAGCAGGACATTGATGTCTCTGATGTTGCAGGAGTGCCTGAACGGAGAATTCGTGCGAGTGGGCCCCAATCCCAAGTTTGCTCCAGTTTCCGGATACCACTGGTAAGAGGAGAACAGAGTTTGCTATGTAAATGACATGTCTTATGATCTTCTAAAACAATTCTACGTGTTCATATCAATCTGTTGATCAATTTCTGGTTTTAATTCACTCAGGTTCGATGGAGATGGGTTTGTATCCTTAGTGCAGCAAGCAAAAGTTTTTATTCCGTATTATTCTACAAATTCCTCGAGACAGGAAATGATCGTCGCTGGACTTTTTTTGTGATTAAAGGATGATTCATGGCCTGCGCATCAAAAATGGAAAAGCAACGTATGTCTCCCGCTATGTCAGGACGTCACGGCTTATGCAGGAGGAGTTCTTTGGGTGTGCTAAATTCTTGAAGGTATATGGCACATGCTTATTTATGGAGAAAATCAGAATCCTGTGGTGACTAACGTTCCTTCTGCAGACATAACGTTGCACCTGTTTTACCATTACCCCTGGCATTTTAACGCATGGAATGGCTTTTTCGCTGTAGATCATGTTAACTTTTTAAGTTTTTACAACTGAATTCACAGCTTGGAGACCTAAAGGGGCTGTTTGGATTACTCATGATCATCCTGCAAATTCTGAGACTCGGGTCGTTGGATATCTCGTATGGGTTTGGAACAAGTAGGTCTTCCAACAGATGCTGCATTAGTAGAGAAGTTGGAACATCGGCTCCTATAGATTAAAATATTTTCCTGTGATTCTCGGACTTTAAAAGTCGTTTGACTAGAGTAGTGCGTGTTTGTGCATTACCAATTGATTGAGTTTGTCCTAACCTTTTTCCAGGTAATACAGGTCTCATTTATCACAATGGAAAACTTCTAGCACTTCAAGAGTTTGATAAACCTTGTAAGATCATACTTCCTCTATATGACCAAAATTCTTTTTCTTCCTAATAGCTTTGTTCTAATCTGATGAAGACATAGTTAGACTCATAATTTCTTAATCGGTTTCCTCCTTCATTGTCCAGATGTGATCAAGATTTTGGAAAATGGGGACTTGCAAACTCTTGGAATGCTAGACTATGACAAGAGGCTCAGGCATTCTTTCACAGCGCATCCTAAAATTGATCCCTTGACAGGTAGTTGGCATCCCATGGTACATCACAGTCAAAGTTGTTGAAGGATGAACTTCTTGGTCTGATACAGGAGAGATGTTCACTTTTGGTTATTCACTGATCACGCCACACATCACATACCGAGTTATTTCAAGAGACGGGTTCACGAACGACCCAGTGCTGATCACGGTGTCAGAGCCCCTCATGATGCACGACTTCGCCATCACTATGAACTATGCCATATTCATGGATCTTCCAATGCATTTCAGACCTGAGGTGAGTCAACTAAGCCCAAATTAAATTTAACATAGCAAGTGTAGGGGAATCTGATGCATGATGGAGTTTAAATATCAGATGTTGGTCAAAGGAAACAACATTCCCTACACATTTGATGGAACGAAGAATGCACGCTTTGGTGTGCTACCAAGTTATGCCAAGAACGAGAACCAAATCAGATGGTTTGAGTTGCCAAATTGCTTCATATTTCACAACGGTGCTTCTTCTCGACTGTTATCAGTTCAATAGAGTTCTTCCTTTGCTCTTTCATTACTTCATTTCCTTTCCTGTATTTACTTAGCTAACGCTTGGGAGGAGGGAGATAAAGTTGTTCTCATCACTTGCCGCGTCCAGAATCCAGACTTGGAGATGCTTGATGGAGCTGTGAAGGGAAAAGTCGAGAATCTCATAACCGAACTGTAATAGACAGTTTGACCTTCAAGCTGCTTTTACATGCAGATATTGAACGTGTAAATAATGATTCTTATCTTCTTTCTGCAGATACGAGATGAGATTCAGTATGAGAACGGGCCTGGCTTCGCAGAAGAAATTATCGGCACCTGCAATAGATTTGCCAAGGATTAATGAAAGCTACACTGCCAAGTATAAATCCGATAGTGCTCCAGAACCCATCGTTTCTCGATTCAGTTTTCCAATACTGACTTGCTTTCTTTTTTTATACCTGTTTCTGTTCATTTCATGGAGGACTCCGTTTCCTTATGAGTTCTGATCTCAATTAGACTGGTTTATTTACTAATATATAAATTCCAACATTCAGGAAACAGAGATATGTGTATGGGCTAGTCAACGACGGCATTGCTAAGGTCACAGGGATTGCGAAATTTGATCTAGAAGCTGAGCCAGAGACAGGAAAAGAAAAGATCGAAGTTGGAGGAAATGTCAAAGGGGTCTTCGAGTTAAGAGCTGGTAGGTTCAGTTCAGAGGCCGTTTTCGTCCCCCGAGAACCCAGCATCTCTTCCGCAGAAGACGACGGCTACTTGATATTCTTCGTCCACGATGAAAATTCTGGGTATTGATTCATTTGCCTCCCTAACATAATCAACAGAAACATTCCAGGGAACGAAAATTCCATGAGCTCGTCTCCATGGCTTGGCGGGAAATCTCTGGCCACAGTAATTGATGCAAGGACAATGTCAGCTGATCCTGTTGCCACCGTCGAATTGCCTAATCGTGTTCCGTACGGGTTTCATGCGCTCTTTGTGACTGAGGTTTGCATTGATTAACTCCAATATTACTTCTCGATTACTCCAACTCTTAGAAAAACGCTGCCAATATGGTCACTCTCAAATGACAATAATATAATGATCCGTATAAAGCATGTTAAATTTCGTGGCGATGTCTGAAAGAGAAGCTGAATTTGCCTCGGACAATAGTTTACGGTCGTATAGTTCTCATCACTTTTGTGCATCGAACTTTCTCAGAAGTTTGGATGAGTATTTGTTTCAGTAATTCTTAGCACTTTTGGATTCTCAACAGGAACAACTTCAGGGACAAGCTACATAATTCACCATAATCTGCGGCGTGTGGCACTGGGTTTCTTATATTGTACTCTTTAGAGATTTACAGGATTCTTTATACTTATCATCTCCTTGCCTCTTGTACCAATTTTCTGAGCATAGCAGATCTGTCTCTCTCCTCTGCCCTTGGTTTTTTACCGGTCAAGAGTTCTCCAAGTAAATGTGTGCATTCCTTTTTATTCTATTGCGAAACATTTTGCCTTAACCCTAACCCATGTAGTTTGGAGCCGTCATCGAGAATGATGCAGTCGGAAAACCGAGTTGCTCTCCTGGGAGAAGAATCTCATGGAATTTGACAAGGTCGGGTTCCACATCTCAGCAAGAGAAGCCGATATATTCTTAACTTCTAAGGTCAAATTCCACAAATCGGTCCTTATTGGACTTGTATGGCATTGAAACCTGCACCTCGCTATCTAATTCGACACCGATAACATTTCAAGGCAAACGACTTGACTAGGACTCTCTTGAATTTTTTTTTTACTTCTGTTTCATCGTTTGCAATTCTGTATCTTCAAGGAAATTGAAGCTAATAGAATTTGTCCCTGACTTATGGATGGGTCCTTTGCGAAAAGTTTTGGAGCCAAAAACGCAAAACTCCTTTTCTTTGTACATCCTCTTAGGGTATCATGCGATAACGATTTCTTTAAATAAGCAACACCACTGGATTCCCAGAAACTCCTCAACTGATTCAAGTCCGAGCCAGGTCAACGCATGTTAAGGGATGAAGCACTGTAAATTGTGAATTTTCACCGTTCGTAAGAGTCAAATTCGAAATTTTACTTAGAAAAAAGATTATGTATCAGGAGCAGCTCACCAACTCATGTTGGTTGATTGATTTGATGGCTCATGCATATAATTGGTTCCGGGAAACTAACGTTCGCTCTTCTGTCAAGGCTTGCTCGTTTCGGAATGCTTATACAGTTTATGACTTGGTCAGGATTCTTCTAGATGGCATAAAACAAGAACGAAATGGGATGGGGAAAAACAATTTTACTCCTTAATCTTTTATCTTTTACCATTTTCGTCCTAAACTTTTATTTTTTATCATTCGCGTCTTCAATATTTGAGTTTTTGTTACTTTGATTCTATCGTTACTTTTTCCAAAAAAAAAAAGCATACTTCATCCAACAAAGAATATTAAATCCAAAAATCATTTTTCAACGAAAATTTTTTACAAAAAAAATATATATTGTCCCTGATTAATGAAATATTGATTATTAGTAGGTCCTCCTTCTAAAATTAGAACTCATTTTTCTCATAATGTGTCATAATTTTATAATAATAATAATTATTAATCAATTTTGAATTTGAAGTGCATCTTAAGTTTAAAGGAAATATGACTATGAGTAAAACCATACCGATACTTTCATTTTCATTTATCTTTTCTTTTTTATTTTTTGAAAAATATTTTTTTGAAGAATAATTTTTTGATGGAATATTCTTTTTTTAGATGGAATATTATTTTTTAAATGGAAAATATAACAGTAGGACCAAAGTAACAAAAAGTCAAAGGATTAAGGATGTGAATGATAGAAAATAAAAGTTTATGATGAAAATAATATAAGTGTAAAATATTGAGAACTAAAAGTATCATTTAAGCCAACGGGATACCATATTGTCCTGCATTATCATGGTACGCAGTTTTGATCGGATCAACAGATGTTGCGCACACGTGGCATTTCATGCCACGCTGCTGGGAGTTGAGTCCCCGTGCAAGCCTAAGAGGGCATTCACACTGTTATATATGATAAAATTTACCTCTCAGTGTAAATAATTATAATAGTCTCGAATTTTTTATGATATCAGAGCATGAGTTCAGTTATGCCCCGCATGTTCATGTTCCCTATTTAACTATTTACACGAGATGAGTCTCCAAAACTAATATAGCCTACATGTGAGGAAGAGTGTTAGGTAATAAATGATAGAACATGTTTTCCATCGAGAAGGTCTTTAATGAAGTGGTAACACCATTTAAGCAATGTTAATGCAATATATCCATTCAATCAAAGTCAACCATTTATATATTTTTCAAATTGGAATTCACCATTTGTTTGAGTTTTTTTAAATAATTTTTAAGAAATTTTAGGATTTAGTAATTATATCTGTGTAATTATTAATTACGTGTCAAGTTCTTATTATATGGATATATTGCATAATCATTGACACGTGGTATAACTGCTCCACTAAAAACTCTCTCGTTATCTAACAATGTTAATCTTTTAGAGTAAACAGTTATGATTATGTCAATTTTATTAGATGGAAAAGATAGAATAAATCTCAACTAAGGTATGTAATGGATAGAATAAAACTCTTCTCAGTATGATTTTCCTTCCTTAGTAAGATTCGATTTGAAATCTTACTTAGAAAGAAATGTTGTCCGTCCAATTAGAGAAACTCGCACTAATTCGAAATCTAAATACTGCCATACTTTTTTTATGAATATAAATATTACCATAGTTAAGGTACCATAATAAGGAAAAAAGGCACGCAATCTGGAAAACACGTCCCACATGGAATGTGATAATCACTAGTAGGCATTTGGCCAATGCCCGAGAAACCCGACGACTCGGTACGGTAACATCGTTCTTATATGAAATGAACTTGGAATTGGATTTTTGAGTTCAGGTGCTACGTACCAAAAAAAAAAAAGTCACCTGAGTTGTGGATTCACTAAAAGAGACAATCCCGGAACCTAAAATTCCATTTTGGTGACTGGGAGATTTTCTTGCGAAATTTCGTAAAATGACAGCCTGCAGGACGGGCCTCAATTTTCCACAGGAAAGAAGAAGGAAAATGGATAAGCTAAGCTTTCTAGACGGCCTGCCGATTAATCTTAGTCTAGCCCTTGACGCTCGTGCACCAGAAGGACTTCGTGGTGGAATTTTGAACTAGTGAGGCTAATCAAAGTCGAGTCGTGTTCCTTTTTTTTTTTTTATGCCAGCATGCATCTGTACGATTCGATTCGATTCTCGAGCTGACCCGTGCTTGCCAAAAATTCAATTTCCTTATTCTGCGAATCCATAGATGGGGAGCAAGTTGTAAACCAGCTGAAAATGTGAAGGACGTGAGGTAGATGAAAGTTATCTATGCTCTGGCACCCACTGCCTTTTGCATCACTGATTTTGTTCGGTGGTAAAATTCGATAAATCTCAATTGATTTAAATTGAATTTGAACTTTTTTAAGGATTAAAATTCTTCCGGACGTGATTGTTCTTTATTTAAAGACCTGAAATTTGATATAATTTAATTAAAAAAAGAGATGTTAAATTATTTTAACCAATTAAGATTAGAATAGTAGTCTCTTTATTATAAAAATAAATGCTGTCAAGCACAAGAATAAATGCAAACATACCCATCCATAAACAGTAAAAAAAATTTATAGGATGAAATAAATACCTTTTTTCCTTTTGGCAATCTAAGAATAATAATAATAATAATAATAAATGTCATGACAATACATTTACAGAAAAAGAGTATTCATAAGAGGCAATAAAAAATTAAAATAAATTATCAAATAATTATTATCTAAAAAAAATAAATTATCGAAGAATCAATATAAAAAGGAAAAGTCAACAAGTCGCTTCCCACTCTCTTCTTCTACACGTGCCTTTTGGCATAGAGATAATCTTTCTTATAAATGTGATAATATTAATTAATAAAATTAAATTATTTTTAAAATTATTTTTTATTTTTCAAAGTTTTATGTAAATATTAAAACTAGTTGAATTTCACTAAGTACCTTTACACGATAAAGTCATTACATGAAATTTTCTCTCATATGACTAGGATGAAATATTAACAATTGACCAACGAAGGTTGGCGCAAGTGGAAGGGGCTTGTGTCGCTTAAGCAGAGGTGCCGGGTTCGAGCCCCTGTGAACGCAGCAGACCTTCTTGGGAGGGGTCCCCGGGAAACCCCCCGACAGTACCCCGAATCCGGATTAGTCGGCCAGCCTTCGGGTACCGGACACCGGGTGGGAAACCAAAAAAAAAAAAAAATATATTAACAATTGACTAACTTATTTTATACATATATAAGGTATAATATAATATGCACATTTTATGTAAAATTTTTTCCATGACATACATCGTTCAAGTTGGAATTCTCTACGCAATAAAATTGAACCACCCAACAGAATTTCCTCATAAATAGGGATTAAATATTCAATAAGTATTATTCACCGAACTTGCATAGCTAAACTTAAATTAAATTTAATTCCCCCTCACTTGTATTAATAGGAGTGAACATTCAATATATAATATTATAATAAATTTCTTATATAAATTATTATTTAAATCTTAATATGTATAAAGTTGATTTTTAAAGTAACCATAACTTCAAACGCGAGTGTGTTTTACGCGTCTAATAAAAACCGGACGTCTCTCCCTCTCTCTCCCCGGACCAGTCGGACAACCTCGTCGGTGTTCGGTCTGTGCAGTTAGCAGAGAGCTCTCAATGACGAACCTTCCTCCTCCTCGGCTCCTCCTCTCCGCCGAATCACAACTCCCTGAACAGAAATAAAGATCAGACTCCTCAACTGCAATCATCAACTTCTGCTCTTTCACAGCAATTCTTAATCTCAACCAGCTTTCATTCAGGTCGGAGGAAGCATTCAATCATACCTTCAATGGCGATCGCCACAACGACGAGCACCACCACCACCACCACCACCTCCACGACGAACCGGCCGACCAAGCTAGTCTGCTTCTCCTTCGCCTCCTATGCCAGGACCCTGATCGACCTCCTCAAATCCGCGGGCGTCCCCGTCCTCGAGGGCCTCACCGACCCCGAGTTCACATCCCTTGAGTCTCTACTCTCCATCTCCTTCCCGCCGGACCTCCGATCGATCCTACAGGAGGGCGTTCCCGTGGGCCCGGGCTTCCCAGACTGGCGGACCTCCTCCACGCAGCAGCTCCAGATCCTGTCCAGCCTCCCCCGCCTCACCCTCCTCAAATTAGTCTCCAAGAACGACTTCTGGTGCGCCTCGTGGGGGGAGAGGCCTAGCACGGCGGCCAAGGCCGTGGCATTAGCTGAGCGGCTGGCGGAGAAGGCCCCCGCACTGGTGCCCGTATACCGGAGCTGTTACGTCGCCTCGATGCCGTGCATGGCCGGGAATCCCGTGTTCTATATTAATGGCGGCGACGTTCGGGTCCTGAGCTTCGACCTGGCCGGGTTCTTCCAGGACATGGAGTTCACGCAGAAGGGGGCTCTCCGGCGGCGAGCGGGCACGAGGGCAGACTCGCCAGCGTGGGCAGCCACTGCGGCACGGAAGATAGAGTTCTGGAGCGAGGCAGTGGAGGCAGGGCGGTTGTTGACCACGGGCGGCTGGTGGACCGGAGGCGGGAAGCTCAGGGAGGTCCTGGACGAGGCGTTCTGGAGGCTGAGGGATGGAGGATGGCGAGTGGAGGAGGTGAGGGAGATGATGATGGTGGACGGCTGCGATGGCGGAAAGAAGGGTAGTGGGGCCGGCAAGGCAGTGAGGGACATCGACGGCGTCGTTTCGCAAGCGAAGGTGCTGTCGAGGGAGCTATTGCTTGGGGGATGGAGCAAGGAAGATGTGGTGGACTCATTCGGTGCCCTTCCCTTGGACTTGGACGACGAGTCCTGGCTCGACTACAAGCAACCCGATAAAGGAGACGGTGCCGGAGCAAAGCCAATCCATGGCGAGTCGGATGGCAGTGGAAATGCCAAGGAGCTAAGGCATTTGCAGTCGCTCCAGACGTGGCTGCCCAAGGCCACGCCGCCGGACCACCAGGGCAATAGATTGCTGGCTTGATTCGCGCCGCCACGTATCCAGTCATCCGGAGGAGCGAATGCGAATGCTCATCAGTCATGGCCATGTACAAGATTGGATAGTGTCTGTAGATAAAACAACTAACAGGTACAGGAAGGAGACAGCGAAGGAGATTGAATAGATAACCCAGAAGGATGATGAACAAATCATCAATTCGATACTTTTACTTAGTGACAATTAAAAGTGCTTATACTACTGGTTAGTTCAGGAGCTTCAATTTTTTTTAAAAAATAAGATTTTAGATTCGATGTGGGTGGAAAAAAATTCGTACTTGGGATAATCAAGATTAGTGTATACTAAATGAAGAGCTTATAAATGAGGGGTTTTGACTTCCAGAAGTAATCCATGGAAGATTCCATGTAAAAGGACTTCAAATTTCAACCTTGACGGGAGAGGGTAGACAGCTGTAAATCGACAAGGTCAATAGGGCTGATCAAGGAAAAGCGCCATGGAGAGAAGAAGGGTATACTCTCCTCCTTAATGTTGACACGATAAGGCCTTTTTTTTTTCCCCTCCAACGACGATTTCATTCATAACTCAAAAAAGTATAAGAAAAGATGCTCAAGAAAATTACAAGTTAAGATATTCGCTGGGACCTCCTAGGCTAATCATAGCAGAATAAACATGTAATACAGTATGTCTGCGAATAAGCCACTAACATCTTAGACTAGTCCTACTGCCGACTTCAAGGATCCCAATAAAAACTGGGTGGAAGGGTCCTCAAGTCCATTAATCCTATACCATCTTAGACACGATAAGCTTGTCTTGCCTCTTCTATTCGTCAAGATAATAGAATTTTCAAGAGTAGATTTGAGCAATCCATGTTCGAAATTAGATGGATCTGTTACGTGGCTTAGCTACCTGATTACGAATTTCTTTGTTCGCAGTACTCGAATAAGAGATCTTACTTCAACATAACTATTACAGATATTAATCGATTACGTTAGATCAAAAAAATTTATGTTGATTCTGAGAATGCTTTATATGAGAAATTCTTAGATAATCCGAAAAGAATTAGCCGACACCAACCATATTAAGTCATTGGATGAGAGTACGGGAAATCAACTAATGGAGTTCGACCTCGATCAAGCCAGCCGGAGACCAACTAGTCCAGCCACAACGGTCTTTCCAAGGCTTGGGAGAGAGGGCCAGCCAAGCCATGGCTGGATCTCGTTGGCATCACCTAGACTGTTCTTATGCTCAGCAAGTAACCGTACTCGTTACCTTAAGCTTGACAATTAACTGTGCTTGTCACTGACAGCGAAGGTCCAGTTTTCTCACTGATTTTTACTAATAAAACCTTGGGGAAGAACTAAAAAGTTATGGTACTCAACAGAGTAATTCCTTCCTTGTTATGCTGGGAAGATAAAAACCAAACCAGTTATATACATTGAGAGCAATTTCTCACCATCTTAACCCAAAGTACCATGAAGAAAGTTAAACAGGACCGACTCACTAATAGAACAAGGAATGCTCAGGAGCCTACGTGAAACAGACTGCACTGATGTCTCAAACACCGTAACCTGCAGTTCCATCGATTCAGTGCATAGTAATTTGGACATATAATGTGTGCTGTTTGAGCTGAAAATAAGCATTTCTAACACTTTGGATCCAATAAGAGAAGTTAACCGTCTGCACAGCAACATGAATATTCTAAATACCTCGTAATTAGACACGCGTAAAAATCTCAACCTCGAACTCCCAATTTTGTTTAGTTACACGGTATCACTAATCATACAGTTTGCCGGCCAACACAGCACAGGAATAAGCAAAGAACAGTAACATGTCACTTGATCCCTCAAACAGGAAAAGTGGCATCAATCGCATACCTGATGGAGTCAGATTATTGCTCCGCAGCAGCATCTTTACTGTGTGTGCCTTCATTCCCCGAATCGGGCAACGTCCCCAGGTCTGTCCGGACATCCTTTACTTCTTGTGGGATTGACTGGTCCACTTGATTGACCTGCTGCTGCTCTCCCTCGTTGCTGCTGTTGTTATTTGCGTTCGAGGAATCATCCCGGGATGTTGAGGCATTCTGATCTACATTCTCTTGACTCTCTGAAGCTTGGGAAGTTGATGAATTCTGATCAGCATTTCCTTGACCATCTGAAGTCTGTGAAGCCAAGTTCTGATCTCGGCTATCTTGACCAGGCAACGAGTTCTGCTCAGTGTTCCCTTGACCATCTGAAGTCTGTGAAGAGTTCTGATCTGAGTTATCCTGACCAGCTGACGAACTCTGATCAGAATTCCCTTGACCATCTGAAGTATGTGAAGCGGAGTTCTGATCTGGGTTATCTTGACCAGTCAACAAATTCTCATCAGTATTCCCTTGACCATCTGAAGTCTGCGAAGCCGAGTTCTGATCCGGGTTATCTTGACCGGTTGACAGGTTCTGGTTGTAATTCTCCTCCTCATTCGATGATCCTGACGAATTGACTTGCTCATTCATCTTTGTTGCATTCTGATCATTGTCATTGTTCTGAACATTCCCATTGCTTTCTTTCTGAGCCGCCTCAGAATTGTTATCCATTTCTGAGGACTGCTTATTTTTCTCCTGAAGAGATGAGCCTGAAGAACCGTCAGCATTCTCGTTAGTCACTTCACTTTGGACATTATTTACCTGGTTCTGTGCAGAAGACTCCCACTCCTTCTGCATCTTCTCCGCAGATGCATTAGCATTTTCAGGCATTTCCATCTCTAATCTAACAAACTCAGAATTTCCTGAGGTATCCTTGAACTCTCCACTACTGGCCAAACCTCCATTATCAGTCCTGGATGGACTCTCACCAGAATTTGATTGTCCATCAGTCAACCCCGAATCAGTTTTCTCGGACTGGTCCCCTGCAACATCTTTCTTGGTTGATTCATCTCCTTTGGAGTCCACACTATCTCCTCCATCTTGCATCAGAGCTGCACCCGACAAATCAGCACCATTCTGAGGCGCTGAACCATGATTTTTGGTGTTAAATTCCACAGTGGTGGTGCTCTCTCGCAGCTCTGCACTAGATTCCTTACCTTCTTCGGAGTTGGAATCAGGATTCCCTCCTGAAGCCTGCTGGCTTGTATCAAGCACACTACCTGCAATGACGCTCTCCTCATGCTTCTCCGTTCCATCATCATTCGACTCGGACTTCTCATGAGCACCATCAACAGATTCAGAGACATTCCATTTGTTCTCTTGCTCAACTTCGTCCTTTTGCTTCTGCTCTGACTGCTCTTCAGCATTAGGCTTTTCTGTTTCAACCTTCTGATCGTCCCCACTCGGCACATCCTCGGACGATGATTCATGCATTGCAGCACTCAAAGCATCATCCCCCTTGTAGTTTTCCTCTCTCGCACTGTCACTGCTGCCACCATTCCCGTCATCCACTTGACTCGCTGATGAGCCCACCTCTTGAATCTTGCCCTCTTCCTCCTGTTTTCCATTGCTTCCTTCACCGTCATCTTTACCCTCGTTTCCTTCACTCTCCACATTCACCTTCTCCTCCCCGGCCTTGTGATTTTCACTTTCCGCCTCACTGTTTTCTCCATTTGTATCCTCCAGGCTTTCCTCCCTCAACTTCTCAGATTCCGTCCTATCATCCTGACTCCCAGAACCTTCATCAGATTTGCCTTGATCCTGATCTTGGGTCCCAACGCTATCTTCAGGCTTCTGCTGCTCATCTTCGTCATTCTTATCTACCTCCTCTTCCTCGTCTTCTTTCTGTCTCACACCTTTCACAGGGATCTCCTCCACAGGATGGAGGTCCTTCCGGCCAAACTTCACAACATCATTGCTAGCTTTAGCTCCTTCATCGAATGCTGCCTTCTTGTTTTGAGAGTGCCTTACTTGGTAGAGAAGCCAGATGCAGACACCAATAAGGACACATATCTGGACAGCGTGCTTCACCTTTAAACCTTTTGACCGCTGGTTCCTACGAGGTGAAGACTTGAACATCTTCGACAAACTTCAACAAATGAATCCCTCGATTCCAAAATAATACCTGCCCAAAATCGCAAGGCTTTCATTTAGGAGAGAAGATTCCACAAATTTCTAAATGACAAGCACAACCTCCACCTGCAGAAATTCTTCAATTCATACTGTTTGGAGAGAGAAATTCCAAAGCAAATATCTGTGTTACGGCATTTGTCTCTCTAGTTAATCCGGTTTTCAAACTCCTTCCTAAATTGTGCATCTCCCCGACATACAGTGGCCATTAGAAAACAAAGATGACTAATCTTTCAAACTGAACTTATTGATCAATTGCTATATCAGCTACAATTATTCCAGATTAAACTTTGGAATCATCCAACCATTCATAGGTTGTCGGGAAACTATTTTAGAAACAATACCACCAAAAGGAACAAGAAGAAGAGCTGCAGACGCTCCCATACAGCAAGCGAAAACGATGGAGATCTCACACTTCAGTAATCAAAACTCAAACCGCCACAAACAGACAGAAAGATCAAAACTTCCAAAGGCAGAGAAGATGGATCCCTCTTGAACTCGCAAAAAACAGGACTTTCGAAGGCAGCAGTCATTGATTTAACACAACGAACCCCCGCATCGGAAGCTTAGACTAAAATGCAGGACACGAGAGAACATAGCAGCAGAGCAGGGAGAACCCAGATCCATACTGTTGCCGGAGAGATCTGTGCGGATTACCCGGAGAGAGGGAGTGGCGGCGGACTAAGTTGCAATCGCGAGGAGAGCTGGAGCCCCTTATGGCAGATGTGGGAAATGGAGATTGCTTCAACAGGGAATCAGAGGAAGTGGAGTTGAAATGAATGGTCTTGCGCAAAGAACTAAGGGAGAGTTGGGGTGTCTTTCTCTGCTTCTGAAGCAATGGCGTTTTCAGGATTCACAGTACACTGGATCCGAGGAGAGAGAGACGAGGGAGCTTTGATGCCACACAAACAAACGAGGGAGCTCGGAAAAGTGTCTTCTTTGTCCCTGAAGAAATAAGTACAGGAGAAGTGTAGAATTGTGATCAACCGTACCCTCTAGGGTGTGTTGTTGTGTATTAATATATGAGTGAACAGTGTACAATTATGGTTACATAATATATGCATCAATACAAGATATGGTAAGTCCGGATTGTTGCTATATCTGATTATTTGGTCAATCCTATCCATTACTCCCCCGCAAGCGCAATGGGCCGTCTCGAACATTGAGCTTGGATCGGAGAAGGAGAAAACGGGAGGAGGAGAGACCCTTGGTGAGAACATCAGCAACTTGATCGTCGGTGGTGATGAAGCGGATAAGAAGTTGGCGACAGGCAACACGTTCACGAACAAAATGATAATCAATCTCAATGTGCTTGGTCCGCGCATGAAAAATAGGGTTTTCGGTGAGATAGACAGCTGACAGGTTGTCACACCAAAGAGTCGGTGGAGTAGGCGAAGGAAAACCAAGCTCCTGTAAAAGTGACTGTAACCAGATTAATTCTGCCGTTGCGTTGCCGAGGCTCTTGTATTCAGACTCAGTGCTGGAGCGGGCCACTGTGCGCTGTTTCTTGGAACTCCAGGAAACAATATTAGAACCAAGAAAGATAGCGAAAGCACTAACAGAGCGTCTGTCGTCAGGATTCCCAGCCCAATCAGCATCTGAGAACCCATGAAGTGTGAATACTGGATCTCGACGAATTTGTAATCCAGAGGTGATCGAGCCTTTCAAGTATCGAAGGATACGCTTCACAGCTGTCCAGTGAACAGTACTGGGCTTATGCATAAATTGACAGACATGTTGAACAGCATAAGCAATGTCAGGGCGTGTGAGAGTCAAATATTGCAAAGATCCAACGACTCGTCGATAAACAGACGGGTCAGGTAACGGATCCCCTTCATGGATCGATAATCGACTACCAGAGGTAACAGGAGTGGAAGATGGCTTACAGTCCAGCATAGTAGCACGATCAAGAATAGAGTGCGTGTACTTGGATTGTGTGAGAAGTAAACCTTCAGAATTATTATGTACCTCTATGCCCAGGAAATAGTGTAAGGGACCAAGATCCTTCATAGCAAATTCCTTCTGCAAATCCGCTAGAATGGAAGTCAAGGGAGCATGAGGAGAACCAGTAATAATGATATCGTCAACGTAAACCAGCAGAAAGATGACATAATCAGCTGTGCGAAGAATAAATAAGGATGTGTCAGCAACAGAACCAGTGAACCCCAGCCGAAGGAGATAGGAGCTCAGTCGGAGAAACCAGGCTCGTGGAGCCTGCTTGAGACCATAGAGCGAGCGATGAAGTCTGCAAACATAACCCGGGTGTAAAGAATCAGTGAAACCCGGCGGTTGATCCATATACACTTCCTCAGTCAAGTACCCATGCAGAAAGGCATTTTTGACATCCAGCTGTCGAATAGGCCATCCAAGGGAAGTAGCAATGGAGAGAACTGTTCGGAGAGTAACAGGTTTGATGACGGGGCTAAAGGTTTCATCGTAGTCAATACCTTCCTGTTGAGTATACCCCTGAGCCACTAGCCGGGCTTTGAAACGGTCCACTGAGCCATCCGAACGCTGCTTCACTTTATAGACCCATTTGCAACCTATAATTTTCCGATGGGACGGACGCGGAACAAGTTCCCAAGTATGGTTGTCAATCAAGGCACGATATTCATCAGTCATAGCAGCAAGCCAACGAGGATCCTTCTGTGCGATAGAGAAGGAACGAGGTTCCTGTAAATCAACAGAGACAGTGAAAGCAGCAGGGTGACGAGTGATGGAAAAACGGCGCGGTGGCAAGGAACCGTCCTGAGCCCGGGTCACCATACGGTGAGTCCGTGGAGGAGCAGCAGGAGGCACAATAGCAGGCACATGTAACTCAGTAGAAACAGCCAGCGAAGGATCTGCAGAGGATGAAGAAGCTAGCGGTGGCAAAGGTTCAGGAGTAGATAAAGAAGGAAAGGGGAGGATAGTGGAAGAAACCGAACGAGGTACCTGAGGTGAACTTACCGATGCAGTCGGGTCTGGTGTACTGCTCTTAAAAGGAAATTGATGTTCATGAAACTGTACAGTACGGACAATGAAGACACGACGGGAGGCTAGGTCTAAACAGCGATAGCCATGATAATTCGACGGGTAACCTAAGAAGACACATGGACGAGATCGAAAAGCAAGCTTATGGGTATTGTATGGACGAAGATAAGGAAAACAGAGACATCCAAAGACACGAAGAAAGTTGTAGTCGGGAAGGGAACCGAACAGAGTTTGAAAAGGAGAAGAAAACCCGAGAGAACGTGTGGGGAGACGATTAATGAGATAAACAGAGGTCTCAAAGGCAAAATCCCAAAATTTGAGAGGGAGGTGAGAATGAGCAAGAAGCGTGAGACCCATGTCAACAATGTGCCTATGTTTGCGTTCGGCAGACCCATTTTGCTGAGAGGTATGAGGGCACGAGATGCGATGACTAATACCATTACTCTGTAATTCATTCTGAAACTCGTGGGAAAGAAATTCCTTGGCACCATCAGACTGAAGAAACTTGATCCTTCGATTAAAGAGATTTTCGACCTGAAGGCGAAAGGCGCGAAAAATCGAGAGAACATCGGACCGTGTTTTCATGACATAGAACCACGAGTATTTGCTATAGTCATCAAGAAAATGAATATAATAAGAATGACCTGTATATGATAAAGTAGATGCAGGACCCCATATATCGGTATGAATCAAATCCAACGGAGAAGAAGTTTTATTCATAGTTGAAGGAAAAGAAAATTGAGAGATTTTCCCAATGTGACAGGATGAACATGGACTCGACATGGAATGACGAACAGTAGAACTAGAACAAGACGAGAGAACACGACTGACAATGGGAGACGCAGGATGGCCAAGTCGTTGATGCCACAGTGTATTTGAAGAGGTGGTGAGGAAGGCCCGAGGAAAAAGAGAGCGACCAGCCGACGACTGCAAGCAGTAGAGCCCATCCTTAAGTGGTCCCCGAAGCAGCTCCTGATGGGTGTGAAGGTCCTTGACAACAAAATAAGAGGGGTGAAATTCAAAATAACATGAATTATCACGGGTAAATTTAGGGACGGAAAGTAAATTTTTCGAAATTGTCGGGACACACAAAACATTGTTTAAGAGCAGTGAACGATTACGAGTAGAAAGAGAAGTGGAACCAGAGGAAATGACTGGTAAACCTGAACCATCACCAATTACTAGCTGCCTCGGATTTGACTGATCCTCTTGAATGGACAAATTAGAAAAGTCGGCTGTCACATGATTGGTGGCTCCCGAGTCGATGTACCAATCCAAATTCCGAGTGCCGGTGTTTGCAGTGTAAATGGTATGGGCCTGTGGAAATTGGGCCGGTTGAGGCAAGAAGGGGCAAAATGCTGCCACATGACCCGGCTGAGTACACAGCTGACAGGCTGGAGGTGAGGGAGCCCAAACTGTTGGACCAGGCCCAGCAGAAGAGAGACTCGGAGAAAGATGTGGCCCAGACAGACTTGGAGAGCCCAAAATCCCGGGAGAGTGAGAAACAGGGCCTGTGGGCCTGGAGAACTGACGTGGGCCGTTGAAGCCTGAGTTGGTTGGGCCCGGTCCTGAGTTGTAAAAGCCTGAGCTATTTCCACGATGCCCAGACCCACGGGGTCGTCTTCTTCCATCCCAGCTCTGTGAAAAATTAGGGTTGGAGGGGAAAGAGTGGTGCTGGAAATTGCCACGCCCGCCACGAGTAAAGTGACGTCCACGGCCATGGGATCGCCCTCCGTGAGCGAGATGAACAACGGGCACAACATCGGAAGAAAGACCCGAGAGAGGTGGAGTGCTCCGGGATCGACGATAATCACGCCGTGCTTCTTGATTCATCAGTAGGGCCGACAGTTCATCGACAGTCATCGAGCCGAGCGTTGGAGCAAGGGACAGAATAAGAGGCTCCCAATCGTCACCAAGACCGGCCAACACTCGATCGTTTACTTCAGCAGGGGACTTCGGCTGGCCCACTTGGCCGAAACGGGTGGCCAAATCCGTGACTTCCTTAAGGTAATCAGTCATACTTCGACCTCCTTTAATTATGTCACGCCACTGTTGTTCGAGGAACTCTCGTTGTGCATAGGTTTGAGAGTCAAATAGTGTTTTGAGCTTGTTCCACGCAGCAGCAGCAGTGTCGAGCCCGACTAGTTGGAGTCCGATTTCTGAGGTCACAGAAACGTAAATGCAGGTTAAGCAGAATTGATCGAGAGTTTGCCATTCCTCATATGCAGGATTCACAGTTTCAATGGTTGATCCTCCTTGCTTCACAGTGACTGTCGGGGCTGGAGGTGAAAGTGACCCATCGGCATAGCCGAGAAGTTTGTAGGAGCGCAGGAGAGAGATCATAATACTCTTCCACAAGTAGTAATTCTTTCCATCAAGCTTTTCCGGGATGGATGGCACTGTGTTCGGCAAATTTGGGAGTTGTATAGCACTGGATCCTGTGGCTTGAGCAGTGTTTGATGCCATGGTTGGCTGAAATGATCGGCAGAGGAGAAAGAGAAATTGGGGATGAAAGAATCAGAATAGTGTGCGAGAGTATTCTCGGCTTGTAGGCTCTGATACCATGAAGAAATAAGTACAGGAGAAGTGTAGAATTGTGATCAACCGTACCCTCTAGGGTGTGTTGTTGTGTATTAATATATGAGTGAACAGTGTACAATTATGGTTACATAATATATGCATCAATACAAGATATGGTAAGTCCGGATTGTTGCTATATCTGATTATTTGGTCAATCCTATCCATTAGTCCCTTAGATACAAATGGGGCACGCGCAACATGGACAGGTGATACTAATTTGGGATTGATGTGGATTTGGGATTGATATAGTGGTTTCTTTACTAATTTTTCAAATGGGCGATCCAGGATTGAATTTTAGGTTGGGAGGGTCGACGGAAATTTTCCCAGCGATTCCGGTCTGATCGCAGATTAGTTTCAAGATGCGCTTCAGCTGATCCGGGGATATTGCGTGGTGTAAATAAAAAAAAAAAGATAAGGACATGTGATATATAATGATGAGAAATTCTTAACCAAGCGGAATTCATATATCAGATAAATGAGTTTAATTAATAAATATTTATTATATAAGTAAATATTTTAAATTTATATTTAAAAAATATATTTAATATTTAATTAAAAAGATGATATGATACTTAATAATGATGCATTAAATATTTATTCGTGAAGTTTATGGATGATTCGTGAACTCATGTAAGAATATCTTTCTAATGATTTCTCAAAAATCATTAGATGAGTAAAATTCATAGATGACATACTGAATTTAACAATAATTATTTAATATGTTTGTAAAAAGTGTTACATTATATAATATACGCATAAAAAAAAGGTTGAAGTGATACTTTCTGTCTATGTTAAACATTTATTAGTTACTTGTACGGATGACGGGACGATTTCAGCCCATGAACTAAGATTATCGAAAATAAGTTAAGTGTTTAACATTTATTTAATTATTATAATTAGGAGTGTAAATGGTTGGGGTGGGTGTTTTTTGTGAAAATTGTTGTTTTCGACATCTTCGGGTTGATTTTTGTTGAGCTGAGAGATCTCCCGGGGAGGAAGAGGACGGGAAGATCCCGGGAGCCCCCGATCCGAGAGCCTTCGACCTGTCTTTTTTGCCGCTGATAGGGTTTTTCTTCCATTTGCAGTGATGGGCCCTATCACGGGTCCCTAAGGGCTGGCCCAAAAGAATGGGCCCGAGTTCATAGCCCGGCCCAACAATTTTATTTAAGTGTAAAAAAAATCTACCAACACGCTGCTGATTTCTAGATGCGTTTAGGCCTACGCCAAACAAAGAAAGCCACCTATCAACTACCACTCACGAACTGGATCTGAATAAATTGTGAGGGCTATGAACTACATGCCCACAATATTCCATGGGCCTGCATCTTTCCCCAGGCACTATGGATCATTGGAAGCAGCGGAATGCTGCTATTTTTTTACCATGATGCCCTCCTCAATGATCCTGCTATTGGCATGTTTCGAAGGGCAAGAGAATCTGCTGCAACACCTCAACCGAGTACTTCTCGAGTGAGCACTGAGATCAATGTTCGGTGGGAACCACCCCCAATGGGTTGGTTCTAATTAAATACAGATGGCTCAACTCAAGGGTGTCCCGGCACTGCAAAGGTAGGAGGAGTCATAAGAAGAGAACACAGAAATTGGATTAAGGGCTTCTCCTAGTTCCTTGGCACCACCACCAGCCTTCTTGCGAAGCTTTGGGCTATTAGGGACGGATTCAAACTAGCCCTTCAATTACATTGTGATCCTATTATTGTCAAACTAGATGATTTGGCTGTCTACATCTTGCTCTTAGACAAATCTCCCACAAACTTTAAATTAATGCCTATTATTTTGGATTGCAAGATGCTCATCCAGCAGTTTAGGAGCTACCATCTTGCGCACATCTACAAAGATGCCAACGCAGTTGCGTACAACTCGGCGCATCTTTGAAGAGACAATTGTCGTGATATTATGTATTTTAATGTACCAACTATCTCGATAGCTAGTCATGTTCTGTTTGACAACCTAGGAAATTATGTACCTACGGTCTGTACGAGCCATAACACTGATAGGGGTTAAGATTATGAAGCTTAATATAATATAATCACCTTTTATTACCAAAAAAAAATTTACCAATAACAATTTGGGAGTTATAAAAACAGATTAGTGCAATTTTTTGGCGATTTTTCCATGTCGGGAAAATATCTTTTTTTTTCGTACAAGTAAAACATTTTGGATCCAAGAACAATTTTCCCTTTTTTCCCCTTTATCTCCGGCCCCCTTTTGCAATCAAGCTGTTTTTTTGAAGATAAAAAAATTGGCAAATAAATTTCTTAAAAATATAAAAAAATATTCATAAACAATGAAAATAATTAACCAACACTATTTTTTTAACTAAAAAATTTTGTTTTTAATTACCAGAAAAACATTTTTTTAAAAAAATAAACACAACCACAATTTTATCTGTTCGACCAGATGGCTCAGGGATGCCACGTGTCCCGAGGAGGTAAAACGCCTTTTTTGGGTGAGCAGGTAAAACTCTGATCAGCCGACCCCTTCCCCACCGCCGCAGCCGCTTCTCTTCCTCAGACGCAGGAGAAGCTTCAACCCGAATAACCATGGCGTTGAAGCTCCTCGCTTCAACCTTCCGCCGATCCGTCCCTAAGGCCCCTCCGTCCTCCATCTTCCGCCTCCTCTCCACGGCCGCTGCGACTGCCGAAGCCACCGCCGCGGCTACCTTGGAGGACCCAGACGCCGGAATCGTCATGAAGGGTGTCCGAATCTCGGGGCGGCCGCTCTACCTGGATATGCAGGCGACGACGCCGATGGACCCCCGCGTGCTCGACGCTGCGCTGCCCTTCTACACAGCCCAGTTTGGGAATCCCCACTCACGGACCCACCTTTACGGTTGGGAGTCGGACCTCGCTGTCGAGTCGGCTCGAGCCCAGGTGGCTGCCCTCATCAACGCCTCGCCCAAGGAGATAGTTTTCACCTCTGGCGCCACAGAGTGCAACAACATCTCCGTCAAGGGCGTCATGCACTTCTATAGGTAACTCAACTCGAAATCTCGAAAAAGTAAAAATCTTTATCCAAGTTTTTTACACAAACAGGGAGGTGATGAGATTGAATTAACTGTATGCATTTCCAGATGTGTGGCTGGATTCCGTTTTGTTTGTATGATTATATATCCTTTCCCCTTTGATCTTAGCTGTTATTCCTTCTAGTCGACCTGCTTCCTATCGGAGAAATGCTGTAAGAAACGATTTTAGCCTGCAATTGAGTTGCAATTAGAATGTTCAGATAGTTTAGCAGGGGGTGATAAAGGCATGATTTTGATGGCCTTCTCAAGGAAGGAGCTTTAGATTTTCCTTCTCTGCATGTGAGGGTTGGTAACTATGCTATGATATTGTGCTCAAAATATTTTAGTTCTTGTAAATGCCAAGCATTGAGGTAGTGTCAGCTGAAAGAAGTTTCTGATTGCTACAGGGACAAGAAGCGGCATGTGATCACCACCCAGACGGAGCACAAGTGTGTGCTTGATTCATGCCGTCATTTGCAGCAGGAAGGCTTCGATGTCACCTACCTTAAGGTAGGGACTGATGGGATTATTGACTTGGAGCAGTTGCGTTCCTCGATCCGCCCTGATACAGGGCTGGTGTCTGTCATGGCAGTTAATAATGAAATTGGGGTGATCCAACCTATGGAGGAGATTGGAAAGATATGCAAGGAGTTCAATGTGCCCTTCCATACCGATGCTGCTCAAGCCCTGGGTAAGATCCAGGTCGATGTGGAGAAGTGGAATGTGAGTCTAATGTCTTTGAGCGGGCACAAGATTTATGGGCCAAAAGGTGTTGGGGCTCTTTACTTGCGAAGACGGCCGAGGATCCGGGTGGAGCCGCAGATGAATGGTGGTGGGCAGGAGAGAGGAATACGGAGTGGGACTGTCCCGACTCCACTTGCTGTTGGAATGGGGGCAGCATGTGAGCTGGCAATGAAGGAGATGGAGTACGATCACAAGAGAATTAGTTCCTTACAAGAGAGGTTGTTAAATGGGATCAGGGAGAAAATTGATGGGGTCGTGGTGAATGGTAGCTTAGAAAACAGGTATACTGGGAACTTGAACTTATCGTTTGCTTATGTAGAAGGAGAGAGCCTGTTGATGGGGCTGAAGGAGGTGGCAGTTTCGAGTGGGAGTGCCTGCACAAGTGCCAGCCTTGAGCCGTCCTATGTGCTGCGGGCTCTTGGTGTTGATGAGGACATGGCTCACACTTCAATCAGGTATGGGATTGGACGATTCACGACTGAGGAGGAGATAGATCGGGCGATCGAGCTCACAGTGCAGCAGGTGGAGAAGTTGCGGGAGTTGAGCCCGCTGTACGAGATGGTCAAGGAAGGGATTGACATCAAGAGCATTCAATGGGCACAGCATTGATTGGTTGATTTGATATAGAGTGACTTCACTTCTTACTTTTTCGGGATATAGAACCAGAGAGTATTGGCCATTTGAACTGAAAATTTGAGGACTAACATCCCAAGCTGCGTTGATTAGCTGTATGCAGTTAGTCCAGGTTTACTCTGTTTTGAGGAAGGTCCATCTGTTTCATAAGCTTCCCTGCACAGATAATACAAAAATTTTGGTAGCAACTGTAATCTGATACTACATGTTGCTGCCTCTCTGTACCATTATGTGGTAAAGTTAGCAATAAGGTTGTGCTTCCGGTAGTTGACCTTGTGCCATGATCTTAATCCTTTATCAAGTCTATGCAAGCTTTTGGAAAATTGCTTGTTTCTTTTTGCACTCAAACTCGGGCTGATCTGATAATTGTACTTAAAGCTCGTGGTGATTTGAGCTTTAATACTACAAACTTGATTGGAGGAGCATGCTCGTTACAGTTGAATTTGGAGTTCATCAACTTTTTTTATTTCTTTTGACAATTTGAGACTCCAACATGCATCTAGGCAACTCAGCGTAGACCTGAAGGGTGGGTTGTTGGGAGTATACATCGGCTCCATGTACCTTCATCAAACTCGGTTGGTTTCCCACAATAACTTCTGATCCATCAGATCAGGTTCAGCTGTGTGACAATTTCTAGTTCGCAGCCTGCTGGAGTATTCATAAGCACATGTATGTGATGGAATTGATATCCTCTACGAGGGATCTCTAGGGGTTGAAGATGAAGTTCCTGCACTTGCGCTTTTAACTTATGGGCTCATAATTAGAACTGCCGCCGTATCCCGTTGCTCAGGAACTGAAGTCTCCGACCACAAACGGGCTAGTGGAACTTTCTCCGACTTTTGATAGCTGGTTCTCCTGATAATTCATGGCAACCTGAATCACCTTGCAGGGTACACATGAGCTGCACTTCCTGTGGCACCTAGGCAGTGTCGAACCAATCATCTCTACCCTCGGAATATCTCCCCCGATGCTGCTCCCTGCACAGACCGACCCTCAACACATGAATCTTGTACTCTTTAGCAGCCCGGAATTCAACTGCACCATTAAAGCTTGGGAAATCGACACCGAGGTTAGAGAAGTGCTGGTTGTGTTTGTATACTATATATCCTGGCCATGGGTTACAGTTCGTCCACAATGATGCCAAGGTAATGTGTTTCACCCTTCAGTTTCTTCTGTAGACTTTGTAGTTGACAGCTTTAAACTGTCATCAATGCGACTGCCTCTGATCGACTGAATTTTTAGGTTTTGGCTTTCTCTGTTGCTGTTTGTTGGACTTACGTGAGTGGTATATTAGTTCGGATTGCGAAAAATGGTTCATCCCACGAGTATAAAGTTATGGTCTTGCGGCCATGCCATTAAGCTCTTTGTAGTTTATGTGCTTCAGATGGTTACTCAGCAGCAGTCGGAGGAGAACCATGCCATGGAAGAGTGACAACATTAACAATTCATCGATCGAACATTTTGGAGAGTAATTTAATTCGAGTTTCGTTGATTGAACATTTTGTGCTCGTGCTTCGGTTGGGTGAATGAAGTTCTTGCCAACTGCTGTTTCGCTGATTTCACAGTGGATTGGCCTCCAGGCCCATTGTGCTGTCCAAATCCATCTCTTCATCCACGACACTAGTCGGTAAACATGCACCTCTAATCCACACGAACATGATACGAGATACATTATGTCGGCATGAGCGTATGATTTGATTCGATTAGATTGGATAAATCTTGTCTATCAATTCTGTCTGTGCTTCAAATGGTTTAAAATTTGTCTTCTGATGATGATAACTACGCTTGCCAACACCCGGCGCTCCCCAGAGTGTTCCATTCAATCAGCCGACAGTCGGGTCTCTGTTTTTCTCTTTGGTAGGTGGGGGGAGTTCTGTTGCCCGACAGTTGCTCAACTGTTCAACGGAATTTAAGGTAGGAAAGAATCTCTAATTAAATGTAATCAACAGGAGTTACATTGTCGGCAGATAGAAAAGACGATCGAGCGAAGACATCGTGCATAAAAATCTATACACAATCATGTGATTCGACAAGAATTTAACCGACCCGGGTCACCTCCAATGGGACCCTCGATGAGATGCCAGAATCCACTGTGTAACTGATAATATCACGTGACGTCTGTAAAGTAACGAGCATTAGAATTTAGTCTAGTCATTTTTTTTGTCCGTTTCATGTTTACCAGACTACTGCATATGAGGATCGTAGAATTTAGTCTCAGAATGCAATCTTAGCCAGTGATGGTATTGTACGAAGCAGTGTGATTATATAACAGTGTTGATGTGGTGGTGTGGAGCCATTTAATAAAAGTTAAGTATTTTTATAATTTTTTATCTTTTAGATTTTATTAAAAATTCTTTAAAAATAACTAAATCTTATAGGTTAGTGTCATCATATCATCACTATCATGTCACCTGATGGAGAGGGTCTTCAATGGATCGATTATATCACGTCAGCATCGCTTATGTGATATATCCGTCCAATCACAACTTGACATGTAATCAATAAGTATATAATTATGAATATTAAATTCTAAAAAAATGAAAAAAAATCTTAAATCAATGATGAACACTAATTGTAAATAATATATAAATTGTAAAAAATATTTAAAAACCTAATAAATAGTAAACTCTAATTAGAAATAATATATAAATAGTGAATTTTTATTAGATGGATATACCACGTAAGTGATATTGATGTGATATAATCGTTTCATTGAAAATTTTTTTCACATGATAATACCGTAACACAAGATACCTTCTCGGACCTTCCGATAAAAGCTTCTTCTCTAGTTCATCACAAATTCCCCTAAAATAAAACATTGGACTCGAGTGCTCTTTTTTTTTTTAATAGAGAAAGATTGAAATTCAATTAAATAAAATCATTTTTTTATCCAGAAAGGTTGAACTTGAATTAAATATCAGTCCACGTAGACGAATGAAAAAAATTATGAAAAAAAAATGATGTGAAAAATACTAAGGGACACGTCATGTCTGGTCACCATTGTCGCGGAGGAGAAGCATAGGATATTTTCGGATAAATAATTGGGAAAGAAATCGCCGACAAATCCTCGGCAGTTACCCGGCAGCCTTCAAGCAATGGACACACATCGCCTGTTCCCTATACATGTGTCAGTAATATTTGCTTAATAATTCAGACAATTATTATGGGCATATAAAAGTGATGATGATATAGAAATAAAACGGAAATTAATTTCCCAATAATAATTCATTTCAGAGTAAATTATTATATAACAATCATCTTCTTTTAATCTAATTTTATTGTCAACTATATTTTTACCATTAATTGACAAATTTTTGTCCCCTAATAAGCTTATTTGCGAAAAAAATGAGCTTAAATATGAAAGCCTCCACGGTGCAGTTGCTAGATGTTTTAATAATTTAATCAAATGATTGATAATTAATAATAAATATTAAACAATTAATAACTAATAATCGTTTATCCTATATTTTGAGTGATCTAGCGACTAGATCAGAAAATTTCCCGCTTAAATAAGTGAGTATAGAAACTCATTATAAAGATGGATTCAAATTCTGTGGGGAGAATCTTATCAGATACATGAGATTACGCGCCTCCTATCTCATCATGAATGCGCTCAACAGGAGATTTTTTGGCGAGGAAGTGACACGTAAAGATACAACATGTTTACAAAGAAGGTTACATGAGTTTAGATTATTTGCCTCACTAGGTTCTTCGTCTTCCTTGTCGCATCCACTACTTTGATCACTTACCTCCTGACATTGAATCGCTTATTTTAGGCGATATTTCTCCCATCAACTTACCCAGCTCTTTTTTAATTTCTTTCTTTTCCAAGCTTCGACTCTACATTCCATCGAAACAAACACACTATCATTTAATTCCTAATCTTTCAATTAACCAAATTTTTTTATGTAAATTATCTAATATTCGAAAATTAAATGAATCATGACAATCGATAATCAGTTGATAAAGAGATAAAATACCTTATTCATTAGAAAATAGGGACACTTGTCAACTAACCCGTCTTGGGAAGTCACAACACTCTTTAAGCAGAAGCACAAGTATGTGCCAAAGAATAAAGAAAAATGTGCGTGTGTGCGTGTACTCATTGTGTGCCACCGCACAGGTCAACCTAATTGAGACATCTGACCGAGCAACCCCATTAAACTTAACTTTCAGTTAGGTTTTTGACGTCATGCAAGATATAAAATTTTTTTGGCGATCCTACTTTATTATTATAATCGCGTAAAATTATAAATCAGTCTGCACCTGATTGGCAAATGAGCATTAATAACTTGAAAAACTGTCATAAGTATTACTTGTTGAAGTTGTCTCACTTACTTACCAAGGTGGATATTGATTGATGTAGTAGAACATCTCTTTCTATAAAGTAAGGTCTCCAGCTCGAATCTTGTGAATGGAAAAAATTCACATCAGAGGAAATTTACACCTTTGTAGACCTACTTATTTCGAACTAAATTAATCATGACTCTTAATCTTCTAGATGCTAGTTGTGAATATCAGAAGGAAAAAAAGAGCTATCTTACTTAATGATTAAGGGGTAAGATAGATTTGAAAATTTCTCCTTATCCAAACTTCACTGTTTATTTAATATTAGTGGAAAATTGTAAAAATGGCATGCAATGATTGGGTAAAGACAAACCATCACTAGCTTGGATCTCTTTTATTATTTTATATGTATGGTGCATACCATTATCTAGGGTTTTTTAAATGGTCATCTCAGGTTCCATATTCAATCATAGGTTACACAAATCAAGCAACTAACCAAGCAGAACAAATCCCAACTCACCTATCCCAACTCAACAACCGTCCACACGCTTTCTCGAGTCGCTTACGAGATCGTAGGTTTGATTTTCCCGTACTCTTAGTTCTGGGTAAGATAGATCACACAGGTACCTACATATGAAATAAACCTATTATCCATTCTGAAAAGTAAAATCTTCGTTATATATAAGAGATCTCGATTTATGATTATTATATGGGCACGCTCATTATCTACTTGTTTTTTTTTTTTTTCCTTTTTTTAAGAATTCATGTGTGATATAATCATGTAGGAAGATGGACAAGCCGACACTTAAGCCAACACAAGACATGTGTCTATGTGAAAGTTTCTTAATCATGTGGGGGTGCACACGTAAAAGCAAATCTTCAATGATAAGAAGGGGATTATGGGCGATTAATTAATTACAAGGGAACACTTGGGAAGATATATTTTATATTCTATACGTATAAATCATACATTGCAGATCCTATGTTCGATTTCTCCCTGATACTAGCCAATTCCTTCGGGATTTATCATACTCTGTGTGCTTGTCAGCTTGCGTACGATTAATTAGACAAAATTCATATGCTCCTCGATATTATGTGTGTGTGTATATATATACAGAAAACATAGATATATACATATTGGCATTTGCTGTTTCCCACTGATCTGAGACTTCGGCTGGCCCCATGTTGAAAGGCAATGTAAACTACACCCCCAGTGGAATGGTAAATGGACCATGTCAGCATTTAACATGACATCAAGGTAAAGCGAAGTCCTCCTAATTATTTAATATATCACGCAAAGTATTCAATATGTTATCAGTTCATATACGGAAAATTTTAATAACTTGATGGTTCGCTACAAAATTTAACGAGTAAGATTGTTAAAATTTATTATTTTTATTTTCTGACGTGTACTTGTATCTCTGGCCTATAAATAAGCTATCAGTCGACGTCTTTTCTTCGAACTCAGTCAAATAAATCCGTGCAATTGGATCTATAAAATCAACCACACCATGATATTTCTCAATGTATATCTCTACTTTCGTCATCTCTCTTTCATTTTTCATGTACAAAAGAGATACATAAGTGTATAAGGGGTAAAAGGAAGAGTGTGTAAAAAGGGCATCAGAAGTTCCACTAGTTAGATCGAGCCCATGACCTCCACGTCACAAGATGAAAGCGGCACTGATTGTACCAAGGCGATCAAATTTACACACACACATATATATAGATGAACAATTAAAATGAAGATAGCCCATAATCAAACATTTACCATTTTTACACTCTTACATTTTTGTGTGCGTGGAGTAAATTATTAAACAGGTGAATTTTTTAATTGGTAAATTATTTTTTCCAACCTTTATGCATATTGGAGCATACATTTTCTATCTTTTGTATATGTTGGGACGTATAGCCATAATTCCATATTAAGTAAGAGAAAGAGATGAATAAAATGTTACAGAGAATCTTACCGATAAAAAATTGAATCAAAATATCTTAATTTTAGCTTGAAAATGGCGTCATAGCACTTTTATAATCATAAATTTATTCGTTTTTCTCTTTATATTCCCAAAATATAAGTAATCAATTAATTAATTAGGCCACGAACTTCTCGTAAAAGTTATTGGAAGGGCAAGAAGTATATGATGTGATGATGATAAGATTGAGAAAAACATGATTGTCCATATGGAAATTAAAAGTGCGACAACAGCGAAAAATGAAGAGATAAGATAATGATACGATAAGATATTATACGATCGGCATGTTAATCGTGTTTTTTTAATAATTTGTATAAGGCGATTCGATTTTATCAATCGTATCACATAATGTACACGTCGGACTCAGACATGCACTAGACATATATCGGTGTCACGGGACAAGACGGGAATTGCACATATGCAAGTTGTCAATAATTAGGTCTCTATGATAATATCGCATCTTAAAATTCGGTCAACCTAAAAATCTTTAGCCAGGGGAACTCCTTCACCCCAACCTAGAAAGTACCATCCGAACGAACCCCATCATTTAATAGGCCCACACCCCGATGCTGTCAGCCAACTCCTCAATCAAAGAGTAGACTGACGAAGAAAAACAAGAAGATAAAATCGAGAAAAGGGTATGTTGCTGTGGTATGTAAATCCCCGTTTTATTTTGAGAGGTCATAAATTTATTGTTATTAGTGAAACTTTTATACTATGCACTTTCTCTGTACATTTTTTTGATATATGAAGAAGATGTATAGGTCTAGAAAGAGTAGAAGAACGAGAATGTAAAAGGGGAACGTGAAGTCCCGTTGGTGAGATCGAATCCGGAACTTATAAATGAGAGCGATACTAACTGTATTCAATTCTCTTCGTCCGTGCCATATTTCCAATTGTGAAGTATATCTGTAGCCTTGGAAGGGATTAGGAGGAAGACAAATATTAAATGGGTTCAATGACTTCTTGACACGATACTGATACATCAGTCTCATTTCTGGTCGCGCTCCTCAATTTATTCTCTTTTTCCCAATCACTATTGGTTACTTTTAATTTGATGGATGCCCTTTTTTTGAAAAAATAAGGGCCAATAATATATTATACATACTTATATTAGAGAATACATGCATGCATACATATATATATGGGTGTGCATTATTATGTGCATTATGTGACCATTCGTCTCGAATAGTCCAAGTACACCTCCCCAGTCATGGAAACGTGCCCATAACATCTTTCAACTTGACTATGCACGAGCAGGGCAAGAAATTAACCTGAGATTACTCTTGGTGGGTGAAAAATCGAATTTAGTGAACCACCGTCGCAACCGGTTGTTCCTCGGCAACATGGCTCTTGAACAACCTCGATCGATACATATCAGCTTGATCTGTCATGACAGGTTGATCAGCTCGAGCATACGTACCAAGCTAACTGTGCATAGCTAGTTCAGGGTACCGCTTTCGATCGACACGATCGGGAAATTATAAGAGGCCGATAGTCTGTGACGTACATCACGTGATTTACCCATTACACAGAGTACTATCGAGTGGTGGATGGAGGAGGGTGTTGACTAACATGATGGGAGGGTGAGAACGGGGAAGGGAGCCATTGGGACATCACATGGAGTGTGACCCACCGGTTCCCTTAAAGCCAAAGCATCCCACGACAAAGGCCACCCCTCCTTCCCTTTCTTTTTGAACTATTGTCTTTTGAAAACTTTTCCTACCTCCTCCTCCTCATCATCATCATCATCTCTCTTTTTTCTGTTCTTTTCTCGGTTTACATCATCCGATATTCACAGATCCGACAGTCACGATCCAATCGAGTCAGTCCACCGAAGGATAAAACTCTGTTCACTGTACAAACAAACTCGGGACTTTACACAAGCGACTAGATATCAGATCATTGCAACCATCACTTTTTTTTAATTATAATTTATTTATCTCCCCCTATCAATTCCTTCCTTTGTCTACACGCCTCCGCCTCTCTCTCTCTCTCTCTCTCTAATCACAACCGAAATCAACTGAATTAAAAGACAACATTCCACGTGAGCTAACTTCCAACCTTTCCCTGTTCCAATCACTTCTCCCAACAGTTCACCAATCCATCCTTGATTGGAACATAATCCCACGTACCGATCCGGTTTAGCCGATACGGTTCGGTACCTCTTTTCTTTGACTAATATGCCACGACATTAAACTCTCGTGAATGGAAAAAAATTCATAATTGATAGAATTTTACTTTACCTGTCAGTGAGCCAACTCGATCTCGAATTTAAATTAGCTAGTACTCATGCACAGGAGGGATTTAAATTAAAATCTTTTGCTTTTGGAGGATGTGATTCGATGTTCTTAAAGTGAGTGCGACCCACCAATTCCCCATGTCTACTAAAAACATGATGACATCCAAAGAGGGATTTAATGATAATGTGTCGCAATTCCTTTCAAGTGTGTCTTTGACTCGTCAGCTATGAAGCTTCGTCGATGCTTCAAGAAAGAATAAATAAATAAATATGTAAATGATTTTGCGAATTTGATAGAGAACAAATTAGATAAGTGGGATTTGTTGGGAGAAAAAAAATATTTAAAAACCAAGAGGGGTTGGACCGAGTGGTAAGCAGCTCGGTGCCGCTTAAGGAGGTCTCAGGTTCGAGACCTCACGTACGCAGACACCCCTCTTGGGAGCCTCACCCGCCATTGCCAGGCGTGCGACCCGGGGCGACCAACGGATTAGTCAAGTATGGTTGGCTGAAAGATGCCATCTCACCGCTGGTGGGGCCTGCTTGGATACCGTGGCTGGCGACCAAAAAAAAAAAAATATTTAAAAGGGTATGCTTTTACTTACCGCAGAAGATATATCGATCGACCCAAATGGTTCGGCCTAATGGTATGGAGGAGCGTAAGTATCTTCCCGATCTCGAGTTCGTATCCCCTTAAAATTAATATAGGCACCTAAGTTTACCATATCTTGCCAGATTGTAAATATCTCACATCATAGAAAGAGAGAGAAGATATATTATTTAAATATCATGTAATGAGATGATTGAATCGTCATTTTACTGCCAGACGGTGAAGTAATAAATAATTAAATAGTGATAATTTTCATTCATTATATATGGTTAAATATATACAAATTTGACTAAAAATATTAAGGGAAAAAAACAAAAAGAACAGAAGAAAGAGAAGCGTATCGTATTCATATCAGTCCGACCAGCTGCCTATGCTATGATTGCTGTTCCTTAATTTCTACAGGTAATTGATTAATTACGCTAATTAATCAGCTTTCACTAGACACCAACCCTTGTCTGAAAAAGCGCCCAGGGTGGTTCCCGATCCATCGATCGATCTTCCTTTGCTTCTAAACCCTACTAAGCCGGTCAACGAACGGCGGCGGCTGCTTTACTGATCAACAGGCGGCGGGCGGACTGTTGAAGGGGTTGTAGAAGTGAGCCTTGGGAGCCATCGAAAACGGGCTCTTGGCTGTTCTGCTGCTGCTGTCGCCGCCGCCGCTGCCAACTCTCTCGCAGGACGGGCACATGGTGAGGGTGGCCGCCGGCATGTGCGTGTAAAGGGGCTGGGCCTGGAGCTTCAGGGCCTTGAGCTCCTGGAGTTCCTTCTGCAGCCTCCGGTTCTCGTCCGTCAGCGTCTCGCAGCACTTCTTCAGGATCTCGCAGTCCACTTCAGTCTGTTTCAGCTTCGTCCTGCACAACGATTATCGTAACACGAAAAAATCTGTGAGATTCGATCGTGAATACGGAACTGGCTGCCCGGTCGGATCGGACAGTACATATCTCATCAGTCGGAGAGGATGATCGTGGTGTGGACGGAAGGAAAAGTAGAGGGTGCTGTAAAAATTGGATTTCTGTTAAGAAAAGGTTATAAAAAGAAAAATCTTTAGGTTAGAAAGTGTAATCTTTTTTTTTTTTATGTATCAAAGAATATCCAAAAATTCAATAAATTTTAACTAATTAATATTCAAGTTAAATCCACCTACTGAAAGTTATAAAACAGCACTGTTTATTAATTTTTTCAATGAAAAAGACTCTGATACAATATTTATAAGGACAAATGACAATAATATATTTATGATTTTTATATTAGTATTTCCTTTTCTAAAAAAAATATTTAACTTAAATATGGATATACGTATAAGGAAGATACATATATAATTATATTTATATATATAGAGATATATATACCTGGCTCTCCTGTTCTGGAACCAAACTTCAACTTGACGAGGCCGCAGGTTTAACTGCCTTGCCAAAGCTTGCTTTTGCTTCTGTTTATAAAACACGACAAGACCCACCACTCATCAGTCATCACCCAAATTATTTATTGCCAATATATGTATATGTATATATATATATATATAAATATATATCACACGGTTTCAGGACGAATCATGAGTCGAGATCAAATCCGTATAATCGAACCATTTCCGAACATATCAGATGGTAAGAGCGTAGTGGGATACCGAGATTATGGATATTTGCGACTGTCCACCTCGGCCATGGAAAAGTCTTCTACGTGATGCACATGCGGTGTTGCGTGTGTTACAAGGCATATTTTATTTAATATATCAGTAAAAATAATTATAAATATTTTAATAAACCGTCCGTATCATATAGACTTGTATATCTGTTATATACAAAATTCTCCCCTAACCACCCATGGATTGACTGTTCAATGAAAGGGGGGCGAGAGAGAGAGAGAGTCCTTACAGGGTTGAGAGTGCTATGTTGCTTGAAGCTTTCCTCTAACAGTGCAGACTGCTCCTTGGTAAGCCTGAGCTTCTTCCTCGCACTGACCCCGTCGGCGTCGTCCTCGTCGCTTGCCTTCGATGAGACCCGCTCCGCCTCGACCTCCTCGCTGCTGAGGTCCCTCTCCCGCTTCACCCTCAGGCTCGAGAACGACGACACCGTACTGTGGGGAGGAGACGCCTGCCGCCCGTACGACTCCGTGGGGCCCCCCGAGTTGTCGGCGACAGCCTTGTCTCCGGTCCGCTCGCCCTTCCGGGGAGCCCTGGCGGCGTGGCTCTCTCCCGAGGTGATGGCCAGTGAGAGGAAGGGTTCGAAAGTCGCCTTGACGGGCTTGTGGAGCTCGGCCTTCTTCGGCTCTGCCGGCTCCACGGCGGTGGATGAGAAGCCTAGCCCGAGACCGAGGCCGAGGTTGCCTATATCATCGATACCCATTCGGGGAGTTTGCGATCTCATGTGTCTATGTGAAGGATCTGTGCTAGCTAGGGCTTGTGTGGAGAAGAGAGAAGTAAAGGAAGAGGAGGAAAAGAGAGAGGGAATTGTCGAAGGAAATGAGAAAATGGGGTCTAAATAGGAGGGGAGAGTGAAGAAGATGATAGTTTTTTTTTTTTTTTGGTGGGAGGGGGAAGTTGGGTGGGTGGGTGGCTGTGATTATTAATCAAACAAATGAATTGAGTATTCGACGAATCTTGACATGAGAAAATAAGAAAATCTTAAAATTAATTAAGATAATTTAATATTTAATTTTATCTTAGGTAAAATGTCGAGTTTATGATTTTTCATGGTTGAAAAATTTTGCTTTTAATTGGCCGATTCGCCCGAATTAGAACATAATTATGTGATTCTCTAATGTAATTTAATAAATTTTTAGTTATAGTTAATATTTCAAATATCTACTTTTCTTGGAATTCTAATACTGGGAATTAATAAAATAATGATAAAATACCAACAATAGAAGCGAGAGTTAGTGAAAAAATAATATTATGAAATAGATACTCGGCTAAGTGAATTTACCGCTGGGTCTATTTCTCTTAATCTAATTATTATTAAAAATTTTAACTTCTCCCCCTCATCGATAGTTTTAAAAAGTAAAAATGGAATCAAAATATATCAATATGGTTAGGTTAGATAGTTTGATTTTTTTTTTCCTTTTTAAATAAGGTATTGAGTGTGTTTGAATCCCGTGAACGGAGAAAATTTATGTTGTGAGAGTTTTACACCCTCAACTAAACAACTCAACTTGAACCTGAACCAGTAAGGATTTATTTAACTTCTGAAAATCGGATGATATGCAACAAAAAAAATAAAGTCGAAGTGAAACGAAGTGATATAAAACTATCAATATTGATATATAACTTCTGTATTTACCCATATAATATCCATAAGTCCTTTTTTTTTTAACTTTGATTATTCCAATTTCGAACCAGATAAGAGGCTGTGTATTAAGTTATATCATACGTGGAATCACAAGAGGGGCAGTGGGAAACACATCGAGTCCAAGGGAATGATTCCCCCACCCATTAACGTACAGATTTAACTGTAAAGGCTTTCTTTCACGAGGCTGTTCCCAGTAGAATAATATGATTTCTTTTTCGTTCTTTCTCTATATTTTTCAATTACTGGACAGCTTTGTCTGGTAATTTTATCTTTTTGTTTTTGGGTCTTGGCAGGAAAATCAGGAAAGAAAAGAAAAGTAAAAGTAAAAGTAAAGGGTAAGAAAAGAAAATTAAAAAGCCTATGCTTTAGTTATGGTATATGCCCTTTTTTTTTTAATCCATGTTTCACTTTCCCCTTTCCAGTATATGATTTGCATCACACGCTTGTCATGCTCTCTTGGAGCACATTTTCTACGTTCCTAGAGAGCGTTCACTGGAACCTGCTCGAAATTTTTGATAGAATTTTTAAGGATGGTCCCTCGGAACCTGAATAAAGCACTTTGAAGGGTTATTTTCTTCGTTACGTCCGCTTGCAGACGTCACATGATGTTTCTGATTGATTTTTCTTCCATAAATTCTCTCAAGCAGTAAAGGGTTTCTACCAGCGATGCGCTTTTCATATTTTTTGTATGTTCACATGTCTCGTGTGCTATCAGTCCAGCGGAGGATATCAATCCTTGCACGGACATAGGGTGGTCCTAACCATGGAATGATTCTGCTGAATTTTGAACCCATGTATAGCAGATAGAGTCTGCCCACTTACGGCACAGTTGGTCGATGTCTTGCGGTATGATGGACACCCTTTGGTCTATGAAAAATCTCAAAACACTTCTGTGTTATGGTTTATATATGTAGCACAAGTTGAACTCTTTGTAAAACCTACTTGCTCCTTACAAAACGAAGATTTTTCTATTAGGTCTAGAAGGAGATTGAAGTAAGAGTGAATAAAGAGTACAAGGAAATTCACTGATAAGAATTGAACCTGAAACCCCTTAATTTTTAATTGAGAGTGATACCACTATAATAAGCTCACTTTTTTGATGTAAATGGAACATTTTGCCACATAAGATTAGGTTGGACACCATTAATCACGCAGGGAGTGCCCGTGGCTTCCGCTGGCAAGAGTACTGAGAATCTGATCAATTTCATGAGAGAATATTTATGGCAATGTAAAGCAGGTAAATTGAGACTGGTAAAGGATCGCAAGGAGCAAAACGAGTCAATGAGAGAGGGAGGGAGGGAGGATTTGATAAATTGAGAGCTATAAGTAACTGTGTAGAGATATTGTCATCAACTTGAGATTCAGATGCAGAATTAGTTCAAATCCTCGTCGGCAAGATTCTTTGTACACTTTTATTCTTCTCTTCCTCTTATCTCCTTTTAAGTTCACAGATCTCTTTTACAATAAAAAACAGCATAACATGTGGTTCTATTATTGCTAACCACATGAACTCGAGAGAATACTGTCTGCAACAGATCATATACCTTGTGACAGTGCTGATGCAGTGTCACAAATCAATAAGATTGACAATAAAAAATATAAAAATAAAAAAGAAAACTGAAAAAAAAAATCGAATCTTATGGTTTCTAATATCACGTTAGCAATATATTTGTTACACATATGACTTTCTCCATGAACCGTGGTCACCATGTCACCCCCATTATTGTCCAACTTAATTGTCTTATTCAATTGAGGGTGCGAGTGGTGTTTAATTAGTTTATCTCTCTTGCTTATGAACATGGAGAGATTAGGTAGTGATGTTCACTAGCTAGTAGACACTCCTTGTTCTCATTTGTCTCTTGGAAATAAAACAACAAGTGTGTACCAAACTAAGGACAAAAATAAACCAAAAAACAAAGGGATCAATAATATATCAATTTATCGGTTTTCTATGATATTATATCTTTGTACGCTCACCTGCCTATAATCTTATGGTCCGCTCGTATGCATGTACAGGAATTCATGTCATCCAACTGTAAAGTACATAACCTACGATCAATTTCATGGCCACTGTCGACATGAAGAGAGGAAAGTAGGTGTAAGAGGACTTGAAGATGGATTTTCAGAGGGGAGAGTGATGATGGAGAGGAGGAACAAAGATCCATCTACTAAGAATCCGAAACTTTTTTTTTCCGGTTATAATAGACTCGTGAACATAGAAAAAGTCGAAAAAAAGTGGGGAATACAAAAACATGGAAAGTTTTATTAATGAGAATCGAATGCATGATCTTTTAATCTCGGGTTAAAGACAATATTATTACACCAAATGTCCTTTCTCGGGAATTTGCTTAACTAGAAAGGTGATGTTGGGAGAAGTCGACCCTACTAAAAAATGTCACCCCAACTACACACTTACATACGTGCAGTGATCGATCATTCAACAATGATTTGTCGGCTACGCTGATCAGAAGTTAGGTCACCCATAAAGCATGATTGATCGAAAGCCCATAAAAGAATACATACGGAAGTTTCGGTAGTGCAATCAATAGATTATTTAACAGTTTAATTAGACAGACAGCTCATAGTTAACGATTCAAATGTGTATAATCATTTTCCCAATCTTCTTAACAGTTCAAAATTATTTTAGGGCATTTCAATTTTGTATGTGCATATGATATTTTCAAGTCAAGCGAATTCTAATAGTTCGAATTTAATTGAAATCGGTCTATTAAGAAAAAAAAACTCACACAATAATGATAAGATTAATGTTAAAAATAAAAATTATAAAATTATAAATCTCAAATCAAGAATATTATCATTTATATTAAGCTCATTTATATTTCCGATTATTCAATTAAATTAAGAAAAGGGAACGTGCAAAATTACCCATCAGGTCTAATCATCAAATAAAGACAGGATGTGCTGATTTTCATGCAACTTTGTCCATCGAACACGACCGAAACATACATGCTCCTGCAATTACGTATGTCACATGAATTCTAAGGGACAAAGAAATCCTTAATCAGTGGACATCAGTGGACATATTGCAGCCATTACCTTTTCCTAAAAATATTTGAAGATAATATATGCCTATACATCCACATACATATATATATATATGGATTAAGATTAAATACAAAAGGACACTTATAACTTTGGAGATCAGAGACGGATGTACCTTGAACTTGAGAAATTACGTGGAATAATATTAAAGTTTCACTAATTTTTTCTATATTTTTATTAAATTTTCTCTTTTTGTTCGCCTCTAAACTAGTGCTCTTACCTTTTCATTAGGTTTTCACCCCTAAATGAAATTTTTAGATCCATCCTGGGTAGCCGAACTAGTCTCCATATTCAATGCCCTGCTGTCACGAATTGGTATAGATAAATGAAGGAATAACGGTAAAATTGTCTTTTCACCCCTCTCCAAATCACGACTCTCCCTTCGAGACATTCACCACAGCACGATACATATCGTACGACCACTAACCGATCACCACGATTGACTCTCCCATTTCCATATACATAACCCTAGCTCGAATCAGGTGACGAGGTATTCATTTCGAAACCTTCACAAAACTCTTTTGTTTTACAGCTCTTCACATCTATCCGATGATTGACTTAGTGCCTGACGGTTGAATTGGAACGTTATCTCCCGATTGACTTCCTTTGATGTTTTCAAGTTTTCTTCCTGCATTTGAGACGGGTGAAAGTTCCACTAGTCCACCAGGAACCCTTCCATATCAGTACACTAGTTACCATAAATCATAAAATCCATAAAATTTTATATAAATTTTATTTAATTCCGTCATTTTCTTATTAAATTATCTAATTTCCACTCTTGAACTCTTACTATTAATCTTCCACTGAATTTCGGCCCATAGATAAAATTTCTGTATCCGTCTCTGTCCGCACATAGTGGCACGTGGACAATTCACCCTCTTCCATTGTTGGAAGGGCATTAGAAAAATAAATCATTACTAATCGTAGTAGTGGCAATACAAGTCAAAATTTCAAAAATATAAAATAGTTAGATACTATTATTTATTATAAGTCTAATTTTTTATACAAAAATTTAATTATTATTATTACTACTATTTTATCATGATTAATCTAATTTCAAGAAAAAATATCTTACTAGTAGAACAATTATTTTTTTTAAAAAAAATTATTGGAAAGTGGTAGAACCTAGAAGTGCATGTGATTGGAATTTTTCTAAAGGGGGGGGATTATCCAAATTCCAAAGCATGTGAGTGCCAGTGGCTGAGTACCAAAAGCACAATTGATGAGCAGCAGATGAGATGGCCATTGTCATTGGAATTGAAAGATGGATAGACATTGACTTTGTACACATTTGACAAAGATTCAATGCACCCGAAATACATTAATTAATTTAAAGAGAATAAGGTACGTGTTGGTACCGGTTGTTTATTTCACCTGATATGCGCGCAGTTGAATACGAAATTCCGAAATTTCGTAGCGGAGGTGGCTGCGTCGATTGCCATTGCTACTGCTTCCATCATTTTCGATCGGTAAAATATAGAGAATATGGCGGGTGACAATATTTTGAGGCATCAATGCCCCCAACTTGTTTTGCCTTATGACCATGTGAGGAATAATTGAATTTGGACTAATTCCCCTGGAAGTTGGCCCCAGTGCTCTAAACTACAGTAATGTGATCATTTTTGGATACACTTAGTTAAATATTGTCCTTTTTTTTCAATATACACTATTTAATATTTATAAATTAAATAGATCTGGATTAATTCAGATTATCTATATGATTTTTCCCATATAATAATTAAAATAAATTGTACATGCTTGATTGAATAAGGTTCCACATAAACAAACCATCTATAATTCGGTTCTCCACATTAAATTAGTGATTCTAGGCGCTAAAAATTACTCGCATAAAACATAATTTGAACTCAAAATCTCTTAGTTTCATATCAAAAGTCACTGCCAAACTATTATTTATTTAATCAAACTCTCTTTTATTTTTTAATAATTACAACCAAAATTGTGCAAATGACAGAAAGCCAACAGTTTCCATTATCTCTCTCGACACACATATACATACATCCATATATATATATATATATATATATACACACACCCACCCAAATATACGCATCAGACATGAACTCGTGCTACACAAAGAATTGTACATTATATAGTTAATTGTAAATTTTAACTTTTGATAATTGAGTTTTTTTTTATAAATGATTAAATTTTAAAGAGTATATAATAAAGTAAATAAATAAAATATAATTGGAAATGAAAAATAAGAGAGTAGCTATATAGTAATTATAGTTGTAAGCATAATTTTACTATTTCATCATTATTTGTCTTTTTTCATTGGTTAAAAATATACCTATTAAGGGCATTTTGAGTAGTTTAAAAATGAAACGAACTAACTCTACTTCTCTCGTATAATAATAGTATATATATATATATATATCATTTTCCTAGTTACAACAGTTGCCCTAAAAACAATTACTGCCGGGATGGCAACGTTTGAGCTTACCCACCAAGTGGTCAAAGATGTCTTATCAAAAATCAAGTGGAAACCTTAAAAGGAGAACTTGGTACGTGGCAGGAAATTACCGACTAATGGACGAGAGAAATTCTTTGGTGGGACGAGATCGTAAACGACCGAGACTACATACTGTCACCGTATTTTTCATCTTTTACATTAATTAATGTAATATGACAACACCATCGATATGTGTAAAATTTGTTAACGGGCTTGTAAACCATTCATTTGTACCCACCTTAAAGCTCGTGCTAACAGGTGTCGTTATTCAACTCTCTCATATTGCACGATTCTTTTTTATTTTTCCGATGTAGGATTATGAAATCTAAAAATTCTATTTTCAATTCGCAATAATGTTACCATTATCTAAACAGCAAAAGCAAAAAAAAAAGGGGGAATTATGAAATAAATAAATTTAAGATATGAAATATAATATATGGAGACTGTGGTACGGTGGACCATTCTAAGAGATGCTAAACATGATCTTGATTAGACAATCTACTCTAGAATTTCATCAAATATCCAGACAAAAAAAATATTAATTATTTTTAGCAGAATGGATTATTTTATAGCAATTGTTTTTTTTTATTATAAATACCGTACACGTCAACATTGGACCAGATCATGTGGATAACATTAACTAGCATACGAGACGGGAGAGACAAGATGGAGCCCACCAATGATTTGGCATGATGGCCATCGGATTCCGTGGGGATTGGATGATTGTGGAACGTAGAATTTGGCAATGATCATGGCGGTGAATTTTATCCAAAAGCCCACGTTCTAGATAAGTTTTTTTTTTTTTTCTGGCATATACTAATAGTATTCAGAAATCCAGCGACCCGTGATTAATTTAAATACAAGTTGAATCAATTTATGAAAGGGTATTTTTGTCATGCACAAGACGTAAATATGAAATGTTATTTAAGAGAAAAATATATAATAAAATTTTAATAAGTCCATGTTGATTTATGTAGAAAAACTCCACAGTAAAGCAATTTAATTATTTCATAAATTTTATGTATCAAACATTTAATAGTTACATTTGATTTAATCTACGATAACAAATGCAGTTATCAGTTTGGAGATTCCTTTCTTTTTTATAGCTGATTAGTAATGGCGATTTAGTCACATGTTACACTGAACTTTTGAACTGAATCGAGAACACATCAGACATTGGCACTGTGCAATATCAAGTACATAGTATTGTACAAGAAATCAATGTTCGCTAAACTCAGGCCAAATAGCGTATTTCTCACTAATATTATTTTATCATAAATATGTAGAAGAGATTCAAATCTAATAGCTTAAATTTATCATATCACATGAGAATTAGCTTTGCACAATTGAACCACCGGCTTGGGAGAAAGTCATTCGTTCAACGGGTATATCACGTGACAAGTGCTTACATGATATTATGAATAAATCAAATCAAGCCATTTTTATGATTGATTTTTTCCTTTTAAGTTTTATTCAAAAAAATAAAAAAAAAATAATTTTTTAATTTGTAATACTACAACCACACTACCACGTGGTATACTCACACCACACTATCTCCAGCATTGGTGGCAGCTGGCCGACCATCCGGTTTGTTTGTTCGGTCCACGTAATAATTGTAAAATACAGCGATATTATATATAGCAGATAATCATCCAGAAGCCCCTCGACTCTATTCTTATTGCAATTTGCCCCCTAAACTGATGAAAATGAAATATTTTCGCCCCCGTGAAACCGGAATCTCACGGCCAATGATTTTCATGATCATGCGGCGGAATCAGATTCCAGTTCCCTGTTGATTATTGATATATGCTCCAATGTATATCTTCAAAAGCACAATCGATTGCAGTGGCTCCAGAGCTTATAATTCTAAGTCAACTCCTATAAGAACTATTTCCATCATTACATATATATATATTCTTTAGAGAGAGAAGCAAGGAATCCTGCAGTGGAGATTGCAGTAGAAAGTGGTCCGCTCAGTCTGCGCCAGAAAGCCGGAAAAAATGGGACTCTATATGTTTGTTTAAAGTGATATCTCGAATGCAAGTGGTAATTCATGATTGAGAATATTTGACCTTTACTGATACGAGTTAATTTAAAGCGTTTGATATTTGGTCCCTCTGAGTAAAGATCTTGGATTCGGATTTTTGTGAATGATGAAAACGCCTGCCGGGAGCGTTTTACCCCTCGATTGACCAACCCTGCTAGAACTGTGTTACTTAGAACTTAAATGTTAATGTGGTTTCTGAGTACCGGTGGTACATGTCAAAAATATGTTGCACTCCTTTGTGGATCGAATGACGTAAAATTGAATCAGTTAAGATCCTTTCATATTTCAAAATATGAAGAGCACTCTGGAAAAGAAAAGTAGGAAAATATTTTATTTACTGGAAAATGTAAAAGGAATAAAAGAAAAGGTTTACTTGAAGGCCTGATTTTGCTTAATGTTCTGCGAGTAGCCAATAAAGGAGTACCATGGACAGCATCAATCTCAAATTCTTTGCTTCAACTGGATCTCCTACATCAATGGCAGAATAATTACACAAACGTATTTGGTATTTTTTCGGTTATAAGCGGGAAATAAAGGGTATGTAAATTTCCTGACGGCGAAAATCGAATACTAACACCTTGGTCTTGGACCAATAGCAATGCCGACAACTGCACCGAGATCCATTTCTTTTTAAAGGGTATCTGTGAATGGAATGTTTCGTGCAGACATATCCATCCCGTAACATATTCCGAATTCTAAGCTACCATTATTCTTGACGTGAAGACGAAGTAATCGTGATAAGAAATGTCTCCCGATATCGACCGGCCGGCAAGGGAAAGTCTCCATGGTGTGACATTGCCCAATTCCCAACCCGAAGTAATACATAAAGTCAAGGAGCAAGTTGATGATGAGTCGACGAAGTAATTGGACCACGGCGCGGTAGGACTAAGATAGCAAGAGGGTTAAAATAAAGCATCTGATTTTTCCCTTTTTATCAGTAAAAGAAAAAAGCACCTGAAATCAATGATTGAGGGCATTTTGGGCAGCATCATGAGTCACATACACATCAGCAGCCCGTGTCGGTCTCCAGTTTAGGTAGATCGCCGTAACTTCATCTTGAGTAAGGTATCAGAATCGGGTGGTATGAATATAGAGTGTTCGTATTGAGTTCGAACCGAAATTTCTTAGGATCTTTCGACTTCTGCGTATAAGGAGATGTGAGAACGCGGAAAACGAAAGGTGGACATCAACCTTTTTGTGATGTATTTTCAGGTTGATTTCCAGTGGGGAGCATAGAACCAAGGCCTCGACTTGTCCCATTAGAGAGCTTGGCCTTATCTCTCTAGCTTGCCCCACTTGAATTCTCTTCCTTCCTCAAACATCTACATATATATTTATATATATATCGATGCTGTCTGACATTATAACAATTGACTAATTCACTAAACTGTGTATTATATAACCTGTGACCCATCATTATTCCTCAAATACATGTCTCTAGGAGAGTCGAACCTTGAATATGGCTTACCAGCGGATCCACCTCGTGGAGACCTCTACATATATAAATATATATGTGTGCATGTTTTGTAGCTTTTGAAGGGAAAAAAGGTTACTTTTTTTCTCTTTTTTATTTAGATTAGCTTCTTCATCATGCTTGCGTTTAAAGCTGGTGAAAGTACTCGTGGAGGCCCATGTCAGCTTTCCACCACCACCACCTAGGGTTGAGTAGGACAACAAGCTGATGTTTCTGGTTTTTATTCCAAGCAAGCTTACAGTTCCGATACAATTTAATCAAATAACTTAATTAATAATTTAAATTAAAAAATTTAAAGATTTGTAATTAGCTTTTTTTAACTTGATTGTCGACCATTCAATACTACACCATAGAATTTCATTTTATTTCATGTGTGATTGTATCCGTGTTAGTCTTTTTTTGGCTTACAACACCCGATATATATATATATATATAAACATATATACATAAGTTTACTATGCTCGATAAGTCGGGATTCATCGTCAAATTATTTTTAAAATCTAATAATTATATAAATTATTAAATATGATATTCTTTTAATATAATTTCTTTTTACTTTTTTTGTCATTAAAATTCATTTATTCAAAGAAAGGGTAGGTTCAATGGTCCCTCAAAGTAACCCACGTTTCAAATGGAAATGTCTTTCCCCACTGGCACAAAAATGAGCGATACAATTAGATTTCCTAAATATCCAATTACATTCCCAAAACATAATATTCCTTAATAAAAACATGTAGCTCATTGAATATGACTCTACTATCCCATGACAGTGCTTAAGCCTTTCTGATAGCTTGGGGTGTCTCTTGTCCATCTATGAAGAGCAAAATATGAGTCCACATTTGATTTTTTGTCATGAATGCTGCCAGAAAAATTGCTCTAGTTTCAACTTACACAAGAGACATTGCTAAACACTTTTGGGCCCATGATAGAATTATTCTTCCTTACTTCTTAGCCACACCAGTAAGACAAGTTATGTTTTCAAACAAGGAAGCATCAGTATAGATATGAATAGAATCATCTATATGTGAAGATCCAGTATAACACTCACTAATCCCATCTGTAGCATGTCCCTCAGAATCACCCACAAAACTTGTATTTCCCATGCCACAAATAGCATTAGAGTGTTCAGCGAAATCCTGTTCAGTTTTTACTAAGAAACATAATGAGTCAGCACTATGCTCGGAATATAAAGTAGCAATCTTTCCACGCCATAGCCAATTGAACAAATTAGCACCAGACAAACAGAAACTTTCCTTTTCTCTTTTGTCAAGTGAAAAATTTTGTGAATTCCAAAGAAACTTAATAATATCTTGCAAATCATTTCCAATAATCAAACTATCACAAACTTTCCATCTAAATTCCCTCCAAGCAATTCAAGTAAACATGCAATCTCCAAAGAGTTGCTTATATTCGTCTAGAACTGATTTGCAAAAAGGGCATGTTTTGTCCTCGAAGTACATCCAAGGAAGGCTTTTAGAAGCTATTCTCTATAAGTGGAGTTTCAATCTTTCATGAATATTCAAATTCTAGATTTTATTTTAAAAAGATTCATTTCTTTTGTAAAACCTTTGTTGTTGATATGATAAATAGAAGTTTTTGACTGAATGTTAGCCACTTTTATTTGGTATCCAAACAGTATCATGGTCAGAAAGCACTATTTTTAAAATGTTCCTTACATTGTTGTAATCAAATAGTAAATTCAACAAATTCATATTCCAAGTGCTAGAATGAGGGGTCAGTAGATCACACTTACAGTGGTTGGATGAAACTTCAAATTACTTACAGTGGAGGAGAAAGATGTATATGACTTTGGCTGAAAATCTTCATTCCCTGGGGTCCAAGGGTCCTCTCAAATTCTTGTATTCCTACCATTCCCTATTAATTTGCAAGCACATTATTTTATGTAGGCTACCAAAAATCTGATTTTTTTCAGGTTGATCTCATCTCTTTTTCGGTTTTTCGGTTTTCTTCTTCGGAGGAACAGCTTATGGGCTTGCCGGCAATAAAGCTGGCAACAAAGTTGAGGCCTGAGGGCAATCTTGGGTCCACAGCGCCCCCCATCGTTACAAAGTTCAGGGACCATTCTGCAAATTCACTCACTCACGTGATACGTCAACAGTCCCTTGATTTACTGCAAATTGTCTGGTTAGTCCTTCCCTATCCATAGTTCAAGGTAAATAGCCTAACAAGTAAATGCTCTGAACCGAGAGGGAGGACGTCAATGGAGTCCCGATGTTCTGAAACTCCCATGTTGTCGGAGCTCGGGAGCTTCCGTTTCTCGTTTTCCATCTTGGATGCTCGAGTCAGCTCGTGTATTGTGCGTGTGACATCGGAGTCGATCGAGACCACTCACGGTATTGTGATCTCTCGAGGCCCGTGGGGATGGTCTGGCCATGGGCCAATGGGCCGAGGCCCATATGCTCATGTGCATGGCCGCTGTAAGTGGGCCAGAGGCCCATATAGTTTTTTCAGTTGACTTCAAACATGTACTGTTAAATGAAAAATATATATATATATATATATAATTAAAAAAAGATCAAAGAGCAGTTATAATTTTTAGTGGAAATTATCTATCTATACATGTAAATGTTTGGGAAGTTCAGTGTCGTTTTTATTTTTCATATTTTTCCTCAATCAAATTTACATATTAAAATCTATGATATACATATACTTTATAAAATCCTTTAAATTTATAGTAAAAATTGTAATTTTAGTCACTTTCCTCTCTCTCTGTCTACGATCTTAACAGTTAAAATCTTTTATTAACAGTTTAGATTCTCCATTCTCACTACGGATTTAAAATTTTAGCAGTAAAAATCTGTTATATTTTTTGAACAAATGATTTGAAATTGTAAACTTGAAAGATGTAAAATTAATAAAGTATACTAATGACAAGTAAAAATATTTTATATAATATTATAAGTTAATAAATTTTAAATAATTAAATTACATTATATTATAAATAAACGATCTAATTTCATAGATTCATCCCAGTATTTCATATTCATTTACTTTTATTTTCTTTCTGTGCATAGTACACGTCCATATCTAGTAGTATTAAAGTAACTTTACGATTTAGCCCATACTTATATTGATTAAACCTATTTATAAACAATATTTATTGAATTCCAAACCACGTTATTTCCTTCATATAATAAATAGAAGATAAATGAGCAAATTAATAATTTTGTCTTTGAGCGATATGCTTATCATCAGTTGGGTCATTGAGCAATTTTTTTACCTCATTTAACTCCCCAAACGATACATTTTACCTTAGATGGATTTCTGTTGATATCAATTAGATCAATCATGGTTTCAATTAGGTCCCTAAGAGATCTTCCGTTAACTTTTCTGTTAATTTTAACAGAAATACCAACAATTTGGTCCCTTAAAGATGAGTTTGTATCATTTAGGTGTCTAATCAATTTTTAAAATTTTAAATAATTTTAGAAAATTCTCAAAAATTCTAAAAAAATTAAATAATTTTATAAAATTCTAAATTTTTTTTACATAATTTTAAAAACTCTAAAATATTGTAAAATAATTATAAAAATTTATAGATAATTTTAGAAATTCTAAAAAAAATTTAAACACTTTTAGAAAATTCTAAAAAAAAATTAAATACTTTTAGAAAATTCTAAACAAATTTAAAATACTTTAAACTTATAAAAATTCTAAAAGTTTTGTAAATAATTCTTAAAAATTCTAAAAAAAATTTAAATAATTATAAATTTTTTTAAAAATTCTAAACATTTTAAAAAATAAAATCTAAAATACTAGTCCATCACCTTGCAATATTTATGAAAATTGTCAAAAAAAAATTTGAAAATTTTTTATCTTTCCTATAAATATCTCTTTGTGCCACCTATGGCAGTAAAAATGTTGGTCTATCCCTTCTACAAAATATATCTTGTACAATTTTTAGAATCTTATCTATTTTTTAAATTTTTATAAATTTCAAATAAATTTCTAATTTTAAGAATAATCTTAAAACTTTCATAATTTTTTAAAAGTTTAATTCTTTTTATTTTATGAAAGTTTTTTGGTTTTTTAAATTTTTATACCCTTCATAATTTAAAAAATTTTATTTATTTTAAGTTTTCCTTAATTTACAAAAAAGTAATTTTTTATATATTCTGAACATATAATAATTTTTATTTAAATTGCTGAATTTTTTTATATTTTTCTCAATTATTTTCACATTTTCCTTATTTTCTATGTTTTCTTTATTTTTATAAAATATAAAAAAATTTCAAAATTAATATATTTTCACAAAATTTTCAAAATTTTTTCAAGCGCCTCACATTTTTATATAATTTAAATATTTCTATTTTTTAGTTTTTTATATTTTATAATCTTTCTGATGTTCTTACAATTTTTTTTTTTGAATTTTTTTCTAATTTGAAAATTTTAAGATTTTTGTTGTCAAGATTTTTTATTTAAAAATATTATTCTGATATGTCCCACTTTCCAAAAAATGAAGGCTGCTCTACTTACTTTACTGGGAATGGGATCCCGTAAAAGGGCACATGACGAATGGGACCCCCGCCAATGGCATATGAGATGTGGAGTAAATTTTTTATAAAAATGAGAAATTTATGAGGAAATTGATATAAAAAAAAGAAATTAAAATGAGTACCTAATTGATAGCATTATTTTTCGTTTTTTTTGAAATTTTTTCTAATTTAAAAATTTTAAAGTTTTTTATTTTTAAATTTTTATTTAAAAATATTATTTGGATATGTCACGTTATTGAAAAAAATTTAATTTTTTGTAAAAAATGAAATTTATGAGAGACCTAATTGATAAAAAAGAAATTAAGATGAGGACCTAATTGATAGTATAATAATACGAATGACCAAATTGAAGAAAAATAAATAGATAAAGAGATTTAATTGATAGTATAATTATGTCGTTAGTGTTAATTTCAACAGAGTGACCGAATTAAAGTCATAAGGGACCCAATTAAAATCATGAATGACCTAATTGATATACAAAAAAAGTATAATTGATGCAAAAAGTACATTCAATGACCTAACTAATGTAAAATATATCTCTGAAGGATTTGAATAATGTAAAAAATCTCTCAGGATTCAAATGATATCAAATAGTTGACTTGATGATGAAATTGTTAATTTATTGGAGGATAAATTGCTACGTATAAATTAGCGAGAGGGTTTAGAAAAAGAAAAACAAATGACGGCGTCGTTTGGATCGGGTCCGCGGGAGTCTACCCCGACAGTGACAGCAGTAAGAAAATCTCTCTCTGCGCCAGTCAATTTACCTTGAAGCCCTCCACAGGCGCACGTGGAAAAAATTTTAGGGATGCTATCTCGTAATAATGAGATAATAAAAGATCGGTTAAATTTTTAATTAATATTAATTAAAATAATTAATTTGTATTACTAACATTAATATGTTATTTCTCAAGGATCACCTAAAATTTCTCGCGCAACTGAGTCGAACTCGGATAGGCGGCTCAGTTAACAGTAACCTTCAGTCCATCGTCTCCACTAATCTCACCGAGGCAAAAAGACGAGGCCTTTCGAGAGAGAGAGAGAGAGAGTGAGGGAGAGGATGTGCCATTAACAAAAGAGAGGCAAGAAGAAATTTTGCTCTCAGGGAAAGCGGGGATCCACGGTTCTAGGGCTCTGCTGCCGGTTCTCTCAGCTGGTGGCTTCTGATCGGAGTGATTGGGATGGCGGGCCCGCAACCCGCTCGATTCACCACCACCCCGAGCCCTGGGCAGCGACTGTTGCTGACGCCCGGCTCTAGGGTTTTGCAGAGACCATTCGGCGACGAGACGATCTGGGAGCGCCTTAAGGAGGCGGGATTGGACGAAGAGTCAATTAAGCGCCGGGATAAGGCAGCTCTGATCGCGTATATAGCGAACCTGGAAGCTGAGGTTTGTCAATTGTTCAAGAATCAGAGCATTTTCTGTTCAGCGCCTCTTTTCCCGTGATATTCTTCATCTCTGCTATCTGAGGATCATCTCCCTCACTGCCCCCTCTCTCTGAGGAGTTAGGCTGTTATAGGAGAGAGCATAGGTCATTCTTTGAATTGAAAATTTTCGATTTTTTTGCTGCGGTAATTGTTAGGGGCATTCCAACCCTTATGGGTCTCTTTTTGCGACCGGTGACTCTTAATGTGTGTTATAGAAAGCGGTGCAAGGGAGTATTACTTGCCTTGTGTTTCATAGCTTTGTGGGTTTGCTGGGAATATCTAATGATTGCTCATGGTTTAGTAGATTTCCAATTCTATAGCTTGAAAATAATGTTATCTGGTTTTCATATATGGTGATCGAAAGCATGTCTTTTTTGGGAAATGGAAGGATTGAACTCTTTGTTTTATAAGTCATTTGATGATGGATTTGCGGAAGTTTACTGATTCAACATTTTGTTTCTGTTTTAGCATGAATCCTTCAATTTGATATCCGAATCTTCTTTGTGGTTATTGTAGAAATGGATTTAATGGTTTTTGTGCAAAAGGATATTATTGAGATTATTGGAATATTTGTGATGCCATTCAAGGAATGGGATGATACTTATTATTGATTTGATTTTCTCTTTTTATCTATTCAAGCATTGATGGTTCTTGTGATGAAAAATTGTGGACAACCCTCTCATTTGTTAGGTTGGTTATTCAAGAATGAGATGATTATTGGATCAGCTTTCTCTTTATGACTTTGCAGCTTAACAGGCAGTGCACAGTATTGACCTATGTCTTGTGTGCCCTTTGTCGGTAAAACTTTTCTTGAGTAGGCTTCACCTGGAGAGAGTCTGGTAGAGGCAAATCACAAGAGAAATATATTAGCAGTTAAAAAGATCCATACCCATGTGCACATCTAGTGCTTTAAATTCACGACTCTAAATTCACTTGTATAGTTACATTGAAATTTGGCGACATATGTAGGATTTGACCTTCATTGCCTCTGGTATTCTGTTAATTCCTATGTTCTTGAAAGGTTTCATCAGCTGCTCTTATTTCTCTCTTGTATAGAAGATATGACCATCTGTCTTTTCATAGATATTCAACCATCAACACCAAATGAGCCTGCTTAAATTGGAGAACAAGGAACTTACTTCTAGGTTTGAGCAAATTAAGGCCTCTGTAGATGCTGCCGGATTAAAATATAAGCGTGATCATGCAGCCCATGCATCTGCATTGGCTGAGGCAAGGAAAAGAGAAGATGGCCTGAAGAAGGCTCTTGGAGTTGAGAAAGAGTGCATAGCAAGTGTAAGCAGACGGGCAGCACTATTCCTTTGAATGAGTGATGTTTTTGTTTTCTTGTATTCTTAACCGTCGTCTCCTATATGATTTTTGCAGATTGAGAAAGCCTTGCATGAGATGCGTGCAGAATCTGCTGAAACAAAAGTTGCTGCGCAAAACAAATTGACTGAGGCACGAAATATGATGGAGGATGCACAAAACAAGCTCGCTGAAGCTGAATCAAAGCTGCAAGCAGCTGAATCTCGAGAAATTGATGCTAGCAGATATCGTCAACTTGCTGAAAGAAAGCTCCAAGAGGTTGAAGCTCGAGAAGATGATCTTAGACGCCAAATTATGTCCTTCAATGCTGAGTATGTTTCCTCTTGACACTAATAATTTGGAAGATCAAATGTCTTAATATGTGCTGATTTTTCCAAAATTATTTCATTTTTGGACATGATATAATTGTTAAAAAATGAGCAATGAAGAGATTTTCCCAATGATACTGCATAAAGAAACTGGTGAATTTTTTTACTTATATTTTTCTAAAATTTTTTCCCAGAGTGAAAGCTCCTTATAAAATGTTTTTAAATATTTTTCTTCTATATATGGGTTATTTCCATTTTTATTCTAGTGGAGCATGATGAATGTCTTTTTGGAACCTTTTCTTGTTTGATTGCCTAATTGTTTTTTTAATTTACTTCAGTTGTGATGCAAAGGAGAGTGAGATACTACTCGAGAGGAAATCATTAGGAGAAAGACAAACGGTCCTGCACCAAGGAGAAAAAAGGTTACTGGAGGGACAAGCTCTTCTTAGTCAAAGGGAGGACTATATCATGACAAGATCTCAAGAACTTGCTCAAACCGAAAAGGAGCTACAGAGTGCAAAAATTGAACTGGAGAAACAACGGAGAGCCTTAAACAATGAGAGATCTGATTTGGACCTTAGAGCAGCTTCTCTTTCTGAAAGGGAACAGGTTAATGTTTGAGCTAATGTTTGACAGAGCTTAAGTTATGAGGGCCTTTTAATTATTATTTTAAACTTGGGAACACCTCCTGTTAATTGTTTTACTACACAGGCTTGTATTAGAAGGGAGGCTTCGGTAAACAAGAAAGAGCAAGAAATTCTCATTTTGCAGGAAAAGATTGCAAGCAAAGAATCAGTGAGTTCTTATTTTGGTTTCAGATTCCTTTTATCAATGAATGGCAGGTGACATACATGAGATTTGATTACTCTAATCAGCTCTTTCAGATTACTTTTGTTTCATATTTGACTAACTTTGGTCAATATTTCATGTCTTGTTAGAATGAAATTCAAAAGGCAATTGCTAATCATGAAGCTACTTTGAGGTTGAGAAAATCCGAGTTCGAAGCTGAACTTGAGCTGAAGCGAAAAATAGTTGATAACGAAATTGAGACCAAGCAACGAGCTTGGGAGTTGAGAGAGATGGATCTTCATCAACGTGAGGATCAGCTTAAAGATAGGGAGCATGAAATGGAGATTCGCTTTAAAGCCTTGATAGAAAGGGAAAATGATCTCTTAGTGAGATCTGATGATCTTGATAAAAGAGAGAGAAGTTTAACTGCTGCTGAGCAGGAAATTGAATTGAAGAATATTCTTCTACAGAAGGAGAAGGAAGAGATGAGCAAATTGAAGCTAGATCTTCAGAGGTCCGTGGATTTACTTGAAGATAAAAAGAAGCAGGTTGATAGTGCACAAGATAAGCTTGTGGCCATGAAAACTGAAACAGATGAGTTATCAGTTCTAGAAATCAAACTCAAAGAAGAACTTGACAGGGTCAGAGCTGAGAAACTTGAAATAATGGCTGAGGCAGACAAATTGAAGACTGAGAAGGCAAAGTTTGAAGCTGAGTGGGAATCTATCGATGAAAAAAGAGAGCAACTGAAGAAGGAAGCAGAGCGTGTTGCTGAGGAGAGGATTGCTGTTTCAAGGTTCCTCAAGGAAGAACGTGATAGCCTGCGAATAGAGAAGGATGCAATCCGGGATCAGTACAAAAAGGATGCCAAATCACTTCGTGCTGAGAGAGAGGAATTCATGAGTAAGATCTCTCAGGAGCGTTCTGAGTTTTTCAGCAAGATTCAGCAGGAACGTGCAGACATCTTTCTGGAGATTGAGATGCAGAAGAAGGAGCTTGAAAACTGCCTTGATAAGAGACGTGAAGAGTTAGAAAATTCATTGAGGGAAAAGGAAAGGACTTTTGAGCAAGAGAAGAGCAATGAACTTCAGTATATCAATTCACTCAAAGAAACTGCCATGAAAGAAATGGAGCGCATTGCTTCAGAAATGAGGCGGCTTGAGATTGAGAGAATGGAGGTCAACTTGAACCGAGAGAGGAGAGAAAAGGAATGGAAAGAATTGAATAATTCCATTGAGGAGCTTATGCAGCAGAAAGAGAAATTAAGAAAGCAGAGGGAACTATTACATGCTGACAGGGAAGAAATTCATCATCACATCGAACAACTGAAGCAATTGGAGGACTTGAAAATTGAATCGGAAAGGATTGCTGTTGCTGCTATGCAACAGTCTGCTATTGAATCCAGTATGCAAAAAATATCTCAGCTAAGATCTTTAAAACAGCAAGCTAGTGTTAATAATCATGCTAGCAATGACAATGGATCTGGTTCTTTGACAGTGCAACAAATGAGCTATGCTTCTCCCAGTTCTGCTCGTTTCTCCTGGATCAGAAGGGCTGCTGATTTGATATTCAAGACTTCTTCTGAGAAGTCCCCATTGGTCTACAAGGATGAACCTCTCATGGGTGAGTCTGATAAAGCAACTGTGCCATCAGGAAGGAAGTTGATCAAATCTGCAGTACACAAGAAGCAGAACTTGGAGAGTAATGAGACAATGAACGGAAGTCCCAGTGAGAAGAATGCTTTGGGAGAAGAAAAAATGATATTTGAAGTGCCCAATATAGATGAAGATGTTATGAGGATTCATACTTTAGAACCGAAAACTAGTGAAGGGATTGGTGAACGATGTATTCAACGTAGAAGGAAGAGGAAGGGGAATGACTTGTTGTCAACTGATTCCATTGATAATCTTCCAGAGTCTGGGCAAAACAAGAAGAAAAGAGGACCAGAGGAGGTTGCTGGAAAGCAGTCAGAGGCATCTGACACCATCCGGTGAGAACTGTTCCACCTCAAACTTGTTATGAAATTTGATGATTAGTTATATAAAGTTCGAAGTTGTGGACATATTTCTTATTCTAACAATAATAATTCTTTTTGGCCTTAAAGCGCCAATTCAGGAGTACCTGATGTACCCTCTAACCCATTGAATGATAATCAAGCTATGGTTGAAGAGATGAGAGTATTGGCTGTTGAGGAAGTTACCACTGTGGCCTCTGAAACTATTGACAATGAAAAATGTCATACTGGAGTCGGCAAAGTTCATCAGCAGAATCCTCTTTCCATGTCAAATGAAGATGCAGCTTCCAGACAAGATGACAATGACGTCCCTCCACTTCCAGCACAGAAAATGTTACAAGGACCCCTAGAAAGTGCTGGACTAGTCACTGAGGAGAATCAGGTGATAAAAACGTCTCTCTCATCCTCGCTGCAGTTTTATCCCTTGTTGTATCGTGTAGCAGTGGATGAAGTTGACTGTAGTTTCATTTCTTGCAGCTTGAAGAAGCGTTCACCAAGAATGGTGGGGAGCTTGAAAATGAAGACTTTGTAGAATGATCAGATCATGGCTGATGCTGATGCTGTAGTTTTTGGAGTATTAATATCAACTAGCTCGCGAGACAAGTAAAGTATGCTCTCTTTTTTGAGGATCGCTCTCTTCACGAACTAAAACCATCCACTAGAGCATTGCAGCACATCTCTGTGGTCTCTAATGATAGGATTCTCCTTTCCTGCAGGCAATGGTACATACTCATCTCAACATACAGAAGAGGTGTCCAATTACATGAGTAGATAATTGTTCATCGTGTAAATGAGTAAGGTACTTGGTCTAGAAAGTTTGGGTTTTGTATATGGTTGGGTTCCAAATTCGCTTCTGTGCTTTAAACACTGGCTGCTCGTATGAGGGTATGAATCTCGGAATTAGTGTTTGAAATATTTCAGCTGGAGTGTCTTCTGATGGGTTGGTAGTTGATGCCAAACTGCTGCTCTTGCAGTTTGCCGAGTTTTATTTGCTCGCGACCTGTCTTCCAACTTGTGAATGCCATTTTTGTGCTCAATATCTGTTAACTTGGACGGGAGCCTAAGTTATCGATCCACGACTGGAGGGAGGCCTCTCACTGATAAAAGGTGAAACAATCGTCATGTATTGGGTTCTCAGAATTTTCGGGTTACCCAAGCATACACGAGTTCTGCTAGTGTTCATTTCCATGTCTGATCGGACCATTATCCTTTTTCCTCCAACCCGGCACTTTTGCAGGTCTACTTCAACCTCACTCCGCACTGGAATTGAGTGAAAATAGAGTTAGTTTTTAAAATATTTCGTAAAAAGTGGTTGGTTTGAAAGTATTTACGGGAATAGGGTTTTAAAAACGCATGTTAAAGATGCGGTTTTGTAAAAAAAAAAAAATTTCGGATTAAGAACCGCATCTTCAAGATGCGGTTCCTATGCAATTTTTTTTTTTAATTTTGAAGAGAACCGCATCTTGTAGATGCGGTTCCTGTTCAGTTTTTTTTTTCTAAAGATTTGTTGCAAGAATTTGTTTGTTGTTCCTGTTCAGGCTGGGACGAAACTTGTCAACGAATAATAGATAAGAATTTGTTATATAAAACTACAATTTAGATATTAATACTTATAAAATTTACTCTTACAAATTTTAAAAAAATTGATATATGTAAATATTTGACAAAGATTTACAAAACAAGCACACAACAAAATTAATGTGTAATATATAATGAGCTCGTTTTATAAATCTTTATCAAATTTTTACATGTATAAATTTTTTGTAATATTTTAAGAGTAAGTTTTATAAGTATTAATATGTAAATAGTAATTTATATAACGAATTTTTATCTTATAAAATAAGTTGAGAAGTTGGTGAAAGCTTTGGGCGTATTGAAAGTTTTTGTATGTGTTATGACTTATATGAATTCGTTGTATAAATTATTATTTAATTACTCACACTTATAAAATTTACTTTTAAAATTTTGTAAAAATTATATATATAACGATCTAATAAAATTTTTTAAAACGAACTCGTTATATATTACACATTAAATATTTAATTTATTGAAATCCTTACTAGATATTATATAATATATATATATAGTTGCACAGGAACCGCATCTTCAAGATGCGGTTCCCTTTAAAATAAAAAAAAAAAAATTTGCATAGGAACCGCATCTTAAAGATGCGGTTCTTAAAGCAAAAAAATCACAAAACCGCATCTTGAAGATGCGGTTTCATTAATACAAAATCGCATTTTCAACCTGCGTTTAAAAAACTCTATTTCCGTAAATAGTTTCAGAGGAACCACTTTTGACGAAATAATTTGAAAATAAACCCTATTCTCACTCAATACTCTTCAGAAGCTTTGGAAGTTTAGAGGTTCACCATTGTTAACTTTCCTTTTAGGTTAGGGATAACGTTTCTTGGGACCATTTTCCCATCCTCGTTGCAGCAAATAGCTCTCGTCTAATCAACGAAGAAAATCTTAGATAAAATAATAATAATAAATAATATGCTTCTATCTACTAATAATGCAGTGAATAAACATTAATTAAATTATTATAATTAGTGATAATTAAAATAACTATTCAGATGATTAATATTAATTTTACACTGTCACATTCTAAGTGGTAACTTCTTATACTAACTGATGAGGCAGGATCATGTAAAGACCACATCCTCAGTTTTAATGAGAATTATTGCCAATATCAAATTCAACAAATACTTAAATGAGTTCCTGTCATACGATATTACCTGTTCTTATTTCAATACCATATTACCTCTTCTTATTTCGATATTATACTGCGGGCAAGCACATGTATGACAAGATCTCCTACCAAAAAATTGAAATTTTCATAAACAACGCACATAACACGAATCCTTTGGTAGCATTCCAGCACATTTTTCCTCCAGCCAATTCCAGTGGAAGGTCATCATCCCAAACCTAACCGTGCTACTCTATCATCAGCATCAAAACTAAGAAAAAGGAAGCCCCAAGAATCTCGATTTTAAAGAAAGATGATCAATCCTCTTCGTTTTGACTTTCATCCTTGACAAGCTTGATCATGTCATCAATCCGGAGAATGGTTATTGCAGCTTCAGTCGCAAACTGGAAGCAAGCGAAAGGTTTGAATGATTGATGTGCTGTCCCATAATTATACTCACCAAAAAGGAGTGGTGAAAATCTTATCTGATTGTTTTTGAACTGTGTACCTGTATTATCTTCACTTTGCTCATGGCAGGTTCAATGACGCCGGCTTCTAGGTTGTTGCGGATGGTGCCTTTCGAGAGATCCAATCCCATGCTGCCGAAAGAGAGGAGAACCACAAAATGAGATGTACTACGCATCATAATGACAGAAGGTGTAATGATTAATAATACTGCACAATGAAGCAGAATTACAAGGTTCAGACTAAACAGTTAATGACAAACTAAGAAGCACGACTCCCAGAGCGCGATGCTTGATAGTTCTAGTCTAAAGCACTGAATGATGAGAAATAAGATTCCATGCAGTGGGATTTCTGCTTATACAACACCCGGGAGTATCACGTTGGTGGTTTGGTTTAGGCCATGAGAAAGCATAGCTTTCTGTAGCTTTGCTTACATTTATAACTTTGCTTTTCAAGATACTCGCACTCACCAATCTAAATAAGGAAAACTACACCGAGATCGGCATTATGCATTTCCAAGCTTCCCCAAAGATCTCATTTATAACTAGCAACGACAGTAGGCATTTGGCACTCTTCAAGATGTTATTTCAAATTATTTACAGTGTAATATGTAAGAATTTTGGCTTTAATTCCACTGTCTTTCTTTTGCACGAGACCAATGAAAGAAGAGAAATCCATTCCTGTGATGCAATTTAAGATATTGACCAGTAGACAGCCATCTTTCAACACACTAACTATTAAATTGCAGCGACCGTATAAATCATTAATTTTTCACCTGGATAAATGCTTCTTATCAGCCTTTGTTTGGGCTGTGTGGTGGTAAGCTCGCAGTTTTGCAACCAACTCAGTTGCATCCTTAGCAGCATTGACTGCAAGCACCTGAAACAGAAAAAGAAAAATTATGACAGTGACATCACTATACTACAGATTTTAGGACTACTACTCTTCCCTTCACTTTCTGCAGTAAGCAATCAAATGTGAAACATGAACCTTCGGAATAATTAGCAAGGCCTCGGCAAATTCTGCAATTGCCAACTGCTCACGTGATCCTAATGTTGTAGCCAGATATTCCAAATAAACAGATAGTGCAGCTTCTACTGCGCCTCCACCTGCAACCACCTGCATGGTAATAGAGCAACCAGTGTTTCACATGCAAACAGAATAACAGCGAGCACAGTCATTGCACTTAAATTCAGTTAATGAATTAACAACACCACTGGAGAGAACTCCTTACTCATATAATTACAAGCTTATTATTACTGTTGCAGTTAGTTGAGACTATCAACTGATGACATCTAATATCGCTCTCTAAAACTAAAATAAGATGGTTTCGACACAAATTTGCACAGTTTATTTCCGAGGTGACCACATAACTAAAGGATGTAATCAAGGTCAAGCAAAATGCCATTCCTGGGATGGTAAGGCAAAAACTTAAACATCTATCTCCTTGACTTGATATTTAAAGACCATAAAGAATCTGCCAGAAGATTAGCTTCACCTATCCCTTGGCTGACAGGCCTCACATAATCCAATTTTAGAGAGCCAGAATATACTGCCCATCTGATCTGGTACTGAAAACTCTCAACATACATAGATGCATCAAAACCAAAAAATATCTGTTCAGGTACATTCTACAGGGAAGGACTTAATTATAACTATCATCTTCCTTCAATAATCAATAAAATGGAGAAGAGGGATATAGGGCTGAGGTGGAATTACCGTGTTGGATTCAAGTGTCCTCTTAACAATGCATAGAGCATCATGAAGAGCTCTCTCCATCTCATCGAGCATAAAATCATTTGCACCTCTTAGGATCAGGGAAACCTGTAAAAATAAAATAGGAAGTATATCAATAAGCAAACATCATAAATCTGACGACAACGAATTTAATCGAAACTCAGCCGTACAAAACAACATCATTTTCAGTTTGAACATTTCCATCATTTCAGCTATTTTCTAGCCTTTATATATCCCTTTTCCACTAGTCTCTCTCTTAATTTTCAATTTCTTTACATTTGAAGTCTCTGATATTTTTATAGCCCGCTGTTGCCACTCCCATGATCCACGAAGAAAGCATTTACGCACCGCACTAGTTGTTTTTGTCCCCTTTATCATGATCACATCATCATCAGAAACACGCTCTTCAACCACTTCATCAGCAGACCCAAGCATTGATGAATCAAATGTTTCTTCTCCTTCCATGTCAGCAAATGTAGAAACCTGCATATCCACCACAGATTCGGTTCAGTAAATTGTGATTACACCCAGATACACTATCATGAAAATCTATAGTGGCAACAGCAATAACAACAAACCATGGTTGCACCAGTGGCCTTAGCAATGTGACGCATATCCTCTTTTCTTACGCGTCTGACAGCAATTGCCCCAGCCTCCACAAAGTACTGAAATATTATATAACATGAAAACACCCAGAGTGAAACCAACCAATCTACAATATATCTCAACAGTCACATTTAATACTTTACATGCCACAAAATTTTTGGAGAAAGGTCTTCATATAATTAGATCAAACATGCATAAAGCATCTAGGAAGAAACGTCAAAGCTTCTCAATCTTATCCAGATAGACATGGAAAACTAGCAGGTGCAGGAAGGAGAACATAAAATTGCTGCTGAACTACTCACTTTTGCATCCAGCCCATCATGATGCAAAGGGAAAGGGAAGTAGTGCCAAGAAGGTTACCTTAAGTGCCATGTCATCGATCCCTTTTGTCGTCAATACAACATTAGCCCCAGCTTTCAAGAGCTTTTCGATGCGTTCTTTTGTCATGTCAGCTTCCCTGCCAAGATAAAGAAACTATCAGTGCATGCACCACAGGAACATCTGTATGTCTCAGCATTTCATGAGATGTTGATTTCTAAGAAATGTTGCGGCCAGATGATAAGATATGTCATCACTGATCATCAATAATAATAATAATGGTACATATCATGAAGAATTCTTCTTAAAACCATTAGTTACCAAATGGTGCCTTGTGAAAGATTTAAATGGGAGAAGGAGAACGAATTTTAACATCAGAATAAAGATTCTTCCCATACTTCCATGTCATGCAAAGAACAAGAATCATCATGGATTGATGCATGATGTCCTAAAAAGGATTATGAAGCTCAACATGCCATCACCTTTGACGAATTTTCTCAAGCTCCCTTGGATCAGTAACCACAACTTGGACACCCAGCTGCATTTTTGTCTTTTGAAGATTGAAGTCAAGGCAGGCTATCTTTGCAGGGGCAACTCTGACAGGCATTCCCTGAGCTGCACGTCCAGTGTTCAAAGCATAACCATTCAAAAGGTAGCTTTCCCTGGCACTTTTTCCATGAGCTTTTAGGATGTTGATTCCCTGGGAAAAGAAAATACGAATGTCCATATTAGATTCATGTACATGAGAGCCTAAATCTAGAAAAGTGCACTAATCACTGCAGATGAGCAGAGTAACAGGAAGCATAATATTTCAGGTTTAGGTAACTCCACTAATCATGTAAAAGATAACTCACACTAGTACTACTGAAACCCTAAACAATCTGTTGTAATATAAAAGTAGCAAGACTAACCTTGATTGGGTATTTAACTTCACCACGAGCATTAGTCATCTTCACTGCTTGCACAGCATCAACTACCTAAAATTATATCAAGATAATGTGTCAGATATGAGTTAAATCTCTCTAAATTATAAAAAGGGTCACCTCCACCAATCTGAAATAAATCTTGGCAGTACCTAGTACAAAAATAAACGAGGAGCTTATCGATGAAACTGCTCATGAATTAATTCAAAAATACAAGTACAGAAAAGAAAATTATGAGCAGTATGTCTTATTTGATCTTGATACAAAGTGAAATAAGAGAGTAAAGGCATGTAATCCACTCATTGCCATAGTTTCACAAAAGGCTCCATGACGCATACCAGGTTTGCAAAGAAGTCACTATCACCAGCAATTAACTTCGATGACATGCTAGTCTTGGCACAGTTTACAAGTGACTCTTTTCCAAGCTTGTCAACCTATAAATTAAGAAGCAATTGTATTGGTAAGCAGGAAATTGTCACTCGCGAAGTAGAATAGCAGATATTAAAATTCTTTTTCTTTTTGGCATTGTTCAAAATTCTAATTAGACAATTGCTGGGCTTGCATAGAAAAATTCTCTAAGTTAATATGCTTGTAAGAAAATAATCAGCTCAGCGTTACCTTAACAGCCAATTTTTCATCAACGTACTTACAAGCTTCTCTCATGGCAAGCTGTTGACATAAGAGTTTCCAAAATTGTCAGTATTTAATAACCAAGGAAGTTGCAGGATGCATATGAATAAGTCTAAGATTGTTAGCGATTAGGAAGGTAAGAAAATTATACAATGGAAGAGGAAATAACAAAAAGACAAACTCACTCTGTAGCCACTGATTATAGACGTTGGATGGATCTTATTTCTCACCAAATCATTGGCCCTCTGCAAACAGCAATCAACATGACAGCATTTGTAAGTATCAAATATTTGTAGAAACAAATAGACAACCCAGTAGCAAACAGCAATCACCTTGAGCAATTCTGCAGCTACAATGACCACTGAAGTTGTTCCATCACCAACCTCTTTGTCTTGAAGCTCGGCCAACTCTACAAGTACCTATATGATTTCAAATGAACGCCAAACATAAAGAAACCTTGAAAATATGAATGCAGTGAGTAACACAAAGCAGCAGCAGAGGTGATAACAAGAGGATGGGTTATCTACCTTAGCAGCTGGATGCTCCACTTCCAACATCTTGAGAATAGTCGCCCCATCATTAGTAATTGTCACATCACCAATGTCATCAACAAGCATCTGATGCATTGGAGCAATAGAATAAACACAAATAACAATATAAAGAAGGGACAAAATGAACCGAAACCTCGTGAGTTTGCTTTAAAATGAGAAGGACAATGTTTTATCTATCAACTTGGTGTCAGCATCAAATTTGCATCTCAAAGAGAGCAAATCAATTTAGGGTTGGGCTATCAATACAGTCTAAAACTACTGATCCTTCCTGACTATTGACCTGAAGCTTCAATGGACAATATGTCACGTACAGACAAGTAACAAATCTCATTCAGACCTTCACAAAACTCAAGCAGGAGTCAGTTTCATCTGTTTCTTGGCAAAATGAAGTAGAACACACTGTTCATACATATTCACAGGGAACGTCGCCGTTGACTCATGCTGGTTATAAATCTTAGTTTGACAATTTCACATCAACAAGAAAGAAATGTACGCGATTAATATTCCATGACCCCTAACATCAGAAAGCTCCGTTCTTTAGATTAAAGCTTTTCAGCTATTCTTCCTTGAATTATACTGCAAGGGGGGCAAACCTGAGCCATCTACACATTGGTCAGAACAGGGACACGAGCAGCTCACAGTGGTGTAGGAGAGAATGCATTGGAGAAGCAAAGATCTCGCATAAACTAGCTTATATGCAAACAAGAAAAAAAACAACCCGGAGACCGTAGGGCAGAGAGAGAATCCAAAACTCCACCTTGTCGAGACCGACAGGACCAAGCGAGGACTTGACAATGTTTGCAACAGCTTGACAGGCCACCACTGTTCCACAAATAGAGATTGACGTCATTCAGAAAAGCTCCCAATCAAGCTGTGAGATGCCCCAATTGAAATGCAAGCAGTGGACATGTGTGGAAAGGGGGAATACCATTTTGCGTACGGACGTCCTGACCAGACTGGCGTTCGCCCAGGATGTCCGGTGTCGTAGCTGCGATTGCCATCTTCCTTCCTCCCGACTCAGGCACGGAAAAGAGAGAAGGAACAAGTGCGGAGCTATGTAGAGACCCTAAAAATGGAAATGGTGAGGGAGATCAGGGGGATAGGACGCTGCGCAGTCCGCAGCGAGAGAAAGAGGGACTGTGAGCTGCTGAGATGTGCCGAGTGAAAAACCCTTGCAAGTGCAGAGCCCAACAAGCCTCGCTCGGGGAGAAGAAAGAGAGAGCCTTCTTTTGATTTCCCGAAGGTTCAACATAGAGAGATTCTATTTTTCATATTTTAAAATTGATCACCCAAAAAAAAAAAAACATTGTAGAATCTTATGAGAATTTTATCTACTGATCATTCATGAAGTCAGTTAGACCTATCGGATTCTTGATATTACGTGCGACATGCACTGAAAAAATCATAGAGAAAGTTAAAATTCTAATCAAATTTAGATCTCGTCAAAAAAGTTTAAGCTATAGGTAGAAAATTGATATTATAATACTTGATAAGTGCATTAGATTATTTGAGAAAATACAAAATTGGTTGTGTAATTTTGGGCTCAAATCAAGGTTGGTGCGCATCTATAGAATGAAGTCGAGTTTTGGTTCAAATACCTCTTCAAAAAACTAATTTATAAAAAAGGTCTATGACAAAATATTTTCTTCAAAATCCCAAAATAAAATTACGTTTTGAGCATACTGTTTCAATTTTATAAAAAAAAAATTGCATGTTTAAGTTGCAGTTTGGACGGACCGAAAATTGCATACCCAAGATGAGATTTTACTCCAACCTTGAAGGAAAGAATTTTTTTAACAAAAAAAAGAACTTTTTGAAGAGCGTTATTTGTACTCAAAACTCGAATTAAGACCAGTGAATTACTGGTAACAGAATTATCGAAATGTCGGCTTTTCTGCAATTTATTTTGGGTTGTTTGGAAATCTGGGACGTTGCCCAGCTTCCCAATTGAAGCATATATCAGCCCGTATTCTAGGATGTGGTATTTGTTGACCAGCGTTGCATATTTATCCGTGATCAACCAGACGTTCTGCAATGTTCAATTCGTGTCTTCTCCTAGCACCTTGTACATGTGTACCATTTAATATTTTTGCAGTTACGAATCTCGAAAATCCAACCTGTGGATAAAACTGAATGAAGACTTAAATAACATATTTTGACAGCGAAATGGAGTATTTCAGTAAAAAAAAATATAGATAGAATCAAAATATTTCACATAAGACTTTACAGGATTTCCTAAACTCGGATTAAAAAAAAAAAAAAAACCTTTCAGCAATCACCCTCCAAGTAGCGCCTAATAGGAAAGGGAGCGAGAGGCAATGAGAGTTTCAGTTTCAACCTAAGTGGCGTTGAATTTTTATTTTCCACTCTAACTCTCTCCCTCTTCTCTCTATTATTTACATACATTTTTTTAACCTTACTTCCTCTATATCGTTTTATTTATATAAAGCCGTTCTTTTTTTTTTCCTCCATAAATTTACTACTAAATTTAACGAAAAATCAGGTGATTGGGATATCAACTGTGATTAAGATTTTGTTTGATCAATTTCGTGCTCATTTTATTTGCCAGTTATATTAAATTAACACATGCATCCGTAGATCACCTTAGACGGTAGCACGTGAAAGCCTTTTTGGCTTGAAGAGACTTCTATTATTTTTGGAATTTCCATAGTTTTAGCAAAACCTGTGTTGTGTTGTCATAGGAGGCCCGAAGAAGGAGACTACCTGCCTCATATCGAATATGTAATAATAATAATTATTATTATTTGTTGCTTGGTAAAACATGGCTCAGGAAATGGATAATATGCCGGTGCTCACTCGTCAAGCAACTTGAGAGACGCCAAGTTTGAATAGAAGACCTTTTTTGTATTATTATATTACAAATCTGTTCTTGCAAATTAATTCGTTTTGCCATGGGAAGATTCCCAACTTAGGTTCGTTAAAATGACGCGGGGAATGAATGTGCAGATCATGTCAAAACAAAAGGTGGACCCATGTCCTGCTTGCTTTTGTTACAGATAGAACCCTGTGCACGATGTCGCACTTCAACGATGCTCGGCCACTTGATTTTTTCCTTTTTCTTTTTTTTTTGCCCGTCAAATATTCACTCACTGCAACTTATTAGGTAGAACGTTCAACCTCGTCATAGCAAGCGCGATAGCATCCAAGCTACCTAGGTCATAGTCCATTGGTCTCACTCTTCCCCCAAAAGATGTCACTCGGTAATTCCTCAATGATTTGCAACTTCGAATTCTCTACAAGAGCTTACAGGACAGGGCTCGTTAAGGGGATATTATTACACGAGCAATCCCACGATGGTTGTATAAGAAAGTGACAATTGGGTGTGTGTGTCTGTATATATAAGATTTAATAATTCCAGGAACTAGGGATTTAAGTAAAAATCAGAAAAGTTAACCATCAATGACTACAAAAATCATTTTATATGATCTTATATAAATTTAGAGTGATTTTTAAGATACATAGAAATCAATCTAGAGGTTCAAGTCCCAATCCGGAGAACCCGATGGGCCCATAGCTGACCAAATTAATGTAAAAATAAAATAAATCTCGAGGATATCTCTTTCTCTATTTTTCCTTTTTATTTGTTAAGATTTTATTATTCTATTATTATTCTTGAGGTCTAATTATTTTTTAATATTAAAAATAATGGAATAAATTAAAAGTTTCCGGTACGAAAAGGGACTACACCTGTCCCGTAAAAAAAACTTAAGACTCACGTACGCAGATACCCCTCTTGGGAGCCTCACCCGCCATTGCCAGGCGTGCGACCCGGGGCGACCAACGGATTAGTCAAGTATGGTTGGCTGAAAGACGCCATCTTACCGCTGGTGGGGCCTGCTTGGATACCGTGACTGGCGACCAAAAAAAAAAACACTTAAAGACTAAAATAATAAAAGAAGAAAAGAATGAGAATTAAAACTATATTACTCCCCACTGAGTGCGTCCCGCCTTCAAATCCCACTTGTCCTTTCTCTGGTCTTCTTGGACCCCCTTTTCTTCCGACTCATCGGTCGACAAAAGGACAAAACACAATCAGAATCTTCGTCATCTCTCAACGCGGCTCCGTCTCGTCAACAGGGGATTGTCATGGAGCAGGGTGCCACTCAAATTGGAAAGGAAGGAAGCCCGACGCCGAAAAAGTCATCGGATTGGTTTCCCGCTTCTGGGGTCTCCATAACCCATCTCTTTATATACACATATTACGCTCTTTCTTGCTCAAGCTTCCCTCTGTCCATCAGCTCATTTCTCTTCGCCTCCTCCGTATTTCCCTCAATCCCAGGCTCGACTTCAGCCACCGTTTCTCGATTCCCATTGAGATCCATTGCAGAACTCGATCGGGAGCCTGACAGTGAGGCTAATCGGAGAGGCAGCCCACCCATCGGACCTCCGCCCTGGTGATCACGTTTACACCTTCCGGTGGCTGTTCGGCGTTATCTTTTACACCCACCACGGTAGAGACTCTGACGAGCTACGTGAACTTCAATTGCAGGATTCGCGTGTTATGCTGCAATTGCCCCGATTTAACGATTGCTTGATCTTTCTGCGTAATGCACTCTGTTTCAGCTTTAAAAACTCTGCTCTGTTGGGGCACTTTCTCATAATATACCGAGACGGCTGCATCAGATTTCGAATGTTTCCATTAATGCCACTGGTTTGATCGGTCTAAAAGCCCTCAGTTAGTCCATCAGTGTCTGTGACTTACTTACTTGTCTCCTTGCTGGACTGGGTTGGCATAGGCTGGGTACCCTGTTTTCTGGTTCCCTGTTCTTCAGTTTCAGATAGTGGGATTACTGTTGTTTGATCAGCAAAGCAACTAATATTAGTTTTGATGTCGGGAACAAATATCTGAATCTTGAATGTTGGTTCGGTTTGACTCCAAACTCCCTGGAGAGAATGAATGGTTCCTCCGAACGCTCACAGAACCTCATCCTCCACTAGGCAACGACCCAGTGATGATCATGATCCCCGCGCTTGCCCTTATTCTCTTAAGCTCAGATCCCGTTCCACGAGCAGACTCAGGATTTGCCTAATCAAGTGATCCATCAATTTGAATGATATGCCGTTTATGTTAGCAGCTCTGCAGACCCCTGGGCCGCATAAATTTGTGCTCTGTTGTTCTTGTTCTGGAATATTTCAGATATTGATGAGATTCTGTTTGGTTGGTTCCTGACGTGGCAGGGATCTTCGTTGGTGACGGAATGGTAATACACCTCACTCGACCTCGTGCCGGACGACCCATTCCTCTTCTCCCTCCGTCGTATCCATCATCCGAACACGAAGATCGTCCCCCATGCAAGAGATGCTGTGCTGGTCCTGAAGCTGGCTCCAGCGGCGGAGTTGTCCTGGTATGCATCGACTGCTTTCGCAGAGACGGATCGACGGACCGGCCAGTGCACATCTACACGTACGGAGTGCAGCCGTGGCAGCTCTACTGTAACATTCCGGGCACCGGCACTGCGGCGTCCCCTCGCAAATCTCGGGACGAGGTCATCGAAACTGCTCGATCCTACCTATCGGACAGAGATTTCGGAGGCTACGACCTCCTCAGGAACAACTGTGAACATTTCGCCACGAACTGTGTGGTCGGCGAGCGCATAAGTGAACAGGCGGACCCCTGGGTTCGTCTGATGGCAAGACTGGACCCGTTCACACAGTCACGGTTCGCGTAGCGATGAGCAGCAGTCTCCCTTTTTTTTTTTTTTTTCCTTTTTGGACCTTCTCTTGCAAGTCCATTTTATCGAGTTTTTCACAGCCATCTTTTGTTTTATTCTCTAGAATTCATATGCATGCTCCCTCCAGTTGGAGTGGTGCCAAAAAGGAGAGGAAGAAACTAGTGGATAATGGCTGCTGAGCTAGCCTTAAAACTAAGAGGAGTTGGAATGAATGCTCCTTCCAGCTCGACCCTCAACTACCAAACCTTTGAAAATACACCGAATCGAATGAAAATGGACCCCGAATTGGGCTAATTTAGATATAAATCAGATAAAAATTTATAAAAGATGAATTTAAATATGATGTTAACTGTTTAAAATTCTTTATATGATAGTTTCACGAAAGAATGTTAGAGCCCGTGTGACACATCAATCTCATATTGAGCATATATGTAAGATTCAATAATATGAAGATTACCAAAAATTAGTACTTTTGGATACATGGTGTTACAGTCCAGCCTACTGGTTCTTTGCTTGCTTCCATCTTCTCTGGTCGTTTGAAAGGCTACCAACTGCAGGCATCCCTCTCAATCTAGCAGTGCTATCCGGTATAATCCAACAATGCTTAAATCAAGTGCCTCTTGTGTACATCGAGCACAACTTATTACGCCGGGGATTAACTTTTCTAGACGTAATTTTTTTTATTTATAAGACTTGAATCCGATATCGAAGAGAACAACCAAGTGGTACCCCTTATTTTCACAAAACATGTTCAGGAAATCAGATACCAAACTAGCACATAAGATTCTATCATATTTTAAATGAAAAAGAAAATGCAACCCGTGTGGGCGGCAGTCACCACAGAGGGTGCCCTGTATATCTTTAAAAAAAAAGGTCAGACCCCACGTTACGACTTTACGGATTAAAAGAATTCAATTTATCAGCACTTAAAATTTAAATAAAAATCTAATTTTAATGTTATTTTATTATTTGATAAAAAAATTAAAGTAATTAATAAACATTTAAAAAGGATATCTTAATTTTGAAATGCATTGATAGAGGCCAACAAAAAGTACATTTTCACCTATACATTTTTTAAACTTATATACTAGTTTCTAACTGTAATTTAAAATGTCGTTTTGATTTGTAATAAATTTTCACTTACCTCTTTTTCTTCTTTTTTTAATCTTATGTATTTTATTGATTGATTAAACCAGCATGCAGCTTGTTTCTTGAGTTTATTCAATTCCACACGTGCAAACCTCTGGTCTCAACTTTTTCTCGGGCCCTTACCCAGAACTTAATATATTCTAACTAATTCAGTTTGAACTCAATGAACTCATTAGATTGTAAAGTAAAAATATCCCAATATAAATCTTTTATATTTACAAGACTCGAATATGATATTTTAGTTGACGTAAAAAGACGTTCTATTACCTCAGTCACTTCACTTTAGTAAACCAGTGATTTTTTTTTTCAGCCCGACCAACTTCAAGAATTCAAATCAGAGTCGTTGGTCTCGTCATCTGATCGGCATCTAACATCCGTCTGCCCCGTGACATTTCCAGAACGTGCGGTTCGGACCATGGGAAAAAATTTCGGCTTGACGCGTAGATAAGCAAGCCAGTGCTGATATGCAACTTTTTGACATGACAGGGTAATTTTGATGCCCGAGTTAAGCCTAAACATGTTTTCTGACGGCCCCGTGTAAATAAACATATTAAATCGGATTGAACTCGTGTAACTCGATATATAAAGACATGATAAAATCCATTTAACTAAATTTAGACAAACATTTTGATTCATTACGTATCTAGATGTATATGATGTGATACGTTTAATTATACGAGTTAAATATGCCGTATTAGCCGTTTTAAACCGTTTATTAAAAGGTGAATTTGGTCGCGTATGGGTTTAGAGCTACCTAGTACAAATCCATTTAAAGAGAACACTAGTTCAAACAAATTTTTCTGGCAAAATCACTATCTTAACTACCGATTCATCAGTTTTGTTATACATAAAATCATTATATATTTTTAAAATTTTGTTGACTTAATTTTACAATAAATTTATTGAAAATTCACTCATTATGAACATTAATTATGTTTAAAACATTACTTACTCATTTACGTGTTCACTTTTCATCAGTATCTTCTTCTTTTTTTGGTTCTCCGACTTTTCATCGGTATCACTGAATAACAAAATTCCTATACAGCGTGGGTGGACGTCCATGTGTATGTATATAACTGTACACCAATGCATCCAGAGCAGGTTAAAAGGTGAAAAAAAAACAAATAAATACATAATTATAAATAACAAAGTCATATCTTACAAGAAAGTTCAAACATTCTCATTTATCTGTTCGTTTCAGAGTAAAACTGTAAACTCTCCATAGAAAGTTCACAAACACCCTACTTTTCAATGTCTAGGGGGAAAATCTAACGCATTTTAGGTATGTCGGGCACAGGGCTACGCGACTTTCCTCGTAGTCAAAATGCAGGGAAAAAAGTCGCATTTGCACAAGCCAGCTTTGTCCTTTTCTTCCACCTCCGGACTGCCAAAATCACCCTTTGAAATCAAACAAAATGACAACGTGGGAGGGGTGAGGCCGAAGAGAGAGATAGGAAGCATGCGTGTACTGGCAGAGAGAGAGAGAAGAAGAAGAATGATCAATTCTTGTCCAAGTCACGTTCATGTATACAATTGCAATTCAACCTACCCATCGATATTCCCAAGTGAATATTTTCATAAGAGATAAAAATATTTAATATCATATAATTTTCTCCGAATAAATGAGAAACAATTTCTCATCTTTGTGTCAACCGTGCTATTTTTCCAACAGTACGTACCACAGAGGGCACCTTTCTAGGTTTGTTGGAAAAAGAAGTAAAAGAATAGGAATATGGTCCGCCTGTTGACGGTTTTGGTTTTTTTGTCTCTTGCAAAAATTATTAATTATTATTTCAGCGGAGTGGACGAGTCCCCATGAGTATATATCCGTAAAACGTCCACTTGCACCTACAATATCTAACTTAAAAGCTTAAATTAATAAGTTAGTGATAGTATTCATTCTCTTTTAAATTAGAGTTTAACATCTTATTTGTCCAATATGAGATTAACTTCTCGACGCTTACCCTCACACGACAACTCGTTCACACTTGAAAAACGTATCCTTAAATACTCACCCCTCAACAACTGAAATCAAGCCAAACATTTTACTTTCGGCCTCTAGTGAGGGGGGAGAAACTACCACGATTCTCTTCTATCCTCTGATTAACATATGAGTTGGGTTTCTTAATTGTGTGCGAATCGATGTCACTTATTAACTCAATTATAAGATAATATGCGTCTTCCATAATAGGGGTTAGTATCTAATATACATATGTACTTGTCTTTGATAAATTTGAACTAATGCTGGTCTGAACAGCTCCTAACCTCGATATGGTTGATTTTACTCATTAATATTAAGAGAAACAATTCAAACTACAAAATGTTTCATCTCCAAGAGCACAATGATACTTCACCAAATGGATGAGGATTCAGTGGTACGGATAGGATAATCTCTACCAAAACTCTCATGAAATTCGAGTAGGATTTGATTAAGTAATTTAAAGATCGGTTAAAATTGATTCTGATTAAATAGTAAAATATCCTAGAATTTGACTTCTTTACTTAATAATTAATTAAGACCTATTAAATTCTAATGGAAAATCATACTAAATAATCAAAATTAAAACAAAAAAATTGTGAATTTTATCATCAATTTGATTAATTAATTTTTTTTGGAAATTTTTAAGATAAGTCAATATTTATAAAGTTATTAATGCCGGTAAATTGAACAAATTTTGAAGGAGCACTTCAACTTGTTGTGTAATATAAATTTCGTATAAATTTTAAGTTTAAAATTTAACAAGTCTGAAGATAATCCATCTTATACAATAGAGTATTCCATTAGACGGTCACGTCATATCAAGACAACTACACGTGGCATGGCATTATCGGATAAACACGAGAATTTCTCCGAAATTTGTGGTGGATTGAAAAGTGAAGAAGATTCCGTCAAAGAGGTCGTCTACGATTTTCGACGTTGGCTTGAACTGCTTGCGCCGCCAACAGTCGTGGCTGACAGCCATCACAGCTTCAGCCCACGGTTGCTTGCCACGTCGTAAATGTTCACCGGCGGCCGGGCAACATTTAATACTTTTTGCTAGGATGGATCCCGATCATGCAACCGAGGGACGAAACTGAAGGGCGTTTTAAATCACCAAGTGGATTTTCAAGGAATTATCATATGTACTGATGCATGCAGCTTAAATTTAAGGAAGATCTATATTAGTGGTAGTAACTCAATACAATGGTACTATCCTTTTATTATGGTTTATGACAGATGCTCAGACTAAATCAAGAGCCCTACTACTAGCTTCACCTGTTACCAAATTTAGAGAGGCATCTATCAAACCGGAAAGGTCTGCTAAAATTTTTCCCAAATTTAGAGGATAGAGGTAAGTTCTTTTTTGCTTTCATGTACAAAATATCATTAGGGCAATCACCAAGAAGCAATTTTTATTGTGGGATTGTAAAGTTTTGATCCATGATTTCTTGATATCCTCACATTATTTCAATTCCTGAGATTGTAAATGGCAGAATAGGAATTATAATAGAGCTGCCCATAATCTCTTAAGTCGAAAATGATGTCTCGGTCCACTGACTTGAATGTTTTTGTAGGTTATCCTGATTTGTCCAGATTCAGTGTTTAGGTAGCGTGAGGTGATGTATTTTTTTCTCTATTTTTTTACTTATAAAAAAAGAAGGACGTTTTAAATAATAGATTTTGAGAGCGAAATTGAGCAAAGAATATAGATAAAATTAGTAAATTTTATATGAAACTTCATATTATTTTTCGAGATGATGGATAATCGCCACCACACGCACCCCTAAATATATCCATGATATTAGGGGTTTAATTATTAATGATTACTTTGTATTAAATTTAATCCATTCATTAAAACTAAAAACTAAAAACTAAGAAATTTAAGTTGCATAACATGTATTCAAACTCCTCCTTTTTTTAAACTAAAAACTTTTAAGAAACCTTTAAAAAAATTAATGTTCGACAATTCTAAATATCCTCCTCACCTTTTCGCTAATTGATGTTGAAATTTTTCAAAACTTTTAAGAGTTTTTTAGAATTATTTTAATTTTTATTTAGATTTTTATTATTTTAAAATTTTAAACGTGAAAAAGAATATGCGTGGTTGAATTTTTATCTTCCACTCTATCTGTCTCCCACTTCTCTCTATTATTTAGTTGTTGTCCCTTACTTCCTCTATATTGTTTTATTTATATAAAATCGTTCAATTTTTTTTCCATGTATTTGCTACTTAACTTATCAAAAAATTGCGTGATCGGGATATTAAATCCAATTAAGATTTCGCTTAATCACTTGTACGCTCATTTTCTTTTCCAATTATATAAAATTAACAGACGCATCAGTGAACTAGACCACCTGACATGGTAGCATGTGACAGCCTTTTTACCTGGACGAGACTTTTGATTATTTTCGGAATTTGTATAGTTTTGGTACGATCTGTATTTTGTTGTCATAGGAGGTCCGAAGAAGGGGACTACCAGCCCCATATCGAATATGAGAAAATCATGGCTAAATATTTAGCCAATCAAAGAGAAACTTTTTTTTTTTAAATAAGCCGCTCGATAATCATATATTATAATAATAATAATTTGCTTGGTAAAAAGCATGGCTTAGAGAGATGGATTAGACAAGCGGAGTTTGAATAGCAGCGACCTTTCTTTATTATATTACAAGAGCGAAGACCCTGAACCAACGACTTCGCGACCAAAAGGCCAGCCCCTCGAATAGAATTACCGAAAAATCAGCTGGGCAGCCATTGATTACTTTCTCTGTTTCTGCCTGTGCTCCCAAGTTAGAAGCTTTTGCCTTTGTAACAGAGACAGACAGTTGCCCATGAAATTAATGTTAATTGAAGTTGACAGATTGACATGCGGTCGCACGAAAATACTGTGCACTAGAAAAAAAATTCTTTAAAAATAGTTTATTTCTAAAATATTTTCGTGTATACTATCAAGAGATTACATATTAAACATGCGATCTTAATTTTATGAATAGATCACACCTTTAACATGCGATCTCTTAGAAAATATGCACAATTTATATTTGTTACATCTTTTTTTGGCAAGTTCAAGCAAAAAAAAGTCTTTTTTAATCAAGAATAAGTATAAATTATTTATATTTATTAAGAAATCACATTTTCAAGATGCGATTTTAGGTATAAAATTTTCATTTTTATATTCAACCTTCCTTTTTCTGTCAACTAATTTTATATTTGTAAAGAAATTGCATATTTAACATGCGATCTCAGTACAAAAATGAGATCACTAGTTGAAATTGCGATCTCTTAACAGTATAAATGTAATTACTTTGATCGAAACAGTTTTTAAAGAATTATCTTTCGATCATATGGTATTTCCATACATTTCTAGCGGTCTCTCTCTAGTAATTCAGTTAGCTGTCCCGTTTTCGATAAATAACCCCGTTGACCGGACACCATTGCTGAAAATGGGCTCGGGACGACTGAGTATATATAGATTGCATAAGGAAGGAGCAAGGCGTGGCAACCCTACTATATATATAGACACACACACATATATATACACACACACTAGCTTAGAGGCTCGTGCTACATTACGAATTAAGGTAATAAATATAATCACATCTTTTATAATAAAAGTGAATGAATTATATTAAAATATAAAAATATTTGAAAATATTATTGTGTTCAACTCACAATTAAATCTCTTTTTTTGTAAAAAAAAAAAGTCATTTACTTAGAAAGAGATATGTTTTATTCGTATGTTTATAAAATGAATATTTTACAATTTTTTATTTACTAGTGTAGAAATAATGTACATTAAAAATTAGGACATAAATATAATATTTATCTCTTTCATATAAACAATGGTTTTGAAGGAATACTTCCGTACAACACAGATTTTGTATAAACTCAACAAGTCGAAGATATTCCATCTTATACAAGAGAGTATTCGAGTATCCTTTTCCTAAAATTATAACAGTCAGTAATAAATTAGGGAATAAAATTATTTGTAAATCAAACACGTCCTTCGATAGGTGAACTTTGGTTGATGTTGAGGTGAAAATATATTACGTGATAATATTGACATAATATATCTATTTAACGTATAGTCAATACTCATATATTTGTCATTATCAGGGGTGGAACGGTGAGGTGGAAAAGATTTTGTCAGAGAAGAGGCCGTGGCCGACTTTAGAGGTTCAGCTTTGACTTTGACTTGCCCCTCGCGCTGTGGTTGCTGTCGACAGCCCATGGTTGCCCCGCGTCGTAAATGTTCACCGGCGGCCAGGCATCACCGTCCTAGTTTGGAGCTCATGTTAGGGGTATATCACTTATCTACTGTAAATATATAATGGTTAATTAATTACAGCTGATTTAAGTTAAATAAATAATCTTTAAGTCACAATGGCTCTTATCCGTTGCCGTATGGGGGATGGGATGACGGTGATACCTTTTTCAATTCAACCAGTCCTTATGCTTCATTGGTTCCACCGTATCCATAGGTTTTGGCATCCACGACGATGTATGTCGTCGACAAGGTCTGAGATAGACTATTTGCCTCGCCAAACATGAGAGAATTATCGAAATTTCGACTTTTCTGCAATTTATTTTGGGCGGTTTGGGAATCTGGGACATTGCCAGCTTCCCAAGTGAAGCATATATCAACCCGCCTTCTAGAATCTGGTATTTGTGGACCATCGTTGCATTTTTTTTTTTTATCTGGGAGCAACCAGACGTTCCGCAATATTTAATTCGTATCTTCTCCTGGCATCTTGCACGTGTACCATTTAATATTTTTGCAGGTACGGATCCCGAAAACATAACCTATGGATGAAATTGAATGAAGACTTAAATAACGGCTTTGACGTCAAAATGGAGTATTTCAGCAAAAAAATATAGACAAAATTAGCATATTTTACATGAGACTTCCAAGTTCCGGCGAACAATCACCTCCGTGCACCCCTTAAGTCATCCCTGACATCAGGAATTTTTTTTTGGCAATCTGATACGAGGAATTTAATTATTCATGATTAATTTATGTTAAATTTAATCAATTCTTTAAATAATATAATCTCCCTAATAATTTTTTTAAAAATTTACAACACCCATGTCCGAAAACGTATTTATGGTGATTGTCCACTGAACCACTTCGATCCCCAAAAACCAACCATGATGGTTACTCGATTTCGACCATCCTATATTCCTATTTAATAGCTTTTGTCGAAGCTCATCGATACAATTGCACCTTTCCACTTCTGTCGGAATATTCACAGTTCTTTATTTAATATTTTCTTTTAGTAATAAAAGGATACATATTATTCAGACAATCCTAGCAGAGAACCATGAGAAAGTCATGGAGTGCAACGGTGGTATAACGTCAATATTATCATATGGTTCTACGAGCCAATAAGAATATATTATATGTGCAATTTCATAATAAGAAATTTAGACTGTAAAATATACATTCCAACGCCTTTTTTTTTAAGACTAGAAAGTTTAAGAAACGTTTAAAAAACCGATGTTCGATAACTCTCAACATCCTCTTCACCTTTTCACTAATTAATGTTGAAATTTCTCAGAATTTTTTTATTTTTATTTAGATTTTAAGTTTTTTTTTAATTTTTAGACATGAAAAGGAATAAGTGGGGTTGAATTTATTCTTTTTATTTTCCACTCTAACTCTCTCCCTCTTCTCTCTATTATTTACATACATTTTTTTTTTTACCTTACTTCCTCTATATCGTTTTTGTTTATACAAAGCCGTTCTTTTTTTCCCCATAAATTTACTACTTAATTTAACGAAAAATCAAGTGATTGGGATATTAACTGTGATTAAGATTTTGTTTGCTCATTTTCATGCTCCTTTTATTTTCCAATTATATTTAATTAACAGATGCATCGATAGATCATCTTAGACGGTAGCATGTGAAAGCTTTTTTAGCTTGATGAGACTTCGATTATTTTCGGAATTTCTATAGCTTTTGTCAGAGGAGGTCCGAAGAAGGAGACTGCCTGCCCCATATCGAATATGAGAAAATCACTGGGAGATATTTAACCAATCAAAGAGAATCTCTCTGGTAAGGCATTTGGCCCTTTTTTCTTTCTAAACTAGATAAGCCAAATTTTAATAGAAGCCCTTTTTTCTTTTTAAACTATGTTACGAATCTGTTCTTGCTAAAGCTTTTGCTTTGATCACAGACCCCGTGCATGTCGGACCGGCTACTTGGTTTAATTTGGTACATATATAAGATCCAATGACTCCAAAAGCACCCAAAACTAGTACTCTTAAATAAGGACAGAGTCCCCATTTGATCCTTAATATTTTCTTATTTTATCATTTTTATTATGAACATTTTTTGAACTTTTAATTTTTTATTATTTTAATATTAAAATATAAATTAAATGACAAGAATAATAATAAAATAATTATTTGCGAATGGAGAGACTTACCAATAATCACCATTTCCTTCTAAACTTGCCTATAATCACCATTTCCTTCTATGATTGTCGGTCACAACTTTGGAAAAAATGTCTGCTAGTGAGAAACCAAGAACTAGGAGTGTAAATAAAAATTGAAAAAATCAACCATAAATGACCTAAAACTCGTTTATGTGGTCCTATATAAATTTAAAGTGGTTTTTAAAGGCATATAGAAATTTGAATCCCAATTCGAAGAACCATGTGGACTTGAAACTGATCGAATTAGAATTGATGCAGAAATAAAATAAATCTCGAGGATATTCCTTTATCCATTTTTCTTTTTTATTTGTTGAGATTTATTATTCTTAATATTTACTTAGTTTTTGATAGGAAAGTAAGGGAATAAATTAAAAGTGTTCATGAAAAGGTGTAGGATCAATCTTGTTTTACAAAAATATTTAGGAAAAAATGACATGAGAAAAAAATTAAAAATCAAAACTATATTTTCTACTAGGTCCGAATCCACGTTGGAAGGACATCACACCAAAGTCGTACAATTAGGACTTTGATATGGTTTTATTATGTTCATGAGGTTGGATTGGAAGAATAGGACCAGTTGGATGCGACAAATTAAATGGAACTTGGCACAAAAAAGTCCTAGGAGGAGTTGGACGCGACAAATTAAATGGAGCTTGGAACAAAAAATTCAGCCGTTCGTATGCAGCAAGGGAATTGATTAAGGATGATGAAGTGGTTTCCCTCCTTTTTGAGCTCTTTCATATACATCTATCTCTGCCCTTTCTTGCCCTAGCTTCAGACTTTCCCATCAGCTCATCCTCTTCGTCTGCTCCATCTTCCATCCGATCCCAGGCTCGACTTCAGCCACTGTCTCTCGAATCTCGATTCCCATTGAGATCCATAGCAGAACTCGATCGGGAGCCTGACAATGAGGCTAATCGGAGAGGCTGCCCACCCATCGGACCTCCGCCCTGGTGATCACATTTACACCTTCCGGTGGCTGTTCGGCGTTATCTTTTACACCCACCACGGTAAAGACTCTGACGAGCTACGTGAACTTCAATTGCAGGATTCGCGTGTTATGCTGCAATTGCACCGATTTAACGATTGTTTGATCTTTCTGCGTAATGCACTCTGTTTCAGCTTTAAAAACTCTGCTCTGTTGGGACACTTTCTCATAAATATACCAAGACGGTTGCATCAGATTTGGAATGTTTCCATTAATGCCAGTGGTTTGATCGGTCTAAAAGCCCCCTCAGTTAGTCGATCAGTGCCTGTCACTTACTTACTTTTCCCCTAGCTGAACTGGGTTGACAACTTGACATAGGCTGGCTACTCTGTTTTCTGGTTCCATGTTCTTCAGTTTCAGTTGTGAGATTACTGTTTGTTTGATCAGCAACTAATATTAGTTTTGATGTTGGTGTTGAGATATAAATCTCACATCGGATAAATAGATGATTGAAACCCAGCTTATAAGAGAGTGGGTACCACCATCCTGTCAACTTGAGCTTTTGGGATGGACATGAGCACAATCTCTTGTGGGTCAGGTGGAAATTTCACATGGTATCAGAGCCAACCATGTGGGCTCACACCACGCCAGGCCCGAGTGTGGAGCTCGTGGCCCGTATGCCTGAGACCGGAAGAAAAATATCCGGCTCGAGGCCAGTTGTTGTCCCCCTCACCCGAGACCGGAAGTGAAATGCCCGACTCGAAGTCAGTTATTGAGGGCGGGTGTTTAAGGGCACGTGTCAAGTGTGAATACGTTGCCACGTGAGGGCGGGTGTTGAGATATAAATCTCACATCGGACAAATAGATGATTGAAACCCAGCTTATAAGAGAGCGGGTACCACCATCCTATCAGCTTGAGCTTTTGGAATGGACATGAGTCTAATCTCTTGTGGGGCAGGTGGAAATTTCACAGTTGGAAAACAAAATCTTCGTCCTGTTTGATTCTGAGCTCCATGGAGCGAATGAAGGGTTCCTCCGAACACTCACAGGCCTCCATCCTCCACCAGGCAACGACCCAGCGATGATCAAGATCCCCGCGCTTGCCCTTATTCTATTAAGCTCAGATCCCGTTCCACGAGCAGACTCAGGATTTTCCTAATCAAATGATCCATCAAGATTTCGGAACACATGAGCTGCTCCACTTCCTCTCTCCTCTGACGTTAATTACTTTGAAAACGTTCATAGAGAACAGAGATTTGAATGATATGCCGTTTATGTTAGCAGCTCTGCAGACCCCTGGGCCGCATAAATTTGTGCTCTGTTGTTCTTGTTCTGGAATATTTCAGATATTGATGAGATTCTGTTTGGTTGGTTCCTTACGTGGCAGGGATCTTCGTTGGTGACGGAATGGTAATACACCTCACTCGACCTCGTGCCGGACGACACATTCCTCTTCTTCCTCCGTCGTATCCATCATCCGAACACGAAGATCGTCCTCCATGCAAGAGATGCTCTGCCGGTCCTGAAGCTGGCTCTGGCTCCGGCTCCGGCTCCGGTGGGGTTGTCCTAGTATGCCTCGACTGCTTTTGCAGAGACGGGTCGACGAACCGGCCAGTGCGCGTCTACAAGTACGGAGTGCAGCCGTGGCGGCTCTACTTTAACATTCCGGGCACCAGCACTGCTTTGTCCCCCGCCAGATCGCCGGACAGGGTCATCGAAACTGCTCGATCCTACCTATCGGACAGAGATTTCGGAGACTACAACCTCCTCCGGAACAACTGTGAGCATTTCTCGACGTTGTGTGTGGCCGGCGAGCCCATAAGTGAACAGGCGGACCACTGGGCTCGTGTGGTGGCAAGGCTGGACCGGCTCACACATTTATGGTTCCTGTAGCGATGAGCCGAGTCTCCCGCTTTTTGTCTTTTATACTCCAAAATTTATGTGTAACTTTTTCATGTCCATTGTAAATATATCGTATGTACTTATAACACTTCTTTTCTGTCTCATAAGGAAGGGCTTTTTTCTTTTGCATTGTAGCAATGAAATTCTTGTGGAATGCATAAGACATGAGGGTGAAATGCTAATTGCTAAATAATTATTAACTTGTAAATATGTCACATGTACTTATAACACTTCTTTTTTGTCTCAAAACGGCGAACTTTTTTCTTTTGCATCTTAATAATGAAATTCACTGAATTATTTATGGTTAAATCATTTTTTTGAATAAGACTCAAATCTGAGTCCTGTAATTGGATATAATTCATGATTTTGAGAGTTTTCTAACTGCGTCAAGCAGTATGGCACGGAAGAAGAAATTGCAAACCTTACTATCACCTTTCTAGATTTCCTTTTCTTGGTAGTAACAAGCCTTTCTAGATTTGTTCGAAAAAGAAGTCAAAGAATAGGAATATGGTCCGCCTATTGTCGTTTTTGGTTTTTTCTCTCTTGCAAAAGTTATTAATTGTTATTCCAGTGGAGTGGACGTGTGCGTGGGTAACTCAAAAGCTTAAACTAATAGGTTGGTAGTAGTACTTATTTTCTTTTAAATTAGATTTCAATACCTTATTCGCACAGTGTGGGATTGACCTCTTAATACCCGCCCTCACGTGACAATATGTTCACACTTAAAGCGCGTTCCATGCAAACACCTGCTCCTCAACAACTAGTATCGAGCCGAGTATTTTACTTTCAGCCTCGGTGAGGGGGGAGAAACTACCATGAGGTAGACCTTCTCTTCTATCCTCTGACTAACATATGAGTTGCGTTTCTTTCCATACTCGATAAACTTGTCACGAGCTGGGCATTTTCTTCCTGTCTCGGGCTTCATACAGGTTTCACATTTGGGAATAGTGTGGTGTGAGCCCACAAGAAAACCTGCTCTAATACAATGTAAAATATTCTCATATGCCTATAAAAGCCGGAGACTATTTCTTGATGACCCAAATTACATAAATTAAGCTAAAACAATGCCATCGTTCAAAATTATTAGTCCAAAACCTAAATAAACCCGTTGAAATCATGACAAGATTACACTAAATAGAGTGAAATCCACCCTGTGTTGATCCAATTGTTAGACAAATCAGAGACAAATATATAAAAGACAAAACCTAAATTTAACAATTAGCCATCAGGGTTCGCATTGATATTATTAGGGATGCACCCGTGGACTGCTCATAAGGAAAATAAAAGCAAGGAAAAATGAAACGGTAGGATCATTCCTGGAGATAAGATTTCAAAATTCACACACACACACACACACACACACACACACACACATATATATATATATATATTCTATTGCACTATCGGTCAATCGTCCTTAAATCAACCAATGTTGAAGAAGAGGGAGAAGATGAAGAAGAAGAAGGCCAGAACGAGCACAGACTCCGCCTTCCTCCACTGAAAAATCAATCCCTGACCGATGAGACACTGTTTACATAGATAGATTCTTTAATTGTGCAGTTTTTTTTTCTTTAAGAAATCTTAATGAGGCATTTTTTGAAAGCTCTTTATGAAACCGTGCAAGTATGGCCGGTTTCATAAAGATATGGATGGTGTGCATCCACTAGCTAGAATAGAAAGAAAGTGAACCAAAAAAAACAAAAAGAAGACAGTTACATTATCTAATGGCCGGGAGACACATAGGTATAATAATATTTTGTGATAAATGTACGTGAAAGCCATTTTAGATTTACCAAATTTTTTTTGGAATTCATGTATTTATTTTAGGTCGCGTTTGGTATGATGAAATGAAATTGGAATTGTCATTCTATTTTCCATTTCATTTCTCTTGTTTGGTTGCGCAAAAAGCGACTGGAATAATAATTTCACTTGATTGGTCATTCACTTGTTTTTCTCTAAATTTCATTGCATCCTATAAAATAATAAATGATCATTCTTTATCTATCTTTTAAGTTAATATTGTAACTTATCAGTTTTATCCTTACTTTTTAGTGGAATTACAAAATCACTAAAATTAATTAATGCATATTATACTAAATATAATTTAAAATAAGATAATATATAATTGAGTCTTTTTCTCTTATCCGTTCTACTTTTACCCTATTTATAAGAATGATTTAAAATATAAAATACGTTGATATAAGGAAATAAAATTTTTAATTTAAACTAATAAAATATATTATGTATCCCCGAAAATATTTTTTAGAAAAAAAAAATAAACAGAAGAAAATTGCCTAGAGAATGAACGAAAACTCTGGGTAGAAGAAGTACGCAAAATCAAGAGTGAATGTCAGCCCGCAAATATTTAACACGTTAGCGTGTTTTCCTTTTTATACCATTTCCGGGTATCTCAAAGTCAGTGAGATTTAGAGTACCCAGTTAATTCCCGCCTTCAACACTATGACACAGAAGAATCTGCATTCGTATTACGTCTTAACCCTAAAAAATCTAGCAACGATTGCTGACTTCCATTCTCATTGCTAGGAATGACAATTTGATTCGTACCGTGAGACCCCAACCCAATCATCCTGGTTTGGGACGTGTCCAACCCTACTAGTGTGCGGGTCGATCCATTAGAGAGTGCAGGTGCGTCCAGATTTTCAAATACTAGGCTTTGCCCGGCTTGCCTCATCACGGTTGCTCCTGGCGCAAACGTGACACTTCTTTTGAAAAAGGAAATATAAACAAGAGTCATTTGGCTGAAAGAAGCGAACGTAGCACGATTTTCTCGGGCTAACCGGGATCGATCGGCTCCCTACTAGGTGTTTGGTGATTAGAATCGTTAATCGAGGCCAGGACGAACAGGAAATGAAATACAGAAATTAACCGGCACTGTGATCTCAAACAAGAAATTTGAAGTTTGAATAAGTCGGACAAAATCAGGTTCGCCTGTTAAACCGAAGTCAGTGTGAATTGAGCATCTATCTATATCGATGCTAGCATGATGATGGACCGGGCCTAGAAAACTTTCTGGGCCTGTTTATCTAGGCCCATAAAAATTGAGCCAGTGAGAAAATATGGGCCGGCCTTTACCATCCTTCAGGCTCGGCCCAAACCTTTTCCATACCGAAAATACCTTAAAAATAATAATTTTTATTATTTCTTCTTTCACTTTTACATCAATTTTCAAGTAAACCAGGGGTCGACTTATTACGGGTAAACCCTTCCCAATCGTAAATTCTTTCCATTTATAAAATTTGAAAATGATACTTAAGGATTAAGTGAATTCAAATCATACTAGTCAATCTTTGTTGGTGAAATGCGTTTTTTTCCCTCATTTACAAGAACTTGCAAAGAGGAAATTGCTTTGAGGAGACATTTGATTTGAGTTTTGTTAAATCACTTGAAATGTTAAGATTAAATGAAAATTTAAATAGTAATAAGAATAATAATTGCGTCGAGTTATAAGTCAAAAGAAGAGTGTTTTATTTATGAATATAAAGATGGTTGTAAACTTTGATGAGTAAAGATAATATGGTTATAAAACTAGTTGTAATTTTTTTTTTTTGGTAACCGAGGTATCCGAGCGCCTTCCGGGCCCGACTAGCGGCGGTTGCGACACCTCCTCCTCGGGGCACACGCAATAGCCCGCAAACCACGTGTGCCGGGTAAGTCAGGCGAACCTGACGGGTTCAAGAGGGCTGAAAGCCCCCACCAACGGAGAAGAGCCCCTCCTGGGGCTTGAACTTGGGAGCTCTGGGTGAACTCCTCAGTCCCCCACCAGTGGGGCTACCGCCCCGTTGGCTAAAACTAGTTGTAATTATATGTACTTTAGTGACACTATTTTATCAACTGCCTCGTAAAATTTTAACTTACATAATCTCATATTAAATAACATTTACAATCATAAAATGAATATGATACAACATTTAAATACATTTATTTGGAGAAAAATGCCACCTAAATTAATATCAAATTACCTTTTCCTTCCTATTCCTTTTATAAGGAATGCAATGTAAGAGATTTCGAATCATTTTATCAATTTATCTTGGTGAAATGTTTTTTTTTTCCTGCATTTATTAGATCACCTGAAATATTTTCCTCCAAATCCTAAACAAGATCGCATTTTGAGCATACAGTTTCAATTTTATAAAGAAATTGCATGTTTCAACACAGAAAAACTGCATCTTCAAAATGAGATTACTCCGCTTTTGAAGGAAATATTTTTTTAACAAAAAAAAAACTTAAAGAGCGATATTTGTACTCAAATCTTGAGTGAAGACCGGTGAATAGCCGCTAGCATGATCATGGGCCAGCGCTACACTAGGATCGGCCCAACGTCCCCCCTGACTGTAAATATTTTCAAAATAATGAATTCCTTTTTTTTTTTTTTAATTATTTAGGTAGGCCTTGTGGCGGGTTTTGTTGATTTCTCTTCTTGCCTTCAAATGGAGAAAGTCTTGTATGTAATATATATATATATATATATATATATATCAAGTGACAGTACTGATATGTTATCACGAACTAATAAATCAAGTTATTTTCAAGGTTATTTTTTTCATTTTGGATTTTATTAAAAAAATTATAAGAATAATTGAATCATATTAGTTCGTGACACCATGTTAGCACTGTCACGTGACACATTCATCAACCTCAAGTCTCTTTCCTCCAAATGTTTATCCGAAAGTGATATTCAAAAGCTGAATGGACATATTATTATCGAGAAATAAAATTCTTCCAATTTTAAATTTCATTCATCAAATCATATTAACATTTTTATATATCTCTTTCCTTTCTTTTCTTCTCACAATTTTATTTCCCACAATTCTTTTTTATAATTATTAAGCTTATATATAAGTAAAACAATCCTTTCTCGGATAACTAATCATGACCAATTGCTTCCTTTACCCCTTATTTTGATGGAGATTAAAATGTGGGAAGGGAATGGAGGGGAGATTTTTTATTTATTGACTATATTATTCTTTTGAGTGAGTTTTTTGATAAAAGAAATAAGGATAATTTAGTCATTTAACTCTTTTATTATCTCCATTCAACCCAAATTCGAAGATTAAAGAAATTGGGTTTCTATTAGGGGATTAAAACAAAACAAGTTTAAAAAACAAAATTAACCTTTTTTCCCCATCCCCTCCTTTCACCTCTTTTCCTCTTCATCCAAATAAAGAATTAATTATGCCCAATTCGATGTCACTAATTATAAGATAATATGCGTCTTCCATAATAATATTTAGTATCTAACAGCTCCTTACCTCGATATGGTTGATTTTACTCATTAATATTCAGAGAAACAATTCAAACTATAAAATATTTCATCTCCAGTAGCACGATGATACTACACCAAATGGACGAGGATTCAACGGTACGGGTAGGATAATCTCTACAAAAACTCTAATGAAATTTGAGTAGAATTCGGCTAAGTAACTTAAAGATCGGGTAGAATTGATTCTGGCTTAAATAGTAAAACATCATGGAATTTTACTTTTTTTTAAACTTAAAATTAACTGAGATCTATTAAATTCTAATGGAAAAAAATATAAAATAATCAAAAGTAAAACTAAAAACTGTGAATTGTATAACAAATTTGATTAAATAATTTTTTTAGGAAATTGTTAAGATAATTCATTATTTATAAAGTTATTAATGTCGGTGAAATGAACGAATTTTGAAGGGTTACTTTAACTTGTGATATAACACAAATTTCGTATAAATTATAAGTCCTAAATTTAATAAATCTGAAGATAATCCATCTTATACAATAGAGTATTCTGATTAGACGGTCACGTCATATCAACAACATGTGGTGTGGCATTATCGGATACACATGAGAATTTCTCCTAAATTTGTGGTGGAATGAAAGGTGGAAAAGATTACCGATCAAAAAAAAAAAAAAGAAAGGTGAGAAAGATTCCGTCAAAGAGGTCTTGGACGATGTTCGACGTGGCTTTAACTTCTTGCGCCCACATCGGTGGTGTACTTACAGCCATCACAGCTTCAGCCCATGGTTGCATGCCATGTCGTAAACGTTCACCGGCGGCCGGGCAACAGGCCACAGGGCCGGCATCACCATCCTTGCTTGGAGCTTATATTCGGGGTGTGTCGCTTATCCACTCTAAAAGTGCAAGAAATTAATTAATTTCAACTTAAATCAGTTGAATAATTGACACTAATTATATGAATAAATGATCTTTTAAGTTAAAGTAGCCCTTATCAATGACCATCTGCAGTAATAGGGTGGATGACAGCGGTACTTTTTTCTATTCAAGCCGTCTTTTATGTTTTATTGCTTCGGCGATATCCACAGGCTTTGGCATCCACGATGTATGTTTGATCGACAAGGTCTGAAATAGACTGGTCAAATACGTGAGAGAATTATCAAAATGTATTTAACCAGTCAAAGATCGAATGTGATGTTTGGACTTTGGAGTATTGCGTGACGTAAGGCGGGATAGAAGAAAGGTTCTCTTAGTTATGAACTTAATTGTTCGTCAATTACAGCGAACCCCTTTTTTTTTAACGGTTAAATAACATGATTGTAGAAGTCATCCCGTCCTCACATAATCGGCTTTCCTGCAATTTATTTCGGGTTATCTGGAAATTGAGTAGGGCGTTCCAAGTTTCCCGAGTGAAGCATGTACTGTGACACGACGGACAACCCGTCTTCTAGAAAGTCATATTTGTTGACCATTTATCCGTGGTTAGCATCCAGACGTTCCTCAATGTTCAATTCGTGTCTTCTCTTGGCATCTTCTGCGTGTGTGCCATTTAATATTTTTGCAGGGACAAATCCTAAAAATCCAACGTATAAATAACAGATTTTGTGAGCGAAATATGAGACTTCACATTATTTTCCGAACTACGGGGGTTAATTGCCTCCCCGCACCCCCTAAAGCCATCTATAATATCAGGAATTTGATTTAATAGATTATTTTTTTAATTTACAACACCCATGTCCAAAAACGTATTTATGGTGAATATCCACTTAACCACATCGATCCCCAAAACCAACTATGTTGGTTACTCGATTTTGACAGTCCTATATTCCTATTTAACAGCTTTTGTTCGAAGCCCATCGAAACAGTTTAACCTTTCTACTTCTGTCGGAATGCTCCCAGCACTTCGTTTAATATTTTCTTTTAGTAATAAAAGGATGTATATATTAATCAGACAGTCCTAGCCGAGAATCCACCAGAAAGTCTTGGAGTGCAAAGGTGGCACCGTGTCACCACTACCACATAATTTCATCAGCCAATAAAAATTTGTTCATCTGTAATCCTACTAAGAAATTCAAGCTGCAAAACATATATTCCAAAACCTTCTCTCTCTCTTTTTTAACTAAAAACTTTAAGAAACCTTTAAAAAAAATCAATGTTCGGATGTTGAAATTTTTCAGAGTTTCTTGGAATTCTTTTAATTTTTATTTATGTTTTTATTATTTTAAATTTTTAAACATGAAAAAGAATATGCGTGATTGAATTTTTATCTTCCACTCTAACTGTCTCCCACTTCTCTCTACTATTTAGTTTTTTACCTTACTTCCTCTATATCGTTTAATTTATGTAAAATCATTCTATTTTTTTCCATATATTTACTAATTAATTTATCAAAAAAATCACGTAATCGGGATATTAAATCCAATTAAGATTTTGTTTAATCATTTGTACGCTCCTTTTGTTTTCTAATTATATAAAATTAAAAGACGCATCATTGGACTAGACCACTTGAGATGGTAGCATGTGAAATCCCTTTTAGCTGGGCGAGACTTCGATTATTTTCGGAATTTCTATAGTTTTAGCACGGTCTGTGTTGTCATAGGAGGTCCGAAGAAGTAGACTACCTGCCTCATATTGAATGTGAGAAAATCATTGCTAGATATTTAACCATTCAAAGAGAAACTTTTTTTAAATAAGCCATTCGATAATTATATAATAATAATAATAATAACAATAATTTGCTTGGTAAAAAACATGGCTTGGAGAAATGGATTAGACAAGCGAAGTTTGAATGGCAGCGACCTTTCTTTATTTTATTATATTATATTGCAAATCAGTCCCTGGAAATTAAGTCGTCCAAATTGCAACTCAACCCAAATTCATCTTTCCCGATCTACCCATGTCATGTTTGCTTTTATTACAAATAGATCCCTGTTCATATCGCACTTCAACGGTGACTGGCTACTTGATTCTCTCTGTTTTTTTTTTTCCCCCTTTTCCCCTTATTGAACGTTCAACCTCGTCATAGCAAGCATGATCGCATCCAGGCTACCTATGTCATAGTCCATCGGTTCTGATCTTCCTCAGCAGATGCTATCCGGTAATTCCTCAATGATTTGCAACTTCAAATTTTTGGAAACAGTTCTGAGGAAATAGTTTGTTGAGGAGCATTATCATGCCCACGGTCGCACATCATTTGTATAAGGAGAAAACATTGAGTACATGTAAGCGACGACTAGTAATTTTAAATAATGGCCGTGTGGCATTCCCTCGGGATTGATGGATAAGACGGATCAAATTGGAATGAAAGGAAGCTCGACCCAAAAAAAGTCGTCGACGGTCACTGGCCTCTTTCTCTACGCAAAAGGTTGACAGGAAGGGAGTTGAGTTCCCCACTTTTTGAGCTCTCCATATGTTTATATTCATACATATATATCACTCCGCCAGTCTCTGGCACTAGTCTCCTTCATCTTCCACCGGAACCCAGGGTCGACTCCAGCCACTGTTTCATGATTCCCATTGAGATCCATAATAGAACTCGATTGGAAGCCAGGAGACTGACCATGAGGGTATTCGGAGAGGCAGTTCACCCATCGGACCTCCGCCCTGGTGATCACATCTACACCTTCCGGCGGTTCGGGGTGTTCTTTTACACGCACCACGGTAAAGACCCTGATGAGCTCCGTGAACTTCTTCAGCTGTTCCACTTTCTCTCCTCTGACGTTAATTACTTTGAAAACGTTTATAGAGAACAGAGATTCGAATGATATGCAGTTTATGTTAGCACCTCTGCAGACCTCCTGGAATCCTTCAGACATTGATGAGATTCTGTTTGGTTGGTTCCTAAAATGGCAGGGATCTTCGTCGAGAATGGAATGGTCGTGCACCTCACTCGACCTCTTCTTCCTCCGTCTTATCCATCGTCCGAGCACGAAGATCGTCCCCCATGCAAAAGATGCTGTGCCGATCCTGAAGGTGGCTCCGGCTCCGGCGGGGTTGTCCTGGTATGCCTCGATTGCTTTTGCAGAGACGGATCAACGGACCGGCCGGTGCACGTCTACACGTACGGAGTGCCGCCATGGCGGCTCTACTTTAACATTCCGGGCACCAGCACTGCTGCGTCCCCTGCCGGATCACCAGACAAGGTCATCAAAACTGCTCGATCCTACCTATCGGACAGAGATTTCGGAGACTACCACCTCCTCAAGAAAAACTGCGAGCATTTCGCTACGTTCTGTGTGGCCGGCAAGCCCATAAGTGAACAGGCAGACCACTGGGCTCGTGTGGTGGCAAGACTGGATCAGCTCACACAGTTGTGGTTCATGTGGCGATGAGCAGAGTCCCCGCCCCCCCCCCCCCCCCCCCCCTCTTTTTTACCAATCTTGCAATCCTCTTTTTTTTCTTTTTTGAGTTTTTCACAGTCATCTTTTCTTTTACTCTCCAAAATTTATATGCATATCTTTTTCATGTCCGTTGTAAATATATATCACCTGTACTTATAACACTTCTTTTCTATCTCATAAGGAAGGGCCTTTTTTTTCTTTTGCAGCAATGAAATTCTGCTAAATAATTATGGTTAAATCGTTCCTCTAAATAAGACTTGAAATCGAGTCTTACAAACGGCGAAAACTCATGGTTGTGAAAGTTTTATCTTCCAATAGATCAATTTAATCCCAAAACCTGAATTACTCCGGATGCATTGGATTTTTAGATATCAGATAGCTCAAATAAAAAATAAAAGGAATTATTATTTTATTCTATCCTTTTTTTTTTTTGTGCCGGAATGGATTTTTGGAATTGTTTCATATGAAAGGTGTGTCTTGGGGAAGAAGAAACTACAAATGGTGCCAAAAAGAAGAAAAATCTTGTGTGTTGTATTGATTACATCAGCGAGGAGCTTCTTTCTTGAGTTCAGTCAATTTCCCACGTGCAAACCTCTGGCCTCAAACTCTTTCAAAGGTTCGTATCGAGAAGTTGATGGTTAGTTCTGACTAATTCAATTTAAGTCTGATGGAGTGATTCACTTGGCGGTAAAACTCTATCGATATGAATTCTCTTAATTTATAAGACTTGAATCCGAAATCGAAACGTGCTACTATCTCAATCAGTATATTTTGGTAAACTAATGGGATTATTTTTCAACCCTACAGAATTCAAATCTGGGTCGTTGGATTGATCATCTAGTCCGCTTCTAGCATAGGTACGCGCCGTGACATTTCCGTGACGTTCGGTTCGGATGATGGGGAAAGAAAAAGGTTCGGCGGACTCGTAGATAAGTAAGCCCGTGGGAATAAGCAACTTTTTTTACATGACACGGTAACACCGCGGCTTGAGTTGTGCCTAAACATGTTTCGTTTCAAAACCCGTGCAAATAAACGTGTTAAACGGCTCCGAGCCTAGTAAGTTGGTGGTAATACTCATTTTCTTCTAAACCAGATTTCAATATATTATTTATCCGATGTGCAATTGACTTCTCAACACTTACCCTCGCGTGATAACGTGTCCATATTGGAAACATGTGCTCCTAATACCTGCTTTCAACAACTGACAGCGAGTCGAGCATTTTACTTTTGATCTCAAGCGAGGGGGAGTAACTACCACGGGGCGGACTTTCTCTTCTATCATCCGGCTAACATACGTGTCGGATTGTTTTTCCATGCTCAATAAACTTCCCATGAGCTGGGAATTTTCTTCCGGTCTAGAACTTCACGGGGTGCGAGTTCCACGTTGAAAAATGGCGTGGTATGAACTCACAAGAAAATATGCTCTAATATAATGTAAAATATTCACATGTGTCTATAAAAAGCCGGAGAATATTCCATGATGACCCAAATTATGTAAATTATGCTAATAACTGTATTGTTCAAAATTATTAGTCCAAAACCCAAATAAACCCGTTAAAATCATTACAAGATTGCATTAACTCGAGTGAAATCCATCCTGAATTGACCCAGTTTTGAGACAAATATATAAAAGAAGAAACTTAAATTTAACAATTAGCCGTCGGGTTCATATTGATATTACTAGAGATGCACCCGTGGACTGCTCATAAGGAAAATAAAAGCAAGGAAAAATGAAACGGTAGGATCATTCTTGGAGATAAGATTTCAAGAGTCATATTTATCTTTTCTATTGCATGATTTCAGGAGAAAACAGATAATTTGGACAGTTAGAATGATATTATTTTGTTACTGAGATGAAAGTGACAATAATGATGGTTTATATACATTAAATTATTAATTTACCCTCAAACAAATTTGTAAAACACGCGTATTGATAACTGATAAGCATAAGAGAGGTGACAGATTTGAAAGGAAAAAAAAAAACTAAAACTACTATAGATTTTCACAGAGTAATATCGGGTCATCAATCAACTGTTGAAGTAGTGAAGAATAATTAATTAAATTACTTTAATTATTAATAGTTATGCAACTATTCAAGTGATTAGTATTAATTCACTCGTTTGTCATATTTTGATTGATATTTTTTTCGTATCACATAGTTAATAAGAACCTAAGAACTCGGCGCTGTTTCTATGACATAATATGCCATGTAAGAAGGGTTACATCATCATTATTTAATGGAAAAAATGGATGAAAGATAACGGTGGTTTGTAGTTTACTTATGTTAAGAAAAACGTGTCCGAGCATACACGTGTGCGTGCGTGTGTGATAAAACAGGTAAGACCGTTTGTTGTCAAGTCACGTGCCCAAAAACTGAGAGGAAGTTTTAATTTTGCGGTTTAATAGCGGTGTGTCGGGGATTCAAACGAGATCGCAGCGTATTGATTCGTAACAAAGTGCGTCATCCGTCATATCCAGTTACGTACGACACCTTTTCTCTATCTCCCAGCCGCTTCTTTCATTGGATTATAGCTGTAATCCTCGCAAATAAAGTGAACAACGTGGCTATTTCCGATTAAAATCTCGTTTTAACATATCCTTTAATTTTTTAAAATGGTCTCAGATGTTAAATATAAAGTTATTTTTATTGGTTAAAATTGCTCGGAAAATTTTACTTATCGATTGAGTAATAATAGAAGTTAAGATGAATTTGAATACATGTATCTATGGAAGTTTCTAGCGATCAGTGCATGGATACATGCACGGGGTTTGGCTTAGAAGCGAAGTGGAGCCCACCCGTTTGACGATTTTCATGCATGAGCTGCCATGCCAAAGGCCACAAATTACAGCGAGCCCTCGGAGAACAGTAAGACGAGATCCCACGGAGACGGAGCCGCACATGAACACCAAAGAAGGCCAATGAAGAGCCGAGAGCGAGAGCCCCAAGTTGCAAAAGAGAGAATTTTAAAAGGAGAAATATATCTATGAGTGTCCTAAAATGCTATTCAATCTTTTTTTTTTTTATAAATTAATGATAGTTTTCTTTTGTTATAAAAGAGTGGCTATTCACTCCTTATTAATATAGAGAATGTGTCGTAAATCTTTTTTAGAGTAAAACCCTTTTATACTTTACTTGTGGTTTTACTCCAATTCATTTGGGGGGTTTTTTCCATGTAAATCTTGGTATTTATCTTTTCCACTATTAGATTCTCCATCTCGACTTCAATTTTAAGCGAGTGCCAGGTTCCACAACGGACGTTCCCCGGTAGCAAATGATCACATTAGAGGCGTCAAATTAGGACAATATCGGGTCAAAAATTGTCTGACAATTTTATCATCGATTTGGGTCGATGCCGAGTGATCAGTATGATCGGATAAAAGATAAATAATTACTAATGTAAAATTAATATTTAATATATTTTTCTTAAATAAAGAAATATAAATATAATTTTAAAAATTTATCATGCTGAGAGTCAGATTTGACTGACCCGGCGTAATAAAATGGCATACCGTACTCGAATTCGATTCCCGTCTTTTCAATTGAATCAGCCCTGAGCTCACCGCTAAACCAATTAGAATTAATCCCGAGTTCAGTACTTTCCCGGCCCCGGTCGAGAAATGGAAACATGCGTAGTGAGGAAGAAAGATGCAAATGCTGACAAAAAGGAAATGATGCAAAGATTCTTTGGCTGGCTTCTAGAGAAAAAACATGGGTAAGCTAATTTAGTCAAAGGAATAACACAGACCCACAACCTAACTACGGGAGGAAGCCCTGTATGATGTCGTGATAGTATTTACAAGGTTATAAAAGTTCATTAGAATCAATTATTCTTAAGTAAGTTTTTTTTTAAAAATATAAATAACTAATTCTAATAAGCTGGTGTCACCGCGTAAGCACTGTCACATGATACTACCGTATCATAAAAGGCTTTCTCTATTTACGGGCTCAAGATAACATCTTAGTATTATCTTCTATTGGGCAATTTTGGTTTTTTCCCTCCAAAATTGCCCTCAACCTGAATTTTTTTTTTAAAATTGACAATTGCACATGAGACCTAACATCATAATTAATTGTCCATTGGTCGTAACTCTTGATGTCAATTTTAGGCACCTTATTCTCTCCCTAGAGTCTGTGCTTTTCCTTCCTAACCGTCTTTCTTATCTTAATTTATTCTTAACGTAAAGTTGATGCAAGAATATTACCTATTTACTGTGTCAGTTGTACTTTACGTTACTCGCCGTATATCTCACAAGCTGGTGTCTGGTAAATTATATTTGAATATGACAACAAAAAGTTTTTAAAGATGGTAAATACTGTTGGACCCAATTGTTAACTGTGATGTTTTCTAGTTAATCATGACAATATCTCTAATAATAGGATTTCCTTATGAAATCATCATCAGAAAAACCCTAATTTTCGTAGTAATGTCTGAGATGTGCTATTTGAAGCAACTTTCGAGAAAATGTTATTATTTTCCATAAAAAATTTAATTTAAACTAATAAAGTATATTATTTATCCCCGAAAATATTTTCTAGAAAAAAGTTAAACAAAAGAAAAATGCCTACAGAAAGAACGAAAACTTCGGGAAGAAGAAGTATGCAAAATCAAACATGTTAATCTTTGACTTTAAGGACGGTCTATTTCTTCTCTTGTGATCAGTATATTCTTATTTCCTTTTTTTTACCCCAAAAACAAAATAATAAATTCTTATTTCATCTTCAGAGGTAAACTCTAATTTGTATACTTTCATAACGCAAATTGCATTTTTGAGGCAGTACCCTTTGAAATTAAGTTTTAATATATTTATGAGTTTTAGATCACAAAAATCTCGAAAATTTAAAATTATAAGGTATGCTTCGCAGTGTCGAAATTGAATATTATCTTATCTCGTAAATAGCCCAATTGCCTGTCTACCCGACAAGTAATTGTAATAATATTCACCTCACTTACCTGTTTTCAAGATCTTTATTTATTTCTTTTTTACCATATTTTTCTTCTTCAACATGGAAAACCATACGGCCATCCAAGGCTTCAATTTTACCATGAAACATGTACGTATCTGACCTCAAGAGTGAATGCCAGGCCGCAAGTAGTTAACATGTTAATATGTTTTCCCTTTATGTGATTTACGGATGTCTCAAAACCAGTGAGATTTAGAGTATCCAGTTAATTCCCGCCTTCAACACTATGACTTAGAATAATCAACATTCATATTACGTCTTAACTCTATAAAAAAAAATTCAGCAACGATCATTGACTTCCATTCTCATTGCTAGGGATGACAGTTTGACCGCAGCGCGAGACCCAACCCACCCGTCCTCGTTTGGGACGTGCCCGAACCTACTTGTGTGTTGGTGGATTCATCAGAGAGTGTGGGTGGGTTCGGATTTTCAAATACTAGGCTTGTCCGGGCTTGCCTCACCATGGTTGCTCCTGGTGCAAACGTGACACTTCTTTTGAAAAGGGAAAAATGAAGAAGAGGCACTTGGCTGAAAGAAGCGAACACCTCACTTCGCGATTTTCTCGAGCTAGTCGGGATAGGTCGGCTCCCCCGTTTGGTGCTTGGTGATTAGAATCGTTTCAGGAAATGAACTACATAAGTTATCCGGCACTGTGATCTGAAACAAGAGATTTGAAGTTTGAATAAGTCGGACAAAATCAGGATTACTCGCATACTGCTAGCATGATGATGATGATGGACCTGGCCTAGACAACTTGATGGGCCTGTTGAGCTGGGCCCATCAAAATTTTGAGCCCGTGGGAAAATATGGGCTGGCTTTTACAAGCCTTTAGGATCAGCCCAAACCTTTCCCAATACTGAAAATATGTTAAAAAATAATCATTTTTAGCATTTCTTCTTTTTAACCTTTACATCACGTTTTATCTAGGGAAACCTGGGGGTTGGCTTACTAATGAATAAACCTTTCTAATCGTGAATTCTTTCTATTTATAAAATTCGAACATGCTATTTTACTTAAGGATTATAATATTTGCTATAAAATTTACTGCAATATAAAATTACACATGTTGAAATTTTATAGTGTTTGATAAAGTCTTAATATTAAATAATGTTATCTTATTACATTAATTTTTCATCTAACTTTAAGATAATTTTACCCAAATTTACCAAAACTTATAACAATTTTTATTTTTTTTCAAATACCATAATCTTTGAACCAGACTTCTTTTTTCAATATTAATATTTTTTTTATTTTTTTGGTCGCCAGCCACGGTATCCAAGCAGGCCCCACCAGCGGTGAGATGGCATCTTTCAGCCAACCATACTTGACTAATCCGTTGGTCGCCTCGGGTCGCACGCCTGGCAATGGCGGGTGAGGCTCCCAAGAGGGGTGTCTGCGTACGTGAGGTCTCGAACCTGAGACCTCCTTAAGCGGCACCGAGCTGCTTACCACTCGGTCCAACCCCTCTTGGTATATTAATATTTTTTTATAACTTAATAATATTTGAACCAAAACTCCCCTTAAGAATGAGGAAAATGTCTTAAAAGTGGAAACAGTTTCCCTCCCCACATAACGGTATGTCGGAAATTAAGAAAAAGTGAAAAATGCTTTTCGCCCTAAGCACGTGACGCCGGCGGATCTAGCCAAACGTTGGGGATTCAGCCGCATTGGGGCCCACCTACGCCTTTGACGCCGTCGGGCAGCCGGGCTAGACATGCCAAATTTGTTGAAGGCTATCACAGAAGAAAAATAAAATAATTTGTAAAGAATTTTTCGATAATCTTATCGTGTAAATTACTGGCCTGTAGATGATAATTAAATTACCATTGCCTTCCTTTTCCTAATAAAAAAAGAAATAATAAAGATAAATAAAAAGAAAAAGTTAGGATGGAGAGATGATCGGTGTTTAAGTATTAGTAAATTCATCGTCATATCTCTATTTTTTTCTTAATCTAATAGTTGATAAAATTAATTATTACATGTTAATGAATAATTGCATATATGGTGCAAGTGTTATGGAGTTGAGTTATTTATTATCATTTTACGGGAGGAGATTAATCTTTGGTGTCACTTTTTTATTTTAAAAAATGTTCTTATTTATATAAATTGAAATATTACTAACTCTTAAATTGAATTGAAATGATGATATAATCATAAATTTAATATATATAATTATTTACTTTTCACCATTTTCCTATTGCACTCGAAACTCCTCTCCTTTTCTTTTTCTGATAGATTTATTTTTAATTATTATATTTCATTATTACTCTTTTATAAGGGAACCATGCATAAATAAATATTTTAAATAATTTTTATTAAGATAATATACCACATATAGTACGAGTAATCCTTCAATATAAATGGAAGAAATTGATGAAATTGTAGGAAAAAAACTTACATAACGGGAAAAAAAAAAAACACATTTATGAATCTGTCTAATTCTTGAATGGCGGCTGTTGAATCTTCTCTCTAGGGTAAAACTTGTACAGAGAGAGGACAGACGGAAGAGACAGAGCCATTTGAAAGAATCAAATCGAATATAGAAGCGGAGAGGAGCTCCTAGAGCAGCCAGCGAAGCAGAAGCTGGGAGAAGGAGAAGCCAGCCCAGAGAGATGGAGAGCAGCGCTTTGCTACGAGTGCTTCAGCCAAATTCCCTGATCTACCCCTCTAGTCAGCCTCATGTTCACAGCCTCTTCCCTTCAAGTTCCTCGTCCGCCTCCTGGGAGAGGAAGCTCCTCTTCTATCCTCCATCTCTGAAGGTACTGTTCCATCTCCCTGTCTCCGACTCTGGCTCTATCTTGTGCAAAGTTCGAGCCTAAAGTTTCTCTGCTGCAGCTGCAAAGGCAATCCCTTCTTTCGAGCTGCAATGGCGCACAACAGCGAGCATCCCTCTTGAGACGGGACGCGACGCTATCCGACACTTACAGGTCAGAATGGTTTCCTGATTTCGGTCCTTGGATTCCATTGCATATGCTTTCCATTTCGTTTGTCACGTGGAGGTAATGGTGTTGGCGTACTCCTTTTCCGTACGGTACTATGTTATTTTCATTCTTCGTTGCCATTTGTGATTTTGCTGGGCTGAGGAAAATCTACAGGGAAAGATTCTAGCTTTGGTTCAATCAGCATATTGGGATTCTGATTTTACCTTTTACTGCTCCTTGGAATTCAGTGTGTAATTGCACGTGTTGAATGTCAAACTGTTGAGCCAATCTTTTTGACATGTTTTCTCATGTCATCTATTGCTCTGTTCTGCCAAGACAGTGATGCAGCTGAATTAGCCGATTTGGACTGGGATAATCTCGGATTTGGGTTGCTTCCAACTGATTATATGTATTCGATGAAATGTGATCGAGGTGGGAACTTCTCCAATGGTGAACTGCAGCGTTTTGGGAATATTGAATTGAACCCTTCAGCTGGGGTGCTAAACTATGGCCAGGTAGGTTCAGTTGGAGAAATCATCTTGTTTTATCACGTGCCAGCCTTTTTCTGTAGTAATAGTGGTAGCTTTGGAGCAGCACACATTTTGCAGTCTGCTTATTTAAATTTTGGTTCACCTGACATTTTATTTCTATTTTATAGGGATTATTTGAGGGTCTGAAAGCATACAGGAAGCATGACGATAACATCCTACTGTTTCGTCCTGAAGAAAATGCTCTGCGCATGAGAATGGGGGCTGAGCGCATGTGCATGCCAGCACCGACTGTTGATCAGTTTGTGGAAGCTGTGAAGGCTACTGTTTTGGCAAACAAACGCTGGGTACTGGGAAGGCAGTCGGATGAATTTCAATGACTTGTTTATGTTTGCAGTTTGTCTTATGACGTGATCGTCTCCTTTCAGATTCCCCCAACAGGAAAAGGTTCCCTATATATAAGGCCATTGCTGATGGGAACAGGGGCTGTTCTTGGTCTTGCTCCTGCTCCCGAGTACACCTTCCTCATCTATGTTTCACCTGTAGGGAACTACTTTAAGGTTTGTCCTAGCTTTTGGGTCATATATCTATATGACAATGTGATGTACACTTTTCTTTCAATATATTACATACTTTATTCACTGGCTTTTATAATACTTGGTCGGCTTATTTATCTTTGGACCTAAGAACATTTAGATGGGTAGAATCAGAACATTTCCTTGCAGAAATTGTATTTGAGTACCTCTGATTTTGCATTTTTTGAAGCTCTCTTTACATGTTTCGGTTACACATTTTGAGAAGTTGGAATCTGAAAGCTTCATCCAAGCTATGCTTTTGGAAGCTGAGAAGTACATTTTCTTGCTGTCATGTCTCTTTTTCTCTCTTTTGTTTGCAATCATTACGACTTTCTTTGGTGAGATGATGTTGTCATGTTGGTGCATTGCAATGTTAACACTTCTTGTGAATTTTTCATCAGTCAACAAATGCTCAATTTAGAGTATTTCATGAAACTGCAATTTTTACTTGTACTTGCTTAAGAAATATGATCACTGAATTGTAACAGTGGGATAGAAAGCTCTTTTACCCATTTGAGAATATATTCTGGTTATTATGATTTTATCACTTGCAAAGAGTTGGTCAAGCGTCAAGCTGCCATTCATTTCATCTTTCATGAAGAAGTCATTTGAAGTTTCTTATGCTGGCAAGTGCTGATTGGGGGTCTTCCCATATTTCCAACTGGAAGAGTATTTCTTCTTGATCATCTCACAAGAAAATTTTCTTGTATACTGAATGTAATTGTGGAAGGAAGAGTAATAAGCGGTGTATTTTCCACTTCAAATGTTTTACAATTTGATTATAAGATATAATATCACAGCTAACTTGTTTGTATTAATAACACAATTGCTCATGTTTTTTTTTTTCAGTATGACAGGCTTTAAGTGAAAATAAATCTGTTTAACCTTCTTTTGCACGTGACAAAAAAAGATGAATCCTCTTTTGCCTGTTTTCTTGAAAGATTTACGTGGTTGTGAAGTCATAATTACACTGTTATATCTTTTATCATCCTATGAACCATGCAACATTATCCTATGAATCTATGCAACTATGAAGTCATTCTTCTATAACAATCTAGCAATTAATAGGAACTAGTTATGACCGAATTTGTTGCCGCTCTTCTGTTCTTCAAGAAATATGAAAAGCATGTACATATTTCTATATTTGCTTGGCAAATATCAGCAAAGAATTTCATATTCATTGTTCCTGGAGAGTCATTATGTTTTTGTTATAACGGTGCAACTAATTTGTTGCAGGAAGGTGTAGCACCAATAAGCTTAGTGGTGGAGCATGAATTACATAGAGCAACACCAGGTGGCACAGGAGGAGTCAAGACTATTGGAAACTATGCTGCTGTAAGCATCAATTACTCCCACTTAACTAAGTACAACTTTTTATGGAAGGAAAATGTTGTCTTTGAAGAAGGCTTGTTCTTGATTGCAGTTATCGGGTATACGAGCTCCTCTTCCTCTTTTCGTTATTCGCTTTTTCTTGCGTATCCAACTGTACCTGCAAGTATACCAACCTGTTATGTGTTTCTTTGATTGACTGCATGCTTTTGACTCCATCATTCTAATTACTTATTAATCATCACCACTCTTAAATGATGACTGCACCTTTTTTTGATTATTCAAGGAGTAGTATGATGATTTGGCATATATTAATGAAGTCTTATTACTAACAGTCCCTTCTATCTCACGGCTTACTTTAGGTTCTTAAGGCGCAATCTGCTGCAAAAGCCAGAGGATATTCAGATGTTCTTTATTTGGATTGTGTTCACAAAAAATATCTGGAAGAGGTGTCTTCATGTAATATCTTTGTTGTGAAGGTACTTCTATCCATCAGTTACTTCAGCTTCTCTGATTACAAAATGCAGTTCTCATAATGGCATTTAGCTTCCTTTTGATTATTTTGGCTTTTTAGGGTGATGTTATATCCACTCCAGCAATAAAAGGCACAATCCTGCCTGGCATTACAAGGAAGAGCATAATTGATGTTGCCCGTACCCGAGGTTTCCAGGTACTATGGCTTTTTCTTTCAAAAGAAGTGCAGAGCGGAAGAATGGATGAAAAGCTCTTGCTGTCTTAATGTTTAGTGGTGTCCAAGCATGACAGTATCTTGTGTGCTATCTTGCATCCAGGTCTATATAACTATCTTGCATTTTGATGATATTGTATAAGAAAGAAGTTAGCCTTGAGTAACATTAGTCATATGATGCAATTAGGCGCTAACTGTGCTTATTTTGTGCATCATTTAGCCATATATAAACTTCTCCCATGCACCACATGTTGGCATTCTTCAATCTCTGAAGTTTGATGGAATTTTGGTGAGGTCAGAAATCACAGAGCTTTCTCTTATGTTATTGAATTATTTGAATCAGTATAAGGAGGCCCTCTTTGTAATTTTTACATTTAACTAGACTTTATCGCTCTTTATTGGTAAGTCTATTGATATGCCCCTAGATCTATTAAGTCTAGCTTTTCTGCAATAGGTTCAGATAAGTGAATATATGATGGGTTTGACTGGCAACCATAATAAATTGAGCCATCAGTTTCTGCCAGTGGGATGTGAATACCACTGCTCTTCTTACATCCTCTGGTTGTTTGGATTTATCAATATAGGAAGAATACAGAATTATGTGAATTGGTTTTTATTCACTTCTTTATGCCTATGGCAAAAATACAGGTCGAGGAGCGGCTCGTGGAAGTAGATGAACTGCTCGAAGCTGATGAAGTTTTCTGCACAGGAACAGCCGTGGTCATATCACCGGTGGGAAGCATCACTTACCGTGGTCGAAGGTAATTCATTTGAAGTTAGATTTTAGGAATCCCTTTTTGTGCATTTTAATGAAACTGAGTCTGCAACAGTTTGCCTTCATGACTGCAATTTTGTGACCAGTCATTCTTGACTTGCAAGGTCAATCAGGAGATGGTACTATCATGGTGACTGTTTGATATGGATGAATGGAAATGTCTAAAATGGAATATGGCCTATAGAAACATGTTCTTTTTGCGTTCATCTGTCATGCTGAGTGGTAGCTTTAGTGTTTACTGGTGGGAGATAAGGTTTTCTCTTTCGAAAATCCTGATCACATGGAAACTAATGGGAGCTTCATTGGTTGCAGAGTGTCGTATGTAGAGAGCGGCTTTGGCCCAGTGTCCCAACAGTTATATTCTACACTCACCAGTCTACAGATGGGTCTCATTGAGGACAAGATGAATTGGACTGTTAAGCTAAGGTAAGGAATCTGAAACATACTTGTCGACTTAAGGCCGCCCATTTGTCATTCTGAGTATGCCATTTCCTCCCTTAAACTGTTATTATAGCACCAGTGGATTAGTGTAGATAAGATTTTCGTTGTGTCCTCCTAAGAATTGTCTGGGAAATGTGTCAAATGAGGTTGTGTGACTGAACTTGCCCATGCTTTTAGATCTGTAATACAATTTCATTTCCCTTTTGGACTATCCTCTCCTGAATGCCACTTTAAGTTGAGGGTGAGCGACCAATTTGGCGATTGCATCACCCCACTTGAGTCAAATCGATAAGCCTGATTATGAATCCTGTCTCTCGTGGCGAGCCTGTTTTCAATTTCGGGAATATGATAATTTACAATGTCCACAAAAAAAAAAGGGCAAAAACTCTTCTAGAGCCACTTGCTGCTGTTCATGATACTAGCTACGCTAGACAGCGTGCCTTCACTTTGAAGAAAAGGGGATAAAGTCATCTATTTTCATTATCCGTGCAAATCATTGACTTATTAAGCTCCACAAAAGTTTTCTTAATGAAAAAAAAGGAGCTTAACGCTGATATTATTTTCAAGCTTAACTTGAGATCAAGAGGACAATCAAGAGACAGAAGTGCTCAGGAATACCTTTTTTTTTTTTTTTAAATTGAAAAGCATATGCTATGAAAAGGGGGCAAAAAGTCAATGGAGAAGGAAATTGTAGCCGCCTCCTCCTCCTCCTTTTAGAAGTGAAACAATCAAGGAAAAGGTGATGCCTTGAGATGAATTTAACCTAGAGATGAATGCAACCTTTAATTGGTCAAAAAGAACCCACCTGTGTGATTTTCCTTTTTTCCTCTTGTCTTTATTGCTGCCTTGAGAGCCATCAACCTTCTTCTATTCATATATATACATATGTTTTCCATCTATTATAAAAGAGGTCCATGGATTTAGAAGAAGTATGAGGAAGAGGAGACTAAATAGGCGCGAGGAATCCCATAGTGATAATCGGTTGAATTCACTAAGAATGATATCATTATACCGAATCTTTTTCCTCATTTACATCTATTTTTCGGAAATAAAATTTTCAAGAAAACCAGCCAGAAACTTTCTTGTACCTGGTCAGTATGATACACATGATTTTAAAAGAGAGTTGAAAAGAAGATGATGAGAATAAAATATAGGAGAAAATTCAATTGGCAAAATCAAAATCAGAACTTCCTGGTACAAGATCGGTGACTATAGTTACCATACCAAGCGTCCTTTCTCTATAAGATGATGATATATGGACATTCCTTGAGCCAATGACTATTTCTCATCCCTTTTTCATTAATTAGATCATAAAATTCCACTCCAACAGCCAGCTGTAATTCATTGATCGAATCGATTTCGCGATCGGTACCGTCCCACATCATTCTCCATCCGCGAAACCCTGATACTGTGAAGAAATTTATATATCGTCTACCCGTATTTGACCCGATAACACGGATGGATTAACCTAGTACCTCTACAAGTAACTGTTTGAATGTTGACAATCTTATTTGGAATTATTTATCAGTAACCACCAAACAGCACGCAACTGTCTCTTTTTAGTGACTGGCCCTGTCGTTTCAAACTTTACGTCTCGGGAAGACGGAGTCAATCCAATTATGCATAATAGAGCTGTCTGTTTTAATAACGTGACTTAAAGCAACCGGGACGACTTAATTGTTAAGACTTTTTTTTTTTTTTTAGTTGTTGTTTTATCGGGACAACTTTTTATGATAATGATTATCTCCTTTTTTCTTATACAATTATATCCCAGATTTGTATTTATTACACTTGTAATGACATCAGCCTGATGGCATTCTCGCGCTTGCAATATTGCATTAGTAATATTTTTTTTTAATAACTGAGGCATCCGAGCGTTTTTCGGATTCAACTAGCGATGGTCGCAATACCTCTTCCTCGGGGCACATGTAATAGCCCGTAAATCATGTGAGTCGGGTAAGTCGGGCGAACCTGACGGGTTCGAGAACTATAAAACCTTCAATCACGAAGAAACGCCCCTTCTGAGATTCGAACGCGGGAGGTCTACGGTACCAAACCAGTGGAGCTAGTCTCCGTGGGCGCATTAGTAATTTTGTTGATTTGTAAAAGCGAGAGTAAACAAGAAGTTCGTGAATCCAGGTAAATGCATGGGTAGTGGGGAAGAAAATCTTGTATATAACAGGTATATCACGTGATAATATTGACGTAATATCACAAATTAATATAATTAAATTATTTTTATCTTTTTAGATTTTATTTAAAAAATCTTAAAATAATTGATTATTATTAGTTTATTATATCACGTCAATACTGTCACGTCATATTTTCGCCATTCTTAAATATCCACTAAATGTGTGCATGTTCTTTATCCGCTGAGCTGACCATTGGTTCTCTTCTTTTTTTTTTTTGTGTTTTTGTTTTCCTTTCCTTTTTTTTTTTTTTTTTGCTCAGAGTTTTCCTTTCCTTTTAAGAGAGCTTATTCAACGAGTTTGTGGACTTTGATAAGTCAATACCTAATGCTATAAGAAAACTGCGTAATTCTGATGGACTTGCAACAAGTAGAGTCGCAAAGACGATATCGTTCGATTTGTTGGATGATACTATTTAGCTTCATATGAGAAGACGATTTTCTCGAAATTCCGAACTTGATTATTGGCAAAGGAATGCAACAGTGGTGAATGGCCACACAACATCATCTCCGCGGAGCACCTACGAACTAAGAACATACGGTACTTGCCTTCCGTATCGTGTGTCGCACACTGGAAAACCTACCAAATCTTGCTCGAAAGAAAACGTGTCGCTCTCGAGCAAGTGTTCCATATCCGGTGGCGATTGACTTCTCTCCTATAACATACCAGGACATATATCCCGACTGTGCATGCATCGGTGGACTATGTAGGGAGATAGATTCTCAAGTGGCAAAGACAATGAGAAGAGACCTTTGTCTCCTTCTCCTTTCCCACGTTATTTTATGCACAAGCTTTCGATGTTTTGTCATCTTTCTCTGGCGTGGAATACTGCTTGTTTAATTTAAATGAATGAGCATTTCAGTGAGAAATTAAATACATTACTTATAGGATAAATATCACCGGAACTCCTGCATGTTTGTGCTCTTTGGCAATTGAGTCCTGTATGTTCGAAACTAACTAATTTAGATATATAAGATCAGTTCTGTTACACTTTCAGTCTAAATCACTATTGTTTTATCAACAGTTCCGTTAATGTCGTGAAATCACCAACGTCAATAAATCAAAGACGATTCGGATTGAAAGTGTAACAAGACCGATCTTACAGGACCAAATTAACTATTTTTAAATTTGTAAGGCTTAACTGCGAAATCCTTTCTTCCACCTTTTGAGCTTTCTCTCCATGCTTTTGCTCCTTCAGTCACTACTCCCTCAGTGGACAAATTATAAAGTGATTTTAACTCATTACGTGATTAAAAAATATCGATAAATTATAGCAGATAAAATAAATAAGTATTAATTATTCAAATAATTTACCATAATTATTACTAATTATAAAAATTCGATTCATTCTTTCCCACCACATTATTATAAAAGGGAATGATCAAAAAATTTTCTCTTCGTCCTGTCTATTCTTATAAATGGCAATAATATCATAATCATTTATCATCGTCCACTGGCAATCAGAGGGAGAGATTGAGAGAGCTCCACAGAACTTCTCTGGACTTCTCTAATCTCTTTTCTGAAGAGACCATCATCGAACAGAAGAAGCATGGGGAGAGCTCCTTGCTGTGACAAGGCCAGCGTCAGGAAAGGCCCCTGGTCCCCCGAGGAAGACGCGACTCTCAAGTCCTACATCGACGAACACGGCCCCGTCGGCAACTGGATCGCCTTGCCGCAGAAGATCGGTGAGCGATAATCCTGATCGATAAGCTCGTACATGTAATCATGTGTGTCCGTTCGTTCTATGTGTAATATTTTTCAGCTCTTTTATGGTTTAGGCCTCAACAGGTGTGGCAAGAGCTGCCGGCTTCGATGGCTGAATTACCTCCGACCGAACATCAAGCACGGAGGGTTCTCCGAGGAGGAGGACAAGATCATCTGCAGCCTCTACATAGCCATCGGAAGCAGGTACTAGCAGCTCAATCATCGATCCCGACTAAGAAAACCTGAATCGGATCATATAAGAGGTGAAATTGAACCATCGTAAATGATGATGGATTTGTAATCGGGATGTCTCCGATGTGTAGGTGGTCTATTATTGCCGCACAGCTACCCGGGCGGACCGATAACGATATCAAGAACTACTGGAACACGAAACTGAAGAAGAAGCTGATGGGCGAGCAGCGTAACAAGGAACACCATGCTCGAAGAAATGGCTCGAAGTGTGATGAGATGAAGAAACCATCGAAGATTGAGAATTTCTCGGTAGTTTCTGGAATGGTGAATGGCTGGTCTGAAGTTCCACAGGAAGTAGTCAGTCATCTAACACCGGCAAGTATGAGCCAAAACCCTATTTACCCGATCGGTAACCTAGCATCCATACAGGAGTTGCTCGATCAGATAGGAGGAAGAATTTCAGCAAACCATGAGGAAGGACTCGTTCCAATAAACACGCATAACCTTCATTGCCTCAATGATCTGATTTCTCTGAGTCCGAGCTATTACCCCGTTGAGAGAACTACGATTGTCGCCTCTTCACGACCGTTCAACGACATCTCCTTCGAGGGGCCTCTGACAACCCAGTACAACACAGGCAAGGTGGATAATGTCCCGGATTTCTCGACCGGTTCTGAAATCTATGGGCAACAAATGGGAAACATCTATGGTGCCCTCGAGACGATGAATGGAAGCTTTTGCAGCAGTGCTGCTAGTAATCCTGAAGGGAGCAGCATTATTTGGGAAGCTGATATAAGCTCTTTTGTTGATGGTAACAAGAATCCATGTCCTCCATTGCTGTGTGAGTTTGAAGCTCAATCTCGATCGCTTGGAGGAGGGATAGGAAGGGGAGATACCATTCAATCTTTGGTGGAATCGAGGTTGTTTGTGGGACACTGTTAATGGAATCCTATGTGATCAGCAGAAGTAAATAAATCATTTTATGCCCATAATATATATATTCATTTTTTGTTGATATTTTATTGGCAAACCCTAGCGGGTTCCTCTCTTCTGTTTGTCCTGGACTCGCTTTAAGGCAAGCACCCACAGGTAGCTTTGCATTCACTGAGACATTCTTTCGGTTCGATCAATGGTTTCACTTCATCGTACTAGTCATTCTGCGAGTTCAATGCCCGTCAGACGTGGCAGGAAGACAAAAATGCACTGCAATGTGCAACTTAAAACTATCAAAAGAACAAGAAAACAAAGATATGTCATCATATTTCACCACTTCATTCGAGAAAGTACGAATTAAGCTATGACAAATGAGCAAGCAAGTAACACTCAGTGCAATTGTTATAATTGTTATTAAATAGATAAGTTTAATTGATACTTTTATATTATATCACTGAAAGATGTAACATCATTATATATATATATATATATATTATTTTTTTTCCTCAGTTAGTGAGAGCTCTGGGTACTGCCTTCTTTATCTCGACCTGTACGCCGTCTAATATATGGAATCGGCTCTCACTACCATCCAAGATGCTGTTGACGGATTCCTCGTTTTGGAATATTACGAATCCAAAACGCCTGGGCTCGCGAGTGCGGCGGTCTGTCGGTATGAAACACTCGGCGATGCCACCGAACCTCTTGAAGAAGTCGTAGAGGCGATTCTCGGTGACAGTGGGAGGGAGTCCACCGACAAAGATCTTCTTAGGTTTAGGGGGAGATTGAGGTGGCCATTGTCGACCGACTCTTTCCACCTTCACCTGCACATTTAATTTATTGATGAAAAATTAAAGGGAAAAGGGGGAAAATAATAAGATGAATCATAAAATAAAGTGAAAATAATGAGTTGTTCGTACTATTGTATTTCTAATTTAATGCACTTTAACGAACATATTGATTGAAGAATCCAGTTCCTAAACTCAAATAGTGTGGAGTTCGGATCCAAAACTTAGAAATCGATCTTATACAGATAGAATCTGAATACTATAAAAAATTCAAGATATATACGCAAACCCGATCAACCTTATAATCAATTATTATATCGACTTCTTATTCTTATCGCGTCAGACCAGTCGCACAATCCATCAACAATAAGACCAGCCGCACAATCCAACAACCCGATCGCCACTTTGAATCATTAAATTAAATTAGACAACCATGCAAGAAACAATTACCGTCAGACAACCATCCATCAAGCATTATGAGCACACCAACTAGCTAACCTCTTGACTGAGGGTCACGTGCTTCTCTTCTCTCAGGGCATCCTCGGCCTGAGCCGGATCCTGAAACCGCAACAGTGCGCTCGACAGCTCCCTCTGCTCCAGGTGCTTGGTGATCACTGGATTGGTCACATTGTCGTATCCACAGAAGTGTTGCAGCAACACTTCTCTTGTGATCTCCGGCGATAGACCCATAACCCGTAACGTTACTGTGACCGAAATCCTCAACACTGCCATCTTCAAATGTCTTGCAAATTAACGTTGTAAGACGTTTTCCTCTGCCTGTCTGCTACATATACTATTCAAGAGAAAGCACAGCGTGAAATCAGTTGACTTGAAGTATGGAAAGAAGCCCCTGAATAGAGCTATATATATACGCATAAGTACATATTTAGATGTTATTTTGTACTAAGGTATCAAATAAAGTTTAAATTTTGAATGATTATGTATAATTGATACACTGATAGATTGAATCATTTTATTTTTCTAGATATATTTAATATCATTTTATACTAACGTATCTAATGAAATTTTAATCATGTATCTAGTGAAGATTCTAAATAATGAAGTTTGATTTTTTTAATTTAATTTTATATTATTTTTTAGAATACCCCTAGATTAGACCTGATTGAAATTGAGTTTCGATTTGGTATGGTTCAATACATCCGAGCTTTGGCACACAATGCACCACATTTAGCGTTCAAATAAGGGGCTTCGATGACCTCAAGATGGAAAAAAAAAAAGGATCGAATTGAATTTTCCTCCCCGGTGCAAAAATCGAATGTGACAGTAACTGACAGAGTTTAAATTGAGGATATCGGACACAGTTGACCGGTATCTTTAGAACCTAGCTAGATAGAGATCAGATACGGGTGAAAATCTCCATTTAAGATTCTGCATCTGATTTGGATCAAATACCAAATAAACACAATATCTGATCTGCGGTTTGAATGTTGAATTTTGGCTAGCTGAAGTAAACCGGTTCATGGGCTATTGTTGTGATACGGGGCACGGAGTTCCGATCCCTGTCGGTCTCATGTTTTAGCATTTACTCTATGATATTCTCTTTTTCTCTCTTTTTTATTTTATTTTATTTTTTTACTGAAAAATTCCATAAATTTAGTAGAGGGTAAAAGGAAAGTGAAAATAAAGTGGCATATAGAGTTATTTCGGTGAGAGTTGTCCCCCTACTTCATTAGTTTCAGATTAAAGATAATATTACTGTAAAAAATCACATTCTCCATTTTAGTTCTTATGTTAGAGACATAAAGTAAAAGCATACTACTTTCTCTTAGAAAAGGTTTCGTGTTCGAGTTATATAGATTAAAAATTCATCATTGTGAGAATTTTTACCACAACATGGATTAACCTGGCTGATGAAAATTAAAACTAATATTCCATATTTACAATTCAAAATAAGCTAATCGATCAGCTAACAAAATTTTGGAAGAGCAGAATTTCTTTCGACGCCGTCGAGCAAGGACGACAGCCTCAAGACAACCTTCCTCGAGCCTTTGCAGCTTGTTGTTTTATGCATCCCTCAGCCTGTTAATTTAAAATATATTATCTCACTCACTTCGAACTTTTCTTTTTCAATTAATTCATTTCATGAAAATTTTCCTTATGGGATGCCCGTGTTTCCGATGTCGACACTCACTAACTTGCTCTACATTTTTCTAATATGAATTTCAGTCATCCTTTTGTTTTTTTCCTAATATTTTAATCTTTGCTTTTACGATTTTTGCCACTTTTTAATTAACTTTTTGGGGTTTTGAATTTTTCGACTTTTTCCCCGAAGAAAAGCAACGAAGAAATTAGATATTTGGGCTCGGGCCCGGTCAGACATGAAGAACACGGGCCTGTGGGCCAAAATCTTGTAATTTGAGGACCAGTGAATAAATACTCAGTGATTCGGCCCAACACTACCACATCTACATGCAAGTAGAAATGATTAATGCTGGTTGGCTGTTGCCTCTTCCTATTAAATAAGATTCAAAATTCAATTTTTTGGCTTATAAAAAATCGACTCATTTAATTAAAAAGTCTAAATTGCTAGGTGATAATATTCGGTTCTCTTATAAAATCAATTTCATTCTTTAACCCAATTAATGTAGGATTTAATCATCAACACAGATCCTCACATGAAAATTTGTCATATGTCCTTAGACACTCGTCTTCAATAACTAATTTTGAGTTGCGCATTTTACTTTTGTAGTCGGGTAACAAGGGGATAATTGACCATGAGGCAGATTTTTTCTTTTATCCTCGAGATAAATTGGTCAGGAATAAGATATTTTTCTTCGAATTTCGGTTTTTAACTAACCACGAGTTCTATATGTAGGCATGGCGAGATGTGGCTCACGTACTAACATGACTAATATCATATAGATTATCCATTAGATATATAAGAAATTGAATTTATATCCACAAAAACCCTAAGTTTATAGATGATGAAACTCATATTCACTTATAAATCGGGATTCTATTTATGACTTACTTGATGTGGGATTCATTTGTCCAATAAATTTATAAAAATTTCACTGACTTTATCTATATTTTTATTAAATTATGTTATTTCCATCCCGTTGTTCTTTCACTCTCCCTAAGCACCACCCCTTAATAAATTCTCTAAATATATAACTGGTCAATGCTCATTTGGTTTTGGATGATAGGTTGCTCACGTAAAAAAAAAAAATACAAGTATAATGAAACTTACTAAATAGTTCTTTGTTGTAAATAAACATGACTTAGTTTAAATAATCAATGTATTTTAAGGGTTTGAGTATTGTAAAAAAAAAAAAAGGGACAACTGAGAGAATTGTATTCTCTCGATATGATGTTCAAACCGGCTTAATCACGTTCGAGACGGTACACGTCGGCAATGACTATCAGGTCGAAAATCAAACCAGACCGTCTTCCCATAAAATCTTACTTTTAAAAGACACAATCAAAGAATCTCGAGCTTTTTGCCCCGTGCTTTCTCTCGTCCAACATAGGGATATTTGGACCTTTGCTACATGAAAAGCTAGCGTACACGTGGTGCAGATGCCAAACTTTTGTTCGACATTTTTCCACCGAGACCTCTAGTACTTAAAATATATATTTCCAATTTACAATTAAATAAATATATTTGCATATTAACATCTGCATTTTCTTACACAAGTTGTCTGTCCCCAAGCTGTCCCGTGGTGTAGGTTCCATAGGAGACCGTGATAGAGCAGTGTATGAACTTATTTCATTCAATCTATCGACAGTCTACATATATAAAATCTTTTTATCCACCGGATGTCGGGTGCCCCGAGATAAACTATTTAAAGGAAAAGTTGGCGACGACTAGGTCCCTTTAATCAACTGTGTTCATCCACGCGATCAAATTAAAGTCAGGTGGATATGTCTTTGCATTGATCTTCGGTTGACTAAACCGCTGCACACACCATAAGAGTAAAACCGAACTGGGTATACGTCCCGAATCGTAGTACAGTGCCATCGACTTCGGATACAGAAATTTAATGGACTCTTATTCGAGCTAGCTCGACCTGCTGATGAATAAAATTTTATAATATAAGAGGGAGCCGCTGGGGAGCAAACGGTGTGTGGTAGCACCGAAGAGTAAGGCCTCTCGCATCCGATGTGAAGCAGATAACATGAGCTTTCATGTTACCTGTCAACTCATCTACATGCATGGAAGGAACACAAGGATCTTTGCAGGCAGTGTAGGGCATAGCTCTGGGAAGATCAGTTTATTATCGCATTACACCTGCATCGATCCAGAAAACTAAACTAATTAACACGAACACGTTGAACATGCATCGGGGGAACAGCCATTGAGGGGAAGAATTAAGGACCTATGCCGATGATTTCCCGTATTTTATGCAAATTAAATAGAAGTATGGTCTCTAATCTCCTGTAAGTCGGTGGAATTTCCTCCTCCCCAATAAAGTTTTCCGTGCTGCATTAATTGGACAAGACAGCAGATTTCAAAGGTTTTGACCGTTACAAGTTGTGGTCGAACGATTACAAGAATGTACATGTGAGTTGCTATTCAGTTTGACAGAACACTCTGCATGGCAGTGGATGGTCGGTTGCAAGATCACCATAACTTTGACTCAAGAAACCATTGGAACACTACCCCAGAAAGGTTGATTTAAGTACTTCTGCATCGCTTCCCTAGGTTCGGTTACTATGGACGAAGAAAACTTATGATTGGAAAAATTATTTATTTTTTAGTGTATCGATCCGATTTGAATTTAAATTAATAGGTTGTTGGTTTTTAGTATGCACAGAAAATAAAGGAAAATAGTGAAGTTCTGTCTTGCCACTTCATGACTAGCTAGGGCTGTTCTCCTAAGACGCTGTCTTCTTTGGTCTTTAGCAACTTCGAGAAAAAGAACCAACCCATCACCAGCTCAGGAAAGAATTTAATGCTCAGAAGGATCAGTAGAACATAGAAAAGAGAGTTCCAAATCTAGGAGCGCCGGTGTCTTTTGCTGTCACACTTTTATTTTTTCCGGTGTGCAGCGAGTGAGAAATTCTTAACTGATTAGAGATCATGAATGAATGATATGATAAATTTAACTGTTGATAATTTAATAAGTCAGTAAAAAGTTTTACACCATCTTTAAAAAATAAATATTTTAAATGAATAAAAGAAGTAGATGTGATACGTTTTATTAATGTATCAAACAATTATTAGTAGAATTCATTGATAGCGTGACGAGTTCGACTCATATGAGAATCTCTCGTAATAAGACCTTATGTCCCCCAAAGAAAATGTTGAATCACTTCAGTCAAATTAAATTAATATTTTACAGACAATTTCACCGTAACATTAATTACCTAAATTTGCTTTCGACCACAGTATGTGATCGATCTTCTGTTTTCAGCTGCAGCTGAGGCTCATCTATAAGAGAAAGTTTACCTAAACAGTGAAACCAGCCAATAAAATTAATTTATTTTAAGATTTTTTTTCTTTTTTTACATTTAATAAAAAATTTCTAAATACTTGCCTTGGTTCTATTGGTTAGTATCACTAAGTAGGTACTGTCATGTGGTGATACCGTTATGTACAACTGTCTCTTCATCTATACTGGAATTACATAATAAAGAATACGGAGACAATGAACATTATTGATGATAATTGAAATCAAAAGCTCTTTACCAAGAACAACTGTCATGGCACTGGCATCTCTACTTGATCACGGTATTTCTTTAGTGTTATATTTGAGAGACATGAACATGAACAAAATGAGAATTTTAGTTATTCATTTTATATTTTAAGTGGTTGTATTATTGAAAATTAATGTGCTAACTTAATTATATGAAGTTTTTTTTTAATTAAAACTAATGGAATGAGCATTCCTTAAAAAAAAACTCCTGAGCACTCATTCATTCACTTTTTTTATATTTATATCAAACCGATCATTTCTCCTTATTTTCAAGATTAATATAAAATTCGCTAATTACTCTCAATATTATTACATTTTACTCGGTTAAACTAATTTCAGCCACTCATTTTCATTCCATCGCTCCAAATATGAACTAAATTACTCTCAATATTATTGCATTTTATTATGTTATACTAACTTCATCCACTCATTGTCATTCCACTGCTCCAAATATGAACTAAAGTGTATCATTCAAGGGCACAGCTGCATTTTTTTTTCCAGATTTCCTTTTGGCAAGTGTTTTAGTAATTATTAGTTCCCGGCGATTCCTAGCTAGCTTTGTTGTTCTTTCGGCTGTTCTAGAAAGGGATGACCACTTTAAGAATTCCGGTGGGACTGAAACAAATGGCCGGCACTGGGATTAAGAGGGTTTCCTTTTTGTTTTTGGTGTCAGACTGATTCATTTCATATACGCTCCCTACCCCTGAACCCACTCAAAAAGTTGCTCTTTTAAGAGTTCAATCCCATGAGTTTCGGGTTTTGATGCAGAGAAATTACCATCTATTGAATATTAGAGTGTTCCAATCTCATACGAGAGAGATGAACCTTTTTATTCATTCATTCCCTTTTTTCTCCTATTCTTTTCAAGCTCATGAGCATCTCTTATTACTAGAAAAAAATTGAATTTGGCTGATAATGTATAGGTAGGTTACGACAGGTGGATGCGTTCTTCCCTTAAATAATATCCAGGTTTGACTCCTATAAGTGAAAAAGATTTGTTGTTAGAAGATTTTTACTTCTTAATAAGTCTAACATGCTCGGAACTTAAATTGATAATAATAATTCATTAAAATTTTAAATATCAATTTACAAAAGTAGTAAAACATTTAGCTGTACTTTATTTTTTAACATTCACAGATCAATCCTACTTTTGCTTTCACCAGGCTGACGAGGAGAAAAGGCTTCTCTCTATGTATCACAGTAAATTTTGGATCTACAAAATGATAATGTACAGAAAATAGCTATACATACAAAATGAAAGTAAAGGGAAATTTAACCTAATACAACAGCATCACATTCAATTTATAAGTAAGAGATGGTGGGTTCGTTTCTCACCCCTGTCTCTTGGTTCGCTCTCCCTTCTATACAATTCTAGCTCACCAACAAGGCGATCGAAGGTTCATCATCGTGAGAACAGAACACATACAACCTTACTGACAGTAAAAATCACTGAGAGCGTAACATTGGTATATGATCTACAATACATTAAAGTAAAAAAGGCACGTACGTAAACTGACAAATTGCATGAAATTGAACAATCGCAATCCTTCATAGCATGGATGAATTTAAAGGGATAGAGAACCGTCATTCTTGAATTCAAAAAAGATGTATAAAATTTACTAATTATATACACACACATATATATATTATCTTATTTGGCAATGTCATGGGTAGGGAGAGAGCATATGGACCAGGGTTGGTTTACCCTTTTCTGATTCGGTGTCGGTGAGTGCTGTCTAAAGAGCACTACATTCAGCCTGATCTTCTTCATGTGATTGTCAACAAGTTTTTGTTTTTTAGTTGTTTCTATTTATAAATATACATATATATACACACACACACGAACACTGAGCACTAACGAATGAATATAATCCCTGTGTTGACCGTGGGACACTGCCACACGGCACTTTAGCTTTCATATTGAAAAGCACTTCCCTTTTGGCGAGTGATCATGGCTTGGGTCCGCACTTTTATCTATAAAAAAATAGCATAATGATTCTTGATCAATTTAGATTTAATTTGATCATGGCATTAGGAAATAAACCTTTTTATTTACATGACTTAAACTTGAAGATGTAGAGACTTCAAATATCTCAACTGGCTCGCGTGTTCGTGATCATGGCTTTTTAGTTACGCGCGTACATGTATTTGTGAATTTCACATAATTTGAAAGGTTATAGGGAAAGAAGAAATAAAAGAAAGCGTAAAATTCCCACCAATAAAATTGCATTTAAGATGTTTTGGTCCTTCTCTAGGGCAGGCAATCTTTATTACTTGGGTATGTTATGCAGGCCTCTCCTTGCCCGTGTTATACTTTTCTTTGTAGTTTTATTGAATTTATCGATATCTAACTTTGCAGTTCACACCTTCCATATAATTAATATGGATTAGTTGTAATGACTCGATACTTCTTTATTAGGATCCGGGTTCAAATTTGAAGTGTGGAGAAAATTTATATTTAAAATAGTTTTATCTCTTATTAGACTTACTATCCTTAAGTTTAGATTAGTCGAAATTTATTAACTTTTAAATACTAATTACCAATATCAATAAAAAAATAACAACAAAAAATTACACCGACAAAAATGTTGTCATACTTTCTCTACCCGTGGTTTTAGTGACTGTTATGATCTGGTTCCAAATAAAGACAAGCCCTACCAAGTATTTATTTATAGGCACTCATTCATGTCGGAATACAGCCGAAGATAAGACACCTCTTCAGTCTTCACTGTGACCACCACCTCTCTCTCTCTCTCTCTCTCGCGGGTGTCTTTCTCAGCTCTCTCTGTATCAGCAGCGGCTTCTGCACCATTTGCGTAGTAACAGAGAACAACGTTAAAACGATGGCATTGTCCATGAAAGCCTCGCGCAACTCTCATGGCCAAGACTCCTCTTACTTCCTAGGATGGCAGGAGTACGACAAGAACCCTTACGACCATGTCCGTAACCCTAATGGGATTATCCAGTTGGGCCTTGCCGAGAACCGAGTCGGTCGATTAACCTTATGACGGTCTTCTCCATTCAATGCGTGTACATAATAATTGTTCAGTGTAAAACTGAATCGGACTGAGTTTTGCCTTCTTTCTCAGCTCTCGTTCGATCTCATCGAGTCGTGGCTGGCGAAGAACCACGATGCAGCTGCATTCAAGAGAAATGGGGAGTCATTGTTCAAGGAGCTCGCTCTCTTCCAAGACTACCACGGGCTTCCCGCGTTCAAGAATGTAAGGAAGAACAGCAAGGAAACAAGCCAATCCTTCCATCACTTCAGTCGTTAGTCGCAAAATACACTTGACTTTGACATTGTATGCATTCGATTACTCAGGCATTGGCAAAACTCATGGCTGAAACCCGGAGGAACAAAGTGAGCTTCGACCCGAGCAAGATAGTACTCACCGCCGGTGCAACTTCAGCCAATGAGACTCTCGTGTTTTGCTTGGCTGAGCCCGGTGATGCCATTCTTGTCCCCGCTCCGTACTATCCAGGGTAAGCTATAATGCCTTTAGCATTGAAATATATCATGTATAATTCTACTGGTATATTGTGATTGACTTGTTTTTCACTTTGTGTCTGTTAAATGCCAGATTTGATAGAGATCTCAAATGGCGAACTGGAGCCGAGATCGTGGCTGTGCAATGCACGAGCCGGAACGGCTTTAAAATAACTGCGACTGCTCTTGAAGAAGCCTACGAGACTGCTCGGAAGCTAAACCTAACAGTCAAGGCTGTTCTGATCACCAACCCTTCAAATCCGCTTGGCACGACAATGACGAGAGGTGAACTCGACCTCCTGATTCGATTCATCGCCTCGAAACAGATCCATCTTGTGAGCGACGAGATATATGCCGGCACAGTGTTCAGGTCCCTGAAGTTCATAAGCATCCTTGAAGCCCTAGATTGCCGAAAGCACAACAAGAACGAGCTCTGGGACCGGGTGCACGTGGTCCAGAGCCTCTCCAAGGACCTAGGGCTCCCAGGATTCCGGGTCGGTGCTATCTACTCGAACAACGAGGCCATCATCTCGGCTGCCACAAAGATGTCCAGCTTCGGGCTTGTGTCTTCTCAGACGCAGCACCTCCTTGCCGCCATCCTCTCGGACAAGCCATTCACGAGAAACTACATCACCCAGAACCGAAGGAGGCTGAGGAGACGGCACAGGATGCTCGTGCTAGGGTTCCGAGACTGCGGGGTCAGCTGCCTCGAAAGCAATGCGGGGCTCTTCTGCTGGGCTGATATGAGACACTTGCTGCACTCGAACTCGTTCGAGGCCGAGATGGATCTCTGGAGGCGGATCGTGTACGATGTAAAGCTGAATATATCGCCGGGTTCTTCCTGCCACTGCCCCGAGCCCGGCTGGTTCAGGGTTTGCTTCGCTAACGTCTCCGAGGAGACTCTCCTCGTCTCGATACAACGGCTCAAGTTGTTTGTAAGTTCAAACTACGGAAGTGTCTCGCACAAGATCATCGGTGATGAGAAATCAAAGGAATACGGCTCGAGGAAGAAGTGGACTTTGCGGCTGCCGTTCCGCGCGACGGAACTTGTTGAACGATAATGTGGGAAGTTTCTACTTGGAAAGGAAAATTACTCATCCGTTAGATTTGAATTTTTAGAGTGAATTTCGCCCCTTTTTTTTAAAAGTTTTTATGATACGGTGTTATTGCTTATATCATAATACATGCCAATTACATTCAGTTCTTCTTACGATAATTTTTTTTAAGTTCTATAAAAAAAATTACAGAAATTATTATATCCGATTGATTCGTATCACTACACTATCACTTGGTAATAACGTGTTATAAAAAACTTTCACCTTTTTGGGCTTAAAACTTTGCTTTATTTTCTTGCCTTTTCACTTCATTGTGAGTTTTTTTTCCTTTTTATTATTTGCACTACTAGTATATATAAATTAAATGTTCGCTAACTAATCCAGTTTGAATAGAAAAGGCCCTCAGGGGACATGTAACTCTCGCAATATGAATTTTATTCATTCACAAGACTTAAAATAGAGATATTACCTGAGCATAATACCATCTTAATCAATCCACTTTACTGTTTTTTTATTTTCCTTTTTCGTTGTAAAGGACTTTACAATATTCAACAATAAATAAAAACAATCTTTGTTAATCTCATTTCGAACAATTCTGGAAAAAGAAATTCTATATACAAAAATTTTAAAAAGCTGTAATTTCTAATAAGAAAATTACGTGTAATTACTTGTATCTAAAATTTTAACTAGATATGAGTTAGACCGTAAAAATTTTACAGGATCATTGATACGAATAAGAAATGTATGAATGGTTCATTTTATTCTCCTACGTAAAGAGATTTTTAGGTGAGCCCAGTTCAACTATAAAAATTCTCTCGTACGTTGTACTACTCATGGTCCGTTGCATGTCTTCATAAAAATAAAAAATTCAGAAAATTAGAATGAACAACAAGTCAATTCGAAAGATCATATTTTGATTTGCTTTTTTTTTTTCACCATACATTATTCCCGAACCAGTCGATGCACGCTTTGAGACTAATTTGCGATAGAGTCGGGATCCCTGAAAAATTTTCGTCAACCTCTCAATCTGAGAATGGATTCTGGGATCATTAGTTTAGGGGTTTAATGAAAGAATCCATAGGCCAACTTCAAATTGGTTTTAATTTGCATTTTGTTATTTTGATTATGACGATAGAATAAAGCATTAGCCAAATCCCAAATTATATCCACAACATTCTTTGCTTCTTCCAAATTATTTTTTCCATTTTTCTTAACAATGTATCAAATTCAATTTTTTTAATGCAAAAATTTGTACTTAGGATATTTCTTCATTTAATAAATCGATCAATTTAAACCGTGAATGTTTTCGAATAGTAAGTGATGCATATAAAATAAAGCTTATTTATATAAAAAAAAATTAATAACCAATTTTGGACAAATTTTTTCCCGCGGATCAAACCGACCGAAAGCGGCTTTGTTTCTGTTGAGTCATTGCGGGGGTATTGCTCCAATGTTTCGCGGTCGTCGTCGTCGTCTTCTTCTTCTTCTACTTCCATCAAGAATTTTCTGTGCGGAGCTATGAATCACACTTTTTGACAGCCCTCTCCTGTGAAACGTCAAGGAATAACCTTCAAGACTTTCCAGCTAAAAGCGAAGCTTCTACTTCCCAAAAACAGTAGGAGCACAGTGTCAGAATCCGATTCTATTCTGTTCCCTCTTTACATCCATCTCGAATATGTCCGAAAGCCAGTCGGCCCATTTGCTTATCACTCGAACCCGGCCACTCAGGAGGAGGAGGAATAAGAAGCAGCAAAAGTAGAACCGGGAGGAGAAGAGGACAGTGATTAGTTCAATGGGGATGGAGTATAGGTGTTGTGGGACAGGTTTCTTCGTCCACATAGTCGTCATCATACTTCTTGTCGGGTTTGCTGGTCTGATGTCGGGCCTGACACTGGGGCTGATGTCCATGAGCCTGGTGGATCTTGAAGTCCTTGCCAAATCCGGAACCCCTTCCGACCGCAAACACGCCGGTAAAAATGTCAATTGTCTGCTACTGGTGTTGCTGGGGCTCTGGCTCCTTTCTTATGGCCTGCTTGCTTGAGATCCAGTGGATGCGGAGTTTAATTAAATTTCAACAAAAGAGTAATTGAAATCTGTTCTATGAATTAAGTGCAGCTATTCTTGTTCAGGTATCTGACTACTTGTCCAGGTGTAAGACTACAAGATCAATGTGTTTGGTTTCAAAGTTCGGCTTGTGTTAGTTGTTATGATCTTGTCAAAACAGGGCAGCCCTCAGTTTCACACTGGATAGTCTAACACTAATTTGAATAGTTTTATATCAACCTGAAATAAGTCAGACATTTTCCTGGATCGATAAATGGAATACAAACAGCTTCAGAGGAAAGTTTTCCATTTGATTCTTCATGTCTTTTAGCTTAGGATTACACTATCATCAGTCTTCTGTTCTTTGTTGCCGCACATCACTCCTGGTCTAAAGCTGCGAGTTGCTCTGACAGAGACAATACTTCCAGTTGTTAAAAGACAGCATCTGCTGTTATGCACCCTTCTGATCTGCAATGCTGCCGCCATGGAGGTCAGTGAAAGAACCACATTTTCTCTTTCTGGTTCTATTTGGGGAATGCACATCATTGATTTCCTGGAGCATGTCGATCTTGCAGACACTTCCTATCTTTCTCGATGGCTTGGTAACGGCTTGGGGTGCCATTCTTATTTCGGTGACTTTGATCCTTCTATTTGGAGAGGTGAATTCCTAATGCTAAGTCTAAATTTTACTGCTGACAATGGAGTCCCTTGGAAAACCATCCAGACTTGATTGAATATTCTGATTCTCCACCATTAATATGGATGCTTCTTCTATTTTCAGATCATACCCCAGGCGATCTGTTCAAGACACGGCCTAGCAGTTGGTGCAGCAGTGGCTCCACTAGTCCGGATTCTTGTCTTCATCTGTTTCCCTGTAGCATATCCAATAAGCAAGGTTGGCATAACCGAGAATCAAACTTTTCATGCATCTTTTTGGAACTTATAATCTTTTGAGAGATGAAGATGGAAATGAGCGTGTGCAATCATACTGCAGCTCTTAGATTTCTTGTTGGGTGAAGGACATGAAGCTCTCTTCCGTCGAGCTGAGTTGAAAACATTAGTCGATTTACATGGTAATGAGGTAACAGACAATATAAACCCTTTTTCATACCAATAAATTGCTGATTTCCATACCAGCATAAGATTTTTCACAGTTTTGGAATTGCCTCATTGTATTCTTTGGGGATTTGCAGGCGGGTAAAGGCGGAGAATTGACACGTGACGAAACGACCATCATCGCTGGAGCTCTTGAACTCTCTGATAAAACTGCAAGAGATGCCATGACTCCCATTTCTGAAACATTTTCTATAGATGTCAATGCCAAACTTGATTGGTATGATTAACGTTGTTACCTACTTGCTTGAGACATATATATAGAACTACAATGATGGCTAAGTTGGGGTAAACTGTAATCTTTAGGGACTTGATGAAGTTGATTCTGGCGAAAGGACACAGCAGAGTGCCGGTTTATTATGAGCAGCCAACGAATATCATTGGACTTGTACTGGTAAGTGCTTCTCTTCTTTCAGCTGACCCCTGATGCTTAAACTAATCAGAATAATTTGTATCTGTTCAAACTAGTTAATTTCGTATTCAACTCTCTGCTTGTGCTGTAGGTTAAGAATTTATTAACAATTCATCCAGAAGCTGAAGCACCAGTTAAGAATGTCACAATCCGGAAAATCCCGAGGTAGTATGACTCCTCACTGCTGAAACTTTGATCATCAAATGTTCATCTGATCTATGGATGAAGAACAAAGTTTCCATGAATTCCACCTCTCCTTTGATTTGTAAACTGTTCTTTTAGATCGTGCTCGACCACTGAGGTGACCCAACTTATTCATTATCCCCCTATTCTGTTAGGGTCTTTGAAAGCATGCCTCTGTACGATATACTGAACGAGTTTCAGAAAGGCCATAGCCATATGGCAATCGTCGTGAAAGAGCACATGGACCAAGAGCAAGCAGCAGATGATCATCAAAATGAAGGTAGCATGATAGCCATTCCTCTATATGCTCCTTTACCGTTGTTTATTCACACCTCTCTCGAAGGAAATTAGTGTCATTACTAAGAAAAGTCATAATCAGCTCGTGATGTGAGGCTGGACATCCATGGAGAGGATAACTGCCACGGGAACTGCCTGAAGAGAAAAAGGCCGCTGAAGAAGCTGCACTCGAACGTCGACAATAAGTTGCAGAAAAGAAGTTCAAGGAGCATGAAATGGGCCAAGGACATCCCTTCAGCAGTGCTCCATCTCGACGAGGATCTGCTCCCGAGGCAAACTGAAGGAAACGAGGCCATTGGCATAATAACACTCGAAGATGTCATTGAAGAGTTACTCCAAGTATGCATATTCACACCCCTTTTCTTGTCTGTTCAACTCATCTTCCGTTGCAACATCTGGTGTACTGATCACACGATTGCCTGTTGTAGGAAGAGATCTTCGATGAGACGGATAATCGCGGCTAGCATTTCTGATCGGAAATCTTGCCTCTCTTCATAAAAGTGGCACATAGACAGGATCAATGCATACGCGAAAAGTTTTCCTATGTAGGTACTTATGAATGCTTGCAGCCGCTCAGGTTTAGTAAATGACGGCACTGAGATGTCAAGGTTGAGACCACATGTATACACCTATACTGTTGCTTCAGCAACCTGTGCAGAGTTTTGTTCATTGAGACACGGAAAGGAGATTCATAACTACATTATTTAAATCGGTTTCTTCTTACGTTCCTTAGGTTATAACCTGATTGCAGTTCACCTGAAATGCGTATCTTTTTATCATTTTGGTACTTTTCAATTGCATGGTTGAGAGATACATTGGTTTCTTGGAACCCCATGTTCTCGGCGTTGGTTCAAATTGAGAATGGGAAGGGGTTTAACTATCTGAATCTACGAGAAACAAAACTTACTGAAAAACCAACGAAGTCAGGGACAGAGTCATTCTGCGAAGAAGGAAATATTTATGGTAAAAACCGAATTTCCCATGATCTTGAAGAGCTGATGTTCTGTTCATGGAAAAGATACTGAAACTGCAATGGACGAAAAGTTAAATCTCTAAATCAAATGGGCTCCATTAGAGATGCAGTATGTCGAGTTTGCTCCGTCCATATAGAGCTGAGATCAGCTCCATTTCAGGAACAGAGACATCGACAGAACAAACCAAAACTTTCCTATTTCGTTGTCTCCTTTTTATGATTGTTACGTTGGGACAACGGTTAAATAGCATGGTGCTTTCCCCTGGAAGTCGAAGTCATGGACCACACCTTTCTTCCAGAATACTCTGCTGCAAAATCAGCAAGAAGAAGATTGATTTTTGTCATCTTTCCCTTCCAATGCATTCAAAGAAACTACAAAGTCGAATGCTTTCCCGGTCACGTGTTTCATTGCACACTACAAGAAACAATCTCCGTGAATGTTAACTTCACCCCCACTTCACTGTCCACTGTATCATCCTAAAAAACATGCACCGTACCTTAACATTTTGTTTGTTTTCAGAGCCATGAAAAAGACCAGGGAAAGCTTTGAAAGTATCCATCCACTTCCTGTGCAGCGCTACTGTTACGCAGCCAGTTTTTCCATGTAAGGAAAATTGAAAGAATTTAACATTTCCCAAGTCCAAACTCGTATAGAATTACACAATAACGACCCAAAATGGACCATAAGAGGAGACGTGTACAAAGGAATGAACCGCGTTTCTAACTAGTATTCAGAATTAAACAATTGATGTTTAAACAGAGGATTCTACTGCAGTCAAAGAGAAGCAGTGGAAATGTTTATTGTCACAGATTTATCAATCATTAACAAACTCTTTCCATGCCTCATCCTCTCATTTATCTGAGGGGGCTCTGTAATAAGATGGAACTGTCGAGGGGAAGAACATCTGCCTCAACCCTTCAGCCTTTAGTATCGGGAAAATAATGCTCGATGCAGCCTGCAGAAGAAACAGGGAAAAGAGGAAACATTCAGTGGGAACAGAGAAATGATCAGTCTCGGCGAGGGAATATGACCTGAAATATGGCATTTGATAACAGACACTCACTGAGATTAATCTGGCCCCAATCAAGAGGCGCTTTGGTGAAGGAAAAGGAAGCAGCAGCCGACCAACTCCATATATAGCCACTGCGAAGAAGTGGAGAACTAAGCTCAATGGCTTAGGATTAAGACCTGAGAGCAATGCCACTGGCCCATTCGAGAAAACTCCTCCAAGGCTTAAATAGTCGAAACACGCTTGGCGCATTTCCTTCCTTGCTTGATCAGGAGAAGCAGAGAAGACCTTGTACAGGGCACCTGCTAATGTGTTTATGGTTGATGCCACCGGCTGTATCAGAAAAGGACCATTAGCTCTTCTTTCTGATGTGCCCAACTACCAGACAGAAGATGTATGTGATAATTTAGGAAACATAGAACCTTTCTTAGTGAGAGCTGGCTGTTTACCGAGTTCATTTGCAGATCCAGTTTTACTCCAAAAGGGCTTATGCTTCTTGGTTAGAACATTTCACTTTCTAGAAATATGAACCTTAACAAGATGAGAAAATTCCAAATAGATGAAACCAACTCACCTTACGCAGGGTGTAGAAGGATTCGAGATGCTTGCACAGGGCATCTGCATCTCTAAGGTCGTCTAATGGCTTGAGTAGATCCCTAAGCACGACAATATCGGAAAGAGCCACTGTCATTCCTCCACCAGTCAACGGATGGCGCATGTTGAATGCGTCACCTAGAAGAAGGGCCCCTGGCCTAGGTTGCGGATCTGCAGGCATGCTTCTGTTTGGCATACTTCTTATGTTTCCTTTCTCGATTGCTGCAACGAAGGCATCCCGAATTTCTGGAGGTACCTGCAATAGATGCATAATCTGTAAATACAGAGTCCCCACAGGTGTTGATTCGAAAAATGCTTCAACTTTTATTGATAGGATCGAGTGCTATGACCAAATACCTGTGGAGCCACCGCAGTCTTCAGGTAATTGGCCATTTTACCGGTTCCAACAGAGGGCAACTTTTGACCAGGCACATCCACCAAGCAACGAACCTCAGTGCTGCTAATTGGGTAGAACAAGATTGGAGAAGGATCGGCAAGAATGACATGCCCATGGTTTGCATATGGAAGTTGACAGTTCTCGAGGACCAAACCAACGAAATGGGAAGGAATATCTACCTGTAAAGATGTGCTGATTACATTAGATCAGAAAAAAAGGAAGCGCAAACAAAACAAACATCGACACAAACATAAATAGTTCATTTACGGGGACATCACCTTAGGTTTGCAAAGTGATCGGCGCAGATTTGAAAAGCAACCATCACATACAATTGTGAGGGGAGCATATGCATCCAACTCTTGCCCTGACTTAGTCTTATAATGAACTCCTTTGATAGTTCCATTCTCTTCAATCAGAGATGTTACAGTTCCTTGTTCCATCTGCACACTAACACAACAATAAAAGGAACAGCGAATCAGTATCCTATTAAAAAACCATATAGTGAATGCACTTCGTTCTAATATTAGTAAAACAATTAACCAGATTAAAGGATGGAGCCGTACCTTGGAAGAGCAGCAACTTTCTGCCTCATCCTCTGAATGAACCGCCCATTGTGGAAACTTCTCCCAGAGACATCAGAGTCGAATTTTTCCAAGGGATATGAGAGTCGAGTGTTCTTCCCGTCCTTGAACAGAGCATAACCAAACACCCTTTGTGCATCAATTTCCTCAACACAATCTACAAGATGCAATGAAATGATATTATGACGACGGGAGTAGTAGGCAATCAATTCAACAACAAGCTTAGAGTAGGATAAGTTTCTTTCTTCTTTCTTATTTATCAAAGAAAGAAAACTAACCGCTTTTGTTTTCGCCAGGAAACACGTTCTCATAATTGCACTATATCACAGCTTTGCATGAAAATAAAACAACATGGAACACATTCGCACATACCCTCAAGACCCAATTCAATTAGCTTCAGGTAGCCTCCAGGCTGCAAGAGTTCTCCGACGATCCTGTCAGGTTCTGTCAAGTCTCTCTCTATGACATGCACCCTTCTCCCGTCCTACAATCAGTCCCACATGTTGAAAAGTAATATATTGCAATCTAAAGATAATTATTTCATGGACGAGTAAAATTTAAAGATGGTTATTTCATGGACAAGTATAACAAGCCTAAGAACAAGCAGTAATCTTTTTTTACCCGAATAAGAACGGACATTGGAAGACAGCAGAACACAGGCGGTTATTTGTTGTGGAACCACATGAGCCCTATATTATGTCCCGTGTTTCAATTGAAAGTGATGCTGGGATAATACAATTCCTCTCACATTTTATGATTGTTTCAGTTCTTGCCACCGTTATTCCAAGAATGAACACCACCTATTAGCACTTAAATACCAAAAATTCCAGAACCTCAGAAGATTATTGCCCAAGTTTTGCTGGCAAGTGCTGTCACGTGATAAGAGCATAGGCTTTTTTCTTTTTAATTATTGCCTGCTTGTTAGATATCGTTTCAGACTTCACCAATATACATCTTATAATGCAATATGTCGAGCAACCCCGTGATCATATCAAATCAAACACGAGAGAGAACAAGATGTATTCCAAAATGCAAACTTTTAGTGTTAGGCAACAAATAAGAGGCAGCCCAGAAAAGAGTTGCTTACGGACAAGGAAAAATAACATCAGACCAAAACAAATCCCAGAAATTAGCTACTGCTCAATGCCCATCCAATTAACTTATTTTCAATCCGAACTCCTTTTATTTATGTCGCTACGACATTGAGATTCGTAATGTGAAATGACACGAAAGAGATAACAACAGAGGGAGAAAGAAATGAGTCCACTCCACGCACCTTGCCGAGGGTGTGAGCGAGGGCGGATCCGGCGACCCCGGCGCCGACAATGATGATGTCGGCGGGGCCGGAGCCGAACCCACTCTCCCGCGGGCGCCCGATCTCGCCGCGCGTCTCGTTCGATTCTTCCTTCCCCTTGTTCCCTTTCTCTTTGCCCAGACGGACGACGCTGTAAAAGAGCAGACCCAACAGAGACCCCAGAAGGAAGGTCCCGACAACAATGTAGCACTGATCTCCCACCATTTCCCTCCTCTTGTTCCAAGAAATCGACAAATCACCGGTCCCGAGGAGCGAAGAGAAGGATGCCCGGATGGCGAGGGAGCCCTTTGTCTCGCTCCCTCCCCTTCTTCCTCCTCCCCCTCGGCTGATTCTGGAGCTTATCTGGGCTGTGGCGGAGGTTTTGGATTTGAATGACCTGTTTGTGGCGGATTCCGGGAGATTGAGAGAAATTGTCGGAGCTGGGGTGCATTTATAGTCAGGAAAGGGCGAACCCAAGCTTGCACTAATGGATGACACCCGCATCTTCCTTCTCCTCTCTCTCTCTCTCTCGCAATTTAATTTATTTATATTTTTTCGTGTTTTGAATGGAGACCCAGTTCCTGCTTTTCTTTGAGGATGAAAACAGAAGACGATGGTGCCTCTGATGAACGTGACTGTTAAAGAAGTAAAGACCGTCTTTTTTTATCATTCGACCGAATACCGATGGGGACAAACTGTGGGGATAATGACGGCAGGGAATTAACGAAGGAAAGCTGTAGGCCGGCCAGTCCTGTCCTCGGACAGGTTTTAATTTTACAATAAATATGCCACGTAATAATTTTTGTATAATATAGTAAATTAATAAATTTTAATTATTTTAAATTTTGTTATAAAATTTTAAAATAAAATATATTCTTAAAAATAAATAAATCTTATTAATTTCTAATTGGGATGACAAAATTGGCTCCAACCACCGCGACCCCGCCCCAGTCCAACTGGGTTTGGGGGGGTCTCACCAGATCCGTGCGTGTGTTAGGGCGAGCTTGGGTCTGGCTACTGACCCATCCCGCCCTATCCATATATATATATATATATATATATATATATATATTATATTTTAAAATTAATTTACTTGATTTATAAATACTTTTATTTTAATAAATTAGATAATAATCGTTCTATTTTATTAAAATTACGTAAGTTCTTATTTTTTAAAAAATTTATTTAATTATACAATCATAAATATGTAAATTTATATCATATTTTGAGTTATATTTGATGCAGTATTAATCAATTGCCTTGACCCGACCCCCGTGGGGCGAGGCGGGTCCGAGTATCCAAGTACCCAGCTCGCTTGACCCATTGCCATCCCTATTTATGACACCAGGTAAGTTTTGTCACGTGATATACCCGTATCTAATAATTTCTCTTATCCTAGAAATCTTTTCACATTCTCATTGATATTTAAATCTTAATAAATATATATATATATATATATTAACATGAAATGATTCAAGTGATTCAGTATTTAATTCCCTTGAGTAAAAGTATCGGGTTTGAGTTTTTGAATGGAGAGAAAACTCATGCCATGAAAGTTTTTTACTTCTTAGTGTGCCGACTTGACTTGAATTGTCAAATGCTTATAGGATTTCTGCATACAAATGATGACTTGTGAAATGCTCATAGGATTTCTGTATACAAATGGTGCAGATCGAAAAAATAACTAATTTAATATTCAAAATTAGCGAGTTATAATTTTTTTCAAGTTCGGGACTTGAATCAAAGATATTATTAATCACGTTAATTTCATTGACAGAAATATGTTGCCTTTGTTATACGTAAGGGCAGGATCGGCAGCCTCACCCCATCACGAAATTCAAATGATCAGTTCAGGTGGGAGACGAAATACTCTTTCAATTACAGATTTTTTATTTTAATACTGAATTTTTCCAACGCATATCACATGGTTTTTAAAAGTCCAGTAGACCTTAACTAATTCAAGTTCAGACTGAATCGGCCCAAAATGATTTTCCTTTATTCATAAGACTTAGAATCGAAATGTTTGTTTAAGATAAGATATGTCCTATCATCTTTACCAAGTAAAGATTAAAATTTGATATCTTGCTTGGAAAGAACAGCAAAACCATATAGACCAATTAATATCCGTACAAGGAAAAAAATCAATTCATGTGAACATTTTTTAAAATATATTTGTATTTCTAGCAACCACCACCTTTGTTTACCTTGTCATCGAACCGATGGAAGTTTTTACGATTTGGTTATTCGGCTATTTAACATATTAATACAGCAGCGTACAGTTCACGATTCAATTAAAAAAAAAAAAGAATTTAGTGAACGGACCGATAGTAGTCATGGAATTGATATGCACGTAGCTAATGACATTATAGGGGATGGCTTGGCCGACAATAATGGACGTAGCCAGATCCAGACAGTTGAGGAACTGGGACAGCTGAAATGAAGAGCACAGAGCGAATGAAAAACCGCCCGTTGTTGAAGTTCAAGAATGCTGCACAGCTCAGGAAGATTTTTGTTATGGTGGACAATTAATGGTGCAGATTTGAAGATCGGAAACCCGGTACGAACGGTCAGTAATAGGACACCGTTTCCAACCGGGGCCGGGCAGTTTAAGGAGCGGAATGGTCCCAATGAAGTCAGGAAACGCGGCCAAAAGGAATTCCTAGCCAATCACACAGTTGCGGCCGTAAGATCTCGGCCGGGGTCATTACCTCGAACCCACGATGGTCGATGCGCGTACTCGACAACCTTGAACAAACCCGCGATGATCGCAAGTTCCTGTCCTTTATTGAGGATGAAAAGAGACGAGGATGCTGCACGATCAAGGTGACTGTTGAAGAAGTAGTAAAGACCCCTTTTTTTCAATCATTTCGTCAATCACATGACTCGAACTAGAGACACCATTTAAAGAAGTTAATATTGAACAATATTAACAGGTTTTTTTCCCTTATATTGTAAAATATCCGAGGGTTTCGTCCGAATAATCCTCACGATCTTTTTACACGTGTCAATAAGCACGGAAGACAAGCGAAATTTGGAGAGATATCGACAGGCCTCAAAAGGATTTTAATCTTAAATGAAAAGAATATACGGTGGGCCATTCTTTTGGCATGCTTTCACCTCAACCGATTTTTATCATCACAAGATGTTACGTTCGATACAAGTACAGGATTTGGTACATGTACCTATCAGGTACGAAGTAGAGTGCTAATTAACCAGAAGTCCGGTGGCATGTGACGAATAATTATGTCGACCGACGACATGCCATAGATTTCCCATTACTACTACGTGTTCCTGTCATGGAGTAATTAGTTAGTTTATACTAAGTAACAATGTTTTCGGCAAGGGAATGCTGAGCTACACGTGTTTGCCCCGTTGATGTGAAAGTTTCGTTACATGAGCCTTGGACACACCCTTCACCTAATGTTTAAGATTTGAGCTCGGTCAATTCACTAAAAAATAAAATTCAATCAGTTGCCAACCTTCTCTATTTATGAGAGTAAGACATGAAATCATATTAAAAAAAAGATGTTAAATTATTTCAATTAATTATGGTAGATTATTTTAATATATGTACCATACCACCTTTGTCTATGCTTTCATCGAATTGATGCGACTGTACCAATGACGTGGTGCGACAGCAATGGAAGTGGACGCTGCAGGCCAATTGCCAAGTCCAGACGGTTGAAGGAAAAGGACAGCCTTTGATCACTGAGTGAATGAAAACCGTTCATTGTTGAAGTTCGTTCGTGGATGCTGCAGGATTGGCTAGGGAGATTTTTTTTTTTTTTGGTGGGCAATTAATTACGCGGATTTGAGAGATTGGAAACCTGCAGGTACGAATGGTGATAAGAGGAGAGAGTATTGCGTGTAAGAGATATTTCACGTGACAGTATTAATATAGTATCACAAACTAATAAAATTTATTTATTTTAAGATTTTTTTAATACATCATAAGAATTCGAAAATAATTAAATTTTATTAATTTATAATATCACGTAAGTAATATAATATAGTATATCAATTATATATAAGACTTTCTCCGAAAATGCGGCGCGTTCGGCAACCGGGGCCGAGCAGTTTAAGGAAGGAAATGATCCCAATAGTTTGTTTGATTTGTAATTTTCCATAGAATACAAGTTCATGGAATCGGGTCAAGCCCCTCCCAACCCTTTGCAATTTAGCCCAGAATTTTTATGCACCGAGCCGAGTATATAAACTTAAAAGAAGTAAAAATAAGAAGAAATAAGAGAAAATAAAAGAGTACATGAAATTTACTGATAAAAATTAAATTTAAAACCTTTTTATTATAGGTTAAACGTAATATTACTGTATTGAACATTTTTTTTAAATCTATATGAATTTTAGATACCTATCACACAAGAAAAAAGGTTAAAAAATATGAATCAAAGTTAATAGACCTTAGTTCTGACTTAATGGAACCGATGGATTAGATTTGCACGTGGGGACATGAAAAATGTTGTGGGGGTCCAAGATGCCAAAGAAGCCCTCGTCATCCCACGCCGCGTCTACGTGCCTACCTCTTTGCTATGGCCAGGCAGGTATATACGTGTTTCCGTATGCTACACATTATCTTAATTAGGATCTCAGGACGGCAAGAGTTCATTTCACATGTCTAGTACATCCTTGCCAGTTGTCAATGCCACGGAGTAATGGTGAGCTCTCGGCTCTCCGGAGCTCTAATCTCAAAAAGATACACCGGGGAGCGATATTCCCGAATGCTATGCTTAACAGAAAATTATCGGACATCGTCGGAGCCGCTGCCGCTGCCTCCACCAAGTACCACCACCACCACTTTGTCAGACAGCTCAGGTGGCTCGGCCCGAGAATCGCTCAGGTCAGACTGGGGACGCCGGATGACACTGTAGAAGACATCGACTGAGGTCTGGTCTTATTAGTAGGCCTGGCTCCCGGCAATTAATACGTCCATAGCCAATCAATCCGATGGGCTTATTAAGCCTTTTTGATTTTCTGGATTTATACATATAAAATGTGCAGGGCCAATGGGCCGGGCATGTTCCAATTTCTGCAACTGCAAGTTTCAACCAGGTTATGTACATTGACGCGTCTCTTGGGTAGTTGCAATCAAGCAGCTGACTGCCTGAACCAGGCTGAGTCGGGTCGGAATGGATGACGAGTCGGGCTGTGTCCAAAGCTGACGCACGTGAGGACGTGGCAGTTGACACGTGAGTTCGGACAAGTGGTGACACCTCAGTAGAGAGGTCCGTGTCAGTGCCTAACATGGCAGCTTATATGGCGCCTGGGGGATGCTTGTTTGTTGGTGGAAGTGTTGGCCGTTGGATGGATTGCTTTAGAGGTCTTCATAGTTCGATTCGATTCGATTGAACCCATCGGCTCGTTAATAGGAAAAAATTTTCAAATTCTAGATTTTTGCTATATATTTACAGTATTCAGAAATCGAATACACCCTAATTAATTTCAGTTCTAGCCAGTGAACCCACCAAGGATAAAACTCTCTCGAGCTGAATTTTCTCAATTCACAGAACTCTAGTGTGAAACATTATTTTAAGTAGAAGAAACGTTCCACCCACTTCAATCAATTCATTTTGGTAATTTTTTTACCATTCATAAGACTCGAATATGATATCTTATTTTAGAGGAAGAAATAACAAAACCGTCCAAACTAGCTCCTCTTCGTAAGTAGACGTCATTTTTTAAATAATTTGCATCGCTTGTTATTCATAAATTTAACTAACTCTAATTAATCCATTGGAGACATGTTTAAGTCAATAAGGAATGAAGCCCTTCCATTTATCAATTTCCTATAATCGCAAGATTCGAATCCAATAATACTTTACAAGATAAAGAATGCGTAAATTCAATTTTAACCGGTTTAGATTTTAGTAAAACGATAATGGAGGACATAATAATTAAGAATGTTCAGGAATGGGCCAAGGGGAGAGGGAGGCAGTCCCCGAACCGCATGATGACACGATGCATCATCCCATTTTATCGGATGAGTCAAATTGATAAGATGAGAGGACCTGAAAGCTCATCAATTTTGTTGACCATCTTTTCCTCCTTTCTGCTCATTCTTCTTCTTCAGCTTTCGGTCTGTCTCCTCATCCCCTCAATGGATTCCTCCTTTCTCGCCTAAGCCTGCAGCTGCTCATCACAGCAAGCGTCGATGATCAGACCCAGAGATCAGATATGGAAATGGGACGGAACACATAACGAGTGCGTGCTATATAACTAATACGAAGAGCCCGAGATCGAGGGTCATAACTGAAATGATCCTAGTAACAAATGGTTCTAACCTGGGTACAGTAATTTCGTCTGACCTAAGCACGCGTGTCATGCTCCACTTAGTGACATGAGATTCCCAGCTCCCAACTGTTCCGGTAAGACTGTGTCATTAGTGAGTTCCGGAAGTTACCCATCTTTTCCCATTTCTTCACTCTTTGTTGTTCGATCTTCACTGTGACCTGATACTCATGAATTCAATTGATAGAACATTATCAAAAACCAGTTTAGAGAAACTCACTGCCATCCCTACCTGTGCCATGTAGCGGATGTGTATGTAGCCAACCGTGTAGATTAAGATGCATGCAAACCTCACCCGATACCCATCAATTCAATGGACGGAGCAATCAAAAACCGGCTTGGATAAATCCATGGCCACCCCTAGTTGCGACACGTATTGGACATGTATGTAGCTCACCGTGCAGATTAAGATGCATGTAGACCCCGAGTACTGGTCGAGGTCTACACGAGTTTAAAACGCATCGCCGAATTCTACAGCTTTCTCGTATGTATACCACCCGACATCTCTCCCGGTGCGTCTCGTGGATGACGTGGAATTCACACGGTTTTAAAAACCTCAACGTTAATGTCACTGAGGGTTGCCTCACCGTAGTTCATGATTGCGCCTCCCAGACCCAGATGCAACATTCCAAGATTACTAATGATTCTGTCCACTTTCGACCGAGTCCACGCGATTTCGAGACAGACCGGACCATTAGGTTTTCAACAAGACTTGGCCACTTACCATACCCTGCATCTATTCCTCGCGTTTTATTGGCTCCAGATTCAGAATCCGCTTACGTGTTTTGTAAAAATTCTACGGTCTAATTTCTGAATCGTTAACCAGGTGAAAAAACCAGCTGTCGGGCTTTAAATTTCTTTTCTTTAACGGGGATCGTCGATTATAAATTGTTAAATTGAACCGTGAAACCTTTCTATAACATGAGTCGGATTTTCATCTTAACTATAGAAAATTAAAGTCTGTGACGTCAGAAAAATTTAAAATAAAAAAGTAATTAAAGCTACAAACTTACAATAATCATGAAGACAAACACATCCACGATGCAGTAATAATGCGCCCAGTCACCAAGGGGGGTTGGGCCGAGTGGTAAGCAACTCGGTGCCGCTTAAGGAGGTCTCGAGTTCGAGACCTCACGTACGCAGACACTCCCCTTGGGAGCCTCACCCGCCATTGCCAGGCGTGCGACCCGGGGCGACCAACGGATTAGTCAAGTATGGTTGGCTGAAAGATGCCATCTCACCGCTGGTGGGGCCTGCTTGGATACCGTGGTTGGCGACCAAAAAATAATGCGCCCAGTCAGGTGGAAACAAGGTTGCATCAGAGCCTCGGGGCCCCACGCGTACAACTCCTTTAATTGAAAGATTTTATTCGTTTTTTTTAATTACCAAATATTTAAATTTTATTCGACTAATTTTGACAGTCATATACGAACACTCATAAGGGCACGCGACAGGATAAAACTCAGAAGCCCAAGATGACTTTAAGGGGATTTGAATTTTGAAAAAAAAAAAGGCACATATATATTATCAACTCCTATCTGGTAATGGATGCTTATGACTTCAATTTTTGAGTCATTTTGCATTGTATGATTGGCAGCTTGATAAATTTTCATTTAATATAATAATTATTTATATTTGACAAATTTACCGTATTTAAATTTTAGAATATCACGTAATTTAGCTATCAATGATAAAAAAAAATCTTTTTTTCTGGAATTCAAAGAAAAATTAATCAAATATAATAAAATATATGTATAAAATAACTGTAATAAGCTAAAATAAGATAATGTTTAAAAATTATGAAAGGTGTTGAAAAAGTTCAATTCTGGTGGAGTAATCAATATGTTATGAAAACAATAATGAATGTGCTGTAATAAGATATCTGGACCTATGATGTAATACAGTTTTTCGGGCAAATGTAAATTTTCGAAAATTATCATATGAAATATCATTCGGGTGCCTTGAAAAGTAGGAAGGAAACCGGAACTGCTCGCTCTCGATTTCTTATGTAACTATTTTAGCTTATGGATCTCCATTATAAATGAGAAGCGGAGCTTTTATTGATAAAAAAATTCAATCAAAATTAATTTAAGTGAAAGTTCGTGACAAAACCACCATTTCTTGTGGGAGTGCCAATTCCCAGGCAAGGATCACCAACAAGTCGGTTGGAACGTTGGGACAGCTACTTCCGAGTAACTTCAAGTTTCTGATTCTTGACATAAGATGGAAGATCTCATTAATCAATTAATTTCTTATTATTCAGAGTTGGAATCACCGTCTACAGTAAATAACAATAATTCGAGAAGGGGTTTCATCGTAGTGTTACTGTTCTCGATATGATATTAAGAGATCCTGAATTCAGATCTTATCGATAAATCATCATGTCTCATTATCTATACTTCTTTCTATTTATTCCAAGTTTACGAGGATTCTTTGCACGCCAAAAAATAATGATGATCAAAAGTATTATGCCTTGGAAGACAAATATCTGATCTACGCGAACTGAACAGATCACATTACACTATTTAATTTCTGGCACACCCTCAAAAGAAAACTCACACAATCACATTAGAATATCTGCATGATGAAGTTTCCACGAATTCTCGAGATCAATTACATTACAATGTTGTACAGAGACAGAAGGAAAGCCATAACCTGTCCTCCAACAATCTAGTATTCGGAGAGTTACACTGTTCATCTATGGGAACAAATGCCTAAAAATAAAAAGAAATGGAAAAATATGACCAAGAAGAGGAGAAAGAAGGGCCAAAAATAGTTTTAATAAAGCCAAGGAAAGCATGTAAGGGAGGGAAAAAAAACCTTCGAGACATGTTCGAGGAAAAAGGGACCTCCTCTGGTATTGTTTTCGAACCATGAGATTCCGTGTGTTCGATCATCATCCCCTTCCTGCTCTTTACAGCCCATGAAACTTCTTGAAACAAGAAAAGAAAATTACATCTTCCCCCATTTTCCATTGTGCCCAAAAAGTGGGGAACCCCAAAAAAAAGTTATGAGATAAACCGAAATTTCAGTTGGGAAATCTGCAATACTCAGCAGCAATAGCAATCATCGATGGCCCCCAGATTTGTTTACCTCAGATTAAGATCAGTTCGGTGACCGAGCTCAGTAGTCGGGCATCATTTGACTGATTTTCCCTTCTTCGAGGGCCAGTTTCCGGTCGGTGATCTTGAGCCAAATGCAGACTCCGGTGAAGCTGAGGACCAGACTGGCCAGCCCGCTGCCCAGCCCGATCCCCACGATGGCCAAGATGGACAGACCTTTGCCCTTCATCTGGGCCAGAGGGTAGCCATAGAGGTCCTCGTTGCCCTCGAACGAGGTCGCATTGAACCGGGGCAGGTTCCCGGTCCTGTTCCCGAGCGAGGCCGGGATCGGGCCCAATAGCCGGTTGTTCGAGACGTCGAAGGCCGAGAGCCGCACCAGGAGGCCGAGCTGCTGAGGTATCTGTCAATCCGACAACACACGGAATCAATACAAAACACAACCTTAAGTCATGTCAACAGAAAGAGAAAAAGTATGTCAATGTCATGTAGTAAAAGTGTGCTTGTGTGGTAGGGAAAGAAATCGGAATTGGGGGACCTGCCCGGAAAGCTGGTTGTCGTGGAGATCGATGACGTTGAGGTAGGCGCAGAGTGCGAGCTGGGGCGGGATCTCGCCGGAGAGCCGGTTGGCGGAGAGGTTGAGCACGGCGAGGTTCACGAGCGACTGCAGGTCCGGCGGAATAGTCCCGGTGAGGGCGTTGGAAGAGAGGTCTAGTGCCTGGAGGTTGGTGCAGTTAGCGAGGAAGGGGGAGATGGACCCCCGGAGGGAGAGGTTGGAGAGGGAGAGCTTGTAGATGCGGCCGTTGTTGCAGGTGGCGCCGACGAGGTAGGAGGTGAACCCGCTGCAGGGGGCGGCGAAGGAGGACTTGGTCCAGTTCACGAGGTGCCCGCCCGGGTCCTCAAGGGACTGTGCTAGCCGGGTCAGGCAGAGCTCGTCTCCAGGATCCGGTCGTGCCCCCTGGATGAGGACGGCGGCGGCGACCAGTAGGAGGCGCAGCTTCGCCGCCGGTAGCGCACGGTTCCTCCGTGAACCCCTCATCTAGCTTCTTACCTCCCCCCACCTCTCTGAATCAGTACTTCACTCTTCTCCGCCTCTGCTCTATTGGGATCCTTCGAAGATTTTCTTTTATTTTATCCTTTTTTGTCCCTGGATACTGACCGATTCTCTGAGCCGTGGAGGGGAAAGGCGCTGCTCTCTCCGGTTATATATATACTTTTTTTTCTGTGCGCGAATTAAGTAAAATTGCACTTATTAATTGAGATTCCAATCAAAGTTTATTAGAATAAAATTCTATAAATTATAATTTTTTAATTCAAAAGAACTCGAACCAAAAAAAAATCACCTCCAGTCCTCCAACCGTGCATGTTAGTTTTGCAATGGATTCTTACACGAGCTCAGTTGACCATATTACCTATAAATTTCATTGAAAAATGCTTAATAAATTATCGTGAAGTACCATATTACATTTTTCTGTTTATTAGTAATATCTATTATTTAAACATAATTTAAAATATTTATTTACATGTCCAATATTTATCGACTAATTTCACTATATCATCCATGAACTTATCCGACTCAAATTTCTCAACAACCTTCAAGCTGGGAGGGAGTTTTGGTGAGAGATCGGAAGTTAATGACAGGGTTGAGTTGGTCTAGGATTGTCGGTAAGGGTTAAATAAGGCGTTGGAGTCTAAATTTTGTAAATTAATAAAATTTACCATTAAAAAATTTTATTTTCAATTAATCGATATTGAATAAGTTATGAGTTTAGTTCAAATCATAGCCATTGGCATGCTATTGGTTGTTCCGAGAAACCAGTACACACGTACAGTCGTACGCTTCCTAGCCCTACACTCCCGAGGGAATCCACCCACCCTGTTAGTTGTTAATGTGATCGAACGGATCTAGGGGCAGTCACTCGCGACTCGGTTCCACTGGGACTAGAGTTGGTACCCGAAGAGCCGGTCCAGCGACTCCAGTCTCCATTCGAAGGGAGGACCGGAGAGAGGCGGGTCCCGCCACGGTTTCCAACAAACCGACAAGTTGTCCGGCCAGGACGTGCCACGGTGAAAGCTCCCCCGACCGGGGGTCGCTCGGGTAACGACCTGAGTCCTTGGATCTTCCGGGCGGACCGTGGGTCCAATGGGCCCCCGAATCTCTTTTGTGGTGCAAAGGGGGGAAGCCCGGAGATACGGAATAGAGAGGTGGTCCAGCTCGGGTGCTGCTCGGCCTCTAAATCCTCCGAGCCCAGCCCCCGCCCCCACCGACCCCCCAACCCCATCCCCACCCCCCGGGACAGGAAAACATATTTGTGCGTCGCAGGTGAAGTCTCGACGGTCTGTGTTGGGTCCCGATCGAAGGGGTCAATTCCTTGCCAGCTTGAGCTTCGATGTAGAATTTTTCTTCTATTTTTTCGCTGAATAAGTTTGATGTAGACTTTGCTTATGCTCGGACAACCGATTTATGCACGAGTGCGTGTCTGTCGATGTGTGAAATCTAATTAGTGGGAGAAGCAGGAGAGGATTCTATCGGTCTAGGATCGGTCGAGACTTGGGATATGTGGTTGTTGTTACACATACACAACAGTGATACAACTCGACAGAATATGTGAGATGTCATATAAATTATTAAATTTAAGCATTTTTTACACGTTTTGTTTATCTTATCTTAGCTCACTCTCTCTTACCCACCCCTTCATTCTTTACTTGACTTTCGGTAAGTTAATTTCGCCTCGTTAAATGAATTTTTTAGATCTGTACCTAAATATCAATATGCACATTATGTGGACAATTCAATTCGAAGGGTTTTGAAGGAATAACACACTTCTCTAAATTTGGTCGAAATAGCACATTGACATGTTACTCCGTTTTTCCTTTTTTTTTTTTTTTGCTCGACGACACGTTACTCCTTTTGTTTTAACATGAATGTGCAATCAAGGGTAGTATGAAAAAACACTTAGATAAAGTAAAGTAAAATGTGTAAATAAATCAATTAATTATAAGAATTAGAAAATATGTAAAATTTACCATACTGTCTTTTACCCAAAAAAAAAAAGAAGATTACAAGAATTATAGTTCCAAAATAGCTCAACAATTATGCTATGCGATTGGGCAAAATTAGATTGTAATTTAGAAAGAAAAATAAAGTGGGGCGTGAAAGTATTATTAATAATGACTGGATCGGAATCTCTTAATATTAGATCACGGCATCAAATTACCCTTCTCCATGTTATCTTTTTTTTTTTCTCTCCTAAAAGGAAGACAACGGTAATGACGACTCAGGTACTCTCACAATGTACTGTTCGAATTTTCATATTCAATCGAGAAAATATTATACAAATTGAACAACCAAGACTGATACTGGTCCCGTCAATACCGCACTATTAAAGTTTAGTATAATTCAAGAAGTCAGTGTGTGTGTCAAGGTATAGGATCAATAGTCCTTTCCTGCAATTTTGCTCAGAGTGAGACTAGGACATGTGACATCGACATCACCGAACCGCATGAGAGTATATTTTAAATTATTAAATCGCCACAGTCAGTGATTCTCGAGATTATCCGTCAATCAATTAACAATGGAGGATCTGGAGTTGAGTTTCGTATCTAAGGTCCAACCAAGTCAACAGGAGGTAAAACGATCCGACTGGCTTGCTCGAGTGTCTGAAGGCCACGAATATCTCAAAAGCTTTTGTATCCAATTATTGCACCGTTAAACAATTTAATTTAACAGCTCATAATTACAAATTTAATTTTTTGAAAAAGAGAGTCTAATAACTGACGATCATTTTTCTTTCTTACTTAACGGTCCGACGACTATATAACAGAATTTCGCCAAATATCTCATGTACCACGTAGCCTATAATGGACGTTTTAATTAGATACTGTGATAAAGTGATGCAACTAATTTATGCTGGCTGGCTGGACGAATTAAAAAGAAAAATGCTTTCTTTAATTAGGGAAAAAAAAAAGATGCAGAGCGCACTATAAATCCTTTTGCTCACGATGATATATAATAATAGTAACAATAATATGATCTCGGCTTTTACAAAAACAGCCATTGCTTTTCCAAAAATAACCAAAAAACCCTACCAGATGCTCATTTATATCACAGGAGCCCTCTAATTACAGGTCTAGATTGGCCGATGCCTCTTAGACTTAGCTATGCACCTTTCATCATTCGACGACGTCGTTGATTGTCTTTAGTATTACATGATTATTGACCGAATCCGTTTCCTATGAAACTACGGCATTGCTTGGTTGTGTCGGAGTGAACTGCAGATGCCTGCTGCACGAGTACAACTCGCCGTATGTCCGCCAGCTTTTGCTCTAACACGACATGTTCGAACCTGAGCCGATCGTTATCCGACCTTACCACGTGACAGCAATACAAAACGAGTCGCACTTTGCTCGTAAGTTCCCGGTTTTCGATTCTTAACAAGTTCACTTGGTTCCTTAGGTTTTCCAGGTGCTTTTGTTTGCGCATCCTTGACCTACGAGCGGAGTCCCGGTTCGAGATCATCCGCCTGCACCTGCGCTCGTCCATGATGGAAGCCATGTCCGGTCTCCGGTCGTCGGAGCCGCTGGAGCACGAGTTTTGGACGTGGTTCTTGAACTTGATCGAGTCCTCGGAGCTGGGGGAGCTAGAGAATATGGTAGGTTTTGGAGACTGGGCCAATGGGAGATCAGGCTCCGGGCAGCCCCATGGTGAGAAACCGGTCTCGAAGGAGAAGAAAGGAGTTTCCGGCAGCGGTTCGGGTTGGAAAGCGGCTGGGAAGATGGAAACCATGGCTAGAGGAACTTGCTGCAGGAGAGGTGTGTGGGGAGGGAAGGAGGGGAAAAGGGAAGAATTGCAGCGGAGAGCGATCATATTTATGGACAAATCTCAAAGGCCATCTAGTGGTAAATATCTTTAGACTGCAAGGGCATTTTCGTCCAAAACGATTTAAGATGTACTCTTCTCCATCTTTTAAGAGGTGGATTTGGCTTTTGAGGCTGCCGGTGGGGTTTTGCTGGTGATGGCTTTTCTGTTTCTGCAAGTGAAAGTACATCATCATCCACACTGGCTGGATTAAACAAACATTGGATACCAGACTCACATTAAAAAATTTTATTAGTAAGAATCAAATTGATTATATCAGTTAAATGCTGAGAAAAAAGTAATAAATTTCGAGATTCTTTAGTGCGGTCATTCACATGTGTTTTATATATAAAATGACTTGAATTTGTTAACTTTTTATAATATTTATGAGTTTGAAAAAGAATAAATTTATGATCGTTAAAAAAAAATGATTACGGATCTAAAAGTATGAAGTAATACTTTTTGGACAGGACATTATGGGTGGGGGGTGATGCATGCAAGGAACATGGATAGGGGTCCCCCGAGAAGGTTGATCTGTAAGCGTAGTCACGAAGAAAAATGCAGACGTGTCGGAACCGCATAAGCCACTCGCGTGGAAGTCCAATTGGCTAGTAAAGTGTCTGACGTGGAGCCACGTACGCGGCTCGGCTCGATGTGGCTGAGCCGGCGAGTTCCTTCTTCGCTTGGCCGGTTGGCCTTGGCCCATTGACTGGCTGATTTAAATATTGAATATTGTCGGAGCACCTTTTTTTAATCACTTTTTGCCCTTTAATTTATATTGAAAATTATCAATTATTTAATTAAACTGTTAAATAGTAAAATAGCTTGACAGTAAATACCTCTATTAGCAGATTAACACAGTTGTTTGACACTTTTTTTTAAAGTATACTTTTGAGTTTAAAAAAGTGTACGTCTTATCGTGCCGAACAATTCAATTGAATAAACTTTGATGCGAATAACAAAAGCCAGTTTTTCTACTTGATGCCATCATCTAGAGCTAAAATTTCCAGCTTTCTCAGTCCGGTACCAGAGAGGTGTAAAAAGGAAAATGTTATTCTTCGAATGCGAACGCAATCGTCCACAATCGATTTTGCAAACGATTGTAACTAATACAGAAACAGCCGACCGTGACTGATATTCGATTCGATTCATCTTCGTGTTTGCTGGAGGAGATCGTACATCAAAAGCTGAGCTAAAGTGGTTTTACAAGCTAAAGCCCTTGGTCGAGAAGTTAAGAACATTGTTTTTTTTTTTTTTTCCCTTCCCACGGAACATGATTTGGGCACCGACGATGTTGAAAATTGATGTGATTATCTCAAGTCCCTGTCTCTTTCTCTAATCTCACCTTTAAGCATTTCGCTTTCCGTAAGCCAAAGAACTTTGGACAAATCTAGCCACACATCACTGGCACGGAGTGAGTCGGAACGGATGGATATGGTATAACACTCTTTACTGACATATTAAATACAGGTCCTGATGCCGGATCCGGCCGGGGACAGTACATTAGCTGGTGCCGACTCACTCGTAGTTGGGTGCCGACTCACCTTCCTCTGTCTCGACCGTCCTTAGCCACGACCACAAGCCATGACTAATTGTTGTGTGATCTACTAATTACTCACCCTAAGACAACATCACGTCGGTCCTCGCTCGGTTAAAAGTCCGTATACAACCTCTTATCATCCCCACCAGGATTCGGGTACGTGCCCGAAACATTCATCCTCTTTCTTCTCCTCGGACCTGTCGCTGACTTAATCATCCGAAGGTCAAATCTCTTATTCAACTTTCTCCTAAGTTTTCCAGCTGCGCTCGAAGATCCTCAAACCAACTACTGAGGTTTGACAGGGTAAATATTTGGTATGTAAGACGGTGATTTCGTTATATAAATTTATCTCAATAAATGTAAAAACTTTCCAATTGCTAAGGTGCAGTTTTATACGTGTCAAAATTCAGATAGTAATTTGTATAACGAAATTAAAGAAGCGAGCCTGCCCGCCCGCCGCCGGGACTGCTAATCGATGAGCCTTACACCCAGAATACGTATCTTTGCCGTCCTTTTCTTAGCATTAGAAGCCCTTCAAAGTCAACGCATTTTTTAGGAAAAAAAAAAAGGAGAGAGAGAAGAAAATTAGTGGAATATGACTAGTTCATATTTGTAGATCTTTCTCGTTGCATGTCTATCGATTTTGTTGTTATTAGAAAATAAGATTGTATATATTAAATATACTGGACGGTTTAGATTATTTGTGATATATTTTATATTGATGTCTGATTAAATATACATTTTCATATGCACTCCGTCAACCCTCATTATTTTAAAATTTATTAGATATTATTATTATTGCAATTTTCTTATATTAACATTAAAAATTTTTTTCTCATTAGTTGGCAAAGTCCGCTTTACAAAAAGAATAAGATTTGAGTTATAATTAGGGGCAAAATTTGAAGCATTTATTAGTTAATCAGCCTATTAAAAACTAAAATGGAGAAGGTGACTTTTTTTTTTTTACGTTGATATTATCCTTAATTTGTGATTAATGAGACCGGGGGACAACTCTCGTCGAAAGAGTTCTCCATGCCACTTTATTTTTGCACGTATCCTCTACTAAATTTATGGATTTTTTCAGTAACGAAAAACAAAAATCCAAAAAAAGAGAGAAAAAGAGAAGTCCATAGAGAAAGTGCTAAAACACGAAACCGACAGGGATCGGAGCTCCATGCCCCGTATCACATCAATAGCCCATGAACCGGTTTACTTCTTTTTTGGGACGCGAACCGGTTTACTTCAGCTACCCAAAATTCAACATTCAAACTACAGATCAGATATTGTGCTTATTTTGTATTTGATTCAAATCAGATGCAGAATCTTAAATGGAGATTTTCACCCGAATCTATCCTTTCTATCTAGCTAGGTTCTAAAGATACCGGTCAAGTGTGTCCGATATCCTCGATTTAAACTCTTTCGATTACTGTCACATTCGATTTGCGCACCGAGGAGGAAAATTCAGTTCGATCCTTTTTTTTTTTTTCCACCTTCAGGTCATCGGAGCCCCTTATTTGAACGCTAAATGTCGTGCATTGTGTGCCAAAGCTCGGATGTATTGAACCATACCAAATCGAAACTCAATTTCAATCAGGTCTAATCTAGGGGTATTCTAAAAAATAATATAAAATAAATTAAAAAATCGAACTTCATTATTTAGAATCTTCACTAGATATGAGATTAAAATTTCATTAGAGGATATTAGATCTATTCAGAAAAATAAAATGCATCAACAATCTATCCGGGTATCAATTAGACAGAATCTTTTCTAAACTTAAACTTTATTTGATACCTTAGTACAAATAATATCTGAATACATACTTATGTGTGTATATATATAGCTCTGCTCAAGGGCTTCCTTCCAAATTCCAAGTCAACTGATTTCACGCTGTGTTTTTTCTGTAGTATACGTAGCAGACAGACAAAGAGGAAAACGTCTTACAACGTTAATCTGCAAGACGTTGGAAGATGGAAGTGCAAAGGATTTCCGTCACGGCAACGCTTCGAGTTACAGGTCTGCCCCAGGAGATCACAAGGGAAGTGCTGCTGCAGCACTTCTACCGGTACGGCAATGTGACCAATCCGGTGATCACCAAGCACCCGAAGCAGAGGGAGCCGCCGAGCGCATTGCTGCAGTTTCAGGATCCGACTCGGGCCGAGGATGCCCTGAGAGAAGAGAAGCACGTGATCCTCGGTCAAGAGGTTAGTTAGTTGGTGTGCTCGTAATGCTTGATGGATGGTTGTGTGACTGTAATTGTTTCTTCCATGGTTGTCTATTTTAATAATTCAAAGTGGCGATCGGGTTGTTGACTCAATAAGAATAGGAAGCCGATATAATAATTGATTATAAGGTTGATCATTATTTTTACTTTATTTTGTGATTCATCTTATTATTTTACCCTTTTCCCTTTAATTTTTCATCAATAAATTAAATGTGCAGGTGAAGGTGGAAAGGATCGGTCGACAATGGTCACCTCAGTCGGCCCCTAATCCTAAGAAGATCTTTGTCGGTGGACTCCCTCCCACTGTCACCGAGAATCGCCTCTACGACTTCTTCAAGAGGTTCGGTGACATCGCCGAGTGTTTCATACCCACAGACCGCCGCACCCGTGAGCCTAGGCGCTTCGGGTTCGTAATATACCAAAACGAGGAACCGGTCAACAACATCCTGGACGGTAATGAGAGCCGGTTCTACACATTAGGCGGCGTACGGGTCGAGGTAAAGAAGGCAGTACCCAAATTATCTTTCTGAGTACCAAGAATAACGGATTGCAATTCTGGTGGCTGCATCCTTACCCCTTAAAGCTCCAATTTGTTTCCTCAATTTATTTTTCAATTCTCTATCTGTGGAAAAAATATACATAAAATTATCTTATCCCACAGAGATGTAATATGAGAGTAATAACTGCTCGGGTGACTTGCTCCCTTGTCACAATTTAGTTCGTACTTTCTCGTGTCAAGTGGTTAAATAGAATCCTATATCTCTATTTTCCTGTTCTTTTGTTAGTTTTAGTATTGTTGTTGTTATTACTGTCATTGTGACTCTCTTCGATTCTATTATGTGATATTCCTCTCTTCTTCCTGTTACTATGCCACCGGAAAAACATAGCATTCTCCAAGCAGACCTTAACCTAAAACTGGCAATTCCCAGATACAACTTTATCGGCACAACAGAGATTCAGACACGGTATATGACCGACTTAAATCTTTTTAAGGATACAAATGGTTCTGGAGTGATTACCACAATTGCATCTCGTACGTGAAGGACATGAATATCGCATTAAACAAATCAACAGTTTGATAAAATGTTGACGGTAGACATGCTGCACATCGACTTGCAGTTTTCCCTGACAGGACCATACTTCCTTTTAAGACTCGGATTATGTACAGAGGTCATCTTCTAGAGCCAAACCATTTAGACTCGCTTATAACAGAAGACAGGAATCGAAAGCTCGGATCAGGCATCATACCTCGTCGATATCATCGATATCGAGCCAATCATTTGATTCCTTGATCTCGATGTCACGAACGGCTGGCTTCCCCGAATGTTTTGCATCCTTAGATTCTTTTCCAGAGTCATCAGAGCTTCCGCCGAGCTGAACCCAGTCCCTTGAATCTATCGTTGAAGAGTCGGAACCGTAAGTGGCTTTTTTGTAACTGGCGGGCACATTATCGTCATCCTCCTCGAGATCACTAAAAGAAACATCCTCATCATTCTCAATTGGAACGCTCGTCCCTCTAACCTCAGAGATCTCGAGGTTTTCCTCCTCCAACCAATCATCAGGATCATCTTCATACTTAACATCAAAGGTTCTAGAGGAGGACCCTGAATCGGAATGCAGATGCTTGGTTTGTCTCGATGGCCCTTCATCAACAATGGATTTGTCGATGATCTGAATCTCATCGACCTGAACCGGGTGCTTGTCCATCTCTACCACAGAGGAGCCTGTGGAATTCGGGGCCCCACTAAGAGAGGGCTGAGAGTAGGCCAGTTGTGAATCAGCACTTGAAGGTGCAGAGAGATGCTCCTCATGAGATGAATCGGTGACTTCTGCCATTGAAGTTCCAGTCGCAGACGGGCCTGACTCAAGCTTTGCTTTATTTCGACTTTGCAGCTCTTGCATCAACAATGCTCTGGCCTCAACTATCTGCAAAGTACTTCAGATTGGGTTTCACTATCTATCCAATTTCAAGGAACTTTCAAAGTTCAACAATTACACGGAATACAAATGGACTAAAACGAGAAAAGAAGGGGAAATACTCGGTTCACCACACACTCCAGAAAATCTTTAAGTACTCTGAAGGTTAACAAGAGTTGCGCTTATGGCAAACATATATGTTACGCTAAAGATTCAAAGCCCATTTCATCATTTTTTTTTTAATTTTTTATAATCATAATTTTAGGTTATGTGTGACAGGGGGAAGGAAAGAATAAAGATACACGTGTTTTTCTATTGCACTAGGATTAAACGAAAAAACAAAGAAATGCCTAAGCAGTGTTATCATATGCTACAGACAAAAAAAAAAAGGCATGTCTAAACATGTGCCACAAAAAAAATGATTAAAAGGTAGGCCCACCAATGACAAGCTTGTTCAAATAGTGGCAAATTCATATTCATCAAAGACAAGTAGGTCAAAGTAGAGTACCATTACAAATTTATATTTTCAAGCGAAGAATTACCAAAGTATGTAAGGCAGGATTTGCTAGAATTTGAAGTAACATTCTAACAAGCCAACTATACACAAACTTATACAAAATGCGCACTAGTGATGATGTTACAGGAGCTGCACGATAAAATAGAGCAGAATGACCGGATTCAGCTTTAAATTGAAATACAATTTGTTACATCCACGATATGTATAAATAGCCGATAACTGTACTAGTTTCAGTCTTTCAGGAGGTGGTTGTTTGAATTTTCCTTTTTCCGTAGAAGCTTCTGAGGCAACCAAAACTCACTCTAGCCTTTGCTACATTGTTCAGCTTCTTAAACCATAAAATCTTAAAACTTTTCTGTTGCCAAATTGATATGACACCAGTGTAGTCTGTAAGCTCTAAAAGCCTTCATTTACAGGAAGAGAAGGGGAAATAGAGAATATACAAAGGACTGAAAGCATAGATAATCTCATTAACACAGAGCAAGATTGTGATCTCATGAAATATTTTGGGTAAGACAATCCCCATCCCCTAGTTCTATACAAAAAGTTCCGGGGGAATGATAAGAATTTCTTGTTACAAGCAATCTCCTCTTGGAGAGGAAGTAAAGCATTCCTTAAAAAAAAAAAAAAAAAAAGGAGGCACAAATCATGCTACACTGACAAACTAGGTGCTTTAGAAGGTAAATCCAAGTGAAAATTACAAGATGAATAGAAGCTCGAGCATTGATTTTAGGTCACAATTTCATGAATTAGATATTTGATCTCCCAGAAGAAACTTTAGGGGAACTCGGCTTTTCTAGAGTATTATCAGTCCGATAATGCAAATAGAATGTGAAAAATCAATTTGAAAGAGAAATTTGATAGAATAGAGGAAGAACTATAAGCACATGGATAAAAATAATCCATTTTCCACAAACAGCAACTTACTTGAGGAGTTGACAAAAGCTCAGCATCTTGTTTGCTGAGCCTGGGATGCAAAAGTACAAAATAGATCTTCCAGAAGGAACCCTCACTCATATATCCTGGGCACAATTCAATCCTGAGAGCACCCAATATCGGTGCAAGCCGCTCAATAGCCAAGACATGCTCTTGTTGGGCATCAGTCAACTCAAAATCTGAAAATATGAATTTAGACTGCATTTAGTTCCAGAAAAACTGTTGAAGCAGAAAGAAACAAATCCATCCTAATTGAAGAGAAAATGTTCAAATATAGACAAGATTGATTTCAAAATTCTCGACAAGCCAGAAACTTGCATAAAAATCCTCTAGCTAATAGCTATTATTTGATCTGATTTCAAACACAATAAAGCAGATACATGAAAAAAACTTGAATGAAATAAAAGCACAACCATTACATGAAAGTGAAAGACCATTATGAAAGGAAGAATACAATGCTCACATTATAGACCACTCTAAGATACTTCTCCATCTTTGGTTATAGGTAGAGACTATGACGAATGCTCACTTCTATGTATAACAGAATTAGCCTAACTTAAATATAGCAAGCCGATAAATTCAGAGCCATTCCAGCTGACACGCATGGAGGGCACTGCAACACATCCAAAGAGAAATTCCTTCACTGGATATCTGCCGGAAGGTGAAAACTTTATCTTACCTACCCAATGAAGCTTGCATTACAGTTAGATCCTATACAGAAGCAAGCACATTTCTCCAGGAAACACCAAAGAACACTACCGGGAGAGCAATGGACCACACAAAAGCAGAACTTGTCAAAATGGAACGCAAGCATACCATCAGAATCATCGCCATTATCGGGGAGAGGGAAATCGAGCCATGTCTCAGGATGCATAGCTATGCTCCTTGCGAAAGCCAAGACCTCCTCCGTCACACCAACCACATTTCCGACCAAATCGGCGTCTACAGACTCCGACTCAGATCCGAGCAGCAGGAGATTGGAGGCGATCTTTGTGAACTCCCAGACAGTCTTGTTTTGAGACAACTTGGAGATTCCACTCCTGAATTTGCCGCCGATCTCGGCGAAGTCGCTTCGAATTCCAGCAATCAAGGCCTCGTCATCGGAGGCCTCGCGATCCCTGGGCGAAGGAGAACGATCAGGCGGCGGAGGCGAGTCTGGGCTTCGATCGACGGACCTTTCCGGTGGGGATGGAGAAGGATCTGGCGGCGGAGCGAGGAAGGAGGCGACACCCCAGAACTGGCGTGTGAGGGTCTTCTTGAGCTCCGTGAGGTCCTCCTTAACGCCGCGCGGCGACTGGTCCGACGGCGAGGTCAGGGGATCCGACTGGGAGTCCGGTGACTTCGCCTTCTGCGGCGAACTGGGATCGGCGGCGGCGGTAGGATTCTCGTCGGCCTCGGAATCGTCATCGTCATCGTCATCGTCGAGCCTGAGAGAGCTGGCGATGGTTCTAGCTAGCCATGACATGGCGCAGCTCCCAGTGACGATGAAGGTGATGATAATGTTGGGGAGGGTTTCCGGCTGTTGAAGAAGAACAACCATCCAAGCAACTGGGGATATTCTTGGTGATGAACTGGTTAGCGCTTATTTTACCAAATGTTTAATTACAATAAAAAAACATATTCATCAAATAAATTAATATTAAAAACTTATATCACTAATAAATAAAAAATATTATCGTAATTTTTATTAATATATTAACCAAGCTTATAGATGATACGATGAGCCAGATAAGAGTTTTCCAACCAATTGGGAGCTGCATATTAAGCTCCTCTCTTTCAATTTCTCAAAGGAGGTTAATGCCTTTGGTATCCCCATCGATTTCAGTGAGATATTTTGGGTCTTGTTGATGAAAAACTTATTATTAGAATAATTTTATCTCTTATATTTATTTCGACAGGGGATTTGGAGGGCGATAATTGTAGGATATCGGGTGCGAATACTGAGAATTGAGAGAATTCAATTTCTAAAAAATTTTATCCTCTAGTGAATCGATCCAGCTGAGGACACGTTGGCTTCTAGATAATTGTAAAAAAAAAAAATGGGAAGATTTGGTCATTGATGAGAATAGTAAAATTTATGATAAAAATACTAATGCAGAGTTAATGGAAAATAAAATAAGTTCCCAAGACACGGAAAGAGAGAAATAATCAAATTAGCTTTTTAATAATAATAACTAAACAAGAGTTATGAAACGATAGTCTATTCCTTCCATCCCCTCCTTGATCTTTTTCAAATCCCTCCCATGTCTTCTCTTGCTCGTCATTCAATTCAAAGAAGTTGTTACATAATGAATTTAACTTGAATTTAGATTAATCAGATCCTGCACAAGGTGGTTTGCATAGGAGAAAGAAAGGTGATGCAATTTTCCCCTTCCACGGGGACATGAAATTATTATCATAACCACGTGGTCGATTTAAGGTATACGCTCTATTGCTGGTCGAGCCTCAAGTGAACCATAGCGTGGCCAAAGCCTGTTGGATGATGATTCATCATTGTTGGGTGTGCGTGCGGGTGGTTCATTGTCGTTAAACATGTATTATCCTTAATCAAGTCAGTCAGGTACGAGGTTGTAATGATGGTGGAATTAAGGAAGAGCTCTGATCAAACAGGTTATCCTTTGATTATGTTTTTTTGATGATTTATCGTTCCTTAATTATATCTGTGATCATAGAATCTTCCATATAATTACAATTTATACACGCTCGCGTTGAAATTCATGGATACATGACATTAATTCTTAAATACATGTAGTCTTTAAAATCAGATGTGACATTAAACAGAATAACCAACTGAAGACCATTCAAGATTTCACAGTTGCAACTGAATTTGAACAGATTAGATCAAATTTTCAAAATAAATACATGATATGTTATTAATGAGTTACCATATATAGAGATTTCCTCTACAAGCTTGGAAAATCAGGAAATCATTAAGAAGAATAATAAAAGAAAATTCGTTTAGCAAGTTCCGAGTTTGAGTATTATAAATGGAGAGAATTCACCGTGAGAAAATTTTATCATTAGTGGACTCTCCTGGTTCGAACTTATCCGCAGAATAATGAAGCATCAGGAAAAGTCATGCTTTATGCATCAATCAGCTGCAGCAGAACGTTAGGAAGATCAATAAACCATCTCCCAAGTTTCCACCCGCGACTGAAACAGGGAGGAAAAAAAAAAGATCAAGAGACAGGAAGAAGACCCCATTCCTGTACTAGGAAGGAATAAATCAAACGTAAGTATGCATTTTGTGACAGAGCCTTGATTTTCTGACCACCACCGATCAGCAATTGAAGGCCCTGCAACAGCTCTACATTTCTAGTCTAGCATATATCACCTCGATGGCTTCCCATGTCGGGCCGAACATATCGAACGTACCAGAAGCTCCGGGAAGAAAAGCCCATCAATAGAAGACATTAGAAAAAAAAGCTTCAACGAGCACCATGAGTCCATGGTTGGACTTGCCTGTCCATGGCTTGCAGGGTGTTCCTAGTGTTGTTAGACGGGCCGGTTCGGGCCGGTTCATGAACCGGCTGGGACGGGCCCGACCCGGACCGGGAAGCAAACGGTCCGGTCCGGTCCGGGTCGACGGTTCGGGCCTGAGTGACCCGGCCCGGAACCGTCCCACAGACGGGCCGGTTACGGTCCGGTCCGGGCTGAACCGGCTATTTTTTAAATTTTTTTGAATTTTAGAATTTTTTATGGTTTTACGATTTTAAAATAAAATAAAAGATTTTATTATTAAGATTCGAACCGAAATCTTCTACTTGAAAGTCAATAATCTTAACAAATTAGACTAATTATATTTTGTTTACATTTTTACATTTAATATCATATAACTAATTTTATTAAGGTATGCTATATTTTTAACATTTTTAAATAAATTCGAATTACTTATTTTTAAATAATATTAAAACAACGAGTATTTCAATTTAAAAAATTACCAATTGGTAGATATGTTAGATATTTATAATATTTTTAAATATAATATAAATTAAATAATATTTTAAAAAAATATTTGCTATGGGTTGGGGGCATGGGGCCCACTGTGGGGTGGGGGTGGAGAGTGTGGGGTCCACTGGCTAGTTTGACCATTGACCTTTTGCAAGCTTTTTTTTTTTTTTTTTACGGTTCAAGGCCACGGTTCCGGGCCGGTCCGGGCCGGTTACGGTTCCGGGTTCATAACGGTCCGGTCCGGTTCCGGTTCAACGGGTCGATTTTGTAGACCCAACCCGTAACCGTGCCTCAACCCGTAGGGGGCGGGCCGGTTACGGTTCATGACCGGTCCGGTCCGGTTCACGGTTCGCACGGGCCGGTTCCGGTCCGGTTCCGGGCCGAACCGGCCCATTTAACAACACTAGGTGTTCCTGCCGCCACGAGGATTAGCCAGAAAACAGTATAACAGGAGGTTGACAAAAGATTAGATTACAGCAAGAGATTGTGTGGACCATACCTCTTCACAGTACTCAGGTAGCCGCAGTTTAGGCTTGGGCAGGTACTATCCCTGGCTACAAAGAAACACTACGAACACAAATCTGTCTTTTGGTTTAACCAGTTTAATTAATTCTCTGGAATTAGAGCGAAAGTTCTCCAGAATCTGAATGGCGAACGCAAAGGGTATTGTCTATTTGCCAGTTTGTTGAATACGGAGTTCACCAAGCTTATGTGCCTACTGCCTGAACAGCCTCCTCTATGGAAGGATCATAGTGAATATCAGATGAAGAATCCAAGAAACGCAGAGAGAATTAGAATCAGAAAGATTGAAAATCTAACAATAAGTAAATGACAGAACATTTGATAATCAGTAGGAAGACATATTGAAATGATTTCTCGCATTATGAACATTGAATGGACATCCGACAGCCATCAGCGCTCCTTTCTCTCTACAATTGCAAGTTTAAACCAAAACCACTAAACAGGAAAAAAAAACCGGAGGCCTCCGACTCAATATTTCTAGGAAGAAACTCATAAACAGAAGAAGGGAAGGGCAACCCCTTCAACAATTACAGCTGCAATTCACCAGCTTCATGAAACAGATGGCAATAAGTTCCTCCCTTGAACAACCTCTTTCACATTTCTCGGGCATTTCGCTTATCTTCTGGAAAGGGTCTTAGTCAAAAACCAATCAGGCTTGTTTGCAATGCAGGAGACCGGGGGATGGACCAGCTCCAGGCAATATATGAATTTCCAAGTTATGATTGATCGTTGTTCTTGAATCAACTGTATCATAATGAAGTGCTTTGTTACTTACAGGAGAGCTGGCAAGTCCAGAACTCAAAGCAATATGGTCCCCATTGGTGTTCCGTCAGCCTCATTACAAGCTCTCAATGCCACCGAATCACATCCCTGAGTAACTTTACAGCAACAAACGCAGAACCAATCGTTCTTCCTCTCTCACTGGATCGTCCTTGTGAGCTTGCACTTGGAGATGAATATTGTGTCCGAATAATTTAAGCTACAAAGCTTTAAAAGCTCTGCTGACTGTTGCTTCAGCGAGGGATCACAACCACTTTGTATAACAAGGAGAAGCTTCGGAGCTAAACCAGCATCTACAGCTCTAACAGAACATTCCTCGGGTGAAAGATTGCAGAGAGCCCACAATATTGATAATGCGTATTGAGTACAGCCTTCTGAGATCCTCATTAGCAACCTCACCATGTTTGGGATTGTGTTCAGACAATCCTTTAGCGCCGATTTGCCTTCGGGTAGAGATGATAGCGTATCCAATATGAAAAGTGCTAGCTCCAAGCAATCGGGATCCAAGTTCGGCAACAAATCAACCAATTGGGAAACTGCCCCAATGCTCACGAACAGGTTGAGAACTTGCTTGTGCAGGCATATAGTTTTAAGGAGGCTGAGACCAGGAAGAATTCCATTACTATGCCTTCGATCCTTAATGAGCCTCATCAGCCCTACCAACAGGCTATGACTAGATATGAGCTCCGACCTAAAATCCTTCTCCTCCATTAGGGTTCCAATCAATCTGGTGCAATTGATCTTCGTCTCAGTCGACCCCTCGTTCAGCATGTCGACAATGAGGGAGACCTTTGCAGGCTGCATCAGATTTGTCCGGGCCTCGGAATCAAGATCTAGGCCGACAAGAATAGCCACTGACTCAGAACCCACAGCATGGGAAGTGAAACGTCCGAGTAGCCCTGAGACCACCGAGATGCCTCCGTTGTCCGTGACTGCCTTCTTTGCAGTAAGGTGGGCCCCGGCGAGCTGCCTCAGTTCCTTGAGTGCGTGGAGCCTTGCCTGTCCCTTAACCTTCTTCAAGGTCTCAACAAGCTCACCTGCCCGACCCTGAACATCCTCGGACCGCTTCTTCATTAGCAAGTACTTGTGGTGGAACCAGGTGTAGATTAAGTGGTAGAGGGTCCTGTTCGGAGTGACGGATTCGTCCCAGAGCTCCTGCATCGTGGTGGGGCAGGTGAGGTGGCCGAGGATGAACCATTTGAGGATATTCGACCTCTCGTATGTCTGACCCGTGCAAAGGGTCACAGGGTCCTGCATTGGTTCAAGCGAAATTGGGCAGATGAACACTGAAGGGACCTCCGATAGATCGAGCTCCTCGATCATTCTCCTCAGATCCAGTTTCTCAGGGGCGCCGCAGCCGCCGCCCCTGGCACCACAGCCCGGGGCCCCCACACCTCCTTCAGTCAAACTGCCCAGGACCCCATCTTTGACCGCTGTATCCAGATCTAAAACGTGCCCATCCTCATACCCACCAGCAATCACTTCCCTCCTCGAAGGCTGATAGAGAGGCATCTTCAAAACCCTAAAACAATCAACCCCAAAATCCAAAAATTTCAGCAGCCACCTAGGCACATTACACTGTAGCGACAGCCGAGGGTTGCAATGCCCAAATGACACTTCTCCCTCAACAACTTCAAGCCTTCTTCTACCCCCCTATCTCTCCGGCCCTTCGTTCAACACACACTGCTTCCACTTCCAGCAAGCAGCAGCTCTGTCCAACCAATGATAATAACTTTCCGCGGTCAAAAGAGACTCGTCCCCATCATCACTCCAAAGCACATCACGAGCAAAAGAAAAGACAATCAATCTTCCTCTTTCACTTCCTGCTCAAGCTTCAAAAGTGTCAAATCAAGATAACCCAGTGAAGGCAGCAACAACGATACAAAGATTAAAAAGCGGAAATAAAGACGACCGCCATAAATCATCGACCAACGCACCCCCCACCAAAGAAAAGACCCCAGACCCAGAAAAAGCTCAATGATTTGGGGAAGAAAGCAGAGATCTTGACTGAGGGAACTCGAAAAGGTGAAGAATTTGAAGGGAAAACTTCAGGAGGAGGCCATGCCCTTTAGAAAAAGGAGAGAGAAGGTAAGAAAAGGCCACCCCTCTCTCTGTGAAAAGAAGGCTCTCTCTCTCTATCTCACTCTTCCCCGCTCCCTCTGTAACGTAGCTCTTCTTTTGGAGCAGTTGTTTGCTGCCAAGGAAGAAAATTATAATAACATAATTATGAAAAAAAAATTGCCCAGAAAAATAATCCTCCACAGAAAATAATAAAAACCCCCCAATTTATTAATCCACACCAGATAATTGTTCTTGGAAGCAGTGATTTTTCCCCCTTTTTTAATCCTTACCTCAATTTTTTTCTAAAAAAACACAATATATTGTCTCCCCGTGAGCAGTTCAGCCTCAGCCCGCATTGATCCCCGAGGAGTCAAATTCTTGCAGTCTTGAGTTTTTTTTTTTTTTAATTTACAATATTCAAATTCTAAATTTTAGTTAAGATAAAAGTGCATCGAACTTCCACCACGGGTAAATGCCAAGTTAGCGAAGAAGCAGTAATATAAAGGATGACACCGATTTAGTATTACAAACTAATAAAAATTTAATTATTTTACAAGTTTTTAATAAAATTTTAAAGATAAAAAATAATTATATTTTATTAATTTATAATATAATATCAAATATCTAAAGTATATGTATATACAAAGCGTCCTCATCGGCCCGCGGATTGCACGTGCAGTCAAAGTCACAGCTCTCATCTCCTGCTTTACACTTTACTAAGCGTGAGTATAATTACTTTTATTAATCCCTTAATAATTAAGACTGACTACTATATTATTATTATTATTAAAGCTTTCTTTGGACTGTCCACTTTGCAGTACAGTCACCCATTCTGCCTGAAATTACCATTTTGGGGCAGTCCAGTCTTAATCTCGTTTTTTTGTCCCCCCTTTTTTTTTATCATTCAATAGCAATAAAGGCAGTCAGTTTCCCTTCCAAAAAATGGACTGAAATATTTGAAATATTCTGTAAGTACTACTTATTTACTGTAAATAAATAATATTTAATTTGAATTTAATTTTAAGTGGCCGACCTGCTGCGATATAGTTGATGTATTATGTGTTACTTATCCACATCAAATGGGTGATGTCCTCACAATATTTAATGACATTGTGATCAACGACTAATCGATATTAATAATTTGAGCAAATGCTTCAATTATTACTAACCATAATAATTTAATTAGTTATTTCTCATCACATTACTATGAAATGAAACTGTTTAAATTTTTTTAGAATTAGACATTCATCTCCCTAAGATCTTTCAATGAGTTTGACCGAAAATTGAGAAAGAGAGCTTAGCATGTTAGTTATTGCTCTCGGCCTATGACCAAGGAGTCCTGAGTTTGATTTCATTACTGGAACTTTTCGTACTCCTTTTATCCGCTCTTCTTTCTACTATTTTTAGGATTATGTGCATTCTCCTTATGCTGAAAATTGAGGATTCCTTTTAAGGGTTTCTTGCCAGTTTTGGATCAAAAAAAGTTTGGTGAGCAACCAGCAATTCTTCCACGGAGGCAAGATTTCGTGGAGGACAAACTCGTCTTTTAATAAAGGCTAGATTTGGAAAAAAGAATTAAAAAGACGCACACAGACACAGGGAAAGGGAATACCCGCACGAAGCTACAAAAGAGACCGGTCCAAATTATGCTAAAGGACCGCCAGATCCCCCACGGGGAAAAGCAAAATAATTATAATTAATTAAAAAAATAATTACGAACCCCGATGGGGTCTAATAAGACCCCACCTCGATTTTACCAAAATCGGAATATCGCCCGTTACTCGTAGGTTATTTCAAATCGGCCCCTATACTTTGCCATCGTCTCGCCACATACGCTGTAATTGCTCGCTGCAGTCCTCTCCTCTGACATTTAGTGGTATTGGTCGAATTGGTCGAGTCGGTTTGTCACCGACCATCGCCATGTAGAAGTGTGTGAAAATGAACTGTTGTTCTTCCTCTGTAATCAGACTTTGAGTCGAAAGTGAATCGACAAAGGAACATCGTGTCTTCCTGTCAAATTCAATTCTTGAATTGAATATGAATGGACATATTACTGAGTAAATTAAAGGAACAAAATTTTTTGTCCAGAAAATTAAAAAAAACTTTAATCTGAATATAAAGTTTGCATTATTGCTACTCTACTAGGACGAAAAAGTCTTCTTATTGTGAACTTTTCTATTTATAATACTCGAATATGATAACTTACTTGGATGAAAGAAAGAGAAGTTGAGAGAGACTTTGACTTGTAAGTAGAGTGTCGATCAAATTACGTAAATGAACAAGCAGGTGCTCATTACTCGTGTCAATACCACCACAATTATTACTAATTAAGATAATTTTATCAGTAGGATCATCTGAGATTTTCTTGAGTTGAGAATTGGTCGAATCACGAACCGTAGGGACCGGAATGAGGCAAGAAGAAAAGTACCAGGTGCGAAGTGAAATTAACTCTAATATTATTCCCATAACACCAATAACACTGGTAATCCCCGTCACTTCAAATTCCGATGCCAGCCCAATAAAGACAAAACACACAAAATTGTTAAACTAATTGATTGTCCTATCACCTTAAAAAAATTAATAAAGCATAATTAATTCAAATTTAAATTGAGTCAGTTTAATTGTACAGTAAAAAATCTTTAAAAATTTTACATTTATTTGTAAGATTCAAGTACGAGAACTTATTTAATAAAAGATGTACCGAACCGCTTGAACCACCGCTTCTTTTAAAAAGGAAGAAATTGATAAATTAAATCACGATCCGGTCTTTGCTTTGACTTGACCACCTTTTGCCTTTTCCTTTTTGTTGCCCGCCCGCTAATAGTGGACTGCCACGTGTACCAGGATCATGACCCCTTGCTCTGCTCTGTCTACCGCTTGTTCAACCTTTTGTTTTCATCGGTTTCTCATTTCTGTTTAAGAGTATTTTCCAGCTATACATATACATATAATGATATAAAACCCTTTTTTAGTGTGTACTTTCCGACAGTTGCTTTAACTGATTCGGTTTTGAGTCAGATCGGTTCGTTGAGAAACAAAACTTTCCAAGTCCCTAGTTTTATTCATTTGTGAGACTTGAATTAGGATATTACCTCCCTGCTCCTCTACGTTCAAGATAGTCAATTCGATGGCTTTTTTCCAGGCTTATCATCTCGAAACCTATCCCGGGTTCCTCTTCCAAGGAATATCATTGATAGATACAGACCCGTATCGGAAAATTAATAATATGATTTTGAAAATATGAAAAAATTGATATTATTACCCATCAGTTTAAATTTTTAAATAGAATCGTATTAAACAAGGTAAAAATTTTTGAATTTTTTTTTGTCGTCCCAACTACATGAATGCTGGCATCCTTGTGAAATTAATTAAGGAGGGAGGGGAGCTGGTCAGTGGGAATTGAATGGGGAGAGGGGGAGCAAAGCAAGCATCTGGACAAAGAAATTTTTAAATTATGTTTGTCGAGAGCGAGCGTGAGGTGGACAGGTGACGAGGAGTGCCTTTTCTTTTTCTAATTTTAATTACTGGTATTTAAAAAATTCAACGGACTCTAACTAATCAAGTTTAAGTCGGATGGGTCCACTGGGAATAAATTCTCCCAAATTAAATTATTTTTATTTACAAGATTCGCATTCGAGATCTTACTTAATATTTGAGGGAAAGAGGCAAATGCCTCAGCCTCACATTTGTTATCGACTACAACAAACTTTATCGGGGGTACTCTTTCGACCACCCACGATCGAAATCCAGTTTTGACTAAAGCAGATCCCACAGGAGGCCCGTGAAAATCGATAGCTGGATTTCGCCTCGAGACACGACTTTAAGTCCTATTTTTCGGTTATTTTAATTGTGTAAGTATGATTATAGAGAATTTCGAAATTACCAAATAATTCCTCGAAATTTTGGATGCTAGATGTGAACGAACGTGAGAAGTGGACCCTTCCTTCTATTTAACATAAATAAAAATAATAATCCACAAAATGGAAAAATTGGGAAATAAATAAATAAAAGGGAAATATTCTTTTTTTGATTTTGGGTTGGGTTTAAATGGTGGTGTCCCATGTAAAGGTCATCCAGACTGGACTAATGGGTCGGGCAAGTATTATTTTATCGGTTTGCTATTTCTCCTTCTTATTTAAATGAACAAAGAAACACTATAACCTATATTTGACGATTGAAATAGTTCGATAGTTTTTCGAGCATTTAAAATTTAAACAATTTATGTCCGTACGAGTTTTATTTTTCAGTGAACCAATTTATCTTGAATATGAATTAATTAAAAACCAAGAAAAAAATAAAAGTTATATAAGATCCTCTGCCCCTTGCCCTTTTAATTTAATTATTTTCGGTCAAATAAATCTGGATGATGCGAACTTCAAGGCTTGACTGACATTAAATTCTCCTTTAAATTTTTTTTTAATTTATTTTAAGGATTGTTGCTTGTGTGTTTAAATAACATCCGAGGCAGTACAGATCGACGCCATCGTCGTCCGTCGGGTCCTAAGTTTAACTCCGTCGTACTCTGTCCAGGGCTCGCGTCTTTGGACATTACGGGAACACGTCACGTATATTCGAATTTCAACTATTCGGTCCGTCTTGGGCCGTTTTAAATTTAATTATTTTACATGAAAAAGAGGAAAATATGAATTTAATGCTAAGATTTATCGAGTCATAATTAGATATGGCAATGGGCGGGGTGAGGTGAGTTTTTGAAGATCCAAGCCCATCCCGCACCCAGAACAGGTCGACCCGCCTGTGACCGGTGCAAGGCGGGGAGGGGTAAGGTTCGGCCGGATTAACTAAATGATATTTTAATATTACATAAAATATATTATATATGTATATATTTACAATAATATAGTTAAATAAATGTAAAATAGTTATGATTTACATAATTTTAACTAAATAAAATATTTATTATTTAATTTATCAAGATAAAACACTTATAAATTAAATGAAATTTAACTTAAAAATTATGTAATTTGATTTTATTATATAGCGAGATATGATGGAGCAGGGCGGGTTAATTTTGCCAGCCCTAGACATAATAAGTGGGCACGAGGCCGGGCCACGGAATTGATAAGACAGTCTCCGGCCAGAGGCCCGTCTCGGCTCATCAAAACTATTTTGCCTTTTTAATGGCAATTTCTTCTTTGCCCATTACATGATAATGAAAAATTCAACGTGGAATCTACCAGACTCGATTGGTTGATATAGTAGAACGCTTCTTCTCCTTAAACAAGTATTAGATTCGAGTCTTGTGAACGAAAATTACTCGGCGCTTTTATAAACTCACTATTGTTCTCCTTATGCGATTGATGTAGGATCTAACGGGAACTATGCGAGACATGCATTGACATTGAGTGAGTTTGACACAGCACAGCTCAGTGCCCGCTTTCAGATTCAATCTGCCCTCTCAAGTTGATGTAAGCATAGAAGGGATTGATTTAATACATACACGCATACTCGAATATTTACAAAAAGAAAATTGGATTTAATGCAGTAAGGCTCTTAGTGCGAACCTTACATCTCTTTTATATTCCTATATTATCGATTCCCTTTTAAACTTATGTGTTTTCTATCTAGAAACATCAAACGAAAAATTTGACCAAAAAAAGGGTAATATAGAGCAGATTATGGTCACGGGTCAGTGTTATTTGGTTTCGTACGGTTCAATTTCCAATTTATGAAGTGGATGTCCCACAAGATTTGCAGATATCGAATCTTAAGTTTATTAAAGAAAGACCCAAAAAAATTATTCAAGTCGTTCTCACGGTTCCGGATTTCTTTTCTTAATTTGAGTCTAATAGGTGAATAAAATTTATGATTAAAATCCGACTCGAACTTGAATTAGTTATGACTCATTGAAATTCAGAATATAGGCCGGTGCGTTGATCTAACAGGGAGGAAGAGAGCTGTCAAAGTCATTCATATTAGTTGGTGTACAATTGCACGCATCCTAGTACAGTTAATTCATGTCAAATCCCACTGCACCGTCGATTATTTCATGACTATGATTTTAATTAATACAAGTTCACCAAGAGGGGTTGGGCCGAGTGGTAAGCAGCTCGGTGCCGCTTAAGGAGGTCTCAGGTTCGAGACCTCACGTACGCAGACACCCCTCTTGGGAGCCTCACCCGCCATTGCCAGGCGTGCGACCCGGGGCGACCAACGGATTAGTCAAGTATGGTTGGCTGAAAGATGTCATCTCACCGCTGGTGGGGCCTGCTTGGATACCGTGGCTGGCGACCAAAAAAAAAAAAAAAAACCAAAAAAAAAAAAATTAATACAAGTTCCGTCGCGTGATCTATCGAAGATTCCCCATTATGTCATTTTCAGGTCGGTCGATTCGTGCAGTGTCATATGCATTACAGTATCAGCCAGACCATAAGCTGTGGTAGAGAAAACCATAAACAAAATCTAAGTATAAAAACCCTAACTTCAATCTTGTATTTGAAATCGACAAAATTCAAAATATTCTCACTAGTCTGATCGGTAGGTCGATTAGCAAGAACCGATGATGTACCTGAGCTTGCCAGTGTATCGACTTGCTCTATTATCGCACGATCGAGGGCGATATCAAGCAGTCGTCAGAAGAACTGATCTGGGTTTTTAAGTTCATGAATTTCTCCGGTGATGATTTGCCGGAAAATTCCGATACCAACCATTTAAATGAACTTCGACGACAATGTAGGAATTCTATGTATTTGTTTTTCTTATTCATTGTATAATAAATCGGACATAACCCCTTGATCGATGAATCAGCATCTTGGTTGCATTCCATGTTTTTTCGGTTACAAAAATGGTCTATTAATGTAAAAAAGAAATAACGAGAAAGAAGATAAAGAAGAAGAATGAGAAGATTATCATAAAAAATTAAATTTAAAATCTCTCAGTAATGGGCTGAGATTGATATGCCATTTGTGAGTTTGCGTGCTATTTGACCGTGTCATTAATTTGTAAGCATTTAAATTTTAATGGTGGATAAGCCACGACATCTAATTCCACGGTAATCTGCATCTCTGTCAGGCAGGTTTGTAGACGTGGGTATACAGTCGTGAAAATCAGACAGGCGAAATACGAATATCTCTTAATATAAAGAAAATTAAAAATTTAAATAGTTCAACTTCTTTTTCAATTGAATCTTGAGTTTGAGTATTATAAATAAAAAAAATTCATGATCTAAAAGATTTTATATTTTTATTTCAAATTAATTTTAATCAAATCACTTTTTATGCCGTAAACTTTACCCTTCTCCATCAAATCAAATATTAAATTTGCCTATTTTGTATAATTAAGTCAATGACTAATTAAGACCAACCTTGCAACGTATATTCATTCGGAAGTCGTAACAGGGTGGTCTACATCGGCAGGAGGGGTTACGGTACGCAGTCTGCCGTGCTTCGTTATGTGTTTTGTATGATTAAGTCAATGATGAATCAACACTAACCCGATAACATATATTCATTCGGAAGTCGTAACGGGGTGTCTACATCGACGAGAGGGGTTACGGTATGCATTCCATCGGGCTTCGTCGTGTACTTTGATAGCTTAAATGTTCAAAACGGTGGAAGAAAATTGAATTCGATTTGGTTCGAAAGTTCCACTGTAACCCTTACACGACGTACATGGCAATATAATCACTTATATATATTATGATTATCTTAGGGATAATTAATTAATCGTTTCCTTGTAATCACGTATCCTTGTGACTTATAAGGGAACAAAATAAAAATAAATGGACACTAAGAATTTTCTTCAATAAAGCTTTGAATGTAAGATCTCATAGTTTCACATTTAGAACAGTATTATAACAAAGAAATTTATTTAATCAATTCGATATTTTTTTATGTTAACAAAATCCCGGATTTAAACTTAAAATAATCGTAATATATTAAAATTTAAGATGTAAGTTAATATATGAAAACAAAAATTTCTTAAATAATCGCCGACTAGACCACTGGCCTTCCATTGTCATGCCAGCATCCCATAAACAATAAATTTCTCATATTCCCACTGCCATCTCGTCAACTGTACGTTATCATCTCCTCGTTTCATATGCTCTCCTGATTCTTCATTCATTCAGTCTCTTCTCCACATCTAGCCGCAACACAACAATTGCAGTAGAACTCGTAATTTTCCTCATCGGAATAGTGACCATGGCGGGTAAAAGCAAGAAGGGAAAGCTCATAACCCGACTCGTAAAGGCACCCATCCGGATACTGGCCGGCGCCAGGGACTTGTACGTCCGGAGCCTGTCAGAGTGCTCGGGCCACATGGCCATGGTCTGCCCAACTGGGCAAGTTCTCACCACCCTGCCCAGGAGCTTCAGTGTCAGCTCCTCCCGTTCACACGTTTCCTCCGGCGACGAGGATTTCCAGGAGCTCGTGAGAGCAGCCTCCACCAGAAGCCTCAGCAGCAAGAAGCAAGAGACGTCGGATGCCGACAAGATCTCGCAGGTGGCACGGCACTACGGACGGCGGTCCCCAAACCTGATGCCCCGGAGCTTCAGCACTGGGATGGGGAGGATCGACGAGGAGAAGCCAAGCGAGTTAGGGAAAGACATCATCGAATCAAGGGCCAGTGCGCTGTATCCGAGGAGCTGGAGCTGTGCAGCTAATAGGAGATCAGCCGGGCTGCCTTGATAAAGAAGCAAGACATGAACTCCTCAGTGCATGTGATGGGCTTAGTGGTCTGAGCTCTTAGTTGCAAAGCAAATTGCAGCCTTGTGTGTGTGGGTGTGTGTCTATATATATATATATCTAAGCAGTGTGATATTACTGTTTTCAGAATAAACCCGGACAGATTCATACTAATGCGAGCGTTGCAGTTCGAGATCATTCCTGGCCAGCCGCGGGGTTCTTGTGGCTACAAGAACTGTAATTAGAGACCGTGGAAATCTCTGAGAACTGATGAATTTCCATGAAGTTGCATTGTACTGTAACTTTCCTAGTGTTTAGGTTTTCAATCCTTTTCTTCATATTACATGTCTTGCTCCTGTTGCTCAGGTACCCACCCCAGATTAAATATTTTAATTAATGAATATGCTCTTATCGATCAGCACTTCCCCTCTTACTCTATTAGCCCCTTTCTTTCTAATTGAATCGAATTCAGAAATGAGATTTGGTACGGCGACTGATATCAAAATGTCCTGATGTCAATTCTTATCGGTTGGACTCTCTATACACATTATGGGTCTCGTTTCTTACCAAAAAGTTAATGATTTAAACAAATAATTATTCAACCGCTTCATTAAATTATTGCACAATATCATATACTAAGAAATTAGAGATCTTGGATTCGATTTTACAATAGATTTCTCATACCCTTTAATCTCATCTTTCTTCTACTAGATTTTTGTACCTCATTATACACTGAGAAGAAATTAGATAAAGACATTGGAATAAAAGAATCACAAAGAGCACTACGAAGGGGATATCAAAGTGAGCTCCACTTGGTAGTGGTTGCTGGTTCAGTGGTCTTCCATTAATTCATTAAACTCCAAGATTGCTTTTATTTTTCAGTTATAAAGGAATAGACTGAAATCAAAATAGGATAAGAGTAATAGAAAAATAAAAGGTATGAAAAATTTATCGGCGTACTAATTTATTAGTTTTCTCAACTCTAAGATTACTTGCTAGCTACCTTCCTTATCCTTTAAGGAGAAATAATACAGAATCTGATATGAAGAAAAGAAGAGATGCCTTAAAGTTGGGAGCAATTTTGTGATGTTAATGGAGAAAGAATCTTTTGTTTTCCTATCATAAAAGGCAAAATGGATAACGCAGAACGCAATGACTGGGTTTAGTTAACTGCACATCTCTCTATTTTTTAATATCTCTTATTTATATTTTATAAATAAAAAAATTGGTGATTAAAATAATTTTATCTCATGATGAGTTGACCTTGACCATGCTCGAGAGTTGAGATTGAACAGCAACTATTATAAGGGCTTTCAAATATTGATAAGTATACTCAATGTCTACTGAGTGCTGTTTGGTGCTTTGAAGTAAAGCAGGGATAGGGTAAGGTGATTTGATATGGTAGTATCGCTTTCAATTTATATTAAGATATTCCAAATTCGACTCTCGAGTCTCATTGTATCTCTTTATTGAACAACCTTTCTATGGTCACAGGACTTCTGACTCTTGGCTGAAAATCTACGTGTCACCTCGTTCATATTATCTGGTGTTGTGCTAATACAGAAAATCTACACAAGGGAGGCGGAACCCAATGAGGAGTGAACCAATGGATTTTAAGAGGAGTCAAACAAGATAATTTAGTCAAAATACATATAAAATCACTAAAATTTATGTACAATTTTGAAGGTTTTTCCGAATTCCAGCGGGTGCTGACTCTACCTTTAAAACTGATATTCGCACCGGTCACACGTGGATCTGCATGTGTAGGGTATTTTGACATGCAGCCGAGTTAGATGGCCCGTTCACGCATCGGACACATACCAAGCCTCTGCATTTGCTCGGCCATGCACATGATCTCCTCTTATTTCTATTCAATCAAAGTTCACAACTTTGAGTTCTCACAAACAAAAACATGGATTCTGTCTCTATTCTTCTTCATCACCATCCTTCTTTCTTCTTCTTCTTCTGCAAGTGGGTGCCTGTGGTTCTGGTGCTATCTACGGTCTGTCCTCCGCGGAGCTGTGCTTCCACCGTCAAGTCTCTGCCCGGTTTCGGAACCCTCCCCTTCAGCCTGGAAACCGGGTCCGTCTTCAGCAAGAACACTAGGCCTTAGTTCAGCCCAGTCCTTGATTCGATAACTATCCTAGTTCTGGGAAGATATGGATTGTGTCCATCTCAACATCTGAGATGATGGCATAGCTTATTAGTTAGCTACTTTACACGATTCGAAACTGAGAATAAAAGAAATCTGACCGAGCATCGTAGTCAATAATTTTTCTTTCGTAGTAGTTCTTGTAAGTTCTTATGTGAACTCATGTCTTGTTATTTTTCTTCCTTTCATTTGCTCATAACCTTCAAAATACTCTCCGGTGGCATGGTTTCTTCGGATCCAACTGTTTTGAAATACCGGTTCTGTCACTGATGGTCTTTGAAGTGTCACAATCACAAACTGCAGATACATAAGTGTGGACGAGAGGGATGAAGTTCGGCTTTTCTTCTACTTTGTCGAATCGGAGAGGAACCCCTTGGAAGACCCACTCGTGCTCTGGCTAACCGGTGGCCCGGGCTGCTCTGGCCTTTCCGGGCTAATCTATGAGATAGGTAACATAGTACATTGTCCTTCATTTTGCTTTCAGACTGTACGAGGAAGAGTACACAGACCAAATCTAATCATTTGGACCATGACATTGCGTAGTACGCTGGCATTGTCCTGATATATTATCTACTCTGTGCATAGGTCCTCTACGATTTGATAAGATTGAGTACAACGGGACGCTGCCAAGCTTCAAGATCAATCCTTTCTCCTGGACAAAGGCTCGATCGAATCTCATACTGATTATCTTATTATGCCGTTCAGCTTTTGATCTTATACATGGGAGTGATCCTTCCTAAAGGTCTCGAGCGTGATCTTCATCGATGCACCAGTTGGCACCGGATTCTCCTATTCAGAGACCCCAGAGGGTTCCCGGACCGGAGACAGGCTTCATGCACATCATTGCCACAATTTTCTAAGGAAGGTCCGATGAACTTGTTGCTCCTCAAGCAATAGCACTTGTTGATATATTGGATTATCGTATTAAAGCTACTGAAACTAGCTCAAGACTGAGTTACACAGAAATTGAAGTGTTCATTTGGCAGTGGCTGCTGAATCGCCCAAGTTTCATCGGGAATCCAGTCTACATTGCAGGAGACTCGTATTCGGGAATGATTGTTCCATTGGTTGCCCGAGAAATATTAGATGGTAATGGCTAGGGATCAAGAACTCCATATCCTGAATGAAGTGATTGCTGGCTACGCTGATAATCTCGATTAACTACCGGCCTTATTCTGGTGCAGCAAGAGAATGGGCTGAGGATGGACGGTTGATAAACCTCAAAGTACCATCCCATTCCTAACTGGTTTCCGGTTTTCCTTCTTCAGAAGCAGATAAAAGTAAGGGTAAAGAAGTTAATTGATCTTGCTTCACAGGTCGTTTTTCTGTTCCAGGGTTATGTGTTAGGAAATCCTGGGACCGATCCATCATTCGATGACAACTCAAAGGTTCCTTTTGCAAATCGAATGGCACTGATACCAGATGAATTGTTCAAGGTAGCTATCATCTGTTCTCTGATGGAATTTCATAGTATCATTCACTTGTTGGTGAACTTGCAACATCCCGGATCTCAGTCTGTGAAGAGGAGCTGCAGAGGAGACTATGTAACGCAAAACGGTCGGGATCCACAGTGCCTGGAAGATATCCGAGTCATCTCAAAGGTAGATGATAACTATTGATTATGATCTTAGTTGTTCCATTCCATGCCCTACTGAAACTGTACCGTGTTTACATTCTTGACAGTTGATTGAAAGAGTAAAACCGGGACACATTCTGGAGCCACATTGCAAGTTCTTCGAGTTACCGACCACCAGACTCGGCCAGGACCGGAGATTTTTGTTAGAGAAACAAGGTGGAATTCCAATCCCTGTCCGGGAAATTCCCAAGTTCTACTGCCGGGTAGACCCTTGAACTCTCTCTGGGTGTGTCCATCATGATATTCCATATGGAAGATTTGACCCACTGTACTTCCAGGAATACTTTGATCTGCTCTGCCACATCTGGGTCAATGATCCTCGTGTCCAGGAGGCTCTTCACGTACAACAAAAGGTATACCGTGCCGAACTGCTATGCAGATAAAACCAGAGTAAACTTTATAAATTGTGACCGGTATTATCTTTTACGATGAGTTTAGGGAGTACCCAGCTTTTGGAAACGGTGTAACACGAGCTTAGCATATGTTCATGACATCTCAAGTACTGTAACCATCCACAGTGGTCTCAATTCGAGAGGCTGTCGAGGATTGATTTACAGGTCTGCTTCTATCTGTCTCTGTTCCATTCTATTCCAGGTTCCGACTGCCTGGAACTTGATTATTCATCCACGGACAGTGGAGATCACGACATGATTATCCCATACTTGGGAACCCGGACGTGGATCGAAAGCCTAGACTTGGCAGTGGCCGACAACTGGAGGCCGTGGTTGGTGGACGACCAAGTTGCCGGGTATTCCCATCACATTTTCTTCTTATGGCTGTCCTTTCTGTCCATCCTTAGGTGGTAAGAACAGTGCTCATATTGAGACTTGAAGGTTCTTCCTTTTCTGCAGATTCGTGATGGAGTACTCGGGCAATCTGACATTTGCAACCGTGAAGGTTAGGATCTCGATCAGGTTTACAGAGTTTTTTCCGGTTTGCTCCATCAGATTTGACTGTGAGAAAGGTGACTTTGAACTGAGTACTTGCAGGGAGGGGGTCACACAGCTCCTGAGTACCTGCCCAAGGAATGCTATGTCATGTACTCGAGGTGGATCTCGGGGGAACCTCTTTGATGTGTTTCCATGATTTTGATCTTGAATCCATGCAATGTTGAATTCGATGTAGTAATGATGTAATGGTCATAAACTCGGTCTTCTTATGAGTCATTACTATAAGCAATAAGAAAAAAGATCATTGCATCCCTGACTGTCAGTTACAGTTACACAAACCGAACGTGCTTCTTGCTCCGTCATAGATGTGCATAATGGATTGAAAGTAGAAAATGCTGTGGCATAAGCGATTCGAGAAGAACTACAGAAGAACTAGTAGTCATTTTTCTCTTTGCTGAATAAGAACTGGTTTTCAGGGACCAAATTGAATCAGAGGAGAAAGAAACGTGCAGCAAAGTAAGATAAAATGGAAAATGCAGTCGCAAATTGAAATAGTAAAAAGGAGAGTGGAGAATGTCCCACAAACTACTTTAGTATTTGCACAGAATTACTTTCACGAATCACTCTTCCCCCGGTTTGTTCACCGATGCGCCGCCAAGAGAGACGGCGGAAGTTCCACAAGGCCGTCATCAACTGTCTCTACCCTCCTCCTCCACCACGGGTAATCTCTCTCTCTCTTCCTCTGTATGTGTGTGGTGACGGTGCGATTCTTGATGGTTGAACTCCTGTCACAGGATGAGGAAGGGGAAGATCCGCAGGGTATCTCACCGGCCGAGCTTAACGGTGACTCCTCTCCAGGTTTGACAGTTCACCCACGTTGTCCAATAAAAAACCCCCTGAGACAAGGCTCATGAGCTCCGGGTCTTGGTCTGGGTGCAGATGATTCACGAGATTCTGGTAGTTCCTCGAGCAGTGACAATGATGGTGAAGCTGGAGGTGGGGAGCGGAAGCTGACGAGAGCTCAGAGGAAGAGGATCCGCAAGAAAAGGCTCCGTGAAGAGTCCGAACGGCGGGGGAAAATGATTGGGCCATTGCTACCTTCAGAAAACGATGATGGGTCTGCTAATGTCCAAAAAGGAGAGACTTCAGATGTTCAACCAAATTCCCAAGTGGATTCTGCGTCTTCTGAGCACCCAGGTTCAAGCATTGTTTTGATGGCGGTTCTTTTGCGCATATGTTGGTTTAATGGCAGTTCCCTTGTTGAAGGCTGCTGTATAGAAACCCATAGAAGCCTCTTGATGCCATTTCTTTCAGAATTCTACTGACCTGGAATCGCATGGACTGTTTCCTGATGTTTGCAACTCTGTATTGGCCGCAGTTTCATCTGTTGTGTAGGGATATATGGAAGTGACTGCTCATGAACTGATCTCTGGCTTAACCTTCCGAAAATTGGCCATCTGTACATATTACAGACACTTGGACACTTTATTGGTTGTGATTGGGCTTTGAATTTGATAGATGAGCCAAACAATGCATCAAGAACTAATGCAGGACACTGGGCCCCTGGAAGTGACATGTCCACTGAACTTTGATCTTGTATTGATTTTAACATATCTATTCTTTCTGTAGGGGATCCAGCTGCTTCTACCAAGCAGAGGAGACTAAAGCACCGAAGGATGGTTAAGAGACTGGCCAAGGACAGCCAAGGTAGCATTGTTGAACGGGACAGAAGATGAGTGAGTGAGCTTTTTCACGGGCAATTCACAGTTAATGGTTGTTGGAAATCTGGACTCCGTTGGGCCTATTTGCAACAGCACTTGATACAGTTTCTGCTAAAGATTTGAATTAACATGATGCTGATAGATGACGAGATACTGCCAAAGCATGGCATCGGGACATTAAGAAGTCTAGCAAAGGAAATTTCTTAAATGATGCTCGTAAAGAAGATGGTGTAACGAGACAATATGGAGTTGCACGTCAGCTGGGCATCTACAAATATGGAAGAATCTCACTAACTTGACTTCAAGAATCCTCCCTTCTGATGAGGAAGAACATCAATCATGCTGCTGAGTAGATTTACTTTCTGCTTTCAGTTTCAGTTCTATTACTGTTCCAGATCTCTGATGTCCTAAGTGCTAAAACAAAGATGGCGCCGTAAAAAATTTCTGTATTCTGAGTGCATCTTTGTGTTCCAGACAGATAAATCATGTGGGAAGAGATGTAACAAATGCTTGGCTTGGCGATGTCTCTTGTATTCTCGATTCGATATGTGAAAGTTGTTTTCTAATTTGGGATCGCACTGATCATAGTAGATCATCTTGCTTGACATTGCGTTCTGCCATAATTTTGGGAATCAAGCTTGATGTAATTCTCGTCAACAAAAACTTGACACTGCCAAAACAGGTTGTACATCTTCGTATTATCCAACAACCAGTTGTCCTAATATTTAAAGTATGGGGCCAAAAATGGGAGAAAATAAAATGTAGGGACCAAATTGAAATTAACCCATTTTTAAGCTTGCTGAGCTTCCACCAATCCCTGGCATCTCAAAACCCTCATAAACCCCTCCCTTGACACTCGTCCTCTTCCCTGCGACCCCAAACCCTAGCCCCCCCGACATCTCCAACTCTCGTCCTACAGCCATGGCGGAGCTCCGGATTTCATCGGAATCTCGAGATCTCACCCGAGTTGAGCGCATAGGCGCTCACTCCCACATCCGCGGCCTCGGCCTTGACTCCTCCCTCGAGCCACGCGCAGTATCGGAGGGAATGGTTGGCCAAACCGCCGCTCGCAAGGCCGCCGGAGTCATTCTTCAGATGATCAAGGAGGGGAAGATCGCTGGCCGAGCGGTTCTCATTGCAGGACAGCCTGGGACGGGGAAGACTGCAATTGCAATGGGCATGGCCAAGTCGCTTGGGCTGGAGACTCCTTTCGCAATGGTCGCTGGTAGTGAGATTTTCTCTCTGGAGATGTCGAAGACCGAAGCTCTCAAGCAGGCTTTCAGGTGGGTCCAGCTATTCGGTTCAATTCTTCAACACAGTTTCGTTTGGAGCGATCAAGTTCATTCTCCAACAATTGTTTACCTAAAGAATTTATCTTTTTGCTATTTGTGCTGTACGTTGATCATGATCAGCGTCGATTTTTTCGTTTCAGTTATTGCTCTCTGAAATAGTGTTTAATTCTGTGCTTGCTAACTTGATTTCTCGGTAAAGTGGTCGTGCTTTGCCCCTTTCTTTTAGTCATTTCATGGTACCGGGTCATGACAACTGACAAGCTTCATGCAATAGGAAAGCAATTGGAGTGAGGATCAAGGAGGAAGCTGAGGTCATAGAAGGAGAGGTTGTGGAGGTACAGATTGACCGCCCGGCAGTGGCTGGTGCTGCCTCAAAGACAGGAAAGTTAACTCTGAAGACAACGGAGATGGAGACAGTGTATGATATGGGGGCGAAAATGATTGAGGCTTTGAGCAAGGAGAAGGTTCAGAGTGGAGACGTGATTGCCATAGATAAGGCCTCAGGGAAGATCACGAAGCTTGGAAGGTCTTTCACGAGATCAAGGGATTATGATGCCATGGGGCCCCAGACTAAGTTTGTGCAGTGCCCTGATGGGGAGTTGCAGAAAAGGAAGGAGATCGTGCACTGTGTCACGCTTCATGAGATTGATGTTATTAATAGCAGGTATGTAGCAGTATTTTTTGTGTGTGTGTGTGTGTTTGTGTTGCATTAAGGATGGAGTGCTGCACCTATTCATGTACCAGTTGATAGATGACGCTCCAATGTTGTTGGTCTATGTAGTATAACATTGTGGAGTGGTGGATTTTGTCGTAGAATCCTTTTGAAATTACAGTAGATTGAAGAAGAATGATGCAATAGTAGTACTTTTTTCCATATAATCACGTGCACAATTGATTATCTGTTATCTGTGGTAGTGCTACAGAGGAATCCTTTTGGCCTTCCACATAATTATTCTTGATAACAGATTGATGTGGCTCTGATTGCAGGACCCAGGGATTCTTGGCTCTCTTCACTGGTGACACTGGTGAGATCCGATCAGAAGTCCGGGAGAGAGTTGATGAGAAGGTGATGGAGTGGAGGGATGAGGGGAAAGCTGATATAGTCCCAGGGGTGCTCTTTATAGATGAAGTCCACATGCTTGACATTGAGTGCTTCTCCTTCCTAAACCGTGCCCTTGAGAACGAGATGGCCCCAATCCTGGTCATTGCCACCAACAGAGGAATCACCACCATCCGCGGAACAGAGTACAAGTCCCCACATGGGATTCCGGTTGACCTCCTTGATCGGCTCCTCATCATCACTACTCAGCCTTACACTGAAGATGAGATTCGCAGGATTATTGACATCAGGTGTGGCCTGGTCTTAATGACCTAGCTTTAGTTCAGTTGAGATTATTTTAGCAGTCAACATTTGGATAGGTTCCCTAAACTGCTCCCGAAAAATGTTACAGGTGCCAGGAAGAGGATGTGGAGGTGTCTGAGGAGGCAAGGCTCCTGCTGACAAAAATTGGTGCAGACACTTCCTTGAGGTATTCAATCAACCTCATAACCTCAGCAGCATTGGCATGCCAGAAGAGGAAGGGGACTGTCGTGGAGTTGAGGGACGTTCACCGAGTCTACACCCTATTTCTAGACGTGAAGAGGTCGACCCAGTTTTTAATGGAGTATCAAAGCCAATACATGTTCAGTGAGACCGGGGATGGAGAGGAGCAGGAAGAAGACAACGCAGCACAATGATTTCTTGATGCCAGTTGATGCAAAAATTCTGCTCCAACTTATTCGGGTTGTCGGCCATGGCTTGGCAGGTGAGGACCCTTGTTTGTGTTCCTTCAATGTAAAAAATGAACAAGTTCTGGGTGGGATTCTTCTCTGCTAATCAGATTGAAGCATGAGGAGTGGGAGCTTCCTTGTATTTTAACCAATCTAAATGGGCATTAAGGCAGGTTGAGAGCTAATGAATGTGATGAATATCTAATATGTGAGTTGCCTACTTATTCGAGGTTGAGAAATGAAAGCTATTAGCTTGAATGTGATCTCTCTGTGTACTTCAAGGTGTTTTATATCTTCTTTTCTATAAAGCGTAATGACACAAAAGAAAATGCCAATTCGAAAGACTCGAATTTTAGACTGGAGTTTTTGCTAGTGCTTGGTTCCTTTTCAAGGAAACGGACAGATGAAATAACTCGTGGAAGAGGCAGAGACGCTACAAATTGAAGGTCGGCCCTTGCTCGCACACCTTTCCAAGTCTAACAAGAACATGAGAACTGAGGAGCTAATCTTTTACAGGGTTTCGTGGTGAACAGGAGAAAATTGGTTATGGAATCATGCGCAAGCGATGTCATGTCATTTCGGCCATGAGGTTCTGTACTTAAATGCTGCAAAAAGAAGGTATTTTTAAGGTCTAGAATCTCAACCTAAGTCATCAGAAAGTTCGAAAACTGTCAAAAATAAGTGGGATCCATGTTTTTCCTGACTTCTGGTGAGCCGGAACCAACATGGATCGTCCCACCTTGTCAGTAGATTTTCATTAGCTAGGAGCATGGCACAAATCGTGCACAACCAAACTTCCATCAGAATGCCTAGGCCTGTGCACATACACACACAGGGGAAAGAGGCAAAGATCTTTGCCCCGGACCCCTTGCTCACATTGCAGGGAACTAATACACTGCACTGCTGAATTTGCTGCACAATTTGTCATATAAATAACTGTTTAAGCTAAATCATTTTCGGACAGTTGAATATACAATGACTCCTAAAACAGATCAAGTCAATGAGTGATTACCAGTGACTGATCTGTTCCTCAGCATCCTTTCATGTCCCGCCACTTGAGGTAGATGAGACCTGCACGGTAATGAGTGTATGCGCCAGCCACCACCAGTACATGGAAGAGCTGGTGGCTGTGCCCCGCGATGTCAAACTTCCCAGGCTTCCACCGCTCAGGGATCCTGGTGGCATACACAAGAGCCCCGATGCCATAGAACAGGCCCATGAGAAGCTCATATCCTGTTGTGTGGATAGCCTCAGGGTGGTGCCAGAAGAGGAAGAGCTTGTGCAAGATCGGAGCCACCCCGGAGACTCCCATCCCGAAGAAGAGCGACGCCCGGATGGTCCGGAATTCGGGGTTTTGGAACACAGGAAGGAGGGAGAACAGGACGGTTGAGATCCCGAGGAGGGTGATGAAGCCCATGTAGAGGTTGCAGAAGAAGGGGTCACACATGAAGGAATAGTAGACCGGAGGGTAAAATGAGGTGGAGATAAGGGCGGCAATCCCGGCATAGTCGAGGCGGAGCATGATGTAGGACATGCGTTCAGAGTGGCATGAGAGGAGGTGGCAAGTGCTGCTTGCTAGCAGGCAGAACATGGCACCGCCCATGAATGCAAAAAAGGGCCACCTTGTGATCGGCCTTGTCATCAATGGGGCGATCATTTGAAACACGTCCTCCTTCACAGTCCTCTGTATTTCATATCAATCAAGGTATCAGCTCTCAGTGAATAAGTCATGCTTACAACCATGTTGCTCAGTGAGTGCACCAAGTTAACAGATTAAGTGAAGATCATAAGCCAAGGTGCATATAGTAATTTGCATATGAAAGCAGATATAAACAAATCAAAAGTTTATACCAAATAAATAATAAATTGGTCAGAAAATTTGGAACTTCTTAACTTATCAATTTGATGGAACATTTATGTTTCATGATATTACCAGATCTATATTCACTGTTCGTCTTAAGAGAGAATGCATAAGCACCAGAAGATCGAAGTTATAATCCATTTATATAAATCCTTGAAGAAATTTTACATGTATTCAGAAATACTAACGGAATAAAATCTGATGGGAAATAAAAAGGAGGAGGAAATTAGCATATAAGATACTGAGGCAAATAGAGTTGAAGGACTACATAAAAATCATTACCAGGACACAGATATCGGTATGATTATGGGAGAACCGCTCTGGCAAGCAGTTATAGAGGAGATCCATGACGTGCCAGCTAGGAAGAGAAGGGAGCAAATCCATGGAAGATTCCCGGAACTTGTGGAGGTTGGGCATGTGGGGCAATGAAGGCAGGCAGGTCATTAGCTCCGACTGCATCTTATGCAGATCAGCCTTTCTCAGGACATCGGGCAGATGAAGGGAGGGGATTTCAACAACATTTGGCACTTTATTGACAGTGTATATGGTGAGCGAAAGGAAAATAAAGAACCCTATCAAATGCCTGCAAGAAAGAGAAGCAGCATTGAGTAAGAGATCACGAAGAAGTTTCGGGCAGAAAACTTTGCAATGCCTGTTCTTATCCTTTTATTTTCATATTGCTAGGAACGAGCAAAAACAAATCGGTTCAGCAGACAAGTGAAACAAATTGAAGATAACTACCAGAAAGACCAACACGGTCATGTGCCAGAGAATACAACAATTATCGTTACTTGACCAGACATATAAGAATTAAATGACAACACTAACAGTGAAGATTGATCCAGTATGACTGGCCTATAGGAAAATGATAATCATGTTTTTGATTCCTAGATAGCATTAATCTCCAACAAGAAGAATAAAGAATGATCTTGCTACAGCGCATAAATCAATGGATCTCTTTGAAAGAGAGTCTGCGAATACTTCTGCAATAATTAAGAAGCATGGAGACAAGGATAGGAGTTCATACGTCCAAACATTGAGTGTCTCATTGTGAATGGTGAACATGCTGAGCAGTACTTGCTTCATCGGCCACTCGGACCGATAATGGCCGAGAATGTACTCATTGTCTCTCAAATATCCAGGCAAAGAGTGGTACTCCACGAGCTGATACTTGACCTTCTTCCACAGCCTCTTACCTTTCCGTTCCTTTGAAGAGCAATGCCTTTGGTTCTCCAATGTCTCAGCAGACATCTCTGAGCTGTTCTCCCAAGTCTGATGCTCCATTTTCTTCTCCTGTCCTACCCAACAGAGTACCTTTTGAGTCCTCCAAGTGATGGAATGTGTGGCGCAGAACATGATAATAAATAACTGAAATAATACTTATATGTCACCAGCTTTTGATGTCACCTAACATGCCTTAATTGCTTCCAATCCGCATAAATGGAACACCTACTATAAATAACAAATGCACTATACCATCGCTATCTGACAGCTTGAAACTATAAAAGAGTTAGCAACTTGAGGTCCCTAATTTTGCCAACTTCTCCAATTTCTACAGAAAATTTTCATGTGCTATGATGATCCGTTTCCTTGTTGGTTTTCAATTTTGGTTGAAATCCACATATCTAAAGGTTGAGAAAGTAAAATGATGCGGCCACAAACAGCATCCGCTTAAGAATTCTGGGCCCATTTAAACTCTCAATACCCTCGACAGCTGATATCACGAGTCGTGCAGGGGAACAACTGATCACGGGCTTTCCTCTTCCACTATCTGTTTTGTTTCTTATAACACAAGTTTTACACATGGACATGGTAACCTATTCTGATACCAATTTTAACCTAATAAGTGGTGTATATTCGCAGATTTTCTATCTATTTATCCAATATGAGATGGCAACTCTAGACCTGATGAATGAGGTTTGCAGCACGATGGATCGAAATGGTAAATCAAGAACGGTTTAACATATCCCGTAGGTTGCCAGAGACTTTCTTCTCTAGCGCTCCATTCAATCTCGAATCTTCCCAACTTATTTCAACATCAAAGTTGCATGCCCGTCGCATGACAAATTCTGATTGAGCTCAGCTAAAATCAACCCATCAGAATGATGCTAGAAAAGCAATTGCTGACAACGAGCTTCCATTTCAATCCCATTATCAATCACTGTCCTCCATTTTCTCGGTGCGCAATCAAAGGAAACAGATTGAAGATTTACCCAACAAGAATTCAAAATCAAGAGAAGAAAAGGAAGGAAAAGGAGAATTTTTTTTTACCTCCGTATTCTAGAACCGCCCAGCTGAGACCGCAAGACCCAGATGGCGATTCTCTCTTCTTCTCTCTCTCTCTCTGTGTCTGAGTGTGTGAATTATATGAAGAATCCTTCCTGACAGAACTGACTGAGCCAAATGGACCCGACAGGGAAGCAACGGGAAAAACTAACCGCCAGCCGATGTTGACAAAGCTGTGCTCTGCTCCCCCTCCTGGGCTCCAGGGTGATGTTCAAATAATGCGCCCCCAAGAAAGAAATGCTTCGCGAGTGACGGTGATGATGATCGAAATATATGTATCGTCAAACAGCAGAACAGAGCCAGATAGAGAGGCGCATGAAAGATACCCACAGAGGAGGCAGATTCCTTAAATAAGATTCGGAGATGCTGAAGTTGATTTTCATTTTTGTTATTGCTTTTAAACTATGAGAATTGCAAAGGATGACCAGGGATGGGTCGAGTGGTAAGCAGATCGGTGCCACTTAAGGAGGTCTTAAATTCGAGACTTCACGTACGCAGACACCCCCTAAGAGCCTCATCTGCCATTGTCAGGCGTGTGATCGGGGGCGACCAACGGATTAGTCAAGTATGATTGGCTGAAAGATACCGTCTCACCGCTTGTGGGGCCTACTTGGATACCGTGACTGGCGATAAAAAAAAAAGAATTGCAAAGGATTTGTTGGGGGACATCGACCAATCTGTCAGGAAGTCGATCTTTTTTTCTGGGTGCACACTAATTGAGGTTTTATTATTCTAATCAACTTATATTAACCATTAAGTCGATTTTTGTTGGGTCTACATGGGCTCCAGAGTTGGCACGGAATTGATATTCCGAGCACGACTTGGCTTAACTTCTGGGCTATTTAGGAGGAGATATTTTCATCTTTTTTGCCCTTTTGTAAGTATTTATGAAACACCCTTTTACAGCTTTTCCCCAAATTTGGCAGGGGGTATTTGTGGATTTTCATTTCCCTTTTTCCCATGGACTTCGGAATCGTGCTAAAATGGGACCTCGCCCGCAAATAGCTTCAGAAAAATTCAACCCAAACCAATTACAAACTCTAAATCCAGTTCGAGCTTCCGAATCGATCTTTGTCACTCAAGCCTCGTTAACTTTTTGAATACAAGTGATTCAGACCGAAAAAGTATACGGATAGAAGATTAAAGATACATGTAATGTCTCACTGGCTAAAAAATGACTCCAAGATTCATCAAACTTTAAATTGAGTGCCGTGTTACTGCGCTAGACTTGTACCACAAGAAGAGGGATCTTCCCCACGCATCAAATAACTATTTTTTCGATGCATAAAATGTAGCATAATACGTGTCGTGAAAGTAATGTACCCGATATCGTGTCAACGAAGCTTACTCTTGGAACCGCGCATGTAACATCATCAACCGTTCGCTTCTTACTCTTAAAAGATTTCTTCCTGAACTAAATATAGCCTGTCCAATAATGTTTCTTGATAACAATTTTGAGCTCTTTTCTCCCCTCCAACTTACCAAATAAAAATTGGAGCTTTAAACCATGTTTGAAAATAAATCGATCATTCATTAAAATAAGGTTTTAATCATGTTTTTTTCCCGGTACTTTCCCTGTACTTTTTAACTTTTCTTGTCCACGCGCGCACCAAAGGAACGTGGACAAGAAAACATTGGAAAAGAATATAATTTTTCTCATAGTGTTACGGAAGACACGCGACCTGTATCGATTTCTTCCGGGACACAAGCAATGAACACAAGGCTTGGTCAAAGCGGTAGAAGTCAGTGACAGTGAACGACTTATCGATCTTATCATGCTTATAGCTTGGAGAATACAATTTAATTTCTTCCTTTTTTGGGCCAACTAAAGGTATTTAATTTCAATTTGAAATTATCCATTTCGCCACGTGTGCTTCAATGTGAACTCAACAAAGTGGATAATGTTTTATAATCCACGTAAGCTATAATTTATTTTAGCCATATCAACTGAACTCGCCGACGCAAGAAAATCATTTTTTTTTTCCGTAACGATTCGTGTATAAAGTACATTTGTGAATGGTCTCATCAAGGGCTAGCGTTTAAGGGAGAATCGAACCTCCATTCCTGTAGATTTTCTCACGATTTAAACGCACATCCTATTCATTTGAACTGGTCATATGAGGTATTCGAAAACTTCGATTCGGTTACCTCTACAGCAAGCGGCAGCCCCGAGCCCAACTAAGGGTTCGAGAGCCAGCACATAACCGCGTTCATGGATGATGGTGGGGTGGCTCATCTCAAGTATTTCTCAGATGACAATGGGGAGCCTCGCATGGGACCAGTCGGCACCCTCGAGTGGTGTCAGGGAGAACAACAGAGAGAGACATAATCAATGGACAGTCAGCCAGCCCATTAGCAGGCTTGGGTTGGGCCTTGCACAAGAAATTCAACATCGTAATGCTGTACGGAGGAGATCCGTAACCCTAAATCGAAATCGAGTACGAGGTGGAGGAAAAGAAAGTGTGTGAGAAGCACCAAGAGAATCGGACGAGGTCTTAAGTTGAGCGTCGTACTACCGCATGAAACTCCCTTTTTCAAGATGCACCGAACCCTATGAAACCAGGACCCCTCACACAAATGACTAATTAAAGAAACAACGCGATGTTCCTGGAAACTTCGAGATTGCTCGGAACTGCTCGAGCATGTAGTTCGACTGACCCAAGTTAAACTACTGAACAGGGATCATTGTCAACCAGAACATGGAACCTGGTTCCTGTGAAATTCTATGGTCGGTTCCTATTCCTGAGAATCCTTCTTTTACTCACCTCAAAGAACATTCAGTGGAAATGGTTAGGTAGTTGATTATGGCACAATTAAATTTTGGCAATCAAATGGGGCGAAAAGAAACTCTTACAATATCTGCGAAGATCAAATGCCCTAATTCAAGAGGACGATCATAAAAATGATGAAAACCTGGTAGCTGAGACGTGACCTTGATTCGTGAGCCAATTCGCACATCTGTTGCCTTCTAGAATATGGGTCGAACTGAGACTAATCAATCGCGATTTCATACCATAGGCATCATGGACAAGTCCTCTGTTCCGGCCCATGTCGCAGCCTTCCCTTTTAGTTTTCCTTTGTGTCCTTTTTAACCCAGAAAAGAACCACTGTAGGGAGCATTTACATATATAAGAAAATTCAAGCAGGCAAATATTTTTTTCTTTTAATTACGTAAGAGACCAGAGAGTCGAGAATAGCGCACAAAAAACCCAAAAAAAGTGAATTAACGGACATGGTGAGTGAAGTGAAAACTAAATTTAATATCTCTTAATTTGAGGTTGAAAATAATACCATCACTTAATTAAGGTTTCAGATCGAAAGCGATATTACTGTATCAAATCATGTTTCAGTTTGGTTGCCATCACTCTAAACATCATATGAAAACATATATCTTAAGGTCCTCGGTGAGATTTCAACTTCATCCATTATTTTTGGTCATAAATTGAATATCACACAGCAAATTAAGAAAGTCACTCATCAGGAAATTTTTATTTTTTTATTTAAAAGGCAGACTAAGAAAGACAGGGAAGTGAATTACATTGGACAATGATCTCGCACAGCTAGCGTTAAGTAACTAATGACGTGTATTTAACATATTATTATAAGTTCAAAAGTCCCCGTCATTGTGAAAATGACATCTTAATATATTAAAATGTAAATATTTATATTTAATCCACGTTTGAACGGTCTCCTAGGGAATATGACGGAGTATATTTCTCGGGACGCCAATGAATCATACTGTCATTTTCTCTCTTCCTTTATAAAAGTGTACATGTATATAAAATGGGATGATAATAATAAATTAATAATTAAGAGACTCGGAATGTTCGAGGGTAGTGATCTAGTTGCATAAAACCCACTCTCATATAGTTTGATGAAGCTGAGATCACGGGTTCGAGTTCCACTCTAAGTAAAATTACTACAAGTTGAGGACTATTGAGTTTAGATCTTGGCAGACACCGATTTCATGTACTACACCAGACCTTTTGTGATGTTACATAAAAGAGCCAGTATTAATATTGGTTATTCAGTTCTTCGGACATATTTGTGATTAAACACGAAAACCCGAACGTTATATAATAGGTTGATTGAATTATCACTACTGTTACGCTCCTATTAATGAGTAAATTATAGGTCGCAGACTTGAATTCAACCTCTCGATTTTGAGTCGATAACAATATTACCGGGTGGAATTCATTTTGATAAATCTATGTATAAGAAAATCTAATACTAATTCAAATTTCTAATCTTCCGGTTATTTGTAAGAATCCCTAAAATTCTAAACCACATCTCAGATCGAGAAACCGAGTGTTTCTATGGACAACTGTCTTCAAAAGTATTATTTCAGATCGGAAAGACATCTTCGATCCAACGCTTCATTCCAGATAGAAAGTAAGAGGCACTGCTTTTCAACCCATTTCCAACGTATACTTCGATCCATAACTTTAACCTCTCATGCACATTAGCTCTACCAATGATACGAGAATTTGATTACCTTCAACCCGCTCGACGAACGGAACAAGCCGGGTCACACCAATAACTAAAAGTTGATAAATGATAGCAAGGCTCTAGAGGTGAAAGTCATGGTCACTGGCCTATGTATGTATGTGCCGTTGCCCCCTAGCTAAGCTAGTTGCCTCTGAGTGATATACTAAGTCCAAACATGTAAGATCAGAGCGGGGAGTGGAAAAAGCAGGAGGAATAAAGCAGGCATGCTCCATGGGATTTTGGGAAAGGTGACAGACACATTTTGGTATTAGAATACAAAGGTAGAGAAGACCGTGGTGGTAATATTGCTTTATCGATAGGAATTATTGCGCATTCGATATGTGTATCGATTAATGTAAAGAAAGTAGTATTAGCGCGACAAATTGAGGACGCTGACAACGGGCTTTATCTATAGCACAGTTTGAAACCCGCTCGAATTGCATTGTGTTAGGATAAAACCGGCTTCTACCGTGTACAATTAAAAGAAAAAAAGAAATGCATGCTGTTATATTATAAAACGGCCTTGTGGGTCTAAATGAAAATAGTAAGAAGGGGTAATGCAGAAACTTCATTGATGATAATCGAACTGTAATTTATCGATCGTAGATCGATAATCGTACCGACTGCACCGAAGGGAACTTTTTTTTGGGCAGAGTTTGGAGAGGGTTCAGGGGGCAAAGGAATGTGCAAAATTTGGGCTTTTGATGGTGGGTTTGATAATGATGATGATGCACGCCGGCTCAGCTTTTGCTCTCTCTCTCTCCCTCCCCTACCTCTCTCCATCCAATTCTTATTCTGCACGCCTGTTCCCACTCACATCTCTCCCCCATGGAAGTCCATTACAGTTACCCGATCGATAAGCCACATCAATTATAATTTATAGGCGCTGGATGGCTCAGTTTTACAATCGTAAGAATGTAAAATCCGTCAAAATCTCATCATCTGTATTTCCCGATCTTGGCTCCTGGATTCGACATTAAAACATTCTCCAATATAACGTACATCTTCATGTGTGTGTATATGTATGTGTTTGTACCACTAACATAAACTTATGTACGTGGGATCCACCCTTGTACAAGTATTCATAGCAAAGAATAGCGTTATCATTTACATACACACATATGTATCATATAAAGAGAGAAAAAAGAATACAAAAGGAGGGGAGGGGCCACATGATAATGTTTTCATTTCCTGTTTTACCCTTTTTCTATGAGATCCGTAAATCTTACTAAAATCGAATAAAAAAAGGAGTATATAAAACTTCACCGATAAAAATCGAATCTAGACATTTTTAGTTTTAGTTCTACGTTGAGGACAATACTGGTATAGTAAGCGGTATAGCGAGCGGTATAGCAAGTGGTATTTATCTTTTGAACTTATACTTTACACGAATAACGTGTAAGCATGTAAGCATATATGAGAACGATCTCTCTCTTTTATCTGTCTCTCACTTTTTTCCCTCTACTTTAAAGTGAAAAAGCAAATCCACCACCAAGCCATATGATGATCTCTGTCTCACATTTCTGTCTGGCCAATGAATTCCTATTTCTAATGCATAGCCAAGTCAATCTCTTCCTTCCAAGCAATTAACCCAACAGCCCCTTTTTTGCCCATCTCATTCATTCATTTTCATTCTTTCCATCTCACTCTTTGATCACTTCCCACCACCTCACCTTTCAAAACATGCGATAAAGGGATCTTGAATTCGATTTTTAATAATGAGATTACTAATATTCATGTATTTCTCTTTATTCTGTTTTCTTCTGAGTAAGTAGACTTATCTTATAATTAAAAAATAGATTTTTCATTCGTTCAAAATTTAAACAACTTGAAAAAGCCATCCAACCAAAGCATACTTTTGCTTAGAAAAGGACCCTGGATTCCCATTCCCATCCCCCCTCCCACTCTCCACATTATTCATTCCTCATCGATTTCCACCCAAAGAAACCCAAACCTACACATTCTTAGGTTGGATTAGATTCCCCATCTCTCCCCCCTTCCTTGAGCAAAGAACCAGAATCGAACTTCAAGATCCTCCTTTTCAATCAATTCTTCAATCACTGCTCTCTCCATTTCTACTAACTACACAATAAGCCCACATCCATGCCCCCCCATATTCCTCTCTTTCACACAAACACACACAAACACACCCTCCTCAGAGGAGAATTGAGGTGTACTAAGATCTCAACACAAAGGTAAGTTTTAGTTGATGTGGGTCACTGGCTTGCTATAGTATTTGCTGGTTAAATGGATACCTTGTTTAGATTAGTAAGCCTCCACCCCCAACAGCAGCAACAACAATCCAGCAATCAGTCCTCCTTCAACTCCACCAGCCGGACTTCGAGCAGCTCGAGATCCTCCAAGCAAACCTACTCCCATCCCCAGTACTACAATTACTATCCTTATAGTCACCACCACCAAGAAGAAGTTGAAGTAGGAGAAGAATGCTTCAACTTTTTCATGGATGAAGATGACTTCTCCTCCTCTTCCTCCAAGCACTACTTTCCTCCCACCAACACCAGCACGCCGACGGCCACCACCACGGCGACGGGCTATTCCTTTGATCCCGCCACGACCACGACCGCAGGCACCGCCGAGCTCTCCTCCTCACCTGCCTGGGATCCCTTGAGCTTCGACTTCTCAGGCCAGAGGTGGGCCTCTGATATCCTTCTCGAGACGGCCCGGGCCATTGCTGACAAGAACAGCGGCCGAGTCCAGCAGCTGATGTGGATGCTGAATGAGCTCGGGTCGCCCTACGGGGACATTGACCAGAAGCTGGCGTCCTACTTCCTCCAGGCCCTGTTCAGCCGGATGACCAACTCAGGGGAGCGAAGCCATCGGGCGCTCCTGTCTGCTTCTGACAAGACGTGCTCGTTCGAGTCCACTAGGAAGATGGTGCTCAAGTTTCAGGAGGTGAGCCCTTGGACCACCTTTGGGCACGTAGCTTGCAACGGTGCCATCATGGAAGCCCTGGAAGGTGAGCCAAAGCTTCACATCATTGACATTAGCAACACCTTTTGCACCCAGTGGCCCACCTTGCTCGAGGCCCTTGCCACCCGCACCGACGAGACCCCCCAACTCCGTCTCACCACTGTGGTTGTGGCCGCTGCTTCCCGGGCCAGCGGTGGTGCTGCCGGGGTGCAGAAGGTGATGAAAGAGATTGCGAACAGGATGGAGAAGTTCGCGAGGCTCATGGGAGTGCCGTTCAAATTCAATGTTTTGCATCACGCCGGAGACCTGTCGGAGCTGAACTTCTCGGAGCTCGATGTGAGGGATGACGAGGCACTGGCCATCAACTGCATGGGATCACTGCATTCGGTAACTCCGGCAAACAACCTGAGGGACCATGTCATCTCATCTTTCCGGCAGCTGAACCCGAGGGTTGTGACGGTGGTCGAGGAGGAGGCCGACCTGGACGTTGGAGTAGATGGGCCTGAGTTCGTCCAGGGATTCGGCGAGTGCCTGAGGTGGTTTAGGGTTTACCTCGAGGCATTGGAGGAGAGCTTCCCGAGGACGAGCAACGAGCGGCTGATGCTCGAGAGGGCAGCCGGGAGGACTATCATGGATCTGGTGGCGTGCTCGCCGGCAGCCTCACGTGAGCGGAGGGAGCCGGCCGGCAGGTGGTCGAGGCGGCTGCGGGCGGGAGGATTCCGGCCAAGCGTGTACAGCGACGAGTTGTACGATGACCTGAGGGCGTTGCTGAGGAGGTACAAGGAAGGCTGGTCAATGACACAGTGCTCCGACTCTGCCGGAATATTCCTAACGTGGAAGGATCAGCCGGTGGTGTGGGCCAGTGCATGGCGGCCTCCCAACTGATGGCGGGACCGGAAAAAATGGTCAATTGATCAGAGATCGATTAATTAATCAAAGGTTGATGTGGATGACAGGCGGCCGGATTTCGTTCTCGCACGTGTGGCATGTTTCACGGCACGTGCGAATGGTGCTGGTGTTGGAATTTTCATGAATTAGGGTTTTTACTTTTCAATTTTTTCCTCTTTGGGAATGAGAAACAGTTGATGTTAGAGTTGTGAAGGAAATTTGGGTTTGATTTGGGAGAAAATGAAAATGGAAATGATTCAATTTTCAGCATCGGGGCCTTATTTTATATCCCTGTTCTTTTCTTAGTGAGAATTTTTGTTTAATTTTGAATTTCCAAATACGATCACGTATTTCTTAATTTAGTGAGAAGTTTTGCAGTCGTTGTATTTCTTGATTAAATCCATTAATGCATTATGGCTTCAAAAACCTAATAGTGACCATGAGAAATCTCTTTAACCTTGTTTTTCTTTTTCTTTTTCCTTTTTTTCCCCTGAAGAATCTACTTTCTCGGAAATTAAGATAAATCATGATCAATAAGGACCAATCACAATAATAAAATAAAATGTTTATATTATTAAATTGCTCATTAATTCCATCAATGAATAAAAAAGTTTTCGAATAATTGCTGAAATTAACATCTAAAGTGAAATTAAGCCACCAAATACATTTAATTTTCCATTTCTATTCATTGTACGGTTAAAGTTAGAATTTGGCTGGTTAGAATTCTAACTATTGCTCTAAATTATTATGTGATTTTTATAATCCAAATGGAGTTGGTACGTATTTGGTTCATTAAGATGACATCAGCCTCTCGGAGATATATTTAAAACTATCTTAAATTATATTTTGCTTCAATTATTATTTAAGTTATAGAGCTAAATTTATAATTATATCTCGTAGTGTGATTGATTAAGATAATTCGACATCTCTTTCTTTTCACTAACGTCTTGGATATAAATAATGCGAATGGAAAAAATTCGTAATTGAGATAAATTTACCCTTTAATAAATTAATTCACTCCAAGTTCGAATTATTCGGCATCCGTTAAATTATTATTGAAAAAGGGAAAGAAAAAGTCATTATCCAGAGGGTCGGGAGGCAATACATTAGAATCTTAGGACGGCCAACTGAGCTGGGGGTATCTATTCGTGTTAGTGGCCTGCATGCTTAGTCGTCTGATGTGGTCTTGTCTACAACATTAATTTTTTACAATAAAATATCTAACCATCTTCTTATCTTGAAATGCTTTATTTATTTATTTATTTGCGTTAGGGGAGCAGTCAATTTCCAATTTTATGAGACAACAAATATCTTTTTATCTGTTTATTAGTTTATTAAATTTCGAGTATGACCGTGTAACTGTTCCTTTTCATAAGTGATTGCAATATATTTATATATATTGCCTGAAAAATTAAAGGTTTCATTTTAATTAGGAAGTGCATTTTCTAAATAAAAAAAATTATCTCTCGTAAAATTAGATATTTTTCTATTTACAAAACTCAAACTTGTAATATCGTTTAAAGAATAAGATGTCGAATCATCTCAATCGCTCTACTTGGATATATGAAAAATGAAATAATGGTCATACGGCTGCCATTCTTATTCAACACAAAGGCGGTTCTTTACTCCCTAATGGACGCGCTCGAATCTTAATTAACTGAGTAAAATGTATTTTGAATATTAGGCGAGAGTGACTCGTTTAAATTTAAATCAAGTAATTAACTCATGAAATCCTTGCGCTGAGTGCTATGTATTTTTAGATAAATGATAAGATTTTGCAGTTCAGAATCCTTTTTTCTTTTTTTCCACTTGGCAAAGAAGTCGCCCGGCACGGCAAGCATCTACTTTTTTAAGCTTTAAGCTTTTGGTTGGGTCCCCTTTCATGTGAGGAGGAGGGGGAGGCTGCAGGAAGGAGAATCTGATGCTAAAAAAGCTTCCCAAAGCTTCGAATTATTTGAAGTCTCTCTTCTCTTTTCCTTTTTCCCATAATTCATCTAATTAGTGCAATGCCTTTCTCTGTAAGTTTGTCTAACAACTGCATTTTTCTCCATTCTTTTCAGAGTTTGAGTTGATCACAACAGGAGAGATCAAGCTTCAAACTTAGATTTTGCACTGTTTTTATTACCAAGTAAGCCGAATGAAAGTAAATCGAACTTGAGACCATCCTAATCGATCGGTTCATTTATGTTTCTTGTGTTAAGAAATATATTAATAAAGGATAAATCCCATTTGAAAAAAATAAAGAATTTTTTTTAAATATAAGACAGTTAGATCCTTCATATTATTTATTTAGATTTTAAGGTGCATATAGTTCGAATCTCTTAGAAGTCTACTGCAATATTTAGTAAGGTAATAAGATAATTCCATTTGAAAGATATAAAAAAATTCTTAAAATATAAGGCAGTTTCGTACGTCATATTATTTATTTGGATTTTACAAGTATATGGTTCAGAATCTCCTATAAACCTACTACAGTATTTAACATGGTATTTGAATGTACACCTCGACAACATCTTATAAGTTTGCTGATCTTCTATATGATATTTAACACCGTGTATTAGCCACAGGGTGAATTTCTATTATTGCAAGTTTTCCATATGGAATTGCTCTGTTCATGATGATCATGCCTAAACACTCACTATCTCACGCGTTTCTTAATATCAAAGAACATTTATGTTTATGTTAGTGTAGGATCATGTCTGATTAAGTGCAGGATCATGTCTGATTAAGTGCGATTGTTGGAATGGATTATCTCATTTTTCCTTTTACAGTTATTGAGGGAGTGGTTTTCCGATTGAGCCATCCACAAGCTCCACCTAAGTCGAGTTTCTTTTCTGTGACGAGTATATTAGTTGACAGTACTTGCGCAGTATCACGAACTAATAAAATTAAGTTATTTTAAGATTTTTATATAAAACCCTAAAAACAAAAAAAAAACCTAAGAATAACTAAATTTTATTGGCTTGTGATATCATACAGATATTGTCATGTGACATACCGTCAGTGAAGTGACGAGCACTATCAATATTTGTACAGAGGGGGACGCAAATTTGAATACCAGAGACACGGTTCGTTTTTTGGTGTACGATTAGTGAGATCGAACTCGAGACATTCAAATTACAGGATGAGAACTACACTAACTGTATTAAACTCTTTTTCTCGGAGAAATGGCTAGTTGAAATGGGAAATATTCTCAAATATCAAATTGTAACAGCAACCTCTTCTGTAGTCATATCAAAAGAAGAAGAAAGGTCGTGATTGTGGTCACTGTTTGGCCCAAAGAAAGGGGCAAAGAAAGGAGGAAAAAGGGAGAGAGAGAAAAGGGAAATTGTATATAATGTATAGTGGGAGCTTCTTTTTAGGGTTTACATCTTCATCTCTTTTGATGAGATTTCCATCCTCCTCCCCCATTCCCCACGTTAACGACCATTACCCAATGCCTTACCTTTTCCTTTTATTATTTCTCCTCCTTTACTACATTGTTTACTGTACTTTTTTTTTTTTCCGAATACAAAAGAAGTCTATGAGCCTAAAATAAAAAATGAGTAACGAGGGAGTTGTATAAATGAGAATTAAATTTAACATATACGAGTTTTTGCTAAAACATAATGTTGTTATATTAAATCTCATTTCATCTATTTGAATTGACTGTTCCATTTGATATTTTCCTTGAAGAGGTTATAGTTGGCCGGCCATGGCATCGCTCTCCTTGGTTTGCCACGATCAATTGGTTCTCCTCCTCGACAACGACTGCCCCATGTCTCCTCGACACTTGCGAATATCGGAGGAGACCCACTAGGGTTTCCCTGATTTCTTGACACACTTTGAAAAGCTTCTTTATAGCTCACGAGCAGGTTTCAAAAGAAAGTAGTAGTGATCGATCTCGAAGGATAATCAAGCATATGTACTTCGACTCGTCATTGACGAGTGTATTTAACTTCCGGCGTCAATTCTAAAGATCGATGCCTTCCCCATGGTTAAGAAGTCAATAATCATCTAGAATACAGAAAAGGAAGTACATGATCACTGGTTCAATGCGTGATATTATCATAAGTGCAAAATACAAAAGAACTACATCATGCTTGACGAGAGTTAGATTGTGACTTGTTCAGATCATATAGATTTGTTGCCACCATCTCACAGCACGTAAGACAGTGACGGCCACTATCTGAGAAAGAAATGGATGGAGTCTACTTGCTCCAATTGATCCACCCACACGAATCATATCGACAACTCCATAGATGGGAAACGATTAGTACAATCAACGATTGGCTCTTGGTAGAATTTTATCACATCGATGATTTTTGTGGATGAGACATGGAGAAGTTACGACGTTCATTGACTGCTTATCTTTTATACGATAACAGATGTGTGGAATGTCACTTACTACCCTTCAGCTTGTGTGCTGTAGAGCTTGAAGATAAATGAGAAATGGGATGAAATGAGGAAAAAATGTGCATGGTTTTGGAAGGATCCTGCTACAAGATTATTCGCTCGTATAATTAGTGTTTAACACGTAGATAAAGTGTCGTATTATCTTTCTTTGTTAGTTAATAATAATGTGCATTTTTAAAAATGATGTGGTTATTTTTACTCGAATGTCAAGTATTATCAACCAAATACGCGAATGACACGGTGGACCCGATTCACCTAAATATTCTTCTCGACCGCTCAATTTGTTTTTCATTATAAAGAATATCCGTGAGTTAGGAGGACTGAAGAAAGACAGGTCTAAAGAATATGAAGGAGATAAAGTTGAGATTTTTTAATAAGAAATCAAATACCACATGCCACATCAACTTAAGGCTACATTCATTTGAAGGTGGCTAGAGTAGGTCCGACTCCGAGGGACCAAATTTGGTAAGACAAAACATCATCATTATCTAACATGTTATTGGAGATTGGTCCCCCAAGCAGAGTTGGCAGAAACATACATACATATTAGATGGGCACGTACACTTCCAGTCTCAAGAGGATGACAATTACAATCGGGGAAATTAAGCGCGGTTTCTTTCTTAATTAGGGAAGGAAATTAGAAGTCGATAATTATTGACGACTTCGGCAATTGCTGGGAGGCACGTATTATAGCCCGATGTTCGGACAATTCTGCCCCTTGTTAATCTGAAAGGGACAGTACGAGCCGGCCGTGCACGATCAACCATGCGCGGGATGCAACAAGTGGGATCAGAAGCACTTGCAGGAGGACCTCAAGCATTCTCATCACTGGACCTGGCCCATAGCCACTCATGCATCCACCCCACGACATAGATTCCCACGGTCAAAGTATATGGAAAAGAGCTCTTGGGAGCTGACGCACCGGGGTGATGGGAGGATGACGATGGATAGGGTATCGAACCTCATGGATTCAACAAGAGTGCCGGCAGAACGGTCGAAGAGAAAAAAACCTCAATTTTCGTTCAGAGTAATTCAGCTCGACGGCTTAGGGACCGAATACATTAGTATATAATGGGATTCTAGATGCGCAAAATGTGAAATTGTGAAAAAACTCAAATTAAATAAAAATTATAGAAACATCACTAGAAGTCTACGAAATAGGAAAAAAAATGTAAACTTGAGGCCTAAATGGTGGAATTTGGTTGAAAATTGTCGGGTGCACTGCAAACAATGTGTCTTTCTTGTAAGCTCATTTCCACTCGAAAGAATGTTCTCCCCAATAGAGAACAGGGATAGTTGACTTATGAGGTCAAGCTGATTAAACCGGATTCTTGAGTGCCTTTTGGGCTTTCAAATGGTCCGATCTATCCAGAAAATTGGGTTGCATCTTGACCGCATAAGGAGTATTTGCGGTTCCTAAGAGATTCTTAGGTAAGATAAGGTCACCGTAAACCCATTAGGGGAAATTACAAGTACTTTTATATGGAAAAGTGAAATACCTGTACATTCTCTTAATGAGTTGATAATGGACTAATTTCATCCTAAAATTTCTCCTGATTCCTCAATTATAAGGATTGATGCACCGTAGTCTTAGTAGAAAGAAAGGGAAAAAGGTGTTCAAGAAATTACATTAACTATTGAGAGTTGAACCCAATATCGATCAGATTGAATAAAAAATTTGAATTTATAAGAGAATTGAGTACCACCACTTATCAGTTTAGACTTTTAGATGGGAATGAGCCCTAAATTCTTGTTGGTCTAGCTAAAAATTTAATAGCAAAAACTAAATAATAACACATAAGTAAAATATAAATTTTTTATTGTTTGGACTCGAAGGAGTTCTTTCTTTCGTACAGATATGGCATGTCGAATTTGACTGGAAACCCCCGTTCGGATGCCAGAAGTCTGGCAACATAACATCGAAGATGTTCCAATGGAGCAATCCATATCGAAGAGTTCTTTTTACAGAATATGGTTTCATGGCAGCCGATCTTTGGCGTGAGATGAAAGATGCAGAAGGGTGAGTAAAGAAAATAAAAGTGAACTTTCAGTCTGCTTTTCTACTCCGGCTTCTGAAGAAGATGTGCCAAGTCCAATGTTGGACCCTTTCCGGTTGCGGACGGGGGACACATATCAATAGGGAAACCACTGCACATATCGAAGAAAGAAAGGAGTAAAAGAAACCCAGATCTTTATCGATTCGTTTGAGAAGAAATACACTAGAAACTCACACTCGATGCAACCAACCTTGGTCTCTAACTAGCTTCAAGGAAAAGGAATGTAGACTCCAAGAAAAAGGCGAAAAGAGCAGCTTTCTCTTGTCTTAGAAAAGGGATTGGAGCCTTCCTATGCAATCCAACTGTGGCCCTTACCACTGTCTCCATAGTGGGAAGATGCTGAAGCCTCATATAGATTATATCCAGCAATCTTCCTCTCTTTTACAAGACAAACTTCTCAGATCACTTTGCTTTTGAAGCAACCCTGCATCTGTCATATCACTCTCTACATAAAAGCTTAGCCAAGGCAATTCATCAGGCTTTCCTCGTCCACAAGATATGAATATGTGGACCGAAAGAAATGCTGCTTTCCCGAGTTCAAACTGCTTCTGTCCTTGAGATACGAATTCTTATCTACATTATGATTTTGCGGAAAGAAACGTGAGATTCACAACATCAGAATGCTTTCATTCGGCGAAGAATATCAATCAGTAACACCTCTGAACGTTAGAATTACCATGTTATACCATGCTACCTGCCATTCTGTTCAAAGAAATTGTACAGAGTTTGGAACTCTCTCACAGTGGGGAGAAAGTTCCACTAACTGTCCTGCAGAGGCCCCTGCTTTCTGTTTCTTTGTTTCCGTGGAACCATTTTCACTGGCATCGATGTCAACTATGGCGGAGGGTGTGGTAGTCCGAATGCCTTACTTAGGGGAGTGGTAGATAACTCTTTATTGGACTACTGAAACATTTACAAGAGACGTTAAGATGGAATGAGCACTGACATGGATAGTTAGGACACCTCATAATGGCAAACGATTCCTGTAGTCTTCGCAACAACCATGTCTGGGGTAACTAACTATGTGTCTCTGTTAATGTCAAGATCCAAGTAAAGAGTATGGTTAATATATGAGATCCATGGTGTACTTTCTCCTGGAAATGTCTATACCAGACGTGGAATAATCGATTCAGTAGTTCTGGGGAATCGGTACTCTTTTAAATCACAAAGCTTACATGGTTGGATAGGAACATGTAGGTTTTTCACTGGCAATCCCATCTCAAGGCCTAGGGGGGATTGATGAGTTGACAAAGGTCTTCCACAGGACTATGAGTCGCTGGTGTCCATTTTCACCCTTTTTTGCCAAGTGAGATATCCTGCTGAGATCCCTGATAACGATGCAGTGCAAGATGATGCGGCCGAGAATTCTTCCCCTGGAAGAGATTGAGAAAAGGTTCGTGTAGGTAGCCTTGTGCACTTTCAATTTAGTCGCCATTAGGGAACTCTGAGATTGATTCGTTATTGTCCTGCAACCTTTAATTCCATTACTAACCTTATAAATCAACATTGTGTTCCCCCTGATTAACCTACTCTATCCTGCAACTGAAGACCGCTGGAACCGTCTATCTGTGGATGAATGAATGCGATCGATCAAACTTACAAGATAGACAGGTTTCAGAGCAGGGGAAGCACTGAGGCTGAGGCAGGCAGTCTCGCTGATTCAGTGTTCCAGATTCTCGCTATTTCAAAAACCTGTACCATCCTTGGGCAGGCATTTCTTGCTTATGTTACCATCTTGGTCCCTTGCAGCTCAAAAGGCAAATCAGATCTGCTGCATAACTAGACATAATTCAACGAGTTTTTGCTGCTATTTTCGATCTCTGATGTTTTAACTATTCTCTCAGTTGGATGAACCAAGACACACCACAATATTTTAACCACATTCGCTATTCACAGAGTTCTACTGGCAGCAGCTTGTCCATAAACTGAGCAGGAGAAGAATGCAGCATCCTAGGAACCGGGAACCGGTCTTTTCCATCTTTCAAACAGGAAGACGAAGCTGGCCCTCAGTTGACTGTTCATGCCTTAAGGTATCCCTTCTCCTCCAAGTAAGCCATGATGGTTTCCGCCATTTCGCTTGGAGAAGGACCACTCTGTTCCTTCTGCTGGAGAACTATCTGCAACAATAAATAGATTTGCTCCTCAGTTCCTTCTGGTGAAGTTCCACTTCCTTTCATTTTAAAACTCTATCCAGGGAGGATGGAGTTGAGAACTGTTTGCTTTACCTCGCAATCTACTGGTGGTTCATACAGATCATTGATTCCGGTAAAACCTGCGAAGTCAAATTCTTGTCCAGCACATGTAAGATTTAATGAAGATGGAAACACAAGAAAGAGTGAAATGGAATGCAAATCCATACCTTTGATCTTTCCCGCTCGGGCTAGTCGATACAGACCTTTTGGATCTCTCGCCTCACATACTTGTAGGGGCACATCCATGAATACCTATGCGGCACAAGCTCCCAATAAACCAAAAACTATCCGATTTCCATGAAAGACATCACGACCTTAGTTGAAAAGGAAACGTTGACAACCCGAGTGATCGCCTTGATAAGTACCTCGATGAAAGCACCTTCGTGCAGCATTGCCCGGCATGCAGCACGGTCCTTCCTGAAAGGGGATATAAGACTGGCGATGCAGATCAATCCGGCATCTGCAAAAAGCTTGGCTACTTCGCCTGTAAATACGGGTAAGTAAAATTATGGAGAATGACCATAACAATGTACTGCATAATGGAACGACAGATTGGAGCAAGAGAGCCCGACCTATCCTCCTTATGTTCTCAGCTCGATCTTCGGGATTGAAACCGAGGTCCCGATTTAAGCCAAGCCGGACATTGTCCCCGTCAAGGATGTATGTTAGCTTCCCCACTGAGTGCAGGATTCGACTCAGGGAACATGCCACGGTGCTTTTTCCTGAAATATACAAATCAAACCATGTTCATCAAAGAGCTTTTGAAAACGATAGCTGATGCACAAATTGTTCAAGTTTCAACACGATTTCCTGTGGACAGAATGATCAAAATGAACCTGAACTGCTGAGACCGGTGATCCAAATTACGCAACCTTTCTGTTGAAGCAATTCTTGCCTGTCTACTCTCCGGACTGAGCAATCGTGCCACCTGATGTTCATGGAGGTCCTGGAATTACACAAACCGTGCAGGGTTTTACCTGCGCAAAGTATTAGTCAATGTAAGGTTCACAGGATCAAATCTATGTGACCGGATTACGTTTTCAAAAAAAAATCAGGAAAAATGAAACATAAGAAGGATGCAATGTTGCCAAGTATTCTTGAATCGAACGTGATATGAATATGGTGATCAAAGTACAGGATACCTGCATCGGTTCCACATCTTTCATCAACATGAGAGGTCCTAGTCTCATCTGACATCATCGCCTTGACTGGGACAGGAAGTCTTGACAGACAATTTTGAGCGATCTGGAACATGGTAAAATTCCCTGCCTGACCTGCTCCTCGGAAGTTCATCGACTGGACCATCTGGGACGATGATCTGGCATTGTGTTGGGTGGGAAGACTGGCCGAATCATGAGCTCCTCGAACTGCATCGCTGGTCAAGATTGAGGAAAGGTTCCGGATCATGGAAGACATGGGTAGAGGAAGAAAGGGCTAGTTGATCTGACTCATATGAAAATTTCAATATTGCACGGACCAAATATAGATCTTCTATGGTTGGACAACACATAGACGAATCTGTCTACATGTGAGATAAAATAATTAGGTTAAATCGTGTTGGCTATGACTTGGATTCCCACACAAGCTAGTGCAATCCACAAAGAGTAAACAATTAATGGAGTTCAGGATTGCTAGAAACAAGTAATAAGCTCTTCTCGACATATTTTACATGAACTAAAGAAGCCACAAGTGATCGTAAGAAACCTTCCATTGCATGCCAATATCCAGCCGGAAAGCGGACAACTTCTACAGCCATACCACGGCCAGTGAGAATAGATACAGAGAGATCTCCCTTGTCCTAGACCCGATTGCACCTGGGGCAAGCCCCTTGTGAGCCCTAGAGGCTTACCATGCATCTAGTGTTTGGCCGGGAAGCGAGATGGTAGACCGATTCAAGTATGTTCATATTGCGACCTGCAATAGGTCGATCAATTAGACTGAGTTTACATGGGGGCAACCGAGATTAGATCACAACATGATCAGCAGTTTCCTAGAAAAGAAAATGTTATCCATAGGCTGTCAATTTCGCTTTTTATTGGTACTAAGTGACAAGTGATGGATTAGGTCCATATAAAGGCAAGGAAAGTGGGGGATTAGCTTTGTACCAACGCAACCATAACAAATCACCAAAACGAAAGTGCATTTGTCATTGCCTCGTGGCCATTAACTCTTGCAGCGCAAAATAGAACGACATATGGACCCGTCCATAAGGGTTTTGCAAGATTAAAATATGCATGTTTCAAGCCTTTCATGAGAGAGAGAGACATGACTCGATCAACCTCGATATCCAGCCGGCAAAGCTTAGATATTTACTGCTTGAGGAACGCCAACAAGGCCAGAGATTCCGGCAGTGAGGTGTGGAGTTCACCCCGATAAGTCCAACGCATCCTCCTCCTCGCATCCGATCTATGGATAATCCTTCAAGCTCTCTTCTGTGCAAGAGTAACCCAGTAACCATGTCAAGCAATTACTATGCATCAGGTATGATAAACGAATTAATAGTTATTCTTTGATGAAAAAAGTATATTGTAAATGATTTCATTTTAAGATACTAAAAAGTCTAAAACCCATAAAAATAATCAACATAAGTCGGTTAAGGTGATCCGATAACTCTTTCCCTCAGACAAAATCTCAATCTCACTACCTTGAATGGAGAAAATCCATTATTGGAAGAATATTACCTCTTGACAAGCTGATTTGAACTAACTGGATTAGTTAATAAGTATTAAATTTTTTGATTTTTTTTTTTTTTTTTTTTTTATATTAAGTGGTGTGCAATAAAAGAAAAAATAAAGCCCATATAAAATACCCTAAAGAAAGAAAATTTGCCGGTTTTTTTCTATTCACAAAAGCAAGGCTCATTAGCCCAAGTTGTTTCTATATGCAAAGCCCAACACACATAGAAAAGCCCACTAAGCAACCCTACTTAAGTTTCCAGTGAAACCCTAGCTCCACCTCTCGCTCCAAACCGTAGCTCCACAATGAAGTACAACCCGAGGGTCAGCAGCTCCCGCCGGAAGAGTCGGAAGGCTCACTTCACAGCGCCGTCAAGCCTCCGACGTGTCCTGATGAGCTCGCCGCTGAGCTCCGATCTCCGGTCGAAGTACAACGTCCGGTCGATGCCGGTGCGCAAGGATGACGAGGTCCAGGTCGTCAGGGGCACCTACAAGGGCCGGGAGGGCAAGGTCGTGCAGGTCTACCGCAAGAAGTGGGTGATCCACATCGAGCGGATTACTCGCGAGAAGGTGAACGGGTCTACCGTTAATGTCGGGATCGACCCGTCGAAGGTGGTGATCACGAAGCTCCGGATCGACAAGGACAGGAAGTCGCTTCTCGACCGCAAGGCCAAGGGCCGCGCCGCCGCAGACAAGGATAAAGGAACTCAGTTCACCGCCAAGGATGTCATGCAGACCGTGGATTAAGCCTATCAAACTAAGAGTCAGAGAAAGTTTTTACCTTTAGTTTTCCGATGAAACTGTTAGATGCTACTGCCATGTTCTAAGACTTCGCTAGTTTCATCTTGCTCTCTTTCTATTGAAGTCTGCTGCTAGTCGGATCTGGGAGACATTTAGTTTCATTTCTCAGATGATACTTCAACGGAGTTTTTTGTGGTCTTTTCTTCTGAAGTTTGGTCCTTTACAGTTCAGTCTAGTTGCCCGTTTGCATTTATGTGCGGTTTTCGTCTCTTTGCTGCCGTGTTTTTGGGCAAAATTTGTGTTTTTTCTCTGTTTATCAGTGTAGAGATGGCTCATTTGTGATCCCCATGCTCTCTCATTAGAGTCGGTTTCAGGATACGTTCTGCCTTAGGGAACCGTATAGTAAGAGTTTGAACTTTGAACTAGGGGCCGTCCTTACAATGCTCATCCCCTGTTCAGTAAGTCAGGTTTTTTTGAATACTTGAGGGGGATAATGGTTTGATGCTCAAAACGAATTTGGAGTGTTATAAGTTGGGTCAAGAAAACATGTGAGAAGGTGTTTGCTAATACTTCAAATCACGGCCATCAGTCTCTTCTGACGGTTGAATTGCCATTACTGCCTTCAGCAGACAACTGAGTAGATGGAGTTTGGGGATTGTTCATGTAGACCATCTTGCAATTTATTCTTCAAACACTGAGCAGTTGCACATCAATTTATTGTTCTTTTAGGCTTGCTAACAGGGCAAAGCCATTTTCTCATCATCCTTCCTAGCAATGTATTGATTCTGTTCATTGGTTACAAAGGATTTAAATGCCCATGACCCATGTGAAAGTAGATGTGCTTCTTCTAGACATGGAATTGACCAGGAAAAGGAAGAGTAGGTACATTGTGTGTTGCACTCCTGGAGTTGGGAATCTTAAGAACTTGTATGGGTCGTACATTTGCAAAACCAATATGTGCGAAGGCAGCTCACTGTCAGCGATGACATGTTAGATTTCCACTGGCTTTGTAAGAGGAGGTGGTAGTGTCAGTCTTTCTTATATTCTTACGATTTCCTTTTTCTACTTTTCTATGTTGGATTCTGTTCTCAATGTACGAGCTCAGTGATTGCAAGCAAGTGCGGATCCTTAGTACAGCTGCTGAGATGATTTCATTGGATCATAGTCATCCGAGTACTGAGGAACCTTCGCACACACTTCAGCTTTCTCCTTCACCGAGCGGTTCTTCCTCTGGTTTCTACAAAAGTGCCTGTTTCTGCTAGCCAAGAGGTGAAGGGGATGTGGAAGGGAATGAAAGAGCTCCTGACTCTGACAAATAAAACAGCCGGAATGGTAATGTGTCCATTCCGACTTTTGTGTTTTAGGTGAAGTAAATAACCGAAACAGTTCGATCTCGGGCTTTTTCCACGCAAGGCGGCTGGAATTTGTCACTTGGGGCATGAGTTTTATCTTACCAAAGCCATATTAATGTTGCAGGACCGCAAGTTCTCTGTGGGTGGTGTAGGGGTTGACCTGAGGATGCCTCAGAGGATTTTCATATTAATTTTTTGCCTTACAGGTTGGAATGAAATTCTTTCTGCAGATTTATATTCACTCACATTTTCATTTGGAATTTTTGTTAAAATATTATTTGGGATGTTGCAGGAAACAGTCGCACGTTTTCAATACAGTGCAGCAGATGTTTGGATTATTAATATATGCCATTTGATCACTGAAATCAATGAGATCTGTCCGTCCACATTTGGCACGTGTTTCAAACCAAACATTCCTTCGACCATTTCTATCAACCGCCCTTCCCTTTGGCACGATACTTAGTTGGGATCATCAAGTAAGACTCTTCGAGCCCCGACTGCAGAAGAAGCCTGGCATCACGAACGTGTAGATGCGGCCTTCTCGGAACGTGTCTGAGGTCATCCATCACATCTACCGATAGTCCAATGAGTACGATTATCAGCCCCACCAAGGAATTCGATTTTTGCCATATACTGCCCAACTAGACATATCAATAACCATCCACTGCATTACTGGAAGTCGATCTTATCAATGGCAATGATATGATCTTACATAATTTCTTCGATCTAGTGATCAAGGTAGACTTTGCGATCGAAGTTCACGGTCCTCAGCAAACGTAGCAAACCAAGGAGGAAAGTGACAGGAAACAGAGCCAGCCGGAAAGCAGCTGTCAACTGTGAAGGGACAGTCTTTTTCCTACGTACGGCTCCAATTGTGGTATGGTGAACTACTGTCTCATGCTTATATCACTGACAAGGACGCCAACGGGAGATGCATGTAATTCTGTAAGCAAGGCCGCGAGTTGGGAGCAGATGATGATGACATGAACTTTTGTCCTCCACGGCGTTGTTCGATATGATGAATTACAGCTTGAGCTCCCAAATTCCCACGAGCTCTGGTCATAGTTCGAGATGAGTGGAATCCTGCACTTACGGCGATAGTTCGAGATGGGAATTACAATCTTAAGTTTCCGAAACAGTCAAGACGATCATTCGGGGTAGTGCAAGTTATGCACCAGCTTTTGTTTCCTATCAGCAAAAGCCAATAGGAGGAGAAGTAAATTCTGTCCTGACTTCTGAACCTTCTTGACCTTCTGATGTCTACAGGAGCAAATAGAAACCCAATACAAAGACTGACAGCTGGAAAATTCCCATTTTCTTCTTGGGAATTTCAATTCCCCATTTGGTGAATGAGACGGCTTCCCTCCCATATATAAGCTCGGCAGCCACACTTGCTAGTCTTCGTGCCCAGTTCCTCTCCCACCTAACAAACACATTCTCAGACTCAGAACCCAAAAGAACATACTAAACGTTCTCCATTGCTGCAGCGCAGTGAAGAAGTAATCTTTTAGCACATCTTTTGGAGACCAGATTGGAGGGGGCAGGGCACCAAGGGACTGGTTCAGCTTTTCTTTCCATCTTCTCTGTGGGTGTCTTTCTGCAAGGCTTGACATAATCAAGGTTAGTGTTCGTTGTCCGGGCAACTGGAGAAAGTTCTGCTCTTAAGGTGTCTAGATTTCACTTTTCCATGATCATTTTGTGTCTCTCTTAATCTCATCTCATCATCATTTTGGAGTGCACCCAAGTGGCTGTCTCTAATGAGAATCTAAAATGGTATTTGTTGCACCATTGCACCATTATACTCTTCATGGAATTGCTTATTCAAACCGAAATGTCTGAATCTGCCTTCTGAGTTATTCAGAAACATTTGCAACGGAGATGGGAGACATCGAGAGATCTCTTCCTTCTCTGCAAAAGGCTATTCCGTCACCACCACCATTGCCTTGTCCACCGACTCAAAGCTGGTACAGGACCTGCCGGGTGTTAATGGACCGATCAGCAGACTTCAGCTCTGCCTCGGCTACTACAGGGGATCTGTGGGATCGTCTCTTCAATGAAGGATACAAAGCAGATGTCCAAATCCATACTGATGGGGGTGGAATCATCTATGCACATGCCAGCATTCTTGTAAGCATTTCCCAACTCCAATTTATCTGCCTCCAGGGTTCGTGTCTGTGTCATTCCCGGTTTTCTCTGCAAGAACCAAGTCTGTACTATACATCGACGGGGCATGCCTTGGCTAACTTATGCTTTTATAAGAATCTGCAACTCATTAGCAGATCCAAAAGGCACTCTTCTTCAGTATTATCTCTAGCTATTATCAGCAGATCCCTATAGATACATTTGCATTGAGACATTCACTTAAGTTGTAAGTTAGGAGCTAGCTGTCAATATCGCATCACATCCCGCAAGGATTAATTTGAATTCATGGAATCGATGTTTACCACAGAGCTTGGCTTCTGCTGTGATAAAAGAGATGTTGAGGAGATCAAAGAAGCAAGGCCATTGGCGATCCATCCCAGTCCATGGTGTTCCACCTGATGCAGTTCGTGTTTTCCTTCGGTTCTTGTACTCTTCCCGGTAATTAGTTTTGCCCTCAACACGGTGCATTCTAATATCGATTGAACCCATATGTAGTCTTCATCAACCCCATGTTTGAACAACTACTGATGAAAAAGAAGAAAAAGATTTGATTTTTTTGGGGTCTATTTAGTTTAGAGAAACTAAGAAATACTTTCATCCTTCCAGTTTCCGTTTTTCTTTTCAGTAATTGAGAACAAGACAAAACAATTTGATCACCTTAGAGAACATCTTGAACTGCAAAAAACTGATCACTAACTGTACAATATATTTGTAGCTATGAAAGAGAGGAGATGAAAGAGTTTGCTTTGCATCTCTTGGTCCTTTCCCACGTCTATGTTGTCCCTCAGCTGAAGAGGATATGTGAGTGGCACTTGGAGAAGCAGCTGATCAATTTGGAGAATGTGACCGATGTCTATCAGCTAGCCCTGCTGTGTGATGCCCCGAGGTTGAGCTTAATGTGCCATCACATGATTATGAGAAATTTAAATTATGTTTCTGCTACCGAGGGGTGGAGGGTGATGAAGCAGAGCCACCCAATCCTCGAAAAGGAGCTGCTGGGCTTGTTGATGGAAGATGATAATGTATGGAAATGATCTGAAATATTGTTCTACTTCAAAGTCTCTCAACAGAAATCTCCTCTCCTTCCCTTCATTCTTGAATATTCAAATTCTCTTCTTTCTGCAGAGGCAGAAGGAGAGAGTTCGGAAACAGAATGAGCGCAAGATCTACTCCCAGCTCTTCGAGGCTATGGAGGCCCTGGTGCACATATGCCGGGAAGGGTGCCGGACCATTGGCCCCCGAGACAGGGTTTTCAAGGAGGACCAGCCGCCTTGCAGCTTTGAGGCGTGCAGGGGCCTGGAACTACTCCTCCGCCACTTCGCCGGCTGCAAGCTCAGAGTCCCCGGTGGCTGCATCCATTGCCGCCGGACATGGCAACTGCTGGAGCTCCACTCCCGCTTGTGCGGGGATTCATGCTTGTGCATGGTTCCCTTGTGCAGGTTCGTCTCATCTCTTTTCCAAGCGAGCTCTTCATTTCACTAGCTGGATATTCATGTGTTTGACAGCTGGAGGCACTGCCCAGAATTATTTGGCCACAGTTCCATGGAACGAGAAAGCAGTTAAGCTTGTAAAATGGCCCAACAGCAATGTACATGATGGATGTTCCTAAAACGCCATTAGAGATCTTATGCATCAAACACAGAATCACAAAAGACACAAGCAGATGAATTTGAAAGAAATAAGAAGATGAAATTGTGCACTCGATATCTGAATTGGCTTGTTTTGTACACTATAGGCTCCTTCGCTCGATCGATTTGGTTGATATTGCAGGAATTTCAAGGAGAAGAAGATGAAGAAACTGAACAAGAAGGACGAGATCAAGTGGAAGACGCTAGTGAGGAATATCCTAAGAACACAGCGCATTGAGTGGGCACATATCCTCCAAACAGAATCCATCACATCATAACACCATGGCCATGTTGAGATCAGCTTCTGCAACTGTAAATTCGTCGCATCATGGTTTCTCATTCTTATTTATCGAACTAGAGGAATCATGTGCCCGTCCCCGAGTGCTTCCTGGAGAGGAATCTTTATCCCGGGACGTTCTATTATTTCCCTTCAAGAAGAAATGGTTCAAGCCCAGATACCATAGAAGGTAAAACATAGATATATTGTGCAAAATGTGAACAGTGTTGCTGTCCTGTGTTACAAAAGTGCAAAATTTGAGCTATTTGAGCAATGCAATGCAAGATATGTTGTGAGTAAAAATTCCTTGAGTGATAAAGAAAACTGAGATTGGTTTCTGAAATGAATCCTATCTCTCTCTACTCTTAAAATTTTATAAAAATTTTACACATGTAAAAATCTAACATAGATTTATAAAACGAGTTCGTTATATATTACACTTTAAATATTTACTGTTAAGCCCTCTCCTCAACCGCATTCCTTTTTCTTAAAAAAAAAAAAAAAGTGAACCGCATCTCAAATATGCAGATCATTAAAATAAAAAATTCATTTTCAACGTGCGGTTAAAAAACATTATTTTTGTAATTATTTTTCATCGAACCATTTTTAACAAATTGCTTTCAAAATTAACCCTATTCACAACCATTTCTCGAAAAAGAAGCACTAACTTCTTATCTGCTGAAAAGAATAAGTATCTACTTATTTTGTAATCGTCACAAACAATGCTAATCTTCGACCATTACACACAAAAAATCAAGACTTGCCGCTTCGAACTCCGCATCGGGTTCTCACTGAAAGCAAAAGTGTACTATACTGTGAAGGAGCAGTATCAAAAGTTGATGTAGAAGCACTTCTCTCTATGTCCCTTCTTCCTCTGTGATCTAGTTCACATTTCCCTTATTCATCTGTTGAATGATCTGATCTGCAATTCAGCCCGAAATTCCCGGAGATTCGTATCTTCGATCATCGCATGGGGAGAAAATCTCGTTTTGTGAAGTCGAACTCTCCAGTTTCCCAACTAGAACATACCTTCTTGTGGAAGAAACTAGTTCTTCTGACTCCATCTTTTCACCGCAATATGAGATGGGAAAAAATGTCTCATGGGGACAAGCTATCCTCATCGGAGCTCCTGGGGTCTCTAACATTGTACCGACTCAATACCGGCAGTGAAGCGGTCGAAGATATCCTAAATGACCTCGCCGAACCCATCACCATCCTTTCCTGCATGTTTCCCACATCCTTGCACACATGATCCAGCACAGAGAGGAAATCCCGAACAATCACGAAGATCCTAAAAGGGTGAGCCTCCTCCTTCGCAGCATCCCCATGGAAATATTCAGTTACCTCTTTCACAAGTGAAAGAGCTTTCCTCTCATCATCCTTAATCCTTGTGATCTCTTCCTCTGCCTCCCTGAGGAACGCCTTGATTGAGCCGAAGAACTTCCCCTGCATTTCGGGCTTCTCATATTGCAACACATTCCTCACTTTCTCCAGCCCCATCTCGAGCTTTATGATGTAGCTGTTTAACACATCGGAGTCCATTCCCGCAGCCTTCTTAACGTTTCCAAGGTCCCTGCTCAGACCAGCCACTACCTGCAGCCCTTGCTTCCTGAAGTCATCATCCTTCAACTTAGAAAGGTTCTCATCATTGGCATGTGCACTTCCGCCCTCGGACCTGATGATTTCTTGAACCACAAAATGAAGTAGAGTTGTTTTCCCATCTGTTCCCTTTATGTCTACAAGTTTTAAGAGTGTATCAAGCTTGAACGCTCTGGCTTCCCCACGATTTGTCCCAACATTCATCCGGTTTCCTGTCATTAGCACTGCCTCAAGGAGTTTAAGGAACAACCGGCTGTTCCTTAATTCTTCACTTGCTATCTGCAATTTAGAAAGACAAAAGGAAATTCTAGAGGTTATGTACTAAGAGTTGATAAATCAAAAGCAGGGCTAGCAGTTTTTTACTCAATCACATATATTTTGAGATCATCTTCATGAACACGATAATTAGACTTTTATAGAACAAACACACTCGTGATTGTCTAGGCTTGGAAGTTTCAGATAAATCATACGGTCATACGGTCTATATGAAAGGAAAAATCCACAAAAATGATATAGAAAATAATGAATTGTGAGTCTAGTATATTAGTTGGTGATTGTACCTCTAGTGTCTGGAACGACTTTCTCAGGTACTTCACTTCCGTGTCAAAATTCGCTCTGTACAGCATTGCCTCGACTCTTTTGAAGGCAAATGGGATATTTAGGACTGCCTTGAGAAATTTTTCAGCAGATCCCAGTTTAGAAACGTCACCGTCGTAGGCTCGGAGCTTTATTTCTTCCTCCTTTGTTGGGGCCATCTTAACCAGTGTTTCCAGAAGCTCGGTGCCCAAGCTATCAGGGTTGCCTGTTGCACAATAACACAAGGTTGATCTGGGGACCAATTTTCTGTGCACAGTGCATCCTTTTCTGTTCTGCTTGGTTCATATTCTAAAGAATGCAATCAATTATGACAAAATATCAAGCGTGAAGATTGTATCATATTCATCATTCATGGAGAAGCATCAGTAAAATGATTGCCCATCATTCTTACAGGCACGATCTCCTCCAGAAGATAATTGAACTATAAAAAAGAAAAAAAAAATTACAGTCAATGGAAAATAGAGAATATAAATGCTTATGTAGCTTAATATTTATAAAAACAGATTACGATATTCTTCAAATGTTGATAGAGAAGACTCTTTGAGTAGTGAGTGGAAGCGAGTGCAGTGACATTACATTGAAAGCATTAACTAGTGCAGATAATGATGGGTGCGTAGCAGTTCTTGTTGCTGAAGCGATAATTTCACATCTTTTACTATTTGGAAAGAGAACTCTCGATCGAGTATTCTGCCCTCTTGCCCATCTAACTCTTGATTTTCATTTCACTTCAAACACTAAAGGATTCGTTTTGCTCAGTGCCCTTTCCTAATTCCCTTGAAAATCTCTCTGGATCATATTCTGAGACCCATGTTCCTTTTGTCGTACTCGATACAAGACACAAAGTGGACATTGGTTCCAGCTTCCTGTCTTAGGATTAATGCAGGACATTCTTCATCCAGAAGCAATACGTTCAAATGCAGCGAAACTGCCTAATGTTTACTAAAGTTTGATGAATCAACGATAAAATAATGACCAACTGCCACAAAAGCAGGGTTTCCTAAAATAGCCTATACAAGGAGAAACAGGTTAAAGCAATTAATTTGCAAGGAGGCCTAAATCGAAGGCGTGTCCCTAATCGAAGAGAACATTTAAAAAGTTTACCATCAAGAAGGGCTTCGGACACTTCATCCCGGGTCACATTCAATGCTCTCAGCAGTATTGCTATATTCTGCGACTTCTTCGGATCCAGTACCCTGTTCTCCTGCTCAACCGGGGGCAAGACCGATCTTCTCGTTGCCTCTTTCGATGCCGAGCTCACTGAATTGCACCCAAAGAGAGTCTCCATCATGTCCTCGTTTATCCTGACGAAAGATTGAGAAATACACTGTTAAGGAGTCCAAATTCCTGATGAAAGAACTTGATTTCGAGGCAGCACTTACTGGAATGAACTCGACTTAAGCTGATCCCACACAGTGGCTCTGTCTGAGGTCGCCCGGACTTTGTCCCAATGAAGAGGCTTCAGCTTCGGTCTACCTTCGTTACTGTCGTCTCCATTTTGCCTCTCCGATGATCCGCCGCTGCCGCTGCTTTCTTCCGGAAGGCTCATCTTTTGACTCACCGGTGGAGTTTTGGTGATGGTAGCCCAAGATTTTGATCCTGCTGATTCTTGTGAAAGCTTGACCAAGCCATTGGCTTCCATATTCCCCACCTCCCTGGGAATGGCTGAAGGCATCACCGCAGCTGGTATGGCTGGCCGTGGGGGCGGGGGTGGCGGTGGTGGTGGCGGAGCTCTGCTCATTCTTGCTGAGGAGGAGCTTATTGACTGGAGAAGTTCCCGGTCGGGCGGTGGTGGCGGGGAAGCAAACTTTGGCCGTTTCGGTGGGCTCGGGATGTTGCGTTGCCTTTCCTGTGCCTTGGCTCGTTCGGCACCAGCTGCTGGCGGAGGAAGCGGTGGTGCCAGAGGCGGCACAACCTGCTTTATCGATGGTGTTATGACGTGTTTCATCTCCGGCGAAGAAGCCGAGAACCTCGATCTCGGAGACGTTCTTTTAGAATGCGGAATCGAAATCGATGCACCACATCCATTACTGTTGGAACTTGCACTGTTTCGACAATTCTGCCCCGGAATTGGTGTGTAATAGCTCTCCTCATTGCTCACGGAGGATCCATTCGGTGTATAGAAGCCAGTGTCGCGGCTCTCCTCCCCATCCTCGGTGGAAGAAGGGGGTGAGATCGGAGTTGGGTCTGGCTTTTCCATCGGAAGCCTCGCTAATGGCGGCAGAGGCTGCAACTCGGGGCTGGGACGGTACCGTTCCGACTTCTTAATCGAGTTCAGCTTCCGATATGGAGATCCCTTTGCTCCGCAGGAAGCCCCACTCACACCCCCGTCACCGATCGATCTGGTCCCTCCATTTGCAGGCTCCACGGTACCGATGTACAAGAAGTTCGACGGTTGAGATGACGCGGCCATCGTCCTGGACTCGTGATCGAACCGGTCCGAGTCATGGCGTCCCACCAGCTTCTGCGTCTCCGCGGGTTGCCTAGCCCTGTGCCGGTAGAGGAAGAACGCCAAGGCCGAGAGCATCCCCAGCGTGACAATCCCGACAGAGATCGCAATGGCCACTTTCTTAGTGGGCTTCGTGGGCTGCGTGGCGGTCGGGATTGGCGTCACGGTCCCATTGACGACCGACGCCGGCGGCGATGGGGGCGGTTGGCTCTGTTGCTGGGTGCCGCCACTTCCAGGGTCCTCTGGGAAAAACGGCTCATCCGGGTCTGGAATTTGGGGGCTGGCGGGAGACGGCGGAGGAAGAGAGGACTCGGGCGGCGGGGCGGACGTTGCCGGAAACAATGGCTGGTGGAGAACTCTGCGCTGAGGTAGTAGTAGGAGCTGTGAAGGGGACTGAAGTGGCAGCAGGAGGATGGTGAGGGTCCAGAAGAAGCTCAAAGGGCGAGCTTTCATGGTGAATTCAGGTGGGTCTGTCTTCTTGTCTCGCCGTCTTCAACCCAGTTCATCTCTCCGGGGGCAGTCATTCAGTTTCAATCCCAATTCAACTCTTTGGCTGAACAGAAAGGAAGGGATAAAGATATGATCTTGCAGAGGTAGAGAGAGAGAGCGAGAGTTGTGAGGGGAAACTTCTTTTGGCTGCAAGATCTGGATGCTCCACTTGGTGACATCATCACCGGCTCCATTATACTCTGTTTTTCCACTGTGTCTTTTACACCTAGGAAAAGAAATAAAACAGTACGAGTTTATTACTGTATTAAATTCTCAGCTCGATTACATACGGAAAGTTGAAAAATTTTTAATTTATCGCATCTCATCATATAACATAAGGATAGTTTTTGATACATCGATGATGTAATATAATAATATTGATATAATATATTGGACTAATTATAGTTTATTATTTTTTAATTTTATAGTTTTTTAGAATTTAATAATATAATTAAAAAAATATTAATTATTTTCAAAACCCTGACAACAATGCAGTTGATGCTTGGCGTAAGCTCGGTGGAGCGTGACGAGTACGACATGCCATGAAATCAATGCTAATAGCAGAAATTCTACATTTTCCGTTTTTAAATTACAGAATAACGAAAATAGAAATCCGATGTAGCGGTATCAATCTTGACTTAAAATTCACATGGTAGTTCGATCTTTACATGTAAAATTTATCGTCCGCATCTGTTCTCTCCTTCCTCTCATCTCCTTCTAGATCAAGAATCTTCCTCGGAGTATTCGGGGAAAATAGAGAAAGAGGAAGATGGAGGAGGGTGACCAAGCAGTGGAAATTCTTTCACACAATGTGCCACATCATGTGCCTTTTTTTTTTTAATGTGAATAATAATACAACGTATATAGCGTACATTTATCCTTCGAGCAGAGAATATTAAACAAATTATTTTTGTAAACTAATTATATTCCTTTTATTCCTTCTCTCAGATCGAGGTTTCGATTCGTACATCTCCATGCATTTTTCCAAGAAATTTCTCGATCATGTCATCTGACAGCATGGTTTGACAAATTACCGCTCAAATGATAGGGAACGTGCTAATCAAGTGTTAATATGATTTGAGTATTTATTGTAATTATTATTAATTAAAATTATTTTAGTATTTTCTCCTAATATCATCTAAAATTTCCTCACTTCAACTACATAAGAAGTGTTCTACATTTTTCATGGCACTCCGCTTCACCTAACAGCTAGAAATTCGATGCGTCTTGACTGATTCAAGTTTTAGTACGGCCGACCGGCTAAGGGTAAAATTATCGCAATTTAAGAGTTTACTATGTTCACAAGATTTTAAACCCGAATCTTAAAAATATCAAACAACCTCAACGAACGCATGTTTAAGGAAATATAAAATTCGGAATTATTATACCAAATCGAAATTCAATGAAATATAATTAAGAAAATTCCTTCCGCATTTATATTCTTTGCACATTCCCGTCATTAATTCCTCCCCCACTATTTGGCGCCGTTAAATTCGCGGCTGCTGCCTCTCCGACTCCGACTGCTAGCTTAGGGTGAGGATTCCCTGCGGCCGGAACCATGTAGTTTCCTTGCGAAGGTTCCATTCTCCGTTCATGCAAGGATCGGATACAAGGACGGATTTAGAAGGCCAAACTAGAGGGACGAAATTTAATTAAGAACTAAAATGTAAATTTTAGAGAGGGAAAAAATAATAATTTAATAAAATTATAGATAAGTTCAGAAAAATTATATAAAATTTTGTAGATTTTTCTGATTGCAGACCAGCGGTGGAGTTCTCAAATGTGAACTCGCCGAAAGCTGATGCGGTCAGGAGACCTGGTACATGGGCATTTATGTAATTTCATGTTCAGACTACTCCGCAGACTCCCCTTTCTTATTAAAAAAAAAAGCGAGAAAATAATTCCATCTCCATTTATAACCACATTTATTTTTTAAAATTAATTTCATCATTAGTGCTCGTGCAAAGTATCATGGTACTGTACACCCTCTCTCGGATGGCTGATCTGTTAGCATCATTGATCAAAATAATACAGCTGCACTACCTTTGATTTAAGATTAAAAGGTCGTAATATTTTTTTTTATAAGTAAAATTTTTCAAAAAAATAAAATTGCGGAGCTGTTCAATGGTAAAATAAACATTAAGTTCATTATTTTAATCTAAACCTTTGTATGTACATGATCATTTCTTAAAGATATAGTAGTTTAGATCATGAATCTTAAATCTTAAGCTAGTGGCAAGTCTCTACCCAAAAAAAAAATAGAAATTGATTTTTTTAGGAGGCACGTAAGCCTAGAATAGGTGGAAGGAAGATGTGATATGAAAGGGATACCAGAGAGTTCCACGGGTGAGATAAAAGTCAGGACTTCTAGCTCACAGAGATAGAGCAGTACCAACTGTACAAAATTATCTCTCTTCAGTTTATTTTTTATCGGTAATTATATCACAGATCTGCAACTACATATATTTATTTTTTTTAACTTACTATTAACTTATTTCATATTACGTTATATACTCATGACTAATACAAAGGTTTATAGATGTGAGACTGTTGCCAGCAATGCACAGACATTCCATCCTTTACTTCCATTGCCTTTCTCCTTTCCATTTTTCTTAGCTTCATATGTATGCACATAAAGATAACATTTTACAATGTTTATAACAAAAAAAAAAGGTTGGCGAAAAAGAAGGATGACGTGGCAAAAGATGGGCGGTGATGCTTTGCTTTTATTCTCTAGCAAAAGAATGTCCATCCTAATTAGCTTCCTCGCTGCTATATTCTTTTCTTGTGAACACCTGCTAAGCTGATAACTTCACCAGCAGCAATCTTCATATTCATCTATCATGCGACTGCATTAACGCAAATCACTCGTACGACCGGCCCGATGAATTAAAACTCGAAAGTACGTGGTAGAATGGAAATGTCAACGGAGGAGTCTTCGAAGTAGGGCAACTGAGCGTCCCTCTGTTCGAACTTGAAATGCTCCAAGACAAGTGGCATCGCTTTCTTTTCGCTGGTGAAAATGAAAGCAAGCTAAGAGGGTCACATGGCCTGATTTTCATTTCGTTTTATCTCCTTGTTCGTGCTGGACACATTTTGTTCCCCGGACGGAACACGACACACTGGCCCAATTTAGAAAGAGCAAGCGATCAATTATTAGTTAAGACACCTTAAAATCTTTTTTTTTCCTTCATGAAAAACTGTGATCGAAACGAATGACGATGGTCCTGTATCCCGAGTCTCATGAGCTCTTAGATGATCATCACAGGGTCCGACGGCCAGCTCTGCCCAGTCTTCTCCTTTCCCGAGTTAATCATTCGAAGTTATCATAGAATGTCCATCGACCAGGTTTTGAAAGACATCTCGTCCGTCCCTACGAAGTTATTATGAATTTGTCTCCAATTATTGGTTTCATAATTATCAATCTGTACTGAATTTTTAGCTTGTCAGATCAAATTAAAGCGTAAAAGTTAATAAAATGATCAGCCGATTTAGTAGTCGGTGTCTTTCCATTCGAAGGTACATTGATTTTGGAGAAAAACAGTACATTAATTTTTTTAAAAAAAGCTAATTAAGATTCCAAAGTTGTCCTTGGAATATTTTTAAGAATAATAAAACCTCTACCATCCCGTTAAGAAACGTTAATAGAATATGACACCCGAGACGAATTTTGTGGGGATGAGAGTCGATATTTAGTATCTAATATATAATAAATTTGTTGTATAAGCCGTCATTTACATATGACATGCAAAAAACTTATATTTTTGTAATTTTACACAATAATAAATTTATCATGTATTAAATACTGAATATTTATTCGAGGATGAAATGATGGTAAGGGGCCAATATGTCTCTCCCAAATCACCAAAAAGAGTGACAGATCAGCGTAATTGTTTTGATCATTACAGGAAAACTGTCATTAGCAAATAATTAGAATTTAAAATAATTAAAAAGCATCTTCTTTTTTTTAATCGGAAAAAAAGCATCTTTTTCCCTCCCAAAAGAAAATTTTACACGCAAGTAGCCGTTGTACCACTACTTTTGTTTTTTTCTTGAGGGAGTGGGGTTGATTTGCACACTGTGATTTTAACCTTTTGTACTTCTTTTTCAAATTATCCACGGTTCAATATTTATAAATTTAATAAATTCTTATTAATTCAAATTTAAATCTAATTAACTAATTATGGGATAGAACTCTTCAATTATGAATTTTTTTATTTATAAAATTTGAATTTAAGATCTCATTTAAAAAGAAGACGTGAAACTTTTTCATTCCCCGGAATTTTTATTAAATCTTTCTCGTTGTATGATTATAATCCACAATAGTTTTAAATTGTGTTGAAATTTGTTAAGAAGGGTCGCATATTTTTGTGGCTTCTCCAGTAAATTAGGTTTTCTTAATAAATTTCTCTTATCCTCATAAGAGATTGAGTTATTTTCAATTCAAAAATATAAATTGCAAATTAGTCAACTATCTTACAGTTCCATGATTACATTTTTTTTAAGGTTTTACTTTTCTTGAATGTATGAATATCTCAAAAATGAATTTGGATAAGTTTATGTGCACGATAAATATATGGGTGACCTCATTAAAGGTTATACATTCAAGGAAATCAAAATTTCAACCTCATGAATTTTCTAATGAAAAAAACGTATGTCCTATCCTCTCGAGAATTTTCCATGACTATTTAATATTTAATTAACTTTTCAATGCAAAATTATATCTCCCAACATTATCGTAGCGTACTACAAAAACGAAGCTATGGGAAACACATGATTAGGTTGTTCCACGCTTCTCCCAGAATTTTCTAATTGAAACTTCGGCAACCATACTGTCCGACCCCTTCTGGCTGGTCTGCCTTCCCTTTTATCTCTTTGTTCTTTTCTTGCCCTCCGACAGCACATACTCCAAGAAGTCAAGACTTAAGACAGAAGGTTGAGCAAATAAACAGAAGAAGAAGAAGAAGAAGACGACTTAAGACAGCAAGTTTTCCCATGCATGTATTCAAGACTGATCCTCTGTACAATTGGAAGTCTCTCGCTCTCTCTCTCCAATCTATATCATTGGTATTCAAAAGTCTGATGAATTCTGACTAATTCAGTTCGAGCTTAGTTAGCCAATTAGGAGGTGAACCTCTCTCATAATGTGTATTATCTTTATTCACAAGTCTCGAATCCGAGATCTTACTTAAAGAAAATATGTATTCTACAATTCAACCAATAATCTAGTTTGGTGGGCGTTTCTCTTTTTATACGAGAAATTCTTCACAATATGAATAGACAATTGTCAAGAAACATGTTCTGTTCTCTGGGGGAAACGCCAATTACGGCATCCGCCATTGCATGCAGTTTCGTTCTTGTCTTACATGCCAACTGCCAACTCCAGCACCCCCGCAACATCTTAATGTGTTCATTTGGCATATTTCGCATCAAGTGGAGACTGGGGAAGATGTAGAGATGGTAGAGTACATCTTCACCTTAAATGAAATCTCATATTCGAGTCTTGTAAATGGAGAAAATTTATGTTATAAGAGTTTTATCCCTTTAGTGAACAGACCTCGCTTGAATCTGAATTAGTTGGGTTTCATTGAACTTCTGAATAACTGGCAATGTACACCGAAAAAAAATTTGCTCAAGTAATTAACATCCAGTTACTCATTTACTCGATTTAATTGATATTTTTTCACGGCACGTAACGAAGTAAGATATCTGAATAAAGTCTCCCTTACCCAAGTCAACGGTTATTGCTCAACCTCATATCATATCTCCTCCTAGCAGATGGCAAAAGAAGAAAGCACCTTCGTAGTGTCTTGACCGCACTAGGATTCCACCGGGCAATAGCATTGCCACATCCATGTGCTATCAACCATTCACCCCACACAACTAACTTATCATCGAGATTTCTCAATTTTTTTCCACATCCAACTTGGGATGGTCCAAAAGGTTATCATGATGCCAATCTGTTTGAGATCAATCATACAACTTTCCCTTTGAACTTTTTTACCTCCCTCACACACACTCACCCACTCGTTCCCCCGACAAAACCCAAAAAGAGTGCCAAGAGAAATTGATTGTCTTGTATATAGAAATTATAGAGAATGAGATTAGGTGTGGAGAGTGATGTTATTCGTAGGGTGGTCATACATTAAATACAGAAGATACTCTTCAACTAAAATTCAAATTCTCACAGATAATGAATATATTTTAATATTTTTCTCAAAAATTCTCGAATCACATCAAGTTTCTATATGTGTTTATATCATATATTCTCTCCATCGACACGCAAGAGATGGAGAAAGAGGGTTTGATCTAGTGGTGTCGTTTTCGACTTGAGATCAGGAGGTATCGGGTTTAATTCTCATTCTCTTCTAAATTTATGTGCTTTCTCTGTATATCATAAAAAACACAAGAGAAGATGGGCTGTCGCCGCCTTGGTGAAGTGGCTTGTACGCAATTCTTTGCCTTTCCTCTAATTGTATTTTTTGGTCTCGGGCGCATCTCATTCCTCTCTTGTCGAATCAAGATTTGGGATTGGCTTAGACCCCTCTGTGGGTTCGATTCAGAGGAGTGACGACGTTTCTTCCAGTTAGAGCAGGGGATCACGTTGTCCAAAATTGATATAAATTGGCACGAGCTAACTGTGATATCGATATAATGAAATGTCATGCCCTGTCAATTAAATTCTACCTGTAAATTGAGGTGGTTTCAATGCCCCTTCCTCACCCTGGAGTAACGTATCGGGTTTTCGAGTAAAGCGAATGCATTGAATCCTTAATTCCAATACCCTTATACCATAACGGATCGATCCAATGTTCGAGGCTAAATTGATCATGACTCATCTGTTACGTAATATTTAGACTTTCGTGTTCAATCGCGAACATATCAGACTGACTGAACAACTAGTACTTATGCTAGCTCCGTTAGCGCAGTACCGTTAAAAGTTTAGTATAATTTAAGAAATCGATATCTGTCAATGAGATTCAAACCTGAGATGTCAATTTCGATGTCACCAAACTGCTACAACATTGCCCAGTGGTAAAACGTCTAATGTCATGCGCAGCCAATGGAGTATCGTGCGAAATCCAAACTGTACCATCACGGAGAACAGATGAACGGTCAGGAATAAAATCTTCGGTTGGGCCGGCCGGACAGTACCAGTCAAACCGTTCGACGGGAAGAAACCTGCAGATTTCCATCGCAGTCTCGGCCTATTATGATCAGCAGGACACAGTACCAAATGGCCCAAATAACGACCACGCAGAAGCTTGCAGCTTTTTCCAGATTTTACTGTTACTGGTCAACTTTCGCTCAAGATAAAAGGGGAATTCTATGTTTGACCATTAAAAAAAAGAGAAAATAATTATAAATTATTATATTTATATTTATTTTTTAATCATAAGTTAGATTAAATTGTTCAACAACTCCGCGAACGAGCCATTTGTGAAAAGTAAAGCCTATCTATTAATCAAGTGTGTGAAAATGTTCTATTGAGAACCGTGGGTGGTGTCGGGCTGTCCTCGGCTAATAAAAGTTCACAAACGCACAGTGAGTTTCGAGTCTAATTTTATCATCGTAAATGTCTCGACAACATATAATTAAAATTTAATAACGTTGTAAATGAAAGAAGTATTCAGGTTAAATATGCTAAGACAACATCACATATTATGTTGTTTATGCCCAATATCGACCGGTAAAAAAAAAAATTAAATACGACAATATCAAAAATTATTTACAACAGCCTTTTTTTTTTTATTCCTTGGCAACGTTAGGACATCCGAGACTATTTGCCTCGGGCTCAGATCATTTTACTTCCCGCGCCCTTACATCTCTTCTTGTTTGTCTCCTTCTGCTTGCAGTCTTAACTCATTCCACAATTAATCTCTCTCACTCCCTGCCCCCGAGGAAAAAAAAAAGAAGATGTTATCCGACAATTGTCATCCGATAATTAGAATTTAATCAGAAGTATTAGTATAGATTATTTAGTTCGTTTAATATATTAATTATCGAACATTCTTTGTATTTATAAAAAATTAACAAGAAAATACATCACAATGTATTAATTCTTGGGTGAGTGTTGTATCGTAGTTTTACTTAAAATAGAATTAGACATAGAGATAGTATTAAGAAAGACTATAAAACCGCTTACTAGGAAATAATGCCAATCTCTTAGACAAAATAACTCGGTAATGTGCCTTAAAAGTGTAGAGACTAGAGGGGGAAAAGACAACTAGGTTATGCTCTCTCCCTGCCCAAGAAGAGGACATGAAATGCCCTTGGTCTTGGGGAGCCCGATTGATTAATTATATTTCCAAGACTACATTTTCTTTTAATGAATGATTTCCAAGATTACTTAGTACTAACCACACTAAACTAAAATTAACTCGAGAAAAGAGAGTTTAACACAGTGATATTATTCTCGATTTGAGATTAGGAAATTTTAAATTCGAATATTATTGTCGAGTGGAGAATTAAGTTTTTCTTATCTCCAATTCACCTGTTCCACTGAGAGAGATTGTGCGATAATATGTATTGCCAAGAGTTCGATGTATCCCTGACAAGTTAGACCCAGGGCAACTCGAGCTGATCATATGCTTGAAAGGAAAACTAGATGGCTTTCACCAGAGGAATGATGCGTGACGGGCCAACACTGATGGAACTTTCAGGGGTGACCCAAAGTTGGCAAGTGCTGGTGGTGGCTTGATCAAAAATGATTTTGACAAATGAAGGGAAGGTTTTGTCCAAAATGTGGGTGAGCCATTGCAGTGAAAAGCTAAGCTTGGAACCATGGGATTCCGATAAGTGAACTTGGATGTTGATTCTATGGTGGTACTTCGCTTCCTCTATCTCATAAAACTATGTTCAGGCGGAACGAGACTATCCTTTAGAATATTTGGTCTCTCATCTCTAAGAGTTGGATAGTTACTATTCAACACATGTACCGCGAGGGAAATGCATGCACAGGTTGGCTAGTTAATATTGCTCACACATCCCCTCTAGAGAGGATAGAGTATTTGGGAACTAAAATTCCTAGCTTCTGTACCTGCCTATGTATTATCTGATTGGCTTAATCCATTTTAACTTCGGCTCGTTTCTTGCAATAAAGAAATTCAAAAATCAATAATATGACTTTTCATATTCTCTTAATCCTTCTTCCATCCTCCTATTTATTCTTGGCCATGAATCTATTTATTTGATTAAAAAAATGACTAAAATTAACCCAAACTACCCACTTCCTCGTTTTACAGCTCTCATATGCTCTGTCACCTCTGCACTCGAGAAATAGCTTTTTATCTGCCCCATGCAGGACACTGAAACAGCTCTATTCCTCTGTTCACTTCTCCCACAGCTCCGTTCACATTTTTCTCTCTTCCCCGCCACAATGCTGAAGTTCCTGCTGTTCTTTCTATCTCTCCATTCCCTCCATCTTCAAGGTCTTGCTGGTAAGAGTTTCTTCAGTTGCCCATTTCTGAATTTTTTCCCCCATTTTCCATGCCATTTACGCCTGCTACTGCTTTTTCAGCTGCAGGTCAAGAAGAGCCTCTCAGTCCTTCGGAGACCTCTTTCCTCACCGACTTCTACCTGAGAGATGTCTCCGGCAGCGTCTTAAAGGCAGAAGCTTGGCTCAGGGAACATGTCCTTTCCCGCTACCCCGCTTCTGGGACAACCTCCATTGTCGTCGGAGACACCATTTCATGCACCGAAGAGCAAGAGCCCAAGTTGTCCCTGGTCCTCCTCTCCCTGAAAAATGTCCACCACTCCCTCACAAGGTGGGGCCTAGAGAGAGATATCAAGGTCTCTGTTTCTCTCACTCAGGCCTGCTACACCCGAGACTCTGCTTGTAACATGGGTTCTCTAAGATTGGTGCTGGAGTTTCTTGAGAGTGTCAATTCCACTTGTGTTGTGAACTCTCCATCGATAAACTCGTCGCCTTTACCGGGAGTCATCGGAAAGTTCGTAACTTTCGCTGTGGATGGGCCGTTGAAAGGGAAAACCGTGAGCAGGAAGCTTTATTCTCTGGGCTCCAACTCCAAGCTTGTGAGGCCGTACCCAGCAAGGCCGAGCCCGTTGCCGGAAATTCCCCCAGAAACCCCTCTCCACTCCTCCATCGGCTTCTCCATCCCTGCCCATATCGCTGGAAGCCCTCACCCACCGCCCTCAAGCTCAAGACCGGCTTCTTCTCATCCTCCTCCGTCTCCCCTGCCACCGATAACCTTCCCATTCTCTCCGAGGCAGCAACCAGTGCTCATGCCCGCAATGCCACCACTCCCCTTCACGCTGCCACCATGCGCTCCGCCAGCAGATGACGGGGGAGCCGGGCCTGACCCACCATCAGGAGCTGCGGAGAGAGGGATGCAGAGGCTGTGGTGCGTGGCGAAGCCGACCGTGCCGGAGGAGACGCTACAGGGGGCAATGGACTATGCCTGTGGAGAGGGAGGAGGGGACTGCGGGGAGATAACGCCGAGCGGGAGCTGCTACTATCCTGACACCGTAATCGCTCATGCTTCGTATGCGTTCAACAGCTACTGGCAGAAGAACAAGAGGAATGGCGGAACCTGTTTCTTCGGTGGCACAGCAATGTTGATCAATGCTGACCCTAGTAAAGTCCTTTCGTTTCTTTTCAATTACCAATCGGTTCAACGATCAGATACCTAGAAGGTATCGCCTTGTTCTTGAAATGCTGTTGTATTGACCACAAAGTGCTCCCCTCTTTGCTCTGCAGGTTTCCTTCACTGCAAGTTTGAGCTTAGCTGATTATCAGAAACGCCATGGAGGATGGTGGGTGGTTCTTCTTTTGGTCGTGGAAGGAGAGGATGAGGATTCTGGTACCGGGAAGGGGCCATGTTCGGTTCATTGGCTTCCATTTAGTTCATGCTATTAGGAGATTAACAGTAGGCTGTAGTCATGCAAAGAAGTTGTAGGCGGGGACGTCAAGACTCAATTAAGATTGCTTTCTCAATCTAACGCTTTTCAAACACTCTGGGGGCGCTGTGAAAACTCGTCTGAGTAAATGTTGATCTTTGCTTTTGGCTTTTTGAGCAGGGACGAGTTGTTCTAATCCTTGTTTCTTTTTCCACTTTGGATGGTGCATTGCTGGTCTTTTTCTACTTAGTCTAGTTAATTCCCCTGTCATGTCATTGTGCTCTCATGGCTTGATTCTCTTTTGTACATTTCATGTTTGGTGTCCTGAACTGTTAAGCATCCAAACACAGGTCTCACTCCCTATCCAACAACAGCGGGAAAGAGCAACCATTACGAAATGGCAAAATTTCCCAATGGTACATATACATACATACATATATATATATATGTTAAAGACTTGTGTTATATTTAGTCAAGATGGCCGATGGCCGATGCTGGCTTTAGGTACTGGTGGCGCGAAAGGGCATGGGCCGATGCAAATGCGTTTGAATCGGTAAGCTCAGGCCCGAGAAGGATCCAAGAAGCCCTTCCCAGTTGGGCCGAGCCTGAAAGAGCCGAGGCCCATTGGACAGTTTTTTCAACTCAGTATCTAAAAGCTCCAAACGAATCCCAATTGATTTGAGTTCAAACCATGTAAGTATATTAAGGGATAAAACTCTTTTTGATAATTGATTCTTTCCATTTATAAAACTCAAACTAGAACTGACCTTGCAAAAAGAGCTGACGAACTACGTACATCAACGCACTCATGTCGGTCAGCAAAATTACTATTAATACCGATTAGCTTTTCATGCGGTGTTGAAGAACCGAGTAGATCAAATCAGGTCAGGGGTCCTTAAGTAGTAAGTAGTCAGCAAAATTACTATTAATACCGATTTGCTTTTTGTGCAGTGTTGAAGAGCCGAGTAGATCTAATCAGGTCAGGGGTCCTTAAGTACTAATTAAGTAGTATTAATGGTTACCAACTTAGGGTTGACCTAATGATTTTCTTACTAAATCCCTAAATGGGTGATTCCATAATCGAATCCTAGATTAAGAGGGTCGACGAGACTTTTTTCCAGGGATCGTGACTCGATTGCAGATTAGTCTCGATGTGTCTTTCAACTCACCCGAAGATAATGGGTGGTGCAAACCAAAAAAAAAAAAAAGTAGTATTAATGGTTGTTGGCCACGTGATAAATTCAAGCTGTATCCTTCGTGTTCGCTTATCACTTTGATTGAGGCATATGGTAAAAAATTTGTCGTTTGAAAATAAAGAAGAGAAATATATGTCTGTAAATGTTGTTGTCTCGGTTATTTGTACTTAGTTACCAGTTAATTATCAATACTCATTGTGAGGTTATTCCCCGGTTCATTGTGACTCGATAAATGAGAATCGAGCCGATTTATTTACTATCAATTAGTGGGAGTAATTTCACTCGATTTATGTAATTTTTTCATAGACTTAAAAGGGTATAAAATGAAAAAAGAATAAACGGACCATTAATATAGAGAAAAGTAGAGAACATTTACTCCATGGGACCCTTTCTAATTGGATTTCTCTCCTCCATGAGAGTTGTCTTTTAACTGAATCTGAAGCAAGTGTCTTCATGGAAATTTCTAAAACCCTAAGAAGAAGTCCACAATTTTTCCAGGCATTCAAACAAAGAGCAAGTCGACTACCATGTTTCATTTCATGTATTACTCCCAACTACACACAGTGGGGCACATTACATTACAGCTGCCGAGGCCACACATTTCAAGAAACCATACAGCGTCTTCAGTTCAGTCATTGAATTGTTACTCAGCCGTTAAGTTTTGTTATTTAGTCAGAATCGTTGATCGTGAGTCGTTGTATTAAGCTGTTGATTATTCCAATGAGCCGACCATGAAAGTTTCGGCTAAGTCATGTTACTATATATGTCTGGTGCTCGATGATCAACGAATAATGAACTCCAACTCCAAGTGTTGTATGGATCCTATTTTCTGAGAGTTAAGTTGTAACACTCTTCTGCATAATATTTTTCAGGTAAAGTTGAGTCCAATCTAATCGTACAGTGAGCATAATTAGTTTTTAATAGCAGGAATCGAATGGAGGATTTGATAGATAGAAACTGTATTAGATAATGATAAAATTTGAGTAGTTATACAATTATGTAATATCAGTTACGATCTAAATAGTATTCTGTACGGTTTTGTATTGTGAATTTGAAATTAGTTTTAGAAAGCTTCCTTTCTGCATTTATAAGTCATATTTAACAGGCTCCTTTTCCGACAAATTATATCAAATTTTCAGGTAATTACATAAGTTTTATCCTCTATCAATTTAAAATTTTGTGTTGAATATATGTCATTACTTTCATAACTCTTGGTCTAACATACTATTTGAGCAGAGCAAAAGAAAAATGTCCATCTCGTGGTCACCGGAGCATACTTATTAGAGTAGAGTAAAAGAAAAATGTTCATCTCGTGGTCATTGGAGAATACTTCCCTTTTTTTTTTAAAGGTTAGAAAGGGCGAAAGGCCTAATGTGAGTGAAGTAAAGGAGGGGGTAAAGCCTTTCTTTGCTTGGAAAGCTGAATGGGTCCTTCAGCTCTCTCCTCGGTGTTGACTTGGAAGAAGTCTTTCAAGTCTCACCGACACCAGATGGTGCTAAGATATTCTTAAATAAATTCAATCCACCTTAAATTACCAGAAGAAGATATATGTATTTCACCGTTCTCAAACTTGAATAAAAGTAATGTATACCACATGGCCAAACTCACATTATTAATATTCACTCTCTTTCTTTTTGATATATTTGCCCACACTTCACTCCCACTCTCCTCCCAACGACCTAACAGTAGACATGCACCCACCAATTCATCATCCTCCCTCCCCGTACCGGCAGAGATGCATACACCGAGTGCTCGTTAAAAAAGGTGTTATACAGTCATTGACAGCAATATTCAGCAACATGTAATTAGTCAACTACTCTTGCTACCCATATCTTTCTCACTTCTTTCCACTCATCAAACAACTGCTCTAACAAGTTAAGTTACATAACTTCTCTTTAACTTACATCTCTCTCCCTCCCCTTCCCTTCCCTGTCTCTTTCCAACTCCAATGGCTCTTGAAGTCGAAACCCTCAATTCTCCTTCCTCAGCAGGCACTACCTCATACGGTGAAGACACTGTCAATCACCGATCATGGACGAAGGGGAAGAGAACCAAGCGGTCCCGTCTCGACAGCGATACCCCCCAGACCGAAGAAGAATACCTAGCTCTATGCCTCCTCATGCTCGCTCAAGGTCATCGGTCATCTCCTCCAACGACTTCCTCCACCAATGGAAGCTACATGTGCTCGGTTTGCAACCGAGCTTTCCCCTCTTACCAAGCTCTGGGAGGACACAAGGCCAGCCACAAGAATAAGCTGCCGGTGACCGAAGGCCGCCAAACTGCGGGAACCGACGCTGGTATGACAAAGAGATTGAGTTTGATGAATCCAGTGAGCGATAGCATTACTCGGACGCACAGGTGTTCCGTCTGCCTCAAGACTTTTGCTTCAGGCCAGGCTTTGGGCGGCCACAAGCGCCGCCACTTTGATGGTGGCAGCGGAAGCAGCGGGTTGACGTTGACCGAAGACACGGCGTTGTTGGGCCACGCCAGCCAACTTGGGTTTGACTTGAACTTGCCTGCTTCCCCGGAACAGTCCTGAGAAGCAAACAGCATTGACCTCGGGAGGAAAAGTCAACTTTCCGGTGATCCAGAGGCCGAGAACATGATGATCGGTCCTTCGAAGATGATGAAGACTAGTTAGTGCAGTTGGAGGAGAGACTTGGGAGTGGACTTGTTCGATCTTTTTTTCCTTTAATTTTTGGCTTGTTTTTGTCTCGTTATATTTTTATTTAATTATTGGTCCATCATTTGCCTGTACCGATAATTATCGGAAGAAAAGGATAAGTATCGATATTTGTTTTTTTTTTCCTTTAATATTATTGTAAGCTGCCATTCTTGGAGTTGACATTACAGAAAGACTTGGATCAATTAATTGATGCATTCTAATCACGATCATATGTTCTACCATCTGGATAAGCTCTTTTTCATGCTCTAATTTTCAAAATCTGAGATTTGACTCTCTCGATGCGCGTGTATATATAGATGGATCAAATTAGCAGACTCTTTACTCCATTAAATACCTGTTCATCTAAGCGTTAGAGACAAAATCGAAATTTCTTTCTAATTTCTCCTTTTTACATGTCATTGGAGAGTGGAATCATAACATTTACGGGAAGATATTCATCGAGAATCTTATGTTGATTTCCGATTGCTTATGAATGATAAGATATTAACTTGCCAAACCTGAACGATATGCCGTTTCTACAGGCAGTGCGTAGACATTATTAATTGTTTTAAGCAATATTTCTTTTTCACTTATAGATGAAGTATGCATGTAGATTCCAAGGGCCTGTTTGATTCGGGCATTATTAGATTCAGGAGGATGTTAAGATTATAATGGAAATTAAAATCATGATAAAATTTTTTTAAAAAATGTGTTGAAATAGGATTGGTTATAAAGTTTAACAGGTATACGTTACAAGTTGAAATGACAAAATAATTTGAACCCACCACTTTCGGAAGTTTGTCACAGGCCACTGGAACGTGATGGTCGGCTCAACAGGGGCTGGGAGGCTTCAATGTTGGGGACCCACCAAAGGCTAAGACGTGCACGTCGTTCCCATAAACAGCTCACCATATCCGTAGATGCTTCGGTAGTTAAAAGAGAAGATCCCACTGAGCTTTCGATTAGCGTTGCAGAACCACCTAACCTTGGACCATGGAGAAAGCAACCTCAAACTTCGGAACCCTCATATGATCTCCATTAATTTCACGCTTTAATTACCCGTCTCGATCGGTCCAGTTGGTCAGTCGATGGTCCGATATCACTAATCTTCATGTAGTGTCACGCTCGGTGTGGTTTGTGAAGGTGCTACAATTATGTTTAGTTGGTTGCAATTTAGATACACGCATAGCAATCCCTTCATCTTGTATGGATACGGGAAGCTATAGTAGCATCAATTTTCACATTAAATTAGTTGTGATCAGGTGCTACTTGTTCACAATAGATGAGTGATACTTATCTAACATGCATGTGGTTGCTTAGAAGGAACCGTAGAAGTAAGTCTTGTGTATAACAGGTATACTACGTGAAAATACTAAAATGACATCACAAATCAATATAATTCAACTATTTTTAGGGTTGTCCTTTTGTTTTTATGATTTTATTAAAAAAACTTAAAATGACTTGCGGTATCTAGGCCTGGCCACGGTTCAGGAACCGGGCGGTTCCGGTTCGGAACCGCCGGTTCCGGTTCCGTGGCCCCCTGGAACCAGCCCTGAACCTTCCTTTGGACGGTTCAGGGGCGGTTCGGAACCGGACGGTTCCGGTTCCGAACCGCGGTTCCATCCGGTTCCGAACCGGTGGCCTGGAACCGGCGGTTCGGACCCCTGGCAGCTGGGGGTTAGACAATTTTTTTTTTATTTCTCTACGGTTCCGGTTTGGAACCGCCGGTTCCGGGCCGGTTCAGGTTTCGGTTCGGAACCGGCGGTTCCGGTTTCTAAGGCAGCTGGAACCAACCCTGAACCTTAGCCCTCACGGTTCGAGGGCGGTTCCGGGCCGGTTCCGGTTTATGGCGGTTCCGGGCCGGTTTTGAACGGGCCGGTTTTGAACGGGCCGGTTCAGGGCCGGTTCCGGGCCCAAACCGGCCCGTGGCCAGCACTAGCGGTATCGCGTCAGTACTATCACATAGTATACTCATTACGGACAAGACTCTCTCAAACCGTAGCCTACTAGAACTGGGGGGAAAAACCAAAGGGAGAAGATGAAACGAGGGTACTGACTTGCGGTAAGTCCCGGGTCCTTCATTCATTACAATTTATTGGGTATTGTCATGGGCCGTGATGGGCCAATGCCAGGCCCAAATCCAAATTGTCCGGCCCAAATGTTCTCCCAGCATGAACGAAATTGAGGAATGGTATCCAAATCATTTAAAAGAATGATCGAAAACATTTTCCCCCTATTTTTCTAGTGAATAATGCCACCGAAAATCTATAATGAAAAATAAAAAAATAGCTCGATACAATTGATGTTGTCCTTATTCCGTGGAGAGATATTGTGTGTAACAAATATACTATATGACAGTATTGACGTGTTATCACAACCACTTATATTTAACCATTTTAAGACTTTTTTTTAACAAGACCCTAAAAACAACAAAAAAGTAAGTTAAAAATATATCAATCATATTAATTTGTGACACCGTATTAGTACTATCATATTTGTTACATACATAATTTTTTTTACTCTGTGATCTAGAAATCTTAGATTCGATCTCATAAGTGGTGTAGACACCTCATTTTAACTCGAGAAGAAATACTTGATGGTCAATCATTCAGGGCACAAGACTATCAGTGCAGGATTCAGAGGCTTGGAAAATGGACTAAGTAAGGTTGAAAGTGAGCAAATTTGAATTCATCATGAAGCTCATTGAGTTACCTTTGGTTTAGGTGGATTTTGGACTCAAAATTCATCTAGGAGAGGGAGATACATTTTTTTGAAGGAAGATTGCCCAATCTGTGAACAGTAATCGGGCTGTGGCTGATTTCTTATGAGAAATTATATCTATTTATTAGGAGGTCCAATTTGAGTAAGGCTTATGGCATTTGGACCAAACTCACGAAGGATTAATATAAAAATAGAGCGAAATATTCAAAGGTCCATAATCAGCCTGAGAAAATTGATATCCAAGCTTCAGTGTGCAGGGCCGGCCCGTACCGGCCAGTTGGATTCAAAAATTCGTTTCTCATTAATGCTGAGGCCTTTTCGTGTGATTCTTCTTTTCAATAGTCACTAATATGATGAATATATATCATAAATTATTAGAAAGGAAAGGAAAGATTCGTGCTGAGCTGAAGAGAAGGAAAAATTGGCAGGTCCTGCACTGATATATATATTAATAATATTCCAGTTATCAGGATTGAGTAAAAATGGAAATGCAATATTATTGCAGCTCCATGGATTCAGAAATTAGAAGATACTTAACTGATTTTGAGTCTCAATATATCCCTTCTTCCGGATTTAATTCCCGAATGAAGTGTATAAAAGGAGGAAGAGCTGAAGGTTACGGGGGATCGGGGAGGAAGAATACTTGGAAGCACTACTAAGAAAAATCTAGAGCAGCCACTCAAGGACCACGATTACCACCGTTCTTCAGAGAAACGTTGTTGCCGCTGTAATCTCATCTACAGTTATCCTCTTCTGCTGTCGTTTGATCCGATTTCGAAAGCCCCGAAGCTTCCAAGTGGTTATTTTACGTATGATGCCCTGTTTTCCTTTCTATTTTAGCGTAAATGGTCTGAGTGATGCCTAATGTATTTCATTTATGTATGAGAAGGTCAGAAATTTATGGATGTTCGTAGAAGTTTTGTATTTTCATTCTTGATACAAATTGCAAAAGATGATTCAAGAACTAAGTGTAGTAATTTAGCATCTGTGTTTGCAATTCCTAATAAAATCTATTAGTTTTCGTGATAAATTGGCACCACTTTGTAGTGATTAATATTCGTTAAATTTCACATCATTTGCTCGTTTCCCATAGTTAAAATTTTCATCATGTTTCTAGCATGCTTCAATACACTAAGGTATGGTAAGTGGTGTGTTCTGATTGCTAGGCAAATAGATAATCTTGGTATAATTCTTACATGTAGTTTACAATATGTTGACATGGTTCAATTCACTAATTTAGGGATTTACTTGTGTCATAAGTTGCAGCTTCTGAATATATTTCCCTCTTTCATGTCTATGATATTGTGCCTTTTGGATTTCTTTCTCTTACCATTGATGCTATCTTTTTTTTTTTAAATTAAAATAGGATTAGGGTACCGATATAGGGCGTGTCGATGGACTCGCGAGCCTTTCGAGCGTAATAGAACCCCCGAATCTAACTTTGGTTCAAGACCGACCAAGAAAAACCTATGCGGTTAGTCATGCTCCCTTAGGTGAATTGTAGGTTTCTAATCGACCTTAGGACTAGTTCCATAAATGATCAATGGCGACTCATTATCTATTTTTAGCCATGATATCGTAAACTCGATTTATTTCGGGGTTGCGACAAGTGGAACTTCTTGTACTCTTTTATTCTTTCTTCATTCTACTCTTCCTTTCAGACTTATATGTCTTTGAATAAGAGAATGAATCATGTAGTGGTCGTAAAAGGGTTCATACCACCGTCAAACAGTGAATGTGAGCTTTGGAATGATCCTTTAGAGGCTTCGATGTAGGGGTCCCTGTACAGTGATACAAACTCCGACTCACGATGAAAAGGTTGTGGCTTGATCTTCGCAATAGGAGTTATGTGCTTTTTTATTTATCTTTATCTCGTATCCCTGTGTGTTAAATTCATCGATTTCTCTTATCAACCAAAAAAAGAAAAAAGAGAGAGGCTTCTATGTTTGCTAAAAATTTTTATAAAATCTTAGCGGTATCGTACCTTACCCATGATTCTATCATGATGCACTACATATGGGCTCTGTTGTGCTTACTCATGGCATGCCAAGACGCCGTGACAGAATCAGGGTCAATATACAACTGCCATGTAACATTACTATTAATACACGCATGTGGTGGAGCTAGAATTATCCCTACCCTGGACAGTATCCACCCTCTCCACGGTTGAATAAGAGAGATGTTCTCAAGTGAATTCAACTCATAGATGAGAGTACTGAATTTAACTAATAATTATATTTTAAAATAAATATTATTAATTGATAGAAATTTAGTATAACATTTTTTAAATAATATGTGAAATAATTATTGGCTAATTTTATAAATGATGTGATTAGCACAGTTCTTATAAAAAAATACTTATGAATAAGAGCATAAATCCCATGTTGTAAAGATTCATACTCATAACCGTCCGGGAAGGAACGGTTGAGGTTAAATATTCAGTGTATAACATATAAGATTACTATTTAAATTTCTTTCAAATTTTTAACACTTGTAAAATTTTTATAATTTTTAAAAATTAATTTTATAAATATTAAAATTTAAATAATTATTTATATAACAAACTCATTATATATTTACATATTAAATATTTACTTAATGCTTGGGGCACCAGCATGGGGATGTAAATGGAAGGAGAAAAGAAAAGGACAAATGTGGTCAGGTTGATTTGATGAGACAGAATTAATGCTGAGTTGGGAGGAAGGGGTAAAGGCAGAGACTACGTAATACGGTGTCCGAATACTGTGTTTTTTTAATCTACTTTCAGACAATCTCCCCGCACAGTCCTTTTTTTTCCTTGCCTTTATAACAACAAATACTAATGTTTCCCTTTTTTCCACTCATCTACTTATATTTAATTAATTCTAAAAGTAAACGTGTTCACTATGAATAAAACTCTCAAATGGTAAATTTCTCCATCTTATTTTTTTATGGTGTATGTTACTTATATTTAGAAATTTATTGAGCCTGAACATCGATCTAGTTCGAAAAGCATCTGTTCACTGAGAAATAAAATGTATTCATTTGCAGATTCCTTCACTCACTCACATGATCCAAATTTGATTATGCTCACAAGTAATCCCGATGTTGTGTGATAACCTCTAAGAGCCCCATGGTTCACTTTGCCCTAGTAACACCAGATAATTATGATGGTTTGCGAGTGCCTTTTCATTCGAACTAACTGAGATTAATAACAGTTATAATATTTAATGTTGAGATCCGTGGATGGGTAGTGCAGACTGTTAAGAAAGGTGGATAAGGAAGGGTCAATTCCATGCAACCTGTAATTGAACATGAAAAAGACCATAGATATGATATGACACTACATAGTCCAATTCTAAATATGGCGTGTGTCTGTCGTCTCCCTCCCCGTACCGGCAGAGATGCATCCACCGGGTGCAAAACAACGAAAAACGTCAGTCGCTTTGTCTGTGTCACCTCTCTTTTTCTTATGTAGAAAATCCCTTTAAAGGAAATGTAGTTGAATGCATATGTAGTGTGCACAGCAAGTTAAGTAAAGAAATTTAATGCACTTGTATTGTTTTTCAACATATAAATATGACACATAACCTAGAAGGGTAAAAAGAACAAGTAATAAAGAGAGCGCATAAGTTTCACCGGTAAGATTTAAACATATAATCTTTTAGTTTCGGATCTAGAACTGTATCAAGTATACGAAATCACTTTTTTAATCGTAAACCTAGTTTTGGGGGAGAGCCATGGGTGGGATGGTAAAACTTGTCAAGTAGTGGCCAAAGAACTCAAAAGACTTTGCAGGCAGATGCATGGGAATGGGATGGCCCTTCACGCTGCAGAATGAACAGCCTGAGTCAATGTACAGTCTTCCTTTTTAGTAGTACTGCGAGCTCTCCCCTTGTCATTGATAACATGACCGTGTGATACGTCGCATCAAAAGGCTGAGTCTCTTCCGCAAATAATATCTGTATCCTTGGTTTGGTGGTGTCCTTGGGATCACCATGTCCTGTCTATGTAATGTCTAATTTAACCTAATTGAATAGGGTCAGAGTCCCATATTTCGCCAAAAAAATCAGCTTAAGAGTAGCTTTTAGTATTTTTCAGGTTTTTAGTGGAGCAATCTTAGTCAATAAATTAGAATATGAAAAAAAAATATTTATCTTGCAATCAATCAATCTTCCTTTCCTAAGCATGAGAGAAAGTTATTTTATTCGGTGCTATTTTTTAGAGTGATTTCTCAAGTTCAAGTGATAAGTGTGATCATAGTAAGGGCACGTGTTGTTGAATGTAGAACCTCATATCTGAAAAAAGGAAAAAAAATTCATACTATTATGAGGGAAGAAATAAACAGTACCACACATTTCCGCTTTAAGATTTCGCACTTGAATTTTGTAATATGAGGAGATTGTTATGCCAACCTGAACATATATATGACTAGCAATATATTAAATTTTTAAATGTCATATAGAGTAATGTATTCTGAAAATTAAGCAGGGTAGGTTTTATAAGCATTCAACTTCATTTTAAACAAAACATTGCCATAAAAAGTGTGCATACGTATCAACTCGACCAGTGGACATGGAGGTCGATGTATATTATCCAGTGATTGGTACGCCATGTCACGCATGTTTTCTTTCAAATTTGATAAAAATCAGAGGGCTGGATCCCGACCGAGTAGGCTCCAACCTTACCAGGATCGTTTTTTATTGCATTCATGGACACCCAATGGACCTACGCTCAACACCATGACCCACCTAGGGGCGTGTTCTATCGCATCATGTATCATCTGAGATGTTCCATCGACAACAATGTCAGATCAGAAATATATTGGAATCGAAAGAACAGAGGGAGGAGGAGGATCTTTGGAGCAGAATCTTGGGGATATGGCATGTCACAGAAACCAAATAAAAAATAAATAAAAACAATTGTGAAGACATGAAAGCTCCGTAGCCCTCTCCCTAACTACGTCTAATTATTTTACCATGAAATGCATGCATGCATCATCTATTCCAATACGGGTGGGTTGTAATAGTTCGACACTTATTCTTTTTAAATAAGATTTGAAGTTCGATTTTTATGGATGTAAAAAAAATTCATGATCTAGAAAGATTTTGCTCATTGATAGACGGATCAACTTTAAAATAAACTAATTAGAACTTTTATTGTCTTTTTAGTGCCACCTACTAATCGGGCAAAGCGATCGAGAAGGGGAAACAAGGGTCCGCTTTGAGCTTCCCAAAATTCCATTTCTTTGGTGCAATTATAATGTAGCTAAAAACACCAATAAATTTACGCACCAAAAAAAAAACCAATAAATTGAAGGTCTCGATGCTTCAAAAGAAACCCTAGTTGTGGAGCCCCTCATATATGTCAAAGGAGTAAAAGGAGGCAGGTGGCAATGATGGTAATCCGGTTATTTTGTTATGTAATATTGAGATTTTCGTGTTCAACTGCGAGAGTGTCAGACCAATGGGACAACCAACAATAATGTTGATCCCGTCAACGCCGCACCACTAAAAATCTAATATAGTATCAGAAGTCGATGTGCGTAGAGGTTCAGATTTCAAATATGGCATCTCGTCCTTACCAAACAATATGTGAATGAGTGCTAAACCACCAAACCACCACTCCTGGTGGCCGGTGGAGCCCCTCCAATTATATTTTTAATGTAGATCCCCCGATATTATTCGACTCACTGAGAGATAAAACCATTCAAATTCATATTTGTTTTTTTGCACGCGTGACTCTTACCTAAACATAAAAAGGGGAAGGGATACTAAGCCATTTTTTAAACTGACCTAGTTATTGTGCTAAAAAGCACACGTTCAATAAACAAATTATACCAGAAAAAAGGCCTAAAAGAGAATGTATGAAAAGAAAAAGGAAAAAAGGCATCACATCTTTCAACTAATCCCATATATCATTCCTCGAGCCACTCGTCATTTCTATAATCTTTGGGTTCAACTTGCTCAAAAACATTTCTTTCTCAACTGTGTGTAGTCCATCCAATTCTCTTTTCTAGGATACCCTTTTCTCTCATATCCTTTACCATACCAGTAAAGTAATTAAGCGAGATACACATAAGATAATCCGAGTCGTTATTATGCCACTGCATATGTTCACAAACATGGACAGATCTGAGAATCGAATTCGGTGGAAACGAAATCCGCGGTAAAAGATCAATCTGATAAGGATTAATATAATTTAATATTAAAAAATCGAGCGGGTTAAAATTTATATAATATTTTGTAATTTTTCTTGAATATAAGGGGTGTTTGGGTTCGGGTACCCTATATTTTTTTATGATATCCGTGCCCTACCTTTTATAATACCGACTCCTAATTTTTGGATCCGAATCCAACCTTGTTAAATATTAGAATCGGACCCTATCTAAAACTTGTAAGATACCACAAGTTATGGACACTGTATCGAAACATGTTTATTATTTATGTTTTACCTCTAAAATATGGATTACTTTAATTTTTTTATCATAATTATTATTTCATATAATTTTTTATCATAATAAAATATTTATAATTTTAAGTATATTCACATAATATTTAAGTACTGCTTATTACTAATTTTAAGTTATAATGATACTTTACACATGAAAAATTCATCAAATATGTATAATTATATGTAAAATGAAAGTTCATCGAGTTATGAATATAACAGTTTAAAATGTTTGTGAACTGGAGTTCAAACGAGAAAGTTACGAACGATTAAAATTAATCGTGTGAATAGGTTAACGAATTCCGATCCAGTTCCAGATACTCTGCATGCTAGAACTGGAACTAACAGGTTTCTTCATTTGCAACCCGGAACCGACTGGTTCCTTCATTTGTTACTCGGAACTTACCTTATTTTCATTGAGATCTACCCAAAATTTATCCAATATAATAAGTTTCTACCGGTTTCTAATCTACCCTATACTTGTGCCCACCTTTACTCAAATCTGATCATGTTAGTGAAACAAGTAATATTAGTAATGAGAAAGTAAAATGAATTTTAAATATATATATTTAAATAATACTATATCCTCCCATGCCGGTTGATACTCTCGTCAACATACGTTTGACAATCTTCAAGTTATTATTTCTAAGTTCCAATGAGACAACGACAAAGTTAAGCGGAAGACCATTGCAGACATGTTTGCCCTGCTTGCTGTTTCTTTAAACCTTCAATGTTGGGTTCCTCCCAATCCCTGCATAAATCAAATTAAACACAAATAAATTGAGAGTCAAAGAGAAAAGAAAAACATTTTTGCTTTTTTATCCCCTATTTCTCCAAGTGATAAATCCGAGAAAGAGACATGTCCCAGTGTGAGGACTCATCGGTTTCGCACCGGCCCTACATTGCTCGTTGTGCTTCGCCAAAATAGCTAAGAAACATCACACATATAAATAATATATTACTGCGGGGTTGGATGGCTAGTACGGAGTTTGAGCCATTAGATTACAAGGAAACAAAATCCCTTCCTTCATTGGATCGAGGCTGTTGTCTCTGCATTCGTTTCATCCCATCTCTTCTTTCATAATATAGGTGAATCTTCTGATACAGATGTACACCCTTTTTCTCGTCTAGAGTGGTATTTAAATCTCAGGTTCTGACATTATATGTATCGCCAGACTGTAAAATATTACTACAGATAAAAGGAATACATCATTCGGGCTAGCTTGTGGTCCCATTCCGACCCTGCATCTTTCTTCCAGGAAGGCCACTTCGTATTTCTTGAAAGCCATGCTTAATTAAGGAAGAAAATGGTGGGCAAAAGCCGAAAGCTTCGCGAGAATCGTGTTTTAATTAAGATTCCTGTGCTGGTCATCGTGCCGTCTTATTATGGATCTAATGTTTTAATCGGTTTCCCACACAATAAATTTCGATTCCGAGCCATATCTTCAATGGAATGCTTGCATGTGCTTCCACTTAAATTCCAGTCAATAAATAAAAATAAAAGAGGATGAGAAAATGAGTTTGATGCGGTGAAATTTTTTTCAAGCTGTGATCAAATTTTTCGATTCGATTCAATTCAATTCTCATCACTAGGATCTCTGTATCCCTTCATTTCTCTCTTCTTTCGACCCCTTCTAAATCATGAGCGCTCCATATAATCGGAACGAAAATGGAAAGAGCGTATACATATTTTTTTTGGCTGTAACAATTATGAGATACGATTTTGGAAATCAAGGTTTCACAATATCTTCCACGATTCCAAATCCTGTGGAGCCCCTACAATCGTCCATACAGAACAACTTGATTACAAAAGCTTGTCTTGATTCTCGCGATCGATTCAAGCGAATAAGAATTAATTTGGTTTTAAATATTATGGAATTTAAAGAAAACTAATTCATGGATTTCATGTTTCCTCGGCCCTTTTATTCTGATCCCGTAGTTAAACCCACTTTACACTACATATAGAGATTAAGAAGATCACCCGATGTAAAGAAATTCAACAAGTTTTGCCATGAACGAGTTTAAATGAGGATGCGTCACATCTTTCAAACATAAATTTTTTCATTGACAAAACTCGTACTTTGCACATTAATAAACAACTCAACCAGCTCTGTTTGATTAATTGTATTAACTTCGACAATCGACAATTTGAAATAGGAAATTTGCCAATAAAGCCCAAATATTGGCTTTATAACTAATTTATAGTCTACTGGAATACTGTGAATATACAATATATATATATATATATATTAGAGATGCCAAAATTAATATATCATGTGTTAATTATATAATCATCACTACCACGGTAGTCGTCATCATCATCGCATCATTGTTTCAACCGTCCTTTTCATGGGACATCACGTCATTATAATCATGCCACTAATTTAATGTCAAGTTATTTTCCTCTTTTATATATATATATATATATATATATACACGTCTCATATTTTATAGAAAATTCTATATTTCCGACTTTAGTTGCTTAAATAAGTGGAGAAAATAATTGCGAGTCATTAAATTTTTTTTTAATTTAAATATTAAGTGTAAATCAACATGTTAAACTATTGAAGCGTCAGTAACTGGACCGTATAAACATATCATATTTTATATTTTTCCAATATTTAATCTTGTTGTTTTCTATCGCCATATCAATCTTCAATCATGTTGCCTTTTCAAACAGTGACAATCAACTAAGATCCACTTGGATCGGAAGAAATTCACTTTTTTTTTTAGCTGTGTAAAGGAGATTCATATACATAAAAGAGAAAAGGTGAATGATAATAAATGGGTACAAGGAGTCCGATCAACGAAAATAGAATTTAAAGCCACTGAAATGATGATTAGGGAAGCATACATACACTTAGCCTGAAATTAATTAATGAGGGCATTTAGCTCGAGTTTATTAGTGTCCCTTTGTTTACCTGTTCTTCCTATCTCTTTGAAGTAGGTCTCCAGCAAGGCATGCACTTAGCCCCCAGTTTAACCAGTAAAACCGGTTTATTATGACGGGCATCTTAATTTGATGACCCAAAGATTTCATTTTCCCTATTCAATGATTGATGGTAGCTGATGATGACGGATGGTGATTTTTCATCTACAATATTGATTAGAATATATATATATATATATATATATATATATATCAGTAGTGTCTGATGTAAGTACAAATAAAATACATTTGTTTTTACCACATATATTTTCTTAAGAAGAAACAATTGTCCAACGTAGGTTGTTAGTCGATGTGGTTTTGTATCTTTCTCTTTGAGTAAGATCTAGGTTCGCGTTTTATAATTGAAAAAAATATGTACTTGGAATAACTTTGTCTGTTAGTTTGTCAAATTGATTTTGATCTCGAATTGATTACATTAGACTTTTGAGTATCAATTGGTAAAAAAAAAAAAGAAGCAAACAATCGATTTCATTACAAATGTAAATGAAAAATCCAAAATCTAAAGAAGAGCGAGTAAGGTCTCGGATTCAAATTTTGTGAATAAAGGAAGTTCGTCTTAATAGAGTTTTACACCTAATGGTTCAACCTATCTCGAATTATATTAGTTAGGGCTCGTTGGATTTCTAGTTACCGTGATACACGTTGTAAAAAATGAAAAATCTTTAGGGTTTTGAATTGAAAAAGAAAAGACAAATTCAAGTATATTTTTAACTGTACAACTCAAGCTGTAATTCGACCATAAGCAAAACTTAGTCATTCCGCAACCTAATATATAAAAATAAAAAAAAATTGAGAGCCAAATTTAAAAAAATATTCTAGGATTGACGACCAAACCTTAATCATTTAAGTCGTCTAAGTCCTCCAAATTGATGACCTTACAAACAGATATTTCAACAAAACCGGTCAATCTGTAGGTCCTGATGCCCTTCCAAATGTCTCTAAAATTTTGCCCAATTTAAGGTATTATAACCTTTTAAAAAAAGTAATTTAGTTCAATAATATTATTCTTAATTTACGATTAAAAAATCTATAGAGGCGCTCTTTTCATTCCTTTTATTCCTGCTCATTCTTATCCTCGAGTCCATGACACTATTTTACAGTCAGAAAAAATGATTTTATAAGATTATATATACTAAAATAAAATATGTACTGTTAGCTTGTCAGCATAGAAAGTTAAGAACAAATGTGTTCTTTGGTTTGATGGGAAGAAACTTCAACTCCAACTTCGCAGAAGTTGTCATAGTCATTTCTTTAATTCTTCCTTATCCCAACCGTTCCCATTTTTCAAGTGTCCAATAATTCCTGGGGGATCACTTTCACATTGAGAAAATATTGAATATCAAATTGTCGGATTGTGCGTGCGTGTCACTATATGAATAACTAATGTTTAATATGTCACGACTTATGACGATGTGTGAATTTATTTAACGGGATATAATCTCGAATTCGTGTCTTGTAAATAGAGAAAGTTTATTTTATAAGAGTTTTACCTAGAATGGGCCAGACCCACATATCTCGAGCTGAATTAATTAGGACCCGTTGAATTTTTAGATATCGCAATACAGACATAAAGGGTAAAACTCAAATGAAAGTGTACTTCCAGCTCCTACTTTTCGATCTCACTAAATGGTTCCTTGATAGGCTACTTCCTGGGTGCAAGAGGAGTACGCCAAGGTGATCCACTATCCCCGTACCTGTTTGTAATTGCCATGGACTATCTGTCATCAAGGCTTGACTCTGCAGCGGCTCGGGGACACCTCGGCTATCACCCTCGATGTCGAAGCATCCAGCTAACGCATCTGTGCTTTGCCGACGACCTCCTCATATTTATGGATGCCACACCAGCCTCCTCGAGATCAGTCATCTGCGAGCTGACTCACTTCTACAAGCACACGGGGCTCAAACTAAATTCCGACAAGTCAGAAATCTTCCTGGGAGGGGTCTCATCAGAGGTAACAGCCGTCCTTGCTATTTCAGGCTTCAAACAGGGCCAACTACCGGTACGCTACCTAGGGGTCCCTCTAATATCCGGCCGACTCTTAGAAAAAGAATGCATCGCTCTCACTGACCGCATCACCCACCGTATTAGGAGCTGGACAGTGAGGCACCTGAGCTTCGCAGGCCGTCTCCAGCTAATTAACTCAGTGATCCACAGCATGCTCAGTTACTGGTGCTCCACCTTCATTTTGCCAAAAGCAACTATCTCCAAGGTGGAAAAGATTTGCCGGAATTTCTTATGGCACGGACCAAATGGAGCATCGTCAACAGCCAAAGTAAGCTGGTCACACACATGCAAACCCTGCAGTGAGGGAGGACTCGGCATACGAGACATCAAGCAATGGAGCAAACTCGGCACACTACAAAACATATGGAAACTACTACTACGCTCGGGTTCGTTATGGGTGGCTTGGGCTCACTGTTACCTCATCAAGCGCCGGTGCCTATGGACCCTCAAAACACGCGGAGACTGCTCTTGGTGTTGGTGGAAAATTCTACAACTCCGTGAAACGGTAAGACCCTTTGTCACCCACAAAGTAGGACAGGGAACCAATATCTCTTTTTGGTTCGACAATTGGCTGCCTGTGGGTCCCCTATATACATACTGTTCTCGAGGTCTAGAATGCTTCCCCTCCATACCGCCCAATGCAAAGTCAGCTCAGTCCTCAGGCGAGGAAGATGGAGATGGCCGAGCAGCACTGATACTCAGGTACCGGGAATACGCCTAATGGCTTCGCAGCTCACCATAACAACCCGGGATGAACCAACTTGGACACCGAACCAGAAGGGCAGGTTCACATCTAAAAGTGCTTGGGAGAAGATACGCATTCCCGGTGAAAAACAACCCTGGACGAAGCATATATGGTTCTTGGGAAACATACCAAGGGCTTCGACTATGAGTTGGCTGGCGTGGCTTAACCGACTAGCCACAAAAGAAAGACTAACCTGTTGGAACATCCCGTTGGCTTCGGACAATTGTGAATTTTGCGAAACAAACCCCGAAACCCGGGACCACTTGTTCTTCTCATGTGATTCCACGGGACTTATTTGGAAACTCGCTCTTGGCAAGCTAGGAATCCATCGGAACAATGTGAACTGGACGTCAGAAGCCCATTGGCTGTTATAGCAGCATGGCAAGTCGCTCGATGCTGTGGCCTACCGACTTCTGTGGACGCAATATATCCATACTATTTGGGTGGAAAGGAATCGACAACTTTTTGATCGGAAGCAGTGCAGCAACACCGACCTCGCACGCCTTATAGTGGATACAGTGAAAACAAAAGTAGCCTCGCTACCCCGTTTTGAATATAGAATCCAGGGTTCTCATGTAGTAGCGCTACTGGGCATTTGTACATGAACTGACTCGTTGTCAACCACATTAAACTTTTGTATAGTTAATGAAATTGCACCACCATTCCAAAAAAAAAAAAAACTCAAATGAAAGTGAAAGAACGGTTTCTAGATTAGTAAAATAAAAAAGAAAACTCAAATGAAAGTATGATCAAAATTAGTAACACTTAAACGTTAGTTTACTCGACGAGAATATCAATTCACATTACATACACGTAGCACGTACGGTCACATACGTACATAACATGATGATCTTTTCACCTTACCAATGTCACTAAAACGCGTGAGACACAACCTAACGATTTTTGACATATCAACAGAGTATCTATAATTGTGTATTTCTAATATGAAACATGTGCTATGTCGCATTCATGTAAAAATAAAATGCAGAAGAAGAACGACTTATCTTTCCTCGAGTATGTAATGTATCATATATACATAAAAATATCTGCGAATGGAAAAACCCAGTTGGAAGGAGTGACTTAGGATGCCTGTCAATATGCATATACATGCACGCAACCATTGTAGATTTATAACACTTTCAACAAATTCGAAGCGTTTCACAACGACTGCACGTTGGTTCTCAACGTGACCCTTCCCCCCCACAAGGGACAATTGGGATTTACGTTTCATGAACTACGATGACGATGGTTATGCGCGATGGGATCACGAATCTCGGAAGTGGACGGTGGAGGAGAGGAGTTAATGTATGCGTGTGGTCACGTATGTATAAAGAAAAAAAAAAACCTTATATGGTTCTACCTCACGATCATGCGGCGAGAAACCACCAATCCAATCAAATTACAGTGACTAGCACTAATTACGACAACTGACTAATTAACTTATTATCACATTTTGATTAATATTTTCTCGTATTATATGGTGAGGTAGGATCACTTAATAATTTTTGTATATATGCAAGTTGTGATGATGACAAAATGGGTTGATGTTATGGGAAACCTTCACGAAAGGGAAAGTTAAAACCGATTAAGAAAGGAAACTAAATGTGAGCTGGAAAAATGGTATATATCAAGGTCAAGTGAAGTCTTATATTGGACAAAGTCTTATATGTAACAGGTATATCACGTGACAGAATCGGTTCCGTGTCGGTTAAGGAGACCAATTCTAATCAGCAACCGATCTACTTATTCGAAACCAATTAGTGAGTCACCCATTAGCTTGATCTATGTGTTAGAGAGCATCTTCTTATTCGAAACCAGTGTTCACAACCTCCACATCGATAGGTTCAACCTTGTCGCTGATGAGCGGGAGCTGTCTGCCGACCTCAATTAGTCAGAGGCAAGTTGGATTATTAGGCACTCGAACCGACTTTCAACTAGCAACCCATCCGACCAACTCACCAAGCTAGGTCAATTAGCAATTCACAGAGTCCATCTGCCACCTACAGTTCCTAGAGTGGTCACTACATCAGCTCTCACATAAATAACCCCCAATCCCACAGTGGTACGTGTCTTACTCAAGCGTGCCCGTTGCTCCATACTTCTCATTCATTTTCTATTCCTTCCATACTCCGATCACGCGACCGGTTTAAGTGTTGGAAGATCAATCCGACTACCATGTGATCTCCGTTTCCTTGTAGATTAATCTATGGGAACATCCAAGAATCCCGACAATGTCTACTATCACTCATTGATCCCTCGTTTATTTATTTTCAATATTGTATTGTTCTAGTGTCTAGAGAGAGAGAGAGAGATTCATTCCACAGAGACACAAACGAGGGGAAGAGGATGAAGAAATGATGGAGACTCGAAACATCACAAAGACGGGGAGCATCTATTGGCCCCCTTCAACGAATTTTTGAGCCACGATATCCATCAGTCGGATGTGGATCTCTTCACTGTAATCAATTGTTCCATCCAATAATCGATGGAGCGCTCCGTAGCAAGATCTTTTTTTTTGGGGGGTGAAAAGATGCATAGGGAGAGAAGTTTTAATACAAATGATTCAAGGAATAAATTCTAGAAAGAGAGAGAAAAAAGAGAAAAATGTCAACTTAAAGTTAGTTGATATGACGCAGCACTCTCTCACAGTTATGTAAAATTTTAAATTGAAGTCTTATAAGCAAAAGAAACTCATACTGTATAACATGTAATATATGCTAAATTAATTAAATCAAATATAAGTTTATTAAAATTTGAACATAAAAATAGTGCGTTGTAACTTAAAAAATTTATCACTCTCAACCTGGATTAAGAATTGTACATTTTCTTGTATTCTTTCATTACACTTTTCTCTTATCGCTTTCTATCCAATAAGCCTCAAAAAGAAAATTGTAATCTTCAAAAGATCAGACGAAGAGCCCTGGAAAATTTTGGGTATTTAAGAAGGCCATAGTTAGTGCTGGCCACTGCAGTGATGAACTAGACCCCTGCTTACGCTGCTGTTTCTCCTCTTCCCTTTCTCTGCAACGGACACACTTCACTCTTCACTCTCATCATCATCATCATCTCCATCAGATCATCGTCTCCCTCATCGATCATCACCATCACTATACGTAACTGAGCTCAGTTGCTCTGTTTCCGAAATCTCACCCCGCAGCCGCCATTTCAGGCTTTGAACAGACACGCGTCGATCAGTATCTCCATGCTTGCCGCCCTGAAGAGGCCTCACATCACCTCCATAAAACACCATATCTAGCCTTCTTCACAGTCCCTGAACGTCATTCGGATAGGATTGATAGGATTTCACCTGTCTCTGCATTCGCTCTGGTATGGGGGAAGAGGCGGCTGCGGTGGTCGTGAGAGAGTACGACTCCACCCGGGACAGGGCCAAGGTCGAGGAGGTCGAGCGGCGGTGCGAGGTCGGTCCCAGCGGGAAGCTCTCCATCTTCACCGACCTCCTCGGCGACCCTATTTGCCGCGTCCGCCATTCCCCGGCCTTCCTCATGCTGGTACGGTTCTCCTCCTCCGCCCTCTCCGGGAGTCACGTTTCTCTGTGAAATGGGGCCGTTTTGATGATTTCTGTTTGGTGGCTGTAATGGTGTTCAGGTGGCGGAGATGGGCGGCGGTGATGGGGAGGAGAGGCAGATCGTGGGGCTGATACGGGGCTGCATCAAGACCGTCACCTGCGGGAAGAAGCTTTGGAGGAGTGGCAAGGCCATAAATAACCCACCAAAGCACGTACCGGTCTGCACGAAGCTCGCCTACATTTTAGGCCTCCGCGTCTCTCCGTCTCACCGGTACTTCTCTCTCATTTCGAGGAATCCTTTAATTAATATAATTTTCCCCCAATTTTCTTTTGCTCCATAAGGTTGTATTGTTTATATACACATCAAAGTCCTTACAAACGAGTCACTTGACTATTCAATTACTTAATTATTTAATAACTTAATTTAACAGTTCATAATTAATATTTCAAATTATAATAAGAGTCTAAAAGGTTCATATTCATTTATTTCACCTATTTAACCGTCCAAAAATTATACTATGGAATTTTCCTTATATTGGGTTGACCGTCCATGCACATGACCTGGAAAATTTTTACGATTTTGTAACGGTTCCAATCACTTCTCAAACCGGGAAAAGAAGGGGTCCTGAACCATTCCAAAGCCGCCCATGGAAAGTGATCAAAAAATGACCCTCTATTGCCCTCGATTTTGGTCTATTACCACATAATATCTAAAATCTAATAAACATTAACTAATTTAGACTTTAGAAGAATTGGTTTTTAAAGGTAAAACTTTTTAAATAAGAATTTTATTTTTCACAAAATTTAAACTCAGAATTTTATTTATTTTAATAAATAAACTTGAAATTTTATTTAAAAGGAAATTACGTGAATTAGTTTGAATCCACGTTGGTCCATTGTTGCCCTTTAATTATGGGAATGTCCTGTTCTATCCTCAAGGATGCCTGTGAATATTATGATAACTTAGTTCGAGAACACTGCTAAAGTTTTGCGGTAATGGTCGATTTTCTGCAGGAGGATGGGGATAGCGTCGAAGCTGGTGGATGGCATGGAGGAGTGGTTCAGGGAGTGCGGAGCAGAGTACGCGTACATGGCGACGGAGAATGACAACACGGCCTCCCTCAAGCTCTTCGTCGGAAAATGCGGCTACACCAAGTTCCGTACTCCGGCCATCCTCGTCAACCCCGTCTTCGCCCACCGGCTCAGCACCGATTCCCGGCGTATCACCCTCATCAAGCTCTCCCCGAGCGATGCCGAGCTCCTCTACCGCCTCCGGCGAGATTCCTTTCGTCCCCTTCCTATGTAACTGCTCATTATGGTTATGAATCCTGTCTCATTGGACTACAGTGCGGATGCTCAGGTTGTCGACGACGGAGTTCTTTCCGCGGGACATCGACTCGATTCTGACCAACAAGCTTAACCTGGGCACTTTCCTGGCCGTGCCGCGCGGCAGTTACCAGCCGGAAACCTGGCCCGGCCCCAGGGAGTTCCTGGCCAACCCGCCGCACTCGTGGGCTGTTCTCAGCATCTGGAACTCCAACGATGTCTTCCGCTTCCAGGTTCGAGGCGCATCGAGGCTCTGCCGTTCGCTATGCAAGACGACGAGATTAATAGACAGGGCCTTCCCGTTTTTGAAGCTCCCCTCCGTTCCCAATTTCTTCCGCCCGTTTGGGGTCCACTTCCTGTACGGGATCGGCGGGGAGGGACCGCGCGCGGCGGCGATGGTGAGAGCTTTGTGCGGGCACGCCCACAACCTGGCCCGGTCCCACGGGTGCAGTGCCGTGGCCACGGAGGTCGCCGGGGCCGAGCCGCTCAGGGCGGGGATCCCGCACTGGCGGCAGTTGTCGTGTGCGGAGGATGTCTGGTGCATCAAGCGGCTGGAGGAGGACTACAGCGACGGCGCCGTTGGCGACTGGACCAAGTCGCCTGCCGGCCTGTCAATCTTCGTGGACCCCAGAGAGGTCTGAAGCCGCCGTCGTCCTTGGAGAGAAGAAACGGCGGACAAAAAACAAAATTACCTTTTTTTTAATTTTTAATTTTATGCTTAGGTCTTTAAATATTAACTTTCTTTTTTTTAGTTTTGTAGTATTTTTCGGAGGAAAATAGGGGAATGAGAAGATGTGGGAATCAGTTGTAAAAAGGAGTAGGAATATCCCCTCTCTCTCTCTCTAAATTTTAGATAGATATAATGTTTATCTCTTTCCTTTATGGGAATGGATTTAGGCTTTTTAAGATCCTCCGTGAACCCAACGCAGTTGGAAGTACCAAGTTTTGGGATAGGATCTCTTTCCATTCATATTACTTGCGGCCGGTAAATACATCATTGAAAAATTTAATAAATTCAAATTAATTTAAGTTTAAATTTGATTAATTTGAAAGCCGATAAAACTTTCTTAGTTATTAATTTTCTATACTTGAAAAATTCGAATTATAAAACTCACTTAAAAATAAGAAATATTGAATCATATCAAGTAAAAAACTTAGTTAATTGGAGGCTTTTGCTTTTGGCTTGTTCTTAGCACCTCCTCGATGCGGGGCCCGATGTGGTCGTGACATGTTGGAATATTCTATTGTTGATGGTTCTTCCTAATAAAAGTTCTACGATAGAGAAAATGATATTTTGTACAGTATCATTGCTTTCAATCTATAATCAAGATATTCTAAATTACTAACATTTTGTAAGTAGATTAACATTGATTTAGAAATTCGATCATTTCTTTAAATAGACATCTCCTTTTTTTTCCTTTCTCGAGTGCATTTTGATCGTCGTCCTAAATAAAGAGGGTCATAGGAGGTAGATGTTCTCGTGCTCAAATTACATATACATCCTCGAGTGGGTAGGAAAGATAATTAATACTAAACATTGCCCAGAAAGAGTTAACGAAGCCATTGCCAGAGGATGAGAAGGAAGAATAAGATGGTTGGTGGAATATCTACGTGCATGCACAACCGTGTAAAGCTCTCTCCACCGAGACAATCTTGCATGTTGCGGGATACCATGTCCGCACTGTATGGTAGTATCATAAATAAATAGAAATTAGTAATATCAACAAATATACGAATGGGTTTAGATGATAAAATATAAATTCAATATGAAATTACATAGCTTTTCCATCTCTATAAAAGGAGGGCAGCGGTAGTGGTGATCCGGCCACCCCCACTATATAATATTCGAGTTTTCATGTTCAACCACGAACATATCAGATGAACTGAACAACCACTAATACTTGTCACATCAACGTAGCACCATTAAAGGTCTAGTATAGTTTAAGAAGGAGATAATGATACACGGAATCCTATATATTTGTCAATTTCTATAAGTGAGTCCTAAATATTTCAAAGTATTAAATCAAGTCATATATATTATCTACGTTACAACATCGAGTTCTTTTCATCACTTGCAGTTATTTTAAGCTGACGTGTATCAATGCCACGTCAGTTTAAAGTAACGATAGGTGACGAAAAAGACTCGATATTATAACACAAATAACATTTAGAACTTGATTTAACACTCTGAAATATTTATGATTCACTTGCAAGAATCGACAAATATATAAGATTTCTAATGTCTTTATCTCATTTAAGAAATTAGTATCCACCAAGGTATAAGCTCAAGAGTTTCACACGACAATATTATTCAGAACGAGACTCGAGCATGTGATTTCGATCTTAATAAACCGTATGAGAGTGAGTTTTAGATTTCCAGCCATCACTCCCGGTGGTCATAATTTTCCCTATCACGCTTATCCGTATTTGAGTTTTCAGGATTTTTATTTAGGTTTTTGTCAGTGGTTTCAAAGATCTGTGCAGGTGTCTAGGGAGTTGTATACTGCATCAGTCCTCTCCTCGGTTGACAAGTTAAATACATATGCTTTATGCGGTCATGGGATATAACACTCAGTGCACGTACATGCAGATCATGAGCAACGTCAGTCCACGTAGTCGAGGGTAACCACAGCGGAGCGTAGCTGCGAGTATTAACATGCAGACAGCTACAGGGACTGCTTTATTTCGTATTTTTTTTATATACATCACTTAATATCTAAAATTTATACGAATTTTAATTAATTCAAATTCAAGTAAGAACTCACTAATAAAGTAAAATCTCTCATAGTTAAAAGAGGTATCGAATTATCAAAATTATCTCATATTAGTTCACCTAGTAAGATCATTTTATTAGCCAGATCGGAAAGCTACTTTGTATCACGTCCTTTCTTTTAGACACGTGGAGAATGAATATACGTTACCGGCCTTGGATTTTGTACGGACAGAAACTAGGTTGGGAAGGGGGGACGACACCAATAATGGGCAACTTTTTCTTATCAACAAGGTGATTGAAATTGATAGGAGATTCGGGCTTTTATTCCTTCAATTTTATTTTATTTTATTTTTTTACTTTTTCAGTAATTAATGAGAGTCTGCCGAAGCTATTTATTAAATGGAAAAATAATTACAAAATGCAAAGTCTGGCCAAAAAAGCCTTGCAATATCAGCAGATAAAAATGATTGTAAATCTTGCGGACAGTTTGCCAATCAAGGAGGAATGGGCAAAATTACGATTAACTTAATGTGTCAGGTTACAGTATGTTTTGGGCTACCGCATGTTTCGGGTAGGTACTCAATATATGACACATTAGAATTTATTGTATAAACCACTATTCATGTATCGAAACTTATAAAATGTAATTTTAAAAATTTATGAAAATTTGAGAGAGATTTATAAAACTAAATTATTGTATATTACACACTTAACATTACTCGTTAATATTAGCAAACACTTGAAGTTTATGTCATCACTGTAACACAAACAAAACGTCAACTCAGTTTGTATTTTTAGCTCAACAGAAAATGCCAATAGCATTTTTTTTTACTAAAAATACTATTTCAGGCTTTCAGCTAACATTTTAGAAACAATATTCTTGTAAATAATTTAAAAAATACTATTTTTAAGGATTTTTTTTTAAAATCTACCGTACTTTTATCCATTGCTTACCAATCATGCTCCTAAATCCTAAGTCATTACATGATTTTTTTTTTATTTTAAAGTTTTGGTCGGGAGTGAGCTGAAGTGGTTGAAAATGCGAATAAAGCAAAAGCTAGCGGAACAACCGAAATCGGAACGTACGGGTGGCAGCTTGTAATTTGCAGTCCTCGTCCTGTTCCACATAAGGGACTTTTCGGATTTTTTATTACTTTCCTGTCGTTGTGATTTTATTTATTAAAATAAATAAATAAATAAAAAGGGGGGAAAAGTTGTAGGGACAAATACGGGAACCCAGGAGGTTCTTTCAGACTGCGACGTATGAGTAGGACAAGAAATAAAAAACCATATGCTCACCATGAAAGCATCGAACGGTCGTATTTTGTGATTGGAAATTAAGCCTATCTCGAAGCGAAAAATTATAAATGGTCCAACATTACAACAATAATAGAGTGAGAAAACGACGGCTGAATTGCTCTGATTGATAATAATCATAATAAATATGTGGGTAATTTATACTAATTTATTCATTTATCACAATTTAACTGACACATAATGAAATAGGATCACTAAAGAATTTCTCACACCGAAACAAGTAGTTTTCCTTTTCATGGGCTTAGAAAGATACAGGAGAGAGAGAATAAAATGAAACGTTAAATCCTACCGATGAGAGCTAAATGATATCAGGTTAAGGGTGATACCAGTTTCATCGAATCATCTTTCTCAAACTGTTAACTTTAGTCAACAGATTGGTACCAACCTCATGCTCGAGATATGGCAAATGGAGATCAGATGACGAACCTTAAAGTCGTTCGGCCTTTTATAGCCCGACTAATGTTTCTTGTTATGGCAAACTACATATCCTGATAATATTAGATTGCTAAAACTTAGTGCAAGTCATACGACCCATTACACCGAATAAGATTAAGGTGTCGGGGGTTTCGATCGTCCGATGAAGCGCAAGAAAAAGCATCGCTCTATCCAGATAGATTGTCACGTGTACTCAATTATTGAACTCATCACACGAGCCATCGATGGTGGTTCGGGAGTTCCTGGATGCCCTCAAAATTATTCCGTGAGAAAATCGGGATGACAGCAACCTCATGATCTTCATCGATTCGGTTCTCGTAGTGTCGCGAGACTCAGCAGATACTTCTGCATCGTGCGTGGGATCTTAGAGAGCTTTTATGACAAGGATATATATATATATATATATATATATATAGCTGCGTGAATCGTCTGTAGAAAAGGTGGGCCATTGGTTTGAATAGGACGATTAAAATGGTTCGACACCTCTTTTTTTTTTTAAATAAAGAAGATTTCAAGTTCAAATATTGTAAATAAAGAAACTTGTAACTTGAGAGAATTTTATTTTTTAATGATGTAAGCCAAACTTCAGACATCGGGAGCCATTGGAATCTTAAACATGAAGAAAGAAAAATGAAAAAAGAAGAAGAGGAAAGCTTCCCCACAAAAAATGATCGTTGGGGCGAAAAAGATGGGAAAAGCAGTGGTAGCATGCGCTTCACGGTGCTTACTTTGCATTATAGTTGTTGATCAGCGAATCCTGATCGGATAAATAATATATCTGAATTTAATTTATAAGAGAATTTAATATCACTATCTAATAATTTAGATTTTTGAGTTTGAAATAGTCTCAGATTCTTGTAAGCCTAGCGAGATATTTTACATGATATCATAACAGCTCACATCTCGCCGAAGACTAGGAGAAAAATATCTTACTCGTAATTAGTTGTTAAACCTGAGCGTAGAACTAGTGGCAAATAAATCAAGTGCGGAGTAAAGGGCCCGGCTCGTGCAATAGTTAGTCCGGGGATGGAAGATAAATTCTATCTCATAGTTAATTGTCTCCTCCTTCTCACCCATGTACGGAAAAAATTTATGATCGTAAAAATTTTATCTAACCGATCCGGGTTGGATTTGAAATATGTTTTTGTAGAACGATGGAAAAAAAAAAAAAGATATATTCAAACATGGTTGGTTTCATTCCGCTGAAAATTCAAGGTCGTCACTTGGAGGTCTCGAATCTCGATTCACCGGGTTCCTAATTCGAAGTCGAGCTAAATACCTGTACGAGGTCTTTCCCCGTCAAATCAAAACTTTCTCAAAGGATGTGATTAATCGGAAAATCATAAGCTTCTTTTTGTCACGTGTTTTTTCCCCTTGATGTAGGACCACGAATTAAGGGTCTTTCAGCGGTTAATGAAATGAGAGGTATTCCCGAACGTCCCATCACAATTCGCCATCGACTATTTGATCGGTTTGTCAGATCACAAAATTTCGAAGAAAAAGAAGAAGATCCCGTACCATTGATGCCGGTTTTGCTCGGCAACTCAAAGATTATGGATCACATTTTTCTTTTACCCAACACTTCTTCTGTACTCCGAAGAAATAAACACACAAAGTTTGAACTATAGCTAAGGAAAATAAAACTTTATTTCAAGATTATCAAGAAAGTTTATATTGACGGGTGACACACACGTTACAAGTAAGAGTTTCAAGTGGAAATCAGGACGAACTGAACTCGGGGAACGTCTGAGAATTGGCATCAGTATACTTTCCATCCATATTGGTTTAGTTATGAAGTAGGGATGTGGCCTTCTGGTGTGACAAACGACTTTGTAAAATGTTGTCGGGACTTTTCTTAAGACGAAATTTTTAAATAAACCGAGTTCATAGATAACGCGGTGAACTTAGCTAATGAACAGAAAGAGATGATACGACATTTAATAATGATATGTTAAATATTCATTGGAAGAGTTCACGTAAGAATCCCTCTCTCTTCAGCTTGATGATAAGGGCTCGAGAGTTTGATTTTGTAAAATGTGGTTTAGTTATTGTTTCCCCTTTTTCCTCCTTAGAATTCTGCTTTGTCAAATGGACTTCTTCACGGGCCCAGATTAATATCGTTTTTCAGTCCATAAACTATTTTTTAATAAAGATATATAAATATATACATATATATAATTCAGACAAAATAAAACTCTTTTAATTATAAATTTTTATTTAAATGATACAGAAATTTTAATCACTTAGGAGAAAATCAAAGTTCTGAAAGAATTCTATTCATTAATTTCTAGGGAAATTTAAGCTGGCAATCTTAGGCCAGTTGCGGCCCAGCACATTAAGACCGTTGTTAGCTTAAGGCGCTATTGGGCCAGCTCCAGAACGCGTGAGAGGTTACTGTGATACATACCAAGGTGTGTATCACTCATTTACTCTGATGTGTAAGAGCTAATTAAAATTAACTTAAGTGAAAAAAAGGGTTTCACAGCGACCTCACATATCTAATTAAAATTAATCACGATTAGGTCTTACATATTTACAGTGAGTGAATGAGTAATACATACTGAATGTGATCTCAATACGAGTCATATAACCCTAGTTAGTACTTAATCAAACCCAGATAGCATGGTCCCAAGAAGGTGCACGCCGGAGACTACGGTCCTGCAAAAGACAATCCGAGCATTCACTCGAAAATTGACCTACGGCCATGGGTGGTGCAGGCTGATCGACGTGATATTGCTGAGAGAGTCGACAATGACACATTATCTCGTAAACTTAAGGGGGTCCGAATAACATCTTCGGACCATCAATACAACTATGTATGTCTGTCTGGTCGTACTAGTACAAGTCTAGTTAGAAAAGCTCCATTTGTCTTGTCGGTCAATGATATTCTAACAGTAAAATACAAATAAAACCCTAAAAATACAAATGAATAACGTTACCTATTAACTAATTACTCACAAATTATTATGCGCCATTATTGCTATTGTACGTGCAGCTTGACTGCTGAGGCATCCACGATTAGACGTGTTTGTGTCGCCATTAGCAAGTTTTTCCAAAACGACATTAATGTTTTTTTTTTTTTTTTTGAAATTTAAAAACGACATTAATGTTATAAACAAGTTTTTCCAAGATGGTATCAATCATGTCACAGGTCACATCATTCCCGGGACATCAACATTAAATTTTCTTAACATTATATGCAAAGATTCGTCCTTACATTAACACGTGTATATAGATGCATTTGAAATTGACACAGATTGATCGACAGAAAGTAATTTAATAAAATTATATAAACTTGATAAAATTTATATAGTTTTTGTAAATCTTTAACTGCGATTAACTTAGCAACTTGAATAAAAAAAGAAGAGGAGGTTTGGTGTGAGGAAGACTCCACGCTCGAGCAGGATTTCGTCGGAATCTGTTCGTACGTTTGGATAATGTTAGTGGTAGCCACTTATCCAAAAAAAAAAAGATTGTTAGTGGTGGCCCGAGAGGATTGCAATGTCAAAGAACCAACACTGGCGTGTGGTCGATTAATTTTGACCATTATTTCTAAGTTGTGCCATAAGCTAAGAGGCAGCAATAATAAAAATATTTGCAACATTGATATTGTGACTGTATTTTAAATCAGTAGACTTGAAATTCAACTATTATTGAATAATACTCTCCGTATATCTTTATTTTTATCTTATTCTTTATTTTTTCTAGACTCATGTCATTTCTCACTATTGGAAAAGGAATGAAGACAGCCACGTTTTGATGAATGCATCCATTCGTTGAAATTTCAAAGATGCACACGTCAGAACGTGCAGCTAATAGGAGGCATGAAACCGTGAAAATTACAGAGATGGGCACACCGAGATTAGAAGATGACAGCAGGAAGATATGTGTATAGCAGTACGACGAGCTCGAACGACGAAAATCGAATCCGAGATCTACACATCCCAGGTTGAGAGCATTGTTAGTTAGTAGACTGATCCCCATTCCTTAAATAACGTCGATTATATTGCTAAATTGTTGAAACTTGCCATGCCTCACATGAACGCATACTCGCGTCCTTGAGCCAAGCAATCGTGGGCACGAAAGCAGGAGCGCGCTAACACGCTTTCCGTTTTCTCGCTTTTTCGATCCACGAACTCAATACTGGAGTGAAGCTCGAGTAACTGATGCTACATAACCGCTCTTTTGTGAGAAAGAAGAGATCAGAGAAGAAGTACAAAAACTGCAAGTCCAGAAACACGTATAACATTTCGAGCCTACGCTTGCTTGAATCTTATTCTGAACGTAGGAGCTCTAAGGGGTGTTTGTTTGAGTGTAATCGTTGAAGGATTACATCCAATTTTAACCCGTTTGGTGGTAAAATTGGATTAATTTGTGTTTGCCTGGCCACAAAAATTTTCCCGGGCCTTGATATTTTGGAGGGAAAGTGATTCCACAGGGAGAGGGCAGCATTCTCGCTTTCGTGCCAGACCCACATCAAATTCCCTCTTTCATCCTTTGCTTTCCAGCAACAATCTCCCTTTCGCGCCATTATTACCGAAAAAGTTTGTAAAATTATAATATTTTCTATAATATCAAATATTATAATATTATATCTTCAACCACTTTCTCAATATTTGAAAATACTTATCTAACATAATAATTTTATATTATAACACACTTTACATGTAAAATAATAATTTTTCGTGTAATTTAATTTTACCTCGTAATTCAATAATACTTGAACCAAACGCCCCCTAAGTGTTGCCTACTGAGTGAATAGTCGCTGTTGATTGTGAATAAGCGAGTATTGAGCTAATCCAAAGAATAAAAATATTGTTACGATAATTTTCTTTTGCGACAACGTCGCAGGATACCCCGAAACCTAATGATCGAGACTAATCTTGCTCGGGCATTTAATTGCCTCGGTGGCCATGGTTACTGGTCACACATTGCTGCCATCCAATAAAGGATAAATCAAATCATATTATTTTAATTTTTTTTTCAGTAATCATATTATTTTATTATTAATAGAAAAGGAATACTAAATGCTGCACAGCCCACATTATTGTCTATTTGGGTTTCCCATCCATATTACATTACAGTAGCCAGCCTTTCTTTTTCTAGGCATCAATGGCACCATCATCAAACCCTTATTGAATCCCAAACTCTACAATTTAATCTTCTCCTGCCGAGAAACCCGAACTCGGAGAAGTAAACAGTTTCAGTTTCTTCACGTCCGATCAGTTAAACACCGCACAGTCACTGCGGATGTTTCCGTCCTGGCCGGTCTTCACCCCGACCCGACCCAGCTTCGTCATGGCTGCGACAAACGCCCGGTTGAATGCTGCGGAGTTTGTGGCCCAAGCATTGACCGTGGGCCTGGACCGGCCGTCAGTGAACAGGACCTGGTCGGATGTGAACAGGCCCTGGCCGGACTGGAGATTCTTGTAGTACATGTTGTCGAACGTTCGGGGAGTGTTCGGGTCCATGTTTATGGCGATCCTCGGGTCGACGTTGGTCGGGCACATGGCCTGGAGCTGGGATGCGTAGTTCTTGTCCAGGGTTGGGTCTACCGGATTGGATTGGCTAAAGTTGTAGATCCGGTTCGCGAACTTGCCGCAGTGGGAGAATCCAACGGTGTGCGCGGCTGCAAAAAAACGAAAAGGAAGACAACGGATAGCTTTAAACTCTGAGTGAGTCAGCTCCACGCGGATTTAGATTAGTTAGGATCCACTGAATTTCTAGATACTGTCGGCTAGCTTAGATCAAAAGTTTGAGTTGATGTCAGCCTATCATTTGGTTAAATTCTCCCAACATATATTTTTCTCTAACCATAATACCCGATTCGATGCCTTTCTTGAGTAGAAAAAACATCGGATCATTTACCTAAATTTATGGATCTGTTAAGTGTTCACGAATTCGGATAGAATAAATTCCTCGTTAAAAAACTGGGCATCAATGTAGAGGTTCAGCATAGGGTTCTAGTTTGAGATTAGTGTTGGTCTTGCAATCGATTTCAGTGTTTCCTAAAGATCAAATGAAAGAAATAACATGTGAAAAATTGATGAATTTCTAGATGAATTGAATGGGTCTACAACATTACCTGTAAAGTCGCTCAATCAATATTTTATCCAATTTATAAAAATCTTCATTTATCGATCAATTATTGATACTCACTTTGCAAAATGATATGCCATTTTTTTGTCGATATGTTCATATCTTTGATACACATAATTAAGAAACAATATGTACCGACATCATGTTTCACTTTTTACATGCGCACAAAACATACACCATCAACTTAGTGGATATCAGACAAGACATTGTTGTACTGTGTGTTTTTCTGGATTGTATGATCTAGTTGCTGAATTCTTGAGCATATGAAAAACTAATTATAAGATATTAAAATTTTTTCTTTAATTTAAATTATTATTTATAAAATATTATATTAAATTATTGAACATGTCAGTGACGGAACGAGATAATTAAGCTTATCTTCTTTAATGTTCCAACCACAAGAAAACAAAAGTCATTAGCTGTCAATTGAACCAAATCCCATGTGGCAAAGCCGGTTGATTGGCAATAGGACTGTGCATGGTACACTTCCTTAACTCTCTGCTCATTAATTCTCAAACTCTACGAATTCGACTAATTAATCCTTTTTTTTTTTTTTTGGGTACGCAACAATGGAAATGAAATAACTACATGTAGTCTATACTGCCCCCTCGTTATGTTATATCGAATAATTCTATCCTGCGGGACGTACCTGAGAGAGCAATCATGTCGTTTTGGGATAGACCGTTAGCTGCAAACAGGGCATTTAGCTGATTAAGGTTGAAGGTGGGCTGAGGAAGCTTCCCGTTCACGCTCGCCGCCGTCGAGCTCAGCCCATCTAACCTACCCAGCTCCACCGCGTACGATGGCCCGCCGGACTGCACCGCGTGAAATCGAACAGGACCGTCAAATCCAAGATCTTAATAAAATTGGAACAACAAACTCCATGTACGGGTGAACTCGGACCGACCAGGGCGACCACGTCTCGGGTGGCCATGGTGAGGATATCAGCGCACGAGACCTTGTTCCGGCAGCTGGGAACTGCATCCACCGCGGCCTTGGCCTTGATCACCGTGTCAAAACCGTCCCCGGCCAGCGACAGGTTATCGGGGTGGTCTTTCTCTGCCGTGTTGCTCGAGGTCGACTGGATAATGACCGAAGCGTCGCATCCCTGCCACAAGATCAGCAAGTCGATCCGATCAGTTCATATTCGATACACTATGTGATCATGAAACCCCGTGATTGTAAGTTTATGAGTGGACCGGTTTGAATTCATTGCCTGGACGAAGCAGTCGTGGAAGAAGAGCCGGAGGGTGGCCGGGACGGTGACGAACGTCTGCTGGAACTTCTGAAGAACTGCATTCCTCACGATGCTCTCGACATTCGGGCACACGCTGGCATAGTAGTTCTGCCTCAGCTGGGCCGAAGCTGGGTGGGTAGACAGGAACAGGCAGATCGAAAGGGCGATGAGACTGAGCCGGCTCATGTCGATGACAGGAGATGCTCGAGAGCTTGCCGGGCACTGGTGAGACTTGATTGAGAGATTCGGGTTTAAATAGGGATTTGAGATGGGAGGCTAGGCGTGGAGAAAAGTCACATATGCAGCCAGTTGGATGTATAATTGGAATTTCTGTAGTTTGAGGAAGAGGAAGAAGGAAGTGGATTTTCAAAATAAAGTGACCGTGGATACTATTATTTCGTTAAGTGACGTCGTTTTGGGCTCCGCAGGCCTCTTTTTTTTTTTTTTTTGGTTTATTGATTTTGTTTAATCATTAGCCAACGGGTTTTTTTTTGTTTTATTTATTTTTTCATGAATATATATATATATATATTTTTTTTTTTTTAGTTTGCTGTGTCAATGGACAATGGCCGCCTTCGTCCCATTCGCAACTGCTCTGTCTCTTATTTGTCTGCTCCGAAGAACACATACATGCGTGCCGGAAAGCTCACACTTCATTAATCATCTTTTAAAGGTAAAAGTTTAAACTAAAATAAATTTATTGAGACGGTACAGTACTTAATTCTTTTAAGTAAAATTTTAATTTCGAATTTTACCAATAAAAAAATTTATTTTGGTATAACTTTAATCCTTAATAAACCTATCCGAGTCAAACTCTATCAGTCACCACCCATGTTTTTTACCAAAAAAAAAAAAAAAGGAAAAGGCTGAGAAGCAAATGTAAGCCGTCCAAATGTGACTGGAAATTGGAATAGCCGATGGAAATGAGTATCATACTTATCCGGCAAGTCTAGTGGTCCAAGCTAGATTTCTTTTTCATATTCATCATTTGCTATCCGTCAAATTTAAATTTGAACTGAATCAACCTATTAAGGTATACAGATATTTCAATTATGAATTTTCTCTATCCATAAAACTTGAATTTAAAACCTTATTTGATTGAAAAAAATTAAGCTATTTCAACGAACTCGTATCATTTGAGAGATATCAGTGTATAAAATTTTCTTTTAAGATGATAATTGAGCAGCATGATTAGTAATTTCTAGATGGACTAAAAAGTATAGAATCTTAAATAATATCTCCTCATAATAGTACGGCAAGAAAATATTAATAAGATAATATAAATTAGCAGTAGTTATGACCGAAATACTTAAGCAATTAGAACTCCTTCACCCATTTATTGTAATTTAATCAGTGTACTGTCACATTATCTGACGAGATAGTATCGTCGGAGAATTCTCTATAAAACGACATGTAAAATTAATAATCGATGCTCACCCGAGTAATAATTATTGATGGGCGCGCTTTGCACGCTAAGGCAGCTTCCTCCTTGGCTTCTGGGTGACAAAATTCTAGCGGGGCTATTGCAAAGCAATGTCTCTGCCGTGCTTGAAATGCTTAGAGAAACTACCCCTCCTCTCTCTCTTCCTTCTTATAGACGGAAATAAAGTGAAGTAAAAATCTCCATTTAATACGGTTCGATTTTCTCCGGATCTTAAATTAAGAGATTTAGGATTTTATTTTTATTAATAAAATACGATACTCTTATCGTTTAAACATCTGCTTTCGTTTTGTAACTTAAGAATCTTGAGTTCGATCTCACCCATGAAACTTTTCGTGCCATTTTTATCTTCTCTCCATTGTACCGTTTTTAAGTTTATTTACCTCTCCTATATATGTGAAAAAATATGAATTAATTACGGAAAAAAAGAGCACTAGTTCACTGTAATACGATCGCCCTGCTGACTTAAAGCAAAATGGTTCAAAATGGTGGTTGTTATCCATAAATTAAGCTTTCCACGTGTAAAAGGTTAACACTGATGTTTTTTGGGTCATGGTGACAAGGTTGTTGATCTGTAGATACATGACCGGTTGAATGCAATAAGGACCATCCATCTTCCTGACTCGCTGACTTTCATTTTCGTCTTCTCGAAATACGTACAGAGAATATTGTTCGATATCGTATATCCCTACAGGGCATTTTCCCTCAATGCAAGGGGAAAGACTCGTATATAAATGGTGTTACTATATGAAAGTACTAATATTGTGACATTAATGAAATGAAATTGAGATTTTTTTTTAATGTTTTATTAAAAATCTTAAAAGTGGATAATTTTTAATTGTTAGTGACACAACGTCAACATTATCACGTAACGGATCCGTTTTAAGTAACCATTGGGTCAGCTTTAAGTAGCCATCACTATTCAAAAATCCCGTAAGGTCGTGATCAGTCCAAGTTACAGTAGATTAGAATACTCCTGCAGGGCAAATCTCATTTAATTATAGATTTTTTTTTTCTGATCACAATATCCGATCACGAGAATTTATCTAAATTTAAGAGATATTAAATTTTCTCGACTGACACATATCGCTCACCCATAAATATTTATGATATGTATATGACTATGAGCATATGGGTGCGCATGCTTCACATGGAGCCAAAGGACTCCGAACCATCTGCCACGCCATGCAATAATGAGTCGTCGCTCGATCGTGGTTTTGAACTAGTCAGTTAGGTAGAGATCATGACCTGCGTGTCCAAATCAATCACAATCATACAAAATTATCCACAGTAGATTCTACTACACTACAGCTAGCTCACAAATAACACGTGAGAACCAAAGATCGTACATATTCATTCTCTCTTCCTTTTATCATCTTCTGAGTTTGTGTGCCTGCTTTATATACCAAAAACAAAAATGATTAACCCTCATCGGTTGAAGTTGGACCGGATTGCAAAGAACAAAATTTATCTGGGCGCATTTTGTAATTGGACAAGGGCTCGTAAGTGGAGGTCATGGTCTGGGCCTCCCTTGGCCCATTATCAAATCCATCCTTTTGTCCTCTTCTAAGTTTGCGTGCCTCCTTTATATACCCAAAAACAAAGATGATTAACCCTAATCGGTTGAAGCTGGACCGGATTGCAAAGAACAAAATTTTATGTGGGCGCATTTTGCAATTGGACAGGGGCTCGTAAGTGGAGGTCATGGTATGGGCCTCCATTTGGCCCATTATCAAATCCATGCAGGCCCATATTTATGGCACATTGTAGAAATAGATCCATTTTTGGCAAATGGATGGATACTAAAAGTATACACGTCCAATTCGTTCGCTCTTATCGGTCAGACCATTCACCATTGGGTTGGGTATCCCACGTAATTTATCTTCCATTTTTACCCCCGAATAGTCTGTCCGACTGCATAGCCCGTCCGAGTGATGGAATCGGTCAGCGGCTTCGGGAATTTTCGGAGGAAGCGGGCCATGCCGAGGAGCTGTTCATCCATCTGCAATGGATTGATCGTCTAGATTTTCCTAAATACAATAATTTCACCTAATTTTCAATCCATCACATTAACAAATATTTTTAATAGTTTTAGAATCTCTCATAATTTAATACTAATCCGATCAGACATTTATCAAAGGGAAATAACCGGAAAAGAAGGTCGGGGAAACGACAAAGGATCATAATATCACGACCTGTCCGGCTCGACTCTTTCATTAAATCACATAAAAAATAATTTTGACGTGAAAAAATATTAATTAAAATATTATAGATGATTAATTATTAGAGCACGTTACCTTAAATATTATTGAGCAGAATAATTTAATCAGTTTTTTCACGTAACTTCACGGTAAAATAGAACTATCAAAACCATTTTTTTTTAGGGAAATGTATCCACGTTCTTTCTCAAGCTGAATGGTGGCTAGAGTCCAAAGGTATGATGATGGTGCATGCACGATTTCATTGATGACGTTATCACCCCGTGATGTCCTCTGCCTTTAATAATTTTAACTAATTTTTTTGGGAGTTTGATAGGGATTTTTGTCGATGGGGGCACTTCGAAATGATATCTGATTTGTGAGATAATTTGCTATTGCTGTTCGACAGATTAGATTTTTGGGTGAAAGTGAATTGAATTTCTTATAAGTCCACGAACAATAATACAATATAGAAGCATCTGACCATACAACAATATCTGACGTAAGGTTGGACCTGTCTCGGGTAGTCTTCCAACTGATGTAAGCCCGCAAACCAGGTAGTTCCCTCTAGGTCCAAGTAGCCTACTTTGTTAATGGTCCGCTCACAACAATGAAAATTCAACAAGAAGAACAACGGAAAGAGATTTTGGTATAATAATATTATTATCAATAGACAATTATGAGGAGTTGGATTTAATTCTTATTGGGAGTTTAGGTCTAATTTTTATTGAAATTGTCTTTTATTTTCCTGTTTTAGAAGAATTTTAAAAAAGAAAAACTAAATGAGATTTCTAGGATTCGTCTCAACTTGACCCCCTTGTTCAGTGCCTAGAAAGCTTACGCTGCCTCAATTTGGTCCCCGGGGTCCAAGCGGTTGCGCTGACTTCTCCCTGTCCGATCATCTTCCGAATGGAGTCGGAATATGAGAACAATCTGCTCATTCTAAGCCCCAATTTCGCCCTCCTGTCTATCAATTTCGTCCTGTAAATATCGATTTCATCTGTTTAAACATTAATTTAGCCCTCCTGATTTCGTCATCATCCGTAGATTGATTCCGTCCTCGATTTCCTTAAGATTCTTTTGGACAGTGACTGCAAGACCACGATTCGCAGCAAGATCCTTCTCACAACGACGACGGCTTATCTCCTCTGAGAGAGGAATGACGAAATTGATATTTATCGTCTTTTCCATTCAAAACACAAGAGTTATCAGACTGACAGACGAACGAGATATTAAAGAATGATGAATTTGATATTCAAATTATAGATGAAATCGATATGTTAAAAACACGAAATTGATACTAAGGGGCACGAGACTGATTTGCATAATTTAATCCAGAAAGAAATTATATGTAAAGTGGATCTGTGATCATGAGTGAATTGATAATTAATTATTGTACTCCCCGGATTAACGGGACGCTGGCTGCAATTATCGAGGGCGTGTCTGTCTGCCCTCCATGAGTTGGCAATAAGAATCCACCATATTATGGCCCATCCTGCACGACATTCTACAGATCATATCCAATTCTTTCCATTCATAGCTCCTTTTTTACATACATGGATGCGTAGGTAACGGATACAGTATCACAAATTAATAAGATTATATTATTTTTATACTTTTTTTGTAGTTTTATTAGAAAAAATATTGAAATAATTAAATGTTTTTTGTTTGTGATACTATCACATGGTACACCGTTATACACAATACTCTCTGACCCTGAACTTAGAAACACCTCATTAACTCTATTTTTGCTAAGTCATCTTATTTTGCCATCCTGAAATCTGTCATTTCACTTTCTGTTAAGTTTCACTCCCTTGTACAAATTTTTTTGGGTCCGTCCTTGTACGTGCACAGATATATATATTTATATATATAGAGACATATTATAAATTACTTAACATACATGATGGGGTGCTCCTTTTTATGATTGCTGGAATTTAGATCCCTGGGGCTAAGGTCAGTTGTTCTAACTCTTGGACTATTCCAAAGGGCACCCGTACCTAATGTCCCTGTGAGGATCTGGCTGTCGACTCAGCAAGGATGGGAGGAGGTGTGATCGATGATCCATGCCTTCCATCGTCAGGCTTATAAGAGATTACTAGGCTGTACTCAAACAAAACCATTCACCAAGAAAGTTCCTTCTATCCTATGTTCTAGCTTTGGAAGAGATTTTACTCTATTTCCAACAGTGGTTTTAATCCTACTTACCATTTATTCAAAAAAAAAATAAAGTTATATGTAATAGGCATACTATTTGACGAATGTACCAAGTCAATGGATATTAACACACAAGCCAAAACAGTTACGAATATCTGATTTGCCAAACATACCACGTTGGGTATATATTAAACATTCATCGATTTATTACATATATCACATGGTATACCCAAAATACAGTTACGCAATTTTTTTGGTTTACTGAAAAAGGTTAAAACTGACCGAGGAAGGTGCACTAAATGGAGGCGGGAACCTGGCCAACCCCATCCCACCTCTCCAGTCCGGTCATTTATCAATTCGGATACTCCCAAGTTGGAACTAGGTCAGAATCGAATATTTTCGGTTACGGATCTGTCCTTAGCCTGTTCGAGCAGGATCATAGATAGACATGTACTTAAAGGATATTAGCAAATGACTAAAATGGTCAAATGAAGACAACTGTTATTGTCGGGGTATAAAAAATTTCAGGCTGTCGTTGCATGTGATTCATCTCTGTCAGACTTTGTTATTTGCTATGATCGTTGTCTCGAGCAATGCCAGGAATGGCTCTGGATCCCCATCAGCTCTTTGTATTATATTAAAATATCCGACAGATTATTTTTATTTATTTATTTCTAGATAATCCTCTCTTCTTTAACAAATCAAATCGGCGTCTTACATTGTATGAGTTCGCTCTTCTCCTTAAGGTCTCTGTCCCTACAAAATCACCTCCCTGGACAGCCGAATGCCTCTGTCCATGGGCGGTTGGTTATGACTTGCGAGTATCATGGGCACCAATTTTTCTTTCAAAAACAGTGAAAAACAATGAAAGACTGAATCAATCATTTTCGTACTGTAAAATGGATGAGTGATTGAATGAACTATGAAGTAATTTAATAATGGAGCTGTTAATGAGATCTGGGGAGGGAGCAGTGGAATGTGTTTGGCATGCTCTGACAGTAACAGCAAAGTAGAACAAACGCTGCTTCGGTTCCTGTGTGTGTTCGAGAGATAACCTTAAGTTCTTCGCAGTTACACCTTAATTTTCGGTCAGAGATCATGCCAATATTTAAAAGAAACTGGACGGGCAGGAAATTAATTAAATAAATGATATAATTTATCTCTGGGTTTTTCTTTCCATTTTTCTAATGTGCAGTTGAGTTCTTAACACCGAAGTTATTTGATAAGATGATTCGCACTTGTCACATGCGTTGAACATATATACTATCTCAATTGCTAAAGTTGAACCAAACATTTTTCTTGCATACTCAGACAAAGGAGGATGACTGACTACAAGATGGACATTTCTCTTGTATCCTTTATAACCTAAATGGACATGAGTTCCACATTGACATTTGTGATATGTGAGCCTGCATAATAATCAGTTATTAGTTTCACGTTAAATTTTCATTGAGCTCATGGAAAATTAGGCCATGCCAAACAAAAAAAAAGTGTGTAAATATTTAATTACAAATGAAAATCAAATTTAAAATCTCTTGAAATCTCCGTAGAGGACCGGTAAATATACTAAACAAGATTATCTTCATTTTATGTTATTGTACTCGTCCATTATCAGTTTGCAGTTTGAGAGAGAAGGGCAAGCAGCCTTTTTAAAAGGAGAGAAGCCTTAAAAGCTTAAAGAGACTCCGTTTCATCATCAGATCAGAACAGAAGAATCAGCAGAGGACCTCCTCCATCAGTCAACTGAACCCTTTACCTCACAGGTCTCTTCACCTCTCTCTCTCTCTCTCTCTCTCTGATTCCTGTTCTCCCTTCTGCTTGTAAACCCGTTTGTGCAAGTGCTTCGAACTAGGACATTTTTTAAAAGCTAAAGTCCTCAAGACTAGGCAAAGCCTTCTAGAATTCGCTAGTTATCTCCCATCGAACGTTTGCCCGTCCACCAACTTATCGTAGTATGTGAACGAGCATTTGCCATACGTTCTAATAACTTACGAGTTTCGATAACTGATCGTGTCTCCTTCCCCGTTTCCCTGCAATGTCCGGTTTAGTATTTCCAAAGATCAACACAGGACAATGACTAAGCGAGAACATCACGAGAGAGAATTGAGTCAGATCACTGGAGATGCTCCTCTCGAGCCGAGAATCAGGATCATCTTGTGTTGATCCAAATACTTGTCAAAATACCCACCCAAATGTAAATTGTCGATACATAGGTTCGTGTCCACATGATAAAGGGTATGTGATGACATCGAGGTATGATAGTGTTGTGGGGTGGGTGAATGATAGTTTCTCTTGCTGGAAGATATTTGCAAGCATTATTGGTAATGTTGTGGTTCAAAGTGACCGATAGAAGAAAGTAAAGAAGGAAAAGGACAAACTTATCCTAGAAACAGTTACAGACTGTTGCCATCCAATTTATGCTTCTGTAGCTTTCTCTTCACTCTTCTCCACCTTCCTTTGTATGGGGGCAACTCAGGGATCAATCAACACATAACATCAAAGACCCAACCTCTTTGGTGGACTCATTATTACAGTCTCCGCTTTGTCGGCAGATACTGTCCGGGAAGGAAGAAGGGAGAGGACGTTTCCCGGTCGGAGCTCCTCTGGGAGAAGTTAGTCGGGCTCCAGGATTTCGAATGGAGAAGCTAACAGGGCCATATGACAGGGAATGCGTGAAGATGGCAATGTTGAAGCACGAAGAGACATTCAAAGAGCAGGTAGTCTCCTGTCGTCCTCTCTCTTAACCAACATTCTCAGAGGATCGGATGCAGTTTTCAATTCCATTCTTAAAGGAAAATCAAGTACCGTTCATCCACAACAATTGATTGCTGCGATTACGATCTCGGTTTCCTGTGTTTCATTGTCTGATGGATTCTTTTCGGTTGTCGACTGATCTCGGACTGTGTCCTCATGTCATCAAACCTTCTTTTTTTTTTTTTTGGCTGTTCTCCAGTTACATGAGCTGCACAGACTATACCAGATCCAGAAGTCATTGATGAAAAAGATAGGAAGCAGCGTCCCAAATGGAAGAAGTCCTCCAGATTTAGCGGGCCTAATTGATGGAACAGGGAGCAAACAGCAGAAAAGCATCGATCTGGAGAGCCCTACCGAAGATTCAAATTCCGGGTCAGCAGGAATCTGCGCCATAGACAGCATAGAAGAGAGCCAGATCGAGCTCACCCTGGGGCCGTCCAGCTATAACACAAGCACATCGACATCCAAGAAAGACGATGCCGAGTTGAGCTCAGGCAGCTTCTCTTCCTCTTCCATCGGGTCAAGCGACAACATAGTCAGCAGCAACAGCGCCGGTGCTGCTGTTAAGCAAGAACAGTTGCTCAAGAGCAAGGGCCCGAACCACCCACCTTGGATTTTCCAAGTCCTGAGCCTGAATTCCACTTAAAGATGATCTTTCTTCTTAACTTGCTGTGAACAACTAGAGAATTTGTAACCCGGTACTCATCGACTTATCGGGATCTCAACTAATCATGTGAAGTGCAATCGTTTCTTCTTGAATTTCCTTCTCCTTGGTAGTGTGTTAGGAAGAATCTTGTGCAAAGGTAATCTTAATCATCTTTTTGGTTTTTTAATTTAAACTTGCTTTGGATTTTTGCCTGCTAACATTTAAGAAATGGTCTAATCAATGCCCATTTCGTCAGCCCAGACATGGATGCAGACAACATTTTCAGTGGCTGCAAGAACTGCGGAAAATGTCTGATTTTAGTTCACATCAGATAAATGAACACCCCATGTCCGCTTGCCTATTATAAAATATCTAGAGCATGTGGTCCAGACACAGAGGATGTGTACTAGATGTTATCTTTCCTTAAGTTGTCTACGATCGATATACGACATCAGAAAATTCTTGCAATGGCTCTGCAGAATGCATCAGCAATTGCTAACACCTACTGGATATGTTGTTTATATTGTATATGTCCACACTATGTAGTAGAGTGCAACAGCGACCAAGAGTGTTTTACTCATTTGTCGGTCGACCTGACTTGATCTAACTTAATTTGACAATAGATTTCAATCAAAAGCTTACAATTTATCGACCTCGTGGCAAGAATTTCTCAATGCGACAAATAATTCAGGCCCGGAATGTGAAAAGGAAAAGGGAATAAAGAGCAAGATAGATCGGCATGTCTGCAAACAAACGGCATTTCCCAGATTCTCCTTTCTCAAGACTTAGAAAAATACTAAACTGGTCACTGTACTCTTGACATTTCACAATAGCATCACAGGCCATAAGCATACAAACGTTAAATACAAGCACAATAAGTAGCTCCCATGATTTCTCAAGATATCGAATGCCGTCGATCTTTGGGCGGCTTTGTCCGTCCCTTCCCACTGCCTGAAGAGATCCCATCGGCCCGAACGAGTCTTCCGAGCTTCCTCGACACTGAGTTCATGAAAGACTTCCGAGGGAGAGGAGGCTTATCAGCCGGTGAGAACGAGCTCTGCTGCATCGGACTACCAGTGTTCGAGTTGAGAGTCGATCTCTCAATCTCCCGCAGCCTCATCTTCATTTTCACAAGCTCGATCTTGAGGTCCTCATTCTCCCTCTTGAGCCTCGAGAGCTCGTCTGAGACTGGGGAGCCGATTGGATGTAGGGCTGGCTTGGAGGGAACTGGCGGGGATTCTGTGCCATTCATGGCTTCCCGGAGGCGTTGCTGCTCGTAGTAGAGGACTTGAACTACGGTTTGCACGGGGAGGCGGTCGTTTTGGGCAGCATGAGCACAGGCTTCTCGAGATAGCTTCTGGCAGTCCATCAAGCTACAAACTTTCTTCCTCTCCATGTCACTAAGAGGAGGATGTGCCTATTAAACAGAGAAACGAAAGTTTTCTTAATGACCAGGATAACTCTAAATGTGAAACGAAGTTACTAATAACTCTGAATGTGAAACGAAGTTACTAATAAGAGTGGTTTGGAATCAATCCAACAGGAGCCCAGTATTTGACTTGACCTCCAAGCTTGATATGTAATGGTGTACTTCATTATTTAACACATCAGCAAAAATAATCACTAATATTTGACAGATTATGTATGTCATGCATACATATTTAGTGCTTATTGGCTCATGACTTATATCACATGGTATAATCGGTGCAGAGAAGATCATAAGCTCGGGTTTGGGATTAGGCTTCAGCTCCAGCTCTATAGAGCATCATCTTCTGAGCCAAACTCAGCTGGGATCGTGGGCAAAGTCGATCAGGCTAACTTGATTTTGCAAGCTTGAAAGTGGCTCAACAACATCTCTAGCAGAGTATTGTCATGGCTTGCTGATTAAAAAAGCAGCTCGATCCTATTCTGAGAAAAACTGAGTTGAGTTCATATATTTATCCAAGGAGCATTCTAGTAACGCAGAGTTTTTCTGATGTTTCTAAACAACTGCAGGTCTGTCTCCTAGGTTCAAGCTGGTTGATAATTGACAAATGTGCTGCTGAACAAATAAGTTACAGTACGAACCTTGAGGTAGATGTCTATGGCTCGGTACATTCCATCCTCGGTGACTCGAGACTGTTCGGGCACAAGCTCGGCAAGTCCAATGAACTTCGAGACCGACAAGTTCCGATCAGATGCTATCTCAGCAAGGTAGTTCTCCATCAACTTGCCGACCCGCTCCATATCATTCAAGGTGGTAGTCAAAGATACGTACTCATCCTCCACATTAAATTCCGAGCACGGCCCTTCCTTGCCATGTTCGAGGTAATTCGTCATGATCCTCTGCACTGTGTCCACATCGAATAGTGTGTCTCCGGTGAAGGAGTAGGACGGGATCAAGAGATCGTCGAGGACGGCCTGTCCCAGCTGTGAAGCCATCCTCTTTTCCAAGTCGAGCCGACAAGCTACCGTTGTCTCGAGATATATTGCAGCTCGGAGCAGCATCGAGAGGAAGCTCACTGACATCGCATTCTTCTCCCTCGGGAGGAGGCTGACAATCGTCTCAAGCACAACCCTCTTCTCGTGCTCCGTCTCCGGCTCGATCTTCTTCCTCCCCTTCCCGAAAACATCCTGCTTTTCAAACTTACAATAAGTACATAAAAATGACAGCCATTGCATCCTTAATGATTGCTTTCTGTATGTGTCTCGTGAATGCATTCTAAGACACCGACTGTAAAATTTAGTTCGCGATATTCAGTTTTTCTTATGTAGATCTGAGATTTATTTTTAAAACCTGCTCTCACATGATAATGTGCCACAGATTTGTCACGTGTCTTCAAATGCACCCGCTCTCAATAATTGACCTCAAAATTGAAAATTTTTCAATAGTCGGATGAAGTGTATAACTGACCATGAGATAGGCTTTCTCTTCCATTCTTGAACTAAGAACACCACGAGTTGATATTTTCTTCTAATCTCGGACTTACTAAGCTCCACACCGTAAATTCACATGGTAGCCTACTTGGATACTGTACAAAACTTTCTCTGGTCTATAAAAATTTGAATTCATATCATCCAAAACCGAAACTTATATTGGTTGTAGGATGCAATTTTTCTTGTATAACAGAATTCTTTCTATCATCTATCAGATGTCGGATTTATACTCAACAAAGCCCATGATGAATAGAAGATCCAAACAATGTGATGGTTGTTCCATTTGGACTCACCAAACCCCTGAGAGACTTCTGTGCATAGAGCATGAGGATCGGACCCAGTGCATAATGCTTAAACCCTCGGGCCATCATCGCGATCACAGCTCTCTGGAAGACATCGATCCTCAGAACCGTCAAGTCCTCGGCCCACCACTCCACGATCGCCTTTGGGTGAGATGATATCATCGCACTGGAAGCTCCCATCTCCGCCTGCCCAGAGGACTGGCTCTCCTTACAAGCTATGAACGCGATTGTGTCGATGCACCTACTCACCAACTTCACCTTCTCCGCCACGGGAACCAATGTCTCCGTGCTGTGCAATACTGAGATAGCCCCGGGGAGGCTTGTCAGTGCAACCTCGTTCAGGTATGCCTCGGTCCTTCCCAGGAGATTCCCGACCGCGTAGTCCTCGGTCATCTCTAGATACTCTGCCACGCACCGAAGCAATGCTATGTTCTCGGTGCTGATCTCGAAGTTTATTCCATAGCAGAATTTTGCAGCGAGCTCAAACGCTTCCACTCCTCCTGGGATATCAGGAAGCTTGACCACAGAGAGATCTGCTTCGCTTGATTTTGACACGAGCTTCCTTATGTAGCCACATTTTGAGACCAGAGGAAACTGCAGCAACATGGAATCAATCTAAGTATCTCAAGGAATTATGAATTCCGGGTAGAGTAAAGAGCATAGGCTGAAAGGAAAAACAATGAATGACACAGATTATATACGTTTAAGCAATTACAGAAGTCCTTCCTTTCTCAATCAGCCAATCCAGCATTCTATGGAAGACATGACAATACGAACAATCGGATTTTCCGTATAGTTCCTTCTGGGGAAGAAGTAACATCATGCACGGACTTCCTTGTATTGTCAATATGATGAGCAGGAAGACACTAAAAAAACTTGACAGAAAGATACAGCCAGCTGTAACGTCAGTTTAAAGTTGAGTTTTTGAACATTGATAGTACTATGCCGTCAAGATTTCATAAAATTTTCCGTGATGAGCATAATGAGATGAAAGAAACTCTCAGCGTTGGTTTAACCGGAATGGAAATGTGTGGGAATAGAATCGGAATGTATACGCAGAAGCTCGGTATTACAATAGGATTCCTTTCATCTCATTTCCACTCGATCGAACTCGATGATTGCCAGTCTACCTTGTGAAGTGCAAAGGAAGCTCCTCCAGCTTGAACTGTGATATCACTGGGAATCTCCTGGGAGAATATCCTGCGACATAACCCATTGGCAAATACTTAGCATTTGCTAAGGATGTTAAGTAAAACAAACAGAGGAGGTGGAACAGAGCCGGAACCATTCACTTGTCCTCTTCATGACAGTCGAGAGAAGCTCCTTCTTAGAAGACATGACAGAGCTGTGCTTCTGCTTCAAGGACCGGCTCCAACGGTGGATTCTGAATCTCTCTCATCATCAGCTGATCATCACTTTGCTTTTGAAGCAGCGAGCTTGAAGACTGTAGCATTCACCAACCAGCAACACTTACTTAGAATCTCCCTCCCAGCTACGTACTTCCCGACCATTAACCGTGGCATCACTTTACAGCGTGATAATTGCAGAGAGAAGAAGATGAGAACGCTCTACAGCCCGAGATCTCCGCTGCCCATTTCAGCCTGAAGGGCAGTCGTCAATCCGGTGAAATACCCACTTTGGGATTGGTCACGGTGGGGGTGGGGTGCTAAAGCGGGGGGAGGAGAGAGGGGGTTTTTGGTGATTACGTGGTTGCAGGAGGGGCATTGTGGGGAACTCTAGCTTCTCGTTGTGTGGTCTGAGCTGGGCGAGAGGGAGCTCTGGTGGGCCCGGGCCTTTAGAAAAAAGAAGATGAGATGGGAGTGCTAGTTCCATGGCAGGTAAAGGGAGTTTCCACTTGGCAATTATTTGCATCCACAAAAGTATACATCCAATTCTTAATCTCTCCGGGCTCTTTGTCATTGTAACGTCCATCTAAATGTTTTTCATGTGATCATTTTTCCACAATAGACTTGTACAGTCACGAGCGAAGAGGATGAGAGGAATAAAAGAATATGGAAAGTTTTTCCAAAGAGAAGTAAATTCAGATCTCTTAATCTCAAATCAAGGATGATAATACTGTATTAAATCTATTTCTATTTTCACGACCGTCCTTTCACTCATTTACTGTATTCAATTCCATGTGAAGATTTCTGACATCTAATCGAGAAAATGGCTTACTAGCTTAGAAGTTTGAAATTGGAGATAAGCATTTTAGGACCAAAGCCAGACTAGCGCTTAAATGAGGACTAAACGCGGGCAGCAACCTTAGAACACATCATGAAATGGAAAATTCTCGACATATGAGCACTGATTTGCTGACACGCTTGATAAAATCGCGGTAAACAGATTGATTTCAGGAGTCGATATATTTATGGAGAAAATGTAACTTACACAATCGAATTTTCAAGGCCTTAGAGCAATGCATCTTAATCCCTACGCCGTGACTGTGTTTCCATGCAATTCTTCCGAGTAACTGAAAATGCCTTTAACAGCATAGAGATTTTTAATTGCAAGGTTGCTGAAAAGATAGATCATTTCATAGATGGGGTCTCGATCGACCGTACCAGACAGCTTCCAAATCCTATCAGAGAATCATTAGCAATTTCCCATTTATAGGAGTGGTACTAAGACTATGTTTTATCACTTGTTCCGGCCGCTGAGATTGAAAGCTAATGGCACAAGAAGGGTAGTTGAAAGCTGATGGATTAAACAAAAGTTCAATCAGAAAGAAATTGTTGCATTAATAAAAGGGTAAAACTTAAAGGTAAGGAATTTATGAGTTCGAAGATATGTGAAGCTGGACAAATAAATCGGAGTTAGTTGAGGTAGCTAAATATCTTTTCTTTTAAATAAGATTCTAGATTCAAGTAATATAAGCGAAAAAGTTTTATCTTTTAATAGATCGATGAATTGAAACAGGAAATAGAATGGTACCATTGAACTTTCGAATATAAGTTTAATAAGAAAAAAATGAAAAGAAAAAAAAAAGAGTTTAGTGCATTTTGGCATCGAGAGACCACGAGTTTAATGTTCAGTTATTATAACAAGAGTCTACGTATCCCTTTTTTTTTCCACAATTCCTAAAAATTCATGAAAAATCACACATATATGTGTGTGTTGCACAAAAGAGACATATTGGCCAATGAGGGAACATAAAGAAGAATGAATAGAATGGTACATCGAGTTACACTGGTAAAAATTAAACCCGTGATTTATTGATCTCCGGTCAAGAGCGATACCAACCGTATCAGGTCACATTTTTCATATATGTGTGCGTGTGTGTGTATATATATATGTTTATATTTATATATAGACAAGACGCGGGTGGCTGGAGACTACGTTTGCCTAGTCTTTTTGAGTTCCACTAGATCATCAAGTGGCCCCCCAAAATTAATCAAAGGCACCATAAATGTAATTATATCATCTTCCCAACTAGCAATTTAATTTCGTGATAAGCATCGTTTTCAGAAAACATATTGATGATTATGATACTTATAGATGCCAAATTCACTTCAGCTCTCCCAAGCTTCATTTTTTTTCCCTTAATGTACGATTCACTCGGCACCTCGAAGTTCCTCCTAATCTAATCTTGAATATGCGCACGGAGTTTTAGATTTGATCTTATTCATGTAGGATTCACAAGAAACTTATAATGTCGGAATGAGTAAGCGTAGTAGGAGGTTGTTTGGTCCCTTATCTACACTCTCTCTAAACATAAATACATTTATGGAGTGCGGCTTACTATGCGGCCATTGAATATGGCTGAAGTAGTTGTGTAATGTTTCATACGATAAAGTGGAAACAATTACATGAGTACGTTACCTTATAGTGGAAATAAGATTACTACTGGGAGTGTTGTTTAATGATTTAAAACTCACTTTCATATGATTTAGTGAGTGCGGGATGTCAGGTTTACTGATAGGCATTTGCTAGTACAGTACTGATGAGATTAGTGTCGAGTGTCAGTTATTTGGTTCACCTTACATATTCGTGATTGAATACAAAAACCTAAATATTATATAGCGGGATGTCTGAGTCTCCACCTGTGTTATCTTACTCTTATCTATTAAAAAGGTAGAAATAAGATTCCGTGACATTGTTCGTTTTCCTATTTTAACTGTAACAATGACATTGTTCCTGTTTCATCGTACTACACATACTAGGAATCAGCTTTTAATATATTCATCCGAGTAAATGTTTAATCTGTAATATATATAATGAGTTTATTACATATAAATCTCTTTAAGATCTTAACAAGTGTAAAGTATTCCAATTTTGAGAGCCAATTTTACCCACATTAAAATTTTAAACAGTGATCTACGGATAATAACCTCGATATATTTTTCACAACGAATATTGCTGAATATCCACCCCCTCTCAGAATTCACTCCGACCACAGGTGCTCGATTTTTCACAGGAGGGGCTAAGGGGGAAGAGGAGGACGATCCACAATATTAAAACTCTGTAGTGATTGGTACGAGGCTTACAATATCGGACAACCCACCTCGGCCGTGATAACTGATGGATAAAACTAGGGAGTCCGCTGTCGGACCTTGTCGGTGCTGTATACTGGTCGTGAACAGGTCACGACGCCACAGCAAAATTTTCCATAAAACTAGCAATAGAACTTAGTCTAACAGTCGTCACATTTGCAAGAAAGCTTCACAGACAAATTCGACTGCTGGATGGCAGAGTTTTCCATTATGTCTACGAGGTGTTTTAGGGTTTGCTTGCCAAGCTATTAAACAAATGAAACAATAATTATAAATTATTACATCTTTTAATTCGAATCATTCATTACTGAAATAGTCCAATGATTATTAGTTCGCAAAAGTTTCCACAAACTTTCTTCAAGCACATAATTTAGTATTATGTTGCATAACTCTCATACACAATAAATACGTAACGTTACGTCCAAAAATTAATTTAAATAATGATGTATGAGTTTATAACGATTATTGAATCATAATTACGGTCGCTCTTTTTTATGATTAAAAAAGCGACATGTGAGTTAAAGTAAAACGAATTTTCTTACTAAAGCTAGCAAGTATCATGGTCTCCAAGGGCCTATTCAGGATCGTCCAATGCACCAAGAGGGGTTGAGCCGAGTGGTAAGCAGCTCGGTGCCGCTTAAGGAGGTCTCGGGTTCGAGACCTCACGTACGCAGACACCCCTCTTGGGAGCCTCACCCGCCATTGCCAGGCGTGCGACCCGGGGCGACCAACGGATTAGTCAAGTATAGTTGGCTGAAAGATGCCATCTCACCGCTGGTGGGACCTGCTTGGATACCGTGGCTGGCGACCAAAAAAAAAGATCGTCCAATGCCGTACCTTGAGATGACCCGTGACTGACAGTACAAGGGCCAGACAGCTTTTCCCCAGGGACGGATCCAGAAAGTTTGTACAGGGGGGGCGAAACTCTATATGAAATTAAGATGAAGAATTCAGGGGGGGGCGAACTATATATTATTCAATAAAAGGGGGACAAAATCAAGTAAAATTTGCATAGAATCTCATGAAATTCCCGAGCTCAGGGGGGCGATCGCCCCCCCGCGCCCCCCCTAAATCCATCCCTGCTTTTCCCCACTTTTTTCAATCAATATAAAGCTCAAAATTAGGAAATTTTTTTTTCGTGGTTGTGCTGCTAGGAGGTTTATACAGATAGTTCGATTCTTGGGTAATTTAATTAAATAATTTATAAACAATAAAGATGATTTGAAAACTTAGCTATTCAGAATTGATTTTTTAAGTTGTTGAGCAATTCGGTAACAGAATTACAGAACTTTCCTATGGATTTTTTGGGCCTTTGAATTTAAATCTAAAAACTCATTTTTAATAATTCTTCTCACCTATTTAACAATAAAAAAAATTGAACAGTAGAGAAAATATCTATCGACAAAGCTTAAAAGAGCTCCACTTCTTGGCTTCGTAACACAGTTATTGGATGATAAGATCGATCAGACATCTCCGACACCATTGATTGCTCATTGTACGGTGACTCTTTGGGTCTCCTCAAGGGTACGAAGTGAGCGTTGCTTTTCTGACTATTGACTCCCGTGCGATCAATTCAACTGGGCCATTCATTGCGTAAGTCACTTGGTTGGTCTCACACATTTGGAAACTTTCATAACAATCGTCCAGGAACATTACTTTAGTATAGAAAAATCTATGGCGCTAGTTTAAAGAATTGCAATTTCAATCTAGAAAGTTTAAGACAATCAGTTTCATCATCTCGAACTGTAATTACAAGTACCACTCAAAAGTTATATTCTAAATTACAATTCTGTTGAGCTGATGTTATAATTTATTGAACTGAAATTATTGAGCTGATGCTATAATTTATTGAACTGAAACTATAAATTTTCAAGTTAAAATTGCAAGCGAACGAAACCATATCGTCAGGGATCATGTAATGGGCATTGTTATGTCATCAGAGAAAACAATGCCTAGCATATGTGTGTGTGTCTGGACCCATCTCCTAAGACCCCGACCACACCTTCAATTTCTAAGTCATGTGGCCAGCAAGTAATGCTCATGGGAAAGTCTCTAATTTCATGTCAACGTCCCGTCAGACTGTTCGTGATGTGCCCGCAGAATCTCATCCGTAGGAAAATTATTGGAGGTGGTGAGCTTTTTCTGGCCATCACCTTGTCAGGATTAATAAATATGTTGGCACGCAAGTCCAAAAATAATGAACACTCGATTCACATTTTCTCCTTAAACAGTCAGTCCTCTGGGTTCACCTTGTTACATGCATCTCACACGTCCCATCATTTTCCTTCCTTTTTTTTTTTCCCTTTACTTACACTCCACCAAATACTTAAAAATTCAATAAAATTTTGTTAATTAAGAAAAAAGATGTTAAATTGTCTTAATCTTCCTAGTAATGTTCTAATTGTATTTTGTTTGTGCTGTAGTAGTCATTTTCTGAATCTTGGTATTCCCACTTTTTTTCAAGTGATAAGGAGAACAGGTGTAGCAATGTAGTTTGATACTAATACTTCAGGTACTCATCTTAAAATAGTAATAGGAAGATTCTGTAGTTGCTTTAAAGGATTGCTTTTGGTTGGCCTTATGGTGTGTTTGGATCATTGTAAAATGAGAAGATTCAATGGAAAAGAGTGCTTTACACTGTAAAGTACTATATAGTAATAGGAAGATTCTGTAGTTGCTTTAAAGGGTTGCTTTTGGTTGGCCTTAGTTTTATTTTCAGATCTGGTGCCAATCCAAGTCCAATGGTAAAAGGCTTTAGCAGGGTTACTTGCAGGTGGGTGTACCTAGTACTTGCCTAAAATGTTTTCATACAAGAGAATTATTGTTAAATTTAAAAAAAAAAAAATTTCCCATTCGGGTCGGTCATATTTGCTGTTGATCCCTGATCCACTTTGTTGCCACCCACTTCTCCCCTCTGATTACGGGGCAGCTCCCATGAAGCGATCTCTGCAAAATGAGTTATCCAATCAAACGAGTCAAAAGAATTTATGTCATCTATCTCATCTTATACTATTATATGCATACGATTGAAAAGTTTACTGTCCTTTTATTATTATTATTATTATTCTTAATCTAATTTAAATATTAAAATCTATAATGTGCGTATACTTTATAAAATCTTTTAAATTAAGCATAGAATATATTTTTCCTTAATTAGAGCGATGCTACTTTTTCATCGAAAAAATAGTAATTTCAGTCGTTTTTCTCTCACTCTATATCTACGATCTTAACAATAGAAATCTCTCGTTAACTGCTCAAATTCTTCATTTTCACTCCGTATCACTTAATATCCATAACTTTATCCATAAAAATCTATTACTTTTTTGAATGAATGATTTAAAATTATAAGATTTTAAAAGGTAAAATTAACATCGTATACTAATGATAATTGAGAATGTCTTGTCTACTAATGTAAATTAATGGAGTTTTAATAAATTAAATTACATTACGTTATAATTAAACTATCTAATTATACAAGTATATTCTAGTATTTTATATTTATTTTCTTTTCGTGCACAATACAAGAGTATATGTCTAGTATAGATAGATGAGAAAACTACTTTTTCATTTTCTTTGGAATATATATCTATTTATTTACATACAATTTTTGCCAGGACCAACCACGGCTCCGGCCAGCCCGAGAAAATAGTCCGCCAACCCGGCCCGAATGGCAAGCCCATTTTTGGGTGGGCCCAAGCAAAACGTTATAGTTTTAAAACATTTTGTGGCGTAGGGTGACAGAAAGATAGTTTTGGTACCAAAACGTTATATTTATCAAAAGTTTTGTACCAACTATAGTGAATATGCCCGATTGTAGAGCCAGCCCAGAAATGGACAGTTCCTGATAAAAATGACACAGTTCGAGTGCTTTAATTAGGTACATGCTTCTTGCATTTTCCCGGTTTTAAAAAATGTGTGAATTCAATAAGTAGGCCATCGTAGTCGGATTTTAAAGCATGCTAAGCAGGTCACTGTTCATCATATTATTCATAGCACCGGAGATTAAAATTTTTTATCAGTAATAACAAGTTTAAAAGGGATCGAATTCTTTCTTCTGTCGGATGAAAACGAAAATAGAATAGATTCACTTACCGGATCTACTGTGCCGTTTGGAAACAATGAATAGAAGAGGAGTGCATCCCCTCTGCGTGGTTTCACTCTCAATCCGATGCACTTTCGATAATTATAGTTCCCGTCCATGTTCAACCCATTCTGCATATACGGTAAGAGAGATCGTATATCAGACTAAAACACAGACAGAGAGAGAGAGACAGACAGACAGACAGCATGAGCTCTCTGTGTTTTTATTTTTCGTAATAAGGAATTTAAGATTGTAAAACATATATTCAAGTCATTTTTTAGTTAAGAACCCTAAAATCCTAAGGAACTTTTTTTAAAAAAATCCATATCCGGTAATACTCAATATTTTTCTCGCCTCCCCGGTAACGATACCGAGATTTCTTAGAATTTTTTAGATTTTTTTTAGGATTTTTAATTTTTATTTAAAACTTTAGTTTTTAAAATTTTTTTAAAAAAGATTTGAATATACAGTTTGAGGTATAAATTTATTATCATAAAACTGTTGATGTCGACTTGTGAAATTACATGGCGACCCTAATGTGGTAGTAGTGTTACAACCAACACTTGAGAGGGAGAGAATGAGAAAAGAGGACATTATTTCAAACTTCCTTACCTCATAGGGGAACATTGTTTCTCCACCTTCCTCAACATTGGACAGATACAATAAGAATGAGGCTACCTGGAATGAAGCCAAGATCGATGGAAGTCAATAAGCCAAGCACAGAACCTTCCAGATTTTGATGAAAGTCGGTCATTGTGAGTTGATCAAGCACATTGAAATAAAATAGCTACTCCAAACTATCCAAGCGACCGTTCTTATTTTGAGTCGTGCTTCTTCGGATGCAAAAGATAAGCGAAACACGAATCATAATCCGGACGAACAAGAAATGTTCTTTTCCTTTTTGCTGAATGAATGAGAAATGTTCTACGCACATAGAAAGTTCGACGCAATTCAGACCATGAATAATATGATTCCATTATGTGTGCACCAAGATATCAACATTGAACAACAGATGAAAACGTATGTTTCATGCAATCCATACATACCCTTTGGCTCGTTTGCGGGCCATATTCAGCAAAATTGTACGCATCATAGTGAGAATCATACTTCTGCCCAACCGCATAGCGTAACACGTTGAATTCCTGAAACGTGTTTATGAGCAGAAATAATTTTAAAACATACCTGAAGATAAAAAGGTTAACCAATTCAACTGAAACAACTAGAAATATAAATGCAATCATCACTTATGAATCAACAGATGAATGGATGGATGGATGGACGAACAAATGAATGAGAATCCAGATATGTGGCACAGTCTTGACAAAGAAGCATCCTTATGTGTAAGACGAACAGTTTCACCCCAGAAAATGATAAAGCCCTCATTTTTTTGTAGCAACTCAACACTGTTTTATTGGAAAACGGGTGGTGAGAACATAACCAATAGATTTTTATTACAACACAAGAAGAGTCAAAAAATTGTCCTACAACATACTGCATGATTAAATCAAGTAGGAAATAGGCTGCTGCTTGTTTATTCATTTTAGCTATAATGGAAAATTATTACAAACTAACAGAGGTGATAGTTCACACCTCCCCATGGGTCCTTGGAAGCATCGTAGCTCTTGCAATTTTTTCTTCAATAAAATCCAACACCCCGGTCTTGTCTTCATAGGCACTTATGAACATGCCAGTACTGCTTGAGAGGAAAATCTCCATTAAATATTTCTCAAACCAACATAATTAGCATCGTGTTCATTTATCTTAGATTTTATTATCTAGAAAGTATCGCAAGGTTACTGGTTGAAATAGTACATTGTAGCTACTAAAATTTTCTAGATATTCATTTCACTTTCCTACATATCTAGCAAATGTAGGTACTAGATGGGAGTTCTCTTACGTTCTACTTTCAAAAGCATCTTATCTGAAGGAAATTTTCTGTTGAAATTGATAAGTCCTCAAAATGGTGTGGTAATTTCCTTGAACAACAGCATGCATAAGATGTTAGGAAGAGAACGCTTGAGGGAGGGAAGCAAACCACCGCCCATCGAAATTCAAATTGTTTTCCCCTTGACAAGTGAAGTTCCAATATCCAGTCATTCTTTCCGACTCTAGAAGAAGAATATTCATTTGCGGACTATAACAGATTCAGATTGTCTTCCCGAATTATCCAAATGGTTATGCCAAGAAACATGACGGAAAATGCACACCTTGTCCTGATATCCTTTGTACTCTCTTCTGTCTCTCCTTTTCTCAGAGCTAGGGTTGATGGCTTGAGATCATGCTTTGCCATTTCGATTATGCTTTGGCAGTGTTCTTCTGACGCAAAATTTGCAAAGTACAGAGCACGGGGTGACCAGCTTAAAACCTACCCAATGTAAAAAAGATGCTAATATGCTACTGAAACACAAACAAAATAATGATAGATAAATAATTTAATTATAAAAAAAAGATAGATAAATCTAGCTATCGAAAATGAAGAAAATGGCACTAGAAAAGATTTTGCTGATAAGTGAAGATATTGGAGGTTCCAGCCAAGAGCTAAATTCTTCAAAATTTAAACCATCAAGAATATCTTCTCAAAGTTCACATATAACTGCATTTGATCCTTGACCTTGCTTTTCTAAGTTTATTTGAAATCCAATTTATTTTATTAATGAGTAAAGATGAAATCAAATGACGAAAATAATATGGGACGAATCAGCAGCTAACCTTCTACAAACCAAAACAATCTAAGGATCAAATCTACAGCATGTTTGCTCCCAAGCACGTTCAATTCCTTAGATTTGCTCTAAGTTTATGTTAAACTCAATTTCTTTAAGAATTATATACTTAACTCACACGATAAGAAGATGACAACATCTTAATAAGAAATTGAAAAAAAGAGGGACACGGTTCAATTCACGCAAACAACCAAAAGCCGAAAATGAAATTGACCTGACCTGAAAAGGAATCGAAGTGAAAGAATCATCTCCAGTCTCTCCACGAGACATAACCGCCGATCTTTCCTCAATGACCGACTCCAGCATCCGTGGTCTATGCCACAGACCAGACGTATACTAGAAATCAATGGCCAGAGAATCATCAGAAACCAATACCAATAGGAGGAAACCAGCAAAATCCAAATGGAGGAGAAAAACCGGATGGAGCGGAGGCCAAATCGTGAGGAGGAAGCCGCTGAAACCTGAGAGATCAGGAAGGAGGAGAATAAGAAGCCTGCGATGAAGGAGGAGAAGCCAAACACGACCACCGACAGCCCTAGCCTGGGCTTCAGCGAGGAGCTATGCTTGCCCGCCTTGAGTTTCATCTGCTTCCGTCGTCTTCCACTCCGTTTCTCCTCTTCTTAATGCGAAGGTGCAGTGCAGTGCCGTTAACTGCACGAGAGCCGGGCGGGAGTCTCTCTTTCTTTGATTTGGTGATCACCCACTTGTCAATTAAAAAGGAGAAAAAAGGAAAATGCATTACCTATGTTTTTTATGTTTTGGCTGAAGGCACTGATTGTACTTGCCTTAAATGTGACAAGTCTCCTTTTTTGGCAGTGAAATAATGTAATTATTTTCACATGATTTCCGGATATGAAATTTTATTTTTGGATGAGAGGACAGGTTAGTAATAATTAAGCTTCACATATCTTATCACAACATTAAATATTTATTACCAACATGAGATTGGTTTAGTGATTCTCTCGCTTGATTCCAAAATGGGTGATTCCAGAATCGATATCTAGGTCGGAAGGGTCGAGAGGAATTTTTCCCGAGATCCCGGCTCGACCATAGATTAGTCCGGATGTGTGTTTCGGCTAGCCCCGGATATTGCGTAATACAAAAAAAATTAAAATTTTTTATTGAATGTATAAGATATTAAATTCATATTAAATCCAATAACTTAAATGTAATCAATGATATTCAATTTCAGCACTCTAATAGGCATTAGCAGGGCTGCAGCTCGAGGTGCCTACTACCTCCCGAAAACATTTCATGCATGAGAATTGTTCTTAAATTAATAAATCTCATTCGTCAAACAGCGCTTGATCCCTGATCCACTTTGTCGCCACCCACTTCTCCCCTCTGACTACGGGGCAGCTCCCATGAAGTGATCTCTGCATATGAATTATCCAATCAAATAACTAGTCAAAAGCATACATATAATACGCACGAGAACACTACTCTCTTTGAAATATGAACAATTCTTTGTGGTTCAGTTTTAAAAAATAACTTGAAAAGTACGAGGTTACATAATTCAGGTTGGATGAATGCCCTGCTGTGGAGTCCAGAAATGGACAGTTCATGACAGAAATGACAGTTAGCATGGTTTTGGTTTACTTGCATTTGCGGTTTTGTGATTTTTGAAATGTGTCAATTGAGCAGGCCCTCCTGGATGGATTTTAAACTTATGCTAGACAGGTCACTTTTCATCATACTATTCATGACTCTGGACATTAAATTTTTAGCAGCAATAATAAGAAGTTCGAAGGAATAAAATTCACATACCGGATCTATTGTACCATTTGGCAACAATGAGTAGAAGAGGAGTGCATCCCCTTTGCATGGTTTCACTTTCAATCCGATGCACTCTCGGAAATTATATCTCCCGTCCATGTTCGACCCATTCTGAGAGAGAGAGAGAGAGCATGAGAATAGAGTGACCTGTTTCTTAGAGGAGAAGAGGTACAAGAAAGAGGACAGTATTTCAAACTTGCTTGCCTCGTAAGGAAACATCGTTTCTCCACCTTCCTCAACGGTGGATAAATACAATAAGAAAGAGGCTACCTGAACGGATGCCAGGATCGATAGAAGTTAATAGACTATGCATAGAACGTTCGAGAATTTAATGAGAGTCAGTCATTGCAAGTTGATCGAGCAGAACACTTTCTCCAACTTCTCCGTATGCATAATGCAGAAGCAGGCCAATGATCAAGAGCAAGAGAACGAAACCGAGAAGCATGTGAAAGGAAAATAGCTACTACAACTGTATATTCAAGGAGTGCCTTGATTCGAGTCATGTTTCTTCCAAAACAGAAGATAAGCAAAATCCAAATCATGATTGGGCTCTGAACAAGAAATATTCTATTCACCAAAACGACACACTGTTGAAACAAGTGCAATACAATGAGACTAGTGACATCTTCGAAAATTAGAAGCGAACAATCATTGCACGACATGCATGAATGATATTTGGTTCTCGGAATATCTCCTGGTAACTCATCTTATGAGATTCTGAAAGGTTCTAAAACACTGGATGGAGGATCCAATCTGAGCAAACACTTCAGACATTATGAATATGTACCAATACGATTCTGTTAATATCTGAAGCAAGATATCAACTATTAACAGATGAAAACATATGTTTCATGTTAGCTATACCCTTTGGCTTGTTTGTGGGCCATATTCAGCAGGATTGAACGCGTCGTAGTGAGAATTATACCTCTGCCCAACCTCATAGCGCAACACGTTGAATGCCTGAAACATGGTGATATCCTCAAACAATTTTAAAACTTGCCCTGAAAATAAAAGGTTAACTAATTCAACTGAAATAGATAAACATATAAATGCAACCGTTGCTTATGAATGAATGAGAATGCAGATATCTATCTGGCAAAGTTTTGAGAAAGAAGCATCCTTAACTTTTTCACCCCAGAAAATAAAAATGCACGTGTTCTTGCAGCACTTGCCACTGTTTTAGCAGAAAGAATGGTAGGAATATATCTAGTAGATTGTCATTACTGGACAAGGAGAAATCAGAAAATTGTTCTACGAGATATTGCATGATGGAAAAAATCCAAGCAGCCTACAGAAGGTTATTCTTGTGCCTTTTATTTGCAAGGTAGAAGACAAGAAAAGGGGAAGCATGAAAGGATGTCAAGACTTAAGCAAAATGAAGGAAACAATAGAGGAAGTCATATAAACCAAGTCTGTCCATCAGCTCGATGCAACAAATAGAATAAGTGGGGATACAAAGAATCAAACTTGGACATGAATACAAGGCTGGTGTGAAGAAAGCCGTAAAGCAAGCAGCTGCAATGACCTTGTTGATGATGCATTGAATGGGCTGCTTATTTAATTGTATTAGTATGACTAAGCCAGCAGAAAAATAATTACGAAATTGATAGTTCATACCTCCCCATGAGTTCTTGGAAGCATTGTAGCTCTTGCAATTTTTTCCTCAATGATATCCAATACACCGGTTTTGTCTTCAGAGGCACTTATGAACATGCCAGTACTGATTGAGAAGAAAAATCTCCTTCAAATATTTCTCAAACAGACTTATTTCATTCATTTAAAATCTTATCCAGGAAGCACTACAAAATTATGCCTCTACACTGGTTGAAATAGTATATCAGAGTTCACTAAAATTTTCTAGATATTCATTTCACTTTCCTACATTTTTAGAAACTGCAGGTACGGGTGGGAGTTGCCTGTCAGGTGCTACTTAGGGTAGCATCTGATCTCGGTAAAGAGAAATTTTCTATTGAAACCGATAAAGGCTCAACATGGTGTGCTAATGTCTTGAGATGTTAAGAAGAGAGTGCCGAAGGGAGAGAAACAAAAACCATCCATCAAAATCGAAATTGTGTTTTTGTTTCAGCTTCGTTGCTGTTTAGATTGTAGTACCATGTTATCCAAGGAGGCTTGCCAAAAAAAGACAGCAGAGAATGCACCTTGTCCTGATACCCTTTGTACTCTCTTCTGTCTCTCCTTCTCTCAGAGCAAGAGCGGATGGCTTGAGATTAGATTTTGCCATTTCAATAATGCTATGGCAGTGTTCTGCTGACGCAAAACTTGGAAAATACAGAGCACGCGGAGACCAGCTTAATACCTGCCCAAGGCAAAAATATGCTATGCTACTGAAACAAAGTCAAATAATAATAAATAAATCTAGCTGTCGAAAATGAAGAAAAGGGTAAGTAGAAAAAATTTTGCTGTTAAGTGAAAGATACTGGAGGTGCCAACCAAGAGCTGAATTGCTTCAAAATTGAAACCATCAAGAAGATGGTCTAGCTACATTTGATTCTTAAACATTTTTTCTTATTTTATATGAGAATAAAATAAGATTGATCAAACCTGAAAAGAAATCGAAGTGAAGGAATCATCACCGGTCTCTCCACGAGTCATAACCGCTCTCTCCACATTGATCGACTCCATCAACTGTGGTCTGTGCCATAGACCAGACCAATCCTACAGATCAATGGCCAGAACATCATCAGAAACTAACATCAACAGACGAAACAGATCGCGAGGAGGAAGCCGCTGGAACCTGAGAGAGGAAGCACGAGAATAAGAAGCCAGCGATGAAGAAGGAGCAGCCGAAGGCGACCGCCGACAGCCCTAACTTGGGCTTGGGCTTGAGCAAGGTGCTGTGCTTGATCGCCTTGAGCTTCATCTGCTTCCGTCGTCCTCCACTCCGTCTCTCTTCTTCTTAATGTGAAGGCACGGAGTCAATGGAGAGAAGAAAATGCAGGAGAAGAATTTCAGCGGAGACGCAGAGTGGGAGCGCTGTGCAGTGCCGTTAACTGTGCGAACCGGCGGGAGTTTCTCGCCTATGGGATTTGGGTTTGCTAATAACTGAACTTACTAATTAAAAAGAAAAAGAAGGAAAATGTGCTTTAAATGTGCTTACTGAACCGTTCGTTTGTTATACATTGAATAAGAGAAATTTTTAGATAATTTTATTTCATCACGTGATATAAGAAAGAACTACTCAAATAGTAACAAACAATCAAATTCGTGTTCATCATCATTGTCATAATTATTATTAATTAATATAATTTAATTGATATTTTTTATTATATTATTCTAAAATAGAATTACTTAAAATTTTTTCCTATGAAAAAAATCAAGGCAATTAATTACAGGAGGGAGTGCGCGATGACGATTGCCATTGCCGCTCTTTTTTCAAACAAATGCGAACAGAAGTCATAATTAAGAGGGACAGAGAAAAGTGAGGGGAACAGAGGTCTCTGGTTAAAGACCTGAACCAGGACCTCTTTACCAGTTTTACCTTTTCAGCTTTCAACAACAGTGCCTTGTGAATTCTGTTGGCTCAATCAAGATTCAAGGCTCGAAACAGAGCAACGAAGGGTCGTCGGATCTTCGATAGTACAATATTCCCTCAGTCATTGTCTCCTGAGCTCCGCCCATCTCTCTCTCTTGTTCAAGATTCGAAAAAATGCTTCCAAAGGCTGCCCAGAATAAGAAACAAACGACCTCCTCAGTCATCTAATAGAAGAAGTTCACCTCACCAGCAGATTCTCGTGGGCTCTACAGCAGATCAAAGAAACTCTGGACTGCTTGAATGATGTCCTCACCCACTGAGCTTCCAATATTGCTGTTAAAACTTGGGCAGAAATGTAATAGGGGTTTGGTTTTGGTGGGCTTTGGTACTTCGACATGGGCTTGGCTTTTGAGCGAGGATGGAGCCTGGGTTAGATTTTTGGAGCTAAAATGTGGATCTGATCATCAGTTTTTACCATTCCTCATCCCATTGCACGTGCCTTTTTTAGGAGGCATGCTGGCTGCTGTGGCCGCTAATCGTCCGATAAAACTTTATGTTGTGATTAGGTGAAACTTTAATTTTCCTTTTTTTTGTGACATGTTTTTATTTTGCATGTTGAACCCAACGACCAACGTTAAGTTTTTTATTTTTTTTAAGATATGAACAACTTATATCTATAAATCCAATAGATTCTAACTAATTAATTCAGTTCGAGTCGGAAAAACCCACCAGGGGTAAAGCTCTTCTAATATTAACTTTTTTCATTTACATGACTTGAACCCGATAACTCGCTTAAGGAAAAGATGCGTCACACTATCTTAATCAATTCATTTTGAATTTGGTACAGAACCGTTATATTTAAGAGCACATTTATGTCCGGATGCAAGTTGGAGTTGCCGATTCACTGCATTCACGGTTTGACGCCGCCAGCTGAACATATAACTACAGAATATGTCAATCAATCCGGGACAACTGCACCCATCAATTCCTTGCCTGTCTTGTGCGGAAAGAAACATAATATTTTCTTCATTTATTATTAGTTATGTGTAATTTCGTCTTTCTTCTGGAAGAAAGTAAAGGAGGAGACACACTTTAATCACATTCCATGACACGCACTCTCAAAAGAAGCCCTCCAAACCTGACAAGTGGTTGATATGATTCTGTATCGCTTTCCTTTTTAGGTTTTATTTTGTGTTCATATTTGACAAATGGAGAAAATTTGCAATAAAGTATCTTCACTCCTGCTGAGTCGGCTCGGTTCAAACTTGTACTGTGAGTCCGATTGGATCTTCAATATCGGGCAGCATGCACAAAATTAAAAATCAAGCCGTCCAAAGATTCTTTAAGAAAAACCATTTTAAGCCACAAGTCTCGAGCACGTTCCAATTGTTAAAAAAAAAAAAAAACAATCAGACAACTACCGCCCCATAAGATGCCATGCTTTAGTTGCCAAATCTCCATTCTTTGTACTTAGTCTCTCCATCATGAGAAAGTATTCAGCGGAGCGATCGTATCACGTAAGCGATGCTGATGGTAACATATTCATCCAATCAAAACTTGGCAAATAATCCATAATTATATAGTTGTTGTTATTAAATTCTAAAAAATTCAAAAATATATAAAAAAAAAACCTAATAAATGGTGAACTCTAAAATAAAAAAATATATAAATGGTAAAAAATTTATTAAAAATTCTAATAAGTGGCGACCCCTAATAGTAAAAATATATAAATGGTAAATTCTAATTAGATAAATATACGATGACGTGGTAACCACTCTATTAAAGATTTTCTCCTCCACCACGGCTCGTTGTATATTTAGATCAAGCAAGTGGGGGCCTTAGCACCCACTATCTTCTTCGATTTGTATCAGATTACCACGCGGAGCAAATCAAAGCCATATAGTTTTCTTTATTTTTTTCCAACTAGTTGTATGACGAAGAAGAAATAAAAATAAAGAGAAAATAAAAAGAGTACGAGAAATTTTGTTCATAAGGATTGGATTGAATTAGTTTTTGTAAGTAAAAAATAAGAACAGTAGTACGCAACCATCTCATCACATAATGTCTAGACTTTTGTGTGCAAATGCGAACATATCAGACGAACCGAACAATTTATATTAATGTTGACTTCGTTATTGTATCACTACCAACGCTCTAGTCTAGTTTAAGAAGCAAGTACCTGCCAAGATCTAAACTCAAAAACATCCTTCTACCAATTTTACTTAGAGAGATACTCGGAGTTTGAACCTCTACTCCCATCAAGCCGTATATGAATGAATTTTAGACTACTAGACTACTGTTTTTTTTTTATAATAATAATAATTGAATTTAGAATTTCTTAATTTTAAATTTATAACGGTATATATGAGTCAAATCCCCTGCATCTAGAAGGCCCTGCATTTTTGGATCTTCACAATAACCAGGTAAAAGGGAAGCAAGCAGATGTTGGGACAAAAGATGATAAACTCATCCTTCTCCCGTGAACCAGCAAAGCTAGCTGGAAAGAGACAGTTGCCAATCAAAATGTTTTAAAGTATCCTTGAGCAGAACTCAGTAGTTGGAATGAATAGGAGCTCGGTATCAGATGATAGCGTACGCATTCATTGAGTAACAACAAAAAGGAAAAATAGCGATGATGAAAAATTTAACCCACACAGGTTTGAATCGGTACTTGCTACGGGTTCGGGTCCAATCAACACGAAGACGATGCTGCTATATCTGGAAGGAAGCTGCAGCTACCACCGAGTGCTGATGCTGGTCGCAAATGGGGCTCAAACTACTATGTCTCCAGAGTGCTGACACATCTTTTTTTTTTTTTGACAATTTCTTGAATTTTGCCATGTGAATTGAAAAAAAAATTCATATTTCAGAGAGCTCTAATATTTAATTGTCCCACTCCCAGTAGACCCAAACTGTGATTAATCGGATTTTATTGGATCTCTGTGTATCTGTTCACGCAGTTAATTAATGTCCGCGTTGCGCTAAATGGCAGAAGAAACTGAACATTGCTTACCAAGTTCTTCTCTCTGCACATAATTTTTTACAATTGGACAAGATACAGTTTCCCTCTCAGATTGATCTCCGGCTCTCCAGCAAAAACGTTTGAAAGTAGAAAGACTTAATAGGATGTCATGTAGTAAACAACCAGCACTCCTCGTTGCTGGCTCAGAAGCTACCAATTGCCTCTTTTTGACGCCACAAAACCGAGGGATGATGAAGGGGGGTCACTGTTATTTGGATCGCCTGCAACTCTGCAATTGACCTCCCCAATCTATTTCTGATTCTCTCCTCCACTTTCTTTATTGTTTCAGTTAGGCTTTGTTTTTTGAATAATACATGATCATGTTTTCAGATATTTAATAGGTCGTGACTAGTTCAAATTTGAGCCATATTGACTTATTAAAGAGTAAAGTTCCATATATTATGAATTTTCTAACTATCCATAAAGTTTTAATCAGAAATACTTAAAGAAAAAAAATCAACAAATTATTAATTTTTCTTTTTCTTTCCTCTGCCAATTTCGATATCTCCTCTTCCCTATATATATTCTCCCCCTCGCTTCCTTTCCTTTTAATGACAACCCCACAAGAGAATCCAAAGAATCCCCTCCCACCTTCCCCTCACAGTCACAGGTCAAGCTTTTAGCAATGGCAAAGTATTGGAGAGGAAGAAACCGAGATGAGGAGGAAGAGGAGGAGGAGGCATTGTCACTCTCTGATTTACCAATCAATTTGGCAGAGACAGAAGAGACCCAGTTATTAAGAAGAGAAATGGAAGATGGTGGAGGAGGAGGAGAGGAAAGTTCGTGTAATAAAGGGGGCGAGGAAGAGGAGCCGGAATTCGATTTCGGGTGGTGGGGAAACAATGCACCGTTCGGTCCGTCGGGGTCGCATATGTGCGCAGCCGACGAGCTCTTCTTCAAGGGCCAAATCCTCCCTCGCCGCCTCTCCATCAGCTCCGATAATGGCCCGGTCTGCCGGTAATTGTTCGCAAGGCCCACTTGGTCGATTAAACTCGATATCCTATTTAATTTGCTATATGCATTTCTTCTGCATAGTCTTTTCCAGGTCACCCGTGGTGTTTTTATTTCATACTTCTTTTGTGTCATTTAATTAGGTCCATGTCGAGGTCGGAGTCGATGGACCATGGCTCGGCAAGCAGATTAGGCGGGAGCAGGAGCAGCAGCATCGGAAGCTACCATTCATATACCTCATCGTCATCGTCATCGTCATCATCGACCTATTCGGGCTCCGCCACCACTCACCACAGCCGAACCTTTAGAAGCCATGGCTACCATATGCACCCGAGCCCTAAACCGGCCCGGTCCATGGCTGCTTCCTCGGGCTACCGCCGATCGAGCCTACACTCGTCTCCAAATAACGGTGGATCCTCCCTCTGGGATTTCTTCAGGACCGGCCTGGTTCGTGGCCCGGCTGCCGAGATCGAACTCCGGGACCTCAAGTTTCATGGTTTTAGCAATAACAAGAGGAATTCGGCGGCCGGCATCAGCAGTAGCGATAGCGGTGACGGCAATGCCAAGAGCAACTCCGATTGCAAGAGGACCGGACAGGTTCGCTGGTTGCTCGGAGGAGTGAACTGCAAGTGTTCGGTCGAGACAGTTCCCTTAAACGCCCCGAGCACGAAGATGGGCCCGGTGCCGGCCGGAAACACTACGATTCGGAGGAGCAGAATGGGCGGCCCGGATGGGAGGCCGGGTAAAGATTCGAGGACGAAGGAGAAGATGGTGATGATGATGAAGCAAAAGCAGGCAGCGTCACGGCAGAGGACGAGTGAGTGGCTGAAGGAGCTATCGCTCTCACATGCAAGTTAATATTTTTATGTATAAAATATATATATATATCACTTGACATTTATTTTAATTTAATAAATATTAAATATATTTATATAAATAATCTGTCACATAATTATAGCTATTTTCACTAATTTATTTAATAATTATTAATTTATAACTCTTATAAGTCTCTTGCCAAGAACCAAATGCCAGGATCCAAAGTGGTCGGCGTCTCGCGTGCTATTGATAAATTATTGTCAATCTTTCCCATGTAGCTTTTTCTTTTGCGTTCAAATTAAAGGTGGCCGAAAAAAACATATATTATGGATATAATTATTTCGAGGACACTGACGTAGCCATTTTATCCTCTTGGAGAAAGATTCGGATAATCTTCCCACAATCTTCGTCGTCTGTCACGGTGGTGAGCGTCGTGTTTAATCTTCGGGAGATGATTTATTGTCGTTTTTCGAGCCTGCGCCGCGTTTCAATGCACTTAGGAGAGGCATCACGCTTTAATATGTCGTATCAATTAACTTTAAAAATGAATAATGAGAGTTCAAATTAATGATATTATCCTTGACATGGGATTACACCGTGTTTATTAGTAAACTCTTCGTGCCTCCCGATCATAGGTTTAGAAGTTCTATTGATTCCTTAATTCTGATTCCAGTGAGGTTGATCTACTGAAGGATAAATATCTCAGAATCACAAGTTTTCTTTTTCATTCTCATAACTAATATTTACTCATTTATGTGTCAACCGGACTTAAATTTAAATTAATCAAAATCCCTTAAACATTTATATATTGCGTAATTGCATTAGTTATCTATTTTCAAGTTTTAGGAGACTAAGATATCATGCTTAATCCAGCATGAGGAGGCCTCTCACTTATAAGTGCACATTAATCGTCGTTCGAAAAACCCAATTCTAAGATGTATACGTGCTCTACCGATGAAAACTACAGCTTAATATATAGTATACTAGCACGATAAGTAAGATGTGCGTGCATCGTATCTCCTAATTCTTGACTTTAGGAAGCGTGCAATTTATCGATTGATGGTAAAGTGCAAATGATTCCACCTGACACAGTCATATGTCGCAGTGCTTGGTGTTTTCTTTAGGACAACGTTAATCATGTCGAAATGTCTAACAAGAAAAGGGATTGTCTGCTCGGAAGGAGGGGGAACAATTTGGCCAATCTCGGAGCTCATCTTTACTGGTTACGAATGAGAAATTTGTGAGTGTGACAAATTGCTTCAATTATGCAAGCCCCAGTCTCTAACTTTTTATTGGTCGGTCAACTATTAGAAATATTATCAATTATAAAATTAAATGTTTAAAAATAACACTGTAACAGTAACTCTAGTAGGAAATTTTGGGAGCCGAGAAATTGTGATAGCCTACTTTATCCACCTCTCTATTTCCTATCTAATTCTCGAAGAAAACTTTTGCGGTCCAGTCATTGAACTGTTCAATAGTTTATTTAATTAAATAAATTAAGGAAAAAATTCAGTGAATCATACTTATTTTATCTGCCCAGTAAACGGTCTAATGTCCTAGCAGTAAAATTTCCATTTCATGAAAGCAACACGAGCATTTTCAATGTATATAGATGCCATAATAAGTCAAACTATTTTTCCTCGATGGAGCAGTACCACACGTTCGAAGAATATGGGACCTGGAGAGGGACGCGTATGCTGACCCCAAGAGGCTCGCGAGCCTCTAAATTCAAGCAATGCTTGACAGTTTTGTATTTACTTTCCGGGTACAGATGCGGTCTATTGGTCGGAAAGTTACGAGAAGATAATATATAAAATGTATAGGTGAAATGACTGACCTGAGTAGGATTCATGGAAGCGTGGGTAGAACTGTCCGAGTCGGGGTATGGAAAGGCCTGGCTGGCATGGACTTGAAACACCAACACCATGAAAGGAAGCCGAGTCACGAGTAGCAGTCCGATTTTACCCTCCAACATTCAAGTCGATCGGCGTGTATATAGAGAGAAAAAATAGTAAATGAAGAGAGAAAAAATATGATTACTGGATAATTACCACCTCCCATAGTTACATGGAGTATTTATAGACACGTCAAAGAGTTAGAGCGGTAAGCATTGACATCGACCGTTGATTGACTACCATGTGTTCCTCAGTAGACGGTAGACATTTGTCTATCGTACTGTGAAAATAATTTTACCTTTACTTGTATTTTTCCACGAGACAGGGAAAAAAAAAAGGGAGTGAACTAGAAGAGGTCTACGGTGCAAATCCTTGGCATTTGCAGAGTAACTAGAAGACGAGGTTCTTTGTCCATAATCCTCCGTCAATATAGAGAGGACATAAAGGCTCTAAGCCAATAATTATCTCACTAATTAAGATTATATAATAATTAAATATATGAGGTGTGTGTGTAAACTAATGATTGGGGGTTGCAATAAGAGAGGCACGAGCACGCCGCTGGGAGGCTGCTTTAGGAGAGTGGGACGGTGTCCGTGGGGCCCTTTTTGACACGAAGGATCGTTGTGTTCGATGATGATTCAAGTGTGAATTACATTCTGTCGTGAAATCGTGAACCGATTGTGACGGTTCGACATCTCTTTTTCTTAGCTAAGGTCCCGGATCGAGTATTGTAAATGGAAAAAAGTTATTTTCGGAGACTTTTACCCTCTTATTAGAATGATATAGCTCGGACAGAGATTAGTAAGACAAATCAGTTTTTCGTATAACAGGCATTGTGCAGGCAGAAGAGAGTGTGTGAATCACATTGGGTCACGACAGGATATTACATGTCCGTCACTAAATACAAAGAAGCACGCGAGACAAAGGAAAGAGCAACACAATAGATATATCCATGTCGTGTGAATTTAGTTTGCGGCAAAAAAAGGAAACAAGAAAAAGCAACTGATCGTATGGGGCTCGAAGACGTGACTCGAATAATTCCGATGGTGAAGTGTTCTAGACGTGAGTGAGTAATTTATACGGGGTCTCCGGTAAATTTTTTACGTGATGCTTTAGTCATTTTGGTAAGCCATCCGACGAGCTGCCATCGCCAGTTTTTGGATTTGACTCTTGTGAATAGAAGAAATTCATACTGGGAGAGTTTTACTTTTAATAAGCCTTCCGGATCGAATTGGAACAGTCGTGGCTCGTTTGGCTTAGTTGATTCGTGATTATAATTACAGACGAACTTATTGGGCTGGGCTGCCTTTGCTACTGAGGCCCATTGCGCCGTAATTTGCTTTTTTTCCCAGGCCGTGCACGTAACAGACCAGTTGGGGAGAAATTCCCTTGCCATGGTAGCTCGGAACGTGATATGAAGACTCACCGCTTGGAGTGTGCTCATAACAGTGTAAACAATTCGAGAATTGTTTCCATACGGAAAAGTTATGAACAGATAAAAGTATCTGCACGAATAAATTTTTTGTAACAAATTCCGATTCCGAGCACCGTATCGAAACCGAGAATGACCGGTTCCTGAATTTGTTACTTGGAATCTACCCAAATTCAACAAAATCTACTCGGAACTTAATCATTTCGGGTATATTTTATACTCGTACAAAACCCTAGTTATGATTCTCTATAATTAAAAAAAGGATTAAGTGCACCCAATGTTAAATTCAATTGGGTTCTCCTTTCCACACACACTGTCCGTCTCCGGTGTTTTGACTTCAAACGAACAATTTAGTTCCGACTCATTACATTCCCAAAAGACGGACGCTGAGGAATCGTCAATGGTTGATCGGTCTGATTCAAAACAGCCAACCGCCAAGTTCCTCAGCGACATTCAGGCCGACGAGACGAAGAGACATATTCTGCATGGATCTTATTTTTCCGTTCCGTTACTTGGAATCACTTTTATCATTTTCCCTAATTTGATAAGCTTTAATATTTGTTGGCTTTATCCTGAATTTATAAGTTCGAGGATCTTGAGGAAATGAAAGAATATACCGAGAATCTACAAGAAGGGAATCTCAAAACATTCGATGCCTCGATGGTTGGAAGACAGATTTTTCTTTGGTAATAAAAGGATTTCATTCAAACCACCAGAAGTTACAACTTAGCCATTGTCTAGGCACGGGTCAAGCAAGATAACATCCCTGGGTGTAGATACCCCAATTGAGTCTGCATACATAACATCTACCACTCCTAATGGGGGTTTGTCAAAAAAGTACAAGAGTATCTTCCATGTCTCGTCCAATTCTTACAAAAGCATCCATGACCTTGTTCGCCTCACAATAGATAAATCTCCTCCAGTTGGGGTGGAAGTCCTGGTTGAGAGTCCTGCAATAAAAAATTAGAATTCTCAGTTTCAGGTTTTGATTCGAATGGCCCCAAATTAACTCAAAAGCCGATTTTGCGTCCAGCTCAATTTCCACTAACTGGAAGCCCAAGCTTTTTGCTAACAGGAGACCGTCTCTGATCGCCCAAAGTTCTGTGGTCAAGTTATTTGTCCATCCCAAGTTCCGGGCAAAGCCCCAAATCCATACTCCATTCGAGTCCCTGAGGACCCCCCTACACCTTCCTTTCTCGGGTTTCCTTGGATTGAACCATTAGTGTTCAATTTGACCCAACATGATTTTGGTGGATCCCAACGAACAACCACCAAAGTCACTGGTTTCTGGGGGTTGGTAACTTTCACAGCCGCCTGAAACTTCGCCGCTCTACTCAGACAGACTTGAATGAAGTCCTGATTAGCTTGAGTATTTTTGAAAACTTTAGTATTTCTCCTTTTCCATAGTGTCCGCACTGCCTGAGGGAAAACTATGGCCCACTTAAGGTTCAGAGTATGAGTTTCATAGGAACAAACATTTGCCCTAATCCACTCATAGATATTCAAGTGAAAAGTTGCCTTCTTGGAAGGCGGAATCCCTAGGGCTCTCCAGAACACTATAGCCTATCTACACTCCCTGAGGATGTGGTTCAGATACTCATCCCCTCTAGAGCAAATTGAGCATATAGGGCTGATATTCAACCCCCTTTAGTGCAAGACTTGTGTTGATGCAATAGCATTGTGGCAACATTGCCACAAGAAGAATTGTATCCTTGGATGTGTATGCTTTTCCAAATCCAACACCAATCTACCTCCCTCATATTTTCCTCCTGACCACACAAAATCCTATATGCTAACTTCGCACTACACCTCCCAGAAGGTTCATATCTCCAAATTGGGTAGTCGTCCTCCCTGATGAAGAGAGCTCTCGGGGTTCCTATGATGCTATTCCTAATTTCTAGAGATAGGTCAAAGCCTAACTTGTTCCAATTCCATCCTCCTTCCCTACACATGACTTTAGCCACTATCAAGTTTTCATTGTCTATGCTCAAGGGTTCCTAAATAAGCTCTCTAGGTGGTCTCTCACCTGCCCAAACATCCCCCTAGAAATTGACCCTATCACCCTTCAAAATGATCCATTTTATCACTAAGGAACCAACTTTGACCCCTTCTACTATCGCTCTCCTATTCAAGGAACAACCCACTCCATGTTGAAACGCTTCCAAGTATTTATCCCTCAATAATCCTGCCCATGGCTCATTGCTAGAACTCATCCTCCATGCCAAATCCCCTAGAAGAGCAAGGTTTCTACCCTCAGCTTCTTTGATACCTAGTCCTCCACCTTTCTTTGTTTGTGTGACTTTTTCCCAACCTATAAGGTGCATCCTCCTTTTCCCTTCCGTCAATCCCCATAAGAAATTCTCACTAATCCTATCAAGTTCCTTACATACCTTCTTAGGAAACAAAGTGCACTGCATAATAGGAGATGGTAATGTATGCAACACATAATTAATTAGCACGACCCTACCCTAAGAAGATAGAAATTTAGCTCTCCACCCTTCCAACTTTTGCTTGACCTGATCAATTAAAAAGTTAAAGGATGCAATCTTACCTAATGCCATGTCCATAGGAAAGCCAAGGTAGGTGCCTAACGACGAAGATTCTGCAACCCCAAATATTCTTCCTATCCTCTCGGTCATAGTCCTATGTGTATTTTCAGAGAACATGATCATGGACTCGTCTAGGTTTAACTTCTGGCCTGACAAGCTATAGAACTCTGAGAGCACCCTTTCCAGTGCTCTAATTGTTTGTCCATCAGATTCACCCATTAAAGTTATATCATCAGCAAAATAATAAGTGGTAGAACCTCGATGATCTACGTGTGTAGCTAATGCGTTTCCATTCACCCCCCCTGTACCTCCTTTTCAATCATGCATGCCAAGTACTCCAAACACATATGAAAATGTTAGGTGAAATAGGATCGCCCTGTCTCAGACCTCTAGAAGGATGAAAGCTTTCTAGCCGACCCCCATTGAATAAAATCTCCACCCTAGTAGATGAAATGCAATTTAAAACCAATTTGGAGAATTTTTCAGGGAGGCCAAAGAATTGTATCACATTGCATATGAATCCCCATTCCATTCTATCATATGCCTTTTCTAAATCCAGTTTTACAATAAAGACTCCTTTCTTGCCTTGTTTATGCTTGAGAGTATGCATAACTTCTCTAAATAGGACAACGTTATCTGAGGCTCTACGACCTAGAGTAAAACTCCCTTAGAAAGGAGAGATCAGATCGATAAAAAGGGTCGGAGCCTACGAACTAGGATTTTTGTTAAAACTTTATAACACTTATTACAAAGACTGATTGGTCTAAACTTGTTCACTGTTTCCGGAAAGGGGATTTTTGGGATTAAAGAGATCAATGTATCATTGGCCCCTTTCGGAAACTTACTAGATTCAAGACTTTTAACGATAAAATCTATTAATGATATACTGCCTCTCACATATCATCTCCTTTTCAGGTCGACTCCGGACACTACAAAGTTTGGTAAATTGATTGAACGAAATGACTTTACTTATAATAAAAAAGTTTCAAAAATTATAAAAATTACATTACAACTAAAAAGATCGGCATCCACCAATAAGTTGACTACTTCTCATATTTCCATTGAAAAAGAAAAATTCGTTAATCTTTTTTACGGTTTTTCAATATCGGGCATCTCCCGAGAGGGACTTTTAAACTACAATCTTTTTCCTCAGTTATGAGAGACTTCTATGATCTGAAAGAGATAAAAGAGAATAAATGGATATTGAAAATTTCACTAATAAAGGTCAAATTCAGAATTTATTTAACCTAAATCGAGCGATTGTGATATTTTAAACGAACTCCTTTGTCTTAAGCGTCGCACTGGAACAAGTAGGGTGAGGACAAAGGCGAGAATCTCTCGTGATTTGGCAGCTAAAACTGGAGAATCTCCTCCGACCAGCCGAGCCTTGACCAGTGCTTCTAGACTTCGATAAATAAATTGATTGGTTGATATTTTTAATTATATTTTCGTACTCAAAAAATCAAACGGTCGTCACCAATAAAAATAGGTATATTAATTGATTTTTCGGAGGAAATAAAAGAATCAATTAAAATACGATAAATTATGGGCAGTGGAAAATGCCAAAAAACCCGACCAAGACGTCAAATAAAGCACGAACTTCATATATAGTTAGCGTCCCCTCCAAAAATCGAGCGCCAACCTAATTAATACTGCACAACGAAATGGAATTTTGTGCAGTTATAACATTATTTGTCTAAGATTAGGAGAATTTATATTTTATTTTCAGCAGTAAAACTCTCTATATCCTTTTATTTCTCTCTTAATAGGTCTATAGGCATTCTTGTCATATAAACTATAATTATAATGATTATCCCATTTAAACTTTGAACCACTTGATGTTGATTAAATATTGAATGAATAGCATCTTTTAAAAATTGATTTAAGAGGTAATATGTAAGAGAACATAATAACCAATTTCTTATCTAAATCATTTTTGTTAGGTGTCATATAATGGAAAAATTTTGCTCAATTAAATTTCTCCTAGTAGCTCCCATATGAACCTTAAGTCCAGTCTAGGATCATAGGAGAGGAAACCGACAAAGCGTAACTTTGTGCTACCTTCTCCATGAAAGACAAGAGCGCTTACACCTCATGATTCATCAAAGTTAGACCAAACATTTGGACTAGAGAATAAGGGTTTAGTGTAATTATATCATTTTTTTATCGGAATTAAGATATTATAAGTTCAATTTTTATAAATGGGATTACTTGTACCACTTTATTCCTTTTGTACACCGAAAAATGCTAATCAAAATTACCAAAAATGTCGATAGAAGAGAGCATGAAAACATTGCATGTAATGAATTAATTTTATTAAATGATATCACTGTCACACAGCACTCTCTCTCGTTTCATTGAAACTCCAAAGGGAACGCAAAACCCGTGGCCACGGCCGTCCTCTGCCCTTTTAACCATCTCCACCCTCCATGGAAGCATTGATAGAGACATGTAAATTAAACATATAAAAGTCGTTGCATTTCTCAATTAAAATCACTGCATCCTTCCATTAAATAAGATCTTAGATTTAAATTATTTGAACAAAAAAAGATTTATAGCATAAAGAATTGCAACCGTTAATTATCTGATTTAATCTGAATTTGTTAGATTTCATTCGTGAAATATCGGTTGACATGTACTTAAAAACTCGGTCTCATATATCTCATGTAGACAAAGAAGACTAGACAAAGAAGACGCATTCATACTACTATTTATATGCCATTATATACATCGAGGTAGTAGGAAGAACATCGAAACTCATCCATAGAATCAAAGAGAAGCAGATACTTATACCAAATGGGAGTAGTTGAGGCTCACAACGTGAAGGTTCTGGGCTTGAGCCAGGACGGAGACCAGACCGTGGTGCTGGCTCATGGGTTCGGGACCGACCAGTCAGTGTGGAAGCATCTGGTGCCCCACCTGGTCGACTCATACCGGGTCATCCTCTACGACAACATGGGCGCCGGAACCACCAACCCTGACTGCTTTGACTTCGACCGGTGATTATACGCCAAATCTCTTCTGAAAATTCACTGTATCTTTTAATTAGATAAAGGACATGACAGTATACAGTATTTATCCAGCAACCACTTAGCCCTGTCCAAATCTACACGATGGTAACTAGCTCATAGTATTTCCCGAGACATCGGGTTCGGGTAGCTAGAGACTAGCTGATCTGAGCTTGCTCATGTTTGCAATGTCAGATACTCAACGTTGGAAGGGTTCGTGGGGGATCTGTTGGCAATACTTGAGGAGCTTCAGGTCGAGTCGTGCATCTTCGTGGGCCACTCGCTCTCTGCCATGGTTGGAATGGTTGCTTCCATTACCAGGCCTGAGCTCTTCACCAGAATTGTTATGCTTGCTGGCTCTCCCCGGTACCACGATGAGCAGCATCGTTCTTATCCTTTTTTGGGGCCCTTTTTGAAAGCAGGCTTCTTCCAGAAATTTTTATACCATCATACTCGTACATATTGCAGTGAACTTGGTCTAACGCATTCGCAAAAAAGTGTCACACCATATTTAAGAGAGAATATTGTTAATGGATAGAAATATAATGCACAACTTTTTTTATTAATATATATCAAATAATCATTAATCGAATTTACAAATAATATAATTACTTTCACTTATTTAATATCTTCCATGTAATAAAATATATTTGCTACCGTTGGCATTATTTTGACTTGAAGTTGCACCGGTGTCATGGGTCTAATATAAGATAGGAAATAAATAGATCATAGGACACGTGATTCATACAGTAACAATCGAAATCGGAATCTCTTAATTATAAATTAGAGTTTTGTATCATTGCACTAATATCACATCCTCACGTTCATGTTCCTTCTTTATATTAATCAAGTATTCTACTGACTCATTTATGTTGCAAATCCAAATGCATATATTAGTCTCATCTAATAGTCTCAATAATCTCTGATTAACTAGTACAAACTATGTTAGGAAGGGATAAAGGTTTTCTGACCAGTGATATTCTTAACCCATATGACTTGAACATAAGACATTACTCAAAATAAAAGGGCGTTGAATAATCTAAACCAATTTACGCTGGTTGAAGAAAATGTCATTAACATTTGCTACTCTATGTATAAATAGGTTGATATACTCTCATTTGGCTGCTTGATAATCGATCAGGTACATTAATGATCCCAACTACCATGGGGGTTTCGAGCAAGAGGCTCTGGACCAGCTGTTTCAGGCGATCAAGGACAACTATCAGGCCTGGTGCGCAGGCTTTGCGCCGCTGGCCGTTGGCGGAGACATGGACTCAGTCGCGGTCCAGGAATTCTGCCGGACACTGTCCAACATGCGGCCCGACATAGCCCTGTGTATGGCCAGGACCATATTCCAGAGCGACATGAGGCCGTATCTAGGGCTCGTGACTGCTCCGTGCCACATAGTCCAGAGCACGAAGGACCTGGCCGTTCCCGTGGCAGTCTCGGAGTACCTGCACGAGCACCTGGGAGGGGAGTCGGTGGTGGAGATCATGCCCTCGGATGGCCATCTGCCGCAGCTCAGCTCGCCGGAGATCGTGATCCAAGTGCTGCTCCGGCATATCCGTTGCGACAATGCTGCTTGATCAATAACGTGTCTGAAAAATGTGTATCGTCTGGGTTCAAGTTCGTGGCCTTATGTTTCCAACTTAAGGATTCGGCAGCTGTGTGAATTACTCGAACCGAGTAAGAAATTTCAACGGAGTTCACTCTGACATTTCGCCAAAAGCAAAGTGCACGATGATTTTTCTTATATTTTTAAAAGTCGTGAGAAAGTAGAGAATTTTATGAAATATAATAATTTTTCAAGAAGTTTATCCTTGTATATTTATAGGGTAAAAAAATCAACGTTACAAAAAATTTGGTTAATATTATAAAATAATATAAAATTTTTAAAACATTATAAAATGATATAAAATGATATAAAATCTTTAAAAAGTTAATACCGATAGTACAAACCGTCAATTATCTGTTGACGATGTTAACAAGTGTGACGTGACTCCTACATGACTTCTTAATTGGCTGTGACATGAAAAAATAAAGTACATTGCAATAAAAATTCAAGAAAAAGTCCCAGCGATATAAAAAGTTTGACTAATATTGCAATATTATACAAAATTTTTAACATTGTAGAATTGTGCAAAATCTTCATATTTTTATTTTTGTTATATTTTTTCCAAAAAATATCATGCTCGTTTTCTTGTTATTTTAGTGTTTAATACCAAATATTCTGTTTTAATATTGGTTTGTCAAAGGAATCGATAACAGCACGTACACCATAAAAATGAAATTAACCTTATCAATAACTGACAGTAAAATGAAATATGTACGCCATAAGCATAACCACCATCAAACACACATTATATTTCAAAATGATCCACATAACCATAAATATATTTAGGTCCAAGTTTTAAAATAAAGAAATATCTCAACTAATAAATAAGTTTAAGATTCACTCTTCAAAATGATCAAACATCCCAGTAGCCTCTAGTTCTTCCAAAGATATATATCATTAGAAATATCATTGTCACTATTATCAAACTGATATTCCATATCAAAGCTATTAGAATCACCACTAGAGTTATCAGAATCACCACTAGAGTGATCATCATCAACGATTTGTTGTTTCTGATGATTTGTAAAATTATATTACAGCAAACTAAAAAATCAATCTAAGAAGAAATTATCCAAAAAATAAAGATCAAAGCTTTCAAACCCTAACGACAAAGATAACACTCATGCTTAGATTAGACCACTCAATGGACTGATATTAAGTGATGGTAGGACGTTAACATATCCTTTAAGGTAGAAAATCCATCTTCCTCATTTACGACAATCCTGTCTTCGTGAGTAGTTAGCATAATGGTATTAGTCTTCCAACTCTCTGAGATGAGTTAAGATGAATGTCGATTGGAGATTATCACAAAACAAGAGAATAGTTTGTGCGTGCTAAACTTCTAAAATGAAGAGAAGACAATGAGAGCAAAAAAGGAAGGAGCTGAGAAGGATGGATCGACACAAGTTTTTTTCCCATAAAATATAACAAAAACGAATGTATGAAGACTTTGTACGATTTTGTAATATTTTAAAGATTTTGTCCCATATTATAATATTAGTCAAACTTTTCGTACCGTTAATACTTTTTTACTAAGTTTTTTATTACCATGCAATTCATTTTTTCATATCAGTAGCCAAATAAGAAGGTACGTAAGAGCTATGTAAATACTTATTAACAAAGTCCACAAATAATTGACAGTTTGTACCATCGGTGTTAACTTTTTATAGAATTTGTACCATTTTATAATATTTTGAAGATTTTATATCATATTATAACATTAACTAAATATTTCGTACTATTGGTGCTTTTTACCCTATATTTATAGGGGGGAGCTTTCAATTGCGACAGGTGTAACTGTGTAAGACCGAGAGATACAGAACAGCCATGACCGGCGCGGCTGCCCTTATCGTCATGCAGCCGCCAGCCACCACCGCGAAACGCCGCCCTCGACCACCGCTGCCTTCTCACTTTACCGCCGCCATAGCCTCCCCCCACCAAAACCTTTTCCTCCAAGAAACACTCTCAGCCCTGATCGATAAATCCCAGACCCTCAATGACCTCCTCCAAGTCCACGCGGTCGTCCTCCGCCGTGGCCTCCACCAGGACCGCATCCTCAACTTTAAGCTCCAACGGGCTTATTCCTCCCTCGGCTGCCTTGATACCTCTGTCTCAATCTTCAATAGCACTCTGGACCCGGACGTGTTCAACTGGACGGCCGTTATTCACAGTCACGCACAATCGGGCTTACACGACCGAGCAATGGTGTACTTCATTGATATGCTGTGTAGTGGAATCGAACCCAATGCATTCACATTCTCTGCCGTTCTAAAATCCTCCCCAATTAGACCCGGAAAATCAATCCATTGTCTTGCATTTAAGCTGGGGTTCTACTCCGATCTGTACGTGCAGACGGGTCTCGTGGACGTTTATGCTAGGGGCGGCGATGTTACATCGGCACAAAAATTATTCGATCAAATGGCCCAGAGAAGTGTGGTTTCTCTGACCTCAATGATCACATGCTATGCCAAACACGGGGATATGGAAAAAGCGAGATTGCTGTTTGATGAAATGCCAGAGAGAGATGTCGTGTGCTGGAACGTGATGATCTCCGGATATGCGCAGAATGGATTTCCAAACGAGGCCTTGTTGATGTTCAGGAGCATGATGTCTGAGGCCAAACTGAGGCCAGATGAGGTGACTGTACTGGCGGTCGTCTCAGCCTGTGGGCAGATTGGAGCATTGGAAACGGGGCGATGGCTTCACTCGTTCATTGAGAATAGTGGAATTCGTGTCAATCTTCATCTCGGGAGTGCCCTGATCAACATGTACAGCAAGTGCGGGAGTCTGGAGGATGCAAGTCTCGTGTTTGAGAGAATGATCAGTAAGGACATCGTGGCATGGAACTCGATGATCTCAGGATATGCAATGCATGGGCTCAGTAAGCATGCTCTGGAGACATTTGATGAGATGCGGAGGCTGGGCACGAAGCCTAATGATGTGACATTCATCGGGGTTCTGAACGCCTGCAGCCATACCGGAATGGTCCAGGACGGTCGGGATCTTTTTGACATGATGAAGGATAAGTACGGGATCGAGCCCAAGGTAGAGCACTACGGTTGCCTGGTGAACCTTCTCGGCCGGGCAGGGCACCTAGAGGAAGCTTACAATCTTATAAAGGGCATGAGGATTGAGCCCGACATTGTGATATGGGGCTCCTTGCTCGGGGCGTGCAGGCTCCACAATGACCTTTCACTCGGCGAGGAGATTGCGGAGCTATTGCTCGAGCAGAACCCAATGAGTTCTGGAACGTATACCCTCCTGTCGAACATTTACGCCAATTCAGGCAACTGGGTTGAGGTAGCAAGGATCAGGGGCATGATGAAAACGAACAGGGTGGTGAAGGAGAGAGGTTGTAGCTCTATAGAGTTGGACAATACTGTATACGAGTTCCTTGCCGGTGACAAGAAGCACCCGAAATGCCGGGAGATCTATTTGATGTTGGAGGAGATAAATGGTTGGCTTAGGACAGAGGGCTACAAACCACAGACGGATAAAGTTCTGCACGATCTAGGGGATGTTGAGAAGGGCCAGTCCCTGGAGGTTCACAGTGAGAGGTTGGCAATTGCATTCGGGCTCATAAGCAGTCAGCCTGGTACCACGATTCGGGTGGTTAAGAACCTTCGGGTTTGCTCGGACTGCCATGAAGTGAGTAAGGTGATCTCACGGGTCACGGGGCGGAAGATCATCATGAGGGATCGGAACAGGTTCCACCACTTTGTGGACGGTTCCTGTTCTTGTGGGGATTTCTGGTGAAGGCAAACTCTCAACTTTCCTGAAGGTGATAATAGCCCAAACAGTACATTCTACTTTCCCATGCAACTGTTGATATGCAAATTAATGCTTTTCTGTAAGATCGATATTTCTCCGTGTACAATATCTTGGCACGGATCTCCGGGAACAGCCAGAGGAAGCGCCACAGATTTCTCCAAATGGTGAATGCTGCAGAAAACAATACACAGGGAAGCAGTCATTTGAAATACACTGACCGGGCAGTTCGCAAATTAAATGAAAGTGGGTGATTGACTGTTAAAATCTTGCACAGCGCCATAATTGCATTCTTGCAGGGGTTGATCGACGAACTCTGAAGGAAGAAATCGATGGTTCATAGAATAAGTATACCATATCTTCTTAATTTGAAAGTCAGATCCAGGTTATGACACGGATCAAATCATCAAAGGGCTCATATTGGTGTGTGTTTTCAAGTTCATATGCTCTTTGATGACTATCAGTTTACAAGTTGCAGGTGACAGACGGCGAGGACAATTTATTTCTTGGGTCTTTGTTAGCTCACACAAGCACAAACTACCCTCTGTTAGAGGAGTCACCGTGCCTAAAGCAGTACCATTGGAAACAATGTGCAAAGCGCGGTTCATCGTGCACAAGACACTTGTGTAGCTAGCCCTGGGTACACCAGTTTGGTAACTTTCATGGTACCACCCGTCAATATAAAAGCGAACCTTAGTTAATAAATAGAGCCCCACAAACTCAGACATGTCAGAAGCTGGGGGTGGCAACTTTGTCCCGGACCTGTTGACCTGCCCCGTCCTGTCCCTGTTTGCGGTGGGTCTAATCTGACATGTGAGCAGGTCAGGACAGGTCTGAGGCTCTGAGCCTATCTTCTGGCCGGCTCCATCGGGTCCCTATTATATAATATAATATTATATAATTATATATTTTAAAATTAATTACTTATTTTATGAATACTTTTATATTAATAACTAGAGTTTATCTTACCAAGAGGGGTTGGGCCGAGTGGTAAGCAGCTCGGTGCCGCTTAAGGAGGTCTCGGGTTCGAGACCTCACGTACGCAGACACCCCTCTTGGGAGCCTCACCCGCCATTGCCAGGCGTGCGACCCGGGGCGACCAACGGATTAGTCAAGTATGGTTGGCTGAAAGATGCCATCTCACCGCTGGTAGGGCCTGCTTGGATACCGTGGCTGGCGACAAAAAAAAAAAAAAAACTAGAGTTTATCTTTTGACCCGCCCCACCTCATGAAGGATGCAGGCTGGGCCTGGCCGTGAACCGAAGAGCGGGGTGCATGGCTTGCTATTCGTAGTTGAAGCAAGCCAGCCACCTCTTCTGTGTAAAAAATCATACAATTTTTCTAACCCTAGCGCAAAAAAAAAAAGAAAAAAAAATCGTACGGCTCCAATTTCATCACGAACCGACAATATTTTTTTCGATAATTGGGAACCGACAATAAATATAGAAGAAGGGGCAGGATTACCGTGAAGGAAGAAATTTTTACTAAATGATAAATCTGAAATACTTCTCAATTTAAAATTTAAATATGTAATTTTAAAATGGCATTTCAAAAAATTGTTTAAAGCGTATTAATTTTAAAATTCTTCTCCACCACTTTTTCCCGGTTCTCGACAAATATATATACGCTTCTCACAGTTAAGGTGGCTCAGGCCATTATTGCTGAAGCGGGGTCAGTGAGGACCTGTCCTCTCAGTCATCTTCAATTAATTATAGACCATAACGTCCTTTTGATCACTCTTCCTTTTTTCTTTTAAGATGGTAACGGTAGTAAATATTTAGTCAGCCCACATCATAAATATTCAATATTTCGTTGTAATAATGAATATATTAGATAAATTAAATAATCAGAATTAATATTAGTTACGTTTATGCTGGACCGTGTCAGTAGCTATAGTGCATCAAGTTTTGTGCTCAAAGAGTCCTATCAATTTTATTCGTTACGGAATTCGAATATGTGATATTAATCTTATCAAATTGTATAAGAATAAGTTTTAGATTATTAAACTATTTCTATTGGTTTTTTTCTCAGAAAGTTAATTCATTGAAATGAAAGAGCAACAAAATGAGTATTTTTAATCGATATATGGACACGTATACACCAAATATCATGACAGCGTATCTCCTTAATGAAGGAGTCCATTAGCTTAAAATGAGTACAAGAAAGGTATGGGTGAAGGGGGAAGCATAATCCCACTAAATACAATTAAGATGATCTTTTTTTTTAACATCAATTTTAAGATATATATAATTTTTTATTATAAAAAAGATTTGTAAGTGTAGAGTTGATAGGAAAAGGGAGAATAAAAATACCCCAAAAGTTTATTAACGAAAATCAAATTGGTGTTCCTTGATCCTCCTTGTACGAGGGCGATACTGGTAAATTAGACAAAGGAGTCCAGCCATAGCCCCGTGACATTAGGTAAGATTAAGCAAAGGCTAAGGAAAGACCACCGACAGACTGATCAAGAGACCCGAAAAAACCAAAACTAGAATCCAAGTCAAACTTTCCCTTTGAAGATGATCCATCACACGATCCAAAGCTACAGATCCTCAATGATCCATCACACATATACGTACAATACGTATGCACCCCAACAAACCCTCGAACTCGAAGATTCACCTGAAGCTGTTGTTTGAATTCCGTAGCGACAGGAGATGGAATTTTCTTTGCTCCATGTGCTCCTCTCCCTTCCTTTTCTTCTTGTTGCTCTCAACTTCTTACTCCATAACACTTCAAGGAGCAAGAAGCTTCCTCCGAGCCCGCCTTCTCTCCCCATCATAGGTCACCTCCACCTCCTAAGACAGCCTCTCCATCAATCCCTGAGCGCCTTAGCCGAGAACTATGGCCCCGTCTTCTTCATCCGGTTCGGCTCCCTGCCGACGTTCATCGTGTCGAGCCTGGAGGCGGCCGAGGAATGCTTCACCAAGAACGACATCGTGCTGGCGAACCGCCCGAAGAATACCAACGGGAAGTACTTTGGGTACAACTACACCACTATCGCAACATCCCCTTATGGAGACCACTGGAGGCGCCTTCGAAAGGTCAGCGCTATCGAGATCTTCTCTACCCACCGCCTCAATGTCCTGATGGGCATCCTGAGGGACGAGGTCAGGATGCTGGTTCGCAAGCTATCCCTGGGCTCCCTCCAGGGATTCAACCGGGTGGATATGAGGTCCAATCTAACCGAGCTGGCCTTTAATATCATGATGAGAATGGTGGCCGGGAAGAGGTATTTTGGGGATGATGCGGCTGATGACGAGGAGTCGAAAGAATTCAGGTATGTCATGAAGGAAGTAGCCAAGAATGGAGGGGCATCGAACCTCACCGAGTTCGTGCCTGCCCTGAGGTGGCTTGGCTTTGGCTGGTTGAGTAAGAGGGCGATCGAGCTGTTTAAGAAGACGGACGCATTCCTGCAGGGCTTGATCGATGAACACCGACAGAAGAAAATCGATGGATCAGAGATTAAGAACACCATGATCGATCATCTTCTTAACTTGCAAGAACAAGAGCCAGATTACCACACGGATCAAATCATAAAAGGGCTTATAGTGGTAAGAGAGCCAGATTACTTGTTTCTTCCATTCAGACACATCATCACTGCACGGATCACTTTAATGACTCTTTGTGCGTGTGTCCTATATTTCATATAGACGATGCTACTAGCAGGAACCGACACTTCATCGGTTACACTGGAATGGGCACTGTCCTATCTGGTAAATCACCCGGATGTTACGGACAAGGCAAAGATCGAGATCGATGCGCATATGGGGCAGGATCGACTGATGGATGAACTGGATGTCTCGAAGTTTGACTACCTCCAGAACATCATCTCCGAAACTTTGCGACTCAAGCCGGCAGCCCCGCTGTTACTGCCCCACCTAGCATCCGAGGACTGCCAGATAGCGGGGTATCACGTGCCCCGTAACTCAATGGTACTGGTCAATGCCTGGGCCATCCACAGGGACCCTAAGTTATGGGATGATCCTACCGATTTCAAGCCCGAGAGGTTCGAGGGTGGAACTAGAGAAGAAAATAAAGCCCACAAGCTTATAATGCCGTTTGGGGTCGGGAGGAGGGCCTGCCCCGGCGCACCTCTGGCACAGCGTGTGGTTGGCCTGACCTTGGGGTCGCTGATTCAATGCTTCGACTGGGAAAGGGTGAGCCAGGAACAGGTCGACCTGACCGAAGGCAGAGGACTCACCATGCCAAAAGCAGTGCCACTGGAAGTAATGTGCAAAGCTCGACCGATCATCCACAAATTGTATTCCGATGAATCGAAGATTGGTAAGGGTGAATATGGTCAAGAATGATTTGGTTCTGCCCGGACGAGGGATCCATGTTTTAATTCTATGGTGCATGTGTACAACTAGAGAGTTGACAATAAGTGCACTTAGTTGTTAATTTTCATGGCATCTGTCTTGATAAGTCTAATGGGTAATTTTCCGGTGTATACCACTTAATATAAATCTAACGAGTCTTAATTAATGTAAGTTCAACCTAGGTCAGTTTGCTATATGTTGTAACATTTCAATCATAAATTTTCTCCATTTAAAAAACTCAAATCCAAAACCATACGTATAAAATTAGACATTGAAACATGTGAACCAATGTTTGTTTCGTAAAGTTCAAATATTCATCGAGCAAGACAATGTTCTAATAATCACCGGGATCAGTAACCATCCCCCGTTCTCCATCAGTAATTAACTCATTTTTACAAAAACTATTCTCTTTATGAAATCTCAACACTCTTAATCAACTTTCCCTTACTAAAACAGCTAAAATACACATCCTCGAAAGAGCTTTTTACCTCCTAGTGAGTCCAACCAACTCGAATAAAATTAGTAAATATTTGTTGAATTTATGAATATTAATGGTACTGACAAAAAAAAATAAGTAAAATACACTCATCCCTCGTGAAAGCTATACAGGTTCTCTCTCTGGAAGCCAGATGATATCTGGAACCTTATCTTGTCCAAAACTTTCACTCGTTCTTGAAATTCCATCGGAAACATTTATAAACCAATGTAGACTGGTTCAGGTAATTGACATTTTTGTCACTTGACTAAAAGTTTCGGATTTGAGTCTCGTCAATGATGTAAAATCACAATCATAAAAATTCTATTCTTTATTGGACCAACTTAATTTAAAAGTAAATTAGGTGAAACTTATTAAATTAATAAATGTTTCTTTCCTTCTTCATGAATGCTCTGAAGCCATTTTGGTAATGGAGGTGATCGGGTCATGGGGTTGGAATAGGACGGCTTCGAAGGACAACGAAAAGCACATCGGCATGATAATTGGGTAGCCCATTGGGAGCTTAGGATTGCTCGTTGTACTGCCTGGAATTCTTGCTCTGGGGAAAGCCAGAGTCAGTCACAGTATGGTCTCCATTCTCTAGGTTGGTGCGGTGCTTGTGCATGCCTGGGGCTGGGAGACGTCCTGTGGGACCAGGAACACGCATTGCAACTTCTTCAAACAAAGCTAGTCCTGGTTGGGGAGGGAAGATTTAAATAAATAAATAAGTGTGTGTGTGTATATATATATACATATATATATATATATATATATATATTTTTTTTTTACTTTTCCGGTTCGGAACTGGAACCCACAGTTCCGATTTTGGGACCAGTGAAACCGGCCCTGAACATTAACCCTTACGGTTCAAGACCGGTTCTGATTTTGACCGATCTTGATCAGGTTTTGACCTGGCCAGTTCCAGACCTAAACCGACCCGTGGCCAGGCCTAAACAAAGCCCTGCACCTTTGAAAATTGCACGAGGTAGACAGTGCAACCAATGGTTCATCACTGTTAGATTTCACGGCAGAAGTCCGGGGTATTCTTTCCTTTAGTATCTCATTTGCGGGAGATGATGAGGCAAGCATGAGTTATTTCTTACCACCATTATTTTATTCTTTTTATTTATTTTATTATTAGAGTTTCTAAATATATAAAAAAAAGTAAAAATTAAAAAAAAAACAAAAGAATGAGGCAGGGACCACATGAACAGTGCCGAGAACTGTTCATCCCTAACCTCCAGCCCGCTGCTTCCATTGCAGGCACAAAGAAGCCTCCGATCGGAGCACTACTGGGACCAGTGGTTCCAGCCTTCCCGGACTGGTCCTCCTTGCCCTGTTTCCCGAGCCCCTTCTCGGACCATCTGTTTCTTTCTCTCTCTCCTGTTGATCTCTCCTTGATCCACCGGTTTCTCCCAGCCTCCTCGACTGTCCGGCCGCCTCTGAACAGCCGCCTTCCCTTTTCCGGTGCCAGCCTTGTGTTGTCTTCGCTCTCCCGACCTCCTTTCCGATCCCGTGACGCCTCTCTCTCTCCTCTAATGCCTGTCTGGATCGCGTCTACCACTACCACCGCTCGGCTCACCCTGTTGCCCCGACGATGCCTACTCCTTTCCCGGCGACACGACACTGCTGCTGTCCTTCTGCGTCTCTCCCTTATTTTGTCTCACGTTTTCTGTTTCTCTTTCTATTTTTTTCTTTCATTTTCTCTTTCTAGTCCCCTAAATTTTTGGCTTGTCACCATTTGACCTTGCTGAACTATTTCTCTATAAATAGAGCTTCTCATTCACTTTCAAACCCTCTCCACACTCTTAAATATCCATTCTTGAATTAGACTCGTGTGTTGAGCAAAAAATTCAAGAACACTCATTCCATCCGAAATTCGTTTGTCTTTAAATCCTTTACTGATCCAAGCCCAAGTCCGACTTCGAGTGGGAATTCTTCTCCAATTCGAGCCCGAGCCCGAGCCCGAGCCCGAGCCCGTCATTGAGTTCAAGCCCTCCATTGATCCGATGCCCAGTTCAAGTTTGCAGCCAATCCAAGCCCGAGCCCGTCATTGAGATCGAGTCCGCCGTCGATATGAGGGTAGCCCATAATCAACTTAAAATCTATCTCCATTTCGAACCCGAGACTGAGACTGTCACCGAGCTCAAGTTCCGCACATACCTCAACATCACTACTATTCCAGTCTTAGGTATAAATTTCTCAATCAAGATTTAGAAAATATCCTCGAAGATTAAAATTTTCTAAAATAATTATTTTATGAAAAGTTGAAAACATTAAAAAAAAAAAGAGAGAGAGAAAGCCAAAAAAAATGAGGTGCACATTTTCATTTAGAGAAATTTGAACTGTCCTAAAAAAATTTAGAAACCTTGTTACTTTGGATTTTAAGAGTATATATAGTATAGTTCATCTTTTAAGAAAATATAAAAAATTAAGAAAATTAAAAAGAAATTAAAAAAAGGAAGTCTTGATTATTAAGATGAGGAATGACTAGAAATTGAGTTGTGAAAAGTCATAATGATAAAATGGATTGTCAAAATTCTATTTTATGAACTTTTTACACCGTCTTAGTTCAGTTCAGCCTCCATATGCGAATTTACAGATAAGCTCCCGTGGATTATGTTTGATTTAGAGTGGTCCTAGGTGTTTGTAGGGCCTTCAGCCTCGTTATTTTTACCAAGTTGCTCAGTTTAGTCTAGAATTGTCACGAATTTACAGATCAGTCCCTGCAGTCTCATTTGCTGGAAAACAGGATTTGGTGATCTGAAGTTTAATATCCGAACTTTCCAAGACGTTTCAAATCAGTCCAAAAATTTTTACAGGGCCCAAAACTTCCTGAAATGTTTCAAGTCAGTCCTTGGAATACTTTCAAGTCTTTCAAAACTAGATCAATTTTTTTAGAATTTTTAACCGAGTTCCTGAGTGATGTAATTCAATTTTCATGTCATTCCCTTTTTTAGTTGACTCCTCAATTTAAAGTTTTTTTTAGAATTACTCTGAGATAAAATAAATTGATCGTGGTTGATTTGTTTGATGGTATTGAGTGGTGACGATTGATGTATATTGTTTAACTGTATATGGGATAGGGGAATACATGTATTTGAGTGGACTAATGTAATGGGTGGGTAGTGAGAGAGAGATGATGGTGAATGTGTGTAACCTCAACAATAGTGGAACCCTTTACTTTTCGCACTTAGACTATGGCGATAGTGACATGCTAGGTATGTGGTATGAATTGCCAAATCATACTTTGGAATATTGATTCGAACTTCGATCAGGGAACAATTAGACAAAATAAAATGTGCAAGTGGATAAACAACCTCGACTTAGGGATGGGTACTAATTTTGGACGTGTCTTAGCTCATGAGTTTTAAGATACATAATAGAGCCTCCAGACTCGAATTTCGGTCTCAAGACTGATAAATACCTAGGTGGTTATTATCATGAATAATAGGTTTCTGATCAATCTTAGAACTAGTTCTTAAATGATTAGTGGCGACTCTAATATAATCCCGATTAAAGTCCTAATTTAGGCCTTGTGCGTGCCTAAACTGATTCTTTTTGTCAAGCCGGAATTTTCGATGTCTGATAAGGAGAATGAGCCCGACCCTCAAAATAGCAAGGTTCAATGGTTGCTTAAATAATAGTTATACTCTGTTGCTGCATTTGTTAGATCTGATATCGTTTAAAGAGTCAGTGAATCCCAGTTCGCTAGAAGGACAAACAAAAAACAATCCAGAGACCTCGTCGAGAACATTCAGATGGAACCATTCTTCCCCGAACGGTGGATGTCAGCACCAGCACCAAAAGCTTCACCAAGAACACAATCTTTCATGGAGTTCCCTATCGATCTTAATTGCTGGGCATCTTCTCTTGGTCCCAAACGATGGAGGAGCTTCACTTTCATTCCATGGATTGATCTAGTGTTCTCCCATGCGCACATGTGATCCTAAGTTGGCATCTAAGTTCCAGGAGAATTTACCACCTACAGCACTTGATATGGTTGTCATCCCTGATGGGAGACTGTAAATCTGTTTGCACCTACGTCATTTCATGCATGGATTTTAGATTGCAGTTTATTTGACTTGTACAGTTAGATGGACACGTACGTTGTTTACGCATACAATTTAGGTAGCTCCAGCCACTATTGCTCAGGAGAGGTCATTGACGACCTGCCACGTGCCATCTTTAATCTGTATACCATAAACACCTTTTCTGGTCCGTATAAGAATCCTAAAATCCTAAGATTCAGGATAAAAGAACTCTACCAAGAGGGGTTGGGCCGAGTGGTAAGCAGTTCGGTGCCGCTTAAGGAGGTCTCAAGTTCGAGACCTCACGTACGCAGACACCCCTCTTGGGAGCCTCACCCGCCATTGCCAGGCGTGCGACCCGGGGCGACCAACGGATTAGTCAAGTATGGTTGGCTGAAAGATGCCATCTCACCGCTGGTGGGGCCTGCTTGGATACCGTGGCTGGCGACCAAAAAAAAAAAGATAAAAGAACTCTCTCTCAAAACTCATGATTCATCTGTACAAAGTGCATAACACTATATATCCTAAGATGAAATGTTTCATGGTACACCAAGAGGGGTTGGGCCGAGTGGTAAGCAGCTCGGTGCCGCTTAAGGAGGTCTCAGGTTCGAGACCTCACGTACGCAGACACCCCTCTTGGGAGCCTCACCCGCCATTGCCAGGCGTGCGACCCGGGGCGACCAACGGATTAGTCAAGTATGGTTGGCTGAAAGATGCCATCTCACCGCTGGTGGGGCCTGCTTGGATACCGTGGCTGGCGACCAAAAAAAAAAAAAAAAATGTTTCATGGTACAAGTTTTGCTGGAAAAAAAAAACTCATCAAAACTAGAAAAATAAAGAAATAAAAGTATTTCCACTTAATTAAGTATAAAGAAAAAAACATGATATTAATTACCGCACACAGTTTACAAAAAAGAATTTTAGGTGTATTATGTTTCTTATGTTGGCTATTTCAAACAAATGTCTTTAAAAAACTTGAAATGTGCATATTCAAAGTATGCTTCATCAATTTCAAGAGTTCTCATATTCAATTTCATCTCTATCTAAAAATTACATGAAATTCCACAGCGAAGCATGGGGGAAGGCCTAGTATAGAAGAAAGGGCAAGGTTATTGCCGGTAAAGGAAATATTTTTTAATAAATGATAATTTCAAAAATACTTCTCAATTTAAAATAGGATGTTCAAAACTCGAACATGTAATTTTAAAAGATATTTATTGAGCAAAATTTTTTTTATGATATTAAAAAAATAGTGAATAATTTAAAGTGTACTATTTTTTAAATTTTGTTGTACACTACTTTCGCTCTATTCTCAACAAATATCGCACGATTCTCGACAAATATATATACATATGCACCTACGTCATTTGATGCATCGATAAGGTTGTAATTGATTTGATTTTGACAGAAACTTCAGTGTCAAGTAGGCGCCTAAACTACGTATCCTTTCAGTCCCTTTCAATTAACTGTACACCAAGAGTAAAGTCCGGGAGAGTCCAAAGAAAGATTGCTTGAATTTATATATAATTTTGTTTATTCCATATCCAAAAATCCTAATCTCTATCTCATGAAAAACGGTTTAGGATTAAAAAGGATGACTCGATTTGGTTTTTTAATATTTATTTCTTTTTTGTATTATTATTTTAATTTAAGTTATAACATCCTTTTGATCAATTTCATTATTTTAAAAAGATAGAATAGTAACGAGTATTCGATCAATTTTTACTATATAATATTTCAAATTATTTTCAATGTGAACATATCAGATAAATAAAATAATTATAACTGATATAGGTTCCGTCTACGTCGCATCACGAAATGTCAAGCTTCATGACAGAAGCTGGTGTGCGTCAAGACTCGTGCTCAGAGAGTCCTCTTATCAATCTTGCTCGGAGTCGAATTCAAAAATGCGTTCTCAACATTATTAAATTGTGCCAGAGAGAGTTTTAGAATATTAAACTACCACTGTTAGTGGTTGCATATCATAAAATCATTCTTTCTAATTCCGATACGAGCACCAAGTACAACAATTTTAATATATATAAAATTTTTTATCTTAAAATAAATTCATAAATTTAGAACTCATATGAGAAAGAGAGAACAAGGAAACACTAAAAATTTTGTTAACAAGACTCGAATTCATATCCATTAACCCTCCAATATCGGGTGGTACTGGTGAATTAGACAAAGGAGTCTAGCCATAGCGCAAAAACACGGGATACGAAAAGGCGAAGGACAGACAGCCAGTAGATAGATCAAGAGCCCGCAAAAGTCCAAAAGTAGAATTCAAGTCGAACTTCCCCTTTGAACTTTCAGCAGACATGATCCATCACATTATCTAAAGCAACAGATCCTCCATAACCCATCACACATATACATACAATATATATACACCCCACTGAACACCTCCAAGACTACTCAGAAGCATTTGTTTGGATCTCATAGTAATAGATGGAAATTTCTTTGCTCCATGTGCTCCTCTCCCTTCCCTTTCTTGTTGTTGCTCTGAACTTCTTACTCCATAACACTTCAAGAAGCAAGAGGCTTCCTCCCAGCCCGCCCTCTCTCCCCATCATAGGCCACCTCCACCTCCTAAGACAGCCTCTCCATCATTCCCTGAGCACCTTAGCCAATAAATATGGCCCCATCTTCTTCCTCCGGTTCGGCTCCCAGCCAACGTTCATCGTGTCGACCCTGGAGGTGGCCGAGGACTGCTTCACCAAGAACGACATCGTGTTGGCAAACCGCCCGATGAGTACCGCCGGGAAGTACTTCGGGTTCAACTACACCACCGTCATAGCATCCCCTTATGGAGATCACTGGAGGAACCTGCGCAAGGTCAGCGCCATCGAGATCTTCTCTGTCCACCGCCTCAATATCTCGATGGGCATTCGCAGGGATGAGGTCAGGAGGCTGGCCCGGCACCTATCCCTGGGCTCCCTCCAGGGGTTCAACCGGGTGGAGATGAGGTCCAATCTAACCGAGCTGACCTTTAATATCATGATGAGAATGGTGGCTGGAAAGAGGTATTTTGGGGATGATGCGGCCGATGATGAGGAATCGAAAGAGTTCAGGTATATCGTCAAGGAAGTAGCCAAGAATGGAGGGGTATCGAACCCCGCCGAGTTTGTGCCCGCCCTGAGGTGGCTTGGCTTTGGCTGGTTGAATAAGAGGATGATCGAGCTGTTTAAGAAGACGGACGCATTCCTGCAGGGCTTGATCAATGAACATCGACATAAGAAAATCGATGGATCAGAGATTAAGAACACCATGATCGATCATCTTCTTAACTTGCAAGAACAAGAGCCACATTACTACACGGATCAAATCATAAAAGGGCTCATAGTGGTAAAACAGCCAGATTACTTGTTTCTTCCATTCAAACACATTATTACTAGACGGATCACTTTAATGATGCTTCGTGTGCGTCGTATGTTTCATATAGGTGATGTTACTAGCAGGAACCGACACTTCATCGGTTACACTGGAATGGGCATTGTCCTATTTGGTGAATCACCCGGATGTTATGGACAAGGCAAAGATTGAGATCGACGCACATATGGGACAGGATCGACTGATAGATGAACCAGATGTCTGGAAGCTGCACTACCTGCAGAACATTATCTCCGAGACTCTCCGACTGAAGCCGGCGGCCCCGCTGTTAGTGCCCCACCGAGCATCCGAGGACTGCCAGATAGCAGGGTACCACGTGCCCCGTAACTCGATGGTTCTAGTCAACGCCTGGGCCATCCACAGGGACCCTAAGCTATGGGATGATCCTACCAGCTTCAAGCCCGAGAGGTTTGAGGGCCAACCTGGAGAAGAAAATAAAGCGCACAAGCTTATAATGCCATTCGGGGTCGGGAGGAGGGCCTGCCCCGGCGCACCTCTGGCTCAGCGTGTGGTTGGCCTGACCTTGGGGTCTCTGATTCAATGCTTCGACTGGAAGAGGGTGAGCCAGGAGGAGGTCGACCTGACGGAAGGCCGAGGAGTCACCATGCCAAAAGCAATGCCACTGGAAGTAATGTGCAAAGCACGACCGATCATCCACAAGTTGTACTCCGATGAATTGAAGATGGGCAAGGGTGAATAGGGGTCAGGACTGATTTGGATCTGTTGACGAGGGATCCATGTTTTAGTTCTATGGTATTCATGTACGACTAGATAGTTGAGACTAAGTGCACTTGGTAGGTAATTTTCATGGCATCTGTCTAGATAAGTGTATTTTCACCAAACTCATCTTATTTATTGAGATTTAGATTGGAAAATCTACCGTGTTTAAAAGAATGTACAGGTGAAACATGTGAACCAATGGTTATCTCTTAAAGTTCAAATATTCATCGAGCAAGACAGTGCTTTAAAAATCGCTATGACCAGTAATCATTCGTCAATCTTGATCAGTAGTTAATTCATTTTGGCAGAAGTCATTCTCTCTGCAAAATCTCACGCTCTTAACAACCTCTACCTTACTAAAACAGCTAAAGTACACTGATCATCCTCCATGAAGGCTCAACAAAAATCTCACTCTCTAGAAGCACGATGAGTTCAAGAGCCTCATCTTAACCGAACTTTCGCTCGTTCTTGAAATTCTACCAGAAACATTTATAGACCAATGTAGACCGGTTCAGGCATTGCACCTGATATTTATTTCACTTGATTAAAAGTCTCCCACAGGACATCCTCCTTAACCTTCAAGAAAAAGGGCAGCTCCCAAGCTGTCAGGCCCGGGCTTTACCGAACTGTTTGAATCTTCAATGCTCCAAACTCTTCCTACAGCTTCTAGATCCAAAGCGGAGGCTCCCCACATTTCCTCTGCCTCCACCTCTCTGATGCCCTCTTTACTGTCAGTAATCGCAGGAGCCTGTTGACTGTTGTGAAATTTTCACCCGGCCCACAAGAGATCGAGTTCATGTCCATCCCAAAAACTCAAACTGATAAGATGGTGGTACCCGCTCTTTTATTAACTAAGTTTCAATTCATCAATTCTCCGATGTGGGATTTGTATATCTCAACACCCGTTCTCACGTGACAACGTGTTTACACTTGACATATGCCCTTAAATACCTGCCCTCAATAACTGACCTCGAGCCGAGCATTTCACTTCCGGTCTCGGGTGAGGGGGAACAACTACTACAAGGCAACCTTCTCTACCGTCCTTGGGCTAACAACTGGCCTCGAGCCGGTATTTTCCTTCCGGTCTCGGGCTTATTGGTCACAAGCTCCACACTTGGAGCTAGCGTGGTGTGAGCCCACACGGTTGGCTCTGATACCATGTGAAATTTTCACCCGGCCCACAAGAGATCGGGCCCATGTCCATCCCAAAAACTCAAGCTATAGGATGGTGATACCCGCTCTCTTATTAATTAGGTTTTAATTCATCAATGAAGGAGTTCCTCCTGAAGATCAACGAAGACTAGTTCTCGGTCTACTCCTTCCAGGTCGGGCCGCCCTCTTTTGCGTTCTTGAACGCCATCGAAGTCTTTCCCGTCCCCGAGGAGCTTTTCCCCATACCCACCTCGTAGCAACCATCAGCCTCCCGGATCAGAATAATAATTCTATTGTGAATCGCCAGGAGATTCTTTCGTCGGGATACAGGCTTAATGTCGGGGGCTCGACGACAGAATTAGAACTGGACACCGGCACCCTGGAGGCGGTGGAATCCTGACGATGATTTTCTCCGGAACCCAGAAGCTTCGAAGCTAGCGGGTCCGAAGCAGATCAATTACCAGTGTGACCTCACCGGCTGATCTATACCGCTCCAGAGGCTGTGTACCAGACTGCCCGGAATTTGAGTGTTAGCTGAGGAATCTATCCTAACGTCACACAGCAGTTCGATGTCAACCCGAATTCCACCTAACAATGTGTGGTTTAAACTCTTTAGTGTTTGATAATGCCACTCAAATCGACCCATACAAGAAATACTATATTGAGCTAAAGGTCCCTTTCCAGATGGATTTCATGGTTGAGTGAGATGGGGACTGATTTATCAATGGCCTAATGGAAGTGATCAGGTCATTTGGATTGGAATAGCATGGCATCAAAGGACAACGAAAAAGCAAATCGGCATTGTTGGAGTTTCGTGAGATGTGTCGGGCAGAAGAAGACGAGCCGAGGATCGGAAGAGGATCCCCGAGGCTCCGAGACCCCTCACGGGAGCCTCTGCTCCCCCCCCATTCTCCAAAGCTGCCTCTGTCTTAGTTATTAGGGTTGGAAAATTGGGTTGGGCCCCCTCAAGCTCTGGGCCGGTCGTGTTAACGCATGGGCTTGGGCCCATCACTTGCCCCTGAGTTTCTCGCGAGACTTAGCGCGGGAAACTGATTATAATTTCGAAGGCATTGGGCCTCCCCTAGGATGACGATGTTGTGCTTTCGTCACCGCGTGATGACCAGAGCGACGCTATTTTAGCCAGGGGAGAGATGTTTGCTGTGCATGAATTCAAAGAGAAGGAACCAGACACCGATCCCACTCTGGAACCACAGACATGAATAACTTTTCTTCCGTCCGGGAGGCTTGCTCGATTTCCTTTGTTGGGAGACAGTAGGCTGTTGTCATTTGCAGTACCCGATGAAATGTGGACTGAAATGTCTAGCATATCCAGCTCCTTTCTGTTGCTCATAAATGGAGATCCCTTGTTAGAAAACCCAGGTAGAGAAGGCACGATAAACCACCCCCAAAATGGAAGTGAGTGAGAGCAGTTCCTTCGTTCCTAGAGCACTCCATTTCTTCAAGATAATGCTCAATGAATGGATTCAAAGCGTAAAACTCATCATGCCAAAGAAGTTCGTTAGGAAATACGGGACGCATCTATCCAGTTCCGACATTGTGATCCTCAAGGTTCCCACTAATGATGCTTGGAAAGTGGAGCTTTCTTGTATGGTTAATAGTGCTCCGATATGATTGCATAATATCAATGCTATAACTATAGACCATTGGATTTTTGAGACTTTTAGCTGTGCTATGATTGCAACATGTGCTGCCCCTGAGTCGCAAGGGTCTTGAGTAGGGCGTCCCTGAGTAGCAACAGTTGTGTTGAGTTTTGCCTTATGAAATACTAAGGTCTTTGACGCTTTCAACATGCCGCTGAAACGCGGAGATGTTTGGATTTTGCCTCACGAATATTGGGGTCTTTAGGCGTTTGGAGTGCCCCTGAGTTGCAGAGGTCGTAGAAGTCTTGCCTTGGGATTATCGATGTCTTAAGCTTTCAAGTCCAGTGGCGCCTTCCTAAAGGAGCTAACGAGGCGCAGCGGTAAAGCTTTTGAGGAGTCACTTAGCTCCGCGAGAGATGATCTACAGCGTCTTTATCCAAGCGTTGATCCTTCCACCATCCTTGGTCTCGATCTTCTGCGCCAGCTGGACAAGTTTCACCACGCTGTTGTTAGCTGTTCCATAATGCTTAAAAGCACAACGACCAAGTGATACAACGCTTTTTTCCATAATTCTGATTCTCTGATGCGCCGTAACGAACAATCATGAATGATACATGACGCTTTTTCATGTAAGACCACCACAATTAATGTGGCGCTTTTTCATGTAAGATTAGCATATCATCATGTAACACGACGCTTTTTCCTGTAAGATTGCCATAGCGTCATTTGATATATAATGAGTATTGGCCCTTCCTTTATAGCACGACAGATTCTATCTGTGCTGAATTTCGACTAGCAATGTGTTTATGGTTTGTTGAACGCTTTGGAACGTGCCTCTGGGTTGCAGAGGTTTTTATTTGAAACGCTTTTGAGCGTGCCCCTAGTCTCAGAGGTCTTCATTTAAACGCTTTTTGTTGAAATGCTCTTTAGCGTGCCCCTGAAGCGCAAGGGTCTTTTGTTTGAAACGCTTTTAAGCGTGCCCCTGGGTTGCAGGGGTCTTAGAATCTCGCCCCGGGATGACCGAGGTCTTTAACGCTTTTTAGCGTGCCCCTGGGTTTCAGAGGTCTTGGAATCTCGCCCCGGGATGACCGAGGTCTTTAACGCTTTTTAGCGTGCCCCTGGGTTTCAGAGGTCTTGGAATCTCGCCCCGGGCTTACCGAGGTCTTTAACGCTTTTTAGCGTGCCCCTGGGTTTCAGAGGTCTTGGAATCTCGCCCCGGGATTACCGAGGTCTTTAACGCTTTTTAGCGTGCCCCTGGGTTTCAGAGGTCTTGGAATCTCGCCCCGGGATTACCAAGGTCTTTGGCGCCCCGGGCGTGCCGAGGTCTTTGGTGCCCCGGGCGTGCCGAGGTCTTGGACCTTTTTTTTTTTTTTTGTAACGCTTTTAGCGTGCCCCGGGGTTGCCGAGGTCTTTGGTGCCCCGGGCGTGCCGAGGTCTTGGACTTTTTTTTTTTTTTTTTTGTAACGCTTTTAGCGTGCCCCGGGCTTGCCGAGGTCTTTGGTGCCCCGGGCGTGCCGAGGTCTTGGACTTTTTTTTTTTTTTTTTTTTTTGTAACGCTTTTAGCGTGCCCCGGGCTTGCCGAGGTCTTTGGTGCCCCGGGGTTGCCGAGGTCTTTGGTGCCCCGGGCTTGCCGAGGTCTTTGGTGCCCCGGGCGTGCCGAGGTCTTTGGTGCCCCGGGCGTGCCGAGGTCTTGGACTTTTTTTTTTTTTTTTTTTTTTGTAACGCTTTTAGCGTGCCCCGGGCTTGCCGAGGTCTTTGGTGCCCCGGCGTGCCGAGGTCTTGGACTTTTTTTTTTTTTTTTTTTTTTTTTTTTTGTAACGCTTTTAGCGTGCCCCGGGCTTGCCGAGGTCTTTGGTGCCCCGGGGTTGCCGAGGTCTTTGGTGCCCCGGGCTTGCCGAGGTCTTTGGTGCCCCGGGCGTGCCGAGGTCTTTGGTGCCCCGGGCGTGCCGAGGTCTTGGACTTTTTTTTTTTTTTTTTTTTGTAACGCTTTTAGCGTGCCCCGGGCTTGCCGAGGTCTTTGGTGCCCCGGGCGTGCCGAGGTCTTGGACTTTTTTTTTTTTTTTTTTTTTTGTAACGCTTTTAGCGTGCCCCGGGCTTGCCGAGGTCTTTGGTGCCCCGGGCTTGCCGAGGTCTTTGGTGCCCCGGGCATGCCGAGGTCTTTGGTGCCCCGGGCGTGCCGAGGTCTTGGACTTTTTTTTTTTTTTTTTTTGTAACGCTTTTAGCGTGCCCCGGGCTTGCCGAGGTCTTTGGTGCCCCGGGCGTGCCGAGGTCTTGGACTTTTTTTTTTTTTTTTTTTTTTTTTTTTTGTAACGCTTTTAGCGTGCCCGGGCTTGCCGAGGTCTTTGGTGCCCCGGGGTTGCCGAGGTCTTTGGTGCCCCGGGCTTGCCGAGGTCTTTGGTGCCCCGGGCGTGCCGAGTCTTTGGTGCCCCGGGCGTGCCGAGGTCTTGGACTTTTTTTTTTTTTTTTTTTTTTGTAACGCTTTTAGCGTGCCCCGGGCTTGCCGAGGTCTTTGGTGCCCCGGGGTTGCCGAGGTCTTTGGTGCCCCGGGCTTGCCGAGGTCTTTGGTGCCCCGGGCGTGCCGAGGTCTTTGGTGCCCCGGGCGTGCCGAGGTCTTGGACTTTTTTTTTTTTTTTTTTGTAACGCTTTTAGCGTGCCCCGGGCTTGCCGAGGTCTTTGGTGCCCCGGGCGTGCCGAGGTCTTGGACTTTTTTTTTTTTTTTTTTTGTAACGCTTTTAGCGTGCCCCGGGCTTGCCGAGGTCTTTGGTGCCCCGGGGTTGCCGAGGTCTTTGGTGCCCCGGGCTTGCCGAGGTCTTTGGTGCCCCGGGCATGCCGAGGTCTTTGGTGCCCCGGGCGTGCCGAGGTCTTGGACTTTTTTTTTTTTTTGTAACGCTTTTAGCGTGCCCCGGGCTTGCCGAGGTCTTTGGTGCCCCGGGCGTGCCGAGGTCTTGGACTTTTTTTTTTTTTTTTTTACACCATGCAGAGGTCATTTGGTCCTTTTTATTTTTTGCATTTCTCGATAACAATGATATGCAAGAGAGTTAGAGTCCTCAGACAAACCTGAGCTTAAGATATGGCATTTTTGGCTCCTCATATCCATCGTTGCATCTGGACCATCATGGTGATTGTGGTCGAGATTCTTGTTGAAAATAGTTGCAGTAGTTCCACTACATTTGAGGCCATCGGTCTCCACCGTGGTTGTTCAAAATGCATTTTCTCTTCATGGTTTAATGCAGAAACTTCCTTAAACCATACTTCACTTTCTTTGACATATATGGTCACTGAAATTCAAGAATTATGTTAGTAAAATGCATGTTGCTGCAGAAGAAACAACATCAACATCAACGTGAAGTTCCCGACAAGCAAACATGTGGCTGACCATCTTAAACAATTGCAGCCAACAAAACAAAGCAAGCTGACAGTAAGTCTCTCTTGGTGGTAGGCCGACCAGTCTTAAGTTATATCCAGAGGTGTGAAAACCTGTTCCTTTTACCAGATTTTTGGTTTCCTCAGTGAAGATTATGCCAAGCACGTTGATATTAGACACTACAATGAAATTTAAATAATTATAATTTCAACATCAGCCACGTATATGCAATTAAACGGGTTCCTGTATAAGGAGAAACTTTGAAGTATAAAGTGGCAATTCTAGAGATTATGTTGCTGGGAGTATGCAAGACTGCAAAGAAAAAATTGCATGATATTCACATAATGAAAGAACCGGTAGAAATCAAACAAGCAAATAGATCAGTTGAGAGACTTCCCATTCAAGGAGTGTTGCTTGCGGGAATTTCACTTTTCAAGGGTAGCTCATTCTATAACTATGCAGAGTAGCCACCAGCAACATTAATGACAAGTCGGAATCCGGCAGAATGAAATCATATGCAACCATTAGAGACCTGCCCCCGCTCGAGCACAAGAAACGGCTTGTCTTTGACAGGGCTCAATGACATTTCCTCCATGTACATCAGGTTTTTTGTCCATCCCTTCTCCAGTGGCGTATAGGCAGTCTCCTTGGCTAATGAGGCGAGCTTTGGTCTTTCATGCGGAACTACATCTTCGCATGGTACAGCTCACGTAATGTTATATTGCTTCTCCACACATATGCAGATGCTGCAATATAGTGAACATTATATTGCTGGAAGAGCTCATAAATCCCAACTACAAATTTGGGTCGCACTAAACATTTCAGCTTCAACGTTTATGTAGGCAATGCAAAGCTCTGTCGATTCCATGGAGGAGGATCCACCACAGCACAAGGGTCTGATTTCTCGAAATCAGCAACCTTTTCTTTGCAGCTTTGACAATAGTGATATTTATGCCATAGGCAATCCATTGAAGGACAAAGGAAACGGATCCCAAGCATCGTCAACATTATGCAACCAACCATAGCTACCAGACTTGGCTTTGATAAATGAAATCAAGTTGACACCGCTTTGTGCAGGAGGCAAACTCGGGCAGTGGCTTGGTGCATCATCGCTAGTGATAGATAACTTGTAGCACATGTAACCATCTCTTTCACATATCCAAAACCTCAACAATATAAATGGATGCTTTCATCCTCAAATTCAAATTCAGAAGCTAACTCTGCCAAGCTCGCAACTTCAGCGTTACTTCATGAGTGATAAGGAAATCAGTATAATTTTCCAGCGCGCCAACGCTAGCAAGTTTGAAGCAGAAGGGTTCGGATCCGGTACTCCTGGCAGGGGGAAACTAGAGCCGCCACAGTAGGTGCAGCTGAAGGAAGCGGGATCGCCTTGTTGGTGAGTGGCCAGTTCCGCGGTCCGTAAATCTGAACCCGCCGTTGAAGGCCCTCGTCATCCTCTAGGTTCCAAGGTCCCTCAATCTGATTCACAGTCGTCAAAGAAGCCGTGCCCACCAGAATGGCTGCGAATGCCATTTGCACGCATGGCACCTTTGACGCGAGCCAGGCTTGTCGATCGTTCCCACAGACGGCGCCAATGTTGGAGTTTCGTGAGATGTGTCGGGCAGAAGAAGACGAGCCGAGGATCGGAAGAGGATCCCCGAGGCTCCGAGACCCCTCACGGGAGCCTCTGCTCCCCCCCCATTCTCCAAAGCTGCCTCTGTCTTAGTTATTAGGGTTGGAAAATTGGGTTGGGCCCCCTCAAGCTCTGGGCCGGTCGTGTTAACGCATGGGCTTGGGCCCATCAGGCATGATAATTGGGTAGCCATTGGGAGCTTAGCAGTGCTCGTTGTACTGGCCGGAGTTCTTGCTCTGGAGTGGAGAAGGCGGGAGCAAGAGTCAGTCCCAGTATGGTCTCCCTTCTCTAGGTTTGGTACCTTTGGCAGTTTTCATGGCAATAAAACGAGTGACCCTAGCATCTCCAGTAACTCCCCTGTCCCGAACTTGCACCTTGGCCTGAAGATTTTTCCTTGCCGGAGGTCCCCTCCGTGACTGACAACTTTGACAGTAAGTTGATGATCGGCCGAGGCAGGTTCGGGAACGTCTCTTGGGGAACCATGAAGGATGGGACACCCGTTGCCGTCAAGAGAAGTGAGCCTGGACCGAGTATGGGAGACGTCATGTGGGACCAGGAATACGCATTTGCAACTTCAAACAAAGTCCTGCACCTAGAAAATTGCACGAGGTAGACAGTGCTACCAATGGTTCGTCCATGTTAGGTTTCACGGCCGAAGTCCGGGGGCTTCCTTCTTTCAGTATCTCATACATTCGTGGGAGATGATTCGCTGATCCTGAAAGGAGAATGAGCCAGACCATCGAGATAGCGAGGTTCATTGGTTGTCCACATAATCGTTACATTATATTGGTGCTTTTATTAGATCTTATGTCGTTTAAAGAATAAGTGAATTCCAGTTTACTGGAAATAAAAAAAAAAAATTTCTAAAGACCGGTCGAGGCCGTTCAGATGGAACCATTCTTCCCTAAATGGTGGATGTCAGCACCAGCACTAAAACCATCACCAAGAAACGCAATCTTTCATGGAGCACCCTATCGATCTTAATTGCTGGGCCCATCTTCTTTTGGTCCCAAACGATGGAGGAGGTTCACTTTCATTCCATGGAATCATCCGCTGTTCTCCCTGTACATATATATGATCCCAACTTGGCATCTATGTTACAGGGGAATTTACCATCTACAGCACTTGATATTGTCGTCATCCCTGACGAGAAATTGTAAATATGTTCGCACCTGCGTCATTTCATGCAGGAATTATGTTGCAGTTGATTTGACTTATAATATTAAATAGACACATACATTATTATTGACTTCTAGCCCCAAAAAAAAGGGGCATGTACGTTGTTTACGCATAAAATTTAGGTAGCTCCAGCCACCATTGGTCAGGAGAGGTCATTCACGACCTGCCATCTTTAATCTGTATACCATAGACATCTTTTCTAGTTCATGTTAAGAATCCAAAAATCCTAAGATTCTGGATAAAAGAACATCTCTCTCTCAAAACTCTCTTACTACTTGGCACATCCATCTATACAAAATGCACAACACTATATATCCTAAGATAAAATGTTTCATGGTACAAGTTTTGCAAAAAGAAAAAAATAACTCATCAAATCTTGAAAAATAAAGAAATAAAAGCGATTTCACTTATCAAGTATAAAGAAAAAAAAATGATATTAATTATTGTAAATAGTCTACAAAAAATAATTTCAAGTATATTACGTTCCTTATGTTGGCTATTACAAACAAATGTCTTTAAAAAACTTAAAATTTGCACATTCAAAGTATGCTCAAGCAATTTCACGAGCTTCCATATTCGGCTTCATCTCTATATAAAAATTACATGAAATCTTGCCACGAAGCATGGGTGAGGGCCTAGTATAGAAAAAAGGGCAAGATTATTGTCTATAAAGGACGGAATTTTTTCTAAATGATAATTTTAAAAATACTTCTTAATTTAAAATTGCATCTTCACAACTCAAACATGTAATTTTAAGATAGTATTTTAAAAAAGAATAGTTTAGTCTAAAAATTTCTTATACATCACTTTTGCCAGATTCTCGACAAATATATATACATATGCACATACGTCATCTTATGCATCAATAAGGGTTGTAGTTAATTTGATTTTGACCTAAACTTCAGTGTCAAGTAGACGCCTAAACTACACACCCTTTTATGCGTACGGTCTGGGCCGAGGAGGAAAATTTCAAGTCCAAATGCTCAATTACTGAGTGATGATAAAAATAATTATGAAATATTAAATTTTCTAGACCACTAATAATAGACAATTGAGTTAATCTATTGACCGCTTGACTGCGAAACCTTCTCGAAGTTGTTCGGTGGCCAAGGCCATTATTGCTCGGGCTGAGGTCAGTGAGGACCTGTCCTACCAGTCCTTTTCAATTAATTTTGTACCCTTGAGTAAAATCCAGAAAAGAAATCCGAAGAAAGTTCGCTTGAATTTATCAGTGATTTATCTATTCCTTATCTCAAAAATCCTATTTCAATCTCATCAAAAATGATTTAGAATTAAAAAAATTATTTGATTTGATTTTTTTAGTATTTATTCCTTTTTTATATCAATATTTTAATTGAAATTCTAACATCCTTTTGAACAATTTCTTTATTTTAACATGATAATAGTAGTATAACTATCTAATCAGTTCCTACTATATAACATTCAAATTTTTTTTTCAATCACAAATATATCAGACAAATATAATAAATAGAACTAAACTTGATTCCGTATGCGTCACACCACGAAATGTCTAGAGCGGCAGAAGCTAGTGTGCATCAAGGCTCTTGCTCAATGAGCCTTTCTATCAATCTTGTTTAAAGTTGAAATTGAACATGTGATTTCAACCCTATCAAATCATATGAAACTGAGTTTTGGATTATTAAATGAGAACGTAAGCACCAAGTGCCATGATAAACGTATCTCGATTATAAAGGAGTCCATTGGCTTGACTCAGTATGAGAGATAGATATCTGAATAAAAGGGAAAGCATAATTTCACTAATTATAATCACCATGCTCTTTCTCTAACATCAATTTTAAGATATATATAATTTTTTATTCATAAAAGAAATTTGTAATTTTAGAATTGATACAAAAAATAGAGAATAAAAAGGCACCGAAGGTTTATTAACAAGAATCGCATTCATGTCCGTTGATCCTCCTATGTTGAGGGCGATACCGGTGAACTAGACAAAGGAGTCTAGTCATAGCTCAGTGACCGGACATAAGGAGAGACAACCAGTAGATGGACCAAGACACCCCAAAACTCCAAAAGTAGAATTCAAGTCGAACTTCCCCTTTGAAATTTCAGCAGGCATGATCCATCGCATGATCGAAAGCAAAAGATCCTCCATAACCCATCCCACATACATACACACATATACATACTATATATATACACCCCAATAAACACTCCAACTCGAAGATTCATCTGAAGTAGTTGTCTGAATTCCATAGACACGAGATGGAAATTTCTTTGCTGCATGTGCTCCTCTCCCTTCCCTTTCTTGTTGTTGCTCTCAACTTCTTACTCCATAACTCTTCAAGGAGCAAAAGGCTTCCTCCGAGCCCGCCTTCTCTCCCCATCATAGGCCACCTCCACCTCCTAAGACAGCCTCTCCATCATTCCCTGAGCACCTTAGCCAATAAATATGGCCCCGTCTTCTTCCTCCGGTTCGGCTCCCAGCCAACGTTCATCGTGTCGACCTTGGAGGCGGCCGAAGACTGCTTCACCAAGAACGACATTGTGTTGGCAAACCGCCCGATGAGTACCGCCGGGAAGTACTTCGGGTTCAACTACACCACCGTCTCAACATCCCCTTATGGAGATCACTGGAGGAACCTGCGCAAGGTCAGTGCTATCGAGATCTTCTCGGTCCACCGCCTCAATATATTGATGGGCATCCGGAGGGACGAGGTCAGGAGGCTGGTCCGGAAGCTTTCCCTGGGCTCCCTCCAGGGATTCACCCGGGTGGAGATGAGGTCCAATCTAACCGAGTTGACCTTTAATATCATGATGAGAATGGTGGCTGGGAAGAGGTATTTCGGGGATGGTGCAGTCGATGACGAGGAATCGAAGGAGTTCAGGCATATCGTCAAGGAAGTAGTCAAGAATGGAGGGGCAACGAACACCAACGAGTTCGTGCCTGCCCTGAGATGGATTGGCTTTGGCTGGATGAATAAGAGGATGATGGAGCTGTTTAAGAAGACGGACGCATTCCTGCAGGGCTTGATCGATGAACACCGACAGAAGAAAATGGATGGAACTGAGATTAAGAACACCATGATCGATCATCTTCTTAACTTGCAAGAACAAGAGCCACATTACTACACGGATCAAATCATAAAAGGGCTCATACTGGTAAAAGAGCCAGATTACTTTTTTCTTCCGTTCAAACACATCATTACTAGACGGATCACTTTAATGATTCTTCGTGTGTGTCGTATGTTTCATATAGGTGATGTTACTGGCAGGGACCGACACTTCATCGGTTACACTGGAATGGGCATTGTCCTATTTGGTGAATCACCCGGATGTTATGGACAAGGCAAAGATTGAGATTGACGTGCATATGGGACGGGATCAACTGCTAGATGAACCGGATGTCTGGAAGTTGCAATACCTCCAGAACATCATCTCCGAGACTCTCCGACTGAAGCCGGCGGCCCCGCTGTTAGCACCCCACCGAGCATCCGAGGACTGCCAGATAGCAGGGTACCACGTGCCCCGTAACTCGATGGTTCTAGTCAATGCCTGGGCCATCCACAGGGACCCTAAGCTATGGGATGATCCTACCAGCTTCAAGCCCGAGAGGTTCGAGGGCAGACCTGGAGAAGAAAATAAAGCCCACAAGCTTATAATGCCGTTCGGGATCGGGAGGAGGGCCTGCCCCGGCGCACCTCTGGCTCAGCGTGTGGTTGGCTTGACCTTGGGGTCGCTGATTCAATGCTTTGACTGGACGAGGGTGAGCCAGGAGGAGGTCGACCTGACGGAAGGCAGAGGAATCACCATGCCAAAATTAATGCCACTGGAAGTAATGTGCAAAGCACGACCGATCATCCACAAGTTGTACTCCGATGAATCGAAGATTGACAAGGGTGAATAGGGGTCAGGACTGATTTGGATCTGTTGACGAGGGATCCATGTTTTAATTCTATGGTACACATGTACAACTAAGAGAGTTGACAATAAGTGCACTTAGTAGGTAATTTTCATGGCATCTGTCTAGATAAGTCTAATGGGTAATTTTCCGGTCTTCACCACTTAATATAAATCTAATGGGTCCGAATTATCTTAAGTTCGAGCTGGGTTAGTCTGCTATGTGATATGACTTTTGAATAATGAATTTTCCCTGTTCAAAAAATTCAAATTCAAGATTCTACTTATAAAAAAAGACATTGAAATATGTGAACTAATGTTTAATTATTCCTTAAAGTTCAAATATTCGTCGAGCAAGACAATGTTCAAATAACAACCGGGACCGGTAATCTCATTCACCAGTCTCGAACAATAATGAACTCATTGTCATAGAAATCATTCTCTGTAAAATTTCACTCTTAATCAACTCTCCCTTACTAAGACAATTAAAATACGCTCACTTGTGGAAAGACTTTTACCTACTAGTGAGTTCAGCCAACTCAAACTTAATTAGTAAAAACTCATCGGATTTACGAATAAGTGGTACAAATAAAATAAAAAAAAAAAGAAAAATACACTCATCCTTCATGAAAGCTTTACAAAGTTTTCTCTCTCTAGAAGCACGATGAGATCGAGAACCTCATCTTCACCAAATTTCCACTCGTTCTTGAAGTTCCATCAGAAAAATTTATAAACCATGGAGATTAGTTCAGTTAATTGACACTTTTGTCACTTGAGTGAAAGGTTTTCGAATACAAGTCTTATAAATAAAGTAAAATTAAATTTACGAGAATTTTATTATTTATTAGATCCACCTAATTTAAATATAAATTAGCTGAAACTTCCTTCTTCATGAATGCTCGGAAGGCTTCTTTTTTTTTTTTTTAGTTTGAATGCAGTGTAGCTCTTGTATTACTTATCATATGGAGACAAAAAAGGAGGAGCTCCTATATCGAGCTCGAGGCAGTATATACATGGGGATTTTGGGATTGGAATAGGACGGCTTCAAATGACAACGAAAAAGCACATCGGGATGCTAATTGGGAGCTTAAGAGGGCTCGTTTTACTGGCTGGAACTCTTGCTTTGGAGCGGAGAAGGCGAAAGCCAGTGTGTACGAGAGACGTCTTGTGGGACCAGGAATACGCATTGCAACTTCAAACAAAGTCCTGCACCTAGAAAATTGTACGAGGTCGACAGGCAACCGATGGTTCGTTACTGTTAGGTCTCACGGCTGAAGTCCGTGAGCTTCCTTCTTTCAGTATTTCGTTTGTGGGTAGGGGTGTTCACGAATATCTGATACGGTAGATTCCATGTAAATTATAATGAGAATACGATAAATTCCAAGTAAAAAAAAGAGAAATCGGTTAACATAAATTCTAATTCTGATTTTGATTTCATTAAATGTGTGCTCGTGTACTCGTGCACACTCTTATTTGTGAGGATGATTCGGCGAACACGAAGGAGAATGAGCCTGACCCTCGAAATAGCAAGGTTCAATGGTTGTTTAAACAATCATTGCATTTTACTGCATTTGTTGGATCTGATATCGTTTGAAGAATCAATGAATTCCAGTTTGCTAGAAGGACAAACAAAATAAATCTAAAGACCTAGTGGTGGCAAAAAAATCTTAAATAGTCGTATCTCATAATAATATAATGAAAATGAACAAATTAAATTACTTTGACGAGTGTTAATTATAGTAACTGTTCGAATGATTAATACAAATTATCTCGCTTGTCGCATTTTAATTGGTGTTTCCTCGTATCAGTTGACGAAGTAGGATCACCTAATGGTTTTCTGCCGTAGAGGCCATTCAGATGGAACCATTCTTCCCCGAACGGTGGATGTCACCACCAACGCCAAAAGCATCACCAAGAAACACCATCTTCCATGGAGTTCCCTATCGATCTTAATTGCTGGGCACATCTTCTCTTGGTCCCAAACGATGGAGGAGCTTCACTTTCATTTCCATGGAATCATCCACTGTTCTCCCCGTACACATATGCAATCCCAACTTGGCATCTATGTTCCAGGGGAGTTTGACCATCCACAAGACTTGATGTTGTCGTCATCCCTGATGAGAGATTGTAAAATATGTATGCACCTACGTTATTTCATGGATGGATTAGATTGCAGTTGATTTGACTTGTACTATGAAATAGACACATACGTTGCTTACGCACGCAATTTCGGTAGCTCCAGCCACAATTGGTCAGCCTAACATCTTTTCCCGATTACAAGAAGAATCAAGATTGAAAAAATATGAAAAGTTCTATTAGTTAAAATTGAGTTCATCACTTCTTAGTCCTATATAATAAAAGAAAAGGAGAACAAATATACTGATAAAACTCTCTAATAAGAATCAAACTCGGATATCTTGATCTATCATAGGACATATTCTATTCTATTGCGCTCTTTCCTTCTATGAACATGCTAGACACAGGAATCAAGCTTGCAGCCAAAGATGGGAGAAGAAAGGAGGAAGGAAGGCCCCCACCAGCAGACAAGTCAAAGCCCCGAAATATCCAAATGGAGAATTCAAGACAAACTTTCCCTTTGAACTTTCCACAGACACGTGATCAAAGGCAACGGATCCCTAGTCACCCATCACATATAAATATCTCTGCGGTGGTTTATCACATTTACATGTATATACACAATATATACACACCCACCAATAAGCCCTCCAAAATTCATCAGAAACACACTTGTTTGAATTCCGCGGCAACAAGAGATGGAATTTTCTTTGCTCCATGTGCTCCTCTCCCTTCCCTTTCTTGTTGTTGCTCTCAGCTTTTTATTCCGTAGGTCTTCAAGAAACAAGACGTTTCCACCTAGCCCACCTTCTCTCCCCATCATTGGCCACCTCCACCTCCTAAAACAGCCGATCCATCAATCCCTGAGCGCCTTAGCTGAGAACTATGGCCCCGTCTTCTTCCTCAGGTTCGGTTCCCAGCCGACGGTCATTGTGTCATCCTTGAAGGCGGCTGAGGAATGCTTCACCATGAATGACATCGTGTTGGCAAACCGCCCGAAGAGGACTGCTGGGAAGTACTTTGGATACAACTACACCACCATCCTGGCATCCCCTTATGGAGACCACTGGAGGAACCTGCGAAAGGTCAGCGCTATCGAGATCTTCTCGATCCACCGCCTCAATGTCCTGATGGGCATCCGGAGGGAAGAGGTCAGGAGGATGCTCCGGAAGCTATCCTTGGGCTCCCTCCAGGGATTCACCCGAGTGGAGATGCGGTCCAATCTAACCGAACTGACCTTTAATATCATGATGAGAATGGTGGCTGGGAAGAGGTATTTCGGGGATGATGCAGTCGATGATGAGGAATCGAAAGAGTTCAGGTTTATCATCAAGGAAGTAGTCAAGAATGGAGGGGCAACGAACCTCGGCGAGTTCGTGCCTATCCTGAGGTGGATTGGCTATGGCTGGTCTGACAAGTGGATTGGTGGGCTGTTTAAGAGGGTGGACACATTCTTGCAGGGCTTGATCGATGAGCACCGACAGAAGAAGATCGATGGATCGGAGATTAAGAACACCATGATCGATCATCTTCTCAACTTGCAAGAGCAAGAACCAGACTATTACACAGATCAAATCATCAAAGGGCTCATAATGGTGAGTTCTCTGTCTTTTTCAGCGTGATTATGTCCAAGAATTCAACGGAATAGAATAATTCAAAACCCTTCATTATGCGGGTTGCATTAGGGTCGAGACCAAGAACACAGGTTAAAAGAGAATAGAAATGGACACCTAACATACGTGGTTTAGATAGCAAGGTACCGCCGTACGTCCATAGACAAACGACAAGCTGCGATCTTCACTATTGACGTCAAATAATAATATAGAACAATGCCTAGTGGTCCAAACCCTTCGCTTCGGCTACAAATTTAAGAAAATATTTACATTTCGAGCCTCACAAAATTTTAACCAAAAATGGATTTTACTTTGAATTACATCATAAAAATTTATGGCATCTCGAATAATAATAATCAGTTTTTTATGATAGGTTCTCAATACAGTGATCATTTCATCTTACTTCTCTGCAAAAGTAATTATATATGTATACTTTCTCCATTGATTACGTACATATAACTAATTTCATCGTATTTGCTTCTATTAAGTTGGGATCCAACTTAAAGTGTAGATCACCGCTGGATGATATTAGACTGATCTAAACAGGTCGTGTGAGAATGCATAAAGCCATGACCGACGACGGATTTTCTGGTTACGTGTATTACCTCCTAAATAATTCTCCATGTGTGGTATATACTCTTTTATGTAGGTGATGTTACTGGCAGGGACCGACACTTCATCGGTTACACTGGAATGGGCATTGTCCTATTTGGTGAATCGCTCAGATGTTATGGAAAAGGCAAAGATCGAGATCGACGCACATATGGGACAGGATCGAGTGATAGATGAACCGGATGTCTGGAAGTTGCACTACCTCCAGAACATCATCTCCGAGACTCTCCGACTCAAGCCGGCAGCCCCGCTGTTAGTGCCCCACCAAGCATCCGAGGACTGCCAGATAGCGGGGTACCACGTGCCCCGTAACTCAACGGTACTAGTCAATGCCTGGGCCATCCACAGGGACCCTAAGCTATGGGATGATCCTGCCAGCTTCAAGCCCGAGAGGTTCGAGGGTGGACTGGGAGAAGAAAACAAAGCCCACAAGCTTATAATGCCATTCGGGATAGGGAGGAGGGCCTGCCCCGGCGCACCGTTGGCTCAGCGTGTGGTTGCCCTCACGTTGGGCTCGCTGATTCAATGCTTCGACTGGGAAAGGGTGAGCCAGGAAGAGGTCGACCTGACCGAAGGCAGAGGAGTCACCATGCCAAAAGCAGTGCCACTGGAAGTAATGTGCAAAGCTCGACCGATCATCCACAAGTTGCTCTCTGACTAATCGAAGGATATGAAGCGTGAATAAGATGGAGACTGATCTGGTTGTGTGTGGGTAATGGATCCGGATTTATTCTATGGTATACATGTTCAAGTTGAGAAATAATAAATAATAAGTACACTTGTAGGTAATATTCATGGCACCTGTCCAGTTCCGTTGTATTGTTCATCAAACTTGTCTCACTGATTGAGAGTTAGATAAGAAATTGTATGGTGTTTGAAAGCTTATGCAACTACAAATTTATTAGGCATTGCAATGATATATCCAATTATCACTTGCTTTATAGATAAGAAGCAAATTAATTGCTACTTCATGGTAATTCTTGCAAGTACTTCAAAGTTGTATTTTCTCTATAAAGGGGTTTGATGTCATGAGCAAGCCAAGGATCAAGAGAAGGATTTGTTGGATTTGACGGAAACGACCATTTCAAGAAAGATTGTCTGTGGTGAAAAGACAAGAAAAATTAAGTCTTTATAGATGCTGGGACATGAGAATGTTACCCACCTATCAATCATTACAAGGCACGAAAACTGTCTCGTGCAATGATCAGACATGCAACGCGGTCGGAACAAGTGAACTGTGAAGCAAGGTGGAGGATGTTAATGTGCGGGCATTGCAGGAGGGGAAACATACACCCGATGTTATCTGAATAAAAAAGTACTTGGACAATCTCGAAATTGGTAAGGTGAGTTGGTGCAGGTTCCCATGGAGAAACTCCTCAAAAATTTGTGTCACTTGTCTTTTTTTTGCTGAAAGATAATTCAAATTTGTGTCACTTGTCAAGGGCATAGGAAGAAATTTGTGAAAATGGAGGAGTTCGTGGTGGAAGGGCTTGGGAGGTCCAGTTGCTTGGTCCGACAATAAAGGCTGTTCAAACGGTTGAGTCTGAGGTGTGACAAAGGAGTCGAGTCAGGCCTAATTGTGTCTGGCATATTAGAGAACGTATTGAAACTTGTACAGATGACTTATGATAATCCGGACGTTTAATTTGGAGACGAAGACCTAATGCAAGTTGGAAATTGGTTTCCAGGAACGAAAGTTGTATGAATCACGGTCGATATCAAAAATGAAAAAACAGAATATGCTAGACAGAATCTTTCAACCGTACACTATAATTAGTATAGAAAAAATATATTTTTAGCCATTAATTACGTTATTCTTTACTTTATTCCCACGTAACATAAGGAATTTGGATTAGCTTTGCCAACAATGAATCGACTGGAAGTGTAGTCATCTGTTAAGTAGTCCTATTAGTGGAGAAAGTCTTTTATGATACGGTATCACCACGTGACAGTGCTTACGTGGTAACACTAACCAATCAAAATAAGTTAATTCTGTAATTTTTTTATAAAATATAAAAGAAAAAAATACCCTAAGAATAATTGATTCTAATTGACTGATATTATTATATAAATACTGTCACGTAATAATATCGCGGCATAAAAGATGTTCTTTATTAGCGTGGGATCTTGTAACCGCAGCAGGAAACTCACAAAAATAGCTAAAAGCAGATGTTAGCCGGTGATAATTTAATAAAAATTAAAAAAGTAAAAGTAAAATATGTATCCGAGTTTAAGGGCGGTCGGTCCACGCCTCCTAAATCCATCCATGTAGACAACCTACCTTTATATATTTCGTATCCCATATTATTAAACTTTTCGCTCATTCGTATAAGAACTCACATACGCTAAAAATCACAGAAGAAAGAAGGATTAATGGTGAGAATTGAATATATAATCTCCCAATCGAATTTTAAATATGACATTATTATGTCAAACTATTTTATCATTTCTAAATATGTCCAAATTGGAAATAAAATACGAATTAATTAACTAGTGAATTATGAAGCATACATATGTGTATTTTTGAATTATCCGGACAAATTCTACTCGTAAATTATGATGGTAATTATCGTCCATGTGTATTTTATGGACTAAGAAAGCTCACAATTCAATCCTTAAAGGTTAAAAAAAATATAATATAGTAAGAATAGAAATCACAAAAGTCCTAAATAAGAGAATATATCTCACGTGCTTATCTATCAAAACACTACTTAACACTATAAGAATTTTTTTATATATTATCTCACTATGTGGTGTAAATAATAGTAATCAAAATGTGATAAACGAGTAAATTAGTGTTAATCACTTGAGGAGTTGCCATAATTATTACTAATCCATGCAATTTAATTTATTCTTCCTGAGAATGTCATTATAAAGTGTGGTCATTTAAGATTTCTTTTCAATACTACATAGTCTGATTCACTCAATTTAGAATATTCTAAATTCATCTGTATTTATATTATATACAATCTAATCTTGAGAATTGAATCAATAAAAATAAATAAATAAAAATTGGACTCACTTACCTTAGAACTTCTTGTATGTAATAGTTATATCACATTACACTACTTATGTAATGATATAAATTAATAAGATTAAATTATTTTTAGGGTTATTTTTCTTTATTTTGAAGTTTTCTAAAAAATTTTACAATTATTGTATCTTATTAATTTGTAACACCGTAAGGTATGCTCATTATGTAGAAGTCTCTCTTCACTTATCCACCTTCGAAATTTAAGGAACACTCAAGAAATCTCCACCACATCTTGAATTCTCCAAAATTTCGAGAGTTATATATATGACCTCCATTTTAATGTCCCAGTGGCATTTGCTAAATCGAAAGCACCCAAGTTACTACAAGTATTGCTTGAACTCATCATGGCAAAAATCATCTTGATTATAGTTATAATCTTCTCTCTAAAATAAAATTGCATCAAAATTGACAGATCTTAAAATTGTGTTGATGTTAAACTTTTCAAATGTAGAACTTTGTTGTAAACTTCAATAGGAGCCATTTCTCTAAGCTTATATCGTACTATGATACCAGTCTATTTAGATTAACAAATATCCAAGCATCGATCAACTTAGTAACATAGTGAAGCTAATATAGTGGAAGCAAAGAGAAAGAAGCACACTTATATATATATATATATATATATATGCGATTCCAGCCAACTAACGTTTGTATTCCAGGGGCCAGGGGCTAGGGAAGTTCACAGCATAATCCTCAAAGGCAGAAAACTCCAAAATAGTAATCCTAAAATCCTAAGATCGTAGATAAAATAACATATCCCTCTCAAAATTTTCTTACTATTTGGCACATTCATCTATACAAAATGCGCAACACTAAGCATCCTAAATAAAATTTTCATGATCTGCAAGTTTTGTAAAAAAAATCTCATCGAATCTAAAAAAATAAAAAAATAAAAAAAGGCATTCCCACTTAACCACCTTCAAAATTTAATGTAGACCCGATAATCCTATCCATTACAACAAGCAGCAGATCCTCTATAATCCATCGTACACCCCCACATCCACAGTATATATAAACCAGTGAAACCTCCATAATTCATCGGGTACAGTTGTTTAAAACTCGTAGCAACAGATGGAGATCTCTTTGCTCCATGTTCTCCTCTCCCTTCCCTTTCTTGTTGTTGCTCTCAACCTTTTGCTCCATAAGATTTCAATAAAGAAGAAGTTCCCTCCAAGCCCACCTTCTCTCCCTATCATAGGCCACCTCCACCACCTCAGAGAGCCTCTCCATCAATCCCTGAGCGTCTTAGCCAAGAAATATGGCCCCATCTTCTTCCTCCGGTTCGGCTCCCAGCCACTGGTCATCGTGACGTCCCTGCAGGTGGCCGAGGAATGCTTCACCAAGAACGACATTGTGTTGGCGAACCGCCCGATGAGTACCTCCGGGAAGTACTTTGGGTACAATTACACAACAGTCTTCGCATCCCATTATGGGGACCACTGGAGGAACTTGCGCAAGGTCAGCGCCGTCGAGATTTTCTCAGCCCACCGCCTCAATGTCTTGATGGGCATCCGCAGGGACGAGGTCAGGAGGCTGGTCCGGAGGCTATCCATGGGCTCCCTCCAGGGATTCACCCGGGTGGAGATGAGGTCCAAGCTGACCGAGCTGACCTTTAATATCATGATGAGAATGGTGGCCGGGAAGAGGTATTTTCGGAATGACGCAGTCTACGACGAGGAATCAAAAGAGTTCAAGTATATCGTGAGGGAAGCCCTCAAGAATGGTGATGCCACAGGCCTCAGCGAATTCATGCCGGTCCTGAGGTGGATTGGCTATGGTGGGTTCGACAAGTGGATGGGCGGGCTGTTCAGGAAGGTGGACACATTCTTGCAGGGTCTGGTCGATGAACACCGACGGAAGAAAATCAATGGATCGGAGATTAAGAACACCATGCTCGATCATCTTCTAAACTTGCAAGAACAAGATCCAGATTACTACACCGATCAAATCATCAAAGGACTCATAATTGTACGTGGTTTTTTTTTTTCCATTCAAATGTTACGGACACACAGCTAACTTTGTAGTTATCTCCTTCCATGAAGTCGGTATATACACACAAATATATACATATTACCTCCCAAATGACTCATATTTTTTCGTACAGGTAATGCTAGTAGGAGGGTCCGACACTTCATCAACTACATTAGAATGGGCACTGTCCTATTTGGTGAACCACCCAAATGTGTTGCACAAGGCAAGGCTCGAGATCGATGCACTTATTGGACAAGATCGCTTGATCGACGAACCAGATGTCACGAAGCTGCAGTACATCCAGAACATCATTTACGAGACTCTTCGACTGAAGCCAGCAGCCCCGCTCTTGGTGCCCCACCGAGCATCCAAGGATTGCCAGATAGCGGGGTACCACGTGCCGCGCAACTCGATGGTACTAGTCAATGCCTGGGCCATCCACAGAGACCCTAAGCTGTGGGACGACCCGACCAGATTCAAGCCCGAGAGGTTCGAAGGCAGACCCGGAGAAGAAAATAAAGCGCACAAGCTGATAATACCGTTCGGAATCGGAAGGAGGGCCTGCCCCGGAGCAGCACTGGCTCACCGTGTGCTTGGCCTGACCTTGGGGTCGTTGATTCAGTGCTTTGACTGGAAAAGCGAGAGCCAGGAGGAGGTTGACATGACCGAAGTCAAAGGGCTCATCATGCCGAAAGCAGTGCCACTGAAAGTAATGTGCAAGGCTCGACCGATCATCCGCAAGGTGTACCCGAAGGAGCCGGAAGATATGAAGGGTTGATGAGATTGAGACCGACCGTGGTCGAGGGACTCGTGACCTTTTTTTTTCCCCTGAAAAATAAAGGTATATTGCTTCATATGTCAGTAGACCTACATAGGTGTGCGTGGACGAGGTATCCATTACTTTGTTCAATGATATGTCGGTGTACAACTCGAGAATTAGTAATAAGTACACTTGGTTATGTTCATGGCATCTGATTGAGATCTAGAGAGGAAATGTACGGTGTTTAAAAGCATATACAAGTTCGAATGTTTATAAAAGCGATACAATTTCCTAATAATCACTTGTTTTATAGATAAAAGGTAAATTATATATTTAGCACGCAACCTTACTTCTTAAAAGAACATAAAAAATCAATGTCTTGTTAAAATTATTGTGCTCTCTCTTGAAAGACATTGCTCTAATTTTGAAATCAGAGGACAGTGAATTTAATTTTCACTATTATAACTAAATGTATTAATTTACTTTCTCTTTTCTCTTATTTCCTTTTAAATCTATATGAGTTTCTTCCAAAAAAAAAAAGTGCTCTCTATTTCGGATAGAACCAGCTACCTTTGAGATTCTAATATACTATTGGTGAACAATGATGATTCAGAGCGAAGCTTGTAATAAAATTGATTTTATAAAATTAAATTAATCATTTTCAATCATACCAAACATGCTACATCGTCTCACGATTAGACTATAATAAACAGTAAAGAAAAAAATCCTGGAGCTCAACTTTTTTGGACCAATATTACAGTATTTCCTCGACATAAAATATGTTCCCCTTTTTTTAGCTGAATAACATAAAATATGTTACCGTTTGTCCATTTTCATAGAATAAATATAAAGGACATAAGAAAGGGAGTTGATGCCCTCGTAACACTATCAATTTTAAATTAAAAAATTAAGAAAGTGAGTTTGATATAATTAATAGTACTTCTATCACCTTATAACCTGAATATTCTAGGTTCGATATTATCTATTGGACTTTCCATACATTTTTTATCTCATATTCTTTCAATCTTTTTAGGCGTATGTGTCATTTGTGCACTAAAAAATTAAATTAAAAAAAGTTTAAATCCAATTCCTTAAATAATAAAAAATTTTCCGCACTCTTTATTTTTTTTTCCACTTTATATTATTTTTTATATATTTATAGACCGGTTTTGTAGTGAAAAAATTAATATAAATTTGAAACGAAAAGGAAGAAAAAGGTGGGTGCGCGCCATAGAAAAGGACAAGATGACGAAAAACGTTTTGTATATAGAGGATATTATAGTAATTACATAATATTATAAAATAATCAAATTTAATTATTTATCATTTTTAAAATTTTATTAAAAATTTTTAAAATAATTAAATTTTACTTCGCTCCACGTAACCAACTATTAATTGGGATGCCAAGACTCCCGCCCGAGTCTCTTATCCTTGGTCGCCTTTTGATTTTTCTCGGTCATGATTGTCCTTATCTGCCCACCATCTGAAGCTTTTAATATTCATCTGTGTTAGCAGACTTGAGATGCGACTTGCGTCGGGACAGCAGCGTGTCGCTATTAATCACACCTATGTAATGCTAACCTTTTTGGCACAGAAAGATTCCGTGATTTTATTTGGAGCTTAATCGTTTGCACCTTTCATGAATTTCGACGCGCGCGAGTGAAATTATTATTGTTAGTCGATATTATCAAACCGACCCAATTGTTGGCATTCAAAGTTACAATAAATTACTAACATGAGTTGGTTCACGTAGTAAGACAGTTGTTTCTCTTAAGTAAAAATTTCGGATTCGAGTTTTTATAAATTGAGAAAACTCACACTCGAAAAGTTTTATCTCTTAGATGGGTCGATTCGGTTTGAAATTAGTAGTTCAATAGATTTCTAAATACCAGTATTAAAAAAAAGTTACAACAAATCAGAGGGCGGAGGTAGGAAAAAATCGCAAGACCCATGTACAAAAAATAATCCCTAAGGAGAAGTGAGTCCCCAAATCCCAAGTGACCCACCCATCAACTTGCTGAATGCATGTGTCTTCTTCCTCTTGTGGCCCCTAGACAGGTTCCAATAACACGTGTCTGTCGACTTTTTGAAACCCTAATGTTACGTTTGGTTGGGTGGGACAGTACAGGGAGCATGATAAAGAATACATTGTTCTTTATCAAAATAAGTTGATAGAAAATAAATATTTTCGGTCTCAAATAAATATTAACAGTATTTTTCCTTTATTCACAAGGAATGGGGCATTCTGCGTAAAGAGTATGAACGAAATGACAATATTACCATTAGATATTCTTCCAATTTTTAACTATGCCACCATCTTCCACCTCCTTCCTCCATCCCATCATCGACGACCCTCCTTCCAACAGCCCTCTCCCCCTGGCAATCGTACTCCTCCAGCCAGAGCAACAGAACCCAACGAGCACGAGGTCACGAACCCCCATATCCACTCCGAGCCATTTGAGGTCCAGCCTGGTTTGACCTCCCCAAGCTCCCAAGGCTCAAGCAATTGGGGGCTTGCGACCCCATGGGTGGGGTTCGGGGGCTCAAGATGGCTCAGGGTGGACATCGAACGGCTCCAGGTAGGTGGGTTTGTGACCTTGAACTCGCTAGGTTCGGTGGCTTAGGCTGGAGGAGTAGGATGGTTGTCGGAGGGAGGTTCAATGGTTAAAGGGCTCGAGGATGGTAGTTAGGGAAGACGATTAATAGTATCATCTTTTTTTTTTTAATTTCATATTTTAATTATTCTTTTAATATATTTTTTTATTTTATCTTTTAGATTTTAAATACTCTATTTCACCACAAATAATAATATATTTATTTCTCATTCAATTACATTTTTTTACCTATTTATTTTCCCTATCTGTTCTATTATATGCCTATAATGTAGGTGTCATATAAAAAATTTAAAAAGAATTTATAAAATATTTTGATACCAAAAAAGGTTACTTTTAAATTTAAAAATAAGGACATATTTTTTTACTAATTCAAAAAATGGAAAAGAAAACTCCCTTCCAGGGTAAATCCACTTGAATTCAATTATTCATGGACTTCTGGACGTAAGAGCGAAGACAAAAAGAAAAACGAAAATACGAAATGTACACAAATTAATTACTTAAAAAAAAAAAAGAGGACTGATAATAGAAGAGAGAAGGAGAGATTTATCTAACCGAAGCAAGACAAGTCAACTGAAGTCAATTCATGATATTCAATCTTCGCCTCTTCCAATCTCTTTCGTCCTCCATGAATGCTTTGATGCCCTCTTATCCCTTCCTCTGCTGCTATCATCAACCTCCATTCCTCTCCATTGATCAAAGCTGAACTCCATGGAAGACCACAGCTACCCAGCGACCCTTCTCCTCAGTCTCCTCTCCTCCTTCCTCCTCCTCCTCCCGCTGTCTCTTCCTTCCTCCGTCTACTCTGCGACTGACAATTACACCCTCCCGACACGCTACTTCATCAACTGTGGCTCGGCCGACAGCGTCCAAGTTGACTCCAGGCTGTTCACCGGAGACTCCGACAAGACTCCTTCCTTATCCATAACGAAAAAGGGCAGCTCCGGAGCTGTCAGCTCCAACTCCTCCGCGCCGCAGCTTTCCCTAACTGCAAGAATCTTCAGGGCCCCAAACTCTTCCTACAGCTTCAAGATCCAGGAACGAGGCTCCCCCCACTTCCTCCGCCTCCACTTCTCCGCCTTCGTGTCTGCCGGTGGCAGTAGCCTCAACCTCTCCGATGCCCTCTTTAACGTGTCCGTACGGGGCCTCACACTTCTAAGCAACTTTACTGTCCCGCCGCCAGGTAGCAATAACAGCAACTCGTCCACTGTGAAGGAGTTCCTCCTGACGATCATGGGAGACGAGTTCTCGGTCTTCTTCTCCCCGATCGGGCCGTCCTCCTTCGCGTTCGTAAACGCCGTCGAAGTCTTTCCCGTCACTGAGCGGCTCGTCCCCGACCCCGAGCCGATACCACGCATCTACCTCGAGGGGCGGAAGGGTAATTCTACCGTGAACGGGCGGGAGGTTCTTGCCACGAGATACAGGCTGAACGTCGGGGGCCCTGAGATTGATCCCGACACAGATATCCTCTGGAGGAACTGGAGTCCTGACGACGATTTCCTTAAGAACCCAGAAGATTCGCGGAAGGCGATTCCCGCGCAGCAAATAGATTACCGATATGACCTCATCAGCCTCACCGGCGTCGATAACTACACCGCTCCGGACGACGTGTACCAGACGGCCCGGCAACTGAATGTCAGCGGCGGAATCTATCCTAACGTCACGTGGCAGCTCGGCGTCAGCCCTAATTCCAGCTATGTGGTCCGGTTCCATTTCTGCGATATCATCGGCATATCAGAAAACACTGTGTGGTTTAAACTCTACGTGTTCGACAATTTCAACATGACAATCGACCCATACGATGTAGGTATTCAACCCGTTAAGGTCCCTTTCAGGAAGGATCTTGTGATCGAGTCAGGCAGGGACGGTCCGGACGGATTTATCCACGTGGGGATCGGATATGAGTATGGTTCACAAAACGCATACCTCAACGGCCTCGAGGTAATGGAGGTGGTCGGGTTATGGGACTGGAATTCCACAGCCTCTAAGGACAACGAAAAGCATGTGGGCATGATAATCGGGGTAACCATTGGGAGCTTCGTGGTGTTGGTTATTCTGGTCGGAATTCTCGCCCTGAAGTGTAGAGGGCGAAAGCCCACTGGCACAGAGTCAGACACGGTTTGGTCTCCCCTCCCTGGGTTTGGTGGCCTTGGCAGCTACTACGACAATAAATCGAGCGACCCTAGCGTCTCCAGCAACTCTCCCCTCCCGAACTTGCACCTCGGCCTCAAGATTCCCTTGTCGGAGATCCTCCACGCGACCAACAACTTCGACGGTAAGCTGGTGATCGGCCGAGGCGGGTTCGGGAATGTCTACAGGGGAACCCTGAAGAACGGGACAGCCGTGGCCGTGAAGAGAAGCGAGCCCGGGTCGAGCCAGGGCCTGTACGAATTCCAGACGGAGATCATCGTCCTGTCCAAGATTCGCCACCGCCACCTCGTGTCCCTGATCGGGTACTGTGCCGAGAGGTCGGAGATGATTCTGGTGTACGAGTTCATGGAGAAGGGCACGTTAAGGGACCACTTGTACAGTTCCGAACTCCCGGCCCTGCCGTGGAAGCAGAGGCTCGAGATCTGCATCGGGGCTGCCCGGGGGCTGCACTACCTTCACACTGGGGCGGCTGGCGGAATAATACACCGAGATGTGAAGTCCACCAACATACTGCTCGACGGCAATTACATTGCCAAGGTGGCCGATTTCGGACTGTCAAAGCTAGGCTCCTCCCTGGTGGACCAGTCCCAAGTGAGCACGGGCTTCAGGGGAACGTTCGGGTACTTGGACCCGGAGTACATGAAGACCCAGCAGCTGACGGAAAAATCCGATGTCTATGCCTTCGGCGTAGTCCTCCTAGAGGTCCTGTGTGCAAGGCCTGCAATCGACAACACCCTCCCAAGGGAGCAGATGAACTTGGCCGAGTGGGGAGTTGCCAACTTCCAGAAGGGAACGCTCGAGAAGATAATCGATCCGTTCCTATCAGGGGAGATAAATCCCAACTCCCTGAGGAGGTTCGGGGAGACGGCAGAGAAATGCCTTAGGGAGGACGACCAGGAGAGGCCGACAATGGGAGACGTCCTGTGGGACCTGGAATACGCGCTGCAGCTCCAGCAGGGTCCTGTGCCGAGACAGTTGCACGAGGACAGTGCGACCAATGGCTCGTCCATGTTGGGTTTCTCGGCCGAGGTCCAGAGGCTCCCTTCTTTCAGCATCTCGTTCGTGGGAGACGACTCAGCGGTCATGAAGGAGAACGAGCACAACCGCTCGAAGCAGCAAGATTGAATGGCTGTGTAGTTATAATTGTCGTGTTCTGTTGATGCATTTGTAGGATTGATTTCCCCGCGCTGTCATCTGCAACTGTCGGAGCAATCAAACTAAATAAAGTTCATCTTTTCCCCAGTTTTCCCTGGACAGTCCGTTCACAGAGATCAGAGACAAACAAAAGCAAAAGCAAGAGGTCTATCTCGATTTTTTTACTAATGTCAGCAGACAACCGTCATTCCACCACCGCATGTTGTCTTACAGATTTGAAGTTAAAGGAAGGTAGAGATCGATATAATTGTCTGATTCGGCTCCCTTAGAACAAGTTTATGGAAGCACTTCCAGTTGTTTAGAGGTAACTTGTGATTATTTCTCGAGCATCAGACAGCTCTTAGTGCACTTTACTAGGTCGCCTCAGGAGCTTGAACAGTGAATGCCTCGGGCTCCAATCTTGCTCTTTATGAGGCCAGCCCATGGGATTCAGCCCATTAAAGGCCCAATGGAATTTTTAAGCCTGATTGGCATGAATTGGCTGAAAATACTTCCGCCGCCACACATGTTTTACATGTACGGGGTCACTGATTTTGCTTTTCACTCTTTTCGGGAAAAAAAAACACACATACAGAGAGAGAGAGAGAGAGAGAGAGAGAGGAAATCGTGAGGCTCGGGTAAGCAGAGCTCAGGAGAAGAAAATGGGACAAGGGAGAGAACAGAGAGGCGAAGGTGAAAGAGGGAGCTAGGATCAAGGGACGGGTGAAGGTAATGAAGAAGAACGCTTAGGTGATAGCTCGGTGGAGGGAACCGAGACGGAGAATTTGATTTGCTTTCCACTAGGCTTCATGCTTGCACAGGTGTGTGTATATATATATATACACATATATACATATATACATATATACATATACACATATAAAATTCAATTGATTTTTTTGAATTATGAGTTTTCTTTACATTTGACCATACTTTCTAATGAATTAATCGGAGGAGTGGAGAAGCTGATTCTATATAGTATTTAAAATGAAAATAGGACGGTTAAGAAGCTAGTTTGATCTAGCTTAACGTTGGAATGGCATCTTGAGGTGATCATTTTCTAGTAATTTGCAAGATCCATGAATAGATTTATGAAATTAGTGAAGAAGGTTACAGAGATATAGATAAGTTGATTTATCAAATTAGAATTTAAACTAGTGTTAATACTAGGATAAGGATTGTCCTTTTGTGCCTTAAATTAAGATAAGTTTCGTTGACTGCAGGAACGCATGTGGCTTGTGAAATTTCTAATAGTATTCCTATAGATGAATTGTTTTACTGAATTGGAAGAAAGAGAAATGAAAGGGAGAAAAGAATGAAGTGCAGACATAGGAAGTGAATGAGATAAAGTTTGATTTAATTAAAAATAAATAAATAAATAAATTTAGGTTCATGGACAATTGTTAATATAAAATGATTTGGTTCACCATGTTTTAGACTTTCATTATTGCGGTAGTTATGTAAATTATATGATGAAATACCCTGCTAGGGAATAAATTTATTTACGTTGAAATTCCACTTGTAACATGTATTACCTTGGAAATTCATTTATTATCCTCGGATCAATTAAGTTCTATAGTTGTTGGAGTAATAGGTTAAAAAGGAGTTTAGAAGACCAACTTCAGTATCTCAGGGGTTCGACTCCGTAATTTGCTAATGATAAGTGAGTATTCCTTCTATCGTAAATGATATAAAAATATATAGTATAAAAATATTATATACTATGTGGTATGGTAAATGATTGATATATTATTTAAGTATGATTGACTGATCTTCGACACCGTGGGCTAGAGTATGAATGTGTGTATATATACATGATTATATTGTATAATATCGATTATATTATATTTAGTGTTATTAAATGAATATATGGTCTGTTTGAATTGATTGACTCTGTCTGATTGTGTGCTGATTCTAGACACATGGGTTATTGTAATTGTTGAGCTGTTGATTGTATTTCATTGATGTGTATTGATTGAGTGTAGTCATGATGATCGCTAAGTTGACAGAGTAAAAATAGGCCAATAGAAAACATAAAGAAAAGTGGAAAAAGAGAGATATTTAACTTACCATTGATGTCTAGCGAAGTAATTTACTGTTAGTTTCCAGCAAGTTATAAAAGTAACATAATTAAAAAATTACTCTTACCACCAGACGGTAATGGATGGCTCTTGTGGAGTGTGATGTGTAGATGAAGGGTACTAGGAGATAGGAAGAAGATTGATATTGAATATGGCGCGGGGTCGCGGTATTATCGAAAAGATGAGTACGAATACCGCCAGAACCTTGTCACAAGGGAAATGTGACCTCGTAACTGTACTAATTGTTTGTCAAATCCAGCACATTAACTTGTTGAGTTCTTTCATATAGAATTGTACTTGTTGTGGATGATACTATTTGTATTGATGTGATTTAAGTGTGGTTAAGATTGACTTATTTGAATTCTGATTTTGGGAATGTGTTTACTGTTATGAGTTCATCTGTATTATGGAGATTGTGTATTATGTGTATGGGGTGACATATAAATATTTGATATATGATGAATTGAATAAGATAGAGATATACAGTTGGATAAGAGGATGGATATAAGGTATGTGTGATTATAATGTGTTCAGTATTTGTTGATAAAGTATTGTAAATAAGTTGAGTTATCTAGATGTAAGTGATCAATCCTATTTATCAAATGTATGTAATTCATTTTATTTTAGAATTGAATATTCACTGAAATGTGGCTCACATCTTCCGCATATTATTTTTACAGATAAGATTCAGGTCACCAAGTTGACATGACGAGCAGAGGCAGCTTTTTTTATAGTGGGGAATCGACTTGAAATTTTTAATAGAATTTGTACAGTTTTGTATATTATGTTACGACCCAGAAATTTGTGTAGTTTTATATTTTGATTTCCGGTATTTTCACAAGTTCTATAGTAGGTTTTTCTGGTACAAAATATTAAAATGAGAAATTCTATCAAAATTTCAGGTCGCGACACTCTTTTATTCAAGCAGATTTTGCTGCTCTTTATTTAAACATTCGTTGAGAACCGAAACATTCACATCATAGTTTACCTCAAAAATCAAAGAATTCCTTTGAGACTCTTTTACGATTTTAAACTGATCATTCACCAGCAACTTCTGCGAACATCCAAGTAAATTATATGGAAATTGATCGAATGGACCTCTCTTCTGATCAAATACAGGCAGCTAGTTATAAGATACCACATAAACCTCGGATGCTGAAGCCTCCTCGTTGGCTCCTTTTTTTTACTGGGCGAAACCAAGTTGCTTGGTCCACCGTGCTACTTCCTCTGCCACTGAAGCTCTCTGGAGCAGAACTCTGTGCAGTTTTGAGAACTCCGAGCATTGCCAGGGGCGCCGCGTTCCGGTCATCTGCTGATGGAACCGTTCTTGCCCAAGCCGTGGAGGTCAGCACCAGCACTACAAGCATCACCTGGAGCACAATCTTCGTGGAGCCCTACACAGAATGCTCGAGTTCTGTGGAACTAAAGCGGAAATAAGAAATCATCTCAAACCGGCCCATATTGGTGCTAAAAATTCTCAATTGATTGACTAATATTGTCAAATGACAATATTTGCTAAAGACAGTCCAACACCTTCGGTAAACCATGAGAGCTGCCATGTAGGGGTAAATAGAAAACAAATTTAAAGAATATGGACCAAATGAAGAAATAAGATAATATTTAAGGGCTAACTGCAGATCCCAGATATTTCAACTCTCAAATGTGAGAGAGAGAGAGAGAGACAGAGAGACAGAGAAGAGAGCGTATAAAAGGCACTAAACTAATCGCGGAGAAAAAGTCGTGGGTCAAAGCGGGATACATCGGTGGAGACCAGCTGCGCAGCCGTCAATTCGGCGGAGAGCCTCTCCCCCACCTCGGCCTCCTCCGCCCTGTCATGCTGGACCTTAGCCATTTCCCAGCGATACAAGCACCTCCTCGACAAGTTAGTATTGCACGTGCTCCACCAGCGACTGTCCTCCTCCAGCCTTAGCAATCGAATCCAATGAGCCTGGTCTTAGATATTTTGTAAAAATAAGAGTAGGTTACATCAAGTCACATTCTGTAACTAACTCTAACTACTTCCTCTCTGTTACATCTATAAATACAAGAAGCAGGAAACAGAGCTATTATTCGAGTGAGCTCAATCCAACTCTCTGTTAAGCTCCTCTTTTGTTTCTCCCTTTTATCTTCATCTTCTACTCTGTTTCTCTGAGAATTGTAACATGGTATCAGAGCTTTTATCTTCGTCTGCTGCTTCCGATTGATTCTGCAAGTCTCAAATTCATCCATGGCACGAGGAAATCAAGCACAGCAGAATCAAACTCCAGTGAACAACAACAAATACCAACCGCTCCAGAATCCTTTCGCTTCTTCATCAGATTCCACATCTGCCAATGACAACATTCACAGTCCCTACTTCTTACACAGTGGGGATCATCCAGGCCTGAATCTGGTGTCTCATATTCTGACCGGAGCAAACTACAATACGTGGAGTAGGTCAATGACCATGGCTTTGAACGCGAAGAATAAATTAGGTTTCGTCGATGGAAATCTAAAGGAACCAGCCGAAGGTGACACAAATACACAGGTTTGGTCCCGTTGTAATAGCATGGTCATATCATGGATTTTGAACTCGGTCGCGAAGGAAATCGCAGACAGTCTGTTATATTTGAATTCTGCAAAGGCTGTTTGGGAAGATTTGCGTGAAAGGTTTCAACAGAGCAACGCACCGCGAGTTTTTCAGCTCAAACAGCAATTAACCAATTTGTCGCAAGGATCTGTAGACGTCAACACCTACTTCACTCGTTTGAAGATTCTTTGGGACGAATTGAAGAACTACCAGCCAGCACCAATTTGTGAGTGTGGAGGAATGAAATCGTGGACGACTTACCAGGAACAAGAATACCTGATGCAATTTCTGATGGGGCTGAACGACTCCTTCGCTGGAATTCATGCTCAGATCCTCATGATCGATCCCCTCCCTACAGTTTCCAGAGCTTTTAATATGGTAATTCAAGAAGAACGACAACGATCCATCGGACAGGGACTGGGTTCCACCAAGAATCCGATGACATTTGCAGTACCATCGTCGTCTTCAGCTACTTCGGAAATGGGACTGGCTGCTGCAATTAACGCAGGAAAAGGAAGGAGAGAAAGGCCTTCCTGTTCACATTGTGGGCTCGTGGGCCACAGAGTGGATAAATGTTACAAGCTCCATGGGTTCCCCCCTGGATATCAGCCCAGATTCAAGCCTACCCAAACTCAACACAAATCAGTCGTCCCTGCCAACAGAATTTCTTCAGTTGCAGCTCCAGTTACTGATCTTCCACAAGGACCTCTCTCCAATGACCAAGTTCAGCAACTGATCGCCCACCTGAGCTCGCAACTTCATGTTCAGACTCAAGACAATTCTGGGATGCCAACAATCTCATCTCCAAATCGTTCAACCCCTCCTTTTGTTTCGCACATATGTGGTAAAGATCATCCAGTCACTCAATCTTCTACTACCTTTCATTCTTATATTCCATCACATGCCTGGATTATAGATACAGGTGCAACCCATCATGTTTGTCATGACTTCAATATCTTTCGACACTTAGAACATATTCCTCAAATCAACGTAACTCTTCCCAATGGCTCACTGATTTCTGTGAACCAAATGGGCACAGTTCCCATCAGTCCAACCTTATCTTTGCATCATGTTCTGTATATACCCACTTTCAAATTCAATTTTATCAGTGTCAGTGCACTCACTTCACAACTCCGATGCTCAGTTCAATTTCTTTCTAACTCGTGTGTGATTCAGGACCTAGCTCGGGGCTTGATGATTGGGAAGGGTAGAACACACAACAACCTCTATTTCCTTCAGCTTGAAACAGATACTATGACCAAGCATTCCAGTATCTTTTCTTTCTCAGCTTCTGATGTATGGCATAATCGTTTGGGACACCCTTCTCCTGTCAAACTTCATGTGATACGAAATGAATTGCACCTTCCTAATCCCCTGTCTCATTTGTCTAAACATTGTGCAATCTGTCATAAAGCCAAACAGAAAAGATTACCTTTTATTTCGCATAATCACTTGTCTAGCCATGCTTTTGACCTGATACATATTGATGTGTGGGGTCCTTTTCAAACTCCCACTGTGGATGGTTTCAGGTTTTTCCTTACTATTGTCGATGATTGCACTCGGGCCACTTGGGTTTACCTTCTTCAATCAAAATCTGATGTTCTTTCTATCATCCCTACCTTTTATACCTTTGTTGAAACACAATATCGAGCACAAATCAAAGCAGTTCGATCTGACAATGCACCAGAACTATCATTTACTGAGTTCTACCAATCAAAAGGGATTATGCCTTATCATTCTTGTGTTGACACTCTTGAGCAAAATTCAGTTGTTGAACGGAAACATCAACATATCCTTAATGTTGCTCGTGCTCTGTTTTTCCAGTCCCAAATACCCATCTCCTATTGGGGAGATTGCATTCAAACTGCTGTTTATTTGATCAATCGAACTCCATCTCCTCTGTTACAGAACAAAACTCCTTTTGAATTGCTAAATAACACCAAACCTTCCTATTCTCATCTCCGAGTTTTTGGGTGTTTGTGTTACTCTTCCACTTCTTCTCATGGTCGCTCCAAGTTCAGCCCCCGAGCTAAGGCTTGTGTATTTCTCGGATACCCAACTGGTTATAAAGGGTACAAGCTTTTGGATCTTGAAACTCATACTATTCACATATCCAGACATGTTACTTTCCATGAATCCATATTCCCTTTTGCCACTTCAGAGCCTTCTTCGACTGATGAATCTTTCTTTAGTGAACGAGTCCTACCTCTTCCTCATTCTTCAGCAGATGTTCCTGTGTCTGCTTCACACCCTGTTCCCTCTGTCTCTACTGATGTTCCAATGTCTGATATCTTACCAGCCAGCAATCCTCCTTGCTCAAACATCTCTCGTCCTACGAGAACCTCTCGAGCTCCTTCCTATCTTTCTGATTATCACTGTCATTCAGCACATCTTCCTTTTCTATCCTCCACATCCAATTCTACAGCTCATTCTCTTTCTCACAGTCTTTCTTATCATCATCTCCACCCTTCTGATAAAATCTTTGCTCTCTCCATTTCTTCTCACATCGAACCAACACATTTCTCTGAGGCAGTAACATCCCAGGTTTGGCTTGATGCCATGAATGTTGAGTTGCAGGCAATGGAGGCTAATCGAACCTGGTCAATTGTCTCGCTACCTCCAGGCAAGCACACTGTTGGTTGCAAATGGGTTTACAAAGTTAAATACAATTCTGATGGTTCAGTCGAAAGGTATAAAGCGAGACTGGTAGCAAAGGGCTTCACCCAGCAGGATGGCATTGATTTTCTCGACACATTTTCTCCGGTTGCTAAGCTTACTACTGTCAAGCTTTTACTTTCTCTCGCAGCCATTCGAGGTTGGTCTCTCACACAATTAGATGTTGCCAATGCTTTCCTCCATGGTGACCTGCACGAAGAGGTATACATGGACCTTCCTCCAGGCTACTGTCCACGGCAGGGGGAGTCTTTACCACAGCATCCTGTCTGCAAACTTCATAAGTCCATCTATGGACTTAAACAAGCATCACGACAGTGGTTCAGTAAATTTTCAGAAGCACTTTTTGCTGAAAGGTTCATTCAATCTCAATCTGACCACTCTCTCTTTACAAAGAGTTTTCCGGATGGAGATTTTGTGGTATTACTTGTATATGTTGATGATATTGTTATTGCAAGCAACTGTGATACCAAAGTGCAATGCTTGAAGGACGTATTGCACAAGCAGTTCAAAATGAAGGACCTAGGGCCTCTTCGATATTTCTTAGGATTGGAAATAACAAGATCTTCAGCTGGGATTTCTGTGTGTTAACGAAAGTACGCTTTGGAGCTCCTTGCTGACAGTGGCTGTCTGGGAAGCAAACCTCTGTCTATTCCTATGGAGCCAAATCAGAAAATCTCACAATCTGATGGAGATCCTCTGTCAGATCCAACAGTTTACAGGAGGCTGATCGGAAGGCTTATATACTTGACGGTAACTAGGCCTGACATTTGCTATGCCGTGCACAAATTGAGTCAGTTTCTCTCCACTCCAAGATCTGCTCATCTTCAGGCAGCTATGAGAATCTTACGATACATCAAGAAGTCTCCTGGACAAGGTCTATTCTTCTCCTCTAATTCGACTCTCCAGCTGAAGGCTTTTGCCGATGCAGATTGGGCAGCTTGCCCAGATACTCGAAAATCAATCTCTGGTTTCTGCATATTTCTCGGGTCTTCTTTGGTGTCGTGGAAGTCTAAAAAGCAGTCGGCCGTTTCCAGATCTACTGTGGAAGCAGAGTATCGATCCATGGCCAATGCAACTTGTGAGATCTTATGGCTTCGAGCACTACTAACAGACCTGGGAGTCCACACACAACAGCCAACACTACTCTATTGTGATAATGAAACAACCCTTCATATTTCAGCCAATTCTGTCTATCATGAACGCACCAAACATATTGAATTGGACTGTCATTTTATCCGAGAGAAGATTCAAGCTGGAACAATGAAAACTATGTTCGTTTCCAGTCAGAATCAGTTGGCTGATATCCTTACAAAAGCCTTACAACCACAGTCCTTCAACCAGCTACTAGGCAAGATGGGAATACGAGACTTATATTTACCATCTTGAGGGGGAGTCTTAGATATTTTGTAAAAATAAGAGTAGGTTACATCAAGTCACATTCTGTAACTAACTCTAACTACTTCCTCTCTGTTACATCTATAAATACAAGAAGCAGGAAACAGAGCTATTATTCGAGTGAGCTCAATCCAACTCTCTGTTAAGCTCCTCTTTTGTTTCTCCCTTTTATCTTCATCTTCTACTCTGTTTCTCTGAGAATTGTAACACCTGGGGTCACGAACCCATCCCACGGAACCCCTAAACCCACTCCAAGCCATTCCAGATCCAGCCCGGTTCGACCTCTCCAAGCTCGGGGCTCATAGAGGGCTCGGTGACCCCATGGCTCGGAATCTAAGGGGTTGGGTGCGTGGGTTTGCGACCTCGAGCTTGCTGGGTTTGGTGGCTTAGGCTGGAGGAGGAGGAGGACGGTCGCCAGAGGGAGGTTCGGTGGTTAAGGGGGCTCGAGGACGGTAGTTAGGGAAGACGATTAATAGAATCATCCTTTCTTTTTAGTTTGTATTTTAAATTTTTTTAATATTATTTTAATGCATTTTTAATATATATATATATATATATATATAAAGACTATTTTATCTTTTTATTTTTAAATATCTTATTTCACATCATTTGTATTCCCCTAATCAAATAATAATACATTTATTTCTCTTTTAATTCTATTTTTCACCTATTCATTTATCTATTTGTTCTATTCTTTATCTATAATGCAGATGTCATATAAACAATTAAAAAAGAATTTATAAAAATATTTTGCTAACAAAAAAAGTTGCTTTTAATTTGAAAATTAAGAGGACGTATAATTTTTCAATAATCAAAAAGTGGAAAAGAAATTACTCCTCTAGATTCAATTTTAAAAAAAATTTATTAATAAAAAAATTCGCTTTTAAAAAGTTTTATTCTTTAATAAGTAGATCTAACTCGAATTTAATTAGTCGTGAACTTCTATTAGTCATTTACTTCTAAATGTTAGACTGAAGATTAAAAAAAAAAGAAAATAAGAAATGTACACAAATTAATTACTAAAAAAAGACTGATAACATAAGAGATAAGGAGAGAGATATCTAACCGAAGCAAGACAAGTCAACTGAAGTCAATTCGTACTACTCAATCTTCGCCTCTTCCAATCTCTTTCGTCCTCCATGAGTGCTTTGATGCCGTCTTATCCCTTCCTCTGTAGCTATCATCAACCTCCATTCCTCTAGATTGATCAAAGCTGAGCTCCATGGAAGACCTCACCAGCCACAGCTACGCAGCGAACCTTGTCCTCAGTCTCTTCTCCCCCTTCCTTCTCCTCCTCCTCCCGCTGTCTCTTCCCTCCTCCGTCTACTCTGCGACTGATGATTGCACCCGCCCGACAAGCTACTTCATCAACTGTGGCTCGGCCGACAGCGTCCAAGTTGACTCCAGGCTGTTCACCGGAGACTCCGACAAGACTCCCTCCTTATCCATAACGAAAAAGGGCAGCTACGGAGCTGTCAGCTCCAACTCCTCCGCGCCGCAGCTTTACCGAACTGCAAGAATCTTCAGGGCCCCGAACTCTTCCTACAGCTTCAAGATCCAGGAACGAGGCTCCCCCCACTTCCTCCGCCTCCACTTCTCCGTCTTCGTGTCTGCCGAAGGCAGTAGGCTCAACCTCTCCGATGTCCTCTTTAACGTGTCCGTACGAGGCCTCGCACTTGTAAGCAGCTTTACTGTCGCGCTAGGTAGCAATAACAGCAACTCGTCGACTGTGGAGGAGTTCCTCCTGACGATCATCAGAGACGAGTCTCGGTCTTCTCCTTCCCGATCGGGCCGTCCTCCTTCGCGTTCGTGAACGCCGTCAAAGTCTTTCCCGTCACCGAGTGGCTCGTCCCCGACCATGGGCAGACATTGCGCATCGACCTCCAGGGAATGGTAATTTTACCGTGAGCGGGCGGGAGGTTCTTGCCACAAGATACAGGCTGCACGTCGGGGGCTATGAGATAGGTCCCGGCTCCGACACCCTCTGGAGGCACTGGAGTACTGACGATGTTTTCCTGAAGAACCCAGAAGATTCGCTGCCGGCGAATCTCGTGCAGGAGATAGATTACCGATATGACCTCACCGGCGTCGATAACTACACTGCTCCGGAGGCCGTGTACCAGACGGCCCGGCATTTGAATGTTAGCAGCGGAATCAATCCTAAAGTCATGTCGCAGCTCAGTGTCAGCCCAAATTCCAGCTACGTGGTCCGGTTCCATTTCTGCGATATCATCATCACATCACTAAACAATGCGTGGTTTAAACTCTACGTGTTCGACAATTTCAACACGACAATCGACTCATACAATGGTGAAGGTATTGAAGACTATAGGGTCCCTTTCAAGAAGGACCTTGTGATGGAGTCGGGCAGGGACAGATTTATCAAGGTGGGGATCGGAAATGACACAGGTGATACGCGAGATGCATACCTCAATGGCCTAGAGGTAATGGAGGTGGTCGGGTTATGGCATTGGAATTCCACAGCCTCTAAGGACAACGAAAAGCATGTGGGCATGATAACCGGGGTAGCCATTGGGAGCTTCGCGGTGTTGGTTATTCTGGTCGGAGTTCTTGCTCTGAGGTGTAGAAGGCGAAAGCCCACTGGCACAGAGTCAGACACGGTATGGTCTCCCCTCCCTGGGTTCGGTGGCCTTGGCAGCTACTATGACAATAAATCGAGCGACACTAGCGTCTCCAGCATCGCACCTGTCCCGAACTTGCACCTCGGCCTCAAGATTCCCTTGTCGGAGATCCTCCACGCGACTAACAACTTCGACTGTAAGCTGGTGATCGGCCGAGGCGGGTTTGGGAACGTCTACAGGGGACCCTGAAGAACGGGACAGCCGTGGCTGTGAAGAGGAGCGAGCCCGGGTCGAGCCAGGGCCTGTATGAATTCCAGACAGAGATCATTGTCCTGTCCAAGATTCGCCACCGCCACCTGGTGTCCCTGATTGGCTACTGCGCCGAGAGGTCGGAGATGATTCTGGTCTACGAGTTCATGGAAAAGGGTACGTTAAGGGACCACTTGTATTGTACGGTTCCAAACTCCTGGCCCTGCCATGGAAGCAGAGGCTTGAGATCTGCCTTCACACTGGGGCGGCTGGCGGAATAATACACCGAGATGTGAAGTCCACCAACATACTGCTCGATGGCAATTACGTCGCAAAGGCGGCCGATTTCGGGCTATCGAAGCTAGGCTCCTCCCTCATGGACCAGTCTCAAGTGAGCACTGGCTTCAGGGGAACTTTCGGGTACTTGGACCCGCAGTACATGAAGACCCAGCAGCTGACGGAAAAATCCGATGTCTATGCCTTCGGCGTAGTCCTCCTAGAGGTCCTGTGTGCAAGGCCTGCAATCGACAACACCCTCCCAAGGGAGCAGATGAACTTGGCCGAGTGGGGAGTTGCCAACTTCCAGAAGGGAACGCTCGAGAAGATCATCGATCCATTCCTATCGGGGGAGATAATCAACTCCCTGAGGAGGTTCGGGGAGACAGTGGAGAAATGCCTTAGAGAGGACGACCAGGAGAGGCCGACCATGGGAGACGTCTTGTGGGACCTGGAATACGCGCTGCAACTCCAGGAGGGTCCTGCGCCGAGACAGTTGCATGAGGACAGTGCGACCAATGGCTCGTCCATGTTGGGTTTCTCGGCTGAGGTTCAGAGGCTTCCTTCTTTCAGCATCTCGTTCGTTGGAGATGATTCGGTGGTCATGAAGGGGAACGAGCACAACAGCTCGAAGTGGCAAGATCAAATGGCTGAGTAATTATAATTGTTATGGCCTGTTGATGCATTTGCAGGACCGATTTCCCCACGCTATCATCTGCAACTGTCGGAGTAATCAAACTAAATAAAGTTCATCTTCTCCCCAGTTGTCCTTAGACAATCCATTCACAGAGATCAGAGACAAACAAAAGCATCAGGTATCTATCTCAGTTTTTCGAGTAATGTCAGCAGACAAACGACATTCCACCACCGTATGTTGTCTTACAGGTTTGAAGTTAAAGGAAGGTAGAGATCGATATCATCATCTGATTCGGCTCCCTTAGAAAAAGTTTATGGAAGCACTTTCAGGTAACTTGTGATTATTTCTCGAGCATCGGACAGCTCTTAGTGCACTTTACTAGGTCGCCTCAGAAGCTCAAACAGTGACTCCCACTCTAATCTACTTGTCTCGCTGATCCATTCAAGCTGATTTTACTGCCTTGTATTTAAACATTCGTTTAGAACCGAAACATTCACAGCATAGATTACCTCAAAAATCAAAGAATTCCTTTGGGACTCCTAACAATTTTAAACTGATCATTCACCAGTAACTTCTGTGGGCGTGCAAGTAAATTACATGGAAATTGTTCGAAAAGGGCCTCTCTTCTGTTCCTATACAGGCAACTAGTTATAAGAAACCACATAAACCTCGGATGCTGGAGCTTCCTCGTTAATGTCCGGCTCCTTTTCTACTAGGCCCCGAGGTCAAGTTGAACACTTGGTCTGCCGTGCTGCTTCCTATGCCGGTGAAGCTCTCTGGGGCAGAAATCCCTGCAGTTTTGAGAACTCCGAGCTTTGCCAGGGGCGCCACTTTCCAGTCATCTGCGGATGGAACCATCCTTGCCCGAGCCGTGGAGGTCGGGACCAGCACTAAAAGCATCACCAAGAACACAATCTTCGTGGAGTTCCCCATCGATCTTTCAGGACCCATCTTCTGTCGGTGTCAATAGATCTGTTCCAAGTGTCGGGTCACGGAGGAGTGCTCCGGTCTTAAGAAGTGCGAGAGTGCTGTGGGCTAATAATAAGTTCGGTCATTGGCATCTCCAAGTTCCATGGTCTAAGGTACCGCCCTCTATATATAAAAGACCAAAAGATGATTGGAAATGTTGATCTTTGCATCGGGCTGAAGAAAAGGGACGGTGGACAGCCTTTGGGGATTGGGACCCATCAGAGATTTGGTATTCGACTCAGAATTTCGTCTCGGCATGGCTGGTGATGGTCTGTGGTGCAGTTTGGTTGGATCCTGCGATTCATGCTTCACCATTTACAGCCTTCTCTAGAAAGTTTAACCTCTCGAGAAGATTGAGAACAGCGGTGTCCTCAAACTCATTTTATCAGAAACAGATCTAAGAACCTTGCTCGAAAACATAACTCCATAAAAAAAATAATGTGAAGAATTTGAAAAGATGAACTATTTATAATTCAATAAAAATTGAATAAAATCAAGAAAAAATTTATATAAAATTTCATGGGAGATCTGGCACCACTAAATCCATCCCTTTGGTGAAATGTTCAAGCAACTTTTGCAGTGTCAGTTGTACGGTATTTCAACCGTTATTTTTGCATCCACCCTCGATCTTTCTCATTTTCTCCAAAAAGTCAAGGGGGAATTAAGAAATTCTCCACCAGCAGAATTGTTTAATCTTATAAAAATAGGTCTTCACAAGGACCTCTAATTTCACATTTTTAACTACAATGGAGAATTAATCACCTCTGACGGCGATGTTTGGTGATTTAAAATCCATTCTCAATACTGTCTAATGAGTGCAAGGTTTTAAAATTCAAATTACTTATACTTATCTATACAAAACATCCGCTAGGAATAATGTCCTTTGGGTGGGAGTTTGGAAAATATTGATTTTTTGAACCATACTAGTCCTCTGGTAGCATTACGCTTATTCTCACGAGGCCTGTTTCGATTTTAGTTATTCAGTTTATCCGATATATTCACGGTTGGAACACATGATGGTGCGAACATTGTGTAGTAAAAGTGATTAGGTTGTAACTGTTACTGCATTTATTTTATCCTTTAAAGGGGTTAAAAAAAGGGCTAAAATAGGAAATCGGAGAAAAGGTCCTAGAGGCCGCTTTGCTGCTTAAACCCTTTCCCAATGGTTCTCAGTATGCAGAGGAATGTGAAGCTAATTAGGTGTCAGCTTTGCTGCTTAAACCCTTTTCCACTACTTTAAATGTGGTTCGACCCTTTGGAGTGTGAACTGGGGACGGCTCATTTTTCCAGAGACCGAATCCACAGACGGACATTGGAATTGAATTTTTTTTTTTTTTAACATTAGTTCGAGGGAAACGGAAGAAAAGACAGTTGGAATCAGAACAGGAATCAGAATGGGAATCTCCATTCTCTGGTGAAAAGGAGAAAGGGAAAAGAATGGTCAGAAAGAGATCCTCGGCAAATGGTCATGCATGAGACGATTCGAACAAAGTTAAAAAAAAAAAAAATTCAGTAAACAACATTGGATACTCCCGAGACTGTTAGATAACATGAATGTCAAGATTATCATAAAAATTTCAATTATATTAAAATTATAAATGAAATTAGTTATTTATTGTATTCTTTAAGTATATTGATTTACTTTTTTTTTTACTGAATATGTGATATGACACCATCTCTCCTATAATAATTTTTTTAATGTATCATTTAATATTTAAAATTCAAATTATGAGACTAAAAAAAAGGGCATGTTAAACGATACCGATTACCGACCAATCCGTGTTAATCTTCCTAGAAATTCTCGATAGCATCAGTCTTGCATGGATTAATACAAACATAAACGATTAATGCGTAAACGTACAAATGATTGATGCTGACTCTGCAACTTATATTCTCAGCAGAACACTAAAGCAAAGAACAAAGAAGTATTGGAGTCATTAAAGTGGATTGATTGAAGTAATATGGCGTATTTTCTTATTAAGTAAAGTCTCATATTCAAATCTTGTGAACAATAAAAATCTACTTGGGAGAGTTTACCCCTGTTGGTTCTTCTAAATTTGAACTGAATTAGTCAGAGTTGATTGAGTTTCTGAATGTCTCAAGAAATAAGTATTGGAGCTGATGAGGGGATGTGTTGCAGTTGCAAATATGACGCTACAATCCATGGAAGCTTCGTTCTCTTTTCCCTTGTAATTTAATCAATCTGCGTCAGTAAGCTCACTATAAGTTCGGTATTAATCATTTGAGCAGTGCTATAATGATTGCTAATTAAAATAATTGAGTTGATATTTTCTCGTAACATTATTATGAGATGAGACATATAAGACTTTTGTTGGATTTTAGGTACCTTTTGAGTTACATTGGGTCTACGAACTTAAAAAAGATATACGAGAAAAGAAGAATAACAGAACTGTTAGCTTGAACCCGGTTAAAATTTTACGTGACTCAAAATGTGGATATTTTCACAAATCCATGGTAAAAACGAAGGGTTTGGACTAGTATGGATTATGTATACTTTCGAAGTTAAGAATAGGGGGACTCTTTATTATATTGACTGAGTTAAATTTTTCGAGTTGCTCTTGTACTCTATCGTTCTTTAATACTCTAGTGAAGATCGCTGCTTCTCCTTTACCTGTAGACGTGTAGATGACACTCCGCTGTTCCGAACCACATGTCATGTGCCCAGTTCTCTACTCCCTCTGATTTATTTGTTATTCATTTTGAGTCGATTCCTAATAAGGACACGTGAAATTCTACTAATTAGAATCCAACTTACGACCTCTTATCATATATTGAATGAACGTCACTGCATCAAACCCATTTATTTCTTATATATATTTATCTTTCTTTCTTATACGTATTGTAATTATATGCTCAATTTTCATTGGTAATCATGAATATTAAAATATATATACCAAACAAAACTGCTGGCACATGCGGACTGGCATGCGAATCCGGACAACCTTTTTGTCTGAAGGTGAGAAGGGGAATTATCATTGTGAATTTAAACTGTGCACATTGCAAACTACGTCTGCCCAATCAAACAAATCCCATTTAGCATTTTTTTCCCCTAATAGCTATATTTTATATTTATATATATATATATTTTTTCTATTACAACAGAGGCGATAAAACTAAAAATTATATAGAATAAAAAATATTAATAAAAAAGTACAATCAATTTCGTTGATGACAATATGATTCATGTTCTTTTAATCTCTGGTTGAGAATTAAGCTATTATATCAAATTCCCTATCCATGTATATTATATATACATACTTAATATGTGTATGTGTGTGTGTGTGTATATATATATATCGAAAGACATCATAAACAGAACTGTTTCATGCAACGTTTGCATGAGGCAACCAGATGGCTTAGAATTCTGTCTATCCCAAAAAATCAGACGGTACGATGAAAACAGGAATCATATCCTCCTCCTCTTCCTCCTCGACCTTGTCCATCTCGATTCTCCTAGTTCTTCTATCGAGCTGGCTCTGCTGCTTCGCTGCACAAGCTGGGGTCGACTGCTTTGGCGCCGTTCCTGCAGATCCAACCTCTGCAGGAGCTGGTGGTGTTTTCTCCAAAGGAAAAGCATTTTCGAGAATCCAAACTCGTGGATCGGGTCCTAGCCCTGGTCAGGGTCACACGAGCATCAACTTCCAGAAAAACCTCGGAGGCATCAGGAGATCAGGGCCCAGCCCCGGTGAAGGGCACCGGCCATAATCAGTCGTGCATCGGTTCTTCCTGCAAACCAGAGATGCTGGGTCGAGAGTGCCCACAACATCCCCTCGAGCCGAGCAAGTCTACGAGCGAGTGACCGACTTTGGACATTCGCCTTTGCAATGGAGCTGAATCAGTCAATGCAGCATAGTTGATTAACGGCTGCCCTCCAGGTTACAAGTTCCGGACGTGCCTGTTCATAGATGGAGTTTTCTTGTACAGATTTCATCCAACGATTGATTCCGTGTTCGTATACGGGATTTATTGCCAAAAGTTTGTGTAGTAAAAATCACTTACAAGTTACAACCATAATTTTTGCTTCTTATCAATTGGAAAAGTTTCTGTGAAGTTCGAGTGTGTCATTTTCTGCAGAGACGTGACCAAACCTATTTACATGTGACGTTGTTACTGTTGTCGCCTCTTCCTCTAGAGCTCTTCAACAGTAACTATTGAATATCCGCCAATAACTTTAGACCTTTTTCACGATATAATACATAACATGTGCATTTACGTGTATGTGTGTGTGTACATATAAGAATGTTGAAGTTTTAAATAACTCGCTGGTTATTATTTTGTATTTCTGTGGAGGGGGAAAACAGCGAAACGTGTTGGGGAATGAGGGGTGTTGTGAAAGCGTCGCGAGCTGATCGAAGCTGTCACGCGTAGCAAATTCCCATACCAAATAATTAAGGAACGCTCAATTATACAGGCTGGACCCAAAGGTATTGCTGGTACGAGATTCGTTCAACAAGTAAAAGTTAAGAGAAATTAAAGAAAGGTACGGATATGGATTGATTCAGATAATTTGACATCTTCTTTTTCTTAACTAAGATATCATATATAATATATATATATATATATAAGTCTTGTGAATGAAAAAAAAATTCATATTATGAGAGCTTCACTCCCTTAGTGAGTCGATCCAATTCGATTATGCATTTCTCGGATTCCATTAGATTTTTATATATCAAGTTGTGTACACTGAAAAAGTAAAGGATATAAATAAAATTGGTGAAATATATAAGATGTTTTAATGTTTTCCCGAGCTCGAAAGAATTCCTCCTCCTTTTGAAGCCCTAATTCCACCTCATTAAACAAGTTATGCTTGAATCTAGATTAGATATGACTTTTTAAATTTTTTGATATCAAATTTCACGTACCTAAAAAAGTGAGTGTCGAAATATGGAGATGATCTTAATGTGAAAAAGGAAGCAAGAACCGAAAATTGCTAACACTCTCATATGGTTTTTAATTGTCAATTAAAAAAATAAAAGAACTTTGCTCTAGCGTGTCCTCCCGGCTGAAACCAGATTAATTAGGATTTGTTGAATTTCTCAATACCAGTGGTTCAGACAGAAAAAAGTAAAAGAAAAAGACATTCGGCGGCATCAACAACACTGAAAAATCATAATTTTGTATGAATACTCAACGCAAGTGGCAAATTCAGTACATCGGGAAGAATTGGGAAATAAGGGAAGTTTTAGCTAAAATACAAAATTATGCAAGCTAATGTGGATGATAATGATGGTTCTCTTCTGACTTCAGAAACTATAATACAATTAATGCCCCCATTAATTAAGTTTAATCAGTCTCCACATTTTAAATTAATATTTTTTTTTCATGCTCTAAACAGAAATTCCATATTTGAACAGTGAAATCAAATATATATTCCCTATTCACACAGTAATTAACCAATTTAACCATTAAAATTAAAATGAAACTTATTAGGGCAAAAGATGACAAAAGGATCAGTTAGTGCATCCATAATAAAATAATTTTATTATATTTAATATAATAATAATAATAATAATCCCAGAGTATAATTGATTAATCAATTGTGATCTTGTCTTAGAAGAAACCTCTACTTCATTTCATGTTCCTTTTTTGTTCAGTCTTGGGCTTTTGTCTCGAATATCTCTTGGCTGTTTTTATACCTTGTACCCAATTGTCCTATTTTACAAATATATATTTTTCTCCAAGGAAGCATTTTTCCCACAGTTACAGTTTTACTGTGTGTAATGTATAACGAGTTCGTTGTACAAATCTTTTTAGAATGTTAACACGTGTCAAAATTGTCACAATTTTCAAGCATAAACTTCGCACGTGTCAAGATCTGAAAGGCGATTTACATAATAAACTCATTATGTATTGCATATTGAATAATTACTCGTTGCTATGACCAGAAGAATCAAATCTGCGAGGTGGTCAACTTCGATGGGCCAAAATGGGCCTGAGTAGTAAGAGCTACCTTCACTTGGGGCCCATTTTCAAGCCCAACCAACGAGGCCCATATGGATTCTTGAGGAATTCTGCACTCTTCCACGCTCAAAATTCAGGCACACGTGGCAGTCCCAGAGAGCTCCAGAGAGATCATGGGAGCAAATGCAAATCCAAAAAAAAAAAAAAATGAAAATTAATATTTTAAAAAAAAAAAGTGCTGGTTCTTCCATTATTGTCCTCCCCGCTATCCCCTTCACTCCTTCGGAGTCGAAACCCCAAGAGACGGTCAATCTTCCCCTCGATTCGGTCCTCCTCGCCGGCGATGGACCCGGATACCAGCCGGAAGCGCGTGGTGGTTTGTGGCGGCGGCGTGATCGGTGTCTGCACCGCCTACTTCCTCTCCAAGAGGGGCGCTGCTGTGACCCTAGTCGAGCAATCCTCGGTCGCCTGCGCCGCCTCCGGCAAGGCCGGCGGCTTCCTGGCATTCGACTGGTGCGACGGCGGCCCGATGCAGCACCTCGCTCGCGCCAGCTTCGAGCTCCACCGCTCCCTCGCTGCGGAGCTCAACGGCGCCGAGTCGTACGGGTACCGTGCCCTCACCAGCCTCGGGCTGACCGTCAAGGAACCGGGAGACAGTTCACACGCCGTCCCTCCATCCGGTTCGAAGGCCTCCTGTTTGCCCAGTTGGGTAGATGGCCGGGCGAAGAGTGCCCAGGTCATCGGGTCGGAGGACACCACGGCCCAGGTTCACCCGCAGCTCTTTACTAGGACATTATTGTCCAAGGCCACAGGCGATTACGGGCTCGAGGTCGTGATCGGAAAGGTACAGCTGGTCGATACGGTCGGCGGCCGGGTTAAGTCCGTGGTGTTGGAGGGCGGGAGGGAGGTGGTGGCTGACGGCGTCGTGTTGGCGCTGGGGCCATGGTCGGGGAAGTTCGGGCTCTTGTCATCGCTTTTCGGGGTTTATGGGCTTAAGGCCCATAGCATTGTCTTGGAGCCGCAAGAGCCCGACGCCATCACTCCACATGCGCTATTTCTGAGCTTCGTCCCTCGGGATGGGGGATTGCCTATGGAGCCAGAAGTGTATCCTCGTCCGACAGGTAAGCATTTGTTCCTTTTCTCCCCCCGAAAGTTGCGCCATTTAGACAAAACAATGGAACGTATTATCGTCGCAACTGGTAGAAAGTTTTTAAATCGGATGTATTTTTTCTGAATAGAAAAGGATAGTGTCTGACAAACTGAGCAGCCAGCCAGCCAGCCAGCCAGCCAGCTTTAACACTAGTCCCATCAGCATTGCACCAGGCTCAAGAATGTGGTTTCCGCCTTGTCCAAAGAACACACTTTTATTGAATGGGTTTCTACAGATCGCATAAAAGGGATTGGAAGCTGGTATCTTGAGCTTTGAGCTTTAACCACTAGCCATCATCCTGGTGTTGTTGTACATATACAATGACATTGCTCTGTTTAATGAATCGAGACACAAGATTTGATCGTTTATGTTGTGCAGGCGAAGTGTACATATGCGGGATGTCCTCTCGTCAGGAGCTGCCTGATGATCCTGAGCAGATCTCTGGAAACCCAGAGTCCATCAAAGTGCTGAAGCGAGTGGCTAGGGCTGTGTCGACCCAGCTGGGGGAAGGAGAGGCCCGAGTCAGGGCAGAGCAGGCTTGCTTCCTTCCCTGCACGGACGATGGCATTCCCGTGATTGGGGAGCTTCCTGATATTAAGGGGTGCTATGTAGCCACGGGGCACAGCTGCTGGGGCATCCTCAATGGTCCTGCTACGGGGGCTGCCATGGCTGAGCTCGTGCTAGATGGGAAGGCCAGTATCGTTGACCTGACTCGGTTTTGCCCGTCGAGATTTGTCTCCGGCTGAAGGAGATAGAAAGAAGTAAACGATGTGATCTGCAAGCACTATTCTACACATGGATTTGCGCTCTCTATAGAAAGCTAAAGCTGGACTTCACTTCCGAACTGTGCTTGGTTGGATCTGGGAGTTGTGGTTATTCCTATGCATAGATCGACTTGATGAAGAAGGAAAATATTATAACATTAGCATTTATAGAGGTAGGCAGTTTAAGCAGGAGCGAGGCCACCATCCAGGATGTGTGGCTTACTTCCCTCTAAATTTTCGATGTTCTGAGAAAATTTATATTTTAGTTTAGAAATGATAATAATGATAATCATTTTGAATATCTTCGTTGTGTTATTATTCATGGAATGGCCAAGATAAGATATTCATGCAGTTCTGTATTACCCTGTCCATGGAACGGAACCCTGTGAGCAGTTACTTAGAACCATCTCCAAAAAGAGCGATCAAATGGTGTTTTTGCCGTTTTCAATGCATTTACATGAGAAAATGGTACAGTGCTCAAATTTTCTCGTTCGGAATAGTTCCGAATACTGCCTTACTCTTCTTGTATTCGGAACAAGAAAGCGCTGATAAATTATTCTCCTTGTTTAAACATAAAAATGATCCTCGCATCAGGACAAACAGGGTATGGGAGTACTGGAGCTAGACTAGTTAGCGGAAGCCTGCCTGTGCACAGGTTGGCATATTCATTCCTGAGTTGCTTGATGCGAGGAAGATTGCACGGGATCTGATGATCCTTGTGAATTGTTTCTGGTCATGTCGTTGGCAAGACACAGGGAATATGAGTAGCGGCTAGCAGTTTTAATCCCAGGAAAATTTTATAAAACCTTGAAGGTATGGTACCTTGGCTTGCATACAGTCACGACGCCGCGGCGCGACAACGATGTTGCGCCGCGGTGCCGTGGCTATATCAGGCTAAGGTACCATACATTTAAGGTTTGGTAGATGCCTCCTTAATCTCATTAGCATGAGGATGAGGGAATGTTCAATGATAGGGCTTCAATAGTACATAATTAGAGACGATTTGACAACATGTTTAGGTACCACTAGGGACGGAGATCCAGTATTCTGAAAATCACTCCACACAATTTAATGAGGGAAATATCTTATATTTCGAGTTTTGTTCTAAACAATATTGATAGAAGAGACTTAAGCTTGAGTCTTGGCGGATATCGATTTCTTGAACTATATTAGAAATTTGACAGTGATAATGTAGGTGCTAATTATTTGTTCCTCTAATATGTTCGCAGTTAAACACAGAAGTTAAAAAATTACGTGGCAAGGGTAGGTAGGTCGTCATCATCCTTATCTTCCTTTTCATTCATTAAAAAAACTAGAATGGTTAGGTTCAGCCCCTAGTTGAAATATCCATGCTTTGATATATGAGTGTAGTGATGCATTATTGGAACACTATCGAATTAGAACATGTTCGGATGGCACTTTCTTGGAGCACTCAAATATCTGAAATTGATTGGTTATTTAATATTTACAGGTTGATATGACTACCAATGATAAACTCTCCACTTGGGATTCGGCACACACAACAAGGGATGCTCGCGTATTGCGGAATAGAAGTGGAAATGAGAAATCATCCCAAACCAACTCCTGTTGTTGCTAAAATTCTCATTTGATTAATATTATCACATGACAATATTTGCTAAACATGGTATTCACACTTTTAGGTAAACCAAGCTGCCAATCTGTAGGGGTAAATACAAAACAAATTTAAAGAATATGGACCAACTGGTAAATAAGACAATATTTAGGGTCTAGCTGCAGATGCCAGATATCTCTGATTAGAGAGAGAGAGAGAGAGAGAGAGGTGGGACCGCGGGAGCGCACATAGAAGCCACGAAACTGATCGCCGAGAAATAAGGACTGGTCGCCGGGAAAAAGTTACAGGCCGAAGCAAGAGACCGATGGAGACCACCGGCGCAGCCGTCAATTCGGCGGAGGGCCTCTCCTCCACCTCGGCCTCTTCCGCCATGTCAAGGTGGACCTTTGCCATGTCGCAGCGATATCGGCACCTCCTCGACAAGTCGGTACCGCACGTGCTCCACCGCTGGACCGCCTTCCTCGTACTGGCCTTCATCTACTTCCTCCGCGTCTACCTCGTCGAAGGGTTCTACATCGTGACCTACGCCCTTGGAATCTACATGCTGAACCTCTTGATTGGTTTCCTATCCCCCCAGGTGGATCCGGAGATGCAGGAAATCATGGACGGGCCCACCCTCCCCACCCGCGGATCCGACGAGTTCCGGCCTTTCGTCCGCCGCCTTCCAGAATTCAAGTTCTGGTACGCCCTTCGGTTGACTTTTTGCACGTATCTTACTGTCTCTGAGATTTCTCCTCGATGGAGTATCAATTTAATTTGGTTCTTATTTGGAGAAATCCTGTTCTGCTTTGTTAGGAAGCTGCAATTGATGGTTTGATTCCATGATCAATTTTAGATGGGGGTGAGCTTAGATTAACAGTAAGAAATTGACAATCTCTGATGACGAATGAATTGAAAGCTTGTGGGCTGGCTATGTTGTACTTATTGGTAGAGGAAGGTGATCTTGTGCGTATCTCTTGCAGGTTTTTTGCTAAAAGATTTGCTCTTTTTCTGTATTTCTCTTGGTATTCGATAGTGACAAGTCAGACGAGAAAGTTTTTGATGAAGTTATCAGTTAAAGGAGAAAGAGGAGATGTTAAGTTTCTCAATTGAATATGGTCTCCTTGTTTGATTGTTGCATAGAAGTTAATGGCCCAGATTTGGGAGCGCCGAGATAATAAGGAAAATCTGGACTTAATCAGCATGATTCGGGTTTCCTTCTTCCCTCTCTTGGTACCCTTGGCACGTGGAGTAGCAGAGTTCTGCCGTTGCTTTCATGCCAATTGCAGAACTTTCTTCTTACTAGTTGAATTATCCTGGTAACTGCGATGATGTTCTTATCATCGAAATGGTACTCTTGCCTATTGCTCTTGAAGGGGGACAACAATATTGATGTGCTCTAGTCACTGTTTCTTTTGAAGGTTATCTGTGATGCATGCTTTCTTGATTGGCTTCATGCTGACCTTCTTCCCGGTGTTCAATGTGCCCGTCTTTTGGCCAATTCTCCTCTTCTACTGGATTGTGTTGTTTACTGTCACTATGAGGAAACAGATTACAATGATGATCAAATACAGATACGTTCCGTTCACATTCGGGAAACAGGTATCATATCACTTACCTTAATCACCTGCTTAGTATCTGTGGTATAAGTCATTCAATTTTCAATTTGTTGCTTCTGCTCTCTTTTTCAGACGTATGGGGAGAAATCTTCTTCAACTGACACTGCCATGGATCTTCCCAAGGATTAACTTCTTGATATAGTCAGCAGAAATATGCAGTTATTTTGAGGGCACTTGAGGCTCCTTAGATTTACGCCAGCAGGAAATACATCTTCGATGTCTTGCCATGATTGACGCTGGAGGATCTCTGTTGATTTTTCCTGGCGGCTAAAGAATGCCTAGATGACTGATTTCACACATCTTGCTTAATCCTATACCCGGTTGCTGATACTGTCAACTTCCAACAAGGTCTCCTTTTGTTACTATGTAGGCTTTTCTTCGGAGGGGATTTAGTTCACTAATGACATGTGTTCCTTAATTTTCCTTTCCCAAGTTACTTACAGTTTTAGACTATAGTTATCTATTAGCTTTTTGTAGAACCCATTTTCGAAGTGGGGTCCCTTTTTGGGGATTATCACTGAATTATTGAGGGCTGCCTTGATTATGATCATTGTCGCCCTCATTGGTTGCCCATGGATTTTATTATGAAGCAAGTTTCCTTTGCCTCTTTCACTTCTGTTTATTGCTGGTTGCCTCATGGTCAAGAAGATCAGCAGAGGATTTGCCATTAGTTGAACCTTCTAGACTTTGATACCTCTATGCCCCGGAAATCCAAGCCAGGGTTAGCAGGCTTTGCCACCAGCCTGGTCAGCTCTGGGGAACAGAGCTGAATAACAAGGAGAACTTCCGCGTGATCTGATTCTGGAGCACGATAATGTCTCGCTGGATCGAGTGCATCGGATACTAACTGTGAAAACCATGATCATTCCTTGGGTATCCAAGTAAGAGCTCATTGATGAAGCATCATCCATCAAGGACAATCATCTCAACAAACCCTGTAGCCAGCATTGGCCCTCTCCTAGAACAGCTTGATCGAGTCGAGGTAGGGAATGATGGTCGTACCGGGTCCACCTGAGAACTTTGTGAAGCTGGCTGCCAGTCGTGGCGGTCCATCTGACAGTGTCACCTCCTGCCACGGTGGTGGTATGGCCCAAGGGAGAGAAGATCCGTGGACGTAGGCCTTGTAAGGTAATGGTGAATCCAGTGCATCAAAAGCTTGAGTTTGACGCCTTGGTCCGTAGCATCGTCAGATCGGGTCTGCTCAAGCTCATTCCTGTTCGTTCTCTCTCAAGCAACTTTGCTCTATCCAGGAGTCATCTCGGGCATGGTCCTCGGTGCCCTACCTCGTTTATGGTGGTTATGAGGCCAGTATTTATATTACATAACGGAACAGGATAATCGAATCAATCAACGAGTAAGAATATCGAACAGAGACTTAAACTTCAAATTCATTGACAGTTCCTGAGGTGCAATTCTTTCCCATACGACAGATATCTACAATAATCATGGACCCACTAAATAAAACGGAAAGCAAAGCCACCGATTGGACCAAGTTCAATCAGAAATCACAACGGAAGAAAAGCCCAAGTGGGTCCTTGGGTTCTTTCCCCAGCACAATTGAGAATTCACATCTTGCACCCTCAACTTGTTCAACCGTTCCAATTCTCACCATCCTCTTAAGCGCTACTGTAGTACCCTTCACTGGACCTCGTGGGGTTGGGGCTGGTCTTGACAGGGTACGATGCCTCCATCGCGATCCCGCACTTCCCGAAGAAGTTCTCGATGATGTTCCTCTCCATCTTGATGTACCCATTGTCCCCCCATCCCGTGCCCCACGAGTTCCTCACGAGCCAGTAGTCCTTCCCATGCTCTCTCCCGTACCCCACTGCAATCACCCCGTGGTCGAGCGCAGTCCCGCACTCACCAGTGAACACGCCCTAGAAAGTAGACAGACAACCGGTAACGTTCCGATCCGATACCACGACTAAGAACACCTCGAGATCAAGTTGTCGATGAGTGTGTCAACGAGGGAATGAATCTCTTACCGAGTCGTAGAGTTGGAAATCTCTGCCACCGGCTTCAATGGCCACGCTCACGGGCTGGTGAGCTACGGCTTTCTTGAGAGCCCTCTCATCGTAGGGTGGGACATCCTCGTACCCGTCAATGGTCACGACCTTAGCATTCACCTGAAACACCCGACACCGACAAAAGTATCAGCATCAGCTGCATAAGCCGCCATTCATTCGAGGACTGTTACTCACCCGAGAGGGGTCACATTCCCCATCGACGCCCTTGTAAGGGTAGTCCTCCTCGGAGTCGATCCCGCCATTGTCGATTATGAACTGGAAGGCGTAATCCATGAGGCCTCCATTGCAGCCCGCATCATATGACCGGTCGCAGTCTACAAGCTCCTGTTCCGAGAGGGAGATGAGCTCTCCAGTGGCAATCTGATTGATTCCTTCAACCGCGGCAATGGTGGAGAAAGCCCAACAGCTTCCTGGTAAATAATTAGAGCAGGAGATGTATGAATATTATATTATTCCTGCCAATGAGAACCCCAACAGAACATTGAACCAAGTTGCAGGAACACGCTGCTGGTCTGTAGTTTAACATATATATATATATATATACACACACACATACATTTAATTTAAAGACTTTAAAGACCATATATTATAAAGTTGTGACCTCATTGATCTTTTTTTTTTTTAATTTCCTAAAGAAATGATAAAGAAAAGTCGTCTTTCTTAGAAAACTCTCAAAATTTTTCCAAACCCACCGTTCCAAACTACCCTTCTTTCCATTAATGGACGAAAGGTCCCAACAACCATTTGACAAAATTGCACACCTCCCAAGGAAGGAACTTGATCTTGGATACCACTCTCGACGCAAAACTAAGAGGTTCCATGTCCTATTCTCATCAATGGGACTCATCATACTTGTTTATTCCACTTTCCCTCCATCTTCTTTTAGACCAATGTGCACGTTTTGTACGCGCGGAAAAAAGAAATTGACACCTTCCAACAAAGGGTTTGATTCGAGATTAAGAAATCCCGATTCGATCGTCATTGGTAAGATTTTCTACGCCAATTTATTTCCCCTCTTATTCTCGTCCCTCATAGGAGCAAGTCTTCTATGAAATGGTATAACCACGAAGTAGTATTTGTGTGATCATATCAACTAATAAGATTTTTTGGTCGCCAGCCACGGTATCCAAGCAGGCCCCACCAGCGGTGAGATGGCATCTTTCAGCCAACCATACTTGACTAATCCGTTGGTCGCCCCGGGTCGCACGCCTGGCAATGGCGGGTGAGGCTCCCAAGAGGGGTGTCTGCGTACGTGAGGTCTCGAACCTGAGACCTCCTTAAGCGGCACCGAGCTGCTTACCACTCGGCCCAACCCCTCTTGGTCTATCAACTAATAAGATTGAACCTATAAAATTCAAAAAATAACTAATTTGGGACACCAGATACGTACTCGACCACATGATGACACGTTTCAGACAAAGACTTTCTCCCCCCTCACAGAGCCACCCGAAAATTGGACTCTTCTCATCCCTATCCCAGAAAAGTCCACAGATCTACATATCCACTCAAATTCCTCAGGATTATTCCTTCATTTATGCAAAAGCATCCAGGGGCATCCGATCATATGAGTCAACTCATACCGATCCCTCAATCGTCCTGGAAAAATCGAAGTTCATCAGATCCATCGAATCTAGACATGTGATCGACTAAAATTCAAGGTTCTCTCTAACGGAACTAAACTAACCAGCAGAACTCCAAGGCAAGAACAGTACACGTACATTCGAGCATCCGCTATGCTGCAGAAAGTCTTCATCCAGCTTTACGTGTAGATCAAGGAAGCATCGACCGAAAGAACATCGGCAGAGCTTCTTCACGAAAGCTTTCAAATTTCAAATAAAAATTGCATCTTTGTGGAACAGAATCAACTATCTAAAGTAAGAACAGCTTGCGGCGACCTTTATTGCAGTATCAAGGTAATTATGAAAGGGAATCGCACATCTACAGTTCCGATTCGATCGTCGGTCCCGATCGAGTTTTCCCGATCATGAACTTGACCTTTATTCTTAGCAATTAACTGAGAAGACTGATTAAAGATCTTTCCTTTTCCACCTAATCTCCTGCAACTATCACAGCACTTAACTTGCAGCAAACCGGAAAGAGGGACAGATTAGTAAATTTAGAGAATCGATGTATTACCGCAATATCCCTGATCTTTGATCGGGTTGACCGCGCCCATCGTCCGCCAGTCCACGGACCTCGGCAGCCTGTCTCCGGCCCTGAAGGCGTATCGGTCGCTGGCGGCCTTGGCCTTCATGACCCTCCTCTTGGCGTCGGGCCTAGTCCCGAGGAACTTGGCCCTGTACTCCTCGTTGGTCAGGTCGGCGAACTTGTTCAGGCCCAGCCGGTAGGATCGATTCAACGAGTTGTGCTCCTCGATGAACTTGAGGTTGTCCTTGAAGATCTCGAACCTCGCCGCCTTCTCCCCCAGGCCGTTGTAGGCCTTCCCGTGGTGGGCGAGCCACGACTCGTAGAGGGACTCGAGCTCGTGGTCCGCCCGTGCCCCCGGGGTCGTGGCCAGCGAGATGCCGAGCCATGAAGAGGAGAGGACGAAGAGGAGGGAGAGGGAGAGGAGCGTTGAGGTAGGGAGGATCGCCATTGTTGACGAGGGGAGGTAGCTTCGTTGAGTGTTTGGTTTGACGAGAGTGGGCAAAAGAGAGGGAGAAGTGGGGAGTTTATAAAAGAAAATTTCGGTGACTTCGATAAGCAAAATGCCACCCAAAAAAAAAAACTATTTTTAAAATATGTTTTTATAATCAATTTTCAAATTTATCTTGCATCATCTATTTATTAATTTATTAATTTATAAGCAATTCACCGGCCAAAAAATTTATAAACAATTTATCATGACCCGACATGAAATTACAGTTTGAAATAACTAATTTCTCGAAAATTAAAAGATAATCTTATAGACGAAAAAAATAAACTGACACGCTAATATTGTTTATAACTTGTAATGAGGAGGAGGTCCTAAGATCTTCGATAGTAAAATTTTCATGTTCTTTTATCTAACTCAAGTCAACTGGACGAGCGTCCATTCTTTCGAGTAGTTGTCACGAGCGCAGGTTCGGTTCTTATTTCACAAACATTCTTTTGCCCACGTATACATGTACTCCGAGAATGTGCCAATTAATTATTTCGTGGAGATTTAATTTTGATACAATGAAATACCATTTATTGAAACATTTGCTGAAATATACAGTTCAAAATTGAATAGAAAAATAAATGAAATAATTGAATCAGACATATGCTTAAAATATAAAGGATGACATTTGACATGTGCGCATTTTCCGGAATAATAATTTGATATATTAGATTTTATATATTTTTTTCTCATGGATTATGAGTGGTAGACTTGGTAAATAATCACATCTTGTCTTGTCACTTACGTTGTGTATTAATTTATTTGTTAAGAGTTAGATAACATCTCGAAAATGTTGAGAACGGCGAAGTTCGGGGTAGATAATTCCGGGAAGGAACCGCCGAAGGAAAAATTCAAGGGAACAAAATTTGGGCCGGAGAATTTTGCCTCCAATGACGTGTTTCCTGTCAATTCAACAATTGCAAAAGCTCATGGCTTCCTCGAGAATTCGAAACATTTTTTCTGAACATTAATTTCTTTTTTTAAAAAATTGTTATACATGAGATTCATGCAGAAACGGACGAAGGTACAGTGAATCATATCCTTTAAATTAAAAAATATATGGTAAATTTTCGTAAATATGTTTTTGACAAAGAAAAGGCCTTAAAAAATAGGAACTTTTATGTTTTCATTCACGTGGGTACCTTCAAATCCATATCAACAATGAGGATTTTTTTTTTTTATATCGATGGTGTTTGGCGCCATAACAACCGGTCAATTCACCGGACAGTGTATTATACAGCATGAGACCCGTCATTAAACCCTGGACACCGATCCCCGGAAGAGTCAAACTCTGAACTTGACCTATTGCGTCCGTTTCTAGGAGGTGTGAATGATGAGGATTTATGGGAAGAGAAAAGAGATATGAAATATTTAAAAACAAAATATTAAAGTAGGAAAAAAAAAAAGTTATGGCTATTTTGGAACATGGGGTGTTGTAAAGCTGTGAGCACCGCCGCATAAAGGAGTCAGAATTTCCTTAGTCAACAAGGGAAAGGATCCTCTTGTATGGGGAAAACTCTTTAAGTTGGTATGTTAACCGGACCGGTTCATGGCAGTTCGTGAAAAATTATATAACGGTGTCACGACTTAGCAGTGTTTATGAAATTATAAGAATAATTACATTTTATGGAAAATGTCTGTCTCTCAGAATCAGTGTTGTCTGGGAAAAATTTTTATTATATGAAATTTGGTCTCGAAATAATCCAACGAGTCTTTTAAACAGAGAATATCACAGTTCCTATGCTTATGAAGTAGACTGTGTATAAGAGAGTAATCCTTCTTCACCAGCACCATGAAGAGCATCGAGTACACCCGACTGAAACACCGACCACCCCGACGAAAGAAGAGGAAAATAGAGAACAAATGAACAAATGTGCAATTACCCAGATCGACCGACCTCTCAACTGATACCGAGCTCCTCTGCATCCCCAGCACCAGGTGACTTCACATTCTTCCTTTTTTACAGGCTACTACTGTCTCAGATCTCTTGGTGCTGAAGCTAGGATTTAATGTCCCAAACTGGAGAAGAGATCTAGGCTCGTGGAGTATCCTCAGCTGATTAATTTTGCTCGGTTTGTTTCACAGAGACCTGAGTTTCGACTGTTCTCGTTTCATGCTTCTTCTTACTCCGTGAGCTCCGCTTCGACCTGGAGCTTCGGGTTTTTGCAGGATGTTTCACCACCACAGTCTGCTCGTGGACACCGAACGATTTATCAACCATCGGGAGCTCCGGGGGAGCATCGGGCCACGGGGTGCGCTTCGAGGGGACAGTGATCTCCAATGGAGGATCAATCACCCAGCTGCACGTGTAGGAACCGCAGCAAATGATTTGGTTAATGAAACTACCTACTAGTCATTTAGGACATTAAAAAGGAAGATGTTATCTTAGAACAGATACAAAACAGACAATATTAGAGTTCCGGCTCACAAGTTCTGTCTGTACACAGTAAATAAACATGGAAAAGCATAGCATTGTAAGAAACTGATCTAAATAACCAAGAAGATAGATAGCATGACACTGTTGTCTAAAAATCACTATCCAACTATCTGTTCACTCTTCAACTTGATTATCGTAAACCCCACTTCTTTTATAGCTCTTTTCTTGTCAATGTGACTGCCAAGAAAACGAAAACACATTTTTTATGCGAAATTAGTATGTGCAAAATTCTGAATCTAAAGTGGACTGATGGAAGAAGTACCCTATCATACATACAACAAAAATGCCCTCAACTCACAAGCCAAGCCAAGCAATGTCCTCTTTATATAACATTGCAACCACTTGAATTAGCTTTGAGTGTGGCTATCTGCTCTAGGTGAAAGGAACTTCTAAAAGGAAAATGGGCTTGGTCAAGCCCCATAGAGAACTAAATTAGAGTTGCTCTCACTAATAACTTCTCAGCATGAATGTCAACCCTCTTTCTAAGCATAGCTCTTCGGCATCCTGCTTTTGCTAGCATTTCAAATTTTAAGCACGTACGATTGGACAAGGGAATCCATGGTCATGTGTATTTTGTTTATTTTCTAACAAATTTTGATGAAGAAGAAACAATTTGACCAAGAAAAGCAAATCTTATCAAGTGTGGAGATCAATATTCAGTTTTTATGGTACAATCTGTTTACCAAGCCAATGCAGCTAACAAAAACATCATGAAAGACACGCGCATTAGCAGTCCAGCAATTTTGGAAGTCTGTCACTGTAACTTCTAAAGCTAAAAACTACGTATTCATCATTTGACAAAAAGTGGGTCAATGCAAGAATATTTTTCTAAAGAGAAATCCATGGACAGGAGAAACTCTTTGGTGGAGTGGTGGTACCACGTGGCACTGCCACGTGGTACCACCGCTCCACCAAAGTCTTTCTCCATGGACAGAGCCCCATTCTATATCAATGATCTACAGTGGCCTTTAACATAACAAGTTGAAGGAATATTATTAGTCACTTCTTGGAACAACGACTTTGGATCATCAATACCAATGACCTAAGAGAAGATGAAGTAATAGCTTGGCAATTAAAATGAACATGAATTAGAGTTTTAGAGCAAAGGTGCGAGCTTTTTCCTGAAATAATCTGCCTAGTCAACATGGAGTTTACTAGCTTTGACCAAATTCCTAGGGATAGCTCTAACTTTTGAACATAAAAGGTTCTCCTATAACTTCACTAATAGGTAAAGGTGTCTCTGCAATCCTCCCATATAGAAGATATGCAAGTCAGATGCTTCTTTCATTTATTTCAAACGTCACTTTCCTACAACTCCCACAAAGAAAATATACAAGAGTTTTCTCTCCTTACTGCTGTTTAGGTTTTACCTACAGTTGACCCGTTATCTCCCCACAGTCTCCCTTTCCATAATTTCAAACTCCAGAGCACAACCAAATCAATTTGAGACGGCCTACTCTTTCAAAGAAAAATTTTCCAAAAACTTACTCCAATTCAGGCTGTAATATAAATATAAATATATATATATATAAAGTAAAGGCCAAAGAGAGACCTCTTGATCAGCCTTTGCATTCTCAACTATGGAAACCTCACGACATTTATCTTTTGCACAAAGCTATCAATAAGTTCTCAAAAGTTCATCAATAAAACAATGCACCATAGAGATTCAAGACACCCTACAGTTCACGGGTGCCATTTCTCAAAATCAAATTGAAATGAGCGCCAGTCAATTTAGACAGAAGTAAACATCATGAAGCGAGCTTATCGCAGGCTATAGCACAAGAAATAAGATGCATGGAAAAGATACTCACCCAGCGGGGAATTTGCTGTCGGAACGAGCTTCAACACGAAGCCACCAAAGCATAACTTGGCGCCCACAGCTTCCAAGGGGCTCTACAACAGATGCATCTTTCAGCAATAAGAGGGGGCTCTCCATATCATCAACTGCATCAAACAAGCCAAGGTCCTTCATCCACTCAGGTTTATCAGCAAAATCCTTCCACAAAAGCCTTGAGTTTAAAACAAACCCAGCCCACTCCAACTTCCTTGGTAGAACCATACCCCAGTCATCTATATGACTTGCACTCTTCTCTATGTAAGGAAGCGTATTGAAGGTGTGCCACCCGACCAACTTGTTAGAAGAGTTGCACGCAGGACCCTGGATAGGGATGGGTGGATTGTCAGCCTCCTTTTGAAGCTCTAAGAAAGAGGATTCATCTGCACTATTTGAATGAGCTAGAATGCCAACAGAGAGAGCCCCGATCCACTTCACATTCTGGATCTCATCAAAGAGCTCCATGCTGTGCATATTGCTATCATCTGCGAAGATCACAATCCCGTCAAGCTTCTCTTCTCTCACAATCCTGCTCCATTAAACATCCACTGAATTATGTTCATATACTACAAACAACATAATTCAATACTCCAGATGGGAAATGTGTTCGAAGCTCATGAATTGGCTCAGATGGGAATGAGATTGAATAAGGAAGATCTGTGTCTTATTGGCGATTATGCATGACCACTCTCAGGCAGTCAAATATAATTTATCCATCAAAAGAAAAAAAAACATAATTCATTACTTTAACCTTTCAACGCAAGGAAAAAAGGAGTAAATTTTACACATTACAAGAATCCAAAGCTTCAGTTATATCATTTTAGCTCAACTACCACACCTGGAGAGTTCCAACAACCCCAAACCCGACTTAACCGTGCAAGCTACTTCATAATCAACCTTTTGGCAGCAGTACAGCTAAAGATTTAATCTTCAGCGCAATCAGACGATTGCCCAATTCTTTTGCTTTCCCACAAATATTTTCCAGAGCAAGAACCACAGATTCAACTCGATGAAGCCAATCTCTATGGCCAAAAAGGAAAACCGAAGCTCAACATAAATTAAGGTAATGAGCAATTAGAATTAGGAAAGGCAATTAATTAGACTTACTTGAGAGCATAAAGCCGCATCTTAGCCTCCAAACGGTGCCGATCGGCCCACGAGCTCGGCATCCTCTTGTTATAGCCGACGTGAATGGTCCTTAGACCAGACTTTGCAATGAGGGAAGAAGTCTCATTGCTCATTCCCCCCGCCTCCACCACTATCCACACCAAATCATAGGGAACCAGCATGAGCGAGTGCATCACGCCGGTCAGGTGAAGCGTCTGGAACGTCCGCACATAGGTCGGCGTCACCGCGATCAGCGTCCTGGGGTTCTTCACTCCAAACTGAGATCTCTGCTCTCTCTGCACCCTCTCTATGATCCTGTGCGCCTTCATGACCTCGATCGGGTTTGGGTGGGGCCACGGCCGGATCCGGATCCCGTGCCGCCCGACCACCACCCGCGGGGTCGTCTTATTCACCGGGAGCGCCTGATTCGCGACTTGCTTGGATAACTGGACCACTGAGGCGTCTGAGACCTCCGCCGCCTGCCGGAAGGGCGCCGTGTACGGGTTGGTGGTAGCGGAGGTAGAGAAGAGCAGGAAGAAAACCAGGCGAGAGAAGCGGAAGCCGAGGACGAGGCTGACGAGGCAGCAGAGGCCGTGCAGTGCCAGCCAGAAGACCGCAGCGGGTGACTTCATGGCCCCATCCGCGGATGAATCCCCGGCCGGCCCGCGGAAGCTGTTGCTCCGGCGGTTCAAGTAGCTCTGGTGCAATGCGGAGAGCTTCATCTTCCGACCTCCCCCTCTCGTCCTCTCCCTCTTTCCCTGTGACTGGAACTCGGAGGGAGAGAGCTGACCCGGGGGGACTTGAATCGGAAGGTATATGATGTTGATTTCGTCGGCAGCTAGACCGCTCGTTGTTGGTGGGGGTGGGGTTGCAATCAAACCATTGCTTCGTTTCCAAGAATCAGTGCCCTCCAATCGCTCTCTCCAATGGCGATCGCCCGGCTTGGCTTCCTTCAACTCTACTTTCAGACAGCAGCAGGCACACAGCAGAGAGATAATGATGGAGAATGTAGAGAGAGAGAGAGGAGCCTGCTGTCTCTGTCTGAACAGCCGAAATAATCCTCTGCTCACCATATAGCATAGGCTCATTTCTTGAACCATATAGGCCGTCAGATGATTCCTGCGGGCCCCACATCAAGTTCATCCAACAGTAGAAAACGAGGCTGTAGTGGAACGGCGCGTCCGAGGGAGCACGCGGTACGGGGGAGCTGAGCCGGTTGGCTTGTTAATAAATATTACATATGTAATATATAACGAATTCGTTATGTAAATTACAATTTACATATTAACACATATAAATTTAACTCTGAAAAATCGTAATAATTTACACGTATTAATATCTGAATAATAATTTATACGACCAACTCATGATGTATTATTTGTTTCACACGGAATATTTAGTCAGATTGCTGGGGTGAGTGGCGGAGGGGTATTTCGGGAATCTGAATGACACGTGGCGTGCGCACGGGGCGGGAGAAGGGGAAGTGTCTGGGGCCTGTTTCGTTCTGGGAATGACATCAATTTGACTTTGAGTAGCCATTTAAGCAAAGATTTTGGGGATTAAAATTTCATCGAACCACCTAAATGGGCACCTAAATTATAGGGGGCGGGGGGTGGGTGATATTGGAGGAGAAGCCAATGCGGTGGCATGGTTAGGTCAATGGTCAATCATTGAGGTTGGCCATCATATTGAAACGAGGATCATGTGGACATTTTATTTTTCCTTTTATTACCTGTATTTAAAAGCTTAAATATATAGATATAAATTTAATTTTATAATAAATCAATTAACTAAAAGATAAAACTTTATCAATTATTAATTTTCTTAAACTAACTGACCTTGAAATAAAGATTTTATCTAAGAAGATGATACATTAATAGTCTGAATTTTAAATACTAGCCTTGCATATGCTTAATTTGGTTGCATTTTTATTTTTAATTAAGGGAGAATTAGACAATTTCTTCCAAAGTAAAAAGCGAAAAACATCGGGTCGCAGTTCTTCCTTCCGAAGAGGGCAGTGCAGGTGTTACAAAAAGAAAATCTTAGATAATCTTAACTCACAACGACGTGGTGGGAAAGAATCAATCGGGTTACTTTGATTAGTGTTAATTATGACAATTATTCGAGTGATTAACACTAATTTACTCATTTCTCACATTATAACTAGTGCTCTCTCGTATCACATGACGATGCAGGACCGCCTAAGAATTTCTTGTGCTACAGTGTTTTCTCGGTGGGTATATATCAATGCTTAGTCTACGTATGAGTTGTATTGTCTATTATTATTCTTTTTTAAATTTTTGTATCATCTCATCTACATTATCTGATATTCAGAAGTATAATGAGCTCAGATTAATCTTGGATCAAGCCAGGTCGATCCCCCCAAACAGTAAAATTCTCACGACATGAATTTTTTCCATTAATATAACTCGAATCTGAAATCTTACTTAAAGAAAAACCGACATTTAATCTAAATCTCCTTACCCTTTAATTTAACCATTTTGCACTGACCCAATTAAAGGCCCAAAACATACCAATTCATTTTACTTATGATGTTGAGGGCCGGCATCTGAGACTTGGAGTCCAGCCCAATCATTTTGAAACCGGTCCAGGTAGGGGTGTAATGTAAATAGTTCGGGTCGGTTTTTTTTTTTTTTTTTTTGGTGTAAATTGTTGTGCCCCGACTCATAGAGGTCGGTTTTTCCAAGTGTGAGAAACTGTACCAAAAACTATTTGGGTATCATCACACCACGTCAAGCCCAATACGGATTGAAAAGTACTTGATTCGCTGTCGGTCACACAATCCGAGAACGGAAGACAAAAAACATGCCTCGTGATCAGCTGTCCCACTCACCCGAGCACTAGCGGTGTGCACGGGTATCCGGTAGACCCAGAACCGGTTGGAACCTACTCGGTAGGGTAAGTTTTGGGTAAATTATAATGAGAATAGGGTAGGTTCCGGGTAAAAAATAGGAACCTGTTAAAATAGATTCTGGTTCTAGTTTCATTAAACTCGATACCCGGAACCGAGACCAAAACCGATACTCAGAACCGACAATTATATAATTATATTTATGTTGAATATAAAACATGAAAATACAACATTCTTTCTTAATATTTTGTTCTCTCTCTTTCTTCCCATCTTCAAATTCTCAGTCTCTGTTGACTCATCATTTCATCTATTTTTTTCATCTCATAATATTTATTCTCTTGCAGCAAGAGTCTTACTGATCAGAAAATCTCTTTCCTATTGCATACAATTGGAGATTTTTTACATTTTTTTGGATATGTCTAACAAGAAAATTGTTAGATAATTAGTCGATTAATCGATTTTAAATTTTTTGTTTTATTATTAACAGAAGAATATGTTCCAATGGGGTATTTGAAACTTGTGGTATAATACAGGTTATGGGTAGGGTCCGGTTCTTAAAACCGACAGGTTAGGGTCCGGTTCTTAAAACCGACAGGTTAGGGTCCGGTTCTTAAAACCGACAGGTTAGGGTCCGGTTCCAAATTTTAGGAACCGATCATAAATAGAGTAGGGTCCGGGTATCATGAAAAATGTAGGGTACCCGGACCCGATCACATTTACCGAGCACGGAAGAAAAATGCTTATCTCGATATCAATCATTAGGGGCGAAGATTCGGTGACTTTGCTTTTATACGGAAATAGACTCAACTTGTAATAGCCACAGGTGAATATGTCACAGTTGTCTGATTTCTACATCGTAAATCTTCACTCGTAATGGAGTTCACCTTGTATGGTGCAATTGCTCTGAAGTCTCTTTCAGACTTAATGTGAGGTAACTCTATTTTTTAAAAATAAGTTTTTATATTAATGTTGCATAAAAAAAAAGGTTTTTATATCAACAATTTCATATCACTCGTCAGCCATCATCATAAGCACCAAGGAAGGATCACATCTTCCTCGGAGAATGACTATGATGTCTCATATTTCGAATCGGCATTGTTCATATTTTACAATCATAATCGATTGAGGGACCGAATCCAAAACGGTAACCCGTCATTCATATTTCAGCTGGTTTTTCGGTGCATTTAAGAGCATGGGTTAAGTGCAAGTCTGCCAAGTCACGACGATGCCGCGTGAAACAATTCCACATCGATGAATAAAATATGCGAATGTAATTTATAAGATAATTATGCACCAATACTTTAGACTTTTAAGTAAAAACGAGTCCGTACTCTGGTATGCTCGGCTGGGTACTCTACGTGCACCGTTGCACTGCAAGCTGCATCCAGGACGAGCTTTGGAGGGAGACTTGAAAGAGACTGGAAGTCGTCGACAGGTCAACCTGAGAAATACGACAAGCTCAACATTGGAAACAAAATTTGGAACCAGTGAGTAAGACAGCGAAAACGAAGTCGATCGCACATGGCTGATCGAGATTATTTGATATCTTTTCTGTACAAATACGTTTCACGTTCGGGTCTTATTAAACTAGGAAAAAAAATTATCGTTGGGAGATTTCCATCTTTAAGTAAGTTAATTCGATAAAAATTTAAATTAATTATGATTTATTAAATTTTTTAATATAAAGTTGTGAATATAAAAAACTGAGAAAGAAAAACCAAGTGGGCGGAGAATTATTAATCTGGCTTTGTTTCTTTCTCTCCCACTTTTGGACGATGCATCGTGACATGCAATAATTGAACTGACAAGAGCTGTGAGGGAGGAGAAGGTTTGTATGTAATGGCTACCCTCTCTGTATAATATCACAAACTAATTAAATTAACGTATTTTTATGATTATTTTTATTTTTTAAATTTTATTTAAAAAATATTAAAAATAACTAGATTTTATTATCTCGTGACATCACGTCAGTATTGTGAGAATGAGAGAATTCTGGGATTAAGATCCCATCTTAAATGTCCGTCGATCAACATACTTAATGCGGATGATAGGGATTTATTGATGCGATAATAATGATGGAGCTAACTGTTCGTGATTTTGATCGTAGGTCAGGTCGTTTTCTGACTGCGGAAAGTGCGGCACCGGCGTAGACTATCGTCGGACTTTCAGTGATCGATCCGAGTCGGACGTACAAAAGAACCCGACTCCTCTGCATAGGTTTAACGACGCTAACCGGGATCTGTGCGGCTTACATTACACTCGAAACCAGATCGAGAATCCGTTCCCGCACTGCTAAGTATCATAATATCAGCATTTTTGCCCTCGAACCAGTTCTGTCGGCAGCATGGCTGGGACCCAAAAGATAAAATAATAATAATAATAATAATAAATTTAAAAAAAAAAAAAAAAAAACACCATCGTTCGATCGAGGGTTTCCTGTACAATCATTTCCTTTTTGGAATTTCTCGATGAGAATCTCTTTTTCCATGGACGCCAATGTCGAGAGATTGAAGTTGGGATGGGACTCACCACTTTCAATCATTCTGTCTCGGTTAATTTGTTCCCAGGAATCTTGTCCCAAATGCATTAGCTGTAAAGAAATGTTTAACAGTATCCTCTCCCAATTAACAACTTATGTTCGAGTCACGTAAATAAAAAAACTCAAATCGAAAAAGTTTTACATTCAGCGGATTCGTCCACTCGAACTTAATTAGTCAGAATCTATTGAATTTCCGAATGCAAGCGATACAGATAAATAAAAGGAATATTTAGGATTGTATATTCATTTGGCCCTATAAGGCTACATCACGCACACTCCATGTGCCCTATCACATCCTGGGATGGCGAGTCCGACCTCTCGTCGTCACTCAGCACTTCCATAACGTATTGATCAGGTACCTGTCACTGGATTAATCTCACCGGCTCCTCGTCGGTGAATGAGTTCGGCATTTAAGTGGCTCGTTTCACGATCGTCGATTCACCCGTGCCACGTCCCGAGATTTTGGATTAAAAACTGCAGTCCAAGAGGGCAAGTTGATTTTCTTTAACCGGCAACGAGGTTTCAGTTTCGCTCTTAGGTTTTGGCATCACTTTGCTTGGAATCAAATAATGAACATCATCGCAAAGGAAAAAATATCACCAGTCGTTTGTTGTCTTCTGTTTTCCGTTTTTTTCCTCCAATGAAACCTGCTAGCCAGGAAAAGCATCTTATGGATTGAAACGTGAAATTATATGAATAATATGGACAAAAATTTCACGTGTTTTTTTGGAAGTCATGTGAATACATTTCCTCATACAACTACGATGAAAAACGCACCCGTTTGAATAAACTCGCATCGACGGAATGTGCGCCGTTGAGCCTGTCCAAGCACTTGCGGTTCGACCTCGGCCCTGACCCCAGCCTGGACTGACCCGAGTCGGACTTGACTGACAGTTGGGCAGTTGACACGCAGTCTCCATCCATAGCTGTTCTCTTCTCGTAGAACTTACCCTGTGTTCCATTTGCAAGGACATGTGTCCAAAGCAAAGCTGTGCCCTACAACTTTTTGCCACTCACATGCCATTCTAAACAGCGGAAATTTGCTCAAAGGTCATAATTTAACATCAAAATACAATAATTTTTTAAAATACTGTAGTACAACTATATTTTAAAATAATTCAGACTCGTTTCTATCTAAAAGTTCAAAATATTAAGTGATAAAATCCGATTCTTTTATAAGTTCAAGTTTTTTCTTTGATACAATTAATGTGAGATGTGGATGCAACTTTTTTATTTAAAAGAAAATTAAGTGTGTTACTTTCTCATCACCCGTGAGCAACATGCAGCATTCAATCATTCGTTGCTATTCCGGTTTTCGACGGACTCGTAACCGTAAGACTTTTCAAAAGTTGGCGGACCCGGCTGTCTTCGGGCCACGGGCTAGTATAGATGTTTAGAGGATACCGAAGGATTGTCCCACCAACTCAAAAAAATGAATTTAATTTATTTTATCTTTTTTTTAATAAATCAGTTGGATTCCTCTCATAAAATTCATTTGCTATTAATTCTCTATTGAATTTCGATCATGGTAGGACATTTGGATCCGTACCTCTGGTCACGGGATGGCAGCGATATCTGCCCCACCAGTTTCCCATGCAGAGCATAAGCTCATTCTCTATATATAATATGGGATCGTTTAGTTTAGCACTTCGTCTTCATATTCATCTTCATCAACCTTTTTTTAAGAACAAATGGGCGGCCATTCTTTGCCGTACTTGCTCTTGCTCCTCCTTTCGCCCATTTTCTTCCACCTCCGTGCTCCGGCGGAGGCGCTGAGCGGTGCTGGCTCAGCTGACGATGAAATAGTAGGCAGAAATGCACTGGAGATAATAATCGGTGGTGGCATCTCCTCCCCACCGGCTCCGTCCCCCGAAACCGGCGAATGCCCTCCCCCCGAACCACCTCCACCTGAATGTCCCCCGCCTGTGCCTCCTCCCTCGCCTCCTCCGCCTCCGCCGCCCCCGCCTCCTCCGCCGCCCCCTCCGCGTCAGCGTCCGCCGCCGCCTCCGCCGCCTCCGCCTCCGCGTCCGCGTCCGCCGCGTCCTCCGCCACCCCCGCCGCCTCCGCCTCCGCCGCCCAAGCGTCCACCTGGACTATATAGCAGAGTTTACATGGTGTTTGAAGCTGTGCAGAGATTCAAGACGCTGATAAAAGACTGCGGGGACCCCAAGGGGAAGCTGCGAAGCTGGAATGGCAGGAACGTGTGCAAATACGAAGGCTTCTCCTGCCTACGTTTGCCCGATAAAGGCAAAGGGTATGGGGTAACCGGTGTCGACTTCAACGGGTTCGGCTTCTGCAACAAGAAGGGAAACCTCACGGTTGCTGGGTTCATCGATGAGCTAAAGGATCTTATCTTCTTCCACCTCAACTCCAACAACGTCACCAACCTCCTCAACCGCGAACAGTTCTCCAAGATCTCCAGGCTCCGTTTCTTTTACGAGCTCGACCTCAGCAACAACAAACTCCATGGAGGATTCCCTCCTGCTGTCTTCAGCACAAGGCTTTTGACCTTCCTGGACCTCCGGTTCAACTACCTCGTCGGTCCGATCCCTCCCGGTGTCTTCGACCTCGACCTCCGGGCGCTCTTCCTCAACAACAACGGCTTCACCGGGGGAATTCCCTACAACATCGGCAACACGCCAGTCTTCTACCTCACCCTGTCGAGCAACAAGCTTGAGGGCCCAATCCCGCCGAGCCTCGGGACGGGCAAAACCTCGGAAAAGCTGATCGAGGTCCTCTTCCTCAACAACTCCCTCTCAGGTTGCCTCCCTTACCAGATCGGGCTCCTGAAGAGGAACACGGTCTTTGACGTGAGCATCAACCAGCTCAGCGGCCGAATCCCGAAATCCTTCAGCTGCCTCAGGGAAATGCGCCTGCTCAACCTGTCGTACAACCAGTTCTCCGGTGAAGTCCCAGAGATGGTCTGCAAGCTACCGAACCTGGTCTCGCTGTCACTCCAGCACAACTACTTCACCCAAGTCGGGCCCGAGTGCAGGAAGCTTATAAGCAGAAAGAAGCTCGATGTGAGCATGAACTGCATCATTGGCCTCCCATCCCAGAAAGATCCCAGGGAGTGTAACAAGTTCTTCGTAAAGAATGCTCCCTGCCCGGACGAAAGATCAATGTCTTACATTCCCTGTAAGCTCGATCATCTGCTCGCGGACGCCGATGACTCCAAGGTCGACCCAGCAGAAGAGATCGCTCCATCGCCTGCTTATGCAGCAGCCCGTGATCGGGAGTACAAGTATTTGCACAACTGAAGGTGTACAGCCCAGTCACTCCTTATCACCAAGCCTAACTGTGTGCAGCCTACTGCCGGAAATAATGCCATCCTCGTCCCATTTATAGATGTAATATGTTCTCCTATTCGGGGTAATGTAACTAGTCATAAAATTGTCTGTAAAACATAATTTAGCGGCGATATTGCTTCTCTTCCCGTCCCAGTGTTCTCTGTGAATCCGTTTACACCGCGGTTAGTCAGAAAATGTTGAAGTAGAGAGAGCTATTCACGCCTCATCAGTCAATCGAGCACTAGAAGGAGCAAATATCAATCAGGCGGTCTTATTCATTATCCAGACTTCAACAAAGAGATGACATTAATAATTCCAAGCGAAAACAGACGAAAACACGCGACGATTTGTTCGAGAAGACAAATGAGGTCCACATTTCACATCACAAAGTTTGTCTGGACTTTACTGACCAAGTGCTCTCCATTTACCGCTCTCTTAAACTTCTTCGTCCCACTAGTTCTCTTTACACAGAAGTCCAGTGGCTCCACGCCCACGTCAAAGTTAGGCTATTTATCAGAAACAGTAAAGTGGGAAATGAGTGTTATGTTAAAAATAAAGTAGAAGAGAACTCGGAAGATATAATTATAGGGAACCTACCTCATAGAAGTATGCTACGCAGACTCGGTATATTGGGGAGTTGTTTATAACACGGTGTAATGTTGAATCGTACAAACCATTGGACCAAATCTGCGGTTTACTTTCTTATGATTCAATTTTTTTTGTTCTTGATAGTAATGAATGATCTAAAAAGCTTGATAAAGATATTCTTAAGTACCTTCAGCATGTCCCCAATGTTGCACACAAAGGCCCCAGGAACAGGAGGAGCAGATATCCACTCACCCGATGAGTTTTTTACCTATAGCAACACATCTGAACAGAAATTAATAACATCAATGGGAAAGGAACCGCAGAATCTACATACAATCTCAAATAGAAAGAGAAAAATATCCAGGAAAAGGAAAAGAAACACAGAAGAATGAACGACTGACATTTTTCTTTAGAAAATCTTATAGGACAAGGCATCTTAGAGTAAAATCCAGGACATGCTTCCCTCAGCTTCTTGTTTTCTTTTTGTCAAAGGATAAATGTCAAAGTGGAAAAGTTTCGAGAACCAAGCGGAGCTGAAAGGGTGGTCAGGCAAAACGGTATCTTAAGGCTGTACCTGAAGGGCAGTTATGTCATCATCCTGATTGACCAATGTCAATAAACCTGTAATGCAGGAATTTGAACAATTAAGACAGTAAACTAGGCTGTCTTGTAACTGTCTATAAGTTTAAGGTTACGTGGAACATTACCATAATCAGTGTGAGCTCCACTATATGTTCGATAATATGGGAAAGCAACAGAGGGAGATCAGTAAGTAACAACAACAAAGAAAATAGTTTGAGCACAGCGGGAAAAAACTCATGGAGAGAGAAGCCATCAGCAGATCCATATACCATCCAACATCATTTTTAGAAGCCCCGTGGCCATTTGCAGTGGATACAGCGGGATAACCAATTATGCGCAATACCCAAAATGTGTCTCCAGCTCTCTCTCCTTCAAATTCGTTTGGTGATCCACCTAGTGCTAAAGCGATTCCTCTCATGATTTTTCTCGAAAAAGATCTAGATCACCCATTACCCAATGGGGACACAGAATGAATACCCTTTAGTGCATACACTGAAAAATTACCACAGTAAATTGTGAGATAAGAACCAGATCTTCAAGATACCCGTGCAAAGACTGACATATTCCTCCATGAGTTTCTTCATATTTGGAGGTTCAAGTGGCCTGCAAATGCGCATATCAAAAAGGATGCCTAGACGGTTTCTACTCTTAGCTATATATTGAGAAAAGGGAAATGTAAGATACTAAGGAAAGCTTTGGATGGAACGAATTATACATACCACAGATTACATCCTTCCATAGTTTTACCGAGGTCTCCATACATCCCTTGCCTAACTTCTCTATAGCACTGTTTCCCCAAAAGAAAAAGATAATATTTGAGAGGATTAAACATAAAGAAAAGATTTCAACAGCGGTAGACTCATGCTGACAAAGAAGGCTCCATCAATATTCAATATTATATAATATAACCTCAAATACACATACATTAATGTAAGATACTGAGGAAAAAAAACACTAATGTAAGACTGTTTCTTCTTAAATGACCATAGAATATAGAAGTCCAAATTTTCTCACTATAGATGATTCACAGGTATAAAACTAAACTTATGATTAGTTTCTAGGACCTCGTTCATGAGAAATGTTCCCAATCATCCAAAATGGTCATAAAACCACCAACCTCATCGACAATATAAGATAAAGGCATCACTATAAAAGCAAAGAATCTCAATTGATAAACAGGCAGTAGACCAAACCCACATCAATAGCCTCATGCATATCAGGAACCCCTTTAGCTATATTTTCACCAACTCTTTGATATCCCCTGCAGCAAATGTAACAAAAGAATAACTCACTCTACATATAAGCCATTAATACAAGATGTGTTTCAATTAAGGGTTTTTAGCAGCTCAAAAGTTTATTTTCCCTTCATCTTCTAGTAATTTAAGAAAAGATATTCTCGATCTTATTCAGTAATAACTGCAAATACTGCATGCCCACTGCTGCTGTATTAATATGAAACACCAAATACAAATTATCCAGAGGATCTGGGGAAAAATGACATTCAGGAGGCGGAACTTCTTTCCTAATCACTGATGTAAGAAAAAATAAATTCACAGCTCATAGAGTATTTCCAATATTTTCATAGAGATGAAGCAAGTTGTGTGGAGAGAAACCTGTATCCAGCTGCAGGAGTCAGCTTAAGTTTCAACTTCTCTTCATAGGGTAGTCCAAAGAACTTGTGTGACACGGTTCTAACTTCCTTGATTAGAGAATCAGGAATACCATGCCCCTTCTGGTAAAGCAGAAAGAACGCATGCTACATTAATTCATCCGACGCACAATCTTAACACATCGATTGCTGTTACCTGCTAACATCTCTCAGTAATGAGAAGGTAACGTGTTGAACCAGTTAAGCCTTCCAAGATGTCCTCATTCCACTAATATAACCACATGCAACTAATGCAACACAGCATGACCTAGTTCAATCTAGTGCTCTCAGAAAAATTCTCTCTTAAGGTTCCTTGAAATGCAGACTTTGGGCCCAACACAATGGCCCTTTTCTGATGAATTTATCATAATGGCCCCTGTGACTCTATAACCAAGATCTAACAACTTACAAGCAGGTTACCCGTTTTACTGGTAAATGAAATGCATTTCAAGGCGGGCCTTGCAAATTAGCCCACCACAAAATACAGATCATTGGTTTTTGCAGTCAGACCTAGTTTGCAGAAATTATGAGCTACAGAGTTATGCTCCCTAGAGGCCCGTTTAACATCCCAAAACTCAAAAGTACCCACGAAACTTTCGATATCAAAATGATGTTATAACAGTTGCAAGGTGATCTATGATTTTCCTTTACGGAAAAGACTACTTGCTAAGCATCTGAGAGGAAAACAATCGTTGTCCACTGTTTTTAAATGGAAACCTTCACTGCCAGTAGAAAACACTGTAATCCCTCACAGAAAACATATGCTTTTGATCCAAGTACGCTGCAACCTTCCATGATTAACATGTCCAGCTTCACTTTGCAACAGCAAACTATCCGTAAAAAGCTTAAAATATTGGATGCCAAATTTGTGATTTTATGTCTCCCCCTTTGATCAAATTCGAAAATTCTCGAGGCCCTGGGTTTTCAATTTTAATTTTTTTGGGTAAAAAACTCATCTCTAAGTGTCGAGTACAACCAGGAATTTAAGGGTCGGGTTCTTTTTGTCAATACGTTCATTCCTCCTAATAAAAATCATGAAGATCAAAAGGATGATTATCGATAGGTGTCCTAGATTGCATTTTTTTAAAAAAAATATATAATAATTGACTTTTAGAAAAAAAATGAATTTTCGTTATTACAATCACCAAAAGTCGTTTCCCCTGCCTAGGGGGTTAATCCGAATGGGTGTTGGAATAAAAGTAAGAAAGCTTTTCGAAAGGTTTTTTTTTCCTTTAAGAAAAGAAAAAGGTAAACCCAGAAATTTAAAAATTAGAAACAGAGAAAGAAAAAGAGAAAAAGCAATGAAACCACTTACGGGTTTAACTTTCGAGGAGATCGGAGGCCGATTGTTTGCTTTTGAGGGGAAGAGTACACTTTGCAATAATTAAAGCTTAGTAAATAAAAGTAATGTGAATTAATTGATAGGATAAAATATACTTCTCATTAAATGGGATCTCTATTTTGGGTTTTATTAAAGCTTAGTAAATAAGTGCAAGCCTGCCAAGTCACGACCTTATCGCGTGAAATAATTTCACATTGAGGAATAAAATATGCGAATATAATTTATAAGAAAATTATCCATCAACGCTCTAGACTTTTAGATAAAGACTGAGTCCGCACTCCCATAGGCTCGGCCGGATACTCTACGTGAACCGTTGCGCTGTAAGCTGTACTCAGGACGAGCTTTGGAGGTAGACTTAAAGGGGATTGGCAGTCAACTCGACAGGTCAACCTGAGAAATACGACAAGCTCAACATTGAAAATGAAATTTGGGACCAGTGAGTAAGACAACGAAAACAAAGTCGATCGCACGTCCGGTCGAGATTATTTGATATCTTCTCTGTACAAATACGTTCCACATTCGGGCAGGCCTTATTAAACTGGAAAAAAAAAATCATTATTGGGAGACTTCTATCTCTGAGTAAGTCAATTGGATAAGAATTTAAATTAATTATTATCTATTAAGTTTTTGAATATTAAAAACTGAAAAAGTCAAACCAAGTGGGCTGAGAATCATTGACTTGGCTTTGTTTCTTTCTGTCCTACTTGTGGATGATAGATACATCGTGACATGCAAATTGACGTGACGAGAGCTGTGGGGAAGGAGAAAGTTTATATCTAACGAGTACGTAGCATCATCAACTAATTAAATTAAAATATTTTTAAAATTACTTTTTACTTTTTAGATTTTATCAAAAAAATTTAAAAATAAATAAATTTTATTGGTCGGTGATATATGCATTACCCACGATACCTGTCGTGGGGAGGCGGGGAGGATTCTAGGATAAAGATCCCATCTTAAATGTCCTTCGATCAACGTATATAGTTAATGCTGATGATAAGGATTTATTGATGCGATAATAATGATGGAGTTAACTGTTCGTAATTTTGATCGTAGGTTAGGTCGTTTTACTGTGGAAACTGCGACACCGTAGACTATCGTCGGATGTTCAGAATAATAAAACACCATCGTCCGGTCGAGGGTTTCTTGTGCAATCACTTCCTTTTTGGAATTTCTCGACGAGAATCTCTGAATTTTCCACGGACGCCATTGCCGAGAGATCGAAGTTGGGATGGGACTCGCCACTTTCAATCATTCTGTCTCGGTTCATTTGTCACCGGAAATCTTGTCCCATGAAAAATTTTATAAAACCTTCCCGGTACGGTACCTTAGTATGATACGGTTAAGGCGCCTTGGCGCTCAATCGTATCGCCCCGCAGCACGTTGGCTGTATACAGACCAAAGTACCGTACCGAGAAGGTTTTATAGAGGCCTCCCTTATCCTAGATGCCTTAGCTGTGAAGAAATGTTTAACAATATCCTCTCTCGGTCGAGAACTTGTGTTCGAGTCATATAAATGGAAAAATTCAAATGGAAAAAGTTTCACATTCAGTAGATTCACCTACTCGAACTTGATTAGTCAGAATTTATTAGATTTCTGAATACATGTGATGCAGATTAATAATAGGAAATATTTAGGGTTCTATATTCATTTCGCCCTGTAAGGCTATATACCACACACAGTCCATCTGCCCTGTCACGTCCGAGGATGACAAAGTCCGACCTCTCGTCGTCACTCAACACTTCCATAATGTGTTGATCGGGCACCCGTCACCAAGTTAATCTCACCGGCTGCTCGTCAGTGAACGAGTTTGGCATTTAACTAGCTCGTTTCACGATTGTCAATTCACCCATGCCATGTCATGGGAGAGGCGGCTCGAACCGGGTCACGGGAAGATCGCGTCATGCTTTTTGGATTAAAAATTGCAGTCCAAGAGGGCAAGTTGATTTTCTTAACCGGCGACGAGGTTTCAATTTCGTTCTTAGATTTTGGCATCGCTTTGCTTTGAATCAAATAATGAACATCATCGCAAAGGAAAAATATCACCAGTCGTTTGTTGTCTTCTGTTTTTTTTTTTTTTGCCCAGCGAAACCTGCTAGCCAGGGATAGCATCTTATGGATTGCAATGTGAAATTATATGAAAAATTTAAAATTGGTTTTTTTTTTTGGCATTTTTGTTAAATATGAGCAAAATTCTTGCAGAGTTGATTAGACACAAAAACTTCACGTGTTTTGAAAGTCATGTGAATACATGTCCTCATACAACTACGACGAAAAACGCACCCGTTTGAATAAACTCGCACTGATGGAATGGACGCTGTTGAGCCTGTCCAAGCACGTGCAGTTTGACCTCGGCCCGGTGACCCGAGTCGAACTTGACTGAGAGCTGGGCAGTTGGCATGCAAGTCTCCATCCATAGCTGTTCTCTTCTCATAGAACTTACTCTGTGTTCTATTTCCAAGGGCGTACATGTACAAAGCAAAGTTGTGCCCTACAACTTTTTGCCCCTCACATGCCATCCTAAACAAAGGTCATAATTTAACATCAAAATACAATAATTTTTTAAAATATTACAGTATAACTACATTTTTTTTAAGAATCCAGACTCGTATTTATCCAAAAATCCAAAATATTAAGTGATGACATCCAATTTTCTTGTAAGTTTAAGTTTATTCTTTAATCTAATTAATGTTATATTTAATTTTTAACTATATTAGGATGCAATTATTTTATTTTTATTTTTTTTTAAATTAAAAGCGTTACTTTTCTCATCCCCTGTGAGCAGCATGCAACATTCAATCATTCATTGCTATTCCAGTTTTGGACGGACTTTTAACCGTAAGACTTAGAAAACCCCTATCAAATCTTGGACCAGATACAGTTACAATGCCGAGACACTACATGATTTCGCACCGCGATGTCGTGACTGTATCCGGTCTAAGGTTTAGCACGGACAAGGGTTTTTAAAATTTTACTTTCTAACGTTGGGGTGGTGGGACCTAGCTGTGTCGGGCCACGGGCAGGTATAGATATTTAGGGGATACGGAGCCATCGCATCGGTTTCTCTACGGCTGAACAGTCAGCGTGTTCTGCTCCACTAGTATTTCTTTCCCATGCAGAGCATAAGCTCATTCTCTATACATAATATGGGCTTGACTAGTTTAGCAGTTCATCTTCTTCTTCATATTCATCCAACTCTTTTTTTTTAAGAACAAATGGGCAGCCATTCTTCGCCGTACTTACTCTTGCTCCTCCTTTCACCCATTTTCTTCCACCTCCGTGCTCCGGCAGAGGCGCTGAGTGATGGTGGTGAGGGCTCCTCCCCACCGGCTCCGTCCCCTGAAACCGACGAACCCCCCCCCCCCCCCCGTTCGAAGGACCTTCCCCGGAAGCACCTCCACTTGAATCTCCCCCACCCGAAGCACCTCCACCCGAATCTCCCACTCCCGAAGCACCTCCACCCGAATATCCCCCGCCCGAAGCACCTCCCCCCGAAGCACCTCCACCCGAATCTCCCCCGCCCGAAGCATCTCCCCCCGAAGCACCTCCACCCGAATATCCCCCGCCCGAAGCACCTCCCCCCGAAGTACCTCCACCTGAATCTCCCCCGCCCGAAGCACCTCCACCCCCGCCCGAAGCACCTACCCCCGAAGCACCTCCCTCGCCCGAAGCACCTCCACCTGAATCTCCCCCGCCTCCCCTGCCCCCGCTTCCTCCGCCTACACCATCCTCAGACTTTGACAGGGTCTTCAACGTGTATGAAGCTGTGCAGACATTCAAGATGATGATACAAGGCTGCGGGGACCCCCAGGGGAAGCTGCGAACCTGGACTGGCAGGAACGCCTGCAGTTACAAAGGCTTCTCCTGCCTACGTTTGCCTGATAAAGGCAAAGGGTTTGGGGTAACTGGCGTCGACTTCAACGGGTTCGGCTTCTGCAACAAGAAGGGAAAACCTCACGCTTGCCGGGTTCATCGATAAGCTCGACGACCTCGTCTTCTTCCACCTCAACTCCAACAACGTCACCAACCTCCTCAACCAGGAACGCGAGTTCTCAAGGATCTCTAGGCTCCGTTTCTTCTACGAGCTCGACCTCAGCAACAACAAGCTCCATGGACAATTCCCTCCTGTTGTATTCAAGACAAGGCTTCTAACCTTCCTGGACCTCCGGTTCAACTACCTCGTCGGTCCGATCCCTCCCGGTGTCTTCGACCTCGACCTCCGGGCGCTCTTCCTCAACAACAACGGCTTCACCGGGGGGATCCCCTACAACATCGGCAACACGCCGGTCTTCTACCTCACCCTGTCGAGCAACAAGCTTGAGGGCCCAATCCCGCCGAGCCTCGGGACGGGCAAAACCTCGGAAAAGCTGATCGAGGTCCTCTTCCTCAACAACTCCCTCTCAGGTTGCCTCCCTTACCGGATCGGGCTCCTGAAGAGGAACACGGTCTTTGACGTGAGCATCAACCAGCTCAGGGGCCCAATCCCGAAATCCTTCAGCTGCCTCAGGGAAATGCGCCTGCTCAACCTGTCGTACAACCAGTTCTCCGGTGAACTCCCAGAGATGGTCTGCAAGCTACCGAACCTGGTCTCACTGTCACTCCAGCACAACTACTTCACCCAAGTCGGGCCCGAGTGCAGGAAGCTTATAAGCAGAAAGAAGCTCGATGTAAGCATGAACTGCATCATTGGCCTCCCATCCCAGAGAAATCCCAGGGAGTGTAACAGGTTCATCCCAAAGATTGCTCCCTGCCCGGACGAAAGATCAATGTCTTACATTCCCTGTAAGCTTGATCATTTGTTCGCGGATGCCGACGACTCCAAGATCGACCCGGCGGAAGAGATCGCTCCATCACCTGCTTATGCAGCAGCCCGTGATCGGGAGTACAAGTATTTGCACAACTGAAGGTGTACAACCCAGTCATTCCTTACCACTAAACGTAACTGTGTACAGCCTACTGCCGTAAATAATGCCATACTCGCCCCATTTATAGGTGTAATATATTCTCCTAGTCGGGGTAATGTAACTAGTCATAAAATTGTCTGTAAAACATAATTTAGCATCGATATTGCTTCTCTCCTCGTCCCAATCTTCTCTGTGAATCCGGTTACACTGCAGTCAGTCAGAAAATATTGGAGTAGAGAGAGCTATTCACGCCTCATCAGTCAATCGAGCACTAGAAGGAGCAAATATCAATGAGGCGGTCTTATTCATTATCCAGACTTCAACAAAGAGATAACATTAATAATTCCAAGTGAAAACAGACAAAAGCACATGACAATTTGTTCAAGAAGAAAAAATGAGGTCCACATTTCACATTACAAAGTTTGTCTGGACTTTACTGACCAAGTGCTCTCCATATACTGCTCTACCAAACTTCTTCGTCCCACCAGTTCTCTTTACACAGAGGTCCAGTGGCTGCACTCCCACGTCAAAGTTAGGCTATTTATCAGAAACAGTAAAGTGGGAAATGAGTGTTATATTAAAAATAAAGTAGAAGAGAACTCGGAAGATATAATTATAGGGAACTTACCTCATAAAAGTATGCTACGCAGACTCGGTATATTGGGGAGTTGTTTATAACACGGTGTAATGTTGAATCATACAAACCATTGGACCAAATCTGCAGTTTATTTTCTTATGATTCAATGTTTTTATTCTTGATAGTAATGAATGATCTAAAAAGCTTGATAAAGATATTCTTAAGTACCTTCAGCATGTCCCCAATGTTGCACACAAAGGCCCCAGGAACAGGAGGAGCAGATATCCACTCACCCGATGAGTTTTTTACCTATAGCAACACATCTGAACAGAAATTAATAACATCAATGGGAAAAGAACCGCAGAATCTACATACAATCTCAAATAGAAAGAGAAATATATCCAGGAAAAGGAAAAGAAACATGGAAGAATGAACGACCGATATTTTTCTTTAGAAAATCTTATAGTACAAGGCATCTTAAGAGTAAAATCCAGGACATGCTTCCCTCAGCTTCTTGTTTTCTTTTTGTCAAAGGATAAATGTCAAAGTGGAAAAGTTTCGAGAACCAAGCGGAGCTGAAAGGGTGGTCAGGCAAAACGGTATCTTAAGGCTGTACCTGAAGGGCAGTTATGTCATCATCCTGATTGACCAATGTCAATAAACCTGTAATGCAGGAATTTGAACAATTAAGACTGTAAACTAGGCTGTCTTGTAACTGTCTATAAGTTTAAGGTTAAGTGGAACATTACCATAATCAGTGTGAGCTCCACTATATGTTCGATAATATGGGAAAGCAACACAGGGAGATCAGTAAGTAACAGCAACAAAGAAAATAGTTTGAGCACAGTGGGAAAAAACTCATGGAGAGAGAAGCCATCAGCAGATCCATATACCATCCAACATCATTTTCAGAAGCCCCGTGGCCATTTGCAGTGGATACACCGGGATAACCAATTATGCGCAATACCCAAAATGGATCTCCAGCTCTCTCCCCTTCAAATTCGTTTGGTGATCCACCTAGTGCTAAAGCAATTCCTCTCATGATTTTTCTCGAAAGATCTAGATCAACCATTACCCAAAGGGGACACGGAATGAATACCCTTTAGTGCATACACTGAAAAATTATCACAATAAATTGTGAGATAAGAACCAAATCCTCAAGATACCCGTGCAAAGACTGACATATTCCTCCATGAGTTTCTTCATATTTGGAGGATCAAGTGGCCTGCAAATGCGCATATCAAAAACGATGCCTACACAGTTTCTACTCGTAGCTATATATTGAGAAAAAGGGAAATGTAAGATACTAAGGAAAGCTTTGAATGGAACGAATTATACATACCACAGATTACATCCTTCCATAGTTTTACCGAAGTCTCCATACATGCCTTGCCTAACTTCTCTATAGCACTGTTTCCCCAAAAGAAAAAGATAATATTTGAGAGGATTGAACATAAAGAAAAGATTTCAACGAGAATGGTAGACTCATGCTGACAAAGAAGGCTTCATGAATATTCAATATTATGGAATATAACCTCAAATACACATACATTAATGCAAGATACTGAGGGGGGGAAAACACTAATGTAAGATGGTTTCTCCTTAAATGACCATAGAGTATAGAAGTCCAAATTTTCTCGCTATAGGTGATTCACAGGTATGAAATCAAACTTATGATTAGTTTCCAGGAGACCGTTCATGAGAAATGTTCTAAATCATCCAAAATGGGCGTAAAACCACCAATCTCATCGAAATTACAAGATAAAGGCATCATTATAAAAGCAAAGAATCTCGATAGATAAACAGGCAGTAGACCAAACCTACATCAATAGCCTCGTGCATATCAGGAACCCCTTTAGTTATATTTTCACCAACTCTTTGATATCCCCTGCAGCAAATGTAACAAAAGAATAACTCACTCTACATATAAGCCACTATGCTAGATGTGTGTCAATTAAGGGTTTTAGCAGCTCAAAAGTTTATTTTCCCTTCATCTTCTAGTAATTTAAGAAAAGATATTCTCGATCTTATTCAATAATAACTGCAAATACTGAATGCCAACTGCTGTTGTATTAATATGAAACACCAAATACAAATTAACCAGAGGATTTGGGGAAAAATGACATTCAGGAAGCCGAACTTCTTTCCTAATCACTGATGTGAAAACAAATAAATTCACAGCTCATAGAGTATTTCCAATATTTTCATAGAGATGAAGCAAGTTGTGTGGAGAGAAACCTGTATCCAGCTGCAGGAGTCAGCTTAATTTTCAACTTCTCTTCATAGGGTAGTCCAAAAAACTTGTGTGACACGGTTCTAACTTCCTTGATTAGAGAATCAGGAATACCATGCCCCTTCTGGTAAAGCAGAAAGAACACATGCTACATTAATTCAGATGACACACAATCTTAACACATCGATTGCTGTTACCTGCTAACATCTCTCAACAATGAGTAGGTGACATGTTGAACCGGTTAAGCCTTCCAAGTTGTCCTCATGCCACTAATATAACCACATTCAACTAATGCAACACAGCATGACCTAGTTCAATCTAGCGCTCTCAGAAAAATTCTCTCTTAAGGTTCCTTGGAATGCAGACTTTGGGCCCATCACAATGGCCCTTTTTTGATGAATTTGTCATAATGGCCCCGTGACTCTTTAACCAACATCTAACAACTTACAAGCAGGTTACCCTTTTTATTGGTAAATGAAATGCATTCCAATGGGGGCCTTGCAAATTAGCCCACCACAGAATACAGATCATTGGTTTTTGCAGTCAGACCTAGTTTACAGAAGTTATGATCCCTAGAGTCCCATTTAACATCCCAAAACTCAAAAGTACCCACGAAACTTTTGATGTCAAAATGATGTTATAGCAGTTGCAAGGTGATCTATGATTTTCCTTTACGGAAAAGACTACTTGCTAAGCATCTGAGGTGAAAACAATCCTTGTCCACTGTTTTTGAATGGAAACCTTCATTGCCAGTAGAAAACACTGTAATCCCTAACAGAAAACACATGCTTTTGATCCAAGTAGGCTGCAACCTTCCATGGTCAGAATTAATAATAATTTATGGGGGAAAATAACATGTCCAGCTTCACTTTGCAACAGCCAAACTATGCACATATTCATGCCAAAATTCCACCTTAATGTATCCTTTGGGCCCTGAGTCGTTAGAGAATGAGATTTGGGTTGAGAAAAGGTACCACATAAAAGAACCCAGCCTCTCTACAGGCCTGATCCAGTTGCCTAACAACTTCAGCGACTCCTGGGTCTTTAACCATTCTGGGATCGTCGCACTTGGCTAATAGAGGACTAATATCTGCAGGAACATCAAACCACAAGAATCTTGTAGAAACCGAAAGTTGAAAATATCAGAGAAGAAGGTTCAAGAAATGTATAGCTGACAGTAACCTTCACCAAATTAAAATTTACATGGATTCATCTCACTTGTAGCATCTTTTTTAAAAACGCAGAGGATTGCCCAAGTCCAACCTTCCCATTTTTCAGCCGACAATCAGGTCAAAGTTTTTTATTTCTCCAAACACTTGAAACAGTTCGCGGGTGGTCCAGAACAGTTTAGAGCGGAACAACCACTAGCCCCAAAACGGTAGCTTTAACCTTGTTTTTCAGACATTAACACCCACAATTCCACTTTCTAATATACTAGTCACCACAACAATGGTTTGGCTTGTTTTCATTGAAAATGTTGTCATCTGGGCTGGCTCCTTATTTGAAAATTGTTCCATACAGTATAATTTCAAGACAGTATCCCACTCTTTTGCTTGTTTTCTGGAAAACTAGCATGAGACTATAAACAAATTCTATTGAAAAAGGGGGACAAGATTCCCAGCAATTATTTTCTCCCCCTTTCTATCCTCCATAGCTTGGCCAGTAGAACTTATCGGACATCAAGCTGCGAAGCAGACGCAGAACGATAATCCACTCAAATACGAAAAACAATGGACGCCGGAGGGGATTGTAGTGTACCGAACAGCGTGTAAGGCTGAGTTTCTAGTGAAGAAGAGAGAAAGGAGAGGTGATTTGATGGACTCACCGATCAAGGGGATGGATTTGAAGTCGGTGGCCATTATCGGATCCAATCAATTGATGGAAATGCTCCTCCTTCGACCTCTCTGGGCTGAGCCAATTTTCTACCAGGGAGCTCTGACAGTCCCGTGAAAGAAAAGTCATCTGATAGATTACGAGTGTTACGATAATGTCTTTATTCTTTATCTTTGTTACTAAACAAGCTAAAATAGTTCTAGTGTCATTTTTAAATTTTAAAAGTACTCTAAATTAAATTAAATTTTTAATATTTTTATAATTTCAATATTATTATCTATTTTATTCATTTATAGTATACTAATAACTATTTTTATAATTTTCGTAACTGTTTCACATGATTCTCTCAATTATACAATCTCATTTTACTCTTTTAAAATTCTTAAACTCCTTGTAAAATTCATAACTTCTATAAAAAATTTACTTTTCTAGAAGTTCTCTCAATTCTCTAGTTTTATTTCATTTTTACTTGATTTGAATTGTTCATTTTTTAATCTATTGTAATCTTAAATTTTATTTCTTTAATCAATTTTTTATTTCTTTGATTATCTTAAATTTTTATAATATAATGAATAATTAATAATTCCGTACGTAGTACGAGTCACCATATAGCATATTATTAAAACACATATGAAACACTTATTTTAAAAAAAGAAAAATTCGATGATAATTAAAATTATAATAAATTAACAATTTGATATATCAATTATTAAAAAAATTATTATTTTTATAATTTAATCTGCATTGCATCTAAAATTTTGTCCATATTTTCACCAGCGGAAAGAGAGCCGTATCGAAAAGTCCAAACCCCGTCACGTGTCTCTGAGAGCCGATGACGTCGTTTAACCCAGCTGCATTGCGGTTTGTTCCGCAATAGTAAATAGTTGCATCTTGCACCCTGGATTTTTCTTTCTAACCGGATTTGGACCGTAACACTTGTATCTGAGCCAATCCTACCCCCCTATGCTTTGGAATGCAACCACTTCGCATGTGTCGGCGATGGCACATTCACCCTCACCAGGGCTTAATTGCTAGCAGTCCAAAACCTCATACAGGAGCACGGACCTTATCCGATTCATATGCATCTTACGATGATGGATCCATGCCATCAAATCGTTAGATAACACCAAGGTGGACTTAATTAACATTGTCAGTCGTCTCGATATCTATAAGTTAAATGCATGTCCTAATTAATTCAGATGTGAATGAAGTTGGTCAGCTCAGGAATTAAACGTTAGTGGTCGTGAATGGAATTTTCTTTATAGGAATGGAACCGATTAATAGATTATATGAGAGTGCCTCGTACGTGGGGTTGAGAGAAGATTGGAGAAGCCTCGCGTCAGCGTTTCGTTAAGTGTGGAGAGGCATAAACTAATCATTCTTATCCAATTAATACGCAACGTTGACGTTATTAATCGTTCACCAACACCAAAACATCCCCCACCCAGACCCAGACAACCAAAAAGAAAAAGGGATTAGCTTGGTACCGGAATTGATATTACTGCATCGGATATTTTTCATCGCAGATGTCCTTTTTTCCAGTTTATTTAAAAGGATTGGGAATGAATAGAAGCAAGAGACCAAGAGGGGTTGGGCCGAGTGGTAAGCAGCTCGGTGCCGCTTAAGGAGGTCTCGGGTTCGAGACCTCACGTACGCAGACACCCCTCTTGGGAGCCTCACCCGCCATTGCCAGGCGTGCGACCCGGGGCGACCAACGGATTAGTCAAGTATGGTTGGCTGAAAGATGCCATCTCACCGCTGGTGGGGCCTGCTTGGATACCGTGGCTGGCGACAAAAAAAAAAATAGAAGCAAGAGATCATGACTTAGTGAATATGAAATTATTTGCTTTGATGATGATGAAATTGTCATTGTATCAACCAAATGATGAAAAAGCTATGAAAAGAAAAAAAACAACCATAATCAAGAAGAAGAATATGGCACTCATGAGGGACTAATTGAAGGGATCGAAAGAAGCAGACGCACCACCTCTAATTTACAAATCCTTACCGATCGATTTTAATCTTGCCGTGCTACATTATGTATCACAGTTTCTTCGAAGAAGATGGAGACGATGATGATGACGACGACTTCGATCGATTAGGGCAGAACTGGTAGCTGTTAGGGTCCATCCTTTCCAAGACGAAATGGGCGAGCATCCCCGTGGACTCGACCAGGTTCTCCCGGCACAGGAACTCGTCCCCGCAAACCTTCTCCACGTTCCTGTAATAGTCGTGCACCAGGACGTGGGTCTTAGGGCTTCCACCGGTCTTCTTGCTCCGGGCGAGGAACCCGGCAGTGAATACGGCTGCCATCCTCCCCGGAGACTCCAGCGAATCGCCCCTCAGCCCGTCCACCGGGATCACGTCCCAATCGACCTCATACACCAGGTTCGGCAGGTCGTTGAGCCCCAGCCGGCACTCTGAGAACAGCAGGTTCTGCACCGGCCGCCACTCGTTCCTCGCCTGCTCCTTTGCCGCAGCGATCAGCTCCTCCATCTCTCTCATCTTCGTCGTGTACTGCACGTCGTAGGAATCGATCTCCGGGTGCTTCTCCTCCACGTGGGCCCATAGTACCTGCACGATGAATAATTAATTAAATTCTATGTTCGCATATGCTATGGAAGATAAATGGACTAGTACCACTCCGACGAGTACTTACCGGTTTTCATCAATGAAGATGGTCCGGCCATTCTGGTTGAGTGCCTTCCAGAGGAGGGTCTCGTGGGTGAGGCTGAACACGAGGAAGTTGCACGGCGCAGGGCACTTCCGGAGAATGTCGGAGACGAGCTTGAGGTCGGGGCTCGACATGTGGTACGAGTCATTGGATCTCGAGACATAGTGGAGGAGGGTGTTGATCACGGTGGTAGGGAGGGGGCCAGGCACGGCAGGGGCGGCAACCGCGGATGAGGATGCCGCGGTGGCGGCAGAGGAGGAGTCGTGGGTGTAGATGAGGGTGAGGAGGAAGGTGAGGGTGAAGAAGGAGACGACGGCGAGGAGCCATAGGCGGTTGGAGCTGCCTTGCTTCTGTATGTAAGGGTGGAGGAGGATGAGCTTTGTGTTGCTGCTACCATTGTTCAGCTTCATCGTTCGAGAGGTTGATGATGATGCCGGACTTCTAAAGCCTCTGACAAGATTCTGAATCCTATGAATGATAGAAAGAGTGAATAAATAGAAGGGTTTTAAACTATTTAACATCACGAAAAAAGGATTTGATGCGGTATTTGATTATCGTAAATGACATTTTTTATATTTTTTAAATTTATAACTCCTCTTATAATTGAAAAAAAAAATAAAAATGCATTATTGTATGGAAAAACATGTTAAGACATCGTGGATCGTCATATAAAGAAATTACAAAAAAAAAGAAGAGGAAACAATGTGGGAAAATATTATATATGGTTGAAGGTTGACATTTCAACTAATCACACCAATCAACCATATTATATTTTCCACTTAATTTATTTATATTGAAAGTCTCCAAGAAATATTAAACAATTAATCGGTAAATGCACGTGAGTTTAATCCAATGATAGAACATGAACCAGCTAGACGAAACTATCTTTTCTATAAATATGATCTCAGTTTTAAATTCTGTAATTGAGAAAAGTTATGATTAAGCTAGGCGACACCTCAGTGCAACAGTATAACTCAAATTTGAATAGGTTATGATATGTTATATTTTTAATAACGAGCGGTATAATTTTTTTTCCTTTTTTTGGGTGTGGTACACTGATATCCAGAGACTTATTGGACTGCTGACTAATTCAGTTCGAATCGAGTCTGTCCACTTAAAAGATAAAACTCTCCTAATACGAGTTTTGTTCATCCGTAAATTATAGACACCGAAGACTGTGTCATTATTAATCATATTTTTGTGGTTAACGAGGCCAAGACTTTTTCCCTTTCCCTTTCACAAAGCATTCCCCGAGTTGAATAAAAATGGAAATTCGTATAAATAAAATACTACGTAAAATTTCACTGATGATAATAATTTCAAGTATCTTATTTCACGGTCGAGAATGAGCGAGTCATAATCCACTCTTAGGATAAAATTTTTTATGTAACGATATTATCATGAGATAATTTAAGTGATAATACCAAGTATTTTTGTGATAAAAATAGATTTAGTACAATTAGTATTGTTCTCGTTCTATGACTCAAATGCGAAAAAATCTTAAATAATTATATCTCACAGTGACATGGTGGGAAATAACTAACTTAATTGTTCTAATTAGCAATAATTATGGTAACTTTTCGATCGAGTGGTTAGCACTAACTTGCTCATCTGCAATATTTTGACTATTGTTTTCCCATGTCATGTGGTGAGTTAGGATCGCTTAAAATTTCTCCTAGAAATCCTGGTTTCAATCTTACTGATGATACTTCACGTGCCTCTTTTATTCCGTTCTCCTTATACTCCTTATAAATCTATGTGTCTCCTTTATATACCGAATACAGTGACTTTGCTCCTTATCTATATCAAAAGTAAAACCGATTGCGGGAATCCTATACATCTGTCGTTTGTGTATCATATTATGTAATTAAAAGTGGTAAATTAAATTTCGTAAGTGAAACTCCGTGTCTCCTTTTATTCCCTCCTCTGTGGTGCACTTTTTTAAGTTATAGATCTTTCTTGTAATCACTATATTCGAATTAAAATGTTTTTTTAATCCAATAATGTGTGTGTGTGGTGCATACAAAATGAATTTCTCACTTATGGTTGGTGGCTGCTCTGAGAGGGACGAGTTACCTAGAGGTATACAGATTCCATTCCATGGGCACAGAAACCACGCATTGACTAATTGAATTTGTGATCTCACTAGGCAAGGACTTCGCTTTCATCACATTTTACCAAATTGTGAATGTCTGTGTACGTACCAACTTGTTTTTGCTTGCTCGCTTAGACATATACGCGCACGGGATGGAAACGACAAAACAGCGATGTACAGCAGGTCTCGGGGATGAAACATCTTACGCTTAATTTAACAAGCAAGTGCACGCATGTATCTGCACTCCTATCTAACTGAGGTTCACGATCACGAGCAGAGAAGAGAGTGGAAAGGGACGAGAATAGATATGTACGCATTTCTTTCCAGAAGCTGCCTAGCATTTCATTTTTTGAGGCCTTGAACTGTAAACATGGAGAGTAGGAGATAGTCTCATATGTCATGGGCAGGTATACTTCGCCAGCAAAGTTTGGCGATGTCATAGAATGATAGGAATTAGTCACATGCGCAAATTCACGAGAGAATTAGGCGGCAAAACATAAATTAAAACCTTTCTCAAAAAATATGAAGAACCACCATGCGCATGAATAAGACCTTAAAAAACCCTTTCAAAAGTCCTCAATATCAACCGGCAAGAAGTGAAAAAGGTTTGCGTTCATTATATAACACGAGTTTTTTAGGGTTTCAAAGATTTTTCAAGATTTTTATTTAGGATTTAAATTTCTAGTTTACCTTTAATTTTTCTCTCATGAATCTACTCGTATGACTAATTCTTATTAGATTGTGACCCCGTTAAACAGTGCCCGTGACATACAAGACTTTCTCGAAGAATAGGCTGTTGATCCCATTTATCTCCATTTTATTCAGAAATTCAATGGACTTTATCTTACCCAATTTCAACTCAAGTCAGTTCACTGAGGGATGAAACTCTTCCGATCATGATTCGTTTTTTTCTTTTTTTGCTAAGATAATATTATATTAATTAACCACGGGAAACAGAGAGTCTACTAGGGTTCGACCCTCAGGGGTAGTTAAACAAAAGCTGAGGTCGTCCCCCTCAAAAATGGTGAGTCTGCCATTATCGGCATCTCTCCGAACCTTCGAGAGTTCATCAACGAGCAGGGATAGAGATCTTCGTAACCAAATACAATCCCAGACTTCAAAAACTTGCAGGTAATGCTTTATCTCTTGAATCGTGCCTTTAATTTCCTGAGCTGCTTGCATCTTTCCGATTACCATGTTGACTAGGGTGAGGGAATCTGAACAGAGTATGATCTTCTTCCATTGTTTGGAGGCTGCCAATTTCACTGATAGTTTGAGTGCTTCCGCCTCTGCATGCAGCGGGGATGGTGAGGACTTTTCTTCTTGCCATGCACAAAGTAAGGATTGCTGATGATCGATTGCCAGACCCGCAAGACCAGCTTTGTCGTTTTTCCATGAGGCATCAACACACACAAGAGTCGTTCCCGGTGAGCATCGTAAGGTATGGATTTCTTTGGAGATCTCTGTTCGGTCCGGTTCCACATCCCATATCTGTCTGACTCTTGTGTGTTCGACATGAATTCTTGTGATCCTGGCAACAAAATCAATTAGATTTGGAGAAACAACCTCAAACAACACTTTATTCCTAAGCTCCCATAGATGGTATAGTAGAACGGCACCGAAACAAGTGAAGTCTGATTCGTTTTTTTCATTCACAAAAGATTTAAGCCCGGAATTTTATTTAAAGGAAGGAGAGCCAAGCTAGGGTAGTTGAGGAAATCTATCCTATCTGCTATAGTAACATACATCCCATCCACCTTTGTGGTTGCTCCATTGGTTTTGGTAATTTCTGGTGGAAAGAACCACTGGTCTCTTCCCGTTAGTTATGGGAACACAACAGTGAAGAGAAGGTGACATTATACTATTCCACATGAAGGCGGGTCCTCGAGCTCAAAATCTCAAGCAAGACAACCCCGCAAGCTACATCGCGATGGCTTAAATTTCCTCGTGATGAAATCGGCATTGTGTGGCAACATCATGTAGCAAGTATACCGACAACTAATTACCAACCAAAAGTGTTTGCAGGTCAAGCTGATGTATTATTAACTAGTAAGTACTTCTTCTTTTCTCTTCTTTTTTTAGGTTTTCAACATTAGGTGGGAAGTAGTTCTATCTTCGGTATGCAAATAAATATAAGTTCTGTCTATATATATATATATATCGGAATGTAATATATGCATATATAGTACACATCCCTACAGTAGTTCTAATGTCATATCGAATAAGGAAAATAGGGAAAAAAAGATTTGATATAGTTAATATTACTCTTATCTTAGAAGTTTAAGTTTAGTCTCATTGGTAGATTTTCTATTCTTTCTAGATCTGCGTATCTCTTTTGTACCTCGAAAAATGAAAGAACTTCATTCGAGAGAATTGGCTAAGATGAAAGAGTTAAGCAATATTGAAAAATGAGGTTCGGTGCAATGTATCGGTCTTGGCTTAAGGAGGTGTTAGGAAAGGCAATTAATTAGACTTAGTTGAGAGCATAAAGGTACATCTTAGGCTCCGAACGGTGCCGATCGGCCCAGGAGCTCGGCATCCTCTTGTTGTAGCCGACGTGAATGGTCCTTAGACCAGACTTTGCAATGAGGGAAGAAGTCTCATTGCTCATTCCCCCCGCCTCCACCACTATCAACACCAAATCATAGGGAACCAGCATGAGCGAGTGCATCACGCCGGTCAGGTGAAGCGTCTAGAACGTCCGCACATAGGTCGGCGTCACCGCGATCAGCGTCCTGGGGTTCTTCACTCCAAACGGAGATCTCTGCTCTCTCTGCACCCTCTGTCTGATCCTTTGAGCCTTCATGACCTCGATCGGGTTTGGGTGGGGCCACGGCCGGATCCGGATCCCGTGCCGCCCAACCACCACCCGCGGGGTTGTCTTATTCACCGAATTCGTGACTTGCGTGGATAACTGGACCACTGAGGAGTCTGAGACCTCCGCCGCCTGCCAGAACGGCGCCGTGTATAGGTTGGTGGTAGCGGAGGTAGAGAAGAGCAGGAAGAAAACCAGGCGAGAGAAGCGGAAGCCGAGGACAAGGCTGACGAGGCAGCAGAGGCCGTGCAGTGCTAGCCAGAAGACCGCAACGGGGGACTTCATAACCCCATCCTCGGATGAATCCCCCGCCGGCCCATGAAAGCTATTGCTCCGGCGGTTCAAGTAGCTCTGGTGCAATGTGGAGAGCTTCATCTTCCAACCTCCCCCTCTCTTCCTCTCCCTCTTTCCCTATGACTGGAACTCGGAGGAAGAGAGCTGACCCGGGGGGACTTGAATCGGAAGGTATATGATGTTGATTTCGTCAGCAGCTAGACCGCTCGTTGTTGGTGGGGGTGGGGTTGCTTCATTTCCAAGAATCAGTACTATCACGAAATGGATAGAACAATCAGCAAAATTGAATTTATTGATGCAAATATGTTACATGATTCATTTTTGATATACACACGTAGGTAGAAGAGAGAGGAAGAGAGAATCTTTTCTGTTATTAGCTTTTACGTGGACAATTGTACAGCTTCTGTGTATATAAAGGAATCAATGGAAAATGGAAGAGCAGCTGAGCTCATTCTCAAGCTCAAGATCGCCCTTCTTCTCTTCCTCTGTTTTGCTTTCCAATAACAGAGCATCAATCTCTGTTCTTCTTTTCTTCTGATATGGTATCAGAGCAGTGTGCTTCCACTGCAGTAATCTTCTCTGATTAACCCTTCAATGGCGAATGCTTCGGCAACAAACCCCTCAACTCAAAATGACAACATCCATAGCCCATTCTTTCTTCACAGTGAAGACCACCCAGGATTGGCATTGGTCTCTCACGTTCTCACCGGGACGAACTATAACACCTGGTGCAGAGCGATGCATATGGCGTTGAATGCGAAAAACAAACTGGGCTTCGTTGATGGTTCATTGGAGCGACCATCTGCAGGTGACGCAAATGTGAATGTGTGGTCAAGATGCAACAGTATGGTAATTTCCTGGCTCCTAAACGCAATTTCTAAAGAAATAGCTGACAGCTTGTTATATCTAGACACGGCTCAGGCTGTATGGATAGATCTCAAGGATCGGTTTGAACAAAGTAACGCACCTAGGGTATTTCAGCTGAAACAACAGCTCACTACACTTTCACAAGGGTCATTGGATGTTAATTCTTATTTTACGAAGTTGAAAATACTCTGGGATGAGCTGAGGAATTATCAGCCGACTTTTACCTGTGAGTGTGGAGGAATGAAAGCTTGGCAGGATTATCAACAAACAGAGTACGTGATGCAATTTTTAATGCGGCTAAATGATTCGCATGCTGCAATTCGAGGCCAAATTCTTATGATTGATCCACTTCCTTCAGTGTCGAAGGTGTTCAATCTCATAGTACAAGAGGAAAGGCAGATGATGATAGGTCCAAGAGTGACATCAATGACAAATTCTATGGCATTCTCTGTTTTGTCTCAACAGACAGCTATGGCTGCAGTAGTGCCATTGACAAACAGAGGAAGAAGAGACCGAGTTGTTTGTTCTCATTGTGGGCTTTCTGGACACAAAGTGGACAAATGCTACAAGTTGCATGGATATCCACCTAGGTATCAGCCCAGGCCTAGACAGACTCAAGGTCCAAATCTGAACCAATAGTTTGTTCCATCGAAATCAAGGGACAACTATAAAACTCAGCCAACGGCTAATTTAGCTATCACTCCTCCTGGGGACATTAGTGGTGATCAGATTCAGCAGATGATAGCATACCCGAGCGCTCAGCTGCGCAATGAAGCTTCGACCACTCCTGAAAGCTAAACAAGTTCCCCTTTTGAGCCAATCTTATCTCACGTCTCTGGTATCACTTCTTTTTCTTGTACTGTTTGTGAATCCTTGATCTCTTTGAGTTCCTGGGTAGTGGACTCAGGAGCTACTCATCACATTTGTTCAAATCCTGTTCTCTTCAGTCATCTTGAAACCATTTCGCCAATTCCCATTACGTTGGCCAATGGAGAGTCAGTGACAGTGAGTCAAAGAGGCTCAATTAAGCTTTCAGAGTCTCTGTTTTTACAGGAAGTCTTATTTGTTCCATCTTTTAACCTCAATTTGTTGAGTGTTAGTTCTCTCGTTACAGCCTTTCCTTGTTTTGTTAACTTTACTGCCACCTCATGTGTTATACAGGACCTGGCTCAGGGCTTGATGATTGGGAAGACTAAGCTAATTAACCATCTTTATCTGCTCGACATGAACCTTTCTTCCTGTCATTCAGCATCAGTATCTTTTGAACCTTCTAAGTGCAACAGATGGCACTTAAGACTGGGGCATCCTTCTTTTTCTAGACTTAGCATACTCCATAAGGAACTTTCCATTCCTAGGAATCTGTCTAAACTGTCTAGTTACTGTGATATTTGTCATCGACCCAAACAACGAAGATTGCCTTGTCATCTGAACAGCCGAAATAATCCTCTACGCACCATATAGCATAGGCTCATTTCTTGAACCATATAGGCCGTCAAATGATTCCTGCGGGCCCCACATCAAGTTCATCTAGCAGTAGAAGACGAAGTTGTAGTGGCACAGCGCGTCCGATGGAGCACGAGGTATGGGGGAGCTGAGCTGGTTGGGTTGTTAGTAAATATTAAACATGTAATACATAACAAGTTTGCTGTATAAATTACTATTCACATATTAACACATATAAGTTTAACTCTAAAAAACTGTAGCAATTTTACACATATTAAATTCTAAATAATAATTCACACGGCCAACACGTTATGTATTATTTATTACACACGGAATATTTACTCGGATTGCTTGGGGAGACGGGCGGGCGGAGGGGTATTTCAGGAATCTGAATGACACGTGGCGTGCACACGGGGCGGGAGCAGGGGAAGTGTCGGGGGGCTGTTTCGGTCTGGGAATGACATCAATTTGACTTTGAGTCGCCATTTAAGCAAAGATTTTGGGGATTAAAATTTCATCGAACCACCTAAATGGGCACCTAAGGCTAAAGTAGTGGGGGTGGGAGCAGAAGTCAATGAGGTGGCATGGTTAGGTCAATGGTCAATCATTGACGCGGGCCGTCATTGAAACGAGGATCAAGTGGACGTTTTTTTTTCCTTTTACTGCCTGTATTTAAAAGCTTAAATATATAGAAATAAATTTAATTTTACAAGAAATTAATTAACTAAAAGATAAAATTCTATCAATTATTAATTTTCTTAAACTAACTGACCTTGAAACAAAGATTTTATCTAAGAAGATGCTACATTAACCGCCTAAACTTTAAATACTAGGCTCGAATTTACGTAATTTGATCACATTTTTATTTTCAATTAAGGGAGAATTAGACAATTTTCTTTCAAGTAAAAAGCGGAAAGTAAAGCTAAAAACATCGGGTCGTAGTTCTTTCATCAGAAGAGGGCAATGCGGGTGTTACATAAAAAAATCTTAGATAGTCTTACCTCACACAATGACATTATGAGAAAAAAATTAATCATATTATTTTGATTAGCACTAATTATATTAATTATTCCGGTGATTGACACTAATTTACTCATTTATCACATTATAACCAGTGCTTCCTTGCACCACGTGGTGAGACGGGACCGCCTAAAAATTTCTCATGCTACAATATTTTTTGGTGGGTATAAATTGTCTATTATTCTTTTTAAAATTTTTTAACACCAATATCATCTCGTCTATATTACCTTATATTCATAAGTATAATGAACTCAAATTAATCTTGGTTCAAGCCAGGTCTATTCCCCTAAACAGTAAAATTCTCACAACATAAATTTTTTCCATTAATATAACTCGAACATGAAATCTTACTGAAAGAAAATCTCCTTACGATTTAATTTAACCATTATTTAAGAATATGCTCGCCACTGGAATTGAATTTTTTTTTTTTTCAAGAACATTCTCATAATGTCCAAAAGCGTTGCGGTGACCCAATCAAAGGCCCAGAACATACCAATTCATTTTAGTTATGATGTTCAGGGCCAGCGTCTGAGACTTGAAGTCCAGCCCAATCATTTTGAAACCGGACGAGGTAGGGGTGTAATGTAAATAGTTCGGGTCGGATTTTTTTTTGGGTGTAAATTGTTGTGCCCCGACTGATTGAGGTCCGTTTTTCCAAGTGTGAGAAACTATACCAAAAACTACTTGGGTGTCACATAGCGTCAAGCCCGATACCGAATAGAAAAGTACCCGGTTCGTGGTCGATCATATAGCCCCAGAACGGAAGACAAAAACATGCCTCGGGGTCAGTCGTCTCCCTCACCCGAGCACAGAAGAAAAATGCTCATATCGAGATCAGTTGTTGGAAGGGAAGATTCAGTGACTCTGCTTTTACAAGGAAATGGACTCAATCTCTTATAGCAACAGCAACAGGTGAATGTTTCACAGTTTTCTGATTTCTCCATCATAAATCTTTACTCGTAATGGAGTAAGTAAAACTGAGTTCAACTTGTATGGTGCAATTGTTCTAAAGTTTCTTTCATACTTGAGGCGAGGTAACTCTATCTTTTAAAAAGTAAGTTTTGATATTAATGTTGCATCAACAAAATGGTTTTTATATCAACTATTTCACATCACTCGTCACTCATCATCATAAGCACCAACGAAGGATCACATCTTCCTCGGAGAATGACTATGATGTCTCATATTTCGAATCGACATCGTTCATATTTTACTATTATAATCGATTGACAGACCGAATCCAAAATGGTACCCCCGTCATTCATATTTCGGCTCATTTTTTGGTGCGTTTAAGAGTATAGACCGAGTCCGTACTCTCGTAGGCTCGGCCGATGTTCTACGGGCACCATTGCGCTGTAAGCTGTATCCAGTGCGAGCTTTGGAGGGAGACTCGAAGAGACTGGAAGTCATCGACAGGTCATCGAGGGTTTCTCGTGCAATCAATTCCTTTTTTGGAATTTCTCGATGAGAATCTCTGAATTTTCCATGGATGCCGATGTCGATAGATCGAAGCTGGGATGGGACTCACCACTTTCAATTCTGTGTCGGTTAATTTGTCCCCAGGAATCTTATCCCAAATGCATTAGCTGTAAAGAAATGTTTAACAATATCCTCTCCCAATTAACAACTTATATTCGAGTCATGTAAATAGAAAAATTCAAATCGAAAAAGTGTTACATCCAGTGGATTCACCGGCTCGAATTTGATTAGTCAGAATCTATTGAATTTCTGATTGCAAGTGATACAGATAAATGAAAGGAATGCTTAGGGTTGTATATTCATTTGACCCTACAAGGCTATACCATGTATTAGCTATTATTACTACAGTTGGCCTCAATTAATGTTATGTTCCTATCATGTCCGGGGGTGACGAGTCCGACCTCTCGTCGTCACTCGGCACTTCCATAACGTATTGATCGGGCACCCATCACCGGATTAATCTCACCGGCTCCTCGTCGGCCAACGAGTTCGGTATTTAACTGGCTCGTTTCACGATCGTCGATTCACCCGTGCCACGTCCCGAGAGAGGCGGCTCGAACTGGGTCACGGGAAGATCGCGTGATGCTTTTTGGATTAAAAATTGCAGTTCAAGAGGGCAAGTTGACTTTCTTCAACCCGAAACGAGGTTTCAATTTGGCTCTTAGATTTTGGCATCACTTTGCTTGGAATCAAATAATGAACATCATCCCAAAGGAAAAATATCACCAGTCGTTTGTTGTCTTCTGTTTTTCGTTGTTTTCCTCCAGTGAAACCTGCTAGCCAGAAAAGGCATCTTATGGATCGAAACGTGAAATTATATGAAAAATATAAAACTGGTTTTTGTTTTTTTTACATTTTTGTTAAATACGAGCAAAATTGTCGCAAAGTTGAATATAGACAAAAATTTCACGTGTTTTGGAAGTCATGTGAATACATTTCCTCAGACAACTACGAGGAAAAACGCACCCGTTCTAATAAACTCGCACCGACGGAATGTGCGCCGTTGAGCCTGTCCAAGCACGTGCGGTTCGACCTCGGCCCGGACCCGAACCTGGACTGGCCCGAGTCGGACTTGACTGACAGTTGGGCAGTCGACACGCAAGTCTCCATCCATTGCTGTTCTCTTCTCATAGAACTTACCCTGTGTTCTATTTCCAAGGACGTGTGTCCAAAGCAAAGCTGTGCCCTACAACTTTTTGCCACTCAGATGCCATTCTAATCGGCGGAAAATTGCTCAGGGGTCATAATTTAACATCAAAATACAATAATTTTTTAAAAAATTATAGTACAACTATATTTTAAAATAATTCAGACTCATTTCTATCTAAAAGTTTAAAATATTAAGTAGTGAAATTCAATTCTCTTTAAGTTTTTTCTTTAATACAATTAATGTAAGATTTGGATGTAACTTTTTTTTAAAAGAAAATTAAGAGTGTTACTTTCTCATCACCAGTGAGCAACATGCAACATTCAATCATTCGTTGCTATTCCGGTTTTCGACGGACTCGCAACCGTAAGACTTCTCAAACGTCGGGGTAGCCAGCTGTCTTCGGGCCACGGGCTAGTATAAATGCTTAGAGGATACCGAACGATTGTACCACGAGCTCAAAAAAATGAATTTAATTAATTTTTTATCTTTTTTTTTTAATGAATCACCTGCATTCATCTCATAAAATCCGTTTACTATTAACTTTCTATTGAATTACGATGGTGGTAGGACATTTGGATCCTCACCTCTGGTCACGGGATGGCAGCGACATCTACTCCACGAGTATTTCCCATGCAGAGCATAAGCTCATTCTCTATATATAATATGGGCTCGTTTAGTTTAGCACCTCGTCTTCGTATTCATCTTCATCAACCTTTTTTTTTAAGAACAAATGGGCAGCCATTCTTCGCCGTACTTGCTCTTGCTCCTCCTTTCTCCCATTTTCTTCCACCTCCGTGCTCCGGCGGAGGCGCTGAGCAGTGCTGGCTCAGCTGACGATGAAATAGTAGGCAGAAATGCACTGGAGATAATAAGCCCTGAAACCGGCGAAAGCCCTCCCCCCGGTGGTGGCATCTCCTTCCCACCAGCTCCGTCCCCTAAAACCGGCCAAAGCCCTCCCCCCGGTAGTGGCATCTCCTTCCCACCAGCTCCGTCCCCTAAAACCGGCGAAAGCCCTTCCCCCTGTGGTGGCATCTCCTTCCCACCAGCTCCGTCCCCTGAAACCGGCGAAAGCCCTCCCCCCGAAGCACCTCCACCTGAACGTCCCCTGCCTCCTCCGCCCTCGTCGCCCCCGCCTCCTCCGCCCCCGCCTGAACTATATAGGAGAGTCTACATGGTGCATAAAGCTGTGCAGAGATTCAAGAGGCAGATACAAGATTGCGAAGACCCCAAGGGGAAGCTGCGAAGCTGGAATGGCCCGGACGTCTGCAAATACGAAGGCTTCTCATGCCTACGTTTGCCCGATAAAGGCAAAGGGTATGGGGTAACCGGTGTCGACTTCAACGGGTTCGGCTTCTGTAACAAGAAGGGAAACCTCACGGTTGCCGATTTCATCGATGAGCTAAAGGATCTTATCTTCTTCCACCTCAACTCCAACAGCGTCACCAACTTCCTCAGCCAGGAACGCGACATCTCCGAGATCTCCAGGCTCCGTTTCTTCTACGAGCTCGACCTCAGCAACAACAAGCTCTATGGAGGATTCCCTCCTGCTGTCTTCAGCACAAGGCTTCTGACCTTCTTGGACCTCCGGTTCAACTACCTCGTCGGTCCAATCCCTCCCGGTGTCTTCGACCTCGACCTCCGGGCGCTCTTCCTCAACAACAACGGCTTCACCGGGGGGATCCCCTACACCATCGGCAACACGCCGGTCTTCTACCTCACCCTGTCGAGCAACAAGCTTGAGGGCCCAATCCCGCCGAGCCTCGGGACGGGCAAAACCTCGGAAAAGCTGATCGAGGTCCTCTTCCTCAACAACTCCCTCTCAGGTTGCCTCCCTTACCAGATCGGGCTCCTGAAGAGGAACACGGTCTTTGACGTGAGCATCAACCAGCTCAGAGGCCGAATCCCGGAATCCTTCAGCTGCCTCAGGGAAATGCGCCTGCTCAACCTGTCGTACAACCAGTTCTCCGGTGCAGTCCCAGAGATGGTCTGCAAGCTACCGAACCTGGTCTCGCTGTCACTCCAGCACAACTACTTCACCCAAGTCGGGCCCGAGTGCAGGAAGCTTATAAGCAGAAAGAAGCTCGATGTGAGCATGAACTGCATCATTGGCCTCCCATCCCAGAGAGATCCCAGGGAGTGTAACAGGTTCTTCGCAAAGAATGCTCCCTGCCCGGACGAAAGTTCAATGTCTTACATTCCCTGTGAGCTCGATCATCTACTCGCGGACGCCGACGACTCCAAGGTCGACCCGGCAGAAGAGATCGCTCCATCACCTGCTTATGCAGCAGCCCGTGATCGGGAGTACAAGTATTTGCACAACTGAAGGTGTACAGCCCAGTCATTCCTTATCACTAAGCTTAACTGTGTGCAGCCTACTGCTGGAAATAATGCCATCCTCGTCGCATTTATAGATGTAATCTATTCGGGGTGATGTAACTAGTCATAAAATTATCTGTAAAACATAATTTAGCGGCGATATTGCTTCTCTCCCCGGCCCAATGTTCTCTGTGAATCCGTTTACACTGCAGTCAGTCAGAAAATGTTGAACTAGAGAGAGTTATTCACGCCTCATTAGTCAATCGAGCACTAGAAGGAGCAAATATCAATGAGGCGGTCTTATTCATTATCCAGACTTCAACAAAGAGATAACATTAATAATTCAAAGCGAAAACAGACGAAAACACGCGACGATTTGCTCGAGAAGACAAATGAGGTCCACATTTCACATCACAAAGTTTGTCTGGACTTTACTGACCAAGTGCTCTCCATATACCGCTCTCCCAAACTTCTTCGTCCCACCAGTTCTCTTTACACAGAAGTCCAGTGGCTCCACTCCCACGTCAAAGTTAGGCTATTTATCAGAAACAGTAAAGTGGGAGATGAGTGTTATATTAAAAATAAAGTACAAGAGAACTCGGAAGATATAATTATAGGGAACTTACCTCATAGAAGTATGCTACGCAGACTCGGTATATTGGGGAGTTGTTTATAACACGGTGTAATGTTGAATCGTACAAACCATTGGACCAAATCTGCGGTTTACTTTCTTATGATTCAATTTTTTTTGTTCTTGATAGTAATGAATGATCTAAAAAGCTTGATAAAGATATTCTTAAGTACCTTCAGCATGTCCCCAATGTTGCACACAAAGGCCCCGGGAGCAGGGGGAGCAGATATCCACTCACCCGATGAGTTTTTTACCTATAGCAACACATCCGAACAGAAATTAGTAACACCAATGGGAAAAGAACCGCAGAATCTACATACAATCTCAAATAGAAAGAGAAAAATATCCAGGAAAAGGGAAAGAAACACAGAAGAATGAACGACTGACATTTTTCTTTAGAAAATCTTATAGTAGAAGGCATCTTAGAGTAAAATCCAAGACATGCTTCCCTCAGCTTCTTGTTTTCTTTTTGTCAAAGGATAAATGTCAAAGTCGCAAAGTTTCGAGAACCAAGCGGAGCTGAAAGGGTGGTCAGGCAAAACGGTATCTTAAGGCTGTACCTGAAGGGCAGTTATGTCATCATCCTGATTGACCAATGTCAATAAACCTGTAATGCAGGAATTTGAACAATTAAGACTGTAAACTAGGCTGTCTTGTAACTGTCTATAAGTTTAAGGTTACGTGGAACATTACCATAATCAGTGTGAGATCCACTATATGTTCGATAATATGGGAAAGCAACAGAGGGAGATCAGTAAGTAACAACAACAAAGAAAATAGTTTGAGCACAGCGGGAAAAAACTCATGGAGAGAGAAGCCATCAGCAGATCCACATACCATCCAACATCATTTTCAGAAGCCCCGTGGCCATTTGCAGTGGATACACCGGGATAACCAATTATGCGCAATACCCAAAATGGGTCTCCAGCTCTCTCTCCTTCAAATTCGTTTGGTGATCCACCTAGTGCTAAAGCAATTCCTCTCATGATTTTTCTCGAAAGATCTAGATCACCCATTACCCAATGGGGACACAGAATGAATACCCTTTAGTGCATACACTGATAAATTGCCACAGTAAATTGTGAGATAAGAACCAGATCTTCAAGATACCCGTGCAAAGACTGACATATTCCTCCATGAGTTTCTTCATATTTGGAGGTTCAAGTGGCCTGCAAATGCGCATATCAAAAAGGATGCCTACACAGTTTCTACTCTTAGCTATATATTTAGAAAAGGGAAATGTAAGATACTAAGGAAAGCTTTGGATGGAACGAATTATACATACCACAGATTACATCCTTCCATAGTTTTACCGAGGTCTCCATACATCCCTTGCCTAACTTCTCTATAGCACTGTTTCCCCAAAAGAAAAAGATAATATTTGAGAGGATTAAACATAAAGAAAAGATTTCAACAATGGTAGACTCATGCTGACAAAGAAGGCTCCATCAACATTCAATATTATATAATATAACCTCAAATACACATACATTAATGTAAGATACTGAGGAAAAAAAAACACTAATGTAAGACGGTTTCTCCTTAAATGACCATAGAATATAGAAGTCCAAATTTTCTCGCTATAGATGATTCACAGGTATAAAACTAAACTTATGATTAGTTTCTAGGAGCTCGTTCATGAGAAATGTTCCCAATCATCCAAAATGGTCGTAAAACCACAAACCTCATCGACAATATAAGATAAAGGCATCACTATAAAAGCAAAGAATCTCAATTGATAAACAGGCAGTAGACCAAACCTACATCAATAGCCTCATGCATATCAGGAACCCCTTTAGTTATATTTTCACCAACTCTTTGATATCCCCTGCAGCAAATGTAACAAAAGAATAACTCACTCTAAATATAAGCCATTAATACAAGACGTGTTTCAATTAAGGGTTTTTAGCAGCTCAAAAGTTTATTTTCCCTTCATCTTCTAGTAATTTAAGAAAAGATATTCTCGATCTTATTCAGTAATAACTGCAAATACTGCATGCCCACTGCTGCTGTATTAATATGAAACACCAAATACAAATTATCCAGAGGATCTGGGGAAAAATGACATTCAGGAGGCGGAACTTCTTTCCTAATCACTGATGTGAGAAAAAAATAAATTCACAGCTCGTAGAGTATTTACAATATTTTCATAGAGATGAAGCAAGCTGTGTGGAGAGAAACCTGTATCCAGCTGCAGGAGTCAGCTTAAGTTTCAACTTCTCTTCATAGGGTAGTCCAAAGAACTTGTGTGACACAGTTCTAACTTCCTTGATTAGAGAATCAGGAATACCATGCCCCTTCTGGTAAAGCAGAAAGAACACATGCTACATTAATTCATCTGACGCACAATCTTAACACATCGATTGCTGTTACCTGCTAACATCTCTGAGTAATGAGAAGGTAACGTGTTGAACCAGTTAAGCCTTCCAAGATGTCCTCATTCCACTAATATAACCACATTCAACTAATGCAACACAGCATGACCTAGCTCAATCTAGTGCTCTCAGAAAAATTCTCTCTTAAGGTTCCTTGGAATGCAGACTTTGGGCCCAACACAATGGCCCTTTGCTGATGAATTTATCATAATGGCCCCTGTGACTCTATAACCAAGATCTAACAACTTACAAGCAGGTTACCCGTTTTACTGGTAAATGAAATGCATTTCAAGGCGGGCCTTGCAAATTAGCCCACCACAAAATACAGATCATTGGTTTTTGCAGTCAGACCTAGTTTGCAGAAATTATGAGCTACAGAGTTATGCTCCCTAGAGGCCCGTTTAACATCCCAAAACTCAAAAGTACCCACGAAACTTTCGATGTCAAAATGATGTTATAACAGTTGCAAGGTGATCTATGATTTTCCTTTACGGAAAAGACTACTTGCTAAGCATCTGAGAGGAAAACAATCCTTGTCCACTGTTTTTAAATGGAAACCTTCACTGCCAGTAGAAAACACTGTAATCCCTCACAGAAAACATATGATTTTGATCCAAGTAGGCTGCAACCTTCCATGATTAGAATTAATAATAATTTATGGAGGAAAATAACATGTCCAGCTTCACTTTGCAACAGCCAAACTATGCACATATTAATGCCAAAATTCCACCTTAATGTATCCTTTGGGCCCTGAGTCGTTAGAGAATGAGATTTGGGTTGAAAAAAGGTACCACATAAAAGAACCCAGCCTCTCTACAGGCCTGATCCAGTTGCCTAACAACTTCAGCAACTCCTGGGTCTTTAACCAGTCTGGGATCGTCCCACTTGGCTAATAGAGGACTAATATCTGCAGGAACATCAAACCACAACAATCTTGTAGAAACCGAAAGTTGAAAATATCAGAGAAGAAGGTTCAATAAATGTATAGCTGACAGTAAACTTCACCCAATTAAAAATTAGATGGATTCATCTCACTTGTAGCATCTTTTTTAAAAACGCAGAGGATTGCCCAAGTCCAACCTTCCCATTTTTCAGCCGACAATCAGGTCAAATTTTTTTATTTCTCCAAACACTTGAAACAGTTCTCGGGTGATCCAGAACACGTTAAAGCGGAACAACCAGTAGCACCAAAACGGTAGCTTTAACCTTTTTTTCAGACATCAACACCCACAATTCCACTTTCTAATATACTAGTCACCAGAACAATGGTTTGGCTTGTTTTCATTGAAAATATTGTCATCTGGCCTGGCTCCTTATTTGAAAATTGTTCCATACAGTATAATTTCAAGACAGTATCCCACTGTTTTGCTTGTTTTCTAGAAAACTAGCACGAGACTATAAACAAATTCTGTGAAAAAAGGAGGGACAAGATTCCCAGCAATTATTTTCTCCCCCTCTCTATCCTCCATAGCTTGGCCAGTAGAACTTATCAGGCATCAACCTGCGAAGCGGACGCAGAACGATAATCCACTCAAATACAAAGAACAATGGACGCCCGAGGGGATTGTAGTGTACCGAACAGCGTGTAAGGCTGAGTTTCTAGTGAAGATGAGAGAAAGGAGAGGTGATCGATGGACTCACCGATCAAGGGGATGGATTTGAAGTCGGTGGCCATTATCGGATCCAATCAGTTGATGGAAATGCTCCTCCTTCGACCTCTCTGGGCTGAGCCAATTTTCTATCAGGGAGCTCTGACAGTCCCGTGAAGAAAAAGTGTCGCGAGTGTTACGATGATGTTTTTAAATATTCTTCATCTTTGTTACTTTAAACAAGCTAAAATAGTTCTGGTGTGATTTTTTAAATTTTAAAAGTACTCTAAATTAAATTAAATTTTTAACATTTTTATAATTTCAATAATATTACCTATTTTATTCATTTATCGTACACGAATGACCATTTTTATGATTTTCGTAACTTTTTCATACGATTCTCTCAATCGTACAATCTCATTTTACTCTTTTAAATTTCTCAAAATTCCTTGTAAAACTCATAACTTCCATAAAAATTTATTTTTTTAGAAATTCTCTCGATTCGCCAGTTCAATTTTATTTTTACTTGATTTGAATTGTTTATTTTTTTATCACTATAATCTTAAATTTCATTTCTTTAATCAGCTTTTTATTTCTTTGATTAACTTAAATTTTTATAATATAACGAATAATTAATAATTCCGTCCATGACACGAGTCACTCTCAATCATTAAAATACATATGAAACACTTATTTTTAAAAAGAAAAATTAGATGATATTTAAAATTATAATAAATTAACAATTTGATATATCAATTATTAAAAAATTATTATTTTTATAATTTAATCTGTTGTGCATCTAAAATTTTGTCCATATTTTCACCATCGTAAAGAGAGCCGTATCGAAAAGTCCAAACCCCGTCACGTGCCTTTGAGAGGCGATGACGTCGTTTAACCCAGCAGCATTGCGGTTTGTTCGGCAGTAGTAAATAATTGCATCTTGCACCCTGGATTTTTCTTTCTAACCGGATTTGGACCGTAACACTTGTATCTGAACCAATCCTACCCCCTGTACTTCGGAATCCAACCACTTCGCACGTGTCTGGGATGGTACGTACAACCTAACCAGGGCTCAATTGCTAGCAGTCCAAAACATCATACAGGAACACGGACCTTATCTGATTCATATGCATCGTACAATGATGGATCATGTGTACATGCCATCAAACGTTAGACAACACCAAAGTGAACTTAACAGTATCAGTTGTCTTGATATTTATAAATTTAATGTATGTCCTAATTAATCCAGATGCGAATGAAGTCGGTCAGCTCAAGAATTAAACGTTATTAACTGTGAATGGACTTTTATTTACAAGAACCGAATCGATTAATACATTACATGAGAGTCCCTCATACATGGGGTTGAGGGAAGATTGGAGAAGCCTCACGTCAGCGTTTCGTTAGGTGTGGAGAGGCATAAACTAATCATTCTTATCCAGTTAATAAGCAACGTTGACGTTATTAATCATTCACCAGCACCAAAACATCCCCCACCCAGACCCAGACAACCAAAAAGAAAAAGGAATTACCTTGGTACTGGAATTGATATCACTGTATCGGATATCCTTCATCGTAAATTGCAGATGTCCCTTATTCCAATTTATTTAAAAGGATTGGGAATGAATAGAAGCAAGAGATCGTGACTTAGTGAATATGAAATTATTTGCTTTGATGATGATGAAATTGTCATTGTATTCAACCAAATGATGAAAAAGCTATGAAAAGAAAAAAACAACCATAATCAAGAAGAAGAATATGGCACTCATGAGGGACTAATTGAAGGGATCGAAAGAAGCAGACCCACCACCTCTAATTTACAAATCCTTACCGATCGATTTTAATCTTGCCGTGCTACATTATGTATCACAGTTTCTTCGAAGAAGATGGAGACGATGATGATGATGACGACTTCGATCGATTAGGGCAGAACTGGTAGCTATTAGGGTCCATCCTTTCCAGGACGAAATGGGCGAGCATCCCCGTGGACTCGACCAGGTTCTCCCGGCACAGGAACTCGTCCCCGCAAACCTTCTCCACGTTCCTGTAATAGTCGTGCACCAGGACGTGGGTCTTGGGGCTTCCACCGGTCTTCTTGCTCCGGGCGAGGACCCCGGCCGTGAATACGGCTGCCATCCTTCCCGGAGACTCCGGCGATTCGCCCCTCGGCCCGTCCACCAGGATCACGTCCCAATCGACCTCATACACCAGGTTCGGCAGGTCGTTGAGCCCCAGCCGGCACTCTGAGAACAGCAGGTTCTGCACCGGCCGGCACTCGTTCCTCGCCTGCTCCTTTGCCGCAGCGATCAGCTCCGCCATCTCGCTCATCTTCGTCGTGTACTGCACGTCGTAGGCATCTATCTCCGGGTGCTTCTCCTCCACGTAGGCCGCATAGTACCTGCCCGATGAATAATTAATTAAATTCTATGTTCGCATATGCTATGGAAGATAAATGGACTAGTACCACTCCGACGAGTACTTACCGGTTTTCATCAATGAAGATGGTCCGGCCATTCTGGTTGAGTGCCTTCCAGAGGAGGGTCTCGTGGGTGAGGCCGAACACGAGGAAGTTGCACGGCGCGGGGCACTTCCGGAGAATGTCGGAGACGAGCTTGAGGTCGGGGCTCGACATGTGGTACGAGTCATTGGATCTCGAGACATAGTGGAGGAGGGTGTTGATCACGGTGGTAGGGAGGGGGCCAGGCACGGCAGGGGCGGCAACCGCGGATGAGGATGCCGCGGTGGCGGCAGAGGAGGAGTCGTGGGTGTAGATGAGGGTGAGGAGGAAGGCGAGGGTGAAGAAGGAGACGACGGCGAGGAGCCATAGGCGGTTGGAGCTGCCTTGCTTCTGTATGTAAGGGTGGAGGAGGATGAGCTTCGTATTGCTGCTGCCATTGTTCAGCTTCATCGTTGGAGAGGTTGATGATGATGCCGGAGTTCTAAAGCCTCTGAGAAGATTCTGAATCCTATGAATGATAGAAAGAGTTGAATAAATAGAAGGGTTTTAAACTATTTAACATCACGAAAAAAGGATTTGATGCGGTATTTGATTATCGTAAATTATATTTTTTTTTTATATTTTTTAGTTGTCATTTTTTAAATTTATAACTCCTCTTATAATTGAAAAAAAAAATCAAAATGCAATATTATATGGAAAAACATGTTAAGACATCATGGATCGTCATATAAAGAAATTACAAAAAAAAAAAGGAGAGGAAACAATGTGGGAAAATATTATATATGGTCGAAGGTTGACATTTCAACTAATCACACCAATCAACCATATTATATTTTCCACTTAATTTATTTATATTGGAAGTCTCCAAGAAATATTAAACAATTAATCTGTAAATGTATGTGAGTTTAATCCAATGATAGAACATGAACCGGCTAGACGAAACTATCTTTTCTTTAAATATGATCTCAGTTTTAAATTCTGTAATCGAGAAAAGTTATGATTAAGCTAGGCCACACCTCGGTGCAACGGTATAACTCAAATTTGAATAGGTTATGATCTGTTATATTTTTTTAATAACTAGCGGTATAATTTTTTTCCTTTTTTTGGGTGTGGTACACTGATATCCAGAAACTTATTGGACTACCGACTAATTCAATTCGAATCGAGTCTATCCACTTAAAAGATAAAACTCTCCCAATATAAATTTTTTTCATCCACAAATTATAGATACGGAAGACTGTGTCACTATTAATCATATTTTTCTGGTTAACGAGACCAAGACTTTTTCCCTTTCAAAAAGCAATCCCCGAGTTGAATAAAAATGGAAATTAGTATAAATAAAATCGTACGCAAAATTTTATTGGTGATAATAATTCTAAGTATCTTATTTCACGGTCGAGAATGAGCGAGTCAATAATCCGCTCTTAGGATAAAGTCTTATATGTGTAACGATATTATCACGAGATAATTTAAGTGATAATGCCGACTATTTTTGTGATTATTTTTTAAATCCAATTTTACGTTTCTTTTCGGAAAAAACCATGGTATGGAAGTCAACACGGAAAATAACTGGCTCTCGAGTCTACAAGGAGGGTAGCGCTGTAGTATGCAGGATCATGTTGACAGGATGGAAAGGCAGCCACCTAGGAGCCGTCGGATCACCGCCGGTGAGCTGGCCAGTATCGATCCAACTTTCCTAACGACGGCGAGGAATCATTGCGTTACGGAGCCGTAGAGTTTTCCCGACACTATCGATACCGACGGGCACACACATAGCGGTCGATATGGGCCCAATTTCGATAATTTTATATGCGGAGTGCCCCTCGGAAAAAAAAAAAAAAGTGAAGAAAGCGATGTGGGTGGGTGGCCTCGGAGCCGGTGGGAGGGAGAGGGTGTTTACAAATATAAACGTTTGTTTCCAAGTGACCTGGTAACTAATTACAAGCAAGAAGTCGCTTTTCCTTCTCCCTTTTTGTCCTTCGGTCCACATGAAAAGAAAACCCTCTACTAAATTATTTCATGTCAGATAAAAACATATTCAATATAATTAGTACTGTTCTCATTCTATGACTCAGATACAAAAAAATCTTAAATAGTTATATCTCACAGTGACATGCTGGAAAATAATTAACTTAATTGTTCTGATTAGCAATAGTTATGGCAACTTTTCGATCGAGCGATTAGCACTAACTTGCTCATCTGCAATATTTTGACTGTTATTTTCCCATGTCACGTGGTGAGTTAGGATTGCTTAAAATTTCTCCTAGAAATCCTGGTTTCAATCTTACCAATGATACTTCCCGTACCCCTTTTATTCCGTTCTCCTTGTATCCTTTGTAAATCTATATGTTTCCTTTATATACCGAATACAATGACTTTGCTCCTTATCTATATCAAAAGCAAAACCGACGGCGGGAATCCTATACATCTGTCGTTTGTGTATCATATTATGTGTTTAAAAGTGATAAATTAAATTTCGTACGTGAAACTCCGTTTATTCCCTCCTTTGTGGTGCACTTTTTTAAGCTATAGATCTTTCTTGTAATCTATATATTCGAATTAAAACGTTTTTTTAATCCAATAATGTGTGTGTGTGGTGCATACAAAATGAATTTCTCACTTATGGTTGGTGGCTGCTCTGAGAGGGACGAGTTACCTAGAGGTATACAGATTCCATTCCATGGGCACAGAAACCACGCATTGACTAATTGAATTTGTGATCTCACTAGGCAAGGACTTCGCTTTCATCACATTTTACCAAATTGTGAATGTCTGTGTACGTACCAACTTGTTTTTGCTTGCTCGCTTAGACATATACGCGCACGGGATGGAAACGACAAAACATCGATGTACAGCAGGTCTCGGGGATGAAACATCTTACGCTTAATTTAACAAGCAAGTGCACGCATGTATCTGCACTGCTATCTAACCGAGGTTCACGATCACGAGCAGAGAAGAGAGTGGAAAGGGACGAGAATAGATATGCAAGTATTTCTTTCCAGAAGCTGCCTATCATTTCATTTTTTGAGGCCTTGAACGGTAAACATGGAGAGTAGGAGATAGTCTCATATGTCATGGGCAGGTAAACTTCGCCAGCAAAGTTTGGCGATGTCATAGAATGATAGGAATTAGTCACATGAGCAAATTCACGAGAGAGAATTAGGTGGCAAAATAGAAATTAAAACCTTTCTAAAAAAATGAAAAACCCACTATGCGCATGAATAAGACCTTAAAAAACCCTTTAAAAAAGTCCTCAATATCAACCGGCAAGAAGTGAAAAAGGTTTCCGTTCATTATATAACACGAGTTATTTAGGGTTTCAAAGATTTTTCGGGATTTTTATTTAGGATTTAAATTTCTGTTTTACCTTTAATTTTTCTCTCAATAATCTACTCGCATGGGCATTTCTTATTAGATTGTGACCCCGTTAAACAGTGCCCGTGACATACAAGACTTTCTCGGAGAATAGACTGTTGATCACATTTATCTCCATTTTATTCAGAAATTCAATGGATTTTATATTACCCAATTTCAACTCAAGTCAGTTTATTGAGGGATAAAACTCTTCTGATCATGATTCTTTTTTTTTTTTCATTCACAAAAGATTCAAGTCCAGAATTTTATTTAAAGGAAGGAGAGCGGAGCTAGGCTAGTTGAGGAAATTAATCCTAGCTGCTATGATAACATACATCCCATCCACCTTTGTGGTTGCTCCATTGGTTTTGGTAATTTCTGGTGGAAAGAACCACTGGTCTCTTCCCGTTAGTTATGGGACCACAACAGTGAAGAGATGGTGACATTATACTATTCCACATGAAGGCGGGTCCTCGTGCTCAAAATCTAACAAGCAAGACGACCCGACAAGCTACATCGCGATGGCTTAAATTTTCTCGTGACGAAACCGGCATTGTGTGGCAACATCATGTAGCAAGTATATCGACAACTAATTACCGACCAAAAGTGTTTGCAGGTCAAGCTGACGTATTATTAACTAGTAAGTACTTTTTCTTTTCTCTTCTTTTTTTAGGTTTTCAACATTAGGTGGGAAGTAGTTCTATCTTCGGTATGCAAATAAATATAAGTTCTGTCTATATATATATATATATCGGAATGTAATATATGCATATATAGTACATATCCCTACAGTAGTTCTAATGTCATATCGAATCAGGAAAATATAAAAAAAAAAGATTTGATATAGTTAATATTACTCTTATCTTAGAAGTTTAGGTTCAGTCTCATTGGTAGATTTTCTATTCCTTCTAGATCTGCGTATCTCTTTTGTACCTCGAAAAATGAAAGAACTTCATATTAGAACCTTTTCTCTCGTTTGTCCGACGAGCGAGTCTTGTATGTAATAGTATTACCACACATGACTTCGTTTAGTGATAAAAATTCATCCATTTTTAAATTTTTTTTATAAAACTCTAAAAATAAGAAAGTAGTCCGAAAAATAAATAAATTTTATTGACTATATCATCATTTAAGTTCGATTATGTGAATGTGGTTGAAGAAATGTGGAAGATTATGTGTATTATTTGAAATAAGCCGCACTAATTAACTGTAGTTTTTCCGATCCGGTGATTGGAATATTTAATAGATGAATTCAACATTTATAATTAATTATTTAAATAAAATAAAAGAATTTAACCAATTTATAATTATATTTCCTATCTGCTTGACGGCCTACAAACTAGGCCGTAGAATTTTCCTAGCATTTCGATATTGTCAATATATTTATTCCAAAAATAATCTCGACGCATGTTGAATATTAAAAAGATAAAAAGAAAGAAAAATGTTTGCTTCAATGAAACATACAGTAGTCACATGCGGACGTGCAGTTAATTAATTTCTATAGCCGAATGATTTTATAACGTCCGAGTGACTAATTATATTTAAGTGATAATTAACCAAACTGGCAATCCACATAATTTTGATTAGGGTGGTTCAACGCCTCTTCGTCTTAGGAGATAACACCACCTATCATATTTTTGTAAATGGAGAAATTTCATCAGGTGAATTCAATCCTCGGCGGGTCATCCCAATTCGATCCTAAATTAACTGTAATCGCTTTTAGAGCCATTAGAACTCAGGATCACTGCAATATTCGAGAGAATTGGCTAAGATGAAAGAGTTAAGCAACATTGAAAAATGAGGTTCGGTGCAATTGTATCGGTCTTGGCTTAAGTTCAGGAGGGGTTAAATTTAATTCTTGTCAGTGAGATTTTTTGTGTTCATTTAAATCGAGGAGATGGGCCGAAGATGCTCTTCGTACATTTATATTAGCTTATTATGGGCCTGGGCCCAGTCCGCTTTAGTTTTCCAGGAGCATTTAACACGTGCGACGTGTTTGCAGTTACGTGATGTATCAACCAACCAAATTTAATGCCTCAGGGGTTCGATTCTCGAAGGCAAGTGGTTTGCAGGCTATTGCTTGTACTCGAGGAGGAGGTACTGCAATCACCGCTAGTCAGACCTGAGAGACACTCGAATACCTCGGATACTTGAAAAATAAAAAGAGCAAAATTTAGTTACTTTTAAGATTTTTTAAATAAACTTTTAAAAATAATCTTGAGAAAATTACGACATAAACACGACCCGTTGGTGAAGTCGTTGGATGCGAGATTTTCTCCTAATGGTGGCGTGGCTTTAACGCGAGAACAGAAATAATAAAAACAATAATAAAATATAATATGGTCTTTCTCCTAAAAAGTCAATCCTAGGGTACCCGACGACAAGTCGACAACATGTCGTAAGTTAAGTTTCGGTTTCGATTATTCATGGAGCCGATATCTGATAATAATGACAGACTCCAAGTCGTATAATATGTTATCTGATAGATTAGTCGACCGTTATAATATTAGACATTATATATTAAAAAAAATTCCCTTTGGAGGATTATTCCCGGCTTCTTCCCGCATTGACAACTCCCATCCCCAGATCGATCCTGGACCGTCCGATGTGTTGAAACAGTGAGTCAATGTGGTCTTAAAGGTGAGGGAAGGACAAGGAAGGGATCGTCGTCCGCCATTAAAACGACAAGGGCGGCTCAGCCTGGAAGTTACCTCCTTCACCAATCAGAGTCCTTGAGATTAAAGGCAGTCGCAGAGGAGTTCGTGCATAGAGAAAGATGTCAGGTATTGCTCGGGGCCGCCTCGCCGAGGAGCGGAAGGCTTGGCGCAAGAACCACCCGCATGTCTGTACAACCTCTCTCCCTCTCTGTATTGAAGTGAATTTGTTTCGAATTATTCTGTTGCTCGATGCCGGTCGTGCTTTGGCTTTCTCTGCCGATCGGTTTGAGGCACAGCGATTGGTTTAGATAGGTGAAAATGTGTTTCTGGCTTGTGTGTGCGCGTTGCTTAGGGTTTCGTGGCGAAGCCGGAGACTCTGCCCGACGGTACTGTCAATCTGATGGTCTGGCATTGCATGATTCCCGGCAAAGCTGGGGTAAGTCCGCAGAATCATTTCACTTCTCAATTATGGATGATTTCATATCGATTTGATTGGTATCTGCACGAGGCACTTTAGTATGCTGTCTGCCGGTTGAAACTTCCCAGTAAAATTGTTTCTTCTCGTTGCCTGTGACTGCTGCTTAATGTAATGAGGAAGCTCTGAGGATTGCTATCAGTTTGATTAGGGGTCGCTTTGGCAGCTATGGATCATCTAGCAAGTATTCTCAGAAGCAATATTAATTCTTGGGCTGTCCTTTTGTTATTTGCGAGAACTAGTTGAATAATTGACTACGTATGTTTTTTCTGAAGTTCCATTGGTATCATGAATTCTGAATTTTATTTAAATCAAATACGGCAAGGTGAATGATGGTCATCAATTAGGATAAGGTTAATGAATCTCATTAACCATTTTGGTTGTATAGATTCTAGTGTTGCCTATTTACTATTTGCTTATATGTCTTTTCAAGGTGATTTTAATTGGGACGATGAGGACACAGTTTACCACATAATTTGTCAGTCACGAGCTGTGCTTAGTGCTGTCTAAGATAAAATCTTCCATCTCAGAGATACATAATACAGTTTTGTACAATCTCAAGCATCTACACATGCTCTTTTCTTAAAAAGCTTGCAAATGAAGTAATTTGTGAATTAGTACTTTCTCTGAATTTATTTATGGAATGGCAACTATTAGGTTAATGAATTGCTAGACCAGTGATGTACAATTCTTTGGATTGATATTCAAATTTGTTAGGTAGATTGGATCCGAATAGTTTGCATGTCATTCTGGTGTAGAGTTCACTCTATTTTTTCTTTCAAGGTTATGAACTTTTCCCAATTCTTAGTCTCTCCTCTTGGACAACTCACAACTGCAGACTACTAATTTTGGCTTATTAGCTCCTCTTTCATAGTAGGAACGGGTATATAAGAAATAAAAGAGTCAGCTATACTTAATGGAGAAATAATATATAACTTGTACTGTGCTTGTGCATTTCTTTTAAATTTTAATCTCTACTGTCAAGCAAGTCAGAGTTAGAGCTTACTAATGCTGCTTTATTTACTCCTGTTAAATAGTAAACTCCAGCTTATGGGGCAATCAAAGCATGTTATGTATGCTTCTTGCCTTCATTTTCTCTGTGTCTCTCATTCATCTGCAGATACCTACTTTCATTGGCAGTTAGTTCTTTGTTTTTTCATTGCTCTTTTCTGGAGTGAATTTTTCAGATATTACACGAACTCTTCATTAGATACTCTAGTCACGTAATTACTTCTTTTTCATTTTATTTCTCATATACCGCTAAGTGAAAAGTTCAATATAAAAAGAAAATGCAGATTAGAAAATGTGAAAGAAAATAGTGCTAAATTCAGAAATAAACAACATTATTTACCATATCTTTTAGGTTTTTTACTTTGTAGTTTCTGATTGTTTTGTTTCTCGTTTGATGAATGAATTGTTTCTGTATTTCACTTCTAATATGCTTATCTCCTACAGCCACAGGTAATTCAACGTCTTGGTGATTATTGCGCTTTTTATGTACAACTTGTATGTGCTGTTATTTCCGATGGCTGCAAAGGCATCTCCAAACTTTCCTGTTCCTATATTTGTCTTTTGTTTCAGCTGTCAATATGTGGTGCCTTTAAATTTCCGTACGCCTTTTGCTCATGTTTCCTCATGGACTTCTTATTCTCATCTCTTCATGATACGATATTTTATGAAACCTTAATCTTGATGGATCTAATTATGGCATCTGATTTTCCAGACTGACTGGGAGGGTGGTTATTTCCCGGTCACACTCCAGTTCAGTGAAGACTACCCCAGTAAACCTCCAAAATGTAAATTTCCTCAAGGGTTCTTCCATCCGAATGTGTATCCCTCTGGAACTGTTTGCTTATCAATTCTCAACGAGGATAGTGTAAGTAGTAGTTCGCTTCTTCCTGCTACAGAAAGTTTGGTATGCTACATATGTTTCTGTCAGCCTATATACCATGTACATGGCATCTCTGCAGGGTTGGAGACCAGCAATAACAGTGAAGCAAATCCTTGTGGGCATTCAGGACTTGCTGGATCAGCCAAATCCCGCTGATCCTGCTCAGACCGAAGGCTATCAACTCTTCATACAGGTATTGTTGTTCCTAGAGTCACCACTCTCCTCTTATCATTTACACATAAGGAACTCACTGGATATGGTTAGCAGGTCCAATCTATATAGAAGTCGCTGTCATTTCAATTTCCGACTATTAACAGCATTTGAGTTTGCTTTTGTAGGATGCTGCTGAATATAAGAGGAGGGTCCGACAACAGGCCAAGCAGTACCCTCCTCTTGTTTGATCCCTGCATATATATAGTGTACTGGCGCCTTGTGTTAACTGTTATTGGTGATTTAGTAACGGTCAGTTGCTCTTCACTTACCTCCTCCCTGTTTGGTGCTAATAACTACGAAAGCTGAAGGAAGCTTCTTCTCTGGGTAGACTAGACCCACGATTGTGATTTGGTTATTTGTTCAAGTCATCACATTTCCATAAGTCCCTGGTCGGGTGCCTGTGCTCCGATGGGCCCTTGTTGATATTTAGTTGCTGGAATATACCTCAGCTGTTAATCATTGTTACTGTTATGGGTTATCAATGCTAGCTGGGCAGGAACCTGCCAGTACACAAATTGCTAAGGTAAGACTTTTCTGCCTTTGTTCGAGTTAAATCTTTTCAGTTTGGTGAGAAACTGAGGACCTCTGCTCCTCCATATTTCCTACTTTTTAGGCCTTTCTTCGAGCTGACGATCCTGCTTGTTTTGGGTACTGCTCGAGATTGCAGCACCCTATAACTTTGACCTGTTGCCCGGACTCAAGGTAGACATGGAATTGGACCTTAAGTTAGGTCCGATGCATTTGGGCCCAGCTATTAACACAAGGAACAGTGGCTTTTGTGTTTCAATCTTTTCGCAATTGGACACGAACACGGGCTTGATTACAAGTCCAGTCACTTCTGGAATCGTGTCATCTCCGAAACATGCACGAGAATGACACGTCTGCAATTAACACAACCTCGGTGGCTAATCCCACTTTGTCGGTTCAACGTAGACCTGGTTTCCATATGAGGCAAGTAGTGCCCCAGAAGCAAACCCAACAAACCCCAGCCCTTAACTGTTCTTATGAAAGTAGGTATGATGCGCAATTCAATTCTGCGCCTTTTTCGGGGCTGACTTGCAACTCATCGTGATGGAGAAAATGTCATAATAGTCTTTCTGGCTGGTGAAGAATCTCCACGAGCATTCATTGTCAAGAAGTCCATCGGCGACTGGTTGTTTCTCCTCAAGCAATTCAAAGCCGGCACTTTGCGGAAAAACAAAGTCATTATAAGTCATCGATTTTGAATTCGTCGGGGAATTCTTCAATCCGACGAGATTTGGTAAGACACTTTAAATCTTTGCGTTTCGTAAACTTGATCATGGCTGTATTGATTTATGAGATGTGAAAGAAACAAGGTGGATCGAAGAAAGTGGGAGTGGTGGAATTGTCTCCGTTTTGCTTGAAGTAGAAAACCGTGGGCTGCCTTGCTTTGTCCCCGAAAGGGAAAGTATCACTTTCCAGACGCAGGTAAGCAAATTGGACAAGCATGTCATGTCTTTTTGTTTCAAGTGGTTATGTGTGTCCGATCATCGTATGTTGATCGAATCAAAGCACATCCTTTTTTCGGGTCAAGTTACTGTACTCTATTTGAATTTTTCTGTGCCGTTTATCTTCTCGATAACTACGTGTACGTGACTAACTGCGCACAATTTAGAAATTTCTTGAGAGCCATGATTAGCATCAACCGTGATGAGCTATGGACTGTCTTTTATGATCAAGAGCGGTTTCAGTCTTGTGTTTCTGAAGGGCAATAATTCTTTTGTTCGATATAAGTTGCCCTCGATGTCATTGGAACGAACAAACAAGACATCCGTGTGGACGGGAAACATGCAAAACGAGGATCGGTGCAGGTACCTAACATGTTAAGGTATCATTTGATTTTGATCCGACTTGCTCCTATATTTTGTTAGGTGGGCGGCGGACGAACCAATAATGTTTTTGCAGGCAATTGGCTTGTCATGTGGGGGTTCAAATTTATTGTGGACATTCCAATCTTGGAAGGCCCTGCACGTATTTGATAAAATTAATCATAAGACTCGGAAATAAGTAGAACTCAATTTATCTATATTACGTACGATATACATTATCTTAATAAAATTATTAGAAATATATATTCAAACGCAGTTAAAGAATAATATATATTTAACTTTTAAATTAGATGAGTATAAAAGTGGATTATATTCGTAATTTGTAGTATAAATTACTAATAAAAGAGTAAGAAAAAAAAATATGATAATTAAACATAGACCTATAGTATCGATTATATATTCAATTTGTAATTGGAAGTTGAGAAAAAAGTGGAGTGTGAAAGTTGATTTATTAGGTGGGCATGCTAAAGTGACAAAATTATCATTACTCAATTGTTTATCAAATAAATCGGATGAAGGACAATTTTGGATTCGTAAAAAGAGACCAAAACTGCTTCGGGTTTACATACAATAATAGAGAGGAGATATAATGGAAACCTTAGCTAACCATAGACGGATTCAAAAAATTTACCTAGGAGGGGTGAAACTCAATAAATAATGAATATGACGGATCTAAGAGGATAAAAAATCGATAAAATTATGTGAAATATATATAGTATTTCAGGGATTTTCTCGAGTTTAAGGGAGCGGTCGTCCACTGCCCACCCCGAATCAATCCCTGAAGCTAATGTTTCGTGTATCTTTTTGTTGTTGTACGTTGGTGAACGTTCGGCCTATAGAATGAGGATAAAAATCTCTCCTCGAGAGGGACATGGAAATTATTGAGTCGAATTCTCCGAGGGTTCAAAACCCTAGCTAGACGTAGCAATACAAATTTGAGACTATTGAGGGACAGAAGGAAGGGATTTTCTAATTAAATCCAGTAATTAATTCAATTGAGATTAATGATAACTAAATAACCTTCTGCATGATTTATTTAGTGCAGTACAAGGGAAGCATCAACTATGACCACAACCTCAAGCAATCGTGTAGTGAAAAATCAAAACAGTAGACTGATCTACTAATTGACTTCATTGGTCCAACCACACAGGCATATATCACCTTTTTCTCAAAGACATAAGTAAGAGAATCGATCCCATACCATATGGTCAATAAAAAGGATCATGTTCTACAAGAAAAATTGAGTACCGTCACCGATCAACTTAAATTTTTAAGTGAAAACAACCCTAATCCCTTGTAGGCCCCATGAAAATTGTATGCGATATTAAAGCCAATTGTTATACGAGCTCACCTGTTGCCAGGGCATGGGGATCGTGACCAGTATGCCCAAGATTAGAAGAGAAATGTCTGACTATTATCCATTTCGTTCTTACATATTTTTCCTATTAGATGAAGGAAAAGTTAATTCACCAACAACCCCTTTCTTGCAAGTAAAACCAATTCCCATTACTTGATTCATTTATTTACCTATCCTTCAATCACTACAAGAAATTCGAGCTATTGCTATAGAAAGATCTGTCACATTTTCTTTTTGTCAAAGTAATCTTATCGCAATAGATATATTGTGATAAAAAATAATATTCCATCGCAATATTTTTTTTTCACATATTGTGACAATTTAATTTATGTATTTTGAAATTTAATATGTTGTGATAAAATAAAATCAGTCAAATTCTTTTCTTTTCTTTAATATGTATCGTTAATATTACGAATCACTTGGTAGAATTGTTGAACAGTCTACCGACTAGAGGCTGGAGGCTTTCTAATTTTTTTGGTTTACACTAGTGGTACCCGAAAATCATATGGACCTCTGACTAATCCAGCTTTATCCGAGACAGTCGATTAAGGGGTGAAACTCTCGCAGCATGAATTTTATTCGTTTACAAATATTCGAACCCGATATCTTTGATCAAGGGGTCCATTGCGGAACATTTTGGTTCAGAGAAGCTTTCCATTTTGTGTTTATGTCCAATAGCAAAAGGAAAATTTGATACATAAATTATTATATCTTCCCTTTTCTTGCATGAAAGGTCCCAACTAAGCAACCATCCAAGCTAAGTAAACAATGAATGGGAAACCCAATAATAGATTGCCCAAATATAGCCATCGAGGGGCATCATCTTTTTCAAACCCCTGCCTTTTTGAGCATTAGTGGAGAGGGGACCTAATTTAATTGAAACCCAACCCTTTCCATTTCTAGCATCTGTTCACAAGAAGGGTCTCTTCCATGGTGGTCCATCTCACCACCACCCTGTGATACAATGAATCCCTTAAGGTAAACGACAAGCTGGGATCAAGAGATCCAGAATTTGATTCGCGTAATTGCAATTTCATGTACCATTCACTCCATTTCTCCTTCTGCACATCTCTAAGTTGAATGAAGGGTTCAGTGCAACTGATATTTTCATCAAATCAGGATGAACTATCACGTTATGTATATATGTGCATGTATATATATTAGTTATGCGCGACAAGTTTTACTTGTTCGGTGACATAATGATCTCTCCCTGCCCCACCTTATTTAACTTGTTTACTTATGGTCCTAGCTAGAAAGGTTCAGTATACATCAATGGAAATGACCACAAGACAAGCTAAATATTGATAGGTACGTGTCCTAGAGTACTTGGAATTGCTGTTTAATCTAGTTCACTGATTGAATCGTGGGTCGTCATCGATCGTTCCAGAAGATCTATCTTGGTAATTAGCAATCTTTCCCCGAACAGACGTTTACTTAACTGAGTTCAGTTTTCGTGCGACATCACATTTACTGGGCATCTACATTCCAATTAACTTCAGACAGCTCGAAGGCCATGTCATTTATTGAAAAATTACAAATTACTAAAGCGAAATTTACAATCACTGTTCCCTTTCACTGAGAAGAAAATTCTAACAATAGATTTCTCTTTCCAGGACGAGCCTAAGACGGCTCCTATGGCTTAGACACACATAATTAAAGATTACGACAAATAAACGTGAAGTTATTCTCATTCGTATTTTTCACACTTAAAATTTATTGATGGGTCGTTTCGTGTGTCAGAAGTCGGGACAATTATTGCGTGGACCTCACCGTACCTCGACCCACATGTTTCTCACATGTGATTAATGTGGACGTATATGAGATAGGGGACGACTACTTGTTATGGATGAACTCTTTGTAGGCCAAAGCTCCAACCAGATGGAGAAATACACCAACTTAGAAAAGCCATTATTGCATTTCCAAATTAATGAGGTTCGACAACATAATACGTTTTTCTTTTTTTTTTTTCTCGACAACTCACGGAAACATAAAAGTTTCTTACGAGCAATTTGGGGATCCCACTGGATTTTTAATGTATGGGCACGTATTCATGAATGCATCCCTTTCCATCTTCATACATGTGTCCCGGTACGATACACCGTATTGTAAATGAATCGAAGCACCTAGGCAGTGGAAATAAAAAAAATGGAATGACACGACATGATTAAACATGTTTGATTATAAGTGTTTATATGTCAAACTCATTAACTCATTCAACTTATTTAAGTTAAAATTATAATTATACATATACGGCTAATATATAGTGTATCTATTTGTCGAGTGTTGCCCACAACACAGTCACCTCCATCTCAATATAATCGGATAGCACTTTTATTTTGATAATTTAGTTGTCAATATGTACATTTTTAGATAATCATGTCAATCAACCGGGTGTGAATCTACGTATTAAACAAATTAAATATGGTAACCGTGTTAGAAGTTTTACATTTTGAAAAAAAAAGGTACAGAGTGACGATATAAGTTGGAGGTATTTTTATTCTTATTTCTTTTAAAGTAAGATTTCAAGGTATAGGATTAAGAATAAAAAAATTCATAATATAAGAGTTTCATTCCTTAATTGAAGGATCCGACTCGAATACAAATTAGACAAGACTATATTCAATTCCTAAATGTCAGAGTTAGTTTTACTGAATGGATGTAATGATGGGAGGGTGCAAGTAGGGTTTAAAATTTGTGGATGCCAATATAACAAACCCAAAAGATTGCCATAAAAGGTAAGTGTGCAAGTGGAAGGAAAGAGAGACAGGAATACGATAATAGATTTAATAATAATAAACAATAAATCTTAAGAAGGTGAGCGACTGACAGAGGGAGTGAGTAGTCTGTCTGAATGAATGATGAAAGCGATCTAACGCTTAACAGCACAAATAGCACACAGTCAAGTCTCAGTCAGAGCCCCCAGATTGGAAACACACAGCCCTACAAAAAGCTGGGAAACAAAACAAAATAATTAGTATTCGATGTTCACCGTCTGACATTTAAAAATTTAGCGAATACTAATTAGCTCAGGTTTGATTCGGATCAACTCATTGAGGGATAGATCACGTAAAATTATGAAATTTTTTATTCAAAAGACTCGGACTTGACATCTTCCGATCAACCCGTGTTTACAAAAGGAACAATGACTTTTATTAGAAAGACATCATTTTCAAAACGAGTCATATCCTGTCAATAGAAAGCAAGTTCTTTCAGTGCTAAGAAATGGAGACCCAGCCTTGAAGAAAACATCCACTAATGGAAATCCCTCAACAACTTAAATTGCAAAAACCCATTAAGGTCACGATTCCAATCCAAAGGTCGAAACCCTCGACTGTGATTAATAATCGAAACCTCGCAATCCAAGAAAACCATGTGTCATTGGTAAATCATCACCTCGATCTAGCGGTTCAATTGTTAAGTGTCTGAAGTTCTATACTAAGTTTGAGATAACTTGATATCTGTAGGATAATATGAAGTACGTGCACGATAAAGTCAAGATAGCGCACCTGCTCAAAATGCCTCCCAATGAGAATAAAATGAAAGGATGAACACCACGATGCAAAGGGTACGATGAATTTGACAAGGAAACATGTGTCGGCAGTTTCTTTTTATCGGTCAGGAAAGGCGAATTCTCTCTAGTTCGTGGCGTGGTCCTTGCCTTTAGTCTTTCGTTTCACATGGCCATTTCCTTTTCCGGTTACGCACATAGATCAATCTAATTTGCGGTGGCTATTTGATGTGGGGGACGCAGCATATACATCAAAGGCAAAAAGTGATAAAGAACATAAGGAAGAAAAAAGATGAATGGAACATCAAACAAGTCTGAGGTTGCATAAATTAGATGCTATGCAAAAGGGAGAAAGGAAGGAGGATGAGGATCTATATCCCCTATGGAGGCTTGTGTAGCCCTCTTGCTCACAGCACTGCCCTCCTTTTGCTTCCTTCTGGTCCAATGAAAATAATAGCTCGGTTCCAGCACCAGCTAGCTGATCGAGGTGATCCGACACTTCTTTTCCTTTGGAAGATTCTCAATCCGAGTCCTCCGGGAGAAGAAAAGTTATCATTGGAAGAGTTCTATCCCTTGGTGGATAGATCTAGTCTAAAATTTAGTAAGAGAGTTTTTCTGTATTCAATTATAGTGAATACTGAAATTAAGAAATGTACATAAATTAAGATTTAGAAGATTCTAGAATATAATATTCGTGCAATTACATAATCTGTGAAACATAATATGACCGTTTTTGTTAAGATTAATAATTTGGGTTTTCCTAATTGCATGTTCACAGAAGAGATTCTTTAATCTGAGGGCACCAAATCAAAAAGAGATGTGTAAATGTCTCACTGAGAAGAATTGAACATTTTTACTCAAACATGAGTCCACAAATACAGTAATTAATGGATATGGTTACTACAAAACTGTATGAATGTGTGGAGATACTTTATAAGGATTAAATTATAACTGACAGCAATCTCAAGAGAAGTAGTCTTCAATTATTAATCCCGGCTTAGCATCCTGATACTCGTTAAAGTTCTTGGTTCATGTACTACTTGTTTGGCGACAACCTAGTCTTTCATTCGATGCACCGACCTCATACGAGGTAATTTTAATTACAATAATTTGGTTATGTTTTAGAATGGCATAAAAAGGATTAATCAAGTTCCTCGGAAGGGAGAAAAGGTGTACGGGAAGTTCAACTAACGATTATCAAAGCTCAAGATTTCTTAATCTCATATAGGGAATGGTGTAAACGTATTAAACCTGTTTTTCTCGGAACTACTCATTTTTAATGATAAAATGCGAGAATATGGCTCTGATAAGATACGGTTATTTTATATTATCTACACGATTATTAATTAATTAATTAATTACAAATTGAATAGACAAGGATTAATAATTTGATAATGGTACATACTTATCATTAAAAAAATATAGGCTTTGGTACATGTTGCACATAAAATTAATACGATGATTCCGCAACGAATAACGTGCCCCGGGGACATGCTCGATCGAGAAATAAAAATGAAACACTTTAATTTTTTAAATTGCTTAATCACTAGATATTTTTCCTTTCTTAACATTTTAATATTGGTTCATGACGACCCAAGTGACGCAATAAGCTCCCTTTTTTTTTTTAATTATTCTCTGTACCTTAATCGTCTTGAGATAGCTAAGCCAACTTGTACATGTTTAATCTTGTAGCATGTAACCAATGTTTAGGTTGTACTGTTTCACGGCATATTCTTTTCTTCGCGTTATGTTTGAAAAACCCTAGGTATCGGATGTCTCTTCGTTCGGAATGCCTATTCGGGATGGTTCTCGTACACACATCTAAATGTCATATGCGCTATATTAAAGAAGGTGGCCGGTGACTGTGCAAAATGCCCGTGTCATTGGGCTAGCGTCTCTTGGTCAACCGAAAAATCTCGAGAGATTTTGACAACAATATCAGTATAACACGATAATCACAGTCTAATAAGTGGCAGCTAAACCTAACCAAACGTGCAGTGGTTCATGGATCATTAAATTCAGACGCTATTAATTCTATCTAATTATATCCACTGTGTAAGATGATTGAATCTCACTTATTATTGAAAAACAACTGTTGTGTTAACTTCAATAACCTCTTTATAGTGAAAAATTTTATAATTGAATTGTTGAACCTTAAATAGATAAGAAAATAATCGCTAGTCATTAAATTCTTATTCAACTTTAATAATAAGAATATAAGCCATACAATTAAACCGTTAATAGCGACCGTAGAAACTTCCTTTATACGATAGGTTTTTGTTTCTTATATATTATCTAATATTTAGAAGTGTTTATTAAACAATGAGTCAATTTATTACATGATAAAATTCTTCAATTCACAAATTTTTTTATTTATGCAATTCAAATTCGAAGATATAAAATCACCTCAATTGATTAATGTCGTTTAAAAAACACGATTCCATTTGCGAATGGAACGAACCCACCAAAGCGTCTAAGACGTAATCCAAGTGAGAATTCGACAACTCCCGATCGTAATCTCGCAGGCTTGAATTCCTGGCAGGGTGGGAGGGGCCCACCAGTCGCAGAAGTCAGATCTTCACTTACCCTTTATGTCAAATTAATTATGATTTAATCTTAAATTTAATTTAATAATTTCTGTCGTCTCTCCTCCTCCCTCACTGTCTCTGTCCTCTAGGGTTAAGATGGTAAGTCCCTCTCGTAATAATAGCAGTGCCTGCCTGACTGCTTTTAAACCTCTCTCTCTCTGTCTCGCTCTGTGTTTTTTTTTAGAGAGAGACAGAGAGAGGGAGAGCTCATTCAAAGGACACCGTTGATTGTGACCACTCAATCACCATCTCCCTTCTGATATTTCCGAGACCCTACACTGTTCTATTCACCCTCGTCCCTACTTCGGGCTTCCCCCACTTTACATCAAAATCTAATCTTGCAACCTACCGGTAATGTTTGAATCAGGTTTTATCTCGGTCAAAATCGAACTCGAGTTCTGTAAATGATAAAAGTTTTATAGTTCGGAATGCTTTGTCCTTTGAATAGTGTGAAATCTGACGAATTTTCAAGTATCCGAGAATGCCCTACTGATTCTCGAGATCTAGATGTGTGTTCACTTTAGTGAACAAATCTAGGTGGGGAGGGAGTCTGGGAAGATTTCATGTTTGAGTGAGATTCAAACTGAGTGATCTTTTCTATTTAATAAATTGTCTCATGTGTCATGTATATTAGGCTGGCCTTTTCTGAGGTTTCTCCGACATGCCAAATTATTTTCATATCTTAGGGCAAATTGAGGGTGAAAAATGGAGTTCTATGTCTTCTTCTTCTTACATAATATGATTGAAATTATTCGATATCTCTTGTTAATGATAAAAAATGCAATTGGAAACACTTTACCTTGTAGTGGTCTAACCCCATCCGAATATGAACTAGCCGAAGTCTAGTGCAAATCTTTTGATGAAATCCAGATCTCACGTTCGAGTTCCACTCTAAGCAAAATTATTATAAGTTGACTTAGGTCGCGACGAATACTGCCTTCTTAAACTGTACTAGACGTGCTATGTTAACGGGAACAGTATTAGTACTGACGTTCAATCATCTAATGCGTTCACAGCTGAACGAAACATACAAACATTACCTTGCGGAAGGCCAAATCTCAATCGCTGCTACCCTCCTTTTTACCTATGTAAAATGCAAATCTAACCTAGAAAACCCATTTTCCGGGTCAGAGATTGGTTTGTCCATCTATATGCTATTACCATCAAACAAGACACGCATTCATTTGGCTGTGTTCTAATATGGCATTACTCCATAAGGGAAACAAAGAATCAGAACCCTAGACCTCGTCACAGTCGAAGCATATAGCAAAACATACAGCAAAAAGAGAGCTGCAAACAGTAAATGTCATCTCACCGCAGCCTTCCCAAAACCGAACATAAATGAAATATAGCTACACCAATACATGTAATGTATGTAATGTATGTTTGTATGTATGTGTGTGTGTTGATATATAGAAATGGATGGACAAATTAATAAATTATGAAAAATGATAAATTAGGGGAAAAAAACCCCACAAAGGGTACTACAAAATTAACAATAGATATACAATTTCGTTTTCAGATCAATTTAGTCAGAATAAACCCCAGAAAATCTAGTCGAAAGATCTCTTCCCTCTCCCCTCCTTTTGTTAGTCTGACCGTTGACCGACCAGCCACTGGATCCCAATAACTCAATCATCCTCCATTTCCACATTCGTCCACTCCTTTTTTTTTTTTTCTTTTTCCTCGCAGTAGTAATAATTATAATTCCTACTAACCAAATTTATCACGAAAATTCAATAGGACCCGAGGTGCTCGGTTAAGGAGCGATGAAACAAACCATGGCAGAGGCTGGGCATTGATCCGGACCGGGTATACGCCAATGAGAGCTTGGTCAAGAGGGTCTCATGAGGTAGAAATGGAACCCAAAACCATTAGGATTATTAGTGTTATTGGCGGTGGTGGTGGGGGTCAGTGTGGTGTTTTTCTGCAGCCATTGATGATGGTGGAGGGCTGGCCTGGCGGCGGTGGCAGTGGCGGTGGCGGAGTTCTGTGGGAATCCTGATGATGCTGCAGCAGTGGTTCCATACAGTTGCGGCATACCAGATATCTGCCACTGCTGTTGATGTGGTTGGATGCTGCTTGGGCTCAGTGTTAGATCACCACCTCCTCCTCCCCCTACAATCCTACCTCCATTGCTGCTGCTCGGGAACTGAACCTGTTTCACAAATTTTTTCCTTAATATAACCAAATAATTACAGCACAAGTTTTTTTACCTTCTAATTTTTGAATGTGCAGATTTATTAATAAAGGAAATGGCATTTCTTGAAGTTCCTTCCCCAGTGATTTCTCACTATTCCTGACTATTTTCTCGAACTGAGAATCATCAGGCATCGAGTGCCAACACCAAACTGAAGTTCTGGTCTCGGGACGTAGCTGGAAGAGGGAGGCAACTCACTTGCTGGGGAAAATTGGAGGGGCTGAGATTGGGTGGGAGAATGTGCACCACATTAGAAGGCTTCCTCATCATCTGCCCGAATCTTTGCATCTGATCACTGGCTGATGTCATCGGACGAGAAGAAGATGGCGATTGCAGGTGTGTTTGGCTCAGTAGAAGGGATGTCTCGGCCTCACCTTGTTCCTGCTGCTGCTGCAAACTCAACTGAACAAATAACAAATAGGACTCCGTTCAGTCTACTTTTGAGCCCAAACCTTTGGCTGGAATTCATTGATGGGATCGATGCTAACCTTGGGGATGAATTCCCGGTTCCTCCATTCAGATTCAAATCGTGCTGCTGCGGAATGATGATCAGTCGAGATATTGACATGGGAATCATGATCAGGATTGCTTTGTTTCGATGCTGAGCTGCCCAGGCTCAAATCGAGATTGTGGTCGGCACCGGTGGCCCCAGAAGATTCTACCCAAATTCGAGGCGATCAATCACAGCCAAAATATGAAATAGAAAGATTGGAATGTCATGGAATTATATGGATGATCCGGAATTACCGGAGAGGTTGAGTTCGTTATCGTAGATGCTGGGATCAAAATTTGTGACAGCATCCTTTCCATTGCACTTGATAGCGGCTTTATCATAAGCCCTACAAGAATTACCAGAAAACAAAACATACATTAAACATCACAGTAAGCCCTACTTAATCTTCTATAGACTGAGTCAGTGTAAGCCAAATGACTAAAGCAAAGAACAAGGCTTGTACCGTGCAGCTTCGATCTCAGTATCAAACAGTCCCAGGTAGACGTACCTGTCCGGAAAAACACAATTAATTTGAAGAGGGCATCGATTGATTTAGAGAATCTGAAATTAAGACTCAAGAGAACTTTCTATCTGTACTTCTTTCCAAGAAACTGGCCCATTCGAGCCTCCCATCGACCGCACTTGTGCAAGGTAACTCCGCGGTATTTCAAGCTCCCTCTAGGAAATCCCGTGCTCTGGCGGCGAAGCACGTGGACGAACTCTTCCTTGGTCAGATTCCTCATCTGCCATAAGAACACGGACACATGTATATATGTAGACACAGCATTGGAGAATCCCACCATCTTGTAAGGACATGAAGATAAAAGGAACAAAGGCAGTGTTGTTAATGAGATCCTCACTCAGTGCTTTCACATTTCTGTTTTTCTTCTGCCTTTTACCTGTTTCATGTCTTCCTCGTAGTCTTCGATTCTGAAGTTAATATCTGCCTCTACTCCTCTGAACTTGATTGCAGCCCTATCATATGCACTGACCAGAGAAAGAACATAAAAGAGAGATCATCCCCATAATCCCACATTTTTTTCATTGAAATTATAGTAGGTTTATCAAAGGAAGCTCACCGAGCAGCCGCTTGAGCCGTGTCGAATCCACCTGCAACATACACACAGACATGAACGCAGTACAAGCTGATTGATGATCAAATGTTGTCCCAGTAGCTGATTGCGCTTAAAAAAAGGATAGTTTCTGACAGAAATTCAAGAAAGAGGAGTGTGGTTCTTGTGCTCACCCAGATAAACTTGCTTTCCGCAGTCCCTACAGGAGAATGGAAATTTGTTGATTATTGACAAAATTGATCAAGCAAAGAAGAATGCAGAGATCAATTAAATCGAGACCTAAGGACTCAGGAATTAAAGCTTCATGAAAAAAATTATAGCTGTTAAATGATGAACTGACCAGATATGGGACTCCCATCTGCCAGTTCTCCGGTAGAAGGTGACTCCCCGGTACTGCGAGCTCCTCGACCGCGGGCCCCGCCGGCTCTTCTTCATCGGCTGCAGGACGTCCAGGGATGGCAGCGGTGGCGACGCCGTCGCAGGATCAGAATGGCAGAACCTGACGCCAGCCCAGTGGGCTCGAGGGAAGGCCCTGGCGGCGGAGGACGATGCGGCAGCGGCGGTGGCCGCCTCCTCCCCCTCCCCACAGCCTTCTGCCGGGAAGAACTGGAGGGTCACGGGCCGTGGACAATCGTCCCCGGCGACCGAGAACCCGAAAATCCTGCTGCTCCGTTTCCGGGAGGAGGCGGGGTCAGCAACGTCCTCGTCCTCGTCCTCCTCCACCTCCATGTCCTCCTCCTCGTCCTCCTCGGAGACAAGCTCCTCCGGATTGACTGTGGCGGCGGCGGCCGAGGAGCTGGAGTTGGAGACTGACCCTCCTCCAGTTCCGACCCGCTTGCCCTTGTCGGAGAAATCCTCGGATTCTTCGTCCCTCACGACCTGATCGGGCGAGTCATTGAGATCCCACATTTCTTATCCTGTCCTCACCCCCAAGCCGCTCTTGTCAGCCTCGAGAGACCAAAAAGATCCAAACCCACAAGCCAAAATCTCAACTTTCTTCAACCCCAGAAGAAGAAATTGTAACCTACGACTAGAGATAGAAGGAGGAGGGACAGAGAGAGAGAGGATGAAGATGAAGATGAAGAACAAGGAGTGAGGAGCAATGGTGTGAGGGGAGAGGTGGGGATGGATTTATTTGTAACCTTCTCTAACTGCCTAATACAGCATAGACGAGGGGAGGAGTGGTTAGATTAGCCGAAAGCATCCTCCACTCTCTCTCTCGCCACTTGCCCTTTTGCTTTTCATCCGATGACCCATGGTATTCACTCAACCATCCATCCATCCATCTCCGTCTCTCTTCCTCTCTTCCCCTATCTCACCTTCTTTAACTTCTTCTCTTTACTAGATCTTGCTTACACCGTCTCCCATTCATGAATGCAGTGATCCGTGATTAATTCAGACCCAATTGAGCTTTTCCACACTCACAAAAGTTAAGCCCGAAATCTTTTCATTTCAATCGATTCACATGAATAAATTTTCTTGACAAGTTTTGGTGGAGACCGTGAACCTTTCTCCTCAGTAAAATCTAGTCTGGCAATGTTTACTACTTATCAACGCTTTTTTCCCCTGGAAGAAAAAATCTGTGAAATTTGGGTAAGAATGAACCATCTCTTTCTTACTCAGCATTCCCACGTTAACCAAAATCAAATCAAATCGAAAAGCATCCTCTCTCTCTCTCTCTCTCCATCCGTCTATCTATCTACACCTTGCCTTTTATTAACTACGCCCTCATGTCACCAGTCACCTCCACTCATCATTTATTATTGGCAAATTTTGGAGCATATTTCTCTCCCTCCCAAAAAAAAGGCCAACTTTCTCTTCACCACCCTCTCTCTCTCTCTAGACCTCTCCTACATTAATAGCATCTCTTCTTTTCTACCAGGGTTTTCTTTTTTCGTTTACAAGAGAAATCCACTTGTCTAAAATAAGAAGGAGAAACTGGGGAATGATGATCTTCAAGGTAAGAATTGAACGGATGAATCTTTCACCTCGGATTAAAGGTGATGTCATTGTACCGGACTTCATTTCTTTATAACAGTTATAGGTCCAAGGTCATGATCTTACTGGGTCACATTTAAAAGATTGGACCTTTCAAGTATACGAAAACTTGCTGCAAAAAAAAGGATGAAAACTTAACTCCATCCGAGGGATCGAAATACATCAACTAACGATCGGGAGAGGAAGTGAACCGGTACGATGAATTCACAGGCCACGCCTCCACGATCGATCGGACTCCCCCCCCTCCAGCTCGGGTTTTTTAAGGATAAGAAGATGGAAAATTGAGATTGTTAGGAGGAGGAGGAGGAGAGAGAAGCAAATAGGTGGGAGATGGAAGGGGCTTTGGATACAAAAATGGAAAATGGAATAATGGCATTAAAAGGAAAATCTTTCCGAAAAAGTCCAATCCAAGAGTACGGGAAGAGGGCCACATTTGCCCTCTTTGGTTCGCCTTGTGACCAATAACCTTCCAATCGCCTTTAATTGTACCTCGTATTTATGAAGTCTTGCCCCGCCCCCCACTCTCACCCCCACCGCGCGTGCCATTCACCTCCCCCACATTTTTTTTTTCCTTTGAAGCACAACGCACTTTGCCTTATCTCAGGGGACATGCTCCATTCAAGTCCATTGTACCAAGGTTCTCCCTTTTTCCTTGTCCCAGTTGTAATATTTTTAAAAAAATATATATCCGTACCATTGGGAATAATTTATGTATTATTGTTATTAATATTATTATTTCAATAAAAGCTCACCTCAACTTCTCTTTTTAAAAAATCCGTTCATTTATACCATGTTTGATCCTTACTAATTCAAGTTCGTATCAAGTCATTCACTATTGATTAGAACTCATTAAATTATAAAATTTGAATATATGATCTTATTTAAAGGGAAAAAATTACAGAATAAACTCAGCATACGATATATTATTTTATTTTATTTTATTTTTTGGTTTTTTCACCAGACACTTGAACAACTTGTGGATGTTGTATATTTAAGGACAAAGGTTTTTTTTTTCTTTTTATTTATTTTCTTTTTAGTTTTCCTCCTTCCAATATCTCATTTTTTTGTTATTGTGAAAAGATGCAAGAGGATCTCAAGGACACATTGGGGTGAGTTTCCACTCCAAGAATATATTTCATCCACGTTTGCCTTTTACTAGAAGCAATTTTGTACTTCCATTACCTTTATTTTCTATGATTAACCTTTTGTCGCGAAATCGCCCCTCGCTCCGTAGCCGAGTAGAGCCCATCGAGACGGTCTTCCCACTCGTGCTCGCAAGTTGAGGTACGGTCCGTACGAAATATATTCGATGTGCTGCTCTGATCTGTGAGTGTGCTTACCGGTTAATGTGAAACGCAACTTTTTCTAAAAATAACTGACTATCAAATTCCGAAATCAACTCTCACTTTCCTGTAAATAGTAAAGTTGGGTCATGATGGAATCATGCGTTTGCGAGCCAATAAAAATTCAGTCGTTGAGAAAAAGAGTTTGGTACTGTATTATCGTCCTCGACCAGATCAAATCGAGAGGTTTCTAATTTAATTCTCGTCGATCTAATATTTTTCATGCACTTCTTGCTTCTCTGTTTCTTCTATTCTTCTCTAAACACGCAAACTTCTTTAATAACCGAAGAATATCAGATGTTTTATTTAATAGTGATAATTTGGATGAAGTTAGTATTTCTATAATTTTTATATGGTAAATTACACAAATAAGCATATAGTTTACTCATTTTCTCAAAAAAATCCAACGTATTAAATTAAAAAAGTAAAATACATACTTCTTTTTCTCAAAGTAAACTAAACCTTTCAAATTTTAAAAATAAAATCATGTTATTTTCTTTTATTCTAAATTTAAGTCAAATATGTTATATTTTAAAATTATAATCATATTTTTTATTTTACAATAAAATCAAAAAATTTGTTTAACCTTACATTAAATGCTCAAATGACTAATCCTTTGTAGTTTTTTTACGGTGGGATAAAAAAGTTCTCTTGATATTTTCTTATAACTAATATTAATATGAATTTAAGAGAAAATTATTAAGTTAAATTTGAATAAAAATTAGTCTATTTTTATCTATTTGTAAGTACGTGGTAATAAAAAAAATAAGCAGAATATGTTGCACAAGAATATCACTTTGCATTTTAACACATTGTCAATAAACAAAAACTAATTTTTTATTTTTTCAAGTTTGAATAGTTTAACTTGATTTGATAATAAAATAAAACTAAATAATTTATTTTTCAAATTTGAAATTTTAATTTACTTTAAAAATAAAATAAAATTATATAATTTTATTTTTAAAATTTAAAATATTTAATTTTTTTTAAGAAATAGAACAAAATCGCGTGTTTTTTTTTTAACGCAGTAAACGCAATTTTTATACGTGGAGAAAATTGAAAGAGTGGGGGGGACAGTGGGCTCCACTCTCTAGGTGGGGACGTGGGTTTTCTTAACTCGGCGAAAGCTAAACTCAACCACGGCGTTGCTGTATCGATGGTTAGATTCGTAGATTTGAGGATGCCGTCATGCTTTGCATCACCAAACAATAAAGAGAATTCGTACTATTAACAAAAGGAGCTTTGATTAATCTTTTCTAATCCGTAATTAAACCATAAAATAATCAAAATATCTTCAACGATAACAATTATTTAATAAAATTTTATTTAAAAAAAATAAAGCTGCGATGGACAGAAGAGAGAAAAGAGGAGGGGGTCCCCTACCAAGTGAAAAAAAAAATTGCCACGTCGATTCCCACACAGACAAAATCCCAACAAGGCCAGTCCTGTCCAATCCTTATGTCTCGATGGAGAGAAAAACCCTGTATTTATCGAAAAATTTACGCGTTTCATGGTGAAAATAAGATCGTTCAACAAGATTATGGTAAATTTTGATAGGCTGTTACGACGGCAACACCCGTCCCCACGAGACAGTGACGATTTCCCGAACTCACTAGGGCTCTGGGTTTCAAGTGGGTCTGCAAAGGAACAAAGGTTGCCAATAATGGAAGTGGGACGAGGCTGTGAACGGGCGAGGCTGTTTTCTCCAAGTGGAAACAGCTTCCTTCCAATGTTCTCTCTCTATCTCTATAAATTAGGTTTTGTTCATCACAGGCCCAAATTGGCCCACCACCCTAAGCATGATGGGCCCACCAGATTTCACCCTATCCTTAACCCCTCCTATGTTCCAAACCTAACCCTGGTGAACTATGGCTCTTCATTGATAGGTCTAAAATGGATGGATCCTCCTGCGCACGAGTCAAAGAAACTCGAATACGAGGTCTTATTTAGAGGGAAGGAATATCGAAATGCACGAACCGTCTTGCACTGAATACGCCATCTCCAGGTGCGAATGGAAGGAGAATACGGTCTAACGCTGACCGACACGCCTCATGTGCAGAGCCCGACACCGGTTCCGAGTCGATCTAATATGAAACACAAGATGGTGGTCAAATCAGGAGTGACGATACAACCTAACCATCCGTTACCACGTCAGAAACTATGCAAGAGAGGTAAAGATGGATAGCCAAGGGAGAAATTTATCGAGAACTGAAAGATAGAGAAAAGTCGATGAATGACTTACTCATAACAGAGTTTTATGATAGGGATACTTTCAACATACAAACTTTTGGTGTTCGTGAAAATCCCCATTACATAATCAAGTGCATTTCGATCGGAAGAGCGTCATAAGCTAATCTACGACCGTGTCGATGCTACTCCTGGTATATTGTACATTAATTCGACTGTTACGCGAAAACTTCCATTCTTGTGGGCGCAACTTTTTTTTTTTTTTGGTTTACAAAGTGGTGCATAAGCCCGAAAGGAGTAGAAAGAAGGAGTAAAATGGGCACGGAATGTCTCACGAGTGAAATCAAATCCAGAGTCTCTAAGTCAAAGGGCGAGCATTATACTAATTATACAAATTCAATTTTCTCCTTGTGAGTGCAACTTTAAATAAAATACGATCGTTCTTCCTCCAAGGACGGTTTGAGGGTAGCTTAAGTTCGTAGATTATACGCTTTCAGCCTGCATTGTACTCGGTGATTATAAACTCCATTGTTCGTCTATATAAAAAATATATTAGTTAAATTTTTTTAATCAATCTCCGAAAATTTAAAAAAGAAATAATGGAGGAAGATAAATCACCACGACTTGCACGTGGTGCCTTCTCGCACACTCATCTTGTAATTGCAAATCCTATAATAAATTTAGAAGAGTATTATTATAGAAGAGTATAAAGAAAAAAATAAAATACCCATAAAATTTTAATTACAAGAACTACCTCAAAATTCTGTTAATTTTGAAAATCTTTTCGCGTTTACCATCCAGTATTCAAAAGTCAATCGACGACAATAATTAATTCAGATTCGAAACGAACTAATTTATTAAAAAAAATAATTTTTTTACTATGCAAATTAAAAAAATATAAATATTAGGTATTTTAGAGTTCCATTTCCCTTTCCTTTTTGGTACAGTTACATCGCGGTGAACGGGTGATAAGACCTTTTTGTGTACTTCCCATAAACGGGAAAATTCATCGACCAAAAATGACATTTGTGTAAATTTTAAATATAATATTCAAACACCCGTACGCTTCGATGTGAGTATTTTATATTATTCATGTGGTTAGCTATCGTCCACTTGGAACCCTTCCATATGCCCATACTTTTGGTCTTTGCATATAAAGTTCGGAATATACTCCTTTCGAAAGTGAAAGGAGCTCGTATCACTTAAATAGATGTGTCGAGTTCGAATTTCTGTAAATACAGTAGATTTTCTTGGGAGGGGTCAGTGGGAAACCATCCGATCGTATCTCGAATTCGGATTAGTCAGCCAGTCTCCGAGTACCGGACATCAAGTGGGAAACAAAAAAAAAAAGAAGAGAATATAAACCTTTCAAATTAAATTATCAAAAAATTAATAATATCGAAGTTTCGTGCTCGGGGCACCAAAATACAATGGATTTTTCTATAGCAACGTTGATTTATTATAATCACTCAAGAGGTACACTATAATCAAGCATGATTAACAGCAAATTCCGACATATTTATTTATAAAAAAAAAGAGCAAATTCCGAGCTTAAGTAGTCTCGGTGACCGAAGGTCGCATAGAATTTCCTGAAATGTAAAGGGTGATTTCGTACGCAGAACCATCAATCCAAATCGTATTTTTGTACCAGGTATCACGTGGTTATTTCGTACTCGAAAACACCTTCATCTTTTTTTTTTATATAAAGAAGACACGTAAACGTAAAAGGAGATGAGAACAGAGCATAAACAAAGAAAAATAACTCACAAATTTCGCGTTGCACCAACGAAGGTTGTTTCTCCGAAAAACACTTATTTGAAAGACAATAGAGATATTGAGCAATCAAGATTTTCTTCGATCTAAACCGTCGATGTCTAGAAATCTAACGGGTCGTGACTAATCCAGTTTCAATTGAGAGGACCCACTAATGAGTAAAACTCTATCAAAACTCGAACTTGAAATCTTATTTAAGTAAAAGGGATATCTTATCACTTCAACTTGCTGAATTATGTGCTATTGTGAGTGGACCGTTGGCGAAATTGTCGACTTGTGTTGAGAGAGGACCGCCGAGCTTGCGGGATTACGTCAGTAAGGGACTACCGGAGACGGGTCCGAGTTTACATCAGATAGCGCCGTCCAATCAAGCGCTCATATATCACTTTATTAATAATAGACATTATAAGAAATCGAATCCGTTTCTAACAAAAAATTTAAACTATCATACGGTGATAAATAGTTATTTTATGAATTTTTTTTTTGGTCGCCAGCCACGGTATCCAAGCAGGCCCCACCAGCGGTGAGATGACATCTTTCAGCCAACCATACTTGACTAATCCGTTGGTCGCCCCGGGTCGCACGCCTGGCAATGGCGGGTGAGGCTCCCAAGAGGGGTGTCTGCGTACGTGAGGTCTCGAACCCGAGACCTCCTTAAGCAGCACCGAGCTGCTTACCACTCGGCCCAACCCCTCTTGATTATTTTATGAACTCATTGTTATAATTTTATATTTTATATATATATACAAAATGTAATACAATTAATCAAGTCGATAAGAAATCAGGATTTTTAACAGTCAACTTGATGGAGCAAATTGATCAGCCTTTTTACGGGGCACGACGTGTCTTCTATTTGAGATGACATGTAATATGCTTATTTCTATTTGTGGGTATGGGCTGGGTGGCGAATATCTTCAGCTTTTTATTAGCTGTGCTGTGGGTATCGGTATCTTCTCAAGATTCTCCATCCATCCATCAATCAATCAATCAGTCAATCAAACCTAAAGCCTGAGACCTGTTAATTTCTATGGTGAATTAACATAAACATCGAGACAAATAAATCGGAAAATAATGATAACATATGGAGACCGAGTGTCTTCATCGCTTTTCAGGACCCTTTTAAAATTTTTTTTTTATTTTATAAGATGAGTGATATAAATTTAAAAAAAGATATAAGAAAATAAAAATAAATAAGTGTAAAAGAACATTGCTGATAAAAATTAAACATAAAAATTCTTAATTCTCAATAGAAATCGACAGCACCGCACCAAATTTTCTTTTGTTTTCTACGTAGTCTCTGTTATGAAGTTCTTCTTGGCACCCGCTCTGGGATTAGCCGGCAGTCACTTCTTTTTCTCACAGAAAATTATTACTTCAAAGAGATGAATCGATTAATTTAGTAATATCATCATCATCATCGTTGTGAAACTAACGTATCTTGCATTAGATTCTCGTATAACAGGATTCTCTGTAATCTTTTATTTAGAAATTTTCTCTAATCTCATTTTAAAAGAAAAAGGAACAGGAAATTAAATATATTTGTTATTTCTTACAAGTCAGTTTTAAATATTTTAAAGTAGCAGATCAACTCATATATATTACCCGCGATTACAAGATCGAGCATTTTCTATCACGTACAGTTATTTTAAGTTTACATGACATTTACATGTCGACATCAGTGTGGCGTGTCAAATTTTAAAGACGAAGTGAACAATTATAATATGATATGTACACAATAAAGGGTAAAAGAGTAATTGCATCGTTCTGAAATAAAAAAATTTAATATTTCTAAATTCATATGTACATGTCATATTAAAATTCTCCACGCCAGCAACAAAATTTAACACATCATGCTGACGCCTATGTCGCAATAACATGTCAGGCACCTTAAAATAGTATATAACAGAAAAGACACAATCTTGTATAAAATTTAATTTGTCACTTTAAAATATTTAAAATTAATACAAAAACAAGGCCAGAAAGCTGCCTTCAATTGAAGCATTAAAACGTTTCGAACATTTAGGGCATACTTTTTATTTTTACGACAAACTTTTTTTTGTTCCCGGAAGGTCGTGAATGCCCCCACCAAGTCCTAGAATTTATCTTGCACTACCGAACCGTGATACCGTCAACTAGTCACGAAGCGTTGAAGTGTAGGTACGACTTGGTCGCTTGACATGTTTTATAGTTATTTATAAATTAAAATAATCATCCACTCTAATGCAGCATGGGACTTTGCCTGCGTGTCTCCTCTGCCGAGTGACCTTGTGCTGATGTGATGTTATGAGTCAATATGATTTAATTATCTTTAGAATTTTTTAATAAAATCTAAAAGGAAAAAAGTCATAAAAATTGCTTGACATAATTAGCTCGTGATATCACGTCGGCACTGACACGTAATATACCGATTACATACGTGACTTTTGCCTCCTTTGCATATCGAAAAGAAAAGCTAGCATCGACTTTATCACTCAAAAAAGGGTGTTAAAAAAAAAGGCATGGAATTCGTCCGGTTGGACGCACCTTTTTTTCCTCCACCTTCGCACGTTTATATTGGATATAGAGAGATTTTATATGTCAAACGATGCCTGTCCTTCAGGATTTAGGATACCATTTTTTGCGTGGTCCCGAATCATTCTATCTTCCTTTTGTTCTGGGATTCTCCACGCCAAAGCGTTAGAGCTCGATTTATAGAGACGGGTTCAGAGTCGTAACATGAAATAAAGATCTGATTAAAAGGTATTGTCTATTTTAGACCCGACTCGTACAATATTACTCTCTATAAAAGAACACATTGTCCGAGAGAGCTGATGTTATTGGATCTTATAAGGACCTCAAAATTCCGATCCTTTTTCCTCGGAATCTCAGATGTTTCCCTTCACTTTATGTCTACGACCATACAGAGGTATAGAGCTTTCCTGGGACATGTAAATGTTGACGTACAAATAAAAATACGTATACGATCTGCAAAAATATCTTTAGATATTTCGTGGCCTCTCAATTTATATCTCCAAACTTCCTAGTCACATCTTTGTAAGGGACTCCTTTTTTTACATGATATTTTAGATAGTAAATTACCATTTCAGAGGGGAAAGAAAAAAGAAAACGTAAGACGACTTATGAACATTTGTTAATTACCGTGCTAGCGGAGGACATCGAGAGAACTCGGACTCGGAGTAACAAAACCTCGAGCAAGCTCGATTATCACGAGCTTTGATAAGTACAAACCCAAACACGAGCGAGCGAATTCACGAAGAGATCAATGTTACGTGTACATGGACCAGTTTTGTCTTCCGATCCTGATGCATTGCGATAAGAGGGTTGAGGTTCGTTTCCATCTCAGCTCAACCCCGTAAGAAGTACACACTGATGCATGGACCAACGACTTGTCAACACAAAACAAGACAAGTACATTTTCACTCTTGGCCATTCTAATTTGTAAAGGAAAATAAAAGCAATAGTCGTATTAAGTGGACACGATACGATGCAGTCAGCCAGTCGTATTGGAGCTTTGGACATTGATCGAGGACATATACATATGGTTCCGTCATAGGCAGTCGGGATGCACCGAGCTAAAAGGAGTTAAAAGGGTCTGTGTATATTGTATAAGATCCTTGGGATCGCGCCTGCCTAAGCCTGTGGAAAAGATGTTAACCAAACGACATGCCACACACGTATGTGTCCGTACGTCTAGGGTTGGAGGCTTGCTCATCCACGAATAATTTTTTTTTCCTCGAATTGTTCTGTTTAGTACTCAAATGAGTATTTAGAATTTCGTGTTTAGTCGCTAATACGTCAAATGAATTAAACAACCAGTGCAACCACCAGCATAATGGCACCAAAGGGCTGGTACGGTTCCCGAAAGCCAGCGTTGCTCAACTTCAGATTCAAATAGTGCAATTATGACAAATAATTCTAATGTGCATGCATAGAATGGAATCAAATCTCTTAAATTTTGTATTGTTTATGAGAGTGGATTCTTGGCGAAGTCGGAGAATTGAGTCGAAAGGAGACTACCAGGTTTTCGAGCTTACGTTGTTAAGAGACTACCAGAAACAGGTCCGGCTTTACATCAGAGATTGCTGCATGATCATGCGTTCATATATTGTGTTTATTAATAATGGGTCTTACAAGACATTGAGCTCATTTCTACCTCAAATCATAAACTATTCGACGGTTATACCCAAATCTCTTAAAATACAATTTTTTTCTCAACCTAAACGATGTAGGATTTAACTCTCATTATCCGCCCTCAAGCGACAATGTGTTCACACTTGACACGTGCCCTTTAAACATTCGCCTTCAACAACTGACCTCGAGCCGAGCATTTACCACGAGACGGGCATTCTCTTCCGTCCTCGAGCTAACATACGAGTCAGACTTTTTCTTTGTACTAGATAAACTAGCCACGGGATAATAATTTTTCTTCCAATCTTGAACTTAACAGGCCACAAGTTCCATACTCGAGCCTGGCGTGGTATGAGTTCACGATCGAACCGCTCTAATACTATATTAAATTTCCGCTTGAACCTACAAAAGTCTTAAACCTATATCTACCTAAAAGCCTGAACTAGTAGGTGGTGGTAGTGCCTGATTATCTTATAAACAAATTATTGTCATCTTATACGACCAATATAGGATCTAACAATCTTATCAAGCGTAGCATTTGTAGAATTCTATATGTTGTGAGCGGACTAGTGGCTCATATATTGTATTAGTAATAATGAGTCTTATAAGATACTGAGTCCGTTTCCACCTAAAATTATAAGCTATTCGGTAGTGACACTCTATTCTCATATAAACCCAAGTTTTTTCTCAACCTAATCGATGTAGAATTGAACTCTCAATGAAATCAAAGATGTTAGAATTACTATTTCACATCCTCGTGTATATTCTCCGAAAGGTCCATAAGGTAAGAGAGTGCACATTGCTCTCCACGAACGTACCACCTCATGGATTGGCATAAATTACATCTTGGCATGAACGAAATGACACAGGCACCAAAAAAGGATGATGGATTGGGAATATTTGATGCTTTCTTTAACGCCCATTTGCATGAACACACATACGATGATGAAGACCTTGCACGATCTTCAAGAAGAATCGAATTAACTTTAAAATCGAGCCAATGGTATGCATCGTTTTATAGGTTATATAAGACAAACACGTGCCGAATAGTCAAAAACCTGGAAAATGTTAATGATAAGATTCTACATACGATGTTGCCTGCAGCGCGCCTCTAGACACTGCTCCCGAACTCGAAAGGGAGCCGTGCATGACCCCGGATGCGAATAGCCAGCCAGTTGGGTTTCGAATGTAGCTTTTCTCAGTGTATCCTTTCTTGAACACCAGATTTCTACATCAGAATTTACTTTTAAAGTCTAAAAGAAGAGAACCATCGTCTCATCTGTTTTTTTTTTCCATTTGCATTTTTCCCCCACGAACTGAGGGGACCCAATTCATAAATGTAGATTCTCACGATCCGAAGATCTGATCTGTACGTGAATCCTTCACTCCTCCCACCATACACAGAGAAACTAAAGGTGCCGCTTACACATACATTTTCGGCAGCAGAATCTGTCCAAGCCCTGCCATCGGTACCACTCTTCGTTGTCAAATGGTTCCTCCATTATCGAAATAGGATATGACACATAGGCTTTGGTTAAAGCGACCGGAATCTGGTGTAGCCGTTCGCCAGACGATGGACCAGCTGTTGGAATGGCGTAACTGGTTTGCTTAAAATTTCGAGGTCGATCAACTTGCAGAGCAGCAGGTTAAGATTCAAACTCTAGAGCATTGATAAATCGTCCAATCAAAACTGATGCCGGTGAAATCACGAGATGTTGTTAACCTATTAGCCGAGACCGGTTCACGCCCGACACGTATGTACCACTTTCCCCCATTCTTTTTCACTGTGATCCCCATTTTGTGCCCTGCACCTTTCAACTCGCGTTGGCCCCTACCAAACATATAGATACGCGGACACATATATATGCATACATGCATACACATGTACGCTTACATATACACAGATGCCATGAAAAATTAATGATGATCAAATTCTCAAGTAAATATATGGAGACGAATGATACATGAATTAATGAGGCATCGCCCTTGATTCAAGATCTAACGTTGAATTCACGACGTGCTTTTGATGCCCTCAAATTAATCGATTGATAAAAGAATCCTAGGTTCATTTCATCCGCCGCGGTTAAAAAAGAGCCCTAGCTACATTAATTCATCATGGTTGACGTCAATCATGATCGGATCAATATTCGTTGTTTGAGGTGATTTGAAATCTCTTCTCTTCAAATAACATCTCGGGTTCGAGTTTTATGAATACAAAATCATGATTGAAAAAGTTTCTCCCTTAATTAACAAATTCAACTTGAAACCTATAATATTGAGAGCCCATTTGGTTTTTGAAGATCTGATGGTGTAGACGGAAGACAACATGCGATAGAGAGGGCCTAGTTACAGTATAATTACACGAGGAATAAATCAATCACTTTTCGGGCAATCTTAATTGATTTGAATGGAATGTCAAGTGATTAAAGTGTGCCGATGTGGCCTTTCACCTTAACAGGAGATATCCAACAACTTGAGAGTGTGTCCCAATTGCTGTCTCTTCGACAATCAGATGAACTTTTCAATACCCCAGCGTGCCCATAATCACATCCAAAGCTTCACCACCACTCAAGTGATGAGAAGGATTCAACATTCGTTAATTGCATGACCATCGAATTACCACCATAAATGTGCCATTGTCGGGCCAACTACCACGGTAACACCGAGAATTCAGGTCCCATGCATCGTTGGACTCGCGCCTTTCCTGCCACAGTCCAAATTCAAGTTCTGCTTGGGCAGATGAAGGGAGGAGTGAAAGCCGGACCAAAATATAAGGTCCGTGTGTAAGACCCACAGTGATGTGATCCAACAACAACAGTCCTGGTCTTGCATTAGTTCTCTTTCATGTTTTCCTTCGACAAATGTTTTGTTGGAAAATTGTTAGATTTTAGTAAACATTAAGATTATAGGGAACATTTGAAACGTAGTAAAATTTCATTAAATAATGGATCGTGTAAAATTTCCATCCGGCTCATAAGAGATTGGGCTCATGTCCATCCTAAAAACTCAAACTGATATGATAGTAGTATTCACTCTCTTATAAATTAGACTTCTTTTTATTATTTGTTTGATGTGAGATTCATTTCGCAACGGGTCGAAATATTAGTCTTTAGTATTTGAGAAAATTGTAGATTTAGTCTTAAGATAGAAGTTTAGTTAAAATGATTGTGAATTAGCTGTAAAGTTCACGTAATTGAAGAATATCTTGCATTTTAAATATAAAAATCATCAACCACACTGAAGTTTTTATAATATAATTTCATATTACATTCTATTTTACGTGCAAACAAAAGCTATCCGAATGTTCCGGCACATTAAAAGTTAGGATGGATACGGGATTGCTATCACGGCACATTTTCGATCACAAAAAACACTTACAGACCTAAAAGGGATATAAGTAAAAGAGGATAAAGGAGAAATCTCACTAAGTCAGAATCAAATTCATAATTTCTTGACATTAAGTATCACTGCACAAAACCCTATTTCTTTGTTGTCATATTCCAGCCGTACATTTACGGAAGAGTGGCTGCTGAAAGTGGTCCAGCGGCCCATTGAAGGCCCAACATGGGCCCAGCCCCGTCAGGTCCACAGTCGCTCTGGAAGAATACCACTCCCTAATGCTATGTTTGGTTGGGCCGCTATGCCCCACGGTCGTTTCCACCTCCTAATGCTACGTTTAGATGGCTGGAATAGGGATAGAAATTCCTGATCTACCCCATATGAAATAGATAACCCTTATTTAGTTCAATGGTTAATTACTTCGGTGGAGAATAGATGCGGAATGGAGGGATTTTTGTTTTGTATTCCCCATCCAGTGTCTGAATATTTACTTTGCAATCATCCTTCCCACATCCTTTTCTCTATCAGCCTTCTACTTCGATGATCCCCTCCACGTCCTCCGGCAACGAACACGGATCATCCTCTGACAAGCTTGATTGTGGCTCGAGCAATGGGCTTGAACCCAGCCTTGTCAGCCCATCCACCACTTAGCCCCATCAAGCCTCTTGTGCGAACCCACCGACAATTCGTGAGGTTTGGCTTGAGGGCGAACCAGTAGGGCGAGGCGGTACCGGTGGTTCGGGTGCGGCTCAGGTCGGGGCAGGCTCAAGGCCTTCAAGACTAGACGGTAGCCAACAGTGGGCTTGGCTGACGTTGGGTTGGCTTTCACCTTGGTGACACTGTTCACTCTTTTTTTAAACAAAATTTAAAAAAAGTTACTTTTTCATAAAAATAAAAATAAAATAATATTAATAAAAAAATATACTTGTGAGTAATTTTATCTTTTTACCTTTAAATATCTTATTTCTTTTCACTTTATTATTTCCAACTAAATAATATATTTTTATTCCTCATACTATTAGTTATTCTTATTTATTATATTCAGTATCTATTATATTCATACGAACCAAACGCCTCATAATAAACCGTCTAGCTTTGCACATCCTTTGAAGTCATTAGATAACTAAAAGCCTAAGATCGATCGGGGCATCAACGCCCCGCAAGTGCCAGTTTACCTCGGTCAAACTTCTGTCAGGCGAACACTGGCAAAACTATTACGATGATCCACAGTACCGGATCGTAACTCTTACATCGGGTAACCGGTTTCAAGATGTTCAAGAAGGCAGTGGCTGATGAACAAAAAGCGAGTGGTTCTTCCAGGGACCTGCTGCTGGTTGCTGAACCATTAACCAGACAACTTGGGATCGAAACTTTTTTTTTTTTTTTGCTCCGAGACAACTTGGGATCGATTACGGAGTTTCTCGGATGAAAATTTAAATCTATGTACTGCCTCAGCAAAATCTTTAATGGCTTTCGTGTACTATCGTGTGTATCGTATTGTACTGTTCCTCGAAAATGGTCCCTGGAATGCAACAAGTCGTGCAATTGTTCTTGGAACCATCTAACCCGACTTTAATATCCGAGGTACTAGAAAAAAAAAACAATAATTGCCGGTCGAAATGTTCCATACAGTACAAGAGTGTAACAGCCAGAGATGGAGGTTTTAATGATTTATATATTATATCATAAAATATTATTTTACTCATGAGAATATTATATATATATATATGGTTTAGTATAAGATTATGGAAGGTTAATAAGAATATTTAGTAATCTATTCATAATATTGCGAGTTGTAATTTTTTTATATTTCAATAAAAAACTTAATAAATTACATAAATATTAATCATCATGCTTCCTGTATAAGCACATAAAACATCCAGAGTGGCCTGAAAATTAATAAATTTATTTTAATATTATCCAGCCGGGCTGTGCGGCCTGCAAGGACTTCAGTTTGAAAGAGTCCACGCGGCATACAAATTGAAAATAATATATTTACTCGAATAAAGAAAACAATAACCATTTTCTGAACTATTTTAATTACAAGGAAAGGGAAGAAAACAAAAAAAAAAATTTCCTCTTCTAAATGGTCCTTTTAAGGATTTGGATCTACTGAGGTTGCTCTTATTTTTATTTCGTACTTTGGAATGTCACCTGGAAGATCCTATACAGAATGTGCGACAAGCTAATGCTTAACAAAGAAATAATTGCTTTACCCTCATTCTTGATGATCTGAAAGTTGACACAGGCAATTATGTAAACATTCATGATTCGAGCTGTTATCGAAATTCTCTAATCTCTTGGAATAACGGGCACATCATTAGGATAAGATCTAATATGTACTTTGAGAAAATGCGAATAAGGAGGGGAGGATGAGCATATTGAAAAGGATGGGATGGGACATCATATGGACGAGTAAGAATACTGATCGCTGCTATTTGCCTTTTTAATTTTTGGCAGCATTTCAAAGGAACGATTATGGATACCCCTCATCGGTAACATAATATAAATTTCCTCGTCTCTCTGGAAAGGTACATACGATCAAGCTTTCTTGATCAAGGAATATATCCATTAAGAACAAAAGATTCAGCAAAACACAATGGGAGATTAAAGTACTCCTGGCTAGCCCACACCCACTTGGGAGACCCATCATCCCTTCAGCAGCCGCCCCCGCCACTTGCGCATGCCAGCACCACCAGCCAGCAATCTTGCCTCCTCTCTTACCACACGTGGGACCATATTATCCGAGAAATTCTTAGATGAGTTCAGTTTATTATATATTATTAGAATAAAGCACTGATATTTTGTCAAAATATTAGTACGTTATCCTAATAATGTAATAAACCTTAGAATTTTTATCCAATAATCTAGACAGGTCACTATACACGGATGTACACGTAATGCAACCTTAATTTCGTCGTCCTGTCCATTGTCTCCCTGGCAATTGCCTGCTTCAAGTGGCAGAAGAAGTGGCAAGACCGCCTCTATCGCTAGCTCTACATCAACTCACCGCTGTCATCGGAGTCCTCTGGCTCCGGCAGCTTGTTTAGATCTACTCTCTGGAGGAGCTCGCCCCCGCAGGGCCTCAACCCGTGCATGGCTGGGCCACCTCCGCCGCTTATCAGGGCGGCATCCACGCTTGCCCCTACCTCAGCAGCCTTCTTCCGTATGAAGGCAGCCGAGAGATCTCCCGCACCAGCAGTACCCCCGATGCCGCCGCCGCCGCCGCCATCGACGGTAAGCGCTGCGAGAAGCTCTGGGAAGTTGACCCTGGCGGAGGGGCCGCGGAGGTAGAAGACGGCGGTGTCGTAGGCCCGGGCGGCAGCCACTGGGGTGGAGTAGGAGCCGAGCCAGATCCTGGACCTCTTGTTGGGCTCTCGAATCTCGGCCACCCACTTGCCCCACTTCCTCATCCTTATCCCCTTGTACGGCCGCTCTCTTCCCTTCATGGCTGTGCCGGTGGCTCTCCTGTTGTGGCTGTCGCCGGCGACGTCTCCCCTCTCTCCACACCCTCCTCCTTCCTCTTCTTCCATCCTCGTAACGTAACTCTCCACGTAGAGGCTGATACAGGAAGCTTTTAGAGAGAGAGAGGGGAGGGAGAGAGAGTGTCTGTGACAAGGAATATCCTTTTTATGGGACTGATCTTAACTAAGCAGGTTCGCTTAAGGTTGTGGGGGTGTGAGCCGCAGGATAGCGGCTTCCTTCCGCAAATATTTCACGTGATAATATTTATATGATATTATAAATTAATAAAATTTAATTTTTTAATTTTTTATAAAAACTTTTAAAATAATTGTAAAAGTAATTAAATTTTATTAATTTGTAATATCGTGTCAACATTACTGCACGTTACTGCTCGAGTGGCAGGGACAAGTCCAACAACTCACTGAATTTCATCGAAAAAGAAAACGGAGCAATTAATAAACTGATCCAAATATCGCCGAATCCAAGTTCACCGACAGATCTGTTTCTCTTTATGTAAGGCAATGAGAAAAGGAGAAGAAGTGTAGTGGGTTTGGCGTTTCTTCCCTTTATTTTGTGAATTGGGAAGAACAGGTTGGATTTTGAGGATGACAGATTCTCTCCGGGCTCTAATCTCTTAAAAGATCTTCAGAATAAGTGGAAATAAAAACATTAAACAACGCATCCTAAAGAATTAGGATAAAGAGAACTCAATCAAGAATTTTTTTTAAATTATAAGATAACAACGATATTAATTGTATTTAAATCCCCTCGTATATTAACCTGTGTGTTAAAACAACATCCTTGTAAAAGCTAATCCGACTCCGAGTTATATGAAGAATGAGTTTTAAAAGTTAATGTGCACTTTCATTTTTTGAATCATATTGAGATACTCGTCTGGATCATTGATGCCCTGAAATTGACCTCTGAGAGTTTGATGATTTGCTTCTGTGCGGATAACATGCGAACCGACTTGTGTGTGTACCGATCCAGATTTGTTTCGTGCATTATAAATGAGTTTAGTTTTCGGACATACTAATAATAATAATTATTATTATTATGTTCGCATGTGATAGGTCGGAAGTCGGTGGATAGATACCGTTAGGAATTGACTTTTCTTCCGCTCCATAACGATCTTTAGATGAATGGACATTTCTGTACAGGCACACTCGCGCTATTCTCGGGGGTAAAAGTGTCTTTCCATCTCGCATCCCCGCCAGAGCATGCCAACCTTCGTACTGACAATTAATATTTCAATTAAATTTATTCAGAGCAAAAGAATTGTGAGGCGGCCGAAGCATTTAGGCCGTCATTTTTTTTTATTCCATCGTAAAAGGAGAGTCGTGTACTTAAAAACAACACGAAAATGGAAAAAAAAAAAACCAATAATTCCACCCGATAAAAGTCTGTTCGGGGCCTCGTGTTCTCGATTATTTGATTTAGGTGCTTCGATATTATCATTTTTAAAGTAAAATTTTAAATTTGAATATCATAAATGAAGCGAGAAAAAGTCTCTTCTATCAATATTACTTATAACGAGATTCGAATATGTGATTCTGACCTCATCAAACTGTATGAGAATGAATTTCGGACTGTTATCGTTGCCGCATCGTGCAAGTTGAAGAATAAAGGCAGCGCTTCCTCAATCTAAATCTTGGAAGACAGCTACGGTGTTATAACATAGTAATTGTCCCAACCAAGAGGGGTTGGGCCGAGTGGTAAGCAGCTCGGTACCGCTTAAGGAGGTCTCAGGTTCGAGACCTCACGTACGCAGACACCCCTCTTGAGAGCCTCACCCGCCATTGCCAGGCGTGCGACCCGGGGCGACCAACGGATTAGTCAAGTATGGTTGGCTGAAAGATGCCATCTCACCGCTGGTGGGGCCTGCTTGGATACCGTGGCTGGCGACCAAAAAAAAAAAAACATAGTAATTGTCCCCACCCAACAGAAACTAATCAGGACGAGCAACACGTGTTATTTATTAATATATTAAATCCTCCAAGTTGCTCTTCTAGGTTCCTATCCTACTTTGATTTTTTTAAAAAAATTAAAGGAAAAAATAAAGCTTCTCGTGTCATTAGCAAGAAGACGATTCTGCGAGTAATCACTCAAAACGCATAATTGCAGTTTACGGTACTGTAACTAAATATTTAATTACAATCCTCTAAAACTAAAATTACAAATATTTGAATCTGATATTAAATCTCCTTGCATTGAAATTAGAACTCTTCAGATTCTGGTTATGAACCTCTCCATATAGCCCTGCAATTTAACAGCATAATTAGAATTAAATAGCTAGCCCGATAATAACAAAAAAAGGAAATTATTATTATTATTATTATTATTATTATTATTATTATTATAATATCGAAAGAGGGGAAATTAACTGGGTTTGCATGCGAGTCACTGTATTCGCGATAGTGATGAGTGTTCAGGTGCCTGCCCCCCATGATTCACCCACCAGTCCACCACTGCTTTCCTTCCTCTGGCCGCCCTATTTAGTTTAATCTCTTATTTAGCCTTTTATTTATTTTTTTTTTAATTTCTTGTTCCAGGCACACATGAGTGGGAGTATGGGAGGAAAACTCGCGCCGGTAAAAGTTGAATTCACGATATTTTTTGGGTAAAATAAATTACCGATGTCACGTGAACATGCTTTGGTAATTAAATTGATTATAATTAATTTATAATTAAAAGGAAACTTTATTTTGTTTAATTCGGAATCGGAATTTAATTTTACTACCTATTTAAAAATCATTTATAAAGCTGTGAATTTTACCATAATTACCTTATAATTAAATACAACTAAATTCGAACTAATTATCATATACATATTTTTGGTTAATTTAATATTAATTTCTGGTTAAACTTCCTTAGTTAACATTAATAAAAAAAATTTGACACTGACAGCATATACAAAATCCATTTAGCTTTTTTTTTATATCATGATTTAACATGTATTTTTTTAAGTCAGATCTGTACATCTCAAACTCTTTTTTTTTTAATCATTCTTTAGATAAAATTAAAATAAGCCTATTGATTTTGTCAAATAAATTTAGTGAATAATTTTGTATTAGTTATATTTGAAGCAATATAATAATAAAAGGATATTAATGTTTACTTTAAAGTAATATAATATTGTTAATAACCATCTTATATATACATATTATTATAAATAAATAAATGTTATCGGACCAAACCGACTCATATATATTGGAATAAACTTAAAAACCACAATAATTACAGTGTTTGGTTACAAAGTTAATTCGCATGAGATAGTAAAAGTTAAAATTTAACGGCATAATTGTTAACAGGATTCAAATTATTTTACATATACTTACTAAATTTTACAATTAATTGTATATATTGATGAGTCAATCCCACATCGGACAAATAAGGGATTGAAACCTAATTTATAATGGAGTGAGTACTAATAACATATCAGTTTAAACTTTTTAGTTGGATATTTTACCGTACATATTTCTAATTAAGCATGATAATATCACGTTCAAAATGTGGCAAGGAAAAGGATATTTGTCTTTTTTACTTTTTATTTTGATTTTTTTCCACTTAATGTGGCAAGGTCAAGATCCAACCACATGCGTTTTAAAACTGCACTGTGTTATATATGACAATCGTAGTCCAAAGCTGTTCCTAGTATTTAATGCTACCTATTCACACTGCTCGTACGGCTACAGTGTGATGTGCAATTCGACAAGTTCGGACCGGGAGCTGTTAGCATACGTACCACATTTTCCGCGCAGTGATGGAAAATAAAAGCAAATAAATAAGCACGTGACATATATATGTATATTTATATATCATTTTGCCGACTTTTTAAAAGTTAAGAAGGAAGGCGACAACAACGGCCGAGCAGTCATTCCCTCTACGCAATGATAAGGATTTTGTGTTTAATTGCAAAGATTTTGGATACAGGATGACTAGGCTTAGCACTAACTCTTTCTGTGCAGCACAAGGATACAGTACAATTTATGAAGTCGACATATCCTCCAATTCGAACCCAAAATGCACAATTTTAGCTAGTAGATATTTTGACATGATGCTTAGAACGGGTTCAAAACTCGAACCCTGTATCACCAAACTGTATAAAGATCAATATTGAACTAATAGACCACCGTTCTTAATAGTATATTTTTACTTCTTGTTTGCAGATGAGACTTAGAGATCATAAAAGGAGGAGGATATATGTCACTAGTTAAATATGAGAATACAACATAAAGCCTTTTTTTTTTTTTTACTTGATTCCATATTGAAATTGATATTACTATATTTTACCTTCCTTTATTATACATTTTCCTTTTACTTGCTTTAAAAAAAAGGCACAATCTAGGCTAAAAAATACTCCAAGGGTAATAATCTAATGGTTCAAAACTTACTCTCATACAAAATTACTAGAAGTTGGGACTCTTGAGCCGTGACAAACACCGACTTCTTGTACTATACCTGGCCTCTAGTGTTACTACGTAACGAAGATAGTGCTGGTACCAGTTATTCGGTTTGTCTAATGTATTTATGGTTTAACTCAAAATCCCCAATATTGTGTAATGAGGGATGATTGAGTCTGTATTAGTACTGCCTTCTCATCGCTAATTAAAAAAAAAAAAAAGTAGAATGCAAGTTGAGCATTTAGAATTAATACCCGCGAGCTTAACTCTAAGACGTGGGAGCGTATTTACGCATACATACAAGTGGATATATATATATATGTATAGTTTTTTTTACTATATAGTAAACTGTATAACACAGACTGCCCAGCATACTTTGAATTGTTTACAGATCGACAACTCATTGCACGACATGCTCGCATAAAGATTGCTGCTAGTAGGATTTAGAATATTAAACTCGGGGAAATCAGAATCGAAAAGGGCAGAGATTTGTTGGGTTTATCCCTCCTATTTGGAGGATGATTTGGGCTCGATTTATTGAGATCAGTCAATTTGGGTTTTAATTAATGTTTTAATTATGACACATGGGTTAACTTCTTTGAGAACTTTTAAACCACAAAAAAAAGTATATAAGGAGCAATAATTAGGATTATTGTGTGATGACCAAATACACAGCAGCGAGTGACGACCGTGAGCAGCAGATAAGCGACAAAAAACAGTGAGCAATCGAAGGAAAATCGCAATAGAAATTTGTTCAGGAAAACGGGGGAAAAACGTGGCAGCTTTTCCGAGCATACAATGCGAGATCATACCTCGAACGGAAGGGTAAACGAATTCCGATTGGGACAAAATTTTGACTGCAGCCTCATGACTACAGTAAGTTCTGAATGGTATAGATTGGATTTGGAGTTGAGTAAGTGTTGTTTTCCATCAAGTCAGTAGAGCAGTTTCTACAGCGACGAATTATAGTGATCTAATGAAGTGACTCTTGATTTGGTGATTGTTCTCTTGAAAAGAAATTATGTAATCTCCATTGATATATTGGAAAGTTAATTTGGTCTGGTACCGTGGATTTTTCCCACATCGGGATTTCCATGTTAAATTTTTTGTGTACGTTTTTATTGTTACTTTGATTATTCGATTCTATCTCGATTGCACTAGAAGGAAAATGTTTTATTCACTGCATTATTAATTAATCGGACTCACGCTTTCCCAACAAGATTGAATTTCACTAGCAAGAATCAAATTCAAAATGTCTTAATTCCGATATGAGAATATTTCAAGCCATATACCAAGCTCCCACCATCCACAAATCAAGGGCTTTAGTCATAACAAAGTATACGATCACGTACGGATAAGTACGCATGCAAGTACTCTTGCAAGATTGTAGATGCACTAATAACGGCCATCGTCAATTCTCTGATTTCAAGAAATAATAAACACGTGATGTTTATATAACTTAGTACATTAAATAGTTTTCCCGAGATAATGACTAGGAAGACAGTGTCGAGCTAGTTGAGATTTATCACACATGTTACGACAAACTAGATTCATATATATTTGCCTTCGATTACCGATTATCAACAAATATTCGTATTTACAATAGAAAACGGGAAATTTGTTCTAGGCATACATGGGCCAAACTTGAAAAGCATCTTTGGAGAGGAAAGAAGCGGAAAATGCTATCAAGTCAAAGTCTAGAAGAAGGGTTTTGTACAAAACGCTATCACAATAGCTACAGTGGCTAAAATATGGTCATTTTTAATCAAGTTTCGAACTGAATTAATCAATATCTGTTAAACTTTTAGATACCAATAGTGTGTGTATAAAAAGTAGGTCTCAAACAAGCATCGGATCTTGAGTCCCAATGATTGATGTTGGAGGCTGATTTGAGGATGCGGGACGTGGAAAACTTTTGCCAGTTCACTTGCTAATTTCGCTTGCTGTTTTTTTTTTTTTTTTTGGTCCATTAGGCATTAGGCACTCATTGGGTATGCACTTACCCGCCTAAAAACTCGATCTCTCCTTATTTGGTGACCGCCATGCCAACCCTGCCGTCGAGCTAGCACAACTTCGGAGAACTACCGTGAGGGCCGTAGGTAGGACCAACTTCGCCGCCTGCAGCCCATGAAGATGTGCTAACTAAACTAAACCACTTCGGCCCGTAGAAAAGAAATCCTCTAAGCCTGGGAAACTTTGGTCCAATAATATGTGTGATTGTTTTGGACATGCTTTTTCTTGTGTGCGCATCAACTAAACCCAGTTATCACTTATATGTATAAATTTTGTCATTCATAAGTCTCGAATCGGGAACGTTGTTCAAGAGAAATGGGTGCTAGGTCACCTCGATCAATCGATATTGGTACGGTATACTTGACAGTTATTGCATGCCTTTGTTGGTGTATATGACCAACCTCCAATATTATCTAATCAAAAGGATGAATTCTTGTGTGAGTTGAGTGCATAACTGATATGGTGAGTTTCACCGATGATTACTGATATATTAGTAGTATATATCACATCATTTTAATAAAACGAATATTATAAATAGAGAAAGACAGATGATGTGACACTTTTTATTAATGTGTTAAATAACTATTGGTAAAATTAATGCATGACATAAGCTCATAATAAACTCTGACTGATCCAGATCGACTCACTAAGAGACAATTATCTCCACTCCGAGACCTAACTAAAAAAAGAAATATCAAACTATTTCAATTAAGTATGATTCTATGTGCTTTCTAGCTAAATGCGGCAATCGTCCTTTTTTTTATGTGTAAAAAGCACATATATATATATATATACATATATACACACACGTAGAAATAATAAAAGAAAAGTGTAATAAAAAAATATAAAAAATCTCATTTATAGGATCAAACTCATGTGCTCTATAGTAGAAGACCGGGGCAGCTCATCTTCGCCTAGGCCCCCAGATAGCTAGCAAACGAAAAAGAACCCCAAGGTATTAAATCAACGGTTAGGATTGGTTCCGTGAACTTGGCAATATTACAGCATGGAGGATCCCCTCGGCTGCGGCCGGAAATCCGACCAATGGCCTTGCAGGGAAGCAGAGGGAGGGAGGAAAGCGGCTACATTCATCTAACCGCAGACTCCGGGCGTGAGAGAAAATTATGTGGGCCACCACATGGAAAGTCCCCGCACGAACCGCTACAGGTGCTGGGGTGCGGGCCCCACCAACCAGTAGCTGCACTGCATGTGCTTGTATTTGCGTGCTTCCTCTGTAGTCCGAGGTTAAAAAATCTCGCTTTTTTAATTATTTAATTATTTTTTTTCTAGAAATTCGATTATTTTATTTAGTAAAAAGCTGTCGTATTAACTGATCAACTGACAGATCTTATCTTCTGTTGAATGAATGTACGTGTTCCCAGGATGGGCGACAACTGAATTTCACCGTCCCGTCATATCTTAACTATTTTCCATCTTTGCCCCTGCATTAGCAAATTCTATGATCCGATCGTTAAATAATTGATTAAGTTAAAAAGACGATTACATGTTTCTAGATTCTTAATTTGAATCGTTAAATTAAACTGTTGAATACAGTGACGAGACCGCAAAAACTTTCTCTGATATTCAGAAAGTTAATGATTATTTACTGAATTGAAATCGATACATTACAAGGTTGAACTTTTTCGATAATGAATTTTTTAAGTCATAAAAATTCAAATTCATTATTCCATTTAAGTGGAACATGCATAGTCCTGCCCCAATCAAATGACAATTAACATCCCAGATAAGAAAAAGGTGCTTATTAACATCGAAGACTTGGTTCCGATCAACTGAACTAACCTATGGTTCATAATAATCGGCAGCAAGCAGCCGATTTAGTCTGATTCTTGCCATACTTTGAATGAAGCCAAAGCAAACATGGATAGATTTAAGGGGTGTGGGGACGATCGCCTCCTAAAGTCATAAAAAATATTAATATATTTTACATATTTTACTTAATTTTATCTAATTTTTTACTACTAACATATTTCACCTGTTAAAAAGAATTTCGACCATTTTAAACTTGTTATGTTAGTATTTTATAGAATTTCGTCCCTTAAATCAAGTTTTCGAATCCGTCCGTATAACCAAAGGCCAAGAAAGGGCGGGGGTAGTGGGTGATGATGCGAGAGGTGACCGCAATTGGTTTGGTGGGAGTTATCCACTTCCGTGGGGTTTCTTCTTCCTACTCCCATCGGAGGGGAAAAAAAAAGAGTATTAATCGTTTTTTTAAAGAAAAAATTGGTGGAAGTTTGATGAGTTGACTGTTCCACTGGGTTTCAAAATCATTGAATCTGACCATTTTTTCTCTGTCACAAAAAAAAAAAGGGGAAAAAGAAAATCTGATCTGAGGTGTTCGCGCCGCCGCCGGCTAATGAGGGGGTGAGGGTGGAATGGTTCTCTGAATCTACGACACACGTGCGCGCCGACAAATTCCCCCCCAATTTCTTCGGTGCTTCCCAATGCAAGATTTTCCGCCTTTTTATCAGTATTTTTTATTTATTATGTTGAAATTATTAACTTGTAATTTTTAATTAGCACATGCCCACAGCTTCATGTTCACGCTTTAATTTGAAGGAATTTCACCCTATTTTTTTTTTTTTGGACTTGCGAGAATGAAAATCTAACAAAGTCTAACGGTTCACTAATAAGTAGAGTTCTCTGAACGGGACTCGAATTTTAAGCTTTATTTTAGTAAAAAGATGTCGAACTTTTTTGACTATATATATTTTATCCATTTTTTAGATATCAAATAATACGTCCCTGACTGATAGAGAGTTATGGGGAAAGAAAATACTTTAAAACGAGGAATAAAATGATCCATGTAATGACGTCAGATATTTGAGCAACCTAAAAATCAACTGGGCAAAATCATTCGTGACACAAGACTCGAGGCAGAATGAATGCCATAAGTTCAGAAAATGTCGCTGTTAGGGCATATCAGTAACTTTATTTGACCGGTACCCACCCAACTTTGGCACTTTCACATGCTGTCATGGCAATAATGGAAAACAATTCCAAATTAAAAACGAGCAAATAAGTGAACAAATAAATGAAATAATTCGGAGGGCCAGAAATGACCCATCATGTTTGATTCAGCCTTTGCCATGAATTTGATGAATTTGAAATCGTAGATCTCGACTTATTTGTTTACTTGCCTCCATGCAACCTGGGTCCTTTTCTTAGGCTGATCCATTTCACTTGGCAATACAAAATCGGAATTGAGCAACATGGGTTATTTGATATGGTTCAACATCTTTTTTTCCCCCTCTTTTAAGGTCTCAAATTTAAAATTTTGCTAGCGGAAAAAAATTTGTGGCTAACTCGAACTTGAATTAATTATAGCTCAATCAATATGGTTTCTTGATATCATATTATGTACACTAAGAATGAGCTGGAAGGAAGAAAAAAAGAGGAAATATATAAGAAATGAATTTCACTGCAATAACACGTTGGCCATGCTTGTTCGTGCGATATTGCAGCAATCGATAAATCGAGGTTGGACGTGTGTAGGGAAGTACGGACACATTATCGGGCTGCTAGGGATTAACACTGACCAACCACAACCAACTTCATAGCTACGCGTCGTCCATGAATGCTTCAGCGATCAGTCAGTTCTATTAGTTAGAAGGTCGGTCGTATTCGTATACCCACCAAACTATTTTCCAAATTAAAAAGAAGGAAAAGGAAGAAAGGTCAGTGGCACTGTCCGCATATGCAAAGCGCATTTAAAGCGTTTTAGCAGCCGAAAGAACAGTCAAGAGGGAGTCGCTCTCCCGATCGTTTTTCTGTGCTATGGATGCACCTCCTGGCATTCGTTATAAGTTAAAAAAATATTTGACACATCAGTGTAATACTTATATTCTCTCATATATTTGTAGTAATTATTTATACCGATGTGTTAGGCGCTCTTTAACTTGTGAAATATGTCACGTCATAAAGGTGCTACATACAAGAAATTCTTTGATGGTCCCATCTCAACACGTAGCGTGAGTAAACGCCAATCAGGTCATGATAAACGAGCAAATTGGTATTGATCGTCCGAGCAATTATCTTAATTATTTTTAATAGGAGCAATTCAACTGATTATTTCTTACCATATTATTATGAGGTTTGAGTCCCGAAACTTTTTATGTTACATGTGTACGAGAATTTTTTTTTTCCCTCGCTCTAGGCGGTCGGGTCCCAGGGAAACATATTAAATATTCTAATAATATAGATTAATCTAAGAGATTAATTCAGATGACAAGGAAGCTTGCTATTTCCTTTACATTCCGTTCAAGTTTTATCTGGTAGATGTACAAATTTTACGAGACTCCACAGCTGAACAGTTTGTCAACTGGAATTTTTAACTTTCGATAGCTCGATCAAGTTTGAGTCTGAATGATCAGAATTCGTTCGATTTCTGGATATCTGGATAATGCATATAAAAAATACACAGAATTCCATGTCGATTGAAGTGGATATACCACCGCATCATTAAGCAAACTCAGAATATTCTCGCTATCATGTGCTCAATAAATTGAACAAACCTACCGGTGCAGATTCAAGTTTCGAAATTAAATTTTTTTTAAAAAAAGTTTCCCATTATTTACAGTTTGAACTTTAACTAAGGATCAGGGTTGATTTCAATTCAATCGGTGATTTTGACACGTGAGTTATCTTCTCAAATCTGTAGATATATATGAAGAAGATATCGCCACGTGGGGATATCTAGAGCTAGATTTGCGAGTTAAAAGAAACATGTTAAATATGGTAATTGCCTCTTTGCTAAAATACAATTCCCTTTACAAAAAAAAATTCCCATCTCGATTCATAATTCAACTTCATTTAGTAAATGATATACGATACAGCCATTTAATAATCCAATTTTGGCTGAATTTTACGCTTTAATTTATTATATTTTAAATATGAAGTCATGTGTCATAATTTTTTAAAGAAATATGTATATTCCAAAAAATATCACTCGCTCGCCCTGTATAAATGTATATATATAGAGAGAGAGGGGATGAAATTGCGGTCGGCTGTTTTCACCCATTTCAGGAAACTGGTCTGCCTCAAAAATCTTGACTTCCACGTGCAGAAATCAGTCAACTCCCAACGTCCCCAAAAATTAGAATCCAATATATTTTTAATATTATAAAATATATTTGCATTTAAAAATTGAATTAAATAAATCCAAGGAAAAGATCTCCTATATATAAACCTCCGCCATAGCCGATCCTCTTTCAACCTCTGAAACCCAAAACCCCCCACCAAAAGCCCACAGAAGAAACTCAGAAAAGCTTCGAGCTTTGGAAGCGTTCCAGGGCTATGGAGTGGATCCGAGGCGAGCCGATCGGCCACGGAGCCTTCGCTTCGATCAATCTCGCGATACCCATGAAGAAGCTCCCCCACCATCTTCCGTCGCTGATGGCCGTCAAGTCCTGCGACTTCTCCCAGTCCGCCACACTCAGGAACGAGCTTGAGGTTCTGCGCCGTCTAGGCGAGTGTCCGCAGATAATCCGATGCTTCGGCGCTGATCGCACAATCGAGGGCGGGTCTGAGCGCTACAACCTCCTCCTGGAGTACGCCCCCGGTGGAAGCCTGGTCGACGAGATGAGGAGACGAGGAGGGAAGATGCCGGAGCCGGAGGTCCGCCGCCACGCCCGATCGATCCTCGAGGCCACGAGGCATATTCACTCTCACGGCTTCGTTCACGGCGATATAAAGGTGCAGAACATCCTCGTATTCCCGCCGGTTAACAGCTGCGGATCAACAGAGGTGAAGGTCGCCGACTTCGGACTTGCAGGGGAGGCAGGGTCGCCGGAAAACAACGAGGATGAAGACAGAGGATTTGAGTTCAGGGGAACGCCGCTCTATATGTCCCCTGAATCGGTGAACGAGAACGAGTACCGGGCTCCGTCGGACGTCTGGGCACTTGGATGCGCGGTTGTCGAGATGGCCACTGGACGTCCCGCTTGGGAACACCCCGCCGGCTCAAACATCTGCCACCTGATGATGAGGATTGGCGTCGGAGACGAGATCCCGGCCATTCCCCAGGATCTCTCCGACAAAGGGAAGGATTTCCTGCGGAAGTGCTTCGTGAAGGACCCAAAGCAGAGGTGGACGGCTGAGATGCTTCTGAATCACCCGTTCGTTGCCAGCGATAGCAGCTGCGAGTTCATGCCAGCACCTCGATCTCCCTCGCCGAGGAGCCACTTCGATTTCATGGATTGGGATTCTTCGATACAATCGTCAGCAGGCTCAGTTTTGCCGAGTCCCAGTGCCTCCCCGTGGGAATTTTGGCAAGAACACGTCGAATTTCGATCCTCCGATGATTCCGATCGTCACAGTTCGATGATGGAGAGGATCAAGGGCCTGGGCTGCGGCGATATGCCCAGTTGGGAAGATTCAGAGAGCGGCTGCTGGTTCACTGTGAGATGAGCTGGTCAATAATGGAAGTCGTTCTGCACGCAGAGCAGAGGAAAACAAAGCACAGGAAAGACAGCAACTTAGGAGGAGTAGATACTTCTTCGTTTCCCTTGGATTCAATTGATTCTTTTCCCCAAAAAGTTAATATTGTTTTCTTAATTCAAATTGTACATGTGCATCGAGGGATGGTGTAAATACTCAAACCGAGGCTATGGAATTAGTCAGATATTTTCCTCAGTTTTTCAGTACTGTCATACTTCGACATTTGCATTGAAAAATTATCTCGGAATTCGTGCATCTCTCCGTTCAAACAAAAATGTTCATTGACACCCTTTTCAATAACAAGTAGAGAAGGGTTTGTTCCGATATCGAATTTACTTGAATCTGAATTTTTCATAAATCATCCATTTACAAACATGGTGTATATTGGAAAGAAATGGGTATTGGAACATGTTTTAGGTTGGGCTGTATGAGGCGGAAGGAGCCTACCCACCATTAGAGGTTGCCGATGAAAGTGTGGCCTTTGCCATGTTTCCCAGTTTTGGTCCGATGAAAGTATCGGACTGTCCATGATACTTGAAAACACTTCACATATCCTCGAACAACAACTTCGGCATCAGGCCCTGCTAATCCCTTCACTTTGTTGACTGCAGTATTAGTGTTGATTTTGATCCATCCATTATCATGTGAATGCTTTTAATCGATCAAATTGCATAGTGCATTTAGGTCGCTCACACGTCATTTACATAAGTGCGTGCTTTTAACGGGCTTGAAGTTTGCAACTTGGGCTAAGCCTCCTAAGGCCACACGAGTTAATTGAGATAATTCGATATTTCTTTTCTTTAAATAAAGTATCGAGTTCGAGACTTGTAAATTTAAACAATTCATGTTTGGAAGGTTTTACTCTCTTATTGGACAGACGTTATACGAATCTAAATTAATTAAAATTTATTTAAATAAAGCAACGGTTTTCTTTTCTACTATAAGTTTTCTTATTTCAATTGCTTCCTTTTTCTAGTGTTTTTACCACTCTTCCTATTTAAACCACTGATATTCAGAAGTACATGGGCAATGTTCTTACCCCTTTTAATTTTATAATAATTTGGTAGTTTTATTTTAATGAATATTTTGGACAGTGTGACAATTTAATATTTGAACAGGTTAACTATAGTAAACAAAATAGGCTGCTCGAAGTGGTTGCAGAACATGTTTCGCTTAAAATAAGATATCGAATTCGACTCCTTTTAATGGAGGAAATCCATGCTTAACATAATTTTACCGATTAATAGGTCGGTCAGTACAAACTTGGAATATTCAGCATTTATTAATTTTTTTAAATAATAAATGGGGAAAAATATATTTCAATATTCATTGTGTAGTAAATCCTTTCAATATAATTATATAAATCCGTTTTTCAAATAGATTTCTAGTGCGAAAATAACGCTTAAATTAGATAAATGCTTCATATAAACATTTTATGAAATTTTTGCCGCCTCAAATAATATTACTTTTCCAAGAATTGACTTTCTACACGGATAATTATAGCGAAATTCCTACATGTTTATCGCTTTTAGTAGCTAAGCCTTATAAATTTAAAAATGACTAATCCAGTCATATAATATCAGTTTCATTAAACTTTCAGTTCGAATCGTTACTGTTTTGTTGACGTAGACTTCACGCTATTAACAAATCCGCTAATGAAACAGTGGCAATTCGAGCTAAAAGTGTAACGGAATTAATCTTATAGGACTGAATTAATTATTTTTAAACTTACAGAACTCAACTATCGAAAACGATAAACATATAGGATTTTCAGTGTCATTTTCTCATTCCTAGATTATCTTTTTTGTTTTTGAATTTATAAAGGCACTGTTACAGTTTTCAATGTGCAGTACGCGGTATTCAGAAACACAATCTGGTCTCAAGTTTAGTTAACATCGATATCGCTCGATCAAGCTCGGTAATAAGGTGTGATCCTACTAATAACGAAAACCTGCTCTGATGACACTGTTCATACCACTCTTGGAAATTATTGTCCTGAGAGTGGTTAGAACTTGAGTGTTTTTCTCGTCTTTCCTAGTTCAGGAACAGATTGCCTGCTGTTCTTCCAGCACGGCATGCATTTCCAGATTGGAATGTTGTTTACTTCCATTATGTGACGATGAACTCAAACAACATCGAAGTTCGTGCATTTTTTAAAGTGCTGTTGAGGGCCTAAAATTTGCTCGAACACATGCTAATCAGGAGGAAAAAGTACATGTAATGATAGAAATGCACGCCTGGTGGGACTCGAACCCACAATCGTCTGATTAGAAGTCAGACGCCTTATCCATTAGGCCACAGGCGCTATTAATTCCTGTTGCATTCAAAATAATATTAATATAATATCAGCAGGAAATGCCTTACAAGCGAACTGCAAAAATAACTTCGCTTTTTTATTAGAGTTTATACGTTGGGGAAGAGTTCATTATTCATTGTGCTCTCTGTCGGCATCTCGTCATCTATATGTGCTGAATGATTGACTCTGTCGAATTTCCGGTACTGAAGATAGTGAAAATCCGTCCAATTTGCATTTCGATTCCAATGGTCCCCCAAAACTCAAATCAATGCTTCCCCACCAACACTGTCAGAGCAATTTGTTGCTTTTATATGAATACAGATCGTGTCCTAGTAATACACCTCACAACTTATAGCATGTGACATCGATAAGATTGAATACAGCACCACCGGTGAACCAGCGGAGTCTGCTAAACATATCTTTTCTACAATCTAGCACCCCACCAATAAGAGAACAAAATCGACAGAGGAATTGCAAATATTTGAATCTACCAAGTTAGATCAGGCACCATCATGAACGCGACGAGAAGAACTGGCTAAGATGAATGGCAGCGGAAGCAATGGAACAGGATGTTTGGGTGGAAATGCTGCTTGCGTGCCATATTTTCCTTCCAATGGTCCTCCAAGATCGAGCTCCTCATTTCCTGGGCTCTCAGCTCAGCCCTTCTCAGCTTGTTCAGGATCCGATCCATTGAAGCCAACCTCTTCTTTTCCAGCTCCACCTGAACCGCATTCTCGGGTTCAAATTGTGTAGCCAAAATAGAGTGAGTAATGGATTGGATACTTGAAAGAGTGTGAGGGTGAAGAAAGTGAAACCTCGAGTTTCTTCACTGCTGCCTCGGCCTTTGCTTTCTGCAGGTTCTCCCACGCTGTGATCTTTGCCTCTTCTCCTTCAGCTCTGCAGAGGAGAAAGACTTAAGGACCTGTTCATGTTTTCAGGAAATTTGAAAAGAAGATCTCACTGCACTCTTAATCACAACTTGAAGTGTAAGGACTGATCGGATCAGTATATCTGCTAAACCTCGATGGGATGGTATCTTGAGTTGTAACATCAGTTCAAAGAATTCTAATCTGAGTTGTAAACGATCTTTTAGAACTCTTCAAAAAGTAGTAACCTCGGTGCAGAGAGTAACAGAAGTTTGAAACCTGACGTTACCATACCATCAAGTTTCTATAAAATTTTCCCTTCACTATGATCACCTACAACATTCTTCCAGTGGTACAGACCTCGTGGTGTTTTTCACTGTTTCTATGATGTCCACAGGCAATGAGTTTCGAAGTTCTGCAGGAAAGTCATCAAGTAAGTCCTTGGGGGCTGCACTGTCCTTCCTCTTGAACCAGGCAGCGTGCCTCTTGGACCAGCTAATGACACTCGATCCTCCATCGATGAAAAAATCCCGAACTTCTTCCAGTTTAGCTCGAGGAGGGGTACGGCCAGTCGGTGTCCTCCTCTTCCTCGGGGAAGGGCAAGTGCTGCTCTCCGGGCTCATCTGTGTCGCCATGTCCCTCCTCGAGACAACACAGGTGACCCTATTTTCTGTGTCCCCTGTGGTTTCAACATTATCATCTGCATCAAAATCAACCGGTAACGGTCTCAAATTTCAGAACCATGAAAAGGCTGCCGCCTAGATGGGCTCAGCAACTCCCAGTTGATGTTGCACGTTCACTTCTAATCTATGCTACTAGTCTTTCCTACCAAATTTGTCTAAAAATGCAGGTCTCGAGAGCATTAACGAACCGTTGATTACAAAAGATCACATTTCATCTAGTGTCAAAGCTGAAGACATATCAAGCAACTGATTCACAGTATCCAATAGTTAAACATACACATTAGAACTCTTCTCTAAATTCGGGTCGATATCAAGCATCAGACATTAATGCTAGGGTAGGTTATAAACTGAGACCCGCATTAGTACAAGAAATCGAACTGATTCGCCTTATTTAACAACTCTATGTGGCAAGGTTTTATTGATTCTATTCCTGGTATGCACTGATCATTTTATTTGGGTTTTACCTAACCATCGGTGAACACCTTTGCTGCTGTTTTCAGCCACGCTGCTCGTCACCAGAGCCTTGTCAGCTACCAACACCCCGGTCGAGAACGGCGAACCTGCCCCGAATAAACCCCTCCCACTCCACCCCTCGAGGCCCGGGACAGCAGGCGAGTAGAAACCGCCATTTTGGCCAGCGTACCCGAAATAGTTATCCGGCAGCCCCATGGGCCCGCTCTTGGACTTCGGCCGGTTCCTCGGGAAATGCGGACCGATATTGCCAGAGATTGGGCTGCAAATCCACCGCTCCGCGTCCTCCCATTTCGACGGGAGGTTCCGACCAGCGGCCGCAGCGGTAAGCCCGGCGATGCTCTGTCTCCTGCTCGCGAGTGCAGCAGAGGAGGCAACTCGATCCGATCCCCGATCCTTCTGTGTTTCTTGGTGGTGATGATGGGCAGTTCTTCCGCTTCCCCTTACTCCTCCTCCGACGGGCTGAGTCTTATCGTCTCCGGGGCTATAAGGGGCGCCATTTCTGTTCATAGCTCTCGATTTCTTTCCCCCTCTTCTGCGGGACCTCGAATCTTCTCTGCCGCTGCGTTTTCGATAAAGAAAGGCTAAAAATTGTAGCTTTTTGAGCAAGGGCCAACCAAATCCTGATGCAGAGTTAACGTGGATGATCTGAATGTGAACGCGATGAGTCTAAAGTCAGCTCTGCTCAGCTTGAGAATGCAGGAGCAATAAAGGGCAAATATTTACGACAGGGACCGGAACAGTTGTTATTCTTTCACATGCTGAATTTTTCAGCAATGTCTCGCAGCTTGAAGGGAGAAGACGTTGGACCCACCCGAATTCAGGAGGACCGAGACGGAGATCGTCGAGAGATCCTCCGTTCGATTGGATTCACAGCGCTGTTTCAGGTTTCAGTCGACCTGAACCATCGAGATGTAAACTTGAAAATGGTTGGAGATTTCTGGTGGGTGAAATCCTCCAACATTTTTTGGCGAAATTTAAGCACATGGGTCCCAGGACAAATAATTGTTTCAAGTAATCTTAGAGCAAGAGCTAGATTGGATCGTACCAGGTTCAGATTCTCAGTGCATCTTTTTTCAACAATTTTTATTTTTCAATGGACGGAACATTTGCTACGTCCCAACAAGACATAATAGTACCAGCTAAATGCGGTATAACATTTAAGCAATTACTTGACTCTAAATATATAGCAAAATGGTTATCGAGTAAGATTTCTTTACTGCAGGTTTTTTCCAGTGTAAATTACTTGTGTCAGATGCTTACTTAGCCAGGTCTGAATCTGACGAATTATTAAGGGATAAAATTGATTTAATCATATTTTTTTCATATAAAAGTTAAATTTGAAATTTTGCTTAAATGAATTATTGGAGGAATGGCGGCTCCACTTGCATTTGTTTTCACATTTTGCCATCAATCATCATCATGATAGATGAGTTATTATTGCATGAACTTTACCTGCTTCAGAAGCACTTCATACATAGCCTCTGAAGGGGACAACAGGGGTAGGAAGCGGCCGCAGCACGTTTCTGCCGCGGCGACGGACGGCGGATCCCGCAGCGGAAGTGGCCGACGGGGGACAGTCCGACGAGGAAGCTGCAGATCCTCGTGACCGGGTGGGGACTGGAATTGGGGGCTGGTCTTTGCTCTGGCTGCTGGAAGGAAGGGGTTCGAGGTGGTTGTGTTTGAGCAGGACTTGAGCGCCATTAGAGGGGAAGGGCAGTGCAGGGGACCCATTCAGATACAGAGCAATGCTCTGGGCGCACTCCAGGCAATTGACATGGACGTCGCGGAGGAAGTCATGAGGGCGGGCTGTATTACCGGTGACAGGTTCAACGGTCTCATTGATGGCGTCTCTGGTTAATGGTAAGTTGTCAAGTTCTCTCTTTTTTTTTCTCATTTTTGTGAATTTTTTTTTTGTGCTGTGTAATTTCCCTTTCAGCTGCAAAGAAGGAAAAGTTCTTGAGTAAATTTTTTTTGGCAGAATACAGGGCATTAGTCCGAAATTTTCCATTTATTTAGATAACTAGATACGAGTTCTAACTAAATTTTGAATTGGTGATGAGTTTAGAAAACAAATTTTTTACTAGATTAACCTCATATGTTTCTAGGCAGATAAGATGGGTTTATGTGCTGTAGAATTGGAAATAAATGGAAATATGTCCACTGACTAATTTTCTTGAAACAGCTATGTCTTTGCAATTGACAATGAAATCATTATCCTGCTCTCTGGGGGAAATTTCTTTCCTTGTATAACTAATTTCCACATGTTATAATCCATAGGCCGTCTACTTATTTACCCTTCTAGTATATTTGAATTCAAATCCTTGTTAATTCTGAATATGGTGCCTTGTTTGTTAGATATATAGTATGTGCTTTTGAGAATGGTAGGTTATTCTGGGATATTGTCAATTTTTTTCGGCTGAGCAAGCATCATGAATGTTTTAATGACTGAATGAGTTTGTTTCACACTCTTTGATAAAAGGGCACAATTCTGTGGACCATTACCTCAACCGAAGATTAAACCAATCAACAGTACGCTGTTTTATTGAATTGTTTAGGCGAGAAGTGAAACAAAAACATTACACATTTTCATCCTCCGTGCCATAGTTGTAACCTTGCTATTGAGTGGTAATTACGTTTTAAAGGTTCAAAATTTCTCCCGTTATTCTCTTATGTATTATTTTTGTATTTTTCTACAACCTTGTTGTTCTGCAGATCTAATAGCATAAGTTAACTTTACCAGTAAATTTGCACTATTTTCGTTTGAATTTTGAGTGTCTCGGAGAGTTATATTAGTTGGGCATCAGGTACATCAAATTTGAGACATTCACTCCTGCGGCAGAGAGAGGGCTTCCGGTTACTCGAGTCATTAGCAGAATGACTCCGCAGCAGATCATCGTGCAGCATGTTGGGGATGATGCGATCTTAAATGATAGTAATGTGATTGATTTTGAGGACAACGGCAGTAAGGTGAATAACATGCTTCTGTTAATGAAACTAATAGTTATATATTGATAAATGAAATATTACTGTTTGGTTTTTTTTTTTTTTTTTTCTTTTCCTTGATTCTGTCTTGTTCTATTCAAGGTTACTGTCACGCTTGAAAGTGGACAGCAATTTCAGGGTGATCTTCTAGTCGGTGTTGATGGGATATGGTCAACGGTGGTTACGAACTGCCTCTTTTTAATACACTTGCTTCCTCCCTTGTGCGCTTTCAAGGCATAAGCATTTTGTCATAACTGAACGTTTATTTTCACAAACATTGTTTAGATTTTTCTCATTTTTTGGCTTCTATTATGAAGGTGAGGAGGAAGTTGTTTGGATCAAAGGATGCTGTGTACTCAGGCTACACCTGTTACACGGGTATTGCAGATTTCATGCCAGCTGATATCGAAACTATTGGGTAAATGACTACTTGTTTCTACCTTTTTCTTTTTTGGTTGTTTGATTTCCATTTTGGCATAGGACCCATTGGCAATGTCCAATTACTTTATAGGGAGTGCCAACTTTAATTCGGGTGGCAGGTTCCGGGTGTTTCTTGGCCACAAACAATACTCTGTATCTACTGATGTTGGTGCAGGGAAGATGCAGTGGTATGCTTTCCACAATGAACCACCTGGTGGGGTTGATGGCCTTCGTGGTATGTACATTATCAATATTTGGTTCATTTTGGCATTAATACAGATTTAGGAGATTTTATATGTGCTTCTTTCCTTCCCATGATTCTCCCAGGAAAGAAGGAGAGGCTTCAGAGGATTTTTTATGGTTGGTGTGACAACATGATTGACCTTATATGGCGACGGATGCAGATGCAATTCTCCGACGAGATATTTATGATCGGATGCCTGCTTTCACATGGGGGAGGGTTCGTGTGACTCTGCCCGGGGATTCTATTCATGCTGTGCAGCCGAATATGGGTCAAGGAGGATGCATGGCCGTTGAGGTATATTTTCTGAGCACTTTCCAGCTGCTTGCTTGTTATTGGAACATGTTCAAGCACATGCTTCAGCTAGAAGGGTGCATCTAGTTATGAAAAAGAGCTTCAGTTTTCTGTTATTACAGACGTGCTCATTTCTTCCTCTTGTCTTTCTCTTCCTTTCTATGTTCTTTCTTTTGTTGTTTTCTGTTTCCAAATGAACGCAAAATGGAAAATTGTAAATTTGGAAATAATTTTTTTGTGTAGCAGTAAAGCCATGGAACTAAGTAGAGAGTCACACACCTTTCCTTTCACGTACAGGATAGTTACCACCTAGCAAGGGAGCTCGAGAAAGCCCGGAAAGATAGAGTTGAGTCGGGAAAACCCCCTTGATGTCATTTCATCTCTGAAGATGTACAAGTGGCTCATGCCTGGGAAGTTGACCAATGCAGACCTGGAATTTTACCTTGGTATGCAATTTAAAATCCTGAAATTTAAGTTTCTCTGCTATGAGAGAGCCAGGTTTCTCAGAGTGGCCATCATTAATGGGATGGCTAGAATGGCTGCTATCATGGCATCAACTTACAAGGCCTGTCTAGGTGACTCGGTCCATTTTCAGTATGTACATGCTATTATGAATTGGAAATACTATAATATTGGAGTCAATCATGTGGAGCACTGCAACCATGATAATGGAAATTTTGTATTTCACTTGCAGTTCTTGACAAAGTTCCGGATCCCACATCCTGGAAGAGTCGGAGGAAGATTCTTTATCGATATAGTGATGCCTCTTATGCTAAGTTGGGTCCTGGGTGGCAATAGGTTAGTTGTTTAGAACCATTTTGTTTTGTTGACTAGAGAAATTTCGTCATCTCCATATTTCTGTTCCAAATATTTGAGGAAAACAAGGTCAAACCATGCTATGTTGAGGTATCTCTTTCTTGCTTAACATGTTCTTGAGCTGCATATTGATGATAGAATTTTCTTCTGATAGCTTGAATCTCAGGGCAAGGCCACTTTGTTGTAGGCTCTTTCAGACAAAGTATGTTTTGTGCCTCACCATATAACTATCCAATTTTTGAGTAATAGGAATGAAGAAATTTCATTCTACTCTTATAACCACAACATTCTCGAGCTGATAAAATGATTTGTTAAAATGAAGGCAAATGACCAGCTGAGAAGATGGTTCGAGGACGGCGATGCCCTCGAGCATGCTATAAATGGGGAGTAAGTCCCTGAATCCTATTGCTTAACAAATCGTTGTGTTGTATTTCTTTTAATTTTGCCTGAGATATTGTAGTGCTTTTTTATTTTAGATGGATCCTAGTACGTTCTGGAATTGATTTTTATGACACCCAAGCATTTTTGTTCTTGGTGTTTACATGGATTCTCTTACCTTCCGAAAATGAGACTAGTTTGCAACAGCCTATGAGATTAAGTAGGGATGAAGGCAAAGATTACACTATTGGGTATGAAATCTGATTTGTTCACTTCCTGCTGCATGTAGAGCCCATATCGAACCAAGAAGAAACACCAGTTTGATGGATCTTTCTGAAACTTGCACGAATGCTGCACGCAATGATCAAAGGGGAGTTCCATAACAATACCTCTGCCACAGGTGGTGATCTTATTCTGTTCGTGTAATACTGTTAATTATTTATGAGGCTGGCAGTTTTTCAAATCATCCGGGTTCCTGTCCATCTCAGATCAGTGTAGGATGTGTCAAAAAGTTTTTCTATTCCAAACTGGTCGGTTTTAGGAGAAATGTGTTCATGTTTCTTCTAGATTTGTGTTTTGTTATTGTCATGTCAGTCACCGACCCTTTCATTTGCTTGCAGACTTACATTTAGAGAATGCTTTGAAGCGGATCTTGTGTGGTTTTATGAATATTCAATCAGGTTTCAAAACTCCATGCCTGTATAAGCCGCAAGGATGGTGCATACTTCCTGACCGACCTCACAAGCAAACATGGAACCTGGCTCACTCTGCAAGTTCTCTTTAAAAACGCAGAAAAAACTGGTGTGCCAATCCCATTGTGCTTAATGATTTGATGAAATCCGATATCTCTGCATGACTAAAACTTGCAGTAATGAAGGGAGATGTTACAGGGTGTCCCCAAACTTTCCAACTCGATTCCATGCCCCCAGTGTTATCGAGTTTGGCTGAGACAAGAGGGTAAACCTTGATTTACTTGCTCCTTTTTCCAGTCAAGTTGGGACCATAAACTCTTGCGTTCTGTTTCTTCCAAAGGTTGAAACTTTTGCTGGTGCAGGCAACGTTTCGGGTTAAAGTGATAAGATCCCCAATCAGCAGTCCTGAAACCGAAACTAGAGGAGGGATTCTCCAGGCAGCACAGCATGAATATGCACAAGAGGGGTCCTGAAGGAGTCTATGAGCACGTTCGGGATTTTCGACTTGTACAGTGATTAATTCATTGCAGCAACAAGCGCCGTGACTGCTGCATACTGTTATGGTTTATTGTAGAACTGTCTTCACAGAGGAAATCTGCTGCTTACAGTTGTATGCCAGCAAGTGTACGAAAAGAAAATGATTACTTTGTTTGTTGTCCGGAAATGTGGACCATTGATTTCTATGGAGCTCACAACAAATGTTTCAACCCCTCAAGCAAACAAGATCCCGAATTCGATTCATATGAACGAATCCACAACTGAAAGAGTTTTGCTCCTGCTGCATCAAGCTTGCCCGGTGTGAGGCACGACAAGGAAAATACAAAGAAAAATGCAAAAGGAGCTTTTGCAGTAGCATAAGCTACTAACCCGAAATGAAAATGTGCCTGTTCTCCCCATAATCGGAAAGGAAGGGAAGTGCGACACTGTATGTCAAGAAGTAGGTGAGTTTTGGCAAAAAATGATTGAGGTTGCAACCAACTTTCTGCAGATCAAATAGACAGGGAGAAGGACAACTGTTGATTTCTTGTCAGAGTGTGCAGACATTTGGGGCTGGACTTGGTTCTATTTAGATGTTAGTCAATCATTTTGTTCAATCCACCCACCATATGCTATACTGTACATCATAAGCAGTGAAATCAGTTCCAAGACAGCGACATTACCAGTGGAACCACGATGAAGAACAGAGCAATAACTCCCATGCACAGGGACCGGAATTTCCATGGCTCTGTGTCGAAAGTCAAGGATAGTGGGACTTAGGACACAGCAATGATGTCTCAATGATCCAAGACAGGACCGTCTTAATGTCAATGAGCGGTCACTGTTCCAAAAGCTTCGACCAGTGTCCCCTCAGTCAGTTCTCAGCTTTTACTTTGGGTCAGTTCATGCACTTACCGTCTTGCTTCCCTTCCATGTACTTGCTATTCCGCCTAAAAATCGACGAAACACGAAGTAGAAGGGACAGGTTCCCGAATTCAGACTGAACCTGGGGACTCTGGAACAGTGGGAATGAATCGGAGATCGAACTTTCGGTTAGGCAAAAAAAACATGAGGAGATCCTAACTTTCTTTGGTGGCACGTGAAAGGAAGAGATCTTTTACCAAAGTCCGTAATCAATGAAAGCATTTGCTTGTTTTGTAGGTGTGAACAGGAAAGAACGACGCGGAATCAATGTTATTTATCTCTTCTGTGATCGAAAAATCTGTGCTGTAGGACCTCTCCAAGTGGACACTGGACAGCAAAGATATTGTCGATCTCCATTTACCACAACCACCAATCTCGTCCCGAACTTTTCCTGCTCCCTTTCTTGTGATGGTCATATTAAAGCGATGCAGGACACTGGACTGAGGATTTGTCATGTCTTCCTCTATTTCACGCACGTAAATTGAAGGACAGCCATGGACCTACTTCTGCTGAAACAATCTACACCGTGTTCTGTCTGGGAACCTGCCGACACCGTGCCCGGACCAGGCCACCTCATGTGTTCGACCACGACTAGGAGAGGATGAACGGCAGGAAGTGAAAGACATTATGAACGATACACATTTTTTTTACATAGACAAATTTAATGTATAATAATACGACAAGAAAAGACATGAAACTAATTATCGATGATCACGGTTGCTCAACCTCATCTTCTGAAGATCTACCAGATGAGAGAAACTAGGATCCGTGTATTGACGGGTGGGACCGGACTTTGCCGCATCAAAGGCGGCAACGTGCCAAAAAAGGAAACCGAGGCATCTGTAGATGGCTTGCTTAGTGGGTCCCTATCAACAAAGATGGCTTCTGATGGCTTTTTCTGGGATCACCACACTTTTTGAATAAGAGACTGGAAGGCTTCTGGTTTGAACCTAGCCAAGTGCACATCAGCCTTCACATGGAACTTTTCCGGCAGCATAGACTCATCCGAGCCCCGATCCTTAATGTTTATCAAGCTGCATCGATCTCCAGACAGCCCATATGCAGGTACATCGACAAATGACAACGGTATTGCAGCAAGGGGGCATACATTACAAGTTTCTGCAGCAAAAGATATGATCGAATAATACATGGAAATGGGGGTTGAATACGAGCAAAGAGACAGACGTGTATGGATGGGGTGCAGGGACACATGTACACGCAGATCTTCCATGGAAAGGGGACATGTACAATCTGTGGAAGCACCCACCTGTCCAACGTTTGGTCCATCCAGACATAATCTCTTTTCTGTTTCTGATTTCAAAAAAAGAAAAAAAATGGAAAAAAGAAAAGAAATAATTCACTCTCAGGGTTCCTACAACTGTCATATATTTTCGATATAATTATTATCTCTGATTATATTATATTATTATATATTTCTTCATGAATAAATAATAATTCGTTTTCGGACCGACCAAACATCAGAGATCCTCATTGCTGTGTCTCTCAGCAATCTCACCGGTCTTAGGAGGTTTTCCTGTCAGGCTTCCAAGCGGAAAACAATTTCCTTTTGCAGTTCCCTAGGAAAACACACGTGTTTCCCGAAACCTTCAGTCTGGAAGGGTATGTTCTCAAAAGACGAGAGAATTTTCTCAGGCGTTTGGAACAGACGCACGCCCAGCCACCCGCATCCCATGGTCGTGCTATCAAGATCCAGCCCGGGACTTTTCCAGCACGGAGAATCCCCCGTCAGCATAAAGAAACAATAGGAAACAAGATCACCCCGTTTTCCAAGAAAACCCAACTGGAAAAATTCCTGAGCGGCTCAAAAACAACTGCCACTGACAAAAATGTCGGCAACTGTAAGAACTGTCCGGTCCCTTGATTGGACCGCTTCTGGAAAATCATTTACCGTCGGATAAATCTCAGACGGAGATAAAAAGAATACTAGTCATCTTATGTACGATGAACACCGTTAAATATTGAGGAGAATAATAAATTTAATGAAATAATTAGTAAGAAAAAGCGTAGAAATTTGGTCAATTTCCTTCCATATTGCACCTGCATTTTTATTATGAAAGGACGCACACGTGCACTGTTGCCGGTTCTACTATCCCGAGCCCTTGCCGTGATCTCCTCCACAGTGCTCTCAGTTCCAATTCCATTAACCCGAGGTGTGTGTATATATACATAAAATAGTAAATATTTACTATATAGTACATAATAATTTCATTGTATAAATTACCATTTAAATTTTTATACATGTAGAAGTGATTATTAAAAACTGTGAAAATTTTACACGTGTCAATATCTAATAGAAATTTATGTTCAGTGCATAACACATGCTAAATTCATTATATAAAGGAAGAGAATGGCAGCTTTATATATTAATAAACCATTAATTTGACTGCATTATTATCTGATTTTTTAGGCCATATATGCATAGCACACGGCGTCACTTGCAATGGGATGGGGCAGAATGCCCCAGCTAACACAGTAACCTAACCTATATGACAATAACATCGACAGTATTCCAAACAGTGTCAAAACGATAAAAACGCACAACATCGACACCAATCAAACCCTAAAATGAACGATAAACAAGAACGAGCTCATCATTGATGAAGTTAATAAAGAGTTCAAACGTAAAAAATTTAACATTAACGTGGCATCTGGTTCGTCAAGAGGAAATTGATAAGGAATGGAACGGGCAGAGACAGGAATGGATCGATCGCTGCGCTTCGGTCTGAGAGGGAGAAGGTTTCCTGCTCCGCAGTGGAAGATGATGAGTTACTTGAGAGGGGAGAGAAGGACGCGGCAGCAAGTAATTGAGTAAAGTAAATGAGCGAATAATTTATACGGAAGAACGAGAGCGTGCAGGAATTTTGAAATGCAATAACAAAGAGATGGAAGGACGAAGATGATTAGAATATTGATAATTTAATTTATATATGGGATAAAATTGATATATAGAACCAAAAATGGCAATAAAATGGAATAATTATTTTACTCCTTAAAGAAGCACAATTACCTAATTCGTTGAATTTGTAATTTTTCTATCCTTTTCGTGAACCAAGATTTTCCAAATTCCAGGACAACCTCGTTTCCTTCGCAATATACCCCACATTTTCATTTTTTTTTTCCAATCCCCAAACTCGAGGCATCGAATTTCTTGAAAAAAAAAAAGGACAAAAAATAGAAATTGAAAAGAGATCTCTGGGTCATGACCGGGAAAACAACTCAGACAGTTTCCCTATCCGTTCCACGAGCTCCGGCGGCAGTTTCACGGCAGGTCTCTTCTCCTTCCCGGGTCGGAAATCGAATCCGAAAGCATCGGACACCTCGTCGGAGCTCCACCCAGATCTTCGGAGCGAGTCTGACAACCGGTCTGCTTTCAAGAGCAGGGCATCGAGAACCGCCTGGTTGTCTAGTAGAACCATCTCGCCTCCGAAAAAGCCGGACCCCGATACTTGGATGATCTCGGACACGTCCGATTCGCTCCACCCGCCTTCTCTCAGGACCGACCCGATTCTATCGATGTACTCCCGGACCCATATCGGAGTCTTGAACCGTGGCATGTCCAGGTACCTGGCAACGGAGAAAAAAGGACATGAAATTTTATATAATGGCATGAAATCCAAGATCACGATATTGCGTAGTTCTGTTTAATCGTCGACAACGACTTAGGTCACTAACCTATTGTCGTGCTAATAATTTTATAATGATATTTTATCTCGTGCTAATAATATAATTATCTCTTTCTTTTTTTAAGGGTAAAGAATTTTAATTACCAATCGGGAGATGAGGACAACGAGGAAGAGGAGATCCTCCTACGCCGGTCGACGGCGGCGTCGCTCCAAAACTCGACCCACCTCGGCGTCTTGGGAGCGGCGGAGGCCTCATCGGAGCTTCTCCTAGAGAAATCGGACCAGGACGACCCGGAGGATTTTGACCCGACGGATCTCTGCTTCCTGAGGACCTTCGGGTCGGGTGGGGAGCTGCGGAAAAAGGATTCCCACTCGAAGAAGTCCGATAGATCCGAACCGCAGCAGAAGATCCGATCCTCATCGACGAAGAACACCGGGTTCCCTGCCAACGGCGGGCTGCAGGGGACATAGCAATGGTTGAAGATCGGAATCAGAGCGGGGGCTCTCCTCAGGGCGTTCCTCGCCACCAGTAAGGCCGTCTCCGGTTCGGCGGGTCGCGGTCCCCACGCTTTGGACCAGAGCGAGTTTCCGGCCACTTGGAAGGCGATGGCAGCAACAGGGAGGTCCATGGATGAGCGGAGGTGGAGGCGGGCTCCTCCGGACGCTCGCCAGTCGGGGAAGCCGGGGCCGACGGCGAGGCCGGCTGAGAGTATCGCCCGAAGATCCGGGGGAAAGGTGAACCCGAACTCGGCTTCCGTACGGGCGAACTCCGGGTCGGACAGGCCTGGCTGGACATCGACGCCGCAGTTGCGCAAATGGGTGATGACCTGCTGAGCTAGAGAGGAGAGGGAGAGAAGACCGTTGCGCGCGGTGGCAGGGGTGGAGGAAGTGGCCGCGGCCGCCCTGGCGGAGAGGCGGCGGAGGCCAGCGAGGTGGGCGGGCTTGAAACCGGCCATCCTACTGTCGACGTCGACCATAATGGCGGTTCCAGGAAGCCGACCGACGTGGAGTTATTGGTGCGGAAAGCTATCTCTACTCTGAGACCAGGCTTGCCAGGAATCAGTGAGAGAGAGAGAGGGAGAGAGAGAGGGCTGGCTCCTAGAAGAGAAGATGGGTTACTAGTTATATATATATATATATTGGATCTTGCCCTGATGGAAGCTCGCTTTGGCTTCTAAATACAAGATGATATCGAACGTGTATTATTATTTCTTTTTAATATATAAAAATCAGTTAAAATTGATTTAATTTGAACAATAATGCTTATTGGTTATTAAATTATTGAATTGTACGTATTTTGTATTACAAATATATTGAACATATGGTTCTTTACTTTAAATAAAGTCTCGAATTCGAATATTATAAATGATAGAAAATTTATCTTGGGAGAATTTTATCCTCAAATGACCACACCCGATTCAAATTGGATTATGAACTTCTAAATACAAGTAGCTCGGATCAAAATGATATATTGAACATGTTAAAACATTGAGGTTAAATTTAGAATCAATACTATATAAGTTCTATAAATATTCAAAAATATGTGTTTGAAAGTCTTGATTTTACTAATGAAAATTAAATTTATAATATATCAGCTTCGGATGGAGAATAGAGAATGGTATCGCTATATCGAATCACATCATATTTTCTGAAAAAAATTAATTTAAGGTACTAGTCGATCTTAACGGTATATAAAAGATTCGATTTTTACAGTTAAGTGATCAACACCAGAGAGATTTATGTTTCTTGCTTGATGAGCCACTCTCTCATCTAACGACAAAGTAACGAAACCTCTTATTTGTCGCATTAAACAACGCATGGTCTCCCATGATTGTCATTCTTCATATCCAAGGCGGAAAGCTAAGGGAGAAAAGCTCCGGACAATGATGGCGGCACATCGATGCATACTATCATTGGTTATCAGCACGAGATTAGCAACCCAAAAAAGAAAGGACATCAGCTCGTACTAATGTTCGATCTACCACGGGATGTCCGGCGTGTTCGATTCTCACAGCCACCCCGAGACATGCATTCATCGGGATGTCTAGCTCCTCCGAGCTGGATCGATACTGCGGTGCAGCTTGTTCACCTATCGCCCCCTGCCTGAGATTTAATCCGCTGTTGCCCGAGAGCAGTTGGGGAAGTTGGGCGGCTCTGTGTGCGTCTACCCATCGGAATTTAATGCAGCTGAACATGCGGAGCGCCGTACAATTGCTGCGTGCCCATTTCTTTGCTGCTTTTTCTTTTCCGATTTTCCGGATTTTCTTAAAAATTACAGTACCACGACGACGAGGCAGTCGATATATTATTCACAATTATCCAAAAATTATAAATTTCTTTTAAGAAATTCCGGTTGGAATTAATTAAAGACTAAACTTGTTTAAGGTGCCTTAAAAGCTTGTGTTAATCGATCTTAGATCAAGCAAAGAACTTTCGGGATTCGTCGGCGAGGTGTGAAATTTCAAACGTAGGTCAACGGATTGACATTCTCTCTCTTTTTTTTTTAATTTATTAGAATATAACTGGGTTAATAATGTTTTTACACAAATAGCAAGACCGAATCAAACCCACTTAACTTTTTTTTTTTACCTCATTTTCCATTTTTTTTAAAAAATTACGTGATTTTCAGTATGATTTAGTATGAGACCTGAATGGTTGGTCGAAAATTTAAGACAGAGTCTGGCCAAGTGGATCGGGTTCCAGTGCACATAACGTTACTATCAAGTCGGGAGCTTCTCCAACCTCTTTAACCAACCATTCCGACCTTCTAAACGATGTTGGATCAACTGTTACAAAAGCTTGATCTCGATAAAATGGACAGTTCGTTTAAAAAAAAAAAAGATAACTCTCCGATTCGGCTCTTTACTAGGATTTGCATTATTTTGGTCACGTCGAAGACTCGTACATGCATGCATGTATCCATGAAAGGAATTTGCATGATCACCAATAATAGTGGTTGATGCGCATGATTATATCAACTGATTCAATGATGATATTCTGCATGCATGCTTACAAATATTTTATATATATATATATATGTATATATGTGTGTGTATGTTCATATTGATGTAGGGTAAGGATCTACCAAACTTAAGCCCTTATCCAAATCATTGTTCACTGATCCCAACCAATATGAATTGTGTGAGACATTTTCCCATCTCTAATTTTGATCAGATTTTAGATTCGAGTCCTTATAAATGAAATAAATCACGACCGGGAGAGTTTTCCTTAACAGTGAATTGATCCGGCTCAAATTTAGATTAATCGGAGTTCATTAGATTTGTAAATATCGCATTGCATATTTAAAAAGAAAACTTTAGCGAGCCCGAGAGAGATATGCCCCACCCATGTGCATCATCTACCTTCTACGCATATAAAATTAGGGCAAAGATTTGAAAGAGGAGCCAGAGGCTAGCTAGAACACAAGCGGAGATTTCGAGTAAATTAATCGAGTTTAATGCTAATCAAGTAATGACTAGAAGACATGAAGAAGCTGAGACGCTAGGGCTCTCTCTCTCGGGCCCTCTCGTCCTGGGCCTTAAGCCCATTGGGCTCGTACCACTTTTGCAGCCACAATGGGCCGACTGCTCAATAAGTGTTCAACGGGTCGGTAAGGTACCCATCGCGCAACGCGAGTCTCACTTGAAAATTTCGCTCCTAAAGTGATCAAGACCCACGTCAAAGATTGTTTGGTGAATCACACGTATAATCAACGACGTAGGAGGAATTCTTCAGAGTTAATTCGTTCCGTCAAGGTTAGGTGTAAACCCATGACTTTTTCCCGCTCGTTGAATACGGGACTCGAAATAATGTGGTAAAAAACTTCAACCCATGTAACCCTTTGGAGGGTTCTAATTTATATACAATTAAAGGTACCTGTCCCGAATAAAAACCGTTCAACGACAATCCGTCCGAACTTATATAACACGGAAGGATGTTGAACAGTTTATGACACGAAATTACCGTACAATTTTTTCTTCTGATCAAATGTCTTCATAGTATTGTATATAAAATTTCTTGACTTCTTCTTCTTCAACCTCTCCTCCCCATTTGTCAAAGTTAAGGGGAAAAAAGGGGAATCGTTTCTTGCATTTTGGGTTAACTGCTGGTAAATTGGGAAAAAGGGAAGAGGACATTGATCAGTAATTTTCTTCCCTTTTTTTTTCCAATAGCAGCATAAAATCTACAGTTGAAAGGAAAAAAAATTGAGATTTTAATTTAGAATCTGCCTCTGAGAGTGGAAAGTGCCTGAAATTTATTGAACAAGGTTTGGATGTGCATGCATCAAACTCGTGGGTCGAGAGAAATTCTCGAGTGATCTCAGCCCATCACGTGGTATGGGGAGGTACCGATCAAAACGTGACAAACGGGTAAATTAGCGTTAATTACTCGAGTAATTAATATAATTATTACTAATTAAAATAATTTAATTAATTTTTTTATTATCATGTCATTGCGCGGTATAATCGTCTAAGATTTTTTTTTGCAGAGCCGAAGTTTCACCGTCCAATGTGTCCGGCCTAAGCATAGTCAATTCGACGAAGTTCTAAGGATTGTCAGTCTTCCAATAATTTTTCCTTTTGAAATTTTGGGTTGTCAATTGAATGATAAGGAAAGGTGAACAGCACCCACAGGGGGCAAAAAATCTCGAACGCACAACAACAAACGTGGAATGAGTGAATGGTGATATTTTAATAAATCATCGATATAATTAATATAACGAATAATAATTATAATAGTTATTTAAATAATAATTAATATTAATTTATTCATTTATTATAATTTAATTTGTGTGTGCTCGAACTTTAAACAAGATGAATAATTTCGGAAAATGAAGATTCGGACCTGGAGTTCGAGTTCCTCCAATAAGATGATCGGAATTTAATTTTTTTAATCGAATCGTCGTTATTCCACTCGAAGAATTTTTATTAATCTTTTTTTTTCCCTGACATCGAGATGATGACCGAATCAAAATTGAGCATTTAATTTGACATCGGGAAAAAAATGGAGAAATAATTTGTCAACAAGCTTGCTCTCTAGATGAACCATTTTGTCAAATTTCTTACGATCAGACCAAAGGGACCCAAAGGTAATTTCCAGACACTGTGGAAGAAGTTACGTGCGAAGGTCCCATTCCCCACTAAGGACATCTTAGATGAGATTTTTGACATGTCGAAGGACTAAATAGTAAATAACTTAAGTAAAGAGCGTGTTGAAAGAATTCGAATTAAAAATCTCGATCTTACCGAATCACGTGAAAGTGAGTTCTGGATAAATCAGATCGATGTGAATGGACTCGAAAATCTTCCGAGTTGAGGAATAATTTAGCCTCTTTTTTTTGCCTTTTTTCTCACTTGCAATAATAGTAAGAGAAAGTGGTGAAAGCGCACTGATCTCCTCACTTCCTTTTGCTATAATTAACAAATTGAATTCATGATGAACCATTGATTAAGGATCCATGTAATGTAGACATGCAATGACGCCCGCACCACGCAAGTCCCGGCTAAGCAATGAATTGGACACTTCATCCTCAAGGATTGTCGACCGCTCGATCGTGTTAGTGATACATCTGTTCGTGTCCTCTCTTCGCGGGAAGAAAGACCATAAATGGCGATCCTCGTGATTAGCACAATCACCCCCTCAAATCAGGAGTAGAGTAAGATATTATGTAAATTTTATTTTTTTATTAAATTATCTTATTTTATATCAACCATCCTTTTATTTCTTTTAACTTCTATTTAATTTGGCCGCTTAAACAAAATTCCAAATTCAGTATTGTCCCGTGTTTCCTTTGAGAAAGTCTTGTATGTTGTAGGGATAGAACGTCAGTATTCCTATGTGATCCCACGAGCTAATATGAGTAAGATAAATCAATAAATTTATGAGAAAAAATTTAAATAAAATAATTAAAAAACTCCTATATGAATAAGAAAAATTTACGGTGTAAAATTTTTAATTTTTAATGAACTGATTCAAACTCGAATTTGATAAATCAAAGAATGTCCTCCTTTATGACCAATTCTTTTCCTCCTCAGTTTCTCAACGCTTCTAGAACCAGCTAAACCCCCCGTTCTCTCCGTCTCCGCCTTCCTTTCCTCCCTTTATAGGCTACCCATCGGAACATCTCGAGATCTTCCTATCTAGAACGGATCCCAAGCTGAGTCGTCGGAGTTATGGTCACGCGGTCTTCCTCCGTCCACCTTCTCCTCTGAGATGGAAAGCTCCGGCAGCTCCTCCGTCGTCTTGCTCTCCGGTTTCTACTGCTGGGGCTGGGAATTCCTCACGGCCCTCCTCCTCTTCAGCTGTTGTTGAACTTGAATCTTCCCCCAAAAGGAAACCCAGAAATAATTTCGTTCATTTTCCGAAGCTTTCTCCCCCCTTTTTAGAAGCGAAGTTTTAGAGTGATGAGCATCCAGCAGCAGCAGCAGAGATCGGCGCCGGCGCCGTTCCTGACGAAGACGTACCAGCTGGTGGACGACCCGAGCACCGACGAGGTCGTGTCGTGGAACGAGACCGGTACCGCCTTCGTGGTGTGGAGCACGGCTGAGTTTGCCCGGGATTTGCTCCCCAACTACTTCAAGCACAACAACTTCTCCAGCTTCGTCCGACAGCTCAATACCTACGTAAGCACAGTTCCACGATGTCCAGTTCGCACAATTTTATGAAAAAGCCATCGAGTTTGAATTTGGATTAATTTTATGCCGTAAATACTCTGTTTGATCTAGTGATAATTCCAATCTGGGATACTTTTCGGATCTAGGATTGCCACTATCGATCCAGATTCATCCTGTTCTATCTGCCTAAACTATTCTGCAACTCGTGTTCCGTTGACCATTTTACCCTTCTCCAACCAACAACAGGAAAAGATAGAGGGCTAGAATTGTCGGTTCTAGAGTCGCATAGTAATTGCTCATCATGTCTACGCTGGGAGAGGAGAAAGACTTGTACGAAATGGTATATTATAGGGTAATGTTAGCGTGATATTATAAATTAATTAAATTATTTATTTATTTTTTTATTAAAAAATTTAAAAATAATTAAATCATATTAACTTACTATATCACTGTTACGTGAGTAGTGTGTATAAGCTGGGAGAAATTCTTTAGTACGTGACAGTGTTTATATAATGTCACAAGTCAATTAAATTAAATTATTTTAAATATTATTATTTTTCTTTTTAAATTTATTAAAAATATTTTAAAAATAATTAAATTTTATTCGTTTATAATATTATATTTAATATAATACAGATGTATTTATTACACACCAGATTCTCTTAAGTAGTGTTGCGGTTAAAAAAGAAGTAAAGAATATAAATGTTTTTATTAGTAAAAATTGTGACTTATATACTTATACAAGGAAAAAAAAAGAATTTATAATATTTTGATGGAATATTCTTTTTCATGGATTTCTCTTCTTTTTTTTTTTCAGGGCTTTAGGAAAATAGTTCCCGACAAGTGGGAATTCGCCAATGAGAACTTCAAGCGCGGCCAGAAGGAGCTCCTCGCCGAGATCCGCCGACGCAAGACGGCCCCTCCCCCTCCTCCAACAGCCGCAGCTCCGCTGAACTCCGGTGACGACCAGGGGTCCACCTCAACGTCATCATTGGACTCCAAGAACCCGGGGTCGGCCGAAACGTCAGCGTTCACCTCCCAGTTCGCAGATTTGACGGACGAGAACCAGAAGCTGAAGAGGGAGAAGGAGCTCCTCAGCTCCGAGCTGGCGCAGGCGAAGAAGCAGTGCGACGAGATGGTGTCCTTCTTGACGAGATGCCTTAACGTGGGCCCCGATGAGATCAGCAGCATCATGCGGCAACAGGGCGGCGGGCAGCCCTGCCTGGATACAGCCTCCGGCGGCGGAGGAGACGGAGGAGAGGAGGGCTTGAAGTTGAAGCTGTTTGGGGTTTGGTTGGACGAGGACAGGAAGCAGAAGAAGAGGAACAGGGAGGAGAGGTTGCCAGGCTCGGAGGAAATCAGGGCCTTCGAGCTTCACCTGCACCCGCCTCTGAAGAGCAGCAAGGTCTGCAACTGATTGCACAATTACAGTTTCACCCCTGCGGTACAAAAAAACAAATCACGGTATATCACGTGACAATTTAACAGCTGTTAACGTGATGTGTCTGTTACACGTAAGATAGTCTCCCATATTAAATTCTCCATTAGCTTCCCATTCTTTTTGAGCTCGATCGATCGATAACACCCCCAAGCCACTACGCCATTGATCGAAGGAGAATTGGAGGTTGTGATGTGAAGTATCTCATGAACTTGAAGAATTAGGACAAAGGGGTCGTTGTAGCAGTTGCTGGGTGTTTCGGTTAAGGGATCTGCTGTCGGTGGGAAGGAGAAAAGGCTCACCTCACCACACTGATCTCTTGGTTCTTTTCTGTCTTGTAGAAACTCTAATAATGTCCGACGGTTGGATTTCTCTGTAAGGTACAGTTGTTGAACATCAGAGCGGAAGAAGATCACAACTGGGTCTTCGTGCTCTATTTTATCTTGGAAAACCGTTCTTATCAGCCTAGAAATGTATATGTAATAAAGCTTCTTCTTGTGATCAGTGACCGAATCATAGTTTCATGTATCTAATTCTGAAGGGCATCTCCGTCTTTTCATCTGTACTCGAACATCGTGTTTAAAGAAGGCAGTCCGATACGCATGAAGGGTCAGACAAAGGTGAGTGGCGGAGATGGTGAGCAGGCGATTCGGGCCGGTCCGATCTTATCATGCCAGACCGGCCCCAACCATTAAGGGCCCGATAAGGCACGGCTCGAACACGGCAAGAGATATTCCATTCCAACTCCCTTGTCAACCCAATCGAGCGCGTCATTTGTTTTGAATTGCCCCCTTTTTGTTTTTGATTTTCAGATTGATTTTGTATCTTTACAATACATAGGGATATGATGACGACGTTGTATGCACGCAATTCACGAAAATCATATTTCACGAAAGCCCATAGAGATTTATTTGTCTGCGGATGCCCAGACATTGATCCATCCATGCAGCTCCATAAAATCAAGCCCAAATTCCACACACTCGATTCATGGAATGAGGATTGAGGACTCGGTAGACCGACCCACTGATTTCCTGATCACTGTCGTCGAGCTGGCAGACCAATCTCACGCGTGCGACTCTCTGCCCTCTTTCTTAATTTTAGGTAGAAAAACCTTGAACATTAATTCACTCAAACACGTCTCAGTTTCAAGTCTTATAAGTGGAGAGAGCGGCCTCTAGAGAGAACTTTATCTATTAGTGGGCTCTCCCGGTTCGAACTGGATTGATTGGAACTCGTTAGGTTTCTGGATATCGGTGATTTACATTAAAAAAAAATTTTACTCAAACTGCCAACGATGACATTTTTTTCACCTAATATGAGTCAAAAGTTCTATCTGGTTTGAGAAGAAGGCAACATGTGTATATTGTTACTCATCGAATGTAAAACAGTGAACTCATTCATTACATGTTACACATCGAAGATTTACCGGAAACTCCGAAGGCAACTCGTGCGGGGAAGGGGCATCCTTTGCTTTTCGGGCCATTTGTCTTTTAAGAAAATTAAATTAAATTAGTGCGAATGTGGGCTCGAGACGGCAGGCTCTATCACACACACGTGCGCTCCGAGCCCCACGGGAATTTCTCATACCTTCATGATCCTCCGTCGCCGTTGGGTCCCACATCATTTTCCTTCCTCCCTCCGCAGCCGCCGATCTCGGGGATCAGGAAATCGAACGGTGGTTATAACTGCCGTGGCCGTGGGGGGAAGAGTAGCAAGCAAGCAGTGGGTACCCCAGTCCATGTCATTGGTCGAGAAGAATCGGTATATATTTTTATTTAATAATTATTTAAGCTTTCATGACGAAAATTTACTATTCATAGATATTTATTATTTATTTACGAATTATTTAAAAGCTGAATTTACCGAGATTAATTAAAGTTTTTGAATATTTGATAGCATATTAAAAAAATGTTCTATCTTTATCTTGACAGCTGCGTAAGCCTAAATATACCTAACAGCTAAGAGTAATTGAAAGGGATGGAGATGGCGGACGCAAAATGGGTCAATTCTCACGCGGACTAACCGTATCACCAGTGTGATACACGTTTTTTAATTAATCCTCTTAGTACGGTTCCAGTATATGGAGCAAGAAGGCATGTCAGGTGACACCGAACAATAGTTATTTTGGTACCGGACTCTCGACAATGTCCCCGACTTAGACGGCCGAGTCCCAATAAGAAGAAAATTAGTGCAGTGACATTGCCTATCGATGTAGATGCAGTGTGATTGTCCCTCGATCGGACACTTCTAGGTCGAGTCCCGGCTCGACTCTCCGCCGTGGCACCCCGATAGCTCGCCACTCGAACCCAGACACTACCCCCGAGGTTTTCCGTGCAATCGGCTTGTGGTAGTCACCGATGGCTCATCCTCCATCGAAATGAGGACGTTAATCTATAGAGGTGATCGGTAGGTCACACCAGCACTTTCACAATATCCCATGGAATGCCCCGTATGCTCTCATTTTCAACCCTAACCATTTTCCTTCACTTAGACCCTCGTTGTATACCCTTCTAGTTATAGGGTTAATCCACGTCATTCCTGAATTCGACTTTTATGCAAAACGTGAGAGTTAAGTTTAACCTGCCAATCCGATGACCTGGTAGAAGAACCGAACTCACCATCCTCATTCAAAAAAAAAAAAAAAACCTCGGATTTGATTTTTACTGGTGAAATTTTTCGTATTCTTAAAGAGCAAAAAGAGTAAAACAAATACTAGAACTACGTGTGGTAAAAACTTCTCATGAGGGAATTGTTTGCGATGTAGAGCAAATAATTTAAATAAATACAAGACAAGATATTACCGCATCACGGACATTCTCAATCTCGTATATAAACCCCATTACAACCACTTTCAGAAAATATCTCAAACCAAATATGTCAAGTTCTACGACATAATATTATCAAGAAATTTATTTTTTTAAAAAAAAAGACTACTCACCGACTCTATTCCAACCGATACATAAACACATATTAAATAAAAAAATATTATATATTTTCTAATTATATATTAAAAATATTTTAATTTAATTTGTATGAAATTGTAAAAAAATAAAATAGTTCAAATTCAAAATTAAAATAATAACTCTCTTCTTATCCACTTCCTTTTATCCCTCTAGATTTTCAATCCTTAAGAATTTTCAGTTTGATGGGACACATCCCAAGACGTTTACATCGATTTACCCTGTTCTTCAAGAAAGTCTTCGGTGGAACGGTGGTACCACGTGGCAGCGCCCACGTGGTACAGCCATCCACTGAAGCACTGACATGTGTCAGTGCTGCGTTGCTACGCGGGCGGCCACATCAACGACACTGACACATGTCAGCACTTTAGTGGGCGGCTGTATCATGTGGGCGTTGTCACGTGGTACCACCGCTCCACCCAAGAGTTTCTCCTGTTATTCCCTTTATCGGGTGGGAGTCATCTCGCTGTCAATATCCATGCGTAGCAGCACACGAAGCTTCCCTGGAGTAGTACCACACAAATCACACACCGTTCCCCCCCACACCACCCCCCCCCCCCCCCCCCCCCCCTCTCTCTGTATATATATATATGTATGTACATTCATGCACGAAGGTTCAACTATAGATCAGTCCCAGAAACAGTATCGAAGAAAAGATTCGATGGCCGATAATATATCGTCAGCTCGTGGCTGCACCAGGCACCCGAGCCTTCACCAGCTGCCGGGAGTCTGCCCCTCCTGTCTCCGAGAAAGGCTCCACCAGCTCGCCGCGTCGCCAGAGAACACGACATATCCAAGCCAAAGGCTGCACCTGAAGTCTCCTTCCTTCTCGAGCTGCTCTTACGAGTACGACTCACTCCCGGGCGTCGGTCCCTGGTCGCCGCCAACGGGGAGCCGGCGGAAGGGACAAGGCAGCAGCAGGAGGGATGGGTCACTGCTGCTGGCGGTGAGGGTTGGGGGGAGTCTGAGGAAGAGCCGGTCGATTGGGTTGGTGGGAGGGAGATGGGATGGAGATGAGGAGGCGGAGGAGACGGTGAAGAGAGGGTTTTGGTCGAAGCTGATTCGGTTCAGGTCGGGGAGGAGGAGCAGGGAGAAGGAGATGTGGAGTCACCACCCCCGCCGCGACCGCCACCACCAAGACCTCTGTGGAACTCTCGGGGATATTTCGATGTACTAACTAACTGCTAAATTTCCTTCTCTCTTCTTCTCTAATGGAATATAATTTCAGTATCATAGTTTGTAAACATGGGCACTTTGGTGCCTGGTCGGACCAGTTAAGTCCGGTGACGCCGGCGTCAAACCAAGCTGAGGAGCACTCCAAGGGAGAGTAAAATCTCATAAATTTATTTCCGGGGATTGACTTTAGTCAGTCGGATTCTGATCCAAATCACGAAGGGCTCGACATGATAGTATCGTTAAGGACCAAGAGATAAGGGATACAATTCATACGGGATAAACTCCCCGCCGTACCTGTCTACTGCTAGATTTTGTTTGTGCGCGTGTGAGATTCTGTCTGCACTATGTTGATCACCGAATTGGGGTTCCTGTCATTTAATGATGCGAATTGCTTCGTCCATCACGTGCTCCTCTGATAAAAGAAGCATCAATCCTTCAGACTGGCACGCAACATGACTTACTAAATCAAATTTGTGCCAAACATAATCGGATAACGGTTCTACCGTACTGATTCTGGGGGCAGCTAAGCATTGGAACTGCTCTGTGCTGAGATCTATCAGATTGGAAATGGAAGAAAAATGCACAGTTACAGCAGTTGCAGAAGATTGCAAGAGTAAGACAAAAGCCAAACAAGCGCGGGTCAAAGTTCTTCCCCTGATTACACATCCTTTCAATTTCTTCTAATTTTTGTGCCCTTTCAAATCAGTATTGGTTCTAGGACCCCTTTAGCCTGAACTGACCGCAAGCATAACAATCAACTGTTGAAACTCCGTCGGCCTGAAAGAGTCTTCCTTTTCACACAACCCGGTTAATTTCTCCGATCTCCTCCCCACCTTCCGCCTGTACATTCCCCAGCTCCCACAAACAGAATATATCTCAAGTATCTTCATTAAAAGGGACCAAAAAAAAAATTTTTTTTTAAAGGAAGCAAGAAACGTGCTGTGTATACTATCTACCAGGGCCCGATCTTGTGATTTCCGACCCATCATCATCCTCATAACCGTAGCTGTCATGATCTACAGAAGGTCGTTTCAGTCTCTGAAAGATATCATCGAGGGATTCGTGTGAGGAAGCACGGGAGCCAAGATCAGTCTCCTGATTCTGGCGCAGAGGGAGGAACCTGTTAGCTCCCATGTTTGCCTTGAAGGTCTGGAACCCGTTTTTCATTGATTCCCACCGAGAGGCCAGCCCCGCAGGTGGACCAGCAGCAGTGTCAGCTGGCTGAGAGTCCCCACCATCAAGCAGGGAGACTTTAGCTGCAGAGATGTTCTTCTCTGTCAATGGATTTGCTTTGGATGCTTGTCTACCTTGTTCTCTAATGGCAGCATACTTGCTGCTAATAGCTTCTCTACTACTAGCATATCTGTAACCATCTTCTCGTGAACCTTTAGATGGACCTTCCTTAATGGTTCCATTTGCTGAACTCAATGCAGCCTTCATTTCAACCGCTATTCGATCCTGCACATTTAGATGAGTTCTCGTCAAACATGGATATTCTCCTAAATAATCATTTCTTGAAAGGAAGCAGCGTTAATGCCCCTCTTAATCATCAACATAAATTTCCTCATCTTCGGTCATCTTTATTGAAACAAATATACATACCTTGCCACTTATAGCAGACTCGACATCTTGGCCATTAAAATTCCTTGCCAGAGGGACAACTTGCTCACCAATCTGGCGTCCTTCTTCCAACCAAGCCCGTTCTGTGCATTAGACGAAAGAAATATAATCAGTTGAAGCCACAAAAGGTCTTCCATATAGAAAACCAGCAATTAAGTTCCCTTGTAATGGATCAAGTGAGAAGATAGGGGTGGAATCACCTTTTTGGAGAATAATTAGTCCTGATGGATCAAATCCATCAGTATCATCTGCCTCAGTTTGAAATCTAAACCTCTTCCAGTTCCCAAAGAAATTAATTATGCGGTCGAAGAAGTTGCTAGCCACCATTATTGTATATGTAACCATAATAAGAGGATAGATCCTGTTGAAGTTTTCCCCAAAGAATGGCACAGCTTTGTCAATGGTCCCCATCCGCTGTAAAGAGTACGAAAAATCTCAGTGTATAAATAAACTGTGTGTGTGTGTGTGAGAGAGAGAGAGAGAGATAGAGGCCATAACAGCAAGACTCAAAGACGAAAGTACATAAATTATGTTTAGTATGACAGAATGAAAATGAATGTAATTGAGTTTTATAGTATAAATTTTTTTTTATCGTTAAGTTTTATAGTATAAATTAAAATAGCATATGGACAAAATTAATAATCTTTATGTTCATTTTAAAAAAATGAAAGAATGTAATTGTAAGAAGTGATGGAATGATCATTTCCTTTCTTTTGGCAAGAAGACATCATTACATCAACTTAAGAGAAAAGTTTACACCAATTGAATGAACATAATAAGTTTCTTAAGTGCAAACAAGGCCAAATTATTCATTCCACTCCATTCCATTCTTTTTGATTCCTTCGTACCAAACACAACAATATAGAACAAAAAGCATGCGTCCGACAAGGATGAGCACTGAGAATATAGAAATTTTGAAACATCACCTTTTCAAATATTGTCTCATCCGTTTTATTTGTACCAAGTTGAATGAGATTTAGAAAGTTGTACGAAATTGGAGGAGCATATCGAGCAATCATCCTGTAGAATAAATATTGGTAAAGTTCCTATTCCATCGCAAGAAGATTTATGTTCACAAAAAATAAAGCAAAAAAGAAAACTGCTTACGAGCATATCATCAGCAAGCTGACAGAACTTGTTTGTCTTGGCGTGAATGAGTAAAACATCAGCATTCCAATCTTGAACAGGGAATAATATGTGCAGATGCACATGTACATCAGAGGTATAAAAGCAAGAACCTGTGAGAGAAAGGAATCATCATCAGCATGTAGTTTAAAATGCCCATTAATCTTCGGCCACTGTTTTTGTTCACCAAAAATAAAAACTGAGCAACTCCACAGGAAAACCTAGAAAATTAGCAAGCTGACAACAAATCAATTTCATGACTGACAGCAATATCAATTTAAGACCGTGCTTTCAGAGTATTGTATCATCAATACTAGAAATTTGAAACCTGACCTGCACTAGCACCTCTTGCTTTCCAACAGATTTTATAAAAATAGAGAAAAGAGAGAGATCAACTCCTCTAGGAAGCAAAGTCGCCTCTGCTAAGAGAATTGCTGCTGACATTATACCCAATAAGACAGCCAAGAGTTTCTCAAGCTGCTTCCTCAAAATGCAGCGCCAAACAAATTCTGTGAAGGGCAAGTAAAGATAAGAAGCCGACACAAAGTACTTTAGATAATTAAAAAGAAATGCTAAGAGTTTGCATTCTTCAAGAGGAAAAAATTTGTCAGTAACACTTAAACTAGTGAGAACAACGTCATCAATTGATCGAACCCCACAACATTTTCCTTACCAGCGACTTCTACAACTAAAGCCGTGCATATGGGGCTGATAATTAAATACCACAAAGACTGTCAAATTTGAAGCATAAGATATAGACCCAGAATTTGCTTATAACCACTTCAGCATAGTTGAACCCACACGTCTTCCATTATGATGAGATTAAATAACTTTTGTTATGTGATATAAAACTCTAAATGAAATATACCAGTATTAAGCAAAGATGAACTCATATGGTGATCAAACAGAAAGAGACAATGTGGAAAGTGAAAGGACCCATGTACCAACAAATATAAAGACCAAGCCTTAAAACTTTGATATGTTTGTAGAAAGAGAAAGGGCAAACAGATCTCATAATTACCCAGAGTATCAAGGACTGCTCCCACCCGTCCAGTTCGTGGTGATCTTAGGCTCGAGACATACTTCCTGCATTTATTCATAAAAAGCTTAAGGTTTGTGCTATTGAAACAATGAACAGCCACACAATATAATGAAGACTTCATGGAAAAAGTAAATTGTATTGCAATATCAATATCTTATTTAGAGACAGAAGATAAGACTCGATAAGAATGGGAACATAATTGGGATACAAGTGCTTGGTCTTATCTTGAAGCATCTGGCAGAAAGAAAAATAAGAAAGAATAGTATGAGAACAGGAGAGGAAGGAAAAAGTCGAAAGGCTGCAGAAGCATACCATCCTGTTGCGTTTCGCCGTTCATAGTTTTTTATAACATCTTCCAGTTCTAACGCCTCCAGTACATAAGTCATATACTCACTACACATGTCAAGTACGTAAAGTTAGAGGATTAGATAGGATGGAGCTATCATCAAATAAAACATAGGATGTAAAAACTTTTATAGTGATGACTCAAAATAAGTATCAGACATTTAACCAGAAACTGCACATAAGGCATTGAGAATTACATGGAGCTTTCCAGCAGCCATGAAATTTCCATTCACCATGATGACGGCTTCAACTAATCATACCGACCAGCCAAAGCAAATTCTACCTTAATAATGCGGTACAGAATATTGACAAGAAAGGATAGACAATGGAGAAATATTCGGCATTAAGAGCTAAACTAAGTTGTCCCTATGAGACATACAAAGTTCGCAGGTTGGTTGTCAAAACTCGATAACCTACAAATGCCAGAAGCAGCTACCAGGCTACACTACGGACGCTGTTCAGCTATGCTGTAATGCCTCTAATTCAAACAAATTTTTATCTGCATCAAGAAAGGGCCTATAGAAAGATACAGAACACAGAGACATAAGTCACTACCTTTTATAACGATAATACTCCTCTCTGGCTCCCCTTAGATGACGCCGTAGGGTTGCCATCGATTTCTCATCTGTATCATAATCCATGTCATTTTCTCCCAATCTCCCACCTTGTGGTTTGAAGGATGGATCCTCTTTAAACTGGAAACACAAATATTAATTATGATTCATCAATAAAGATGAAGGGGAGAAAAAGGGTCACGGAATGAGATTCCAAAGAAAAGATTAAGAAGAATAACCATCCGGGCCAGCATTTTATCAATGACATCCATATACGGTCTCAATGGATCACGCTTGGACATCTGATTGGACGTAGCTTGAGCAACCTATCAAAAGGAATCATTTGTCAAGAAAAACAGGAGCAACTAAAGACCAATTGAAACAACGTGAACAATTAAACAAACAGAGTTTCAATAACAGTATAAATGTAGAAGCTAGTAGGTAACTATCCAAAGCAGGCCATCATCATATTACAGAAAAGGACAAGCTGTCGTCGTAATTATGCCAGATAGAGGAGCTCTGAACTCCATGATTAACTGCTGCATCCATAATACTTCAATCATCCAATCCCCAATGCACAACACTAAATAGAGCATTACGTACCAAATGAAAATTCTTCACCGTTCACATTGAATATAAAGATACTTACAATTGCAAAATCTAGTCATGGATAATTTGAACATATATTTCAAAATTTCAACACCACTTTTCATGTCTAAAAAAGATTTGTTAAAGAAAAACAGATCAAAGAAAAGAGAGTTCAACTTTTAATTAAGAATAAATCATATGACCAAAAGAGACCAAACAAGTGACATATGCTTGACGATACTAGTGCAGAGGAATGAAAGAAATCCGCCATCCATACCAGATCCAAGTATCAGATACAAATAGAATGCAAAATAGTTTGAGAAAAGAAAATTTGGGAAGCAAGATCCTGCATAGAGTGCCAAAAAACTACTTCCTACTTTTCCTGTCAATATATGGGGAAAAAAGGATTCCCCTCAGAAGTATAAGTCAATTCTGATGGAAAGGTGTCTCCCTAAAGTTCGGTAAAAAAATGCATAAAAATTTGCTCAATAACTAGTTGGATCAGAAATTGTGTTAGAGAAAGCCATTACCACTATAGCGTTAGAAAACTCTTGATGAGCATCATCGAGTTTGACGGCCATTTTGGCTATCTTATGGGACAGAACTTTTTGACGTACTGTCCAATCTGAGTTTCTCCAGATGCTCTTAGGGATCTCACTTAAGCCAAAACCAAGAAGAAATGCACCTGTGACAAGCCCAAAAGTGTTCGAACAGGCCATTGCGAAACCAAGAATGCTCCCACTCCTGCATTGTTTACAAAAATTAAAAAACCAATTGAGTAACATGCTTAATCCACAAAAACCACCTCTAGAAAGAAACTAAACATGCAAAAGAACTAGATAGAAAGGACTAATTGAAACCAATTTCCTATACCACCATCATTCCTATAATTTAGATCAATTTCCTCTCCAAAATTAGTTCTTGCTAATTACATATCAATCATCACTTTTAATGATACATGAATTATGCCTGAAAACTAACTGAATGAACATGAATGACCACCAGGAGAATGCACATCACATTTAGACAAAAAATTATATCAAAAATGCATATAAAGGAAACACTAAAAAAGCATATGAAGAATACGTCAAATAACTTTAAGAGTAAGAATCAATTCAAACCAATTCACAGGAAAGAAAATTATTTTGCAAAGAGAGAACAATTGTAGCAAAAGTTACAGCCCATATCTAAGAATCATGCATTAACTAGCCAAACACGCACCAATCGTTGTGCATCATGATGAGAAGGATGAGCCCGAAAAGGCCGATAGATCCCACAATAAGATAGAACACTAAGTTTACATGTATGCTGGTCTTTAATCTTTCCTTAAAAGTGAAGTCTCCAGCATCTTCAAAACCCTGCATCAAGGGAGCAACAGCCCTGCAACAAGATAAAAATATTTCAAAGACATGGGGCTGTTTCGAGGTGATGCTTGAAACATTCGATTGTATAGTTCTTTACACAAAATAAGTTCAATAATGTTTCAAGCTCATGTACAGCATCACGTGCACTTGTCCAACTGAGCAAGCTCAAGAGAGGTCAGGCACAACCAATGCATTAGACAATCAATGTTTCAGCTGGATGGGCTATCTAGAAAATGAAGATAAGGATCCTTGAAACATGCCAAGAAGACAGGAAAAAAGGCTCAATAATTATCATGTTAATCAATCCTGTAGATTTCCAGTCTTTCTTAGCATTATATCGCTAACTTATTTGCTGAGAAATACACCACAAGAGTTGCTGGAAGCAGAAAATAAAGGAAAGAAAATAAATGATGTATATAGCATACCAAGTAAGTAGAAACGTACTCCAGTAGGACCAGCTCCACAAAAAGGAAATGCCTCCACTGCCATGATGGATAATTGTCTGGAGAAAAGGTTATCCTTTTCAGTATGTCGTGAATGGTTTATACAAGGATGATAGTTCCCTACTCATGATAAATGTGCACATATATGCCTGTTTTAACTAGCGCAATCTTCTCTCCCTATTTTATAAACGAAAGAACATTCTCTCATTCATCTCTTCTTTATGAATGCAAAGACTTCCCAGCGGCAGAATTATTTATAAAAATGATCCCCATCAAAACTGCAAGTAAAGTCCAATACCAGAATCTTACGAGAAAGAATGACAAAAAGGAAGTTTTAAGTCTACAGACTACAGCTCAAATCGATTCCTTTAACTGCAGAAAGGGACGTCAAGGCACTATAAACACAGAATACACAAAAACAAATTAAATCATCATTCAAAAGAATTGGTTGAGAGCACAGTATCGAGTTCACACACAGCAGCAACAGGCTCTGGCACCGTTGTATTGCAAACCACTATATGTTGAAAAGCGACCAGTGAAATTCATATTCAGGAAACAATTTTATGAATCAGAATGAGTAGCTCACCTAACTTCACCAAAATTGCAGTTCATCTTTACCATTTCCAACGTAAATATTGCTCCATGAACAAGAACCAGGGACTGCTATTTAGTCCATAAACAAGATTTCTTAATTAAGGAGCGGTTTCCAGCATCAATGCAAAGAAATCTCAGAAGAAGAAGAACGGAAGTGGAGATGAAATTCAAATGTGTCAACAAATTGCGCATGGTTAATGCTCAAAATCATTAGAATAGAAGGATGATCATGCAACCAGATCCAGCTATAAACACAAAAGCAAATGAGCCATGAGAGAACCTTCACCGTAAAACGCGGACTTCCTTGCCTAATCGACATTAGGCACGCACAAGAGCTAACAATAAGAGAAAACAAAAGATTTACAAGTAATCGAGCCATCCTATGAAAGACAGAGCCTCTAGGAAGAACGAAAGTCGTGGAAAAAATCGAAATTCAGCGAAAGGTATGGCGAACTTCCGATGCAAGAAAAGTCATAGGCTGGATTTGCTAAGTGCAGATCAAAAATCAAGCGACTACTCCTCAATTGAGATCAGAGGAAAAAATATTGTGACACTGCACGCTATTTCACCCAATTGATACAGTGAAGAAGGGAGCTGGCGTTGCATACCGTCCAAATGTCGGCGGGGACGAGGATGATGACGGAGAGGGCGCAGAACCAGGTGTAGCCGACGGTGAAGAGAACGTAGCGAGGGACTTCAGGTCCTGCGAAGTACCGAAGCGTGAGAACGACCATCCCCAGGGTCAGAGGCAGCGAGATCAGGTAGAAGACCAACATCTCTCCCTCCCTCCTCTATCTCTCCCCTCTCCGGAGATGAGCGATGACGACGAAAGAGAGGCCTCCGGTGCGAAGAGGATGTAAGGGAGGGGATCGGAGCCGGCGTAGGAAGCTCGGTCGAGGTGCGGAGATTCCCGGCAAAACGGGCGGAGGTCAGAAGCGACCAGATGTTCTGTAGTCTGAACCGGAAGAGGAGGGAGGAAGGGGTGTGGTGGGGAGAAAGAGAGGACGCGCGGCTCAGCGATGTCACGGGGTGGGGCCCGGCCGTCCTCAAACGGGCCCCGACTCATGAATTTGGCTTTCCTTTTTTTATTTTTCCTTTTGGGCCCTTTCTTTTTTATTATTTTGGTTATGACACCTTCACCACCACTAGGCATTTAATAAATTCCGTTGAAAAGGATTCAGTAAATTAACTCTCTCTTTTTTTTTGGGTCAGAAAAGGATTCAGTAAATCACTTTTCTCACGCGGCAGCTTGATTATCGGGTAAATTGCAAGTTGCCTCTGACCTTCGAACAGGAGTTTAATTTATCTCATATATATATATATATATTCACGTTTAAATAAGAAAATATAAATATATTATGTAATGGGAGTGTTCAAATCGACACTACATCTACCCTCTTCTACTGAAAAAAAAAAGTTAAGGGCAATTTGTCACAATATATAAGAAAATGTTAATTAGGTCTCAATAAATAGATAAATAATAATTAATTTTATAAAAATTACTATAATTATTACTGATCAGTAAATTTTATATGGAATTTTCCGATCTTTAGAGGTCATTGTTTTTCGTGCACCCCTAAATCAATCCCTGCTCTTGATCCGTTTATTTTCCTATTACTCCTAATGAAATGTCGTTAGTGCGATGTACTTATGCAAGCATCCTCGACATTCGAAAAGCTTGGAATTTTCAAAACGATGGTCCTTTCCACGTTCTTTTGAGCTTCCTTTCTTCTTTAGTTAGTGAACAAGCTAATGGTCCATAGTGCAATCTACTGCAAGCGCATTACATTAAAAATGTGCATGACGAAGGAATTGACAGAAAGTTAGGTCGTGGAAAAGGATGGGGGATTAGGTTAGCACGGCAAGCTAAACGATTCAATTGGGCCGCTTAAATGGGCCCAGTGACAAAAATCCAACCACCGTGGGCCGGGCCTTCGTATCTCCTTCTGAGCCCAACTCGATGAAGACGGCATCCGAATGTCGAGCTACATGAGACCGGGAAGAACCGCCTCTAATGTTAAATCTCCTGTAGAATTCTCAGAAGAAATGAAATTACTGGTTTAGCTTAACTGAGTCGGTGGCTCGGCTACAACCATCCGATACGTACACTGCAAATTCACCACCTGTCATCCTTCCGACAACACCGGGCACGTACCGTGTTTAGCGATGGCGGTACGTATAAGCTCCTTTTTTTTTCCTAATCTCTCGAGCAAGTAGTGCGATAATCTAGAAAGGGCTAGCATGGAGCGCGTGTTTTTTGTGTCGGGTGTAAAGCACGCAATCATGGGAGTTCGAATTCGAAATAAAGCCGATGAAACATGTCGAGGTTCGGGACTCTTCGAGCCACTCTTGACTGTTTCATGCATCTTTATAAGCTGCTGCTCCTCTTGACCTTGATGGGTGGTGAAGCTTTGGTAGATTCTCTCCCATGGTGTGGCACTGTGTTATTTGCCTTTGGATGCTTGTCTTTTTCTTTTTCTTTTTTGTGAATTGCGTGCAATGGGTTGATGGCAAATCGCTCCTCCTTTTGGCTTTGGTCCCTCTTTATTCAAAGTTCAATCGGATCAGGTCGAAACACAGGCTTTCCCCATTGGTGGCAATCTGTCATCACAAAGCAAAAAAGATGGAATAATCATGGATAACAATCGTGTATGGTTCATTAAAAAAAACTAATAGCTCGTAAGTGGTATTTGGTTCGAGTATTATTCGATAAGAGAAAGTAAAATCTTTTTTTTTTTTGTTTTCTGATTAAGTTTGAAGATGATATTGTCTTGTTCGAAAACATATTAGAATAGTTGTAATTTTGATCAGAATACATAAAAAGTGACTACAAAATTGATTGTAATACGAGAATTTCGCATACTTCTGAGATAATGATTGACCAGACCTACCGTAAAACTTTCTCGTATAATTCGTATTATATCATACCTTGCAACCAAGAGAGTCATTTGTGGTGTAGGATGAAATTGTAGAGTGATTATACCAGGAGTAGGCAGTAAGAGACCATCAATTGTGATGGTCTAATGGTTCAGAATTTTTGCGCATGTGATACGGTGAGTTCAAGGTTCTAAATTTGAATGTCTTTTATACAGTTATGTCAAAGCATCAGTTAGAAATGCGATCCCTGGACCTGAACTTGGAGGACCCCGGCTTCTTAACCTATATTGTGCTCCGAACGTCGGTTGCTCGGTTGGTCCGATAGGTTTGCTGTCGAATATGAAAACTTGAATATTGTGTAGCAGGCGGATGACTCGAACACGAAGACTCAAACCATTGTTCAGTCTCGAGGCGAGTGTGCTGCTGAAAATAATAGGCGATTCCATGCAACTGCATCGAACGCGAAACCAAGACGTTCTCGGTTCGATTATCGTCGGTGAATTCCCAGTGCTCTTTTTATTTCATATCCCATATCTCTCTGTCTAAACCCACAGGCCTTTTAAATTTATTTATTATCGTCGGGACTTCCTATACTACTTAATTCTCACCTTCCACCTATCCATTTAAAAATGTACTGTTTAGAGAAAAGTTTGACAGCACTGACAAGAAAACATGAAATAAATCGAAATTCAGAACTCGAATGTCTCGAAGCCGGAGAAAGTCAGAAAGGAGATAGAAGATATATATATACATACATATATATATATATATTTATGTGTGTGCGCCTACTATCCATTGCTGGACTGTAGACGAAATTCTCCTTGAAATAACACATGCAGCTAACAAATTCAACTTTGACTGTCCCTCTTTTTTGACAGTGAAAAATCAATATTTTCCTTATATCTTCAATCAAAATACGGCATCTTGGGAGGGTTTTTTTTTTTTTTGGCAATTTCTTAGGTTTCAAGTAAAAGAAGACCAAACAAATTAATCAATTAATTGATTAGGAAAAAGTTGCCACCTAATAAAGCATGAGGAGCAATGCAAGTCATTTTCTTCTTCGGCTTGCAAGTTGGAAAAAAAGAGCAGCAAAGTAAATTGATTGAGGTGGAGCAGTGGACTTCAGGTTGTTGGGGATTGCGGTCGCTCTGATACCACCTTTCGAGTATCGAAATGTCCCGAGCGAGATGATAAAAAGAGAAATTTAGACTTGGCACTAGATAAATGTGGTAAAACTCTTAACGTAGGAGATCCCACTAGATTGGACCAGGAGATTACAGTATTCAGGGATACCATTAATCTCAAGCCCCATTACAAACTCCATTTAGAAAAGAGTCATAATTTAATCTCTCAAGTTCTCACATTTTAGCATTACAGAGAAGTTTATTAGAAAGATCTCTCACTCGGGGCCTAAGGCCCGCAGGGTTTCACGGCACCGAATCACAACTTCACAACTAGTACAGGAGCTATTAGATTTTTCGATACTGGTAATACAGACCGAAAAAAAAAAAAGCTATGGGAAAAATAGTAGATAAAACCAAACATCATCATTATGGTTATTTTGAGAAAAATTACGGCTTTATTTACTTTTTTTTTTATACAGGAGACTCACGAATTTACAAGGTGGGGATAAATGGACGAATAAAGGAAGACGGCGATAATTCTAGTCTAAGAATTGGATTCGGAACTTTTCGGTCTTGAATTATACTGCACCAAACTCATTTCCTCCGTTCGTGCCCTTGTCTTCGATTGATGTGTAATGTAACCTTTTTGTTCCCTCCCCGACAGTCAATGCTGGATCTTTAAGTACCTAATTACCGGACGAAATTGAACAATTCTCACCCGCTCTGCCGACCGAGATGAAGTGCTATCGGAAATTTTCGTGCGGGTATCGGTCGGCACGATGGGATCGAAACGTGGGTCCCGCGGAATGCATTTTTACACGAGACAGCGAAATCCCGTACAATATTATCTCGATGTTAGGAATTTTTAGAACCCGCGGACGAGAAGAACGCCTTAAGCTTTGGATGCTGTGATAGTTCATAGGGTTCTTTGCAAAATCGCTCGAAACGTTACCGGCATTGGGATGCCGTCTCTGGACACCGATGACTCGGTGGAAAAAGTCGAATTATTTTTTTCCAAGCAGACCTTTCGAACAAATCTAAAAATCATGGCGCCTTTTGGATTCTAGTCAGACATTTCATGTCCGGCTTTCACCAAAAGTCAACTCGGAACCGAGGATGGCGACAATTCAAAGATGTGATAATTGTGACAGGTGCTTGTGTACCTTTTTTTCCTTATGCGGACTAGGAGTTGTCGGGTCATGTATTCGAATTTCATCTACGAATTTGCGTCAAATCATATACTAAAAATGATCTGTCTCGGTCTGTATTTAGATAACACCGATTTCTTGAATTATAATAGATATTTAGTAGTGTTGCACTGACTGAGTCAAGTGGCGAGCACTATTTGTTCGGTAAGCTTGATACGTTCACAGTTAAACATAAAAATTCGAATATGAGGTAGTGGAGGTAACTAAGTTGCCACCTTCATCACTCGAGAAGATAATCGAATTCTAAACTTGTCGATCTCGAGTTAAGGGAAATGACAGCACTCCAAAATCCTGGCAGCACTCTTCAGATCAGGAGCTGGAAAATCCGGTAAGGAAATTCAATGCAGAGATAATATTCCCAATTTATGATTAAGAAATTCTGAATTCGATTCTTACCATATGAGACTTCTTATACCTTTTTTATTATCGCAACCTTCCTATTTTTTTCTAGGATTTTGCGACTGTAGAATTGAACAAATGCAAATAGTATCGAATTTTTGGCCTTTTAATATCAGTGTAATAACAGTAATATTACATCGAATCGGTTTTCTCCGACACTGAGTGACAGGATTGCGGCACCAAACAAGTGGATCGACCATCGAGATAGATGGCTGAATGGGTTGGGTTGGGGGCAGCCATGAGTCAGTACAAAGAAGCTACATCACTTTCATTGGTCAGTTATTAATTTCCGAACAAAACTCAATAACATTAAATAATGGACATCAACATCAAAAACAAACTCTTTTTTTTTTTTAACATAAGTCACTGAAATTAAATAATGGACCACACGTAGTGGATAATTTATTAAGAATTTGTTTGCACCAGCCAGCCCAAAGGTCCCACCCACATCAACGAATAATCCCCTCAGGCTATGTTTGGATGGAGTGGACGAAGGGAAAAGGAGAGGAACGAAAGAGAAAATATTTATCTTATTTAGATTTATTATAATAAGGAAAAAGTGAGGGGAAAACTAACTTCATATGCACATAATTTATTAATTAATTGATAAAAATATTCCTTTTATATCAAACTTGATTGCAATTTTTTTCCTTGTATTCACTTATTGAAGTATATGTTGTCCTTGAATTTGTCATCAAATATCTACTTGAACTGAGTCAATAGAGCGTACACCATTCAAATTAATTTTAACAAAATGAGCTTTTAATTAAATAATCTAACAACCAGATATTCGATCTATTATAAACACCTCAAGAACATAAAACTAGGGAGTTGAGAGCAGAGAGACGACGACCCGTCTCTAATTTACATGAAAAAAAGTGAGATTAAAGGTTTTGTAATGATTTCGTAAAATGGGTAATTTAGTAATTTTTTAAATGAATTTTTATTATACGTTTTACCTCTATTCAACCCCGATTCGATGGTAAAAAAAAAAAAGTCGATTTTGGAGGGGAATTGGGGCGAACAGTTCCCCTCCATTTCCTTTTCCCTCCGTTAAATAGTACTACCCAAACAAGAAAAAGTTTTTCCATTCACTCCATTTTTCTTCCCTTCACCCTCTACTCACCTCGATCCAAACATAGGGTTAGTAAAACAACAATTCACAGGAGAGAAAAGATGTTCAATAAAATGGCACCGCCTTTAATTTTGAATTAGAGAGTTTTCAGTTCCATTCTCGTAATTGAAAATCCTCGCACGCATCTATCTTCCTGTTCGTTAAAAAAAATTCAAGAGGAGGATTTCTCGGTGCACACGTGGCCTTCAACTTGCAAATAATCTCTCTGAGTGTTTGGAAATTCCCATTTCGTCTCATTTTTTTTTGTTTGCACCACGCAATATCTCCGGATCAGTCGAAACACAACTCGAGACTGTGATCGGGCTGGGATATCTGGAACAATTCCCGTCGACCCTCCCAACCCGGGATTCAATTTCGATTCTCATAACTAAAACTTCTCTCCCATTCATTCTATGTAAGTTTTTTATTACTTTCATTCTATGCATTTCATATTATAGACATATTTTATTAAAATAAATAAATTCAAGAGAAGGATTTCTCAATCCACACGTGGCCAATAATTAGCAAATAATCCCATTCATGGACCGACATGTTTTTATCTTATTTTAATTGTCTGATAAAGTATAATTATATGTTAATGGAAGAATATAGTATTACCCCTCAACTACCTTATATAACTAGTACCGATTTGTAGTCAATTGAAAAAATAGCACCACTTTAAGATAAAAGTCACTTTTACCCTTATCTTCCTTCCCATCTGTCAGCTCAAAATTCTTCAAATTCTCTCCCACTCATCTTCCCTCTCATTCTCCCCCACCAGTAGTAGCACCGAGAACCAACAACGAGCGTCGAGCGTCGGGCTTGAGCAATAGCAGAAAGGGGCTACAGAAGGAAGAGGAAGAAGAAGCGGGGCAGGATGCTGGGGGGGTGCAGAAAGAAGAGGAATAAGAGGCGGGGTAGGGGCTGGGAGCTGCAGAAAGAAGAGAGTGGTTTAGAATGAGATTGATGTTTAGGATATTATGAAAAAATTAATAAAAAGAATATGTATAGCAGTGTTAGTTTTTTATAGTGTTATGTAGTGATGTTAGTTATAAAACACATTCTTTTATTTGTGCTAAAAAAATTTTCACATCTAAAAAAAATTAAAGATAATTAGCTTTTATTTGTTGATCAAGGTGAAAATTTTTTTTGCACTAATAAAAGAATGAATTTTATAACTGGCATCACTTTGCAACTCTTTTAAAAATTAACACAACTATATATATTATTTTTACTACTTTTCCACAACACTCTAAATACCCATCTCATTGTCAACACTAACCTCACTCTCTTCTTTCCTTCCCACCTCTTCTTAGTCTTCTTTCTGCTATTGCTCAAGCCCGATGCCCAGGTCTACTCAAGCTTGATGCCCGACACCCCCGATGACCCGATCTGCTCAAAGCCGATGCTCGATTCCTCCGACACCCAACCCAAATCCTACCTATTCTTTCTGCCTAAGGATCAGTTGGAGCTTCTCGTTACTGATTCTCATCAATGCTATTGCTCGAGAGAAAGAATTGTGAACAAGAGGGAAAGCAGTGTTACTGCTCGTGGGGGAGAATGGGAGGGAAGGTGAGTGGGTGAGAATTTGAAAATAATCTAGTCAATAAGGGTAAATGTGACTTTTAATGGTGTTATAAATTGGTAATAGTTATGTAAGGTAATTGAAGAGTAATATTTTTCCATTAACACATTTTTTTATAGTATTATAGAAGTGATAAGTAATATTATAAATAAATTTTATTTAATTTATATTATACTATAAATACTTTCCACAGTGATACCAGTGCGGACAAGGCTCTCCCCTCCACCTCGGCCCGTATTTCGTTCAGCCACAGAAATGTTACTGGTGATGACCTCAAAATCTCTCCCCCTCCCTCTCTCTGGTTCTTGGGTTCCACTGTTCATCTTCGATTATGATATTCCGTTGACAGCATAAATCCATTCCACCACCTCTCCACCTACTTAAGCCTCTCCCTCCCTCTCTCCCCCTTCGTCTCTATGCGCGTGGGAGTTCCGCTCTCCGTTGGCCGCTGCCGGAGATATTTTATTCTCGGTCCGAACTGAGGCGGAGCTTGAGCTCGAGCTCTTTGGAGCTTCACTGAGGCTGCTTTCCCCAACGGCATGTCGGAGAACCGCAGCGACTCCGTGTGGAAGACCTTCCGCGCTCTGGTGGAGGGCGCAGACAGGAAGTTCGCCCGCGTCCGCGACCTCCGATCGCACGGAAGCGCCGCCGCTCAGGGCCACCTGTTCTCCAAGGCTTTCAAGGCCTACATGCGGCTATGGAAGTTCCAGCAGGAGAACCGGCGGAGCCTCGTCGATTCCGGCCTGAACAGGTGGGAGATCGGCGAGATAGCCAGCCGGATCGGCCAGCTTTACTTCAGCCAGTACATGAGGACCAGCGAGGCCAGGTTCCTGGTGGAGGCGTACGTCTTCTACGAGGCGATTCTCAGCCGGAAGTACTTCGAGGGGGACAAGGCGAAGGATCTGGGAGTCCGGGCTAAGGAGTTGAGGTTCTACGCGAGGTTCTTGCTGGTCGTGCTGATTCTGAACAGGACCGAGACGGTGAAGATGCTTGTGGAGAGATTCAAGGCTGCTATTGAAGATTGCGAGGCGACTTTCCGGGTAAAATCTGGTCTCCATCTTCGTTAATTTTTTTTGCGTTGCGTTTAAGCTGAGGAAAATCACGAAGATGAATTCTCTCGAGTTCGAAAACACCAATCACGTTAGTAAAGTTATTTACGTTGAATGAACTGCAAGCTCTCCCACTGTGCTTCGATTTCTCTGGTGCTGTGAAGGGATCACTATAAGTTCTCGAGCTTTCCGGGCAATTGATTATACTAGTCAGACGATTCAGCCTTCCTGTTTGACATTTTCTTCTCAGAGAGAAAAAGAGAGAGAAACAGAGGAGAGTGAGAATAAGATTTGTTTACTAATTACCTAGAAAAGATAGGAGGATTGGATTAAAAGCGCACTATCTCTTTGTTCCTCTTTATCCCAGACAAGGGCAAGAATCCTAAACTGACATAATATAGGTGTCGAAAGACGTTCTATATTTCGGGTGGTCTTGTTTGACCGGCGGTTTTAGTCTGAAGGGTAAATTTCCCATTCCACGGGTATGACAGATTGGTTCCTTGTCCTCATCCAAGTTCAGCCGAGTATATCTAACGGTAGTAATACATACGTACACATAGCGGGGTTCACTTGAAGCTTACTTTATTTCACTGGGAGAGAGTGGGGGTTTGTCATGGAGTCCATCTTAGAAGATCTTCAAGTCACGTTAATCATTGCTCAGCAGTAACACTTGTTTCTATGAGAAGAGTTGATTTTATTCGCCAATTTGGAACCTTTATTTTTGTAATTGGCAGGATGAAATTGGAGCTATCTGACAAAAAAGGAGCCATTTATAGTCCTTTGTTGAAACAATTTTTGTTTCCAAAGGAATTTCTTGATTATAAGAATGGTTAATCTTTCTTGTTGTCCGGCATGCCCTTTTAGGTGTTCTAAGACCTAAAAAATTCGGAGGGCTCTCTGAGAAATAGAAGGAATTTAGTTGGTTTTGGTGATTGGGCATGCATTTGGGAGCATGTGACTATATGAAGAAGATGAGGATTAACTGCAATGGGGATGGGATGGCATGCATTTAAACTTGTTGATTTGTTTAGGATGATGCTACATTGATCATGTGAGGGGTGGCATCTTTGGTGGAATTTTTCAGTTTATGACTTTTCTTGTCTAGTTACAATAAATGCTAGAGCACGGGATTAACTTATAAGAGATAACGGATATTGTTCATGTTCAATGAAAATTTGGAAAGAAAAATATATTCTTAGATTAGAAATGTATGAATTTGGAATTATGTCTTTGTATATGGGGCAAAGTCCTGCATGCTGATGTATGACAGATTTTTTTTCCTTTGCTAGTTTATTTGCTGATGTATGAGAGTTAGAGGTGCATAGTTTTTACATTGGCATATATATAGATTATTGGAATTGAAACCTTGTTCTCAGTAGCCATCTATACAATGTCTTTGCAGGGGACTTGTGCAGTGTAATTCACATCTGCATAGGAGCCTCTAAACACCATGCACCAATTGATGCCTTTGTGAATAGACACTCAACTGTAGAAAAGTTAGTGGTTCTGTGTTTTTAGACCAATACTCAACAGATTCGACAAATCTTGTGTAGGGCATGGTTCTGCCATATATAATGTTTTTTGTTCTCTTTTTCATCTATATAGTCCAATCTTGGGCTATTCCTGAGGTTTGGTGTATATATTAATCTGCAGACGTCATTCTCTAAGGATTTGGCATATTGAAAAAAAAAATGTGTCAGCATGATTAGCAAATATACCAGTATCTTTCTGTATATAGTTAGTTAAACAAGGGTTTTCGTCATTTTCCTGCCAGCAAACAAAATTCAAGGAGTGGAAGATAGTGGTTCAAGAAATTATCCGCTTTATGAAAGTAGATACTACTTCCATCACTGATCGGCCTCTACGCTACTGCTCCACCTTTGATTCCCATTCAGCTTCACTTCCTTATGTCACTCGGTTCCATGCACAGAAGGTCTTGAAGTTTCGAGATGCAATACTTGCAAGTTATCATCGGAATGAGGTTATTTAGTACTTCCATTGCTTCATCACTGGTTCACAATTACTGTAGATTATATATAATTATTGTGTAATGACAGATACCTTTCAAATGTCTAACCTCATAATGTAAAATCTTGTTCAGGTGAAATTTGCAGAACTTACTCTGGACAATCATAGGATGCTGCAGTGTCTTGAATGGGAGCCAAGTGTCTCGTCCATCCAAAAGCACTCAGCTAATTCAAATGAGAACGGTGGTTTTGCGGACCATTCTGCAGCTTCTGGGCTTATTGAGATGAATTTGGCCATCGACATGACAGATTTGTCATTACCTCCCAATCCTAGAAAGGCCATTCTCTATCGCCCATCTGTAACACATCTAATGGCGGTAGGTTTCTTAGTTCCCCTCTTCTTAATCTGTCTATTATCAGGTTGCTTTACATCTTTGTCCTAACATAACAGAAGTAATTAAATATAATGATTAGCATTTCTCATCTTAAGCCTAATATAGTCTCAGCATACAGATTCTGTTGAAAAACACTAATGTGTGAGTTAGGTGGAAGCTACAGCTCAAACTCAGTCTTATAATGCATGTACAATGGTCTTGGATTTGACTATTTAATCTGCTAGCAGGTTATTGCCACAATCTGTGAGGAACTCCCACCAGAAAGTTTTGTCCTGATATACCTCTCAGCTCCAGGTTGATATATTCTCACCCTGTGCAATATGTAAGGTCATGTGGCCATTTGATAACAAAAATCTCCATTTTTTGGGTCCTTTGTCCAGGGAAGCCAAGCCAGCACAATGTTTCACAGATCGAAAACTCAGGTGGGTCAACGAAATCTTCAAAAAGCATAATCAGTTCAGAGAACTCCAAAGAGCAGAATTGCTCCTCATCCGGCTCTGAAGTTGATTGCTGGAAAATGTCATGCAACTATCACAATGGCTGTCTGTGGTTAGGTCCCAAGGGAAGTGGTGGTATGTGTCTTAATTTTCTTCTGCTTTCTTTTTGGGATAAGTAATGGGTGTCTCGGTTGAATGAACATGCGTTTTAACCTTCTGGAGAAGTCATACGCTGTAATTCTGCAAAGTATTTTATGCATTTGTTTGGTTAGCTCACTGTTTTGTGGGGTTTTCAGGTCCAAATTTGCTATATCCTGCTGATATAATTCCTTTTACGAGAAGACCTCTGTTTTTGATAATAGACAGTGACAACAGCCAAGCATTCAAGGCAGGTTTGTCAAACTTTTTGCATTGCATCGGAGGCTTATTTGGTTATACTTTTATTTGTTTTTGTTTGGGTGATCTCAACAATTGAGTTGCATTATGGGCATTAGAGAAGGCTTCTCTAAATTGCTATGATTGTTATTATAGCATCAAGATATAACACCCATCCATTAAGAAGAATGTAATTAACACACGTTGAATGGATCGAGTTAATCCCCTTTCAGGAAACATTTTCTTAATTTTGCCTTGCACATATTCAGTTAAAGTGCTAAATTTCCTCCGTCTACAAGGCAGTGATAACTTGGCAAGAAAAAAGATCTTGCAATTTGAGGGCTTCTGGCTGCATATCATGTATGATGATTGTTCGGTGTATTAAAGTTTCTAATATGTTTGTTTCCAGGTAATTCATGGTGCGGAGAGAGGTGAGATGGCTGCTCTGTTTCTTTCACCTCTAAGACCATCTTTTAGGAACCTGTCTGATGCTGCTCAAGTAGAAAATGGGTCTCAATTCACCTTCTTCCTGACGGCTCCTCTGCTTGCATTTTGCCAGATGGCTGGGCTATCTTCTTCAGACATTAATCCTGTAATTTTCCCTCACTTCTGATGTTATTTGATTTCATTTTAATAGCATCCTAACATAGATCTCCATATGCTGTCAGGGTCTGTACAATGATGCTGGAAACATGCTTGCCACTGCCTTTGGTCGATGGGAAGTTATGCTTTGCAAATCAGGTGATCTCGATCTGGTCTGGGCTCAAGTTTTATCTGATCCATTCCTTCGCCGACTTATTCTAAGGTATTCGTATTTCCTCATCCTTTCCAATAGTAAAACTTTCAGGCAATAATGAACAGATTATCCTCTTTCACCTATCTGAGAGCTCTCCTAATTATAACCACTCAAATGGTTTATAATCTCTTGACTTGTTTTCAGATTTATATTCTGCCGGGCCGTGCTATTCTTTTTCTCTTGCCCAGATGACAGAGAAGACTTCCTACCTCTCTGTCTTCCCGAACTTCCGAGCTCATTCTCGCCAGAATCTGACGGTGTTCGCTCCAATGTCATTCAGATTGCCGATTGCTTTGGTGTCTCTAGTTACTTTAACTTCAGGGTACGTAACTGGCGAGACAGCAAAAGATACAATGAGTAGACAAGTTTATATAATACCAGTGCTACCTCGAATTCTTATTCTCTGGGAACAGAAGAAAATTCTCTGCTCGAAATGCGGATAGAAGAATAGCAGCTCGGTCTCCTTCTTGTGCGTGACTGGAGAAGGTATACATCCATGTAGGCTAACTTAGCACTGCGCCACTGTGAATCGTCTGGCCGTGTCTTCTCTTCTGTCAGTTTATCCTCAGTTGTGGTTTATCCTTTCAGCTTTGACGGGCGCTTTGTTCATTGATACGTCATCTCTCAGTTGAGATCAAGCATTGGAAATGTGTTTGCTTGATTTCATCGTTTCATAGTCCTCATTAGTTCGCTCATACTTTTTTTTTTTTTTTTGGTCGCCAGCCACGGTATCCAAGCAGGTCCCACCGGCATCTTTCAGCCAACCATACTTGACTAATCCGTTGGTCGCCCCGGGTCGCACGCCTGGCAATGGCGGGTGAGGCTCCCAAGGGGGGTGTCTGCGTACGTGAGGTCTCGAACCTGAGACCTCCTTAAGCGGCACCGAGCTGCTTACCACTCGGCCCAACCCCCCTTGGTAGTTCGCTCATACCTTTGTACTAGGTAGCGGGAAAATCGATATATTTGTGTACCATTTTCCTAGGTATTTCTTTTCCCCTGGATTTTCTTCTCTTCCTTGTTGAGCAAACTGTAGAATAAGCTGCTTGCAGAAGCAGGATGTATATTGGAGTATTCATCAGCTGAAGGATTTCCATAGAAAAATGTCATTGTATGCATTCTTTATTGCTTACCTCTCTGTTCCAACATCTTGTCTGCTCTCTTGGGTAATTTGAGGGGTCCGTTCCCCGAACCCATTCCAACTGCCATTGTATTGAAACTGATTTTTTCTGAAAATCTCAAGACTATCCCAGGTTCGATCATTCGTGCCGAGCGATCCATGATCTTTTCGATTAAGATTCTGGTCAGTGAGCCAAGCAGGTCCTTGATTTCACCTGCCACTGGCATGATAAGAGCTTTTGCTAGCATGTCTGTTGATTCAGCAGGCTTCGTCCCATTTAGGGGCCAAATAGTATCACTGGTTAAAGTTTGGGGACCTGAAATATAATTTGTCCAAGTATAACGTATTCACATGCGATAAATTTACAAACAAAATTTACAATTATCTAAAAGATGGATGGCGAAATATTCAATCAGCTTGACCAATAGTAGCGGGCCAGCGAGGACAGGCGATCCGCGGCTTCACAGAGTCTCACATCTGAACCGTCCAGGCCAGTCAAGAAAACACAACATTTGATTCCCGATACCGTTCGATCCGTTGAAGGATGGCACAAGGATCGCGAATCTGGCCCGTCCGATCATCCAATTGGCTCTTCCCTCTAGGCAATATAAATAGGGAATGACCAGCGGTCGTTGAGAACTTTAGCTCCGAAGCTTAACCGAAAAGAGGTAAGAGGAGAGCGAGCGCCAGAGAGGTTCGAAGCGATCAAGGTTAGTTGTTTGTCTCGCGATCTCTGTTATGAGTTCTGTCTGAGGGTTTGATCATTGGTGTGCTCTTTGAGGAGAATTGGTCTAAGGTTTCGTTGATTATCGTTGTTTGTTCATCGGATTCATAGTTGAGGGTTTCCTAAATGGAGCTTGTTTTTGTGGTGATGGCCATGTGAATTTTGTCGTTGAAGATATGATCTTACTTGTGGGAAATCAAATTAAGCATACTTAATATGCTGTTGACGACGATGCTCGCTTGCTGTTATGCTTTGTTTGACGAGTCTGATTTACGTTCGCTTTGGTTTTCGGAGCTGGTGTCTTATTTATTGGAATTTTGATGCTTTGCAATGTGGATCTGCTGCCATGAAATCGGCTTTACCAGTGCAATCAAGTTTGGAATTGAAAATTCTCTCTCATTTGTCTTGGCGGGAATTGAATCGTTCTTGCAATTTCTTTCTCATGATTCTGAGCTTTGCTTCATTTTGAATTTAACTGTTTATGCAGATGGCCCGTACCAAGCAAACTGCCCGTAAGTCCACCGGAGGAAAGGCTCCTAGGAAGCAGCTGGCTACGAAGGTGTGGCCCAATTTTAGTCAAATTTGGCATAATGCAATTGATCAAAATCAGAATAATTTATGTTGTATCAATTCATACATTTGTATATATCAGATTGAACGAATGGCTGTCCTAGAGTGGTTGATCACGGAAATTTTCCTGCCAAAGTTATTGCGTAGTATTTCTACTAATGTTCTCGTTTGGTTGCTGCGAATCTGTGTATAGGCTGCCCGTAAGTCTGCCCCAACTACTGGAGGAGTCAAGAAGCCTCACCGCTACCGTCCTGGTACTGTTGCCCTTCGGTATGTATACCTTCCTTAGAAGTCCATCAAGTTGATATGCTTTTACGGACTCCAGTTAATCCATTTGCTGAGCATGATGTGGGGTTCGCTTTGAACAGTGAAATCCGTAAGTACCAGAAGAGTACTGAGCTGCTGATCAGGAAGCTCCCCTTCCAGAGGCTTGTGCGTGAAATTGCCCAGGATTTCAAGGTGAGTCACCTGCTTTTGCAGCTCTGGAACTTGTTCTTGAAATCTCCAGGAAACTGAATATTATTCTTGTCGTGTGATTATGCTGCAGACTGATCTGCGCTTCCAGAGCCATGCTGTACTTGCTCTTCAGGAGGCTGCAGAGGCATACCTTGTTGGTCTGTTTGAAGACACCAACCTGTGCGCCATCCATGCCAAACGCGTGACCATAATGCCCAAGGACATTCAGCTAGCCCGAAGGATCCGTGGCGAGCGAGCTTAAGGCTGCTTGTGCTCGTAGGCTAAGGTGTTGGTCGGTGGTGTTTCTTTGGTTCTTTATACGGGAGTGGGATGTTAGGCGGGGTAGGCATCCGTAGTAGTTGTTTATTGACGTCTAATTGGGTACGAAGGGAAGATCTGGTGCGTAGTGGCCACATTTTGCAGGGTGAAAGGCACTTGGATTGTGTGAAGCAGGAAGTGCTATTTATATTTCGTGCAATGGGTCTTTCTTCTAATGTCTTTGTATTGTTGTCAGTGGGATGGTACTTGTTCGGTACTGAAACCCAAAATATTGATCATCATTTGAACCCCGAACTGTTCTGTCCATGTGCTATGGATTCATCGGTAGATGCACGTTGCCTTCCGTGAATGGGATGGCATGTGGATTTGGTACTGACCAAGAATTTTTCAGATTATAAGTTGCCTGTTAATTTTTCTGCGGGTACCCTCGCTGGATATGGTACGAGAGGAGAGAGCCATCTTCCTCTTCCATCTGACAAGCAACAAACGAGTAAAAGAACAGTAACTGTGTGGGTGTACCATATGTTTTACTTTTACTACTCGGATAAGATTAGATGACGTCAAGGTGATCTTCGTTATGTATATCACATGGGATTTACACGCATATAATGAAAGCCTGGTTCATCCTAACACCCCCTTGTAGGATTCGAGGATAAATTTTCATTAATTAAATTATAGTAATTAAGTGTTAATTAATTATAATTACTGTAATAGTTGTTATACAAGTACTTTTTTTGGTCATACAATTACTTGACTAATTGTTATATACATTATTAATTACAATAATCTCATTTGTGGTTTTTTTTTTTTAATCGGAGCAAACCTCTTATCCGATGAAGTGGGATAAGATCCGACATCAAAAACTTTTAAATACCCAATGGATTCAAACAAAATTTAAGGAAGGAAAGTCAAGTTATTGGCTTAAGATATTTCTGATAAGATCTTGGGCTGCTGACATGCAAGCTCTTTTACCTTTATTTTTCATTTTGGTTATTAGAAGTGATTTTTTTTTTCCCGCATAATACTTATTATTATCTAGAATTCTAACTAGCGCTGGTTAATCTAATTTAAGAGGAATGAACTCATTGTGTATTTATTTTTTTGTTCGCACCATTTGCTATTCAGAGTTTAATGATCTTGATTAATTTAAATTCAAATAGAATAGATTCACTAAGAAAATAAAGCCTTTCTTTATTGTAATTTTCATTACAAAATGTGAACCAATCCGTTGGTTTGCACAATACCAAGATCCTCATTTTTGTATATATTTTTCAGTAAAATTGCTAGTCGTGCGTTATTTATTATTTATCTCCTTTTTTTTCTCTTTTTGGTGATGGTTTTTTTGGGGGGACACGTGTCCTCTCAATAAGCGAATTGACGAATCTGCACGGTGCACCCTAACACACCATATAATGCCAACCTAGTATATATACAAGCAGGAAGAAAAACCCTACGCCTTTGCAGAGCCGAGAACCCTACCACTTACAGCGGAGGCAGAAGCATTACGGCCGCCGGTCTACCTCTTCCTATCAGCCAAATATGAAGGTAGCCGACAAGCTCTCTCTTTTTGCCCCTCTCGTACACTGGTTGCCCTTCGTTTCAACGTTTAGTCTCTCAATTTATGCTCTGCTTTTGTGCAGTTCAACATTGCCAATCCCACCACTGGGTGCCAGAAGAAGCTAGAGATCGACGATGACCAAAAACTGTGAGTGCTCTTCCAATTCCCGTTCATACTTTTGCTTTCTTTTTGTGCCCTGCCTGCTGATATAATCTAATCTGAGTATTTGATTTACTATTCCCTGTTTGAAATATAATCCTTTCTATTCATTATCTACTTCAGAGGTAGCTTTTCAGTGGATCTGGAAACCTTAGTTTATCTTACTGATGAGAACATTACCTACTACTGAGCTGAAATACTGCCTGGAAGTAATTTCTTCGATTGAACCTGAAAGATACCATTGTTATCTTATTCTTCTCAACAGGGATGCGTGCATATTGACTTTGTACCTATGGATGTTGTAGGTTTTTATGCTCAATTAATCTGCTGGCTCTTGTAATCAGTATTATGTCAATGTTGTATGGTCAACTACTAGTGAGAACCGTGGTATATCAAATAATGTCTTGCTGTGCAGTATTTGAGTGCGGGAACTGATTTTTCAGATTTGAATGAAAAATTATGAGATTTGTTGGTATTTTTGTTGTTAAAGTCTTATCTGAGGTCAAGCATACAATTTTTTTTTTTCCAACAAAGTGACACTCTTTTAATGATTTTATATCTGTTTACATTTTCCTGAAAGTTGAATCATTTAATGTGCCCGATGATGTTTTGCGCAGTCGAGCTTTCTTTGACAAAAGGATCTCTCAGGAGGTCAGTGGAGATGCTTTGGGTGAGGTAAGATGATGATAATACCAACTTAATTTCTAGCCTCTTTAATCATATTCTATGTTGAGTAATACCAATATGTCTTGCAGGAGTTCAAGGGTTATATCTTCAAGATCATGGGAGGATGCGACAAGCAAGGTTTTCCGATGAAACAGGGAGTTCTGACTCCGGGACGTGTTCGTCTTTTGCTTCACCGAGGTAGTTACTGGGTAAATCCATCTTGTTTAATTCTATAACATGGATTTGGTGAAGACTGTAAATTTCAAACTCTCTGAATGATTCTTCCTACAGGCACACCTTGTTTCCGTGGGTATGGTAGGAGGAATGGAGAGAGGAGGAGAAAGTCTGTTCGTGGTTGCATTGTCAGCCCAGATCTCTCTGTCCTGAACTTGGTTATTGTGAAGAAGGGCGAGAATGATCTTCCTGGTTTGACTGACATTGAGAAACCGAGGATGAGAGGTCCTAAGAGAGCATCGAAGATCAGGAAGCTGTTCAACCTTTCAAAGGAAGATGATGTTCGAAAATATGTTAACACCTACCGTAGGACTTTCACGACAAAGTCAGGTAATTAACGCTGTCAAATTAATCAATTTTCAAAGGAAGATGATGTCCAAAAATGTGTTGACACCTGTCATAGGACTTTCATGACAAAGTTGGGTATTAGGATGCGTGCACCTTGCATTTGAGAACTGTTGTATTGAGTCCTTGGAAATGATTTCGTACTGATAATGCTTAATTTATTTCTTGGTCTTTAGTGAGAGGTGGCTTAATTTATTTCCAATGTTTTTAAGAGCTCAAGTTGGTAGAAAGTGACACTGGACTTTGACTTTTGTTCTAGAGCTAACCTTTAATGGCCATTACTTACAGGCAAGAAGGTGAGCAAAGCTCCCAAGATCCAGAGACTGGTGACCCCCCTGACGCTGCAGAGGAAGCGCGCCAGGATTGCAGAGAAGAAGAAGAGGATTGCCAAGGCCAAGGCAGAAGCTGCCGAGTACCAGAAGCTTCTCGCCACAAGGTTGAAGGAGCAGCGTGAGAGGCGCAGTGAGAGCTTGGCCAAGAAAAGATCCCGACTCTCTGCTGCCTCGAAGCCATCTGTCGCTGCTTAGGTTGTGGCATCTTATATATGCCCCTCCATCATACATAGGTTCAGTTCAATTTGATCACTGAGAAGTTGGGACTTAGCTGTTTATTTCTTTTGATTGTTCACTTTGAGCTTCTGATGGACTTTTTGCTATTGTCAAATGTGGATTTAGCTGAATTTTTGCTGGGTTTCTGATTTTCTGCTTTAGGCCGCTCAATGATCTCCGTCTCATTTCTTCATGAGTTGCCTTGACTATCTGCTCAACTATCCTTTTCTCCCTCGTGAACTAAAGATCAGTACCGGGATAAGAACTCAGGAATGTTTTTGGTAGAGTGAAATGGGTGATTCATTCTGATCAAATCTGGATGAAACTGCAATTCCGTGGTCTGGATGGAACTTGTTGGGGTCAGGCAAAGAGCTTAGGATAGTGTTGTATTAGCACTTTTCCCGAGCTCTGACCAGGCTTCAGAGGCTGTCGTGGTCGATGGAAGTTCCCATCGTTTGACTTTGTCAATGAACTAGTCATGGACCGTGAATCATTTTCGCAAGATATGTATTCTTCTTGGGTTGGAATTGTCTCTGTAGTCTGCCCAAAAGCTGATTCGGAAACGTTGTTTTTAGCATCCAGTTCCCAAGATAGGACCATCACACTTGCAGGAAGTTTTGGTGACTGACTCCAGTCCCAAATACTAGCTTCTGATCACCTCTGCTCATTTGCCTCGACCACCTAATCGACAGTAGAACCTCCCTCGGAGACTCCGATCACCTTAGATTTGAAGTTTCCTCTGTTTTCTCCTCCTCTATTAACCATCCTCTTCACTTCAATGAAATTTTAGGGCTACTCTGTATGAGAAAATAAAAGCTTCTTAGATAAAGCCTCTCGCGGGTCTCTACACGATCGCCAATGTCCTCTGTTCCTTGTCTTACATAAGATCCATCCGTTCATGGCTTCTAGTCGAGTGTGAATTGTTTTGGCTTTTTCTGTTTCATATATAAGACAAGTTTTGGGTAGGGTCCGATTCTTGAAATCAATCGGGTAGGTTTTGGTTCCATATTCTCGGAACCGATATTATATGGGCCAGGGTCACTCGACCTGCTCACGTGAAAAATGAAAAACTTGAGAAGGTATGATACAGATGGGCCGGGCCGATGATGGAGACATGGGCCGGGCGGAGGCGCGTCTTTCGACGGCAATTCTTTACCTTTCGCCTTTCGGCCTCCTGGGTCGCGGTATAGCTATATAACGCCGCGGATACCACCAAATTCGACGGAGCTGCTGGAAAAGCTACGAGGGGGGGGAGGGAGTGTGTGTGAGAGAGATGGAGGAAGAGGAGCATGAGGTTTATGGCGGGGAGATCCCCGTCGAGGGCGAGATGGAGGGCGACATGGACCCTCACCATGGCGATGTCAACATGTCCGCCGCCGACGATGACGCCGTCAAGGTCTCTCTCTCTCTCCACTTGTTTGTCTGTCTATTTGCCCCTTGGTTTCCGGAACCCTGGTGATCGCGGATGATTTCGGAAACTCATAGGAAATCGTGATTGCAGGAGCTGGACGAGATGAAGAAGAGGCTGAAGGAGATAGAGGATGAAGCAGCAGCTCTCCGCGAGATGCAGGCCAAGGTTGAGAAAGAAATGGGTGCCGTCCAGGGTTCGTTCCTCCCTTTCCCTCCTCTGAAAATCTGTTCGGCGTTTGATTCGCCTACTCTTCGGTGGGGATGTTGCAAGAAAATCAAAATATTGCGTCTCTCAATCAAGGATTCCGTATTTAATCGGTTTGTCCATTTGTTTTCCGGGGATGTGATATTGATCAAAGGAAAAACTAAGCTGGAATTTGTTGTGATAACCTCGTGAATTTAAGGGTTAAAAGCATTTATTTTGTAATTTCGGGCAAATAAGAGCGACACGAGTTCTTCTCATGAACGTGACATGAGCTTGAGTTGCAGTTTGATGATTATTGTCAATGGTAGATATCACTTATAGAGAGACGTAGTATGCTATGAAGCCTGTTGATGTCTTCAATTGGAACGAACCATCTCAAATTTGGTTCCTTGTTCTTTAGGATCATCTGGGCTTTCCACGGTCTGGGGGACATGACTGTTCAGGTGTCTTATTTTATCCGTAGGTTCAGTGTGCAACAGAATTTGTGACTTCCATATTACTTACAGATCTGAGGCGCTAGTCTCTTTTCCTTGGTTTGCTCAGTCCACTTCATATCTGTGATTTATTGCTCAAGTATATTACTTTGTAATTTTACAGACCCTGCTGGGGCAGATGCTTCGCAAGCAAGTAAAGAGGAAGTCGATTCCAGATCGGTGTTTGTTGGCAATGTGAGTATTACTCCAACTCTTTTGAGGGTCTTGCTAATTTTCCTCAATATTTACTGTAGGCATATGTTTATTTTCTCCTAATCACAAGTGGAAATACCAATTTTTATTGGTCTCTCAGTAGCTCTATTCCACCACTAATCATTTATTAGCCAAAATCTTCTATTTAGTACTTTTTATGCCTTTGGCGTTGAGATCCTCGTGGGAAGGAACAAACATTAGGTTCTTGTGATTACTGTGAATAAATCAGCTTACTTTATGAATTCACATGTTTTGTTTTTGAGTCTGCGATTTGTTCTTCAGGCTTCAACTGGTTAGATATTCCAACGTCAATGTTGCACTCTCTGGGAATTGTATGTGATTGGTTATTTTGGACACAGAAGTGGATGGTGATTTGAGTCATGCTGTTCTCAATGTCAGTGTCATTTTGACTTTGTATCTTGCTATGTTGCAGGATTCATACTCAAGTTCTCAGTATACTTGATGTGGATCATTTACACTGTCTTTGAGCCCAATCATAGCTGTGAATTTTCTTATGTTTTTGGGATGCTGCTCCAGTTGTAAAATAGCGTGTTTGAAAGCAAAAGAAAAAAAAGGGAAAGAAAAGAAAAGAAGTGGAAAGATTAAGGAAAAAAGTGTATTGGGAAAATCTGGAACAATGGAAAAAAAATCAAACGTGAAAGGAAAAAAAAAGAGAGAAAAAATGTTGATGGATGGGAAAAAAGTAAGCAAAGAGGTTGAGATGTAAAAGTATGGGGAGAATGGATATGTGAAATTTGCTTCTGGGAGATCCCTTAGAGACAAATTGACATCCTGACCATAAGGTTGAAGACAGATCATCAACATTTGCTCCAGTACATCTTGTAGTCTTGCTGCTGCTGCTGGAGGTATTGACACATTGGTGCCTCAGGACATTGGGTCATTAAGCAGATCTGGTGAGAGGCATTTGGCCAATTCTCTTCTGAGTCCATGGTCCAAAATTGTGCTTTGTCTCTGGGGCTTGACCAGTTTGTTGCTCTTGGCCGCCATGATAGATCTTATAGTTTTAAAGTGAAGCTTCATCTTATGATTATGTTATAGCTGAATCTACAATTAGGAAAGCTGTAAGACTCTTGGGCATCTATTGTCGAAGATATGACTTATTGACCCGATCTTGTCATTAATACGGACGTCCAAATGGATTAATTATTATTGGATGTTTACTTTTAGTCTGTTGGGTCTGGAAGCTAATGTTAGAAACTTCTTAAAAATGTTCATTTTCTAGTGTCTACCAAAATATTTTTAATTCCTGCAGATTGTTTAATATCTTAAGAGTTGAACCTCACTGAGAAGCTAGCTCTAAATTATTTGTTCTGATTTAATATTTCCTGGCTTGAAACTTTTGCCTTCATTTCTTATACTTTAAAGAGGACTTAAAAGATAAAAGATCAAATTTTCATTCCGATGTCACTATGTAAGCATGAATTCTTATTGCATTACCACTTTACACCTTGGATGTTCATATATCAGTTCGCTGACGGGAATGAGGAGCATAATACTGCAAATGCCTTGGTTAGCGTCAACGCTATGGTTAGATATTGGCCTGGCTCTTGAGTTAAGCAATAGTTTGGAGGAGCTGCTTGATAGGCATTATTGATTATTGTAGGATGAATATTAGATGGGGGAAGAGAAAAAATTTGACACTGGAGGTTGAGAATGCACAAAATCATGCCCAGTATCAAGCATTAGTCATTGGGTTTGTTTCTGCAGTCAAATCTTAAAGAAACATATACTGCATATTCAAAGTTGGGATCAGACAATTATGTTTGAGTACAATTTGTGCCCTAAAAAGTGTGATTGTTTCGAGGGGGAGGAAGACTAAGAATAAGTTCCTCTGAAAAATCTGAGAGATTGCCATGCAATTGAAGTTAGAACCTTGAATTTGATTAACCTTGATTTGAAGTAATTGTGGGAAAGAGGAAAATGTGCATTGAAGCTTGTTCAGTTTCTGGATTATAAGATACTTCATTCGATTAATAAGCAGGTTTCATTTGTCTGATTTGTCCGAGCTGGCCAGTCCTGTTATAAGTATCTGAGTTGCATTCCTTAGAAGTATCTTATACAACATTTTTCCCTATATACTCAATAGTTAAGTGGTGATATCTATGGAAAGTGCAGTACTATAAGTTGGCAGAGCATGTTGTGAAAAGTAGTTCGATGATCGGTTTTTGTAATGTTGTTTGTCAAAGGCTAGTCAGGCCTGAATTTGAAGATATCCTTTCCGAATCATGTTGGTGCAGGTTGATTATGCATGCACTCCTGAAGAAGTGCAGCAGCATTTCCAGGCATGTGGTACTGTGAACAGGGTGACTATTTTGACCGATAAATTTGGCCAACCAAAGGGCTTTGCTTATGTTGAATTCCTCGAAACTGAAGCTGTTCAGGAGGCTCTCCTTTTGAATGAATCTGAGCTGCATGGGCGTCAGTTGAAGGTATTCAAGTTCGGTTCTGTTTTTCGATGCCCTTAATTTCCATGCTGTAATTGGTGGGCTGCTTCTTGTTGTGGATCTTGATGAACTTTTGCCTTTTCATAAAATTTTAGAGGGGTAAACATGCAGATAATCTGTGCAGGTTCTTCCGAAAAGGACCAATGTTCCTGGCATGAAGCAATACTTTCCCAGACGATTCAATCCATACATGGGGTATCGGTTCCGCCGGCCCTATCCTCCTCCTTATTTCTATTCACCTTATGGATACGGGTATGTTACTGCTGCCAGATCCTCAGGAATGTTTGAAATTGTTTTCTGGAAACTGGTTCCCGAAAAAGCTTCAATTGTGAGATTAGATAGATATATTTCCTAGCTTTCTCTAGGATAGGAATGGTTGAACATGGATAATATTCAGTAATATTTCCTGGTATACTCACAAAGTACTGAGGAAGCACAGGTTGAGATAAATTAACTTGTATGTGTAATTTTTAGAACAAAAGCTATTATCAAATGCAGAGTCTTAAAGCACTTCTGCCTTCATTTCTTTACTTGAAGAGAAGATTTATTAGCGTCTCAAAACTTTTTGCAGGAAGGCACCGAGATTCCGAAGGCCGAACAGATACATGCCCTACCACTAGGTAGAGACATTGTTGGCCCAAACCGCGCAGAAACTTATGCCAGATGACTGTTATATCTACATTATGTTTCATGTTTGAGACATAACTACATGTTATTCTCAACTCATATCACTTTCCTGCATCTGCAATCACCTGACTTTGTGGAGTTTGTATCCAGGACAATGCAGTCATGACTGCATGAGAATTGAGTAGACATTAGACTGATGCGGTTGGTTACTATGAAGTTTTTAGTTTCTTGCAATCAGACTGTTTACTTAATTCTAGTTGCTTGTGGTCATGTTGGCATTTCGACATTAAGACTGATCTTTCATGCCACGCTGATGAATGCTTGACTCAAGTTGGATGGTCTGGGAGAGTTGCCAGGACCTTTCGACAACCGTAGAGGCAAGGTGAGGGGCGCGAGGTCTTGCGCTCTTGAATTGGGTTCGAAGGCCAGACTGTCAGATGATGATGTTTGTTTCTGGGTGGAGCCTATTCCGACCTCTGTCCTAACCTTCACTCTTCAATTCGGTTAACTGGTGGAGGTTAAATCGTTTGACTAGGCCATTGAGGCCAAAACGCTGGTGGCCCCACGACGAGAAACACATGGGTTGCACAACGGCATGAAATTGCTTGTTGGAATCATCACGCGACGGTAAGGAGCTCATGGGAATCAGAATGGTCAACGATCAAACTGTGTTGACTTTTTGGTTGATGGTTGACCGGAAGTCGTCTGAAAAGTAGAATGAGGCAGATGAGTAAGGTGAGAGTGATACCGTTCTCGACTCGTGAGATAGGAGCATAATTTCGATGCTTGCTTTTTTTTGGAGGGGGGTTGAATAGTGTTTAATTTTCGTGTATTAAATTTGTTTAAAAAGATAATTTTCTTCCTCTCTCTTTTCTTATCGATCCTCTTCTAGATCCCCTTGTTATCTGGAAAAAGGGCAATAACTAATATTAAGGGCTTCGTGCATCTGGAAATTCTGGAAAGTTAGCTGCGATTTGCTCTCTAACTAGTAACATTTAAATGCCTGTAATGGATGATGTAATTGGAGGCTCATCTTATGGGCGATCTAGTCAAAGCCTCTTTGGTAGAATATGCATTATTATGAGTTTTTTCTTTTGATAATCAAGGTGTCCGAGCGCCTTTCGAATCCGACTAGAGGTGGTTGTGACACCTCCTCCTTGAAGTACACGCAATAACCCGCAAATCACATGTATCGGGTAAGTCAGGCGAACCTGACGGTCTCAAGAGGTCTGAAAGCCCCCACTCACAGAGAAAAGTCCCTCATGGGGTTTGAACCTAGGACCTAGGTCCCAGTCTCCCACCAGTGGGGCTATGCCCCCGTGGGCATGCATTATTATGAGCTTGGATCTTAACAATAGGTATTAAAATTCGTCTGATATATTCACGGTTTAAAACGGAACATCGAACTTGTGAATTTAGGGAGCGTAGGAGACACTTTGTTCCAACGATCTCTAGTGGCATCATATCATGTGGATTCATAAAGAGAGTAGAGACTGAGATGGTGCATTCCAATTCAAGAAAAAAGTTTATCGTGTCACTAATAAATCAGAATAATTTATTTTTAGTGTTAAAGTTTTTTTGGATTTTTTTAAAAAAATTTGAAAAATAATTAAATTTGATGTGTTAGTATTATCACATAAACACTGACACATTGCGATATTGTTGCCCCGAAGACTTGCTCCGTGCTTAGACCGTTATGTCACTTCCTAACAATATAATAGCGATACTTCCGTATTTCTTCATTTCCCTTATTCTTCCATCTCTTTTAAACCCAGAAACCTTATTTATAATTTAAAAACATTCATAATCTCATGTTAGAATTCTAATAAAAAAATACTTAAAAAGTATTCGGTACCACTACTTGTCAGTTTAAACTTTTGAAACTTTTGAATCATAGAAACGAAGCTCTCTTATAAATGCGGTGGAGATTTAACATTTTTGCACCCCATGTTGATGGCATACTGAGGCATGATTGATCTTAAGAGCGCGGACCATGCTTTCCCTTGCGGACCATGCAACAAGAAGCTCTCTCTCTCTCTCTCACATTCATTAGAGCTCCATTGTACACATGCACCAAGCTTTCTCTCTCCACCAAATTAACACCCTCTTCTCCACCTACGTGACAGGGGTTGAATCTCACCGCACACCAGACAAAACCGTGGGTGTTGAATGGAAGATCAGCTGTTCCTTTGCAGCCTATTCGTCATGTCTTGTTGTCTCGACAGCATTCATTCACTTTCTTTCCAGCTGTTGTGCTGACGTTCTGTTGGACAGAGAGACCAGACCTGGAACTCTTGTTGAGGGACTCGCATGTGAATGTTATTACTGGCTGGTTGGCTCGGAACATCGACAACAAGCGCTCTGAGCTCGGTGTGCATTGCTGTATAGCCGACTGCGTTGAGCGTCTCGCCTGGTGGGATGATGATCGCATGCAGGAAATAACCATCTTTGAAAAGGGTCTTCTTCTTTATATTCATTCTGCCTCTCTCTCTAGATTTGCAGTTCTCTTCTGGTCTGTGTCGAATTAGGTTTTGTTATTCGATGCGTATCTTATTATATATTTATTTGAGAGATAAAAGAAAGGGAAATTACAATAAATTTGTTATATTTTGTTCTACATTATTTATTTATTTATTTATATTTGGTAGATAAAGGAATGTGCTCATTAACTACTACGGTGCACAGTCAAAATGGGACTTTGACATAGATCCACTATTTTGGTGAATTTAGTTTTCGCACCCTGAAGTTTTGCCTCCAATTCATCCATCAGTACCCTAGGTTTTACACTCTTTTTCCTGTTGAGCACCTTGAACTTTCACACTTGAGTCAAATTTGCACCTCGAAGTCTAAGTCTAGTTATACCATGTAGACTACTCAGAAATGAAGGTCGTGTACTCGCTTTCGGATAAGCTGACTCCCTGAAAAGAGATCTTCCGAATGAATTGAGTAGGGTAGAATAATCTGTAACGTTATAAGAATTTTAATTTAATTAATTTTATTTAATTTTATGTCATATTATATTAACCGGTCCGTTTTCCCCTACAATTTTACTTCTACTTTGAATTTCACTCCCTTTTTTTAACTCTATTTCTAAATCCCCCAGCATCCAGGAGGTGTAAATTTGTGACAGAGGGGGCGGTACTCGTCATCAGTTGGTAGCTACAGCAGCGCAGCCGATAAAAGCAGCGAGAGTGACCGTACCCACCTCGCTGCCGGCCATTAATTACGAGAATGCCTCGTTTTCCACGTGACTCGTACTACGTGAAAGAAACTGTTAATTGCTTGTCAGCTTATAATATTTGTCGGGGATATTTTACGATACGTATGGCCAATTACCAAAACTCACTCGATAACAAAGGGTTACACGGCACGACTTGTATTGAGCCATTTCATGATCCAAAGATAGAGCATATAGATCTCGACATAGATACGGGTATTGGGCACCCGACTAGCAACCTATCCGATCGACCCCTATTGTCCGGACCAATGACCAGCTAAACTCTTCGAGTCTTAACTCACACATGCAACTTCTAACGGGATGGGCGTCATATCAGCACTCATCCAGGCAAAGTTCATAAATATCCTAATTCCATGGGATCAGGTGCCCTGTTCATATGTCTATATCTCGAAACTTCTTCTCCTTCATTCACTCACTGTTCTTTTTACACTCTGGTCATATCCCCTGACATAAGTATCGGAGGATCGATACAAGTCACCGCTCCGTACTCGTCTTCCTTGCAGGATTTCGAAGCTTCACCTGGTGGGAACTAAAGGACTGCAGCGCAACACGATGACTATTAGACCCGGTGGGAGCACCTGAGAGTCCCGTCAGATCCCGACAATCCTCTATAGACACCTTCACATGTCTGTGCTGGACTTATTCGATTTTGTAATGCTTGCGAAGATTAAAAACATTGAATACTGTCATTTATTAGTTAAAATTAATTCAGAAAATGTACTCAGGGAGAAACTCCACAAAAAGTAATACAATAAATTTAGGGGACGAACCAGAATAACTTAAATAAAAATTAAATAAGATCAAGTGAAACATGTACAGTGTCTCACTACAGATTTTTTTTTTTTTAGTTCAAGGCGTCGAGAGTGGAGGCTGGCAGGTTAGTGTGCGAATCTGCATCTTAGCTGGCTCGACTGCGAAACTCGAAGTTTGTGAGTCCAAGTGTGAAAGAAAGATAAAGCATCATTGTGGTGGTTAGTTGTCCCTCTCGTTCGGGTGCGAAAGGAAAAAATTATGCCTCATCGTTAGCTTGTCAATCGCGATTGTTCGAAAACATCTAATAAATTTGTTTGGGATTTTCATATGATTTCATATTGATAAAATGCAAAAGGATACTGAAAATATAAGAAGGTGAATAATGCTGTCTATCAACTTAAATTTTGTGTGGGAACCAAGTAGGTGGAAATTTAACAAAAATAAAAAGAAAAACCTTAAACCAAAAAAGAAAAAGAAAATTGAACAAAAACCATGAAGATGCAGCGAAACCTCCACGTTTGCTCTTTGACAGAATTTTGTTATATTTACAGAAAGGTCCCTCCCCTAACTCTAATTTCTTTCCCTAACTACCTTCCCCGTGACGGCTTGACTTTCTCCCCCGTCGCCCCTCCTTTTGACTGACTGAACCTTCCCTCCCACCAAACCATCTCTTTCTCTCCGTCCAGCTCCTCTCGGACCTCTCCTCGCTCACATTAATCTAAACCCTATAAAAGCCCCTCTCAACCTTCATCACCTTCCTCAAGAGACCCCCAGCCCTCTCTCTCTCTCTCTCTCTCTCTCTCTCTCTCTCTCTCTCTCTCTCTGTGACATCCATTGAAGCCATAGAGAGGGAAGAACAGAGGAAGGGAGCTTGAAAAATCTGTCGACAATGGCTCTCGCGACCCCTTCTTCCTCCGCAGCCCTCTCCTCCTCCTCCCTCTACTCTGCCTCCCACTCTCTCTCTAAGCAGCCCGCTTTCTCTGTCCTCCCACCTACCGCCAAATCTCATGCCAAGCCCCGCCAAATCTCGGCAGTCCACGCCGCCGAGCCCGCGCCAAAGTCGGCCACCGTCCCGAAACCCGCCACCCATACCCCCTCGGGGAAGTGGACCCTCGACAGCTGGAAGCTGAAGAAGGCCCTGCAGCTCCCCGAGTATCCAGAAGCCAATGAGCTCGAGTCGGTCCTCAAGACCATCGAGAGCTTCCCCCCGATCGTGTTCGCTGGAGAGGCCCGCAGTCTCGAGGAGCGGCTGGCTGAGGCCGCCATGGGCAACGCCTTCCTCCTCCAGGGCGGGGACTGTGCGGAGAGCTTCAAGGAGTTCAGTGCTAACAACATCAGGGACACCTTCAGGATTCTCCTTCAGATGGGCGTTGTTCTCATGTTCGGAGGGCAGGTGCCTGTGATCAAGGTGAAGTTTTTCTTCATTGGCCTTCTTCTGACTACGACTAGAATCTAACGCCGCTCAAGATTAGATATTATGTTTGAATCAGTTGCCCAAAAATCTCTCTTTGGTCGATAATTATGATTGGTATGTGGCTGTGTATCGTGTCCCTCATTTTTTTTTAACCTTAACTTCCTAGTTTACTGTGTAATCAAGGAAATGGATGGCTCCATGAATGGTATAATTGCTTGTTACATATGGAAATTGTAACTTGTTCATTCATTAATCTGAAAATATTTGTTGGGTTTAATTTGGATCTACCTATCAGGTGGGAAGAATGGCGGGTCAGTTTGCTAAGCCTAGATCTGACCCACTCGAGGAGAAGAACGGCAAGAAGTTGCCCAGTTACAAGGGAGACAACATAAATGGGGATACTTTTGACGAGAAGTCGAGAATTCCCGATCCTCAGAGGATGATCAGGGCTTACTGCCAGTCTGCTGCCACCCTTAACCTGCTGAGAGCCTTTGCCACTGGAGGTTACGCCGCGATGCAGAGGGTCACCCAGTGGAATCTCGATTTCGCAGAGCACAGTGAGCAAGGAGACAGGTATAAAGCAAAAATGCTCAGAGTGCTCTGCATATTTGGATATACTCATTGTTAGTCATGAGAGTTAGGCATTGAAAAGTTCGAAATATTTGTGCATCTCTTTTTGGCATGTGATGTGAAGTGGTCTGATGGTATGGATTTATCAAACAGAAATGACAGTACAGGGCACCCTTTGAGATTATGCTGACAGTTCCTATATGTTTTGCTAATTTAAGTAAAATTCTCAAATGTGCCTGTCAATTGATATAGATCACAGTCCGATACATGGATTGAAATGCATAGACTTTAAATTTTCATTAGTTTACTTATCCAATTATGTTTCAACAGATACCAGGAACTTGCCCACCGGGTGGATGAGGCCTTGGGATTCATGGCTGCTGCAGGACTTACGGTCGACCACCCAATCATGACCACGACCGAGTTCTGGACATCCCATGAATGCTTGCTCTTGCCTTACGAGCAGGCACTCACTAGACTCGACTCGACCTCTGGGCTCTACTATGACTGCTCTGCTCACATGCTCTGGGTTGGGGAACGGACTCGCCAGCTGGATGGTGCACATGTCGAATTCTTGAGAGGAATTGCCAACCCTTTGGGCATCAAGGTATCTCCAATGCTAACCTCCTCTTGCACGATTTTTTGATGAAAATGCAAGACAAAGTGAATTCCATTATAACCAGCCAAAATTTCTTGTTGATTTGAAATTTAATGTTGCAGGTTAGCAACAAGATGGATCCCAAGGATCTCGTTAACCTTATCGAAATCGTAAACCCACAAAATAAGCCAGGAAGGATCACTGTCATTGTCAGGATGGGTGCCGAGAATATGAGGGTCAAGCTTCCCCACTTGATCCGTGCTGTGCGCAGTGCTGGGCAAATTGTGACCTGGGTATGTGATCCCATGCATGGAAACACAATAAAGGCACCCTGTGGGCTCAAGACCCGTGCCTTTGATGCAATTCTGGTAAGATATAGCTGCCTCTGTGAATGTCTAAGTCGTTGGATCATTCTGACAGTCACTTCTATGCATTGGATATGACTTGCTATCATTCTCTATCAATTTATATAGGCCGAGGTGCGAGCATTCTTCGATGTTCATGAGCAAGAGGGAAGCCACGCCGGTGGGATCCACCTCGAGATGACAGGCCAGAATGTGACAGAGTGCATAGGAGGATCTCGAACAGTGACTTACGACGATCTGAGCTCCCGCTACCACACCCACTGTGACCCGAGGCTCAATGCTTCTCAGTCCCTCGAGCTCGCATTCATCATAGCAGAGCGGCTCAGGAAGAGGAGGATCGGGACCCAGCGCTTGCTCTCTCTCAGCCTCTAAGGCCTGACCCTGCAAGAAAAATGCAGTTATTAATTCCTTGTGATCCGTATAGGCTATTTGAATAAAGTTAGTATGGTCCCCTTTCGAACCCATTGGCCATTGTTTGCTGCAATGCACAAGAACGATGCATTAAGGAATGAATGTGAGAGAACTTGTTGTTGAAGCAAAGGCTTTAAGCGTCCTGTTGCTTTGGGTGTCGGGGATGAGCTCTTGTAGAATGTTAGCAGTTTGGTGTGATTTGTTTCGATCAAATTTGATACGTGGATTTGTGCACGGCTGCATTGAGTTGATCACGGGTTCAAACCCTTTTCTTGGCATGACAAGGAAACTTGGTAGATATTACAAGTGAGACAAATCCTACAATTGTCTGGTCGGAAACCAGGGGGAACTTGAAATGGGGAAGAACGTATAAGAAACTTCACTCTGGTGGCCGAGATATTGCAGTCAGTATCAGAGGTGGCGAGGCAACCCGTAGCATTATGTCATGTTCAAGTTCTCATATTTTTTCTCATGAACATCTTGGATGTGCCAGACAACTAATTTTCAGTACTGATGTGGTTAGAGTAACAATACCAAAGGTGTAATATAGTTCAAGATGTATATTTTCTTCAATTCAAGGACAAGAAAACACACTTTTCGTAGATGCGTTGGCACAAACACACAAAAGAGACTTAAATTTGAAATCTTGAACTCAACAAATCTAACATGAAAAGATTTTAACCCGCTGGATTATCATCCTTAGCGGTAGATCTAACTCATCACTAGGATAGACATATGCTAGTCAATTATTAATAATAACTGGAGTGCAAATTCTTGACCAAGGAAGATTCCTTGGAGGCTTCGTTTTGTCTTGGTCATCTATCAGTCGTTAACCCTTTTCTATCTTCATTTGCATGGAAACTCCAACTTAACTTTCATGTTCGATTTCATTTTTGACCCCAAAAACTCTAATTTCCAACTGATCAAGGTTTGCGCTGATCAACTAAAAATTACATAAATCTCTTCCAAAGGTAGATATCTTTAATTTTTAAGACTTAAAAACCCAAGATTTCAGGCAATAGAAAAATACGTTGAGCTACTTTAATCAACTCGTGTTGGTTTATGATTTTTTTTTTTAACATCAGAACGAGTAATAGTTACAAGAGAAATCATACAATCAAGTTGATGGACGATTAAGTATGTGAGAAAAATGATTATAAATCACTAGATTTTTTTAAAAAATGAATTATTGATTGTTTGTCATTAGATTGAACTGTTGAACGGTCCAGTAGCTGGAACGCATGAGCTTCCTATTTCTATATTTCAATTATGACTTGACAAGTTCATAAAAGCATGAATGATCGAGGACTGTTGTGAAATTTAAAAATGAATGAATGAATAAATAAATAAAAGATGCCAACAACATTTAGAAAAATGGGTTGGTAAGAGTAATTTCTAAAGTTAGGTGGGCTGCCTTTCTCCCACTGACCCATTTTGTTGTAGCAAAGGATGAAAAAATGCTAAGTTGGATGCTTGAATTATTTATTATTTAACCAAAGGAGATTTGACCATTGCTCGGTGAATTTTGTAAATAGAGTAAATTCGTAATTAAGAAGATTTTAGATGTCAATGGATGCACTTGAGTTGAATTTGGACCGGTCAGAATTGCAGTAAACTTTTGAATATTAGATGGTGTACAATAGCAACAAGTGTCCCCGCATGACCTTCTAACACGTGTAACACGTTTCTGTATTCTTTGCCGGCCGGGAAGCAGAAGGTTGGGCCGTTTCTCTTTCTAGGCCCATAACATTTAAGGCCGAAGGCCCAATGGGCTGACAAGTTTCACTTAAGTAATTGGTAGCGCATTGTGCCCCTGCTCATTTTAACTGGAATAACGGTCATCTGACACTAAACTGCACCGATCACCCCCGCCTCCTCTCTCTGAGTTTGCAGCTGACGTGCCGTGTCAGTCTTCTCATCAGCTTAGGGATTTCCCGGAAGAATATTTTTTTTTTAATGGGATTTCCTGGAAGATATGCGTTCGCCATGGCCTCACCTTCCAGAACCTCACCCAGAACCTTACAGCTTGTAATGCAGGACTAGACTGACTTCGGAAAGATCCCGTTGATTATCTCAAGGTGATCAGACTTTCTTCAAATTCCATTATCTTTTTTTTTTGGAATTTTCACGAAGCCATGAACTGATTTGGTATAAGAAGATTACAAAGTGCATTCACCAATCCAAGTCTGAGTTGAACCAACTTTCTTAATAAAACCTTTCAAATTATGAATTTTTTTCGATTTATAATATTCAAACTCAAAATAGTGAGAAGGGGATTTTAATGGTTAGTCTTTTTAACTCCATTAGTTTGTTTCTTGATAGTAAAATCATCTTTGCTCAATCAAAATCTAAAACTCCTACTTTAAGGGAAAAAAAATTGAATGTAGTGCTCACCATTTATGATCTCTCCCGTGTCTTAGGCAAGATCTTACGCAGCTGTAAGGTGTGCACATAACAATCAATCTATTTCTGAGCTTTAGATCATTCAAGAACAGGATTTGTCCTTTAGTGAAAGGTCCCATTTGATATCCAATAAAAGAATACTTATCGCCGGACCAAACCAACTCCAATGTCCTCAGGGTGCCCGCCAGCAGTCACCTGAGAAGACGTACACCAACAGCCTACCTCGGACGCCACCCCACTATTACTCAGCTACCCTCTCCAATTTTCTCATATGCAAGACACCTTAGCTTCCTTTTCCGACACATATTGATCTTCTCTTCCGTGCCCATCCCAGCCCGGAAAAGAGTGAAGGTGCCGCAGCCACCAATGGCATCCTCAGCCTTTGCTCCATCTTCTTCGTCCTTAATCAGCAACACAGTCAGTACCTGAGTTGGAGTTTGCTACTTTGCGTGCGTTTCTTCCGGTATATAAATATGCGACTAGTCGTTTACCCATTTTTTATAATTGGATCTTGTTCTAACCTAAACAGAAAGATTTCGGAATCCCTTCTACAAAATGCAAGATACCCCTTTCGAAGAGAATCGTGTCAGTCATGGCTCCGCAGCAGACACAGCGCAATCCTGCCACAACAGGCTCAGTTGGTTTTTCTTTACCCTGTTTCATGTTTCATTTGATGTTTTCTGTGGCTGAATTTGTTTGTTGTGTCCGTTATTTATTGAAAGTTTTGTTCTTTTTGTTGTTAAATGGTTGTAGGTGAAGACTGCCATGACAATGACTGAGAAGATATTGGCTAGGGCTTCGGAGAAGCCATCATTGATGCCGGGTGAGAATGTTTGGGTTGATGTAGATATCTTGATGACACACGATGTTTGTGGACCCGGTTCTTTTGGCATCTTCAAGAGAGAGTTTGGCCGAAATGCCAAGGTATTCTTAGCGCCTGCTCTCAGGGCTCTACTGAATCTTATAAGCTTGTTTCAGAATAAGTTAGTAGCTTTATAGGAAAGAGGAGACTTGACTGAGTTAATATAATATAGTTCAGTTAGGTTTTTTGTGTTAAATATGCTACAGTTTGCATTTTCTCAAAGTAATGGTTTCATTGTGTTGACATTATCAAGGTCTGGGATCGTGAGAAGGTTGTCGTCATACCCGATCATTACATTTTCACAGCTGATGAACGGGCAAACCGCAATGTTGATATCTTGAGGGAGTTTTGCAAGGAGCAAGATATCAAGTATTTCTATGACATCACAGATCTTAGTAATTTTAAGGTATGATTATATTCTAATCTCTGTCTCACCAGGGATCCCCATTTCATTGTTGTCATTTAAAGTAGTGCTGCTACATGGGTAATCTCTCTGTTCTTCTTTCTATTCATTACAGTAATACTGTATCTGGTCTTCCTGTATGAAACTACTTTATTCTCTTTTCATGGGAAAGAGTGGAAGAATAGTGATTCTTGTACTTGAATTCAATATATTGTGTTACAGGTTAACCCAGATTATAAGGGTGTGTGCCACGTTGCTCTTGCTCAAGAAGGTCATTGCAGGCCTGGGGAGGTAACTCTCTTATCACTATCACTGTATCGTACCCAAGTCTTTTCTCTATTCTTCATTTTCGAAAAATTCATTTTGAGGTCGTTTGCAAGTGTCTTAGATTTTCTTCCATTCCCTCCAGATTCTGTTAGGAACAGACTCCCACACTTGTACTGCTGGAGCATTTGGTGAATTTGCAACTGGCATTGGCATCACTGATGCTGGTTTTGTGATGGGAGCCGGAAAGATCCTTCTGAAGGTTTTTAACGTGCCTTCTATCTCATGCAGTTGACTTACTTTTTCATCACTATGTTAATTCTTGTAACGAGATAGAATTTGCTATGTTCGTTTTCTATTTTCTTATTTTCTGTGATTCTTGATGTGAATTTATATGTTGACAACTTTCTTTTTCGTGCTAGTTAGGCTATGGGAGTTCTTTAGTTGTCAAGGTGGTGAACTATATATGCACAAACACATGTATTCATATATTTTCCTGTGGAATGAGCTAACCTGCTATATATGATTTGTCGGTGTACTCACTGAATGGCTAATTGACTGGTGTTGTCCAGCTTGGTCTTAATGTCTGTTTATCGATGCTATAGTTAAGCAGTGCACGGTGCTAATTGTCAATATTTTTCAAAAGCTAACTGGTTTAAATTTTTTGGGTTTTGATTTATTTCAGTGTAGAATTCTTTTGCTTATTTTTTGGTCAGTTTTTGCTTTTGCCTTTATTATAATGTCACCACTTGCTATTTGTTAAACAGAGTAGACCGTTTTGGCAACAGTTAAATTTCCATTTCTAAAGAATTCAAAACAGAATTTTTAGTTGTTTAATAAATATTTTTTTTAATTAAATGTTGGACTCTTATAAACCAAACTCATGCTCCAATAGTTTTGAAACTCTAAACTCATCTGTTAACGTGCAGGTTCCCCCAACCTTGAGATTTGTGCTTGATGGTGACTTGCCAGACTATTTGCTAGCAAAGGATTTGATTTTGCAGGTAAGTTTAACTGTCCTAAATTCTGTTCTTGCACATCAAGTGACAGGTTTTAAATCCTTTTATATTAGTCTTCCGTCCTGAAATTATGCCTTTTTTGTTCATGAACCTGAAAAACTCCAAATATGCTGCAGATTATTGGTGAAATATCCGTCTCTGGTGCAACATATAAGTCAATGGAATTCGTTGGTTCAACCGTTGAGAGTTTAAGTGTGAGTTACAATGATAGAGACATTTTCACATTTTTCGGACACAATGAATTAATTATTTACAAGGATGTCTTCTGTTAGATGGAAGAAAGGATGACATTGTGCAACATGGTCATTGAAGCTGGGGGAAAGAATGGTGTTGTGCCTGCCGACAGCACAACATTTAAGTACCTTGAGGTTGGCATATTAGAATATTTTGCTCAAATCTATCATTGTTCTTCTCAGCACTAGTAAGTTTTCTTGACAGTTATCTATCTCCAATTCTGCTACAGGGAAAGACATCTTTGCCTTATGAGCCAGTTTATAGCGATCAATCTGCAAGGTGACTTTCTGCAGTAGATTCTTTGCTCTGATTTCAATGTTGCATGAAAAAGTTGTTTATAATGCTTTGCCGTACATGGAGTTGCAGGTTTCTTTCCGAATATAGGTTTGATGTGTCCAAATTGGAGCCGCTGGTGGCAAAGGTGGGATTCTTTGCACTTTTTAGAATGAGAAATCCCCTTTTAGATGAGTTTGAATATTCCTAGTGCTGTTCCTCTTTTGCAAGTAATGAATCTTGCAATCATGCAGCCTTATTCCCCAGATAATCGAGCTTTGGCGAGAGAATGTATGGACGTGAAGATTGACAGGGTGTACATTGGATCTTGTACCGGTGGAAAAACAGAGGATTTTCTCGCTGCAGCAAAAGTGTTCCTGGCATCTGTGGGGTTCCTTCTTCACTATTGCTCAATCGTTAATTTTATTATCACGTCAAATTAGAATGATTGAGGATATGTTGCAGTATTTCCCTTATTATTTACTGAAATATACTATTTGAGAAATGGATTTATACTAGTTAATCCTTGACCCCAGAAATACTTCTTAAGTCACTTATTTTCTTTGGTTAGTTATTATACTTTCACTAATGTGATGGGTGTATTTGCTTATGCTTTATTGGCATTACCTACAATTGCTCATTTGATCTTCACTATTACAGGGCAAGAAGGTCAAAGTTCCCACCTTCCTTGTTCCTGCAACACAGAAGGTAGTTTGAGTGCCCTATTTTTTGAGTGTTACTGATGGTAATGACAAGGTAACTTTCAAGTAACTGAACTAGAAATAAATTGTTGATCACTGCCTATGTATTTGGTATTGTAGATATGGATGGACATTTATGCCATTGAAGTACCAGGATCAGGTGGGAAGACTTGCTCTCAGATATTTGAGGAAGCTGGCTGTGACACCCCTGCAAGCCCAAGCTGTGCAGCTTGCATGGGCGGTCCCAAGGATACTTATGCACGAATGAATGAGGCTAAGGCAAGTGAAATTCCCTTCAAGCCACCAACTTCGAATGTCCATATGAAATCAATTTGATGGCTTTTCCTAGTGAAATGCAATAATGCAGCATACTTAATACGATAAAATTCCTTTTCTGGTCAATCAGTGTGTTAGTTTTGCTGTTGGGTGATGTGGAAAAGCAAGAAATATACTGGATGGTCGAGTGGCTAAAAGCAGCAGGGGGAGTCATAGTGGTACATTTCTTATCGGCCTTGGCTTGCCAAGATCCACTGGCTTGTAATATGTTTATGGGCTAGGGAGTGGCTCTCCCTCGTTAACAGAGAGAGAAACTGAGAGAAAACTAGTTGTTTTGCAACTGGTGCAATGATGTTCTGTTTCTATGTATGTCTGCATTAGTTTGTTGTCCTCTCATCGAATTTTGTCATACCGGGACTGTTGCATATTGTATCTGACTATTAAATTATTGTGTGTTTAGGTTTGTGTTTCCACAACAAACCGGAACTTCCCTGGACGGATGGGGCATAAGGAAGGACAGATATATCTCGCTTCTCCTTATACTGCAGCAGCCTCTGCCTTGACTGGCTATGTCACCGATCCCAGAGAGTTCTTGCAGTAAGTTCGAGGATATGCTGTTTAAATATATCCGATCCTTATGGTACTATTACTCTGTTTCAGCTACAGCTTGATAGAGCTATCTCTTTGTGCCAAGTTAGGCTCATGCGACTCTGAGGTGTCTTATATTTAGTCTGCTAGATATCCAAAACAGTTTCAGTCAGTGAGACATGACGTGGCCATTGCATGTATCTTGAGATTTTTGTGCCTTCTCTATCTTGCTGTAACTTTTTTATATTACCAATAAAAAGATGCTGGTGCATTATCAATACATGGAATTCTTGATCCATTATTATTTGTCTGGATGATTGTTCCGGTTCTTGATGTGTCTCTGCTCTTTCCTGCAAATCATCTGCAATTCGAGTCAGCATCAGTTGCAATATCTTGTCTTTGCACTAGTGAATAATAAGAAACTAAATAACAACATGAAAAGGGAGAAATATTAGCTCAATCTCCAGCTGATCCATAAACTGATCGATATGCCATTATCATACAACCACATAAACTTTGTGGTGGGTGCTTGTTGAGATCTGAATGCAGAGGAATCTTTGGAGATCTGCTCTTTCCTGCTACGAATCTTGATAGAATCTTCGTGACACAAACTTTATGTTTTTCTCATTCACCATGGACCTGGAGTCAAGGTTGTCCTGGTAACGCTCCGATAGGGATGTTCAACTTCATGGAGCTATGCAGGTTCAGAAAGCTGGTCGGAACTGCAGCAGCTGACCGCCGAGCACCACTTTGAAAGGTGATGGGAGTGATTTATTACAAAGGAGCCGAAGAATGCTTGGAGCATAGAATGACATCGCTTTTCATCCCACTTACCATTCAGACTCTTCCCATCTATTTCATCTCACCCTGTTATCCGATTGAACTCGGGTTCATCCCTGTTTCCTATGGACTGCCAGCACTTTCTTCCTCTCTCTTCTTCACTGAAATTATTCAGCCATTTTCTTCATATCAGAGATCTGATGTTTACCAATGAAAAAGATAAAAAAGGCAACAATCAACGCATCCCTGTGCTGTTCTCTGTAACCTATGCTGCTTGCTCAACTGTTTCTCTCTCTATCATTGTGCTCTAACGGGGGCCTGATGACTCTTGAGTGATATAAGAGTTCACATTTATGATGTTCAACTACTTCTACGTTTACTTTGTTTTAACCATTTCGATCCGTTTCATTTATTTGCTCGACCCAAGCCTCGTAGAATTCAGAATATCAACACGTGCCTTATATTTCTGTGGTAGGTACTTCCAGTGCCATCCAGTTTCTGGTAGATCCCATTAATGCTCTCGACAGGTTTTCCTTTCCATTCTTGGAACATTTCTTTTTCGTTTATTTTTGACTTATGTTCTCCATTTTACGTTCTTGAGCATTGCTGTAATCTGGCTCGCTGATACACCAAACTCTCTCAGCGTAGAAGAAACCACGAGCACCTGCTATTTCCTTCTTTGCAGGGTAGGTCGTTTATAAAACAGATGGCAGCAACCAAAATGGGGTCATTTAGGCATGGCAGTTTCCTGGACAGAAGCAAGGAGCCATTGCTGGCCCCGAGGAAGAGCCATTGTGATTTCACGCTCAACAGCCCACCTAGCAGCATCTCTGGCGTCCAGTACCACTGCTTCCAGTCAGTCTCGGCCAAGCTTAGGAATCTGTCGAACAGCTTGCAAGATGACATTGCTAAGCTGTGGGAAATGGGCCGGTCTGATCCCCGGAAGGCCATTTTTGCAGCAAAAATGGGGCTGTCGTTGGCGCTCGTGTGCCTCGTTATCTTCTTCAAAGAGCCTCTCCGGAATGTGAGCCAGTACTCGATCTGGGCTATTCTCACCGTCGTAGTAGTCTTCGAATTCACCATAGGTATTGCTTTTTTCCTTGAAAAATGAAAAACAAACCTATATGAAAACAAATCAAATACGAGGATATTTGTTTTCTATAGGTGCAACCCTCAACAAGGGGTTTAATCGTGCCCTGGGTACACACTCAGTAGGAGGCCTTGCTCTTGGCATTGCAGAACTGTCAACTTTGACAGGTGTTTTCCAGGAAGCCGTCATCATAATCAGCACTTTCATAGCAGGTAACGACATCCATTACCGAGTCCGTATACTGAAGAAGTCATTCAATCATATCCTTCTGTATCAGAGATTAACAATTTGTTCGGTCGTGCAGGATGTTGTGGGAGCTACGTGAAGCTGTACCCGGCAATGAAGAATTACGAATATGGTTTCCGTGTATTCCTGTTGACTTACTGCATCGTGATGGTATCAGGAAGCACCTCCACATTCCTCGATATGGCTCTTTACCGTCTAGTGTTTGATAGCTGTTGGAGCTGGAAAAAGTTTGGTCGTGAATTTAGTCATATACCCGATCTGGGCAGGCGAGGAGTTCCACAAGCTGGTTGTGAGAACTTCAAGGGTGTTGCCACCTCCTTGGAAGGTACTCTAGGTTCTTTTTTTCAGATCATACCAAGATCCCGCTGAAAGTTATTCTCAGCTAATCGAATTAACCCCTTTTCCGTTCAGAATGTGTTAGTAATTACTTGCAATGCAAAGGATACGAGAGAATCCCGTCAAAGATTCTCACCTTCCAGGCATCCGATGATCCTGTGTACAGTGGATACAGACCAGCCGTGCAATCGGCTACTCAGGAAGATTCATTGGTACCACATCTTTGTGTCGCTACTGCATTTAGTATTTTCCTTGGTTTCATCTACTGTGTTATTGATAGTTTTCATGCAAATGTCACACGGCAGGTAGAATTCGCGATCTGGGAGCCACCCCACGGGCCTTAGAAGACGTTCAACTACCCGTGGAAGAACTACGTCAAAGTGGGCGGAGCTCTAAGGCACTGCGCTTTCATGGTCATGGCAGTGCACGGATGCATTCTCTCGGAAATTCAGGTGCGCATAGGAATATTGCTCTACCCTGGTTGCATCCATCTCGGCATTCGGATGTCAAATGATATCCTACGTCATGTTATTGGTTCTGTTTAAGGAACTGAGTTCGTTTCAGTTCATTCTAGTAGGCAGATGAGTTTTGCTAGAAACAAAAAAAACCTCATAGAAATATGTACGAACTAATGATTTGCTTCTTTTCTCTTCTTCCAAATACAAGGCACCGGAAGTGAGGAGGAAAATCTTCCAAAGCGATATCCAGAGAGTTGGTGCTGAAGGTGCAAAGGTACTCCACGAGCTTGGGAGCAAAGTTGAGAAAATGGAAAGACAGAGCCCCGGAGACATGCTCCAAGAGGTTCACCAGGCTGCTGAAGGCTGATGAAAGATCATACCTCTTGGTGAACTCAGAGAGCTGGGGAATTATGGAACGCCAAAAGAATCTCTTTGAAGAACACGAACACATTCAGGAGGTTATCAGAGTTGGTCCTGAGAGTCAGCAACAGGTTGCGATAAACTTGCCGAGCAACATTGAAGAGACTCTTAATCTGAGCATCACTGTGGGGTCCCCAGGCCTCCCGGAGTCTGTCACTTCTGATAACCCGAATAAGAAATCAATGATATCCTCGCATTGCTTGTCCTTCAGAGCGAGCTCCTCACTGAAAGAGCCAGAGTCCAAAGTGTACGAGAGCGCCAGTTCTCTGTCCCTGGCAACATTTGTTTCGCTTCTGATTGAGTTTGTTGCAAGGCTCCAGAACCTTGTGGATGCATTTGAGGAGCTCAGTGAGAGTGCCAACTTCGACGATCCTGTGCAGCTGGGCTCGGATGAAGAAACAGTCAGTTTCTGGGACAGGTTTCTGAGGCTTGTTCGGTTGAAGCATTGACACTGCCTTCCTGTTCACTGGTAGTTTCTTGAGCATTGTCTTTGGGCATATAGTTCTGATTTGAAGCAAGCGCATGCCATACTTCGAAAACATGAAGGGGCGACAATGGAAGCATTAATGGGAAAAACGAAATTCTACCATTTTAAAAGATGAGAGTGCAACCGCAAGTCTGCAACTTCCTCCTCCTCTGTTGATCTTTTGATTGTTGTGAACGTCGTTACTTTGTTGTCCTGGTTTTCGGTACTTCAGGTATTTGAAGGGGGTCGTAAATGTTCTGCCATAAGCAAGTACAGTACGCATCCTAGAGAACAGATGCCGAAGTAGTTGACAATTGCAAGATTCTTTAGAGCGGTAGATGAGATGTATTCTCTGACAGGGAAAGCCCATTAATACATTTAACTTCTGGCATATTGATCCTGGATGGCGAGGAATCACCTGGAATTTCATTTTCAGATCGTCTGTTTTGACATCGAACAGCATCTACTATTGAAAGACACCGTCATGTTAACATCTTCTTCTCTCTCAAGAATTGTTCATAAGAGGCTCGAACGTCTGGACCATGGAATATACATGTTGCATGGGTGTGGCTATGTTAGCTCGGAAGGATAGGGGAGAAGACTTGGTGAGTTCGCTGATAAATTATAAAGAAGAGGACAACCTGAGCTGCCAACTTCCAGGAAATTGCAATCTTTTCACAGAAGTGTCGACTGGCACTAGGAGAGGAATTCCCTTTCAGTTCCCCGAGATCTCTCCATGTCAGGTAAACCAGGTCAAATACCTGATACTCTCTTGCATATACAACTGGATGAAGGAACCCACATTTCATCAGTGAGATTTCGGTGAAAGTTTTGCTAGAATCCGTTTAGGACGGTCAAGGGGGGAGGACATTCCTCCGGAGGGGTTTGTCGCAATGTTCCATGGACAGAAGCAGGTTGAGCATCCAGAGGGTTTAGGAAACGCATATATATACAGCTGATGCCGAAAGCGTTTTGCACTTACAAATACACAAGAGACAGCCTATTCTATTGCACAATTGCGAGCAGATCCATAGCCCTACTTAAAGTCTGGTGATTGATCGAATTTGATCTGTGGTGTCTGAAATTTCGGAGGAACTAAAGAATAGTTGTGCATTTCAAGAGTATGGATCAGTCCATAGCCGAAAGTAACTCGTTATTCGTTTCTATAAACTACGATGGTACGGGATTCGACATGTAGTGGGAAGCTCAATTCTTGTATTCCAATGACAAGCATTAGTATGAAACTTGCAAAATACTTTTATAGTGACGATATGTCATCATCAACATCCTCGGATGATCAGATATCTCGGCGTTTCACGACAGATCAGCATGAAGTCTACGACGATGAGCTCTCATCCACGTACTTAAGGTCCCATATTGATGTCACTCTTGCCTCATCTTCGTTCAATAAACTCTTCGCATTCGGATCCGAGTTCATGTCAGAATACTCCCTATGCGCAGCAAATTCTTCCCTGTCCATCATCACCATATCCTCGACGCCGCCCCTCCAGTAGTTCATGTATTCATCCCACCTCACAGCGCCGGAGGGCCCTTCTCTCGCTTCACCCGGATGCACCAAATGAATCCAGTCATGGGGGTAAATTGGAGTTGGACCACAGCTGCTGCTATCCAGAATCGAACTGCTCATCAGAACCTCGGTATTGTTTGAATCTTCGCTTTGAACCTCAAGGTCTCCTATGGAAGCCGGGTACTGGTAGTGGTGGATACACTGAATCTCATGATTGGTTCTCGAATTCTTGTCCGAGAACCCGGTTCTGGGCGCGCTACGCGGACACTCCAGGTAGCGGCACTGGTACAGTTGCCTCTCCGAATTGCCCTCCTCCCGACCATTGAACTCGCACTTCCTCTTCTCATTACTGACAACAGAAGTATTGGTACCGTCCCTTTCATCATCATCATCATCATCTTCTTCTTCTTCTGATGAGATCTTGAGGCACTTCCCGACTTCTTTCGAGAGGAGCTCTTCCTGGTCAATCACCTTCGACCATATCATGCTCTCTCTGGCTGTCATCTTGTCCTGCAACCGCTTTGACTTCTTGACCAGCGTTCTCATCCCAGGCAAGTCAGGTGCCATGTGCTTTATCACCGCCGCCAAAACGCTCACTTTCCAAGCCTTCTTGAGGTCGTGGGGCTTCCTGTAAGGAGGCCGGCCCTGTTCTTGGGAGCGTCCCTGCTGGCCCCACCAGGTCTCTCCCCCGGTGGGCCACCAGGGTGGGGCCAGGCCAAGGTCCAGAGGGAACTTCCTCTGCGGGGGGACGCAGTGCTGGATCAGGGAGGAGAGGAGCGAGCCCAGCGTTGTGTCCTGCAGGTCTTGGAGGAGGTGAATTAGGGTGGTGCCGGGGGTGACCGCATCATCGTCTTCCGGGCGCATGTACTGTGTGATGGCCAGAGGGGCGTTCTGGTTGAATCGCACAGTCTCCTTCCACCATTCTCGCAGGCTGTCCGATGAGCCAGTGACTGGCTTTCCTTTCTCGGGTACGATACCTGATGACGAGAAAGCAGCACCTTTGGCCTTAGGCCAAAAAAATATTATAATCAGAGAGTTATAAGAGTTTGTGATTGATCATTCAATAGCCCGTGAATGAGATTTTAACCATCGGACGATAGAGAGAAGTCCGATGGATACCATAGACAAAGCCTTGGGCATTGCAGACTTCCATGATCTTGACCATGTACTTCAGGATCGAATCCTGCGACCGGGCCATCTTCTTCCTCCGCGACGCCTCCTGTTTCGCCCCCAAGGGCTCGAAGTCTGGCTCCTTACTCAACTTCTCCTTGAACTTCCGCATTCGAATCCGATCCTTCCACATCCGTCGCTTGAGATCCTCGTAACTGATCTCGTCGTCATCACCAAGATCATCATCATCTTCTCCTTCTTCCAACCTAGCGGCTGGGCTCCAAGGCTCGACCACCCCATCTCCGTCGATCTCCACCATACTGATTCCGGACGGCACTTGGGTATGGTGCGATACGCTAAATCCGATCGAGAGATGACAGTAACGATGGCAACAGAAACTAATGTGTAATTTGCACACACCGAACTAAAGTTTCTAAGATGGAAGTGAAGGTGTTAAAGCCATGGGACTCTAGCTCTATATATAACTGTAAATGTACGTATAGAGAGAGTGAGAGACAGAGACAGAGAGGGAAGGGGCTCGAGAGAGAGAGAGAGGGCATGACTTCATAACTGCATGCATGGCAGACACCTGTCCCCTTCGCTTGCGAAGAGCTGACTGACCCAACTGCAGATTTATTCTGAAACTTCGAGCCTGAGGTGAACTATGTCAGTAAATTCACAAATAGTTTATAAACGGCACTGTAAGTTTTTGAATCTTATTATTTCAATTCAAAGAGCTGTTGATTAATTAGCTACAATTAATTTCTTGAGTTGAGATTGTAAGTTCATGAAGAAGAAATACACAATAATGCCATCCAATCATGCAATGAAATATATAATTGAATTGTATGTGATAAAATTATTATTTATTACTCACTGAATATCATCGTACAACTATTTTATATAAATTATTGCATAAAATTAAGAATAAGAAAAGGGTTAAATGTTAAAAAAGATAATAAAATTTTAACGCATGACCAAATTATATTATAAACCGTAAAAATCGTCAATGAAAAATGAACTTTCAACGAGTGATTAAATTATATAATAAATAACAAAAATTATGTTTCAAAATACAAACTTTACTTCTATTTCCACTACTATCATGTAAGTAAACTCGGTGTTAGTTATGGTTTTTGATGCTCATCACTAATCAGAAATGCTTATCAATGTCCACTTGAACATGGTTTTCAGAGAGACCAGCCGGTTAATTTGGCATCACTTATGGTCCGCATAACTTATTTAACACATGTTATCATAATTCATAACTAACATTCAGCATATGAACCAAAACTTACCTTCGCAGCCTCCGAGGGCGGACCCGCCGGTGAGCTGACAACACGCAGTAGGTCGGGTTCAGGGTTTGACTCTCCAAGTTGCCGGTATCTGGAGATCAATGGCAGGCCACAAGTCATATAATACACTGTTCGGTGGATCAGTCGGTTGTTATGGTGCCGTGGACACCATCGATATCAAAAAAGAAGGAAAAATAAAAAAACTTACCCAGTCCGTACTATTACGCTGAGTATCTTTAAAACTATATGGAGTCGGTCAGGGAAGGAGGGGAGGTCAGTTAGTTTAATTAAAAAGAAATGGCAGTTCTTGAATTCGAAGAAGACAATGAATTGCACACGCGTGACACTTCAAATCCATTCCTGGGTGGGCAATCATTCAGCAGCCTTCTAATAAAATATATGTATACAAACTGACGCTATCCCTTATCGATACACGACCGACATAACTCTCGTCTCCGCATGTCGACCGTGCAAATTACAGGAATATTTTTCGATAACTTTTGCTGATTACGTGAATCTTAGTTCTTACAATAATACTGTTTGGATTCAAGTTTCTAATGTTCTTTATATATATATATTAAAAGAGCAATGTTTAACATTATACTAATCTCTTTCCCTGTAATGATACTACCTTGATCCTGTAAGCTAGTTTTTTAATGTTTTATCTTAAAAAGAACTGAAGTTTTTTGTTGGAAGATTCATTGGATAATGATTGACAGGGCTAATGAAATATGTCCAAAAAAGTTTGGATTTCTATGCCCAAAATGGTAAAATGAAATAGTCAGATCCGTCTTTTTTTTTTTTGCAAAATAGAATACTTAACTTGGAAGAAAGATACTCGTCACCGTCGTGCTGCCTCTTCTTCATTATTAAATTGTTCGGTTGCTTCGAGGCACTCTTCATTGTGTGCAGTTAAAAGAAGAATTCCAGTTAACAATTTCATTTATGTCGTCGACCAGATCGACTCATGCAAGAAACCGGTGATCTCTGTTCGGACATTGAGATTCACTCGATCGAAAGATATATATTCCAGCTGGGGTCTTGTCGAAGCTAGGAACGTTGACCCATTTCGATTGATCTTAATTCCTTCCGTCGCTAAATTAGCAGACCCAGAACCACCCTAACCCGGTTTCTCACCGATTGTGCTAGGAGAAGAAGATCCATGATCAGCAGAGGTGGTATGTTCATGTGCCTGCTCCCGGAATGGACAAAGCTGACCTGGGAAAATGCATGCCGCCAACCCTTGGAATTAGGCTGCTGATATATATATATATTGATCGATTCAGGGCGGGTGTTGGGACCATTGCCATCCCTAAATTCAAGAAAAATCATGAAATAATATATGAATTTTACTTAATTTTATCTTTCTTTTAAATTAAATTATATTATTTTACTCCCGAACTCATCCTCTTGTATTGAATTTCGCCGGTAGCTAAACTTCCCTAAGTATATATGCAGGCCCAGCTGAAAGCTCAGGGCCTCCAAAACGGGAGAAAAAGGAAAAATGGCCAAATATCATTGCCTGCGCTGTTCTCCCTTTAAGGTACTTCTGAGACAGTCTATAACTGTTCTATTGATTTTTTTTTTTTTTTTGCATTACACAGTACCCTTAGACTAGCCGAAGTGTATCCCGAGACTAATCTACAATCGGATCGGGATTGCTGGTAAAATTCCAGTCAACCCTCTCAACGGGGAAATCGATCCTGAGACCATCCGTTTGAAAGGATAGTGGATGAACAACTAAGTCAACCTCGGGATGGTGATCATTCTTTTGATTTCACTTGTTTTCGGAGCTTATTACCGTATGGATTTGCTATTAGAGACCAGAACTATGTCATCTAATGCGTTTTCAAGAATCTGGTTCAACCCCATCAAACGCCGGCTGAACCACAAATCCGTGAACCACGCTTCATCCAGTTCAATATAAGCTATGCAGAGCAGAGAACAGTCTGATGGCAAAGCGGTAATCTGACGGCTTCTATTCCACAAGGATATATCCTTCAACTTACATCCCACCAAAGGCACATCCAAAAAATTAACAATCCATCACCATCACTAGCAGAGGAGCTAATCAGTCATGGAAGTGGCATTCACATTCACATATGTATGTAGTCACTGACCAGTCATACGGTCTTTGATTGAGCAGGCCTGCAGTTTGAGTAAGCTGTCAATGCCGCATCACTCTTCTGCCTGACATCCTCGTACATCTTCAGAGAGGCCTCCGAGAATTTGGTCATGCGATCGAGAACCTTGGTCAAGCTCGAGTGCACACAGCTCAAGTTAGACGGCGCAAACGCACTCCTCTCCTCATCCTTGACAGCTTCTGGCTCTCCATTACTGCCATGATCGCCTGCCTTCTCTCCATTATCGACTTCCTCCTCCATCAGATCGTGGATGTCTGACAGGAATCCCCTGAGTGCATCACTAAGCTCCTCCCTGCCTGGCAGTGTCCTTAGTCCTGTGAGCCAGTCACGGCAGAGGACAAATATTGGAGGAGCCAAGGCCCTGCGTGGAGACCACGGCCTACGTTTCCTGGCACGCCCGGGCTCGGGCTGGAGTAAGATGCAGTTCTGTAGCCACCCATTAATGGATTCGATGTAAGAAGAAAGACTATTTGCCCAGTTGCTGAAGCTCGAACTGAAGCATTCGATCTCATGCTGTAGCTGGGACATGACCCGTCTCCGGCCCTCTCCGACTCGGGGAGTGGTCTCTGCCGAGGCTCTTGAGTGGTAGGCCAAAGAGATAGTAATGTATTGTGCATGATGGCATTCCAGCATGGCCTTCCACATTCTTATTAATCTGCAGAAAAGTATTCATGGCTTTGATGTTCCAAACAAGAAATGCACTCTAACTGAGAAGATAGGAAATGTGTCACCGATGTTTGATGTCCTAACAGCCAATCAGCAAACCACAGAATTCTACTAGTAGATGCAGCAAACTATAAATGCTGAGAATGATGCGTTTGATGGACTGCCATGAGACGAGATCTTTGAGACATCTTGATTATATATATGCTCGAGAGACAGAGGACAATAAAATTATATTATGCAACTCACCCCTGAATCAGTTCCGCAAGCTGGGGCTGCAACTCCTCATCCCTAATTTTCTCGATCCGCTTTGAGATTGAATTGATAGAATGAAGTGCCACTATAACCCGTGAATGAAGATCCTTCACAGCAGCCCGTGTCTTATCTATCACATGGCTACTGCATCCCTTTGCAAACTGGTGATTAAGTTGGTCACATTTTTGATCATAGACCTTTCTGATGGATTCGCTCGCCTATTAAAATATAAGAAGGAAGAGAAATGGTAAATCACTGCAGCATCACATTTATCTGCCGAGATAGAGTAATGGAATATACAAAGAGGTACCTTTACTTCATCATGGAGCTTCTTCTCCCATGCATAAAGTCTCTCCAGAGTTGATGAGTGGCATCCTGAGATCATGCAGAAGTCATCAAAAAAATCGCTCCCACTTTCACTGATATCATCCTTTACTGCCCCTGCAAGCGGGTTCCTGGAGGAAGAGGAAGTAGAAGACGTGGATCGTTTCCAAAGTATCAACTTTATGCCCTGCTGCCCTGGTTCTGATACATCAATAATTAATCAAACTATATAAGAAAGGAGACTTATCGATACTTAGAAGATTGGCAAGTGGATCATAATCCACTACCACTGCGAAATAATTACAAGATAATCTTAAAACCAAAGGAAGTTGGTATGATTCAAGTACAGGGAGTTTGGGCTTTACCATGTGAATTGGTCCCCTGTTTCTTAGGACAACAAACGAGTTGGTAGGCTGCCTTAATTGCCAAAGATGATGACTGGCCTAGAAGAATTCGAGTTATAAACCATCAGAAGATTGCAAAGCTGTCGAAGCTAATGACGAGAAACATTGCCAAATGTTTTAAAGCAGTTAATTGGCACAGGAACATGTAGCATATTATGTACCTTTTGCCTCGGATGATCCGAACCTAATGTTATCTGCCTCGAGCATCCTCAACAGCTCCTTCCCAGACTCTGATGCCCGGAAGAACTTGTGTTCAATGTCCTTTATGCTGGAGAGAAAATCTTTGGCCCTGTGCGTAATAAACTCGGAGGGATCTTCCCTATCTGCACATATTTCTCTTCTGGTTGCTGGTTTCTCCTTTTTCAAATCCTTCGATTCAGTATCTCCTTTTTTCAATTCATTAGCAGCAGCATTACTGTGCTCCATTGCAGCTGCAGGACCATTATTACTACCGAGGTCTCTTGGGACTTCACCATTGAGTTGATCATTCGAATAAAATTCCGAGCAATTACTGTTTCCTCTCGTAAATTGGGACCACCCCCTAAAGTCATTGAGTCCTAGATCCACCCCACAAGGCCCTGCAAATCGGAAACTCTCGCCCTCATCAGCTGGATCAAAGAAGTCCCAAGAAGCTCCTGACTCATCCGGGGGAGGAGGAGGTGGTGGGGGCAAAACTGATAAAGCTGCATTCGCATCATCAACAAACTTGCAAGTCTCAGTGATGGGATTCAGACTAACTGTGACAGGATCAGTGTGGCGGTATGTCATGTAACTCAGCCTAGCCACAGGCGGAGAGGGAGAATCTGAAACATCAACAGTATGGGATGGGGAGGGTGACGGGTACGAGGAATGTGAGGGGGTCTTCTCAAGCTCCGTGGTTGATGTTGAGAGTGATGATTCTATTAGAATCTCGGCCTCCGCATACCTCCTCAGAGCTATCCCAATGTTTCGGAGGGATTGAGTGTACGTGAAGTGGGCGGCTGCAAGCAAGTATCTGGATTCGATTGCTTGCTTAATAAACTTCTTCCTGGCCTTGCACAGGGTAAGAGCTTGGTTACTGTCTACCTTCGAGTTTGCAGAACCCATTATTGATGCTCAAATTATGAACTTCAGCTCATCAAACTAAACCACATCCAGGAGACAACTTCCCCACGACTAAGGCTTGGTCTTTAGCCACTTTAGAGCTCAAAGAACCCAAAATCTGAACTTTACCTCAAGAAATCAAGACCACATTCTTGTAGAAGCCTAACGACTATTTGAAGACAAGAACCAAAACCACTGCAAGTGCAAGAGGAGGCAAAAACAGAGAAGAGGCAAAGGTAACTCTTAAGGAAGCTCACCAAACAGCCTCAGATCGAACTGACTAAACCCCTCAATACACGAAAAATCCTAACGCAAGTAAACCACTAGTAGAGCAGACCAACAGGTGAGACAATAGCAACGGAGGCAAAGTACATTCTCGTTGAAAAAATCCTGCATTTATGTTGCCGAACAGAGCAACCTTAAAATAGAGGAAGAAGAAGGGGGAGTGGTTGACGGGGCCATAAAGACCCGACCCATTAACGGTAACCTGAATAGATTGGAAGCTTTCATTCAATGCATGATCTTCTCAGAGTCAAGTTCCTTCCTTTTCAAGGTGAAGTCACTCGCTTGCTCTGTCTTCTCTCTCTTCCCATCTGTGGACTGCAGTAGAGAGACGAAGAGCAGCAAACGGAGCTCTGAAACGATGGAAAAGAGGAAGGGGAGATGGAGAGAGAGGGAGGGAGGAGGGAATGGCCTGAGGAGGGGAGAAGAAAGGGCAGCACAGAGGAGGAAGAGAGAGGGGGAGAGAGAGAGAGGAATCTGCTACAGTGAAATCTTTTACTCAGAAAGAAAGAACCTCGTTTAGTGTGTTTGATTTGTGCATTCATTCCCAGTTGATTCAGTAAAAGCCAAAAAAACAGGGAGAGGAAATTGACAGGGCTGTTTTCTTTTTGTTCGGTTAAATGGAAGTTTTCAGGAAAACAAAAACAGGAGTTTTCCACACTTATCCGATACTATCTGATTTGTTGAATTCTATGAGCTGCGCAAGCGGACCGATGGAGGAGCAGGTGATTTGGGTTTAGAAGGAAACTGTCGAGTTTACGGGCCTATATCGTGAAGAGACTATCAAAGTCGGGTCTGAGTTTATATTTTACAGGAGACCGAGCTCATTTCCATCCAAAAGTCTAAGCTATTAGATGTGGTACTAAATTATCTTATAAACTCAATTTTATTATCTTATTTAGTCGATATGAGACCTTAACATAATTAAAGGTTTGTACATGTACAGAGTATATTCGAGTTGATTCAAGTGGTGGGGTAGTTATTCTCTATAAGTAAATATCTCGAGATTTGAGTTTTTATGAATAGAGAAAACTCAAACCGGTGGAGTTTTACTCTTTAATGGGTCGCATGCTCTCAAACTTAATTAGTTAATAATTCAAAAGATTTCTAAATATTAGTAGTGCACGTCTAAAATAGGTAAAAAAAAAAAACTCTAGATCCATGTTGCAATTCCAGTTTCAACAATAAGGTACTCGGAATCGAAACTTTTCATAGAAACTTATTGGAGCAATTAATCTTAATTGTCCGTTAGCTTTTCATCGGAACTCTAGTCCTCAAGCCATTCATACTATTGCATTTCTAATTCGATAAATTTTTATTTAATTTATTAATCATGATATTTAATTAGTTTATCATATTTAAAATGTTATTATAAAATAACCAAATATACTACAAGCTCACTTGATATTATTGTATATTGATTATGACAAAATAAATATATAATAGTAAAAGTGACAAAAATTCTTTGAATGTGACTACTTTACAATCATTAAACCTATAAAAAAATTAAAACAATCAATATTATAGAAGAAAAAAAAAGCAAATAAATTTTAACATGATACTTGAAATCTGCGATGTCTTACAAGTTCCAGATATGATTTAAATCTAAAATCTAAGAACATGTCACATACGTGATGGGTCCGAATGCCATATGAAATACAGGTTGTCCAATCTCATCACATCACACCTAGATATGATACAGAAATTTTTCATATATTCTTTTATTTCCTTCCTCCTAATTTCTCTCAGTGATATTCTTCACCTTTTTGTCATTTCACTCAGAAAACCCAGTGATATGCTCTGCAAGGTGGCCTGTCGCCTACCAAGTCCTTGAAACGTCTGGTTGATGGGGTCACTGAAATGGCAGCAAGTAAATTAGTAGTTATTACATTACCAATATTATAAATACGACTGTCAGATCAGATGCAGCAATCTTTATAGTTCTTCTTCATCCCTGATCCTCTTGTGTAGAATTTTCCAGAATCGAGCACATCTTAATCTAACTCACAAAGTTGTGACATCGATGTTTTCATGGGCACCGTATTAGGTGTTCTTCAAAAGAAAATCCATGTAAAATTTTAAACAATTTTATGCACTACATGGGTCGATATTCTTTTCGATGTATTAAAAAATCACATAAGTTTAAGAAGAGAGAGAAATGATAAGGAATAAATGAATATAGAGAGTTTAAGTTGAACACAAGACTCGTTAATTTTTTTTAGATTTAGAATAGTATCAACTCTATCAAACTTGTCTCTCGAATCGGTGTTTAGTTTATATCTCTTATTCTGATTGTGATGATGAGAGCAATAACTCAGGGTAAGTGGAAATAGCAGATGAAGCTGAAACCAAACCGAGAAAGTCATAATGGCAACAGAGGTGAGAGAAGAGACAGACCTGGTATTATTGGAGAGAGTGGTAATGAAATGACAGAAATGCCCTCTCGGTTTCCCCGACGGAGAGCGCTCCTCTGGTCTGAGTGCTCCTGGAAATCCGGTCTCTGGGAAAACCGTCCCGTCAGGCCCCCACCCCGCCTTTCCCTTTCTTGTTAACCGCGTGGGGAAAAGCGAACGAAATTATGAAGAAAAAAGAGGAAAAACATTGAACTGAGATGTGCACTTTTCACTTTCACGGAAAGACATTGACTTCGACGGAATTTTGATGGAGATTTGTCCTGTTTTCCTTTCCTTTCCAAAACTCGTGAAATTCGACGGTGAAAACGGGTTTGGAGTTGGTTTGGGCTAGAAGATCTGAGTAAGATCATTCTTGAAATGGACTTGGAGGTTGTGGCTCGACCGATTCCGGATGGACGAATCCACTCAGTGGACTCGATACGTAAACGGAGGGATTTCCAGGAATCCTACTCTCCCTCTTGATCTTTCTTTTCTGTGTTCTCAGCGGATCCATTCCATTGCCAGGCAGGCCAGGCACGCAGCTTTTGAATATTCTGATGTTTCCTCCATAAGGTTGTCCTGCTAGGAATCGAAGGGATATCGTTGAATAATACATTAAAAAGAACACGGAACGAATCCATATTTTACATGTTATCTGGACCATAATATCCTCCTCATTGAATGTTCAAATTCCGTTGAGACTACCAAATCCTATACGTTAAATACATTTCGAAGAGATAATATAATCATTTTTCTTTATAACCCTCCGTATTTTCGAATAGTTCTCCATAACACAACCATCCCCTCTTAATCTTACATTCCATACTACCTGTTATTGTTAAACATTTAATTAAAAAAATATTATTGATAGTGTACGATAGAATATAGATATGACAGAATAAAAGGCCGACAACATGGAGGAGTTCTTTGACCTAAGAATGTTTTCGGACCTTTTATGAAAAGCTGAGGCTGGCTACCACTAATTCAATAAATTACCCACCGTATCTATTTTAAGTTAAAAAAATGTAAATTCTCTTTTAACCAATAAAAAAAAGAGGAAATTTTGTTTAGCTGATAGTTGTATTAATTTCAATTTAAAACAAAGAGATTTTAACTTTAATATTTATCGTTGAGACTCTTATCGGTAAGAATTTAATTCAGGACCAAAGATGGCTGAGAATGGTACTACTTGTACTAAGTCCCTTTCCTCTGTGGTGGTTATGTTTTGATTTGTAAATTGTTTGCAATTTTATGATTTATGGTTTATGGAACTTAGAATCCTCCTGCACCAGGAAGAGATTAAACAAGAATTTATAACCTTTTTTCTTCTGGTTAAAAATGAAGTGTCACAGTTTGAGAATAAGAAGAACACGAAAGTGAATGTTGCTAGGAATTTTACTGTGAGTTCTTGATTCTATATCGGTGATGATATTACCGTATTGGATCTTTTTCTCATATTGTTGGAAGGAGCATAACGTATTTATAATTCAAGTAAGTCTCGAGATTGAACTTTATAAAGAAAAAAACTTTATAATTAAGAGAGTTTTATTTCCAAATAGATGGATTGGTCTTAGATGATAATTCATAGAATTTTTAGATATTAGGTAGCAATTCGGAAAATTTGAAACATGAATTATTCATATGCAAGTTTCCTGACAGTCAAAAGGGATAAATTTCTTTCACTTTTAGCGAGAGATCAGGCATAATAGAAGTCTGTCTCTGGAGCTGCATGGTGGCAAAGTTTGGTCCATGAGAATCGGATCCAGGGGCTCGTTCGAGAGAAATGGAAAATTTTGGGCCTCTTTGGGGAGTTTAAGGAACAGTTTTGGGCCTCAAGGAAAAGACATTCTTAAGCCTCTTCTTGTAGGTTCACGACGTGGATGGGCCAGGTCCCACTGCTGGAACCTCTATGAAACTATATGGGAAGTTGCTGGAGGAATCAGCATTGCCAGGTGAAAAACTGGAACGAGGAAGTGACAAGAAGAACCGGAAAACGTCTTCCAGATTCAAAAATTCCCGGCGGGGAGTAGCTAGCCTGTGTACGTTCTCGATCAATCTCTTACGACGGTTTTCGAACTCGAACCAAGTTGTTCAATGGGCGGACCATCGATTGGACTCTCACGCAGCGAACTTTTGTTTTTTTGGGATCCATAGTTGTGAATGTAGTTTAAAGAAAGGAAGAAAAAGGGGAGGAAAAGGTTAGAACGATGGCGGCCAGCGACAGCACAAGAGAGGGGAAGAGTTATCCTGCGCCAACTACTCAAGAGGTTACTTTGGACATTTACCTTAGACCTAGTAATTTTAGAAATGGTACGATAATCCCACACTGCACGGAGTTAGACGGGTTCATGCTATACTTAAATGGGCTGATTCATGTAAACCATTTACTAGGTTAAACCTGCGTGACCTGACACGACACGATTAAATCCGTTTAATTATGTGTTTATGTATCAATTACAATAACTCATTTAAACATATTAGGAGAATATTACAATTCCACCGTACGTATTTAGTTATACAGTTAAAACATGTTGTATCATGTCAACCCGGTTTTAAATGTATCGTATTTTAAAACTTTTGACACTTTATTAAACATACTGCATATATTTTTAATACAAACCCATTTAGATATAATAAATTTAAACACGATGCGATACTATCGTCAGACTTTTACTTCGGGGGAGAAAATGACAGCCATGGGAATGAAAGAGGGAGGCCAATGTCAATGTGGGGCTTACTCTTGCACGAAATGAGGCTGGCGGGACAGCGGCAGCTCCACTTTGGCGGTCAGATGAATTTGGAAGATCCCTCGACTTTGATCTCACGCAACCCTTCCCCCACTTCACTTTTTGTTTGTCAAATATATACTGCAGTGGGCCTATGACATAGTAAAAAAAAAAAGATCTTATATGTAACGTGTATATCACGTGATATATATCACATGTCTTTAAGTATTTAATAAATCAGTAAAAATAACTTTAATTATTTGACAGATCACGGAAGTCTGCCGGTGTGTTAAACAAACATCGGCATCGTTACCTTCCCCCCTAGATCCACCCGTGACGAGCACAGGATGAAAGTTCTTCGAAGGTATATGTAATCCGAGCAGAGAAGTTGTAAGGAAGTTTAACTCTGTCTTGGGGACAGGGGAGCTTAGGCTTACCGGAGCTGCTGCTGCCCACACTCCCAGAAATGGTTCGATGAAATGTTTTGAGTCAATTAAAGAAATTCGGGGAGAGGTCAAATTGTCCTTTCTGGGAGCTTCAGAGAGCACAGCATCCCCGTCGTCTCCTTCTCTCTGCCTGGTTTTACATTTTTTGTTTTATTTTATTTTGTCACATAACATTTAAAACTTAATTAATCTCAACTAATTTAAATTTAAAGTATTCATAAAAGATTCATCCAATCATAAATTTTTTAGACTCGAATCGAGACAAGTAATTGCCATCAGTTAGTTTAATGTTTCATTTGAAGACAACGTGAAGGACGAAATGTCTGCCTCGAGAGAGCCGGACTCCTCACATGCACTCGCAGACGCTGGATATGCCAAACCCTAACCAGGTTTAGTACCCAAAAAAACCACTAAAACTGTGGGCCGCTCAAACGGCTTCTGGCTTCTAAAAGAGACATGACCTGAGACACTCTTCTAAGATTATACAATTTCGCTCGTCAGGCACCATTCGATTGGTTTTTTTTCTAGTCACGTGGTGAGATAAGATCATTTTTTAAGAGTTTTTCTCTCCGGTCAGAGTCTTCTGCTCTGCCTTCATAACATCAATTCCGTCCAATCTCCGTGCCCACTGAAACATATTAAATGGCGATCTCAAATTAGCACACAAGATTGGAATATTAAATTCCCCGATGACTTGGTTTATGTTTTGTTTACATGTGAGTGATGATAGAGTCACCTTTTCTGATAATGAGATAAGGTTTATTTTATCGGATTGCTACGTAGGGACGAAGGATGAGTGTTTATCCCGAACCTTTAATCCCATATACGAACTTTATTCTCGACGCTGTCCTCTAGCAAATTTCCATCCACCGTGAAGGAGACTTACGGTGACATATAGAAAACGATAAACGATTCTACCTCATAATTATACGACTTGAAAAAAAAAATAACGGTACAATTTCTTGGCAATCAAATATTGCTCGGAGGTGACGAGTACCGACGTACAGCCGTTTCTCCTGGGAGACAGTTTTTCGAGGACAGAACGGTATGAATCATGTGTAAAGCAGATAATACCTCTTACGATTTTTTATTTCGCGTGGCGTGAGGATGCCGTGTTTCTTCCAATTTAGAGAAACTTTCTATGTGAAAATGCACATGCTTGAAAAAAATTATCTTTTTGAGCTGCCTTCGACGCAATTTACATCGTGTGGGTCCCGTCGGGCATTGGCGTGCCTCGAAGGATTGATGTGGACAGAGGAAGGTCCCAACCACCCCCATCAATTCCAATGCATAATCCATTTTCCCTGAAGAAAAAAAAGAGCTTCATCTTAATATAAAGATTCAGTAATTTTTAGCATATAACTCTTTATTACACTATAATATTGATATAATATTTTTTTTTATCGAATTAGGGGTTAACATTTGTCAATTTTTCTAAAATAAATTATTAAGATTTTTATAATTTGATAATTGTGATTGTATAAGTAATGGTTACATATTAAATTTTAATTGGACAGAAATACTGTAATGGTAGAACATTGTACTGACTTTCTCCTCTTTCTACCTTGATAACGAGAAATTATTATGTGGTTCGAGCGTCGCGGTGAATTTGATAAATAATTACTTAATATTCCAGTAAAAAAATATATCACAATATATTTTTTTATTAGAAAAATTGTCACAATATTATAACAAAATCTATTCATGCGAGAGGATCTTACTCCATGGCTCTTATTGGGTGAGGGAAAAAATATATATTTTTTAATTCTTTCATTAAGTTTTATTGCAGCATATAATTTATTTTCTTACTCTTTTTGTCAAGCGATAATCAAAAACAAAATCATCATCCACGACACAGAAAAAGGAGGGAAACAGTTAGGAAGCGACAAAAAATGGGTGATGAACAAATGCAAGAGTCAGACAAACTCCAGCAAATCCGGTGGGGCCACGTAGGAGATAACCTACAAAAGCTAACCAGATGCCGTGAATGTCCACGTGTCGTCCTTTCATTGGAGGACCCTCCATCGAATTGAGGCGTCCTTAAGGTTAACGATGTAGACAAGATCCATTACTCTAATCAATTGCGCATGCTTGCTCATAATTGCTCTCATCAATTGAATCAATTTTTTTTTGGTGAAATTTCAGTTTTATAAATAAAAAAATTCTTTACTATAAGGATATTCTTCATCTTTATTGGTATGCTTAACTATTAGATTGTCGTCTCCTCAACGGCCATTATCCTTTATAAATTATTTTAATTAAATTTTGAGTTTAAATTTTTAAATTAAGAAAATTCATGATCGGGAATTTTTAATTTCAATGGATCGTCTCGGTATGAAACCTATTGGGCTGTCAGTTCCCCGGTGGCCATTATGCTTCATAAAGATATGGATAAATTAAAAGAAGAGATAAGAAAGTTTTAAATTAAAATTATTTTTTGATCTGTATCGAGTTTTTAAATATTATATATATAAAAAAGAAAAATCCTAAAACAAAAAATAGTAGACTAATAATCAAGGATAGTAATTTAATGGTCTAAAATTCACACATATGTGATTTGGTGAGATCAAAGCATCGTGCTTGATTTTCGTTCTTAATAATATTGTGAGAAGAGACTCTTTAATTGGGTCTGGTATGCACCTACTACTTGAAATATATTAGATTTTCCCGGTGTTATATTGGTAAATTTTTTAGTACTAATTATTTAATTTATTTAATATATTTATAATTGAACATAAAAATTTAAATATTAGATTACGGATTAATTTTTTTTTTTTGGTCGCCAGCCACGGTATCCAAGCAGGTCCCACCAGCGGTGAGATGGCATCTTTCAGCCAACCATACTTGATTAATCCGTTGGTCGCCCCGGGTCGCACGCCTGGCAATGGCGGGTGAGGCTCCCAAGAGGGGTGTCTGCGTACGTGAGGTCTCGAACCCGAGACCTCCTTAAGCGATTACGGATTAATTGCATCTTCACTATTATTATTTTTTAATTGATGAAAGAATGCTCGACTAGACCTTGAATTTATCGCCGCAATCTATGTGAAACAGTGAGAGAACACATGGGCTTGGGGCTATATAAAGACCGTTGGAGGGAGAGAGTTCTCCAAGAGAGTTAAGAGCACAAAAGCGAGGCCACCAAAAAAGGAGCGATTAAACTCTCTGGCTACACAGATCTGTCGCTGATTTTCCCCCTCCCTCTCCCCACTCCCCGCAATCCCCCGCTTCTCTGAATCCCTTTCTGTCAATCGTCTGTCTTTCGATCTGTTTTCTGGGGTTTGTGATTTTCTTTGTTCCTGATTGAAACATTTCGTGAAAAGGAAGCAAACACAGAAGATTTCTTCTGGAAGCCAGGCGGTTCAGAAACGTGATCCAGCCTTTTGTTTTCCGTTTTCTGTTTTTTTCTCTTTATCAGCTTGAGAGGACTGTGAAGAGGGTCCATTTTTGTAGCCCTCTCCGGGTTCTTGACTTTTTCTTGAAAGATTTCTCTATATTTCAAGGGTTTTTATATCATACCCTTTTGGATCTGATACCTGTTTCTGTGATTTTGGTAAACAACAGGTGATTTTAAGCCTGCAAGTTTAGATCTTTACTGTCTGTTTTAAGTTGTTTGTTAGAAAACTCTCGTTTGTCATCCATGGCGGCGGCAGTTTTATCAGATCCCTTCGGCGAGGAGCTCATGAGTGCACTTCAACCTTTTATGAAGAGTGCTTCAGAGTCTCCCCCGTTGTCTTCTTCAACTCCTCAATTGTCACCATCTTCTCCTTATCCTTTCTCTTCGATCTACCAGAATTACTCTTCTTCTTGCTCTTCTTATTCTCCGATCTCTCCGCAGCAGCCTGACATCTTCTTCGATCTCGAGAGCTCGGGATCTAATTCCATCGGGCTGAACAACCTCACCCCATCTCAGATCTTACAGATCCAGATCCAATTGAATCAGTTCCAATCCTTCCCTGGTTCTCGGCAAAATCAGCACTCGGTCGATTCTCTCGGCCCCAGAGCTGTCCCGATGAAGCACGCCGGAACTCCCCCTAAGCCAAACAAGCTCTACAGGGGAGTGAGGCAGAGACATTGGGGCAAGTGGGTGGCCGAGATCAGACTCCCGAAGAACCGTACCCGCCTCTGGCTGGGCACGTTCGACACGGCTGAGGAGGCGGCTCTGGCCTACGACAAGGCCGCCTACAAGCTCCGGGGAGACTTCGCGAGGCTCAACTTCCCTCACCTCAAGCACCAGGGTTCCCAGCTCGGCGACTATAACCCCCTCCACTCCTCTGTGGACGCGAAGCTCGATTCGATCTGCCAGAGCTTGGCGGCTAACCCGCAGAAACAGGGGAGAGCGAGAGGCCCAGTTCCGGTCGTGCCGAAGGAGGAAACCGGGCTAGAGAATTCACCGGGAGTTGAATCCGTCGCTGGTTCAGAGTCTTGGAGGAACTACCCGGCGGAGAACGAGCACGCGGTGTCCTCGCCAGCCTCATCGGACGGGTCCTCTTCGCCGGAATCCATCATGAGCTACCTGGATCTCTCGGCCCTACAGTGGGAAGAGCACGATGACTTGAGTTTGGAGAAGTATCCCTCAGTGGAGATTGATTGGGAAGCTATCTAGGCTTTACATGTCTCTGTACCATCTTAGCCTGCCTTACTTACTTTTGTCCTCAGTGGTTCGTCGTCTTCATCAGCTGTGACTAGTGTCTTAGTTGAAGTGTCTAGGTGGGCTTCTGTGACGGAATTTTTGGACGTTTGCAGAGGTCCAGTTAGGGTTACATGTAGAAGAAGAAGGTGCAAGATGAAAGCTTGTAAAGGAAGGTTATCTCCATTGTTGGTCAGCTGGTAACTTTTTTCTCTGGCTTGACCCATGGGAGAACTTCTTGTTCATCCTTGTTTTAGGTTGATGTAATTACTTTGTTAAATATTTTCAGCAATATATATATATATATATATATGAAGTGCATATATCGCAAGACAATAAAATTTTTAAAAAAGCCAAATAAAATCCGTTCATATTCAATATGGTTCACCAATATATATGTGATAAAATAAACCGAAAATTATAAGAATTGGATCTCTATTATAATTTCACATTTATTATGATATAGTTAGTAGATTATGGTTTTTTAATTTTTTTTCCCAAAAAATAATATGAATGCTCTTATGAGATGTGGCAATATTTAAATTTGAAATAATTTAGGCTTACATGAATAATTAATTTCAGCCAAAAATTACATACACAATATATATATATATATATGAGATAAATACACATGAAATCTTATATATTTATCTATTCTTATAAATGAATTTTAAATATTTTAAAGTGATAAATTAAATTTTATATGTTATTTATATTATAATATCGAGTGCTAAAAATAGGAAGTTACATTACACTTGTATGATTTACCTAAGAATTTAGAAAAAGAGAAATATACTTTTTGCATATCTATTTCCTTATCAAAGCAAGTTTTTCTTTTTCTTTTTTTCATTCTAAGTTAAGTTAAATCTTTACGTTGAAAATTATGTGTCACTTTATTTCTCGTCATTGTGCTAGGCACTCGGACCTCTCTTATTATCGAAGAAAATAAAGCTTCCAAAACAATAAAGATATATTTGCATCCCTATATTCTTCAATCCAACATATTATTGAGCATTAATTTTTGAAAACAAAAAGATTGAAAAGTTTAATCTCTTGTTGAATAATGATTAATAAATTCACACATTACTTTCATTTTTTTAATGATAAATACCTTTTTTTAATCAAAGGTTTCAAGAATGTGAGCCCAAATATAATTCGTCACAACTGTAAAAATAAATACACGCGTATCACTTCGCGTCGATTTCATGACTAGATATTCAATAAAAGGAGACATAATCGTTGCTGAATTCTTACCGAGTCTATTAGAGATTAAAATCGTATTAGATTCAAGAATTTTTAAACTGATAATAGCTTTATATATTTTCTAACATGAAATAATACACTCAACAATCGTTAAAAAAAAGGGTAAATTTGATCGATATTCACCCATGAAATTGTGGCCGTCGTCGTCGTCACAGTCATTGTCGCCATTATTATAATATTATGGTTGCAAGAATTGAAATTCATGCATCTTCTAGATCCGCATGCTCTTCTATCTTAGTCCAAGCTACTTTGCTACGCAATTCATTACACGCCACATTATACATATATATATATATATATAGACACAACGGAATTATTAATTGTACGTTATATAAAAAGTTAAAATGATCAGAGAAATAATATAATGATTAAAATAATAAAATTTGACGCTTGAATAGATAAAAAATAATTAGCTCAAATTAAATAAAAAAGAAGTAGAACCGGTAACTATGAGAACTCCCGTGAACAAAATAGATTTTTTTTATAGAAATTGCGAACGTCGCAAGAAGTCGGAGGATTTTAAAAATACGAACATGGATTGTATAGCTAAGAAAATCACATGAAATAATTAAGAAAATTACGAAAATAGTTTTAAAAAGTGATAAGTTTTTCATGTTAAAATTATAAATATTAAGTAATATGGAGTGAGAATAGAGAATCTGAACAGTTAACAAAAGATCTCTACTATTAAGATCGTAGATATGAAATGAGAGGAAAATGAATGAAATTACTATTTTACTCATAATCTGGATAATTTTATAAAGTGCATATATATACATATATATTATAGATTCTAATATTTAAATTAGATTAATCATAAATATGAAAAGTTAAAAAAAAAACTAAACTTCTCATAAATTTGCATATAATAGTATTGATGTATTAAGAAAGAAAAAAAAAAGAATATGTAAATTTCTTTTTATAATTTATAATGCTCGATTTACATATATGTATTACAATCAAGATAAGATTTTCAAAATTATCTGGGTTCGCGAATTTATTTATTGGCTGTGTGTCACAGATGGGTCCTCTTTCTAGAAAACGTCGGTTTCCATTTCTTGAGAATCTGATCATCACAAGAAACCGCCCGTTCAACTGCTTCGACCACGGCTCGAGTTTTTTTTTTTTTTTTGGGCCAGACAACGGCTCAAGTTGAAATTCGATTTTAATGGGCATATTCATGGCATCAGATTTGCCGTTGTCGAAAAGGCTTAAAATATGACCGGGCAACTGCTAGTCTACACGTTCAAAAACAGGAAGAAAATTCGGATTTTTTTTTTTTTAAGTATGGGTTCGGTTTCTTTCTCTTATATCAGTATAAATTTTCATATATCATCAAAATTAGGTAAAGCCATTTATATTACGACCGGATTAGAGCATTTAGATTCTGATGAGAAAAGAATAGAACATTCACATGAATACGAGTCCAATCTTTTATAAATTTACCGTGTAATTCTACCGTGAACGTGAAAAGATAACTCTTTACTTTAATTTTAATCAAGGGTGATTTAGAAATGAAGACTTTCGGGCCCAGTGTTTCAATTGGAACCGAAGCGGGAGAAGGAATAAGTTAAAGGCACCTCGTCTTTTTTTCCCCCCTCCGACAATCTTATCCTTGGACATGGCCAGAGATAAGAGTAAAATATTTAATATATAATGCATAATAAATTTAGTATATAAAATCCTCTAAAATCTTAAACGTATAAATTCGTCACCGTTTTTTAGAATCAACTTTATACATATAAAGATTTAAATAATAATTTATATAATAAATTTATTATATATTACACATTAAATATTTTCTCTGAGATAAATGCGAATATGAGAGCCACCACCTTAAAAATAAAAAATAGATATAAAAAGGAGAAATAATAGAAAAAGAGATTATTCCGATTCTTTCTTTCGCCGCATGTAAAGACAAATTCACACCTTGCCAAAATAATTTATCGGAATCAACACCGATTGGCTTTAAGCGTTTTGATGCTTTTTTTTTTTGTTCTACCTTTACTTTTAACTAAACATCGGTTTCGAATTTTTTAAATATAAAAAATCTATAATTGTGAGAGTTTTTCTCTCAGTAGACTGTTACAGCTCGAGAATGATTACGGTGATTGGGTTTTCGATATCGAGAATGTGCGTAAAAAGGAAATAGATTACAAATACGACTTGGTTGAGACAATCTAATATCTGTAAGTAAAATGTCAGATTCGCGCATTGTGAATGACAAAAACTTACGTAGAGACTTTTATTATATCGGTGGACCGACGATGTTCGAACTCGGATCAGTCAGGACCCGTTAAACTTCCGATTATCATATGATATATATATGTGTGTGTGTGTAAATATAGATAAAAAGAAATGTAATGGAGAGAATGGGAAAAGGGATGACCACGGTGAGAGAAACAAGAAGAACCATCCTTTGGTATGTGGAGAATCATTGCAAGACCATCACACAATAAACAAAGCCTACGTCTGGTGCGAAGGACCGAAAGAAATGGAGTGGAATAAATTTTATTAATTAAATTGTAATATAATGCAGATAAAAAATAATTGTATTTAAGTTCATATTAAAAATGTAAAAAGTTGTGATTATAAGAAGTGATGGAACGAACATTCTCAATTTTTATTCAAGAAATATCATTACACCAATTTGAGAACAAAAAAAAACTACTTTATAGTGGAATGCACATAACAAGTTTTATAAGCATAATAAAGTTTTAAAAAAAAGTGTAAAGTCGAATTACTCATTTTGTTTTATTACCTTCAATTCTTTCATAGCAAAAAGATATCTAAGAGGTTTTGAGAGGAAGGATCTATACGTTCCGATCGGATCACATCTCACGAGAAACACGGAGCGCCGATTCTACAGATTAGAGGTGATCGAAGTCGATCGGGACGATTCCGTGTTCTCTTATGATTCGGAGACAATCCTGGTATTTCCTGTTCCAACCTCTTCCATATTATGCCCATGTGCTCCCCACAACCCATTGATTTGATTCTTTGAGGTCATCAATCAACCTAATGCATCTGCTCTGTCAAGTTGTTTGACAAATGCTGCCCAAATCACTCCCCCCTAGAAGCCAAAAAAGCCATGTGAACGCACGCCCAGAATTGCATTCCAAGTCAAGGAACATGGATTCCTTCAGGAACGGAGAAAGTGCAGGATTGAATGGAATCCGAGTACACTTTACAGGTCTCCGTGACGTGGATCGGTCAGTGTTTGCCTCCGAATTCGATTCCAACGCAGCACTGCCAAGACTATTTCACACTTAGAATGCAGCCAACCTAAGAAGTGACCGTGAAAGAAACTCTCGGAGGAGGCCAAACTCTCTAAGTCTGAGTTCTACCATTCACAAAAATTCGAGTGTTCAAGCATTTGCTTAAGACAAGCAAACGCCAAACCACCCGAACCAACTCACACAGCTGCTACCCTTATGGGTTAAGTAGATAGGATGTGTGCAGTGTATACTTCGCTGATAATTTACATGATCGTATGTCGTATCCTCGGTGAAATCATGATCTTATTTGGATTCGTGTCAGTGGTGGTAAAAGTTTACCATAGGAAGAAAAGGGTAGGCTTGCTGGAAGTGGAGAGAAGAGAAAAACGAGTAAATGCGGAGGGTCCCTATCTAAAGTGACTGGTGGTGAAAAGGGGACATTATTTCTTTGTTGTCTTCACTGCAAATTTTCTTATATGGGTAAATATTCAATGTATAATGCTTAACGGGTTTACAGTACAAATTATCGTTCAGATCTGAACACGTGCAAAATTAGCTCTTGAAAATTGAAAAAATTTTACACGTGTCAAAATTTGATAGAGATTTATACCATGAACTTGTGTTATTATGAAAACGAGAAAGTGGGTTTTCCTGGTATAATGAACTCGTGCATGTTGTTTGTAAGCACAGAGAGATCTCATCATCAGAATCCCTGGAAGTCCGACCGTTGCACTATATTTGTAACAGATTGAATTCATATTCACTGAAGATACTTAAACAAACAGATGAAATACTCGACTCGTTATAACTTGGAATTTTCTTTATATACTGGAAAAATCCCATGCTTCATCAATTGCCCATAATAACAAGTTGGACCTGAGCTATTTCTGCCGACTCCACTGGTTAAGGTGGAAGCTAACCTACTGTGATCCACTCCACAAAAAGTAGCAGTTGATTTTTCACAAGGAAAATGAGATCACACCTACCCTAAGACCAGGCTGGATCTAATGTCGTGTTCGATGACTTTGCAGTTCGTCACTTTTACTGTGGCACTTCTGACATCGTCTGGTCGAGCTAGTACTTAGGCTAAGAGTGACACTGCATTTCTAACCTTGCAGCCACCGGGATTAAGAGGCTACTGCTACCAGCCCTCAAAGGGTTTGTTTGGCTCGTGTGCCGAGCCTGCGCGGTCTGTCTTTGGATCACCTGGGAAGCTGACCCATCCCGCCTGTCTCCATTATCGGCTCTGCGAATGCTCGACAGCGAAAACGATCGTTCGCTACGAGAAAGAAGTTACGAATTACTCTTTCGAACTATTCGATATCTCATCCCTCCAAGTGAGCCGTACGTATAAGTATTATGGAAGTCTTGTACGTAAAATTGTTACAATGGATGATTGTTGGGCTGCTAAGGCCCATATAAGTTAGAAACAAAATTCAGGCCCAATCAGATCAGGCCCATCATAGGCCCATAAAAGCCCAATGGAAAGGGTATCAATCGGTAAACCAGAAAAAGGCCCATTTTCATCGATGCTTTTTCTCCACTTCTCATCAATTGCGGACACGTGATCATGCAATTCTTGACCTCCAATTATGCTTCCCATTAATTTCCCATTTTTTTTCATCGACACTTTTTCTTTCCTTTCTAGAAAAAAAAATTAACATACATTTTTTTTATATGAAGGAGACTCATGATGGGTCTGTGATCACATGGAGATTAATATATACTCTCTTTATACATGTATGTGCCATATGAATAACGTGTTAGGATAAAATAATCATACACGCATTGCTTAATTAGTTAATAATTATTTTGGGCTCTGTACCAATTGGGTGACGTATAGTTACGATCAACCACTGATCAAGGATCTTTGCAAACCATATTTTATTGATAGGACAAGAAGCCCGATAACGGCATGGACACGTACCATTATCGAGGCATGGTAATGTCCTCCACGAGTCGATGTCGCTTTACAAATCATTGTTCCACTTTACGGGCAGCGATTAAATGAGCATCCCCTCACCGACCTGCAGTTTTGGTGCCACTGAATTTGGAGATTCTAAAACGGGTGCGAAAAGCAGGACTTTGAGATAGAAAAGATAAGGAAATACCACCGAATGGTTCGGTTCCTCTTGAAACTAACTGATGTCCCGGGTTCGAATGTTACAAATGGAGAAAACTTATGATCCCGACGAGTTCTATCAATGGTAAATTTAGGGTCATTCAGATCTCTGCGTACCACCACGCAACTAAATACACAGGAAAAAAGAAAGACTAAAGTTGGTGGAGTCTTGGAGACCTGACAGCTTCAATAATGGTGGGTCGATTAATTAATGAAAACAAGCCACGCACGCATGGCTAATTGCACATTACTTTAGCTGTATAAAGTCTTAGAGGCTCCTCTTCAAATCAAAGGGTGTTTGATTAACAGCCTAACTAAGCAAGCTGTCATTTATAAGACATGTTTTTTTTTTTTTTTTAAAAAAAACCAAATTATATAAGTCAGTCGTAATCATATAAATGGATTTGGCCCTTATAACTGATGTTCCTGTCAAGAAAGATGATGTGGTGTAGCAATACCGTCTTTGATCTGAAACCAAGAGAATATATGTTCAATTCTCATCAACAAGACTCTCCGTATATTCATTTATTCCTTCCTTTTCTTTTAAATTTCTTTTTAGGCATACGTGTATCCTTCTATACCGGAGGGGGAAAACATCCTGTCTTTTCCACGCGTGAACAAGCTGAGGGAGTCGAGAGTCGTGGCAAAGAGGGTCTCTCGATTTGGTTTTAGTTAGGGCAGTTGAATATTAATGGAGTTCAGATGTGGAAATTCCAAAAAAAGAGAATGAAAATAAATAAATAAATAGATAAATAGTTAGTGAGTTTCCATCAATGTCATATGCAGAATGCACTTTTCCTTGTTTGTTTGCTGTTTTCCCCCCCTATTTATTTGTATATTCTATGTGGATATATTTAATTATTTATCTAGCTTAAAATGTGACATTTTTCTTCCCTAAAAATTTATTATATATAAAATCGTCGCCCTCTTGCATGCATTGACACTTGAAACTTGGTTTACATGCGCGCAATGCAACAATTTTGACAATTTGGTGTTTTTTTTTCAAAGGAAGAACGTAAAATTGAAAAGAGTAGAAGGAAGAGGAAATAAAAGAGGCACAAGGAGTTTCACGAATAAAATCGAACGCAGGACCTCTATGTCATAGGATGAGAGTAGCACCAACTGTACTAGACTCTCATTCTCAGTATGATATTTTTTTCTATTACAAAGAAAATGTATGAGACTGAAAGGAAATAGTAAGAAGAAAGTAATAAATGAGTATGTGAATGGATATCAAATCTTTTAATCTTTTAATTAACTTTAACTTGTAATTGCTTAAGGGCTTGAACGAACGTTATGGACATGTATTAGACATACTCTTGGTTTTCTCTTTTGCTGTACGTATAAATTGGTTTAACTCCGTAATCGTGAGGACATACGATGACAGACAGACCGACCGACCGAGCTTAATCATCTGTTTGGAATTAATATAACAAGATTTCCGTGCCATAAAGATGAGCTTTGGCCTTTCGCCGTGTATGGATGTATCGAGATTGAGGGCTCTACGCATTTACGATCAGGTCAATTTTCGTAATCCCCTTGTCGTCCCACGGGAAATAGATCTCTTCTTTTTCAGTGGAGATAATGGCAATTTGCAAATTACGTGCAATGATGATTCGTCCTCATATAATCTAATCTTAATTGCTTACTTAATTATCTTTATATATTTTAGTCGAATTTGGCACACACTGTAGCTCACATGTCCATCATGCCGACCTGGAGCTTACTAGGAAAGGAGCCCACATTCAGATCACATCACCAACTGTTTCTGTTAAGAGATGGTTAAAAGAGATGCACCAAGCCCAGGATGGAGACCCATGAGAATTAGTTTAAACGATTTAACGTCGTGGTTTTCTTTAAATAACATCTTGGGTTAAATTTTCTAACCGGAAATAATCCATGATCAGTGGAGCTTTAAACATTAGTGGATCACAGTTTAGTTCGAATCTATATTAATCATAATTTATTAAGCTTTTGAATATTATGGGAGAAAACAAAAGTAGAAACATGAAAGTTAGGGTTTCTACCTCGCAAAGCGAACTTCTCATCTTCTCTGCTTTCCATTTCGATAACTCAATTCCCTTATGTTCAGTCCTCTGGCTGAAGAAGATATGACAGTTCCAAAAAAAAAAGGAAAACAAAATTTAAACCACGCTGTAACGACACAACTTTACACGATCCATCGTTAAATCTTTTCTCCTACGACTCTTCGATGCTACTAGTCCCGTGAGAGACCGTGGCCACCCTTTTAAGTCTGCATGATTATCTGTCGTCATCGTCTTCGTCGTGACTGTGATTCAAATGGTCCAAAAAGCTCATCCCCTCGAGAAGCCCTTGAACAATGCTTTTGAGATATTTCATGGAGAATAAAGCAAAGGAAAAGAAAGGTTCATCAAAGTTTTTAGACAGGGAGAGATTAAAGGTGTGAGTGGGTATAAACAAGGGAATAGACTCAAATCAGCAAGAGGGTTTTCCAATGTAACAGGTGTACCACACGTACATGAAAATCATTACACAATATTATAAATTAATAGAATTTTAATAATTTTAATTTTTTAAATTACAACAATAAAAAAGATAATATTAAAAATGATTAAATCTCATTTGTTTGTGATTACGCCCTGTAAGTAAGGCTAGATTGAAGAGATTCTGTTAGTATTGATTGTTATGTTCTTCTGATATATCTATGATTAGGTACAAAAGCTGAATATTATGTAACACCGTGGCTAGATTGCCAAGATTACTGATCTTCTTCTTCTTTTTTTAATTCATCAAAAAGGTATCTGATTCCTGCTTGGAATTGAATGTGGAATAGGAGAATGTGAACTAGTTTTCCTTTTCTTCCTAAAATAACAAATTCATTCCGATAGAGAAATGAATAACAAAATTAATTATCACAGTGATTATAATGATGGGCATAATGATTATATGATAATGCAAAAGAAGTGATTAAGATAATGATGGAGCATAATTGAGTGGCCAGAGCACAGATTATATGTTAATTAATTCAGCAAAAAAATAAATAAAAAAAATTAATTAGAGAAAGCAAAATCGATCCAATTATTGAGTGGACCCCTCTTGAAAAGACACCGTATCTGGAATATAAGCCAATTTCCTTTTCATCTTTTAATTTTATACTCGTATAATAACTTTTATATATTTGAATATTCCAACCAACCTTTTCTTTTTTCTATTTTTCCAATCTAGTCTTTGGAATTCTAATAAAATATATTAATTTATATCCGATCCATATAAGCTCATCAAGAGAAGAAAAGTTATCCCACTCACACATTTTGTCCATTCAAAACTTGAAATCGAGATTTTATTGGTGAGCTGGTGATTGTTTTAATCATTTCATATTGATTTTTCTTTGTGTATAAATATATATACACACACATATATAGAGGCTTATATAAAAGTGTGAAAGGAATTCTTAAGACTTCGATTCTTCGACGTGACAGTTCGTATCTACGTATACTTTAGAGCCACCAACTTGTGTTGCTCGCATGTGTTTTCCCAAGGGGAATTTAATTAATTATTGCTTCTAACTCTACGTCCTCCCAAGTTGCCCAACTGAATTTGAAAGTTATGAACTTGTCTTCCTTTTTTTTTTTTTTTATAAAAAGAGACTCGTTAACTTAAAATGGAATATAACAATATGAAGAAAGAAAGCGATACGGAGATTTTCACAGATTTATTAGCTTTGTGTCGACGGTATCGAGCCTCCTTCCTCGTTTTTATGCCCTTTGGACAAAGAAGAACAAGACTAAAACATTCATCAATTTCCAGTTCAAGTCAGGTGCGTCCACTATGGAGTAGAGCTCTGCCAATATAAATTCTCTCCATTCACAAAACTTAAATCCGAGACATTCAACAATGGAAAGAATCGCACCATCAATTCATCCAATTCAATTTGGTATTATTATTATTATTATTATTATTTAAATAGAAGAGGTACATCACATAGCAAGAACATAGGAGAAACGGAAAGGAAAGGAAAGATCTTTAGAATTAACTAATAAAATTGAACCGAGAATCTTCTGGTTTGTTCCAACCAAAATGTACCACTGAATTAAGTACATTTATCATCTAGCGATTCCTTATCCCATTAGGTGATGTATATTCGTACAAAGAAATTTTAATATTTCACCATATGAATGATGATGACATGGCAAGACACACAATTATAGTAATAATTAACTGAAATTTCTTTTCTTTCTTTCAATAATTTTTCCCCTAATGTTTTGGAGTCTCAAATCACAGTCGGCACAAGGCGGCAAGATCCTAAAAGGCACCACCCACATATTCCTCAGCCTCAGATGGCACAGTATAAAAGTTTGATATCGCTTTTTTTCTTCCTTCCCTTTTTTTTTTTTCTCGAGTAGATGCCACGCACATAAGATGAACATACGACTTGATGAAATGAAGCACCTATTATGAAGATCGAAATTGATGAACCTAAGGAGTGCGGGGAGTCGGAGTTGACGGTGTCGTTGGATAATCCCTCGAGCTGCCATGCTGCTTTTGCGATTTGCCACCTCAAGTCTCATTGTTCCCCACCTCGAAAGTAATCTCACTTGGATATCATACCCCGATATCAATTGTCACTGGGCGTCAGTGTGTCACTCCGGTCCAACCTTCCGTAATCTGAGCGATCTCGAGACCACCACATCACCCATAATGTATTAACTTTAGATCGATAATAATGTTATAACTGTACCAAGTCCTATTTCTCGAACAAGCTGACACTACCTATTTGCTGGACAATAATGATCACACAGAAGGGGACAAAATTCAGAGGACATTGTGGGTAAGTTTTTTTTCCATTTAAATCCCGATCATGCCCTTTTTTTTGTGCGTTATCGTACTACTTTTTCTTCGTGTTATCGACATGGATGGGTCCGTTCTGGCAATTTCTTCCAGGATTGTCCTAGCTAACAAATGTTTCGAGTGGATGTCAATTTCCTGGACTCTATGTACATTCGGATCTGCATATCGTTATACATTACTATCACATTATTGATTATTTTCCTTTAGAGGGCAATGTCCTAAACGAATATGGATCGACTTGACAACCTCGGGATTTTAGAAATAATTGTTATCTTAAAGGGACCAAGTACCTGTCAAATTGGAATTTTCTGTCTTGACAATCTGTAAAATTAGCCAGAATATTCTCCATGCGTTATGTGTTGGGTTGAATGTGACTGCGTCATGTACGTAATGTCTGAAAAATTGTATGGGCCACTCATCGAACCGTTAAATAGATGAAGAAAATTGTGATGAGTTATCGAATTTTTTTCCTTCAGTTTGAATAGTTGACCATGAGTCATTGGATGGAACTATTTAACGATCTAACGACTGAACCGTGGAAGCTTTTGGAAAGTTAACGCGCACAAGATGCATGAAATGAGATGCTAAAACATAGAATTCATGTTTGACAAGCCACACGTTCTTGACCGTGAAATTGAAAGATCCCCATTTCATTTTCGACAAGACTCGGGTGGGCATGTAAGCCGAAATTCGTAGCTCTCTCTATACATCCATGCTGCAGGCATCACATGGTAGGAATCTAGGATCGCAGGTATCGATCGTAGCCACTGGTCATGGTCGGTGTTCGATTTCCATTGTTGATGTGATCGTGATCGACAGTATTGATGTGCGGCTGGTTTCTTTCAATGGGTACGTCAGAAGAACATAAGTAGAAGGTTGCTAGTTCTTCAAATTTGTCCGTTCAAGAAACATTGGTTAATCTCTCCGTTTCCATCCTTAGTATCTGTTTTCTCTACATATTGGCGTGCTTCTTTATATATTGGTGAACTGCCTCTTGGATTCGGTGCTCATTATTAATAACTTAGGGTTTTACGTGAAAATGAGTTCGACTTCTCATAAGTCCGGTGAAAAATTGATACAGTATCAGAGTCAAGGTTAAGTTTTTTCACATGCTGCGTATGAGGGAGGTGTTAAATAATATGATGTCAACTAGAATGAAAAAAAAAACTTGGATTTATAAGAAAATTAGGTTCCATAATTCGATAGCTTATACCTGGGGGAATTTTCGGCTCAACATCTTGTAAAGACTACTAATAATGATAATATAATGTTTGAGCGTTCAAATCTCGACAATCCGACAGTCTCATTCTAGCCCAGCTAACGATGTCCCAACGGTCGGCTCACAATAGTTTCACAGTAAATAACTGGGAAAGGAACAAAGCAAAGAGCCGATACTTCTGTGTCCCGTGCAAGTTGGCTGTAAACAACAAACTCCTAATGCTCAAATAATTTCAATTCGAAGTTATAATTGCAACAAACCATCATGAACCGGTTCAAGCGGTTCAGCACTTGATTCCCTTAAATAAAGTTCCTGTGTTCGAGCCTTGATGAATGGAGAAAACTCATTGGGGATAGTTTTATCCCATAGTGGGCCGACTCAACTCAAACTGAATCAATAAAAAAACTCGTAGGGTTTCTGAATATCAGTGGTACGCACCAACAAAAGTTACAATTGCAACATACTGAGAGTTCATCGTCCCATGGCACATTAATTTACCGATCCGTGCTATGGTGTCACGTAACTCGATCGTAATTACCAAGCACAACAACTGTGCAAAAGACTAAGCCAACAAGAGTGGGATTAGAGTGGGATAAGTTTCTCATTTAAATCCATGGCAGCATCACCTATCAAAATTAATTTAAGTTTAGAAACAAGGGATCGATATAGTGTGGGATCGGTTTCTCATTTGTAACTCAGTCTAATTGGTTCTTATGCATTCAAGTGTACGCGTATTACACACCGAATATCTAGTCAGTAGAGAGAGGACTGACAAGACTGTATGCGTGATCAGGATTGAGATGGACATCGATCGATGGACTGATGTGTGACGGTTCGATACGAGTTGGCTCCTATCTCTTAATCTCGACCGCTGCCTTCTGACATCTGACCATTCGCAGGGCACAATTTAATTTTCAGAGAATCTACATACGTGGATGACATTCCTCATAGGTGCTCGTAGCATCTAATGACTTGTAAAGTGTCTAGCAGCAGCGTACTCGCTTCGCGCTTGTACATCAAAACCCGGCACAAATGCTAATATGATTGATGTATTCCACCTGATATCTTCGTATTCAAGAACCGTTGAATTTTAATAGAAGATTTAAATGCATATCCATAGTTAGAAATGTGAACCCATTATTAATGGAAAGCTTTGAGAACGGGTTTCCCTTCTTTTTGTCTCATTTTTTTGATATCGATAATATCCGATATTGTAACAATTGACTAATTCATTGGATGGTATATTATACAGTATAGGACTTGCTATTAATACCTAGAGGCCGACCTTACTGCATGTTATTAGTTTACCAACAGATCTGCTCCCTCAGAGGCTTTTTGCGCCATTTTATTGCCATAGGAAATGATGATATGACAACATGCACTCGCCACCCATGTGGTCTAAAGAATAAATAGGCCAAAGCCTGCTCTTACTTACTTTCTTTCTTTCTCTCTTTCTTTTTTTGATATGCACGGCTTGATATATAGGACTTATTGAAGTCCAATTGATTCAAACTCGAACCTGATTAACTGCCAATAGGTAATGCCCCCTCAATAAAAAATTTTCCAGAATCCGATAACTTATTTAGAAGACAAGGAGGTGTCGAACAACTTTAATCGATCTTTAACATTGGACTCTTTCTTCCCCTATTTTTACGTTCTTTATGCTGAGGACGACTCTTATTCCTGGCTAATCGGGCATCCTCCCTAGTCTGACGGGTGTGCATGGGCATCTAGTTTAAGAGATTCTCTTGATCTGGTCGGATTTATAGGTTAATTCGAACGAACACACAATAATAATAATAATAATAATAATAATAATGAAAATGGTGAAATAATAATTGCTCAACTGCGGGAGCATGCAAAAAGATCACCGCACATGCGAGTACGTGTTAAGTTGCCAAGTGCCAACATTATTTACTAATTATTTAGCATATTATGAAAAAATATTATAATAATTTCTCTCATCATTAATACTATTTAATAAAATAATATGATATATTTTGTCAATATTAAATAATTATTAATTAAATTTACCGCATAATTTATTCATTCAGCGCAGTTTAGAATTATTATGGGCGAGAGGTTCTTGTTTCGCCGACCACTCCACTGTTGGACAAACAGTTTAATGTAACATTTATATCATATAATACTATTGATATAATGTTATAAATCAATATAATTTGATTATTTTTACTTTTTAATATTTTATTAAAAATTTTAAAATAATTAAAATTTTCTATTTTATAATCATATATTAATACTGATACAACATAATCTTTGGTATACAATATTATCTCCCACTGTTGGCTTGTCCCCCGAACATGTGGCTCCTCCAGGTGGGGCCGCGTAAAGCCTTCGAAGCACCGTCGTAGCCAGCCACCTGTGCAGACCTGATTAAAAGAAGCGAAGGAGAAAAAGCTGGAAGCTCGGCCGCACGTGCGGTGTCGGGGGGCCGGGCACATTACGGGCGGGGCCGCGGTCCCTCTGGGCGGCTCATAGGCTCAGGCCTACCTGAGCGCTGCTGGTGCCGCGCCAGTAGACCGCAAGCATTTTTCGCTCCCCGCACGGGTCCGACCCAAGAACAACGACCCCTATTTTACTGTCATCTATTCCACCGGGGATAACAAGCCAGCTCAACCCGAGAATCGATTTAAAAAAATCAACCCTCGTGATCTTGTCTTGAAAATGATGCTACAACACCAAATTTAATTTCTCTCCCCTGTTACGATTTTACCTTCTTCACTTATTTATAATTTGGATTCGTGGCATCAACGTAAACACGTAAACTTCAGTGCACAAAAATAACTGGGACATTGAGGTGGGGAAAACTTTCTTGTGGATTCAAGCACCGTATTTTTTTTCATGTTCTGCTTCGCTGGTGCACATTTTCTATAGGATATATGGAGAAACGGGAAGAAGTAGCTATCGAAAAGTAGATAATGGTATCGAAAGTTTCATTGTAACATGAATCTGGTTCGATTGTGATCACAAAAGAGGTACTCGAGAGGTTGATGCGGGATTAAGGGGTCACATTAATAAAGAAGTTCTACTAATTATTAACTTTGGAAGGTTCATGAACCGAAATTAATCGAGCACCATCATGGCCGTGCATGGTGAATCGGTCGAATAGAGTGGTCACCCGACCAATTTGAAATAATTATACCCATATGTCTAATGCAATTTCTAGAGTGGTCGCCGGTGGCATCAAACACAATCCCCTCCCTGTGAATCTTATTTTGTCGATATCAATGGTGATTGTGGAAGACAGAAATAAAGGCACAAAAAATCCCAATTCGAACCTACAACATCTTAAATTACTGGTTCTGAATATTATCACTATGCCAAACTTTCCTTTTTAATTTGATTATATGACATGTTTTGAATTTAACTAAAAACTCACAGGAGTTTGAGCTTTGCCGACAATTCTAACAATGTGCATCAATCCCTTATAGTCTGATAAAAGATCTGAATCGTAGTTGAGCCAAATTGTCTAGAAAGTAAAATTTTAATTATAAGCGTAGATTCAGGCGAAGAAGATGGGATCGCTTTTGGATTAATAAGTAACATATGTTTGTCTCTGTCATGTTTTGTTTGTTTTCCTTAACCTAAAAGCCAATGGTTTCAAAACACCTCTTGAACATACAACCTGCTTTTGCTCCTTTTGCCCCCCTTCCATTACAAAGAAAGCTTGTAGGTGTAGAAGGGAGTTAAAAACTAAAATAGCACAGAGAATTTTGTTCGTTGAGAATCAAATAAAAAGTCTTTTTATTTTTATAGTGAGAGTGATATTATTATACAAAATCGTCTTTCTCTATTATTCTCTCTCTTTATTTCGAATATTAATACCCATTATTTATGTTAACACCTAAATCATAATTACATCAAGTCAGTTGTGTAATTTTATACACTGATGCAAAAAGAAAATCTTAGATGGTCTTATCTTACAATAACGTGGTGAGAAAGAATCAATTAAATTACTTTAATTAGTGTTAATTATGATACGTGCTCAGGTGATTAATACTAATTTACTCGTTTGTAACGCTTTAATTGGTACTTTGTCATATCACGTGCCGAGGTACGATCACCTAAGAATTTTTTACCGATTCATGTCTTGGCTCTTTAGAGTTTCTCTGACTAATAAACTTCTTTTTTATTATTTGATGAAGTGGAATCATTTTTGTTATCGAGACCAAGAATTTGATTTTCATCGATGGACTCCATATATATATATATATGTATGTATGTATGTATGACCCTTACTCTTCTTCTTCTCATCCCTTCAGAACTTACTGGACAATCTTCCTTTGTAAATGAAAATGTAAAATCTCCTTTTTTTTTTCAATGAAATTTAATCGAAAGTTCCTCATTTCACATGCCTAGATGGGATTGCCAAAGAGTTTCGGTGGTTTTGACTTACACCGTATGAACTGAAATACTTCTTGCAGCCTTTTTGTACCAGTAAAATAAACAGAAAGACATACATACATACATACACACGCATGTATACATATATATGCCATGCACGTGAAGAATTTTTGAACGTGGAAGGCTGTATAACCAACTTTCTATATTAACAAACATAGGAATCTGCAACTTTTCTATGCTCAAACAACAAGAAGAGTTCAGAGAACTGCATGGGATTCAAAATGTTTGACCGGCAACCAACACTTTCTCCCCTCCTCATTCGTCCAGTCAACGGGCTCTGTCTCTCTTGGGGAATCTTCAACAGTCGCATTCTTGGAATTCAAGTCTTCGTTTCTCTGCCTTGTGCTTAGATGGCTCTTCCAATTATTGGTGCACACACCATTAGTTTTTTTCTCTATGAGCGGTAAAAGGAATACTTTTTTTTAGAAGTTTCTTTTAATAACGTAGGTTGCAATAGCGATTCAGTTAATCTTTCATGTACTGGTCAAATTTTCATATTTAATTGCTAATATATCACACAGACTAAAGATATATAGAGATAAATTATACTATAGTACATGTAATATTAATTTTAACTGATAAATTTGCTCATTTCTATGGCTATAAAAGAGTCTTATATATGTGCCGATATGGGGTAAAGGGAAGAAGGGAACGGAGGGGTATGGGAGTTTGACGAACGACAAACGAATCCAAAATTTCTTAATATCAAATTGAGAATGATACTATTGTACCAAACCTCATTTTCCGATGAGATTATTGATTAAAAAAAGGAATTCTCATTCCTTTTATATGAAATTCAGATAAAAACTGCAGGTCATATGGTTTTTCTTAATCATTCGGATGAAGAAATATCATGATCTCATCGAAGGAAGTCATTCCATTAACAAGTCCATTTAGGGTTACGGAGAACACCGTTCAAGCACTAAGCTATGAATGTTTTCAGTGTCGGGATCGAGACTATTGCTTCGGATCTCTGTGTGAATGCATTGAACCCGATCGAACATCGAATATATGGTTTAAGAGGAGACATGCACTACAAGAAAACTGTGAAATACCGACAGACGTTTCCGTCGGAAATCCGTCAGAAATCCGTCGGCAAAACGATTTACCGACGGATTACCGATGGATTACCGACGGATATGAGCCGTCGCGTTTTCCCTTGTCGGGAAATTGACTCCGTCGGCATTCCATCGCTAATTGCGACGGATTACCGACGGATCTATTCATCGGAAACAGAGACGGATCAGTGACGGATAATCCGTCGGTAATCCGTCGCAATTAGCGATGGATATTTACGTCGGTAATCCGTCGGCGATACCGACGGAGATATCCATCGGAAATCCATCTGTAAGTTCCGTTCGTAATCCGTCGGTAATCCGTTGCAATTAGGGATGGATATTTATGTCGGTAATCCGTCGGTATAGCCGACGGCACACACGGCTTCCGCAAAGCAAAGACGTGTATTTATATATATACACACATACAACAATATTATTATTTGTCAAAGGATTCAAATAAGTCTCCCAAACGAATAGATAAATTCTTTAACTATGAATATTCAATGAAAAAAATTCTCTAAGTATGACAATGGCAGAGTCACTAGAAGAGTTGGTATCCTGATTCGACCACATCTCTTTTCAAGTATACATGGACTACTTTTCGCAAGATATCCCACTCCCAAATCCCGTCCTCTGCTGAACTAGCAATGATCTGATTAGTTCCTCGAGATCCTTCCTTAAGCAATTGCCAGAAGACCAGACAATCATTGAACCAGATGCTGCATACAAGGAACAAAAAGCTTGCTTAGCACGATTCTCAAAGAGCAGGCAGAAAATCCAGTTTGCTTGATTCAAGATACAAACCAAAATTGAATTACACATGTCAAATAAAAGCTCACCAGTGAACTTTTTGGTATTCCTTGCTGGCAAAATTTTAACCTGATGGAAAAGGAAAGTATGAATTGTATAAACGTAGAAATTACAGTGGTCAGAGCCCTATTATTACTGTGATTAACCTATAGAAAGGGAAAATACATTATTATAATGGATAAGAGATGGAATGGATGATGAATTACATGGACTTTGATGCTGCAGCTTACATGAGCAAAGCTTGTGATTGCATCAACAGCTCTCCTTACAACACCGTTCACAGAACCGTTTAATAGATCCTTACGGCACCATTCACAGATCAGCTTCCTGAGATAAGGCACGACACCACAATCAACAATGAGTTGTTGATGCTCCAGTTAACGATAGAATAGAAACAAAGAAGGTATCCATCAATAATATGAACCTATACTATAGTAAGCAAATTTATTATGCTACAAGCCAAAGGGAAAACGTCAGATACTTGTATTAAAGATCGAATCATATTAGATTCCCAAGATCTTATTGTGAATAGATTCCCAGATCAAAAGGTGAAGTTGCACTTGAATTAGCAAAATCGTACTGCACCAGATTGCGCTTGGGTTCGTGGTTCCTATCGGGCACTTTGTCGAACAGCTTGTCTACTATCACCATGCCGATTCCCTGGGTCTCGAGATCTTCCCAGGAGCAGTTTTCGCCTCCCCAGACTGAACTGGCGTTGTGAGAGCGAAGAAAGGGCTAACATCAAGAATCAAAGATGGGCTCATCATGAGTTTACTAGTATCAGAGCAAAATCTAGACAGAGAGAATCCTCCGAAGGCTGAAACAAGGAAGAAAGACACACTGTTCCGATTATGATTTTCACTAATTACCTTAACAGCTAGGTGCCCTAGCGTGAAAGCTTGCCCTTCTCTACTTCGTGCTCAAATGGCTTTGCAGTCCGATCAAAAACTGTCGCGAAAGGAGGTGCCGTAGATGCTTCACCAAAGCCTGAGCTGCACCGCCTTCCACTATCCATTTTACCACATCATTCAGAAAAGATTGTCAATAAAGATAAAAAGACAGAATCAGCCCAAAGCAGCAAAATGGACCACGACTTATGCAGCTAAACCAAGATCCACTAGCGGTTACCGTTCTTGGCGACTTAAGAGAGAATGTGATGGCTTGCTTGGCGACAGCATGACCGGCCTTGGACTAGGAGGAGAGGCGCTGAGTACGGTGACCTTCATCTCAAAGCGGAGGATAGAGAGAACTAAAATCCCCTCAATGCGTCTTCTTCCCCGTTCGGTTTCTCCTCCGGTTTGGGTTTCTGGCCCTTCCTTCGCTGGAAGCTTGTGGAGATCTTGCCAGTCATATTTTTCCGTCCTTTCTCCTTTTTTTTTTTCAATAATATTGGTTTGTGCAGTAGGGTATAGCAACCGGGCACATATTACACACCAAATTAATTTTAGGACTGATAAAAAATAATTTTAAGAAACTATTTCATGAAATAAAGAAAATCATGTTATAGTAATTCGATTCAAATGATTATAATGAGATTGGAGATGTACTTGTATAACATTTTCTTTTGACAAATTTATTTATTGCGAAACATATTGTGATAAGTATTTTATTATTGTGAGTTCAAAAATTATATTTTTGATTCGAAAAACATTTATCACAATATATTTCTACTTAACGTATGATGATGAAATTTTCCGTGACGATTTGAATTGTTAAAATATTCTATGAATATGTATTATAAAGTTTTCTGTGAGAATAATAATGTAACAAAGAAATCATGTTTGTTACCACGTATAAGTTATTTGTGGCAATATGAAATGACAACAATTTTTGTCAACACTTCACATTTACTGTAACGAAATTATTCCATTGGTAATGGGCGGGAAAATTCCCGCCAAACATACTCAAACACCGATGGAAAGTCCATCGGAAACTCTCCCTGTGTGCTTCATGGCATGTATCACCGACGGATATTCCGACGGATATATCCGTCAGTAATGCCGACGGATATATCCATCGGAAAATTCGTCGGTAAATCTCTCGCGCAGTTGCCTCCATACTTTGCCGACGGATTTACCGACGGATATTTCATCGGGCATCTCGGTATATAGTTGTGACGGATTATCCGTTGGTATTCCATCGTATTTACCGACGGATATGATCCGTCGGTAATATCCGTCGCAAATACTGACGGAAAAAATTCCGTCGGTAATATCCTTCGGAAATAGCGACGGAATTTTTTCCGTCGGTAAAATCCATCGGTATTCTTCAGTTTTCTTGTAGTGATGCTGCCAGTACTTAGCCTTATCAAAATAAAGGATGAGAAGATTAGAAATCCATTTGGAGGATATAGGAGAATTCAATATAAGGTGTAAGAATGAGAGTAATGATATGGAGAGCGATAAATGTGATCGATCATAAAATAAGATCAGAGAGCGCAACTTTATAGATCTAACGTTATACTTTTAAGACAATGACAATAATACTTCCATTGGGTAGAGGATAATATCGAGAAATATTTGCTAGAGGGTGAGGGTATATTAGAAAGCATATGTGGCAGACAACCTATTACAAGCTACATGGGCAAATGTTCTTTTGGCCTTCTCTGCCTTAGATCTGTAAAGTCGAGAATTTGATACGGAAGAAAGCAGTAGTCCTATGTATGTCTAATCTGATTCTTGGTGGGTGTGTGTTCTTGTTTACAGGCCAGATACAGAGTAAGTATGACGATGAAAAAAAAAGAGTTTCAAGACGAATTGTGCTTTATTTTTCTTTTTCGTCTCGAACTAAATCAAAAGATGACCTGTGATACTATTAGGATTAGACATAAAAATAGAAGACATGTGGCTAGATCTCCACCGGTATTTGTTGAATCTAGGACTTCACAGCTCCATGCCATGAAGAGTATCCCTACACCACGTCATTCCTTAGGTAGATTGTATTTTTTTAAACCTCCATCAACTCCTTTTTTTTTGCATTAAACCCAAGCTAGAATTTTCAAGTCTCCCTAATTGACCCTCTCTTCGGGTTATGCTTGCTCGACCTGCAGCATCGATCTAGGCATAAACATCTGAAACCCACCAAGCTAGGGTTTCGTGGTACTGTTTTGTCCATGTACGTAGTGGGATCCCTTTTTCATGTGACATTGTTTTCAGATAAAATTCAATGAGACAAAGATTCCACTGCTAAATGTACTAACAAGCCCAGGTGTCCAGCTCCCGTTGGAAAAACCCGATGAACCATCAAGCGTGCCGATAACGCCAACATATTCATAAACCATCCTGTTTTGTTTGCTCTGGCGTGGTCCGTACTAAAAAACTATAACCATTTTTAGGGGAAGAATCATCGAGGATTTACTCAGTAGAATAACAACTGGTGATTCTTATTTCGTTGGTAAAACAATAATTAAAGTGATGTGGCCATCATTCAAAATAGCAATTGTTGCCCACTGCATCCCAGTGTTTCCAAAAAAACAAACATGTGGTCGTGCCCTTGTTTTGTGCTATGAGAAAACCAGGAGATACCCGTTAGATTTCGAGTTTGTGTTAAGAGAACAGGCACCCAACCTGCCGAAAATGTGAGGGAGAATGCAGGCAGGTGGGTTCGAAGATTGTCAGATTACAACAGATATAATTAATGTTACGATGAAAGTTTTAATGACAATACAATTTATAATGGATCATCGATTGAAATCTAATATTGTTTTAGACATATTTGTTTTTCTTGTAGTAAAAAGACAATGAACAGAAGGTATCTAGTCTCACGGTATTACTAGGTAACAATTTGACGTGCTGACACTAACCAACAATATTATGTTATTTTTAATTTTTTTTATAAAAATCTTTAAAAAAAAACTTAATTCTTATTGATTGACCTCACTACTCACCATGATGGCACTACCAGGTGCGGTTTTAAAATTACTTTCTGGACAGTGAGGGCATAAACTAATATTCCATGAAGTAGACACCAAACTATATGCTCTCTAAGAAGTGAAAAAAAAAATGGTGCACTACAACCAATATGATTTGGTCCAGCTTAGTAGACGGTATTGTATGTGATGGGTATACCATGTGACCATGGTCATGTGGTATCACAAATCAATAATATTCGGTTATTTTAAATTTTTAATAAAATTCTAAAAATAAAAAAACTATTAATAAGTGAATTCTATTACCCAGTAGAGAAAAAAGATCTCATATTTATTTGGTAAGCAGTATTTATTGGTTCAAAGTTTAATCGGTCCCACATAATTAAGGCATAAATCATATCTATCCAATGAAGGATAAAACTCGTAAATCTCAATTTTTATCTATTGATAAGATTCAGATCGAGACATTACTAGTGGAAGTTGCATCTAATCACCCAAACTACCCCAGTTGATAAGTAATATCTTATATGTTTAACAAATAATAATATAACTATATTAGCAAGTAGACGCACCCTTTCTTTTTTTTTTTTAACAGAGGATACATATAAATTTAGAGATGGAATAAAAAGAAGCGGAATAATGGGCATGTAAAATTCAAATCGAGATAATTAAATTCCATACTTCTTGATCAGAAGTCGAGAACGATACCGATTATACCAAAGTCTCAACCTCATACCTGCACTATATAATATCTCACTAATTCAAACATTAAATGTACCGGCTTCTTATGTTTTAGTTATAATTATTATTTTTTTGGGCCCATACTATACAAGAAGATACTCATTTACACGAGTGACCTGTAGCTCGAGTTCTGTGATTCAGTGCCAAGATATCCGACGTGGCAACATACCTCGTGAGGGAGACCAAACAAGGGGTTTCTTCCACGTGGACATGTTGCCTCATCCGCGTCGCAGGACGAATCAAGCAAAAATAATTGGCTGTTCACAGTGGAAGGGTACTCACTTCCAAGAAAGTCTCCTATATTATCAATTATATCACGTGATATACATCATTATTGACATATCATGCTTCAGATCGGTTGTATGCTGCTGTCTGGTAAAAAAAATAAAACACATTCTTCAATGTTACATATGCTATGTCCAGTCGCTAACTCATTCAGCAGGTAGTTGAACTATTCACCAAGTAGAGAAAATAATATCGAGGAGGTAGGTTCTTTCTTTTAATTTATATAATTAATTATGACTTGTTCATTTGAAAGACAGTAGGCCCATCAGATTATGGAAATTCCCCCCGCACAACATTTCTCTATCATTTTTTTAGTCTACCACCTTGTTTATTGAAAACTGAAGATATTTGAATAATTCAAGATCGAGCCGTGTCAATTCACTAAAATGGTAAAATTTTTCTAATATAAATTTTATCCGTTATTTAGACTATGAGTTTGAAGGGGGAAAGAGAACGGGACCCACTATATTGACGTAGAGAAAATAAATATGAATAGTTAGATTCTTTTTTTAATTTATATTATTAATTAAATTATTAAATAGAACAATACCTGCATCAATAAGAAGTTTACCGTACAAAACATTTTCCCATCATTTTCGGATGTTGCCGTGACAGGATACACATTAAATGTGTATGAGCGAATCAAAAAGTACTTAATTTTACGGGTAATATGTATTACATATGAAATATTTAGTCCATGGTGAGAGGAAGCGGGACCCACCGTTCGTGGGCATTGGGCGGGAGGGGTCGTGGGACCGGCAAGGTATATCAGACAGGGTGGGGCCCACAAACTTTTACAGGCCCCCACCGTCTGAGTTCTGTGCTCAGAAAGAAATTCAATATTGTTACGTGACAGTATTAATACGATAACATTGATTAATAAAGTTATATTATTTTTAAGGTTTTATAAAATTTAAAATTTAATAGTAATTAAATTTATTGATCTACATAATTATGTCAGTATTGTTATGTGATAATATTATTTTATAAAATACTTTCTCGTGTCGGGGTCCATTTCTTTCGTCCGTTATTGCCGCTTCCATCCTATAAAATCCCCTGCAGGAGTCCCTGTCTTCTCACCCCTTCCAGACCCCATCTCTCTACGTCTCTGTCTCCTCCGCTCAGCTTTATAACTCCGAGTCCTGCTTTGTTCCTCCATAGAAGAACCATCCCAGAACCACCCCGTCCCAAGCCACAACTTCTCCAGGTACGCAACACAGATGATTGCCGTAGTCGATCGCCGACCGGCTCACTGGTCCGGAACTGATTTACAACTTGCCCGTTTGGTTTGTCTTGTCTGTCTCTTGCAGCGATGACGAAGCAGAATGTGGCGATCTCCGACGTCACGGTGTCGATGGCGTCGGTCTCGAACTCCCCGGTGTTCGTGCAGAGGCCTCCAGTGGGGCCGGGTGGCTACATCACCATCTCCAGGAAGAAGGTCCTCAAAAACCTGGACATCAACGGGGCCCGGAGGATCAATTCCTGGGTGGACTCCATGAAAGCCTCCTCTCCCACCCACGTCAAGTCCACCCCATCAACGAATCTCCCTGAAGACCATTCCTCTTGGATGGTGAGTCAAGTCAAATTTCTCGATCAGTCGAATCAAATTTTCGTGGCTCTGACTCTTTCGGCAATATAAAATTAAACGACAGGTCCATCACCCATCAGCCCTGGAGATGTTTGAGCAGATCATGGAGGCATCCAAGGGGAAGCAGATAGTGATGTTCTTGGACTACGACGGAACCTTGTCGCCCATAGTCGACGACCCAGACCGGGCCTTCATGTCCGCCAAGGTTTCTCTTCGTGTTCCTAAGACTTATGCTCCATTTCCTTGTATGAATACGAATCAATCGATACTCATAATCCTCCATCCTGCTTGTTTTCGATTCCATACATATTCATGGCATGGCAATTATTGTTTCTTTCTCAGATGAGGGCAACGGTGAAGAAGCTTGCAAGGTGCTTTCCCACTGCCATAGTGAGTGGCAGATGCAGGGATAAGGTGCATTTTTGTTCTTTTCTGCTAGATCACACGTCAACCACCGGATAAAACGATAATCGGATTGTGCGCGGAATCGGACTTAGTCTTTTGCAAGGCCTGTTAACAATAAATAGTAAAACATCTGACATGACATGTTCTTCCCTCCAGTACATCATCAACTTCAGATTCAGAAACTAATCAGCTGTTTCTGCAATTTCCTCCCTGGTGGGTTTTAGGTCTACGGCTTTGTAAAGCTAGCTGAGCTTTACTATGCAGGGAGCCATGGCATGGACATCAGAGGGCCAGCCAAAGGGTCCAAATACAAGAAAGTAAGAAAACGCCATTCCCATAGACAGAACAAATAAGGAGTGCCTGAAAACGTTCCCTCCTTTTGTCTCTCTCTCTCTTCCTTTTCCAGAGCACTAAAAAGAGAGGCAGCTTTACAGTTCAATGATGATTCCTTCCCCATTCCCTTTGAATCTCACCATTGTTGTCTTGTGGTCTCTGTTGTTCATGCTTTTTCTCAGGGCGGTCAGGCGGCGGGAATCCTCTTCCAACCCGCCAGCGAGTTCCTCCCGATGATTGACAAGGTCGGTCTGAAGCCTTCTCCTAATTCATCTTCCGACTTTTCAGCATAGATAAAACATATCCCATCGATTGCAGTAATGCTAAACATCGGACCCTGATCGCTGGCAGGTATATCAGGAGCTCGTTGAGAAGACGAAACTGATTCCTGGAGCCAAGGTGGAGAACAACAGGTTCTGCGTCTCCGTTCACTTCCGCTGTGTGGATGAGAAGGTTCGTGTCGTCACGTGAAATGACGAAAATACCCTTCTATAACGAATCGTCTTTTGAATGTTAAGTCTGTAAATGAGGATCTAATTTTGGTCTTTACGTTCACAAACAATGCAGAAATGGAGCGAGCTGGCACAGCAGGTGAGATCTGTGCTCAAGGAGTACCCCAAACTTCGACTAACTCCGGGCAGAAAGGTTAGCACCATCTGATATCTGAAAATGTCCTCGACCCGACTAATTTATTAGACAAAATCTCGGTTTTTCTTTTTAATTTATTGGATGTCGTCATGAATATTTAAAGTATGTGGGCGTGGGTGAAGGATGTCTCACTTTCAGAGCACTATTGTTTTAACTCTATTACAGGTATTGGAGGTCCGACCCACCATCAAGTGGGACAAGGGGAAGGCCCTTGAGTTCCTGCTAGAGTCGCTCGGTAAAGTCCTTTTTCTTAAGAGTCTCGAACTAACATCGGCCAGGACATGGAACTGATGATCTCATTGGCCTGATGCTTACTTTTTCTCCAGGATTCGCAAACTGCACCGATGTCTTTCCCGTTTACATTGGAGACGATCGCACGGACGAGGATGCATTCAAGGTAGGTATCCAATGCTCGTCAAAAAAGAAGAGTTGTTATTCGTTTGCTTTTTGATAAGAAAGGTCGAGGCTCAAAGGTGTCCGGTTTCATGTTTTTCAAATATCAGATATTGAGGGACAGAGGACAAGGTTTCGGAATTCTCGTGTCTAAATCCCCCAAGGATACCAGTGCATCCTACTCGTTACAGGAACCATCTGAGGTGAGTAGTTGTATACCCGTTACTTAGATTGACAAATTGGACCGGTTTCCAGTCGTGTCACGGAATAGGCTCATTGTTCTGGTGAATCTTGCAGGTTATGAGCTTCTTGCAGCGCCTGGTGGACTGGAAGAGGATGCAATACATGGGGCGGACAAGAATGTAACGATGGATACGTTGTTGCTATTAGTGAAGATGAGCAGTGCCAGGAAGAAAGTCTCCATCCAAGAATTGTGCATAGGGGAGGGCCAAGGGATATTGAGAATGTCTTGATTAAACAATCTTGTTCTTAATTTATGACAAAATGAACAAGATAATTGGAAAAAAAAAACATGTTTGCCTTTTTTTTTTCCTTTGGGTTGGGGTGGGGGAATTCTAGGGCTAATCTGTACATCTCTGTTCCTGTACAAGGTGTAAGTCCTTGTAATTCTCCTAATTAAGTTGTCTAAATGCAAGAAATGGCCATTTGACTCTCCATTTTCTTCCTATATCCGGTGGCTGATATTCATAAATTAAATGAATCCTAATTAATTTATACTCGAGTTGGGTCATTGCACTAAGTGGTAAAATTTCCTAAATCATAAATTTTATCATCCGCATAACTCGAATATGAGACCCTGCTAGAGGAAATGAGGTGTTGAATTTTTGCGCCTTGACCACATTAATTGACGTCATGAAGGTTTACCATGTAAGCAGCCAATATGTGTAGCACAGTGCAGGTTTGTCTCGGTCTCTATTGTGGTACTGAGTACGGGTTGTAACATGATTCTACGTAGAGCGTAAAGCATGAATTTGGGATTCATACTGATTGCATGTTGCTTTTGCTGTCTTAGTTGAATATCAGGATTATTTCTCAATCAATAAGTTTTCCATGGAAGTAAACAAAAGATTAATACAATCAGCAAACTATTCCCCTCCAATGGTTCTTATCCATGTTTTTACTAAAACAAGCCTAGTGCCAAAGTTCCAATAAGCATGTCATCAAGAATTGAATTTTATAATCATTAGTTTCTCTCTCTCTCTCTTTTTATGTGCATCACTTAATATCAAGAATTGCAATGTTTGTATTATAACTAATTTAGATTCAAGTTGAGTCAGCCCACCAAAATTAAAACACTTTCAACTATAAATTTTCACCATTCACCAAAGTTGTTAAGAAGTAAATCCCACCTCAAACAAACAAAAAATTTCCTTGGAATATAAGAAAATTGAACACCAATACCTATCAGTTTAAGTTTTGAGATTGGACATGAGTGAAAGCTTTTGTAAGCAAGTATATTTTTATATGGTAGCCAAGCATGTTATCGTGCAAACTCACACCTCACCAAATTTGAGTGCAAAATTCATGGTTAAAAGGAAAATATCCAGAGATGAGAAGAAAGATAATCGGTTCACAATAAGCAAGTTGAGTATAGAAGAGAAAGTCCGACTTGTGTTTAGTTGTACCTTTCATCCAAACATAGAAGAAAAATGTCTAGTTTGAGCCATTTTAGAAGGTCTAATAGAATAAAAACACGAATACAAGGGGCTGGATACTGTCACTTATCCGTTGGATTTGACCCAAAACTATAGCCACAAAAGTAGAGTGATTAACAGAGAGAGGAGTTATGGTATAGTTGTTTATTGTCATCAACTGGGAATATTAGAAATTCATTAGTGAATTTTTTTGTATTCATTTGTTTTCATCTTACTCCCTTCTCATTCCATCCCATAAACCTCTTTGTAAAAGAGAAAAAAAAAAAAACCCTAATTGTAGTTATGGGATGATTGGCCATCTAATGGATGAACAGCTATCCAGAGTAGTCAAGATTCTCAAACAAATGGAAGAGTTCTTGAAGGAGTAATTTATGAAGCCTCTGCACATTGGAGGAAACAAAATAATGAACTGAAACTTGAGAAAGACTGACAGAAATGTACAAATGTAAAGAGGAATCCTTTTAAAAGTTACAGTCCACATGCACGCCGGTCCTTATTGGGCGTTATTCAGATAATGTGGAGACGGGTCCCCATCGAGAGGGAGAGAGAGGATCAAAGATTATTTCAACACCCGGCTTCATCAATGTGGTTCAAAACTAATATAAGGTATTGGTTTGAATTCTATAAATAAAAAAACTCTACGATTAGAAGGGATTTGTCTCTCAATGGGATCTAACTCTATTTGGATTAGTTATAATATAATATAATGAACCTTTCGGGTGTAGAGTGACGCATAACTAAAGAAGAGACTTCCATTCTCCCTCTACTTTATGCACACTCACAAATGGTAAAGGAGAGATTCGGTTTAGTGATACCACTTTGGACTAGACCAGTAACAGAAGAAGCTACTACGGCTCAAGAATGTTGAGTCAAAGGGCAAGTTAATTATCATATAGATATTCCATCTAATGAGAAGGGATGGGCCCACTTTCCTCGGCGAAACATCTGACCTCTGAGCATCCCATGATCATTGTATGTTGTTTAAGGAAACTAAGGTTAATTTGTAAGTTGGGGGTTGCAGAGGCATCTCATTGATTCTTCCCTTTCATCTCCCCCTTTTTCTGGATCTACCCCACGAGCCCCCTTAACAAAACACAATAATGGCCGTGATCCGATTCCTTTCTGCTGAACCTGTTCCTTATTTACAAGATTCGCGAGAGGATCAATCAATGTCGCAGCCAATCAATGGGTCCGATAATAGCAAATCAAATCAATAATTGTGAAGATTAAGAGAAAGAGCGGCTGGGTGCAGCTTGCAACTGTCAGTTTTAATGCAACAATGTTTGGATTCTACAGCGGCCTCCACAATTGAATGATTATTAAGGTTCCATAATCCATCCAAATCAATGTTATTTTTCAGTTACCAATAAGGCCCTGAGCGTTGAATGAGAAAAGCATAAGGGTGCACGAGAAGTCCTTCATTGATGAAAATTGAACTCGTAACCTTCTAGCTACCGGTTATGAGCAATATCACTATGTAAAACCCGTTTTCTTGTGAAGATTAGGGTTTTAGACGGTGGAGGTGTACAGACAACATACGGAAATAAGCTTGAAAGGTGCTTATATATATACGATTGCTTTCTGTTAAATGTGAGGTGGGTTTTCGAGATTCCGAAGTATTGTTTATGCTTTCTGTTGGGTGATATATATAATGGTAAGATGTTCGAGAAATAAAACATATCTAGAAACATCATGGCTTGATCCCCGACCTTATTGCTTTCTTTTTTCCTTTGTTTTGATGTAAGATTCTTAGCTACGTATTCTGGCCATTTCCTCCATATAATTTCCCTAAAGTTAGATCAATAATTGTTGCAGCATAACAGCCAGATTCGTAATTGCTGCAGAGAACCCCCTTTTTCTTTTTCTGCAAATCTAGGGAAAAAGTTGCCCTCAGCTTCCAATTCTGATCAGGGCTTGTCTCGATGACAGCAGAACAGTAAAACTACCTGAAATTTTAGCGAACCTGGTCGTACGTAATATTCGTCTGCAAGATGCATGATTCCATGTTACTCAAATCCGTCTCCAGGCTCGAACAGCTGGAGGGTAGACTCGAGCTCCAATCATCCAAGGCCGAATTTGGCATAAATTAATCGAGTGCAGCTTGTCAGGCACGGAGATATCCAATCGAGACAATTCGTACCGTGTTCCGGATTAAACTAGAGATTGCTCGTTGTACGGGTGGTCATGTTCCCTTCCACACATACCATGGATCCATGTTCACCCTTTCCTGAGACAGATGGATCTGAAAACATCTTGGGGGATTGTTTAATGGGATAAAGCTTAGTGCTATAGGCTTTGTTAATGGTTGGAGATGAGTTGGCACTGTGTACATAAAAAAATAGGCCGTACAATGAGAGGATTATTTTAAAAGAAAGAAGACAACACCAACACTAATATGAATTCGTCAAGAGGATTGAGTTATTTCTTCGTTTTAAGTAAAATATCGGGTTGGAACATGGGTGGGATATATTGAAAAGATAAAAGAGGAGGAACTAATTTATCGATGCACAACTAGGGTATATGTGAACAGATACATGACTGTGTTTGTTGCACATCCAAGAAAGCTGCTGGAATGTTCTTGACATAAGCAACAAGAACGACTGTTATTGGAAGGGAGATGTAATAATATATGTTCAGATTGATGCTCGGATACTCTCAAAGAAATAAAGAAATTTATGAGATGGATTTGGTGTAATATGATATCATTCTTAAATCTCGAACTATAACGTTCTAATTTCAATTTTCACTTGTATAACTCCCAACCCTCTTATTTGCTTCATCTCCATGTCCCCTTTTAGGCCATAGGGCTCCCTAAATAGAAAAAAGGACAACCAAGGGAGTCTATGAAATCTTTAAGTCCGATCTCCCATTAGACCCCTATATTAATTTTATTTTGCTGAATACTAGGCCGGCCCCTATACTAATGGAAGCATGGCATTGCTTGTGAACAGGAGATCAGAAAATCACTGCCCCATTGGGTGCCTAGATTTTGAAGAATCCCCACCTCATAAGGTAGAATTGACTAAAAAGAGATTGGAGAATATATAGCAAATCTTTTATCTTCAATTCTTCACTGTATATAAATCTTTTACGGTAACTGTATATTAACAATAATAAAGAAGTATCGTCGATACGACAACACGATCGCACGTCTGGTTGCATGTTGCATGTCCATTTCAAGTTGAGTTAACATTGGTGCTCCAATATCGTGTTGTATTGCAAGTGTGGGCGGTGTTGTATTCTCATTTTCTATGGATGTGTGCGCATACCGTCTTCCTTCTTTTTTTTTTCCCCTCTCATTTTGGTGAGGGAACTAAGGGAAGAAGGGAGTGTATGTGAGCATTTTGGTTAGGCTTTTGAAAGGGAGACCCACCAAAGGAGTAATGGGTGAATTAAGGAGTTGGTGCTTAGAAGTAGGGTTTTGATGTGAAGAGAAGAAACTAATGAACAAGCAAAAGCACAGACAATAATAAAAGACCCACAAACTCATGGAATTTTATGATGGAGTGGGTACAATAACAAGGCTCCAAGTTTCGACAACCTCGAACTTCTTTAGGACGTGGAAAGATGGAGTCCACTAGCGAGGTTACGTTCCCATCATTGGTGCCCTAACTGAATAAACTAAGCCCTCTTTTCTGTGGGAAATCCTTCAATTATTGAAGGCAAAAAGAAAAGAGAGAGAGAGAAGCAAGAAAATGAGAGATTGAGAAATGTAGGGCACTTCATATATATATATATATATATATATATAAACACTCTCCTTCACGCGTCAAAAACGTACTATTAATTTTCAGTATGCATCGTCTGATATCTAAAGCTCGGTTGAACATTAAGAAGTAAATCACTTTCAATTATGAATTTTCTCTCCCAATAAAAATTGAATCCCATATCTCACTTAAATAGGAAAAATATCAGATCACCTCAACTAACTCATATTAGTTTACACATTATCACTTGCTCGCTTTAATCTTTCCATGAGCGATGACATCCTTTTAAAAGATATTTACTTAATGCTAGAGATCTCAAAGTAGGTATGTGGACTTGATCATATGCTATATCCATTGCATTGTAGACTGCTCCTTGTGTCACTCTTATTCAATGTATAGCAAATACACGGCGATACAGAGAAATTCCTTGAACCCATCATGCCATGCATTGAATTTCTAAATATCGATGGTATATATTGAAAATTGTATTGGTATAGGAGTATTGGATGAACTCACATCTTACTAAACCTAATTATGGGTAGGTGTTAAAGGCATGCATGTGATAACTTAAACTTATGAATGAGATGGACCGATTTCTTGAAAATTTAGTGAAATTTTTTCGGTATTTTAAATAAAAGAATGGGTGGACAAAATCAAAACACACACATACATATATATATTGGCAATGGTGCACCGAAAGTCAAATGTGTGTTTGGCGGCACTGGCATTCATCCAAAAGAAATGTGACTTTCCACCCACATACGTCCCCTTTTCAGTTCCTTGCCACCCCCATATGGCACAAAAACAAAGATGATGAATTTACAAATACTGTGCCGTGTCGTATACCAAAAATATAGAAGTGGATGCACCTAGAAAGTTTGCCATGCCACTTTTCCGTGTTCTCGCCAACAACATCGTGTCCCTCTGTGCTAGCGTCGAGTTTTAGATCAACAGACAGGTCGAATGTAACGCATTATCGAATTCACCGTAGCATTATATATATATATATATATATATATGTATAGCATTGCTTGGCATAAATTAATTCGATTATCGATTTAGATTTGGTGTGACGGGGGAATAGAAAATAATGTAGGAACAACACGTGTTTGGAAATTCTTTTAAGAAAAAGGTGGGTTTTTGTTCGACAAGGTGACGAGGCACGTCAAGCTTTACAAGAGAAAAGAAGAGAAGTTGTGAGCCAGCTAGCTGGCTCGTGACCGGTCAAATTAGCCGGTCAACTATACTTATCATTATTAACTCCAAATGTCCATAAACACTTTTAAGGTATACGTCGTAGCGCATGCACGTATGCATGACCAAATGGGTCCAAAACTTGCCGATACATGTTAGACATCCATTTCCCTTGAATAATTTCTCGTATTCGAGTCATGTAAATGAAAAATGTCCATGACTGGGAGAATTTTATCCATCAATGAGTCGACTCGACTCGACTCGAACCAGAATTGAAGAAGGTTTATCGAACTTATGAGTAGCATAACGGTGCATACTTGAGAGAGGGAGTCGAGCATTTCTCCTTAAGTATTAGGCCTCGGATTCAAAGGAGTCGAGCATCTCCAAGCGTGGTGGTTTTTAATTCCTCTTCAACGTATCGGTTCCATGTTTACCCGAATCCAACACCAAAGACGGTGCTTTATTATTTAAAAAATGGTCACGACAAAGTAATTAAGGGACAGTTTCATGGGCTAATGACTACAATAATTTGTTTTGGTGAGAAAAGTAAAGGGGAGCTGGGGTTCCTTTATTTACTACTCTTTTTTTTAGGTGCATGAGCCCGGTATCATAAGTTCAATAGAACAACCAAGGGGGGTTGGGCCGAGTGGTAAGCAGCTCGGTGCCGCTTAAGGAGGTCTCGAGTTCGAGACCTCACGTACGCAGACACCCCCCTTGGGAGCCTCACCCGCCATTGCCAGGCGTGCGACCCGGGGCGACCAACGGATTAGTCAAGTATGGTTGGCTGAAAGATGTCATCTCACCGCTGGTGGGGCCTGCTTGGATACCGTGGCTGGCGACCAAAAAAAAAAAAAAGTTCAATAAATCTTGAATAAGCGATGTTCAAGCTGAATCAATCTAGGGTAAAATTCTTCCAGTAAAAAATCTTTTATTTATAAGATCCAAAGTTAAGATCTTATTTATGGACTAATCCATATTGTTTTTATTTATTAAACTTTTTTATCAAGATTATTTACTAAACTTTAATTATTGCAAAGTGTACTCTTCTTCCTCAAAAGCAGACAATCGGACTCCGATCTCCTCGAAAGTTAAACCCATAAGTGGCTTCATTGCTTTTTCTCTTTTTCTTTCTCTGTTTCTAATTTTTTAATTTCTGGGTTAAACTTTTTCTTTTTCTTAAAGGGAAAAAAAAAACCTTTCGAAAAGCTTTCTTATTTTTATTCCAACACTCGTTTGGATTAAACCCCCCCGGCAGGGTAAATGACTTTTGGTGAATGTAATAACGGAAATTCATTTTTTTTTTTCTAAAAGTCAATTATTATACTTCTTTTTAAGAAAATGCCATCTAGGAGGACACCTATCGATAATCATCCTTTTGATTTTCATGATTTTATTAGGAGGAATGAACGTATCGACAAAAAGAACCCGACCCATAAATTCCCGGTTGTACTCGACATTTGTAACTAATGTTGGAGGTGATGACTTCGGTTTACTTGGGTGGTAATATAAGATGAATTTTCGACCCAAAAGAGTTAAAATTGAAAACCCAAGGCCTCGGGAGTTTTCGAATTTGATCCAAAGGGGGAGACATAAAATCGCAAATTTGGCATCCAATATTTTAAGCTTTCTACGGATTAATTTGTCTTCAATGGGCCAAGCTGATTCGGCTTCCCATATGTTGGGCTTTAGGCCCATTTAATAATCTTCCGTACAAAGTGCAATTGGGCCTTTTCTGTTGAAGTTCGGCCCGTTTATATAAATTCCAAAGACAGTTTGACTTCGATTTGGGCCCATATCACCTCGACAACTTATGGGCTGGAATTCAAATAGTGCTCGGGAGTAATCAACGACAACGAAAATTAACCAAAAATTAGTCAAATTTAAATAAAATCTAATGGAATGCAAGTAAGTGATTAAATTAAAATACCAAGTAGATTAATATAAATCCGACAGCTTAGTTCAATTGTGTCTAGAAAATATTATAAAAACTCTGTTTTTATAGAATAATCCCAGCAGAAGAACAACTTCTTTTTATAAATTTACAACAAAAGCATATTCCAAATCGTAGTGGAATCTAATGTTGTGCAAGTATGCCCTAATGAGTAAATATCCAATGCGTAATATGTAACGAGTTTGGTATATGATTCACCGTTCCCAATTCACGTTCAAGATATAAAAGAGATTTACGTAACGAACTCGTTGTGTATTATAACACACTAAATATTTGCTCATGTTGTTCCCCTTGCTCATGCTGTGATGTAATTAGCCTACCCACCACGTGGATCCTTGTCCTGTCTCGGCATCTTTTCTGCCACCTGGAGAATTTATTTTATATATATATATATATATATATATAGAAGAGGACAGAATGTTTTAAGAGAGAAAGTAGTAATATAGGTCTTCTCTATGAAATTTTCTATTAGCTTATAAGGAGTTAGATTCATATCGAATTTAAAAGTCTTCTACTGATTCACACGATAATTTGCTTATATACCTTGTAAAATTTTTATTAAACTAACAAATAGGGGTGTAAGTAAAAAAATCGAAAATCCGAAAAATAGAAAAAAACCGACCGAATCCAAAAAAAACTGGTGAATGGATCCGAGAGAAATTCAAGGAGGTTTTTAAGGTAAAAAAGACCAGACCAAAAAATCTGGGCCTTGAACTAGAAAGCGCGGCAAGACTTGAAATTAAACCGAAAGTTATATTAAGTCGATATTATATATAATAAATTATTTTATTATTAGATTTTGACAATAAAAATAATATATTTGACATTTTTAAACTTGAATCTTGGTTCATATTTATGTTTTTGATCTTCTTAATGCACTAAAATATTCGTAATTAGTATTTCTCATTTATTAAATGAATTTTATTTTATTATTTTTTATATTTAATATATTAAAATTAGGGCCAAAAAACCTCCGAAAAAATTGAATCCAAAGTGATTGGTTTTCATAATCCTTAAACGGTTCTTGGTAAGGTTTTTTAACTTGAAAAAACAGACCGAAATAAACCGGGGCCTTTTATTTTCGAAACAACCAAACCGAACCGCCTTTTTGCACATATACTAACAAGCATATGGGTACAAATGTAATTTAAAAGTTTAAGCCAGCTGGCGAAGAATCTTTGTTACCCTTGGTCAAATTCTCAACATTAATGGTGTTTTTATAATTTAAAATCGGGTAAGATGGTGAAGCTGAAGGATGGATTGGAATGAATGCCGGGCAAACGGACCACCTTTGCATTCATAAAGATTCATCTCGGGACGAGTTTGCCACAACTGTATCGAGTCTCAGCGACAGAGAGCTAGCCGATTGTTAAATTTTTCATCTTTTCATATATATCCAAATTATACAAAAACACTATCAGGCAGCGATATTATTATATGAAAGACTTCCTCCGTAGCAACAGGATTCCTCCTCGATGTCCAAGAAATGCCCATAATAACACCTAATAAAGAAGAAGAGTCCAAATGCATTCAATTGCCAACGCGCAAAATTCAAATTGAAATCTCTTTCTGGTCTGATTTACACGGACACCCTATAAAAATTGAGATCTCAGATCTGCCACTCTGCCCCCACCCACGTGGCACCTAATAATTTTGCCACTGTCCCGATTAAAATAACTTTTTGAAAATAATAATTATTAAAAAAGAAAAAGGCTTCTCAAAAATATGATAAATTGATTGGTGTTATTGGTATCCTTTTTTACGCTGATTTTTTTAGTTTTTTTCATACTTTTGGGTTAATAACATTTCTCAATTTCAAAATTTTATTGTACCAAAAGGATTTTTTTTTTCAGAAACCATTTTCAGGATTAATTTATATATATATATATATTTATTTAAAAGCCTTGTGAAAATATAAAGAACGGATTCTGTTTTTTATTTTTATCCTTCTCTTTTTTTTGGTTCTATTTAAGGTAGAAATGGCTTCGCAGCTCCTTCCAACACCCAAGAGAAAACGGAGTCCAGAATGGCCATGAAACTCCTCGAGAGTCTCCTTCTCTCCTTTATCCTCCTTCCCCTCTTCACCGTCTCTGTCAAATCGGTATGATATCTTCCCGAAGCATTCTCCCGTGACGATTTCGTTCCATCGCATTTCGTTTCAACTTATCGATCGACTGACCGAACCATCAATTGCTATGTTCTGATGTGCAGGATGTCAACGAGTGCGTGTACACGGTCTACGTCCGTACCAGCTCGATCATCAAGGGCGGGACCGACTCGACCATCAGCCTCCGGCTCTACGACGTGTACGGCGAGGTGGTGGACGTGGCGGACCTCGAGGCCTGGGGCGGGCTCATGCCGGTGGGCCACAACTACTTCGAGAGGGGCAATCTCGACATCTTCAGCGGCCGGGGCCGGTGCTTGGCCGCTCCCATCTGCGCCATGAACCTCACCTCGGACGGCTCGGGGCCGCACCACGGGTGGTACTGCAACTACGTGGAGGTCACGTCCACGGGGCCCCACGTTCCATGCTCCCAGCAGACGTTCACGGTCGAGCAGTGGCTCGCGCTCAACACGGCCCCCTACGAGCTCACCGCGATCAGGAACTACTGCCCCGATGGCGTCGTCGGGAAGGGAGCTGGCCTGGTAGGGACTGCTCAGAGACTCAGAGTTTCTGCGTAATTTCGGGTTATTACATGCAATCATGAAGAGGGTTTTGTAATGTTTGTACCGTGGGATAATTGAGCGCTCTGTCTCTATCTATCGATATGGATATCGTCATGTTCGATCCAACGGCCGCACCGTGGCATGACGATCGGTATAATTCACCAACATATATATTGATGTCAAAAGTTTGCGAGTAATAAAATACCATCTGGATTCACCTGTAGTACTATGTTTTCTATCCTAAGAGGAAACGCAGATGGAGCACGACCACGCATCGAGGAAGACAAAGAGTGCAATGGTACTGTAGACAGAAGAAAGTTGTGGCTGTGTCTAGCTTTGATTTTAGAGATCTGTTGTGGTATTTATGTCTGTTACATTTTTAGAATTTTTATTTTGTCTTTTTAAGGTGGGATCGTAATTCTTAGCGTCCACCCTCACGTGATAACATGGCGTGACTTTGAATATATCCCTTAATGACTAACAACTAAGTCGAACATTTTTCTTTTATATACTCAGGCGAGGAGAACAAATGATTCTAGATTGATATTTTCTTTCAATCTCGATTTTTTAATTTACCATGAGTTCTATACTTGGATCCAACGAGATACCAGCTTAGTCGGTCAATAATTCAGCAAATTCGCTCCCTTCTTCATTCAATATGCAGAAGAATACATACAGTATACCATAATTCATCCAAAAAAAAAAAAAGAATGCTATCCAATCACAGTCCATCATACTTTCCTAAATCACAAAACCATAATAGTGCCAGCTAACTCTGATCTCGATTGTCTCGGGACAACTGGCGAGGCCGGCCGATGTGCAGATGGGATGCTCCGCTTTCATGAGGTTTCAATCCTCGACTCTCTTTTCTGCCATGCCCTTTTCCATTTTGACAACCAACGAATGCATGTCGGGGTCCGCTGTAGGTATTGTTCTGTTTCTTCGCTCAATGCGCATTTTTTTTTTGTCGCCAGCCACGGTATCCAAGCAGACCCCACCAGCGGTGAGATGGCATCTTTCATCCAACCATACTTGACTAATCCGTTGGTCGCCCCGGGTCGCACGCCTGGCAATGGCGGGTGAGGCTCCCAAGGGGGGTGTCTGCGTACGTGAGGTCTCGAACTCGAGACCTCCTTAAGCGGCACCGAGCTGCTTACCACTCGGCCCAACTCCCCTTGGTGCTCAATGCGCATTGACAATACGGTGTTGTTGATTCCCTCAGAAAAGACAGACATGTACTATAGAGGACTCCAGAAGAATCCCGATGACATTATTTAAGTGCTCGATGTTCAAAATGCATGCATTTGTCGAGTCATCGATTTAAGAATTGAGTGGTGAATCCAGCACAACCTTGGATAAGAAGTTTATGACGAAGGAAATTATAGATTTTGAAAGGGTGCTTCAGAATCGTTGACAAGAACCTGTTCCCGGATAGCGTGTCGCATTTTACTTTCTCCTTTTGCTTCTTCTATTATTTTCGTGGTTTCGTAACTCGATCAATGTAACGGATATCGACCCAAATCCGAATCAACTGTCTTTATAACTGGGCTATAACATTGTGCATGTAGACCGACGGGGTCATTATTAGAAAGCTGGAAGGAGTGAAGCTGGGCACGTGAGAACGGCCGTTTTTTTGTCAAGTGGGCAGGCAAATCGTACCTAAGATAAGAGGGAGATGGACACCATGGCTCCCAGGCATCCCAGCAATAGAATGGATTCATCAAACCCGACCCAGCTTATAACTCATCGAATTCTTGCCGAGACCGGGATTACCGCAATATTCGAGGCCGTGAGCTTTTCCGACTCTACGATTCCACCTACATATACAAACCGGGCTAGCTATCAAACCTTCTTTCGCTAACTCGAACGATCTCCACAACCCTTCGCATTGGTACGACGAAAATGATGCGCCTACTGCAGAAAGAAAATAATGCCTTCTTAGAGGAACTACTATGCCCAACGGACTAATTCGAAACGAACACTTTCAAATCGAAAACAGTGTCTTGTACTTATGATAATAGAGGGGCAAAATTAGGGCGTACATTGGAGGGACCAGTTAGGGTTAAAGTTTTATATCATTTTTTGGTCTCATGTTAGAACGGTTCATTTTATTTTCAGGATAAAAGAAAGTTATGAGAAAGAACCGATAAAATTGGTTTCAAATCAGATATTTCTTGTAATTATTCGAGTAATTAATATTAAATACTGTAAAATTTTCATGGGTCCTGCAAGAGAATCGAGATGCAGATCCACCAAAAAGTTTAAACTAGTAGATATTGACACCCAATTCTCTTGTAAATCAAATTTCAATCTTTTAACTTTATAATGTGGGGTTTGTTTCTCAGCACAGCACTCACGTAACAACGTGTTTATACTTGATATGTGCCCTAAATACTCGTCCTGAACAAATGGTCTCGAGCCGGACATCTTTTCTCCGTACTGGCGAGGCCAACCGACTACGAAGTGGGCCTTTCTCTTTTGTCATTGTGGTCGTGTAACTGACCACGAGCTAGACTGTTCTCTTTCGATCCCAGACCGGTATGATGTGAGGCTATGTGATATGGTGGTGCTAAATTCTCTTACAACTCATATTTCAATCTCTTGACTTTTGGATGTATAAATTACTTATGAACAGGCACTCTTCAACGTCACGTTAGGGTTACTAAAGAATTATCCGATGAGACACGACAATTTGGTGGTTGAAAGTGATGTAAAAGTAATTATTGATGCCTAGTGGGCCACTCTACGGTCCATTATTAGGGGGGGCGAGATCCATTTTGAATTCTATCCTCATCGAACGTGCTAGCTATAGCCCAAAATGGTTAGAGCCAAACCTAGGAAAAAATTATTTACATAATCTTATTTTATAATAATATGACGAAGAAGAATTAATAAAATTATTTTAATTAATACTAATTATATTAATTATTTAAATATTAATATTAATTCATTTATTTATTATAATTTAATTAATATTTTTTTTCCGTTACGTGATGAGATAATATCACGTAAGCGACTCTCCGAGCGTAGCCAAGCCACCTCAATTAAATTATTAGCCTAAAATTGCGGCTTTCATTGTCAAGGTCGCTCTTGCCATCATTTAATTGGTTTAGTGAATACAGATCTATTCATCCCGAACGGTTGAGCATTTACAAAAATAGCAAATCATACAATGAGCTGGAAATAAACAATTAAATACTTTTCTTTGAAAGAAAATTCCGCACCCATAAAAACGAATGGAAAGAAGAGAGAAATTTCGTGATTTCAAGTCGAGCACGATGTTATTGCTTTGAACTCGCTTTCTCTCCTTATTAAATATTTTCCTTCCGACAGTTTATTTTTCGATGATAATAACTCGGGTGGATAGAACATATACTTATGCTTCTTGACCGAGATTGTAAATTTGAATCCTGACTTCAGTGTGCAGCGGGGCGCGAGACGCTGCGAAGTTCGAAAAGAATAAAATTAAACTTGTTGCATTTATGGCATTACGTGTACAAATAAAAGAACGATCCATGCTCTATTCAATAATAGAAGGAAGCCTTCTTTTACCAAAGAAAAAGAATTGGATGTCTTACGGTGTCAAAGTTTAGTAGTTGTAGGGTTAAATGCATCCATATAAAGGTTAAAAAGAAATCGAATTCACAGTGACGGCGAATCCTACCTCATCACGTGACGTGAGAAAATTTCAGTCAGATCGTAATAAATAAATAAATTAGTGTTAATTACTCGAATATTCACCTTAATTATTCATGCACTTACGGCTTCTTTTTTCCCTTTCTTCTTCCTCTGTAATTCTCTGGCATTAGTGTTAGAAGGAAGCCGACAATGGAGAAATGGGTGAAAGTAGGGTGATTTTTAAAAATAATTCGTGAAAAGCGGTTCGTTTGAAAGTAATTACGAAAGTAGTGTTTTAGAACCGCATCTTGAAGATGCGGTTTTGATTATTAATGAACCGCATCTACAAGATGCGGTTCTTTTTTTTTTTTTTTTAAGGGAACCGCATCTTGAAGATGCGGTTCCCCTTTGGTTTTTTTTTTTAAACAATTTTTTTGAAAAACATCGGAAGAAGAGGAAGAAAGTTAAGTTAAATATTTAATGTGTAATATATAACGAGTTCGTTTTAAAAATTTCTGTTAGATTTTTATATAATAAAATTTTTACAAAATTTTAAGAGTAAATTTTATAAGTGTGAATAATTAAATGATAATTTATATAACGAATTCTTATGTATCATAATACATACCAAAGATTTCAATACCCCTAAGATTTCCCGTAACTATTAATTTTGCAAATCTTTGTCAAATATTTATATCTATAAAATATTTATAAAATTTTTAAGAGTAAATTTTATAAGTATTAATACGTAAAGAGTAATTTATACAACGAATTCTTATGTGTTATACGTGGAGAAGTTACGTGAAATCTTTGGTATGTATTACGATACATAAGAATTCGTTATATAAATTATCATTTAATTATTCACACTTATAAAATTTACTCTTAAAATTTGTAAAAATTTTATTATATAAAAATCTAACAGAAATTTTTAAAACGAACTCGTTATATATTACATATTAAATATTTAACTTAACCTTCTTCCTCTCTTCCTGATGTTTAAAAAAAAAGTGTGTAAAAAAAAAAACCAAAGGGGAACCGCATCTTCAAGATGCGGTTCCCTTCAAAAAAAAAAAAAAGAACCGTATCTTGTAGATGCGGTTCATTAATAATCAAAACCGCATCTCCAAGATGCGATTCTAAAACACTATTTTCGTAATTACTTTCAAACGAACCACTTTTCACGAATTATTTTTAAAAATCACCCTACTTTCACCCATTTCTCGCCGACAATGACGTTAGTAAATGTCGTCCCGAACAGGACGGCTCGATTCATTTCAATGTCGGGCGAGCAATCTAACAAAAGGTTGAGGTCCAGACCGGAGCAACTGTTCTTATCGAGAGAAATTTCGGTACAACCAGTACGCCATGCAGTATGTGTCAGGAGCCCGTGTTAAACACGTTAATATAATATACATAATCTATCAAATAATTTTAACAATTTTTACTTTTACTTATATATAATTATTAATTCGTTATATATATATATATCGCGTAATGTACAGTTATATACAAAGTCCTTATCAGCCTATGGGACAATTACTTGCAATGGTAGCATTTTTGGGTGTCTGCTAATGCCATTTTGACTCGGCCAAGAACCTTCTTCGTTTACTTTACTTTGATCTTAAATTTTAACCACTTACTTTTTTTTTCTACCATGCAAATTATTACAAAGAAGCTCCACAAGTTATTGAGGGGACTGTATAAATTTACTTTACAGCAAGTGGCAGCGTGTCCGCACACATGTTCGACCCTTCTACGAAAAGAAACTGAAGATACTTCTTTGGATACGTATCGATGCGGTGTAAATAAAAAGTCGAGCCAGTAAGTCTCAATTAACCTAGTCCAAACAGTAAAATTGAGATGAAATTTTATCATTCGTAGACTTTTATGATTTAAAAGACTATCTAACAAAAAGAAATGTCGAATGGGACCTGAATGTGACACATTTTAGCTCCGAGCAGCACGAGACCTTTTGTCGCGACCTTTTTATCCTTTTCACATTGAAGCTAGACTAGAAGAAACTGGGGAGAGCTCTGCTCTCTTTTGACAAGTTAACTCATCACAGCCACTCGAATTCGTGCCTCTCTATTCAATTTCTTAATGATAATATTTTAATTATCCAGATTATAAAAAGAGTTGGTTGGTGGTTAGAAGGAACATGAGGAAAGGTAAGGAAGATTAAAGGGGTGAGAAAAATCTCGTTGAATATCACAAGATGATATTCAACGAGATTTTTAAATGTTGGATTTCAATGGACGAAATGAGATGATATAATAAAAATACAAGTAAAAATAAGATTATGTAACAAAAATATAAATAAAAGCTGTAAATTTTAAATAAAATTTTATAAATTCTTTCAAAATTTATTGAGATGATAAATAACGTGATGAATTTATCTAATGAAAGAAATTCCCCCCTTACGTTGGCTTTTTATATATAGATGCAGGAAATGTCGAGCATATCCCCTTCTTCTCCCTTCTCTTGTAGCTTCTCAAACCCTAGGAATCTTCAAAACCGTGAAAAAGAGGAGAAGCCTGCTGCAGGATCTCTTCTTTGCAGCCGAGAGAACAGATATCTTCAGTTGCAGACATGGTGGCGAGGTACTTTCACTAAGTTATTTCTTCCAGGTGATCTCTCTCTTCTTCCTCCCTCCGTCGAGTTACCCTCTTCCTCATGGAGTCGCGTGCATCGGTGCCGGAAAGATATCGTGTCCCTTCTAGCTAGGCTAGACTAGCCATGGATTCCGTGGTCAACACCAGCGACGAGGATTACGACTCGCCAGCGGGTCTCGTCTCTGGCGGCACCCAACCGCCACCGTATTTCTTCCTGCAAGCAAGCTCCCAGCCCATGTTCGAAGACCCGATGTCCAAGTATCTCCAGCAAATTCCGGCGACGATACAATCTCACTTGTCGGCTGTTACAGCGTCTAGCCGGCAACTTGTCACTCCCAACTTGGCTTCCTTGTCGACAGAGAACCTAACATCAGATCCATGTTGTCTGGATGCGATGACTAACTCATCATCTGATCGGCGTTTAGATTTCACCGGTCCATCTCTGGACGGCGGAGCCGGCCTGTTCCAGAACCCAGCGCCTCCGGTGATGAGTCCGCCGGCGGACTCAGTTCCTACAGCGCAGTTTACCAAGGTCAACAAAACCGCCGGCCGCAAACGGAAGAAGAGAACAAGGGCCTCCCGGCGAGCCCCGACCACGATTATGACGACAGACACGGCCAATTTCCGAGCCATGGTTCAAGAATTCACGGGGATCCCGGCCACGTCCCTCGTTCCACCGCACCTCCATCGAGCCGGGATCAGCTTGCTGGGACCCAGTAAGCTAGGGTTTGGCTGTAAGCTGGGGCCGCAACTGACTTATAATAGCCTGCTGGGACCATTCGCACCAAAGACAAAGTCAGCGGCATTCAGCGACCATTCTCTTAGCCCGCAACTCACTCTGCCCTCCGATTTAAGCCTCTTGAATTTCCAACCGTTCGTTCAAGTTCAAGACCCGGCTGATGTGACCGGGTCCGAATCACAAAATGGATCGCGGATGCACCCGATCCAGGCGAGTGCCGGTGGCGAATCTACTACTGATGGGCCAGTGGATCGCTCGGCTCCGATTGTGGATTTTCGCTGAGATTGAGAAGTGCTGAACGGTGTTATCCGGAGAATGTGATGCGGGTACATGTGATTCGGTTCCACGAGATCGAATTAACTAGGATATGATTAACATCGGCGATGATCGAGAGAGCTTTCGAGGATCTCAGGATAGACTGCAATTTTTGAAGCTGATTGACCAGTTCATATGTTTCTAATGTACATGTATAATCACAAGTCCTTCACTATGTACGATCAAACGACACACTTTCGAGTTTAATTGTTAGGTAGCTTTGTCGGATAGATATAGCATGTGTACGTGTTGTATGTTCATGTGTATCATTATCGTCTTACCGAATTAATATTATCCGGGATGATTAGCAAAATTCTATTAGTACATCGTGCCATCTAATCTCGTAGCGAATTGACTCTTCCACATCTTGTTCCTAGTCCTTCATTTCCATACAATGGATAACATTACGTGTAAGACTGAACTACAACTTGTTCGACAACATAAAGTTCAAAGTGTTTCATCAAATTTCACAACGAGCATTATCCTCAATTTAAAATTGATAGATTACAAGTTCGACACTCATAAATATAAATAAAATTAGTCTTTATTTTTATTTTTTTCCTACTCTTTTTTAGACTTGATTTTGACGGAAAACAGTTACTTTTTAAAGAAATAATGGAAATGAGACAGAAATTTTTTTTGTCTGTGTTGTAATTTATTGATCGTTACTTAGTCCAAAGCTTTCCCTCTCCTTTATTTGGCAGAGAGCAGGTACCGTAATGGCGTCGACGGAGAAACAGACTTCCATCGAGAAGCCTTCATCGCCGGCGCATCTCCGACGTGGAAAATTTCGTCCCGAGAAAGTCGCGCCGGAATCCATACGACAGGCTACGGTCCAATGTTTCGTCGAAGACTAATTTGTTCGTCAGAGATCATTAGTATATGACAAATGCGGGAGTGACTGGTGGCGAGATTTGGGGGCCAAAGTTAAAAAAGATTCCGAGCACCTCCAACTGGTCACATTTTGAAGCACGCGTTGATTACTTTATTTAATAGTGAAGGTAATCATATCGTTTTAGCCAACTTGCAGGACCGTACTGCTACGAGTTTATTAATAAGTTTCAACACATGTTTATTTTAAATAATATCTTAATTCGAATATTTTAGATAGAGCGAATAACTTAAAAGATTTCACTTATCAATGATTCAATTCGATTCGAATCTGAATTAGTTATGTATTGCAGTGAAAGTTGAGTCTTTGAAATATTTTGTGGGTCCTCGGCGGGGAAAAAAATAAAACGTTGGAATGACACGATAAATTTAATAATCTTCATCTAAAATATTGATTTGTCAAATAATTATTGATCGAGTTTATCATGTCATTTATGACTTGATAGGTGATACATGGAAGAGCCAATTGGCAAATAAGAAATATGACGGACGATGCTCATGGAAATGGAGAAAAATTGCAAAATTCATTGTATTGCATTCGTTATAAAGTGCAATCGATCGAATAAATTGTGCACATGTGTAATTATAGTAACGACTTGAAATTCGAGTTGAATAATTGATACAAAAAATTATTCAATAAATACAAATTATTCAACTATAAATATTTGATAAAATAAAAAAATTCAGATAACTACAAATGATTTATATACAGATATACACAATTAATATAAAATTCGATATAAAAATCGAAACCCAAGATTTCTCGAGACCTCCACTGTTCCCCAAATATCCTGTAAAATAATTAGAAATAAATTGTGGGGTGGGCTTAAAGCGTAGTGAAAAATCACATCATAAATTAGTCGGATCCTACACGGGTTCCGTATATACATATATATATATATATTCAATAAAATAATACCAAGACCTCTAGAACTCAGATCGTCCATGTGCCCTTCCAGCTCCCGACCACAGTGGCGGCTCCACACCGGCGGCCTCTCTGTCCCAGGTAGCTCTTTCCCTTGCTCAGCTCACGACTAGCTCAGGACGTCACGGGACTCAGCACTTTCCATCAGTCTCATTTTTCTCTCAATCGTATTCCATTCCATAGTACTAAAAATACATGCATGATCCGTAACACTGACATGACCATGACAATGCTGCTCTAAAACATATAATATATACGATAAAAAACTAATTTAGAGATAACTTATTTACCTTGTTCAGGTCAAAATTGAAAGAAGAAGATCAAATCAATTTTTTCTTCTCACAACATTGCTCCCACTGCTCTCCATTTCTCTTCTTTCTATTCTTACTCTCAGTTCTGCCAAATGAAATGAAATGAAATGAAAAGGAATAGCCTTTTATAAGCAATCAATAAAAGCAAGTAATATGGATAAGCATGAGGGAAAACTTGACACATGGCATCATATATATATGTATGTATATATCTTGGGAGGGAAGTACCACATGTATTTATCCACTGCCTTGCATTATCTAAGAAAAATAAAGTAACATGATTATAAGCAAATAAATATATATTTTTTTAAATCTTTGTAAAAGTTTTGGATATCACAAATATTCAACTAAAATTGGGGATGATATATGGTCCCGAATTCTTTTTTCTATTTTTTTGAGGTAAAAATTTGAAAGTCTATTTTAATAATAGTAATATGATAGGAGATGACATAAGCTGTCGATGGGCTCGATAATTAACCCACCCACTGGCCGCTGGACCATCTCCGCCCACTTCTTTTTTTATGTCTGAATCGCTGTCATTTAAAAGTCTAATAAACCATGATTACTATAGTTCGAACCGGGAAAACTTACCAGGGGATAAAACTTTTCAAATGTGAATTTTTTTCGTTAATAAAATTTGAACTATGTCGTATCGCGTCAGCCACTTCATTTTAGAATGTGCGCCAACTTCTCTTACATCATTTCAGTGGCCTAAAATTTCTGAGAAAAAAGTTTGAGGGATCAGTGAAGAGAAGTTGAATGCGAAAAGAAAATAAATAAATAAAATAAGAAAAGCCTATGTACAAGACGGGGGTGGTGGCGCAGTTGGCTAGCGCGTAGGTCTCATAGCTTCTGAGTGATCCTGAGGTCGAGAGTTCGAGCCTCTCTCACCCCATTATAACCTTTTATTGATTTCCTTCAATTTCCCTTTTTTTTCTTATTTTTAAAAATTTATTTTCTTCTAACTGCCATTAGACAGACCAATAATATTTAAATACTCGCCGAGGTTGATGATGTAGTATCCATGATATGGATAATGTTCACCCAGGAAGAGAATTTGGTAAAACTACATAGATTTCAGGACAACCAGCCCCTCAAATGTCATGAGCTGCTCCTTGCGCTTCACATCATCGTATTGTTATTCACTTCGGCAGGTTATCTGGGTGCTGGCCTGTGCTCGTTGGAGATTCGGGGTTCAAAGCAAGATGGTATCTGGATTCGGGGAAAAGCTCATCCTGACGCTTGGTTGTGTGCTGCCATGTACCTGCTGATGCTGTTTCCTGATGCTTGGAATTGTTGATGCCGTCAATTTCGTAAAGTCATGGCCGAAAATACACCAGACCGATCCGACGATGGTCTTCTCCATCCCAGCCAACTCTTGTCCTAACAACTGTCTTGGGTAATTGGGCCAAGACGGCCCATAACTCATCACCTCTCAGGCCCATTTAGGCTCAGGGCCCAATATCCACGGCATCGGCTGGGCCGGGTTGATCACAGGGGGGGAGAGAGAGAGTGTGTGTATATATAGAAAGTGAAGACGGTGGGAGGGTCAGAAATGACAATTCATTACTTTTCGAAATAAACGGAAAGAACGCGGGGAGACCGGCGTGTAAGAGGCTGGGCCCGATCGGCAGAAATAATTATTAAAGTGCCAGCATGAATTAATTAATAGCAAACATTAATAAAGAGTTAAAGTACGGACTTCAAATGATGAAATAACATAATTTATATATATATAAAAAAGAAAATATATATAATTCTTTGTAAATTTTTTTTCAGAGTGTAGAGGGATAATCATCTGCACCCACTACTAAATCCATCCCACTCTCTTCAAGATTTGAAACAGGAAGAAGAAGCAATAAACGAGACCTAGATTATCAACTACAAGAATTAAATCCACCATTTATATGCCCTTTATAGTGATATCATTGTTTTAAAAAAAATCTCTTTTTTGATCAAATAAAACTTTGTCATATAGATAATAGACTAGCCTCACCCTTCGTTTTTCGGTGACTTCGTTTTCGATATGAGATCAAGTACTCAATTCTCCTCAGCAGCATTGATACTTTTTTTTTATTTGCATCACGCAATATTCTCGAACCAGCCGAAACGCATATCAAAGCTAATCTGCGGTTGGATGGGAATCCCTGAAATAATTTCCGTCGACCCTATTAGGTTTAGTGAAGAAACTAATAAACCAATTCCAAGTTGGCAGCAGCATTGATACTTACTCTCCATTATCCTAATCCTCCTATTCTCGGCTGACCGGGCATCCTTATTTGATTAAGTAATGATTGTCATTACAACTTACATGATGCGCTGCCTTCCCCGATTCATGGGAGCGCATCTTGGATCACGATACCACTTAGGTGAATCGACCTTTAGACTAATAAGAAGAGTACACGAAATGGCTTAGTAGTTGACAATGGCGTCTCTCTTGCGAAAATGGTTTGGATTGAATCCCATCCATATTAGAAAGATAGAGAGAGAGAATCGCCCCAGCTGCACTTTCGCTCTTTCCGTTTCCTTCCGCATGCGCTCACCGGGGTGCCATTCAAATCAGCTCCAAAAGGGAAGTCAAATCAATGCCTGTAAATTTCCAAACGGTCTACGAATGATTGAATCATGTCTAATCAAAAAATTTTAACTGATATATTAATGATACCCATAAATTAATAGATTGATAATGTACAGTTCTCTTACACAAATAAAAAATCAGTATTATTTCTACTTATTAGTGATAGAATTCATAGTTAACAGCTTTTTCTGCTGCAAATGCAAAATCATGCCCACAGGAAACGCTCTCCATTTTTAAGCTCTGGTTCGCTTCGCCTTACTCTCCCGACTCTCTCTCCCCCACACGAGTCTGCGAGTCTCTACTCAAAGGTATGTCTCTCTGGATCCTGACTTTTTGGCCCTTAATTGAAAGTGATGATTTTAGTAACCCGATGCTGATTTTGAGCACACCCACAAGCGTCTGTTGTGCTGTCGCGTGTCAGAACGTAGGCTTTGCTGCGAGTTCAGCTCAAGATTAGGCTTTTAAGGCTTAGATCCTGTGCAATCTTATGCGATGCCACTTTTTTCTGTGGCGGGATTGTGCTTGCAATCTGTTCCATTAAATATGTAGAGACTAGTTGGCTCATATTGTGTTGATGTGATGCGATTTGCGTTTTTTTATTCTTGCAAGCTGTTCTTACTTCTTAGTCGAGCTTGATTTCACAGAGCACTTTTATGTGTTTTTTGTCCCTCAGCCTGATCTTTAATTAATTAAATAATGTTCAAGTTGATTACTGCTCATTGTCATTTGAAATTTATTGGTAGCAAAACGTTTAAGCTCAATTGCGTAATGTAGCTTCTCATGGTTTCGGCCTGTTATATTTTGCAACCATGTCTTCTACAACTTGCTGAAGCTATGCCCTCTTTTTGATGCAGTGATGAACTCTTTTGCATAATTGTGCTACCAATCACAAAGGTTCAATGCATTAGTAAGGTTGTCGTTGGTGCATTTTGAAATGGGTAAAGCTTCATCTGACTGCCAATACCCAGGATGCTTCTTCTGTGTGATGAAGGAAGGCGACCCCAGCAAGCGCCGAGCTTGCATTCTGAAATTCTTCCGTGAACTGCCCTCACAGGATGATGACGGTCAGGTCCTTCCCATCAGTGGCCTCTGGAACACAGCCATGGCCCACCCGAATGACCCCGAGTTCATTGAGCTTGGAATATTTGAGTGCATGGCCTCCCTCATCTGGAAAGGTCTAAAGAACCGTCGTTGGCTATCTCGTGATCAGAACATGTACATCCCTTATTATGCAGCCCACATAATCGGGTCCTACACCATGAACATGGAGGAGTTCGCGGAACGAGCAGTCCATGCTGGGGTTGTTCCACCTCTGATTGAGCTCTTACGAGGAAGGCTCACCTGGGTTGAGCAGAGAGTGGCTGTTCGAGCTCTTGGGCACTTAGCTACTTACCCCAGCACATTTTCTTCAGTGGCAGGCCATGGGGAAATCCTTGAGCTTTCCATGCAGCTCGCGATGAGCTCTCTAGAGATAGTCTATTCACATTTTTATCAATATGCAGATAGAAGACTGAGCTACCATTGCGATCTCCTTACAAGGGGGATGGGTGGGCTTGAGATGGAATCCAGGAAGGCTGAGGAATGGGCCAGTCAGCTCCAGTGCTGGTCCCTGCAGCTGATTAACTGCTTTGCCTTTAAGCCCGAGTTTCTTCCCACCATCTGCAAGCCTGAGTTTATGGTGAAACTTCCCGGTATGTGGGGTGGCCTTGTTAATGAAAATTCACCAGCAGGCATTGGTCTGTTGAGAACAATATGCCACCACAAAATAGGTCGTGCCCCAATTGCCAGCTGTCCCGGAATAGTCGAAGCACTTTGCAATATTGCCCGTTCATCAGATGACTGGCAATATTTGGCAATTGACTGTCTCCTTTGGCTGCTCCAAGACTCGAGCACTTGCAATAAGGTATATGTGTTCTATGACTCATAAATTAGTGAAAAGAAGGGTGATTTGCATTCTTGGGATAGTGGGCTTAGGGAATTGCAGGGTTATTGGTTCTGAAGGATCGGCGTAAGTTTGACGCATTTGTTGTGAATAGGCTCTCAGTCTTGGGGAACAGGGAAATATCTTGCAGCTTTTTTCCTTTCTGTTTTCACCTTCATATGAGGACACTAAGGGGAAAATAAGTCTCATTGCTGCTTGTTTCCAATTGCTGCCAGAATAGTAATTTGTCAAGGTTTTTGGAGAAAATGTTACAGAAAATTCCTATGATTTTACTTGGATCTAGTTGTTGAGGCCTTTCAATCAATGTCAGTTCTGCACTGCTCTTAATTGATTCGGGATTATAACTTCATTTAAAAGTGTACTAAATCATTGAAGCCATTCTAGATTCTGATGAAGTTTGGTTACTGATGAAGGAAAATTTTTATCTAGGTAGTTGAGAAGGCAGTTCCTGCGCTGGTCGATCTTGCAGAAATCACAAATCTGGGTGATCACAAGAAGCTTGGGGAGTCCATCATTGCTGTTCTCGAGGAATTTCTCCAGTCACAGTCTTCTGCTCGTAGTTCTCTCAGCAGTGGCACTGAGGAACAGATTGAGGAGCTCTTAAGTTCCCGACAGAGACTGAAGAGCGAGAAGAGCATGCCTAAGAAGGATCTCCACATAAAACAGGCTGCTGCTCTTGTAGTTAAGCTAGAGGGGAACTCTATGTTCTCATCTGGGAATATCTCTGGTGCTGCCTCGAAATACTCAGAGGCGCTGGCCTTGTGCCCAATGAGATCGAAGAAGGAGAGTGTTGTCTTGTACAGTAATCGAGCTCAATGCCACCTTCTATTGCAACAGCCTTTAGCAGCCATTAGCGATGCAACTCGGGCTCTCTGCCTCAACAGTCCTCTTAATTGCCATGCAAAGAGCCTTTGGAGGAGAGCTCAGGCCTATGACATGCTTGGCCTAGCAAAGGAGAGCTTGTTAGATGCGATTCTTTTTATAAATGAGTGTTCTCAATCAAGTGATCCTGATTTCTCACTGAGGCAGAACAAAGTACCAGATTATGCAGAGAGGTTGGTGAAGAAGCAGATGAGAGCTGCCTGGCTGTTTAGAGAAGCGACAATCAAGCATGGGGGGTTCCACTATGAGGGTGAGGGATGCGATGTGTATGGGGGGCAGGACACAGACGATTCTGAGTGGGAAACAGCAAGCGAGAGTGACATAGGGAATGATGGGAGGGATGAGATGTGTGAACAGGAAGAGGACGATGAGGAGGAAGAGGATAGCCAGTGGGAAAATGAGGATGGAGGAAGAGATAAATCTACTACCAGAAAAGGTACTGATCTTCGGCATTGGAACATGATTAGCAAAACTACAGAGTAATTGACGTTTGTGATCCTTAGCTTCTGCAAAAGTAAATTGGTGAAAATGTGTTTTGTTGTGCTTTGCGAGGCATATTTGGTTTTAAAATCTACTGCCTGAATTCATCCCTATTTCTCTCATTACTTTGCAGTGCATGTACACCAGCTTGACTTCTGAACATATATTGAGGTTGTCAGCCATAAAGAGTCGAAACCAATAACCAGTCTGTGGGAGACGAGCTGCAATGTGGAACTTAAGGAGGGGCATGAAGTCAATGGGGGCAACTGCACCAGCATAGCAAAGTTTTCATCTTCCTGCTGCTACCCAAGCTTTCCAAGAAGCTCATCATCGGTACCCCTTTTTGTCCTATGAACATGCTTCTAGCCTTTATTTTGTTTTGTGATTTTTATGCAGTTTGTTGATGGTGCCGAGTTGAGTCAAGAAAAACGATAGTGTTCTTTTCTTTCCCTTGCCGATGTGAATTGTGATCTAAGGCTTTTGTACATATGACCCGTGTCCGTTCTTTGAATTTGAACATAAAGCCTGTGATAATAAATGAAAATGTTCAATCTTTTTTTCCCGATAGCTCGTGCATGGTCTGTTCATTACGATCTGTGAGTGTGAACCTAAAGATCTGAAGTTTTCTATCTTAAGTTCATATCATCGATCTGTTCTGATCAGCCATTCCAAATAAACCTCGGATCCGGTTCATTGAATAGTCGATGGCAACCTGATCAATGGTTTTGGAGGATTGAGCTGGTTAGCAGCAACACAAGCATCACTTTCCTACTGATGTGTTTAGCACTACCGCCCTCTTCTTTCCTAGTGCGTCCATGTTGTGTTATTCTCATCGGTCTTTATTCGTCGGATTGATAAAGTAATGCTGCCAAGTGGATGTTCAGTGATTCACCTTTCATTAGTTTATGAGATGGATCTTCATCTTTGTACTATATAATTAAAGCCACTTTCAAGGACTGCAACTGACCTTTCAAGATCTTCTAGGGATACAGGCAATCCCCGTGGAGATGTGTTCCCAAAAGAACTATTTGTTTATTATCCAGATCATAGCAAGGATAAACATCCACGACCATCATCCATTAATGTAAGATTTTCTGTAAAGTGCTCTCTCCAAAAGCTAGTGTTCGGACTCGTTATCTTTACTAACTCGTTGCTGTGCTTACTGGTCAAGAGTGGAAACGAATCCCGCGACTCAATCAAGATCTCGAAGTAGCAGTGACGATTTTTCGATTTCGTACATGAAGTTGCGGTCCAAGTGCTGCTCAAATTGTGATTTGAGGATGGCCATGTTACTTTCAAGTGCAGTCCAATATGGCCATTGCCATAAGTTGGATCGCTTGCAGTGAATTGAATAATCATTTCGTTTCGGCGATATCAACCTCGACTTGGGTCTAAATTTGCTTCTTGTAAGTGAAACTTCCTTGTTTCTCTCTTTCCCGGGTCATGTTCTAGACTCACGAACAGTCGATTAAGCGTGCTTGTTAAACAAAGTATGATTAGTGGTTTGAGCCACTGGAATCCCCGCACGACTGCCATCCCTTTCCACTTTCCAACTAATAAAGCAAACTCGCGCCTATCATTTACTTGTTATGTGCACACTAAGAATAGAAAGAACACTGAAGCGAATCCGTGGATGCTCCAATGGATTTACCATCGACCACGTTCGTAAATTGTGTCGCATCATTTTTAAACGAGTTCTATCTAAGTGGATTCAAGTCAGAAATTCTCTTGATTCGAACATTAAAAAAGAAAAACACTTGCTAAATGGAATTACTCATATACAATCGGATTACATGGGCAGAACACAATTATCTGTCATGTTTAAATGAGTTTAACCCATTTGGACAATAAAAAAAGGACTAACCTGGCTCAAACCCTCTTAACTTTGTGTTGTGTGGTATTCGTGTGTCATGTCAGAAGTTGCCATTGATACCATGAATTTGATTGATACGGCCGTTTAAGGTTGAATTGAAGCCCTTCAGTAATCACAAAGGGTTTGGAATTTTTTTTGTAATTCCAAAAGGCATCTGCACTCATCGATAGTTATCCCATTTTATATCCTAACAGAGATCTCTTCGTAATTATTTAAATGGATCGCGATCCGGTCTTCAAATCGATCTTATCGTACTAAGATTATTCAAAGATTATGCTAATATAATATATATGTGTGTGTGTGTATATATATGTACACTTCTTAGGAGCTCGACCATTATGCGATATAAACCCCACGAACACAAACAACCTTGTCATACGTTCAGACAACTTGTGCTTGTTTCATCTCAATGAAACCGATTCTAATGGCTCCTTCCTCCTTCACCTGCGATCTCAGAATCCTGCAAGCCAAGAACACAGACTCCCTCCCCGAAGGCGGCAACCTCTTCTTGAGGTTCTACCTCTCGGCTGCCGGAAAGAAACAGAGGATCCATATTGACACCCAACCGGTGGTGAACGGCCCGGCATCAGCCTGCTCCTGGGACGAGACCTTCTCCCTCCAGTGCAGTGGAACCGAGGATTCTATCGGAGAGCTGAAGCAAGAGAGCTTGATATTCGAGCTGAGGCAGAGGAGGAGGAGGAGGAGGGTGGCTCTTCCCGGAGTATCCTCGTCGAAGCTTCTGGGGACAGCGGAGCTTCCTTGGAGGATGGCCTTTGAAGCTTCGGACATGAAGATCGAGACATGGGTGCCGGTGATTCCCTCGGCAAGTATCAGTAAGGAAGGAGAGAAGCCACCTTCCATTAGAGTGGCCATGGAGATGAGGATGGGACCGGAAACGGCGGAGGTGATGACAACGCAGAGGCGTGGGAGGAAGAAAAGGGTGAAGCAGAGCGAGTGCGGTTGCGGGGGTAGATGTGAAGAACAGCAGTGGAGCTCTGTGTGCGGAGCAGAGTACTATGATGCCTTTGTCATGGCAGCTGTTTTGGAGGCCATCTGATTAAGGAATCCAATCAACAGAACAACACTGACTTAGGGAAATCCCTTGATAGCTTCTCTTGTGAAACAAGTTCACATTAGTCTTATTGGAAGTTTTGTAAGATTTTTACTACGAAAGTTTCAATCTTCAATTTTCGGCCTAAAGGAGAAACCTCTCTTTGATCGGAGTTTCCCGAATCTAAAGTAGTAAGAATTGGAAACGCACAGGCGCGAGAATACGGATTAGATAGCCATGAAGTGTTTGACATCGTTTTCTACAAACAATGTCAAGAAACGTAATTAAAAAGGATTCTACAGATCTAACCGAACGATTCAGGACTGAAAACAGAGCGCAGCTTGTAACATGCTTCCGACTGCCGTGAATGCCATCTCTTATGTCGCCCCATCTCCCACATAGTCAATATTACAGTGTTGTAAGCAAATGACTGATAAGAACTTGTTTATTTCCCGGAACACTACTGATAAGAGACATTAATTTTCCCTTCACGGGTTCTCCCAACAGCGGTCATGGCCTGGAATATTACTCTCTTATGGAATAGGAAGCAAATCGTTGTTCATCTCAGTACCTTTTGGTCATCCTGGAACCCTCTTCGCAAGCAACCATCAACTGCAAAAACGATAGGAATTCTTGGATCAGACAACTGTTGCTGTCTTCTCTACAGGAATTTCTTGTAGCTTTGGGGAGAGGCCATTGGTTAAACTGGCATTCTTCGAATCTGATGCTTCCTCGTACGCAGCGGTGTGGACCCCAAGAGCAGCACGGCCTGAAGGGTCGAGATTCTTTGACCAAGATGCATCCCACTCCACAGCTTTGGCAGTGCTACAGGCTATGCTGGGGCCTCCGGGGACAGTGGATCTTGCAGCATTCTGAATTTAAAAAATTTTAAAAAGAAGTCAAAATTGAGATACTATGATATGGTTCTTTCTCCCATTCACAAAGCAGAGTCTGTGGATCTCTAAGAGCGCTCAATTGTTGTATTCTTAATGTGATTGGTTGGCATGTCACCAAAGTTCTAACAGCACCTGATATTCTCCTCCATGAGACACCTAACATGTTTGAGCTAAGGGAATGCAAACTAATAAAAAAGAGAACCACAACACAAAATGGCATCCATTTGTATGGTGATTCAATTCTCCACACTATTTGCATCAGACATGGGCGAAACCAGGAGAATCTTGATTACCATGCACGTGATCTTACATGTACATGGACCAATCAGTTGATACTGAACCAACATAACTACAGAAAGTATGAAGAGACATGGTGAGATAAAATGGAAGCCATAAATCGCACCTTAGGGAAGAATTTCTCAAAGATAGCTCTGTAATAATAGGCCTCTTTAGTGGTAGGAGTGTTTTCTGGGTATATAAAGCTTGCATTCGTCAGCATGGAGTCTGTAACCTGAAAGTAGAGGAAACCATCGCCACGATGATCTTTTCAAGCTCCTCATGAATGCGACATCGTCTAAGACAAACTAGAGATTACATGTCAAACAGACAAGTCTAGGAGGAACCGCATACCTGCTTGTTGGCATGATCCTTCAAGCCATCAATCCAACTGTATCCAACTCCATCGCTGAACTGTTCCTTCTGCCGGTACAGTATGTGCTGAAAAGAGGCAAAATTTCAGTTAGACAGGGGAAGTAAACTTATAGCACCTGAGAAAGCTCTCTAAATAATGACTGGAAATATAGCTCTCTAATCTGTGTCATATATTTTAATGAAAAGGATGTACCTTTGGAAGGTATGGCTTCTCTTCATCATCAAATGCATTACGCAAGATCCATTTCTCAATCCTTCCAAGGTCAGGTCTAACCTGGAATTACAAGGAGGTCAATTGAAACATAGACTAATTTTAAAGCCATCATTTTTTTTCTCAAAATAGGTATCTCATCTTTCCTTGGGGAAGATTTTGTAGAATTCTCCTTTCTAGTAAATAACATAATGAGCAATTCACCAGATCAAAGAGAAACGTACCATTTTCCACTCAGGATCGATGCTCATTGCTATGTTAAGGAACTCCTTGTCTAAGAAGGGTACACGTGCCTCTACACCCCAAGCTGAAGTTGATTTGTTAGCCCTCAGGCAATCATAAAGATGAAGAGCCTTAATCTATTAAATGAAGAACACTTATCAGCACAGGGAAAGAGAACATAAGTACTTCCAGCACAATGTTGAGAGAAGGAATTTGAGCATGATTTTGTTTGTAGTCAAATCCACAAAAAGAAGGTAAGCTACTAGTATGGCTGCACTGGGTATTTGAAGTACCTTTCTACAGGTTTCTTCATGGAATTCTTTCTTGTTCGGTGCTTTATGGAAATACAAGTACCCTCCGAAAATTTCATCTGAGCCTTCCCCAGAAATAACCATCTTAACTCCCAAAGACTTTATTTTTCGGGACATTAGAAACATGGGAGTGCTGGCCCTGATGGTGGTCACATCATATGTTTCAATATGGTATATTACTTCCTCAAGAGCATCTATACCTTCCTGATATGACAAAAAAAGCCTTGTTAAACAATAAGACTAGTAACAGCAGGGAGTATATATGCACTTTCTCTTGGACAAAGAAGAGAATTACCTGGACAGTAAAGTGGAATTCATGGTGACGAGTTCCCAGGTATGTTGCGACCTCTCTTGCAGCTTTCAAATCAGGTGAACCCTGCATAAAAGGTAAGACAGAAAACAATATATGTTATCTACAGTTGCTCAATGTTCAACTTCAGGCAAGAGAAACTTTACAATAAAAGCTGAAGAAGCATGAGTTGCTGGATGTGGTTTGAAAAGTTCTCAGTTTTCATTTTGATTTTCAGGGACATATTAAATCATCACTATTCTAGAAATCAAATAAGAAAATGCTGATTCCTTGAACATGTATGGGGAACAGAAATCGCTGGAAAGGCCAGATCCCAGGAGCAGTTTAAAAAAACCACATTAGAAGTGAAAGCGCTTTTAACAGGATCCTCAAAATTTTGTATGAAGTATACAATGCTACATGATGTTAAGCCATTCCAAACAAGAAGATTCAGAATTAGAAGAATAAAATATAACATCTCCACCCCATTGGATGAAAAACCTTCAAACCAATGCAAAATGTGTGCAATTGTGAACCCCACTGGCAAGCAGCTTCGGAATCAGCCAAATGACGGGAAGCTACTGCAGCAACTAGAGATGAGTCAAGACCTCCAGACAGTAATACGCCAAATGGAACATCAGTCATTAGTCTCTTGGTCACAGCCTGCATGTAACATAGAACAGGTTAATAGAAACCACCAGAAGCTGCTGTTATGCTAAGATACATTCCTCTCCTCCTTTGACAGGTAATTTACCAATTAAATTTGCAGAATATCATCACAGTCTTTTTCTTCGGACTTGATCAGGATAACAAAGAGTATATTATAATTTAAAGTAAGCTTGTGAATCTAGAACAATTCATGAATAGTAAGCTGTGCCTCCCATATAAATGTTAAAATAGAAAAACATTGCCAGCTGATTTTTCTTCCAATAAATTCGAGAAATGAAGGTAGCGCTAGAATATACCTTCTCAAAAGCAGCACGTAAAACAAGAGGTTCATATGGAGATGATGGTATCTGCTCTGAATACCAAGGAGGATTGTACCACCGTCTGAGCCCTCCTGCAAACATGTAATTTTAGCAAGAGTAAGCTCATACATGCAAATGGAGTGGCAATAAACAAGAAAATGTGCGTAATATAACTAGAAAGATTATGTTTTTCTCTCCTGTATTTGTTTTCACAGAAAGACTTATTTGATAATTCAAACAGCAGAAGTGTTGAGTGGTGTTTGATCATCCCAAATTCCAGTCTGCAATATTCAACTGATCGGATTTTGATCTTTTTCATAAGAGAAACTTCTTTGTTTTCAATATATCCAATCAATTTGTAAGCAATGAAACCATAAGAGTTATAAGATGAAAAGAAAATTATACAATGTCCTAATTTCATGTGCTACCTTGTTTGCTGGAATATATGTGGCCAGGAGGGAACCAAATAAACCTTTCACAGTCATCACTTAAGGCTTTCATTTCTGATGCAAACCAGATTGAGCCTGCAGTGGAAGAGAAACATAGGTAATGAGAATTATATCTTTATTTCTACTGACAGTCCATGATCTTAATTTGTAAGAAATACTTTAAATCAAATTCAGTAAGTTACACAGCATCATCACATTCATGAGATGATACACAATGTGCTGTGTAAAGACAAGCTACATACCATCAAGACCCCATCCCATGTAAAGTGGTGTAATCCCTATAGCATCCCGAGCTGCAATGAAGCTCTTGTCACGTGTGTCAAGCAGGACAAAGGAGAACATCCCATCTAGCATATCAACAAAATCTTCTCCATGTTCTTCATACTACAGAAACAACAGAATTTAAATATTATAAGTTTCATGTCACATGCTTAAAGCAATACATAATGGCATAAAATTCAGAAGCAGAAATCCTGAAAAAGGAAATCATGTTCCTTGGGGAAAGAGAACTCAGAATTCTCTAAATTTCATATGGGCAACTTACATGGACAAAGAATGACAAAGATATGAACAGAAAATGGTAAACTTATGCCAAGACGCACCACAAAATCCATTTCGGCTCTACAACACTTACAAGATGTGCAATGACTTCGCAGTCACTTCCGGTGCGAAACTGATGGTTCTTTAGCTTCTCTCTCAATGCTTTATGGTTGTAGATCTCCCCATTAACCTTAAAGATAGAAAACGGCTGTTATTGATAGGAATAATCTGCAAAAGTTCAGGTGCTCTGCTCTCCAACTAATATAACTATACTAAAAATATCTAATATCTAATATCATTTCAAAAGCTTCAGCCCTGATAGCTAAGAGCATGAGTAGACAAACAGTCCATCATTACCGTGACAACAATAGTCTTGTCCTCATTGTAAAGAGGCTGATCTCCGGAAGTGGGATCTACAATAGCTAATCTTTGATGAGCAAGATAACAGTTCCCATCACAGTGCAGCCCACTCCAATCAGGACCTCTATGCCGCAGCCTATAAGTTTAACCATGTCAAATCAGAAACAAAGAACAGAACAAAGTGCCCTTCTCTAGTATCTTTTTTTCCTTCCCTTTCCATAATTACCAGATAAACATCAATACAAGCACAGGAGCTAATCTGAGCTTAAGACATTAGCAATAACTACCACTATCAGACAAGAAATGGAGGAGAAATTGGGCAAACCAACGGAACATAAAGGCAAATCCAGAAACAAAAATAGCACGAGCTACAAAAGCATGGTCACAAGAAAAATTTGAATCTACACAACTTATCATTGGGACTCCCGAGTTTAGACCGCTGGCTGTAAGCGCGTGTAGAAATATCCGAAAAGCACCCTTTTTGTTTCTCTAATAATCAAAAGTTAGTTCATGAATCGTGAAGAAACTCATTTTGATGGGGAAGGCATGAAGCAGATCAACGTCCATTATCATCGTAACAGCTGATACACAAAACACTAACTTCACATGACAAGAGGGGGAAAACAGAGACCAGAGAAGAAGAATGCTCCCCCCCAAAAAAAAAGGGAATAAAACAGAGAGGCAATGCAAAGCTGCGACCGAATGGAGGACTAACAAAAGGAACGAATTTGAACGTGGCCGCAACATCATTGAATGCAGAACAAGCTCCGTGAGAGAGCTCGGGCAAAGGCGATGGCAACGAATCGCGGCAAGGGAGAAGCTTCTAACCTCCGTGATAGCTCGATGATGCGGGAGCGCTTGGACTGGGAATTGTCAATGCAGCCGAAGACCGCGAGTATCCCACACATGGCTGCCCGCTCTCCAGGCGCTCCTCGTCCGTGCAATCCCTCTGTCTGTCTGTCTCTCTCTCTCCCCCCCTTTGAACGTCCTTCAATGAAGGATTGAGAAGGAATGGAGAGAGAGGGTGGCCAGGGGAGGCTGCGGGAGCTGGGGGGGGGGGGGGGAGGGGGGGTTTTGTCTCGTTATTTGATTCAGGGGGAGGGGAGGAGTTGAATCAGGGCCGTTGATTCTGACAACTTCGTCAGAGATTCCACTTTTCCCTAATTAAGACACTAGGGTTTGCGTAATCAACCAGATCTTGGTTTGAAGAATCCACGCTCGTGATGCCGCCCAATTATCGGGATGTCCCGTCCTTTTTACCAAAAACGAGCACGAGCGTAAATTAAAAATCGAAAAAAATCGATTCAGCCCAAAAAAAAAAAAAGAATTTATAAGCTTGTGATAAATTCAGGTCATTTTTTAAGGTGGGAAAATGGGCCGAAAAATGTGGTCCTGACATGAGAAACTCGGTTGGGGGTACGTGATCAATCCGAAACTGTATAAAATATAATACTGGATTAATAATTAATTCCATTGTTGAATCTTGACAATACAAATAATATTTTTATATTGTTAAACTTGAATTTTCATTCATATTTATATTATTGACCGTATTAGTTATCGAATTATTTATAATTAGTATTTTATATTTATTACATTATGCTGAATTTATCTTGTTAATTTTACATTTAATTAAGATATCCTTCATAACTAAGCACCCGTGACCACGTGCACGTGGTCTTGACTCTTGGCTTTGCACAAACCTAATGCATTCGGACCATTCTAATAACACTTAGCAAAATATAATTGAAGAATGGGGAATAAATAAGTATAAAAAGTGATAAAGCTCATGGTTCAATTATTAAATCATAAATGAAATACAGAAATAAGTTATGAGTGTTTATTTGTTTTTTATAATTTATATTATTTATTATAAGTCGTTAAATTAAATTAAGAAATAGTTGAGCATTTAAATGCATCCCTAGATTCCTTATTAATATTTTTCTCACGTTGGAAAAACGATAAAGTGAATAATATCAGATACGGTGTCAGATGAATATTCTCTGGAAACACTTAAATTAATTTAAAGTTCCCTCTAACACTGTGTCCCAAGTTCACGTGAAATCCTCCTGAATAACGGGATATTACCTGGTAGAAGTTACTTCACATTGTAAATAAATAAGATTTAATTATTTTATAATTTCTTTAGAATTTTATAAAAAATTTAAATTAATTAATTTTATTAGTTTATAGTGTCGTGTAATAAGTGTTTACTCATTTATAGTAGACTTTCTCCAAGTTCACTGGACGTGTTGGTATTCCCACGGGGATGCCCCAGTCTCGGGTCTTTCAAATTTAGTTTGATTGATTAGAAAAATAACGTACAAATGAACCTAAATTATGTTAAATTCCAGGTGTAAATGTATTTGAAAAAGTACCGGATGTTTGCTTTTTAATATACTGTAAGAATCACTTGTCCGTTCATTAGAATTCGAGTGATTACAGTAAAAGATGGGATGTAGAACAGTGCTCGAAGCACGTGCATCGATCGAAATCTTGTCCAGCCCATATCTTACACACTGTATTCGCAACAATCCTAGTCCTACCACCTGTCCAACCATGCGAACAGAATATACGTACGAGCTCGATTTTAGTACTTAGGACATGGACATCCTTCGCCGGAAGCTCGCCCGGAGCCCGAGCTGGCGATCAGGGCTCTGCATCTGCTGATGCTGATGATCGTCCCCTGGATCTCTATTACTGGTATCTCCCTCGGTCTTCGAGTGGAGCGAGTTCTTGACCTTTCGCCAGCTAGAAGCCCAGCCCGAGAACCTGCGGCTCCTTCGCTGCTGCTTGCTGCTGCTCAGCTTCTCGTACTCGTGCTGGAGCTCTGCGTAGTCGTTCTGGAGCTCCGCCATCTTGGCCTTGATGTTCTCGAGCTCGGCCTTCAGGTTCCTGATCTCGGCATCCGTCGCCAGCTGGTTGTTGCCAGGAGAGTTGTTCCCACTTCGCTGTGCCGGTTCCTTTGCTCCCATGGCAGTCCTCATCTTTATTTGCTCCGAAAACAGCACCTGCACTTCACTGTGTAGTTCTAGCTAACATCAATTCTCTCCTTGGAAGCTAACAAGAAAATGTCGCGAATCAAATCCCACGTCGTAAAAGGATATACATGGCCTAAACGAGCTCTCCTCCTAACCATTTTTTTTAATCGATGAGACTTTAATGGGTCCATTAACGGGTTCTCGGGTTATCAAAACTAGCCAATCGATCCCATGCTTGGCACACAACTCGGACTGGTGGGCCGTGGAGTGGTGGCCCTGGGCCAAGGACAGAGGGTAAACAAGAAAAAGCCAGAACCAAGAAAATGTGTCGGCCGTGACCAATGTGGCCAGGACCAAAAGCATATCCGAGACCAGCCAGGACATTGGTTGTCGAAGCGTGGGGCATTGTCACGAACCAAATCTTATATCGTGATAAGAAAGGGTATACGTACGGTCTAAATAAACTCTCTCCTGACAGATTAGTTTTCTTAGGTTGTGCTGTCCGTTTAGTTGGTAACAGAAAACCGGAAATCATAAGTTCGTGACTGTACATAATACATAACCTGGATGATGGTTCTTAAGGGTAACCGGTCATTCTGTGCCGCGTGCATGCAAGCATCGAGCGAAAGCTTCCCGTAATCCATAACTTTGCATAGCCGTCTCCGGTCATGCTCCGATAATGAAGGGTGACTCTGCATATGAATCGATCTACTGGAATCGACTATTTACTGTGAAACCATAAGAGTAGATCAGACATTGAATACTGCGAGTGTTGAACTTTACCCGACCTTGATGTAGGTATCGATGGCCCGGTACAGTCCATCATGGCACGTCCGTGCATTTTCTGGCAGAGATTCTGCCAGGACTCGGAACTTGGTGATCGAGAGGTTAGGATCTCTGGCGACAGCAGCCAGGTAGCTGTCCAAGAGCTTGCCCACGCTATACTTCCTGGGCTTTTGCTGCTGGTGCTGTTGCTGCTCGTGCATTAAGAAGTACTCGACAATCCTCTGAACTGTGTCCACGTCGTGCATCGTGAACTGCTCAGGCGAACTGTGCTGTCCGAAGCAGGCAAAGTTGCAAAGCAATCATCGAAATCTGTCCCAGGACATCGAAATTCATGCCACTGAGAGTAAAACACGGGTATAGACATACGTACACAGATACTAACTTAGTAAATTTCGCCTGATCCAGTTGGTTTCTGTAGCTCGGAATGAGAAGATCATCCACATTAGCGTCTTCCAACACCAACGCGATCCTATTCTCGAGGTCTGAAATCAATGCGGGCGTCACAGAATGGAGAATGGCCATTCTCAGCATCTTCAGCAGGAACTTGCAAGGAACTGCCTCCAAGTGGGGTGGCAGTACGCTGATCAAGCTCTCGATAATCGCCTTCTGATCCTTGCTGTCGTTAATAAGCCTCAACTTGTCATCTCCCTGATGGAAGATGCTGAGTGTTATTTCATTTTTGCCGTACCCATGACCTCGTAAGCCTTCCAGGTCGACATCGATTCCGGGAAGATATCTCTCTGCATAGTGGACTATGCATTTCCCTATGATCTCCGGCTTGCTTCCCCTGGCCTTCATTGCAGTCACGATCCTCATGAAGTGATCTATTCGAAGGGATGCGACCAGCTCATCGAGCTTCGAGTGATCTTCGTCATGGATCGAATTATCCTCCTGTGGTCGGCTGTCCGTGGAAGCTTTCCAGGCAATCGAATCACAGCATCGCCGGACGATCTGGAGGTTCTCCGCCCATGGAGACAGAGTCTCGCACGACTTGAGCACCGTGATCGTGTCCCTCCACGAAGAGAGGATCAGGAACGTGATGAACGTCTCGGTTTTCGTGATCAGGTTCCCGTCCTCCATCTCTTCGGTCATTTCAAGGTACTCTGATGCGCATCTAAGGGATGCGATGTTCTGGGGAGTCATGTCCACTGGGAGCCCGTAACAGAACCTTAGGATGATCTGAAATGTGTCCGATCCTCCGGGAAAGTTTTCAAGCTTGAAGTCATAGTCATAGTTCGAGATCGAGGGCTGGAAGTCCCAATGGCGAATGTATCCACACTTCGATATCAACGGGTACTGCACACGGTAAAAATAAATCAAATATCCAGTAGACAGTGTTCCCAAAAGGATGGAGCCATGGAGACATTTACTGTATCATTGACTGACCTTATGAACCCGAAAATTCACTTCCTCGACCTGGATGGATACATCAGGAGGACATTGAGACATAGCGAACCTGCAGAATCGATTCGGAGATGGTGAGGACTTGTGAAAACCGGGTGTTTGGATGTTACATAGCTAGTATTTTGTGATTCACAGTACCATGAAAGTTCACCCTCATGCAAGCTGTCGGAGATTGTGATGAACTTGGGCGGAACTACGATGCTGCGCTCGTGATCTCCGTCGCAACCATCAGAATGGTCGCTTCCCGGCAGGCTTTGGGGAGTCATCATTGGGAACACCCTCTCCATGCCATGGACGATCGACCCAAGCCGGCTTGATGGTGGAGTGTCGTCCTGGAGCCTGCAGATGTATATCACGCAGAAGAAGACTGAGGATGAGATCCCATTAAATGTGTGAGAAGTGAGTCTGTGGTCAAGAAATGACACACGGTGCTGGTAGGTAGGTGCATAGAAGTGGGCACATACTAGATCGGTTTGACCGTTTCGATAGAACACCTGGGGGAAAAACCGCACTGGACTTCCGAAACATGCTTATCAATTGATGTTTCGATTCTGCGGAGATAATGAATGTCTGGAAGATGAATTGTCCATATCATCATTATATTACTGGAAGAAAGGAGGAATGGGCCATCGGGATGAATCTGTGGTGTCTGGGAAGCTGGACAACGTTTCCGCTGGTCAAAATTAATTGCTTCACTGAATAATTGAGTCTGCAATGTTGGGTCTCCATCGAGCAGGCAGAAAGAATTAATGTACAGTGATTGCTGGATTGTTGGACTAAAATGAAAGAAGAAAAAAAGTTTGAGGCGTTAAATCTCATTATCTCTGATAAGAATACTTTCTATATAAACAAAGCAAAATTTGACTGGGGAAGGAAAGTCCGTTTCGGCGCCGGCACCGTGCCGGAGCACCGCCCAAGAGCGGGCGGGAGTGCCTCGAGCAAAACATGGAGTGGCCATAGTGCTTTTAACTGAAAACTTTCCATGTATCAAAGAGAGAATTCGCAGGCCTCGTTTTCTTCCGTCTTCGTTGAAGAGAAAGCCCTCATTCATTCACCGATTCTCCCCACTGAATCGGAAGCCGCCGGAAGACCGTAAACGAATCCATCAATCTAAATCAACCGATCGGTGAATCGGAACTCACCTGCTCGATTCTCGCTTCGAGGGATTGCCGCGTCAATGTGGAGCGTGCTGCCGAGCTGAAGATCTGACTCCTCCACTCGCTAAACTCACTCGTCTACCTCCGTACTTGCGATCCTTGGGGACCTCTCCGGCCATGGGTGCTGCGGGCTCGAAGCTAGAGAAGGCTCTAGGCGACCAGTTCCCTGAGGGCGAGCGGTACTTCGGCCTCGAGAATTTCGGCAACACGTGCTACTGTAATAGCGTCTTGCAGGTTCTTGTGTCTGTTGAATCTGACTACAGAAATGTCTCGCAATCTTGCGATTGATTGATGTGGCTGAATCGATCGTCTTTGGGATGTGATCATCCAAGAGGGGCAGTATTGACTGCTACCTTCTTGGGGCTTTCTCATTTTTTCTGTTCATTTTTTGGTGCAGGCGCTTTACTTTTGTGTTCCATTTCGTGAACAACTGCTAGATTACTATGAAAATAATAAAGGTAGCGGAGATGCGGAAGATAATCTTTTGACATGCCTCGCGGACTTGTTCACCCAGGTGCTAACTCCGCAGCTGCGGAAGACACTGCATTTTCTCTTAGCTATGCTGAAGATTTAAGCTGGGCTGATCTTATTGGTGCATTTGGTTCAAATTCCTGTGCAATTATTTGTTAATTCATTTTCTTTCTTTTGCAATATTGCTGGAAACTAGAAGCACAAAAATATTTTTTTTTTGTAAAATTCCCTCTCATCCATAAATTTTTGTGTCTTGCATAGAAATGGTTCTGTTTTATGCTCTTGCAAAGCGTGTATGTTTAGTTAGGATATACAAAGACATTGCTTATTCTCTATATAACTGGTGGTAGAACCATCCTGGATCTAGAGGTGTAACTTCCCTAATATACAGTAGAGTTCCGTGATGCTAAATCTCTAGTTGCTCGAAACATGCAAAATTTGTGTTCTAACTGAGTCTTGGCTGCTGGCAATTATGGGCTTTTGCCATGGCTTTTGTCCTGCATGATGTAAAAAAATCTGCTTTATTTTCAATATGCTATCACTTCACTGAGGTGGCTAATGCTTGATTAATACTTTTTTTCTGCAGATAAATTCTCAAAAGAAGAAGACGGGTGTCATTGCTCCCAAGCGATTTATCCAGAGATTGAAGAAACAGAATGAGCTTTTCCGGAGCTATATGCACCAGGTATTCTCTCACATTTTCATGGAGTTGGAATTACAGGGTGGGAAATTTGATGCGTTCTGGGACTGCATTATTTCATGATAGGAGCAAAGAGAGGTTTTGTCAATATTCTTATGGTTTAGATACAGTGTGACAGGTAATTAAAATGATTGGATAGATCATACGAAAGAAGCGGACTCATTGTGCTGTTGTAGGTCTAAAACAAAGTGAGAATTTGGGGGGTGTTCTTCTATATCCAAAGTGTATTATTGTATATTCATTTTTCTTTTGCTCTTGAAACTTACAACTGCTTTCTAGAAAACGAGTTTATCTTGCATTTTATAGGATTTCTGAAGTGGTTTGAATTGGTTCTAATTACCTCCCCTAAAGATTAAATTATTTTAAAAATAGTTATTTTATTTTTAGTTAATTTTTGCGGTCCAAACATTTCTTATAGAACAAGCTGGTCTGGAGAATTTCTTATTTGATATTCATGTTTCTTGAGATTCTCTTCTCTTTCTAGCTATTTGATTGTTCCTTTTTTCCATTCTTTGACATAATTGGATGAGCAATCATGTTACTGTTTGTTTTGTAGGATGCCCATGAATTCTTAAATTTTCTCCTCAATGAACTGGTTGATATTTTGGAGAAAGAGGCTCAAGCTTCAAAAAATGATGCAGAATCATCATCACCTCCTGAGAAGACTGCCAATGGACCAAAAATTGCTCAAGCTAATGGCGTTCATAAAGAGCCGCTGGTTACTTGGGTTCACAAAAATTTTCAGGTAAGCTCGTTCACATGTGGCCTCATGTTTATGATAATGTTAGCACGAGGGAATAAATATTAAAAGTAAGCTCTTTTTTGCCCATTTAATGGCAAATACTGGCATTTTTCATCTACTTCGACTCTTTCATATACGACAATTTTCAAGTCTCATGCATCCATATTTCCGGTTTTCTTCCTACTTCCAATCACTAAGTACCCAGGTTGAGGGTGAACAATTGTGCATGGTCAAGGACTTTGGATTCGATAAGGATCAGCTATATTCTTGAAAATCAATTTAAGAAGATATAGGGGCATGCCTTAGATTTTTGTGACCTTGACGAAGAATCTGACTGCAGTTGTTTGCCATGATTCAGGGAATCTTGACAAATGAGACAAGGTGCCTGCGCTGTGAGACGGTGACGGCAAGAGATGAAACTTTCTTTGATCTGAGCCTTGATATTGAACAGAATAGTTCAATAACAAGTTGTTTGAAGAACTTTAGCTCAACAGAAACTTTAAATGCTGAGGACAAATTCTTTTGTGATAAGTGCTGCAGGTTTGTAGCTATCCTAAAATTCTCTTTGTATGGCCTTTCCAATTCTTCATTAGGCTTTTCCATGAGATGTAAAATGAAAGCTATTAGATTGCCAATCGCTCTCTCTGGTTTTTATCTTCATTGATATGCCGGAAAGAGCTCTTCTTGACTTGCTTTTGATTGAATTATTCATTACTCATCTGTTCCTTGTAGGGCATAGGATGGTGTGATTGTTGACCGCATCCTTTTTTGGCATTCTTGAGACTTCTGCTTTTCGTTTTATCTGTGGTGTTAATGCTGTTTGAATATTATGATCTTATTGTGGAGCAATTTAATTGTTTACTTTTATGTTAAGTAGTTTTGCCTGATGAGAACCTTGTTACTTTGGAAGTAGAGTTGCTGTTTTACATCTAAGCAGAGAGCTAAAGCTGAAGCAAATTTGGCCGATTCATGACATTAATACTCTCTCATCTCCTCCACCTTCTCGGATGTTTTCTAAATACAAATTTGACGTTTGGGGGTTGAGTTGCTCTATTATGCTTTCTTCTCTTTTTCTGATGCCCACAACATTTCATTCCTAACGGATGATTTTCTGGTTGCAGCTTGCAGGAAGCCCAAAAGAGGATGAAGATCAAGAAGGCCCCCCAGGTCCTTGTTATCCACCTCAAGCGGTTCAAGTACATCGAACAGCTGGGCCGCAATAAGAAGCTCTCCTACCGTGTTGTGTTCCCGCTTGAGCTGAAGCTGATAAATTCTGTAGAAGATGCAGATGCAGAGTATTCTCTATTTGCTGTGGTAGTCCACGTGGGTAGCGGGCCTAACCACGGTCACTATGTGAGCCTTGTTAAGAGCCATAACCACTGGCTCTTCTTCGACGATGAGAACCTGGAGATGATTGATGAGTCTGCTGTTCAGACTTTCTTCGGATCTGCCCAGGAGTACTCTAGCAACACCGACCACGGGTACATCCTCTTCTACGAGGGACTTGGCATTAATGGAAACAACAAGAGCTGAGACAGCATCGCCAATTTCGATCGTTCAACGGATCCTATTCTTTTGTCATACCGTCTCATCCATTCCGGTTTTTCACTTTTTTCTTCCCTTTTTTCGGGAGATGAGGTGGGATAATATGATGTGGGTCATTGTATTCCTAGGAAGAGGTGGAGATGGTCCATGTACAGGCACAGCTAGTACTGCCCCTTTTCAGGGTTTTTTCTTTACCCCTAAAGAAAATAATGAGAGAAACAACAACGTTGTACATGGTTTCGTGCAAAGTGTGGCGAGCCTTCGAATTTTCGCTGGGATGTTTTGTAATCTTTCATTGTCGATGAAAAGCTCCAGAGAACGGTTTGGCACTTGAGACGCTTGACAATGTCTCACCACGTTAAAGTGGAAGCTATTGGGCTTGGGCTGCCTTAAGATTTGCATGGGCCCAGGCCCATTCAAGCAGTATTTAGGACCGGCCGATTAACTGCCCAGCTCGTCCCCGTCGTCCAGAACTGTGATCATCCTATTCTCTTCACAATCTCGGGATATGGACCTTCGAAAGAAGGCGTCCCATCGCCCCGCAACTCGTAAGCACGACCGGGGATGAATTGGCTGGCGTTGGCAATTATATTCAATTGTTCATCATAAGAAATGACCAAGTGACTCGACACATTTTGATGTTGGTCAACCCGATTACATTAATTTGAGAGACCATCGTATATATATGTGCGTGTGTGTGTGCACTTAACAAGAGACAAGCGCACGGGGAACCCGCTTCATGTCATGTGCAACATGTCGAAGACAGTGACACGTAATATACATATATAGATATATATAGACACACACACATACGTACATAGATATATATCACGTCTGTTATTTATACATAAAAATTATATTACACAGTTGAACATTATTATAAATAATTCTTAATACAAGCTGGAACATTCTTAATAGGCGCGGCCCGCATGGATCGAACTGATGCTGCTGCAAGATCAAGACGCGTGCGCGCTACCGGTGATTACATGGGCCACGATATGATCAATTAATTTATGAATAATTTCGACGATATTAATATTTCGATACGGAGCTGTTTCATATTGCGCCCAGCACGATTCATTTAATCTACTCCGTGAGAAAAACATGGTTTGTGTCGTTCCAAAGGGCTACCAAAAATAGTATGTCAATATTACAATTTTAGTAACTTGGAGCCGGTTCTATCGCCGGAGAACCATGGATTCAGATAAGTTCACGTGAAAGTACGCACGATGACATGCTCAGAGACCACGCACGCGCATAGAGGAAACCAAATCAACAATACGTGAATTACTCATGACGTGTATACGCAATCTTGCTTCCGGTGAATAAAATTAATTGTCTGGGAAAAAAGATATCTTCTTTCATTATTTCGACGTGCACAGTGTGCTATCAAGAAATTGGACGGGCCCGATTAATCTGAGTTCAAATCAAGTTAGAAAAACTCTTTCAATTATGAATTTTTTTCTTTATTCATAAGATTAGAGTCTGAGGTTCTACTAAAAAAAAGAAGTACAGACTACAGAATCATCTCACTTTGTTGGATCGAATATGTGCTCCTTGCCACATATTTATCTTCATAAAATTCATGGAAAAAAAAAATGACACGCTAGCTAGCTTAAATTGATATACGCACCTGCACAAATTCAAGTTGCTGGACTTCTATGTGCCTGGACGTAGACATCAAAAAACCCTTTTTTTTTTTCCTGGTGAAGGAAGGAAATTAAAGATCTTCCACTATACATTTGAGTCTTCGAAAAATGTTGTTATCAAATAAAATACATTCAGATGTTGAGTGTCGATTTGGACGCATCGAAGTGATCCGAACACGAACTTTGCGCGTAATCGAATTTAATATATGGCAAATAGAGTAGCTAGTACGTGGAGCAATATATAACAATGCTATGATCAACTGTCAGCCTCACCATCTCTCATTTTCCTTAGCTGTTAAATCTGATGTCACGGCCTGTTGAATAGTTAAATCGACAAAATCTGTACATCTAAGATGCGCAGTAGTTGATGTCTTAAAACAATTATTTAGAAGGGTAAAATTGGGAATTGAGAAAATTAATTAATCGGGTTCGAGTATTACGAACGAAAAAAAATTAATATTGAGAGAGATTTACTCTTAATGGGCGACCCGACTCGAACTTAGATTGATGATCCAGATCAATCGGGTTTCTGAATATCATGTGGTATACACCGGAAAAAATCAACCATTTCATAATATCTAAGTACATAATTTAGGGCAAGGATATTTAGTAAATTGATATAATTTTCGATTTGTGGTTAAGAGATCAGAGGCTCGATTTTTATTAACAGAACTCACATAACAATTTATTACTTTTTATTATATCATTTTTTTTAAATTTACATATCTCCACTGTAATGAAAAAAAAAAGTAGATTTAGCCTAATAATATGGAATGACACACCATTTCATGTATTTTATGAAATAAAAGATTAAATTAAAAAATAAAACCACATTTTATATTCAATATCCCGTGAATGGGCATAACAGTTAGGAAAATCGAGGTTGCTTTTGCAGTGAAATGGGAGGAGTCAGATGAAGATCTCTACTGTCACACTAATAATAATCGAACTCATGATCTCTTAATACCATATCGAAAACAATGCCACTGTATCGAATATCAATACATCTCTTTCAAATTCGAGAATTTTTTTATCAGTAAAATTTGAAAACTTTTAAAAGCAATAACAACTATACTAAACTAGTTTTCCCAACACTAATGTTCTTTGGCTTAATATTCTTTGCTAACTGTTAGAAGAAAACGTACAGTGCAAGTCCACTTCAATCACAATTAATTTATATTGAAAAGCAATCACATGCATTTCATTAATCAGTGGATCATATAATTGACAACAATTATTTCTCACTGACTTAATGAATTGATTAGACTCTAATTAGTACAGCGTGTGAGGATTGAAAGCCTGAGCCATGAAGAAGATTCGTGTTTGTCTCTTTCTGCTATGACATCCAAAAACTCCATAAATTCCTATCGATTTGATTTCGAGCCTGATCGACCTGGTAAAATATAAAACTCTCGCGATTATTCACAAGATCTGAGCTCAGAACTTTATCTAAGAAAAAGAGAGACACCGAGAACCGCTCCAACATCTATGCATCGCTTTATAGTTTGTAATTCTTTTGGGTAATGGGAATTTCTTTTTCTTTTTTTTAACTTGTGGCCGAGCAGTGAATTTTTATCATAGAAGGCCTCGAAATTTATCGGAGTATCCATTCGTTTACGTTCAGGACACCGGTGACATAAACCCTAATTAAATTTGTTAGATTAATGGAAGGAAAACTTTGGCATTGGGAGCAGTTTCCAATAGGCTTTAGGCCCTAAAGAACCCACCGAGAGAGTCAGCGTCAAAAGTTTTCCTCTCGCCATTTTTCGTGATAAAGTACCAATTAAATTACAGTAAATATATATATGCTTATCAAATTTAGACAAGTATCAGACTTGTTATTAATTTATATCAGCTTTATCGATTCCTTTCCACCATATTATTACGAGAAATTTCGAAAATTTAAACAATGAAGATGCTGTGAAATTACCATAGATCTCTAAGACCCCACAACTTGGTAATTTTTTTTGGACTCATTAGGGTTTGTTAGTCTCTATTATGTATGAAAAATACACCTATACATATAAAATATAATACAATATAATGCATATTCATTTGCCATGGTCTGAATAAGGTAGAGGTTGGTGTGTTTGATGGGTGCTGATATATACGATTCACGTGTAGAGGACGTAACCGGAACTTATGTTCAGTCACATTAATCAGTCAATGATTAACCCTTATTTTATTATGATCTCTCCTATTATTAGTCTTTCTCTCCTTTATTTTTCTCCGTCGATACTGAGTGACTGATTAATCCAGATTTGATATTAATTATCTCGTTAAAGAGTAAAATTCTTCGAATTATAAATTTTTAATAATTATAAGATTTAAAATCAAAATATTAATTAAAAAATATGGTAAGTAATCTAAACCGAATATTCGTATACATTTTAAGTTGCTGTCGATCTCATTGTCAAAGATGTAAACCACTACCGGTCCCAAATGAGTGCCGCACATGTACATATAATATCTTAAATAGTTAATGCATAAAAGTTTCTTTTTTACACGTATGCTTAAAAAATTAACATAAATTGCAAGAAATAATTATGAAATAAACCTCAATATTATTGGTTTACTCACTCTTTTAAAAAATAATCAGATCCCCACTCTACGGGCGAAAGCTCCTATCTATAGGATACACATTCGAAATTTTACCTCTTTGCAATATTGCGTAGGGCAAAATCTCTGGAATTGCCCGTAGATCCAGCTCTCTCTGTATTCTACGCTTTTTTCGGCGTATAAACTGGCGTAAACCGCATTAAACTACAGCAGTAAATACGGTGTTTTCGTACAGAGCTGGTGAAAACGAAAATTCATCACCAGAGGGAAGGTTCCTCCGTAAAAGTTGGCCGATCGGTCCTGGTTTCTTGTTATGGGATATAAAGAACTGTGAACAAAGTCATCACAGTGTCAACCGTAGGTAGGTTATCAAATTTTATTGAGTAAAGCAGAAGGAAATAACTAAACGATTTGAAAAGGCAAGAAAAATCGATTTTTTTTTTAAAAAAAGCAAAACCAGGATTGTTCTCTTCCTTTTACTCTCGATCTTTCCGTAAGAATCAAACATCGACATAATCGGGGAGAGTTTCATCATTCGACGCGCTAAATTCAACCTCGAACCTACGATAGATGTGGCTCATTAAAATTATAGACAACAGATAGTTTGCATCGAAATAATTTGATTTGTGTACCGATTGTAGACATCACCCTAATATCACGACTTATGTGTTCGCATATAAGTACCCGGATCGATTAACGAATACGATTATTTATTTATTTATTTTTGTTTTCTCGGTTTTGCGAAAAGCCATCTGCACATGAGAGATACATGTTCCACATCTTAATCGAGACCGTAAATCAGATCGAAATCATTTGGTCCTAATAAAGTGAAACCCCTTTGCAATTGCACTTGGGATGTCTCTACGTTTGCATGCATAATAACTTACGAAGAACATGTGGACGTATGCTCTTCTACGTGGCATGGAAAAAAAACACAGAAAATCTGAGTTTAGATGCATGTTGGGTGGAAACTTAACCGAGCAATCTAAGTTGTTTATCTGACAATTACAAAACAAAAATGATGAATTTTTTTAAAATTTTTCTATACAGTAATATATATATATATATGTATAATAATTAAATGGTATGACATCACCTGTTCCCCTAATTAAGCAACCCCTAAAGTCATCTCTTCGTTCAAAATTTTCTATTTATTTGTAAAAATTATATATATATATATATGACATTTCGTCCACTTATTCACCAAAATATATATACATATACATATATATCTTACACTTTTAATGAGTGAAAAATTTGTCCCGACAGCAAATATTTTTTTTAAAAAAAGCGTTATAGAAAATTGCGGGAAAGGTTTTGGTATCTCACTTCGCGACCTCTCTTACTTTGACTCTTTCTAGGTCGGCCCCTCCGATGTGACGCTTTCGTTTTGAGTTTAGGCTTGACAGCAACCTTGATCTTCTTCCTCCTCCTCCGGCAGTAAATGTAAGAAAACCCTAGCTTTTACATGTCCCAGAATGCTGGATAGCCAGAAAAACGTAAATTTATATGCAAATGGATACTTCCCAGGATTGTGAAAAGAAATACCCCCGCCTTTCTGTTAGAGTCCAGAGATTTAGGGCACGAAGACATCTCATTAAATTTCAATGTAGTGTGTGTGTGTATTTATATATTTGTGGATTACTTTGGTTGTTCGTGTTTAAGTCTTGATCGACACTTCTCATATGCGGCCTTGAAAAATCGTCTCTATACATGTGCAGACACAAATTTAGACTTAGGTTTCTCAAGCATCGTATTTGCAGCTATATCAACAACATATACAGATGTGACGAGCTTCCAAATACAGTGTGTGGTGCATTTCTCTTACTGTGTATTCACGAGTGTACGATCTGCTGTAAATCAAGGAACATCGATCGAGGTAGAGATTGTTAATGAAGATGGTAAAAACGGATGTGGAATTCCCATTAAAGAGGGATTTTTATCAGGGGCATCGAAGAAAGTTGCACCAACTTCTCCTCTAACCCTAATAGTCAAATGAATTGGGTAGTCATATGCTCTTGATGTCCTTTTCTTAGCGTTAAGTCTGTGTGTGATGATCAAAGCAAAGCTTGAGCTTGAGCTTTCGTGTCCAACATGCCATTGACAGTTTGAAGAGATGATCTTATATCTTATTAGATTTTCATGATCTCTTAATTATATGTGAGTAATTCAGTAATCACCACCTTACATCCGAAAATTCATTAAACATTGCCTAATCCGGGTAAACTCTACGCCCCTTTTAGTTCTCTATTTTCTCTATCCCTTCAATGCATGTGAACCTCCTTTGTGGCAAATAAAAACAAATGTCTAATGTAAAGATGGATCAGAAGTCCCGATTAAAGGGCGAAACTCAATACATAATTAACTAATGCACGGATTTTAGGGGCAACCTGCGCCCACATATCCATCCGTCTATATCATATGCCAAAAAGGAGAAGAGAGAACCCGGTCATGTCGAATGAGAGAACCAATATAAATATCTTTTTATCTTTGAATCCATCTCCCGTGGTATACATGCATGTACTCGAGGGAGCATGCTGTAATTCAATAAATCCAAGATCTGCGCATTAAGATTCGTAAATCGGTAAGAAATATTGTACCTGACACTCAATAAGTTTTCGGATGCGAACACGAATACCAGAAAGAAAACACAAGGATTACTCTATTACAACATTAGCAAATGTTAGATGTGTTTGCTTGAGTTAAAAATTGCAAGCAGACCATAAAAAGACACACACGTGGAAACCCTTTAATATGTTCACACGGGGGCATACTCTCCTAACGCGACCTCGTCAGCCACATTATTATAGGAATTGCAATAACGACAATCACATCGTGACAATAGGAAAATGATTTTTTTTCTAGTATAATATAATATTTGATATTTAATATTTTAATATTTCACATATAATTTTGAGTTATACCGATTTATTAGAAAAGAAAATTCTCATAATTATGAATTTAAGAAAAAGATTTTTATGCAAATAAAAAGAGAGAATAAAAATTATATGCAGTCCATGTAGCTAGTGAGGCAAGTATTTCTGTAATATTATATATTATTGCCATGCATGGAAGCAGGGAGAATCTGTGTATATATATATATATATATATATTTGGTGATAGGGAAAACTAATGAGCTTAATATAAGTATAAGAAACGTCATTTTTACTTACAAGAAAACAGATTGTGAATTTGAATTTTATGCCATGCGCTAAAACTATATCCTTGTGTGTGTATTTGTTTTCATGGTACATGTTCGGATACGACCAGCTGAACCTCCTTAGGATCACGAAGGAGAAGAGATAGACTGGCCAGTTGGGGCACAAAGATAATGTTAAATTGTGAATTAGCTGCGCCGCCGGTTAAGTTTCAAGGTCGACCCATATGCCATAATCACTTTATGTATACGTACATATATGTGTGTGTGTGTGTGTGTGTGATTTGATAATGAATTACATTTGATGTATGGTATATTTGGTTTGATTGTACATGAAAATTAATGTGTCGTTCGTATGGACAGGTTAAAATGTTAGAGTACGGATCCAGACAATTTGTTTAATATTGGCCAAACTCTAGAAAAGTAAAAAGAAGGAAAATTGATGGTCCAAGGGAATGATTAAGATTATTTAATAAAAATGAAATTGATGTAATTAATGTAATATTTCATATTTTTTTTCAATGGTGCGATCGCCCTCGCATTATGGGAGAAAGTCTTGTATGTATCGGGGTATGCCATGGCAATGCTTACGAAAGCGTTAACGTTTAATGCACATAAACTAATTTAGGTAAAATGCTAAAGAGTCGTCCTATTGCTCGACATAATTGGCTGTGATATTCCATGAATTAGGAATAAGAAAACGACATCTTATGAGCATGTTAGATGCCCGGAGTAAGGCAACAACTGTATTGAATCGTTAGTTTACTCTTATAATATGCATACCCGATATTCAGAAATTTAACTAACATCAATTAATTTAAGTAAAATTTTTTTAATTATGAATTATTTTATTTTACCTTCTGAACACAGTGAGAGAATCATTAATGTTTTTTCCTTCCCAAAGTAGTTTTTGGTACAAAGAAGGCCATCCTTAAAAGGATATGAAAATATGAAGAAGAGGAGTATCAAAGACTTGGTTAATTTAACAAGAATAAAAGATACGAAAAAAAGGGATTAAAAGAGCTCGGTGAGAATGTAATCTTAATGTATAGCAAGATTTCGATTTATAATCAAGATGTACTGAATTTAATTTTCGCTATGGGGAGAAAATTTTGTATGTAATGAATATACAACGATAGTGTTTACGTATTATTACAAACCAATGTGATTTAGTTATTTTTTGGATTTTATAAAAATATTAAATAATTGAATCTTATTTATTTGTGATATTATGTAAATACTGTCACGTGTTATACCTGTTATATCGAAGACTCTTTCCACCGCAGGAGCTATACGTCCCTTTTTTCTATTTATTTTCTATAATTATATTAGACTTATGATCTCTATTATTATAAAATAAAGAGTTGGATTGGAAATTGAATTCAAAAAATTTCTTATTCGCCAGCATATTACAAATTTTTGGTAGCAAATAGGAAAATGGAACGTGGGTCATCGCCTTGTTTCCTCTTCTCTAGATCTGATACGGAGGAGGAATCTTCTGTATAACGGGTCTAACATATGTTATATGTTAAAAATTAATAAATATTTAATATATCGGTGTAATATTTGTAATTTATTGGATATTTGCAACCTTTTCACCGATATATTCAATACTCGTTATTTTATGATACATGTTACATGATATATCTGTATCATGACTTTTTTTTTAATACAGATAAGAGTGTGTGTACGTGTGAGAGCGTGGAAAACTGTATAAATAGAGACGCAAAGCAGGAGCCATGGTTGGAGAGCGAGGAGGCAGTCCCCCACCCGAATACCTAATAATCTGAGGAGATAACAAGATCAGGAGAAAGAAGAAGAAGAGCGAGAAGAAGAATCGTCAGATCACAAGGGATCGAGAATATTCATCATGGGCAGGTCTCCGTGCTGCGACGAGAGCGGCCTCAAGAAAGGTCCGTGGACGCCGGAGGAAGACGACATCCTCGTCAAGTACATCAAGAAGCACGGCCATGGCAGTTGGCGAGCCCTCCCCAAACTCGCAGGTACCCATAGAGACCGAGTACATCGGCCAACCGTCAATCCCTCTCCGGTTCTATGTCCGTTTGGTCGATGTATCATGCCGGTTCATGATAATGGATGGTCTTGCTCTTGCTGCAGGTCTCAATCGGTGTGGGAAGAGCTGTCGATTGAGATGGACGAACTACCTGAGACCTGATATCAAGAGAGGGAAGTTCACCCCGGAGGAAGAGAACACGATCCTCAGCCTCCACGCAGTCCTCGGCAACAAGTATGTCAACCTTTATTTTTTTTTCCTTATGGACATTGTTCTTCTGTTTCCTGTTCTTTATAAGTTACTGTTCCTGTGAATTGAACTAGGTGGTCAACTATTGCAAGTCACCTGCCGGGCCGGACCGACAACGAGATAAAGAATTTCTGGAACACCCACCTCAAGAAGAAGCTCATCAGCATGGGTTTCGACCCGATGACTCACAGGCCGAGGACCGACTTATTCTCAAGCCTGCACCAAATCCTAGCCCTAGCCAACCTCAAGGAGCTGCTCATGGACCACCACTCTCTTGAAGAACATGCCATGAGACTCCAAGCGGAAGCCATGGCAAAGCTCCAATACCTCCAGTGTCTCCTCCAGACACCGGCTCCTCCATCGATGATCGATCCTAGTACCTCAAACAACAACCTCAACGGCCTTGCCGACACCGCCGCGACAGCAAAACTCCTGAGTTCACTATCACAGCTAGAGGCCTCCTGCTTGCCGCCATCGTCGGCGTATGAGTCATTCCCTATCAGCTCCCTCAATGAGAATTACTTCCAATTCTCTCGTTTGCCCGGGCTGCAAAACGATTGCAGCTTCCAGACAGCTCCGACCAAGGACAACAGTGACATGGCTCAAGTGCCGGTCCACGAGTTTACGGTCTTCAGTCAGGGCGAGGATTCCCCGAACTCATCCCATCTAGCAGCAAATGGTGCCCCTACTTGGAACAAGCCTGTGGATTCCTGCAGTAGTTTGAGCTACGATGCACCTTCTTGTTCCAGCTGGCCCGACATCCTCCTCGACGATTCGTTGTTTTAGTTCGGAATTCATGTGTTTTTATACGATAAAATGGCACTTATATGTTGTTCCGATTCGAGGACCAACGTATGCTTCATTGAACTGAATGGATCCTTCTAGTTGCTTCAGTCCAAGCTATAATTACCATGTTGTTCATCAGCTTTAGCATATTCACACACTGTAAATCATGAAAATTATACTATTGAATTTCTAAGAAGAGTCTGTGTGTTTTGCCCATACTAGCTGGATAAATTCCTGGGTCAAATGAACGCATTAACAGCATGGCAACTCAATCAACGGTTATTTGTCAAGTTAGTGAAATGCAGAGATAGATCTAGAAAGATTGTTCGGACGTGAAACATAAGAGATGTTATAGTAAAAGTCAAAAAAAAAAAAAAAGGGAACAAACGAATACAAGTAGATGAGGTAAGATAACTAAAATATGAATATAATTGTTTAAATACATAACGTCACTTATATACCGATTTTTCTGAGTTCAAGGAACACAACCACTCCCGCACGCACCCCTTAAATACCATAGCAAAATGAATATTATTAATGATAAAAAAAAACAATGTTACACTTTTTATTAGCGTGTTAAATAATCACTTTTCACATTTAATTAACCACATGTTAATTGTCTATGATATTTTATCAGTTATAAGGAGGTTCACAAGTCTAGAAGATCGTACGAAGAAAACATGAATAAAGAGGCATGAGGGTTTTAATGTGAAAAATCAAACATATGATTTCTTGATTTAGCAATAACACCGCAATAAATCTTATTTCTCCTACCTAAGATAATGCTTTTTTCAGTGATAAGTGAAAACAATAAGTCTAATACAAGTATATGAAATGAAGATAAATATATGGGCACATAACTTCTATCGTGATAATCGAACTCTCGAAACCTTTAGGTTATGAGTCGGAATCTCGTGCAGTTCCACTAAATCTTATATCTTCCACCTAGGATAATGTTTTAACCTCAAGGTCGTGGTGTTCCCACTGGAAGTCGGCTTTCTTGGGTCCTGAGTAGGATTACTATTAATATTTCCGAGGGTTTTAAGTCTTGATCGACCCACCTAATCCTAAACCTGCACCACCCATCTGCTCTACTGGATGGATGGCTTGTCTCCGACGCCTTTTCTTGAATTGGAACGGAGGAAGAATTTGAGACAGCTATAATCTTATTATATTCTTATTATTAAGGTGCGATCAACTATATGAGTTATTTCGAAGTGATTCGTGTGACAACCCAAATTGTCGATTGCTCGATCATAAGTAATTAATCATGACCGATGGTGACGATGACGAGACGGATCCTAATTAACGTACAACTCTATGCGCAATTATGGACTCTAAATAATACGACACGGAGAGTTATAACAGAGGACTGTACTAAAAATTAAATTTTGTAATGCTAAAAAGAAGAAAAAATGCTTTGTTATTATGGAAGTAATATATTTTGTAATGAGTTTTATCATGATGTGCTCGACAATTTAAATACAAAAAGAATGAGTTGTTTTTATTAGAGAATATGCTTCTTATTATTCAACAAGTATCTTACTACACTTAAAATACTGTATTTTTAACGTTTCGGATTAGATATTTATGAATAGAGAAAATTCGTGTTTGGGAAGTTTTATCCCTTAATATGCTTATTCGACTCAAATTTAGATCATATTAGATTTTTGTGTCATGTGGTATGTAATAAAATACCATTTTCTTACTTAATAATAAAAATTTTATTATTATTTCATTGTCGAAAATTACACGACATGTTACAACAGGACATTTCTGAATCGGCCTCTGTTAATTGCTCATTTTAAGACATTTTGAACTGAAAGGTGAACGTGGAAGATGTGGGAAGAAAATGAACAGATGCCGACAAAAAAAAATTGAACAGGGAGAGTTGACTTGACCGGGCATGTTCATGTCAAAGAGAAGTGACGTACCAGGATTCAAATGATAAGGTGGGACCCACCAAGTAGTTAGGAAACGGAAGGAGCGATGGAAATTATCGGAAGAAAATTTTACAGAATAGATATTAAATCGTGAAATAATAATAATAAGTTACGGAATTCTTTTATTTAATTTATAATATTAATTATAAATTATTTAAATCATATTATCGAATGATGCATTGTAAATCGTGATTCGGATAAATTTTGGATAAGAAATTAAGAAACATGTTATGTTAAAAATAAGTTTGCACAGTTAAATATTAATCCTTTATAAATCTTTCCTTTGAACTCCAATTTTTAAGCCGTTTGTAAAATTATATTCCTAATTCGATGAACATTTATTTTGCACAGTAATTATACATATTTGATAAATTCATTATGTAAAAAAAAATTTACATTAATATGGGGCAAAAAAATTGAGTGAACACGTTCTAATAGAGTATTCAGAATCTATGATATAATTAAAATTTCGAGTAGAATATAATTTTTAAAATTTAACAGGATATGGCTTAGATCCAATCCCGTCGACGAGAGAGTGAGAGAGGTAGGTTTGTGGACGACTTTAAACTTGACTTTGGTCGACATGACTTGGCTTGTATGCTAATATTCCCTTTTCTTTTGTCCCCTTGACATGCAATTCAATGTTAATTATATATATGTGTGTATATATATATATATATATATAGATATATGAGCCGATAATAGACAGGCACAGGCACTTGTTTTTTGTGCGGAATTCGAAAGTTCTTCATTTTCCTACTTGTCAAGTAATTCCCACACGTTGTCGGCTTAGGTTTGGCATCGAAGTTTGACATTACAGTTTAAAGTCAGCCTCCAGGTTCCCCTAACTCTTCAAATTATATATATTTTTCTCCTTTAAAAAACAAGAAACTTAAAATGAAATAAATAAAGGAAAAAAATAGATATATTAAAAGAGATAAATATTGTGGAAAAAACTCAATAATTTCTATTAAATAATGTCTTTTATATAGGTTAAATGACACGAGCCAATAAAAACATATAATAAAAATCTCAACTTTAACGTATTATGACCGTAATTGATTATATAAAGACCGTAAATTTCTTCTACTCTCCGCACGTGTTTAATTTGCCTCCAAATTTATCGATGACCGTAATCGATTATATAAACGTCCGTAAATTTCTAGACATGAACCCTAATTACGCAAACGATCATCGGCTAGTGAACAATTTGTTCCCTTTTTATAAGTGGATTGAAGTTGATCGGATCGATTGAAATTTAGTGCATTCAAATCATTAATGTTAGCCCTGTGCTGATAGAACTCCATGGTGCCACCATTTTCTTTGGTCGCTGGGCAGGCTTTTGTTCCTTTTCTAACAAGGGATTGACGAACCGCCCTTCTTCTCGAGCAAATGAAAAGCCTGTTAATTATTTTTGTTTTCTCATTCTTTTTCGGTTTCTATCGTCCGACATCCAAAAATCAAGCTTGTCCCGATAAATCTAGATTTGAACTCGATTGATTCATCGAGCGTTAAAACTCTGACGATCGTGAATTTATTCAATCGGAAAAATTATTTAAGAGGAAGAAATATCGTACGATATCAAGTAACTCACATCAGTGTCAATTTTCCCATTCTCTAAGTAAGATTGTGGTGTACAAGGTAAAGTTTGGATTCGAACTCCCATGCCCGATTGAAAGATAACGATGTACCATCTTCGGAGTCGACCTTCCGTGCCCGTTTGAAATACGACACTCGATTTTGGAGATTATTTCAGTGGTCGAGAAAACTCTTGAAGTATGTCAGTTAGAAGATCCAAATATATGCACACTACAAAAGCAAAACCTAGTACTTTTTTTGGAAGATAACTATGAAAGGTTAATTTTGCCTCGTAAAGTCTACCAGGTTTACTTCCTGGGTCAAGGTTTTTGCTATATGGGATGGTACATACGTATTTTACGTAGAGGGGGCTTTCTTGCCGACGCGTACGTCTCTCTATTCCTCCTTTCATTAACCCTTTAATTATTCTTACCTTAATAATAAATCCTACATATATATATATATATACATGTAAGGAGTTTTCTTTATCCAAAAGACTTTGACAAACCACACAAATTAGTCCACGTTGATTATATTCAATCTTTGGCCTCCTTTTTGACCTTCCCAAATTACCCATTGCCATATAAAATTCAATCTTTAATTGACATTAGATTAAGAAAAGTTAAGGGTGCGATAGTAAATTTACTAGTACATAACCATCTAAGTCTTCTTTACTCTCATTGTCTTTCTCATCTCTTCTTTTGCATTCGTTTTTCTCATCCTTACTTTCAATCCTTCTCATCATCACTCAATTTTCATAAATTTATCACTTACTCTTCACATTTAATTTATCATAAAATTACATGCTCTAAAGATAAAAACAATTGAAATTTTTATTAATAATTTATATTGCAGATTCATTTCTTTCATTAGTTTCATTGAATAACGAAATCCGTGTATAGCATGGATTGAAATCTAGTATATATATTAAGGCTTTGGATTAGATCATTGTGCAAGCTTATAGTATTCCTTACTCTTCCACCCATTTCAAAAAGTTGACTAGAAAAGGAACTTTTGACTTGAGAGAGATATATATTTAATGTCGTAAAGATTGTATAATTTCATCCATACGATAAAGATTCTAGAACAAGAACCAGACCAGCGGACGGGTCGAAATCAATCTCAACCTGCTCAGAAGACTATCCGAAGCTCTATCCCTGTCTTGTCCTTCGTTGGATTCGGTAAGTTCATCCATGAATGTTTATACGTATACGCAACAGTTTGATGTAGACTTCCTGCAAATGGACGACCTTCTGCCGTGTATGAGAAAGTTGGGATCTGTTCCAGAACCTCTGGTCTCAAAGCTTTGGCTTTTCTCAGAATGAGTACAAGGTTTTCAGATTTATGTGAGAATATTCTCGTGGGAAAATGTAGGTTCGATTCTACTTGTAGAGAGCTTGATTCAGAAGAACATGTCACGGGGCCGAGAAACCGGTCGACTTTGATAAAAGATCTTACAAAGTGAAGGATCACAACAGGTAAGGAGGAGTGCAGATAACTTGAAAGCTATTATAGTAAGGTTACACAAAGCAGACAGAAAAAGACCGTCATATATTCGAGGACATGTTTGGTACGACAGAATTGAAGCTGGAATCGATAGAACAGAGTGATCAGACTTCACGCGGCGATGGCACTTCGATGAATTCTTATTCCTTTTGATGAATATGACATTAAGTTGGTGTCTACAAGGTCAAATGAGCTCCTCTATATTGAACATGCTTATGGTTTTGATCATGCTGTAGCATGTGTAAAGTCGTTTGAAACATGTACTCATGCTCCTCTGTCATTGGTCCTAGAGAACTATGTGCTTCCAGATCGGAAATGACTGGCCCTTCTGTATAACTGGTCAGACAGCGTTCGGTCTTCTACCTTGATTCCACTTTTAGAGCTGTCTTCATTAACTCGTACATGAAGTAACTTATCGCGGCCGAAGGTAAAACCTGCAACAAGTTTGATAGTTACTAACTAATCATTTCTTGCAAATTTGTTCAAAAGAGACTTCTTATGGAAGTCACTTTGCGCTTATGAGCAACCAATGGGCCCGTGGATCCAATGCCTCTTTGGAAACCTAAGAGGATGGGCACACCGTGTCAGAGGAGCACGAGTCGAACCTGAGGCGTGCCGCCACAACTCGGTGCCCCGTTTCAATGCCACAAGCTCTTTGATCGATTGAAAGAAGAACGACACTAGGTACCTCTAGCAAGCCGGGGAAGAATCCTGCATAAAGGGCAGGGACACCCCCTTGTGCTACAATCTTCATGAACGCAGTAAGAGGGTCCAATCCTGAAGTTTGGACCTGCATCTGAAGCCGTCTCCTGACCGCCACAATCAGGTACGTTGTGGCTTCAGCACAAGCACCTGAAATTGCCCCATAGATCAGTGTCCTGATGGGGCCCAGCTCGAGCTGTTCCATGACATTCAGCTGGTTCCCTTCCTGCTTCATGTGCTCAAGCCTGTTCTTCCCCTCGGGTGTCTGCAGATAGGCTGATCTTAGCATGTCATAAACGCTGTAGAAAACCGCACCGGTGGGGGCTATTGCAACAATGGTCGGCACAAGGCCATTGTATAGAGAGAAGAAGCCATCTGTCCTAACCTTATGGCATAAAGTGCCTATTGCACCACCAGGGCCTTCCCCACCCAGTGCGACCATCTTCGATCATACCTGAAAAATTCCCAAAGACCAAGTGGCAAATGCCAGTTAATTAATCTCTCACTAGTAAGAACTACACTGAAGTTTGAGTCATGGAAGAAAGTTGCATTAGAAGTCATCAAGGAAATTCAGGGCTGAGGGACTCCCATTATGGAGCCTAGCCCAGGCTAGGCAGAGCACGAGCTCCTGGCACCACACCAGCCTGGAGCTCTTCAGGAATCCCACAATGTTGGCCATGCTACATTAAACTAGGAGCGACGGAGTGGAAGACCTGGGCTTAACTCGAACCATAGACTAGCTTGCTTGTGTTAGGTTATTGTCAGGGTTCCTGAATCAATGATAAAAGGAACCTCCCAGCTTCTCTTATCTTACAAAGAGAGAGATGATTTAGGAATAAAATCCAACTGAAGCATATCAAACAGAGCTCTTTCGTGAGAAAACGGAAAGCACGAGGGTGGTGCTAGCACATTCCCAGCATGATATCTATATTATATATCAGGCTTTCAAATCTGTTTCATATCAAAATTCCGAGCTGTTCTGACAAAAATACTATTAGTCATAGATCTGACACCATATATGTGCTGCAATGCAAATCAAGTTAATGGATGAAACACCACAACCCAACCTTCCTTAACTCAGGCAGCTTCATTTTATTCTACATTGTTTTTCAATCTCCCTCAAATATGAAACTAAAGACAGTTTCATGGAGTAATATAAAACATAAGATTAAACGTACCGTGTCCATCGGAAAGCACAGCAGGGTAGCTGTAATTCCTGCTGCAGCACCAGCAGTGAACCTCTCGAAGTTCCCTGTTTCCTCATTACCGGACCATTTCATCAACTGATCTATGTATGTATCATAGAAGAAGAAGTTTATGGCCTTAAACCGTGCTGTCCTAAGGATGTTCCCGACATTGCCTTTCCAGAATCCCTTCAGACCCTGAGAAACTGCAATTGTTTTGATGAGCTCAAAGAGATTCCTCTGTTCACCCTTTACTATATATTCCAGCTTTAGCCTCTCAAGGGGGGCAACAATGGTTCTGATGCATAAAAGTAATATATTAAAATTAAATAAGTTTCAATTTCCTCTAATTCACCAATCAGTACCTCCAAAATGCAATCACAGAATATATACTCTACAAACCTTTTCACCTCTGAAGACTTTTCTTGTTAGTATGCACGACTTTTACGGAGGAAAGAAAAGGCACCAATTGCAAATGACTGAGATAATGCATCAGCCCTGATCAGTGATGGACTGGGACTGTCTTAAAGTCCATCACGCAGAAAATCATTCCAGGATGTTCAGAAGACTGACAATCTTTCAAGAGATTCAAGTATTGTGACTTAAACAGTTGAGTAAAAAGCTACAAAGAATATGCATGTACAGAATACTACATGGAAAAGTGGAAAAATCCTAATCCCTCGGGTTCTCTCAATCCAAATACAGGGTGAAAGTAACAGACAATCAGCGATGCACATAAGGGTGGAGTTGTTTTGTGTAACTGGTTCATATACAATAACAAGTCGAATATACAGAATTCTAAACAAATCCATTTTTCTTATGCTTTTCATCAAAGTCTACGCATATAACTACATGTATACAACCCGTACTTAGCAGTCTTCTTAGGTATTTCATGGCGTTATGCATGAGAATATGGGGGATCAAACATCCTTCTAAAAGAATGGCATGCTGGTAGAATTTTTCTGGTAGTCACCTACACAAGCAATTACACTGAGCAGCGGTTAACTATCATTAACTCATTAGGGACCTAACATCATGATGAAGGAGCCAACAAATCACAGAGGGGAAGAGATATAATGAAACAGAAGTGCCAAGACACGTTCAGTCCCAGTGAAAATGAGTACAGAACCTTGAGACCATTGCAGCAACTGCTCCAGCACAGAGATGCATAGCGGTATTCAAGGCCGTTGATTTCCTACCCTCCTCCTCCTCCTCCGCCACCGCCACTTCAAGTTTTACAGTTTCCCCATTGTTCCCCAAACCTTTCACTGGCGGTTCCCGGAAAGACCCTTCTTCGTTTCCCTTCGTGGACAAGCTCACTGACAAAAACCCACCATTCCTAAACCCCTCCACCGCTCGTGTTGCCCCGAAGCTAGCATTTTTACAGCAACCCACAGCCAGTGTCGGACCCGTTCGGCTCTTCCTAGAAACCGCTGCGACAAAGGAAGAAGAAGAACAGGGTAGTGAATCATCAAGAAACAGCCCACCGGGGACGAAGTACGGATGGGAAGGCTCGGACTTGATCAGGACATCGGGGAGGAGTGAAACTTCTCCGCGCATTGCAACTGGTGAGAAGCTCTCGAGTTGTTGGGATCACTGTCGTCATTGTTCGGGGTGAGAGTGACAGCAAGAACAATGCCCATATCTGCCCTGAGAACTGGATTTCATCGCCGCATCTTCATTGATTTCATCGAACCTTCTTGTTTCTTCCTACCCGATTAAACAGCATTTCATTCGATTCGATCGATGCGGATCAGTCTTTTTTAAATAGCAAGCATGGTTTAATGTGTTCTTTGTTGTCTATCCAGCATGCTACTGACCTTTCCTGGGACGGCTTGATTTGATGTCATACGTGTCAATTGGAGCACGAAAAATATCTTTGGTCCGACAAGATAAAATGGAAAATGGAGTCCTCGGAACAAAGTGATACATCAAAACATGCAGTATTGTTCCTTCGACGATGTAGGAAGGATTCTTTGTATGGTTTTGATGCTGTAGCATGTTATAACCTCATGTTAACCATGTTTAATCCTTCATCGGAGCATCCAAAACTGTGTAGTTCCAACTCGGAAATGACTCCCCACCCCAAAATAACCAGTTAGACAATGTTCGAATTGACCCAAGAAAACCGCATGCTTATGTGGCAGGACATTCAAACTTAGAGATCGTCTTCTGTTGAAGAATGATCTTAAAGAGAGATGGAGCAGCTGCCATGGACATCGGGTATTTGGCTGACGAATTTTCTCATGTAATCTGCATTTCATCATGGCTGACACCAGATTATATAGATGGTCAATGGATGATCCTGCAGAAACAATGTCCGAAGTTGACTTTTGACCCGTCAAATGGGGCTCACAGGAATGTTTCCCCTTAATTTATCTCTCTCGCTCTCTCTGCGGCACATCGTCGTTGAAGAGGAACCTATGCGCTCCGAGTTGATTCTTATGGAACCCGTGATCTGCCATAGGAAAACTACTTTGCTTCCTCTTTTTCATTAGATCGGATTATCATTATATATATGAACGCGAAGCAATACTATCATGAAACCTTAAGCGATTAGTCACAAGAGATCTTGTAAACAACGTGAACTTGCAGTTTCATAATTTGATTTCCTTTAGTGTTTCAGTTTGATCCTGTGAGAAGCACAAGGGGCCTGACAATGTCTGCCTCGTTAGAAGCTCTTGCTATGGCGGGGGCGAACTATCTTGACTATGCAATGGAAGCGGAGGGATGGGAGACGCCACCGGCTCATTTACTGGCCAAGGAAGAAGAGGAAGGACAAGAAACTGAAGATGAGGTGAAGATCTCCCGGAATATGCCTGCCAAACCGAAGAGCTTCCCTCACCCAGAATTCTGCAGTATCTTTGGTTCCCCTATTGGAAAAGGTTCAGTTCCTAGAAATAATCGGAAGCGAGAAGAAGTTCCTAGGAGCGTGACGAACAAAAAGTTGAACAAGTCCTTAAGACCGATGGATGCATTAGCCAGGTGTTGAGCCTGTCATCACTGGAACACATGATATTCTTTTCCTGATCGATGTTATTTGAAAAATTGTCATTGTTGTCGATTTATTGATTTGTTATTTGTCGCTCAGCTACTTGTTCCTCTTTAACACGGTTCCTTTCCATTCACAATGTCTGCAATGAAACCCAAGAACATAACGATATCGGGTCGAACACCTAAAATGCATAATATGTCGATGTCAGAGTTGACCACGAAGACGACTTCTGGTGAAGGTTCTCAGGGATCAATGATGTAACCAGTTATGGCAAAGGCCAAGCATCTGAATATCCCTGAGCGCCTTTGCTCCATGGAGTTCCTAATAGCAGACACCTGCAGATTCTGCACCTCAGTAGAGACAAAGTCTAGTTGACATTTCATCATCTGGCTCCACCTAGAACCTCTAAAATGATCTCACCAAGAGGAGAAAATTGAAACTTGTCCAGTTTTACCTTCAATCCTGCCTCATATTAACTCGTTTTCGAGTTCATCACGACTTATTACTGTAGATCTACATAGATGTGATGACTCAAGAGAGTATTTAATTGCTTCAGGGATGTTCTTGGTGCTCGTGGATGCTTCTCAGGCAATGAGGGACAAGGATGCAGAAGATTAAAGCATTTGCTTGTGAGGATAAAAAAGAATAGCAGAGTAGAGAGCATATTCATGACAAGAACAATCTGTAGCTTTTCCAAGTTTCTCCTCTCTCGACACATTGAGGAGGAGGGACTGTGCTGGATCTAGGAGTAAGAAGAACACCTGAAAAATTGAACATCGAACACGTTCTTCTTGACAAGCTCGAAAATGCAAACATCTCCATTGCACAGACAGTTGTCTTCCAGGAATGCACCCCAACCACTGCAAAGTTTGCCTCGGTGTTCATTTTGATAGCAAAACATCTTCACAAGCCACGACTGTCCCCTATGTTTTAGCTTCACCAGACTCTCCCCAGGCTCCAGCTTGTTCCTCTTCATGAATTTGGAGCATATGCTCTGGGCAAATCATCACAATCAGATTTGCAACATATAAAGATTCTATTACTGGTTTTTCAGGTCTGAATAGTTCTTTATGATTGAAAAATTTAGACATAGGTGGATACTTTTTGTCAAAATCTGTTGACAGAAGTACCGAAAACAGCGCCAAAACACAGAAAAAAGCGGCACACGTGCAACATCTGAAACCTCAAAAACAGTACTAATAATGTATGCAAAAGTGGATCTGCAACTTCACATCAAAAGAAGCACATGAATCTTTTTCACTGCTGAATGTTGAAGGTACAGATGAATATAAAGGTCAGGAATCTTACCACTCCCCCACTCCTCATATAGGATGGTCGCAGTCGAACTCGAAATGCTGGAAACTCTGGTCGATACCTTTTTGCTTCCTCTAGAGCTATGTGAGAGCTTGGGGGCAAAGGGGTCTTCGCAATTCGTGGCTTGTTACCTGTATTATACCAAAAAAAAAAAAAGGAACAAATTGAAATCACATGCTCCAAATCTGTCTCATGAGATTTACAAGCAAAAGGCAAATGAGATTATTTCAACTCATTGAACAAATCTAAGTTCTGACCAGGAACTAGAATGGAAAACCATGAAATGAATGGATTGTTAAAATTCCTACCAGCTAAGCCCCGGGTCACATCTTGGTTCACCCGCTTCCATGGCCTCAATGTTCTGTTTTTATGTCCTGAACATTCATATTCATGGTAAGTAGAGAAATCATGATCAAATCCAATTGGCAGTTTGGACTTTGATAGTTTGGAAACTTACGTCGAAACTGTTGTCTAAACCATATTCTTTTCGGTTCAGGCTCAGAAGCATCTGAGCTTTCAGCTGGAGAATGACGAGCAGCTTCCCTTGTCTCGGACGGCCGAGACTCATCGGACTGACTTCCCTCCACTGGATAGTCAATCTCAGTTGCGGTCAGATCGAATATTGACACATTGAAGACATTGTTGCCTTTAAGTTCAAACAAGATGAATGATCCCTCCTGAAGGGAGTAGTAGTCTTGAAACTTCCTCCAGCCTTCACTCAGCCAAACTTTCGACACTTCCTTTTTCAATGTGACTTCAAATGATTCACCAGTTGGGGCCTCGAGAAACACCTTATCTGAGAGATCGTGTCCATATTTTTTCATAAACATTCGGGGAATTGCCTAAAAAGAAATTGGAACAAAATTAGTACACAGAAAATGAGAAAAATTTCAGCGACTTGAGAGTGAAACTTCCAGTGTTCTGCTGGATCGTTTCCTCCAGAACACTCAAGAAAACAAGGAATGCTCCTGTTGTTTACTTTCACTTAGCTCACCAGTCTTGAAAAAGCAGAAATATGTTTTAATTCAAAGGATCGCCATGGATGCTTCTCGACCAAATGCATTTTTATGGAAATTGACCAGTGTCAAGCATGAAAAAGATTGAAATGGACACACTGGTTTTTTCGTGGCCTTAGAGTTATAGCACTTTAGGTTCTGTGTATCATGGAAGTGGAAAATGCTAGCTTTCAATTTGTTTTGCTCATGAGAACACAAACCTCAGGACAGTGTTCCTAACTAAGAAAATAACACTTGAAAATGCAGGTAAAATATAAAATAAAATCTTGAAACATCTGGTCTCTCATAAGAACTGACAGAATTGATTTTTATAAATTTTCAAATGTAAACATAAATGATTTTTCCCATAATAATCATAACAAATATGTGGTTATTCAGGTAATTTCTAAACGTATTTGTATTGTGGAAGTTTCAGCTTAAATGCAAACAAAAGTTAAAAATGTTTTTCTTTCTTATTCAATGCATTGTGGATAGATGTTCTTAGTGCCAGGTGGTAGTAACATTTTTTGGTTCAGCTGATTTGCTGATACCATTTGCCCTGTACCCTTTATCAAGCTCAATTCTTTTATCATATTTGTCGATCTAATTAGAAAAACTTTCAATGTAATGAGTCTACGATAGCATAAATAGCATAAACTTGATGAATCCCATCATAATTGTGATAAGATGTTAATGCCTGGAAACAATGATAATCTACCTTAAAATTTGCAGCAAAGATACCTCCAACCTTTCATCTAATACATTAGAGCAAAAGTGCCCTCAGGAAATGTATCTTTGAGTCATCAACACTCCAATCAATCAGTATTGCAAAAAGCTCAAAACTTTGGCACTTAATCTAGTCAAAGATGGAAAATTCAAGAAGATGAGCTCTTTCTTAACGAGCTTCCCCCATGGCAGAAGTTGAAAAGATAGTGTTAGTAATACTCTAGAGCAGAAGAACTGAAACAGAGCTAAGCAAAGAGCTCCAAACAAAAGAAGATCATGAACATGGCCCACTTACAATCTTCCCGAGCTGAAGTGAGTAGATGTTGATGACCTTGAAGAAACGACGAGCAGGCGATTTAAAGTGGCTCCTCTGGGTACCCTGGTCATCTCCTCTTTTTCTTGGACGGGAATGAAAATCCATGGGGCTCTTCTCGGAAATTCTATGGTGGGATGGGTGTGGTTGGAGTGTGAGTGCAAACCCGAAGACAATAGCTCCTGGTCAGAAAAGAAGAAGGAGATTCAGTTTGGGCTCCTACATATTAAATTGCTCAACCAGTTTAGATTATGTCGACTCTTCAACAGAAACACATTCCAACTGCTGGTAACAGACCGTCCCAGAAGCATCTTTAGAAGCCAAAAATAGAAACCACACACCAAGTGATAAAATCAACAGGAAGGCCGTTTAACAAACCAGCTAAAGAGTATCTAGCAAAACAGATAAGTAAATGCAACCAAATAAACGACAGATTTGGTCTTGTCATACAGGTATTGTTTCCTCGAACGCTGCAAACAGGTCAAGTCATCACGTTTCAAAAACCGTAGACTTTATACACACAAGAACCATAGACCAAGAAACGTAATGACATTACCGAGCAACAGGATTTCTCACAACTCTTCTCCTTCCTCCGCTGTTCCGTTTCTTCAGAGTTCTGCTGGAGATGGGTTGAAGAGTAAGCAAAGAAGAAAAATGAGCCAAGAAGGAAAGTAAAAGCAGGTAGGACTGTGGGAAACCAGAAAGAAATGAAGAAAAGCCAGTAGTTATACGACAAGAAACGAGCATAACTGTTCTTTGGTATGTAGGACTCTGGTTCTCGTGGTCGGTTTTAGAGGGACAGAGAACGTACTGTACGGGAAAGCACCAAAGGGATGGTGAAGAGAGGATGGAGAAGGCTGCCATGGAAAAAATGTGGAGGCCGTTGCTGCATAAAGCTGAAACTGTACTATCCATCAGTTTCTTCAACCGGCGGGAAAATCTTGGTGACGGAGGGGGAGCTCTCCCGGTCAAAGATATGCAACTTTAGGGTAAATTGTACCAATGGTGCAAAATGTTTTTCCACCATTTCTTTTTAGTACAAAAAGTTTCTCATTAGTATAAAAATTTTTAAAACTGTTCTTTAATGATACAATCTGTTAATTTATTATAACTGTGTTAAATTTAAAACTGACATAATATTCAATTGAATTTAAATACTGATGTGAAATCTGCTTTTTATTTTACTTGATCCGACCCGACAAGTATTTCTATCATTTCCCTTCGTTAAAACCCTAAATGAAAGAAAAATAAAAAGTTAAAAATAAAGGAATTGAGTCGGGTGAAAGTTTTTTTTGAAAAAAAAATTCTGGTCGGATCGGATAAAATAATATGCAGATTCTATATCAGTTTTTAAATTCAATTGGATGTTATGTCAATTTTAAATTTAACACTGTTAGAATAAATTAATAGATTGTATTAAGATAGAATAATTTTAAAAGATTTTGTATCAATGGGAAACAAAAAATTCTTTTTGTACCAAAAAAAAAAATTAGTTGCAAAACATTTTGCACCATTGGTGCAATTTTCCCTGCAACTTTATCAAGTTGAGAATTTTTTTCTTTTTTGGGTAATACATCTGTACTGTACGATAACATAAAACAATGTGTTTTTCTTCCTTGGTACACATTGAAATTGAATTGGGAAAGGCGATGCTATCATGGTTTTGGTTCAGTTAACATTTATCTTAATATCACGTGCGATTTTATCAAGCTCAATTCTTTAATCCTATTTGTGTATCTAATCAGGAAAATTGTTTACCTAACACGACTTCGGTAGATGACCTGTTTAGGAAAAAAATAGAAAATTGATCGTAAAATTTGATAAGTAAAATAGTGGTAAAGTTAATTAGTAGGAAACTCGAAGTTGCACCCCTGGGCCTCTCATTCATCAGCTCTTCTATTTCGATCAGAAGAAGAAGCTATGGTGCTCTTCTTACAAAGCTTATGGAAGATTGGTGAGCGTGCTGGTCTTTAGGATGAACCAATTCAAACTCATGAAATCTTTTTGGTGGGAAGCTTCTGATGTTGCAGTCGATGTGAAATGGACCACCATTGAAAGAGACTTCCCCTTTAACTTAAGGAGGTAGAGCTCTGGGGCTTGAATCACATCAACAGTACATGAAGGAATCAAAATGTATTCCATGTAGTCACATTCCTTCATGCCTTCATTGGGAATGATTCGAAAGAAACCCAATGTCCAGGGTGAAATTGTTACTACAGTTTATTCAAACAACATAAAGGTACATTTTTGCAACAGAGGCAAGTAGTGTAATAGAAGAGAATAGCAAGGGAAAGGAAAACCGAGGACAAGAATCAGAGACAGGCCAGAACCGATTTGGCCTTAGCCTTCTGCAGCAGAAAATGGCATCCATGGACTTAAAGAGGGATGGCTTGGCTGATTGGGATAAGGGCATTCTTGATCCTCTCTGCTGCAGTTTGCAGTTCTGAGAGTGCAGCTGCATAGGAGATGCGAATGCAAGTGTCATCTCCAAAAGCATCCCCTGGGACCAATGCAACCTGTTAACGGGTCACGGATGCATCAGTGTTTAGACAAAGGATAGGGATAGCTGTACAGACAAGGAGATGTATATTTCCATGTAAAAAAGATGTACCGAGTGCCAACTACATTTCCTTGTATATAAAAGGAGAAGTATTTTGTTCTTCGCAGAATAGAGAGCGGATGCTTGAATAGAAACAGATCAATTTGTACCTGAGCCTTTTCAAGCAGGTATCGGCATAAGGACTCAGACCCATCTATTACACCAAACCCCTCGACTTCTACTCCATAATAACAACTGAAGTCAATGAAGAGATAGAATGCTCCCTGCAAATGAAAGTGCGAGCGACAAGCAATCAGCAATGCATAACAAGAAAGAGCTGCACTAAGCTGGGGCTTAATTTGGCACCTGGGGTTGTGATATCTTCACGCCCTCCAACCCACCAAAGCTCTTAACCAAGTAATCTCTCCGTTCTCTAAAGGCCTTAACCATAGTGGAAACAGTTTCACCGCCAGCATAACCTAGTCCTAAGGCAGCCATGGCAGCCTTCTGAGAGATACTACTCGCTCCTGAAGTTAACTGGACAAGGGGAAGAACTAAAAAATAGATAAAAGTTCTTCGTTTTATATGGAGAGTAGAGAGAATATATTGGATGGCATTTCTTGGATGAATCAGGTTATAAGACCCCTCTGAATTGTAACATTCAACGTACTGTCAATACAACGATGCTACTAGAAACAATAATTTGGTGTTACCTGGCTCTGGATTTTTGCACATGCAGCAATGAAGTGCTTTGGGCCTGCAATGTACCCAAGCCGCCATCCAGTCATCGCAAAGGTCTGTAGATGCTCAAAGAATTCTCTTGAGAATCAAACTAGACATTAACAGTATTCTTTCAATCTATAAGACCATCGAATTCAACAATTTAAATGCTGAAACTGATGATATGGAAAAATAATTTTTGAAGCCAAGTTGGATCGACTGGACTAAACAGATGACTTTACTGTGTCAGACTCTAGAACAATCTTTCTTATTTTTCAACAGTCTCATCAAGACTCTAGAACAATCTTTCTTATTTTTCAACAGTCTCATCAAATATAGTGAACCCAGACACCTCAAACAATTTTCCGCTTTTGTTCAAAACTGTAAATGGAGAAGCTGGGCTTGAAGTTACCTTTGAGAACCCGTTAACAGTAAGGGTCCTCTCCCACATGCCTGGTAATGATGCAAAGCTCGTATGGGTTGCTGGAGCATAGATGATGTGTTCATATATCTCATCTGTCAGAACCTAAATTATAGAAGTTTAGGATGAAAACCACAGCGAAATCAGACAGGCCCTTAAGAGAAAATAAGGAAGAAACGCTAAAAATTATACCAGAAGCCTCGGGTGCTTGGCAATTATTTGAGCAATCTCTTCAAGTAGGTTCTTTGGGTAAACTGACCCTGTGGGATTAGATGGGGAACAGAGTATGAGCAGTCTCGATTTCTCAGTGATGGTTGATTCCAGGAGTTTAGGGTCCATGAGGAAATTCTCAGAAATGCGGGTTGGGAGAATTACGGGTGTTGCATCAGCAAGTCTTGCCATTTCAGGATAACTCACATAGTAGGGAGCTGGTATTATAACCTGAGAGAACATTAAAGATTCAGTAAGTTATGGGCACCGGTACTTCAAGTTTGAACAGTGATTAGTCCATAACCAAACACTTGAAAGGGAAGCTGTTTTTGGTTTAGGGGAAGAGCAACTGAGTTTACCACTTTTCATTGCTTGAAACACAAAAAGAAAAGGAAAATTGTTCAAGTTGCACTTTGTTTGACAAATGCTTCACAAAACAATAGGTCTTCCAGAATGCAATTGACATGCAGGTTTTCTCCCTTTTTCTTTCATTTTTTTCATGAAAGGTACTGGTTAAACTTATCCAGTCTTCTAGAAACACATAAAAAATTTCAATGATGCAGATATTTTTGAGGAAAGCTTCCGTTAAGATCCCGGAGCGACGGTGAATCAGGTACTTCATTTAATTAGAATTTCACGGATAAAAGTACATGACCTTTTATGAATATAATACCTTGGCAATTCCAAAGAAGTCAAGCTGTATGTACTTCATCAATATAATTTCAATAACTTTTAAGTTTCATTTTACCGTATAAATGGCAACAATACCTCATCTCCTGGAGAACAAACTGCTAGAACCGCTTGAACAGCACTTTGCTTAGCTCCATTACTAATGACGATCTGATCAGGTGTATATGAGAGCCCGTTCTCCTCTTTAACAAAAGTAAACAACAAAACATGAGCAGAACAAAAGGAAAAAAATGGACAACCTACTCTAGTTCAAAAGCATTTGCACCATCAAACTCCCAACTCATGCTCTTGGAATTGGAGGAAAATTCTAAAACTTCAAGACAGGGCCAGAACACATATCTCCTGCAAAGTTGGTGATGGGCATTCTATCTTCTTTTGGCATGACAAGTGGTCAACCTACAGTCCCCTTAGCACCTCCTTACCCAAAGGCATGCTCACTTTTCCATCAATTGGCTCTACTGCTAAGCTTTCAGCTGTCTATTAGGGAGGGACATGGCATTGGTCTAGGAGTTCAGACCTGTCTATTAACTTGTTGGAGATCCAAAACTCTACAATCATAGCCGGCCAAGTTTCATTCAACTGGGACTCTACAACAAACCTAGGATCATTTACTTTTGGGATAGCTTTAGACCTAGAAAACTCAAGGTTTCTTGGTATAGAACCTTGTGGTTTCAGGTTCATTTACCAAGAGCCTCATTCATTACCTAGCTTGCTATATTGAACAGATTATCTGCGAAGGACAGAATAGTGGATTGATGTTCTCTCCCTGATCTTTTGTGCACCTTTTGTGGAGGCTCATTGGAAACTTGTGACCAACTTTTCTTTGACTACCCTGTAATCAAAGGCATTTGGGCTGCAATTCTCTTTAAGTTACAAATTTCTAGGGTGGTCGGAGACTAGGAGTTTGAGCTACAGTGGATCTCTTCTATCAAGGGGAGGAAGTCCATTCATTTTGTACCAGCTAAGCTAGCATTTACAAGTCTTATTTATGTTATGTGGAGGGAGAGAAATTATAGAATATTCCAAGTAACTTCTAGACCTCTTCACATTCTGTAGGCTTCAATTGTAAATTTCATATTGGGTAAAATCAGTTCACATCCTAGGTTAAGAGTCAAACTAGGAAATGCTCCTAGGTTGAGAGTCAAATTAGGAAATGCTCCCATGCTGCATGCTTCATTAGGGAGTGACTCTGTATAGGCCTTTTGTGTACAACTTTTGTACATTTTGTGAACTTTCATGATTGATCAATGAAGCATACTACTTACCAAAAAAAAAAAAAATGGACAATCTATTTGAAGTTTGTAGGAAGCTAGGCAATAACAAACCTTGTAGCTTCTGACAGATTGCTTTGCGGAGTTCCAGTGTGCCAGCATTTGGGGTATACCTTGTATAACCTTCCCGTATTGCGTTTATCCCAGCCTTTAGTAAAAGGCAGAACACCACTATGTTACCGAAGAGCCATAAATTATAAAAGGCCTATCTGTTTTGAGACTGTCTTCTAGCTTGACAAATGCACCTTCATTTTAACAACCTTAAAAGGAAGTGGAGAATGAAATCTCTAAAGTGCAAATTCATGACTTTAATACCTGCTTTCTTTGCAAAAATAAAAGAACTAGGACAGTTCTTTTCAAGTAGTAGACCCTGAAAATCCATTGTCACACAAATGGTCAGAATTAGAGAGCAAAACCTCTGCTATCGGAGTAGGTGTATTGAAGTCAGGTTCTCCAGCAGCTAATTTGATGACCGGTACACCAGCTTGAGCAAGAGCAACGGCTTGGTCAGATATAGCTACTGTTTTTGAGGGCTTCACTGCATTTACTCTTGGGCTTAATGTTCGATCAACATCAACGTGGTTCAATCTGCTGCCTGCTTTCACTACTGCTGTTATCTTGGGCAATTTTACTTTCCTTGTGTATTCCACTGATCTGTACCAGTAATAGTTACAGCTAGAGGATTAATCTAATGAACCAACCCTATAATGTAGAGGGAAACATGGAAAGAAACGTGCAGAACCCATGCTGTTTCAGAGACTTGTTCTGGTATTGAGCCAAGATCGACAAATCTGTCCATTGCAAATACAGACCAACCTTTCTGAAAATACTCATACCAGACCAACCTTGACATAATGCCAAGTTTAGACGTGGTAAAGCAGTTTGTTGGGCCAATTTTGCCCATTGTGGATCATGACTGAAAGGTTAGACTACAAATTATTAGCTCGGAACTTGTCATAAGAACAGAGAATATTCAGACGTCGAGCCTCCTTCCTCCTCTCTGTTTCTCATTTTTATGTCCATTTTTCAATCAAACAGCGATGTTTCTAACTCAATTTCAGACCAGAGTAACATCAAAGCAAAAGCTCTGATTTTGACTAAATCCCCAGAATTAGAAATTCAAGAATGCCTGGGCCAGCTGTACCTGAAAGGCGGCTTGCTGGAAGGAAAGGAGATACATATGGAGCCAATGCTCGGATCCAAATGCCCAAGAGCACAGTCCCTCGGAGCGACCTGAGAAAATGTCAGGGAGGAAGCCGCCATGGGAATGGGTTATGGGGGCTTAGTTGGTGGAGGATTTGGGTGCAGGGAAGGAGGCCTGCGAGTCTGGTGCCTCAGCATTTGCACTTAATCCATTTTATGTACATCGTTCGAGGAAAACTTATTAGGGGTTCGGTGGGAGAGGAAACTGAAAGAGAAGCCGCCATGGGAGGAGTTAGGTAGAGAATTTGGGTCCTGGGAAAGAGATCTGCGAGTCCGTTGCCTCAGCATTTGCACTTCCACTATTTTATATACGTCGTTCGTGGAAAACTTACAGCGGTGCGGTGGGAGAGAAGACTGAAAAGGACAGAGAGGCAGAGATTGTTTGAGCTTTGGTTTGGTAGTAGCCTTTTTCCCTGTCCTTTTCTGGGTATTGGGGCGGCTGGCGGCGGCGTCACCTGACGTGCAGTGAATCTGAGCCGTCCACATGAGCACGGGAGGCCCATCACTCGATGGACGTTCCAGATTCACGACCAGGGATCGAACCAACTGGGCCGTCCCATGTTACGCAGCGGGATTTGGTACAACTACGCTAGATCAGGTTAACAAGGAAAGCGTCATTGCAAAAGAAAATCAGGGTGAGAGAAAACAAAACCAAAGTTTTCTTTCTTTTAAAACAGGCTTACCATGTAAGACCCCGTAAAAAAGAGATTTAATGTAATTAATACCGATCTCAATATAAAATTAAATAATTGGTTCAAATATTTACCAATATATACTTGTTTATTATTTATTTATTTTATCTCGTTCTACATTTATGTTTCATTTGTACACTGGGAATAAAAAAAAAAAAAGATTACCATGAGTAGGTGAGAGTAATGGCGACCATGTCGTGTCTGTGCAGCGCAAGGAACGATTAGATTACTATTATGAGGATCAGTCAACCATATTTGGTAACTGGACCAAGCCAGAGCTGAAGCTTGGTCGAAATTACCCAGCAAATGAGCTCAAGCATCATTATCATCCCTCTCTCCAGCCACGTAGATTTCCTTGTACCAGTCATGATGTTCTCCGCCAACACAAGAATTGAAGAGATTTTCCCTCTTTGACCATTCCAAGCAAGCTAAATTTACGCCAACCAAAACATGACAGAGTTGTCAGCTTCCTGTTGCTCGATGCAATGCTGGTAAGGTGCATCTAGATCAGACAACGACAGTTAACATCTCATTGAGAAAAGATGATATCCGATGGGTTAAGTTTCGATAGGTTAACAAAGTCAGTATCAGATGGATAGTACACCAGCTGCTGAGTAATATAAATTTGCTGCATACGAGAGGTCCCGATTCAGCTTGATTAGGTCCCTGTGCCTCAATGTGTATCAGCGAACAGTAGATGGTGAACGCAGAAGCTTACAAGGAAGTAGACGGCTGGACTTTGGCATTCAGAACCCAAAAGTTACTGTGAAGAGCAATCAGACTGCTAATTAACAAATTCTACGAGCATGTGTACCAACTGAAACTACTATATCACTACAATCAGAAGTCCAATAAGTCGCATAGACTTGAACAACCAAAACTGAATGACAATGCTCGGAAGTTAGAAAATCCACAACATTTTTAAATCACAGCGCATAAATCCTCCCCAACAATATGGACATCCATATATAAGAAAGAGCCACAGAGAATATGTACTCCAACTGAAAGATATTCATCCTTCCAGAAGCAGGTTTGATACAGATCATTCCTATTATACCCAATGAGGCAACAATTTTAATCATCTAAGTCAACATGGCTCAAAGTTATGGACTACAAGTGCGTGCAAGTAAATTGATTCAATACTTCTTGGGCATTTTATGCTGTGAAGATGAGACAGAGACTTGCTTGCATAACTCAATAAAGTGTGCATTCGCCAGTAAACTAATTGAACCAAATGGGCCAAAAAGGAGATGTCACAAACAGCATCAAATAGTTCTGGTACATTTTTCTAGCAATGCATCAAACCCTCGTACATGATGAGTCAAAATCATCAGGAGCCACCGGGGCAATCCAATTGCTCGGGGTCTTCTTAATCTCTAAGTGATTGACGTAAGCCAACTCAAACATGCTGCAAAGATTCACCATAAGGGTCTCATTCATTGTGACTGGTGGAACCCTCTCGAGTGAGTTTTCCAGCTCAAGTACATCAGACAAATAGATTTGTTGTTGATGGCCACAACATCCATATGGTCCCTCTCAATACATTCTGCATACTCCCTAACTGCTGAAACATAATCTTTCCCAACCAAGTGAATCAATGCCTTGTTTCTGTCCACAAGGAATTCGACACAATTCCCTTCACTTAAGGAGCTAGAGCTCTGTGGTTTGACTCACTTTAACAATACATAAAGGGATCAAAATGCATTCGATGTAGTTGCATTCCTTCATGCCTTCATTAGGAATGATTTGAAAGAAACACAATGTTCAGGGTGAAATCGTTACTACAGTTTGTTCAAACAACATAGAAGTAAAATTTGCAACAGAGGCAAGTAGTTTAATGGAAGAAAGCAGAGAGGGGAAGGAAAAACTGAGGACGACAATCAGAGACAGGCTAGAACCGACTTGGCCTAGAGCCTTCTGCACCAGAAAATGGCATCCATGGACTTAAACAGGGGCAGATTGACTGATCGGGATAAGGGCATTCTTGATCCTCTCGACCGCAGTTTGCAGCTCAGAGAGTGCAGTTGCGTATGAGATGCGAATGCAAGTGTCATCTCCAAAAGCATCCCCCGGGACCAATGCAACCTGTGAACGGGTCAAGGATGCCTTGGTGTTTAGCCAAAAGATGGAGATAGCTGTGCAGGCGAGGAGATGTATATTCCCATGTAAAAAAGACGTACCTAGTGCCGAGTACATTTCCTTGTACAACATAAAAGGAGTCATATTTTTTTCCTCTCAGAAAAGAGAGGGATGCCTGTATAGCAACAGATCAATTTGTACCTGAGCCTTGTCAAGCAGGTATCGGCATAAGGACTTGGACCCATCTATTACACCAAATCCCTCAACCTCTGTTCCGTAATAACAGCTGAAGTCAACGAAGAGATAGAATGCTCCCTGCAGATGAAAGTGTGAACAACAAGCAATCAGCAATTCATAACAAGAAAGAGGTGCACTAATCCGGGGCTTAATTTGGCACCTGGGGTTCTGATATCTTCAAGCCCTCCAACTCACCAAAGCTCTTAACCAAGTAATCTCTCCGTTCTCTAAAAGCCTTAACCATAGTGGAAACAGTTTCACCGCCAGCATAACCTAGTGCTAAGGCAGCCATTGCAGCCTTCTGAGAGATACTACTTGCTCCTGAAGTTAACTGGACAAGGAGAAGAACTAAAAATTAGAGAAAAGTCCTTCGTTTTATATGGAGAGTAGAGAAAGAATATATTGGATGGCACTTGTTGGATGAACCAGGTTATAAGACCCTCCTGAATTGTAACATTCAACTTACTGTCAATACAACGATGCTACTAGAAACAATAATTTAGTGTTACCTGGCTCTGGATTTTCGCACATGCAGCAATGAAGTGCTTTGGGCCTGCAATGTAGCCAAGCCGCCATCCAGTCATCACAAAGGTCTGTAGATGCTCAAAGAATTCTCTTGAGAATCAAACTAGACATTAACAGCGTTCTTTCAATGTAAAAGACAATCGAATTCAACAATTGAAATGGTGAGACTGATGATACGAAAAAATAATTTTTGAAGCCAAGTTGGATCGACTGGATTAAAAATTTGACTTTTCTGTGTCGGACTCTAGAACAATCTTTCTTATTTTTCAACAGTCTCATCAAATGTAGTGAACCCAGACACCTCAAACAATTGTCCGCTTTTGTTCAAAACTATGAATGGAGAAGCTGGGCTTGAAGTTACCTTTGAAAACCCGTTAATAGTAAGGGTCCTCTCCCGCATTCCTGGTAATGATGCAAAGCTCGTATGGGTTGCTGGAGCATAGATGATGTGTTCATATGTCTCATCTGTCAGAACCTAAATTATAGAAGTTTAGGATGAAAACCACACCGGAATCAGACAGGCACTTAAGAGAAAATAAGGAAGAAACGCTAAAAATTATACCAGAAGCCTCGGGTGCTTGGCAATTATTTGAGCAATCTCTTTAAGAAGGTTCTTTGGGTAAACTGACCCTGTGGGATTAGATGGGGAACAGAGTATGAGCAGTCTCGATTTCTCACTGATTGTTGATTCCAGGAGTTTAGGGTCCATGAGGAAATTCTCAGAAATGTGGGTTGGGAGAATTACGGGTGTTGCATCAGCAAGTCTTGCCATTTCAGGATAACTCACATAGTAGGGAGCTGGTATTATAACCTGAGAGAACAGAAGATTCAGTAAGTTATGGGCACTGGTACTTCAAGTTTGAACAGTGATTAGTCCATAACCAAACACTTGAAAGGGAAGCTGTTTTTGGTTTAGGAGAAGAACAGATGAGTTTACCACCTTTCATTGCTTGAAACACAAAAAGAAAAGGAAAATTGTTCAAGTTGCACTTTGTTTGACAGATGCTTCACAACACAATAGGTCTTCCAGAATGCAATTGACATGCAGTTTTTCTCCCTGTTTTCTTTCATTTTTTTTCATGAAAAAAGGGTACTGGTTAAACTTATCCAGTCTTCTAGAAACACATAAAAAAAATTTCAATGATGCAAAGATTTTTGAGGAAAGCTTCTGTTGAGATCCCAGAGAGATGGTGAATTAGGTACTTCATTTAATTAGAATTTCATGGATAAAAGTATATGACCATTTATGAATATAATACCTCAGCAATTCCAAAGAAGTCAAGCTGTATCTAATTCATCAATATAATTTGAATAACTTTTAAGTTTCATTTTACCGTATAAATGGCAACAATACCTCATCTCCTGGAGAACAAACTGCTAGAACCGCTTGAACAGCACTTTGCTTAGCTCCATTACTAATGACGATCTGATCAGGTGTATATGAGAGCCCATTCTCCTCTTTAAGAAAAGTAAACAACAAAACATGAGCAGAACAAAAGAAAAAAAATGGACAACCTACTCAAGTTCAGAAGCATTTGCATCATCAAAACTCCCAATTCATGCTCTTGGAATTGGAAGAAAATTCTAAAACTTTGAGAAAAGGCCAGAACACATATCTCCTACAAAGTTGGTGATGGGCATTCTATCTTCTTTTGGCATGACAAGTGGTCAACCTACAGTCCCCTTAGCACCTCCTTACCCAAAGGCATGCTCACTTTTCCATCAATTGGCTCTACTGCTAAGCTTTCAGCTGTCTATCGGGGAGGGACATGGCATTGGCCTAGGAGTTTAGACCTGTCTATTAACTTGTTGGAGATCCAAAACTCTGCAATCATAGCCGGGCAAGATTCATTCAGCTGGGACTCTACAACAAAACCTACGATCATTGACTTTTGGGATAGCTTTGGACCTAGAAAACTCAAGGTTTCTTGGTATAGAACCTTGTGGTTTCAGGGTCATTTACCAAGAGCCTCATTCATTACCTAGCTTGCTATATTGAACATATTATCTACGAAGGACAGAATAGTTGGTCGGTGTTCTCTCCCTGATCTTTTGTGCACCTTTTGTGGAGGTTCAATCGAAACTTTTGACCATCTTTTCTTTAACTAACCTGTAATCAAAGCCATTTGGGCTGCAATTCTCTTTAAGTTACAAATTTCTAGGGTGGTTGGAGACTGGGAGTTTGAGCTACAATGGATCTCTTCTATCAAGTGGAGGAAGTCTATTCATTTTGTAGCGGCTAAACTAGCATTTACAAGCCTTATTTATGTTATGTGGAGGGAGAGAAATTATAGAATATTCCAAGCAACGTCTAGACCTCTTCACATTCTGCAGGCTTCAATTGTAAATTTCATATTGGGTAAAATCAGTTCACATCCTAGGTTGAGAGTCAAAAAAGAAAATGCTCCCGTGTTACTTGCTTCATTAGGAAGTGACTCTGTATTAGGCATTTTGTGTACAACTTTTGTACATTTTGTGAACTTTCATGATTAATCAATAAAGCATACTACTTACCAAAAAAAAAAGTGCAAATTTTGTAGGCAGCTAGGCAATAACAAACCTTGTAGCTTCTGACAGATTGCTTTGCGGAGTTCCAGTCTGCCAGCGTTGGGGGTATACCTTGTATAACCTTCCCGTATTGCATTTATCCCAGCCTTTAGTAAAACGCAGAACAGCACTATGTTACCAAAGAGCCATAGATTATAATATCTGTTTTGAGACTGTCTTCTAGCTTGATAAATGCACCTTCATTTTAACAACCTTAAAAGGAAGTGGAGAATGAAATCTCTAAAGTGCAAATTCATGACTTTAATACCTGCTTTCTTTGCAAAAATAAAAGAACTAGGGCAGTTCTTTTCAAGTAGTAGACCCTGAAAATCCATTGTCACACAAATGGTCAGAATTAGAGAGCAAAACCTCTGCTATCGGAGTAGGTGTATCGAAGTCAGATTCTCCAAGAGCTAATTTGATGACCGGCACACCAGCTTGAGCAAGAGCAACAGCTTGGTCGGATATGGCTAGTGTTTTTGAGGGCTTCACTGCATTTACTCTTGGGCTCAACGTTAGATCAACATCAACGTGGTCCAGTCTGCTGATTGCTTTCACTACTGCTGTTATCTTTGGCAATCTTACTTTCCTTGTGTATTCCACAGATCTGTATCGGTAACAGTTAGAGCTAGAGGATTAATCTAATGAACCAACCCTATAATGTAGAGGGAAACATGGAAAGAAACGTGCAGAACCCATGCTGTTTCAGAGACTTGCTCTGGTATTCAGCCAAGATCGACAAATCTCTCCGTTGCAAATACAGACCAACCTTTCTGAAAATACTCATACCAGACTCACCTTGACATGATGCCAAGTTTAGACGTGGTAAAGCAGTTTGTTGGGCCAATTTTGCCCATTGTGGATCATGACTGAAAGGTTAGACTATAAATTATTAGCTCGGAACTTGTCATAAGAACAAAGAATATTCAGACGTCAAGCCTCCTTCCTCCTCTCTGTTTCTCATTTTTATGTCCATTTTTCAATCAAACGGCGATGTTTCTAACTCAATTTCAGACCAGAGCAACATCAAAGCAAAAGCTCTGACTTTGACTAAACACCCAGGATTAGAAATTCAAGAATGCCTGGGCCAGATGTACCTGAAAGGCGGCTTGCTGGAAGGAAAGGAGATACATATGGAGCCAATGCTCGGATCCAAATGCCCAAGAGCACAGTCCCTCGGAGCGACCTGAGAAAAAGTCAGGGAGGAAACCGCCATGGGAATGGGTTATGGGGGCTTAGTTGGTGGAGGATTAGGGTGCAGGGAAGGAGGCCTGCTAGTCCGGTGCCTCAGCATTTGCACTTGCACTATTTTATATACGTCGTTTGTGGAAAACTTATAGGGGTGTGGTGGGAGAGAAGACTGAAAGGGACGAACAGAGGCGGAGATTGTTTTAGTTTAGCGGTAATTTTTTTCCCTGTCCTTTTCTGGGTGGGTGGGGCGGTTGGCGGAGGCGTCACCTGAAGTGCAGTGAATCTGAGCCGTCCATATGAGAACGGGGGGCCCATCAGTCGATGGACGTTCCAGATTCACGACCAGGGATCGAACCAATTGGGCGAGAAATGAGTCGAAGTAGGGTTATTTTTAAAAATAATTCGTGAAAAATGGTTCGTTTAAAAATAATTATGAAATTAGTGTTTTAGAATCACATTTTGAAGATGTGATTTTTAATTGTTAATGAACTGCATCTACAAGATACAGTTTTTTTTTAAGGGAACCGTTTAAACACTTTTTTTTTAACATCGACAAGAAGGAAAAGTTAAGTTAAATATTTAATGTGTAATATATAAAGAGTTTATTTTAAAAATTTTGTTAGATCTTTATATAAATAAAATTTTTACAAAATTTTAAGAGTAAATTTTATAAGTGTGAATAATTAAATGATAATTTATATAACGAATTCTTAGGTATCATAATACATACCGAAGATTTCAATACTTCTAAGATTTCACGTAACTTCTCAACGTATAACACAGAAGAATTCATTGTATAAATTACTATTTACACATTAATACTTATAAAATTTACTCTTAAATTTTTAGAAAAATTTTACACATGTAAAAATCTGATAAAAATTTAGAAAACGAGCTCATTATTTATTACATATTAATTTTACTATGAGCTTATTTTGTAAATCTTTATCAAATATTTATATCTGTAAAATTTTTATAAAATTTTTAAGAGTAAATTTTATAAGTATTAATATGTAAAGAGTAATTTATACAACGAATTCTTATGTGTTATACGTTGAGAAGTTACGTGAAAACTTAAGGTATTGAAATCTTCGGTATGTATTATGATACATAAGAATTCGTTATATAAATTAATCATTTAATTATTCAAACTTATAAAATTTACTCTTAAAATTTTGTAAAAATTTTATTTATATAAAGATCTAACAGAAATTTTTAAAACGAACTCGTTATATATTACACATTAAATATTTAACTTAACTTTCCCCTTCCTGTCGATGTTTTAAAAAAAGTGTTAACAAAAAAGTAAAGGGGAACCGCATCTTCAAAAAAAAAATAGAACCGCATCTTGTAGATGCGGTTCATTAACAATTAAAATCGCATCTTCAAGATACGGTTCTAAAATACTAGTTTCATAATTACTTTCAAACGAACCACTTTTCACGAATTATTTTTAAAAATAACCATGCTTTCACTCATTTCTCCCAATTGGGCCGTCCCATGTTGCACAGCGGGACTTGGTACAGCTACGCTAGATCAGGTTACTAAGGAAAGAGTGATTGCAAAAGAAAATCAGTGAGAGAGAACAAAACCAAAGTTTTCTTTCTTTTAAAACAGGCTTACCACGTAAGATCACATAAAAAAGAGATTTAATACAATTAATACCGATCTCAATATAAAATTAAATAATTAGTTCAAATATTTACCAATATATACTTGTTTATTATTTATTCATTTTATCTCGTTCTACATTTATGTTTCATTTGTACACTGGGAATAAAAAAAGTGATTACCATGAGTAGGTGAGAGTAATGGCGACTATGTCGTGTCTGTGCAGTGCAGGGAACGATTAAATTACTATTATGAGGATCAGTCAACCATATTTGGTAACTGGACCAAGCCAGAGCTGAAGCTTGGTCGAAATTACCCAGCAAATGAGCTCAGGCATCATTATCATCCCTCTCTCCAGCCACGTAGATTTCCTTGTACCAGTCATGATGTTCTCCGCCAACACAAGAATTGAAGAGATTTTCCCTCTTTGTCCATTCCAAGCAAGTTAAATTTATGCCAACCAAAACATGACAGAGCTGTCAGCTTCCTGTTACTCGATGCAATGCTGGTAAGCTGCATCTAGATCAGACAACAACAGTTAACATCTCATTGAGAAAAGATGAAATCTGATGGGTTAAGTTCCGATTGGTTAACAAAGTCAGTATCAGATAGGTAATACACCAGCTGCTGTGTAATATAAATTTGCTGCATACAAGAAGCCCGATTTGGCTTGATTAGGTCCCTGTGCCTCGATGTGTATCAGCGAACAGTAGATGTTGAACGCAGAAGCTTACAAGGAAGTAGACGGCTGGACTTTGGCATTCAGAACCCAAAAGTTACTGTGAAGAGCAATCAGACTGCTAATTAACGAATTCTACGAGCATGTGTACCAACTGAAACTACTATATTACTACAATCAGAAGTCCAATTAATCGTATAGACTTGAACAACCAAAACTGAATGGCAATACTTGGAAGTTAGAAAATCCACAACAATTTTAAATCACAAAGCACACACCCCCAACTTATGTTAATCAAGCATCGCCTCCCAACATTCATCAAAATAATAAGCATCAGCTCCCAAAGACTAAATGCATTAAGAAAATATGCCATTCTTAGGAGTTTAAAGCATATATCAATAATGAAATGCACATCAGCCATCAGCACAGGTAAGAACTAACAATATGGACATCAATATATAAGAAAGAGCCACAGAGAATTTGTACTCCAACGAAAGATATTCATCCTTCCAGAAGCAGGTTTGATACAGATCATTCCTATTATACCCAATAAGGCAACAATTTTAATCATCTAAGTCAACATGGCTCAAAGTTTGGACTACAAGTGCGCGCAAGTAAATTGATTCAATACTTCTTCTTGGGCATTTTATGCTGTGAAGATGAGAAAGAGACTTGCTTGCATAACTCAATAAAGAGTGCATTCGGCAGTAAACTAATTGAGCCAAATGGGCCAAAAAGGAGATGTCACAAATAGCATCAAATAATTCTGGTACATTTTTCTGGCAATGCATCAAACCCTCGTACATGATGAGTCAAAATCATCAGGAGCCACCTGGGCAATCCAATTGCTCGGGATCTCTGAGTGATTGACGTAAGCCAACTCAAACATGCTGCAAAGATTCACCATAAGAGTCTTATTCAATGTGACTGTGGGAACCCTCTCGAGTGAGTTTTCCAACACCTTTATTGAGTCCGACAAATCCCTCAAGTACATCAAACAAATAGATTTGTTGTTGATGGCCAGAACATCCATACAGTCCCTCTCGATACATTCTTCATACTCCCTAACTGCTGAAACATAATCTTTCCCAACCAAGTAAATCAATGTCTTGTTCCTGTTCACAGGGAATTCGACACCATTCCCTTCACTTAAGGAGCTAGAGCTCTGGGGTTTGACTTACTTTAACAATACATAAAGGAATCAAAATGTATTTGATGTAGTCACATTCCTTCATGCCTTCATTAGGAACCATTCAAAAGAAACACAATGTTCAGGGTGAAATCGTTACTACAGTTTATTCAAACAACATAGAAGTAAATTTTGCTACAGAGGCAAGTAGTGTAATAGAAGAAAGCAGAGAGGGAAAGGAAAAACCGAAGACAATAATCAGGGACGGGCTAGAACCGACTTGGCCTAGAACCTTCTAGAGCAGAAAATGGCATCCATGGACTTAAACAGGGGCAGATTGGCTGATCGGGATAAGGGCATTCTTGATCCTCTCGGCTGCAGTTTGCAGTTCAGAGAGTGCAGTTGCGTATGAGATGCGAATGCAAGTGTCATCTCCAAAAGCATCCCCAGGGACCAATGCAACCTGTGAACAGGTCAAGGATGCGTTGGTGTTTAGCCAAAAGATGGGGATAGCTGTGCAGACGAGGAGATGTATATTCCCATGTAAAAAAGACGTACCTAGTACCAACTACATTTCCTTGTACAACATAAAAGGAGTCGTATTTTGTTCCTCTCAGAAAAGAGAGGGATGCTTGAATAGCAACAGATCAATTTGTACCTGAGCCTCGTCAAGCATGTATCGGCATAAGGACTCGGACCCATCTATTACACCAAACCCCTCAACTTCTGCTCTGTAATAACAGCTGAAGTCAACGAAGAGATAGAATGCTCCCTGCAGATGAAAATGCGAACGACAAGCAATCAGCAATTCATAACAAGAAAGAGCTACACTAATCCGGGGCTTAATTTGGCACCTGGGGTTCTGATATCTTCAAGCCCTCCAATTCACTAAAGCTCTTAACCAAGTAATCTCTCCGTTCTCTGAAAGCCTTAACCATGGTGGAAACAGTTTCACCGCCAGCATAACCTAGTCCTAAGGCAGCCATTGCAGCCTTCTGAGAGATACTACTCGCTCCTGAAGTTAACTGGACAAGGGGAAGAACTGAAAATTAGGGAAAAGTTTTTTGTTTCACATAGAGGGAAGAGAAAAAAATATGTTGGATGCCACTTGTTAGATGAATCAGGTTATCAGGCCCTTCTGGCTTGTAACATAAATTTTCAACTTACTGTCAATACGACAGTGCAACTTGAAACAATAATCTGGTGTTACCTGGCTCTGGATTTTCGCACATGCAGCAATGAAGTGCTTTGGGCCTGCAATGTACCCAAGCCGCCATCCAGTCATCGCAAAGGTCTGCAGATGCTCAAAGAATTCTCTTCAGAATCAAACTAGAGATTAACAGTATTCTTTCAATGTACAAGACCATTAAATTAAAAAATTGAAATGCTGAGACTGATGATTTGGAAAAATAATTTTAGAAGCCAAGTTGGACTGTTCGCTGGACTAAAAAGTAATCTTTATACTAGGCCGTAGTTTATGCACTCTTAAAGAGCCTGGGGATTACTCTTGGTGGAGGAAAATCTTGCAGCATCAGGACCTTATAAAGCCATTCATCAAATATAAAGTTGGACAGATTTCTACAGTATCCTTTTGGTATGATCACTGGCTACCCATAGGCCCTCTGATTTCCTATTGCACTCGAGGGCAAGCCTGCTTTTCGACCATTCCAGTTGATGCCACAGTGGGGACTGTGTACAGGCACGGCAGATGGCGCTGACCTCGAAGCACTGATCCTCAGGCCTCTACGATTATCCAGTTGGCTTCCTCCATTTCCACGGGAGACCAGGACAAGGTCATATGGACCCTTGGCTCAGGTCATTTTTCTACCAGAAGCGTATGGGAGCAATTGCGAGGCCCAGTTGATAAATTGCCATGGACAAAGAGAATTTGGTTCCCTGGAAGCATTCCAAGGGTGTCAGTAATTAGTTGGCTAGCCCGGCTGGATAGGCTTGCCACTAAAGAGCATTTGAAGACGTGGAATGTCCAATTAACGTCAAAGTTGGGTGACTACTGTGAAACTGAGCTGGAAACCCGAGATCATTTATTTTTCTCTTGTGCTTCCACTAGGAGAATATGGCAGTCCGTCCTAGCCAGATTGGGCTTCCACCGTGAACCAGTCAACTGGGGATCCGAATGTTGGTGGCTGCTTTTGCACTGGAGGAAATCGATTGATTTTGTGGCTTGTCGGCTTTTATGGACCAATATATATACTCCATCTGGATAGGACGGAATAAAAGAATTTTTGACCATAAGTCTCGAAGCGAAGAGGAGTTATCACATTCTATTGTTGACACTATTAAGTTGAAAATCTCCACCCTACCCCAACCCAAGCACCGACTTCAAGGTGCCCAGGCAGCATTTTTGTTAGATCTTTTATGTACATAAGATGGTCCTCTATGGTTAACCACATGTACAGAAAGTTTTGGTCATAGTTGAATGAAATTACCATCATTCCAAAAAAAAAAGGTTGAATTTACAATGTCAGACTTTAGAATGATCTTTCTTACTTTTAGACTTTAGAACGATCTTTCTTACTTTTCAACAGTCTCATTGAATATAGTGAACCCAGACACCTCAAACAATTGTCTGCTTTTTTTCAAAACTATGAATAAGTAGCTGGGCTTGAAGTTACCATTGAAAACCCATTAACAGTTAAGAGTCCTTTCCCACATGCCCGGTAGTGATGCAAAGCTTGTATGGATTGCTGGAGCATAGATGATGTGTTCATATATCTCATCTGTCAGAACCTAAATTATAGAAGTTTAGGATGAAAACCACAGCGGAATCAGACAGCCCTTTAAGAGAAAATAAGGAAGAAACGCTAAAAATTATACCAGAAGCCTCGGGTGCTTGGCAATTATTTGAGCAATCTCTTCAAGTAGGTTCTTTGGGTAAACTGACCCTGTGGGATTAGATGGGGAGCAGAGTAGGAGCAGTCTCGATTTCTCAGTGATGGCTGATTCCAGGAGTTTAGGGTCCACGAGGAAATTCTCAGAAATGCGGGTTGGGAGAATTACGGGTGTTGCATCAGCAAGTCTTGCCATTTCAGGATAACTCACATAGTAGGGAGCTGGTATTATAACCTGCGAGAACATTAAAGATTCAGTAAGTTATGGGCACTGGTACCTCAAGTTTGAACAGTGACTAGTCCATAACCAAAAAAGGGAAGCTGTTTTTGGTTTAGGAGAAGAACAAAAAGCTTTTCAGTCTACCACACTTTGTTGGACAGATGCTTCACAACACAATAGGTCTTCCAGAATGCAATTGACATCCAGTTTTCTCCCTGTTCTCTTTCATTTTTTCATGAAAAAAGGGTGCTAGATAAACTTATCCAGTCTTCTAGAACTACATAAAAGTTGCTTTTCCTGATTAAACTGTCGAGATAACCAAGCTATCAAGTCTAAAACATTTATTTAAGAAAAACTCAATGATGCACAGATTTCGGTGGAAAGCTTCTGTTGAGATCCCAGAGCTACAGTGATTTAGGTAATTTAATTAAAATTTCATGGATAAAAGTGTATGACCATTTATGAATATAATACCTCAGCAATTCCAAAGAAGTCAAGCTGTAGCTAATCCATCAATATAATTTGAATAACTTTTAAGTTTACCATATAAATGGCAACAATACCTCATCTCCTGGAGAACAAACTGCTAGAACTGCTTGAACAGCACTCTGCTTAGCTCCATTACTAACGACGATCTGGTCAGGAGTATATGAGAGCCCATTCTCCTCTTTCACAGAAGTAAACAACAAAACATGAGCAAAACAAAACAAAATGGACAATCTAATCAAGTTTTGCAGGAAACTAGGCAATAACAAACCTTTTAGCTTCTGACAGATTGCTTTACGGAGTTCCAGCATGCCAGTGTTGGGGGTATACCTTACATAACCTTCCCGTATTGCATTTATCCCAGCCTTTAGTAAAAGGCAGAACGGGACAAGATTATTGAAGGGCCATATATTATAAAAAGGCTATATCAGCCTTGAGACTGTCTTCTAGCTTGATAAATGCACCTTCATTTTTAAAACCTTACAAAAAGTGTAGGATGAAAACTCTGAAGTACAAATTCATGACTGTAACACCTGCTTTCTTTGCAGAAATAAAAATGAAAAGAAAAAGCTAGGACAGTTCTCTTCAACCAATACACCCTGAAAACCTGTTGTCAAACAAATGGTCAGAATTAGAGAGCAAAACCTCTGCTATTGGAGCAGGTGTATCGAAGTCAGGTTCCCCAGCGGCTAATTTGATGACCGGTACACCAGCTTGAGCAAGAGCAACAGCTTGGTCAGATATGGCTACTGTTTTTGAGGGTTTCACTGCATTTACTCTTGGGCTTAATGTTAGATCAACATCAACGTGGTCCGGTCTGCTCATTGCTTTCACTACTGCTGTTATCTTGGGCAATCTTACTTTCCTTGTGTATTCCACTGATCTGTACCGGTAATAGTTACAGCTACAGGATTAATCTAATGAACCAACCCTATAATGTAGAGGGAAACATGGAAAGAAATGTGCAGAACCCATGCTGTTTCCGAGACTTGTTCTGGTATTGAGCCAAGATCGACAAATCTCTCCATTGCAAATATAGACCAACCTTTCTGAAAATACTCATACCAGACTAACCTTGACATATTGCCAAGTTTAGATGTGGTAAAGCAGTTTTTCGGGCCAATTTTGCCCATTTTGGATCGTGACTGAAAGCATAGCCTATAAATTATTAGCTCGGAACTTGTCATACGAACAAAGAATATTCAGACATCAAGCCTCCTCCCTCCTCTCTGTTTCTCATTTTTATGTCCAATTTTCAATCAAACAGCGAGGTTTCTAACTCATGTTCAGACCAGAGTAACATGAAAGCAAAAACTCCGATTTCGATGAAATCCCAGAATTAAAAATTCAAGAATGCCTGAGCCAGCTGTACCTGAAAGACAGATTGCTGGAAGGAAAGGTGATGCATAAAGAGCCAATGCTCGGGACCACATGCCCAAGAGCACGGTCCCTCAGAGCGACCTGAGAAGATGTCAGGGAGGAAGCCGCCATGGGAAGGGTTATCATGGGGGCTTAGTTGGCGGAGGATTTGGGTCCTGGGAAGGATGCCTGCGAGTCCGGTGCCTCGGCATTTGCACTAACACCATTTTATATGCATCATTTGAAGAAAACTTGTTAGGGGCTCGGTGTGAGAGGAAACTGAAAGGGAAGCCGCCATTGGAGGAGTCGTGGAGGATTTGGGTCCTGGGAAAGAGACCTGCTAATCAGTTGCCTCAGCTGCCTCAGCATTTGCACTTGCACTAATTTGTATACGTCGTTCGTGGAAAACTTACAGGGGTGCGGTGGGAGAGGACTGAAAGGGAAGAACAGAGGCGTAGAATGTTTGAGCTTTGGTTTACTGTTAACATCCTGTCCTTTTCTGGGTACGTAGGGGCAGGACGGCGGCGGCGGCACCGAAAGTGCAGTGATCTGAGCTGTCCACATCACTCGATGGACGTTCCAGATTCATGACATGGGATCAAACCAACTGGGCAGTCCCCTGTTACACACGGGACTTGGTATAACTAAGTTGGATCGGTTATTCAGTTAACAAGCAAAGAGCCATCGCAAAAAGAAAATTAGTCAAAAGGTAAGAGAACGACACGGTAGTTTTCTGTTCTTTTAAAAAAGAAGATTACCATGAGTAAGTGAGACTAATGGCGACCAGGTCGCGTCCGTGTGGTGCAGGCATTGATTAAATTACTGTTGCGAGGATCAGTCAAATCATTTCTGGTAATTGGACCAAGCCAGAGATGAAGCTTGGTCGAAATTACCCGAAATTACCCTCTCTCCAACCACGTAGATTTCCTTACACCAGCCATGGTGTTCTCCACCAACATAAAAGTTGGTGAGATTCAAGCAATTTAAACTTATACCAACCAAAGCATGAGAGAGCTGTAAGCTTCCTGTTGCACGATGAAACTGCTGGTAAGTTGCACCGAGATCAGACAACAACAGTTACCATCTCATCGACAAAAGATGAAACCTCATGGGTTAAGTTTCCATTTGTCAACAAAGTCAGTATCCGATAGAGAATACACCAGCTGCTCTGTAATATAAATTTGCTGCATACAAGAAGCCCGACTTGGCTTGAATAGGTCCCTGCGCCTGGATGTGTATCAGCGAACGGTAGATGTTGAACACAAAAGCTTACAAGGAAGTAGACGGCAGGACTACGGCATTCAGAACCCAAAAGTTACTGTGAAGAGCATTCAGACTGCAAAATCAACAGACTCCACGAGCATGTGTACCAATCGAAACTACTGCATCACTACTATCAGAAGTCCAATTAATCATATAGACTTGAACAACCAAAACTGAATGACAATGCTTGGAAGTTAGAAAATCCACAACATTTTTAAATCACAAAGCATAAATCCTCCCCAACTTTATGTTAATTAAGCATCAGCTCCCAATATTCATCAAAATAAGCATTACCTCCCAAAGACTAAATAAATTAAGAAAAGATGCCGTTCTTAGGGGTTTAAAGCATATCAATATTGAAACACACATCAGCAGTCAGCACAAGTACAAACCAATAATTTGGGCATCCATATATAAGAAAGAACTGCAGAGAATTTGTACTCCAACTGAAAGATATTCATCCTTCCAGAAGCAGGTTCGATACAGATCATTCCTATTATACCCAATGAGGTAACAATTCAATCATCTAAGTCAACATTGCTCAAAGTTATGGACTACAAGTGCGTGCAAATAAATTGATTCAATGCTTCTACCAGGGCATTTTATGCTGTGAAGATGAGAAATAGAGTTGCTTGCATAACTCAACAAAGTGTACATTCGCCAGTAAACTAATTGAACCAAACAGGCCAAAAAGGAGATGTCACAAACAGCAATTCCAGTACATGTTTCTAGCATTGCATCAAACCCTCGTACATGATGAGTCAAAATCATCAGGGGCCACACGGGCAATCCAGTTGCTCAGGGTCTTCTTATTCTCTGAGTGGTTAACATAAGCCAACTCATACATGCTGCAAAGATTCACCACAAGGGTCTCATTCAACGTGACTGTGGGAACCCTCTCAAGTGAGTTTTCCAACACCTTTATTGAGTCCGACAAATCCCTCAAGTACATCAAGCAAATAGCTTTGTTGTTGATGGCCACAGCATCCATACGATCCCTCTCGATACATTCTTCATACTCCCTAACTGCTGAAACATAATCTTTCCCAACCAAGTAAATCAATGCCTTGTTTCGGTTCACAAGGTTCTTCAATTTGACGCTATTCCCTTCACTTGCTATCGCCTCAACCTGACTAAATGATCCCTTTGCACCGTCCAAGTCCCCAATCTGCAACTGAATGTACCCCAATTTTGACAACAGAACTGCCTCCAAACCTAAGCAATCCCCACTCAGCAAATTCTTAATCAAATCCAAGCACACGCTGAACTCCTTATGGGTCAAGTGGTCTCCAATGATGGTGTTGATCACAAAAAGTTCCCTCCTTTTCCACACACTCAACGATTCCTCACAGGAATCAGATTTCCTTTCTTCCAATTTTTCCCTAACGAGGTCAAGCAGCTTGTAGAGCCGATCTAAACCCTCCTTGCGGCGCCCCAATTTGAGGGGGACAATGCAGTGGAGCCACCGGAGGGAGAAGGGGACCATGGAACCAGACCAGCCGGGGTAAATTTTAGGGTATGATTCATACCTGTAATCGGAGCTGTCGAGGTCTTGGAGGGATTCGACCTCAGAATTAGCGTCTGCAAAGCGGCGGAGCTTCGAGAGGGCGAGCACGTTGAAGGAGAGGTAGGTGAGGTGGTGGTGCGGGTGACGGAGGAGGTTGAGCGAGCGCGATCGGGAGACCTTCTCGATGATCGACCGCCAGGCGCCGCGCGTCGCCAGGTCGTTGAGGGAGGAGAGGTCCGGCGACAGGGAATCCAGGGATGCAAATGGGTTCGATAAGGGATCAAGCTGGGCTCCGGAGTCGGTCGATCCCTGCTCCATGGTGGCGGGCGCTGGGCTTCCGGGGTTGATTATCCCGATTTGGTGAGACCGAGAAGAGGAAAGAATTGCTCCGGCGACCTCCCTTTTGGGTGGATACTCCGGCGACGTTTGACTACTCGACAAGCGAAAGATACCCTTTACAGGTTTCGTTTATTGTGGTTTGGCCCCAAATATCTTTTCTTATCCATATCATCCCCACAGCTTATATACTATATGAATTCACTACCTGCACTTTGAGATTCTGCTATTTCCCCCTAAATGCTTAGGATACTTCAGAATATTCTGCAGAATCCATTTCTTAAATCGAGCAATATTTTCGTAGTGCACATCATGATCATGGTAGTCCGGCTAACTGGATAACGCCCTGAGCGTTTGTAGTCCAATGGTTAAAGGATAATTGCCTTCCAAGCAATAAGCGATAGACGCGGGTTTGACTCGGTAAACGCATCATCTCTTGTAGTTTGTTTCTATTTTCTATTTGTCTATTACTCATTTAAGAGATGAAATATTTTAGTATCACTTTTAATTTTTCAAGATATCCTTAATTAAAATTTTGATGGATCTTACATTGGAATAAAATGATATCATAATCATAAACTTGGCATGTGTAACTACATACGTTCCACTATTTTCTCTCCCACCTCCACGATTATAGCTATCTAACTTAAAAGTTAAATATATATATTATTTTTACGTGAAAGATTAATTATAGATAATTACTCTCTTTAATCGTATACAAACAGATATTTTTAATAAATTTTATTAAAATAACGTATATCGTGCATAGTAAAAGCCAATATCTGATATTATTAATGAATGGCTTGTTCCCATCTGTCGTCGCATGTCACGATCAAATGGAAATACACGGGCAGCCGCCCTAACAGAAAATGTTGATGTGTCCAAAACAGACGCTTTCAATGCCGTTGTCGAGGAACTTTCCTTTCAACTAGACTTGACCGGCCAATTTACCGATAAACACAACCAACCCATTGCCAACATTGGTCCCGTGATACCGAGACAAAAGTTTAAGAGTCTTATTTGATAATTTTGCTAAGAGTGAGATTTAAACACGTAATCTTAATCTCCACAAATTATATAAAGTTTTAGATAATTATAACATCGTTATTGGTGGTGCTAAGTCAATGCAATTTGGTTAGGGTGGTGGTCCGCGTGATGAATGATGGCATTGCGAGGATTTTTCATATGCAATTTCTGACCATGAAAGTAGAACAATTCAATGAGATTTTTCCTTTATATTATATACATGAACCAATATTTAGAAAATTCATTCCAACGCATTACCAACATTGGTCCGGTAGTGCCGGGCTGAAGTCTAAGAGCCTTATTTGGTAATATTGCTCAGAGTGAGATCTACACATGTGATCTCGACCTCAACAAATCATACAAGAGTGAGTTTTAGATCATTATAAATGTTCTTAATAAAAATTTCGATGGCTCTTACATTGGAATAAAATGATGCCATAATCATAAATTAGGCATGTGCAACTACAGACTCTCCACCATTTTCTCCCTCACTTCCATAATTATAATTATCTAATTTAAAAGTTAAATATATATTATTTTTACTTGAAAAATTAATTATAAATAATTGTTGTCTTTAATTGTATACGAATAGATGCTTTTAATAATTTTTATTGAGATAATATATTATGCAAGGCACGGGTCAACCTCTAGTATTATTAATGATAGCTTGTTCCCTTGTTGCATGTCACGATCAAATGGAAGTAACCAAGCAGCCTCCCTAAGAGAAAATGTTTATCTGTCCAAGATAGACTCTTTCAATGCCTTTGTCAGGGAACTTTCCTTTTGACTAGACTAGACCGGCTAAATTTTAAACCATTAGACTATCATAATTGGTGGTGCAGGTCAATGCAATTTGGATTAGGTAGTGGTCCCCGTGATGAATGATGGGATTGTGAAGATTTTTCATATGCAACTTTTGACCATAAAAATAAAACAATTCAACGAGATTTTTCCTTGATATTATATACATCAACCAATATTTAGAAAATTCATACCAACGCATTACCAACATTGGTCCCATAGCACCGAGGTAGAAGCCTTATTTGGTAATATTGCTTAGAGCGAGAGTTGAACATGTGATCTCGACCTCAACAAATCATATAAGAATGAGTTTTAGACCATTAGACAATCATAATTGGCAGAGCAAGTCAATGCAATTTGGATAGGGTAGTGGTCCGCGTGATGAATGATGCCATTGCGAAGATTTTTCATACCAACATTGGTCCCGTAGCACCAAGGCTGAAGTTTAAGAGCCTTATTTAGTAATATTGCTCAGAGCGAGATCTGAATATGTGATCTCGACCTCAACAAACCATATAAGAGTGAGTTTTAGACCATTAGACCATCATAATTGGCAAAGCAAGTCAATGCGAAGATTTTTCATCTGCAATTTATGATTCAGAGTATTTGAAGTTTGGGCTGATTGATCCCGTTAAGGGTTAAAACTCTTTCAATATTGAATATTCTCCAATTCCCGATACTCGAATCTGAGATCTTATTCGAGAGGACGAGACGCCAAATCAACTCAGTCCACCTATGTGAATATTATTTCTTAGGCTTATAGATGAGATCGGTAAGTTTATAAGCAATAGAAAGAGGAGCGGAATAAATGAACACGTGGAGTCCCGATAATGGGAGTTGAATAAGAACCTCCTAATCCCGAGTTAAGAACAGTAATGTTTCACCGAATCCTTTCTTCTTGAATTGGTATTTAAGGAGATTAAAAAAAAAAAAAAACTTTCACAGCCATTTATTTTTCATAAGTTAATTGGAGTTGACCTGATCATGATATGTAATCAACTGACTGAGTCTATCATCTTATCATAGTCAAAAAAATCTACCGGTGAAGGCAGATTAGCTTAAATTTCCTTGTAGGTGAATCCTCTCTCGCGTCTTGACTCTTGACTTTGAAAAAATTAAGTTTATCTCGGTTCCGCGAATGACGAAGAAGATAGTGTACAAGAGGAAGAGTTTTAAGTTTTAACCGGTCAATCATATTTAAATTTGAATTAGTAGAATTATTCTATTTTTGGATATATGATAATACACATTAAAAAATACATCCAAATTATTTTTTTTAAAAATAAAACTTGCATAGGAGATATAGCTGGGCGGAACCAACTAGGAATGACACGAAGCAAACAAAGTCATGGATCGAGAGAATGGCGGATATCTAGATTTACTCGAAAACTCAAACCTACAGTTTAATAATATGTTAGTCTCGTAGCGTCTTTGCAATGGGCATGTCGAGCGTGATTAAACAGAATCCACTCACGATGTGTGTACCACCGGCTCAAGTTAGAGCATGGCTTAGTTCGGCTTTCCCCTTGGCGGTGACAACGCTCGTTGGATCCATTTGAGTCACTATGCTTAAAATGGCTTTCACCGCGTTGCAGGACCCATAAACTGAGGAGGAAACGCTGCAGAGATAAGATGCAAACTTGCAAGTTGCACTGCAGATCCACATGGGTCTGGTCAACCATATGAATTAATGCCAGCTAGTTCTCCAAATCTGACGCTTTCTACGTAGAATACTCTAATGATATCCACGTCCCGTCTTCTCCCTTCCCTCTTCTTCATCGAACTAATACGGTTCAAGTTCAGTAGCTCATTCCAAATTATGAATTGCAAGATCCAAGCCGGAGATGTTGCTGAAACAACTGAGTCGGTCTTCTCTTGAATGCCGCGTAGCTGTTCTCCGAAACTCTCGGGTCCTCTTCAATGAATATACAGCTAGAAAAGGTCTACAGGAGTCAATTTAGAAAAATTATGCTTTTCCTGGAAGATGGGTCCCTTTAACTTTGATCAAATCCGGCGTGTTTGACTTCTATATTGTTCTCCACACATCATGTGTACATATACACAAACACACACAAGGCATTATGATCCTAAAATGGTCCGCACACACAGATAACTACGAACCTTGAGTCCATTGGGCATTCACTTGCCTCGATCTTATCCTGATTTCTGATTATTACCATTCGAACCATTTTTATTGGCTGAAAGTGTACTGTCGAGAGGGTATCAATCAGCGTTAGACCCTACGAGCACCGAGTGCGGAGTCCATACCAGCAAAGATTGCTGCAGAATGACAAAGTGGTTCGTTTTTCTGCTTGTCCTCATCGGTGCGATCGAGATCGCAGAGGGTAGGATTCGTCACTACAAGTGGGAGGTGAAGTACGAGTACAAATCTCCGGACTGCGTGAAGAAACTAGCCATTACGATCAACGGGCGGTCGCCAGGTCCCAGCATTGTAGCCCAGCAAGGCGACACCATCATCGTCGAGCTTACCAACAGCCTCGGGACAGAGAATGTAGCAGTTCACTGGCATGGAATCAGACAAGTAAGGAACTGCATTAGCCACCTCAGATGTGTCGGGTTCGGTTTTGCTTTAAGGGAAGAAGAGAACTGATCTTCGGCTTTTTATGGGTTCGGTTGCAGATAGGGACTCCATGGAGCGATGGAACCGAGGCTGTCACCCAGTGCCCGATCCTTCCTGGCGACACCTTCACATATCACTTTGTCGTCGACAGAGTAAGTGCATATCAAAGAGACCTGGAAGAATAGTTACAGACAGAAAATCCTTTTTGTCACAGTTCCGTTGATTCCTTCTTTCCATCCTTAATATGCAGCCAGGGACATATATGTACCATGCCCACTATGGCATGCAGAGACAAGCCGGGCTGTATGGCTCAATTCGGGTTTCTCCCCCACATGGAGTCTCAGAACCGTTTGACTACGACTACGACAGGAGCATAATCCTCGACGATTGGTACCACAAGAGTACTTATGAGCAGGCTGCTGGCTTATCCTCCATTTCCTTTGTCTGGGTTGGAGAACCTCAGGTAAAGTAAAGATTCGATCGGATGACCACTCTGTTTAGATGCTATGTCACCGGAATGGTACTAGGAACTTGGATGGTCTACTTATTGTTAATTTTTCATCCTGCAATTGCTGTTTTCAGTCTCTTCTGATCCAAGGAAGAGGAAGGTTCAACTGCTCCAAACTGACCACTCCAAGCCTGGAACCCGGCGTCTGCAATGCGACCAATCCCGAGTGTTCGCCGTATTTTCTGACCGTCGTCCCTGGAAAGACATACCGATTGAGGCTTACGAGCGTCACTGCTCTATCGGCTCTGAGCTTCCAAATTGAGGTATCACATTATCAACTCCTTCTACAGCACACACGCTCTCACCCACAAATCTTTCCATGGTTCCGTCACCGGTTACACTAATTAATGGCGCCAGATTATACTAATCTCTGGTTCCTTGATCGTTCAGGGGCACAACATGACAGTGGTCGAGGCGGATGGCCACTACGTGAAACCATTCACAGTGAAGAACCTCTTTATCTACTCTGGGGAGACTTATTCTGTCCTAGTAAAAGCCGACCAGGACTCTTCCCGAAACTACTGGATGACAACCTCGGTGGTTAGCCGTAACTCCACCACTCCTCCTGGCCTGGCACATTTCAACTACTACCCTAACCACCCACAGAGACCGCCACCGACCACTCCACCTGCCGGTCCTATTTGGGACGATGTAGAATCGAGAATCGCCCAGAGCCTCGCCATTAAAGCTCACCAAGACTACATATACCCTCCCCCGGTTACTTCGGATCGGGTCATCGTGTTCCTCAACACACAGAACAGGATCAAGGGTCGTGTCCGGTGGTCAGTCAACAATGTATCATTCACACTCCCGGAGACGCCATACTTGATTGCCCTTAAAGAAAGCCGGGGTGAGTTGCAACCGTTGACTCTTAACTAGGATTGTTTTCTTTTATTATCAAGTTAGTTTTGGTATAACAAAGTTTGCTTCACCTGCAGGGGAATTACATCGCCTTTTCGATCAGAACCCGCCACCGGAAGGCTACAACTTCGTGACTTACGCCACCATGAGTGACTCCATATACCGATTGAAGTTCAACACTACGGTGGACATAATCTTGCAGAATGCAGGCACCATGATCAAGAACAATAGCGAGACTCACCCGTGGCACCTTCATGGCCATGACTTCTGGGTCCTTGGCTATGGCAAGGGCAAGTTCGATATAAACTCCGACCCAGCCAGGTACTTGTTTAGCTGTTTACGACATCATCAGATGTGCATTTTTTCGTTTGCAATTGAATGTTTACCGTTTGTGTAGAGCCTCCACAGTTTGAGCTACCCTGCGCCTTGACCTGTCTCAATGTGGTCTGATTTGTTACTCTTAGCGGTAACTTCAACACTTTGTTGGTAGTAACAACCTGATGTGTTGTTTCAGGTACAATCTAATTGACCCAATAATGAAGAATACGGTCCCCGTTCACCCGTATGGATGGACTGCCCTGAGGTTTGTGGCAGATAATCCCGGTGTCTGGGCATTCCATTGCCACATTGAATCTCATCTCTACATGGGCATGGGCGTGGTGTTTGAAGAAGGCATCGAGAAAGTCGGGAAGTTGCCCTCACAAATTATGGGATGCGGTAACACAAAAGGCTTCCGAAGGCCATAGCCTGGGATAGGAAGCTCGTGCTATAACTTGCTGTCGAAGACCAAGTCATCCTACTTGCAAACACATAATCTCCAAGGCAGCATAGGAGTAGCCAACGTATAAATCAACACACGACTCTTTACCACCAGCCAGTTACCGGGTCTAGATTTCAAATGGCCATCTGAGTATTGCCAAATTTGTAAGGCCTATATATTCTTAGCTGTTCTTTTTTTTTCCCCCCCTTCCTCTATCATCCTTTTGACAGAGTTTAGAAGTCTCTCTCTGTTTAGAAAAGAGTAAATGCTGTAGTCTATTCTTTTGTTCACTCGTTTGTTCAGATCAACATGGTTTTGTGACAATTTCTTGCTGAACTGATACTGCTGTTGTTTTGAATAAAGAAGATACATACTCGCAATGGTTTCTTTTTATCCATATCTATGGCAGTGGATGTTGCTGCTCGACCGAGGAGAATTGTTTCATTTAGACAATTGACTCTGACGATCCAGCAACTCTCTGCTCAAGTTGAGCTTTTGCTCGGTATTGTGCTCGCTGAAATACAATCCGTTTAGGTTTCTATCTCTGTAACCTTCCAATATGACACCGGCTTATTGTGTCACATTGTATCACATTGTAGTATTCATTTAAGTCCAATGAATCAATGTCTCTGAATCATTGACCATTCGAGTAACTTCAATGTAATCATTCATCAATAAAATTTATGTTCAAAAGCTTCACTTATTCTCAACGTCAGTTCAGTTCCTTCAATTGTATAAGCAAAGGCCAGCTGGCACATTCATATCTGGATTATGATGTGGTTGGAAGATAGTAGTCAGGACTCGTTTTGTTTTCTGATCTTTGGACAAAGACAAGCTCACCATACTCTAAGGATAATATTCATCGCCGGAAATGCTCCTAACGGTACTGCCATTGCCTTCTGCTTTATTCAGAAAGACAACACAGCCTTTATCAGTGTAAGAGCAAGATTTGGTGAGGATCTTGGGCAACTTCACAACGCTTTATAAAAGTAATGACCTTTTCCTTACTCTTTATTCTATTAAAGTTGTTCCTCATAGGAAAACATATTTGTCAGAGAAGACACCACAAAATACCTTTTCACCGGAATGATATAGCTCCAGCTGAATTCATAATTTTGATTGATCCAATCAGTCGCATTTCGCAAAATCTCGAGCTTCTGAGTGGATGTCTCTTCGAAACTCTCTTTCTATCAAATGAGTCTCTCAGTTTCCTTTGGTCAGCAGTCTTTACGCTTCCTATGGAAAGGAGAGAAAAAGGTTATATAAAAAGAAAAAAGGTTGTGTGTCGGCCAGCGGTTAACAGGGGAAGGAGGTTGGGAGCAATTCTCTAGTTTGATTCCCCCGGGACAGTGTGGACGCTACGTCCTTTGGGAGTCACTTGTATAGACTGTGTCTGGACTTAACTGCAACGCCAGTTTGTAAGGTAGTGTGGCAGCTGGCAGAAATTAGTCGGGTGAAACCCGAGTATCCCACTGAACAAAGAAAAAAGGGGCTGTGGTTTCTTTCTTTCTTTCTTTCCCATGTTTGGCTCTTGTGGACATCGAAGAATATGCCTTCTTTTCTGTGCTGTGCCTCTTACCATTCCTTCACTGGCGCCAAAATGAGGATGAAATAATTCGACTGTTCAAGTCAGATCAGAATTGTTCGATTGCTGCTCACAAGTCATCATTCTATTTTACTGAACGAACTCAAATAAAAACATGCTCGCTGCTCGTGTTCAGAGCTTAACTCGGACATATACACCAAGTCTTGACATGGGTCTCAGTTTTCTGTCATTGTCTTGTTCACAAACCCCTGCATTTTGAGACTTTCTTCAGAAGAGAAATGGACACTGCTTATCAGAGGCCACCTTTTTTCATACAGACGCATCAGTTATGCACAAAACCGACTGCCAAAGAAATTCCTACCTCACCTGTCCCCTAGTACGTATGCTCGAGCACTTTTGTCGTAACAACAGTTGGGCCTGTGAGACGAAGTCAGTTGGCTGTGATCCCTCGCTTCATACTTCACAGCCCAGGAAACAGGAACAAAGGATGTGAAACCTAAGAAGTTGTTCCCTATGTCATATAGCAAATGCCCATTCAAGGAAAGCCATAACCACCTACTAGATATGGTAAGATCCTCCCCATCATCAACTGAAAGGATGTTATGTCAAGGCACAGCTTTGTGTGTCATGAACTATGGAGGATTCAGTGTACAACTGCCACTGCTTGTCCTCAAAAAATAATAAAAAAAGGCAAGCCCATTAAGAAGATCATCAAAGTTAAAAAATCCCAAACCAGCATGAGCACGGCCTAATTCACGGGCGATGCGACTTGAGTTGCTTTTCACGGTCACTTCACATGATGATGCAGGCATTTGGGTTCTCATCGCTGAACAAATGGATGTTGAACGGGCCATCCCCACTGAACATGGCCACAGTGCCAGTGGCAGCAGGAGCCTCGGCGTTCCTGACGAAGCCGGGAGGGGCTTTCTTGTCGTAGGCCGGGGCAGCGTAAGGATGAGCCACCATGTTGTATGGCACGTAGGGCCAAATCTCGGCCTTCTTCCCAGTCGACTCGACCTTCTTCAGCACCTTGCTGGCCTCCACGTACCCTGTCACCGTCACCTTCTGCTGCTTCCTGTTGAGTTCGACACTCTTCACTCCTGCAAATATTAAAAACAGAACGGAGCAGAGCTTCACTGATTAGTGCCTGCAGAATCTAACGAACAGATTTTAAAATGAGAATGGGAATTTGATTTACTGACCGCTAAGAGAGGAGAGGGCGTTCTTGACCTTGAGCTCGCACCCGTCACAGTCCATCCTGACCTTGAGCTCGACGGTCTGCAACTGCTTAATCTTAGTCTTCTTCTTCTTCTTCTTCTTCTGACTGTGCCTACCGCTTATCAAATCCGACAAGCACTCTGTCATCCTTCCGACTCCCATTACTCTTTGATGTAATAATCTTTGATATTGCTTGAAAATAGAAAGATGAATATATATATATATATATAATGTGTATAGTGTATATAAGATTTCCCTCGATATATGTAAGGCTATGAAAGGAGATGAAGGCTCCCCTGTTTCTTCTCAGGTGTCCAGTATTTCTTCCCTTATTTATAGGCATTTGAATAGTAATAATAGAAATAAATGAATGCTTTAAGTGGAAAGGGAGTAGCCCCCACAAACAAGAGTAAACAGTTTACTCTGAGGAAGGAATTTTTCTCCTCGACATACATGTCTAGTATGGGAGAGAGTCCGGTAACTAGCGATATATTATGCGATAATTCTTATAACATTCAATTATTTTTAAATTTTTTTAATTAAAAAACTGAATTTCATTAATTTATACTATTACGTGAATATGGTCACATAGTATATAAATCTCCTACTATGAATAAGTTCAATGAAATCCTTATTTATTCGTATTCGACCCTGAGTCAACAATTGTACGGGTCAGGTGTCAGCACCATCTATTTCGTTTTGTTCTCCCTAACGGTGCAAGGGCGATTGCTAGTGGGACATCTGAGCTATCTGGAAACATTTTTGTACGTCCTTGATGAAATACTTTCGATGGAATCTCGTGAAAGTTAACCTAGGACATGTCTCAGAATGCTTCAGTTTCAACCCACATGCGTTGCCAGCTCATCTCTTCGCATCCAAATGGACTTGTATCCAAGACCGTCGACCATATCCAATCCCAATCAGACCGGCTCTGGCTCCGGCTTCGGCTATCTGTAATCAATGCATCACACCCGATACAGATAATTCAAGGCATCTGGGATCAAGAAAAGAAATATAATAGAAAGGATGTGCCAGTGTCGAGCAGTGAATCGAGAGAGAGAGAGAGCAATTGTCTTGTAGAAAAGGACTCTGCCCTGGAATAGAGAAAAGGGGGGATGGCCCAAAGCTTCCAAACAGGGTGATTATATACGCTTTAAGCAATCACAAAGGCTATGGATGGATTAAGATCAAATTTATCTGCCTCGGTTTCCGGGTAAGTGACCAAGAGGTCCTCAGCTCAAATCTCGACTCCGTGTAACCCTTCATCTCCCACCCTCCTTTTTAGTCCATATAGCTCTTTGATTTGATTATACCTACTGATGCAACTCTGCTGATTCATCATCATACTCATAAGAGAAGTGACAGAAGAGAAATGAAGGAAGGAAAGGGATAACTCCATGAACCAACTAATGCATGCCACAAAGCCCGTGCAGGTCACGGTCGAACCAGTAGCCCAAGGAAGACAAAAAAAACCAATAGCAGCCGCCAATTCCAATATCCCCCACCTGTATAGATTATCTATGTAACATATATCTAAGCATGAACCAAAAGATTTACAAGGTAAGAAGACTAAGCTGAGAATTGGAATGTCCCGGGGAGGGCTTTCACTAGCGGGGGAGCGAATCTACAAGTCGATTATGGGCAAGAAGATGCGGTAGCAGCTGGGGCAGTAGTAACCTTAGCACAGAAAGATAGGGTGCGATAACCCTTGGTGCAGCAGCTGATGATGAGGTGGGAGCCCTTCCGGCGACAGCAGGGGCCACTGCGCGCCCGTGGGGTGAGCTCTGTTGCTCGTTTGTGGGGAGTGGGTTCGGTGATCTCCCGCTCGGTGAGTGGGGCATACTCTCATCATCTTCAAGGTCTTGGCCTGCAATGTCGGATAATTAATTTGTTACCTTGCTTTCAAGAACAAGTCATGAAGATATTTTTGGAATTAGAACAGGAATTCAGGTGAAGGCCTTGCCAAAGTTTTGAGGAACTTTATTTGGTTTCAGTAGGTCCAGGAGAAAACCATGAAAAGCAACTAGATAGTTTGGAAATCTGGTTCACGGTTCTCCCACACCGAATGTACAATTCTAGGTCTGACGAGGCTCTACTTCTCATGGACTGCAAATGAAGTGCTGAAAAGTGGAGGATGAGAACAACTGATCAGTGAACTCACAGTTAGAACGTGACCAACCCAGCTTCAGATTTTCCCGGTCAAACACCATCCGATATCCTGTCATGAAGTTATCTGCAAGACAAACAACATAGGCAGAGATCAGAAGTTGAGAACAACTTGGGTGAATGAAGTGAAAGCAAGCAGGTTATCTTTTGAATCGAAAACATGAGTAAGGGACTCACGCCCGATTGTTCCAATTTTTACATCTGCAGGTTGTATGGCCATACAAAATGCGGTGACCCCCTGCACCAAATTGATCACCAGACTTTAGATAGGCATCTCTAGGGAACCAGAGTTGGAATTCAGAAAACTATGAAATTGATCAAATCTTCTCTCTGCAAGGTAGAGACAGATAGCAGCAGCATATTTGGAGGTTAAACAGACAAGGCCAGAAAGAGCTAGAGTTTCTGTATGAAAATTTGATATTTAGATTTCCTTCTCAAGCAACTAGACATTGAAAAGAGACTCTATCTAACATATTACAGTCCATATAAGTAGCTGACCAGAACTTGTTCAGACCTCAATTCTGCACAGAATTCAATACAACCAGAAATGAAACCCACAGAAAGACATAATCTACTTCGAAAAAGTTGTACATCTACTTTTCTGCTGCTCGTGTGTAAGTAACAGCATGAGTAATGCATTTAGCTGGTGTTAATGTACATCCATGATGATAAAAATCCCGTCCTAAGTTTTCAACACCACGAATAACACCCACCTCCATTCCGTAGATCATAAAGACAGGATCATGAACCACAAAGCTGTTGTTTAGTGGAAACACAAGAGTCAAAGAGGGAACCTTGGGCTTCTCTTTTGTACTGTAAAGAAGAAAATGTTAGCTTTAGTACTAATGACATGTCTGAAACGAAGGGGAATCAGGAAAGGACATTAGTGATCAAACTCCAGCATGTTTACCTGGATTTGTAGCAATACTCCCAAGGATAGCCTTCCAGGCTAAATCTACTGGCATTAACTCTCCTATCAAACTGTTAAATTGGCAACAGAGTCAGAAACAGCCATATGTTCATTAAAATACAGCAAAAAGACAAGATACCTCTTCTGTAATTCTTCCGTAAACCTCATTTGGTAGGAATGTGAATGACGTCCCACTGTCAACCAGTGCATTAAAACCGGACTGCTTAAGGCAAGAGTTCCCGATACAACAGGCCTCCACCCCAACAATGTATGTCTCACTGAACAAAAAATGAATTAAACATGATGCTGCCATCATACAACAAAAACAAATCACATAATAAACACGATAATGGATTGCTTAGTAAACAAACAGGGAAAGATGCATGGAGTATTCATACTATTTCCCATTAAGTGGCAGGAACGGCGTATATTTCTGGGTTATTGGACCCTGGTCCCCAAACAATATTCTCCCTGAGTCGTCCTCATCGAAGCACATTGAGAAAGAGTTTTTGACCAATCCTGCTCTAGCGAGAAAGCTTGGGACTGAAATTTCTCCAATTCCTAAGCCCATGAGACCATCAGGAGCAACACCATCTAAGTACTCCCCACTTTGATTCATACCACACCTGTGAGCAATTATAGGGGATATCTTCTAAGTGACAATCCTTCTGAGCAAAATTTCCTTGCTACTGGAACAGCAACAGAACAAATGTGGATATTTTTTTTTCTTTGAACAACAAATGGGAAACTTTAATAATATTCGCCGAGTCAGTGCAAAGAACAAGTGTACAGAGAAGTGGTCAATGAAGATCGCCTGTACCCTAGAATGACAGGAGCCTTCAAAGAATGATTCAAACCACCATTATTGTGCGACGCAAGATGCAATACATCCTCAACAAGCAATCCAGAAGTTGAGGTGTTTTCTGAGTAGTAATTCACAGTGTAAGGGCATGACTCCTTAGGACTTTTGCAGGTTGGGCCAAGCTCACATAACTGATGACTACATGTTAGGTGCTTGCTGGTGCTTGAAGCAGATGGACTGTATTCATTAAGATCTCTATCCTGCACAATAGATTGCCCCATATACAAGGGAGCACCTGCCAATCAATCATCGGAAATAAGTGCTAAACCTGTTACCGAGTTCTCACTGAGATATGACAACTCCGTTGACAGACATGCTGAAAAGAATTCCCTCACATACAAGTCCTGTTACGAAACATTAAGTTGCTCAGTCTCCCTCCCTCTCCCTCTCTCACAAACACACCTACAACCACACACACATATGCACTCAATCATAAGGCTGTGCTACATGCCAGTTCTTTGGAACCATTATGCCAAAGCTAGAAGCTGCAGCACTAGGATCTCTTCAAACAGTATACATCTCAAACTCAATAGCTTTAAATGAAATCCTACTATGAAGATCAACATCTAAATGAAGTTTATCTGGAAAATATTGCCCTTGAAAGAAGTCAAATCAGCTTTGTTCTCAAACAGAATAGCGGAATTTGAGCCAGATGCAGTGAGATAATTACTATTTAGTTATCTGGCAGGTGATCAAGGAAAGCAACATATTTCCTGATACAAGCAATCTCTGCCCCAGAATCTCGACCAAATACGATGGACAGAGATTCAGATAACTGTCAGACGATTCTCCATAAACATGAATATTGATCTTGTGCATGTATAATGCAAACCAATGTTAAAAGATAAATCTGCACCCAGATGTCGCCGATACTTCTTAATGCCAAAATCTGTTATTGCTTCACAGAGGGCACAGTTTTGCTTGTCTGCAGCACAGTGAGATAAGTTGGAGGGCCATATGTGCAAGTAACTTCTTATTATTTGACATGACGTGCTGACACTCTGCTTAAAGGTTCCCTTGAGATACTCTACTTAAAGGTTTCCTTGAGGATTGTGGATGGAAGCCAAATTCTGAATCACTCAATGAGGAAGAGAAAAAGAACGCAAAGTACCAGACTGCTGTAGTAACTGGCAGAAAGGGGGGCACATTGGACGCATTCACATGGAAGCCAAAGGAGATCACTGCCCACATCCAGTGCCACAAGGAAGGCAATATTTGGAGTTCCCACATCAATCCATGTGTAATGTAGCCTGAACATTGGACAGACATGAGATGGAAAGCGTCAGGACCCATGAGCATTAAACAGCAATCACTTGCCTACTTACAACAATATGGCCATTGAGTTCAAAAAGGTGAATAAATAAAGCTCCTTGTAATGAGATAGAGAGTGTGCGTGCCGGAATCTGACCATCCGAAATCGTTCCCGAACGACATTGTTCTGCTACCTTCGGAAGGGAAGATCATTTCAAAGTGTGCACCGAGCTTCATGTGCTGCCGCTGCAAATCCCTGCTCACGAGCAACTGAAAGTACTCCACACTCCTCTTATTCGGCCAAAAGCCAGTGAAATTAGCACCTCCACTCCTCGAAACCCCAAGCGCCTTCACCTCCTCCGAGAACCGGTGGATCAGCCTGGACGAGAAGGTCACAGCTCCCCCAGCCTCAGATAGGAAGCCGGACGCCACGAGCAGGACCTGGAGAAGGAGAACCGCCATGGTCGCCACCGGACTGATCGGAGCACCACCTCGAAATCTAGAGGCTCCTCAAATGCGGAGAGGTAGCCGGGCGAGATCTTGGGTTTGTCGAGTGCAATGCTGGGATTCCGACATTTAGAGTCCCGAGCATTGAGTGCAGCCTGCTTCGGAGGAGTATATATGCCCGGCGAGAGGGAGCGGAGCCGGAAAGGCGCGGCGGCGAGAGGGGGCGGATAAGCACGGTGGGAAGGTAAAGATTGTGGGGAGAGGGACTGGGAGTGAACTCGGCTGAGCGAGCTGATAGGGGGTGAGAGAGAGAGCGGAGAAGAAGGGCGCAGGGAGAAGGACGAGGAGGCGCAGTGCGGACCTTCCGGGACGACAGTGCGCGTTGAAGACTCATGAGAGCAAACTTAGTCCGTCCCTAATATTTGTTTGTTAAAATTAATTTTTTGTAATATTAATATGTTACTGAAAGTTTACTCGTCACACATTATGTGTATTATCTTAATAAATATTATTAAAAATATTTATTCGCATACAATTAATAGAGTAATTATCATAATTAATTTTTAAATAAAATTAATATGTATTTAACTTTTAAATTATGTTGTTATAATTGTGAAATTGTGAGAGCAAAAGGTGAAAAGAAAGTAATTATACATACAAGATTTACGATTATGATTTTATTTTATTCTAATTCAGGTGCGAGAAAAATTTTAATTAAGAATTTTTTAGAAAAAAAATATACACTCTAAAGAGATTTTCTTTCTTAAAATAATAATAGATATATTTAGCATCAGAAAGAAATTAATAAAATACATTTTCTTCTTTTTTCATTTTCTGTACCCGATAGCAAGGGAGGAGGGCGGGGAGGGATACGACGCGATGTAGACGAGTGGGAAGGGGACGAATCTTCATGTTGTTTGTTTGAGTCGGTGAATTACTTAATTATCCCTTATTAACTTGCTAATTAATTAATTCGACACACTTCAATTGGTCGCGAAGGCAGAGCTGGGGGGAGGAGGAGGCGGGCGTCAGGTCCACAGAGAGATGATTATGGGCCCCACCAGAAATGAAGAGAAACATGGGGTGGGGCCCACACATTGATTGCGCCCCGCGGGGACTCCACGTCAGTGGTCCGCCCGCTTTGCGTGCCAGTCAAGGGCCGCTCGGCCTCACTTGATGGTGTGACTGACTGCGAGTACAAAGCGAGAAGATTTATCCTTAAAAATTGTTAATTGAGATGCTCGATTTTTTTTTAAAAAAAATAAAATATTAAATTTAAATGTATTGAATGGAGAAAATTTATCCTCAGAAATTGTTGCCATAATCCTATGAATTATTTAAAACAGAATAAATCTAAGTACATACGTATTGAAATTCGTCAAGAGACTGTGCTTAAAATGTAGGCAGAAGCATACGTGAATCCAAAGTGGCAGTTGTAGATCTTGATTCCGGGTTTTTGGATCTTCCGGGTCTGTACGGTACCGCTCGAGAGGATGCAGGATATCTCTGTTCTCACACACTGACCAATGAGATATAAGAGGAGACGGTTTTAGAACGTGTGACCCAGAGAACGTAACCCAATAATTGCACAGTATTACTTGATGATTTTGTAATTTCTAATTCGGCCGATCATAGAATTAGAAATTCACTTTTGATATTTACACATTAGTTCCTACACCTTTACGATATGTCATTAAGAGCCATTAATAAACTCAATTGGATCACTTGATCGGATCAACTATTGGGATAAGATAAATGTTCGATCAATGATATATTGTTGGACTATCTTAGTCGGACTAAAAATCCAACATCCTAATCAACAGCCATTAAACTATCAGACCATGACGAGGAAAAGATAAAAAAAGATATGGTACATATTGACTTTTTGCGTGTACTGTTTCTATAATTTTATTTTTCCTTGAAATGTCAGACACGGTCCGACGCGAAGCCCCCGGTGAGGCTGAAGGCCCGACGAAGGTAGCCTGGGCCACGCAGGGTTGGATCCAGATTCTTGACCTCGGCCAGCCTGAGCTGCTCAGAACGGTTCGGGTCCGACCTTGTTGTAAAGAAACCGGTCTCAGGAGGTTGTGCTGGGGCTCCAGATGTCTACTATCAAATAACTTCCTGAAAGATTTGGCAATGCTGAAATCCAATCCCGAATCGCCGGAACGAAAGAAACAATGTGATAAGGCATAGTAATGATGGATGGGAAGCACAAGCTCGAACTCGTCGTTCATATCAACCGTCCACGGAGAACAGAAATTATCATACAGATATTCAACTGAATCAAGAATACACAGCAGCTTACAAAAGAATACAATCATCACTACATTCACATATACACAACTGACACGGTTGAGTTGACGACTAATCACGACACAAAAATTGTAAAGAGGCAGAAAGAAATTATTAGAAGATATTAAAATTATGAAAATGAAAAGGAAAAAAGAAGGAAGAAAATGGAAATCCTTTCTCAAGCATTCTCTCTTCCAAGAATCAGTTTTATACCTGGACAGAGAACCGTCTGGTGTAGAGATAGATGGATAGGTTTCACTTATTGGACCACTGGAATTCGATCTCCAAGTTCCTTGAGGGCCCGCTTTTGCTCTCGGGCAGTAGGGTGTACTCTCCGGCCACAGCTCCGAGCATTACGACCCGATCAATCTGAATTGTTACTTTGCCGAACGAGCTCTGTTGGCATGACCAGGGAAAAGAATTTGAGGGAGAGTTTCTAGTTTACAACTAACTATATTTGCACATTCAACATATGACAGGAAGTTGGGGATCATTTTACCTTCCCCATTTTGCTTTTGTTCTTGCAGGAAATGTGAAGCTTTTGGCCCTTTGGAGGACTATCAAACGACCACGAGAAGCTCTCATCCCACTCCGGGTTGGGGCCAGTTGATACAACCTGATGATCCAACACAACACATCCCAGTTGAAGGTTAAAATGCAAAACAGTTTGGGCACTACAAGAATTTGGCGTGGGAAGAAAAATGTAAAATGTTGGAATAAACATGAATTCCATTCAGAATATCATCGATTCACCGCAAAATTCCACCATAACAGACTAAAATCTTCTCCTTGCATTATATGTAAATCATTCCTGTAAAGTAGTCTCTTTGTACCAGAAAACCAAAACTCTGTTCGGCTTAGTAACTGGCACGACCTATTCTGCAAGTGGGTCTACAACCACACAGCAACTAATATTTTGTGTTTTGAATGGAATCTTTTTTATTTTGTACAGTATAACTGACATAAGCAGTTAGACCCATTCAACACCGATTCAAACCCATGAACACCAAAAACAGCTAATATCTGGCTTCAGCAACAGTTTCAACTGTGTCAGACATTCCTATGCTCATTTTACTAAACTGCATTAGAGAGAAAAATGAACAGATTGACAGGGCTCACCTTTGTTAGCCTTGGTGGGTTGTTGCCAAGTGTGAGCTTGCAGAAAACACTTGGGTTACCAACAGACTGTTTCATGTTGTTCCCACGCTTGATTATCACAACCAAGGTACCAGGCAAACACTGTAAAAGGAATTCTGCCTTCTCCTGGAACCTAGGAGGGCCCGATTGGATCAAGTACTGTAGCAAAGGGATTGCTTCTGAAGCAGCGATAGCCTGGGCTTTAGAAATTTCAGGCCCACAAGCTGACCAAGCTTGTCTCAGCAGGACAAGCGCATCCAAGGCAGCTTCTTGGGTAGCCTCAGATCCCGTCTTTAGGGCAGTGACTAGATGAGCGATACTGAGTGTTGCTGGGTCGGAGGCTCGTAGACGAGGGAAGTTGCCGAAGAGTGCATTTAGGGCTTTCAGATACTCCTCACTAACAGTTCCAGTGGCCCATAAGTCCTTCTCGATGGCAGCTGCAACCAACCAAGTTTAGCAGGATGCAAGGAAATATTCAACCAGAGGTTTAACCGCTTATTACTGACAACAATGAGAGGCGATTTAAAGAAAGTCAAGCTATCTAACATATTCTACAAAAAGCAGTTGCACATACTCAGTAACAGTCAGAAGAAACATTTTTTCCCCTTTCTAGTCAAGTGAATAAATTTATAACTAATATGACGGCGGTAAAGATAATCTCAACCTCCTCATGGAAAATAAGCGAGTGTAAAATGCAAATTATAGACCAAAAATTGAAAAATGAATACTTCACTTGGAAGAAAGAAGCTTCACTTCACGAAGTTACTGTCATAGCATAACAAGTTGTACTTACCAGTTATAGCTCTGACTGTTTCACTAGATGCGTACTCTTGAATGGTATGATTGGAGAATAGGAGCTTAACAAACATTGCTGCCTGAATGGAGGTCTCTGGATCGCTTGAACCAATCAAATCCAAGACAACTTGAACGCCACCAGCCTCTGCAACGGCTCTTTTATTTGATCGACTATACATCACAAGGTTTTGTAAAGCACATATTGAAACCACCTTCATCTCTTCAGTAGGTTGGTCTTCAAGCACATTGACTAATGCCCGGCAAGCTGAGACAGCATCTGCACTTCGAGCGAGACTCTCATTCTGAAATATGTCCCCAAGAGCAAGAGTAGCAAGTAATCTCGCCTGCTGATTCTGAGTTTGTGGATCGAGGAGGTACTGAGATAAAGGTAAGATTGCAGATTTAGTAGCCTTTCCTTCTCTGATCTTCACATTGTTAAGCAATACTTCAAGCAACCTTGTTGCTATTTCCTCACATTGGTGAGTCCCGATAAGCTCCAAAAGGGCCTCAATGGCACCACTCTCGGCCATAGCTTCAGCACTGGTTGAATCATCAGTCTCCAGGACCAGAAGAGCATTCAATGCACCTGTCACTGTGCCTTCTGATCCTGAATGGAGCAACCTGACTAACACAGCAACAGGAACCTCCAGGTAAAATTCCGAACTGAACTGCAAGATACAGGTTAAAACAGATGCAGCAGATTCCCAGAGAGCATGAGGAAGCAGAGAATCAGTCTGCAGTATCACTTTAGATAGCTCTGCAACTCCACCCTCTTTTGCAATCTCATTAGGCCATATCGCTGCTATGCTTTCCAAAGCCTTCACAGCTCTATGCTGCAGTATATGAATGCCAGATGCAAGGACCCGAATGAGGGGACCAATCACTTGTTGCGTAATTGGGTCCTTCTGGAGATGCTCTTCCAAGAGGAGGTGTGACAGCAACTCAGCAGCCAGCTGTTGAACAGCCGGCACAGATGAATCAAGCAAAGGGATTAGAGGTTCAATAGCCTGGTGAGAAGTCAAGGCATAGTCAGCACGGCATTGAGCATGCTCCAAGATATTCACTAGGACCTGCAATGTGCTGTGCTGACCATCAGGCCCAAATTCAAGTTTGGGCAGCAACTGGAAAAGGGGCTCCACCACTTTTGCAGCAGAGGGTCCCTTAGCAATCCCTGCGTTGTTGGTTAGTATACGGAGAAGTTCGGCGAAAGCAGCACAGAGAAAATCTGGTGCTTCGTGCAGGATCTCAAGAATGCTCTCTATTACTCCAGCCTTCACCATCTCCATCTTACAAGCAGGTCTGTCTTTCCCTAATTTCACCAGTGCTCTGGAGATTGCTTCATGAAGCAAGTAGTTCCTACCATATAGAAGGCCAACAAGAGGGATAACTGCACCATGTGCAGCAACAAGTTCAGCCAGCTGCTCGTCTTCAACAAGTTTCTCCAGAGCTCGAACAACTGACTGGTGTGCAGGGCTGAATTCAGTAACAAGGAGGGAGACCAAAGGCTCAACACAGCGAGCTGCAGCCATCGTAGACCTGATTCGAGTATTTGAAAATAATACAGAGCATAACTCAGCTGCATCACCTTTTAAATCCATAGAACAATCCAAAGAAAGAATCTTGCAGAGAACATCTACAGCATTCATCTCCACTTCAGCAACAGCCAGAGCTCGTGATGGGTTCTCACTCAATAATCTGATCAGCGCAGCTATAGCAGCATGCTGTTCCTTCTCCATACCGGTGCTAAGAATCTCCACCAACGGTTGAACCGCTTGTCGCGCCATTTCGGCATTTCGGATATGGTCAGCAGAGAAAAGGCTCTCCAGAGCCTTAGCAGCACTACAACGAGCACCTCTTCCTCCAAGACGTAAAACTGCCACGAGTTGACCCACTGCACCAAATGCAGCCTCGTGTTTCCGTATTTCAGGGGTGCAAAATAGGATGCCTAGGAGATCAGTAGCAGCTTCTTCAGTAGTATCCTGTGGCCCAAGTGAAAGATACTTGGTCAAGCCTTCCAGAGCACCTGCCTCAACCATTGAGATTTTGTTTGAGGGGCAGTCTTTTGCTAGCTGAGTCAGAAGGCCAAGTGCAAGGAAAGGTGCACCTGGTCGATCTGGAATTGGTTTTAGCAGATCAACAAGGGCAGGGATTGCTTTTCGAGAAGTGGCCCCCACCCTTATGTCTTCAACTCGGAACAATCTCTCAAGTGCAACTTGTTCTGGGTAGCTGACCAGAGCGAACTCTTCTGACAATTCCAGGAGATGTGATATATCATCATCAGCACAGCCAAGCAAGGTAATGAGCCCACTAGCAGCGCCAGAATTTGCGACAGAAAGTAAGGTCCCCCGGCTGCCATTGCAGACTAGGTTGGCCATTGCTTGGGCAGCAAAATATCTGTTTGCTGATTCTTCCGACTTCAATAAATTCGCCAGCACTGGTATAGCTTTCATGGTTGCATTTGCTCTTATGACATCTCTATCTTGAAATAGAATTGCCAGGAGCAAAGCATTGATCCATATACTGGTATCCTCCTTGTAATCAATCTGCATGATTAATCAATATCAGGATAAGAGAGCATGTTTTGTCATTCTTCCATTGAAGAGATTACGTATACGCTCAGGAATGCAGATATTGAAAGAAAAATGAATAACCTGAGCATACTGGGAAGAATAATGTGAGATTTTATCCGTGAGGACTTCCACCGCTCCAGCCTCCATGATAACACTCCTGATCTTCTCGTCGCGACTAGCAAGAACAGAAAGCAACCATATTGCTAGGCTGGCACCAGATATTATTGTTGTGATGTTTGTATCTGATTTATCATTTTCTTCTTCTTCCCTACTGTGCCTACAAATGCTAATGGACTCTTTCCCATCAATGCCCTGGCTTACCTCTGGAGAACTGATAATGGTGACAAGAGATTTGATGAGATTAGAACAGGAACTAGACTGATTAAGATCTTCCACTACTCTCTGGTAATTGACTTTTGCAGCACAAACAAGCAGTGCAGTTCCCCCAATTTTAACTTTAGGGTTTATACAGCTGGTTATCCTTCTCGCAACAGATGAAATGCATCCTGAGGAGCTGGTAATTGAGTCCCCTAAAACAAGAGACTTGTCGTGGCAAAGCCAAGATAATATCTCAATAGCTTTGTCCTGCAGAGAAGGTTCTGCATCTGGAATCGACAAAACTATCGGCACTATGCTTCTTGGAACTTCAGCTAAAACTGCCCATGCAGGTTTTACATGCCCGTTGGCTTCTAGCCTAGAAAGGATAGAGAGTGCATCAAGCGCCTCTGAAACGGCAACTGGATCGTTACTGGCAGCTTCAAGGAGAGAAACCAATGCAAGAACTGTTCCCGATCGATTCACATACTCAGTCAAGGAAGAGTCAATTTGCCTAGATTTAAGCAACCGGGCAATTGCAGCTGCTCCATGGGTCATTCCAGCAACTGTGCCTTCACGCAAGACTCTGGTGGCAGGCAGAATAATTTCCTCAGGAACAGCTTTCTCTGATACTTCACTATCTAAAATGAGATTTGCCAGGGCACATGTAGCCTGCTCAGCGACATCTAGGTTTGAAGAGTTTGCCAGTGCAACTAAGGGTGATAATGCATCTTTTGCAGATGCAGCCACATCCTTGTTAACCTTAATTGAAAGAAAAATTGCAGCAAGGCAGCGGGATGACTCCACCAAGACATTCTCTGCTTCAACATTCAACAATTTCAAAGCAGACCAAAGAGTTTTCACAGCAATATTGCTCTCCCGCAAGTCTTTTCTATGATTGAAAATTCCAGCCAGGGCAGATGCTGACTTAGCTTGAGTTTCCTCTTTAGTAGAGCTCAGGATCCTGATCATAGTCTCAATGGCATCATTTGCTGCACTACCTTCCCGTAAGATGTCACTAAGAGGCACCACAGAAAGCATGCTTCTCAAAGCATCCAAGACATAAACCTTAGATTCAGGTAGATCACTTGTCAATAAAGCCGTGAGTTGACTTATTGTTGCTGTATCAGACTTATGGATGAGATGGTTCAATGTCTTAGCAGCAATTTCCTTCCCATTTGCACTTCCATTCTTCAGCAGCCAAAGTAAAGCAGGGACAGCGTCAGCGCTTTCAACACAGGCGCGTATATCTTCACTGTGATTACAAAGATTCCTCAGAATCAAAGCTGAGTCTTCCTTGGCTTTTACTGATCCCATCTCTAGAATTTGAACAAGTGGAGGAATTCCACCAGCAGCTGTGATTGCCCATTTACTTTCATCATTCTCATTGGACAGAAGACATAAGAGTGCAACTGCACACTCTTGCTGCTGCTCTGATGAAAGGCCAAGGAGAGAGATCAACAACTGCACACCTTCACGGCCCTGAAGAGCATGCCATAGACTGCCTTCATTTTTGCAAAGTGCTAGAAGAGCTCTTGTAAGCTCATCCTGAACTTCACTTGTTGCCATCGTGATCAAACCAACAAGCAGCCGCTTCGCATCAGAATTTATGAGTTTAGCTGAAAGAATAGCATTGCCATACAAACTGGCAAGGGCTTCAATGGTACGCTCCTGTACCAGAAATGGTAGGCGAGGTTTAAACTGGTTAATTAGAGTTTGCTCAACAGCCACAGGATCTGAGGCACGCATAGATTCTGCTTTACTATCATATATCATAAGGGCAGAAGCTAAAGCCCCTAATGTGTCAGCGACCTGAGCTGGCGAAGTGCACGATTCCAGACTCTGACCAAGGCTTGTGATGACAAATGACAAGCCGCCAGAGATATTTGCAAGGGCACACATTGCATTCTCCTGCAATGCCTGAGCATACTCACCTTGCATAAACTCTTTCGAAGGAGCTATTGTAGCATTTATCAGGGCTGGAATCCCATTAGAGCTTGCAATCTTTTGTCTTGCTTCTTTGCACTGTGCAGAAAGAGACCTAAGGGCATTAGCTGCTTCTGCTCTTACAGAAGCTTCATTTCCTGGCCCCAACAGTTTGAGGAGATATTTAGTTGTATCTGCAGCCAACACCTTTGGACAAACAGATGCATCTTCCATCATCATGCATGCAAGAAGAAAGCAGACATTGGCTTGGGTGCTTGACTGTCCACTCGTAAGCAACTTTACAAGAATATCCACTCCACCGGCCTGTATTGTTGCAGGCCAAAATCCCTCTGTACTGCTGGAAAGGCTCCTTAACGCTCCTGTCAACAGGCTGTCAACCAAGTTTCCAGCCTTGAGCCCATTTGCCAGTTGCTCCCACAGAACCGGGACAACACCTTCTGTGGAAAATATCTTCGATCCAACATGATCCTTTGCACCACCTTGAGAGACGGCATAAATGGTCTTTGCAGCTGCGGTTTGACCTTCTGCAGAGCTAGACTTCAGGAGACCAAGCAATGGAGGGATGCATCCTCCCAACAAAACTTTGACGCGTAGATCGTTTTCTTTACACAGAGACCCCAAAACAGTTGCCGCCTGTATCTTCACTCCCACCGATCCAGAACGAAGCAGAGAAACAAGCACAGGTACAGCCTGAGAATGGGACCCAACAGCACTGAAGGCATTTTCACGCGTATCAATAAGTTCCAACAGCTGTCTCAAAGAATGCTCTTTCTCTTGAGCAGAAGACGAAGTCTGTCGCAACTGCTCAATGCACTGTGCTACACTTGCTAGTGTCCCATCAGGATCCTCCATGCTACTTGTACGGTCTCTGCAGGTTAATAAACAGCGTAAGATAAGGAGACTGAATCTTCTGATATTTAAATTATTGAAAGATAGCAGAATCAGTTAAGTCGGACACAGAGCAAATACTGAGGCCCTCAGTGAAGTAGATAAGGTAATGATCCAATAATTTCCTTTTCTAGGAGGTTAGAGGAAGAAAATGAAAATATAGAATTTTATGTGCATATATACATATAGTTTTTTCAATCAATAAATAAATGTATCAATGCAAACAAATGATATCAGATTAAGTGAATGAGGGTAAGATGAAACAGCTAGGAGTAGGTTAAGCTTCAATGCGATATATATCTCAGCAAACGTAAATACGCCTTTCTTCCATCCTTTATATAATAATCAACATGAAAGCATTTCCAAGTGGATGAAACCTCATATCCAAATTTCAGGCATAAAGTCTAAATTGTTTGGGTTGAACTAAACAAGCAAGGAAGTGCAATATCTCCTAATGAGATATTCAAGCAGAAAAACTAATTGCAACTTCATTGAAACATCATATTTGAAACACCAAATAATCGCCACTAGCAAACTCAGATCACTGGGGAAAATGTCTCAAAAGCTCCCTATTAGACAGCAATTTGTAGCCCTGACAAGTCAAAAAGGGCACCTTCAAGCATTGCATATCCTGCAAATGCCAAAATGGAGGATTGAATAGAAGTCAATCAGACAACAATCAATTTAACTAACCTGAGGCCCATCTTTATTACAGAATGTGGAGTAGGGGGCTCTGATTCTTGAAGTTTTCCATCTCCACCCCTTTCCTGCACAAAACAAAACAATAACTAAGTAATTATTACAATGCATTATCTGGAAGCACACAAATAATTACTGAGAATGCCATGCAGCTGCAGGGATCAGAAGGTAAGGAAGGCAAATATTTTGTGGGGGGAGAAAAAGCAAAAGCAACTGGAACATCCAGGACCCAGGCAGTGAACAAAATTCTAATTGCATGGCAGAAAGGAGCAGCATTAGAAGACTCGGTAGTAATCGCGTCTCAGTCTCGTATTGCACAAGATCTTATATACAGAAATGATAATTGTATCTAACCATCTCCTGTTTGAGGTTATTCCCAAGATTAGGTAAACAGAATATCAAAGTTTTTGCTACTAACGGTTGAGAAGTATATCAAGCCGTTACATATAGTTATCATAACAGTCAACTATCCTGACACTACAACTGACACAGAGAACAGGTAGCAGAGCAGTCTCAAGCAATGGCAACATGGAGCACACTCATCAAGAGACTCTTTTGAGTATAAAGAAAGAAGGGGTGACCATCCAAGCAAGATCAAAGACATTGGATTTATTAACTGAATGAAGTTTACTGTGAGGAGTTCTACAAAACGCTCACTCACTTGAAAGTGAACGCAGCATTTTTCTACCTGCCTTTGCAAATTCGTAATTGAATGGATTCAAGAGTCCCATTGCAATCCGACTTCTCTCTGGGTTGGACTTAGTGTTCCAGCACCAGATTTGGATCGCAATTAAACAATTGAGAAGAAGCAAGAAGTTCATAGTTACCAAATCATTAGCGAGATGGCCACTGCCATTGCTGGCAGCGAACCTCCAAGACAGTGTTGCCGCCAGCTTTGCTTTACTTCACTGGACTCCGAGACTTCTAAGTCAAAAGAGAATCAGCCGAGATCCTCGCCTCCCCCTCTCCAGATCTACCTCTCAGACTCGGTCAGAGCATCAAAACTTCCTGCAATTCAACGAATGCATATCCAAATCGTCAACCTCAACAACAACAACACGAAATCGCGGATCAGGCACGCTAGCTTCATTTCGTGATCGACTGAAAGCAGAACCAGAAGATGAGCAATACAGAACGACCTCACAGCACAAATTGTCCGACACTACAGCACACTGTTCAAGCTCAATGTACAGCATAGCAGATCAAACTCTACGAATCTACAAAGGAAAGGCTCTAAACTGAGTTAAAAATCCCAGTGAAACCCACTTGGTCGAGATATCCTCGCCAATCTGATCTGCCACAAACGAAATTGGCAGATCAAGCCAGAATGAGCATCGGTTTTTAGCCGAGCAGAGACTGCGAAAAACGAGCTGGATCAGCAGGCAGCGGCATGTAGAGCAGAAACGGAAAAAAGCAGCAGAAGCGCAGAGAATCCAGCACAGTGAGCGAAATCTGGACCTCAGATACGTGGTTGAAGCCTCAATGGCTATCAATGCACGACGCAACGAATGCAGATAGATAGAGAGAGGGGGGAGACGGGGAGAGAGAGGACCTAATCGCGCGGGGAGAGAGGGCAGATGCAGAAATGGATTTCGTAGAATGGAAGCGAAGATGGAAGTAGTGAAGAAGAGGAGATAATAATGCAGAGAGAGACAGAGACAGACAGACAGAGAGAGGCTTCAGATTCAGGGCCTCTACGTTCGTCGGCTCGTCAGTGGACAACCGACAATTGAACAGCTGCCTCGAAGCGGCGTGGCTCAGCACTGAAATCCGGCTCGGCTTTCAGCGTATTCATGGTTTTCCTAAATGGACCATTCTAACCCGCCGCTTTCGTAAAATTACACTGACAGGCCACTTCAGGGAGCGTTTTGTTGAGTGAATTAAATTCTGAACGATGTTGAGTTCCAATGTTCAGTTATTTGAAATTACATGAGATAAAATTTTACGGTATGATTATTAGATTTTTCACATCTGAAAAATATAAAAAAATTCTTAAATTGAACTTGACTTTATAATCGTTACAAATACTTACTAAAACTTCGCAACAAATTTATATTTTTGATACAATTTAATATACTTACCATAGACGACGGCATCCTATTTTGAATTATAGTCTAAAAATAAATAGGTAAAATTTTTACCGTGATCTTAATATATTAGCTAATATAACAATATTTGAACTGGGCATCTCTCAGTTTTATTTATCCTAAACGATCGATGCAGTGACCAATTCCATTGGTTTATTAAAATTGCAACGATCGATCGTCGAGCAAAGTAGCATGGTTTATTAAAATCCGCAAGGACCGATCGTCGAGCGAAATGAGATGATTTATAGATCTCCGATCACAAGACGACAAAAGCAACTGAAGCCTTACATAAGTTCTAGAAATGCATAAAAGCTAGCAACCGTTGAACTCGACATGCACAAGATCGAGCCACTCGACGAGGGTAAGGATAAAAAGTAAGAGCAGTGAGGTGTATAGATAGGTGGCATTTTGCACCATTGAAAGATTTTTATTCATTAATTAACGGCCCTTCTTTTAGATCAGAATTCGTCAGAATCCATTAAATTTCTGAATACTGATGACGTAAAGAAGAAGATACCGTACATTAGTATATCTGGTATCTCAACATTAAATAAAGTTTTTACATGTGATGTCCCTCCAATTAATGTAGAATTAAGTGCTCTTTGTTAGATACCAACTTGAAGTAGACCTAGTGGTTCTCTCGCTAAACTTATAAATGGGTGATCTTAGGACCGATCCATAGGTGGGGAGAGTCGATGAAAATTTTTTTAAGAATACCGATCTAACCGCAGATTAATCTCGAAGTGTGCTTCGACTAGCTCGAGAATACTGCATGGTGCAAACAAAGAGAAGTGCTCTTTGTTAGATACAATGCTCATGCCTAAGACAATGAGTATTAACTCTAGATGAATCTAGAAATTGAGTTAAAAGTAAGAGATGAAATAGTGAAATAAAATAATTTTAAATTAGGTAAATAAATAAAATTTATATCTCGGAAAATAAATTAAAATAAACGTACGATTAATGTCGAGGGCGTGGATCCTCGTGTAGTTTAGAAGGTAGAACACCTCAAAGTCAACAGGTCCAATCCAAACGGAAACCGTCATCTCCTTGTCCCCAAAAATCTTAATTTAACGGAGACACATTAATGTTCTAAAACCGGCTGAAATCAAGCCGAGCCGAGCCGACTCGAACGGCACCCTCTCAGCCCTCTCTCTTAGTTGGCCGAAAGCGTGCTTGCAAAATAATGCAATTTTATTTTACAATTTTTTATTTATGCAAATCGTTTTAGCTGTATTGATTAAACGGATCTAAATATTGTAAATAAAAAATTATTATTTAAAGGGTTTATTCCTCGGTTATTGCTCATATACGATTAGATCCCATCTAACTTATGAATATCGAGTAATATGTAAAAAAATAATGCAATTTTATTTTTATAGCATTTTTTTTTCCGTGTGAAAGACAGGACAATTAGGGGTACAACGGACAGCGAGATACAGTGCAACCTACTTTGTATTCTTTAAAATCTGCTAATTACCGTACAAAAATGCATATGGTTTTGATGCTCTTTACCCAAAATGGACATTGCCATGATGGTAACTTTTCCCTCTAAAGCAATGGAGATTTTCATTTCTTTTTATACGTGAAATGGTCAGGATAGTCGAAAAATTATATGAGCGGAAGCATCGGAGGATCCTTACAGACAAACCACAAAGAAAAATATATAGGTAAGCGCAGGTGCAATTCTAACTGGCCAACGAAATTCCGGTCAAAACCCAGACGCGATGAACTTGTATTTGATCGATAATGTAGTTTAGCTCCTAAGGGTTAGTTCGAGCGTGCATGGCTCACATTTAAATCGTGAGAAATTCAACGATGTCAGATTTTCCATTCTCCCTTTAGTGCACCCGCACATGTATGCTGCACGTGAATTTACTTGGATTCGTGGACTTGTGAAATGCTCATGAGTTCGGAAAGAATAATCACGTGAATTAATTTCTGTCCCCACGCGGTAATACAGTTACATGCCAGACATTCTCCTTTCTTTACGCCGTGTATTTATTCATGATAATATCGTCAGCTTGATGCTGGATTTTTTCCCCTCGTTAAAAAGAAAATATCAGCGGGAGGATGTCGGTCCCAATCAAGAACATCAATTTCTGGTTAAGGTGGTGTTTGTTTTTAATGTAAAATATATGTATATATAAATATACATATATATAATATTATTTAGTTTTAAAGCATATTATATTAACATGAAATTAGAGTAAATCATCAAATTGATCCTCGAATTTCAAAGAACCATCAGTTTAGTTCTCAAAATTTTAAAACCATCACTTTAGTTCTTACTGTTTAATTCTATCGGTCAATTTAGTCTGCATGTTATAACGCCATTTACGGATGCTAATTTGCCCACATGCCACGTGGCAATTAATAAGTAGATAAAATTATATTTTATTTTGTAACTTCAACAATTCATAACTCGTCACGTAGCATGTGAGACCCACTAATGTGACTATTACCATCTACATCAGCATCTGCTAACGACGTTACAACGCTTAAATTAAATTGATTGATGGAAGAGAACAATGATAACCATATTGATGGCTTTCAAACTTTAATAACTGAACTGACGGCTCGTTAAAACTTTGAGGACCAATTTAACGGTTTACTCTATGAAATTACACGTCAAATTCCGTACCATAGAATTACAATAGGTTTTACGGCCATCTTAACTATGCTTGTCAAATTTTCAGATGTGAAATTTTTGAATGATACCCAATTTTACAACTATTTCACATATACTTATATACCTACCAAATACAATAATAACACAATTTCAGGACATAATTCGAGAAAATCTTGTCATATCTTAAAATTTTTACTGCAATTTTAACGTTTTTTGTGATCTAATAGCACTCAACCGAGTACCCCAAGGGCGATGTTGTTATTATTCTCTTCTTTTGGGGGTGGTTATGGGAAATTTTAATAAATTAGAGGGCTTTGAGAGGACTGATAGTAACTCTCCAACGGATATCAAAAACCTCCACCGGGGGAGGTGGGAAGCATGAAAATCCTAGCTGGAGTTAGTTGGGCTATCTTCTCTCTCCCTCTCATTGTCTTTTGACAATTATTTATATTTCCAGAAAATTCTAAGATCTGATCTCTCACCTTTCAGGACTCAAGAGACTTGATCAACGTATGGTATTAGTATGCATCATATAATGCTCAAACAAACTCGATGCGCCCTTACCAGTAATAATAGTTTGATCATCGTCGGTCCACTTAGGATAGAGTTCTCATAATTGTAAAACTTATTCCATTTATAGTAACCGAATCTAAAACCTCATTCAATAGCTGAAGATATTAAACCATACCTACCAACCAAGAAGTTCTTAAGTGATCCTACCTCAATACCAACCAACTTGTAATCAACTAATAAATTAATATTAATTACTAGAACATTTATCATGATTAAAACTAATAGAGCAATTTAATTGATATTTTCTCACAACGTAATTGTAAAGTTTGATCTCTTTCGTACTGGTAAGATGTCTCCTTGCATGATAGGAATACATAATATTTTTAACAAGCCAGTGGTTGAGGCCTCCCCCCAAACAAAATCTAGTTAATTCTGAGTTCTCCTTTATTAATCTTAAGAATGACACCTTCAATACAACAGTACATGTGCCGACACGGTTGGACCCAGTCACCCGTAGTGAAAGGAGCAATCCCGCAGTTTTTTAATCTATGAAACTATGATGTTAGGTGTCCGGTTTTATTACTTTCCCATAGAGGCCGAACCTGAGCCTGTGCTCGTGAAGTAGAATTTCAGGCCGGTTCGTCGGAGAGATCTAAATCCGCGTTAAGGGTGTAGAGCCTGGAAGCACATGTGCTGCACAACCAACAGCAGCCTGGAAATCTGTTAGTTGGAACCCTGACATACCCAAAGTAATCCTCTAATCAATAATTAAACACTGCCAGTCCAATCATTGTGCTCTCTGTTCCCAGCTCGTGGACTTTGCGCTCTCGGAAAGAAAACGAGGGGACGAAAGGTAGCCTCGCATCACCACAACCTTAAGTCCATTCTAGATCTAATCTACTAACTTATATGCAATGACTGGACCCAGGCCCGAACTATGCTTCAAAATAAGACAATCTGTACTGGTCATTTAGTGGTCTCTCAAAACTTGGAAGGCTAATGGATAAGCAATAGGTGTCTACAGCAACAATCCTGCAAGAGACCTTTGCAACTTTATTACACGCACCTGAAGCGCCACGAATGGAAGCTATTTCTCATAGGCTACCTCCGAGAGGAAACTGCGAGCAGGAGGAAATCCCTGCAAAATCAAGGTTCTTTTCTTACAGAATAAACTGGAGCACAGGGTGCCAGAGCGAATCCATCCCCAGGCTTGCCTTCTTTTTAGCTGAACCATCAAAGTAAGTCAAATCAATATCTTCGAGGAATTTATTTTTAAATCACAGTGATGGAAGGTAGCAAGACCAGCAGCTGGGAACCTCCTCATGTGAGGCTAACTGAGGTTGCATATGACTGGAGCAGAGTCAGGGCTTGCTCGGCAATCGCTCTGTTCCTCGCCTGCTTTACCCAGGAACTGATAATCTCTGCAGCTTGGCTACCATTGACACCCTCCTCTAAGGCATCTGCTGCCTCTGCAAGTTTCCCTTCTGCTAAGTAGCTCTCCACTCGGCTTATAACAGATTCAATCCCGTTGCCTGAGTTGTTCACTTCCTGAACCTAAAGTCATAAGCAAATTTTGTTATTCTTTCTTTTTCTTTATTAAAAATCTGTTTAAAAGTAGTGCAGCATTGTTATTAAGTTAGACATTTCCAGATACAGAACTCTGAAAAGTTATTGTAGAATTAAAAAAAAAATACTTTCTACTTCCCAAACAGCAAGCAACACGCCTTCTGTTGCAATTTATTTGATTTTTATTATGCGGAAATTCCACTGCCTATAATTGATTACCTTTAACCAGGAAGCAAGGTATGCTAGAGAGTGTGCCAAAATTCCACCTCCTCCTGGTGGGATTAGGCTGAAGTGCCGTAATGTACCTTTCAATGCATCAAACTGCAAGATGTATATAGAAATTAGCATTATTTACCAGATATTGTGATTGAAATGGAGTAAATCCCAGAAAAAAATTTAACATCAGCAATGGCTTGAGGTGAACCATCTTAAATCATATCTTTCCCTAATATGAAGAGGAACAGGCCAACCTTTTTCCCATCGGGTTGGAAAATTATTAAACCAAATTAGACAAATAATAGAAGTCAGGGCATAACCCTTAAATGATTATGAACAGGTTAATGCACCCAAAAGCATAAATTTGGGAAACAGAAACTTGCCTGCTGATTTAATTGCAACACAGTATTGGTCCCATGGTCAATTGTTTCTTCAGGGAGAGATGACAAGACCAAATCCAGAACTGAATCTCTATCAATCCCGTCTAGGTAGGTTCTTAAGGCTTCAATCTCTGCCTTAATCGGCAGACCTTCAGAAAGAGCATCTTCTAGTGCTAGTGCTCCCTGGAGGAACCGTACACGTGGGAAAGGCAGGTAAGTTTAAAGAGGGTGGAGCAATGGTAGTGTCATAGATCTAATAGTAGTTGGCAAGATTCTTACCAAGGCAAGCTTCTGAACAGAATGACTTTGGCGAGCTTCTTCAGAACGTGCATAAAATGCCATGCACAGGGCACTTATCTAGAAGTAAAAGTTAATATACATTTAACTTCAGACACCAAACAACTGAACATATGCATCAGTCATTCATGTAGTAAAAGTTCGTCAAAGTTTATGCTCAATAAATTTTTGTCTGAAACTGAGTATTTTATTGCAGTTTTGAGGCATACTAGTTATTGATTTCTATCACACCGACAAGAGATAACTGGTTTCATTTCACTTCGACTATGACAAATGAATTCTCTAGGATTTGATAGTATGCCAGAGAGAAGACAGTGAGACAAGCAAATGTACAGACACACATTTAGGAAATTAAGACATGCTAGTGGCATCCAATAAAAAGGTTCCCTGAAATAATGCACAAGAGGCACTCCATTTATCAATGGCAAAATAGTAAAATCCAATTATCAATTTTCCAATGGAAAAATGACATAAGGATGTGAAAACTGAGAAAAGCAACTGATATAATCATACATGGAGATTCGCCTCTGCCATCTTCTCAATTTGAGAGGCCTTTTCACGTGCAATTGCTGCAGAAGTTTCTGCTTTAGATAATTCTTCCAATTTTTTTAATTTCAGTTTTGCTTCTTTCTCCTGCAGTTGATGAAGGATCAGCATCATTAGCAAATAAAATGCTGCAGTGTAGAAGAATATGTGACAGGCAAACACTTTTAAAGCATAAGACCGGATTTAGACCTTCTCCTCAAGCTCCTTCTTGTGCTTCTGTTCCAACTTCTCTTGGAGTGACTTTATAGCAGCTGCTGCCTTTGTCCTCTCTCTTTTCAGTTCCTACATTGTCATTGCCAAAACAAAAATAAAGATAAACAAAACATGAAGTATAACACTTAGTCGACATAAACAAAACACTGTTATGGAGATAGAAAAACAAAATCTCTATGACCTTATCTAGCAGTGCAGCCTCTTCTGCATGCATGAGTTCCCTGGCAATTGCATCCTTCAATTCCTTCTCATACTTCTCCTGAAGAAGAAAAAGAAGTATAACATCCTTTTGGGTTGTGGTAAAACAAGTATAACATTCTTGAAACTAGACCCGTGAGTATTATTTTAGGAGAGAGATACGAAGGAAGCACAGTAAAATTCAGTTATCATACCTTGATTGCTTTTTTTTCTTCTGCAAAAGCACGGGCATCCAACTCTGCTTGCCTTAATTCAGCAGCATGAATCGCTTGTAAGAAATCAAGAATCAACTTTCCATCCTTAGATGCTGCAACTTCTCCCAACTCCTCCATTGCATTAGCAAAGGTCTTGTATATCACCAAAGTAAATGTAGTATCTATTAGAAAATGCCTCTAACAAGATAAAACAATTTTTTGAATAGAAAATAAGAAGTAAAGCACTACCTCATTTTCACCATTTCCATTAAGATAAACCGAAGGTCTCTCATTGTCCTTATCCCTCAGATGATATGATTCCAAAAGGGGAGTTGCAGCTTCTAATACTCCACCATCTGAACCCTACAAAGACACAGGAAAATGGGGAAAAAAGGAGGAATGATCTCAAGAAAATTTTCGAAGAGTTTTAAAAAGTATTAACTGTCACTAGCAAAGTCATTTTGGTATTAATTTTTAGTACTTCTACACCAACCATTCAACTGGAAAAAGTCATTGACAATTTGAGGGTGATATAAGCTTATAACTCTTTTAATTGCAATTTCTTAATCACGTTCAATTGTTCGCGGATATAGCCTTTCCCAAGCATCACAAAAACTACACCTGCAACATCATCCACTGGCAACATATAACTTTATGTTAATCTTGAATCAGATATTCCACCTAACCCAGGATAGATGCATAAGAAAATAAAGTTGAAGCTGAAAATGGAAATATAAGCAAGTTAATGGAAACACCCTCTAAAGATAAGTACACCAGTTTTTTACGAAGGATGATACTGTAAAGACTAACAGATCCTAGTAATCACTCTCATTAGTCAAAGACATAGATACCTCCTTTCTGTCTTCTTCAAGGATATTCTGACGTGCTGGTGATTCAACTATAGTGTCTTCAGTGTTTGAATTATAGTGGCTTGATGCATTTGAATCATGAATTCGCTTGCTTGCTTGCATGCTAACATCAGCATTTGTTATTTCCCTATCAAGACTCTCCCCTAGCGATGTGCCAGTAGCTGCACTATGATCATTTGAAATAATGCTGCTGGCATGTGACTTCTCTTGTTCCAAAACCTTATTTTCACCAGGTTCTTCAGATTTATCCTTTACATGGGGCTGTATTTCAACCCCTCTCCCAGTTAGTTCTTCAGAAGTGGATGTAGCTGAATGAATTTCACCCTTCTCTTCCACATTATGTGTCTCCGGATTCACTTCATCATGCACTTCAATGCTAGGTAGAACCTTTTCCTCAACAATGTGGCTGAAAGGTTTTGCCTCCTCACGAGCAGTGCTTATATCTTCATCGTCAAGAACAATCTTATCTTGAGAATCTTGCTTTTCCTTGTGAAGAATTTGGTCTAGAAAACCAGCTTGATGAGCTGCCAGGACAGCAGCACCAACAGCAATGCCTCCAATAACGATTTTTGGGAAAAAAGAGTTCCCCGATTCAGGTGGCTTACTAGCTGGTGAAGGTTTAGGGGATGCATTCCGAGAAGTTGCGGTTGAAAACTCCTTTCTCGAGGAAAGATATGAGGGTTTCTGCTGCGTGCATCCAGAGAAGGAAAAAAATGAATCACATCAAAATCCTACAGAGAAGCATTCTCCTTATTATCAGTAATGCCCAGAAACCCTGGCACGGAAATGCAAGTAAAATGCAGAAAAATTATTGAAATGCAGTTCTTTGATCAAATACACCATGAAAAAGAGAAGCAAAGCACTTGATGCGACAAATCTGGACAAGATGAAGTGAGAGATACGTCAGGAACAATGGAGAACTTACCTGTCTAAGAATTTGCCCAGGAAGCCTTCTACTGGAACAGCGTGAAGAGAATTCCAAAACCTTCCTGGAAAGACAAAAAAAAGAGCATCATCTCTATCAGTCCGAAGCTACATGTCACTCAACCAGCTGGAACTACTCATAGCCATTGAGAAACTAAGTCGGTTCAGCTCATTAGGACTCCCACACAGCCTCTAGATGGACGATTAGAGATGCCAACAAATACATAAACCACGCCGCCACCAGTACGGCGGGTTCTATGAGCTCAAACTACCGCGAGGAGAATGCATGAGCCGAAGCAAATCAGCAGATACCGAGAAACGGAAGGACGATTTTGCTATGGAGGAGATGCGATGGACCTGAAAATTATGGCGACTTACCGAATCATCTTTGCCGATCACCTCACTTCAGATTTCCATTGGGGAGGTGTTGTCAATGGCGGATCGAGAGTTGCAGAAGCTGGGAGAACCGGACGCTGCGGAAGGGAAAGGAGGGAGAATGTTTTGCTTGTGGGCTTTTCTTGATGGGCTCTTCTTTAAGGGCCTCGTTCCATAATGGGCCAAAACTTTGTCCCCGTCATAGGGCTGCGTTGCTTCCCCCAATCCAACCCAAATCACTTTCTCATCAACAATATTTCGATACTGTAACAACTGACTAATCTAGTGATTTTCTCACTAGACTTCCAAATGGGTAATCTCAGGATTGAATCTCAGGTTGGGAGGGTCGACGGGAATTTTCCTAGGGATCCCGGCCCGATCACAGATCAGTCTCGAGGTGCGCTCCGGCTGGCCCGGGGATGCTGTATTGTGCAAACTAAAAAAAAGAACCTTGAACCTGACTTCACCTATTGTATATTGTCAATGTACTAGGGGATCGAAACGTCATTTTCTTTTTTTTTTGGGTAATTGGGAGGCTCATTTCCACTTAATTTCAAAAGTGAACTTTGTAATGGAGAAAAAAAAGTGTATTTTCTCCCCCGTGGCATTGCCATATATACAGCTATATTATATCGTGTTGCATTTAAATATGTTCAGGTTAAAAACTTAGATAACCTAAATATAACACATTTATTTTTCGTGTCTAAATTGTATTTAAACGGGGCTAACCCATTTAATATGGAATATCGACAATAGATAATTATACTATAATAATATAATATATAATTATTAAAATAATAATATTTATTAATAATTAGTATAATAAATAAGTAAGATTAGTCAATTATTGATCATGTAGCATGATTTTTAATAATAATTATACATGCAATGCATGTAACATTTTATATATTCATATAAAATATATTAAATGAGTAAATATATATAAATAGAGAATACATTTAATAAACGTGTTTAAATATATTATATTGCGTCGTATTATATAGGTTGAAACTCAGTTAAACACAGTTATTTATCGTATTTGTACAGGGTCATATCTAAACAGATAAGTATCTAAATAAACTTTATTAAAATCCGTCTAATTTCGTGTCATGTTGTATCAGGTTATCATAATGCGTAAAAAATTACCGGACTTACATACAGCTCGTGGCTCATTCAAGATTTCAAATGTTCTCTCTCCTCTCCTCTTCCTCTGCCTGTGTCCCTGAGCCTCTCTGTTAGCTTCTCTGCATTTCCGACTGGTAAGTTAGCCCTAGATTTCTTCAATTCAATTCCTGGATCGTCTAAACATCTTGGGCGCCGCGTCTGAAATTTCTCGAAACTGTTGGTAGGGTTGCAGTCTCTGAGGTTGTGGTGATGGTTGATCTCTGTTTATCCGTTTAGATTTTTTGACCTGATGTCAGATATGAGGAATTGCAGTTCCTCCAGCGCGATTCTGCTTGAATTGGAAGATGAAAACGATCCTGGAAGCATAACTTTTACTCTCTGTTTACGACAGAGCTAATCCATGTCCGAGTTACGGGTTGAAATCTTGGCTATATACGTCACCGACTAGGGTTAGGAAATTTATCTTGTGTTTATTTTCATATGGATTTCCTATATTTGCTGCTTAATAGGTTGATAATCTGCTTATTATCTATATTATTGTTTTTTCCTTCTCCCTGGTTCTTTGTCTTGTTTCATTTACCTAAATGCTGCAACTTAATATTGAAGAAGCCCCTTAATCTTGCTGTCTTTGCTGTTTACACTCTCTGGCTTATTCAGAAAACCACCTTACGACTGAACTCGGTAATCAAGAAGCCCCTCATTAGTTTGTTGATCTGAAAAGTCGAGGAATAAATTGCTGGAGGCCGTCATTCAGGTCATTGTGATCATGGCTTATGGATGTGTTAAGAGCCAAACTTTAAGGCAAATACTTCCATTGGTTATGACCGGAACTTGCAGCTTTGATTGATGTTGTTAATGAAGTCTGTCTTTTGTCTGTGGTTTGTATAGCTTCCTAGAAATGGCCAGCAAATCAGGGAACATGAAGGGCTTCTACAGACAGAAGAAGAACACCAAATCGGCTCCTAGTAAAAATGTCTCAACGAAGAAGTCGCCAGCTCATGCCATGACTTATGGCTCTGATACTACCCAACCTCCGGCTCTCATTTCCCATGGCACTCTTGACCTGAAAGGTCTCTCTTTTTCCTTTCATTCCTCTCTGGGCATGTTTTTCCATGTTTTTGTTTGGCGATGAAAAGAGTTTTCAACAATATTTGACATTGTTTCCCAAGGGCTGAGAATGGTTTTTGCAGTGGATTCTGGATGACTGTCTCTCTCTTTATCACTTTAATGGGTATTTGAACATCTGACAGATCACGGTGAAGGAGAGGAACTGTTGAGGCAATTCGACATGAACATGGCTTATGGACCCTGTCTTGGGATGAGTCGACTGGCTAGATGGGAACGTGCCCAGAAACTCGGCCTCAATCCTCCCAAAGAAATCGAGTCCCTCCTGAAAGGAGGAAAAGTCAGCTCAGAATGTTTGTGGGAGGGACGTGTCTAGGAAGAATCTCTTCCAATATCTTAAGACCCTCAAAGATGTCCCACAGGTATGCTAAGCTGTCTCTTCTGCTTCCTTGCCAGAAGAAAGTTTTCCCCCTATGGAGGTAGCTATGTAGACAATGTCGTGTTTCAGTTATCAACTCTGACAGTTGATGCTCTTTACCTAAGCTGTAATGTTAGTCTGGCAGGATCAGTATGGGCTATTATGACTGTAGTAATCTGCGTTACTATTAACTGGCTCCGAGTTGTTTCCCAAACCTGAGCTTTTCCGTTCAAACAAAATTGTCCCGGTCCTCTGGAAGCCGTTGAATCAACCTTTTTTGCTGGATCTGTTGGATCAAATTTACTAGCAATCCCGTATCTCAAAATTGAGCCGAAGGCATACAAAGCACCTTAATACCCGAAGAGAAGCACTGCTTCCATTCCATTGCAGCGTGAGGTCGAGGAAGCCCCCAACTTACAACCTCTTCCCAGCTGATTATGACATATGTATGGCCTCTCGTGCATAGCTATGCTGCTGAAGAGGAGAAATAACGTGGGCCTGTCAACAAGCTCGAGTTCGTCTCCTGGTCCTGGCTCGAAGCTGATAACTCAAGCCCAAATCATTTCATGCCTGCTACATTGGCTCATCAGTTCTACTGGGTGGTCACAACAAAACCCACAGTTCTAGGTTGCCACGTCCCACTGAGTCTCCGATCTCTTCAGCCACCTGGGCCCGAAGGGATGTACTATGTACAATGAAACCTTGAGCATGGTGAAGAGCAAGTGACCGAACAAGTGAACATTGAAGAAACTAGTGAGTTTGAATTGGGCTTGCGGTGAAGAGAAAAAGGGGACTAGTTGGGGTGTGTGTGTATATATATTTTTGAGGTTGAATTAGGGCTCACGGTGAATGAAAAGAAAAGATTATTTTAGGCATTTAAATAAATTATAAAGTTGAAAATTATCAAAAAAATTAATTATAACCAAATGGGTGAGATTATGAGGTCCAATTTGAGGTTTGAATGATGGCTTCTATGAAGAGAAAAAAATAATTATAACGAATAAATTGAAGTCATTTTATCTTTTTTTTTCCTTTTAAATTTTATAAAAATTCGTTGAAAAATGGATTAATGTAATGGTCGGTGACTTGGTGTCATCAAGTAGATATTGTAAAGTGGATCATGCGATAATACCGTTACATACAAAACTCTTCTCAGGTCGAGATTGATATTATTATATCAAACCCCGTTTTTTACTATTAGCCAAACTTTGTTAGAGGTTGATAAAAACTTGTGTAGCTACCTAATTCTTTGAATATCTCTGTCCCTAGAAGGCTATTTACTTTTTTTTCTGTATATCGAAAAAAAAGTCTCTTTGCGTATATGCTAATTGTTATACAAAAACTGAAGGCTGAAGAGACTAAAAGAAATTCGCGTTGTGTTTAAAATTGGCGGAATCATGAATTTCAAAAGAGAGCGAAGGTAACTTTATCCATTCAATTAGCAGAACAAGCAATTCCAAAGTCCATTTTATGCCGGCCGCCAATGGCAACTGATACATTTCCCATACAGGAGCAGTGAACTGAGTCCACAGAAACCCTGTTCCGCTCTTTATTTCTCGATGATTTAAATCTCATTTAGGTCGCTACTTCTGGGCCACCTCCTGATCCGTCGGCTCGCTTGCTGCCCCGGAGGACTGATCGGTTGTTGGGTTACTGAGGAAGATGGACATCCCGGCCTCATTCAACTTCCAGTGCTTAAATCCCGACGGCCTTGGTTGATCAGTTCCCGGTTCGCTTTGCTGGCCACTCGCTACTTCCTGCATTGAATATATATGTGCTGTGGGCTAGGACGATTTCTTATGGGAAAAAGCGGTTGAATTTGTCGACAGAAAAACGGCAAATATATTGATGATATTGTAGACAAAGAACCGACAAAAGTTTAGTCTCACTGACTACTTCATATCGATAGAATTTTGTCGACGAATATTGATTTTCCCTGTGGTGTAAGACTTACGATGCTTGTATCAATATGTTTGTGACATACCTCAGATGAGTTCTCCTGCCGAGCAGCCGTCTTGGCCACCTCGCTGGCATGCACGATGTTGCATACAACCTCGATGGAAGCGTATGCCTCCTCGGGGTCAGCTTGGGCCCTCTTTGCTCGATCACGCCGGTTGTCGATGACCACGATGTGGGCCGACTTCACAGTGCCAGTGAGCATGGCATTGGCCACGAATTTGGTGGTTCTGCTTGTTCGGACAGTCCTCGAGAGGTCGGCTGAGCTGCTATTACTGCTGGCCGGGGAGGGTGACCTCCCGAGAGGGCTGTCAAAGTGGGGGAGCCTGCCCCGACAGATTTCTTCGACTTGGGGGCGGACGGTGGCCCAGAAGTTCAGGTCATTTTCTGCACATGGATAATTAGCTGCAAGTATTTTCTCATGTTAGCTTGTCTAGTTTTTATTCAAAAAAAATGGAAGAGAAAAGTTTGTCTAATTGTTGAAAAGCGCCAAGTATTCAGAAACTGATTTCAGTGCAATGTTAACATCCTCTGTCTAAAACCAATAGGTTTTACGTTCGATTTCTGTCATCGAATTTCTCCGCGAATTCATTCTTCTCATCCTTTTTAGACCCACGGACCTCATTTGTAATTGAAGGAAAATAAAGGGGTGCCGAGTTCCGACTGGTCACGATCCAATTAATCCTAGGTTGAGCATGACACTGAACATTTTCTCATGTCCATCAAATATTTTCATCAAAAGAAAGGATCGCACGCTTTTATAATTAATCTCAAACACATTAGGCGTACTAAACAACTATTTGAATATAGCATCGAGTTTTGAAACCATAAGAGTATAGCTCATACAAGGAGGTATCGTATGTAACTAATGTACCACATAACAGTACTTATATGATATTATAAACTAATCAAATTCAATTATCTCTTGAGTTATTTTTTTTATTTTTAGGATTTTATAAAAAAAAAATCTTAAAATGATTAGATCATATTGATTTTTGACACCGTATAATTAAATATTATCATATAATATATCCGTTACATATAAGACTATCTCCCACCTACAGTAGTGGACCAAATATTTTGTTACTTGCACATGTTCATGCACGTATGGTATGAAATTGAAAATTTGACGTATGCCGTGTGCGGTTCAGTTGCCAAAACCAATTGTAAGTTGTTTACCTTGCATTCCCTCGCAGAGTAAGTTGGTGTAGTCCGAATACTTCAAGAACACCCTCTCAAGATCATCGAAAGCACTCTCCCTGCTGAAAGGGTGGAGCTGGACTCCGTAGAGCAGCCCCGGCATGGCGAAGGCGAAGCTCCTCTGCCCGAGCCTGACGATCAGGGCGTCCTTGGCGATCGGCCACTCCAACTCCTGGACACGACAAGCGGTCATCGAGACGTTGTTCGTCTTCTGGATGATCAGGCTGATCTCGAACTTCCCAAACCGGAGAAACCTCGAGAACATGCCGGGGATAAGTTACATCAGAAAAAAGGAGCAGTACAAATGCGTTTTCCATACAAAACACCGAATCGAAAACAGTATATTGTTGCCTGTGGATTTGTACTTGAAGGTCTCGTTCCCCTTAGGGTTTAGCAGAACCAGCGCGGCGCACTGGGACCTGAAGAGCCGGATGATGCTTCCGTGAGGATGCTTCAATGTCCTGCGGTGGAACATGGCTGATCTGCAGTGACAAAGCCTGAAATCCAGAAGATGTCATCTAACAAAATAAGTTACGGAACTGTGCGTGAATCGAGCAACAAGAAACATCACTTGAGATTCTATGGAGGGTGAAGACTCTTGAGATTACCAAAAGGGAAGATGGCGGAAGGTCCAGTCCAGGAGGTTGAACTAGGGCTTGTGGTGTGGCGGACAAGGAGACTAGTCGGGGCCTTTTAAATGAATACAGGGCAACAGAGAAAGGTAATTTGATTTAAATGGTACCGCTCTCGATCTGAAATTAAAAAATTTTGGATCCATTTTTATTAGCAGGACTTCTCGTGCATTTTTATTGTTTCTCCATTCTATTCTCGTTTTTACCTATATGTCTCTTTTGTACACCGAAAAAAACAAGGCAATACATAGATTTTCTCTTTTACTGCTTATTTATTTTATTTAAGGTAGTCTGACTCGTCATTTTATTATATTCTAAAACCTGTAATAAATGAAATTTACCTTCCTTCTTAAGTAGCTTTTTTCGTTTGCTGGAAGTTAGCTGGTAAATACTAGTATATGTTGGTTAAGGTAATTTCATTTTTCCTTTCATTAAAGAAAAATCTTGGATTCGCATTTGGGACCATTAGATTTCTTGAAATATCTGGCAATCTTACAAGCCCTCGACTCGATTCAATCTTTTTATTCAACTTCTTTTTACTGAAAAATAAAAAAGAGAAATTCCCAGCAAAAAAAAAAAGGAGAAATGGTAATTTTTTTCCATTCCGTACTTGTTTTCCATCCTCTTCTAAAGTAAAAAAAAAAAAAAAAAATTCATTTGAATACCTCGAAATTTCAGAAGAATATGTCTATGGAGAAGAGTAAGGGAATTACATGGTAGGGTTGGTAAAATAACAGTAAGCCTCTACAGTTAGTAGTTAACGCGTTCGTTGAGTCGATCGCTTAACGGTCGAAATGAGGAATTTTTTCTGTAACGTCTATATAAAAGAGATTATCCAAAATGTAAATGAGCATAATTATTAATCATTAGAACAAGATAATGAGATGGGTCTCAAATAATAATTCAAACTTTTAAGTTTTCAATTTTTCAAAAAAATGACATAAAATAATTTTTATATCGACGTACATCGTCCGGTACTTGTAAACCAATGAGTTCTCGCTAATTCGAATTTAAGTCAGATGATCAAACCATTATGTATAAAACTCTCTCAATAATATTTTGTTTATCATTTCAATTTTAATCCATTTGGGTAAATGTCTTTGGAAAATCCCTTTGGAAGGAAAATCGTTCGAGTCTTTACTGTTGCCAAATATTGGAAAATTTGGAAAATAAAATTTATTTCTTTTGCTTAATTTGGTGATAATGAGAAATTGACCAATCAACAAGAAAGTATTAACACCTCAAAATCTTTTTTTAAAAAAATTTACTTCATAATTATGATTAAGTACTAATCACATTTATATAATTATAATTAATAATAATTATGATAATTACAATGTTGCAATGAGATTTTCAATTGTTCCAAAGAATCGGAATAGAGAGAGAGAGAATAATAGTAAACGAGTGGTTGGCGAGTTCGCAAGCGCCGTCATCCCGAATCAATTGGAACACGTTGATATTGAGAATTGACGTATGTATAGTCAGTGATTGATCGTTATCGGTCATAAATATTCCCCTCATGGACACATTAGAATTGATTATCTAAATGCGAAAGCTGATCACACGTAACCTCGTTGGTCATCATCGTAAGGATTCATTTAATAAGCCCAAAAGGAAAGGGAAAATACGAGGAACACATGGATGACTGGAGTAGGAGGAACATAAATCCAAGATATTCAACATAATCCACAGATTTATGCCATAATTTTGTTTTGTGACGTGGTAAAGCCCATATCCCAGATTTCACATCCATTGATGTCAATGGGAAAAAAGTCCCACGCCCAGAGAAAATGTAAAGGTGACAACATTTAACAGAATTTAAAAGAATAATTAAAAAAAAAGGTACTCAATGCAGTTGGTATTGTTCTTAACCTAAAAGCAAGAGGTCCTAGGTTTGAAGCTCATTGTTAGGACTCCCCGTGCCCACTTCTTTTTATCACCTTCCAGGCCTATGTGTCTGCGAAGTTTTGGTTTTTTTCACTTTTTAAAATTATTCATTAATGCATGAAGCTTGATTTTTAATATATTCATTAAATTAAAAGAAAATAGGTGCGCAAAGGTAAATTCACAAATATGTTTAACTACTTTTCTCTACTATCATTTTCTTTCCCTTCTCCCTTATTTCACATACCCTATTCTCCTTATCTTCCTACCATTCTCATTATATAAATTACTTAACTTTTTTTCTAAATTTATTACCTTTTCTTGTATTTAATTTATCGAAAATCATGTACTCAAAAATTAATCGTGGTTAATACTCCGTTTATCGTCTTCGACAGTTGAGTCTAATAGTTTAAAAATGGCTAATTCATTCCTATAAGATCAATTCCGTTACATTTTCAGTTTGAACCGTTACTGACACGTTAATGGAAATGTTAACGGTGTAAAGTTCACATCAGTAAGATAATAACGATTTGGACTGAAAGTGTAAACGGAATTAATTTTATAGGACTTAATTATCTATTTTCAAACTTGCATGACTCAACTGTAAGAAACGACAAATACACAGAACTTCCACGGTAATTATCCCGACCCCGAAATATCGATGATCTGCTTTGCTGGGACAGGAGAAGCCCAACCAAACCGAGAAAGGCTTTCGCCGAGATATTTGCAGTTCTGTTAGGCCCAAATATCAGAAAGCTCGTCGGCCCATTCCCAGATTTCACAGTGTTGAAGTTAATTCGGTGATATTCACAAAAGTATACAAAATAATTCTCTATTTTTTACTCTCTAATTCGATCTTACTTAATTCACATGCCCTCCACAGTAATGTACGAGATATCCATACACATCATGAAATATTCGGGAACATTTTGCGATATATGTTCACGGTTCAGACCGGTACCTAGAATTGTTACGCAAAATTGAATCGCGTACCCAGTCATCTGCGCGTTCGAGCGAGAACTACACCGTTCCTAGAACAGTAACGTCCATTATATTAGGCTGCAGTAACTGTTCGAGAAGTTTAACTTCTAAGAGACAAAAGCAAATAGGAAGTTAACTTCCAAAAATTGCTAGCATTTTCGAGAAGTTAACTTCTGATCGAGGCGAACTCATGGGAAAGTTAATACAAGAGTTTGATTCTTGTATGGCTTTCACCTGTTCGAATCGGGTAAGTCGGGTTCGAGTCAAGCAGGCTCGATCGATCAGCATGGACGGATCGAATTTTCCACCTCATGAATGAAATCTCCTAAGCATATATCTGCAAGGTTTGTTTGACAGCCGACAGAAACTCGGGGAAAAAAGACAAACAAACAAACAGCACGACCGGTTTCGTTGAGGTAGTTCGATTCGAACACACATTCCCTCGAGAAGGTCTCGGTTCGATCCATGATTAAAAGAGGAGGATGAGATTTCTTTAGGTTTCAAGCAGAGAACAAACAGTTACAGGCAGCAAACCCAACTGGGGAGTTGGGCTCCAACCCCGACAGCGCCCACTTGCTCACAGCCTCCACCATCTTCTCTTCCCCGGTCTCCTTCCTCGCGTAATCTGAACCCGACGAGCCCGCGTCGATGATCTTCGCCCCCGCTCCCTGCTCCTGTTCTTCATGGGAATTGATCGAGTAGTAGCCGTTCTTGATCTTGATCCTCCTCCTCTCGTAGTCCTCGACCACCAGCATCGCAATGTCCGCCATGTTTTTCCTGCCCCGCCTCTGTCTGCAAGTGCTCTGTTTCTCTGAATGTCAGTTTGAGTCGGTCATGCTCGTTGTCGTGTTGGGTTGGTCTTTGGTTGGGAGGTATTTATAGGGGATAAGATGGAGAGGGATGGATAAGCTTCAAGGCTTAGATTTGATGAAGGGGAATTTTTTTTCTATTTAAATAAATTTTTTTTTCTCTGTTGGGCTTTTCTTTTCTCCGAATATTTCTATGGACTTGGGGCGAAAGTAAAGAACTTTGAGTAATTTTTTAAATCTAAATTTGATTGAGTGGCCATCAAGCAATGTACACATGCTTGAATCGTTGTCCTCGTTTGCTTGCGCTCCATTGAAAAGATTGTTCAATGTCGAAATCAAGTTTATCCAAAGAACGAAGCTGTTGATGAGTATTAACTAATTCAGTTTTAGATCGAGTTATTTATGCTAATGTAAAATGTATTTCAATTATGAATTTTCTATACTCATAGAACTGAAATCGATAACTTGTTTTAAGAGGAGGGATGTTGAGTAGCTTGAGCCAATATAGGTATATTTGCTCATCGGATAGTGGAATGGGAGCTGCAAACCGTCACTTTTAAGGAAAGATATGGTTCTCGCTCCGGGCGTTACTCATCAACGGTTGAATAGGTCAACCCCTCGCCAACGGGGCGGTAGCCCCACTGGTGGGGGACTGGGGAGCTCACCTAGAGCTCCCAAGTTCAAACCCCAGGAGAGGCACTTCTCCGTTGGTGGAGACTTTCAGCCCTCTTGAGCCCGTCAGGTTTGCCTGGCTTACGGGCTATTGCGTGTGCCCCGAGGAGGAGGTGTCGCAACCATCGCTAACAGTAGATGAGAGCTCGCAATCACCCTTTTAAGTTTGATTCAATATTCTAACCTTTCTAAATTGTTTCCGACAATTTTGAAGCATTTTCTCCCCGAAGAAGAAAGATATCGAATCTTAAGAGAGCTTCACCACTCTCGACTGACCTTCCTCATATTCGTAGTTGTCGTAGAAATGCTATTTGGATCTGGCACCAAATACGTTGTCGAGTTAGCATTTTTGCTTATTATTCAGTCTGTCTGATGTGTTCACGGTTGAATACAATATTCCAAAACATGACAAGATTGCGAGTTTTACTGTCTTCTTTAACAGTAACAAAAAGGCCCATGGACTTCAAAATACGAAGTGATGTACACTAATACCTTGTTTGGATTGAGGGATTTGGAGAGATAACTTATTCCTCTAAATCTCTTGTTTGAGCATCATTATTAGAAGAAAGATTTTGAGGGATAAAAAGGTTAATTTGATCATTTTATCCTTCTAATTTAGAAACCAATCGAGTGGGAGCAAAGAGTGTGGAAGGCATAGTGGAGCCATGATTATCGCAGAATTCGAATGAATACGTGGTTTCATGGTAGTCTTGGGAGGTTCGATGGCTGCGGCTTGATGGTTGTCAAGCAAGGTTAGGCATGTCATGGTCGTAGTTTGGTGATAGTCAAGCAGGGAAAGATGAACGTAGTTATTTAATCATGGTGTGAGGAACTATCACATGCCTAGAGTATTTTTTTAAGAAGTTACATAGATATTTTATTTAAAGATTTATTATCCCTCTAAATTACCCTAAATTAGAGGTAGAGAAATTACAAAATTGAAATTTGAAAATTCCTCCAAATCCCTTCAATAATTTACTCAAATAAAGAATTGTATTATCCCTCTAAATCCCCACGGCCCCAACTCTTCTGGACCTCACAAAGTTGACGTTATGTTACAGCCACCTGTTACATGCTGGACCTCGTCCCTTGTGGGATGAGAGAGACGTTAATCTCGTGTTAAACGCAGTCCATTCATGTTTTGCACACTTGCTGCTCCAAGAAGGGAGAAGAAACCCACATTTTCGTGCTACCTTCGTTCTCATCTCTGATAGGGATGTCCCAACAAATACCGTCATTCACTATGAACCGATTGATCTTACCAGATAACAGTCTAAGAGCAAAACTTTTGTGCACGCATGCACATCGAAATTATGCAAACACGAAGAGAAAGGGCAGTTAACTCAAAAAAACACCTCCAAGAATCTTGTTTATTCCAATCAACTCGCATGGAGGGCTGCATATAGATCGTCACAGACATTGACATGAGATGCAGGTTCATAAAGATTCAACAGCCCACCAGTACGTCCCATACCTCTCTACATGTAAAACCGATCCGACTGTAGAACCAGCAACATTTTGCCAGACTACATGTGTATCCTCAGGTACTTGGAGGCAAGTGAGCATCACTTAACCGTGGCCGGTGAATGCATACGGTCATTTAACTACTTACAGGGGCCGGATAAGGAGTTAGCCATTTCTACACGCTGTAAAAGTTCCTTTCGATGAGGTTTGTGTAAGATCCTCAGAGAATTATAGCAGGCCAAGCGACTTCAGCTGCTGAACGTGCTCCGGTGGCAGAGGCGGTGGAGACCACTCGGATCCTGTCATCTCGCCATCAACATCCTCCACAACGTATTCCTGTTACATCAAGTTTTCAAGATCTCAATTGAAGGGGTATGGAGTTGTGTTGAGTTCTTAGGTACTAGGCAGAGACAGACAAGAAAACCGTAAAGCAAAGTTCATTCCAGTCAATGCGAAATCTAAGATACTGTCCCATTTTTCAGTTTGTTGAATTGGTTTAACTCAATGGTACTTACTTTAGTCAGCATCCTCTTTGCAAGTATGTGATAGTGCCTCTGCCAAATCCGCTGGCCAACCATTGTGGCAACTAGCACACTATAGAATATGCCAATCACAGTAAACAGCCCAAGAACGATTAGAGCCATTATTAACAATAGAGGCAGCCCTGCTTCACCTGCTCCGCCTAGGCATCCACACTCCGAGGCTGCACTTGCACAGCTCTCAAAGCAGGTGGTGCAATCAGTCCACATGCAAAGCGTGCCGGGTAGATGGCAATCAGCACAGATACTGAGACAAACAAAACAAAAACGATCGACCGTGATCAGTCAAATGATGATCTTCACTCCAGAGGTAAATAATGCCCACTATCCACAATATTCAAAGCAGCATGTAAGTATTGATTAGGCAGAAGTACTCAATTATTAGAAATATTGGATGACCACATTTAATTAACCACTAAGGGTTCAACACAGTAAAATGATTCATCAACCTGGTTTTCCTAACTGGAATGGGCATTGGATTGGCTGAGAGTTGGGGCGCACTTTTTGTTTCAACAGGAAATTTTAAAATCTAAGAATTCAGCCAAATTTATGCAAAAATATGAAACAACCATAGCTTTCATTGATCTAAGCCTACAAGAACCAGAAAGATCAGGAATCCAGTTCCCAAATCAGACCTGCCGATATATAGGCCGATAAGTTTGGAAACAATGTTTTGAAATTCTTCCAGACAGCATCTTAGCCCCCTAAATCATTTCATCAGTGGATTCAGAAGATCAGAGTGTTACCCGGGATGACAGCAACACAGACACAATTCTCGACATGGCTGAGCCAAATCATTCCTCACCCTCCGGTCGTAACAGGTAATAAAGCAGCCTGACAGCCCCAGCAAAGCAAAGAAGAGTAATGCTCCTACATTGAGTTGAAGAATTACAAGTGATGAGAAATGGACATCCAGAAGCACACATAACTCCACAACATTTCATCAGACAATGTCAGAAAATACTCCATAGATAGTCAACATGTAGATGAGTCCCAAATGTCATTTCCATGAACTCAGATATGGCACATGAATAATGAACAATTCCCCAAAATGAAAATCATCGGATCAGATCCAAAAGTAAGTCCATTGAAAAGTCCCGGATGGTCACTAAAGAAATTGCAATCTCAGCATAAAAGACAGTGATATAAGCACTCTTGCGACAACATACATATCCCATTAGATGTAGTAATATTTAAAAAACCACCAGCATTGCACTCCAACAGGGTAACAAATGCGAAGCCCTATTTGCTTAGAGATATAAACCACATAAAAGACAAATAACAGCATTAGAATTATCCACAAGGACCATAACTCTCAAACTAGAATCATCTAGCGTGGATTAAACCAAAGAACTCAATCAGCAGGTGCGGCACTGTGTCTATTTATTCCTATGCAAGACCTGCGTAACAGTTCCCTTGGTTACAGACTACGTTTACACTCCCTGCAATCACTGTTTGATAGCTTCAATTCAATCTATGACTCTGATTTCCCAAACCGCCAGACTGAGTTGACTCATGTATACACCTGCTGCTATCCATTAAAGAAGTATGGACAACAGTAAAAAATATCTTATCCCATAGATGGCAACATCAAAGCTTACCACATATGTAGTAGAAACTCAGTTCACTTTCGAATCCCCATGCATGTAATAGCCAGAACTGCTGGTAACCATCTATGAGATACACTAAATATGCAAGTGCAGCAATTACCTGCAAATGGTTTGCACAAGTGTACAAGAGTTAGTGCACGGGCACATAAAACCTTCTTATATAAAGCTAACTGCTCTCAACTATACTGCTGTTGCCAATGATATATCTTTTCTAAAAAGTAAAGCGTGACAGAAATTCTAGTATTTAGACTCTTAATAAGTCTGAAGCAGGCTCTGGGAAGTTCTGAAATCTTTCAAATATGTGATTCATTGACAGCTCTCAGAGGATCATTTGTATCGGCAGTAATACGAAGAGGCCTTGCTGGAGGAAATAAGATATAACAAAAGAAGTAACAATGACCTACAAGTTGAACAGCCAGAAAAATAAATAGTATGTCTCTGGTGACAAAAAACCGAAATTTCAAGGTTCTCCACTTCCGATCTGCAGCCACATGAACCCTCAGATGATATGGTGCCTTGCAAGTCGTACAATGAGCAAATGCAAATCCTTCCTGTTAAAAACAAGGCAAACAGGTCAGGTCACACATAAAATTACAAAAGCACTACATATTGAAGCAAAAAGCAAACAAATTGAAGAGTGGCATCCTGAAAATCATAAGAGGAGGTATCCTAGAGGGGTGCCATTCATTGCAGGGGCTTCTTTGGTACAAGCGGAAAACTTAAATTTACAAAATACAATCAATGGTATCTCTCACTTAAACAACACCAAGAGAAATGTCCACAGAAAAACACCAAGACAAACGTTGGACAACTAAACATAGAGAACGCTTAGAAAGGCAGGGGACGAGCTAAAATTTTCTGTACATTGGTACATATAGAACAAGGTCTATTAGAAACAGCGTTCTTGATCCTACCCTCACTGCTCTCCAGTGGTCCAAGCATTCTCGGTGAACATACTTCGACGTGCCTTTGCATTTGCAAGGAGCAATAAAATCCCTACCTGCACAAAAATCACCAAAGATGTCCAACAACAAACAATATTAAAAAGAAGAAAAGAACTAACACAAATATACCACTGAGCTATGCCACTAAAGTTCTTGAAAAATAGTCCCTTTACTAGTTGGCAGCACAATACCATAAAAATTTTCAACTTGAGCAGATATTCAACTAATTATCTCCATTTTCCCAAGCTCACTCAAAATATGCACAAAGAGTAGGAAAGTTCTTCTGTTCCAAATACATTGATCTTCATTCAACAAGGCATTATTCAATGTTACAGTTCACAATGCGAAAGTAATTTCAAAAATTCAGCTAAACACAACTATCAGTTACTTTGAAATACCCGGAACAGAAAATTCTCAGGAAAAAACTCAAGCTTTCCTCTTAATTTTTCCCCAACGGTCCTTCATTTAAAGACGTCAAAGCTGAGGCACTATATTGAAACGAAAATGTAGATCATTCTCCGCTAAGAGGCTGAAAAGACATCAAACAGAAAGCTAATAACCATCGGTTTCGAGGCAAATTCGGCACTGGATTTGCTCGCCAGGTCCCGCTTCGAGGTCGATCTCGGTGGGCTCGCCCATCGGCGACGGAGCAACGAGGGGAGAGGACTCGGCGTGATCAGCCATTGACTTTGAACAGAACGAAACGGGAGACCAGACGAGGGCGATTACTGGAGAGCTGTAGGCTTGTGCGAGGTGAAATTCATGGATGGAAAGACCCCCAATCACTGATTCCTCCCCTCGGCCATCTTCTTCTTCCTCGAAGTGAGAGAATTGAGAATCGCTTTTTTTGGGGGCCAAAGAATTTATTGACAGACACGGAGAAAAAATTTAGTGAGACAGTGACGGATTGATTGAAAAGGAGGAACAAGACAAACATGACTTCTCATTTCTCAATGATGCCTTCCCTTAAAAAAAGACAATTTAAAATAAAAATTTATAAATTTTTTTATTTATAATTATTCGAACTTAAATTAATAAAAATTATTCGATGCTTACTGCAAGTAATATAAGAGAAAAGGGCGGTTAAGGGGATTACGGGCTATACCGGGTGACAATTCAAGCAGAGGATGCTTTTTTTGGATAATAACAAGGGAAGTTATATGTTTATTTTTTTATAATTGAGTCATATAAGTTTGAAAATAGCTAATTCAGTCCTATAAAATTAATTTTATTACACATTCAGTCCAAATTATCACTATTTTTCTAATTTTTAATATCATTTTTCAGCTCTTTTTTCCCAGAGAAAAGGCGAAAAGGAAAAAAAGTATTTCCAATTTACGATTTCTATTTACACCCCGGTATTTTCCCTCATTCTCAATTTGATACCTGAAGTTTAAAACAATCATATTTTCCCGCTTTCCGATGGAAATGCTGTTCTGCTTGGCTCTTCCTTGGATGTGATGCTTATTTCCCAACGCAAATGAGTGGAAGATAATGAACCATCTCCGAAGAAGTTCATAATCCATTCTTGAAGGTTTTCAGACGTTGGGGAAAGTTCATTCCTTTGCTGCTTCTCTGACATCGTGATTACTTTTGCCACAAATTGATTTTCTCGTATGAATTGGCATATATTGCTCTTTAGAATGGAGGGATGCAAAGGTGAAGAGTCAGTGGCAGCCGGTGCTGGGACAGCTTCCTGGGCTGCAGAGGCCACAGCAGCCACTTCAGCCAAGGGGTGCTGGCAGCTGCTGTGGCAGCGGAGAACTTTAGTTTAACCTGTTCGTTCGGCATCTGGGCCTAAATCCGGGGTACAGTGGCTTGCTGACCAATTCAACTCTCGCCAGTTTTATCAATCCTGTGGTGGTGGGGGCCCTAGATCATAGCTCCTTGGGTCGTAGTGCTTTGCCAGGAAATGCCGGCAACAGGCCAACCAACAGAGCAGCAATACCAGAGGGCTTATTGGGCCTTATGGGACATATGAGAATTTGGTTGTTGTTGCCTCACCGCAGGCTCAGGCGAGCCTATCACAGATTAGGCAGCGATTAGTTTCTTAAAAAACAAGGGGGCTGCTGCTGGTGGATCTCTCGGTGGGTGTAAATCATATTTGTGGAATGATATCTTTCTAGGCGCTTGGTTCGACATTGTTTTTACTGTTGCTCTTGCTGTTAAATGTTCTGACGTTGAGCTGTTTTCTGCGCTTATAAATCTTGGCAGACAAATGCTGCATATCTTGCTGCTTATAGTAATCGAACATTCAGTTTTTCCCGCCTTATGCCGAAGGAGAAAAATCTGTATATATTCAACATCCTAAAATGAAAAGATTTCATGTGTTTGCAATCTTAATTCGAGAAAAGGCCTTCTGATTGGCATTGTTAGAATCATGTTGTTGCAGTGATGTCTTAATTTTGGGATTTTTGGTTGGCTTTTTAAAGGTTATTTCTCGCGATGGAATTGCGCTTCATTGCGAGATCACGCATTGCCTGCTCTTTTATCCTTGTAATGGCTTTGCAGATTCTGCATTTCCTGCAAATTCTCTTGCACTTACTGGGTTTTAACTCTTTTAATATGTATTTCAGATGAATCAGTGACAACCGTAGCCTTCTGTCGGGCAATGTCTTTTTTCTCTCCTTCCTTCTTTTTCACATTTTCTTGAGAAAGAACCTCAACGATTGATTGCTATCGATGTGTCAATGCATTTTATTCTGAAATACTATCATTTTGATGGATCTAAGCACTTGTTTCTTATCCCAAATCTTTAAACTCCTCGAAAAACCTTTGTACTTGAGGCTAATGCACATTCATGTTTTAAGTCTTTTTATGCACTTATGCTTCACATATGCAGATGGAGAAGGCTGAACTTGCAGAGAGAGAATGGTTCGAAGATATTTAGAAACTCTTCGATCCTTCGACTTTGAAGGATCACTTTTATCTTCCTCTCTCACAATGGCCTGTAGCTTGTTAAAACCAGTAAGTTAGGCTTCTTGGTTAATCTCTTCCCTTTACTGCATTTCTTTCATCTTAGCATGTCTTACTTCTTCTCCCAATGATGTATTAGAAACAGAACATCTGAGATTGGTTGGATTACAGTGTTAGTGATGATATGTGATCGGTGGAGCAGTCTGACACTTGAATGAATCATGAAAGCGCCTCGTTGCCCCAAACTTTAAAGTCAGAGCTTTGCTTGTGTAAATGCCACTCAGTCATTAGGTAAGCAGTCTTAAGTTCCGGTGAATTCAACCTCTTTTTGAAACGTACTGCCTCATCTAGCTTTAATCTCTTACTTTCTCTGTTCCTCAAGGTCCTAAGCCCCAGAAAATTCTTTCCTTTGATCCTGGATTCGGCAAGTTAATGCAAAACGTTTGAGCTTTGCACATCACCGATCCCAGAAGGGGCTCCAGATTCTGCAAGGAAAGCCGGGTTTTCGCCTGCTTTCTTCACAATCCTGCAATCAAGAATCAAGTAGAAATGGGTCAGTAGAGAGCTGGCAAGTGGAGCAAGCCAGCAAACAGCGTGTACCTATCATCGGAGACTCGAAAGGACGTTGTCGAACTCCACCCGAAAATGGGAGAGATTCGTGGAGCATCTCAGGCTTCTCAATTGTCTTGTTGTTGGGTGCAGGGGAGTCAAATATTCTCATGATTCAACTTGAATCTACTTGGGCAAGATGCGATGCTACATTTTAACCACTCGTAGTGCCCAGCCCACTTCCACATTCCCACTTACAAGTGTTGAAGGAAAACAAGAATAAACAGGAAAAGAAAAGTTTTTCTATTCCTCCCCTTTTATACAATATTTATTTATATGAAACTTTCCTCATTTTTCCCGAATTCAATGGGGTGACTGTCCCGTACTTCCTTAAATCCGTTCCTGTTCACCGCATCGATTGTATCTCAAACCGATCATTTTATCCTTAAAAGTCTTTCTTAAAAGAGAGAGATGTTCTTGAGCTTTATAAATACCATAAATCTCCTTTCCTTTTTAACATGGGATGGTTATGATGATCCAATTTTTTCTTAAAATAAAATAAAATAATGAAGAGTGCTGCCAAATGCCTGCGTGACATATATTTCTACACAAACACATCCGTATAGGTCAGATCCAAGTGTTAACGGACATTTGCAGGTGAATGAGCCAACCATTGATTGGAAGGTACAGAATTGGAAAGTTGGTGAACTTTTCGCATTGTGGTTATCCCTTGTCTATGTATTTCACCATTGTTTCCCCTGTTCTTGGTTGACGAGTTATCCTTAAGATTCTTTAGATCTCGCTGGTATCTTTTAGAATCTTTAGGTCGTTCAAAACCACGATCTTCGGATCAATGTGAATCTCTTCCAATAGATTAATGACCGTATCATTAGCTCGCTCATACTGGTATGTCATTGTATATGAATAAAAATTATGTTCACGTGCTTCAAATTGAAGTAATGCTAATCACTGATAAATAGAGTGAAAATTTGATTGTGGATAAATAGAGTAAGTTTGAGTTTTTTTTAACTAAAAAATTGAATAAGAAAATGGAAACAGCCCTTTTAGGAGGTGGGCAGATTCATATGCCTCTAGTCAAATTGTGGGGAATAATGTGTCATGGACCTTTCATGTCCTATCATGGCACAAAGAGAGAAAAAGAAAGGAGGAGGAAATTCCTGTTTGCAGACACTTCTCTTGGCCAAACATCAAAAGGGAGACAAAAGGGGAGGAATTTTCAATTCTCAATTGAGGGAGGGAATGCGAATCTGCTTTTAGATAGTTAATATGGAAAATGAATTATGATAACACCTTCAAGTAGCCTATTGACAGACGTAGTTTCATATGGCGGTGGAATGGAGTCCGGATTGAAGGTGACTATAAAACAACTCGAGTGGACCTATTCGACGACCTGCAAAGAAGACAAAACAAACATGGTCACATTCTATGACCCTCCAATACTTAGAGACTTTTCAGAGAGAGACGGATAGAGAGCAAGGAGAGTTGGGATAGTATGGGGGACTGGGAGAAGGGTGCAAATGTTATACTTGAACCCTGGATCAGTTATATTTATAGCCATTACCTGTACAAAAACTGATGTGATGATGTTCTTCACATGCTCAAGACATGGGCAAGAGTTGATCATATTACCAGGGGTCTGATTTAGGAGCTGGTAGTGAAGATACAACATGTCGAGTTCAAATATGTGATCGCCCGGGAGCCAAGGAAGATTTGATTAGTGTAACCCAGATTAGAATAGAGTGATGTGCCGATCTATATCAACTTGAAATTTGTCATTTTCTTGTCTGAGATTTCCATATAAAGGTGAAAAATTCCGAGTTAAGTACAGCCTAGATCTATGATGAAGTAGCTTGGCTCTGATCTAATCTACTTACCAAGGTGAAGTACGGCGATCTAGCTTTTTTGATCGTATTCCATCATGTGTATAACTAGAATGTCATTCCAAGGAACAATCCATCGTACTCGTACCCACGATCTTATTTTGATTTATTTGAGTATTTCTCAATCGCTGCTCGGGAACGTATATTCGTTGCTTGTAGTGTAACCAGCGAAAGTGACATGGGTACGTGATGCCACGATCACGTACCCGTATACGATTCCCAACATGTCTGCCCATGTTGCACTGGACACATTTTAATGGAATTATCTTTTCAGTATAAAACACAGACATCCACATTGGAAAGACATCATTCTAATTAAATTATTTTGGCTTTGCCCCTCAAGAATCGAAAGGACAGCGCTGTCATCGGTTGTGCCTGACCGAGCTTTCCATTAGACACAATCATTCCTCTCCGAGAGCTAGCCCGTTAGCAAGCTGACAACATGTAGTAAATCATGTTCACGATTCAACTCCTCACAGAGCTGGTATTTGGGAATTGATTGCATGCTTCGAGCCGTATAATGTATTGTCCAGTAAATTAATCGGTTATTACAGTAACGAACACTATTGATATTAAAAAAAAAAATACAACCATACATTAGTGGCTTGAGAATCTCATTGTATCGGACTTTTGTATTCGTTGCATTAAAATTAAAAAGAAAATGAAATTAAAATTTTGGACCACTAAGAAAGTTACGGTCGGATAACCTTTTACGTCAGCACAGTTATCTTCCTTCGGGTCTGACGTCGGCTCCGAAGTTTGCAATCTGCATCTTGCATTCCACGGCCGACTCCCTTCCAATAATTATATGCGAAATTACAAATTTATCCATGCACGTGACTTCTTCATTGAAATCCTGCCTCGTGCATGGGAAAGTGGACCGGTAAAAAGTGAGATAGCCTTTTTCTCTCTGCAGCCTTCTTTAACAGAAACTCAACTTTTTGATTAGATCCTATGTACGTTTTCTCATTTACAAAATGAATTTTTTTTAACACTGTAAAGAAAACTCATAAAATTTAGAAATAATTACGAGACAAAATAGTAATGAAATGGTTAGGAAAGTCCTGTGAGCTCTAGGACTCTGCAAATTTTGGAATTCCAAAGATGACCCTGGGCATTCCAAGTAGCCGGTCCTGCTCATACCCACTGCCGTGGGGCCCACAAATGAATCGAAACCAAGTATCCGCAAAGGGAACGCGCCAGTAGCGTCGGAAATGGGTAAACCAGGTGCACGTGGGCCCGGGGGGTGAACACTCTTTTGTGCCTCTGATTCTGAATCTGGGCTCTCCTGGAACGGAACCCATGCAAGTTTTATGTACTCCCGCCACGAGAAACTCCCTTCACCACACTCCCAGAGCCCGCGTGCGCTCCACTTCTTCAGGTCAGAGCCAGAAAGAATCTCCCGCTCACCGTCCCGCCGCCCCAAGAACTCCGGGGGCGATTCTTCTCGGGGGAGGATACGCCAGACGCCGCGCACGGCGTACGGGCGCGGAGCCCAATCGAGAGGGAGGAACTTCGAGCAGGTGCTTACGTCGGTGCTCGGTAGAAATGGCGTATTGATCTTTTGACTCCAAACATATAATGTATGCCGTGTAAACAGATACATACAATTGATGGATATATACAGTGTATGTAATTAATGTAGTGCATGTCGAACTGAGGATTAACCATGATAATTATCTTAATCGGAAATTAGCTGCGGTCATCGTCATGAATACTATTGAGTGAGAGAGAGAGAGGGAGGGAGAGGGAACAGTATCGGAAGTCTTCTTTTAAGCTATCGCGTTCCATTTTGATGATTTGTCTCTTTTGTTCGGACGTGGAGGAGCTTAGGGTTCGGAGTTTGGGTGCAGCGACGGGGCTTCGGGGCTGAGAATTGGGTGCTCAGGCTAGGAGTAAGTGCAAGTCCTGGACTTTCGACCGACGGCCACTGGGTTTCTGCCGGTGGATAGACTGAAACGGGTAGGGAATTTGAGCTTAGGTGGTTCACTGAGCTGAAGCATGTGAAGTTCTTCCTCCTGTGTTTGCTCTTCTTCTCGTGCATGTACAGCCGATTTGAAAGTGGTTCAGTTCTGCCCACTGTTTCATATATCTTGTTTAGGTTCCAAGCAAACAAGTGTTGATTGATTATCGTCCAACTGCTGTTTGTTTTGGAAAATCTGCCGAGGCATGTCGAATTTTTATTTGGGATTGATACAAAAGAAAGTAACTTTTGCTGGAAACGTTGCATTTGATAAACATGCTCTGTTCTTCCCTTTTGCTTCCTAGGCTCTGTTCTTATTGAAGAGCTTTGCTTCCTCCGAGGTGCTTAATACAAACTGCTGAAATGCTTCCAAACTCCAAAGCTTTCCTCTGTTCCCTTTCTTCTCCAAGTGTTCATATGACTTTCTATTTATGGAATACGACGCGTCCTGATGTTATGGGACAATTTCTGGCAGCTGTTTCATTTCGCAATGACCTGCAGTTGTTTTTTTTTCCCCCTCATAACTTGAGTGAGACATTGTCCTTAGATTCTACTATTGGATTTCTTCACATCACATAATAGGGGAAGGGGTCTAGTATATTTTTCCTCGTTCATTGCCCGCCTTAGCTTGCCGTTCAAAAAACATGAGTTGTTTGTCTTTTGGAAGCTGTGGGAAATTGTTGGTTGAATCATACGCGGGAGAGACAACACATGGAGCTCTCACAATTTCCTTGTCACAGATTATTGGATGCTTTTGCTATACATCATAGTAACCTCTCCTATTCATTCTCAATTTTCTTAGCCCATCTTTGTCTCGAGTTATGTGCTCTGGCAAACTGCAATTTCTTTTAAGTCTGTGGTTCTGCCAAAACCTTAACTAGCTTTTCCCCTTAACAGTCTGCACATCAATAGCTCTTCATCTGCCTACTTTTTACCACCCAAGAGGATGGGTATGTATCTGCCGTTTCACCAAATTGAAATGTGGGGTGAAAGTCTAAAATCTGCTGATGATCCAGTTGCACATACGTCTCTGATTGTAGAAGTAAATACAAAATTGGACAATCAGGTGATGCTCATTTTTGTTCTTTTTTTATTTTTTTGACTTGATGGCATTTTTGGTCTTGGGAATCTGATTAATATGCAAAATTAATTCTTCGTTCTCCTTTTTACTTTTTTGGGCCCCGCAGTCTGAAGATACTTCCCATGGAACGCTTGGTACTCCAAACCAGTTCGATCAAGAAGCAAGTAAACCTTTTAACAAGGTAAGGGCAATGCTGGTGCCACATTCTTTTACCTTGTTAAGTTATTGATGCTCATTTTTACTTATGCATCTTACTTCACTCTTGCATCTTTCATAGTGTTTCCAGTTGAGCATGTCACAAATCTGTGCTTTGCATCTCAATTGTGTTTTTCATAAGTTTCTGTGAGACAATCCCAGATAAACAATGTTGTTTCTTCTGTTCTTCATTTCTCATGCATTTCAAAAGGACGGTGCCCATAGGATGATGTATGAATCATGCTTTACTTTATGAGATGCTGAGTAGTTATTCATTTTGCATTATAAGCAGGCTACTTTCCTTTTTATGGGGTTCGGTGGAGAAGATGATAAAACTTGGAACACATAAATGATGGCCTGGCATATCCCTGACCCCTGTTGCTTGGAGACTTAAGGGGAAATTAGGCATATTTGCTGCAGCATTTAGTAATTCTGTAGAGTGGTCTGTAATTTCTGGCATACAAGAAAGTGTGGAGTCTATAATTTAAGTGAAGTTCCCATATTGTTGTAGTGGACTATATTTGAATAAGTACACACCACTTTGCATAAGCAGCACGTTCTTGAGGTTGTGATATCCATCAGAAGCATTTGTTGTCAACATCAATTCCACGTTGACTTCTAGTTTACCACTTGAGTCTACAGATTCAGAGGCGGCTTGCACAGAACCGTGAAGCCGCACGTAAAAGTCGTTTGCGGAAGAAGGTAAGAGCTGAATGTTATGCCATAATTTGTTACCTAAAGAAAACTAGTTTCATCTGAATCGCTTGTTTTGTAGGCCTATGTACAGCAGCTAGAAACTAGTCGATTGAAGCTCATGCAATTAGAGCAAGAACTTCACAGGGCAAGACAACAGGTTTGTCCCTTTATTGAAAATCCTACATTCAAATTCCTTCGTAACCATCAAATTCATGAGTTCTTTATGACAGGATGTTTACACAGGCGGTGGAGGAGCCGAATCCAGTCACCTAGGTTTCTCTGGGTCCATAAACACAGGTTTTGGAACATTCCTGTAGATTTCTGTTCATCGTGCAACTTTAGAGCTGGCATCCCATATATTTAAGTGTCTGTGTATATCAGATTGTCGGGTTTGATATGTTACCACAAGATACAGGGGCTTTTCTTTTTTCTAAGTTTTGGTTGATAAAGGTCAAGAAATTTATGCTGCTGAATAGAAACACATGGAAAGCCTTAATTAGAAATTGAACCCTTCAGGAATTGCTACATTTGAAATGGAGTACGGGCACTGGGTCGAAGAACAGAATAGACATATAAGCAAGCTAAGGACTGCCTTACAAGCTCATGGGAGTGATGCAGAGCTGCGGATACTCGTAGAGACTGGCATGAACAACTACTTTGAACTCTTTCGCATGAAAGCAGGCGCTGCAAGATCTGATGTCTTTTATGTGATGTCGGGCCTGTGGAAGACTTCATCTGAACGTTGTTTCCTGTGGATCGGAGGGTTTCGGCCTTCGGAGCTTCTCAAGGTATAGTAATTTGTGGATCCTTTGAACCAAGTCTATATATTCTCTTGTGCACGGTTTTGTGAGAAAGTGTAGCTGTTTAAACTAAGGAATTGGATGAATGGGATTATGCGAGACCCTACATTCCATAGCAATATTATTTTATTTGATTGCTAATGTCTAGTCATTGATTGAGTATTAAGATTTGGATTGTTTAATGTACATCAACAGCAACCCATGATAATATTGCCTACTGGCTACATGTCCTTAAGCTGAAATCATGTTAGTATCTATTTATCAGTTACTCTGCTTTTCCCCCTGCTGTGGTCAGTTGTAATAATCCATGTTGCTATAGTGGTCATCCATAAGACTTCCGATGGCAGGTTCTCGTGCCGCAGATTGACACCTTGACAGACCATCAACTTTTTGAGATTTGCAACCTAAGACAATCCTGTCAACAGGCTGAAGATGCTCTTTCTCAAGGCATGGACAAGCTCCAGGAAACCTTGTCCATGACCATTGCTGAAGGTCAGCTGGGGGATGGGAATTACACATCCCAGGTTGGCATGGCCTTGAAGAAGTTGGAAGCGCTCATCAGCTTTGTGAATCAGGTACGCTTCAGCTAATACTCTCTCCTATTGATGTCTTGTCTTTGTTCTTGAATTGTATCTTCTCAAGTACCCGGTTTCTTGCTAAATAAAGAAGAACAATTATGCCTTGATCAACCTAGTGATTTTACCATGGTTGAGAATTTCACTGAGATGGGTAACTTCTGGGCACAAATTCGATCATTTCTGTGTTATTTCTCACTTCTGGAAATTGGCCAATCATTGAAGCTTCCTTTGTTCCTGGTGCAACTAGGCTGATCACATTCGCCAGGAAACTCTCAACCAGATGGCCCGAATCCTCACAATGCGCCAAACAGCTCGTGGCCTGCTCGCACTGGGAGAGTATTTCCAGCGCCTCCGAGCCCTGAGCACTATTTGGTCCACCCGTCCTCATGAGCCCACCTGACTTTTTTCCTTCGTATCATTTCTCGGTGTGATGAGGACTATTCTGGGAAAAATAAGCTCTCCGTGTAGCTACTGAGTGAAGCAAGTCAAAGTTGCCCATCGAGGAGTTTCAATCGAGAAAAACACGAAGTGTTCGGGTGAAACTTCCCTTCCCCTCTCTGCTGCTGATATATTTTTGCACAGCACCAGATTATCAATTCTGTAAAAATGTATATAGCCATTTACCCTCAAGATGATTGAGAGGCTTTATTTTGTCTGAGTTGTAGTCAGGTCAAGTGTCAAGATCAGGTACATGTCATGTAAAACATGGGTGTTTCCGTACTCCCCAAGTGTCCGTCTGTCCGTCCGTAAGGTGCAGTCGGTGTGTATACAATGTACAGAACTAGATCGATTTTCGATTGCTCAGGATCTTAAGACATGGGAATAAGCATCAGCATATCAGCGAATGAAGTTCGAGTGATCAAATGTGTTTCGGTTGTTCAGTAACTTAAGACATACTGTATACTGCCTTATGACCTGAAGCGAATATGGCTGATGGAAGACACCGGTGCACCTTCTGGTCCAGACTGGTTTGGGCTCGAACCAGTAATGGGACCGGCTTTTCCGGGTTTCGGGCCTGCCATTGGGCTTGTAAACGAGCCGATTCGATTCCAACAGCTGAGGGAGAGAAGGAAAGGGGTAGGTGTAGAGAGATTTCAAGTAGGTGGTCTTAAGTCATCATCTCATCACATGGCTGACTGGAGTTCTTCTAGTGGACCATGGGGCAGGGAAATGAAGGGTTGAGATGGTTCGGTAACTCTTTCCCTTAAGTGAGATCACAATTCAAATATTGTAGATGAAAAATATTTATGAATAAGAGAGTTTCATCCCTTAATGATCTGGTAGAATTTGAACTCGGATTAGTAAGACCTATACTGACTTTTTAGATATCGCATTGAAACCGATGAGGACTAAAATAATTGTAAGGGCAAAACAGTCTTTAAACTCGTAATTAACTATCTTCAAGGATAATCTTCCTAATCGTATCGCGTGTCATGTGACACTTTCGCATTGGTCAGTAACCCTAGTTATTTCTCATCTTCTCTTATAAATTGAAGCCTGCTTCTGACGTATACTACTCTCTAGAAACCTGATGCTATGCTACTATATAACACTGTATTATTCTCCATACACTCCACTAACTTAAGTATTGGGTGGTCTAATCAAACCTTCACCTCTGATTTAACCTTCTGTTAGGTTATGGGAATCAGAGAGATCGCTCGAAGGTCTAGTGTAAACTAATGAAGACACACCGAGGAGGGCTACCGAGTCATCTCGCGAGAAACCTTAGAGACTTTCCCAAGATATTCGTACCATTGGTCCGTCATTCCTCTCGTATCGAAAAATTAGAACATTACATGACATTGGTTTACTCTTCAAGTGATGAAATCTTTAATGAAATTAATTCTATGGGTTGGTAGGTGTTATGCTTATTGGACCTGCCAAATAAATAATTCTCCAAAGAATTGACATAAACCTAACCATCTCCTTCACATGCCTCACCAATCACCATTTCTTGAGCAGTGGGCTCCACAATTGAACCATTAAAATTTCACCAACAATCCATCAGATCGAAACCTAAATTAGTGAAAGTTTATTGAACTTCTTAACACCAAGTGTCAGCATGCGAGATTTCACAAACAATCATCGAAGCCTCATTTCATTGCATTGGGATATGAAATCTCAGTGAATGCTGATTAATTCAAGTTCGAGTCAAGTCCATTTACTGATTTTGTGGATTTTCTCCGTTAATAGAGATTCAAACTCGTAATTACATTTAAGAGAAAAATGCGTCCAATAATATATGCATATGAAGCATGAAAGTTGCTGCTGCACAGTCGATCCCATCCGTGCCGCGAATAATTCATATGGTATTCATTTGATCATCACAGTGGATGAAGAAAGGATGCAGCGGGGATGTGACCGATGGGAGAATTCCGAGCGATGCCGCCGCGCGATAACTCGAGATGGAGAGCTTAGCATGGCCCGGTCATCCGATCGGTGTGTGGGTAGGTATTGGAAACGTGATCGCTATAGCGAACCTACTCGAGCGGTGCGAGGTGCCCATCACTGACAATGAAAGATCGGAACCAGGAGAGCCACTCAAGAGACTAGCCCTCTTTTTTTTTTTTTTTTGTCTCCTTAAAATTTTGAAAAAAATAAAATAAAATAAAATAAAAATCCTGAAATTTATGTGGTGGGTGGAGGTTCGATTTTCTTGATGCCTCAAATGCTGCAAAGTACATGCACGGTTCGGTCTTCTAATTAATAATTTCCTTGGACTCTTTTCTTCTTCCCTTTTTTTTTTTTTTTTTTGCTTAATGTAATGTAACCTTGTCTTGTGCGTCCATCAAATGGTCGGATTTTGTAAGTTAAATGTGAGTATTACGTTGATGCCAAGCAATACGTTTGACAGTGAAAAGGAGAGAAGAAATTAAAATATAAGACTAAAAAATCCTAAAAATCTTCCAATATCAATAGAAAATGGTATTTCAATGGATTTTTTATATCGATAATATATGTCGTCGTAACAACCGACTAATTCACCGAACGGTGTATTATACAGTCCGGGCCACCATTAATCCCCAAGTGCCGGTCCTCACAGGAGAGTCGAACTTATTTCAACGGATTATACGACTTGAAGTACGTACACCGTGGTTTTTAGAAAAACAAAGATGCTTCCCAATTTACGCATAAAAGTAATTTTAATGCGGAAATCTCTCGATTTCGAATAGAAAGATTTAGTTAATTTTATTTTTTTTTCTTTCTCTACTCCACTTAGGCTATGGAGCAAACTGAAAATTCTGAATAGATGTATAAAAAGGAAATTGAATAACTGAAATCAGGGGAATTAACGATCTAATTTAATTGGTATTTATGATCCTTCTTTATTATATTTACAAAAAACAGTGAAATGAAGTAGAAAGATAAAGTGGAAACTATCCTCCAGCTTCCAACGAGAGGATCGATCGAAGCTCTCGCCGGCAAGCAGGAATTGATCATTAATGTTTCAAATGGGAGGGGGAAATTGACCAGAAAAAGTCAACAAAATAGGACAGCGATTTGACGACTGGGACAATGAGAGTAAGCGAGGCACCAACCACGACTGTTTTACTTCATCCCCACAAAAAAAAAAAGGAGTGCATTTTGAAATCAAGAAAAAAAAAGATATAATTGTTGTGTTTTCCATAGACTAATAAAGTTTTTTTAAAAGAAAATTCGCTTAATATAGTTAGTATTGTTTCTGTTCGGAGACCTGGAAGTTTGAGTTTGATTTGTCCCGTAGAACTTTCGGTACCTCTTTTATCATAATCTTTATTTTACCATTTTTAGGTATATGTGCATCCCCTGTGCACCGGAAAAATGAAATATTTTTTAGCTATAAAAAATACCACGATCTTAAAAGAGGATAGAAGGATAAGGGGAATAAATGGATGGAAAGAAATCTTACAGATATACGAATGATTATATAACTGTATCAAATCTTTTTTCGAGATGGAGAGGAAAATAAATTGGGTTTAAAATTGCCATTGAGAAGAACACTGTCTGCTCTGAATATCGTATTATATCATTGAAAATACGTCACTTAAGAAAAAATTACAAGAATTTCGAAAGTCTACCGTCAGAACCTCATCCGCAAGTCGACTTTAGCATGATGAGGTCCGATATCTTGGCATATGAGAAAGTCCTGTATGTAATGAGTTTACTATGTTGCAGCACTTATGTGATATCAAAAATCAATTTAAGTCAGTTATTTCCATGGTTATTCTTCTGTTATTAGGATTTTGCAAAAATAAAATAAAATAATTGAATTTCATTGATATATAACACTGTATAAATATTATCATGTGATATATCCGTTACACGGGAGTCTCTCTCATCAGTTGGAAAAGGCCCGTCTCTCTGAGTGAATGATGTTCTTGAACTCGTAATCACCTCAAAAACCTCGTGCCTCTCTGATGTGAGATAGGAATCGAGCACCATGCACCACACCTCAATTTCTAAGTTATTTTTTGCCCAAAAAAATCTTAATTTATCTTCTCCGGAGAATCCCTTTGATAGATTCCTTTCACACCCTCAATTCTCACGACTTTCTTGGCCCGACACCGCACCGACTTTCTATAGAACAACTTCAATCGCATTTCACGCGGTCACACGATAATCGTAGAGCTCAAATTCGATGAAATTGACGTAACTTATAATTGAATATAATAATAATAATAATAATAATAATAATAATAATTCAAGAAAATGAAATTAAAGAGCCTGATCAATTAATTAGTTGCCATTGATTGGATTAAGAGAAATTCCAAAAAAATCTCCTAACATGGACAGCGACTGTCCACCCCGATGCAGCTGCAGGTGCAACAGACACGAGATTTCCTCGCGATTGATTTCGATTTTCCGAGGGCTTGCTTGATTGCTGGCGTCAACGGTCCGATTTCGAAAATTTTGACATATTATTGCTTATTTATTAAAATAACAAAAGAAAATAAAAGGTTGACTCATTACAGCACCAGAAGGCTCGAGGAATTTGGCAAATATAGCTGACCCGACAAGGCTAATAATTATGCATAGGAATTTTCCTTGAATCAACGCTAAACGTGAGGAAATATAAATTAAAATATGATAAATGAATAAATTAATATTAATTAGTCAGATTTTTACCATAATTATTATTAATCAAAATAATTTGACTGATTTTTTCTCGTTACGTAATCGTGATACAGGATGTAAGACTCTTTTTCCTCAATAGAATAGTCAGTCCCTCACCAACTTCACTCCAAAATTAACCTACCAAATCTATTACAATCATCTATACGGTACATTTAAACACGTCCCCCCTTTAACGGTGAAAACAAAAAAAAAAATCATTTTAAATGAATAAAAAAAATAATCTTTCTCTGTTCTCTCATTTGTCCTACTGTCTCTTAACCGTCTCCGCTGTATACAAAAAAAAAATTCCTAAATTTATTAATTACTTTTCATATTTGACTTGCCAAAAAATCATGTACTCCAAATATTAACAGCAGCTAAAACTCTATTTAGTCACGTGTTCATTTTATTCGCTAATTTTACTTAATGATAAAAGCCGTGTGTATTTCGGATCAACCTCTACTCGCAATTATATGACCCAAGAAAGTCTCCATTTATTTATTTATTTATAGAAGTGGGAAAAAAATTGTAAAAACTAAAAGCCGCAAGGGGGTTGGTGAGAGAAGCTTATCTGTCCGAAACTCATAACAAGTCCACACGTTTACATCAATTGAACAACTGAGATAATGGAAATTAATTGATAGAAAAAAAGAGATAATGAAAGTAATATTTAATATAATAATATCATTCTCGATCCGATATCTGAGTTCACTTCTCGATCCCTTTATTTTTCTCATACCCCTATCCAATTTTAAGCTCTGAAATCACAACGAAAGGAAGACGAAATTGCAAAATAAGGACCAGACACGACCAAGAGGAGAAAGCGCCGGTGGGTGGGTGGGCGGGCCATCTTCGGGAGCAGAGAAGACCGGAGACGGCCATTGCCGTAAGTGGATGCTGAAGCCTAATTTTCTCCTTTAAGTATAATGGTCATTAATTAATTTAAATTCGATCATAATTAATTATTAAAAATGTAAAATTCTCTTAATTTTTTTTATTTAATTAAACTTGAATCCGGAATTTTAGTAGGGCGTGGAACCATCTTACCCATTTAAAAGTAAAATTTCGTTGGTTATAATAATTATTAGAAAATATCCAAAAAAAAGAAAGAATTAAAAGAGTCATAAAACCCTACCATTCTCAGAACCCATCATTCAGAGACAATCTCAAATTGGTCCCCGAAGTTCTTTCCACTGTCACTGCTGCTACTTACAGAATCCATTCGCGATGTACTCGTTCCATGGATCGGTAACACAGGTTATCAAACTTGTGGAGTGTGAAAATTGTAAACAAGCTCATGGAAATTGGAAGATTCCTGGGTTCTCCACAAAAGCGTTGTTGGACTTGCTGAACTCAGGGGTCTTGATTATATAACCAGCATGTCAGATAGTCAGAAGTTGCTTTCTGCCATATCTGCCAGAATTTGATGCATAGGGAAAATACAGGGAGAGAATTAAAGGGAAGAAAAGTTTAGGGGTAAAAGTGCAATTAACCATAAATTGCACTCTTCATTCATTCATTCTTCCTTTTTAATAGCACACGGTTTTCTCAATTTATAATTCTCAAACTCATAGTTTCGAATCCTTGATACCCGAAGGGAAGAAAAGTTTAGGGGTAAAAGTGCAATTAACCATAAATTGCACTCTTCTTTTTTTTTTTTGGTCGCCAGCCACGGTATCCAAGTAGGCCCCACCAACGGTGAGATGACATCTTTCAGCCAACCATACTTGACTAATCCGTTGGTCGCCCCGGGTCGCACGCCTGACAATGGCGGGTGAGGCTCCCAAGAGGGGTGTCTGCGTACGTGAGGTCTCGAACCCGAGACCTCCTTAAGCGGTACCGAGCTGCTTACCACTCGGCCCAACCCCTCTTGGTATAAATTGCACTCTTCATTCATTCATTCTTCCTTTTTAATAGCACACGGTTTTCTCAATTTATAATTCTCAAACTCATAGTTTCGAATCTTTGATACCCGAGAACCGCGTTTATAAACGGCTCTGCATCAAAACCATCAGTTATCATTGCCACCTGCTGAGAAAAAGAGGCGCAAACAGAGAAACAAGGGCTTCGGCTAGATTTGCAATTTCATTCCTTCAAATTGCCACTCTTACGTATTGATCCTGCTGCCAATTTCATGTGAGTCTGTGGTTTGATTCTGATCTTTTTTCTTCATGCTAGCTTTTGAAATCTTCCTTGACTATGAGTTTCCAAGATATATTTTTTCTTTTGAAGTGAATTAGAGGGAATAAATTCGTTGGTTAATTCTTTCTGGGTTTTATGAGGGATGGGGAATTTTTTTTCCCCGTCATGAGAGCAATTGGGAGTTATATTGAAATGTGGGCAACAAAGCTTTACCCCCCAAAATCTGTACTTTGACCGCCTTCGTAGATGCATTCTGGGATGCCAAATCTATCAGTTTTTGGTGTGAGTTTTGGGTTTTTATGGGACATTTACAGTCTTGTCTCAAATGATGCCTACTGCAGCATTTTGATTTGTGGGTGGAGCGAATCCATGGGAAATTCGAAATTTTGTTATTGTCCCTGTGGTAGGTACGTAGGTAGGTAGGTAGGTAATGAGCATGCATTCATTAAGCACTGCCATAAAAATCTGAATATTCCATGGATATCTACTGCCTTACCTGGATCCGGTTTCCTGTAAATGTCAACTGGGCAGAAGAATTAAAGGGTCAGGTTCATCTCTTTTGCAGAATCCACCCCATTCTACTCTGATTCTAGTCCTCCAGTAGGAACAGATTGATCCATCTGGCGGCGAAGTAAGCTCTTCAGGTGCAAACGATGGAGGCAAAAGTCTTGCAGAGTCAGATATCGACCTTGATTGAGATGGAGAGGATTGGGAGGAGGCCAGGTGGTTCACTTCGGTTTGATCATCAGAGAGTGAGAGACCAGCAGAGGGTCCAGGTGCTGGTATCAGCCCATCTACATGCCAACAGAGCCTCTAATAAGCAAAGGCCTAGTGCTCTGGAGGTCTCTTTTTGTTACAAGAATTTCCCAGGTACTCACGGTGGCATCTGTTTGTTAGTTGCCATATCTTGATCAATTGCATTGTTATTATGGAATTTGATGTGCTAGGTAGTCATAGGAAGCTATACTAGCGTTCCATTTTCATTCTTCTGTTCCTCGATTGAAAAAGAAATCACATATATTCTCAGTAACCGAATGGGCCCTATATTGACTTATGTTATGAGCTCTCTTAGATGTCAATTGATCTTGGTCTATATAAGTGACAGAGGTTGAAATTACTTCTGTATATTTTAGCCCTTGACAGTTCTTTCCTAATATCATCTTTGCAGGTCCTGTATTGGAATCACGAAGTAATCACGATCGATCTAATGAATCTGTGATTCTGAAGGTGCGAGATCCTTCTTGTTCATAATCTTTCTATTTAGACTAATTTCAGTCCTTGATGCTGGTTTTGGCTCATCTTTTCTATTAATAGATATTGATTTTTATTAAGGTTGCAAAGGTCTTACAAAATTCATTTATACAGGCGAAATCTTGTGCTAGATTGCTATGTTTATCTAACTAGATGTCAATGAAATTGCAGAATAAATCACACGAGATTGAGCCATATTTAAGTGGCCGCTGTATATATTTTGTTGGTAAGTTTCTATTTCCCCAGTCCTCAATATCTGTCATGGTTTATGTTTCTCATTCTCATCCACATTCTTACGACTGCAGGGATGATGGGCTCAGGAAAAACTACTGTGGGCAAGGTCCTTTCACAAGTGCTCGGTTACTCTTTCTGTGACAGGTTTGACTCGGGTGCATGATAACAATAATACACCCTAAACGGACAAATTTGGGGATGAATATGATGAATGTTTTTACTTTTATTTCTGGTGTTTCAGTGACTCATTGATAGAGCAGGAAGTCAACGGAACTCCTGTATCTGATATCTTCCAGCTCTATGGAGAAGGTTTCTTCAGAGATAAGGAGGTTTGTAGAATTTATGAACACACAATAGTTGAACCAAGATAAATCCAGGCAAAGAAAAGAAGCACCCTGTTTCATTTCAATTTACTGATGAATATCATTGTAGTCTTGCAGACTGAAATGTTGCGAAAACTTTCAATAATGCATCGAATAATTGTATCTACCGGTGGAGGAGCAGTCATGCGGCCAATCAATTGGTACTTCCCATTGACCAAATCTTGTTCTTCACAGAAAAAGAAAAGAAAAGAAAAGACACTGCCTTTCGGGCTTTGTACGTGTCTTTTTCACAAATTTTTCATTTTTTTAATTTGTTTTATGCAGGAAATACATGCATAACGGAATTAGTGTGTGGTTGGATGTCCCATTAGAAGCATTAGCAAAGAGAATCTCTGCAGTCGGTACTAAATCTCGCCCTCTTTTGCATAGTGACTCTGGAGATGCCTACAGAAATGTATGTTCTCTTTTGGTCTCTCTGCATAAAGTGCAAGTTAAACTTATTTCTTTTCCTATTGGCTGAGACTTAGAGATTTCTTGCAGGCATATAAGCGATTGTCTACCCTTTGGGAAGAGAGGGGCGAAGCATATGCAAATGCCAATGCACGGGTTTCGTTGGAAAGTAAGTTCCTGCTTTCAGTTTTGTTGAACGTGAATTATATATTGTCTTGTATTAGGCTCCGTTTGGTTATAGAAAGCAAGAATTTTTCCTGCTTTCCTTTTCCATTCCATTTCTGGATGACCCAATGATGGGAAAATTAGGGAGAAAAGAATGTCTTAGATTGGACATGGCAAGAGTTATTTTGATCAAGAAAAGCCCTATGAAGTGTCATTCTGCACGTTCTTCCATTTTCTGCACTTACCATGAACGACAAGAGTTATTAAGAGAATTGGGAGATTCTCCCTTTTCTTTCTGCGTAATGATTCTTACAGTTATCGATAATTGTATATACGCTGATGTTGAGACATCTCGACCTTGCAGATATTGCTGCCAAACTCGGTTATCGGGATGTGTCTTCTCTTTCACCAGCTGCTATCGCAATAGAGGTTCCTCTCTCTTGTCTCTTCTCGGGTTTATACGAGATACTCTATTTCAACAGCTAACTGGAGAATGCATATCTGCAGGTGCTGGAACAGATTGAGAACTACTTGAGGGACGAAGAAGGCATGTCTTTGGAGACATTCTAGTCCCAGATCCAACAGATTGAGAACTACTTGAGGGATGAAGAAGGCATGTCTCTATCAAATGTACTCTCTGTGATTCTTTGTAGACTTAATAAGTATTTTCGCACGAGCCATCTTCCTATTTTTAGATGCAGAATGTGGCGTGTGTGGGCATCATTATTCCCTTTGTTGCATAAAATCAAGATGTGAATCGATGAACAAAGATGACAGGAGATGAGAAAAGAAAAGATGTACTGTTTTTCAAGTTGTTGTGAATACATGTTAGCATTATTTTCCCTTCTCCTTCCCTGCTTGAAGCAGTGAAAATTTCATGCTGTTGTAGTGTCAGTGTTGTCTGGTGTGCAATGGCCTGGAAAGCAGCCAACTAAAGAAAATTTTAAATGTTCTAAGATGTTCACACCTTATAGTGACAAGAGGAATGGAATTCCTCAGGGAACAAGGAGAATGCGAGGCTTGTTCATAAACAATGAATCAAGGACTAAACTGTTGCCAGTCATCCTTTGCAAAATTATACGAATTTCTTCATCCTTACCCAGAACTGGTAATCTATGATCTGCATATATGCCTTACCTTGAGCTGATCATTCCACTGTTGCTATCATCGTCAGAGGGCAGTGAATGTTGACACTCAGCATGGAAAGTTATATAACATTCTCAACCTGGTTTTGTTTCATGAGACTGTCCTTAGCGCTTGAATGGTGAACCGCTCAATGAGCTTCCCAATAGTTGATGAAGATGAAGATGTTTCCGGAGCTTCTAAGAGGATCTTGCTTGTTTAAACATGGAGGACTATGAATTGTTACCTTAGACTTCAAGCACAAACTCAAGATAGTATCAATCAAGCTGTTGCCTCAACTTGATTGCACAAGCGAAGAAAAAGCATTTTTGCGGATTTTCCAGGTTCGAAGTTCGATTCCGGCTTGATCACCGCGAATAAACTCAAAGCAGGTAACATTCAAGGGCAAAATCGGCAACGAACAACTGAGGGGCGAAGAGACACCGTCAAAACCGGTTCCGACTAACGAACATTGCCCACCAACTCCCCATCCCAACCTCCCCTCACTTCAATCTCCGTACAGCAAACCTTCATATCCTTCCCGTTTCTCACGACTTCCTTCCGTTCCTTTCCCAGACCATAACCAAATTGCGCTCCATGCGACAAGCATCTCTCTCTCTCTCTCTCTCTCTCTCTCTCTCTCAATTGAAATTCGGAGATAGCATTGTCTCAGCATGGAAACCCGGTGATCTTTCGAGGGGAATTTGGATCGTCAGAGATCGCTTCCTCACATCCTCTGCTCCTTCTAGATTCTTCTAACGGTACATCTTGCTACCTTCTTTCTGTAACCTGTGACTTGTTTGATCTTGCTGTTATGGTCCATGGACGATCTGTGTATATCACAGTAGTGTTCGTTCAGAATGCCTTATACTGACCCCTCTGATCAAAATCTCAGTTTCTCAAATGTGGTAGCGCTGCGCCATAGATTTTGAGAGAATCGAGTCGCCTCTTTAGCGGAGTCCGGTTTGTTGTACATGCATATGTGTCGCATGTTTTGTAGGGTTTATTGACTCCGATCATCAGAATTGCCGATCAGAAAATGATTTCATCTATATCCATGGCGGTGCTCGATCGATATCCCTATTGATAAGTAGAATTAGGGGTTGTTATTATGCTGAAACAGATCTACTAGTTATATCCATAACTGAGTGAGCCGAAAGTTGATTCATCTTAAACCTCCTCTGATGCATGTTGCATCTATCTATCTACTCCTCCTGAAGAGACGACAGGTATTTCTTCTTGCTCTCTCTTGAACGGTTATTAAATATCTGCAAATTTCAGCCTTCAGGTAGTGGAGTCACAGCCGCGGGCGGGGGAACTCCAAACCGAATTTCACAGCCTTCAACTCCTCGTTCCTCAAATTTTGTCCAACGCCAATGACCTTCAACCTAAATATCCGCAGCCGCAGGTCAGTTGTTCGTTTCAGTTGCTTCGCCTTTGTTTCTATATATTTACGTCTTTCATGAAATTCTGTGCTGTGATACCGGGACGGGCGAAGTAGGGCTTCGAAATTATACGTGATTGGGAGCTCGGAGCTCCTCCGAGGCTTATAAATATTTTGCTCCTCCAGATCTCCAAATGCCATGGACTCGAGTCATATGATATTCAATGAATAATTAGTTCCCGAAAATATGATCACCATACACACACACACACACACACTATTTTACATAAACGTTTGTGAAGTTTTGTGTCTTTTTTATCTTTTCTATTTGCTCTTAATTTAGTTTACATATTAAAATTATGACATGCAATCTATTTTTAAATTAAGGATAAATTAATAATTTTAATCATTTTCCTTTTACACCATATATATGATCTTAACAGTAAAAATATTCGTTAGCTATTCGATTCCCTCACCTCACTCCTTATTTATAATTTAATAGTAAAAATCTATCACGTTTTTTGAACGAATAATTTGAAATTGTAAAATTGAAAATATAAAATTGGCATCATATGCTAACGAAATTGAAAATACTCTACTTACTACTGTAAGTTAAAGAATTTCAAATGAATTAATTTATAATAAGTTATAAACAAACGAATTCATTTCCATACTTCATATTTATTTATTTTTATTTTCTTTTCGATATAGCATGAGTCTGTATCTAATGATAATAAATTATCACCATTTTTATTGGTGTTACATTTTTTTTTTCGAGTATAAGGTGAATTGTGACAGTTAAAAAAAATTGAAAACTTCGTGTGAAAAAAATATAAGCTTTGACTTTTTTTACGTTTTATTTATTTCTTAATTTATTAACGTGGCAAAGAAATACAGTGACCGATGCTGTAGGCAATATTGTTTCCCGACGGAGGACGGGGGCGCCCTTTTAAATAACCGTCGAAGAGGACCGACGAAATTTGCAGTCACTTTCTGTCCCAGTGTTCTCCCTCCCACTCCGGCGAATAGAACCTAAGCCGAGCCCGGGCTTTCCTCTCCGATCTCCATTTTCGAACCGAGGCAGCAACCCCTCTGTCCTGCAATGGCCGGGGACACTGAGATTGCGTGTAAGGAGGAATCGAAGGATTCGAGGAATATCTCCTCTCCTCGGAAACTTCTTCGAGTTTCCTCTTCCGGCGACTGAGCCAAAATCGATGGAGATCACTCCAAGAAATGAATAAAATAAATCTATAAGTTAGAAACTGGTGTCGTGAGGCTCCTTTACAAGCCTCTGGTGAGCTTGAGGCGGAGGAAGTGTCCGGAGAGAGCTCGAAGCGTCGGATTCTGTGGCAGGTATGTTATACTCATATCCGCTCCTCCATGGTTTTGCATTCATTTCGTTCGAGTTCTTGATTCCAGAAAAACTTTCTTCTAGGTCTTTTGCACGTTTACTCCAATTGTTTTGTACATGCTCTTAGAGGGCTTGACGGCATGTGCTGGTACATCATTCACTAGATTGATTGAGACTGGAAGGAAATGCTGGTTTAGTTTCCGGTCGCCAAGCATTTGCCTCGAGCAGTTGGAAATTTTCATAGCAGATGGAAATTGTCTGATGAAAATTCTCTCTCTGTTCCCAGTGAAGTCTTCGCATATTCAAATATATCTTAAATTTACGGTGGTGCTGATTCATGGATCACATGACACATGGTAGGTTTATATTGGCTGTTTTCAAGCTGCTGTCCCAGGATGCTTAATCTTTTCTCTCTGCACATTTCAAGTTTTCCGGTAAGGCGTCTTTTAGGGTTCTTCTTTTATTTTTTTTCATCATATGAAAGACCGGTTTTCTTTTCGGCAGAAAGGATAGAAGCCCGTTTGCTTCTATAGCCGCTTTGTTACTGCACAGGAGAACACGAGTAGGTGACATTAACATTTTAGGTTTTTGTAATTTGTTGATCTCTTTTTGCATTTCTTGGGAGAAAAACTAAACTGCTGTGTGTTCTTAACAGGCCTGTTGAACTCCTGAATCTCAGTGGGTACCGGGAGCTTCTCTTGTGGCGGTTTGTCATTGACTAATCTGCCAAGTGTTCATCTTTTCCTGGCAGCTTTTTTTATCTTCTTCTTTAATTTGTGGGTCTGAACTTTCATCTGTTTCAGCCAGTTAATTCCTTTTGCAGTTATCAATCTCTGCCATTTTCTCATAAACAATGAACGGAATAAAGCAATAAAATGAATTCTTTTAATTTTAGTCCATACTGGTTGATCCCTTTTGAGACTGCTTTGGATCCCTGTATGACAGAAACCTATTGTGGATCATGGAGTATTCAAATTTCATGCATAGTATAGTATTGATAGTGTTTTTTCTATAAAGTCCTGCTGATGAGTTCATATGTGCCACATAGGGGTAGTAGTATAATATCATTTTCTAGATTTCTAAATTATTCATGACCATAGTTTAATCTATTCACTTATGCTTTCTGCATGGTTTTAGCTGGGGATTCAGCCTTCCTGTCTCTCTGTTTTGTCGGTGCTTCTGCTGCCATGTTATTTATTTGTCCATGTGTTGTAGTGTATGAGTTTGGATTCAATCGCGGTTGTTTTTACTTTATCTTGACTTTGGGATTTTGTTGAGTTGGCTGTCCCCTGGTGTTGAAGAATCAGGAAGGCATTTGTTCATGTATGTCCCAATTCTTTTGTTTAAAGGTGTTGGAGGAGCAGGAAAATTACCCACTAAGGAACATGTTATGTCCTTCAATTTAAAGTAACTACCACGCCTTCTGAAAATCTGAATGATTGATTTTTTTACTTCTAGTTCATGTAGATAAAACTTATGTTTCAAGCTAGCTTTCATGATGGACATCGAGCCAAACAACAATGTCAAGGGATCCTCCACCTTTATCCATAGCAAATTTAGCCGAAGAAGATGACTGAAGGCCAAGGTCTTGACGATGCTCGCTGAGGCACGTAACCTTTACCTCCCTCCCTCTCTCTGCATATATTAGAAATAATTGACCTTTGTGTTAGTCCCTTCTTTGTTAATTCTTCCATTATATTCATTAAACTTGTCGTAAAGGAAAGCAGAAGATGTTGGGAAGTTGCAGTGCTTGAGTTTGATAAGAAATGCTAGCTAATTGAGGCCGACATTCTGGGCATCTATTGAACATCAGTAATTTGTCAAGCATTTCCAAGTGAAAAATTTTAGGAATTAAGTCTATAAAACAGAATTGGTTAATCCTGTATGTTATGGAAGATATCTAGTCATTTTTATTTGGTTAGAAACATGAAATTATTATGTTAAGAGTATCATCATCAGGTGGGAATGGGACATTGCTCCTGATTTGTAAGATGACTGCAAGATGACATGCCACTAAATGTTTATTACGTCTATATATGACACATAAGTATGTATGAAAAAATCTTACATGGTGTCCCACCTCACAATAAATGCTTACAAAATAAACGTTATTGTATGAATAAAAAAATGTGATATGACATTTGATGATAATGTGTTAAACATTTATTGGTGGAATTCGCGAAGGTATACTGATCTTGTTTCTTTCACACATTATCTTCTCCTCTTCTTCATGCAACATCCACCTTTTTCTTTCCTTTTCAGCTGAAAAACCTGTGCCTCTCTCCCACCCATCTTGAGTAGCAGAGAGCAGGAGAGTTGGTGTTGAAGTGGTAGCGGCAAGGCCAGCAACCAAGAAATCTCCACTATGGGGAGAGAAGATGTCCTGACTGCAAGTGTTGCCGTTGAAAGGAGGAATTGGGTGCTTGCATTCGCTCCAGTTCTTTGATCGCTGTCACAGGTAACTTCACATTTTCTGTTTTAGTAATCTCCAAAATCATTTGTTACCTTATATAATCTCCAGTGTACTTTTATATTGCAAAGGGAGCTGAGTTCTCTTTCTGGACGAACAATCTGATGAAGATGTGCTTCGGCCTTCGGGTACAGCAGAGACTATGTGGGCAAGTTCTTGCGGATTTACCTGTCCCAAGGTATCTTGAAAACTGACCCACTCTGGATTATTATGTCACTGGATATGTACAATTTAGGAATATAGTTAATTACATTTTGCTTGAACCATTGGAATAAGAATTTTGCACTTTGCAGGTTCTCGATCAGTTAGTCTGTGGTGGAACTGGTCAAGATTGCGATGATTGAGAAGGGCTGAAAAGCTACCCCAGCTCTAAAGGTAGATCAATACGCATAAAACTAATAACATGTCGTCCCAGGTTTCATCATAGGCGGTGTCAATCAATCAGCCTTGGCTCTTTATGTGCTGTTTATTTCGTTATCCTTTCGCTCTTGCTTCCCCCTTTGTATGCTTCAGCTTTTTTCTCTTTACACTGTTCTCTCATTTTCTGTGTCCTGTCATTCCATTTTGCGTGTTCTGGTTTCTCTTTAGTCTCACCTATCCTCTTTTTTTATCTTCTCTGTCCTCAACCATCACCGTGAATTTTTTCCTTTGATTTTGGCAAACGAAGCTGAATGATTCAAGGGCTGAAGAGTGAGGATATGGAGTCAAAGGAGAGCACGAAGGAGAGTAGCAATCATCCAATCTCGGCATAGGTGAGTTATCAGTTTTATTCTCCATTGTTTTTTAATCCAAATTGCAATTGAAATCTAATAGTTTCTCCACTGAGTCATTGGTTCTTTCCACGTAGAAGAAAGACTGTTCACCAGTTGTACTTTCACTTGGCTTAATTTTTCTTCGAATTTCTGTGATGTTGGCCAAACGACATTTAATTTTATGCATTATCATAATACTCTTCCCATTATCTAACGTCGAAACAAGATGTTCTCCATTTGCGATTTTCCTAGTCTTTTAACTGCAGAAATAATGGAGGTGGAACAAAAAGATTGATAGGCATCTTATGTTTGATCTAGCCTCCGAATTTCTCTCATTAATTTTCTTACGTGTCATCTTTTTTTCCTAGGTCATTTTCTTTCTCTCTATATTTTTTTCAAGCAACTATGAAGAAATTTAAAAACGTTTCTTCGCCTTCTGCAGCATAGCGCTGACTTTCATCCTAGTTACATTTAAAAATGTTTATGCAGGTTTTTTCTGCTCAGAGAGGCAAAGAGAGATGGAACGAGTGGAAGGCCTGGGAGCACTTCCCACAATTATCAGGTGATCGCAAACTACCTCTTTGACTCCAGCGTCCAGTAAAACTCTCTTCACATTTTCTCCCTTTCGTTATTTACTGCCTCTAGTTTTTCTTCTGATGATTATAAGTTGGGCAGCGTCTCGTATCAGTCCATCTCTCCAAAGTGAATGCCGCCATTAAAAAGCTCTAAACCCGGTTTAGGGCCGACCTTGTCAAGTCCTTAAATCGTAGACAGCTTAGCAGGCTTTTTACAGGACCAGGCCAACGGTTTAGTCAGTGATGGATTTTAGCCCAATGTTTCTCTTTCTTAATACTTGGCCCAGATAGTGATGAATAATCAGTCTCGGGCCAGCAGGTAATCCTGTGTTACTCAAGCTTTCAGAAACCACATGCTTCGAGAATAAACTGGGCTGAAAAAGGCCAGCATACGCTGCAGTGGGTCGAAAACATAGGCTTCGAGCCCAGCTTTAGCCCAATAATGCCTACAAAATGGCCACACAAAGTTATATTTATAAATTAGGCTCAGTCTTTCATTGCAATCAATGATCGCTCACGCCCATTGTTTACTTTCAGTGCGACGTTTTGTGTTCTGGGCGGGCTCACTTGATTTCATCTCTGCCCATGTTCTAGGGTCCTATTATCCATCACTTGATAATGATGGATCCCCGGATCCCCAATGCTCAGCCCAGTTGACCCCAATTGAGGGGTTTCGTTAAGGACTACAGGAAGACCTAACTCAGTAAGTCCACGTACTATGGTTATCATACACAAGCTTTCTGAGTGAGTTTGGCCTGGGGCTGGGATGGGCCTACGTAACACAAGGAAAAGGCTCTAAAGTGTCGGGCTACAAAACCCACGCCACAGGTTTGTGTTAGGCCCATCAGATTACGTAGCGGCCTACAGGAGGCTCGAACTCAATTCTTGGATGATAGGCCTTATCTCAGCCCTTTGGGCGTTAGTTGCAGTAAGCCCAAGAAAGCCAAAATAGGTGCAGGCTTTTACAACAAAGGGGGCCCGACCTTAGCAATTATGGCTTTTTAGTATTCAGCCCAAAAGGGGTCATGAGCCCTTCTATGGTCATTTCGGCCCATTCAATTGCATTGAGGCCCACAGAAGACTGGGAACTGGTAAGCGGCCCAAGTACTGGATAATGGGTCGAGCTTCTAGAAACCGTATGGACCTATACTTGACCCCACAAAAGCTCTAAAGGACTGGGCCTCGAAATGGCCCATTGGCCGAATAGTAGACGCAAAGGATGCTAGTGCAATTGGGCCTCGTCTCGGCCCATTGGACGTCAGTAGGCATCTAAAGTTACCTAGCTAGCTATAACTAGACCCAGAAGAGGCCCACAATAGTGCTAACCTAGTCACAAATGAGAGAGAGGTCCAATGCTAGCCTGTCGATCTTAACTCATCGGCCCAGGCATGGCCCAGTGGGACATAGATATAGCCGAGAGGCACCAGTATGAAACCAGTTTTTGCATAATTAAAAACAGTTGCCATCTAAACTTAAAGAGTTTTTGAGATAATTGTTTCTACACTTACCGAAGCTTCCACCTTGCGCTTCAGAGACGCAAGCCCATCAAATACGGAATTGGGGCCAGCGTGTCGGAGCCAGTACTGCTGCTGGAGGCAATATAGGAGCACAGCTTTTAGATGGGTCATAATCAACATAAGCCTTCTCCACAAAAGCCCCTAAATCAGCTAAATATGCCCAGATGCATCTGCAGAGTTCTGAAATAGCACAAATCTACCTCTCCTGCTCGCTACATAAGAAATCGATGAATAAGAAAATCTTGTGCCCTTACCATTTATAAAAATGCAATATGCTCTATGATCCTTTTTGCTGGGTGATGTAAAGATATGTCACGGTATATCAAAGGATTTACTCTTTACCTGTTGCCGAGAAATTTCCCAAAGCGACACATTCCAAGAAATCAATCAAGAAGGCCTGAGTAACCAGGTTATATACGTATTATAACTTAAAAAATCGTTGCTGCAGCAGCATTAGAAACCTCCAGCACAATCAATGACCACTCCCGAAAATTTAAAAAACAAAATTAGAAGATTGAAATAGAAGAATTGCATATGGTGTTGAACTCGAAAGCGAATGGATACCTCCTCACCAACTGGGAGACACAGTCAAGAGTCAACCCACGGCATGACAAAGGAAGTGTCAAGTCATTCAACTATAGCTAAATGAGCTCCCTTCACATATAGCATATCATAAACCCTTTAAAATTATGTTATTTTCGAGTAAAAATTGTTGAGGAATAATGGCAGGAGGGATATATAATAGCACATACCTGAAGAAATATGGGAGAGTAATTGTTTGAAGTCTGGTTATGTGATGGACGGGAGCTTGAGGAGTGTGTCCGTAAAGGCTGGCGCATAGGAAATTGAATGAAGATATCTATTGACTGCCTCGATAATTCAACATGCCTTCACTTCCAGACACGGTTGGCATTCGTGTACGGTCTGAAACCCTGCAAATGACTGATAGCATAGATGAAGCAACAAATTGTCCATAAAGAAAAAGTGGACTATAAGATGAAATTCATATTTCATGTCAAATATCTACCATGTTGATAAATACGGCAGGAGACAAGAGAGTTCCTTTCTTTTGAAAAGGAAATGGTTTGCATTACGAACACATGTTTCATCAAGGTTTATTCCAGCAATTTCTCTATGTTTCTACAGGTTTCAATTTTGGCATTTGCATCACTGGGTAGATAAGACATTTTTCGTTATAAAATGAGTAGCCAAGAAGAACAAGACATGCAATATATCATTGCAAGAGATGACCCCAGGTTGACATGTGCAGCAGTCCACGCAGGCCCAGACAAGACGCTTTGAACATGTATCAACCAACCGCTGTCTCAAGAGTTGATATCGAGACAGTAACTCTGTTAAGATTTTGCCCCACCACCGTGCATGTGCAAATGAAATTGGCATAAGCAACTAACCGCATCCCTATAGGCATAACAACACTGAGATGAAAATTCTGCTACAACTATCTAACAAAGATATAATCCATATTAGGGAGATTTCGCTAATATAATCCATATTAGCGAAAGATCACCTCCGATAATCATCGCTCGGCGACGGAGACGGGGAAGAGAGAAGATGAAAAGGCGAAGGATGAGAGAGCGAGAATGAAGAGAGAAGACAGATAGCGGAAAAGGCAAGGACACGTGCAATTATAAAAAAAAAATATTTAAACAGGAGGCTAAATACCCACACCCCGGATCGAACCTTTTCCTGTGATGGGGAAGTCTAAGAGGAAAACAACTAAAGCATAAGTTTTGTTCATGCGCATATATATATATATATATGTACACAGTGGAAACAAAGTGTGGACACGTGTCAACAGCGGACCAGCCCGCTTCCGCCTTAGTAGATGGTATAGTGGGCCAGCCCGCTTCCGCTTTAATAGATAGCTACCAAAAACCATCTCCTCAGCCGAGTGCCTCGTTACCCATTTTTTTTTCTCTCTCTCTCTCTCAAACGCTTCCTCATTAAGTATTCTTTTTTTTTTTTTGGTCGCCAGCCACGGTATCCAAGCAGGCCCCACCAGCGGTGAGATGACATCTTTCAGCCAACCATACTTGACTAATCCGTTGGTCGCCCCGGGTCGCACGCCTGGCAATGGCGGGTGAGGCTCCCAAGAGGGGTGTCTGTGTACGTGAGGTCTCGAACCTGAGACCTCCTTAAGCGGCACCGAGCTGCTTACCACTCGGCCCAACCCCTCTTGGTTCCTCATTAAGTATTCTTACCCTCAACCAAGGAACTATACATTCCTTTTACACCGCCGAACTAATTCTGGAGAACATCAGCTGGTGTCGTGAAAAATGGTCGCTTATAATTAAATCTGGTGAACTAAAATCAGTTACGAGAATCGAGAATAGGTCAGAACAACATGCAGTAACTTGTGAAATCGACGTTGGATAAGTATAGTGCCTCATCAAGAATTGACTCCGAATGTTAAGACGGATTAATAGGCATAGTATGATATCGAGCTTCCAACTAAAGGTTGAACAAGTGACATTCCATAAGACCACAATTTTCATACTAGAGTTAAGCACACATCCAGCTCTAGAGCCTTTGGTTCATCAAGAACCATCAATCTATTGGCTCAACTTTATTGCACAAGCATAGACAAAGCATTTTGGATACTTAGCGGGATCGAATATTCCGGCTTATTCGCCACCAACAAACTCCAACCAGGTAACTTTAAGGGGAACACCAGCAACATCTCCCAGGGTTTATCGGGTAGAGGGATGACCAGCAAGCATCACAGTACGACTGCTCCACAATCAACAATTGAGGAGCCAGCAGGAACCGTCAAAACCGGCTCCAACCAACAGATCCTGCCCACCAACTCCCCATCCCAATCTTTCGTCACTTCAATCTCCGCACACCAAACCGTCATCTCCCTCCCATTTCTCCCGTTTTTTTCCTCGCCTTCCCAGACCACAACAAGATTACCACCCATATTGGTCATCGCGGCCCCGCAGATGAACCTCGGGAGGTCATTCTCGACCCCCTTCAGTTCTTTCCATGTCCATTCTCGCAAGTCGAATCCCCGAATCTTGCCCAAAGACTCATAGCAGTAAAGGATTCCATCGACCACGCAGCACGCTCTTCCTTTCCACCCAGTGACGAGCTCACTCTCCACCGGAGACCACAACTCCCTCCTGGGATCATACACCACCCCGCCTCGATCAGCCATAGCGTAGATTCTCCCATCCACCACGATGCTCGCGCGCATCCACTTATCCCTCCCCTTGTCTGGGCTCGGGACCGCAACCCAGGAGCAAGTTCTCGGGTCAAGGGCCTCAGCCCAATTGGCGGCGCGTGTCCATGTGCCCGCCACGCAACCGCCCATCACGTAGATCTTGCCGTTGACCACGCCGGCAGCAGCAAACTCTCGGGCGACCTGCATGGAGGGACCGCGACGCCAGGTATTAGACTGGCAGTCGAGGACCGAGACCCGTGGGGAGGCCACGTCGTTGTGGGACCCGGCCAGGACGTATAGTTCTGGACCAAGGGCGGCGTAAGCGGAGCCGGTATAGGATGAAGGGATAGGCTGGATGGGAACGAAGCGACGGCGTTGGCCATTCTGGGGACCGGGCTCCGGGTCTTGCAGGGTGAAGAAGCGGAGGTCGGGGGAGGAATTGGAGCGGATGATGAGATAGAGGTGGGGTTCGGCGGGGCGGAGGATAGTGTAGGCGCGAGACATGGCTGCCGAGTGAGCGTGGCGGAGATGGTCGGGGCGGGGGGGCGGGCGGTGCAGTAGAGTTAGAGTGCATGAACGTTTATACACACAATTTTTTTTTTTATAGTTTATACCACGAAATATCCCTGGATCAGCTGAACTGTAGCTTGAGATTAATCTTTTGTTGGGTCAGGATTCCTGAAAAAATTTCTATCAATCCTTCCAACTTAAAATTCAATTCTAAAATTACCTATTTAGAGGTCTAGTAAGAGAACAAATTGACAAGTTAGTATGAGGTCTTCAGTTTGAGAAATTGTTACCTGATCCCTGCCCACTAAGTTGGACTTACTACACAGAGCCAATGAGTCAATGACGCGTGTAACAGTCGTACAACTAAACATTTTTAAGAAGTCCCTCAATTTTCTCACCTTGAAATTTCGCCCCACCCGTTGCGCTCTCCATCTCTCTGATCTATGTCTACCATTATCACTGTCTTTTCTTTTTTCTATTATGAAATATCTACTTAATCTATAAGAGATTAGGTCAAGGTCTAGTATTTTCTTCTGAACTTAAGCGAGGAAGATATTAATCATGAGCGGAGAATTTTTCTTCTGGTCTTAAGATTAATAGGCAACAAGTTCTACACTTAAATCTAGTGTGATGTGAGTTAACACAATTGACGCTGATATCATGTCAAATATCCACCTAACCCAAAAGTTCAAGCTAATAAGTTAACGATATTTATTCTCTTACAAATCAGGATTGTTTTTATTTATTGTTCGATTTAGATTCATCTAAACATCTGTAAATTCTCTTTACAACATAAAGGATAAGAAGCTAAAGACATCTGGCACATGTATGATAAGCTATGGGACAACCTTAAATCTCGACTGAGCAGTCGCCGAGCTCGCTCTTGTAGAAGAGCCCGTCGACCCTTGGAGCCGTCACCTTGAACGTCTCATTTTGCTGAACAGGGAATTCCCCGTCGCTGCCTCCGTTGTCACGGTTGCTCTGAGCACAACCTGAAGGCCGCATGCAGAAAACAACCAGATTAACTATTTACAGTGAGATTCTTCCATTTTTTTTAACCGCTTAATTCTGAATTAGACGAAATTTACTGTACGATAGCTAGCAAAAAAATATTGTAGATAAAGTTTCGACAGACAGAAACTTTCTTCTTCTTCTTCTTTTATTATTATTATTATTATTATTATTATTTTGTTGATGATGGCGGGGCCGTAAGTAATTCACAACAGACAGAACTATGAAAGGAAATTAATTTGATTGGCTACCTCCAAAAAAATCTCTTGTTTTCCCACTTGCCCATTTTAGATAGAAATCACATAATTCTTGACTTTTTTCTAGAGAAAAAGAGTCAATTGAAATAAAATAAGAACTATTTCCAAGAAATAGCCCTTCTCGTCGTTCACTCTTTTAAAATTCTCAAACCCCTTGCGATATTGGTAACTTCTATAAAAAATGTATTTTATTCATTAGAAACTCTTTTAATTTCTTAGTCCTACTTCATTTTTATTTTATTTGAACAGTTGCTTTCTTTTATGGAAAAATTGCACTGTTGACACAAAACTTTTGGTGAATGTAACTTTTTAGTACAATTTTTTTTTGTAACTCCGCACTATAAAATGTTTTAAAAATGTAACGTTTTAGTATAAATCGTTAATTTTTCACAAACTCCGTTAAATTTAATGACGTGGCACTGTGACATGACAGTAATTATGATATTTGTACTGATGTCGTATAAAAATAAGTTTAAAGTAAAAAATAAAATAATAATAATAAAATAAAAAACTATCTCTCTCCTCTCCTCTCTCACACACACTCTCTCCCCCTCACGGCGCGCATACTCTCTCTCTCTCTCCTCCCCCTCTCTCTCCACCCTCCCCTCACGCATAGTTTTAAAAGTCGGACCGGGCTAGCCGGTCCATCCGGTTGAACCTGGAACCGATGATTGGTCCGGTCCGATTGCACAATTAACTCAGTTTGCACATTGACTTGGGTTGAACTGGGTTAAACCGGCCAGTTTTTAATGAACTGAATTGAGTACATAAGATATTAAATTTGTTAATACTTGTGTATTTTAGGTAATTACATGTACTTTATATATTTATTATTTTTAAATAAATCTGGTTCAACCCATTTAACCCTCGGTTGAACCTGGAACTAGTATCTTCACCGGTTCCCACTCCGATCCGAATTTTAAAACTATGCCCTCACGTACACATACTCTCTCTCTCTCTCTCTCTCTCTTATGCACACTCACTCTCTCTCTCTCACCCCCCCCCCCCCCCCCAATGTACACACATACTCTCTCATTTGAGACGTTTTTATTTAGAAAAATAAAACTCTCTCTCTCTTCCGCATGTACGCACTCTCTCTCATGTCAAATATTTTTATTTAGAAAAATTAAAAATGAGCAAGCATGCTCTGTGGAAGGTTCAAACTCATGTGCTTTCGAATGAAAATGCTTGACCCTTCCACTATACTAAACTTGTTGTTTGATTGGAAGAAGAATCTACTAGATCTCATAAACGTTACTGATTCTTTCTTTTTCTTCCCTCTCCTTCCTCTTCCTAATGTAGCCACCCTAATCCATCAAGTGCAGAACTAGTAATCAAAAAGAATTTTAGAAAATGCTACTCTCGCCTGCTCAATCTCATGCCAGCATTGCCTATGTGTTATTATCATTCATTTGCTATTACTATAAGAAAGGACTAAATATAGAGAGAACAACAACTTGAATAAAAATGTTATAGTATTATTGTTCTCAATTTAGAATAAAAAGTTTTGATATCAAATTTTACCAGTAGAATTTCTTTTTTTTTTTATTAAAGGTAAACGAGAAATATATTTTTATTTCAATTTTTTATTTTTTATATTTTATTTCTAAATTTTATTATTTTAGTTTTTAATAAAAAATTTATTTGATGAGGGAGAATAGAGGAACGAGCAAGAGAAGAGGGAGGGAACCAAGAGGGGTTGGGCCGAGTGGTAAGCAACTCGGTGCCGCTTAAGGAGGTCTCGAGTTCGAGACCTCACGTACGCAGACACTCCCCTTGGGAGCCTCACCCGCCATTGCCAGGCGTGCGACTCGGGGCGACTAACAGATTAGTCAAGTATGGTTGGCTGAAAGATGCCATCTCACCGCTGGTGGGGCCTGCTTGGATACCGTGGCTGGCGAGCAAAAAAAGAAGAGGGAGGGAAGGAGAGAGAGGTGGGAATTTGTATTTTTTGGTCAGTGGAAATGACGTGTGGGTATGAGAGAGAGAGAGAGAGAGAGAGAGTGAGAGAGAGAGAGAGAGTGAGAGGTGGATGAGAGAGAGTGAGTACGGGGACAGGTGGATGGTAGGGATTGAGAAAGATTGATTTGATTTGATTGGATTGGATTTGCTTGATTGATTGATTTTAATTATATTTTTATTATCATTTTATATATTTTACATTTATCAATAAAATAACGTTTCGAAAATAATATTTCCGACCTTACCGGAGCTCTTCCTGGAAATTGGAACAATATTTACAATATGACATTAAAGAGAATAAATCAGTTCATCTTCCCGATAAATTGTTAAATTTTTTTGAGATGTGCAGAGAGAGAGAGTGTGTGTGGGTGTATGTGGGAGAGAGACTGTGTGGCAGTGCACATGAGGAGAGAGAGTGAGGAGAAGAGAGAGAGAGGGTGAGAGGGAGGGAGAGGAGGAGAAGAGAGAGAGTTTTATATTTTATTATTATTCTATTTTCTTACTTTAAATTTATTTTTATGTCACATCGATATAAATATCATAATTACGGCCACGTCACAATGCCACATCATCAAATTTAACAATGTTAGTTAGAAATTAACGATTTCTCCTCAAACGTTATATTTTGAAAACATTTTATAGTGCGAAGTTACAAAAAGGTTTTTATACCAAAACGTTACATTTAGCAAAGGTTTTGTACTAACAATATAATTTTTCATTTTTTTTATTTACTTTAACCTTAAATTTTATTTCTTTAATCAATTCTACAATTTTTTGGACACCTTAAAGTTTTGTCATAAAATGTATAATTGAAAATTTTACATGTAGCAAAGGTCACACTCTAGTCTATTATTATATGGGAGAAGCAGAATCAGTTTATCTCACTTTTGATCTCCTTAAAATAGCCTTGATAATTACATTTTTAACTAGTAAAAAACAGATAAATGGAGATGAAGAGAAAATTACTCATATAACTGCAACTAATAAATAACGTTATAACTACTATCTTTTCTTTGGTCAATAAACTAGTATTATATTAAATCCTTAATATAGTCTCACATGGATCGTCATTCAAAATACAAAGTCTCTCGAAGTGTACTCTTCACCACATTTGCCCTATGCTATGAGCTTGCAAATTGTGTTCGCGGGGGATCCATCTGCATTGCCAATCATCCAATGATTCCAAAAGTCTTCGTACGTTCAAAATACATGTTCGAATCTCCCATGGGATGTCCTTAATATTTCTAACAGCATTAACCACTAATAAGGCATCATATACGAGCTGTAACTTATTCCAACGATGCTCTATAGCCTGCCCAGCTTGGAGAATTGCTTTAGCTTCAGCTTCTAGTGGTGAGTTGGCTTTCCTTTTCTTGTACCAAGCTAGTTGGAAGGCTTTGTTGGTCTTTGCAATGCCTACCAACACTCCTTCCCTTGTAAACGTTGCATCCATATGTATTCTTGTCCAGTCTTGCTTTATAGATTCAACAATATCTAACTCTGCATGTACCAAAGCCTTTTTAGATGCCTTACTTTCTTTCTTTCCCACTCTCGCATGTTCATGCTCCAAAAAGGCATCTCTTGCACTGTCAAGAAAGTGAGTAATATTATGTTGGTATCCATCAAATAAAGTCCTATTTCTTATTTCCCACAGCTTGTAAAGTAGAATTGCTCCATATTGATGGGGGATGAAACGTTATAACTACTATCTAATTCTTCATATATCTATTATTATATTAAAAAGCTGGGACGGTTTTTGTCTCACTTTCATTATTCCGTACATGCCCTTCATTTTTTTTTTGTTAAATATTTTGCTTTCCTAGATTAAGAAATATTAATAGTTGCATAACAGATTGAGAACAAATAAAAATTTTACACAGAGCATTGGCAAAAATCAAATTGTGCTCAACCGCCCATATCTCCTACAAGTCGATTATTTCATTGAGTTTATATTCACTCTGCATTAGATGATGCTTACAGTGTGTAGCACATATCAAGTGACTAGTTTTATTTATTTATTTTATATTCTTTAAAGATCGATTATCTATAAAAAAAATTAATAATCAATTATTAAAAGTAAAAATTTGCAATTGATCATACAATAAAAAAATTTCTTGCGTAAAACAGATCAACGTCTGGTAATTCCAAAACGAACTAATGACTAATAAATAAAGACAAAATATCCAAAAGCCATCATCATGAAATCTCTCTTTGTCAAAATGGGGAAAAGGCAAAAAGGAAAAAGGAAAAAGGAAGCGATCTGTTCATCTAAAATTTAAATTTTATTGTTCCAACGAAAATAAATTAATTGATATGATAGTTACTTCTTTTTCTTAAAAAAGCATCGAATTTGACCTTTGTGAATTGAAAGAATTAACCTTAAAGGATTTTACCTCTTAATTTACTGTGCTTGTAGTCATACATATTGAGCCTTGAGGATAATTTACCATGTTTTAAGCTCTTTCTAATCCTACCTATCGGACCGTGATGATTAATCGAACAAAATTCGAATACATGATGTGTTAAAAAAAAAAAAAAGAAAATGAAAGATAGCTTTGCCGGAGTAGCCACCAGCTCTCCGACTCTAATCTCTATTAATTTAAAAAAAAATAAAAAAAGCGGAGGCTCGCCATGGCTAAGCGACCGGAGACAATCTCGAAGTCATGGCTCTTCCTGAAGCTCTCGACGTACTCGGACAGCATCACGAAGAAGGGCGAGGCTCCATCGCAGCCGTCCCTTCTGGTCCTGATCATCGCCGTCGGCTCCTCCGGCGGACGATCTGAGCCATAGGATCTCAGCGCGCAAAGCCTCGGCCTGGGTTGGTTGGGCAGGGGATTCCGAGATTCTTGAGGTTCGGTTGACTAGTCTGGGTTTGATGTCTCTCTCTCCCCATCTATTCTTATTCATTTTTTTCCCCCTTGATCTTTTTGTCCTTTTTTTCCTCACATTTTTTCCTGCCTGACGTTAACGAGGGAAAATTGGACTGTCGATACCAAATTTTTTGCCGATATAATATTTTAGTATAATTTTTTTAATAATTTCGTAATGTAAAAAAATTTTAAATTGTAATATTTTAATATAAACTATTAAATTTTTACTATTAATTGAGCTGATGTGATGGTATGATGTGGACACCGACGTGAAAATTTAATTGATGTGATACCATAAAATAAATTTAAATTATAAAATAACAAACACCACTTTAGTTGGCATTTTCTGTTATAGTAAAAACTCGTTTCATTTTTTATTTGAATAAAAATTACGAGGAAAACGCCGTATGAGTTAGCGATATTCTTATCAATACTTTAAAACGTAAGTGCCCGTTTCTTATAAATTTCTTTTCAAACAGGAAGTATTTTGCCTATTGCCCGCGAAATAACTGCCTCAAAATATTTGACGTTATATAGAGAGGGGGAGTTGCAGTTACCATGTAAAATCGTCGAGGGGGAATAGAATAGACTCTTCCTAAAGCACGGAGAGAATTTATACTATATATTAAAACTGGTGCACTTCAAGCGGTGTCCTCGCCTTCTTTTTCTATACATAACATTTTGTCAACCACTAAATGTGCCAGAGTTATCGGCGCAGTGGTCCTCCTCTTTGGCTTTCCATACAAAACATCACGGCTGCAAAGTTTTGCCGGTGAGCTCAAGACAAAGAAAAAGTGACAAACTAAATGGGTGTTTAGATGACGATAAGCACCGGTTAGATCATAGTTAACATGATTCACATGCAAGTAGATAACACGAAAATAGGAAATTCAATTCAGTGCCATCTATGGATGTTTAGATAAAGAATCTCAATTTCTACTATAATCTGCACCATGTTGATCGGTCTGACTTGCCAGAAAAGGAGCCCTTCCTCAGGCATTCGATCCAAGATCTTTCTCACAAACCGCGCATCGTAATTCTCGGACCCACAGCACTGCTTATGACCCATCTCCAGCATTTGAAATTCCTTATCGTTTGTTGCCTCATTATTTTTCATGGGACTTGAACGAATCTTACTTTTTCATGCCCATGTCCTCCGGAAGGTATCTTTTTCTCGTGCCGTCATCATATAATATTTTTGACGTGATAACACTAATAAATTATATTTTGATATTTTTAATTTTTTTTATAAAATATAAAAATAAAAAATAATATTAAGAATAGTTTATTTCTATCAGTTAATATCATCATTTCAGCACAGCCACGTTGTTGCATATTATTTAATAAAATATTTTCTCCATATCTTCTCGGGGGAGAATCCGTGATTCTCTGATTTCACGCATCGGAACATATGCGGTATTTCCTCCACTAGATTATTAGTAAATGAAGTGGCTGTTTCCGTACTCCATTAGCCAGGAAAAAAAAATGAAAAAAGAAAAAGCTTTTTCATCAACACCTACCGACAATTTTTATTTTGGTGAAATGTCGCAATTAGAAAAAAAGCCCCTTTTAATAAGCTTATTTTTCAATTACTATTTAGGTGGAATGCCACTTACGGCTAATTAATCAGATTTTATCTAATAAGGAGGTGTAAATGAAAAAATAAAACAAAATTAAATAATTCCTTTAACTGTTTGTAACCTAAAAAATTATATTGAATAATGAAATTCTTACCTTTAAAAATATTTAAAATTGGCACATATTATTATTATTGCTAGGAAAAAAAAGGTTACTCTTATGGCACAATGTAAAATACTTTCATGGTATGTAAATTATGTAATTTTTTAAATATTCCTATTTTTTAATATGACCATTCACTTTTATATAATATTCACTTACATTAATCACAGTAAAGCGCAACTTTCGAGCTACTTACTGTAAAAAGACATTATTACTCTTAAACGTATGTTTTTTTTTTTTTTTGTTGCTGAAGCTTAAATGTTTACATTAAATAAATCCAATTTGTAGTAATATAAATTATATGAACGGTATTTGTGGTAACTCATAAATGAGACTAATCTCCTCAGCCCAAAGCAATCTTTGCTTCCTTTTTCCCTTTTATTTTCCACCAGCCAATGAATTTTTCCTGCTTTACTTTTCCCTTTTCTGCATGATCCGATGATGGAAAACCTAAAGGAGAAAGAGGATGTCTTAGATTGGACACGGCAAAGCCTTTCGAAGTGTCAATCTGCACTTTCTTTCATTTTCTGTACCTATCAATAAGGACAACAAGTGTGTCAAGAGAATCGGAATATTCTCCCTTTTCTTTGTGGGTAATGAATGATTCTTACAATTACCCAAAATTTTGTACAAGCCGATGCTGAGACATCTCGATCTTGCAGGCATCGCGGCCAAGCTCCGTTACCGGGACGTGTCTTCTCTTTCACCAACCGTTATCGCAATATAGGTTCCTCTCTCCCTTCTCTCTTTTTGGGTTTACACTAGGGTACTACCTTTGTTGAGTATCATCGGTTGTGGAATCTGACACTTGATTACAACTGAAGTCGAGATAAAGGATCCAATAGAAGAAAAGATAAAACATTGAAATTTACATGAAAAATCTCCAAATGAATCGGAGCAAAACCATGGGCAAAGCATGAAAGAATTTTAGTTTAATAAAGGTCTACAACGTATTTTCTCTATAAATAAGGAGTGAATAATAATAATAATAATAATAATCAATCTCTCATCCTTAATTTAAGAGAGGAAAGATTGAATAATTTAAAAGATCCATAGACATTTTTTCTCCCTCTAAAATTCTCCCTTTCTCAAATTGCGGCTCTCACTTAAGGCTCTTCACCAACCTTCTCTGGCTGTCGTGTGCCGCACCATCTCCATGGGACCGCCTTGCCTTCGTCCACGTCGATGTCGACGTCGACGGAGAGCCTTTTTCAATTTGCAGGGGGTCAAGCACTTTTAAAGAGCTAATCACCGCCTAAGTATCGTGGTTCCATTTGCTGAATGTTAAAGAGGTGTGAACACAACTCCATGCATGCAGGCATGTATATGGTCACATTCTCTTCTGCCTTGTCCTCTTTTATTTTTCAAATACTTAATCATTAAGCATTATTCTAAGCCTCAATTAGCAAACTAAACTATATATGTCACCCCTAATCAACAAAGTGGACTTTACAGTAAACACCAATTTGAACAGCTAACTGGAGAATGCCTCTCCTCAGGTCCTCGAACAGATTTAGAACTACTTGAGGGATGAAAGAAGGCATGTCTTTCGGGACATTTTAGTCCCAGGTGAAGCCTACCATAAATTGCTTGCTTAGTCCTCAAGCACAAGCTCAAGATATGATCGTTATCACCATAAGAGTAAGAGGCTTATCAATATGTACACTTACCTGATATAGAACGTCAACATAATTGATGTGGAAGATTCATATAGACATTCCACGGGCTATTATACACCATGGGATCTTCTTCACAACTTTTCAGATTTAATATCAATGTTAGGGATGGCGGGAAAGGACTTTGAAAATGCTTGTTTTTTGTTAGCCAAACGAGCGGCTTGGGGTCTTATTCATGACGAGGCATGACGAGGGAGCCACGATCCTCGGGACAGCCGTCGTCGTAAGGCTCTGAGATGAATTAGTTTATCGTCCATCATCTATTATTATATGTAAAAATCACGCAGGTTTTTATTTCACTTTCAACTAAATAGCAAAATATGAATATAATAATAATTTTACATAAATATACAATCATCATATCATTTTCTCATAGCCCTTCGCTCTCTACTCTCTCTCCCCAGGCCGACATCATCTCATTCTTTTACCTATCGGGAGGGAGGGTAGCAGATGGGCTTCAGCATTGGGGTACAGCAGAGACTGTGCGGGCAAGTTCTTGCAGATTTACCTGTCCCAAGGTATCTTGAAAACTGACCCACTCCAGATTATTATGTCACTGAAATGTACAATCTAGGACTATAGTTAATTACATTTTGCTTGAACCGTTGGATTAAGAATTTTGCACTTTCCAGGTGCTCGATCAGTTAGTCTGTGGTGGAACTGGTCAAGATTGCGACGATTGGGAAGGGCTGAAAAGCTACCCCAGCTCTAAAGGTAGATCAATACGCATAAAACTAATAACATGTCGTCCCAGGTTTCATCATAGACGGTGTCTATCAGTCAGCCTCGGCTCTTTATGTGTTTATTTCGTTATCCTATCGCTTTCTAGTATTTGGCCCAAAAAGGGTCATGAGCCCTTCTATGGTCATGTTCGGCCCATTCGATTACATTGAGGCCCAAGAAGACTGCGAACTGGTAAGCAGCCCAAGTACTGGATAATGGGTCGAGGTTATGCTTCTAGAAACCATATGGACCTATACTTGACCCAACAAAAGCTCTAAAGGACTGGGCCTCGAAATGGCCCATTGGCCAAATAGTAGACCCAAAGGATGCTTAGCACAATTGGGCCTCACCTTAGCCAATTCAACCTCAGTAGGCCTCCAAAGTTAGGAAACTAGCTATAACTAGACCCAGAAGAGGCCCACAATAGTGCTCACCTACCGGCAAATGAGAGAGAGAGAGAGAGAGAGAGAGGTCCACTGCCAGCCTATCGGTCTTACCTCATCGGCCCAGGCATGGCCCAGTGGGACATAGATATGGCAGAGGGGCACCAGTATGAAACCAATTTTTTGCATAATTAAAACAGTTACCATCAAAACTTTAGAGAATTTGAGATCATTGTTTCTATCTACACTTACCGAAGCTTTCCAGCTTGGGCCTCATAGACGCAAGCCCATCAAATACGGAATTGGGGCCAGAGTGTCGGAGCTAGCTCTGCTGCTGGAGGCAATAGAGGAACACAGCATTTAGATCGGTCATAATCAACGTAAGCCTTCTCCACGGAAGCCCGTAAATCAGCTAAATATGCCCAGATGCATCTGCAGAGTTCTGAAATACCACAAATCTACTTCTCCTGCTCGCTACATAATAAATCGATGAATCAGAAAATCTTGTGTTCTTACCATTTATAAAAATGCAATATGCCCTATGATCCTTTTTGCTGAGTATGTAAAGATATAACGCGGTATATCAAAGGATTTACCCTTTACCAGTTGCAGAGAAATTTCCCAAAGCGACACGTTCGAAGAAATCAACCAAGAAGACCCGAATAACCAGGTTACATACGTATTATAACCTACACAATCGCCGCTGCAACAGCATTAGAAGCCTCCAGCACAGTCATTGTCCCCTCCCAAAAATTAAAAAAAAAAAAATCAGAAGATTGAAATAGAAGAGCTGCATATTGTGTTGAACTCGAAAGCGAATGGATACCTTCTCACCAACTGGGAGACACAGTCAACCCACGACATCACAAAGGCAGTGTCAAGTTATTCAACTATAGCTAAATGAGCTCCCTTCCCGTAACAATTTTTACTTGAAATATGGGAGAATAATTGTTTGAAGTCTGGTTATGTGAGGGAAGGGAGCCTGAGGTTTGTCTCCCTAAAGGCTGGCGCATAGGAGATGGAATGAAGCTACCTTTAGATGACTGCCTCGATAATTCAACATGCCTTCACTTCCAGACACGGTTGGCATTCGTATATGGTCTGAAACCCTGCAAATAACCGATAGTATGGGTCATAATGACAATTGAGTTCCTTTCTTTTACAAAGGCAATGGTTTGGCTCTGTACATTATGAACACATGTTTCAGCAAGGTTTATTCTTGCAATTTCTCTATGTTTCTACAGGTTTCAATTTTCGCATTTGCATTCCTGGGTAGATAAGACATTTTTTGTTATAAGATGAGTAGCTGAAAAGAACAGGACACGCAATATACCATTACAAAAGATGACCTCAGGGTGACGTGCAGCAATCCACGCAAGCCCAGACAAGATGCTTTGAACATGTATCAACCAACCGCTGCCTCAAGAGTTGATACTGAACCAGTTATTCTGCTAAGTTTGCCCACCACCATGTATGTGCAAATGAAATTGACATAAGCAACTAACCGCATCCCTATAGGCATAACAACACTGAGGTGAAAATTCTGCTAGAACTATCTAACAAAGATATAATCCATGTTAGAGAAATTGAACACCCAATGTGAAGTGCTGCAGATGATCTAAAGTTGCAGAGAAGCGCTAACATTTAGCAAGGAAGAATCCCCATCACAGCAAATAAAGCCAGACCATTTCCATACTGTCACCAAACAACTTAAACCAGAATAACAGTCAAAAGGGAGTAACCATACACACACACATATATATATATTTAGAAAAAGGAAAAATGCTGCAGCCAACATTATCGAGCAAATGTATACCAGAAAGACACATCAGAGAACTGAAGGAATATGATCTGTTCAAAAATGTTGCATGTATGCAGTATCAAGCTAGTCTCAAGCAATTCTGCTACTAGAACAGGGAGTTAAACTACAGTTAATGACTTCTGATGACTCCAGAGATAAAAGAGTTACAAGACGAACTTCCTTATAGACTCTCTAGATGGTTAAGCCACTTTTGAATTATTTCAATAGGTTGAATGTCAGATGCACCAATAAGATCAAATGCACTCACCCGGAAAGACAACCTTCCATCTGATGAAGCTGCTCCATGAGTATCTGAGTACTCTCTAAGCCAAGCAGAGCTATCTCTTTTGGCATGAATACTCCTTATCCCAAAGAAAACTATCTAGCTTACCGAGACAGAAAACAAGAGACTCAAGGAATCAATGGGAAGCCAATATACTCAAAAGGTAAATTACCGACCAGAAAGGTCAGCCAAGCACCTTAGACTGAAAATAATTAGAAGATGACGATGAGCCAACTTCCATCACACCATTAGCCAAAGAATTTTTACTTGGTCTTGCATCAATAATGTTCAGTTTCCTGTTAAGAGACAACAAGGAAAAAAACTCATCAAGCCACATCATGAATGGCAATCAAAATCCAGTTTAAATCAAGTCAACGAAGGGAGATAACTCCCACATTTATGAGTCATAGCTTTTTCTTAAAATAGTGTAGAAAATCTAAATATGAGTGATATAAGTGAATCAACATTTTTCTTAAACCCAGCATTTTTTTTCTCCCTCTTTTCTGGACTGGAAGTTGTTGGTGGTTGGGCTGTGTAAAGGTAAGTTGATGTGACTTAAAATGACAACATACTAATGGCATAGAAGACCTTTTCAAGGTGACCATTCATCTATAGAATAGATACTGATTCTTCACAAACAATTTTAGACCAAGATAGTAACTCATATAATATACATCAATACCGAAACAGCTAAACCATTCACAATGAACTAAAAATTTCAAAATGCTGACAATAGTGGAACTATGAAATGCATTATAGTGATAGGGTGACAAATTAAATGCTTTTACAGTATGACAATTGCAGGCCAATTCTTTTACATGTTAAGCCATAGACAGAACAAAACGTACTGCAGAGATATTTTGTCATGAAACAGATACTACTAAGCAAGAACAAATTTACTGTCTGATCACCGAATGCAGACAAGTAGATTATAAGGAATGAATGATCAGAGGTCTTCCAATCAAAGTGTATTACAATGCCTATTGAAAAGAATTTCCTGAAGAGACTATTAATTTTAATCAAGAAGGGAAAAGTTAGAGACCTTTTTGTTTGTAATCAGTATAGACTATAGGGCCTGAATAGCCAAATCTGTTTGTGTTCACACTACAATGAGGCAGAAGTAATTTCATAATTATCAACTAAAAAACACAAAGCCAGACACAAAAAAGGAAAAAGAAAGAAAAGCTTTCTATAAGCAACATGTTTTCCATCTTAGTAACTCCTGAAGTTCATTCTTGTATTATTTCTTATGCGTGCATCTGTGCATCATGTTCGAGATGTGGATTTAATTATTCTATCAAATGCTAAGGTTCGGTCTTCCATGTGGATGACTGTTTCAAAGGATGAAGTAAGTATATTCTACTACAACCGCCTCCTGAATGTCCGCATTTCAATTTATATTTGCAACTTTGAATTTTCGATGCAGCAATACCTTGAGATTTTGCAATGTTGTCATCTGTTTGTAACAGATCATTGCCGAACCAAAGCTTTAATGGAAGTTCCTCTCATGAATCCAAAAATCAGGAGGAATAATGATCCATCAATTCTAGCGCCATACCTGCATATTATATATATGTGTAAGATGAAGAGATGATGGAAGATTCTAGTCTGTGGGTGACGACCGCTCGTGCTTCAAGGGAAAGGGCTCTTACCTCCCGGTGCCGTACCGCCGGAGATCCGACCACCGCCTCTATCTTCATCATTGTTCATTAACCACCCCTCAACAGTCTCCTTGACCTCCGTCCCTTCTTGGCGGCTTCGACATCCTGCGACAGGAAGGCTTCAACTGTTGTCTCTTCACTCCTCTCTCTTCAGCCCCCGGAAATGCTGGATCGAGAAGCATAGGTGTCGATCGCAATGAGAGGCGAGGTAAAAGGGGACGCGGCGCTTTAGGGTTCGTAGGTCTGAACTGAAAGGATTCGATCGGGAAGGGAAAGTGTGAAATAACTGCGAGCAATGTGCAAAATTACGGCTGGCTGGGAAAGAAATTTTTAAAAAATGGTCGTTTTAAAAATATTTACGGGAGTACCGTTACTAAAACGCTACAAGGTGTAGCGTTTTAGCTTTAGTGAAAACGCCACTGCTGGTAGCGTTTTACATAGGGCAGAAACGCCACAATGAGTGGCGTTTTAAAGCATGCAAAAACGCCACACATGGTGGCGTTTTAACTCATCCAAAAACTTGATTGGCTTTGGCATTTTCAGCCATTGCAAAAAAAGCCAAAAACGCCACAAAAGTGGCTTTTTTGCCCATGCCAAAAACGCCTTAGCTGAGAGGAACAGACGAAGATCTGCAGCTGAGAGGAAGGGAGCTCGGTGCCGATCTGCAATTGAGAGGAGCTCGGTGCCGATCTGCAACTGAGAGGAGATCTGCAACTGATAGGAGCTCTGCAGCTGAGAGGAAGGGGAAGATCTGCCCACGAAGCAAAACGGTGGAGTTGAAGTCCCATGTAAAACGCCACAATGTGTGGCGTTTTTGTCCCAGACAAAAACGCCATGAGCTGTGGCGTTTTTGCCTAATATAAAACGTCATTGGCAGTGGCGTTTTCACTAAAGTAAAAACGTTACTCCTTGTAGCGTTTTAGTAACGGTACTCCTGTAAATATTTTGAAAACGACAATTTTTTAAGAATTTCTTTTCTAACAAGCGGTACTTTTGCCCATTGCTCAAATAACTGCCTCAAAGCGGCTGGTGGCGATATATGGAGAGGAGAAGTTGCAGTTTCCCCATAAAACCGTCGAGGGAGCAAAAAACCGTTTCTAAAACGTGGAGAGGATTATTGTAAAAAGACATTATTACCCTTAAATGTTTATATTAAATAAATCCAATTCGAAGAAATATAAATTTTAGAGAGCAAGAATTTTTCCCGCTTTCCTTTTCCCTTTCTGGATGATCCGCTGATGGAAACTTATGTAGAAAAGGAAAAAAAATTTTAGTTAATCCTACCTCATGATAATATTGTAAGAAAGAACAAATCAAATTACTTTAATTATCATTAATTATAGTAATTTCTCTTATGATTAATATTAATTTATTTATTATATTTTAATCGATAATTTTTTATGTCACGTGATGTGATATTATCTTAGATAGGACATATTTTGATCAAGAAGAGCCCTCTGAAGTGCCATTCTGCACCTATCACGAAGGACAATAGTATTAAGAGAACTGGAAGATTCTCCCTTTTCCTTCTGGGCAGTGATTCTTACAGTTAGTAGCTGCCCATAATTGTACACAAGCCGATGCTGAGACATCTCGAACTTGCCAACATCGCTGCCAAGCTCGGTTTCCGGGAAGTGTCCTCTCTTTCACCGACTGCTATCGCAACAGAGGTTCCTCTCTCCCTTCTCTCTTCTCGGGTTTACTCTAGGGCACTACCTACCTATTTCAACAGCTACCTGGAGAATGAATCTCTGCAGGCGCTGGAGCAGATTGAGAACTACTTGAGGGATGAAGAAGGCATGTCTTTCTAGACATTCTAGTCCCAGAAACAACATTTTCTTTTTCCCTTTTCTTTAATGTATTCTCTGTTATTCTTGTAGAATTGATCAATATCTTCCCTTCTTGTTCCCTGTTCTTCGTGTAAACATGGAGGACTGCAAATTGCTTCCTTAGACTTCAAGCACAAACTCAAGATATGATCGTTACCACAATAAGAGTAAGAGGCTTATCAGTGTGTATATTTATCTGATATAGAACATCAACATATTTGATATGGAAGATTCATATACACATTCCACGGGCTATGCATCATGGGATCTTCTTCACAACTTTTCAGATTTGATATCAATGTTAGGGATGACCGGAGGAGACTTGTATAACGCTTGTTTTTGTTAGTCAAACGAGCAGCTGGGTTCTGTTCTTGTCGAGGCAAAAGCAAAAGCCGCAAAATGAGGGAACCACCATCCTTGGGATAGCCGTCGTAAAAGCTCTGAGATGAAGATAAGAAGATGCTGGAATTAGATCATCGTCCATCAGATAAACCAATCAGAACGCTCGTAAAAGACCTGGAAATGGTGCGGATGAAATGAGATTGGTGGTCCATTCTCCTCGGGTAAGATATGATGAACATGGCAAATAAAACACAGGAAACTAAGCTTAACACGTGATCCTTTTACACAACCAAACCAAATCCGGAGAACATCAACTGGTGTCAGCGAAACATGATTACAAGTTGCTTATAATTAAATCTGCTGAACTAAGATTAGTTGAGATAATCAAGAACAGGTCAAATCAACATGCAGTAACTTGTGAATCGACGGTGGATAAGTATAGTGCCTGATCAAGAATTGACTCTGATTGTTAAGACGGAATAATATGAATTCTATGCTACTAGTCATCAAGCTTCCAACTAAAGCTTGAACAGGTGACATTCCATAAGACTAGAGTGAAGCTCAGATCCAGCTCTAGAGCATTTGGTTCAGCAAGTACCAAATCAAGCCATTGGCTCAACTTGATTGCACAGATTAAGATTAAGCATTTTGCAGATTTTCCGGGATCAAAATTTGGTTCCAGCATTAATCACCACCAATAAACTCAAAGCAGATAACTTTAAGGGGAAAATCGCCAACATCAGCAAAGGGATGACCAACAAGCATCACAGTGCGACTGCTACACAATTGAGGAGCGAGCAGGAACCGTCAAAACCGGCTCCGACCAACGGATCCTGCCCACCAACTCCCCATCCCAATCTTTCCTCACTTCAATCTCCGCACAGCAAACCTTCACCTCCCTCCCATTTCTCATTATTTTTTCCTTGCCTTCCCAGACCACAACCAGATTTCCACCCATATTGGCCATCGTGGCCCCGCAGAGGAACCTCGGGAGGCCCTTCTCGACCCCCATCAGCTCCTTCCAAGTACCTTCTCCCCAGTCGAATCCCCGAATCTTGCCCAAGTAGTCATAGCAGTACATAATTCCGTCGACCGTGCAGGCTCTTCCTCTCCACCCATTGCCGAGCTCACTCTCCACTGGAGCCCACAACTCCCTCCTAGGATCATACACGACCCCGCGTGCATCCACTTATCCCTCGCCTCATCTGCGCTCGGGACTGCAACCCAGGTGCCAGTTCTCGGGTCAAGGGCCTCAGCCCAATTGGCAGCGCGTGTCCATGAGTCCGCCACGCAACCGCCCATCACGTAGATCTTGCCGTTGACCACGCCGGCAGCAGCAAACTCCCGGCCGACCCTCATGGAGGGACCGGGACGCCAGGTGATAAACCGGCAGTCGAGGACCCAGACCCGAGGGGAGGCCACGTCGTTGTGGGACCCACCGAGGACGGCGTAGGCGGAGCCGATATGGGATGAAGGGATAGGCTGGATGGGAACAAAGCGACGGCGCTGGCCATTCTGGTTATCAGGCGTCGGGTCTAGCAGGCTGAAGAAGTGGAGGTTGGGGGAGGAATTGGAGCGGATGATTAGATGGAGGGCGGGTTAGGCGGAGCCGAGCAGGTGGCGGGCGGTGAAGAAGACGGCGGAGGAGAGGATGTATCTGAAGGCTCTGGAGACTAGGCAGAGGACCGGATGGTAGGACCTCCGGATCCGCGAGATGATGTTCACGGAGACGTCGTGCGGGAGACCTGGGATCAGGGTTTCAGCTTCCGGCGCTGGCGCAGTGGAGGCGGTGGACATGGATGTCGAGTGGAGCGCACTGGAGGAGGTGGTCGGAGCGTGCGGGGCGTGTAGGAAAACCAGCGTCGGAATGAGCGGCTATAAACATGATAGGAGGTCCCCTCATTTCAATTTCATTACACAATCACCCTTTGTTCTTAAATAATCATAATTTGGTCCCTGAGACTTTCTCGCTCTGCAGTTGCTACCAGCAATCCGTTCTTTTCCTCAAGCTTACGTTAGATATTTAATATAGTATCAGAGTGGATCGATTATCGACTCACATCATACTAAATCCGAATATGAAACTCGTTGCTGGTTAAGTTTGAAATCAGAAGAAAAATACCTGACTTATGATTAGTTTATCGAGTACGGAAAAACTTCTACTTATATGTTAGCTCGAGGACGGAAGAGAATGCCTGCCTCATAGTAGTTTGTCTCCCTTAACTGAGGTTAGAAGAAAAATACTTGGCTCAAGATTAACTGATGTGGACGGCTATTTAACGACATGTGTTAAGTGAGAACATGATGTGACATGAGAGCGGATATTAAGAGTTAAAATCTCATCTTGACTAGATTAAAGAATAAATTTTAATTTATAAAAAAATTGAATACTACCATTTATTAATTTAAAATTTTATATGAATATGAGTTCGAGACTCTTTTATGCATAAATTTAATGCTATTCATATCTGCCAAGCATCATTTTATCTCTTTTTTATTAATGCCATTCTCACTGTCTTTTCTTTTTCTATAAATTCTCTTTACAGCAGCAGAAGAAGAAGAAGCTAAAGACTTCCGGCATGTGTACGATAGGCTATGCGATCACCTTAAATCTCGTCGGACCAGTCACCGAGCTCCCCCTCGTAGAAGAGCCCGTCGACGATCTGATCAATGAGGAAGTCTATGAGTGTGCTGCAGCCGATGGTAAAGATCCGACCCACCCGGTTTCTATTGTTCGAGAACCATGCGCAGACCGCAGCAGCGGTCACGGCTCCAAGGCATAGACCGGCCGCCTCAGCCAAACCTTGAACGTCCATTTTGCTGAACAGGGAATTCCCCGTCACTGCCTCCATTGTCACGGTTGCTGCAAACAGAGTCTGATTGGATGGGCCACAAAATCAAGACAATCAAATTATCTTGAGTGATATCCTTAGATAAAAGAAAAAAAATTTAATTATGAGAGTAAAAAAGTCTTTCGGTTCTAATTAATTATTTTTAAGATAATTTTTTTATTATAATTATGTACCACGTGGTACCTTTTTATTAGCCAGCGATCGTCTATTATTTTTTTCATTCTCTTATAAATAAAGGTCAGCCTAATTTCAAAAGATCTTACACTACATCTTTGTATTATGTTTTGTGCACTTATTAACTTAAGTAGCATGGGACTAAATCGGACCATCATCTCTTATTTAGCTTTCTTTTGTGTTGTAGGAGTTATGAAAATCGTTCAGAGGCCTACTACCAACCGGTGGAGATACAAAAATGATTACTAGCCCGTCTGTTAAGGAACTTGGAGACATTTTTGAAACATTTGTACTCTTAATCCGTGATACCTTTCACATCATCTATTCATCTAAAGTTTAAATCATATTGAATTTTTTTGTACCTCTAAATTTATCATGTTTTGTGCATTGTAGGCTTACTGAACTGTGAAAATTAGTCAGATAAAAACCGGATACCCGAGACATTAAAAATAAAAAGAAAATGAAAGATAGCCTTGCCGGAGTACGTAGCCACCAGCTTTCCGACGTTGATCGCCAGTAATTTAAAAGATAAATGGGGGCTCACCATGGCTAAGCGACCGGAGATGATCTCGAAGTCATGGCTCTTCCTGGAGCTCTCGATGTACTCGGACAGCATCACGAAGAAGGGCGAGGCTCCATCGCAGCCGTCCCTTCTGGTCCTGATCATCGCCGTCGGCCCCACCGGCGGACGATCCGAGCCGTAGGTTCTCAGCGTGCACAGCCTCGGCTGCCGCATGATCTTCCCGCCCTCCGACAACAGCTCACCCGCCGATCGCGTCACCCGGGGAGCCAAAACCGAGACGGACGCAGGAACACTCACTGGGTCACTTGTATCCGCAGGCTCGGTGGCAGCGGATGCAAAAAGGCGATGAACTGCACTCGCCGCCGTGGCCATGAGAGGATTCAGAGAGGAGAGCTGGGCAGGGGATTCCGAGACTGAGGTTTGGTTGACTAGTCTGGGTTTGCACCCTCCCTCCATCTATTCTTATTCCTTTTTTTTTTCCCTTGATCTTTTTGTCGTTTTTTTCCTCACATTTTTTCCTGCTTGATGTTAACGATGAAGTGCTACATTCATGTAGCTATGGTACGTCACTTAGTGCAAGATTTGTCAATCACATCAGTGGATTTCAAGAGTTATCTCATGCAAAACAGCCAGATTATATAACATCGCATATTTGTTAGTGCTCTTAGAATTATTGAACCAAATATCTCCTCCTTATATAAGCGATGTGGGATTGAGGCGCGACGGTTAGACCTATATCGTCACCTGTCTTTAGCCCCAGGACACAAGGGGTCTCGTAGTTACCGCAGATGATAGAGCGGGCTTATTGCAATTATTATCCATGACACCATTGCAGGTCAACTGTAACTCGGAGGACAACTGTTCAACCGGTTTAACCGATTAATTAATCAAACTATAGTGTCCATATCAAATCGTAATGGGAGTGGTCTATTCTTGCACCATACCGTCCCCCAAAAAGTACAAATAATGTGTCACCGACTCACTGGACTTTCGCCATGTACTGTTTTCCCTGTGATGAAAGCAACATGCACGTAGAGAGCAGATATTTTTACGTAACTTTCAATGCATTATTTACAAACTCAATTAATAGTTAGTTGATACGTTAAAAAAAAAAAGGAAAAATAATATTGGAAATTGTAATTATTTGTTATTTTTTACGGTTAAGTCCTGTAAATTTAAAAATGAATAATTCAATTTTATAAAAACTGTTCTGTTACTTTTTCCGTCAAAATCTTCTTTGTTCCATCAAAGGTTTCATTAACAGCATGAAGTTCACTTCAACAAAATAGTGATGATTTAAATTAAAACTATAATAAATTGGTCTTATAAGACTGAATTCAAATTTAAAGGACTCAACTGTCAAAAATATTAAACGTATAGGGCTTTCCTTGTAATTATCCCTAAAACAATGTTTCATCATATTTTTTTTCTACTCATTAATAACATCCACTTGTCAAAATAAATAATTGTTATCCGAATTCAGTATTTTATTTATAGACTTTATTCACCTGATAATCTTTCGATATGCAGTGAGGCATAGATGAACCCTATTGATAATGCCAGAGGGAAAGCATCTGAGTTCTCGGGGATCCAACCAACTTATGAACTTATAAGATGAAGAAGATAAGTTGACCGACAAATAACGATACTACTGCTATCCTCTTTTTTACTTATAAAAAAAGAGCAGAAGATTTGAACCTGGAGATGACGGGTAAGGTGTCACTCGTGAGGGGAGAGCTGACCGGCAACCAGTATTTGTGAAATATAATTGCAGGATAGATGTTTTCAGGTATTTGTGTAGCCGATAAAACTATTTCATATTTCAATGTACATTTCTTGTGATTTACAAATCTATTAGTTACCGAATAATTCAGATTCAAATGCAATGAAACGAGGCATGCTTTCCTATGCATGAAAGATAGGGACCAGCAACGTGGTTTATTGTCTTGGGTTCAAAGAAGCAGTGATGGATTTAGAGAGGTATAAGGTGTGGTCGTCCACTAAACTTAACAAATTCTTTAGAAATTTTACAAATTTTGTTCATATTTTTATTAAATTATATTATTCCACTCACTCAAATTCAATATTTTCTTTCATATTAGATTTCACCCCATTGAATTAATTTTCTAGATTCGTCCATGCAAAGATGCTAGAGATATATACAAACAATCTCAATTCGCAAAGGAAAATAAAAACAAACAGAATACTAATTAATCTCTATGTTTAACTGTCAAGGAGGAGAAGAAGAAATAGAACAGTGTGTTTAGTTTATAAAAATAAAGAGGAGAAAAAAGGAAAATGAGAGATTAATTAATAAAAAGAACCTGTCATTGTAACCTTATGGGATTTCCATGATACGAAATGGAATCATGAACTGCTTCAAATCTCTTGCTCTCCCCTTTCCATTCACTTACACCTATCTGTTGCAGAAAAAAACACTGCCAACTTCTATCCCTTAAACTCGAACATTGCCGGAAAATAACCCTTCTGGCATCGTTGAAGAATATATGTCCTTAGCCGACTCCATAACCTTGGTTTACGTTCATCGGATCGGATCATATTCTGACGAAGAAAACGCTGAGCTCGGGTCCGTTGTTTCCCTCTGGGCTGAGCATGTAGAGCGTCTCGGAGTCCTTGGACCCGATGATGTGCTCGAAATGCGCCCTCATGTAAGCGAGCTCCCCGTCGGGGCCCTCCACGTCGGAGTTCCCCGGCAACACCCCGGCGCCCATTGACACGGCCTTGAGGAGCTCCATCACATTGAGATCCTCCTCGTTGGCCTCTCTCTTGACGCCGTATCCTGTCTTCTTACCGTTGCAGTACATCGTCCACAGCGGCTCCTCCAGCAGCCTGGTCTTGTCCTTGTCGGGCCTCTTCTCGCACTCGAGCGCGATGCGGACCATCCCAGAGCCGAGCTCCTTCTGGAGAGCGCTCGTCTGCATGGCGAGCTCAACGACGATGGTGGGGAGGCATCTGGGGGTCTCCTGCATCGAAAGGCTCACCCGACCCTTGCGATAGCCGAAGAGGGTGCCGGTGACGGTCCGGCGGGTGTCTCCGGGGAGGCCCATCGGGAGGGAGGGGAGCTTGCAGACGGGGGTGATGATCGGGAATGACCGGAAGACAGAGCGGAAGACGCGGAAGACCTTGGGCTTGTGGTGGCGCTTCTTCTGGGAGGGCTGGACGAGGGAGACCGGCTGGCGGGGCGGAGGAGGAGGCGGCGGGGCCGCAGGGGCGGCGGCGTCGTCTTGGTGGTCGTGGTTGGAAGATCTGGGCTCCCCCATTAGTGGATGATCGTGAACCAGCAATGGAGGGGTGCCATGAGAGAGAGAGAGAGAGGGAGGAGAGAGGAGGAGTTCTGTTTCGTTTTACCTAAGGTTGTTAATGTTTTTTTTTTTCGGGGGAGGTTTGGACGGGTCATCGAAGACCATAAATTGTGGAGTTGTTTTGTTAATTCTCGTATGCATTTCGGGCCAGAGTATATCGGGTTAGGACAAGGTTGATGTTCCGATTTGAACTTTCAATAGACCTAGAAGTCGGTGGAAAAAATAGAACAAGATAACGTCTCAAGTGACCGCACCCGACTCAAATTGAGTTAATCAAAATTTATTGATGCATGATTAAAGTTGTCACAAAATAGTAAATGTTTGGGTCCAATTGGCAGTAAAAAAAATTTTGAGATTAAATTGTTGATTTGCTAAAATATTAATTAAGTGAAAGTTTGCACATAAAAAAATATTAAATTTAACATTGTTATACCACATGTATGCTACGTGGGATTTGTTCGATGGTATTTTAACGACTGTACTAGTGTGGTGACAAAATAGTGGATGTTTGAGTCAAATTGTTGGTAAAAAATATTTAGGGACTAAATTATTGATCGGGTATAAAATTAGAGACCAAACCAACTGTTTACTCTTTTTTTTTACCGCAAGTCTAAGGCGAACTCAAGAAAATCACTAAAAGTTGCAGGGGTTTTTGGGTCAGATAATGAATTTGAAGGAGCAATTCGCATCTGCCAACAGAAGTAGAACATCAAACCTAAACTCATCAGTGGATCAAAATAGCCCTTTCCAAGCTGATGACCAGCTCTTGTGTATGAATTCAATGGGTCTTCGAATATACCTTCGGGTTTAACAAGCTGATTCTGTAGCTCCCATGGCTCCCCGGGTTGTCCTAGAATGGTTCGCTGTCTAGCCGGGGCTCCGAAGTTTTGCAAGATAGTCGAGTCCGATGGTGACATCTCTCAATCGATCTTCCGATACTTAAACGAGTGATTTGAGGAACGAAGTGGGAGGACATGGGATGTGCAAGGAGGTGAGAGGGCTAGAGCAACTTAAATCGAATTTGATCATGGAAGTGCAGTCCGATAATCGATCTCCTAGATCTACCTTAAATCAATTCTGACTGAATAACTCGTGAGTTTGTGCCGCGAGGACTGACCAGGTCTAATGTTAAACTACAGAAAATTACTGCACTTCCTTTCTGTACAGGCCTAACCAAATCAAACACATAGTTTAAGCTTGAAAGACGACGGACTGAGAACATTACAAGTACGGCGAAGTACACAAGATGAACACAGAGATCGATCATAAGAAATTCGTGAAGACACGGGAAATCAAATGCAACGTGTTGGAATTACTGCTCGGGTTTACAAACATCCTGCCTAGATATAAAATTAGGCGGGTGAAGGCTTAACTCATTTCTGCATACAGTTCTCCCAGCTACTGACGGGGTCCCTCTTTTCCTCTCCCCCCACTATGATCTTTCTCTGTCCTCATCTTCCAAATATAGACATCATTGAAGAGATCTCTATGACTACGAGCATCTTTCTAGTACAAGACAAGACAGAAAAACGAATTGGCCTAAATACAGTCTGCCTGGTGCCTAGTAGGTTACATGCATGGCAGCTCCTCAATGTGACTTGAATCGAACGAGATGCTCGAGGTCAAGTCGTTGACTTACTCTCGGCAGTGTGTTAAGACACTCGTAATAGTGAACTTCTCACTGAAACAGGCATCACTGTGGACTTCGATGTTTCCTGCACATGCAGACAAAAGGGGTCTTAATTGGTTTTCCTTAAGGTAGATCGATCATCGCTGCTGTTTATACTGATGCAGAATGGAACTCCTCTGCGCATTGCAGATGGAGCAAAGAAGAATGCTTGTTTTACTCACTGAGTCTCTAAGCAGTTCCCGTGATCAATCTCTCCCTTTGATCCAACTTTTTCACCTTTATAATACCCACCAGAACTTGCAAGCCGAAAAATGCGCAAACTGCATAAGCTATCATGGCGGGCATCTGAAGGAGCAGTTTCAAGTGTGAAAAGGCTGTCATTTTGATACTCGAGAAGAAAACAATAACAGGCATAGAAGTGCCGATCTTACCCGAACAGAATTGAGATGCAAAATTGTAGCAAGGTTTACTAGGCTCCCAGCAGCCACTGCCTGTCAATGATTCAGGAGATGCAGTCATATCTTGCAATATTTCGTATATAATTCCAGCAATTGGAACATAAAAACAATGACTAAGCTTCTTGTTATCGTCTTCAAACAAGAAAAGGACTAAACTTCTTAAATTATTCATAGGGGTGTGGTCAGATTCAGGGTGAGCTATTGGACGAGCTTCGAAAGGTAGGCTCCTCTGTGATTCTACACCTTTGTTGAAGGAGGTTCCTCTTCTGATTTCTGTTTCTAGCAACATACAAATCTAATGGAAAATGGCCGTAATCCAAATTGTTTTCTACTTCAAGATAAACTCACATTTCCAATGGTCTTCTGAACAGCTGCTACACGCTGAAATGCCCTCTCAGACTCCAAAGCTCGAACTCGGAGTTTCAGATCACCTTGCTCCTACACAAAACAATGCTGAAATTGGAGACAGGATCTACAGGGAACAAGTCTGAGAAAATCCATTTGTAGTATTTTGGAAAAAGAGATCAATACCAGTCGTTGGATTATTTCTGCTAGTTTTTCGACTCTGTCAGCTTGTCTGAATAAGTTGTAAAATGCACGAGACTGACGGTCCAGTCTCTTTCTAAAGTCCTGAAAGATTTTGGGAGCATATATTGAGGTGGTTGGTTTACCAATTTTAGATAAGATGATCAAATAGAAACAGTAGGATAGGGGATTGCCTTTATAACAACTTCAACACCAACTTCACGAAACTTCAGCAATTCCAGGGCATAGCTACAAAGTAAAGCATAAAAAGATAGTCAGTTTCGAATACAACAGAATTTGTATGGAAATTTGTTGCACGGGTCCAGGGGAAAAAGTTTCCACCACACCCAGTTCAGGCATTCTACTAAGCATCTCCAGTTTATTTGAGTGTCCATGGGATAAGATGATCAATAGAGATACTAAAATCAAGCTTACGGTTTAGCAATCTCAGTGATGTCAAATCTAGGATCAAGTCCCTTCCCAATGCCATCTAGCACTGGAAAAAAAGGGTGATATCTCTTAAGTTTAATATTTGATGGAAAAAATTCATGTTTCAGCAAATCCTAGAGCATCGTATGGTACCAGAAAATGCTCTCACGACAAATGTGAATGTTGCAGGAAATCGGAACGGCTGGTCTGCCGCGATGGCTAATAGATCTTCACCTGTTAAGATAATGCAAATAAACTAGATAAATGAAAACATCAAATAACAGCAAGGAGGACTGATGACTTATCACTTTTTGAAATTGACTTGTAAGGAAAGGCTTTTTTGATAACAGGAAGTTTGATTGAAGGAAGAAATTGCTTGTTTTAGTCAATGTCCCTTCAAAGATTAAAGGAAATAATATGCAAAGAGCAGCTGAGCAAGAAAAAATGTGCTTTTCCTGGAGTGAATTAAAGTTCCATAACTGGAGCAAACAATTATCATTTGTTGAATGACTACCAATAGCAGCAAGGCGTTGCTTCTTCTTCTCTATCTTTTCCTCCTTGCTCAATGGCTTCTTGAATCCAAGTTCTGCTGTTGCCATCTCTCTTTCTTTTCTTTGAGCCGCAAGACGCTCTTCAAAACTAGTAGTTCCAAAAACTTTCAATTAATAAAAATACTTAACCAGAAATGAGATCCACATAAACACAAAATAAACTCTCAAATTCTCATTACCTGTTAAGGAAGAACTGAGCCGTTCTTCGGATAGCTGTCATATCACCAGTTGGTACAAGAACACCCATTTGAATCATTGCTTTAAGGACCTGAAGACATGCAACAAATATCATGCGTAAGAGAAAATTATAGCAAATATACTCCATGCAATATCTAGATACCTAATTAGCCATCGGAAGTAGGAGATTTAATCACCTTGTCTGGATCCTTCTCATATACTCCGTAAAATACTTCCAGAAGACCTTCTCGTATGTTGGAGCTTATACTGCAAGGTGGAAAAACAGTAAATTGTTCTCATAAGACAAGATGATCCATAAGGAGATAAATGAGATATGTTCTGCCTCATGAAGATAGAATAGAAGGGTTAAATAAGTACCTTCCCATCATTCCAAAATCATAAAAGATCAACCTTCCACCGTTGACATCATCAACGGCTATATTCCCAGGATGCTGCAAAAACAGAAATTCAAAGAAAATAAATAACTACACTAAAAAATAGAAGTAATCTGGAATGCAGCCCATATTACTAGGTAACTCATTTTCTTCACAAGTGAATAATTTCTGATGGCATCATCTAATATTTGCACAGAGATCTAGAAATTCTGGGGTTTAGAGTAGGGCTGAGTTCAAGCATAACAAAAACAAAGATGGGCAATCCTAAGAGACTTTTCCCCAATGAAGTTTATTTCATAAAGAATTTCCTTGACAAAGTTTCTCTTGATATTTGACGCATCCACCAAAACTAACATCCCATAATGGATATCAGACCCTCTATCACATGCATTGAAGCAACCTGGGTAGTTATGGTTCTATCCCAAATTTTTACTAGTTCTTATTCCCAATAATCTTACTCAAAATTTACTAGCACAGTGACATGTGGCTTTAAGCTGCACTCACAGGATCAGCATGGAAAAATCCATGAGACAGTATCTGTTCCAAGTAAGATTCAACAGCATACCGACCCAACCTGCAAATTGTAACATCAGAAAATATATCGGTAGCTCTGACAAAGAATGCCTAATATCACGGAAAAAAGATGAAAGAACTAACCTTTGCCGGTCAACTCCTAGCTTATCAAGCGCTTTTATTTTGTTTATTTTTATACCAGGAACATATTCCATGGTCAAAACCTATAGAGAATAGCACTGAATGCATTAATAAAAGATGAAGAATCTCCCTGGAGTTTGAATTTAATGTTAATAAAATGGTGCCACCTGTGGGGTCGTATACTCCCAGTATATTTGAGGAACTTTTACATAGTCCATGTCCTTGAAGTTGCTTGCAAAGAGCTCAGCATTAGCTGCTTCCTTGGTATAATCGATCTCCTGCAAACCTAAGTGATATTAGAAACTTCCATATAGAGTTAGCAGCTAAGTTTCCCAAGTGTATCAGTCCTCGTTATGAAAATTGCATGGGAAATGGCAAGAAACACTTGGGAGACTTGGAATGCAACAAACAAAATTAAAATGAAACATCAATATGGCATGTTCCAAAGTTTGTGCGTTGCATCTCCTTCACAGTAGTACACATTCCTCAACTCCACCACCTAAACTAGAAGTCTTGACAGTTATAGACTATAGTGTCAAAAAAGTTGGGAGTAATAGCATTCCTTGAACTAGCTTCCATCGGTAAGTAAATCCCTTGTAGTTCATTTGAGCCGCTAAATAGTAGATGGTAGCTTGTATAGGCAACTTCAGAAACTAACTGAGGATAGTCAGCTTTAGGAACTACAAAGACAAGGACAACATGATCAAGAAAGAAGTATCAAACCTGATACAGGACAGCAGCACACTCATCATAGATAGCGACCCAATCTCTCTTAGCACCATCAGACTTGGGATCAATCTTTTGAAGATATTCTGCAATTACCTGGATAACAATATAGAATTGACATCTGTGTGAATATAGTGAGGGATGGAGAGGAATTCAGAAAAGAACCCATAGAGAATTAATAAGCTAACCCGTAGGTTTTTAAGGTCAATGTCAAACAGATCCTTCAAACCAGGCCTTTGCACTTTGACAACAACCTCCAGACCCTTCAGTTTTGCTCGATGCACCTGGCCTGCACGAGAAGATGGAATTAAGCAGCACACAAGCTTGGGTAGGATTCCAATAATTACCCTCATTATACTCTTGTCTGTAGTACTAATTTAACTTTCAATGTGCACTTAAGTTTTTGTCAAGGAAAAAAAGAAGGTGCTCTGAAATGAATCTTTCTTGATAAATTAGTTGCCTCATTTATCAATCAAAAGTTGTAAGCTGAGGTACCCACAAACCTCGCTAGTGTACTTGTCTGCAGTCAAGACTCTATGCTTGGAAGGGAAACCACTTTACACCTAATGGTACTCAAAATCTTATAAACTAAGAAAGGATGAGATTTCTGAAGTACCGAGACTAGCAGCAGCTATTGGCTCATAATCAAACCGATCAAAGATATCACCCAGAGGAGCTCCAAGCTCTTCTTCAACTATAGACACGGCAATGTCTGATGGAAAAGGGGGAACTTGATCCTGCAAGAGATATTATGGCGATCATTACCAAAAACAATACATTAATTTGAATGTTTATTTCTAAACTAACAAAAACAGAAAACGAAAAGCTGAAGTAGCAGCACCCATACAAAAACTACCAGCATCAGTAACACCAGAGAAAAATTTGAGACAACACATGCACAGATAAACCATTTAACATATCCTGAATGATTGATAGTTACCTGGAGTTCTGACAATTGATCGACGTATTCCTGTGCAAGGATGTCCACCCTCGTTGAAAATTGCTGACCAAGTTTGATAAAAGTGGGACCTAGTCTCAAAAGGCTTTCTTTCAACCATTTGGCCAGCGCTTTCCGCCTCAGGGCCTTTTTCTCCTCTGTCATTCCTCCTGAAAATTTGCATATTTCGAGCTTTCAGTAATACAAGAACTAAGGAAAAACACCTCAAACTGTAAAAGCTGACTCTGAAAACTTAGTGGGCACCACTGTAGGTCAGAAAGTGCAAAGCAAGAGGATAAATTGAGCTCATCCAAGAAAATTCTATATAAATCACAACTAATAAAACAGGATTAGCAAATATAACAAGGAATGATTTACCTCGATAAGAGAATTTCTGATTGTTCAACCATGCTTTGAAGATAAATGTAAATACAGAACCCCATATTTCAAGTGTCCTCTGGATAAATGAGTAGGTTTTAAATCTATTCCAACGACCTCCAGGGGCAACCGAGACCTGCAAGAACATAGTAAATTACTCCAAACAACTCCTATAGAAAACATGGGAAAGTTTGGATTTTGGAAGAGCAGAAACAAAACTAACTGTCAACCATACCCGAAATTCCTTCCGAAACGAGAAAAAGAAGGAAAACAAGAACCAGAAAAGTACATATGTCTACGATTTGAGAGTTTATAGGTCCAATGCCAAATTAGAAATCAACCTATCTTTGGACATATTTATGGAAATGTAAGTTGAAATTCTGCGGACAACATTTGTATTTAACAATGGAAACCCCTGATTCTCCGAGCTAAAAATTCAGCAGAAGCTGAAGGACCAAGAGCATACCTCGAGTTGGTCTCGTCCTTTCTGCTTAAACCACGCTTCTTCCTCGCCAATCTCTTCGATCCTCTTCTTCCTCGCGTCCTCATTAACCTCCAACACTTCGACCTCCGGCACAACTCGCGCAGAGGCCCCATTGCCGTCCGCGTACTTCACCAAGCTTCCGTTGCTCGCCCCACTCTCCCCCTCCTCCACGCTTACTGCAACCGAGACCCGAGCCGCTCCGTTTCCATTGGAGTCGAACCGCCTCAGCTCCTCTGCGATCCTGTCCTCTTCGCGGACCGCGCTGATTCTCCGGGCCCGGAGCTTGCTGCAGTGATACCTCCCGGTGGGGGATGTTCCGGAGAGGCAACGGCGTGTGGGAGCGAGGCGGTGGCCGTGCTTCGGAGGGTTAGCGAAGGTTAGGAAGGGGATTTCGGGGAGAATAACGGAAGCTGCCATGGAAGAGAGTTGGCTGTGACTTCACTCCAAACCCTGTGTCCGTTCGATTTCCATGCGAAGTGTCTGCTTCTGCTCGCACTGAGAGGGGAGAGCGAGGGAGTGAGAGGGGGTGGACGAGGAGAAGACACGTGGCGGGGATGGCACAGCAGGGTGCGGAGATGTCGGAGTCTCTGATTGGCTGAGCAGCTCTAGAGCGAACATGCTGGGGCCCACATTTCGCTTAGCTGGCAGGCCCATTGCTCCGGGTCTACGGACTCGCCTTACTCTCTTGGCCACAAGATGGAAGGCTACATTGGACACTTTTGGCCTTACGTCGCAACACGTTTACTTGGCGGAGAAATGAAAACGGCACCCCCGAAGTGGGCCCCGGAGCAGCTTATCCCAGAGTCGTCCACCGATGTTTACACGCGGGGCGGCAACCAGATTTTTATGCGAAATTATGTTTTGCACCCTGAAGTTTATCATTCATCCTACTTTGCGCCCTCAAATATGTTACTTTAGTCCTCTTCAATGTGAGAAAATTGGAATTTTACATTTTTGATAACGAGTTTATTCTCCCCGGACTTATGAATTAAAATTTCTTTACTTGGATCCATGCATGCACCGGGAACTTCTTGTTATTGATGAAATCTCAAACAACCTGCTGCTACATATCCGACAATCCAAGTCGCGTATTTGCAGAAGAGTAGAACAACTCTAGCAGCTTATGTTAATTCCCAAATTAGGGTATGGGAAGAACATGTACATAATCGAAGGTTAGTATACAGAAGCACCATGTTAAGATTTCAATACACGAATCTTAATTGCCAACAGGAAACAAAGACCATGCTTTTACCGACTTGATCACGTTCACCATGTCGTAATATCTGATTAACTTCTTCTCCATGGAACAATCAAGTCTCATCTGATTCTGCAGCAAGCAAAAGAACATATCTTGCAAGTGTCAAAAGCGTCTACGGTGGAATACAAAACACAATGTAAATAAACCAAAGAGAATGTAGGGTAGCAAGCATACCATTTATTGGTTCCATGTCCTCTTCTTTGTAGACACCGAGGGGAGAGCCGCGAACTGATAAAAGCATCTCTCCAGGTTTCGGTTGCCTCAGGGACTTGGGAGTCATCCCAATTGAGAGTCTCATTTGGTTGTTCAGCTGCAAATTCTCAGCGCAGAAGCTACTTAGGGTTTGTGTAAAGTACTAAAGACTGCCACAAGAACACAGCTAAAGCATCAACTCAAGGGACTTTTGAATAGAAAAGTAATGTCAAAATGATTATTTGTCATGCTACAAAATTGATGGCTACGCTCCATAACTTTCCTCAACTCGATTAGGAACTAAAACCTCGTCTACCCAATAGTAGTCCATGGATTAAACAAAAAAGGGCACATATATGTCATCTTGAGACAAAACAACAGCAAACAATCCAAGCTCATGAGAGAAAATTGATTTTCTGAAGCTCAATTGAGCCATTTCTTTAAAATAAGATCATGTTTGGTACAATGGAATGGAATTGAATGAGTTTAGAGTAAAATGCAATAACATTGAGAGCAGTTAATGAATTTATATGTGAATCTTGAAAATGAAAAAGAATGAGTTTGGAAAGGGTAAAACACTCATGAAATTTTTTAAATAAATGTTCATTCCATTAATTTCAGCAAAATTTCTTCTAACATAATATACATATTGATTTTCAATAACACAATAACATAAAAGTATAGCATGAAATGGGTAAAAGACTCATTCCATTCCATCCATACCAACCAAACATAACATAATGATAGTGAGAAAAGAACACTCATTCCATTGTGCTATGATTCGCTCAAAGAGATTTAACAACAATCTTAATTTATTTCTTAGTCGTAGGAAAAGACATTGAAAAGGTAGTCCTAGTTTTCCATTTCAACCAAACAATCATGCAGATAAAAAATCTAATAAACAGAGAAATTATGAGCTCACCCCTGGAGTGTTGAGAATATCCTGCAGGCCAATCATCTGACTATCTGATTGCTCGTCCAAAACCTAAAGGAGACATCACGTAGAGATATGTAAAAGGACATCATAGCCAATAGTGACAGGGAGAAGAAAAGCTTGCAACACAAGGAAGTTAGTCAAATGGCCTATTTGCTGAAGAAGATCCAAAGGAAAAAATGCAAGCATCTGCATCCTGTCATAGTATTCAAAAACTGAAAAAAGAAGGCAAGGACAATAGAAGACATACGAAGTCTCTGATCCGCAGATTGTCTGCATTTAGGAAGCTTGTCTTCACTGCAACAGACGAATTTAAAAAAAAAATAACAATTTGAATCAGTACGGATGACCTATTGTCCACTATCTCTTAGTACAGAAAAAGGTCAAGAGATACCAGTTTTGCTAGAAAAGTCTAAGCCACCAATATATGGTAAGGCAGAACGGTCAGAATAAGCTGTAGACATCCGACGAAGAAGTGAAGCATGCAGATCTTTCACGTCAGCATTGGCAAGAGATTCTTTGCCATCATTTTCTTTCCAGCACATTTCAAAGTTTCCTTGGTCATCTCTGATAACAGACACATTAGGAAGGTTCTCACTAAAAAACTGAACTGCAGGGCTCTCCATCTGCTCCTTGCTGATATATGAACGGAGTAAACGCAACCCCGTTAGCAAGTGTTCGATCTCTACATCCCGAATGGCCCTAATTGCAGCAATTTTTCGCTCAACTGTGAATACAAGTCAAACAGATGTTTATGAAAGCAAATCAGGAAACACTGTCAACCTAGATAGTACATAATAAAAATAGGGCATGAAGGAACTCAGATTCAAAAGCCAAGTCCAAACTTTGGCAATGGTTCTTATATTGGCAGGCACCTTTTAGCCAGTGGACCATAGGAATGCAACCCAATTTTGATAGATCAGAGAGATTGACACTCCAAGATGACAAAAGCATGTTAGTTGAACTAGGAACTGATACGAGCACACCAAAGAGGATTACAATATAACACCAGAGATGGATCCTTAGAGGACAGAACTTACAAGTACCAAACAGGATATCATAAATTTCAAGAAAACGAATACAGAAGTCAGAATTTTGTTACAGACCTTCCTGGTCAACCCAGTTGTCTTGCTCCGTATCCTGAAGCTTTTTCACATTGGCACCAACAGCGGTGCTATCAGATGACAGGACAGGTTGCTTGACAGCTTTCTTTCTTCCTCTAGGCATCAGACAAGTGTCTCGCCTCCAAGTAAACTGAAGGTTTGCCTAGACAAAAAGAAATGAAAAACCAGATGTAACTGCGTCCCGGGTTGTCTTGGTGGCCACAGAACTGGAACCCTTGCTCCGCTTACGTTCCCTCAGAGGTTCGCCTTCTCCTCAAGCCTATAGAGGCATCCAAAAACATAAAAATGAGATCTTTCTAGAAGACACGCGACAGGTTGCATAAAATTCAAATTCTCTGCAGGATATGAAATGGAAATTTTCAAATAGAGATATGGACTCCGTCAACCGTATGCAGGAGCGAGGAATCAGTGACTAAGCATTACAGCTAAGCTTCCATTATTCTTCAATCACTTCAGTTCGTGCTGCCATGCCCTAACAATTTACTCTTTGAGCTACGAGAATCTTTTGATAGCTCATTGCATCAGGCAATGAAAACCGAAACATAACGTCTCCAGTAACGATTTGCCCCAACCGAGATTCGGAGCTGCGCAGATGTGCTCCAGACGATGCAATGGAAAAGAAAAGGATGTGCCCAAATCTCCTGCTTTACGTCAGACAACCGATGCAAGGGCGAAACCATTCACCGATCGAGCTGGCAACCCAGAAAAACACAAAATACCTGAGAAGAGTCGGCACCTCCTTCACTTCAGTTGGTGTGAATTGGGCGATGGAGTAGGATCGAAGAATCCGAGGGTTTCCCAGGCACAGGGGAAGAAGATTGAAGCAATTTGAATTTGCGTCCCTCTGTTGCATTGCGCGCTCTCTCTCTCTCTCTCTCTCTCTCTCTCTCTCGCGTCTCGACCCTCAACAGGGCCCATAGAAGCCTACTCAAAGTTGGGCCACTTGGGCCTAGAAAAGCCCACTCACCATTGGGCCTGGGGAGGAAGAACAGTGAACTGTACGGTGAGCTTCATAAAACGCGAGGCCCAACTTTGAACTCCTCTCTCCCCTTTTTTAATTGGTAAATTGTATATAAAAACATGTAATTTGTTCATTTTCTTAAAGAAATCTAATATTTCAAATTTGATAAATAAAATCACATAATTTCATTTTATTACCAAATTAAGTAAAACATTTCAAATTTAAAAAAATAAATCATGCAACTTTATTTTATTCTCAAAATAAGATAAACTTTTCAAATTTATAAAATAGATTTTTTTTTGCCAGTCAGACTAATTATTAAAATATAAAATTACATGTTTACGCGATATATTTTACTTAGTCTTTTCTTACCATGTACATATAAGACAACAAAATTAGAGCAAATTTCATTTAAAATTAAGTTAATAATTTTTACCTTAGTTAAGATTAATATTAGCTATGAGGAAATACCAAAAGAACTTTATATGTCAAAAAATTGATGTAAATTTGAAAAAAAATCCTAATATATTTTTATTTTGTGATAAAAAACATATTATAAAATATTAGTCGCCTAAGTGTGGGTTACAGTAATTCAATAGTAAAGTAAACTAATGTTATTTTAATTTTAAAGTATGAAAGGTGTGGTGTAAATTGATATTAAAAGGAAATCACGTGATTTTATTTTCAAATATTGAAATATTTGATTTAATTTAGGTATACAATGAAAGTATATGATTTTATTTTTCTAATTTAAAAAGTTCAACTTTTTTGAGAAGATATGCAAACTACATTTTTTTTTTTTTTTGTAATTCATCCTTTTTTGAATCGGATTACAAGATGAGATGCGATTTGATTTGTGTACTATTAAATTACAGTAAATAATAAAATTATAAGGAATGCTTCATCCATGATAAGATTTTCTGAGAAAATGAGTCATAATGTGAGATTGCGATGTTCGAAATTGGTTATTTTTATCGGACTGTTTACCACAGCAACGCCCCGAGCCATCGAATTTGGTAATGATAACAAAATTGCAATAGCAATCCAGCAAAACAAATACAAGCACGTGCGAATCATGCATAGTCCAAGATCAAAGAAAAGTAAGAGCCCTTAAATCATACAAGAATCAAGGTTGTGAAGGAACATCCAGACACGAGCTCCAGGGAGACTCCGGTCTTCTTCTTCGTAGCTATACTTCTCTTCGCGAGCTATATATTTGGATATTCTTCCTCCACATGTAGCAAACGTAAATCCAGCATTCGAATTTAGAACCGGATCATACTTAGGAGCAGCTTCACCATTGCTTCAGAAGATCGAGAGGTCCGGACGGCTGCATAATCTTTGAATATCTTAGGCTTTCACGCAGCAGTTGAAATAGCTAAAGAAGCTCCTCCTCGCCTGTCAAACACATGGCAAGAAGTTCGATAAGGAAACTGGATAGCATACCATACCAGATTTGATAGTTTTATCCAAAGATGGCCTGTAACAGTGATGGTAACCACTAGTTGCATGACAGAGACAAGAAAAAGGTCCCCACATTTCAGCTAAAACCATCAATGTTTCCCTCAGAACGTCGCACGTGAAAGCCACCCAATTCGTGCAAGTTGTTCCTTGGTTTGGTACAGCTATAAATGCCACACAATCCCTTTCTTTCCTTTTACAATAAAGATTTGACTGCAGGTCGCTGTTTAGCAACATCATAGCATCCATACAATGGAATTGGCAAATCTTTGTTAAGTGGCATTCATTCAAGGGCACCGACCTCGAGTTTTCCCAGTCTTTTGTTTAATGGATTTCGATTGCAAGATTGAAGAATCCACGACCAACTGGACCTCCTGGTCTTTTCTCATCTAATAATAACAGATATCTTCTTACCACTAATCAATTAGTACTAGGGCAGAAGAATCCTATGACACCCAATAAAGTAAGAACAGGATCAAGAAAACCAAGATTTTGTAGAACAGAATAAGAAAAGGGGTGTCATGACACCCAGACCACGTGGGTGCTTTATCCCACAGATGCCATTTATAACCTTCTTTTCTATTTGCAACCGACTCTGAATTGCATAGATAAATACAACTTGTCTCAGTGGAAACAACCCAGCTTACTAAAATCATGTCAACACCGGATAAGCCATGAATCCGACTTCTACTTATCGGAAACTCCAACTGTGTCTAACTAAACATACAATTGGGAAATGATGAAGGGTCTCTAACGATGACAACATCAAGTCGGGTATTGAGTTCAGCCTAGTTCCTGATTTTGTTTGTGTTAGTTAGCAGGGTGTGTTTACTAGGAAGTAGGAACAAGCAGCTGGCATCTGCCACCAAAAGCAACCATCTTCGGTCATCCACCACGTTAAGTAACAACAAAACCCTCCCAAGTTCCACCACATAAATGCACAATCACAAGAATTGATATATTATATCACTCTCTATTCTGCTACCACATCAACCACTACTTGTAAAGTTGCAGATCCACCAATACGTATATATTATCCAAAAGGTGCTCAAAGTAAAGAAACCGGATGTGTGCATGGAATCTTACAGCGGGTGAGTGGTCATCGTGGTGGCTCTGATGGTGATTGTCATGGTGGTCATTCTGGACAGTGTCCCTGGTTGGTTTAGCAGCATCTGGAACAATCAGCTCTTCCTCGTTTCCCATGCTGGCTCTGGATACATCCCTCTTGTGCTGCTTCCTCATTTCCCTTATTTTCGAGAAGTTAAGAGAGTAATCTGGGACCTCCCCCTTCATGTCCCAATCGCCAAACTGCGGCACTGATAGCCATGGACCATTGTTCTTCTGCATAAATTAGGTCTGATATTATTGTCACATTTGTCTCATGTAAATCATCGCGGGTCGATTAACAAAGGCCAATGCTTAACATCTCACTTTGCCAGAAACCTCATCCCATGTTCATTGTTCCAACAGTTAGTATGTTGTGTCGCCAAAACGAGAGTTGACACTAGAAAGCATGATTAAGAACAAGAAACCGTATTGTGGATTATGCCAGACAACCCGGTTGGAGAAAGTATGGATGCAGTGCCCACGTAAATTCAGGAACCTTTTCTTTACCCAAGGGGCCAAAAGTCAAACAAGATTTAATCAACATTTGAAAAGAAGAAAAATGATTACGGTGGAAGACAGCCGTTGGAAAAAGCTGTCCTCATGAGTCTTGACGGAGATAATGATGAAAAAAGCAAAGAAGGATGACAGCTCTGACCACCCTTTTTTAGATGGCGCAGTTGTTCAGCTTTCAACGAAGCGTACTCAACCAGCCTGCATGCCATCCCCAGGGAGAACTGAATAAGAACATCAAAATCACCTTAGAAAAGCCAACTCCTTAGTTAACCATCACAACTCAAACTCAAATTGAATTAGTCAGAACTAGTTGTGATTTTAGATTGTAGTGATTAAAACCGGAAAAAAAAACTAACTTTTGACCCGAATCAGCATTTGACGAAGAACTAGAAGAGATATGTGCAGTGGCATTGCTATCGAGCTTGTTAGATCCTAGCGTGGGCGTTATTGGCTACTAGTTTCCCTCTCCAGACCACGGGCTTCCTTGTAACCCGAAAAAAAAAATTTCCCAAAGTATTAAGCCGTTATGTTACATCCCAGGTTTCGCTATAATTTAGTGATCGAGTAGTTCTCTGAAACTGCAATTTCCTATATCTACAGACTTCAGACTTCAAAATCGTTGATACACAGATTTACTAAAGCCATGAGAAGCAGCAGAGCAGGTACGCGCTCGCTCAGGCGAGATGTGTGTGTGAGTGAGAGAGAGAGAGAGAGAGTCACCTCCTTACGATCCTCCATTGACGGAACCTGAATCTTCACCAAGAAGCAGAGCAATCTGGAAGTTGGCTATGGCGGATATCAGCCCTACAGAGAGAGAGAGAGAGAGAGAGAGAGCGTTGTATGGAGTTGAACTAGAAAAGTGCGGACGCAGCCGGAGGACTGGGACTATTGACACCAGCTGCCCGTAGATATATACTTTCTTCGATTGGCTATGGTAGCCTCTGGGTTAGAAAAATTTACGAGACAGCCGCTGCCCGGACACGCTTTCTAAAAGCTGTTAAAGTCGCAACTTCTACGTGTCCCCAGTTGCGTCTGCCCGACAGGCTCTTCACTGGGGAGCATCCTTTTGCCAGCTGTTAAAAGAGGAAATAGACAGGGAAAGACCGGACCGTTTAATGTCCGGAATCAAAAACGGTGTCCTGCAAATCGATTTTATTAGTTTTATTTTTGGAAAATCTTTAATTGATGAATCAATTGTTGAGTCAAAGCATCTCACTCTATGATAATTCAGCCCCTTAAATAAAGTCTCGAATTTAAATATATTAAATTATGTAATGTTGTGAGCACATTGTTGGTGGAGTCGGCAACCGCGATCGAGAGGGAATTGCTGGATTTGCAGGCTTACGTCAGTAAGTAGAATATCAGAGACCAGTCCGGATTTACATAATAAGTTATCGTGTAGTCAAACGCTTATATATTATATTATTATTATTAGTAGACTTTACAAGAAATCGGGTTCGTTTCCACATAAAAATCTAAGTTATTACGTAGTGGTACTCAATTTTTTTATAAACTCATCACAGTCCTTTTTATATTACCGTATAAGATCAAACAGAATCTTATGAATGAAGATAATGAATTTACCTTCAAAGAACTTTACTCCTTAGTAGACCCTCCCGACTCGAACTAAATTCATTATGACTCATTGAGTTTTTGTCAACTATTGTATGAGGTTTACAGGATCTCTGTCTACCAGAAACTCGATGTAAAAATACTAGACAGTTTAGTTTAAGTATTATTAGATTACAGATAATGTTAAAATTCCGTTGAGAGTTTTAATTATGGTGCAAAATCAAAAAGTTGTGCCGTTGTGTTCGATAAATTGTCATGCAAACGAAAGGCAGAAGAGGATAGTGAGAGAGAGAAGCGAAAAGTGAAACAATTTGATGCCACGTCAGTAAATAAATGTGATACGTCAAATTTTCATTGGGGGTTTAGACCGCATGAATTGGGCCATCCAAATATGGTTTAGCCTGCGATTATGGACCTCTATCCCAAAGTCCACGGACCCTGGCTCATAAATTTTAAATTTTCACCTGGCCAAAAAAACACAATTAAAAGATTGATAAAATATATTTTTTCAAATTCACCCAGTAAAAAAAAGAATATATTTTTTTTTAAAATTCATCGTATTGCACGATCTTGGCAGGCCAATGCACAGTACCGATGGATAAAGCCCTCAGGTCGCAGAACATGATTTCCCGACTTGGGCTTTTATCCATGTTCGAGAATGCTGATTAATTTTATGAGAAAACACTTTTAAAAAGAAAAAATTATTTCCCTATAGATTAATTCGAGTTTACAATAAATCAAAAAATGAAACTTTTGAGAGTAAACAACTACTTTAGTTTCAAAACTTGTACTCGATCAATATTTCGATCCCTAATTTTTAATCTCAATTATCCATATTTTTACCACAAATTGGTCTGACCGTTAGTTTGTCATTAAAAGTACTGACATAGAGTTCGATGTGTCACTTATAGCGTTAGATATATACTTTTTTACTGGTAAAAACATTAAAATGATGCCATTTTCCTAAACAGATATAACTGTTTTATCATTAATTGTTTATCATATTTCCAACGAACGAAAACGACGTTGTTTTAATATTTTATCAATAAAAAATATAAATCTAATATTGTAACTGATACATTGAACTCCACGTCAGCATTTTTAAAGATAAACTAACCGTTGAATTAACTTATTAAAAAAATATGAATATTTAATTATTAATAAAAAAAAGATTATAAACTAAAATACTAATCGAATACAAACTCCACGAGTAAGGCGGGTGTGTACTCAAATCTGGAGGAGGATAAATGACGTTAAATGATTGAAGACGGCTCTCGCTCTCTCGCTCTCTCCCTCTCTCTCTGTGAAATCACACACGTGGTTCCTCCTGCGCCAGGCACTATGTGCCGACGTGGCGAGATATCAGTGGTCCGGGAAATTGCGCTTGCTAGCGTAGACCACAAAATTGGTGTGAGCCCACGGAATTCCGCAAGGACATATTATCCTCATAAATATGTTCATTTTTTATTTCTACACGTGTGGAAAAATATTATTTTATACATACTAATTTTTTTAAGGAATAAAGCTTGAAAAATAAATGTCAAATGAACAAGTTTGGAATTTTCTTACAGTACATCGAATGTTTACAATGTGGCTGCACTGAATTTCTCTTTTTATTCTTTCTCTTATCGACAATCTTTTTAAATTAATTCTCCACATATATATATATACACACACATAATTTTCTCTTTTTGTGAAGGGTGCTAAAACTATTACATATCAAATATCAAAGTAAATTGGTTGCTTCGGTGAAATACATTTTCCTCTTAAATAATATTTCAGATTCAATTTTTGTAAATTGAGAGAATTTTATTATCTAGTGGACCAATTTGATTCAAATTAGATTAGTCAAGATTTGTTAGATTTCTGAATAATAGTGATATCGAAAAAATTATTAATGCTAGCTAAGGCATAAATCAACATAAGTCATATGACAACAATTGGAAATGCTCTTTATGGGACAAACAGTGTCGCGAAAAATTGAGCATTTGCACATACGACGTCTAATATTTTTTTTCTTATAAGGAAAAAAAACAAGTGTTGGGAGGAAAACATGAAACTGGATTGATGGAAGAGCCAAAATAAAAATATATATAAATAAAAATAGCATCGGGATAAATTTATTAAGGAGTACAATTTATATAATTAATTTTTAAATTGATAATATTATTTAAATAAAAAAATTCATTTACCCATATCAATTAAAACATTTGTGTCTCTATGAAGAAAATTTTGATTCATTCATAAAGGGTTTTAAAAAAAATCGGAAATGAAGAAGAGAGAGAGAGAGAGAGAGAGAGAGAGAGAGAGAGAACAAGGTCGGAAATTGTTAATTTGTCCGATCCGCAGAATCCATCTTCTGCAAGTGCTCCACAGCACTGGCCTTGGTTCTTCGGCTGAGAGCTCTTCTGCTCCTATCTCTCTCTCTCTCTCTCTCTGGTTTCCTCCATCTCCCTTCGAGAAGTGAGCGGGCGAGTCTACTCGGCTGCTTGGACAATTCGTTGTCCTTCCATCAACCATGGATTTATCCACAAAGCTCGCCTTCCGCCCACTCGTCCGCCCAATTTCATCCCCCATACCCTCTCAGTTCCTCAAAGCCAGCCCTAAACCCACCAAATTCCCTTCCTTGCCCAATCCTAGCTCTAGAAGAATCAGCTGCAGGGCCAGCAACAGGGTCTCTGCGGTGGCCGTGGAGACCGCGGTGGCAGAGACGAAGCTGAGCGAGGAGGAGATTGAGTCTTTGTTCTCGAAGAGCTCAGCCACCGAATTCGAGCAGAAGAATTCGAAGAAGCCGGGCAACGCCGCCGGGGCGTCGGGAATATCTTCCGGGGTTAAGCTCGAGAACGTGAGCAAGACCTACAAGGGAGTGACGGTGTTGAAGGATGTGACCTGGGAGGTGAAGAAGGGGGAGAAGGTCGGGTTAGTAGGGGTCAATGGAGCGGGAAAGACGACTCAGTTGAGGATTATCACGGGTCAAGAAGAGCCCGATTCGGGTAGCTTCTTTTTCCCAGCATTCCAGCTTCATTTCGCGCCCAAATTCTGTTATCTGGATAAGGTTCTGCTTCGTGGTAGACATATTAACGGATAATTGCTTAGTGTACTTAGCCAAATGATCATCTTTCCCCTTGGTGTTGAGATAATTTCGTTTTCACGAAGTAACTAGGAGAAGCTAAAATTGCTTCTTTGAAGCTTTTCAAGTGAAATTTTGAGGATGGAACGTGTGTTTTGCTCCTGCAGATGCATCTTTTGATGATTGAATTAGGTGACTCGATTTGGGCGATTGTCATTGATTAATAAGCAATTTGAGTTACTGACGGAGGAAAAAAATGAAGCTTACTGAATTGTGTTGGCCATTCGCAAGTTAGTTGATTTCATTTTGGATAACCGATGTGTTAAATGGGGAGCATTTTCATTCTTAATATGCTTAGTTTTATAAAAAGTTGAGATCTTTTTTTTTTTTTCATATAATTAAAAGAAAGTTGAGATCTTCAATCAGTTAACTTCTCAAGTTTTCTGTCATGATGTGCAATAAGTTTTGGTTTTCGTTGTAAATTTTTCCATAAAGACACATTATGGGAGATAAATTTATCCATGTGCTTTTTTGGCTTGCTGATATCTTTAACAGGTAATGTGATCAAGGCAAAACCGAATATGAAGATCGCATTTTTGAGTCAGGAATTCGAGGTTTCATTGAGCAGGACAGTGAAGGAGGAGTTTATGAGTGCATTCAAGGAGCAGATGGAGATTGCAGAGAGAATAGAGAAGGTCCAGAAGGCAATAGAGAGGTCTGTTGATGATTTGGAGTTGATGGGTAGGCTTTTGGATGAGTTTGATCTGCTGCAGAGGAAGGCACAGGCTGTGGATTTAGATGAAGTGGATGCAAAGATCAGTAAGATGATGCCTGAGCTTGGGTTTTCTCCAGAGGATTCAGATAGGCTGGTGGCCTCATTTAGTAGTGGGTGGCAGATGAGAATGTCCCTCGGGAAGATTCTGCTTCAGGTATAATCCTTGTTGAAGATGTTACTCTAATGCAAGAACAGAAAGATAATATGTGGGTTTATTAAGAAAAAGAAAGTTGTTATTTTGCACTTTTCCAGGCTAGTTCTTTATTGAGGCTTAGCAATTTCGATAGAGGCCACTTATTTTTTGCCGCCTTTGGAAAATGTTGCTCTATAAGAGGTGCAGAAGAGCTGGAGTCTGTCTCATGACTGTCCTGTTTGTGTCGAGTATATGATGCCTGAAGCACTAACTTGATGAATTCCCCAGGCTTGCAGGATTGCACTATTACCAACATTTCTTCTTTTGAACAATTGCATGCATTAGATTTCGTAGCAGTCCATTATACTGCTTTAGATCTAATATCCTTCACATGTATGTTGAGCAGGAGCCTGACTTGTTACTTCTTGATGAGCCTACAAACCATCTTGATCTTGATACAATAGAGTGGCTTGAAGGTTATTTAAACAAGCAAGATGTTCCGATGGTCATCATATCTCATGACCGAGCCTTTCTCGATCAACTTTGTACCAAAATCATCGAAACTGATATGGGAGTTTCAAGGACATTCGAGGGGAACTACTCTCAGTATGTCATATCGAAGGCAGAATGGGTTGAAGCTCAGTATGCAGCCTGGGAGAAGCAGCAGAAAGAGATTGAGCATACTAGAGACTTGATAAGTAGGTTAGGAGCAGGAGCGAACTCCGGACGTGCTTCTTCTGCTGAAAAGGTGAAGTTGAGTTAGAAGTATTTCTCGGTCCACAATCTCCTCTTCATTAAGGAAAAATGTATTCAACCTGTGATTTTAATATATCTCAGCAGATGCTTAAACACATTATTATTCCTGAGTCTATCCTCTTATTTTTCCTGAGTCTCTCTCCCGTACATCACAGAAATTGGAAAGACTTCAAGAAGAGGACCAAGTTGAGAAGCCATTTCAGCGCAAACAGATGAAGATTACATTCCCTGAGCGTGGAAGAAGTGGCCGGTCAGTCTTAACAATCAAGAATCTCGAATTCGGATATGAAGATCAGGTGGGAAGTTGTATAAATTTTATTCTCTGATGTGCATTGGTTGCACCAAGCAATAGAGGCTGTCCTAACCGAAAAGTTTGTCTGATGTTCCAGGTCCTATTTAAAAGAGCAAACCTTACAGTTGAGCGAGGAGAAAAAATTGCAGTTATTGGTCCAAATGGATGCGGGAAGAGTACCTTGTTGAAATTAATCATGGGTCTAGAGAAGCCAACTGCGGGCGAAGTTATACCTGGGGAGCATAATGTTCTTCCAAATTACTTTGAACAGAATCAGGTCTCTTGGAACTTGACATTCCAGCTCAAGCAGTCCTGTTTTTGTCTTTGTTGTTTACAAATCTTCACCGTATTATGTCTTACTTGTACTGGCCTTGACTGTGTTCTGCTTGCGTAGGCTGAAGCACTCGACTTAGACAAAACAGTGCTTGAGACTGTAGTAGAAGCTGCAGAGGACTGGAGGCTTGACGATATAAAGGGTCTCCTTGGTCGCTGCAACTTCAAAGCTGATATGCTAGACCGGAAGGTTTCCCTTTTGAGTGGTGGTGAGAAGGTGAGCTGACCACTTGGTTTATGCTAATGTGTTCTCCCTCTGTCAGTCACCCCTATCTTATCCATATCAATGCCATCATAAACAAGAACTTTTCTTATGTCTAACTTTAACTTCTACTTTCTGTGGATGCTTGCTATTGTTAATTTACTCAGTAATGTGTCTTTTTAATCTGTGAGGTGTTTTAATAACCAATATTGCCTTTGTGGACTTCTAGGCAAGACTTGCTTTCTGCAAATTCATGGTGAAGCCTTCGACTTTGCTTGTCTTGGATGAGCCGACAAATCACTTGGATATACCTTCCAAGGAAATGCTCGAGGTTCGTTATGTTCATTTGCCCTCAACCTCTCCTCATCCCCCTCTCTTCCACTTTGTAGTTTTGTTTTCTGCATTTTTATGCTTTGAGCAGGAGCTTGTTTGCTTAACCAACTCTAAGGCCACTTTTTTCCCTCCCAACAGGAAGCTATAAGGGAGTACAGCGGCACTGTTATCACTGTTTCCCACGACCGTTACTTTATAAAGCAGATAGTGAATAGAGTTATAGAAGTGAAAGATGCCTCTTTGCAGGACTATGCCGGCGACTACAATGTGAGTCATGACTTCTAAATTTGGCTCATACTTACCGTGGGTAATCATGAGCCAGACATTCATCATCTTTGAGCCTCCTGTAGTTATTTTACCAATGCTTCGAATCTGTGGAGGTGTAGTGATGTTGACTGTGGATTCTTATTCTGCACATGATATTTGACCTTCAAAAAAAATTTTGCAGTATTATCTCGAGAAAAACCTAGATGCTCGGGCACGGGAGCTTGAACGAGAGGCAGAGCTAGAAGAGAAGGCTCCCAAAGCCAAAGCCAAGTCCAAGATGTCAAAGGCATGCAATGCAACGTTGTTAAGTTTGATTACCTCATGACTGATTCCCATGATCTATGTGAAGATCTAATGTTCTTCATCTGCTGCAGGCCGAGAAGGCAGCGAGGAAGAAGCAGAAAGTGCAGGCCTTCCAGGCAGCTAAACAAAAGTCGAAGGGACTCAAAAATGCCAAGAGATGGAACTGAAGAGTGAGAGCTTCTCACACTGTGCAGTGAGGACCCCTCCGTAGTTCTAGAGCTAGAAAAATGCCCGGAAGCGCATTTGCTTGATGATGTACATGAAAGATCAGCCGAAATATATATATATATATATATATATATATATATGTCATAACATAGCTAAATACATGACCGAAATTCGAATACAGGCTAGGGGGCCCAGCACAGATTGTACTCCCCTCTTTTTTGGGAAGTTATAAGCTCTCCTACCTGTCAATCTTGCGGTTATAATATGTAACTTGGCAGTTGCTCCATTCTGTATCTGCAACATTATGCTTATGATCTATGTCATTGTAAAATGCATGTTCATGGTATCTGAGACAGTGGAGTCTCTTCGAGTGTCCTCGGGTTTTACTGGAGTCTCTGATTCAGGCAACATCACATGGTATGAGCAGGTGACAGTTGCTGTATGGATACTCCACTGTTATTAATACATAGTTAATAGTACATATCTCCCTACCCATAGGAACCCCATTGGATGGTCGAATTAGTAGAGACGCGATCAGGTCTTCTCCAGCTACGAAGACAAAGAGGAGTTGGAAAAGATGGAAGCTGGTAGAGCCGACAAATCAGGGGAGAGCTCCTTGTGCTGCTGGTGGTCTGTGTAGCAGTAGTAGTAGAAGGGAGAAGAGTAATCAGTGCTGCCAGTGGCAGTGGTGGAGGGATGAGCGTCATGGTTGTGAAAACCCTCGTAAGTAGTGATGACATAGCTGGAGTCTTCCCTGTCCCTCTCCACTCTCTTCTTCACCTGGCATCCCCCAAATGAAAGATAAGCCGAAAGGCAGCGAGGAAGAAGCAGAAAGTGCAGGCCTTCCAGGCAGCTAAACAAAAGTCGAAGGGACTCAAAAATGCCAAGAGATGGAACTGAAGACTGAGAGCTTCTCACACTGTGCAGTGAGGACCCCTCCGTAGTTCTAGAGCTAGAAAAATGCCCGGAAGCGCATTTGCTTGATGATGTACATGAAAGATTAGCTGAAATATATATATATATATATATATATATATCATAACGTAGCTAAATACATGACCGAAATTCGAATACAGGCTAGGGGGCCCAGCACAGATTGTACTCCCCTCTTTTTTGGGAAGTTATAAGCTCTCCTACCTGTCAATCTTGCGGTTATAATATGTAACTTGGCAGTTGCTCCATTCTGTATCTGCAACATTATGCTTATGATCTATATCATTGTAAAATGCATGTTCATGGTATCTGAGACAGTGGAGCCTCTTTGAGTGTCCTCGGGTTTTACTGGAGTCTCTGATTCAGGCAACATCACATGGTATGAGCAGGTGACAGTTGCTGTATGAATACTCCACTGTTATTAATACATAGTTAATAGTACATATCTCCCTACCCATAGAAATCCCATTGGATGGTCGAATTAGTAGAGACGAGATCAGGTCTTCTCCAGCTACGAAGACAAAGAGGAGTTGGAACAGATGGAAGCTGGTAGAGCTGACAGATCAGGGGAGTGCTCCTGGTGCAGCTGGTGGTCTGTGTAGCAGCAGTAGTAGAAGGGAGAAGAGTAATCAGTGCTGCCAGTGGCAGTGGTGGAGGGATGAGCGTCATGGTTGTGAAAACCCTCATAAGTAGTGATGACATAGCTGGAGTCTTCCCTGTCCCTCTCCACCCTCTTCTTCACCCGGCATCCCCCAAATGAACACCTGTAATAGTTCCTGCATAAATTCATGACCAAATATGTGTATGTTAGTTCAACCTTACTTTCGTACAAAAGAGTGAGGACTGGTTCAATGCAACGCGAGGCTGGCAGCAGCAGCGGCCTAATCATTCCACGCTACGTAAGATTCGGACTTTCGTATTTAACTATAAATATATCAAATGAACTGAACATACAGTACTAATACTGAACATGTCAAAAGTATGCAGTATCATCAAAGTTCTGATATAGTTCAATAAGCCATCATCCGTCAAGACTCAAGTTCAATATTCTCTTTCTAGAAATATTGTTCAGAACGAGACTAGAATATGCGATCTCCACAAAAGGATTCGAACTTCGGATGGGAAGAATGTTCGTGCTCCTCGTTAACACCAAGCTAAAACCCGCTTGAGCTTACGTGTACTTACATATCGGTATGTGTCGAAAAGATTCTCCAAAAAGCTTCTGTTTATCGATTATTTACACTAGACTAGATGTAAACGAATACTGCGACGTCCAGAGTATTTTCTATCTTCTTTTCTCCTCGTTGGTGCAGAGGTTGATGAGCCTATGGATTATGAAAAGTGTAAAACAATATCATTTAAAATTACACTGACGAGAATGAAATCCAAAATTTTTAATATTAATAGAAGCAACGATAATAATACGATTTTTCCATACTTACGTTTTTCTTTTGAAGAACAAATATTTTCCCCGTTCCATACCACATAAAATCTCCCCAAATCGTAGATCTTCTATATTTATAAAATCGAAATTTGAAATCAGGTTTAAGAAGAAGAGGTGTTACATGATTGAATCAACCAAACATGAATTAGCGATCAAAGCCACTAACCCGACAGCACAAAGCACACAACTCAACACAAAAGTTTTTTCCTTCTAGCAGCGTTAACTACAGTATGGATACAAGTGTGTCCATATATATAGATATACATATATGTATGTATATATCGTTAGATGAGAGACGTCAACTAGAAGGCAAGCACTACTCAGAAATACACTGAAGTTAAAATTGGACCATGTGAAAGCATCAGCATCGCATTTCGAAAAATGAAAGGTTTGGACCGATTCACTGATTAGATATTATAAGAGAGGTGATGGCTACACACGCATCTTTTCATCAGAACCACCAAAAACATATCGGAAAGATGAGCGTGGCGGGGCTGCTCTGTGTCTATTTGTTAATATCATCCATGGCCCATGATCACTAGCTAGTCGGTCTGATAATTAATTATTAGTCATCACATCATGCCGTAGATATAAAAGAATACATATGATGCCCAACCAGTATGTACGTGTATGTGTGTGTGTGTGTGTATATATGTACATATATATTATTTGCCTATGAATAATGGATCTACTGTAAATCAATAATACCCGATCATACTTAATATAGGTCGGAACTGTGCTGTGCCATGTATTCCGACTCAAATAAATTTTGGTTCAACGCTACTCATGCACGGCGGAAGAGCAATACTAACCCAATATTTACTCAATTCTACACATATACAATACAAGAAAATAATCTTAAATGGTCTCTGTCATGGTGGTGTTACTTTGATTAGTAAAAATTAGGACAATTTTTTAGTGTACGATAATCTAATTAGTATTTTCTGGCGTTACATGATATTTCAGTTAAGAATTTGTCATAGTGCACGGTCTTTAATGGGATTCTAATGTTGTATTAGTTGCCATTACATCTGATCTTTATTAAAGAATATTTCTCATTATCGAGTTTATTAATGATTTCTTTTTGTCAAACAAAAAGGGTGATGGGTATGTGTGTCTTACGCACCTTGGGTGTGGGCTGTTCTTTACAGATTTCTTCCCATACTTCCTCCACTTATACCCGTCGTCCATGGCCTCCTGCTCCGATTGTGTTCGAAATGCGACCCGATGTCCACGTTCGATCCTCTTCTTCTTCAGCGGATTTACGTAGTCTCTGCAAGAAGATTAGAACCGAAGATCACACATGTATGACAGTCGAAGCAGAAGAAATTAACAGATCGATAATCAGATCAAAGATTCACTTGCATGTTATTAGCATTATCACTCTCCACCGCATGGAAAATCCCGTGTGCATTAACACCCTCGACGACTTGCAGTGATGACGAAGACGATGCGGCCGTCGTCTCCATCCCGGGACCGTCCCCGAAGCATTCTCCGAGCTCAAGGTAGTCTAATGACTCAAACTCGAAGGGATTGAAGTTGTCTTCGAAGTTATTGTTGTAGCTAGGGTTAGGGTTTCCAGGATAATCCATGGATGTATTCCAAAGGCAAGAGGGAGAAGCCAGTGGTCTAAGGAGGAAGGGGGAGAAGAATGGGAGGAAGACTTCACTTTAATAAATAAATAAATAATTCAAAATTATAACGTGAATCATTTTTTTTTCCATTTCATTTATTTCCACCCCAATTTTGCCGAAGCTGTCGGAAAAATGGAAATAGATGAGTATAAAAATTAAATGATATTATTGCACAGTTTTTTTTCTTTTTATTTATTATAAATCGATTAAAATAATTTAACATTTATTTCCTAAATAAAATTCATGGATTCCAGCATTTGAATGTATAAAAAAAAAACAATGATTACAGTAACTCTTTCACAGATCAACCCAATAAAAAACTTGAATTATTCACAATCTATTAAATTTGTAAATATTAACACTTAAATTTTTTTTTTTCAATTTTTTGGCTTTTCAGTATGCTCCTTCGTACTCGCTTTCTTGGATGCCCGTTCGAAGCTGCTCCCAGAGCGACCGTGGTCACAGCACGGGTGACGAAGGGAGGAAGTCATCGTGATGACGTCACAAATTTTTACTGATGTGTGGGTCCCACCGCGTGGTGATGATCTGGCAGGCGGCTCTGCTAATTCAATCAAAATTTTATTAAGTGGCGGGGAGGGTTATCATTTTATGTGGGGATATTTTCGGTTTCATGTCGCAAGATAAAGACAGTGCACGAACAATAAAATGCTTAGGTTTTAACAAATTACAGTATTTTGTTGTAAAATCGCGGTTACATGAGCAATGAATTACGGTATTTAATTAATGTAATTAACCGAGTGAAGAATTCTTGAATTACTGTCATTTTACCTATAATTGCAACTCAACTTTACGATTAATTTTATCTTATTTAAATATATATAATAATAATAATAATAATAATAAGGTATTTCAACTTATAAATTTTAAAAAATTATTATCACTTAAACTTTTCCTACAGTTTTTATATTTCCGATAATATAATAAAAGAGAACCAAGTGTCCCTCAACAGTACAGTGCATGCACGAAGTAGATTCCCCAAGTGTGCCTTTTTCTTTTCTTTTTTAATATCACGGTGCATCCCTATGCGTATTTCACCGGACTAATCCCTACAGTCGTGTACGCACGTCTGCAGACACACGTAATAAAATAAACTCAGAAGTACATGCTATAATTAAATGAATTTAACTTTTAGATGAGGATAATACTTCACATTTTTTCTTAAAATGTTACAATCAGAGCTAGGATTTAGATTCCCTGTGTGTTGAATTCAAAGTCGGACGACATCATAGAATGTACACATACATCGTAATGCCAACTTATATATATATATATAAAATATATGTATGTATAGTATTTTTGCAGAGAGAATGATCTCATACAATTTTGAGAACAGTACAAGGAATGATAAGTCGCTTTCTCGTCCCTGCTGGCATCCATCGACTCTACGATCTCTAAGAATCGCAGTTAAGGTCGAGCCATCCTTGATGATTTATACGTGGTAGACCTTGGCTGACCGTGCACGTCAGGGGACGACTTCGTTCGGTCCTGGTTTATCGGTCGAATTGTACCCCTAGACATCCATTCGACATTCGCCATTTATATTATTCTAGCGAAAAAATTATACTGGAAGTTCCATGTATCCGTCGTTTTTTAAAATCGAGTCATACATGCTTTCTAAATAGCTAACTCATACATATAAAATCAGCCCCGTTACATACCTGATAGATATGAATAGGAAATATTGGAGGATATAGTAATTTGAAGTGATCCGCGTATTTTTTTCCTAAATGAGATATCGAATTTAAATTTTATAAATTTTACCATAAGTGAGCCCACCCAATACAAAATAGTATTGTAAATGTGCAGACCGACTACGAGTGCTTTAGTTCCGAGTCAACTATCGTACATCTGAATCATGGATTGCAGAGACATGGTGGGCCCCTAGGATTGACTACTATAAATAAAAATTTGATAAATTCTGATTAATTTAACCGTTAATTCTATCCGTTGATCTATTAAGATAGAGCTTTCAATTCACAAAAATTTGAACTCATATTCGTATTTACCAAAAAAAAAGGTAAAAACAGTTTATGGCTATATTGCAAGATCATTTGAGCATTCTTCTAGCAGAGGATGGATTTAGTGACGGGATAGGAGATGATCATTTCCCTTATATCCGAAAAAATCGATAAGATATTATAAATATGTTATTGATTCTATTTCTTTTTTATTTAACTTTTCTTATTACTTATTTCACCCCCTAGACCCTTTTTTATTACTTTTCTTAGCTGTTGTTTCTGCCATTGAACGGATTGTCTAGATCAGTGCACGTGTCCAGTTGGATATGAAAATTAGTGATCGACTGTTTTCGGTGGATGAGGGTGAAAACCCATAAACCACTTGCTGACCCGAAATTTCGACTAGATAATAATTGATCAGTCCATCTAATCTATAGGTCTTGTGCCATTTATGTTCAAACATCCTATTGCATACCTATCTATTGACTTGAATAGGGACAAAAGACAACCCAGTAGAACGTATAATCCACGACCTCGATTCGATCGAAAGCCGACGTAATGGAGAAGAAAGGAGTGAAGATTGGACTTGGCAAATTACGTGGTAAAATCGTCACCGTCCCGAGTATGGGAAATGCATAAAATACAATGCAAGGCCTAGCCCTCGATTCAAAAGATCGATATGTTACATGAAGGGCCGAGCGACTTCACTCGAACGGTCTAGCAACTTATCCATCGGGTTCGAGGTGGGATTTCATTCACTACTAACCCGATGGGAACCGACAGCTAGGCCAAACCCTCGATGTCGTATATCAATCTCAAATAGGTTCATGAATTAAACAGTAAAATTTTAGAATAAACCGTCATTTTCGTCATTGATATTTAAATTTTTTCCTTATTTTAAGTTATCATCGAATGTAATTATTCGACAGCCATCCTAATAGAAAATCTTATTATTATTACTACTTTAAGAGAGAACTGCGGTAGTTTTGATATCTTTTTTTATTTCCAAAACTACTGTTGTCATAATTTAATTATATAATAATTCTAATTTTTTTATTATCATTTCTATTATTTTAAAACACTTATTTCACCAACTATCATCTTTTTCTCGACGGTGATTTTTATTTTGAAATTATGCATAAGTTTTTTCCACGGCCATGATTATTAAAAATTAATTCGATGCACGTTCTTTTTCAATTGTATTTTAGTATATTTTAACATTTAGAGAGCCTGGTCCATGAGATTAAAGAAGATTCGATTAATTTATTTAATTCACACATAATAATATTTTATATTTAATAATAATATTGGACGATGTTTAATGTGCGTAAGACGGGTTATTCGCTAATATGTTTTATTTATTTACCTATTATACACTATTTTAATATTAATCATCTATAAAAAATTAATTCTCAATTATCAAAAGTATAATCAACTATACAACGAACAATTTCGTGCGTAACACTTCTCCACCTCCATTTATTATTTATTCACCAACATGGAATGTCAAGGTTCACTTATGCGTGAAGCAACCCAACATATTAATTGGCAGAAAGTCATCTTATTTTAGTACGTGAAAATATTTATGCGAGAATATAAATTAATAAAATTAAATTATTGTATTTTTAAAATTTTTAAAGTTTGTAAAAAATTAAATAATAGTTCAATCTTATCATATATTACTCCTGTGTAAGTACTGTTATATTACGTGTGATGATACTATTACATGCATTAAAGTCTTTTTCGTTAATTGCGGGATGTGAGATGTTTGGAATTGAAATGAGAAAGAACAGGGAAAGGACTCCCAGTCGGAGGATAAGATCCACTGACCCGTATTTAGATTTAGTTTATCATGTTTGAATTTTTTTGCCCCTCTCTCACAAACCGACAAATTTGATAGAATCTTCTTGACCGACTTTTTTTGTTTTCCCCCTCTCCCTGATAATAATATTTTCGTTGATCTTTTGAGGTGGATCCCAAATTGGGAAGCATCATGGAAGCTTCGACTCCCTAATTATTCTCTTTTCTTTATTAAAAAACTGATGTAAAAAGACAATTGATTTAAAATTTTCTCTTACATTCCACTTCATTCCTCTCCATTCATTTAATCTTCACCCGAATAAGATTAGGCGAGGTTTTTACTTGAGCCGAATACATCACGATATCTGTAGATTCGATTAATTATTATTTAATATATTAATTAAAAAATGTCACGTAATATTTTTTTCTCTATTAATATTATTTACATTATTAAACTGATAAAATATCTATTGTTAACGTATTATAATTAATTGTTGGTTGAGTTTACCAGGTTATTAATGAATTCAGTGTCTATGAATCTCTCTAGGGTTAGATGCACATTAATTAACCCAGCAAATTTGATAGAATTATTCGCACTAACTGAACGTTTTGATGCATATGTTGAAGATTTTGAGAATTAGAACCGCTTAGACCATGTGGGATCCGACTTACGTTAATTTCCTCGAATGAATTCTATGACTGCTGCATGTCCTTGGCACCCATCAGCATAAGCATTTTACTGCTAAAATCGTCCAAAAGTTTTCGATGTTTCAGGTTTCCAATTGCCAGGCAGATCCTGCCAATCCCGGGACTTTTTCGTTCGGATTGCTCCGGAACAAGATCGATGTGAATGGAGGGCATAGTCACGCCGTATGCAAGCAACAAATCCCCTGGAATTTTGATACATGAACTATTCTGTTACCGAAACATATGACTGAAATACATAGAACATATCAGTAATTTGTGCTCATGTCTTCTGTCTGCAGGTGTCCGAGAAGAGAGCACGAGAGCGGTGTGCATCCAAGGGACTTCGAGTCCTCGGCTAAAGAAAACATAAATGTCAAGGAAGCATTCTTCTGTGTCGCTCGAACAGCAAGGCAAGTGATCAACAGCAAGACGTGTAGTAGGTTCCAACTCTACAGCATTCTTTGCTTCTGCAGGCATCAAGATTCGTCTTACTCGCATCATTGTATTGCAGTTACTTTCAGGGATAATCAGAAACTGTTCTTTGAAGGAGAACGAAGAGGGGGCTGTGCTTGCTGAATCTCAAGCAGATAGGACTTCTCTATGTCAGTTAACTTTGGCTAATTTTTTAATTAATTTAATTAATGTCCTGTCTTCTTTGACTATTCAACAATTGATTGTACAGGTAACAATCTGGTTTTTCTTGCATTTTTGTCCTACCTTTTGGCTTTGTCTGGGGAGAAGGATGTGATCAGATTGCACAGAAATACCATCGTATTTAATCCACAGTTTACTATGTTGTTCATCCATTCTCACCAGTAATGTTACCAAAAACGGAAAAAGATTCTTCAGAAACTATGTCGGGATTTGGGTTCTTCGGAAGATGCAATATCTTTTACAAAGGGATCTATAAGCAGAACGGTCTTTGAATCCTGGTGAAAGCATACCGTTGACCTTATCTCGAAATTTTTACTGTGTAAAGTTACAATTACATATTGCCCCCGTACTTACAGAATTCAACCGAGACCGATTCATCGGTTAGAGAGACATTCGGCAGCAGCCCCAGTGTAGTTGCATCAGCAGCAGCTGAATACTTGTGAAGGAGAAGATTGAAATCTGCCCGTTCTTGATGAGTATGCCGGAGAGGATGAGATTCTCGATAAGCCGGCTAGGTCGAGCCTTTTTCAAGTTTTGTCCAAGGAACGTGCTTTGCACAATTTTACCCGAAAACAAGTTCAGGGGACAAAAATGAAATATGTGAATATTCAAGGATCTCACTGTTGTGGCCATGGAATGACACTGCAACTATGGGCCTCGCCCGCCTTAGAACTGTGGCCTATGGGCCTTTGAAGGAGGTAAGAAGAACAGTCTAATAATATGTGACGGCTATATGAGGTAGCACATATCACAAATTAATAAATCATGTGGTATATCCGTTACGTACAATACTCTCTTCTTTCTGAGAATCGAACCTATCTCTTCTCCTGTCTTGGTCTCAAGTGGAAGAATTACAGCCGCACCAGAAGCCCATTTTCAAGGCAGGTGCAAAGATTCATCTTCGAGAAATTCCGGTGAATGAATTCTCAGCAAACACTAAGTTTGAATGTAGGAGTAATATCCATATATGTCTCTCTTTTTGAATTCGTCTTGAGCTAAGAAGACAGGCTAATGCGAATTTGAGAGCCTCGGGAAATGGACTGAAGAGGGAGTCTCACTGTTTATGCGATCGAAAAGAACGATCTTAAGGAGTCTATTCATTTGAGAAAAGCCATCTATGTGCAGAATCGACAAGAAGCTCATACACCCAAAGGTCTCCCATGACACAGGTAATAATATGGCGTTTTTGTGTTTTTTGGACTCATGTATGCCATGTCAAACGTTATTATGTGTCGAATATAATTGCCTTGATGGAGAAAAGATCCATCATAGTAACTTGTAATGGCAAACAAGGTAATAATGGCAAAGACTTTTGGGCACAATCCCTTCTCTCAATGGGGTAGGCCCCATAATCTCCTAACCCTAATCATTCCCAAAATCAAGAGGGGAAGAAAGAGAGACAGTGGAGGGAACTTCCTTTTTCCATTACATTAAACCGGACAGAACGAAGAAAAAAGATAAACATTACGAGATATTCTACTAAAAACAATCGAACCTCAAGAAACTCATGACCGAAATTAAAGGACGACGTCATGGCACCAAAATCATCTCTTTCTAGATGGACGAGAATAGATGTTGTTCGGTTTGGTGGTGTTACAAATGAAGAAGATCCACGACTGTTTGAGAGTTTTACCATATGATTATAGATTAATCGAGTTCGTACCTGAAATAATAAGGATCCATCAGGAATACGAATACCGGGTAGCTTACACCGAGAGGGGATAAAACTTAAAAGGGGCATCTCCCATTCAATGATTTTAAATGGCCAATTTAGTTAGGGCATCCACTAATAGCATACAGTTGAGCTGATGCTTTAATTGGGTCTCTGCTTATAATTGCCTTGACATGTGGATGGATTAGAAAGTGACGAAAGGGGCTAAGCACGGGAAAGCTAATTTGGATTGGGGATGAACTTTTCTAAAGGCCAACCCTATAATAAAAACAACAATGTAATTATACCACATGAGTAGTAGCATCATGGTCTCATCCATGTCAAACTTTTCTCGACCGATAAAATAATAAGCGAGACACGGACAACATGGAATGTCCGGACACGATGATCGTGTAGCTAATCTTATATGTTATGTTCCGTGTCGGTAATGGAGATTTTGAGTAATTTTTACATATGACTCAAGAGATTGATTGGTGAATTAAGAACACATCTTTTGTATTGTTTAACATGATATCAGAGTTATAGAATATCCTTAATTCAATCCAACCCCTTCATGCATCTTGAATTCACATCACTGTTATGTTATTGTCTTTACTTGATATTAAAAAAAATCATATGTTAAAAAAATATTTTTCAAAATTCTAATAATATATAAATCACTTGGTATACTTCACCACCTTTTAACTTAGAATTTTAGATTTAACATACGTCTAATCTCTTAAAAATCCTATGAAAATTCAAAATTATATCCAAATGACTTGCAGTCTTTTTTTAAAAAATTTTTTTTGCTGTGAGATTAACTTTATTAAAAGAGATAAATAAATTAATTATGTCCAACAAACACCTACATGGGCAGCCACGTTTTGTAAACTAACCAATGGCACAATCCCCTAATTATAATAGCAAAATTCAATAATCAATAACAACTTATTGATATGTTCGAGATGAATCATGGTTGTCTATAAATTAAGGATGCAATTATATTTACGTAAAAATGCCCGAAGCAATCTTGTTTTTTGTCTTTTTGACAAGGAACCCTAACTCCTCCGCAACCTTCAATCCCAACTCGTAGATGGATCGACAGCCAAAAGCACATCGTTTAGACTCGTGAAAAGTTGCAATAATCTTCCTTATTTGGAGGGGTTTGAATGTAGATATAATTCGTACTTTAAATATCTTTATCTCTTAATGGACGTAATTCGAGTTTGAAATCAATTAAAATCGAACTCGTTAGAGCTAAGTCAGGATGACGAGGGCGAAGCCACCAAACTCGTCAAAGCTTGGCCACGATGATGAGGACGAAGCCACCGCCACTCCCCCCACCATCCCCACCCCCAAGCTTGAAATCAGTTAAAATCGAACTCCTTAAAGATAGGTCAAGATGATGAGGGCAGAGCCACCGCCACTGCCCCCACCACTCCCACCCACAACCACTGCGACGGATGATCGGAAAACCCCCGCCATGATTAGAAGGACTTAACTGCATTCGTTGCTCTGTTTGATTTGATGTTGTAGTGGGTGTTCTCTTTCTTTTCGTTCCTTGAGAAACTGAAATTGGCCGTACTCCAATTTCACGACGCTCCCCTCGACTTGTCACTTTCACTGTTTCGCACACACAACATAGACATTCTCCAACGTGCCTGCGCTCGATGAGGTGTGCACTGACAAGTTCGTATCGCATCATCATATCATTCATACTCCATTAGCATATAGGAACCCACTCGTAAGCTCTGTCCTCTTTACTTTACTCAGTAGAGATTCACTCTTTCATATAACGGTGAGGAAGCTCACTCACATATGTTCATCTATCCCATTTTCACCTTGCTAAAATTCGATTTCATTGTTTGGTTGTAATGTAAGCTTTAAACTATTAAATCTTACCCTTGCCTTCTGGCTAAAATTTTATTCTCTTTTTTGTTTTTTTGGTCACTGATTTGTACTTGGTAACCTTTGTTCGACGGATACCTCATATGAGACATATATATATATATATATATATAGATGCATGTATGTATTCCTTGGAAAGAGTTTATCTACTATCAACTCGATGATCATCTTAAACTTAGTTGCCTGGCGGGAGAGACCGCCATACTCCAAAAACCTATTTCTGGGATTTAAGTTTTAAGAAAATGTTAATTTTATAATGGGAAAATATAAATAAAAATTTTGAGTATGTAAAAAAAGTGAGATATCATCACCCGAATAGTTCAGGATTTTAGACGGTATGAGTCGGGTCTCCTATTGACTCATTGCAATATTAATAGTAGTAGATCATATTTAATATAACTCGATAATATCTTATAAATCCGGTAGTTTGTCACAATATTTAACATTAGGCAAAAAAATGCAGAAAATTTTCATTAGTTCAGCAGAATTCAAGAACTAAATATGTAATTTTATTTACAAATATTATGTATGATAAAAGGAAAAAAAAAAAGGAGCAAAAAGGAGCACAATTTCTACTGGGCTAGCTAGACCGAATTGAATTTCTTACAAAGGCACATGCTATGGAGATATATAATCATTCATTCACGGAAAAAAAAAAGATATATAATCATTCCCTCTATCTTGCTTTCTGCAATTTATGCAGCGGGAAGTACGCCGAGTTAATTATCATTCTTTTGGATTTAAAAAAAGAAGGATAGTCATGTGTACGTATATTAGTAAAATTGTTAATGAGAAAAATATTTTTAGGTGAATCGAATTTACGAATAATATAATAAAAAATAATATTATCTTTTTGAAATGACTGTTAGTTGAATTCATGGATAATATAGAAACTCAATTGCGTCCTTACAATATCCACAATAGCTCGATTCATGATATCAGAAGCATACGAGAAAGAGGAAAAAAAGAAATAATAATCAAAATTACTATATTTTAATATCAGTTTGAATATAATATTACTGTATCGAATATTTTTTTTGTAAATAAATAAAAATACATATATAAATTCATGTTACATAAGAGGAAATTTTTTTGACGACAAGATTTGTGGTTCGGAGAAATTGCGGGTTGGGTTGATGCAATCATTTCCTTCGATTCAGTTTTCTAGTCTGATTCGTACGATATATTCCCCCTTCCATTTGCATCTTTTTCGGCAGAGACAACTTCTTATCTGAAAATAATATATATTTGAGTTAGATTGACATATTTAGAAATTTTTTTAAACAAAAATTATAAATTATATTCATTTATAAAAATTTAAATTCGAAATTTTTTTAACCATGTAGCAGAGTTATTTTTACTCGCGTCATTATCTCCTAGAAAACTCTACTATTCCTATGCAATATAAATGGTTGTGCATCTTTCGAGTAGACCGACCCGCCTTCATTTTCAGCCATACAAAGAAGGGGTCGGGGGTTGAGCTCTCGCGGTCGTAATCTCCTCATCGTGAAAATTTAGAAAATTCTGATCGAGACATGTTCATCGTGTTAGTATCTGAAATATCCATATCAAGTTACTATTATAACACTTAGATAGTTTAGTACCTTTTTCATTTGTCATATTTATCCTTAATCTAATTTACATATTAAAATATTTGATATACATATACTTTATAAAATTCTCTATATTGAGGGTAAAAGAGTAATTGTAGTCACCTTCTTCTCATTTCATATCTACAGTGATTCATAACAATAAAAATTTTTTATTAGCTATTTAGATTCTCTCTTCTCACTCTGTATCTATAATTTTAGCAGTAAAAATCTGTTATATTTTTTGAGCCAATGATTTAAAACTGTAAACTTGAAAAAGATAAAAATGACATAGTATACTAATAACAATTAAGAATGTTATATTTAATAAGGTACGCTAAAAAATTTCAAATGAACAAAATTATATTACAAATAAATAATCCAATTCCACGTATTCATTCTAGTATTTCACATTATTTTTTTAATTTTTTTTTACGCGTAGCACAAGTCCGTATCTAATAATAACAAATGCATTTTCTCTAAATATCGAAATTACCATTATCACCACCTTCATTTTAACTGCACATATTTCACTTCTTACCTTTCTTTTTTTTTTTTTCTCGCACTCCATGACTGTTATTTCAATAACAAAAAAATTATTAACTTTTGTTTTAACAGTTCAAATTCTCTCAACCTTTCCCTTGTCAGCCAGCCCTCCATCCATCATCTTTGAAAGAGATAAATCAATTTTCTAGGGCCACCTATAGCAAAGAGAGACAAAAGGGAATGACCAAGAGGGGTTGGGCCGAGTGGTAAGCAGCTCGGTGCCGCTTAAGGAGGTCTCAGGTTCGAGACCTCACGTACGCAGACACCCCTCTTGGGAGCCTCACCCGCCATTGCCAGGCGTGCGACCCGGGGCGACCAACGGATTAGTCAAGTATGGTTGGCTGAAAGATGCCATCTCACCGCTGGTGGGGCCTGCTTGGATACCGTGGCTGGCGACCAAAAAAAAAAAGAGAGACAAAAGGGAATGATGATTTCATGCGCCACCCCCCCCCCCCCCCCCCCCCCCCCCCCCCCCACTCTCTCCCCGTCGCTAATTTCCAATTGTCAGGTGGGCCCACCAATGAAACATGTCCTTTTTTTTTTAATTTCCAATTTTTCCTCCCCTAAGTCAGATGCCTCTAGAGGATGGGATGGGAGTGAAACTATCTATATACTTGTATTAAAGGAGGATGTTGATGGAGAATGGGGAGGGCGAGTATTCCGGTGCAGTAGGAAAGTCTGGAGTAAATATTCTGTGTATAATATATAATGAGTTTATTATAAAAAAATTATTTCAGATTTTAACACATAAAATTTTCACAGTTTCTGAAAGTCAACTTTATATTCGTTAAGATCTGAATGGTGATTTATACAGTGAACTTCTTATGTATTTACACACTAAATATTTACTAAAAATATGGATTCTGTACCACCTGTATAATTTATTTATTTTTGAGAATGTATATTATCTATTATTTTCTTTTAATATGAATAGTTGATGCAATCAGTACCTGTTTGAATGTAATTTTTAGAAAAAAATATTTCAAAAATAATTATTAATATAAAAATATTTGTATGTTGAACTTAAGCTATCCTGCGGCGGAGCGGGGTTTTTCAACTGGTATCATTAATACGGAAAACTTAGGATTCAACCGCCACATCGTTCCAGTGGAAATAATAATAACAACAATGATGATCACGAGTTATTACATATTTTTATTTTTTATTATAATTTATGTGATTAAATTACTGAATGATTCAAATACGACACACAAAGACAAATTTGGGATATTTATCTTAAATGGGTGTGTTTAATAAATGAATAACAGGATGGATGAATTTAACGGGATGAAATAATATAGTTAAATAAAAAAAAGATAAAATTGGGTAAATTTTGTTTAATATTTATGTTTGTTAATAGGAAAACTATATTACCAAGAGGGAATGGTCTCTCTCTTATCCATCCACAACTGTACGTACCAGTATGACATCACGACCACGTTAGCCCGACGCATGCCCTCGTTTTATTTTGTTATCATAAAACCCCAATCCTGTATTTCCGTGTTCGTGCGTCTCCCTTTCTAATTGTCCCTTCCCCCCCTCATGCTCTTTCTAATTATTTTCAATTAAATTATATGAATTATTCATTAAAAATCGTTATGAATTAATTAAATTTCGGCATGGAGCTTTCCTAGTTCGTTGGAAAATCAAATCACGAAACTTCCTTCAGACCTAAAAAACAAAAAGAGAACAACGAAGTCATAATATGACATATCTTCTTGATAGCTGTCGATGTTGATGAGTTCCTTTGAGCCGATCTAGCTGACTACGGTTCCTTAAAAGTCGTTAGAGAACATATAAGAAAGTGGACCGAAGGTGTATATATGTCCTCCCCGAATCCTCGCAAACAGAGTAATTAATAAGCTTTTAGGATGATAATATAGTCTCGATATATCACGGTGTATTAACTCGTTCTTTTTTTAACACAACTAATGGCATAACGTGTTAGGCGTGTAGATCGAACGCAAGGGGCTGTCATTGTGAATCGAATGATTGAACATACAACTTGAATGAATTGGAAGTGCAATCTACAGTAGAAAAGTACGGATCCATCTTTCATGCATCTAACAATGAATCCTCGGCAAAATGGTAAGGTTTAACGGGTAAAAGAACTTCACAAAGTGGGTCCTTCAACCATAAAAACAACCGGCCATATTAACAACCAATACGAAGAAAAAGAATACAAAATATGTGAATATCACTGCCTGTCGGATTAAATTTTTGAATCTAATATAAAACCCGATGAGCGAGTGGCAAGATATAGGAAAGTAAAGAATTGTTGAATTTTATTAGTAAAAATCGAATTCGAAACATCTTTATCCTAAAGAAAGAGCGAGACTTGTCCCACGAAATGCTTCTGTAAGAGGTATTTGAAGTGCAATCATCGATTACAACTTACTCTCCCCCATACACTCACCATCTTCAACCTGTCTCACTTTTTGAGGTTTGATGTTAAAAGTTTTAAGAGTTACAGTCAAATTAATTACCGAGGTTTCAATTGTCTCCTAGGGAGTATGCGTAAGTGGAGAGATGATGATAAAATTATAAGTTAGCTTGGGATTGAATGGTGGGTGGATGTGGGGGAGGGAGTTGGACTTTTCCACTATTTATCTCTTCTCTTTTTCAAAAAAAAAAAAAAAAGAGATAAAGAGTTCATCATTTTGGCAGCAAATTAAAGAATAAAAAAGTGTACCGGCCTCCTGGGAAAAAGGGAATTATGAAAAAGGAAAGAAACTTTTCTTTTCTCTTTTTTTTTTTTGTTTGCGTGTCAAAAGTCAAATAGGGGGCTATTTCATATCAAAATCACAATAATGACATATTTCACCTTCGGATTGTCGAGGGACGGATTTGCAATTGCACCCAAGATTCATCATCATTGCCCCTGATTTTTCCACTGTAGTTGGGTAGTAGACACGAAAGGAACCAAGAGGGGTTGGGCCGAATGGTAAGCAGCTCGGTGCCGCTTAAGGAGGTCTCAGGTTCGAGACCTCACGTACGCAGACACCCCTCTTGGGAGTCTCACCCGCCATTGCCAGGCGTGCGACCCGGGGCGACCAACGGATTAGTCAAGTATGGCTGGCTGAAAGATGCCATCTCACCGTTGGTGGGGTCTGCTTGGATACCGTGACTGGCGACCAAAAAAAAAAAAGACACGAAAGGAAATTGTACTGTACAAGTGAATATTCATCCATTTGTAAATGTGTAATGAATTTATTATGTAAATTATATTTTAAAATTTTGCACTTGCGAAGTTAATTTTTTAAAAATTATAAAAATTTTACACGTATTAGACCGTAAAATAATAGAGGAAAATTGTTGTGAGTGGTTGAATTTTTCTTATAATTTAAATCATTAATTTTGAGTTGTAAATTGTTAAACATTCAAGTGACAATACATAAATTGAAAAGCGGTAGAAGGAGATATAACGAAGAGTAATAAATGAGTACGTGAAGCCCTGCTGATAAAATTTGAACCGAGAATTTCTTGGTCACAAATAAGGGCAGTATCACTACACCAAACTTCGTTTTTCGATAATATTTTTTTTATTATAGAATAGTTTATGAATTTAGAAGAAACTCAGATGGAATGACTCCACCAAATTTGAATCTATTTTTTTGAGAAATCGTACAGGTTTTCATATAAAAAAATAAATAAGTTGAAACTTTTCCAATTTTATTTTTGGTTTCTTCCTCTCTGGAGCCCTTTTCACATCTTTTTCGATCCTTTATTTCCCCTTTTTGAAAAAAGATCAGCTGCGTGTAGCGTGGGGTTAATGATAAGCTTCCCCACTCCCCATATAGCTCGCCTGTTCTATTATTGTGCACTCATCTGTTTGCCCTTTTCTACTTGGCTCCATATGCTCAGAGTCAAGCCCTTCCCTCCTCCTCTTTCCGCTTCTTCGGCTTTTACTCAATTAAACATCGAATCGGTTCGTGTTTTCAGGCTCGAACAAATGAAATGTCATGATGCAAACAGAATGAACGGTATTCCAATAGTGGCTCTCACGGACGCCTCGCGGTCGGTGTAGCGCCGAACCTGAGAATTTGGTCTTTGATGCGTGATCTCTTGGCTAGCATATATAAAAGGCATATGAAAGTTTTTTTTTTCATGTGAATGAACACTGGCGTTGGGACACACATGTTGGCAGACATAATAAGTCAATTTGCCTGCTGCCTACAGTTCTTCTGTTTGTCGTGTAATGTTGACCTCTGCTAACCACGGGATTCTAATTTTTGATTCTTGCGCTAAAAGTCTAATTGAATATGGATTAATTGAGCCCTAGTATAACGCACGAAATATGAAGTATATTCAACATGTCAAAAACACATTCAATCCATTTACATTGTTGAGGTACGACGATCTGCAAATTCCACATGGTCGATCAGTTGAATGTGACTATATATATATATATATATATATATGCAGACAACATGTACATAAACACGCATAGATTTGTTCTTGAAATCGAGAGAATTTTGAGACAAAATTTTTTATCCCATTCTCGAACCTGGGAACTACTAATAGTGAGTTGAGATTTCTCCTCTATATTCAAAACCACAACTCAGTACAAATTTGAGTATTTTTCTTTCGTATTTCAACTTAATAATTGCTACTATCTAAAAGTTTTATTGAATTTTTAAAAACTTATACTCACATGTACTCAAGGTAGAAAGTTTAAATTTCGAATGAGGATGTAACAACATAAACTAACTTTCAACAGGAATTTTTAATCTTATTCTTTTAAGTTATAAATAAGTCTTATAAATTAAAAATAGATAAAAGAAATAAATACAGGAATGAAAAAGTATAGAAAGTCTCGCAAACTAGGTTAAAGCCCAAAACCGTTCGATCCACCGACTCTTGTATATATAAAAAGAAACAAACCAAGCGACCCAAATCTTACTTCAGATCCGCTACCACGCTTGACAGAAAGGAGGAGAAAATGTCAGCGACATCCCAAGTGGCCCTGTTGAACAACCACCACCACCACAGCCTGTTTGCAGACCACCAAATAGATCCAGCTGCACAAATCTGTTCAAACATGGCCTTCTTCTCCAACTTCCCCTCCTTCTCTTCGTCATCCTCATCCCTTCACTCAGCTCACAGTAACATCGTCATCTCGGCGACAACGTTATCAGCCCCAACCCCGACAGATCTCTCATCTAATTCCTCCCCATCATCCGTCACCGCAGAAACCCTACTCTCGTCCTCCACCGCCGCCCCTCTCCAAGAAACCCCGATGAATGTCATGGGCGCCCCACACACCCTCTCCTTGAACCCTAACAGAACACCCTCGGCCTCCCCAAACGTTCTCTGGTGAGTATCAGGATAAAGCCCTTTCCACCAATCTTCTGATTATTGACGGTGTTATCATAGAATATGATGTTGTTTCTTGTCGTTCTTCATCATCGGCATCGATTATCTATACCCTTCTCGACCTGTGTTGTCGGATGTACTGTTCGCTAGGGTTTTGTCGCTAACATAAGTACGCGTTCGGTCTGTTTATTTTTTCTAGGTAGAAAAGGTAGTGAAAGTTCCCTTAAGCTCTTCTTGGATTTCGAGCTCGCTGTTGTATATTTCCATGCAAAAAATTATCGTGTGACAGTTCTGTGCCCCGTTAAAAAGCGGACTTTATGGCTCTGCATCTTACAATTCATGGATGTGTGATTAAGCTCAACAAGCATTGCATTTGCTAATTAGGTTTTGATGGGTACGTTGATTAGGGCATGGGGCGAGTTGAACCAAAGCTTGTTGAGCAACAAGCTGATGAGAGGCAGCGACAGTACAATCATGGGAGGAGTCGATCATCACCAACAACAACGGCGTGCCGGTAATGGGAGTAATAGCATACTGGGGATATCATCGATGAAGATGAAGAAGATAAAAGCGAGGAGAAAGGTGAGGGAACCCCGGTTTTGCTTCAAGACTCTCAGCGACGTGGACGTGCTGGACGACGGATACAAATGGAGAAAGTACGGACAGAAAGTCGTCAAGAACACCCAGCATCCCAGGTATGTATGCATACAGGCTCATGTATAAGCACATGCATATATATATATATATGCATATATCCACTCCCATAATAAGGTTCATATTGTTGGGGAAACAAACATGAAGCTTCAATTATTGTCTGTCGTAAGTTGTAAACTAGCGTAACAAAAGTAACAAGGTGATCAGGGATACGAAATATTATGTTCGGTTCGACAATTGGGTCTCGGTGTTACCCGTAATGGGAGAGGACATTATATAAATGTCCCAGTGAGTGGCTTCGTATGAGCTCAGCTCGAATGTTAAAGCATCTCTGGAGTATTTCTTCGTCTTGTTATCTGCTTCCTCTGATCCGTCCTCTTCCCCTCCCTCCCCACAATCTGTTCTTTCTGGTGCCTGCGTGGCCCATCAAGTTTCAGCTTTATTAACCTAATTTTAAGTTTGATTTTCGCTAAGAAAACTTTACCTTTGTTCTATATCTATGTCCCCATTCGCATTTGCTCTCTCTATACATATATATTTGATAATTTGCTCTCTCTATATATTTATATATTCATATTGAGGAGTGTAATTATGATGCTATATGTATCATCATCATTAGCTTTTATATATATATATATATATATAAAGGCTTCAAAGCACTTTTACCAGAGAGCTGAGGGTTGCAGTTGCAGCTGCAGGGAGAGGTCTCATCAGTCTAGCAATCTTTCTTTTTGCATGCATATTTATGTACAGATATGATTTGGAACCCTGATGATCATTTCATTGGCCTATCAATTAAACTCTTTTCTAAGGTAAAATACATACACATATATATATTTGTTTATTTTTTACAACTGAAACAAACTAATTATTGGTCTATTATACTACTGAAATTATATATATCTACTATGTAATAAGCAACATATGATTGATTGATGCATTATAATGTTCATACAACGGGACCCTAATTAATCAGTGCCACGCAATAAAGGGACGTGAAAAAGGAAGAAATAAATGAGAATAGAGAGTTGTGTTCGTAATATTTGAGGTTTTCACATTCGGGCTCAATGTGGTGCCCTTTATTTAGGTAAACTTGAGATGCTCTTCCTTTGTTCGGGTTAGGAGTACGAACCGTGTCAACACTAGCATATAAGAAAGCTACTATCGTATCCTTCATTGTTGTCAATGGTCATTATGTTTGATGCTGCCGATCATCATTGTGGTTATTACGCTTTGTTGAAGAAACTCTTGTGTACTGTACTCATTTGTTTCATTTGGAAAGTTGAGACGGTATTGTTGACTAGAGTCTCTAGCAAGCCCAGGTACTTAGTAAAAAATATAAGAACTGCAAGCAACATACCGTCTTCATACATGTATATAGATAAACTTCCAAGCAAAGCATGCATATATATCATTGGTACATTCGCATGTATCTGTGGTTGGCCTCATGTTTATTTTCAGTTTATGCTATATGATATCCAAAAACCCAAAGGATTCTGACTAATATCCAGATTCGAACTGGGTCTTATATAAGTTGTATCATGTACATGGATGGACAGGAGCTACTACCGTTGCACCCAGGACAACTGCAGGGTGAAGAAGAGGGTGGAGAGGCTGGCCGAAGATCCGAGGATGGTGATCACGACCTATGAAGGCCGCCACGCGCACTCCCCGTCCCTGGACACCGAAGAATCACAGGCCGCCTCGAACTCTCATCTCAACAATAACGATTTCTTCTGGTAGCTTAGCTAGCCTAGCTACACTGATTACCCAGTATATGTATAAACGTAGCCAGTCATGTACAAGTACAAGTTATATCATAAAACTGCACTGTCTCTGTGCTGTAGCAGTACCTGTCATCCCCTGCGTACTTACACTTGGGAGAGTTAATGAAGGCGTAGTAACCTGTCGTCCGTGTAGTAATATGTCATGTAGGCTAATGTTTTCTTTTTTGGGTGTCTTCAGCCTCAACACATACGTATCTATATATTATACAGAGAGATATTGTTGCCTGTTACATGCAAGGTGAACATTGAACAGATAATAATTTTTCTCGGCGTGCATCACCTGGATTCATAAACCGCACAGGTTCAGCCAATCCGTTTTCGAACTGCACATCTCTCGTAAGTAAGGGAGATAACAGCTTTGGGTTGGTCTTCCATCGAGCTCGGTCATGTTAAGGACGACAAGGTGATGGGAATGGAAGGATGATATCGAATCAACCATGGGGGCTGTTTCATGTATATATCTTTCGTATCACTTCAAGAAATTGGCTGTTTTCCGTGACATATTTGCGTTAGATTGAGTAGGCAGATTTTCTCCTTCAGATTTTCGCTCGAAAACGTATGCCGGTAAGGTTTACGTTAGAATTCCAGCAAACATAAACACATAAACACATCTGGTCGGCCGCCACATGTTCCGCAAAAAGTTATATATATATATATATATATATATATATATAAGCATATGCATTCTCGCAGCCCCTAGCACGAGAGAAGGCCTCTTCTACAACCTTCCCCGTGGGAAAACGGCTTCTGGGCTTTCGTAATGGGCCGTACGTGGCCTGGAGAAATTTCAGATTCAAAGCCCAGGGCCCACAGAGATCCTAGAGGTAGGGGGTTCAACGCTCCTATCTTATAAAAGGAAAATCTCCGACTCAGGTTTTATGAATTGAAAAAATTATTCCTAATTAAAATAATTTAATTAATTTTTACTCAAATGTCATTGTAAGGAGAAAGTCTTGTATGTAATAGACACACCACATGACAGTGCTGACGTAGTATCACAAACCAATCAAATAGAGCTATTTCCTTTTAAGATTTATTTTTTTCCTTTTAGGTTTTATTAAAATTTTTAAAAATAATTGAATCCTATTAGCTCATGACACTATATCAGCACTGTCACGTGGTGTACCCGTTACACGCAAGACTCTCTCCATTGTAAGGTAGGATTATTATTATTTTTTTCATGCTCCAAACCTAATTTGAATATAAACTAGTCAGGACCAATTCAATTTCTAAATATCAGATGGTGAAGTATAAAAAGAGAGTGAGAATAAGGGATAATCAAGAGTAAACCATCAAATTGGTTATCAAAATTTTAATAAACTATCAGTTTTGTTCTTAAAGTTTGAAAGTTATCAATTTTATCATCATTGTTCGCTTCCATTAGTCAATTTGGTCTATGTATTATAATGCCGTTTACCGAAGCTGACGTGGGTGGTGGTTGGCATGTGGGCCCTTTGACATGGTAGCCGCCATCCATGTTAGCTTCTGTAAACATCTGTAAACATCGTTATAATGGATGAATGAAATTGACTTATGAAATTAAACAGTGAGAATCAAATTGATATTTTTAAGATTTTGAATACTAAATTGATAGCTCACTCCAAAACCGCCCACTAGCCACATTACAAACAGAAATAAGTAAACATCCAAACGCTGTTTAGTGCTGGCACCGAGCTGAAAGGCGAACCTCATTTGTCAACTCTCCTCCTTATTTCCCGTTAAACTTCTTTCCCTTTTAGTGCTGTTTAGTGCTCTGTAGTGTATGATATGAAATCCAAAAGTGGTAACACATAGCGATTATAAATACCGTTAATAAAACATGTTACAAAACGCCAACGGGGCAGTAGCCCCACTGGTGGGGGACTGGGGAGCTCACCCAGAGCTCCCCAGTTCAAGCCCCAGGAGGGGCACTTCTCCGTTGGTGGGGGCTTTCAGCCCTCTTGAGCTCGTCAGGTTCGCCCGACTTACCCGGCACACGTGGTTTGCGGGCTATTGCGTGTGCCCCGAGGAGGAGGTGTCGCAACCATCGCTAGTCGGGCCCGAAAGGCGCTCGGATACCTCGGTTATCAAAAAAAAAAAAACATGTTACAAAACTAATCAAACAATAAAACTACACCGTCGTATCGCTCACTGTTAAAATGACAGATTCGAAACCCAATCCCGATAGTGAATGGGGAATCCCGATTCCGAACCAAATGGCCGCCGTAGAGGCACGTGTATGTAGATGCGTGTACATGTGCTGTTCATCTCTCGCGTACAATACGAAATGGTTCTTAGTACAGATCTAAGTACACATAGTTGTCTTTAATATAACAATTAAGAGCACGTTTATTTAAGCATTATTACGCACAGGGTCTTCTTCGGTCCTGTCGTTTGACCCAATCGCATGTGTCTTCTTCTGTAATGAATAAAACTAATCAAGAACAGCTGGTTGTCCTGTAACCGCATTCACAGATAGAAGTAGATTTAATTTTTTTGAGTCTTGAGAATCACAGCACCTTAATTCATAATTTTAATCATAATAAGTGATATAAATAATAAATTTCTTAATTTTATTTTATAAATAAAGATAATTTCAATTAGACCATCATCTAATGACACTATCTCTGACGGGGAGCATTCTCTCGTGGAGAGAGTGCACGTGAAATGAGTATATCACGTAATAGTACTGATATAATATTACGTGTCAGTATGATTTAATTATTTTAAAAGTAATTTAAGTTAATTAACTCGTGATACTATATTAATACTATTATGTAATGTGTCTGCAACTTGAACATGCCAGACCGTGACCTGATTGCGTCTGCTGTTTCCCCCAAAAATGTAAGTGTCAACATTCCACGAACTAAGATGGCCTTTTCCGGCGAAGATCCTTTGCCGGAATGACATCGCTAAACCTTTCCGTGACCAACATGCTTGAACACCTCCTACCGTTGAGTATAGTCTAAGGTTCTGTAATTGTGATCGAAGAAAATTTTACAACTGGAAGAGGTTTACAGCGTACCAAACCGAATCCTTGACATATATAGGACGGAATCCAAAATCTGATACATCTTCTTCTTCCACTTATAAGAATAACAAAGATTCTGTGATTGATTACAGAATAATACATACTCAGTATCAGAACAATGGAGGAGTTGCAGATGGGAGATTTACATTATTGCCACTAATCCCACCTCCGAGGACCAGGAGGAGAGAAAAAGGAATCGGTTCCGCCGCCGTCTTTTAAGGAAAAAATTTGTCGGGAAAAATTGATCGGGCACCCAAAACACCTCGTCCGCCTCCTCCTTCCAGCTCTAGTGCTGGCTGAAGTCGGAGACTTCATTCGACTCGGGCACTTCCTCTATGCTCGTATCCACAGCGTCGACCGAACCGAACCCTCCATCCCCGGTTGCAACTGTAGAAACCGAGTTGAAACCAGACCCTGCGTGAATCTCCCCGAGCATGGCTACCACTTGGATCATTGTGGGCCTCTTGAAGGGCCAATCATCCAAGCAGGCACACGCGACCTTCAAGTGTTGCAATAGCTCGATCTCGAGCCTAGGGTCCTGCTTCAAGAGGACCGGATCAAAGACGTCGCTAATCCTAAGTTTCGCGTGCTGCTTGACCCACCCGACGAGGTTGTTGTCCCCGAAATTGGCCGAGTCTGTCGGTCTCTTCCCTGTGAGGAGCTCGAGCAGGACAACCCCATAGCTGTAGACATCGCCCTTGGTCGAACACCTAAAGCTCTGGTAGTATTCCGGAGGGACGTATCCCGGGGTCCCAGCTAGCGTGCTGACACTCAGATGAGTGTCCATTGCGCATATCAACCTTGCCATCCCGAAGTCGGAAACCCGAGCCTCGAGATTCTCGTCCAGGAGGACGTTGCTCGACTTCATGTCCCTGTGGATGATGTGAGGGATGCAGCTGTGGTGGAGGAAGGCCAATCCCCTGGCCGCCCCAGCCACGATCTTCCTCCTCGCCGGCCAGTCCAGCTTGATTTGGCCGGCCTTCCTGTGGCCGTGCAGGACATCCTCCAAGCTCCCATACTTCATGTACTCGTAGACCAGAAGCCGCTCCTCCTTGACCTTGCAGTAGCCTAGGAGGGGTACGAGGTTGTGATGCTTGATCTTGCCTATTGTCTCCATCTCCGCCGTGAATTCCCTGTCCCCCTGTCCGCTGACATGGATGAGCTTCTTGATCGCCACCATGCTCCCGTCCTTCAGCTTGGCCTTGTAGACATTCCCAAACCCGCCTGACCCGATCAAGCTGTCACTGTGGAACCCATTCGTGGCCTCGAGGAGGTCTGCAAAGGTGAGCTTCAGCAGCGGCTTCTCGAATGCGGCAAGGTTTATGCTCAGAGCTTCCCGAGCACTAGGGAGCTTCCATCTGACCGCTCCAGAGCGGGAGAGACCGTCCATGTAAACATTGAGAGCAGACAAGCTCGCATCCTTCTTCTTCTTCCTCCTCTTCCTCGTCTCGACTGCCATGAAAATCAGCCCAAAGATACAGAACAGTGAGACTAACAATCCCATTGCCACGATTCGAGCCAAATACGCCTGCCGGTGGGATTTCTGGCCATGAGAGCTTGCATTTGGACCAGAGCCAGCCCCACACAGGGCCAGGGGGATCCCACACAGGCCTGAATTGTTTAGGAAGCTCGAGGTTGGCAACGTCCAGAGCTGGCCCACCTGGGGGATCGGTCCCGTGAGAAGATTGTTTGACAGGTTGATCTCTGAGAGCATTGAGCACCTGCCTAGGGCTGGAGGAATCGTCCCTTCCAAGTGATTGTTCGACAGGTCAAGAATATTCAATTTTGTTAGCTCCCCAAGCTCAGGTGGGATAGAACCCGAGATATTGTTATGCCCCAAGTTCAATACATACAAGTACGACATCGACCCGGTCTCCTTTGGGATACTGCCTGATAAATTGTTATGCGAGATGTCCAGGAACAGAATCGAACCATTGTTCTTGAACGTGACTCTGGTGTCCGTAACCCCCTTGTATACTTGCCGGGAGAAGTTGAACTTGCAGGGGTATCGGGTGGAGATCCTTCTGAGCTGCTCGGGCCTAATCCCTGCAAATTCAAGCAAATTACCGGCCCCATGGCACTCTTGTCTTCCATCATTCTTAATGTAAGCATATCTCCTATCATTTAGAAGCTTCACTGTGATCTTCCCCGACTGCGCGAACAACTGAGGAGGAATAGACCCACTGAGAAGATTAGTATTCAGATCGATCCAAATAAGGCTCTGGGCTTGCCCGAGCTTGGGTGGGATGCTACCGGAGAAGGTGTTGTTGCTGAGCTTGAGGATTGCCAGGTTTGGGAGCTCCCCGATCCACCCGGGGATCTGCCCGCTGAGACGGTTGCTCGAGAGTGAGATCCAGTTCAAGTTTGTGCAGTTGCTCAGCCCCAAGGGTATGTTTCCGGTCAGGAAATTGAAGTCGAGGATGAGATTTTCCAGCGCCTTGATGTACATCAATTCGCTTGGAATATTGCCCTCCAGTTGATTCAGCAAAAAGATCAGATCTTTGAGCTTCGATAGGGACCCAAGGCTCGAAGGCATGCTTCCTGATAGGTAGTTGAAGCTGAGGTCGAGCGAGACGAGCTGGGAACAGTTGCTGAGGGACTGCGGGGTTGAACCTGTGAAGAGATTGTTTTGAAGGTAGAGGACTTGTAGCCGATTGTCGGGATTCCGACACAGCCTACCCGGAATCGAACCGGAGAGGTTGTTTGAGCTCAGATCCAATGTCTCCAAATCGGGAAGCTTTGAGAAGGAGTCCGGCATCGATCCATTAAAGTAGTTAAAGGACAGGTTCAGTTTCTTCAATCGGTTCATGCCCAAGAACAGGACGTCGGTCGGGAGGTCGCCGGACAAGCTGTTGTTCGAGACGTCGAGGGACTGGAGCAGAAAGCACGAGGCGAAGCTGCTCGGGATGTTTCCGGTGAGGTTGTTCTGCGAGAGGTCAAGCTCGCGGAGAGTGGGACAGGCGTCTGACAAGCGCGAGGGGATCTCCCCTTGGAAATTGTTGCTCGAGAGGTGAAGGACCTGCAAGTTCTTGGTGGGCAGCGAGGAGGGGATCGAACCGGAGAAGTGATTGCTGGAAAGGCTCAAGAAGCTGAGCTGCACGCACCCAGAGAGAGTTCTCCCAATCTCACCGGAGAAATGGTTCGAGGAAAGGTCTAGGTGGTCCACGGCCGAGCAGTCACCGAGCTCCGGGAGAACCGCGCTGAAGTTGTTCGATGAAATGTCCAGGTGGGCCAGCTTGCTGCACTTGGACAAGTCGACGTCGCCAGACAATCTGTTACCCTGCAGGGACAGAGAGCCATCTCGGCGCAACCGGTGGCGGCAATCCAAGGCACAAGACTCGGCCCTGAGATCTTGTTGTCAGAAAGATCAAGAACGTGCAAGCTGACCGCAAGCCCTGCCTTGTCTTCGACGGCGGAGTTCAAGGCGTTCCCTGAAAGGTTCAGGAGCTTCAAGCTCTGGCAGGAGCCCAGATTCGAGATACTGGAGAAGGGCCCGGAGAGGGAGTTGAGGGACAGGTCCAAGCTGCTCAGCGAAGCTCCACATTTGGCTCCGGGGGGAAGAGAAATGGTGCCGCTGAGATTAGTGGACCGGAGGGAGAGGGTCTCTAGGGAGTCAAGCGGGAGCAGGAAGGAAGCGACGGAGTGGAAGTCCGCGGACAGGTCGATCGAGGAGAGGTCTATGGAGGAGACGCGGAGCGATTTGCAGGAGACACCGGTGAAGCTGCAGGGGTTCTTCGTGGACATCCAGTTCTGCAGCAGAGCAGCGCTTCTAATGGCGGATTTGAAGCCGAGGAGGAGCTGCCTGGCTTCACCGGGAAGAGCCGAGGTGCCGGCCGGGAGGAGGAGGAGGAAGCTGAAAACAGGGCAGAGGAGTACGAAGGGATAGAGGTTGAGGGGTTTCCTCATCTTTTAGAGTGCAGAGGACGAAGGAGCAGGAGAAGAAGGGAGAGGTCCCCTCCCTTTAGAGTTCAGCGTCAGAGCTCGGGTTCAGCCATCAGAGAGGTAGAGAGAGAAGGAGAGCTCAGAGGAGAGCTCAGCTATGGAGTCTCTAGAGAGAGAAGAGGCGAGAAACGGAGTACGGCAGTTAAGAAGAACGGTATTTTAGAAGCGCTGTATAAAAAAATTCGTCAAATGTTTAAAATTCTTTAATTTCCCAAAACGCCCTCCGAACTATCGAACCTTTTTGCGGGTTCATCCTATGGGATCAATTTTTGTTCGTACATGGCTTGTTAAAATCGATGGTCATTTCATCTCCCTAAATAAGGCATTTTTTTAAAATTTAAAAAGGATTTGCATTCGGAGAAATTTTACTTTTTGACTGTCCATTTAATCTTTCACTTACATCTAGTAATATATATTGAATTTTCATATATCAGAGTATAAAATGAAAGAAATGATTCAAGTGTGACAGGGGCATGTGCTCGGGGTACAGCTTCGTACTGGGCGGGAGGATCAAACCATTTATAAGCATAAAATGAAAGAAATGATTCAAGTGTGACAGGGGCATGTGCTCGGGGTACAGCTTCGTACTGGGCGGGAGGATCAAACCATTTATAAGCTAGGCAGTAACAAATAAAGGCGAGCAAATATCAAAACTTAATAATACGATTATTTGAATGACGCGTACGCTTTATGAATAGATTACGAACTTGTGATGTATTCATAAATTGAGACAACAACTGGTCTGTATAAAAATGGCACATTGGGTATTTCGCGCTCAGGTGCCCCCTCTTCGTGACGTGGAAATACATGTCAATTGGCCCTGTTTCAGGTTTGAGACAGGGCTTGGCAGTACACGTGGGGGTATTATGTCATTGCATACTATTTTTTTTTTATGTGCAGGGAAGTTGAATAATAAAAATTGAATTAGCATGAATTCAAGATTGCACGTAGTTTAGTAAGGTCAATGTTACAGGTTCAAGTCTCAATCTAAATAATATTGTCGGAAGAGACTTTTGAACTTGTATCTTCGCTGACACTAGCTTCTTAACTATAGAGATCGTTAGTGTGCTAAGTTGAGAAGGTCAGTGTTAATACTAGTTGTTTAGTTTGTTTGGTATTTCTTGTTTGAAAATGAAAGTATGAACATTACATGGTGAGGGGTGACTGGTTTGTCATTCCTTTACTCTCCTTTTGCTGATTAAAAAAGATTGCATGCACAATAAATCATATCCAATCACGGTGTTATCACATTTTCATCTATTGCATAATGCATTACTTTCTATCATTGCAAGAAATTTTTGATATTCCTCTCGTAACACAAAAACTTTGATGTTGATAACCCGTCCTGGAAATTATTATTGTAGTTATTGATATACCCATCCAAGCGGTTGCCTTCTAACTCATCCACATAAATCGTTCATACCAAGAAGTCATCTTTCTTGAACAGGAATGTCCTCTTGGATGCTACCCTTCGAAAGGAAGCTTTTGAGTTCTTATTTAGTGTAGATGGGTGGTTTCAGTAGAAGCGAGAACAACTAAGGTTTTGACTTCTTAAATCATATTCTCTTATAAGGGTAAGGTTTCGCCTTTACTCTTGGAGGCGGGTAACTGAAATGATATTTCTTAAATTGATTACAGATTCCATAGTCCTATAATATTGAGTAGCCATAGGGACTGTTTGGTAATAAAAATAAGTCAAGTATTTCTTCCTTTTTAAAATAAGTCCTTCAAATTTTAGTTTTTTCTGAAACTGCATGATTCATCTAATGAAAAATTCATCCCAAAACCTGAAATGCTCTTTTTGCTTTCATCTCTCATACTAAATATGGATTTTCCATATTTAGCATTACTTAAATGTAATTGTGCCGTTATTTATACTCATTAAACATTTCTTTAACCTTGACCTTTTATTTGGATCTGACTTCAGGATGGGCTAGCAACATCGCATTCATATTGCAAGTCATATCCAGTAAATGATTTCTATTCAAACTATTTTAAATGGAATTAGTTCTTTCCTGGTTAGAACGATTCTATTGTGTGGACTAAATAAGTTTACCACTGCTTAGCAATGAGATTGTAATGTCAATTCTCTGATATTGCTGGAAACATCTTCTTTATAGGGTAAATTTTCAAGGTACCCTTGACTCTCAAAGGTCATGATTAAACACCTCACACAACATGTCATGACTACCCAAAAATGACAATTGTGCTAACTTGATTTTAACATTCAGGTAAACATGTTCATACATACCATGCACTTGAATCCTTTCATTATAAGATCTCGATCAACACAAGACTGTGGATGATGTCAATAATAGTCTTGGCCACGTTTCGAACCGGCCCTAGACTACTCTTAGATAGTTTAGGGATGGTTTGGAACCATTAAATTATGGTTTGAACAACGGCTTTAGCTTGTTCGCAATTGTTGGCTTGGAATGTCCAGTTCCATATAATTGAATGGAATTGGACCATAATTGATGGTGTGGAGCCATTCAATTATGGTTTGAAATGATGGCTTTAGCTTTTTCGGAATTGCTAGCTTGGAATGTCCAGTTCCATTTTTGAGTCGGCTGATTCAACAAATTTCAAAAAAATTAATACATAAATTATTAGAAAATATAATAAATTATAATGAAATTGAATTTGAAAGAACAAATGCATTGTATTTTAAATTTGATACATAAATTGATTGATCCCATTTTTAAAAAATATTTTTCATAATCCAGTTCCGGGCTAATTCCAATCTTTCAAAAGGAGCAACCTGCCTAGGACTGCCCTTCACGATTCTAGGCCAGTTTTGATCGTCTATATGATGTGCATATATCTTAGTTCCAATTCATGATTAACAAGATATAAACCAAATTAATTTCAATTTATGTTGAAGTATCTTGGCCAAGGATTTTCATAATTATAAACAACCTTGTGTATATAGGATCTTATTCTCACTTATTTGAGGTAATGAATCCTATGTTAAATGATCACCTCCCTCCTTATATAACTAACTAAAACAACGAAAAGCCAAATACCCATGATTAGTATAACTATACACGCAGTGATAAACTCTAGTCACCTATGCACAAGGTAACTCTATCATCTCTTGTTTAATGATTAAACACACTAGTATGATCTGGATTATAATGTATTGACTTGAGCAAATTGCCATGTGAGTACCATCCATATGTTATGTTTGACCTACTTATCTCACGTCTTCATATCTAATATCATATAGTATGAGACTCACTAATTCATCTTCATTAGTATCCCATACTAATCTTGGATACAAAAAGAGGTCACGATCTACCAGGGTAATATTCACTTTCACAAAACCCCACTTTCAAAAACCTGCATAATCATAAACTATTTTGACGAACTTGTACTAGACGAATCTGTCACTCATATTCTCACCCTTGATAATAAAGTCATTAACAAGTGTCTTATGAGCTTATTTAAATAAACATACAACTTATATTTGAATAAATAGTCAAAATACTACTAATAGAAATTATCACCAATACAAATCACATGTTATTGTATTACTCTAGGGCATAGTACTTACATTTGATCCTCTATTTCTAAACAATTAATATTAAGAAACCCATTGAACTCGAACCCTAAATGCATAGTTAGGGTGATAGGCTAATCTCTCGATACTTCTCACAAATAATCCCGATCTTTCGGCGTGAATTATCGTAAGACATATTATTTTTGGCATAATTTCAACTCCGTCTCTTGAGTTTGTCGATTCTCCGACTCGATGTAATTGGTAGCCAGTAAATTAGAAAGTATTAAACACAAGAATAATATAAGCAATACGAATATAATCAATCACTTATAGGAGAAAAGAGAAGAATTTAAAAAGTGGAAATGAGTTCTATTGCTTACCCTAGGAATTAGAGAATTAGTTCATGATCAAAGTAGCAACCACTAAGAAGACTTGAAATGTATCATGAATCAAAGAAAAGAGAGATGGCAAAATTTATTACCCAACAACTGAATGAATTGAGACTGAAAGATGAGTTCTTCTCGTAAAATAGAACAAATACGCCCAAAAATGTACAAATATTATTACCTTAAATCAACATCACCATCAATATAATTTCATTATAATACAAGATTCCACATTTTTTTTTTGTTTATACCACTTTATATTTGAAAAAAATCTAATAAACCATTACTAATCAAGATTTGAGGTAGTCGGCCCATTAAAAAGTAAAAGTATCATAACTATTGATTTTTTATTCGTAAGATTCGAATTTTGGCTCCTTAAGAAAAAAATGTGTTGAATTACCTGAATCAACCCAAACTGGTAGAAGACATACTGGAATACATTACTATCACATTTCCAAAATATAGAGAATTTTACGGGACTCCCCTCAAAACATAAGTTTAAAATTGCACCGATATACTATTCCATATGCAATCGGCATTCAAGTTTTTAAAAGCACGAGAAGCATGTGGGCGTGTGAGTTATTTTGAAAACTTTGAAGGGATATTGTTGTCCTTGTATTATGTACGATTGTTATTTAATGAAATTAGTGAATAAAACGAATATGTAAATTAATTTATTAAACAAAGTCATAATTGCAGTTAACATCCAGAGTATTGCTTTCTCTGTAAATCAAATATGACGATTAATAATAAATTAGCAAAAGTTGGGTGATTTTCTATATTGTTAAATACCCACCTTTGCTAAATAATAAAAATGATATAGAAGAATTTATTAAAAAGGGTATCAGAAGAAGTACGAAAAAAAATATTTGAAATAAAGGAGAGAAGAGAGAAAAAGTGATAGATAATAGTTACATATTGACAAATTTATTGTCATACTATTTTCTTTCTTAATTTAACGTTTATTAAAAATTAAACGATATATGTTTATAGATAATTTGAGAAAGTGAAAAAGATATTGAAATATTAACTAGATCTTGATTCATACTACACATAAATTTTATTATTTAATTAAATTGGTGAAGAAAGTGGGCAATAAATGATTGAATAAAATACTAACTATAGTTAATGTCATGAGTATGTTATTTTTCAGTAAATGAAATATAAAAATAAATTAGTAAATAAAAATTTGAGTATTTTATATAATGAAAAATAGTACGATGGTAGTAAGGGAAAAATGTATCTGAAATAAGAAACTAATAAAAAAAATATGTGAGATAAGATGGAGAAAAGAGAGAGAAAATAAGCAGTTATATATTAGCAAATTATAATTAGGCTCATACTTTGACGTTAAAATAATGGCTACTCGAAGTTGAATTTTATGTGTTAATAAATAGTTTGAAAAAGTAAAAAATACGAGATAAAATGATGAAATGGATCGATATCCAATTTCAAAACAGAAAATGTGCTTGCATTATAATAAAACTGCGCGAGTTGCCCGCGAAATTGTCCCCCACTATTTTTCCACTTACAATTTTTAACAGGCATATGAGTCAGGAGAAATGGATAAAATAAAGGGCGCAATTCGATCTAAGATTCAAACTAAATAGATTTAAATGGCTATTCTATTGGAAATGACTGTCCTTACGGAAACAGATGGGAGCTGACTTTAGTTCATGACGTGGAAGACAGTGATGTTTAGGCTCCATGCAAATCGCGCTGGGCACGTGAATTACGCGCTACCATCTTAGTAATACAAATTTCAGTCATACAAAAATATTTAAAAGTGTGTGAATTTATCATTTATTCTTCAATCCATGTGAATCTCAATTAACGTTATTTTATTGGAAATTAATTTAAATGATAATTTTTTGAGAAAAAGGGAACTAGGCGCATAATATAATTCAAAACTCACTTTCACAATTTGATACGGCTAAGATCACATATTTGAATCTTGCTTGAAGTAATATTTTTTGGTATACAAGAAGGGACATGGGCTTAGGAGGTATAGAAGGAAGAGGTAATAAAAGGGGCACACGAAATCCCACATATATAATCGAATTCAGGACTTCCAGGTTACAAAGTGAAAGTAATACCAACTGTATCAAATATTTTTTCTCGCTCTAAGTAATATCATTAAAAGAGGATTTGACTTAAACCTTGATGAATACTGGCTTATTAAACTATATTAGGCACTTGGTGGTGCTTTGCGAGAGGACTAAGCATTGGTAAAGGTTGTTTAATTCATTTGATATGTTTGTTATTGAATATAAAGTTCCAAACATTATGTAGTAGAGGTGACTGGATCAACATTGCTGCTACTCTTCCTTTTATTGGTAAGAATGTACGAGACAAAAATATAAAGTGTTTTTTTTTTCAGTGTGATTTTTATTTATTTATCTCGTTTGTAACTGAGAAATTCCAAAGTTTTTTACCCTTTCATAACAATACAATAAATACTATTAAAAGTATTCAGGGTGAAAAAAAAAAAACTCGTGACGCTAAAAGGCCCTAATAAAATTGGGAATGCCCTTCGTTCTATAGTGATTTCGTACTCTTCTCTTTTCTTTTTTGGATGAGCAATGATAGCATAATACATCCATGCTCCTCTTCTGATATATATAATTTATGTTGAAAAAAATGCATATCAAATTCGAAGTGTCATGTTATTATTACTTAATTAGGAGAAGAATATATCTAAAGTCCCTGCTGTAATATGATGCGAGCGGCTGTTTCTAAAGCTTTCTACACGTCACGCAGGATTTACATATTGTAACTTTCTAGTTTTAGAAGGTTTTAATCCTTTTGTTCGGGGAGGAGATATCGAATTCCAAAGGTTAAGGAATATTAGTGGAAGTTTACAGTTGAACAAATAACAAATGCAGAAGACTTATCATAGAGAATTAAGAAAATAATAACCGAGGATCTCACCAGGAGAACCGGCAATGTGGGTGAAATTCAATAAAGAGTTAATAGACAGATTCCGAGGAGTGATTATGATAATTTACCAAAAATGCAGTTAAAATTAGCAAAATTTTAAAGAGTTTAACAAATTTTCTTGATTTTAGGGGACGATCACCCGCGCCTATTCTAAATCCATCCTTGGATCTGGCAATACACAGTTAGAGGTGGACATTGAACCTGGTGAGATGGTATGAGAAGCCTTTCAGATTGGAGCCAATAAAGCACCAAAGGCATATTGATGTAGTGACACGTTTACTTAGTCCTAAACAAGGATGAATTTAGGAGAGCTGTGGCTGATCATCTTTTGAACTCGAGAAAATCAATGAGTTAAAATACATATTTCACTCGATTTTATTCAATTTTTATTAAATTATCCTGTTACACATCCTTTGAGTTCATCATACTACTATTTCATTTCAGGGTTTTTTTAGGATACTACTTTTTTTAATAAGTAAAAAAGATGGCAGCAGTAATAGTGACCCAGTTACTCTCGCTATGTAATATTCAAGTTTTTGTGTTTAACCGCAAACATAATAAACAAACAAACTACTAGTACTAACACTGACCCCGATAATATAACACCATTAAAGGTCTAATATAGTTTAAAAAGACGGTGTCAATCATCTTTGACTACTTAAATACAACTGATAGTTCTCTTATTCCAAGGTTTTTAGGATTATAGAAATCGACTATATATGACATATAAATTTGTGTAATTTTGTCTACGAGATTATATCTAAAGTATAGGTAAATAGATTATCACATGTTCTTCCTTAAATTGTGTCATGTTAACAATGTTCTTTCACAGAGCTATGATCCATAAGAGTCGGATTTAGGACCCTTAATCTCATGCTCCAATGTCAAGTCACATTTCTTTTCTTACAATCTGTTTATGAGTCTGTATATTGTACGTTAAGTTTTTAATAAAATTAAAGATTAATCCACACCGATAATTGCATAAGATTTCCATATGTATGCCTCATACATACTTGAATGAAAAGTTGTTGCAGAGCATATAATGGTGAAATGTAACCCGAATTTTGAGCGCCCTTAACTCAACATTGATTGACTTTTTAAGTTCCATAATTGTTATCCCACAGGGAGATGGTGTATTTGTCAAAACTCACTTTTATGTAATTTAGTAGGATCGAGATTTTAAGTTCGAGTTACGCTCTAACCAAAGTTGCTATAGGGGTCTCTTGAGCTTACACCTTGGCGGATACGGATTTGTTGAACTATATTAGACCTCTACATTGTTTATAAGCGCTAGTATTGTTTTTTTAATTCATATAATATGTCTGGTCACAGTTGAAATTAAAAGTTCGAATATTACGTAATAAAGTGATCAGATTGTAACTACTGCTACTCTTTTTGCTAAGAAAATAAAAGTTCCTCCTGCGTTGTATTTAACTTAGCAATGTCTCCCTGGCACAGCACTGTAATCTTCATTATTCTTTCTAGAAGTGTGTGTGCTTGTTTCTTTTTTGGGAAGAAAGAGCAGTTGGTTCGACGGTCAAGTGTCCACTACTTATTCAAATTTTCAAATGCAGCAGATTCCAATCATACATACATGTCGGCTATGCATAATTAAAGAAGATTACCGATCGAGATCGTGAGTTAATAACTTCTACTGGATGGATCAACCCACTTACAGATCATGCATATTAATTCCAATATATTATTTTCACGTGCTTTATGTCGATAAGAAAGTCATTGTTTTATTGCGACTGTGCTTGCACGCTATCTACATGTATTATTATATTCATGAAATATTTTAGTGGCTTTAATTTTTTTTATTATTAAAAAGACTCATCGATCTTTAATGATTGAAGAGAGAGCATAAATAAAGGAGCAGGTGAGTTTAATTAATGAGAATTAAGCTGCAGTTTGCAAATGAAGGCTTATGTTTCTATACTGAACTTACAAGAAAATTATAATATGAAGAAAATTGTGGATGACATGGTGAATTCGGTAAATAATTGTTTGACAAACCAATAAAAAGTATCACCTCATTTTAAAAAATAAATATTACACTTTCGCTGACAAGTCAAACAATCATTGATTTAGTTCACGGATAATGTGATCAATGGTTCACAAAAAATTGTACTTGAGGAGAGAGTCTTCTATATGATTGGTATATTACATAAAAGAGTTTATGTGATGTCGTAAACTAATAAAATTCAATTATTTTTAAAATTTTTTTATTTTTAGGATTTTCTAAAAAATATTAAATCGACCGAATCACATTTATTTATGATATTATATAATCACTGGCATGTAATATATCAATTACACGAAAGCTCTCTGCTACTAGAGGCAAATAGATGGGCGTTCACTTCTTTAAATAGGGTCCAGGCCTTGCCCTTCAAGTTCAAATCAAGCTCTTCTTCTACATTCCCCATCTGTGTAGCGCTTTCGAGGGTTAGGTTTTTTCTTTGCGTAAGTTCAAGCAAAGAAAAAGATGGGTCTGAGGGGGAAATTGTCAGCTGAAATAGAGATAAATTCTTCACCAGACAATTACTTAAAACGTCTGAAGGAAGAACTTCACCATCTTCCCGATGCTGCCTCCGGCGTTCATGGAGTAGAAGTCCATGAAGGCGACTTCAAAACTCACGGTTCCATCAAGTCCTGGAGTTACACTCTTGGTATGATTATTCGTCCCCAGATCCTCACTTTGCACGGTCGATTACGTATTGATCTTGTGCCGTAATCTAAATCCTACATATGCTCCTGAATATCGAGCATTTCGGGTGCCCTGCATGAGTATGCGAGGAACAATTCCAATCAAAACGGAAAATTTCTTAAATAATTAAACAGGCTTTGTTATTATTTTTGGTTAGACTTTTGGGTTAGATGTGGATCCAAATCTCGGGCCTGAGTGTAAAACTCGTAGCTCATAAGTTCAAGTCCAAAAAAAATATCCGACTTGTGGTCAATTGCCCTCCTCCCGAGTATGGAAGAAAAATACCAGGCTTGAGGTCAATTGTTGAGAACAGGTATTTAAGAGCACTTGTGAAGTGTGAATATATTATCACATGAAAGCGAATGTTAAGAAATAAAATCTAACATCTAATAAATAATGAAAAGAAATCTAATTTATAAAAGAATGAGTACTACTAACCTATCAGTTAAAACTTTTGGTTAGACGCCGGTTTAAACCTCTCATGGGTTAGGTGGATATTTTAACGGTATGTAACTAAAAAATGTTGGAATTGACCTATTGAGGATCTTCGAATTCCATGGCTCTTACAGACGGGAAGAAGGAGACTTTCAAGGAGAAGTTTGAAATCGACGAGGCGGAGAGGTCAGTGTCGATGGTGGCTGTGGGTGGACACATCCTAGAGAGGTACAAGAGCTACACAGTGCTATACAAGGTTATCCCGGCGACCAGCCACAACGAGCCTCACATGGTGAGAGTCACCCTGGCCTACGAAAAGTATAGTGAAACCGATGTCGACCCACACAAGGAGATGGAGTTCATGATCACCATGATGAAGGACACTGACAAGCACCTGCTGGGTCAGTGATGGCAATTGAGAAGAGATGCGCCTGGGCTTAGATTAAAAAAAAAAGGGACTGTTTTCCCACCATAAGAAAAACTGTGTTTGCTTTGAACAATTAGCACTTCTACCTGCGTGTTGTATGGTTGTTCACTGCTTCTTGTCCTGTAAAAGAAGCAAATAAATGTCAGTGTGTGAATCGGCTGTTTGGCAATAAAATAAGCTTTATCTTTTGCGGTACATGAACATTAGCAGAAAGGAATATAAAATAGGCCATAAGAAAGTCAAAAGCAGGAAAAAAAAAAGGAAGTGACTTTGTTGAAAAAAATCTTAAATTATAACAAATTAAATTACTTTCATTAGCTATAATTAAGGCAATTGTTCAAACAATTGATATCATTTTACTTATTTATTACAATATGATATTGGTATTTTTTTCATATTACGTGATAATGTAGAATCCTCTACAAATTCAAGTGTGGCATTGTCCGGACTGGGAATTTGGCTCCTCAGTTTAGAGATCATTTAAAAACGTACATGCTCTTAATCTATCTGTAAAGCGGTTTCAATCAGGGATTTCAATCAACAGATTCTGCTGAATCAATTCATATCATGGGGGAAAATAGTCCAAAATCGGATTTCTAATGTCTGGTTGATTAAATCTCCTTTAAGGAAAAAAATATTAAGTAGTTTTATCTCATAATGAAGTAATGAGAAATAATAAATTAAATTGTTTATATTAGTAATAATTAAGGTCACTGTTCAAATGGTTAATACTAATTTACTTTATCATAATCTAATGAAATTTCCTCCCATCACGTGATAGGATATGATCGTTTAAAATTTTTTTTCTTGAGGAGTGTTTGGTCCCAGTACTTTAGATTACCATGACCGTTAAAGTGTTAAAAGTTACTAAAATTTTTAAATTTACAGGAGAATTTCATTAACAGTAAAATTTTCTTGGTTATGAGCCAAATGTGAGATTTGGGATTTGGAAAAAGTTAAAAGTTGGTTGAAAAATTTGGTCATTATAAAGTTGGATAAAATATAAGCTTTTCACATCAAAGCACGTAAGGATTTTGCCAAACATATTATAAAGTTTTAACTGTTGTATAGATCACTATCACCCTCGCCAGCTGGTTGCATATCTGGCCAGCCTTTGTGTCGGAGAGTTTCCCATACCGACAGACACCGCAAATTATCCGAGGACACGGTCGCAGGTCACACTGCTAATCGGATTCTGGGACCCGAAGGGCTTCTATTTTCACGACCTACTACCACCGTCTGGCATCTGCACTACCTTTGGAGACGCAAGTGCTATTTAATAACTATATCATGTGACACTATATATATATATATATATAGTCTCACAAATCAATGAAATTAAATTATTTGTAGGGTTGTCTTTTTTATTTTTAAAATTTTATTAAAAAATCTTGAAATATATGAATCATAATAATTTATAATACCACGTAATACTGTAATGTAATATGCGCATGACATACAAGACTCTTGCCAAAGGAAGTGGTTTCCTCGAGCTTTCACCATATTTATGCTTTGTTCTATAGTTGTTGGCACTGTAAAAACCTCATTTTAACCTAGAAGGAGATCGAATTTTGATATCAAGAAGTTGGATAAATACTTGTCGATACACCATTTAATGCAATGTACAGGGTTGAATTTAATGGCTTAAATGGAGTCAAGATGAAACTTGGGATTGTCATGAGAAAAGTTAAATTTGGATTCTAATTGATGTATTATGAACATTGAGACTCCTCACAATCTAGAAACGAAAACCTCGATTGAAAATAACTTGTATCGGTGATAGAATGGAAATGGGGACTCAGTAAGCTGACTTAACGGAATCAAAATGGAGCAAATTCAGGATCATCTCGAAGATTGTCGAGTTAGCCTCGTCTTAATGTATCACGGACTCCGAGATTTGATTTAGAGTGGAAGATGCGATTTTTTTAGCGGTAGCGGCCGAATATGTAAAATTGACCAAATGTCGACTAGTTTTGGATGAAAAATCATAATTAAATAGCGGAGATTCAATTCGAACAAGATCAGAGCCATTTGATTTTCAAATGATAGGAGATTGAGGGAAAAATAGATCATGGTGTCTAAATATCATATTTAACCCAGAAAAATTGAATTTCGAGACTCATTGTGTTGCAGAGGTCTATATCGACCAGTTAGATCTCGTTGACCAGGAAACTTTTTTGCGTGATTCTTTATTTTTATTAGATCTCACATCTATTATATAATAGAACAATCCTATATTATAAAATAATTAAATACTACCATATAATAACTTAAACTTTTGGATGAAAATGTGCTCAATTTTTTATAAGACAACACTAATAATATTATACTATATAAAAATCTGACATCAGCAATTTTTAATGTAAATCCAGACCAATCTCTAGTATTCCCCTCAATGATGCAATTCCAGATCCGACTCCAGTAGTCACCTCCTGGTCCAGTTATCTATTTTGCTAACGGTAAATGAAAATAATACCATTTAAGAGATGAAAAATTGAGACTTTCTGGGGAGCAACTATCAGCAGCCATTAATTCCATTTTGGACCAGCAACCAAACGCCATTTCTCTACTCAGCCGTGCAAGGAAGGAAGACGCACAGGGAATGCATCCTTAGCTTGTGCAAGGAAGGAAATTATGGCTCAAGAGAAAAGGGAATATCACTGTTAAAAAACTAATCCGAGCAGTCATCATCTTTAAAAAAGAATCCACTCCCACAGCTCAATGGGGGATCATTCTTTCGGGTCCAAGCAATGGCATGCAAGGCTTCCTTCTCAGAGCGGCCTCCGATTGAGCCCCTCACTGTTCGATCTCGCCAAAGCCACCCCAGACTGAGTTCGAGAGGAAACCCAGACATCTGAGTCTTTTCCCGCCATCCGAGCCATCTCCCTGTGCTGTTCCAAGTTCTACTAGCGTCTTGTTGGTAATTAGGTGAGATTCTTTAATCCCGCAATCCCCTCAATACTTACCATGGCTTCGGCGGGTCGGTGAGACGTTGGATTGTGGCCGAGGTGCTGATTTGTTTCGTTGCTCCAACAATTGCTGGTTGTTGATTGATAGCGTCGTGGTGTTTGAAGTGCTGACAATTGTAGGTTAATAGGACAAATTTATGCCTTTACACTGGCAACCGGAAATCTACCATCCCCATCCCGTCGTTGCTATCCTATGATCTGGTTTGTTGTGTGAGTAATATGAACATGTTCTTGAATGATGATGTTTGAATCCATCATATGCAGTTGATCCATTGTTCTTGATGCTGTCATCTGCATGATCGTTCCTTTTCATTCTTCATGTCACAGGCCCCCTTTGCTCCTGTTTCAATGAGTTGAGTCAAATGATTCTTTGACGACGTCTGTGAACTTAGTCATGTCCGATCAGTTCCTACTCCGATGATGATCACCCTCGGTAATGAATGCAAGATTTAAGAACGATGCACTTCAAGAGCTAGGCTTACACCTGATCATTAATGTGTCTTTAACGGGTTTACCGTGGCACACTTGCATCATTGAATTTTACGTCTAACGAATAAGGGGATGAGCACGTGTTTCCTTTCGAAATGAAAACCTTTAACAGCAGAGGCCTTCAATTAATGCATCTCTTGGACTTTAGCCTCATGTAAGTGAAAAACGCCCACAAGTTTTTACATCCCCATGGAATCGATTGCTCACTCTAGCCGTCTAATCTTAACAATGCAAAATCTGATGAGAGAGTTCTTCAGTAGTCAGGTCCGCTATCAGTCTTAATCATCTAGGTGGTCTTCTCTTCCGATTTCTTTTGTCTTCTTTAAGAGATCATCTAAGTCATGTTTCATACTTGACAATACTACGACCTCCCCAATAGATTTAACGAAGAGCCAAGATAATTTCGGCCTTCTACCTGTCTCGTGGTTTCTAGCATACACATACATTCGTTTCTTAAATCATCAGTTGGGGAGCTTTCTCTACAACTCTCACACAGTGTACTTGTCGATGTAGGAACCACAACCATTAAGGAGTCATAATGATACCGAAGAAATTGTTCATGTGGATTTTCATGTGTCTCTTTACTTGATGATGTTTGAGTTGTTCATTATTGATTGATGCTTCTGTGTGATATTCTACGTTTTAACAAATTAGCATATCACAACGAGCCACTGGGTCGTCATGTGGTTGCATTTCAAGCGTATGGTTGGTGGTCATGACATTTGATCCAGTTTTCTCATACGAGTTAGATAGCCTTGGCGTGTTTTCTTGCATGTCATTGTTTGATCATCACGATGCTTGCCTAATATTTCTCGATTGAGTGCTTATTTTCATTTCTTCCTCTTCCTATCATCACTTTATATTCCTTTTAAATAGGATCAGAAATATTTCAGAATTAAACAAAATAATGTATGTTTAGCAACACCATTAGAGCATTCGTTTTGGGCTGCATTAATTGGCTTGTGAGTCTTTCAAGCGTAATATAACCCCGAACCTAAACTCTAGTTCGAGACGGACAAATGGGAACCTAGGTAATTAGTATCATGTTCATTTAAGTGAATTATAGGTTTTTAATCAACTTTAAGATTAGTTCCTGAAACGATTATTGGCGACTTCTTCCACCTATTCATCCCTAAACATGACGTTGTCAGACCAGATCAAATTTAATTTCGGGGTTACAATAGGCATAAAGAGCAGTGATGTGGACCTAGACTTACTAGCTAGCCTAGAAGACCTTAATTAGGAGAAAATCTTCAGTGGAACGGTCATACTACGTAGACAATGTTGACGTGGTATACCTGTCTAATTAGAATTCACCATGCCAATTAGGGTTCAACATTTATTATATTTTTAAATATTTTTACCATTTATATATTATTTTTAATTAGCGTTTACCATTTATTTAGGGTATTTTATATTTTTTTAAAGATTTTTTGAGAATTTAATCACCATAACTATAGAATTATTGATTATATATCAAGGTCTAATTTGACAGATATACCATGCTAATTTTATCTGCGTGAGATGACCGCTACACTGAATGCTTTCTCAATAATTAGGCCGGACATTGTGATTGGGGTGGTGCTGGTCTTGCACTCATCTGCACTTCTTTGAACGGCATCGCTCATGACCAAGGTGCCGGGTTTGCTGGGATACACTGAGTTGTGGAGGTAACTCCTTATCCTCATCTTGATCTTCCTTGTGAACTTCTTACTTTGATGTCTCATTTATACAGACGATTTTCTTTTATTTAATGCAGTATCGGGCGTATTTTATGAGAATCATTTCTCCCCCCCGTTTCCATTAGGATTAAGAAGGCTTCCCAATCAGGTGACACTCCTGTTGGAAAATATGGACAACGATGCCAAACATGTCCAGCGGAAATAATGAATAAAAAAAAATTGAATTTTTATCACATAAGCATGCATTCAAGATTGCATAAGCGATAAATCATATCCAATCACGATGATATCATCTTTTTATCGATTAGATAATGCATTAATTTCTATCACTACAAGAAGTTTATCAATATTCCTTTCGTAGCGGAAAAACTTCGGTGTCGATAATCCATTCTATAAATTATTATTGCAGTTGTTGATATGGTTGTCCAAGTATTTGCCCTCTAACTCATTCACATGAATGGTTCTTACCATGAAACTACTTTTCTTGGACATTAACCTCCTCTTGGATGCCACCCTTCAAAAGGAAGCTTTCGAGATCTCAATGAGTGTAGGTGGAGATGTTCGATGGAAGTGAGAATGATTACGATTTTGACTTCTAAAAATCATATTCTATCTTAAGGGTTAAGATTTCAGATTTACTCTAGAGGTAGGTTTCTGGAATGATGTTTCTTAAATTGTCTAAGGATTCCATGCCTCTATATTTATAGAGTAACCCTAGGGACCCTTTGGTAATAAGAATAGGTCAATCAGTTCTTCCTTTTTACGAATAAGTCCTTCAAATATTAACTTTTCTAAAACTGCATGATTTATCAGATGAAAAATTAATCACAAAACGTAAAATACTCTTTATGCTTTCATCTCTCTTATTTAATACGGACTTCTCATATTTACCCATTACTTAAATATAATTGACATTGTTTATATCTCGTCAAACATCTCTTTTAAGTGTTCACTAGCTACATTGGAGTATGACTCCTAGGGGGAGGATGCTGGAGCAGCACGAGCACCCAGACCAATGATGTGCACTCACACATCCTTTTCCCAGTGGTATGGAGTCAATGAAGGAGATAACCCCAGCCAACGAGGATTGCTCTGCCCTCTACTCCGCTGGTGGGAATTCTGTCCCCTAGTCGATATTTGAACATAACTCCATGGCCCACGAGCCTATCAACCCCGCACCTGTGGTGTGTCACTGAAGGGATGGTAAAGCCGGCCATGGTGCCTCCAACTAGTGAACCTCCTCGCCAGGTATCCATTCTTTGTTCAGCAGTCAATGTCCCCACTTCACTCCCCCGACGTAAGATCATGGGATTAAAAATCGGTCCATCGCGGCCGTCGCAGTCATTACGTAACAGTATCAGAGGCTTCCGATACCATTAGGGGCCAATATCGAGGCTAGAAATAAAAATGCTAGCCGTCACGGCCGTAGTGACGTTACGTAACAACGTAACAGACCAAAAATCAGCTGTAATGGCTACGATGGCCGTTTTCCTTCACATTTATACCGTTATTCATATTTTTACACACATTTACATTTTTTTCTTTCAAATTTATCAAAAATACATATATTTGACACTTTCTTTTATCAAAAAGGATGTTGATATGAAGTTATATTGACATTATATGTGTAGAAATGCTGATATATGTCATATTTCTAGTGAAGATTCATTCTAATACATAAATTACTTGTATAATTTATCATTCATATCTTGACATGTATAAATTTGATTCTTTAAAACTGTAACAAAAATTTTACACGTTTTAAAATTTGAAAGAGATTTACCCAGCATAATCTTCATGTATTATACATTGAGTATTTACTTCACATTTATTTGATAAGAAAGTACAGAATTTGATGTAAAATTATTTTTGATGTGATAACGAGACTGACATTAACAATATTTTATTTTTATTTTTATTCATTTTGGATGCGTTAAAAAAATTCGGATCGCGACATTTGCAATGACCCAAAACCGTTACAATCATGACACGACCCTTATTTAAATACATGGATAGGATACTTACGGGTTCTTTCTCACGCAGGACGATGGTAATAGGAGGGCACACCCTGATAAGTCTTTAAGGTCTGCCCCCATCGGCAGAATCATACTCAAGAAAGGGGCTGTAAAACCGGGCCCATCCCAATGTGGCCATGCTGATGGGCATATGTGGGGGAATGGCACCCTCTTTCGATCCCTCTCACTCAAACAAACGTGGAGCACATGCTACCAGAGATGGGCTTCTCGGTTCTGAAGGAAGACATGGTAGAGATTCTCCCGTACTCCCAAGATTATGATGTCTTCATCATGCGTTACATGGAGGAGATGCAAAATCTCCACCTCGGCACAGTCTGCTATCGGGACGAGGAGAACACTCAGCTGAGGGATCGACCGGCATGTGTAGTTGGCCCTTCTCTTCCTTCACGCTCATTTTTATATTCCCATAAGATCGTTGTAACTTCTTTCCTGATACTAATGTCACGTGCGGCGGTTGAGGCCAAAGCTATCAAGGCGGAGAACTGGAGGGCCACTTCAAAGCATTTGAGGGCCAATTAGGATGTCGATTGACGTACCAATCTTCTGGCTGCATCTTTGATATCATTGCATTGTCGCATAATTAATTGTGCCAACAACACGTTCTTTAAAAATAAAGCTTTTCCTGATGCGAAGAAATCTCCCACATACAATAGGAGTTATTGCATCTGCAGCAGTCATGTTCATCACAAATAATCAAATTTAAGTTGAGGTCAAATCAATACCCTTCTGTAAGCCTATTGTTGGTTCCGAGGGGCAAAAGACAATCCAGAGAGTATAGTCGTATGCGAATCTATGTTTACCGGTCTCGTATTCCTAAAACTCTAGTAGGGCTAGGGATTTCGGGTCGGTCCCATTTACTCTTTCTTTCACTTGCTTTTCTCTCTCCTGAGCTTCCCATTCCTTTTTTCCATGCTAAATGAGGAAACCTTTCCTTCTATAGGCACTTACGAATGCGAGCATAGCTGCGTTCCGCGCTTGATCCCAGTGTAGCAATTGAATCCCGAGTCTGAAATGGCTAGGTGGAGGTTAAAGATTTGCATCATTTGGCACAAGGATTACAGTCGCTCGCCTCTTAGTCCAATTTTGACGATTTTGCACGTCATTTGCTAGTCTTTAATTCACATCACCATATGGGTATTTTCAAGGTAATAATCCTTTCATCCATAAAAAAAAAAAGGTAATGGTCCTTACCCTTGTCGCATCGGACTATCTCTTCGATTCGTGTTAGCACATTTTATTTATATTTATCCCAGGGATACGATCATCAAGATTTCGCATTGTGCTGGCCAACGTATTTCGTGAGAGCAATCCAAAGTCCGAGCATTTATGGTCTTCTTCTTCTTATTCTCTTCTAAACTCATAAACCTCCACTATAGTTATAATGCAAAAGGTATAGTTATATTTTTCTCGGTTTACAAAGGAGAAATATATACATAAAAGGAGGTAGACAAAATGGGAAATAAAGAGATATAAGAAATTTTCGTGATGATAAATTATACACGGTATCTCTTGATCTTTTGTCAAAAACGGTGTCACGCATCAAGTAACCTCGATGTAATTATGAAACCATAGAAGTTAAACTTCGGGAATCTAATCAACACGTAGCAAATATTTGTATATTCAACACGTGATTTGCGAGTGCGAAGCATTCAATCTTTTGTGAGGGTTTGTTGATCATATAAGCTAAAGGTATAGATTATTCTGCCATCAAGAAAGGTGGTTTTAGTGTTTAAATCTCGCTCTCATATGCTCTGATGAGTTTAAGATACTAAATTCGAATCTTCTCTAAGTATTTCCGTCAAAATATCTATTAGAAATGCATGTTTTTGGGCCTAATATCGGAGGATACCAACCTCTTAAATCTATATTATGTTTTTTATAGTGCTATACTGATGGCACCAATGTTAAGTATTGGTAAATTTTAAAGTTATATTATGAGATTGACCGGATCTGCACTATTGTTAGGCTCGTTTTGATTAAAAAATTGTTCCCTGTTATACTATTGTTATATTTTCGGCTCAACTTTCTTTCTCTTAATTTTACAAATAAATTCTCAAATTCAATGTGCTATAAATGTAGCAAAATTCAACTGCGAACACAGAAATAGTAAGTCTTGAAATTTTTAAAATACTAAAATAATTATAAACAGTCCCAAAACCATAAAACTTTAAAAAAAATCTGAGAAATTTTTTAGAAAATAAAACTTAAAAAAACCTAAAAATCTTTAAATCTTAAAAGTAATAAACCCTGAAAATCTAAAATAAAAGAAACCTATAAAAAAAACCTAAAACTGTAGCTCCACGAAGGCGTAAATTCTAAAAAACTTAAAATCAAATCTTCTCGAGATTTAATGAAGGGTACAGTAGGTATTAAAAGTTCGAATCAATCCATTGAAAGATGATATAATCGTAATTGGTTAATATGTGCCGCATTAATTAATATATACACACACACACACCGCATCGGGTAGAAAAACCATTTTATAATTCAGGTGACGGAACAGAGAGAGGAGCCTATAGATAGTATTATAAAATTTGTTAAAAATTTCTCTTAAAAAATCCTGTATTATAAAAATTATTTTATATTATCCATGTCTACCATGGAGATAACCTTTCCATCTCTAGCAATTAGGAAATTTATTTTTCACGCAAGATTTAAAAAAAAAAAAGAGGAATTCAGACCCATATCTATAATTAAATTGTTCGCTAATTCTACTACTTCCGATGGTGCGAGCATCAGCTAAATTAAGGTCAGCAAGATAATAGGTGCTAATCAAGTGATTTGCAGCTGTAAATGTTGCAAATTTTGAATCATATTTTTATAGTTATAAAGGAAGCCCATGAATCTAGAAGATAGTAGGAAAAAGATGAGAATAAAGGAATATATGAAGTCTCATAGTCAGACGAGATTCAAACGATTGTCCCTAATCTTAAGTCAAAGACAATAATTTACACCAAATCTCCTTCCTCGTTCTTTGAAATTGATTTCCGACTCATCTCAAGTGTTCATATATATGATCTTTTGGCTTACTACAAGACATCCTAGGGTTTGTTGCAGACGTAGTGCCTTTAGCCGTAGATTAATAGATCATAAACTCGATTCACAAAGGTTGGACTCCCCGGTTCTTTTATTAACCTCTTCCTTCTATTATCCTTTAAACCGGTGGCATGGTAGGTAACAAAAAAGAAAGTCATTTTTTAAGCAGTTATTAATGTTTGATTTATAAATTGGAAACAGTATGTTAGAAGTAACCTTGATGCCTTGACGTGAAGTGACCTTGAACTTCAGAAAATTCTCTCAAACATAGATGTAACAAATATTTGCATATTAAACCCGTGATTGGCGAGTATGAAACATTCAGTCGGTCGTCGTTGCTGGATATTGGTATGCTCCTCTCTATTCCGTCACTTTTTCTATTTTCATAAGTGTTTGTCGATCTTATGCGCTTGGAGGTATAGGATACGAAACCATTAATTATGCCGAGAAATGTGGTGATTTATTGGTACTCCCACACCGCATGATGAGTTCAAAACTTCATGTTTGAATCATTTCAATGCATTTGTGTCAAAATATCTGTTAAAAGTTAAAAGTTTATACTCTCTAAGTTTGAGTCTAGAGTACATAAATTTCTTGAATTGTATTACTAATTTCTTGAATAATATTATGTCCTTAGTGATACTACAATGATGGGCCAATACTGAGTACTGGTTGTCCAATATATTTAAATGTTCACGGTTCAATATGACAACCCGAATATCGAGTAGTAAGATGATTGAACTGTCACTATTGCTACTCTCATTTTCATTAAAAAAATCATTACTTATATACCCACATCAATTATTTGTGAACAAACTATTATATTTTTGGTACCACAAGTTTCTCTCTAAAACTTTTAAGGATCTAAACTCCTAAAAACTTTAAATCAAATCTCCTTAAAGATTTGATGAAGGGTACATTATATATTAAAAAATCGAATAATTTAATTGAATGATTTAATCTTATATAGTAATTAATAATTGATTAATATATGACGTACAGGTAGAAAAACCATTTTATAATGCAGATGATGGAGAAGAGATAAAGGAGGCTCCTCTATTAAAAAAATTAATCAAAACATCACTGTACTGTAAAAAATAGTTTAAATCTTCCATGTCTACCATGGAGATAATGCTACCATGCATAAGTAGAATTCAGACTCAAAACTATAGTGAAATTGTTCAGTAATTCTACCTGGTCTTGTGTGTAAGCATCACCTAAATTAAAATAAACAAGACAATGGTTGTTTATCAAGCGATTTGCAACAGCAGGTGTTGCAAATTTCAATTCATACTTTTATGGTTATAAAGGAGTTTTATGAACATAGAAAATAATAGGAAGAAAATGAGAATAAAGCAATACACAGAGTCTCATAAACCATAATCGAATGTTGGCCCCTTCATCTCAAGAAAGTCTTGTATGTCATTGGCATATCACTTCAGCATCGTTCAGTAGTCTCACAATCTAATAAAAATTAGCAACATATGAAAGAGAATTTAGGCAAAAAATATAAATCTAATTTTTTTGAAATAAAAAAACCTTTCAAATCTTATATAGAAAAATGTCCTTAAAAATCTAAATAAAACTCTAAAATGCTTAGAAATTCTAAAAGATATAATATCAACTAATAAAAGGGGAAAATGATCTTGAATATTATAGAAAACAAGTTTGTCGGAATTTTTAAGATTTAATTTAGGTTTTTAGGGTTTTTGCTTTTAAGATATGTTTGAATTACATTTTGCCACCTAAATTCTCTCCGTATGTTGCAGATTTCTATTGATTTGTAACACTATCAAGCAGTGCTAGCGTGATATTCTTGTGACATACAAGACTCTCCTCATGCTCAACTCAAAGGCAATAAAACCAAATCTCCTTTCTCACTAATTGAATCCTTTTTATTATACTAACCAAGAAAAAGTATAAAATTTCTTAGTTCTTTCTCATTAACTAAGTTAATATGCAAATAATGTCACTATCAATCCAACTCATTCATGACTTTAGTATCTTCTATTTAAAGAATGAGCAGGGGTGGACATTTTCCACATCCTTCAGTCATACAAATTCAACCACATCTCAACTTAAAGAGTAACACAATGGGTCTCACTGGGAGATTGGAAGCAACAGTAGAGATGCGAGCATCGGCTGAAAAGTTCTACGAACTATTCAAGACCCAGGTTTACCACATTCCGAGCATATCGTCTGATGTTATCCAAAGCGTCGACCTTCATGAAGGTGAATGGCACGCCGACGGTGCTGTCAAGCTTTGGAGCTACATTATGGGTATGTCGTGCAGAGAAATCCCCCTGTTAGCAGTTAGTTTAATTAGCCATGGCATGGACCTTTTGGAAATCATTTAGATAAATCGAGAAAATGACGCTGGGAGTCCTATATGTTTGTCGATTCTTGTACGTGGTCCTAAATGTTTTAAAGTGTTAAATCAAGTCCTATATGTTGTCCGCATTATAACATTGAGCCTTTCCATCACGCACCGTTATTTTAAGTTGACGTGTGTGTCAATACCACCTCAGTGTCACGTAACTGCCACGTAAGCTTAAAATAATAATAAGTGATGAAAAGACTCGATGTTGTAAAACTAACAACATATATGACTTGATTTAATACTTTGAAATATTCATATTTACTAGCAAGAATCGAAAAATATATAGGACCCCGATATGTTTCCCTCTTTTGAAATCAAAAAAGTAAATTGATTAGAATATATATATATGTATACGTATATGTATATTGTTTGTTGAATATGAATGATAAACCTTACTGTGGCAATTCGTTAAACATTGAAAAACAAGGTGTAAAGTCACTGGCTGTGAAGGAAAGAATTGGAGTAGATGACGAGAACAAACTGCTGAAGTTCAATATCATTGAAGGTGACGTCCAGCAAGAGTTCAAGTCTTTTCAGCCTTCGGTACAGGCAATCGCAAAAGAAGATGGCAATCTCGGCAGCTTAGTGAAATGGGTGATTGAATATGAGAAGCTAAATGAGGACGTTAAAGATCCCGACAACTATTTAGGCATTGCGGTCAAGGTTACCAAAGACATCGACGGTCATCTTGTTAATATGTAATACTTCAACGTGTAATTTCATGGTTGCTATATGTTCCTTTTGTGCTTGTTGAAGACTTCCTGAGATAAAGATATACGCTTGTTGGCCATGTGTAATAATATTGTTGATATATCTATATTATAATTGGCAAAACCTTTTCTTGTACTTACTTTCTGTTCGATTAAATTCTTCCTAGTAGAGAAATGAGATTTTGGCACAATTAAAATTACTTTCAACTAGAGTTCAAAGAGTTTTGAATTCAATCCCTTTAGTATGAGTTCTGACATCATCTGTCCCATTTTCCTTACCTCCTAAACTGTGGATATCCTTTATGATTGGAAATAAAATTCATTTTGATAGTGTATATAAAAGAAAGGGTAAATATAAGTTTTATTCCTTAATATGGGAATTCTCTATTTCATTGCAGAGTAGTTTTTGCTAGATCAGTCAATACCTTTTATCGGTTTTCCTCCACATTTACCATATGTTATGTTGTCAACTAATCAATCGACCATATTGTCAATTGCCAATAACTAGACTTAAAATGTTCATTTTGCTCTCCATCCTCAGTGAAATTGCATTTTTTCTCATTATAAGTCATTTTTTTTGGTCTACTTCAGAAGTCCCCTGAGCCTTCGGATATGTCCTGTAGGCCTTATAAGTCTTATTTTACAAGAAAGAATTTAGGACATTAGAGATGGTGTACTTGTCTCTGACGCCACTACCGTAGGAGAGGTCATCGCGGTCCATGATGTCTTTGTGCCTTCAACCAAAAAAGAGGTTGTTGGCTGTCGTTGATGCAACTGGTGACCCATCTGAGGCGATGGAAATTAGATTTGAGATCTCTGTCGTTCCAAATTTGAATGAGCTTTTTTACGATATATTTGATCATAAATAAATTGGCCTAACCAGGATGTTGGGGCCTCGACTTTGCCTCTAGCACCCTAGAGGAGGCATTGTTATTAGTTCCTGACGCCATTGGCTACCTCCCTTGGGATGATGGAGCTGAAGTTGAGGCTCCACTACCCTCAATTTAGTGTACATTTCTTGGATCGATTCAAGATAAATCGACCGAATTGGGGTGATGGTGTCTCAACTTTGGCTCAAATGCTCAAAGGGACGTTTGCAGCCCAATGCTATGCTCTCTCCGTACCAAATTCAGCATGCTTATCTCAGAACGATTGCATGCAAATTAGTTGAATTGGGGTTGTAGATGCATTCAATCTTGTCCAACACCTCAAAGGAGGCTGGTGGGGGCATCCAGGGCTATCAACGGCCTCCACGGACAGTGGTTGCAAAAGTTGAGGTCCCAACCACCTTCAATTATCTATTAAAAATAAGATTTACAAAGGTAAAAATGATATTTCAATGAGGTAAAATGGATATTTTAAATGGAAAATATAAGATATAGTGGATGCAGAGAAAAAGAAGTGAGTTATTTATCATTTAAAGAAAAGTGATAAATAGAGAATTCATGCATTGTGCATAAAAATAATATATTTTTGGTGAAAATAAAGTGGTACCCTATAAAAATATGATAAATGAGTGATTTCTCTCTAACTTATGATTTTGAGAATTCAAAATTGAATTCATAAATCCACACGACGTACTCATGAATATACTCATTTGAAATTTATACATATATTCACGACCACTTATGGGGAACAAACAATGAGTCTTTTTAGATGCTTTTACTCATGCGATTGTACTTTTTTATTTTTGGTAATTAAACTTGTAGTATATATATAAGTGACTGGTAGAAGTGTTACAGAAGTATCAACAAGAGGATTTACAGTTGAGACAAATACACGAAGCTCTGATTCTTGAGAATAAAAAAACATTTAATCAATCCTATAAGCTGCAGAGTTTTTATCCCTACTGATCCATTTAATAGAACATAATTCAAAGGATTCAATTAAACATCTAATGTTAGAAAGTTGAGATCGAATTTCCCATGGATCGGAGTCCATAGCCAAGATGGAGGAAACTAAGACTAGGCAGTCGGAAAGGATGATTACCCTCCTCTAGTCAAAAGATTGGGCCATCTTTAAGCTAAGGAATAATGTCTTTGCTTTAGCTTGTAGTGGTGAAATTGATACCATTCTTTGGTACCAGGCTGCCCAAGGCTCTTCATCTGGACCAGCAACTCTAGCAAGGCAAGACCATCCTTCCTTAAAGGCCGTATCCACCTTAATCACCACCCAATCCTCTTGCTGCAGCTGGTTTTCATTGGCCACTGAGAGAGATGACTCAGCTTCTTCCTCTGATAAAACCTCATCTATAGCCTTCAATCTCCTGTGTTCCAATAAACTCTTTTTTAAATTTATCGAGAAAATAGAAAAGGTTCACATTATTACTAGAGAATTTTGCATTATTCCTAACTTCCCATAATTGATATAGTAGTAGGGATCCATAGGTTTGAAAGTCCAACAAGTCATCAATATTGTTCTTAAAAACATTAGGTGGAGTACATAAAAATGAAATAATGTCCTTTGTACAGTTTCCAAGACAGTTGACATTAGTTATTCCCCAACCCAATTCCCTCCAAGCAACACGATAAAACAGGCAATCCCCAAAGAGGTGATTCTCGCTATCGGAGCTAGTGTTGCACAATGGACAGCATTCATCCTTTGTGGCAGAACAGGGGAGGGTTGAGTTCGCAAGTCTCCAAAGGAAGACTTTTAGTCTTTCATGGACTTTGAGCTTCCAAAGAGATTTCCAAAGCAGGATTAAAGAATTCGAAACATTTTGAAAAAATCTGTCTTTCTGGTCAAAACAATAGAAGGATTTGATAGTAAATTTTTCTCTAAGATCTGGAGCCCAAATGTAATAATCAGCTTCATTATTCTATACCAAGCCAATATTATGAATGGCTCGAGCTGTGTTAGTAGTGAAAAGTTTGTTAAGCATGTCCAAGTCCCATCTTCTTGGGTTTTGCAGCATCAACTCACTTACCTTCATTGACAAATTGGGATAGACATTACCTGCAGCTTGTGGGAAGCCCCTGGGATAACCCAAAATCTAGGGTTCAGTTCAAGCCAAAGTATTAGTGCCATCTCCAATGGATTGTCGAGCACCTTTGAGGAGTGTAGGCCTACATACTTGTAGAACTTTCCATACAATGGGCTTACTTGATTCATGTAATTCCTTTCGCTTAAAGTAAGTGCCATATTTACTAGTAATGGCTTTTGTGGCAAGGCTATTTGGTTCACAAACGAGAGACCAAGCTAATTTAGCTAGCATAGCCTTATTCATATATGATATTCTTCTAAAGCCCATGCCTCCTAGTGATTCCGGCTTGCATAAATTATCCCAAGACATGGGAGCATAATAACTTTTACCTTCTTCAATTTTACGCCACCAGAATTTCCTAATCACTTGATCCATTTTATCCATGATACTTCTTGGCATAAGAAAAATAGACATTGTATAAGTGGGCAAACTATTTAGAATAGAATTAATGAGGGTAGCTCTACTAGCCCATGAGAATGTGTGGGCCTTCCAACGAGTAAGTTTATTCTTTAGTCTATCAACAACATGTTGGAAAGCTATTATCCTTTTTCTAGGAATTATGAGGGGGTTACCTAAGTATTTAGCATCACTTCTTAATTTTTTTCATTCCAAGTACGATTTAGCTATCCTCCTATTCTGAGGTAGTGTATTTCTAGAAAAATAAATTCTTGACTTATTTAAATTAATTCTCTGGCAGCTCCAAAAACAAAACTTGTCGAGTATCTCCTTAATAGTTTCAACTTCCTTCTTGTTTGTTTTATTAAAGATAACAAGGTCATTAGCAAAAATTAAATGAGAAATCATTGGCCCATTTGTAGATAGCTTAATACGCTTTGTTTTATTTTCTGACTCAGCCCTTAGAAGCATTTGAGAGAGCAACTCCATGGATAGAATGAAGAGGTAAGGCGATAAGGGATCACCTCGTCTCAAGCCACATGTAGTTTTTAAAAAGCCTTTTGGGGACCCATTAATTAATATGGAGAAAGTAGGAGTGGATATACATTGGTAGATCTAGTTAATAAAAGTTCGATGAGAACCTAGCAATTCTAGTAATCTAACAACTAGGGACCATTCCAGTTTATCAAAAGCTTTTTCAAAATCAATTTTAGTGCCCATCCATCCTCTCCTAGCTCTTGGCTTCTTCATTACATGCATTATCTCTTGCATTAGCACACCATTTTCGGTAATCAATCATCCTTCTAAGAATGTTGTTTGATGTGGGCCAATAATTTTGTTCATTAAGGGTTTAAGACTATTTGTAATTATTTTCAAGATAATTTTATATGAAACATTCATAAGACTGATTGGTCGAATTCTTTGAAGTTACAAGCACCTTTTGTCTTGGGAATTAGCGTAATAAAAATACTATTTAACTTCTTTAAGATATATCCAGTACTAAAGATATGGATAACAACCTTACTTACTGACTCCCCAACAATATCCCAATTCTTTTTATAAAAGTACGTGGGCATACCATCGGGCCTGGGCCTTTAAAATTAGGCATTTATTTTACAACATTCCAAATTTCCTCCTTATTAGGGATCCTTATTAATTCCATATTTTCAGTATCAAATCTAACAGGAGCAAAATTTTCTATCCCATCAGTGATACAAGGATTAGTAGATATATATGGTTGTCGAAACTTATCTAGAAAATAGCTAGATATGTCCGTGTGCTCATGTCCAATTTCCATTATCTAGTTTAACATCATTAATATGGTTTTGCTATCTTCTAATATTGTTGAAAAATGAAAAAAATTTGTATTTCTGTCTCCATCATTCAACCATTGCTCCCTTGATTTTTGCCTGCATATTAAATCATTTCTTAAAATCATATTATCTAATTCTAATTCAAGTTCCATTTCCTTTGATCTATGAGTTGGGCTGGGATCAGATCTCCTAATTTGACCAAGTTTGGCTATTACTTCATTTATCTTTTGGTTGCAGTTGCCAAAATGGTTCTTATTCCATTCTTTTAAGGCTAATTTTGTGTTCTTAATTTTTTCAAAAAACTAGTAAGTGTAGGAACCTGGGCAACAAATGTTCCAAGCCTTTCTAAATATTTTTTTACAAGTTGGATTTGTTTGCCATGCGATATAAAATCTAAAAGGTTTAGGGGCCTGTATCTAAGTTGTTCCACAACTTAAGTATTAAGGGCATATGATCAGAATTATTGGATTTAATATGATAAATGACAACAATAGAGAACATTATTTCTAGCCAAGATGTACAATTGCCCTATCTAATCTAAGTTTAACAAAACGCAGCCCTTCCCTATTATTTTTCCAAGTGAAGGGATCACTAACAAAGCATAAATCTTTACCACTTGTTTCCATCATGAAATTTTCTAAGAAAATCCTAGAGGGACCAGGCATTGTTCTTACACCCATTCCTTCTTCAGCTCCTAAATTTTCATTTAGATCACCTATTAGTATCCAAGGTTCGTTACAATTTTTAATAAGATCAGTAAGGTAATTCCAAAAGCTACTCTTCAAGTGTCAGTAAGGAGGACCATAAGCACAAAACATCATGAAGTGTTTAGACGTTTGCTTGTGAGTCAATTTGACTTGGATCAAAAAGTTCGAGGAAAATAAAATTGTTATCTCCGCTTAATCTGTCCACATCAAGCATAGCCCTCCAGCACGTTTGTTGGATTCTACCACATGATAATTTCTCATGCTATTGTACTAACCATGGGGATTGATACACCTAACAATTAAACCAGAAAAAAAAAACTAAACCTAATACTGTGTAGGATGACCATTCAACACTTTGATTGGGGTGCAAACGACTCTATCAACCATTATTTTTGCATATTTGAATCAAGAAAGGTGGAAAATGAGGACACTTACAACCCAATTTATCCAGTTTTGACCATATAGGCATATACTGTATCAACCTACATGTGAAGTACTTATATGTAAGTTCACCAAACCGAACAATGGATGCAACATCCGATAAAAAAATACCCAAAACAAAAATAAAATTATTGTACTTGGTCAGGTTGATCCTCATATGTGGGAGATTTTGGTGAGTTTGGAGGAGGTTCTAGAGAAGATACCTTGATATAAATAAAAAATGGCATATATATAAAAAAAAACTCTGCATCTACAGGGGCGGCCTTTAGCGCTTATGGTCTCTCTCTCTAAGAACTCTCCCCTTGAAGGAAATGGTTCGCTTGAAGAAGCTGGCACTCAAGCAAAGTTCTAAACCTCTAAAGAAAATAGAGAGCCAGGGGTAGCGATAGTCGACAGTCAATAGAGATGCTAACTAATACTTCAGAAATGTCTTATGAAGTAAGGTCATGGGCATTATTCTTGTGGCTTCCAAACAGGCCTTTTAAATTGAATAGATTTGGAATGCTACTTCAGAAATGTCATATGAAGATAAGGTCACCAAGGAGGAACTCGTGGATTATAAGGTTATCAATGCGTCCTCTGGAATATTGGATGTTAGCCCATTAACTTATAGACTTGTGGAAGCCATTTGGAGGGATGAAATGCATCAACATCAATGAAGACTGAATCCGGGTTCCAAGAGACAGTCGATGGTTCATTGATTACCATTTCCTGACAGTGAGGATGTGATTGTGTATCTATGTCATACCACTCTATGTTCGACTACCGGCCCTTCCTTTTTAATTTCTACAATAGGGAAATCATTACTTGAATTGTAGGAAAGATCGAACCATTGGTTAGGCTAGATGGAGTCACAATCATCGGTGCAAGGTCTATTTTTGTGAGATTGTGTATTCAGTTTGATCTCTGGAGGGCTCTCATGATATGGGTATGAATTGATAGGAGAGGAAGCAAATAATTTCTATATGAGGGAATTACAAACTTATGCTTCAACTGTGGCATAGTGGGTCATAAGCGTGAAGCTTGCCTAGAGCTGATGAGTAGGGAACATATACTGGAGATGGGTATGAATGGAGACGGGTCAGTGCTCATCAATCTGTATTGGGAAAGCATGAGTCCGATTAATTAATAACACAACGAATAAAACCTTTCTCTTCTAGTGCAATCGAGATAGCATTCAATAATAAAAGTAACAATCAAAACGGACACAAAAAATTTAATGTGGAAACAACAATATGGGGAAAAACCATGACACCAGACCAAATCAACTTCCCACTATACCAATGGAGATTACCGAGTTTTCCTTCAAGAGAACAATCTTGGACTAACCCTCAAATCAAGAACCACTCCCTTGGACCATCACAATTAATCTCCTAGAAAACTGTTTTGCTGACCTAACCAAAAATAGTACTGACTGACCTCTAAATTCGATATGCACCTTTCAAAACTTAGTCCCAGGAGTCTTGAGGCTTCTGTCAAAATTTTGTGCCGATCAAAGTTCTTTTTCCCCTCCATTCTAGGTTTGATCTTGCACTAGGTGTTTGAAAAAACTGCTCTATTTTTCTCTGTTTTGCTTAACGAAGTCTGATGTAATTTTCCTTCGATCACTTGCTGTTTTTTATCATTTCTTTGCTAATGGCTGTCTATTTTGGTTGTCCTGCCAGGCAACCCTAATTGTTACTCCTTATATACTTTTCTTTTGGATTAAAATCCCTCAAAAAAGATAACTTGTGGACCATAATTAAAATATTAATTAAAACCCAAATTAACTGACCTGAATAATTGAGCCCAAATAATCCTCCAAATCAAAGGGATAACCCAACAAACTCCTCCTCTCGACTAATTGGAGTCTTTAGTCATACCGGCTATACTTTGGCACACGTCGACCTTCTCCTTTGTCAGAGGTTTGGTCATCATGTAAGTTCCATTTTGCCAATATGAGCAATGTTTGGTCTAGTGCAAATCATGGCGTACATTAAATTGTCCACTGCTCTTAGTACTTATGTGGCATAATTACATCATAGCACTCGGGTTCTCCCCTGGCAGTCAATAATATATACTCATGAGATGGATATCTCATAGAAGCTTGCCTTATTCGAGTATATTTCCTCGTGCATTCTCAACTGGCTCGGACTATAGCTGTTGTCTAGGGCTATTTCAACATTATTTGCATGAGAAGTCTGATCATTGCCTGCTTCCTCCTCACGTTCTGTCTTCACCTCTTCCACTCAATGCTTAGATTCAATCGACCCCGGAATCTCAACAGAAGTACCTTCATCGGTCCTCCCTAACTCTTCAAGTCTTCAACTGTCCGGCTCTCAAAGAACACAAAATCTGTACTTGTAATGATGTTTCTATTAACGAGATCCCACATCCTATACCCGAACCCTACATTTCCATAACCCATGAAGATACACAGCTTCACCATGGTATCGAGTTTAGATCTCTCATCTCGAGGAATGTGAACTAACGCTTTGCACCCAAAGACTCTTAGGTGCTTGTAAGATACTTCTTTGCAACTCAATACTCGTTTAGGTACATCTCCATCAAGAGGAACTGACGGAGTTAGATGAATGAGATTAGTGATTGTCATCATTGCCTCACCTCAAAAGCACTTCAACAACTTTGCATGAGAAAGCATGTAGCGAACTTTCTCAACACTTGTGCGGTTCATCTGCTCTGCCATCCCATTCTATTGTGGTGTCATCGGTACTATCTTTTTGAGTTTCATACCATGACGCCTACAATATTCCTCAAAGAATCCCTTGTATTCACCATAATTGTCTGACCTGACACGCTTCAGTTTCGTGTCAGTTTCCCTTTTCATTGCCACATAGGAGTTCTTGAATATTTCAACCACATGATCTTTTGACATCATAGGATAAGCCCATACTTTCTAAATTAAGTAGTGTTAGTGCCATTTGAATCTTAACTCATGAATATTAAAGAAAAAATAGAACATAATATCAAGCAATTTAGAAAAAGCTTAGAAAAGAATAATTTTTATGCCCCGGGAAATTGTAAGGGCCGATAGATACAAAATTGTTTGAAATATTATGTGGGATGTATTTGAGGGACTTTGCATGAATTTCTTCTTCCAGTAAATCTTTTTAAGTAAATTTAAATTAGAAAATATAAAAAATAATAAAAGTAAAATAAACATTGCATCGTATAAAATCTAAAAAAGAACTAGGGTTTCAGGGAGCCGCAGTAAGGAAAAAAGGGAAAATGGTCTGAGGAAAAAGGGAACAGAGAGACAAACCCTGAGCACCGGTTCCCTCTCCTTCTTCGATGAGGATCCCATGGCTAACCCAATGCAGCCCTTGCAACCGTCTCCGTCCCACCATCGGTATTTCGAACCAGAGCCTGGTGTCATCCCCTCAGCACCTTCCCAGAACAGAGCATCGCCTCCTCCCACTCTGCTCCATTGCTGGTCTCCACCGTGCCACCTCCGTTCTCGCCGCTCCAGCCTGAGCTCCCTGCTCCCGTGTCACTATCACTGAGCCCTTCCTCTGCTTGAGTCATTTCCCGGTTCCAAATCTTATCAACCCCTCTGTGACTGAGACAACCAACAGAACCAGCTCGACTATGTGCTTCTCCAATCTGACCGTGCTTGCCGTTGCTGATACCGAGTCATCTGAGCCCATCACTGCCTGAGGTCGTTGCTACATCGCCAAACCTAGCTAGAACCCTTGCCTCACCGACCCGAGCTCCTGCTCCAGTCCTTGCCTCACTGAGCACATAACTGACTGTCCCATTCTCCCTGCTGAGCTTTGTCTCGAGTTCCTACCTTCTTCCTTCCAAAGCTCACGGCTAAGCTTCCCTGTTCAAACCCCGATTGCTCCAAGCCTGGCTTTTCCCAGTCCAACCAACCTCCTCTCGCCAAGCTCCGCCGCTGCTGAGCTCCCTAGAATCCCTTGCCAAACGGACTCAAGGTTCTCTAAATCCATCCCAAAGACCTGAGCACTGCCTCTGGAATCTTCAAAACCAGATCATGTCCTTCAGGCGACCTTGCCTTACTTTTCACTACGTTTAGCATCCCCACTATGATGATTTGCCATTTTGCTGTTCGCTTGGCTGATGGTTAACTGATGTGGCTTGCTTCTGATTTGTTTATGCCATTAGGTTAATGGGTATGGCTCCACATTCTCTTTGTTTAGACACTGCTGATTGTCTTCCTCATTCACTTGCATCACTGCTTGCTCTCTGGTTGTTGTTCACCATATTCTCCGATTTGTCTGATTTGGGATATAGTTCTTGAATTTCTGGAACTGCTGAGCTGATTGAATTAGTTTCCTAGTTGATTGTGGAAATGTAGATGCAGTCCTATAGCCGATGAATAGAATAAAGTGGTCAGCTACTGAATGTGCTGAGCTTGTGGTTTGTGTTGGTTGTTGGTTACTAACTAAAAATGTTTCAAAACTTGCAGGAAGCTGAGTCAGGAGAAACCAATGCCAGATGGGGTTGAATCACATAACCTTCAAAATAGAGGATTCGGAAGCGCTTTCTTCCCTTTTAGTTTTGTGACTTGTGTCGGATTTGCGACTCTTCTCTTGGAGCAACTTATGACCGATTCATGAGTTGGTTACCAGGGAAAATGCACTGCATACTTGTGATTAATTCGTCTCACTTATTATGATTATAATTGCTTAGAGTGAAACTAACAACAAGACAACTTATTGTTTACCTTGTAGAAAAGTGAAAAAGTGCTGAATGAAGCCTTACGCCGTGCATTTTGGAGCTCAGAGGAAAGGGGAAAAAAGGAAAAAAAAAAAACAAAAGAAAAAAGAAACAAAACATAAGAAAAGAAAATAAGAAAAAGAGAGGGCAAGAACTTGACGAGGAAGAATGATGGGAGAATGGGTTAAAAAAAAAATGAATGAGGCAAGTGCATGAAAATACTACCATGGCCTAACCCCAAAGCCAGAAATTCCGATGTTCAAGCTCAATGAAAGGAGCTTACTGTACACTTAGGCGCATCCCTTACTCCATGATTGAAGAATAATGCGGTTTTGCTCGTTTCCCATGTCACTCTCAAAGTGTGGCATTCCTTTGCACCTAGAGCACATTTTATGTTTTAGGCCTAGAGCGTACCTTTGCACCCAGAGCGCGTTTTCCTCTTTCATGCCCAGAGCATGTCTTTGCTCCCAGAGCATGTTTATCTGCCTTTGTGCCCGGGAGCGCGTTTTCCTCTTCACACCCAAAGCGTGCCTTTTCACCCAGAGCGCGTTTTATCTTTTATGTCCAAAGTGTACCCTTGGGCCCAGAGTGCGTTTTCCTCTTTCATGCCTAGATCGTGCCCTTGCACGTAGAGCATGTTCATTTTCCTTTGCGCTTGGAGTGCATTTTCCTCTTTCACGCCCAGAGCATGCCTTTGCGCCCAGAGCGCGTTTATTTTCCCTTGTACCAGGAGCACGTTTCTCTCTTTAACGCCTAGAGCATGCCTTTGCACCCAGAGCGCATTTATTTTCCTTTGTGCCTGGACCACGTTTCTCTCTTTAACGCCCAGAGCGCGCTTTTACCCCTAGAGCGCGTTTTATATTTTACGCCCAAAGCACGCTTTTATCTTTTCATACCCAGAGAGTGCCTTTGTGCCCAGAGCACGTTTTATCTTTTATGCCCAGAGCATACCTTTGTGCCCAGAGCACGTTTTCCTCTTTCATGCCCAGAGCGCGTTTATTTTCCTCTGCACCCAAAGCGCGTTTTCCTATTTCACGCCCAGAGCGTGCCTTTACGCCCAGAGCGCCTTTTATCTTTTACACCCAAAGCATACCTTTGCACCCAGAGCGTGCTTTCCTCTTGCTTTCCTCTTTTGCACCCAGAACGTGCCTTTGCACCCAGAGCGCATTTATTTTCCTTTGCGCCCGGAGCGTGTTTCCTCTTTCACGCCTAGAGTGTGCCTTTACGCCAAGAGCACGTTTATTTTCCTTTGTGCTTGAAACACGTTTCTCTCTTTAACGCCCAAAGCTTGCCTTTGCGCCTAGAGCACATTTATTTTCCTTTGTGCCTGCAACACATTCCTCTCTTTAACGCCTAGAGCGTGCTTTTGCGCCTAGAGCGTGTTTTATATTTTACGTACAGAGTGTACCTTTGTGCCCAGAACATGCCTTTATGCCCAGAGCGCATCTTATCTTTTACGCCCAGTAGCGTATCTTCTCCCTCCACACGCCTCAAGCGTGTGTTCCTCTCTATGCTTAGTAGTGTATCTTTTCCCTCCACACGCCCTGAGCGTGTATTCCTCTCTGTGCACAGTAACGTATCTTCTCCCTTCGCACGCCACCTGTGAGTATTCGTCTCTGCGCCAAAAGCGCATGTCTACCCTTTCTTTCCCCTCTTGAAAAGAAAAAGTGAAAATTTTGAAAAAAGAAGTTAAAAAGAAGAAGAAGAAGTCAAAAAAATAATAATATAAAAAAATGTTAATAACAATAAAAAATTGAAAAATTTTTTAAAAACAAAAATAAAAAATAACATCAAAGAAGAAAGCATTTAAAAAACAAAAGAAAACAAAAGAAAACATAAAATTTTAAAAAAATAAAATAATAATAATAAATTAATAATAGTAATAATAAAAAGTCAAAAAGAAAGAAAGTGAAAAGGAAAAGAAAGAAACAAAAGAAAAAGTAGAAAACCAAAAGGAAAAGAAAAAGGAACAACTAACTAAAAAATGAATGAAGAACACAAAAACAAAAAAACATAAAAGAATAAATGGTAAAAAATGAATGTAAAATCCAAAAAAATATAGGGTTTAAAGACGGAGAAAGATGTAAAAGATTAAAAGAAATGAAGAAAATGAATAAAAAGAGAATTTAGCAAGAGAGGAAAAAATTGAAACAAATGAAGAGAATGAGCAAAAACAGAATTTAGAGAAAGATGAAAAAAATTGAAACAAATGAAGAAAATGAATAAGAAGAGAACTTGGAGAAGGATCCCCTCTGAGAGATTAAGTTTCTCGACCCTTTCCAAGCCAAAATTTAGATCTCTTTACTCGTCTTTGAAGTGCCCCTCTTATCGAATCCCTTGACTTCTCATCGAGAGTAGCTTCAAGGAAAGGCAGCTGTTGACACCTCATTTTGGCTCAGAAAGTACCTGAACCGTGATTTCTGAAAAATTGAGCAAATATGTGCCACTATTAGACATGACGTGATATTTCAGACTAAAATTGAGGATCCAATTGGATTGGACAGAGGGCAAATTCAGGGCCATTATGAAGGGCATCAAATTAGTTTCACTTTGACATATTTTGGAACCCAAAATTTGATCCACAGAAGAAGATATAATTTTTATGTGAAATTGGCGGGATCTGTCTTATTCATTTATCTTGGCTAGTTTCATTTGACAAATTGTATCTAATTATTGAGAGGCATAAATTAAGCAGTATTAGTGTCGTTTGAATCTTAACTCATGAAAGATTAAATAAAAAATAGAACATAATATCAAGGGATTTAGAAAAAGCTTAGAAAAGAATAATTTTTATGCCTCGGGGAATTGTAAGGGCCGGTAGATACAAAAGTGTTTGAAATATTATGTGGGACGTATTTGAGGGACTTTGCATGAATTTCTTCTTCTAGTCAATCTTTTTAAGTAAATTTAAATTAGAAAATATAAAAAATTGATAAAAATAAAATAAAATTTGCACCATATAAAATCTAAAAAAAACCAGGGTTTTAGGGAGCTGCAGTAAAGGAAAAAAGGGAAAATGGTCTGAGGCGAAAAAAGGGAACAGAAAGACAAACCCTGAGCACCGATTCCCTCTCCTTCTTTGATGAGGATCCCATGACTGACCTAATGCAGCCCTCGCAACCTTCTCCGTCCCACCACCGGTATTCCGAACCAAAGCCTGGTGTCGTCCCCTCAGCACCTTCCCAGAACAGAGCACCGCCTCCTCCCACTCTGCTCCATCACTAGTATCCACCATGCCACCTCCGTTCTCGCCGCTCCAGCCCGAGTTCCCCGTTCCCGGGACATTATCACCAAGCCCTTCCTCTGCTTGAGTCATTTCCTTGTTCCAAATCCTATCAACCCCTCCACAACTAAGACAACCACTAGAACCTGCCCGACTCTGTGCTTCTCCATTCTAACTATGCTTCCCATTGCTGATTCTGAGTCGTCTGAGCCAGTCGCTGCCTGAGGTCGTTGCTACATCACCGAACCTCGCTAGATTCATTGCCTTACCGACCTGAGCTCTTGCTCCAGTCCTTGCCTCACTGAGCACATAACTAAGTTTACCATTCTCCCTGCTCAGTTCTATCCTGAGTTCCTGCCTTCTTCCTTTCGCAGCTCACTTCTGAGCTTCCCTGTTCAAACCCCTATTGCTCCAAGCCTGGCTTTTCTGAGTCCAATCGACCTCCTCTCTCCAAGCTCCGCCACTATCAAGATCCCCAGAATCCCTTGCTAGACGGACCCAAGGTTCTCTCAATCCATCCCAAAGACCTGAGCACTGCCTCTAGAATCTTTAGAACCAGGTCACAACCTTTAGATGACCTTGCCTTACTTTTCACTCCGTTGAGCATCCCCATTATGATGATTTGCCATTGAGTTGCTGATTAGGTGTTATTCACTTGATGTTTGTTTCTATCTGTGCTTAAGTTCTTGACCTCGAGTCTTAGGTGTTGTTTTGATATTTGAGATTGAATACACATATTGCCCCCTTATTTCATAAATTTCATATCTTGATTCTTCATCTTAGCCATCCTGCATATAAGTACTTCACTTAGGGCGTTTTGCATATTAGTCCTATATTTAGATATTTTGCACATTTGTCCCTCCTTTAGGATTTTGGCATATTAGTCCCTCCATTTTAGGCCCTCATGCATATTCATCCCTTATTTTAGAAATCATTGCACATCAGTCATGCATTTTAGGAATCTTACATCCTAGTACATTACTTTGGATATTCTGTGCATTTGCCGCTTCTATTGGAGTTTTGCAATTAATCTTCAGGGGACTCAATTTACATGCTTTAGGATTAGGCAGGGTTTTGAAACTTTCATGTATTTGAACGAAAAATTGTAACGGGGTGGGTAGAGTGAGAAAGACAAATGATGAATGATTATAATCAAACGTAGTGGATTAGGACGTGTAGTATCATGATAGGGCACGCCATCTCGATTATCGATTTTGATCCAAGACCGATGATCTAAACTTCGATTAGGGTAACAACTGGGTTAATTAAAATGTGCAAATAAACAAACCGCCAGATTTAGGGATGGGTATCGATATTGGGCATATCGATTGGCTTACAAGCCTTTGAAATGTAACAACAACCTTGAATCCAAACTTTGGTTCAAAACCAACAAATAAGAACCTAGGAGGTAGTATCATGCTCCCTTAGGTAAATAATAGGTTTCTATCGACCTTAGGATTATTCTTTAAATGATTAGTGGCGACTCCAAAAACTCGAACATGATCAAAGTCTCAAGCTAAGCCTCGTGCATGCCCATAGCTCTGGGGCTAACTTCAAATCAGAACGATTTCCAGGTCCAACAGCTTAGTGACTTCATTGGGCACCGAAGAGGGTTTGGGCCCGAAATCCCCGGTTTGTTTTTTTTTTTTTTTTATTTACTAGCTTGCACATTTTACTTTAGACCTATATACCTTGAATCACGATCAAACCTAGATCGTAGGATTTCCCTAGGAGGGGGCTAGTAGGAGTATGCCCATCATGGGAACTCCCATTGGAAATGGCTCTGAAACACATTTGCTCGATTTGGAAGCCCAAAGTGCCTTGAAAAGGGGACAGAGGACAATACAGACCGGGTACCTTTAGCATGTACCGTTAGATCCAAACCTCATGCATAGCATTAAACCTCTAAAGCATCCTTATTGATTGCAATTTTCTAAGGTCCATAGGTTAGCTCATTCTAGGGTAAGTGGGCCTTTCCTTTGTATTGAGATTTTAATGTATTTTGCAATCAGTAAGGCCCAAAGCGTAGCTTACGTATAGGTAGAAGGGCCTCCCTCTTGTATTTTGTTATGGGCTCCTAGGTTTACTAGTTTTTACGATAGATAAGCTCAATTATTTTATATTGAGATTTTGACTTGATGTACATGTAACTATGATCATGCTAGTGGATTGATTTCATTTGGTCACATTTGCATCATGCTTTCAAAATAAAAACTAGTTGGTATGCCATTCACCTAAAGCTGATTACTCTTCTATCTGAACAAGGATGGAGCCCAAATTTGCTTGTCCCCATATCAATAGTCATGCATCAAATTGATGTCCATCATATGTGTAGCATGTTGTCCCGACAATGCATACCTACCTCTAATAGATTGAAGGCATCATGCGCCGAACTAGTTACCAAATGGATTGGAGCTTACTCGAGGCCTTAATCGATATTTGCGATAAGAGATAGACCATCTCAGGGATTAGTTCAAGGCAATCCATTCAAGGAACATCGAAACTTTCATGGTAAGGACGATTGGAGTGGAAGATGTATCTAAGTCGCATCCAGTCACGAGCAATACCGTCTCTTTTCCACAATTCTCTGAAGATGGAAAATTGGAGATGGATTATAGGTTAGCACTTAAATGGAAAAATGTTTTTAAGTGAATTGATGGATTTGAAAATAATAAAAAATCCTTGGGAACGGTCATTGTTGAAACAACTAGGCACATGACGTCCTGTTTTCTATAGTTGAAACATCCATGTTTCTTACATCTCCTCTCTAGGAAATGTGGCCACCGGTCATGTCAAGCTTCAAATAACAACAAGAGATCGGATCTTTGTCCTCACCTTTTTGCAAAAGGATCAGTGACATCAAAATTCAAAAGTACAGTGGATGAGAACTGATAAGTGAGTACCCCACGTATTGCAAATTTGACTTTTGGATCATGTTACTCTCCTAGATTATCTTTTCCATGTATCTGGCTTCGGTTAAAAGAAACTTTGATTTTAAAGGAGCTAGGATGGCATTGTCGTAGGAGTCCACAAGTGTTTAATGAAAGAAATTTCCTTAGACTTGAGAAGGGATTTCATAAGATGGTTTGTTAGATGACACAACTTGTTACACTCATCATTCACGAGCGACGTCGAGTCATTAGCTTACTTCCATTCTAAAAGCGGCGAAGAAGCTAGGCGATCTTTGATAAATTCCTGGCAGAGTAGGAGATCCTTTAATTGTTCTAGATTGTTGCAACCTAGTAGTGTCCCTCACCATGAGCCGAATCATCAATGACCGATTTCCTAAGTTATGAATGACTTGTGTGAAGTATCTAATTGACGCATTAGCAGATCAAGGACAAAGACGAGTAGGCGATTCCTTAGGGGTACGTCTAACTATTCCATGGCGATCAAGACGGAACATGAATGAAGTATTCAGCACAAGGCACTCTGCGAATCCATTCATATTCATGTTGGAGTTCCAAGGTGAAACATGAATGAACACGGCATCTACCACAAAGAAGGAAACGACCAAGATTGCAGGGAACTCGATGAAACTAGTAGAGAGTTCGTGACGTATGACAATGCAAACGGCTCAATTGAGTGCTTCCTTGGAGGATTTCATAATAGAAAAAATATTGAAAATTAACAATTAACAATTTTTTTCTTTCTTCTTCCAATGTCTTGTCATTAGTTTTTTTAGAACTAAACAACAAGCATTGGAAGCACTTAACGAGCTAGGGCATGAGTTAAGTGGCTTAAGAACATATGAAAAGATCTTGATCAACTATCTTGATACCTGAGCGTGTCTCACGAGAAGCAATCAAGAAATTTAACATTGAGATGAATGGCAACTCACTAGAGGAGTTATCATGCATCATCATTATGAATCATGCTTCATAGTACTCATTTTGTTCTTTTCCCTTTTCTTTGTAGGTACTGTTGTCAAGCCTTGACTTGTGAGAGTATTACCTGCAAATGATTTTAAAAAAAGATTGAAAAGCCTAAAGTGATAGGAATGAACCGAGCTATGTCAATTGCTTCAGATGAAGGATTGCTCATTTCTAGCATGTTATGCAAAGCTTGATGGCTACTCGACGCATAGGCTAGAATGCCACTGACTTGACACCCTCACTAGCCTAGACTGAGGAGTTCACTTTAGTCCAACTCTTCCAAAAGTATAGGTGTCGCTCCTATCCACACCCCAATTGTTGCAAGGGCCAAGTTCTCGCAGGCAGTCTCATAAGATACTTTGTCGATGATGACTCTGGTTGACTCTGAGCTTTGCAAGACATGGTCTAGAGAACTTCATGATTGAAGCAATAATGAGAGTCCCGCCACGCTATCATCACGGTGTATGAAGAGGGTGTCTTGACAGTACGAACAAAGGCTGGATTATAGATCCAAGGACTTAAACTATGTGATACTCCATGCCCATTAAACTCGAACCAGAGCTAGGAGTGAAACGATATTTTGAATCAACAAATACCCTATCATGAAGATCTCAGAGGTCTTAGAGTGATCACACATTCCTTGCACGAGAAGTAGATCTACGGGTGCATTCACAACACTTGCACAAACAAGTTTGTCGGGTTGACGACTAGCAAGGGATTCTGTGAAAAAGGTTTGATTGAACCCATCAAAAGGCCAAAAGAAAAATGGCCTATTGTAGCATAGTCCAGAGTTAGGAAGGCACAATGAAGCATGAAGATATTAAGGGATCTCAAAGCAGGCGAATGTCTGGAGGATGCAAATTAAACAAAAGAGTTCATCAATGTTTGGTGTGCCACTAGGGTGTTCAACACAGAAATCCATTTGATGCCGTGTCCTTGAACTGCATGAACAATAGAAAGGCGAAACTCGGGCTGAGGAAAATGTATGAATGAACCTACGAACCTCACATGATGGGGCAAATGATTACCAAGAAGACCACACAATTCCAATATCTCGAACCGATCACATAGAGGAATGTTACAAGGCATGCAAGCCATTGTTACAAACTCGGTGTTAAATGAATGGCACTGAGTACCAGCATTGTGTTGTTTTGAATAGTGAAGCACTGCGGTGATCAGCCTAGTCTCTCCCAAGTAGCGTGTAGGCAAAATGAGTTTCCTTTACATCATGTCTCAAGTGATCTTCACTGGTGAGGAAGAGGAATCCAACTAACGGACTTGTCAATAATCGATGAAGGTGGCTTGAGATCGTACATCATGATTTCTCTCCATAACAATAGCAATGGGGGGCATTAAAAAAACACAAACAAACAAAAAAGGAAAAGAGGAGGAAAAAAAGAAAGAAAGGAAAAAGGAAAAAGGAAAAAGAAGAAAGGAAAAGGTGAGAATAAAGAAGTAAAGACATGGACAAAGTAAAAAAAATATAGAAGAAGGAAGTCGAGAGCAAAGCAAAAAGAGAGAGAGAGAGAGAGAGAGAGAGAGAAGAAGAAAACCCTAAAGAGGCTGACCAAGAAGATGATTGTTTCATATGAAGAGTGTCGTAGGACACTTCCGTCAACACTCCTAATAGACTGTGCATCTTGATTCATATATCAACTGAGGCAACATCTTGATCATGTGCCTGCGACGATTAACATATGCTCCCAATCAGGAGGGAAGGCCTCTTCCGAAGGGTTGCGCCCCCAAAAAGCAAATTCAAGCACGTAGGTTCCTGTGCAAAGATATAGTATGCAAAGGGCGATGCATATCGACCTTGATTGGGGAAGAACAGACTTCCTAACTTGTTGGACGGTGATTCCATCATGAAATGGCGCCCATGGATAGGATAGAAGGTTTTCCTCGGCTTCAAGGGGGGAAAAAAAAACAAGAAGCAGCTTTCACTTTGCTTCATGCATAATTCCTGCTTTCCCTTCAATTATTTGTCTAGTTGAATTGACAAGGCTAACAATTCGAATTGTTGCATTTTGCTACAGGTACATCTCAGCAAGAAGTGCAACATTGGCTTCAAACATTATGGCAAAGTCCACTCTAAAATGTGAATGCTCTGACACCGTTAAAGAAGCCTTGCAGCGAATTCATGATTCATAATGAGTTCTTAACTCAGTGAATGATGATTCAATGGAGATCTACTCTCTGCAAACAAAAATGATTATCACCGGCGAAGCTCATGCCTTCGACAAACAGACCACCATGCAAGTTCCTGAATAGAGACTCGAGCATGCAAATGGCAGTGCACATTATCCTGATCATGGGAGAAATGGTTTTTCTACTCGATGGATGGCGATTCCGTCAGGAAATGCATCCAAGATTGAGAAACAAGCTTTTTCTCTTGGCACAAAAAGCAAAAAGAAAAAAGAAAAATTCATCTTTTCATTGCCTCATACACATTTCTCATTTATCTTCAATTGCTTATCTAGTTGAAGTACTGAGGCTAACAATTTGAATTCTTGCAGGTGTGTCCCAATAAGAGGTGTCCCATCAAACATTAGAGAAAAGTTCAATCCCAAAGTGTGAACGCTCTGATATCATTAAAGAAGTATCTTGCAGCGAATCCATGATTCGTCCTAAACAAAGGAGAATGAGTTCTTGACTCAATGAATAACACTTCAGTAGAGATATACTCTCTGACAAACAGGAAACAAACCCCCTCGCGGCTCAGGATCCATGCCTCGCTTATTTCAATTACATCCTCTTTTCAGTTGGTAGCTTGTTTTAATTTGTGGCAATTCCTAATTTAAGTCTTTCCACTTATTTTAGATATGTCACACTAAGAGGAGTCCAAGTGCAAAATACTTGCTCAGAGGACCCAAGGTCAATGCCATGACAACTGACAAAGGGGCAAGGTGCCATAAAAAAAAAAAGAGGAAAGAAAAGAATTGAAAAAGAAAGGATAAAAGATAATTTTCCACTGCATGATAAAGAAAACCCATTTGCTGGGGTAACGATGCACTCCTGCATGATCCCCAAGGAAAAGGCCGGAAGACAGCTGCCTTGAAGCTTTAAGGAAAAGTGAAAATTGATTCACCACTTGCATGCGGACACAGAAGAAGCTCTGAAGAGCAATTTGGCTGAAGAATTCTGCAATATGACAAGTCCTCTATAAGAGACAGACGGAAGCTACGTGATCAGAAGTCTCCCAATCAGATGGTCTGACCATCCTTCGTGGGGCAAGAGTGAAAATTGAAAGCCTAATTACAAAATAAAAAAAAAGAATAAGAATAAGAACAAGAAGGCAAAAAAAAAAAGAAGAAAAAGAAAGGAAGAAAAAAATGAGCATCGTCAAGGCGTTGAATACCAATGTCCGTATTTGGATATGTACTTGTGGCGTTATCGCTAGTTGATTCAAGATAGACCGAGGGGTGCTTCATCACCTAGTGCCTTGGACCAACTGGGACAGGAGCCATTGGTCGATTCTTATTGCATGGATTGCCACGAGAACGGAACACTTAGCATCGTGCGATTAAAAAAAAAGTGGAAAGAACGGAGAGTGTCGCCAAGGCGTTGAGGACCAATGTCCATATTTGGTTATGTACTTGTGGTATTACCGTTGGTTGATTCGAGATAGACCCGAGGGGTGCTTCATCACCTAGTGCCTTGGACTAACTGGGACAGGAGCTATTGGTCGATTCTTGCTACATGGATCGCCACGAGAACAAAACGCTTAGCGTCATGCAATCATAAAAGAAAAGGAGAGAAAAGAAAGAAATGAGTGAAATATAAAATAAGTGATTGGCCCATTGATGAACACAATTGTCTCACAAAGGATGGTCACCCTTCTCTAGAAGTTTTTCTGTGATGATCGGAAGTTTGTCGAATACAAATGACGAGGAATTGGGTGAAATTCCTATTTCAAATAGTTTAGAGGGACTTCTAAAGAGTCATCATTCAAGGGATGAAACTTTTGAGTATTTTAATCAAATTAATGGTGCTGTCAAAGGTTGAAACCAACAGGTCGTTGTCTAGGAGGCAGAGTTACCTTAGCAAGCGTAGACACCAACCCATTTTTGGGACAATTTAACTTGGTCCATTCCCTTTGATCCTTGCCCCTTTGAAGGTTTGTCAGGATTCAGGGTGCTCTAGCTTCCAACTGTATAACTCCTCATTTTAGGATGTTAGGTTTTGAAGGCAGGGGCATGGTCTTCTTACTTGTGATATTTTAAATTGAAACCTTGATCTAGTTTCTCATGGAAAGAAAGACTAACCAAAATGGGTCAAGTTATGCAGGAATTCAAGCCAAGAGAGGGTCAAAGAAATTCCAAGGGCACAATCCTCCATTATATCATACCTGATAAGCTAATTCTTATTTACTTTTGAGAAAAGGAGTTACTAACTAAAAATGTTTCAAATCTTGTAGGAAGCTGAGTCAAGAGAAACTAATGCCAGATGAGGTTGAATCGCATAACCTTCAAAATAGAGGATTTGGAAGCTCTTTCTTCCCTTCTATTTTTGTGACTTGTGTCGGATTTGCAACTCTTCTCCCGAAACAACTTATGACCGATTCATGAATTGGTTACAAGGGAAAATGCCCTGCATACTTGTGATTAATTCGCTTCACTTATTGTGATTATAATTGCTTAGAGTGAAACTAACAACAAGACAAATTTTTGTTTACCTTGCAAAAAGGTGAAAAAGTGCTGAACGAAGCCTTACACCGTGCATTTCGGAGCTCAAAGGAAAGGGAAAAAAGGGGAAAGAAAAGAAAAAAAACAAACAAAACAGAAGAGAAGAAAATAAGAAAAAGAGAGGGCAAGAACTTGACGAGGAAGAATGATGGGAGAATGGGTTCAAAAAAAAATGAATGAGGCAAGTGCATGAAAATACTACCATGGCCTAACAGCAGAGCCATAAATTGCGATGTTCAAGCTCAATTAAAGGAGCTTACTGTACACTCAGGCGGATCCCTTACTCCATGACTGAAGAACAATGCAGTTTTGCTCGTTTCCCATGTCACACTCAAAGTGTGGCATTCCTTTGCGCCTAGAGCACGTTTTATATTTTATGCCCAGAGCACGTTTCCCTCTTTCACTCCCAGAGCGTGCCTTTGTGCCTAGAGTGCATTTATTTTCCTTTGCGCCCGAAGCATATTTTCCTCTTTCACGCCCGGAGCGTGCCTTTGCGCCAGGAGCGCATTTATTTTCCTTTGTGCTCGGAGCGCGTTTCTCTCTTTAATGCCCAGAGCGTGCCTCTGTGCCAAGAGCACATTTTATATTTTATGCCCAGAGCATACCTTTGCGCCCAGAGCGGCTTTTATCTTTTCGCGCCCAGAGCGTGCCTCTGTGCCCAGAGCATGTTTTATCTTTTATGCCCACAACATACCTTTGCGCCCAAAGCGCGTTTATTTTCCTTTATGCCCGGGGCGCATTTTCCTCTTTCACGCCCAGAGTGCATTTTATCTTTTACGCCCAAAGTGTACCTTTGTGCCCATAGCGCGTTTTCCTCTTTCATGCCCAGAGCACATTTATTTTCCTTTGTGCCCGGAGCGTGTTTTCCTATTTCACACACAAACCATGCCTTTGCACCCAGAGCGCGTTTATTTTCCTTCGTGCCCAGAGCGCGTTTCCCTCTTTAACGCCCAGAGTGTGCCTTGCGCCTAAAGAACGTTTCTTTTCCTTTGTGCCTAGAGCACGTTTCTGTCTTTCATGCCCAGAGCGTGCTTTTATCTTTTCACAACTAGAGCATGCCTTTGTGCCTAGAGCACATTTTATCTTTTACCCCCAGAGCGTACCTTTACGCCCAGAGCGCATTTTCCTCTTTCACCCCCACAGTGTGCCTTTGTGCCTAGAGCGCATTTATTTTCCTTTGCACCCAGAGCGCATTTTCCTCTTTCACGCCTAGAGCGTGCCTTCATGCCCAGAGCTTGCCTTTATGCCCAGAGCACGTTTTATCTTTTACGCCCAGAGTGTGCCTTTGCGCCCAGAGCACGTTTTCCACTTTCACGCCCAGAGCATGCCTTCGCGCCGGAGCACGTTTATTTTCCTTTCTTCCCAGAGCACGTTTCTTTCTTTAACGCCTAGAGTGTGTTTTATATTTTATGTCCAGAGCATACCTTTGTGCCCAGAATGTGCCTTTGCACCCAAAATGCGTCGTATCTTTTACACCCAGTAGCGTATCTTCTCCCTACATGCGCCCCAAGCGTGTGTTCCTCTCTACGCTCAGTAGCGTATCTTCTCCCTCCACACAGATCGAGCGCGTATTCCTCTCTGCGCCCAATAGTGTATCTTCTCCCTCAGAACGCCCCGTGAGTGTATTCGTCTTTGCACCAAAAGCACATGTCTACCCTTTCTTTCCCCTCTTTAAAAGAAAAAGTGAAAATTTTGAAAAAAGAACTGAAAAAGAAGAAGATGAAGAAGAAGTCAAAAAAATAATAATATATAAAAAACTGTTAATAACAATAAAAAATTGAAAATGTTTTTAAAGATAAAAGTAAAAATAATAACAAAGAAGAAAGCATTAAAAAAAAAAAAAAAAAAAGCAAAAGAAAACACAAAATTTTAAAAAAATAAAAAAATAATAATAATAAATTAATAATAGTGATACTAAAAAGAGAAAAACCAAAAAACAGAAAGTAAAAAGGAAAAAAACAAAACAAAAGAAAAACAAAAAACCAAAAGGAAAAGAAAAAGGAACAACTAAGGAAAAAATGAATGAAGAGCACAAAAACAAAATAATCATAAAAGAATAAATGGTAAAAAAATGAATGAAAAATCCAAAAAAATATAGGGTTTAAAGAAGGAGAAAGGTGGAAAAGATTAAAACAAATGAAGAAAATGAATAAAAGCAGAATTTAGCGAAAGAAGAAAAAATTGAAACAAATGAAGAAAATGAGCAAAAAGAGAATTTACAGAAGGATGAAAAAATTGAAAGAAATGAAGAAAATGAATAAGAAGAGAATTTGGGGAAGGATCCCATGTGAGAGTTAAGTTTCTTGACCCTTTTCGAGCCAAAATTTAGGTCTCTTTACTCGTCTTCAAGTGACCCTCTTATCGAATCCCTTGACTTCTCATCGAGAGTAGCTTCAAAGAGGGACAACTGTTGACACCTTATTTTGGCTCAGAAAGTGCTTAAACCATGATCTCTGAAAAATTGAGCAAATATGTGCTACTATCAAACATGACGTGATATTTCAGCCTAAAATTGAGGATCCAGTTGGATTGGATAGAGGGTAAATCCAGGCCATTGTGAAGGACATCAAATTAGTTTCACTTTGACATATTTTGGACCCCGAAATTTGATCCATAGAAGAAGATATAATTTTTATGTGAAATTGGTTGGATTTGTCTTATTCATTTATCTTGGCTAGTTTCATTTGAAACATTGTCTCTAATTATTGAGAGGCCTAAATTAAGCAGTATTAGTGTCATTTGAATCTTCACTCATGAAAGATTAAAGAAAAAATAGAACATCATATCAAGGGATTTAGAACAAGCTTAGAAAAGAATGATTTTTATGCCCCGACGAATTGTAAGGGCTGGTAGATACAAAAGTGATTGAAATATTATGTGGGACATATTTGAGGGACTTTGCATGAATTTCTTCTTCAAGTAAATCTTTTAAGTAAATTCAAATTAGAAAATATATAAAATAATAAAAATAAAATAAATATTGCATCATATAAAATCTAAAAAAGAACTAGGGTTTCCGAGAGCCCCAGTAAGGAAAAAGGGAAAATGGTCTGAGGAGGAAAAAGGGAACCGAGAGACAAACCCTGAGCACCGGTTCCCTTTCCTTCTCTGATGACGATCCCATGGCTGAACAAACGCAGCCCTCGCAACTGTCTTTGTCCCACCAGCAGTATTCCGAACCAGAGCTTGGGGTCATCCCTTTAGCGCCTTCTCGAAACAGAGCACCGCCTCCTCCCACACTGCTCCATCGCTGGTCTCCACTGTGCCAGCTCCGTTCTCACCGCTCTAGCCCCGGCTCCTCGTTCCTGTGTCATTATCATCGAGCCCTTCCTCTGCTTGAGTCATTTCCCTATTCCAAATCCTATCGAGCCCTCCGCGACTGAGACAACCACCAGAACCAACCCAACTCAGTGCTTCTCTGATCTGACAATGCTTCCCATTGCTAATTCCAAGTTGTCCGAGCCCGTAGCTACCCAAGGCCGTTGCTACATCACCGAACCAGGTTGGAGCCCTCACCTCACCGACCCGAGCTCAAGCTCCAGTCCTTGCCTCACTGAGCGCATAACTTACTGTCCCATTCTCCCTGCTAAACTTCGTCCCGAGTTCCTACATTCTTCCTTCCATAGCTCACAACTGAGCTTCCCTATTCAAACCCCTATTGCTCCAAGCCTACCTTTTTCGAGTCCAATCAACCTGCTCTCGCCGAGCTCCACCACTACCGAGGTTCCTCAATCCATCCGAAAGACCTGAGCACTATCTCTGGAATCTTCAGAGCCAGGTCACGACCTTCAGATGACCTTGCCTTACTTTTCACTGCATTGAGCATCCCCACTATGATGATTTGCCATTGAGTTACTGATTTGGTTGATGGTTAATTGTTGTGGCTTGCTTCTGATTTGTTTATGCCATTAGGTTAATGGGTATGGCTCCACATTCTCTCTATTTAGACAATGTCGATTGTCTTCCTCGTTCACATGCGTCACTGTTTGCTCTCTAGTTGTTGTTCACCATATTCTCCGATTTGGGATATAGTTCCTGAATGTCTGGAATTGCTGAGCTGGCCGAATTATGTTTGCTAGTTGATTGTGGAAATGTAGATGCAATCCTATAGCTGATGAATGGTGTCGGAACGTCGAAAATTCCGACTTGAGAAAAGATTCGATTTAGGCATGCACGAGGCCTTGCTTGGGACTTTAATCGAGGTTGGATTGGAGTCGCCACTAATCATTTAAGGAACTAGTCCTAAGGTCGATCAGAAACCTATTATTCTCCTAACTGATCATGATACTAACCGCCTAAGTATTTATCGGTCTTGAAACCGAGATTGGAGTTCGGGAATCCTGTTACGTATCTCGAAGCTCGCGAGCCGAGACACGCCCAAAATTGGTACCCGTCCCTAAGTCTAAGTCATTTGTTTACTTGCACATTTTACTTTGTCCAATTGTTACCCTGATCGAAGTTCGAATCGATGGTCCAAAATGTGAATCGACGATCCGCGCCGCCTTCCTAGCATGCCACTATCGTCCTAATCTAAGTGCAGAAAATAAAGGGTTCCACTATTGAGATTACATACATTCACCATCATCTCTCTCTCTCTCTCTCTCTCTCTCTCTCTCTCTCTCTCACACTATCTTACATCGGTGCACTCGAATACATGTATCTCTCTCATCCCACATACAAATAATATACATCGATCATACCAATCAATTCCATCAAACAAATCAACTACTATTAAATTATTTCACCTCGGAATAATCCTAAAAAAAACTTAAAATTGCTAAGTTGATAAAAAAATAAAAATAAAAATTAGGAAATAACGTAAAAGTCGAGTTAAACCGCTCAGGGACTCGAGTAAAAATTTCAAAAAAATTTTGGTCCAGTTTTGGCAGACTTGAAAATGCCTCAGGGACTGTTTTGAAATGTTTCAGGAAGTTCTGGGCCTTGTAAAAATTTTCTGGACTGATTTAAAATGCAGGGACTGATCTGTAAATTCGCAGAAAGTCCAGGACTGAACTGAAAAATGTGGTAAAAGTCTTCTGGGCTGATCTGTAAAGCTCTGAAAAGTTCAAGGACCATTCCCTAGACCCTACAAAACTCAGGAGCACTCTGAGCCAGACATAATTCTCAGGGGGCTGGTCTGTAATTTCGCAAAAATGGGGCTGGACTGATCTGAGACAATGAAAAAGTTCACAAATCGAATTTTTTGTAACTCATTTAATCATTGCGATTTTTCACAACTCGACTTCTAGTCATTCCCCATCTTACGAATCAAAAAGTTGCTTCTTTTTTTTGTTTTTTTTTATTCATTCGAAATTTTTACTCTTTTTTTTGCAATTTTTACATTTTCTTAAAAGACACATTACACTATATGTGCATACTCTTAGGAATCGATTAATAAGGTTTTCGAACATTTTTCCAAAGATAGTTCGAATTTCTCTACGTGAAAAATGTTTTTTTAACTGCTTTTTCTCATTTTTTTGGTTTTTTCATCTTTTTCAAAAAAATAAAACTTAAAAATAAAAAACTTTAACTTCCGAAAATATTTTCTAAATCCCGAATTAGAAATGTATACCTACGACCAAGATGATGGTGATAACGAGAGGAGTGCGTAAGCTCGGTGAGGGATTCGGATCGGCGACGGCTTCGAAGTCGGTCACGGGCTCGGACTCGTATTGACGGTGGACTCGAACTCGGTGCCGGCTCGGGAGCAGGTCGATGGAGGGATTGAACACGGGCTCCGGCTTGAATCGATGATGAGTACGAACTTGATGATGGGCTCCGGCTTTGATTCGGACCTACGACGAATTCGAAAAAAAACGGTTAACTTGGAGTGGAATGTGTGTTCTTGAATTCTTTGCTCGGCACATGAGACTAATCCAAGAGAGTGTGGAAGGTCTTTTTCTTAAAATGAGTGTATGGCTCTATTTATAGAGAAAGGTCTCAGTTGGGTTTATTTGTGACACAAGCAAAAGTTCCGTGGTTAGAAAGATAAACGAAAAGAAAATAAAATAAAATACAACTAGCCGAAAAAAAAAAAAAAGTGAAGCAACGGACAGAAGACAGCCATGGCAGGAGGCAGGCAACGGACAGACGGAAGACAGAGGAAGGATGGGAGTACGGCAACGGTGCCGTGAAGCAACATCGGCACCGGCGGAAAACGTGCATCACGGGTAGCAAAAGGCGGCCGACCGAGCCCGAGAAGGCCGGGACCGCCGGTCTCGATGGCGCCTCGATGGAGTTCGAGACCGAAAAATCTGGGATGGGACGAGACGGGATTTCGACTTCAGTAGGACGGGAAACACGAGGCCGTCACCGGAAACACGGAGCTGCTCGAGGGCCGCCGATTGAGACCGAGAAGGCTGGGAGGAACTGGCGGATTGAGGCGAGATCGGGGGAGGGAGAGGAAGGACCGATGGTCGGAGGGGCTCTCGGGAGAGATGGCGTCGAGACGGAATTGATCGGATCGAGCCGAGAAGGCCGGGACCGCCGGTCCCAGCTGTGCTTCAATTGGATGAAGCTGCTCCACCTGCAAAAATGGAAAAAGGGACGAGAGGTGGGGGACAATGAACAGTGCTTGGCACTGTTCATGTGGTCCCCACCTCTTTTTTGTTTTGTTTTGTTTTAGTTTTAGTTTTTTTTTAAACTCTGATGAAAAAGAAAGGAAAAATTAATAATAATAAAAATAAAAATAGCTTATATATATATATACACATATACGAATAGTAAAATGGTTAGCTCGGGTAAAAATCGAGTGTCTACAGCTGCCCCTTTTTGGATTGACGCTCGCAGAGTGACGATCCCAAGACAAATAGAACTCGATTTTGGATCAACGTGCCACAAACTTTGAAGGGCATGAGCTGTGCGTATGGAGAACTGGGTGTGATGCAGTTGCGGGAGCAAGATAGAGAGGGTGCGACTTTGGGTGCAGCGTACGGCTCCGACGCAAAAGAGGAAAAGTGCGGCTCTGGGAGCAAAGCGGAAATAAACGCAGCTCCGGGCGCGGGGTGCGGCTCTGGGCGCAAAGAAGAAAAGTGCGGCTCTGGGCGCAAGGAAGAAATAAACGCGACTCTGGGGGCGGGGTGCGGCTTTGGGCGCAAAGAAGAAAAGTGCGGCTCTGGGCGCGGGGAGGAAAAGCGCGGCTCTGGGCGCGGGGAAGAAAAGCGCGGCTCTGGGCGCGAGGTGCGGCTCTGGGCGCAAAGAAGAAATAAATGCGGCTCTGGGCGCGGGGTGCAGCTCTGGGCGCCAAGAAGAAAAGCGCGGCTCTGGGCGCGAGGTGCGGCTCTGGGCGCGAGGTGCGGCTCTGGGCGCAAAGAAGAAATAAACGCGGCTCTGGGCGCGGGGTGTGGCTCTGGGCGCAGGGGAGAAATAAATGTGGCTCTGGGCGCGGAGTGCGGCTCTGGGCGCAAAGAAGAAATAAACGCGGCTCTGGGCGCGGGGTGCGGCTCTGGGCGCAAAGAAGAAAAGTGCGGCTCTGGGCGCAAGGTGCGGCTCTGGGCACGAGGTGCGGCTCTGGGCGCAAAGAAGAAATAAACGCGGCTCTGGGCGCGGGGTGCGGCTCTGGGCGCAAGGGAGAAATAAACGCGGCTCTGGGCGCGGTGCGGCTCGGGGCGCAAAGAAGAAAGGTGCGGCTCTGGGCGCGAGGTGCGGCTCTGGGCGCGAGGTGCGGCTCTGGGCGCAAAGAAGAAAAAAATGTGGCTCTGGGCTCTGGGCGCGGCTCTGGGCGCAAGGGAGAAATAAATGCGGCTCTGGGCGCGGGGTGCGGCTCCGGGCGCGAGGTGAGGCTCTCTACACTGAGGTTGCTTTTGCTGATGGCCTTCCCGAATTCTTAGTCTGTCCCGTCAAACTCTGGCCTAAACTGGAAGAGCACTCTATAGCGTTCTCATCTGTCCACCTGTGAAGACAAGCAACAAACCAACCTGTCATTAGTTGCACCTCTGGCAGCCTTAATTGCGATAAGTAAAGCAATTCGAGCAATGGATGTTTGGGATCATCTACTTCGTAACCATCTTGAGGAGTGGTTGTGTTCCTTTTTAGAAAGAGAGGGCGCGAGTGCAGACTCGATCCACAGGATCAGGACGAAACAAGAGAATTTTTTTTTTCCAACTTCAAAGGATACGTGCGGTTCAACCGCCACTTGAGATGCACCCCTTAGGATCTCATGTCGACCTTTCTTGGTTCTTGGACCGCTTGCCTTTGACCTCTCAGACCATGACTGTGGCTACTTGCACCAAGAATTCTGCATCATCGTGGCCAAGGCAATAACTTTCCCCTAACTTTTGCCTAGATCATGTCATGTACATTGATCTAGCGGGGATACTTTTATTTGATTTTTTCATTCATTTTTCTCTCAGATGCCTCTCCTTTTGCTACGGCCTCCTTTAAGGGAGTAACTGTACCGCTCAGCTCCCTAACTGTTGCCTAGACCGCCCTCTTGGGTTTTCAGCCTAGCGGGAGTATTATTTAGCTCTCCTTTTGCTACGACTGCCCTCCTTTGGGTTTTCAGTCGCACCTCTCTCCCTAATTTTTGCCTAGACCGCCCTTTCGAGTTTTCAGCCTAGCGGGACCAGATTTATTTTTTTCTCTCTAGATTTTTTTGGGAAGCGATGGAAAGTGTGCATCGGCCTGTTTCTCAGGGGAAATACTTCTTCAGTGAATCCGCGCTGACAGTGCTTGAGATATCTTGACTGTCCATGTCAATAATACTCAGTGCGCCCCCGGAGAAGACTTCTTTGACAATGTAGGGGCCTTCGTACTTGGGTGTGAATTTGCCTCGAGAGTCGGGAGTAATGCGCAACACTTTACGCAGTACCAAGTCGCCAGGTTGGAACTTGCGATGTCGAACCTTTTTGTTGTAAGCACGAGCCATGCGCTTCTGATAGCACTGGCCATGGCAGAGTGCCGTAAGTCTTTTCTCATCAATAAGGTTCAACTGTTCATATCGTTGTCTTGCCCATTCAGCTTCTTCTAGATTGGATTCGGCAAGAACTCTCAGAGAAGGGATTTCTACCTCGACTGGTAGAACGGCTTCGGTATCGTAGACCAAGGAGTATGGAGTTGCCCCAGTAGATGTGCGGATCGACGTGCGATATGCTAGAAGAGCCCAAGGAAGAACCTCATGCCAGTCTTTGTATGTAACAGTCATCTTTTCAATGATCTTCTTCAAATTTTTGTTGGCTGCTTCCACTGCACCGTTCATTTGGGGTCGATATGGAGAGGAATTGCGATGCTTAATCTTGAATCGCCCGCACAGCTCATCGACAAGCCTGTTATTGAAATTTTTGGCATTATCGGTGATAATAGTCTCAGGTACACCATAGCGAGAGACCAAGTTGCGCTTGAGAAACCGAGCCACCACCTTGGCGGTCACTGAGGCATAGGATTCGGCTTCAACCCACTTCGTGAAGTAGTCAATAGCCACTAAGATGAAGACATGTCCGTTTGAAGCCCTTGGAGAGATCGGACCAATCACATCAATGCCCCACATTGAGAAGGGCCAAGGTGCCAACATCAGGTGCAATCCATTTGGCGGCGAATTAATCTGGTTTGCATAAACTTGGCACAAGTGACAGTGTCGAACATGCATCGAGCAGTCTGTTTCCATGGTTGTCCAGAAATACCCAAGTCGCATAATCTTCTTCGCTAGCATGTGCCCACTCATGTGAGGCCCACATATCCCTTCATGCACTTCCTTCATTAGCCGTTCCGCCTCTCTAGCATCTACGCATCTCAAGAGAGTCGCATCAAAGGATTTCTTGTACAAGACTTCTCCGCTTAAGAAATAGTTACATGCCAAGCATCGAATGACTCTCTTGTCCTTTGGGTTTGCATGCTCTGGATATTCACCTGTGCTGAGGTAGCGCTTAATGTCCACATACCACGACTCATCATTGTCGCTCTCAGTCATGTTACAATGGGTGGGATGCCTATTGATTTCTATCTCCAGGGGCTCGATCATGTCTTCTCCCGAGATACTGACCATTGAGGCAAGTGTGGCCAGTGCATCTGCGAACTGATTCTTTGTGCGCGGGGTATAGGTAAAAGTGACTCTTTTGAACCACTTCGCCACTTCCTCCAGATGCTCATGATATGGTATCAATTTCGGGTCTCTAGTCTTCCACTCTCCCAAGGTTTGTAAAATGATAAGCATCGAGTCCCCATACACCTCTAACTCTTGGACTTTGAAATCGAGCGCTGCTTTCAACCCCAATATGCAAGCTTCATACTCAGCAACGTTGTTAATACAAGGGAAAGCCACTTTTGCTGCAATCGGGTAATGTCGTCCTTTCGGAGAGATCAAGACTGCACCAATGCCGCAACCCACGGAGTTCACGGCCCCATCGAAGTACATCCTCCAACAAGGCTCAACGCTTGAGTCACTTTCCACTTGTAGGATTCCCTCATCTGGCAACTCGGAGTTGATCGGAGTTTCGTCATCAATTGGGAATTCAGCGAGATGATCCGCTAGAGCTTGTCCTTTCACAGACATGCGCTGCACAAACTGAATATCGTATTCAGCGAGTTGGACTTGCCACTTAGCTAAATTCTTCGTAGAAGCCGGTTTCTCCAACAAGTAGCGTAAAAGGTCTATCTTGGACAAGAGATGTACAGTGTAGTACAACGTGTATTGACGGAGCCGTTGCACCACCCATACTAAGGTGCAACAAAGCCTTTCCACCTCGGGATGCCTCGATTCTCCCTCAGTGAATTTCTTACTCAAATAGTAGATCGCATGCTCCTTATGCCCTGTATCATCTGATTGGCCCAGCATGGCTCCTAACGATTCCTTGCGGACCGTCAAGTACAAGATCAAAGGCCGACCTGGAGTAGGTGGAACCAGTATTGGGGGGTTTGCCAAATAAGTCTTGATTGTGTCGAAGGCTTGCCGACATTCATCATCCCATTGGATCCGGGCATTTTTGCGCAAAAGCTTGAAAAGTGGCTGGCACTTGCCCGTAAGGTTCGCAATGAATCGAGCGATATAGTTCAGACGGCCTAGCAAGCTTCTCACTTCCTTGACAGTGGTAGGAGGAGGGAGACTGGTGATCGCTTTGACCTTATCAGGGTCTACTTCGATACCCTTCTTGCTGACAATGAATCCCAGTAATTTTCCAGAGGTCGCACCGAAGACGCACTTTGCGAGATTGAGCCTCAACTTGTACTTCTGTAGGCGCTCAAACAACATGCGCAAATTGGTTAAGTTGTCTACTCCTTGTCGAGATTTTGCAATCATACCATCCACATAAACCTCAATCTGCTTGTGCATCATGTCATGAAACAAAGTGACCATGGCCCGCTGATAGGTAGCCCCTGCATTCTTGAGTCTGAAAGGCATGACTTTGTAACAAAATGTCCCCCACATTGTTATGAATGTCGTCTTCGACTTATCCTCTTCTGCCATCCTGATCTGATTATAGCCTGAGAAACCATCCATGAACGAGAACATCTCATGACCAGCGGTATTATCAACCAGCACATCAATGTGAGGGAGCGGGAAATTGTCTTTCGGGCTAGCGTTGTTGAGGTCACGATAGTCAACACAAACGCGGACCTTTCCATCTTTCTTAGGAACAGGGACCACGTTAGCAACCCACTCTGAATAGTTGCACACCTCTAGGAAGCCCGCATTGATCTGTTTGACAACCTCTTCCTTTATCTTCAAGATCAGCTCGGGCTTCTGCCTTCTTAAATGTTGCCTTTTTGGAGGAAACCTTTGAGTGTCAGTTGACAGATGATGTTGCACAATTGCTGGATCCAGGCCTGGCATGTCGGCATAGGACCAAGCAAATATTTCTTGGAATTCTTTCAAAAGATCGATCATCTGAGCTCTTTGTGTGGTGTCAAGACTCATTCCGATCTTGAGATTACGCGGCTCTTCCTCTGTACCAATATCGATTGTGTCCGTGGCCTCATCAGTCATCGGCTTGCTTTCCTCGAACCTTTCCAGGCTGTCCGTGATCTCCTTCGGGGTGCTGTCATCGCTCAACTCCTCCCCGTAAAGTATGGGGATAGAGTGATCGAGACTTTTCTCAGGTGGGTGCGAACCGCCGCATCGCTTATCTTTTGGATTCAGGTGTTGCCTGGACAAGGAGAAAGATAGCCAATTTAGTGTAAGGTGTGAGATATAAGGAAGAGGAATCTTAAGGAATAGAATTCACAAAAAGGGATCTCATTTGGATAGCTTAAGACCATGACAAATCCCTCATCCGTCGTGGGCTCATGGGTATGCCACACGCGGGTAACATCCTACTGCTCGAATATGCTTACTCATCGGCAACTAAGGCCGGAAAGAGTGGAACTGCTGTCCAGTTGGCTAGCTTCTCGTCCTCAACAGCTGGGCGAATGAGAGTGCCAACGAAGTTCGCCTCCAGAATGGCTCCAATGCTAGGCGGGGCGTGAAGATGGCCCGGATAAACAACGACTGGACCTTCAAGCGTGCCTCCTTCAATGCATGGTGGGCCTGGAAATGATGTCCTCAAGGGAGGAATCTCCATTGATGAGTTCTCAATGAGACTTAAGCGAGAGAGTCTCCCGAGAGTGCGATTCCTTCGTGCTGCGATAATCTCCTTGCAGGAAGGGCGGTAGCCGAGCCCATGTCGACTCTGGAGCGGCTTGGGTATTATAGGCTCACGCATGCCCTGCCCCTTGACTCCCAATCCAGTACCGGGGAGGTAATTGTTTCTCAAAAGCACCCTTCCAATCATTTTGTCAGCCTTGGTGGGTCCCGGCTCGCCCCAATCCTTGATTACTGAAACCAGTTCGAAGGAATGGAATGGGAGATTTTCATCCTCTCCAATGTTGATATAAGGAACGGCCGTCTCCTTATAGATTGCATAGTCATCCTCTCCATTGACAGTGATGAGGCGGTTCTCCGTAATGAACTTTACCTTTTGGTGCAGGCTTGAAGGGACAGCACCTGCAGAGTGAATCCATGGTCTTCCCAGCAACATACTGAATGCATTGGGTATGTCCATCACTTGAAACTTTATATTGAAGGTACAAGGGCCAATTTCCACGGGTAGCTCAATCTCCCCGTTCACCTCCCTCCTTGAGCCGTCAAAAGCTCTCACGGCTGTCTTACTCGGTCGGATCAGGTCAAAGTCTACATTCATCTGCTTGAGAGTTGAGAGGGGACACACATTCAATGCAGAACCGTTGTCAATCATGACGCGCCCCACCACAAAGCCTCGACACTTGCAAACAATGTGTAAGGCTCGGACATGTCCATATCCATCATCAGATAACTCATCTTCAGCAAAGGAGATTTGGTTGGAGAAAATTGATCCCACAACCTCTTCAACTTGTTTCGTCAATATTTCTCTAGGGACCTACGCCTCTGTCAGCACTCTCAATAAGGTTTCTCGATGAGACTCCGATTTTAGCAGGAGTGTGAGGAGAGAGATATGGGCCGGAGTTTTGCTCATCTGCTCCACAATTTTATACTCATTGGCATTTAGTACCTTCATGAAAGCAGCTGCCTCTTCATCCGTTATTTTCTTCCTGTGATCTTCATTACCTGTGACGTCCTGAGCTTTTTCCTTTCCCTTGTTGCCTGCTTCGGGGAGCGAATAACATCGCCCAGATCGGGTAATGCCGTTCACATTCCCTTGCTCTCCCGGCTCCACCACCCGTGCCTCATATATCCATGGGACGCGCTTACTATCTTCATATGGGAAAGGTGCCGGTGGTTGAATTATAATAGGATCCACTGCTGACGAGCTCCTCGGAGCCGCATAGGCTATCTCCACAGGATCATATTCAATCACGATAGGGAGTATGGTGCTGACAACCTCTTCCTCACCACCCAGATCACACGAGCTTATCATATTAATCGACGGTCCAGCTGCGTGGTTAGGCAAAGGGTTAGCTTTGACGTTGGGAGTCCTTGTAGCACTGAACGCCAGGTGGCCTGCATCTATAAGATCTTGCACCCTATGCCTAAGAGAAGTGCAGTTGTCTGTGGAATGCCCCGAAATTCCCATATGAAACTCACAGTTCACACTCGGATCTGGGTTGGGCTGCTTGTAGTCAGGTCTTCCAGGCTCAGGGACAATCTTCCCTTTCTCCAGCAATGTCCTGTATACCTGTGACAAAGGGACAGGCAAGGGCGTGAATTGGCGACGACCCTTCCTTGGAAAGTCTGACGGGACTTGCGTGTCACGCATGGCTCCTTGAGGCGGTGCACCTTGTTGTGCCGGTAGTGAGGCCTTTGGAGGTATTTGAGTTGGTGGGGCCGAGAACTGCATAGTATATTGTGGAGGCTGATAACGTGCCTGGGCAGGGTACACCGTGCTCACGGTCGTGTCCTTTTTTCTGTTGGGTGCGATTCTCCTTTGGCCCTCCACATGATTCTTTTTGGACGAATCCTCGATCTTGCCCGACTTGATTCCGTCCTCTACTCTCCCTCCAGCCACGACTATATCAGCGAACGTCGATGTGGTATGTCCCAACAAGTGGGTGTAGTAAACGCCCTTCAGGGTGCTGACGAACAAGGAGACGGCTTCCGCTTCTGCTAGCGGAGGTCGAACCTGAGCTGCCTTTGCCCTCCACTCTTGGGCATACTTGAGAAAAGATTGTTCCGCTTCCATCTCCATGCGTTGGAGATCAAGACGTGTCGGGGCGACATCGATGTTGAACTTGTATTGCCTCAAGAACAAGTTGGCCAAGTCATCCCATGTGGGAACTTCTTCTGCCTTAAGGTCAGCGAACCAAGTTAGGGCCACCCCCTTCAAGCTCTCCTGAAATGTTTGAATCATGAACTTCTCGAAACTTTTGTAAGGGGCCATCTTTAAACAGTACAAGCGCAGGTGAGTCTTTGGGTTGCCAGTCCCATCATACTTCTCAAACTCCGGCATTTTGAATTTATCTGGGATGCGCATATTAGGAAATAGGCACAAATCATCACAGCCAATGTTCCCATACTGGTCAAGGCCTTGAATGGCCTTCATTTTCTCCTCCATTTTCTTCAACCGACGTTCCTGCTCAGTGTCCTCGTGAGGGGAAAAGTGGATTACATCTGGTGTCGGAGATGCTCCTTCAGCGCTAGGGGCATGGGCCAGCTCCACTATTGGTGGAGTCGGATCGGGAAGAACTTGCACAAGTGGTGGGGCTTTAACTGGCTCGACAGTGGGAGCAAGTGCTGGTTCATGGATCTGAACATGAGAGGGCGCCGAACTCACAACTCCGGTGGCTTGGGTTTGAAGGAACGCCATTAATTGAGTTATTTGGGCTGACATGTTTGTCATGGCCTGTTCAAGCTGAGTGATCCTTTGTTCAGAGTTGCCAGTTGAGTTCGATGGGATCTGTCCTTGACTCTGCTGATCCTCCATCCTGGCTCGCGATCGGGTTCGTATAGGGCTATGTCTCGCCAGATGGTACCTACGACCAAAAAGCGAAAGAAAGAAAAGAAAAAGGATGGGATTAGTGTTGCGAAACAAAGTTATCGATGCATGAGAAATCATTTTCTTGGCCAAACACCACTTTGAGTCATAAACCACGAAGCCTTTGTTACTTTTTACCGGCAAAAATCTCGTTCACAGATTACAATGTAATGAAAGTTTGAAAAACAACAAAGGCTGCCGTGTCTAAGCGTCATCCTAGGATCCCTTTGTTCTGCTCCTCTGAGACTCCTTGGTTCATCCAAGGCGTGCCTTCTTCGTATGGGCCTCAAGCTCGGTTCCAGACTCTTGAAACTCCTTGGGTGCTTGGTCTTGTTTACATTGTGCCTGAAGTTCGGGATCCATCGCCAGTACATATTCATGAGTGGCCTGGTAGACTCGTTCTTCCTCGGAACTGGGTGCTGCTCGCTTGATGGTGTGCTCCACACATGTCTGCCACAATTTCTCAACTTCTTCAAATTTTTCCTTGGTTACCTCCTGGGGAAGGTCCCGAAAGTTATGGAAGAGATGGCGAGCCTCATCTATGAGCGGGATAGCTTGTAGTCCCCCATACTGTCAATAAACACGCGAAGGGAAGTAAACCAAGCTTCCGGAATATCCTAAAAGCGGCACTCCATTCAAATTTTGGCATCTTAAGAAAGCCTTTTCCACGTAAAACCAACGGGCTTGCCACAAAAAATCACTAACTTGTACTTTTGACAGGAAATCATTCCATTCTTGAATAGTTTTGGCCGGAAAATGAGGCTTTTGTGATAAAACTTTAAGTTTCCTCCAAACTCCAGTGATACGATTCTCCATTGAAAAGTGACGTGGGAAGCGCAAACCAACTGTGCGAACATGACTTAGAAACCAAATTTGGAGTAAAATCGAGCAAGCCAAGATGCCTTCCCCTACACCTTTCACATGGTCAATTGATCTTAGTGTTTCTGCTAAAAGGGTGGGTATGTAATCGTGACCTTGGATCACTTGGAGAACAATGCCGGCCAATGCCGCATCAAAAGAGTGCTTAGTTTTGGGAAACAAGAAAGTTCCAAAGAGTGCAAGTATAAAAGCATTGGCATATTGTTGTCGAAAGAGTCTTTTTGTAGCCCGTCCTTTGTCATGGGAGAAGAGTTCAATCAAATCATTCACAGTCAAAAGATTCCCACCGTTTTTACTGAATAAACCCTTCGCGTGTTTTCGTTTTATCCCTATCAGTCGATCGAGATTTTTTTCTGGGGAACTGTCCAAGCATGGGACCACCAAGCTACCTCCCCAAGTAGGGGCATCTAGGAGCTTCCAATATTCCTCTAAGGTCGGCACTAGCTCATGCCCCGCAAGGTCAAACACAGTCTTCGTAGGATCCCAAAATCTGGTAAGTGCTGAAAGAACTCTCCAATCGACATCAACCTCGATTAACGAATAGGAGTTTCCCACTATTCCTTTGACATACTCTTGCTCCAGGCGAGTGAGATCCTCCCACCACTTGACCATCTCGGGGACGGGAAGCCGGTATTTGATTGTAATCGTCATCTACGAAGGGCCCCGAGTCAGTTTAGATTTTATGAGTCTAAGTGGTGACAGCTTTTTTGAAAACATGCAATGCAAAGGCAAGTATGTACACATGCATAAACTTATTACAACACAAATGTTTTCTACCCCCTAAGGAAAGAAGAAAATACAATTATTCTCTACCCGCCTATACATTATCTTCTACCCCAAATGAAAGAATAGACCTATACATTATTTTCTATCTAAAAGAAAAATAATGATATACAACTCAAACTTCCCAACCCTATACATTATTTCTAGCTTGCGAGAAAGAACAAACCTATACATTATTTTCTACTTGAAAGAGAAGAGATAATGTACAAATTGGATATCCCACCTATAAAATTGCTCCTACCCTTAAAAAACTATAAACCGACATCCACACTCAAAGCAATAAGACCCTTATGCATGGGGGTTGTGGTCTAAGGGTAGGTTCTAGAGGCCCCCGATCCGCAGTGTCCTCAGTTCCCCCTTTCAAGGGTACTTCGGGCTTTCAGATCGAGCGGAGGTGTTTCAGAGCTGTTTCCGGTGGGAAAGCCCACGACAGGCGTACTCCTACTAGCCCCCTCCTAGGGAAGTTCCTACGATCCGGGTTCGATCGATTATTCAGGGTATGTAGTGCTAAAATAAATTGCGCAAGCAAGCAAACAACCGGGGATTATGGGCGCGGATCCTCAAAAGGTCCCCAGCGGAGTCGCCAAGCTGTCAGAACGTCGAAAATTCCGACTTGAGAAAAGATTCGATTTAGGCACGCACGAGGCCTTGCTTGGGACTTTAATCGAGGTTGGATTGGAGTCGCCACTAATCATTTAAGGAACTAGTCCTAAGGTCGATCAGAAACCTATTATTCTCCTAAGTGATCATGATACTAACCGCCTAAGTATTTATCGGTCTTGAAACCGAGATTCGAGTTCGGGGATCCTGTTACGTATCTCGAAGCTCGCGAGCCGAGACACGCCCAAAATTGGTACCCGTCCCTAAGTCTAGGTCATTTGTTTACTTGCACATTTTACTTTGTCCAATTGTTACCCTGATCGAAGTTCGAATCGATGGTCCAAAATGTGAATCGACGATCCGCGCCGCCTTCCTAGCATGCCACTATCGTCCTAATCTAAGTGCAGAAAATAAAGGGTTCCACTATTGAGATTACATACATTCACCATCATCTCTCTCTCTCTCTCTCTCTCTCTCTCTCTCTCACTATCTTACATCGGTGCACTCGAATACATGTATCTCTCTCATCCCACATACAAATAATATACATCGATCATACCAATCAATTCCATCAAACAAATCAACGACTATTAAATTATTTCACCTCGGAATAATCATAAAAAAAAACCTAAAATTGCTAAGTTGATAAAAAAATAAAAATAAAAATTAGGAAATAACGTAAAAGTCGGGTTAAACCGCTCAGGGACTCGAGTAAAAATTTCAAAAAAAATTTGGTCCAGTTTTGGCAGACTTGAAAATGCCTCAGGGACTGTTTTGAAATGTTTCAGGAAGTTCTGGGCCTTGTAAAAATTTTCTGGACTGATTTAAAATGCAGGGACTGATCTGTAAATTCGCAGAAAGTCCAGGACTGAACTGAAAAATGTGGTAAAAGTCATCTGGGCTGATCTGTAAAGCTCTGAAAAGTTCAAGGACCATTACCTAGACCCTACAAAACTCAGGAGCACTCTGAGCCAGATATAATTCTCAGGGGGCTGGTCTGTAATTTCGCAAAAATGGGGCTGGACTGATCTGAGACAATGAAAAAGTTCACAAATCGAATTTTTTGTAAACCATTTCATCATTGCAATTTTTCACAACTCGACTTCTAGTCATTCCCCATCTTACGAATCAAAAAGTTGCTTCTTTTTTTTGTTTTTTTTTATTCATTCGAAATTTTTACTCTTTTTTTTGTAATTTTTACATTTTCTTAAAAGACAAATTACACTATATGTGCATACTCTTAGGAATAGATTAATAAGGTTTTCGAACATTTTTCCAAAGATAGTTCGAATTTCTCTACGTGAAAAATGTTTTTTTAACTGCTTTTTCTCTTTTTTTTTGGTTTTTTCATCTTTTTCAAAAAAATAAAACTTAAAAATAAAATACTTTAACTTCCGAAAATATTTTCTAAATCCCGAATTAGAAATTTATACCTACGACCAAGATGATGGTGATAACGAGAGGAGTGCGTAAGCTCGGTGAGGGATTCGGATCGGCGACGACTTCGAAGTCGGTCACGGGCTCGGACTCGTATTGGCAGTGGACTCGAACTCGGTGCCGGCTCGGGAGCGGGTCGATGGAGGGATTGAACACGGGCTCCGACTTGAATCGATGATGAGTACGAACTTGATGATGGGCTCCGGCTTCGATTCGGACCTACGACGAATTCGAAAAAAAATTGTTAACTTGGAGTGGAATGTGTGTTCTTGAATTCTTTGCTCAGCACATGAGACTAATCCAAGAGAGTGTGGATGGTCTTTCTCTTAAAATGAGTGTATGGCTCTATTTATAGAGAAAGGTCTCAGTTGGGTTTATTTGTGACACAAGCAAAAGTTCCGTGGTTAGAAAGATAAACGAAAAGAAAATAAAATAAAATACAACTAGCCGAAAAAAAAAAAAAAAGTGAAGCAACGGACAGAAGACAGCCATGGCAGGAGGCAGGCAACGGACAGACGGAAGACGGAGGAAGGATGGGAGTACGGCAGTGGTGCCGTGAAGCAGCATCGGCACCGGCGGAAAACGTGCATCACGGGTAGCAAAAGGCGGCCGACCGAGCCCGAGAAGGCCGGGACCGCCGGTCTCGATGGCGCCTCGATGGAGTTCGAGACCGAAAAATCTGGGATGGGACGAGACGGGATTTTGGCTTCAGTAGGACGGGAAACACGAGGCTGTCACCGGAAACACGGAGCTGCTCGAGGGCCGCCAATTGAGACCGAGAAGGCTGGGAGGAACTGGCGGATTGAGGCGAGATCGGGGGAGGGAGAGGAAGGACCGATGGTCGGAGGGGCTCTCGGGAGAGATGGCGTCGAGACGGAATTGATCGGATCGAGCCGGGAAGGCCGGGACCGCCGGTCCCAGCTGTGCTTCAATTGGATGAACTGCAAAAATGGAAAAAGGGACGAGAGGTGGGGGACAATGAACAGTGCTTGGCACTGTTCATGTGGTCCCCACCTCTTTTTTGTTTTGTTTTGTTTTTGTTTTAGTTTTTTTTTAAACTCTGACGAAAAAGAAAGGAAAAATTAATAATAATAAAAATAAAAATAGCTTATATATACACATATACGAATAGTAAAATGGTTAGCTCGGGTAAAAATCGAGTGTCTACAAATGGAATAAATGGCCAGCCGCTGAATGTGCCAAGTTTGTGGTTTGCGTTGGCTGTTGGTTTGAGTAATGGAATGGGTTATTAGAGTAGATTTGTGTGATTGTGTTAAGGATAGTTAGTGTATTGATCATGCAAAAAGTCCAGCTGTAATGGTGGATGCTTGCACTGTCTTTCCTTCGTTTTGATGAGGGTTTTGATAGGAAAAGAGGCTGATTAGTTTCCATGCTTGCTGCTGCTTCTTTGCCCAACGATTTTCCTTGTTTGTGATGTGTTTTCGAGGGGAAACAGGGCTGCCTGCTGTTAGTCATTGCAGCAGCTCTTTTTCATTGTTTTCCCTTGGTTTTAATGACAATAGGATGAGAAAGTGCAGTTTGGTGCGCGAGGTTACTGCTGGTCATTGGTCGAAGATTTCTCGTGATTTCAATCCTGTTTTCATTGAGAATAGGGCTATCTGTTACCTATTGATGCAACAGCTCCTTGTTCTGTTTTTTTTTTCTTCATTTAGACTATGATTTCAATAGGAAATTGGACTGATTTGTGTCTATAACTGTTGCCGGTTCCTTGTTCGATGATTTCCCTTATTTTTTATGCATTTTCAAGAGGGAATAGAGCTATTTATTATCAGTCATGGCAGCTGCACCTTGCTTTGGTTTTTTTTCAATGCATTTTTAGAGGGAACATAGCCCATGCTTGTTAATTTTTGCAGCATCTCTTTGCTAGGGGTTTTTCTTAGATCTTTAGGGCATTTTCAATGGAATTCAGGCTTTTTAGTGTCTATAGTGGCAGCCGGTCGTCATTCGATGATTTTGCCACAATTTTGATGTCATTTTCAATGGGAAAAGAGCTCCTTATTATCTGTCATTGCAACAGTTCTTTGCTCTGTAGTCCCCTTGTTTTCAATGCATTTCCAAAGAGGAATAGGGCTGTTACTGTCAATCATTGTAACAGCACATTTCTGCATGCATTTTTTTTTAAATTCACTCTTTTGGGGCAAAATTGGGCTAATTAGTTGCTATAGTCATTGCCACTTCTTTATTCGATGATATCACCCACTTTTGATACTAGTTTCTAGGAGATTAGAGCCATAGTCTGCTTATTTGTTTTGCTGCACTTGGCTGCCTATTTCTCCAAGATTTTCATAGCAATTTTGACAAAAACAGGGTTGCTTAATATTTGTAATTGCCACTGGTCATTGGCTCAATGATTTCCCTTGTTTTCGATGTATATCCAATAGGGAATAGGGCTGTTTATCATTAGCCATCCCCACAGCACCTTACTCACTGTTTCTCCTTGTTTTTAATGACTATTTTTATAAGAAAAATGGCTATTAGGTATCTATGTTGCTGCTGATGTTGTTTGACGAAATCTCACTATTTCAATGGTGTTCCTTCTAAGTTAGAATTGGCATTTGCTTGTGGTTTTGGCTGTTATTCACTTGATGCTTGTTTCTATCCGTGCTTCAGTTCTTGACCTCGAGTCTTAGGTGTTGATTGATATTTAAGATTGAATACACATATTGCTCCCTCATCTCATAAATTTCATATCTTGATTCTGCATCTTAGCCATCCTGCATATAAGTACTTCACTTAGGGCTTTTTACATATTAGTCTTGTATTTAGATATTTTGCACATTAGTCCTTCCTTTAGGATTTTGGCATATTAGTCCCTCCATTTGAGGCCCCCCTGCACATTCATCCCTTATTTTAGAAATCATTGCATATCAGTCCTGCATTTTAGGAATCTTACATCCTAGTACATTACTTCAAATATTCTGTGCACTTGCCCCTTCCATTGGAGTTTTGCAGGTTAACCTTCAGGTGACTCGATTTACATGCTTTAGGATTAGGCGGGGTTTGGAAACTTTCATGCATTTGAGCGAACTACTGTAACAGGGCAGGTAAAGTGAGAAAGAGAGATGATGAATGATTCTAATCAAAGGTAGTGGAACTTTACTTTCTGCACTTAGATTAGGACATGTAGTATCATGATAGGGCACGCAATCTTGCTTATCGATTTTTATCCAGGACCAATGATCTAAACTTCGATTAGAGTAACAATTGGGTTAATTAAAATATGCAAATAAACAAACCACCAGATTTAGGGATGGGTACGGATATTGGGCATGTCGATTGGCTTGCGAGCCTTTCGAATGTAATAACACCCTCGAATCCCAACTTTGGTTCAAGACTGACAAATAAGAACCTAGGAGGTAGTATCATACTCCCTTAGGTAAATAATAGGTTTCTATCGACCATAGGATTACTCCTTAATTGATTAGTGGCGACTACAAAAATTCGAACATGATCAAAGTCCCAATCTAGGCCTCGTGCCTGCCCATAGCCTCTGGGGCTAACTTCAAGTTGGAACGATTTACAGGTCCAACAGAAGGGTCCTTAGAATCATTCACTTGACCCAAAATGAACTTTTCACGAATTCTATATAGAATGTTAGCCTTCTTCCCCAGAGCCATAATCAGGGAACCGTTAGAGAGCTTCCACTTCCCACTGCTAAATTCATCGCTATAGCCTTCACCGCCCATGGAAATTAGGTTAAGGCAAACATTAGGAACATGCTTTACCCTCTTAAAAATTTAACTTGCAGTCAAGCTCAGCTTCTAAACAAACAATCTCCAATGCCCACGATCTTGCAAGATTGATTAAAACCCATCTTCACATAACCATAAGCACTAGCAGTATAAGATGAGAAAAAATCTTCATGAGTAACATGAAATGGTAACATGAAATGAGGCACCTGTATCTGCTACCCAAGTAGAGTCACGACTTATGAGGTTCACATAGGCTTCATCACATACAACATAGGTATCTCCATCAGGCGCCATTACTGTAGTGCCTTCTTCATCATTCCTTTCACTATTCTCATTCTTTTCTTTCTTTAGGACCCTGTACTATTTTTAAAATGTCCCGGCTTAACATAATGAAAGCAGGTAAGTTCCTTCCTTGACCTCAATTTCGATCCACCCCTCAATCTATCACTTGACTTGCCATGTTTGAAGTAGGATATTTTTCCCTTACTTCTCCCCATTGCTCAATGACAAGAGCCTTAGACTGAGTGGAGATACCATAACCTTTTCTCATGGTTTCTTCATTAAATATGCTCTCTTCAACCGTGGCCATCAACAATTTTTTATCAGGTGTGGAGTTGCTACCACTAATGTATCCCAGTTGTCAGGTAGAGTTCCCAACAACAAACATGCCTGCAACTCATTAGGCAAAATTATCTCCAAGTTCGTCAGCTGGTTGACTATGTCCTGGAAGTCACTCATATGCTCAGCCATGTTGCCTTCATCTTTGTAGAGAAGATAGACAAGTTTCTTCACGAGAAACGCCTTATTCTAACGAGTATTCCTTGAATAAAGACTTGTCAATTTGTCACAAAGTGCTTTGGCATTGATCTCCTAAACAACATGATGGTAGACGCCATTATCTATCGATTGTCGAATAAATCTGACAGTCTTCCTATTCATATGCTCTCATGTCTTATCATCCTTGTCCTTTGGTTTGGCAAAATCTCCTTCGATGGGATCATACAAGTCCTTGCAGAATAGGAGATCTTCCATCTGTGACTTCCAGATATTGTAATTGGAAACATTCAACTTGAACATTGTCCTAGTAGACTCTTCCATCTCGAAATCACTGACAAAATCTAGCCTTTATGAACCTACGCTTTAATACCACTTGTTAGAAAAGAGTGAGTCCGATTAATTAATAATGCAATGAATAAAACTTTTTCCCTTCTAGTGCAATCGAGATTGAATTGAATAACGAAAGCAATAATCAAAATAGACACCAAAAATTTAACATGAAAACTCCAATGTGGGGAAAAATTATGGCACTAGACCAAATCAACTTTCCACTATATCAATGGAGATTACACAGTTTTCCTTCAAAGTAATAATCCTGGGTTAACCCTCAAATCAAGAATCACTCCCTTGGATCACCACAATTCGTCTTCCTAGAAAATTGCTTTACTGACCTGACTAAAAACAGTACTTACTGACCTTCAAATTTGATCTCCACTGTTCAAACTTCGCTGCAGAAGTCGTGAGGCTTCTTTCAAAATTTTGTCTCGATCGGAGTTCATTTGCCCCTCCGTTAGGTTTGATCTCGCACGGCATGTTCGAAAAAACCGATATGTTTTTTTCCTTGTTTTTTCAAACGAATTCTACTACAATTTTCCTTCGATCACCCACTGTTTTCTATCGTTTCTTTACTGATGGTTGTGTATTTTGGTTGTCTCACCAAGCAACCCTAATTGCTGATCCTTATATACTTTTATTTGTGGATGAAAAGCACTCAAAGAAGATAACTCATAAGCCACATTAAAACATTAATTATAGCCAAAATTAACCAACCTGAATAATCAAGCCCAAATCATCCTCCAAATGGGAAGGATAACCCAACAATCTGCAACAATGGCTATTTGCAACAAACAAAGCCTCATACTTGCTAGTCCCGGGGAGACTACCCAAATATTATATCGAGTAATAACTTGGAAACGGTAATATTCAAAATACAAGTGAGAAATCAGATTGGGATATAAACGATGAAAGGTAGAAGAACACTTGAATTTTAACATGGAAAACCTTTAGCCTATGTTTGGACGAGGATGAAAGGAAGGTGAATAGAGGAGAAGGGGAATGGATGGGAAAATTTCTCCTTATTTGACTAGATAATTTTAATGGAAGGGAAAGGGAAAGGGAATGGAGGAGAATTTTTCACTCCAATTCCCTTCAAAAAATCATATTCCTTTCACCCCGATTTGGGATTGAATGTGATGAAATAATTTATAAAAATTCGTTTAAAATAAGTGTATTTCTAAGAGTATAAGGATTATTGGTCATCATTTGAGAATGAGTCAAACAATTAGAGGTTTTATTATATTTAGAGATTTACAAAAAATTACAAGATTTTACATTAAGACTATATTTCTCATGTTGATTGAGATTATAATGATGCTATAGGATTATTAGCTTCCTTGGTATATGTGATCTAGAAAAAATGCATGTCTTACTTATGTGATTGTGTTGTGTGATCTAGAAAAAAAGCATGTCTTACTTGTGTGATTGTGTTGTGTGATGTGTAGAATTTAATTTTTTTTCTTCAAATGAATTGAAAGTATAATATAAAGATAATGATCTATTAGTCTATTAATAATAATTTATATGTATGCAAGGTAAATTTTTTACATCCATTCCCCTTAATATAATACATCGAACAATGTAAATATTTCCTCTCCATTCCCTTCATTTCCCTTCCCCTTCCCCTTCCCCTCCTTTAGCGCTCATCCAAACAAACTCTTAAAGTACGGAACGAAAAAACCAACATTACAAGAAAACTTTTAATTTCTAGCGATATGTCCATCAAAGATACGTTGGTAAACCATCGGCAACATGCTTTATCGACTGATCTCCGACGAATAACAACCATCAAGCTTTCACTCATCGGGATTTCATTCTTGACGAGCATCTGTTGGAGAAAGCAATGGACTATTGACGGTCGTCACAGTAGACAATCCGTCCCAAGCACCAATAGATAAGCTGTTATTAATCTATAAAATTTTCGACAGATCACTGATGGATTGTCGACGTTTAAGGTGACAATTGTCCGACAGAAGCATCCGTCAACAAGTTTATTAGTGACGAGAATGAGGCAATGCAATTTCCAATGAAAAATCTATCGGAAATCAGTTGGTTGGTTCAAGCATATCATCGGTGAATTTCTAACAGATTATTCATAAGTAGTCTGTCAGAAAAATGATATTTAATTTATTATAATCAATTAATTTAAAATAAATAATTAGAATGATTTAATATTTATTAATTTTTAAATTATTTAAAAATAATACATTTTATAATTAAATATTTTATTTGACGATTAAATTTATTGGCCAATTGAATAAATTATAATTAATTACTTATTCTTAAATAAATACGGCATAAATTAGGAAAAATAAAATGTCATTATTTAAATAATTTTAACACACCAAAAAATTAAAAAAAATCCCATGATAATATTAAAAATATATATTTTTAAAATCATCTGTAATATAAAAAGTATTTTTTTATTATCCATGTCTATCATGCAGATGACCTTTCCATCTCTAGTAATTAGGAAAATTATTTTCCACACATGGGATCGAAAAAAGAGAGAACTCAGACCCATAACTATGATAAGATAGTTCAGTAATTCTACCTCTTCCTATGGTGCAAGCACCGGCTAAATTAAATAAACAAAACAATAGATGTTAATCAAATGAATCATATTTTTGTGGTTATAAAACAGGTCTATGAACCTAAAAGATGATAGGAAAAGGAAGAGGGGAAAGGAATACATTGAATCTCATAAACAAGAATCGAATGACCGAACCCTTAATCTTAGATCAAAGAGAATAATATTACACCAAACCTCCTTTCTGGCTCCTTAAAATTGATTTCCAACTCATCTCAAGTCTTCATATTTCTAATCTTTTGGCTTATTACGATATATCCTAGGATTTGATGCAGTCATAACACCTCTAGCCTAAGATGAATAGATAATAGACTCAATTCACACAAGCAGGACTCCTATGTGCTTTTATTGTTCTCTTCCTTCTATTCTCTTTCAAGTTCATGGTATCGTAGGTTATGAAAAAGGGAAAAGTCATATTTTAAGCAGCATCACTATTTAATTTATCAATTGGAAACATTGTCTTAGAAATAGCCTTGATGTCATGGTGATGTAACAAATAGTCTCTTAGAAGTAACCTTGAACTCCAGAGAACTATATGTAACAAATATGTGTATATTAAACACGTGCTTTGCGGGTATGAAACATTCAGCGGGTCGTCATCAAAGGAACTTAGTATGCTCTCTCTCTTTCATCACCTTTTCTATTTTTGTAAGTGCTTGTTGATCTTATAAATAAAGGTATATCGTAAGAAATCATTAATCATGCATGAAGGGTAGCCATTTAGGATTAAAATTTACTCTCATATAATTTGATGATTTCAATATTTCATGTTCAAATAGTTTCTATGTATCTGTGTCAAAATATCAGGTAGAAGTATGAGCTTTAAATCTAAGTTTTGATAACACCAAATTCTTAGAGTATAGTACCAATTTTGTAAACTATATATTAGTCTTTTGTAGGTGCTACAATAACGGGATCAACATTGAGTGTTGGTTTTAGTATATTTAAATGTTGACGATCAAATATAAATATTTCGAGTATTGAATTGTAAAGTGACTAAACAGTCACTACTTTTACCTTCATTTTCACTAAAAAAAAAAAGGTCATTACTTATTATGCATACCTCAATTATTAGTGAACAAATTATTATATCTTTAGTAGCACAAATTTCTCTCTAAAACTCTTTAAGTATCCAGATTCTTAAATAACTTAAAAATGAAATCTTCTCAAGATTTGATGAAGGGTACATTAGGCATTAAAAAATCGAATCAATTCATCAAATGATGATTTAATCTTATAAAGTAATTAATAAATTATTAATTTATGCCGTACAAGTAGAAAGACCCTTTTACAATGCAGTTGATGGAAGAGAGAGAGAGGAGGCTCCTCTATTAAAAAATTAATCAACGTGTACTACAAAAATGTTTTAACCATTTCTATCATGGGAATAACCTTTCTATCTCCAGTAACTAGACATGGAATATTGTCACTTACTCTTATATTAAGATTGTTTTTTATAATGTGTAATTTAATTTCTTTCAAATAAATTTATGTCAACTCATTCAACCAAGAATGTTTTCTTATGTTAATTAGATTCTTTATTTATATTGTATTTTTTTTAATTCTTTGTTAGTAACTAAGTTAATTTGCAGATAAATATGCCACTATCGATCCAATCCATTCATGACTTTAGTATGCTCTATTTAAAGAACTAGCAGTGGTGCACATTTTCCACATACTCCACTCATACAAATTCAAGCACATCTCTACTGGAAGAGTAACATAATGGGTCTTACTGGAAGACTGGAGGCAATAGTAGAGATCCGAGCATCAACTGAAATGTTCCACGAACTATTTAAGACCTAGGTTTACTACCTTCCGAGCATATCATCTGATAAGATTCAAAGCATAGACCTTCATGAAGGCGAATGGCACACCAGCGGTGCTGTCAAGCTTTGGAGCTACACTCTGGGTATGTCATGAAGACAAATTCTCTTGTTATCAGTTAGTCTATTTAGCACATCTTTTGGACTTTTTTGAAATCATTTAGTTTTTGCAAACTAGACTAGGTGATTGTAATACATGGGATTGATTATTTTTGTTGGGTGGAACATAATTGACGGTTGATCATGAGCCTTGATCAGTTACCAAGATGTATACGATTAACTCGGTTTGTTTTTTAACAAGCACAAAATACATCACTGCTAGTTTCGATAAGGGTCTAAACGTATATTATTGAATGATAAATCCTTACTGTCGCTATTGATTAATTATTGAAACAAAAGGTGGAAAGTCACTGACCCTCGAGGAAAGAGTTGAAATAGATGACGAGAACAAATTGCTCAAGCTAACTGTGGTTGAAGGAGATGTCCTGCAAGAATTCAAGGCATTTCGGTTAATGGATAGAATAGAATCAGATCACAAAATCCCATGATTGTAGAAACAAAATATTTTGTAAATATCTTGTAACCGATTAGTATCACTCCACTTCACATAAATAAATGGCACCACGGCCCATATTTGTGTGGTGATTCTACAATTTATTCTAAAGTCTTTATGGTATCAGAGCCATTCGGGAAAAGTCCTTCTAGCTATTAGTCAGTGCCATCTACCCTGCCCTTTCCTTTCATTCTACCCATGGCCACCTATTAGGATTAGTGCCCTAAATCCAATCACATGTGATATAATTAGATTAATCTTTATTCATGAAATAAAATAGAGGTATTTATTATTTATCATTTACTGTGAATTTTTACCTATTATGATGAAACCCATAAATTAAGATATTGATTTTTGAACCAGATGAAATAATACCAGTGAGACCTAAAATCTAATCAACCTTAATTTAAAATAGTTCCTAATTATAGGATCATTGAATAGGAGATCAGTGACCCGGTAAGACTAGTGTACTCATTACATGCTCTACAGTAGAGAGTAACTGACCTCACAGTTACTTGTGAAGAGCCACTAATGTAAGAATATGAGTGCTCATTATAGAATGAGTTCACTGAACTGACTCGCTAGAGGAAGACCTAATGGATTTCAAAATAAATGTCAATTGGCTAATTCTCGTGTGGTAGTAGGTATAAGTAATCCTTAGACCTGAGATTACCATAGTACATAATAATTGTTAAATTGTGGTTTTTCGTCATTTTTTAGCATGACTTCTTGAGATATGTATAGGGTATTTTGGATCCAATGAGACTTTTACGGAGGTGATGAGTAATCAATAAGGAATCGGTTACTCCGATTGTAGGAGAGAATGTCCTATGTATTCTGCTTAGTATTGACTCGGAAAACCTCGGTCAGAGTAGTATGAAAATTAGAAAAGAGTTTTCGATATTTCCTAATTGAGTCAAATACTTAAGAATTGAAAACATATGAATAAGTATTGGGGTTTGACATGTTATCCATACCCTAACTCATTCGGGACATTGTATAATCGAAGGATTTAATTACACGGAAACTAATCACGGAAGGGTGTTTGATCCTTAGATTGAAATCCTCATTATCCGGGTAGTCATGAAACGTTGCTATATGTCAATATTGACTTATGGGTCTCTCCAATTAAGTATTAATCGAGTTAGCTTGTTAGAGAGTCTAATGAGATTAAATAAGAATATAGTTAATGGACCTACTGCTGGCTTAGTGTGGAGCCCAATCAGTCACACGCAATACAGGTTTTTCTCTTAACCAAAATTTAATATATTTAAATTTTGGATTAGGCTATCAAATTTTCGCTAAAATGAATTGAGCCCATAATGGTCACATACCTTATCGGATAAGGCAATCTTGGAATTATATATTTGATTAGATTTACAAAAATCTGATTATTTTTCTACGTTAAATATACACGTAAATTACCAAATTAGATTTGGTTAAATATGGAAAGATTTACGTATAATATTAATTTTTTTTGTAATCAAATATATCGATTTGACTGGAATCAAATAACCATATCTCAGTCGTTGCAATATAATATTATTTACCAATTCTCCACTATACATAATATCTCAGTCGGATATGTGATCTTTATAAAGTAATATTATATTAACAATATATATATATAAAGATACATGCGGAGGTTTGGTGTGTGTTTTTTTTGGGTGGTGGTGGGAAAAGAAAGGGTGTTTTTCTTTTCTTCGTTCCTTTGATTGAGAGTAAAAAGTGAACTGACAAGAAATTGAGGGAGATACAAAAAAGATTCTGAGTGTGACCGATAAAAAAAAGATTCTGAGTGTGAACGGTGGTTTGAGAAGGTGTTTCTCAATTCTTACGAGGCACCTGGTGTGAATACCGCGAAGGGTGTACACGTATACGTCTAATCAAAGGATTGGCTTCAACAAGTTCATGATCAAATTATTCAGTTCGTGCAGTCAACCCAAGGAATCAACACAAGAACTAATTCAGAGTTCTTGTAGGTATGATTTCTAAACATCCTCTTTATTTGCAATTCCAAATTTCCTCAAAGTGATCCTGGATCGGAAATAAAAATTTTAAATTTGTGTTTCCGCTATGTTTCAATTCCCAACACCACCAACAATAATCAACTGTCCGTTCTACCTAACAACCTACCTATGATTCCACTCAAACTTAGTGGAACAAATTACTAAACTGGAAGAGCATTATGGCTCCACTTCTACGATCATATAAACTCCTAGGCTATGCTGATGGATCAATTCCAACACCACCACAAACAATTTCAGTCAATGATGGCATCAAGGACACCACACAACCGAACCCAGATTATGAACAATGGTAGGTATATGATCAATTTTGTCTTACCTCGATTCTGGTCTCTATCAACACAGACGTAGGGAGTCAGCTTGTCAGCGTCACTTTCGCCTTTGAAGCCTGGAGCAAGCTTCACACTCTGTTCGACTCTCAGATCCGTGCTCAGAAGGATATGTTGGATCAAAAGTGGCGTGATCTACACAAAGGAGACAAATCCATGGTTGAATATATGAAACAAGTTACTGACCTAGCCACACTGTTTGCACAACTCGGCCAACCCTAGTCTGCTGTTGACACAAATGGTTGTATCCTCTCCGGCCTAGGCGACGAATGGAAGCTCTTCATTCTGGCACTCGCTCCAACTCTCGCCACAATAACCACCAATGAACTCGTCAATGCTGCTCAATCAAGATGCCAAGCAGTCATATCAACAATCCAGAACCACGTCTCCATTCTTTGGCCTCCAAGGATTGCCCTCTATTAATGTCGCCATGCAACGCGACTGAGGAGGACATCGCTCTAGGAAGGGCGGCCATTAGAAGAATACTTCCTTCAACAACCCTAAATTCAATTTCTCACAGGGATGGCAAGGCAGAGGAAGAAGGCCATGCGGAACGGGTAATTCCTTCTCCATTGGTCGCCTGAGAACATGGCTGGGCCATTTTGGGTCCCCTTCTTATGGGCAGCGCTTGTTCTCTAGCCCAGTGGCCCAACCCGCTTTTCTTCTCAAGTAGAGCAAGCTTAGCCCAACCGATCCAGTTATCGTGAGGTTAGGCTCAATGATTGCTCTAGGCTTACCAGAGCTGGTTACAATTCCAGCCCCCTTTGTCAGCTATTTTATTAGAATGGACACATTGCCTCCTACTGCCCATGCCTTCCTCAAAATTTTCAGCTTCGTCAGGCACATTTTACTTGAGGCAGTTCGTCCAGTAGTAGAAATCTTGATTGATGCATCGATTCGGGGGCTACCCATCACATGACAGGTGACTTTTCCAATCTCACCGTTCAAGATGATTACTCCACTCCGAATAAGCTGGTTATTAATGACGGTTCAGGTTTATCTATTACCTCCTCTAGATCCTCAACTCTTACTACTCCTACCCGTACATTTGCTCTCAATAATATTTTATGTGCACCATAAATTTCTATGAACTTGTTATCTGATCCCAAATTTACCCAAGATAATTCATGCTTCTTTGATCTTCATCCATCCCATTTTATTGTGAAGGACCTACAGACCCATGAGGAGCTGTTTCGAGGACCGCTTAGATATGGACTTTACGGTTTGAAATCAGGCACCAAATGTTTTTCTTCCCCTCGAGCATTCGTCAGCAATTCTTCTTCCACCACATTATGGCATCAACATCTTGGTCATCCTGCTTTTCCCATAGTTGATAAAGTCTTATCTTCATCTTTTGCATCGTTTATTAATGATCATAGGTCAACCATTTGTGAGTCCTACCAGTATAGCAAATTATGTCAGTTTTCTTTTCCTTCTACCATGAATAAAAGTACTGCTCCTTTGCAATCAATTCTTACAAATACTTTGGGTCCTGCACCTGTCTCATCTTACACAGGCCATCGGTACTACATTCATTTTTTGGATGACTATAGCAAATTTTCATGTATTTTGTTATGAAATCACGGGCCGACACTTGTCAAACTTTTCATGCATTCCAACTTCGAACTGAGAACCTCTTTGACTGAAAAATCAAAGCCCTCCAGTTCGATGGTGCTAGGAAATTTTTGTCCCATGCATTTCAAAATGAACTGCAAAACAATGGAATCATTTATTGCATTTCATGTCCTCATACACTACAACAAAATGGATCTGCTAAGCGTAAACATCATCATATTATTGATATGGTGCTTACACTTCTCTCTCATTCTCATCTTCCCATTAAATTTTGGGACTTTGCATTCGAGATGGCAATTTTTCTTATTAATTGTCTTCCCACTTGTTCCCTTCAATATTGCTCTCCGTTCCAAGTATTAGATGGGTCTACCCCAGATTACAAGTTTTTACAAGTCTTTGGTTGTCATTGTTATCCATAATTTCGTCCATGCAGTTCACACAAACTAGATTTTTGTTCTAAACCTTGCATCTTTTTAGGCTCTTCGTCCAACTATCATAGTTATCGGTGTCTTGATCCTGCCGCTAGATGACTATTCACTAATCGAACTGTTGTCTTTGATGAGAATGTTTTTCCCTCACTTTCTCCTCCCTGGCTTCCTTCAGGAGTTCGCTCAATGCTTCCTTGTCAGCTCCAACCACCTCAGCTTCTTCATGCGTCCTACCACTTCCCCTTGATTCTCGGACCTGCACCTGCTCCGTCACCACTGCCAGTTACTAGGAGTGATAATCTTCTAGAGGTAAGTCTAGTTGTTACTGAATCTCATGATGCTTTACCAACTGCTTCGTTTGACAGGACCATGGCCAACCGTCCTCGTCAAACTCATCACATGGTTACTCGAGCAAAAGATGGCTCCTTGTCCCCCAAGATGTTTCATATATCTCGTCATCCCTCTGCATTCTCAATTTCTGCTGATGTATAGGCGCCTAAATCCTTCTCTTCGGCAAGAAAGGATCCTTAATGGCTTGATGCTATGAATGTTGAATATCAGGCCCTTCTTGACAATCACACCTAGGATCTTGTTCCACCTATTGCCAATCGTCACATTATTGGCTGCAAATGGGTTTACAGAGTTAAGCAAAAACCAGATGGCTCTGTTGAGAGATTCAAAACACATCTAGTTGCCCAAGGATATACTCAGCATGAGGTTGTTGATTATGATGAGATGTTTAGCCTTATCGTCAAGCCCCTTACCATCCGCACAGTTCTTTCTATTGCTGTCTCCTTTTAATGGCCCATTCGGCACTTGTACGTCAAAAATGCCTTTCTTTACGAGCATCTCAATGAAGAGGTACACATGTCTTAGCCCCCAGGTTTTACTGATCCTATGCATCCTCATTATGTCTGCCAACTTCATCGATCCCTGTACGGCTTAAAACAGGCACCAGCATGGTTTCTTCCTCTCAGCTACTTTCTCCTTGCATTGGTTTTTACTGCTTCAACAGCAGATACATCACTCTTCATCCTCTGTGGTTCTACTTTTGTGATGGAACTTCTCGTTTACATTGATGATATTATCCTCACTGGCTCACCCAATGCACCCTTCTCTCTGCAAGGAGCTCTGAATGAAGGATTTGGGACCATTACGCTTCTTCCTTGGCTCTTGGCATCAAAGTTCATGGTCATGACGGGGGTCTTCTGCTGACGTAGTCAAAGTATATTCATGATGTTCTTTCTCATGCTGCTATGATTAACTGCAAACCATCTCCTACTCTAGTTGTTTCTACATCTAGCCTATCTACTCATGATGGTGATCCTTTACCAAAACATTCTGTGTATCGTCAGATAGTTGGCTCTCTACAGTACTTAACGCCTACCCGACCAGATATTTTGTACGTTGTCTAGCATGTTTGTTAGTTCATGCGTACTCCTTCTACATCATATTGGTCAGCCCTCAAATGTATTCTGCACTATCTTAAGGGTACTATCACTCACGGTTTACACTTTCGGAAGGATCGCCATTTTCAGCTTCATGGTTTCTCTGATGCCAACTGGCAAGTAATCCTGATGATTAACATTCAGCTGGTGGATTTGCCATTTTTCTCAACTCTAATTTGATTTCATGGGGCTCCAAGAAGCAGCATACCATTGCCCGATCTAGCACGGGATCATAGTATAAAAGTATGGGGAATGCTACTACTAAATTGATTTGGATCCAATCATTGTTGCAGGAGCCTGGCTTTCCTTCTTCCCGGTCACTAGTTCTCTGGTGTGATAATGTTTCTGCTATCTATCTAACAGGGAGTCCAGTTTTCATGCTCGCACGAAGTATATTGAGATCGATTATCACTTTATTCGTGAGCGTGTCACTCGTCAACAGCTCTTCATTCAGTCCATCCCCATTGCAAATCAACTTGCGGACATTCTTACCAAGGGACTCTCCTCATCACGCCTCATTGTCCATCAATCCAAGCTCAATATTCGAGATCTCCCATTGAGCTTATGGGTGAGTAATGGATAGAATAGAATAGGATCACAGAATCCCATGATTGTAGAAATAGAATATTTTGTAAATATCTTGTACCTGATTTGTATCACTCTACTTCAATATAAATAGATGGCACCATAGCCCATATTTGTGTGGTGATTCTCCAATTTATTCTAAAGTCTTTACCGGTCATCATTGTAGGCAATTGCATGAGAAGATGGAGATCTTGGTGTCTCAGTGAAATTGGTGATCAAATATGAGAAGCTAGATGAGGACATTGAAGACCCTGATAGCTGTGCAGACTTCTCGATCAAGATTATCAAATTCACGATAATCTTGTCAACGTTTAGTTCTTCAATGTACAATTTCAAGATTGTTAAGTGTTGCTTCTATGCTTGCTAAGGACTTCCTCAGATGAAGATATGCTTTTGTACCATTATGTGTAATAATAATTTGTGATAAGAATTAAAATAATAGTGAGGGTAAAATAGTCTTTACTCCCATGATTAATTATGTTTTAGAATAATCCTCCTTATTATGATCATGTTCTTATTAGCTAGTGGCTCTCGATTATCTCTCCCCTTCCCCTATAAAGAGAGGCCAGTCTCCAACTTTTGGTACTTTTAGAAAACTCTACACTCCGCTACTTTTCTGCTTGATAACATTATCTATACTTTACTGACTTAAGAATCAGAGGACCAAGTAGGACCATCGCCTCTAATTTGGTTTTCTTTGTGTTTCAGGTCCAGAGGTCTCTATTCGTATGCCAGCTATCAACCGGTGGGAACGTTAGAAGAGGCATCAGGATCTTTTGGAGATATCTCGTGAGTCCCTAGACGATACTGCCTCAGCTCATGTTAATCATCTTATCAATGTGGATCCTCATCATATTATCAATGCCAAAATCTATTGCTGGGCTAACTTTATTGTCAGACGTGGAAAATTCCGACTTGAGAAAAGATTCAATTTAGCCACACACGAGGCCTAACTTTGGACTCTAATCGAGGTTGGATTGGAGTCGCCACTAATCATTTTAAGGAACTAACCCTAAGGTCGATCAGAAACCTATTATTCTCCTAAGTGATCATGATACTAACCACCTAAGTATTTATTGGTCTTGAAGTCGAGATTCGAGTCCAGGGATCTTGTTACGTATCTGGAAGCTCGTGAGCCGAGACATGCCCAAAATTGGTACCCGTCCCTAAGTCAAGGTCATTTGTTTGCTTGCACATTTCACTTTGTCCAATTATTGCCCTGATCGAAGTTCGAATCGATGGTCCAAAATGTGAATTGACGATCCGCGCCGCGCTCCTAGCATACCACTATCGTCCTAGTCTAAGTGCAGAAAATAAAGAGTTCCACTATTGAGATTACATACATTCACCACCATCTCTCTCTCTCCTTCTCTCTCTCTCTCTCTCACTATCTTACATTGGTGCACTCAAATACATGTATCTCTCTCATCCCACATACAAGTGAATAATATACATCGATCATACCACTCAATACCATCAAACAAATCAACTACTATTAATTTGTTTCACCTCGGAATAATTCTAAAAAAACGTAAAATTGCTAAGTTGATCTAAAAAAATTAGGGATCAATGTAGAAGTCGAGTTAAACCGCTCAGGGACTCGGGTAAAAATTTCAGAAAATTTTGGTCCAGTTTTGGAGGACTTGAAAATACCTCAGGGACTGTTTTGAAATGTTTCAGGCAGTTCTGGGCCTTGTAAAAATTTTCTGGAATGATTTAAAGTACAGGGACTGATCAGTAAATTCACAAAAAGTCCAGGACTGAACTGAAAACTGTGGTAAAAGTCTTCAGGGCTGATCTGCAATGCTCTGAAAAGTTCAAGGACCAATCCATAGACCCTACAAAACTAAGGAGCACTCCGAATCAGACATAATCCTCAAGGGCTGGCCTGTAATTTCGCAAAATGGGGTTGGACTGATCTGAGATGATGCAAAAGTTCACAAAATCGAATTTTTTTGTAACCCGTTTCATCATTGCGATTTTTCACAATTCAACTTCTAGTCATTCCCCATCTTACTAATCAAAAAGTTGCTTCTCTTTTCGTTTTTGATTTATTTGAATTTTTTTTTACTTTTTTTGTAGTTTTTATATTTTCTTAAAAGGTAAATTATACTATATATGCATACTCTTAGAAATCGACTAACAAGGTTTTCGAGCCTTTTTCCAAAGACAGTTCGAATTTCTCTACATGAAAATGTTTTTTTTAACTTTTTTCTCTTTTTTTTTGTTTTTTTATCTTTTACGAAAAAATAAAACTTAAAAATAATATAAAAACTTTAACTTCCGAAAATATTTTCTAAATCCCGAATGAGGAATTTATACCTACTACCAAGATGATTGTGATATCGAGAGGAGTGCGGAAGCTCGGTGGCGGATTTGGATCGGAGACGGCTTTGAAGTCGGTTACGGGCTCGGACTCGTATTGGCAATGGACTCAAACTTGGCACCGGCTCAGGATCGGATCAATGGAGGGCTTGAACACGGGCTCCGGCTTGAATCAATGATGAGCATGAGCTTGATGATGGGCTCCGGCTTGAATCGGTGATGAGCACGAACTTCATGAAGGGCTCCGACTCCGATTCGGACCTAGGATGGATTCGAAAAAACAATTAACTTGGAGTGGAATGTCTGTTCTTGAATTCTTTGCTCAGCACATGAGACTAATTCAAGAGAGTGTGGATAGAGTCCCCTTTAAAATGAGTAAGTGGCTCTATTTATAGAGAAAGATCTCAGTTGGGTTTATTTGTGATGCAAACAAAAGTTGAGTGGTTAGAAAGATAAAAGAAAAGAAAACAAAAAAATAAAATAAAAGGAAAATAAAACAGAAGATAGCCACAGACACGATAGACAGAGGACAGACGCCAGAGACAACACGGTCGAGGAGGGAGAGATGCCGGGAAGGAAGCCGACTCTAGCAGGGAGCGTGAAGCCGGAATCCCGGGACGACAAGGTGGCCTGGGCGGCGAGAGGTGGCTGATTGAGCCCGGGAAGACCGGGACCGCCGGTCCCAGTGGTGCTTCGGTGGAGTAATCCAAGGTCGAAAAATCCGAGACGAGACGGGATGGGATTTCGATTTCAGCAGGAAGGGAAATATGGGGCCGTCACCGAAAACATGGAGCTACTCGAAGGCTGCTGATTGAGACCGAGAAGGCCAGGAGGAACCGGCGGATCGAGGCGAGATCGGGGGGAGGGAGAGGAAGGACCGATGGTCGGAGGGGAGCTCGGGAAGGATGTGGGCGAGATGGGACGGGGGATCAGTTCGGGAAGGTTGAGACCATCGGTCCCGGCGTTGCTCTGATCGCAGAAGAGCTTCTCCATGCCTGCGATGGAAGCTGTGGCTAACTGTCAGGGACAGTGAACAGTGTAATTCGTGTTTTTTTTTTTTTACTTTTGACGTTTTTTCTCTTAAATCTGATGAAAAAGAAAGGAAATATTAATAATAAAAATAGCTTTTATATATATACACACATATACGGATAGTAAGATGGTTAGCTCGGGTAAAAATCGAGTGTCTACAGCTGCCCCTCTTTGGATTGATACTCATAGAGTGACGATCCAAAGACAAATAGAACTCGATTTTGGATCAACGCGCCACGAACTTTGAAGGGCATGAGCTATGTATATGGAGAAATGGGTGTGATGCAGTTATGGGAGCAAAATAGAAAAGGGTGTGACTTCGGGTGCAGAGTGCGACTCTGGGCGCAAAAGAGGAAACGTGCAGCTCTGGGCGCAAAGTGTGCGGCTCTGGGCGCAAAAGAGAAATAAACGCGGCTCTGGGCGTGGGGTGCAGCTACGGGCGCAAAGAAGAAGGGTGCGGCTCTGGGCGCAAAGAAGAAACAAACGCAGCTCTGGGTGCGGAGTGCGACTCTGGGGGCAAAGAAGCAAGGTGTGCGACTCTGGGCGCAAAGAAGAAAAGTGCGGCTCTGGGCGCAAAGAAGAAATAAACGCGACTCTGGGCGCGGAGTGCAGCTCTAGGCACAAGGTGTGCGACTCTGGGAGCAAAGAAGAAATAAACGCGGCTCTGGACGTGGAGTGCAGCTCTGGGCACAAGGTGTGCGGCTCTGGGCGCAAAAGAGAAATAAACGGGGCTCTAGGCGTGGGGTGCGGCTCTGGGCGCAAAGAAGAAACAAACACAGCTCTGGGTGCGGAGTGCGACTCTGGGCGCAAAGAAAAAAAGTGCGACTCTGGGTGCAAAGAAGAAATAAATGCGGCTCTGGGCACGGGCTGCGACTCTGGGAGCAAAGAAGAAATAAATGCGGCTCTGGGTGCAAAGTGCGGCTCTGGGCGTAAGGTGTGAGACTCTGGGAGCAAAGTGTGCAGCTATAGGCGCAAAAGAAAAATAAACACAGCTCTAGGTGCAGGGTGCGGCTCTGGGCGCAAAGAAGAAAAGTGCAGCTCTGGGCGCAAGGTGTGCGGCTCTGGGTGCAAAAGAGAAATCAACGCGGCTCTGGGCGCGGGGTGCGGCTCTGGGCGCAAAGAAGAAATAAACGCGGCTTTGGGCGCAAAGAAGAAAATTGCAGCTCTGGGCGCAAAGAGGAAATAAATGCGGCTCTGGGTGCAGGGTGTGGCTCCGGGCACAAAGAAGAAATAAACACGGCTCTGGGCGCAAGGTGTGGCTCTCTACACTGAGTTTGCTTTTGCTTACGACCTTTCCGAATTCTTAGTCTGCCCCGTCAAACTCCAGCCTAAACTGGAAGAGCACTCTATAGCGTTCTCATCTGACAACCTGTGAAGACAAGCAACAAGCCAACCTGTCATTAGTTGCACCTCAGGCAGCCCTAATTGCGATAAGCAAAGCAATTCAAGCAATGGATGTTTGGGATCATCTTCTTCGTAACTATCTTGAGGAGTGGTTGTGTTCCTTTTTAGAAAGAGAGGGTGCGAGTGCGGACTCAATGCGCAGGATCAGGACGAAACAAGAGAAATTTTTTTTTCAACTTCAAAGGATACATGCGGTTCAACCGCCACTTGAGATGCACCCCTTAGGATCTCATGTCGACCTTTCTTGGTTCTTGGACCGCTTGCCTTTGACCTCTCAGACCATGACTGTGGTTACTTGCATCATCGTGGCCAAGGCAATAACTTTCCCCTAACTTTTGCCTAGATCATATCATGTACATCAATCTAGCAGGGATATTTTATTTGATTTTCATTCATTTTTCTCTCAGATGCCTCTTCTTTTGCTACGGCCCTCCTCTAAGGGAGTAACCGTACCGCTCAGCTCCCTAACTTTTGCCTAGACTGCCCTCTCGGGTTTTCGGCCTAGCGGGAGTATTATTTAGCTCTCCTTTTGCTACAACTACCCTCCTTTGTGTTCTCAGTCGCACCTCTCTCCCTAATTTTTGCCTAGACCGCCCTTTCGGGTTTTCAGTCTAGCGGTACCATATTTATTTTTTCTCTCTAGATTTTTTTTGGAAAGTGATAGAAAGTGCGCATCGGCTTGTTTCTCAGGGGAAATACTTCTTCAATGAATCCACGTTGACAGTGCTTGAGATATCTTGATTGTCCATGTCAGTAATACTCAGTGCGCCCCCGGAGAAGACTTCTTTGACAACGTAGGGTCCTTCGTACTTGGTCGTGAATTTGCCTCGAGAGTCAGGAGTAATGCGCAATACTTTACGCAATACCAAGTCGCCAGGTTGGAACTCGCGATGTTGAACCTTTTTGTTGTAAGCACAAGCCATGTGCTTCTGATAGCACTAGCCATGGTAGAGTGCCGTAAGTCTTTTCTCATCAATAAGGTTCAATTGTTCATATCGTTGTCTTGCCCATTCAGCTTCTTCTAGATTGGATTCGGCAAGAACTCTGAGATAAGGGATTTCTATCTCAACTGGTAGTACGGCTTCGGTACCGTAGACCAAGGACTATGGAGTTGCCCCAATAGATGTGCGAATCGACGTGCGATATGCTAGAAGAGCCCAAGGAAGCACCTCATGCCAATCTTTGTATGTAACAGTCATCTTTTCAATGATCTTCTTCAAATTTTTGTTGGCTGCTTCCACTGCACCGTTCATTTGTGGTCGGTATGGAGAGGAATTTCGATGCTTAATCTTGAATCGCCCGCACAGCTCATTGACAAGCCTATTATTGAAATTTTTGGCATTCTCGATGATAATAGTCTCGGGTACACCATATGGGGAGACCAAGTTGCGCTTGAGAAACCGAGCCACCACCTTGGCAGTCACTGAGGCATAGGATTCGGCTTCAACCCACTTCGCGAAGTAGTCAATAGCCACTAAGATGAAGACATGTCCGTTTGAAGCCCTTGGAGAGATCGAACCAATCACATCAATGCCCCAAATTGAGAAGGGCCAAGGTGCCGACATCGGGTGCAATTCATTTGGTGGCGAATTAATCTGGTTTGCATAAACTTGGCACAAGTGACAGTGTCGAACATGCCTCGAGCAGTCTGTTTCCATGGTTGTCCAGAAGTACCCAAGTCGCATAATCTTCTTCGCTAGCTTGTGCCCACTCATGTGAGGCCCACCTATCCCTTTATGCGCTTCCTTCATTAGGTGTTCTGCCTCTCTAGCATCTACACATCTCAAGAGAGTCGCATCAAATAATTTCTTGTACAAGACTTCTCCGCTTAAGAAATAGTTACATGCCATGCGTTGAATGACTCTCTTGTCCTTTGGGTCTGCTTGCTCTAGATATTCACCCGTACTGAGGTAGCGCTTAATATGTACATACCATGGGTAGGATGCTCATTGATTTCTATCTCAAGGGGCTCGATCATGTCTTCTCCTGAGATACTGACCATTGAGGCGAGTGTGGCCAGTGCATCTGCGAACTGATTCTTCATGCGCGGGGTATAGGTAAAAGTGATTCTTTCGAACCGCTTCGCCACTTCCTCTAGATGCTCATGATATGGTATCAATTTTGGGTCTCTAGTCTTCCACTCTCCCAAGATTTTTAAAATGATAAGCATGAGTCCCCATACACCTCTAACTCTTGGACTTTGAAATCAAGCGCGTTGCTTTCAACCCCAATGCGCAAGCCTCATACTCAGCAACGTTGTTAATACAAGGGAAGGCCACTTTTGCTGCAATGGGGTAATGTCGTCCTTTCAGGGAGATCAAGACTGCACCAATGCCGCAACCCATGGAGTTCATGGCTCCATCAAAGTACATCCTCCAACAAGGCTCAACGCTTGAGTCACTTTCCACTTGTAGGATTCCCTCATCTGGCAACTCGGAGTTGATCGGAGTCTCGACGTCAATTGGGAATTCTGCTAGATGATCCGCTAGAGCTTGTCCTTTCACAGGCATGCGCTGTACAAACTGAATATCGTATTCAGCGAGCTAAACTTGCCACTTGGCTAAATTCTTCATGGAAGCCGGTTTCTCCAACAAGTAGCGTAAAGGGTCCATCTTGGACAAGAGATGTACAGTGGAGTACAACGTGTATTGACGAAGACGTTGCACCACCCATACTAAGGCACAACAAAGCTTTTCCACCTCGGGGTACCTTGATTCTCTCTCGGTGAATTTCTTACTCAAATAGTAGATAGCATGCTCCTTATGCCTTGTATCATCCGATTAGCCCAACATGCCTCCTAACGATTCCTTGCGGACAGTCAAGTACAAGATTAAGGGCCGACCTGGAGTAGGTGGAACCAGTATTGAGGGGTTTGCCAGATAATTCTTGATTGTGTCGAAGGCCTTTCGACATTCATCATCCCATTGGATCCGAGCATGTTTGCGTAAAAGCTTGAAGAATGGCTAGCTCTTGTTCGTAAGGTTCGCAATGAACTGAGCGATATAGTTCAAACGGCCTAGCAAGCTTCTTACTTCCCTGACAGTGGTAGGGGGAGGGAGACTGGTGATCGCTTTGACCTTATCAGGGTCTACTTCGATACCCTTCTTGCTGACAATGAATCCCAGCAATTTTCTAGAGGTTGCACCGAAGATGCACTTTGCGGGATTCAGTCTCAACTTGTACTTTTGGAGGTGCTCAACCAACATGCGCAGATTGGTTAAGTGGTCCGCTCCTTGTCAAGATTTTGCAATCATATCATCTACGTAAATCTCAATCTGCTTGTGCATCATGTCATGAAACAAAGTGACCATGGCCTGCTAATATGTAGCCCCTGCATTCTTGAGTCCGAAAGGCATGACTTTATAACAAATTGTTCCCCACATTGTTATAAATGTCGTCTTCGACTTATCCTCTTCTGCCATCCTGATCTAATTATAGCTTGAAAAACCATCCATAAATGAGAACATCTCATGGCCGGCGGTATTATCAACAAGCACGTCAATGTGAGGAAGCGGGAAATTGTCTTTCGGGCTAGCCTTGTTGAGGTCACGATAGTCAACACAAACGCGGACCTTTCCATCTTTCTTAGGAACAGGGACTACATTATCAACCCATTCTGAATAGTTGCACACCTCCAGGAAACCCGCATTGATTTGTTTGACAAACTCTTCCTTTATCTTCAAGATTAGCTCAGGCTTCTACATTCTTAAGTGTTGCCTTTTTGGAGGAAACTTTTGAGTGTCAGTTGGCAAATGATGTTGCACAATTGCTGGATCCAGGCCTGGCATGTGGGCATAGGACCAAGCGAAGACTTCGTGGAATTCTTTCAAAAGATCGATCATCTGAACTCATTGTGTGGTGTCGAGACTCATTCCGATCTTGAGATTATGCGGTTCTTCCTCTGTGCCAATATTGATTGTGTCTGTGGCCTCAACAGTCATCGACTTGCTTTCCTCGAACCTTTCCAGGCTGTCTGTGATCTCCTTCGGGGTGTCGTCATTGTTCAACTCCTCCCCATAAAGTATGGGGATAGAGTGATCGAGACTTTTTTCAAGTGGGTGCGAACCGCCGCATCGCTCATCTTTTGGATTCGGGTGTTGCCTGGACAAGGAGAAAGATAGCCAATTTAGTGTAATGTGTGAGATATAAGAAAGAGGAATATTAAGGAACAAAATTCACAAAAAGGGATCTCATTTGGATAGCTTAGGACCATGACAAATCCCTCATCCATCGTGGGCTCATGGGTTTGCCACACGCAGGTAACATCCTACTACTCAAATATGCTTACTCATCGGCAACTAAGGCTGGAAAGAGTGGAACTGCTATCCAATTGGCCAGCTTCTCGTCCTCAACAGCTGGGCAGATAAGAGTGCCAGCAGGGTTCGCCTCCAGAATGGCTCCAATGCTAGGTGGGGCAGGCGGGGCATGAAGATGGCTGGAATAAACAATGATTGGACCTTCTAGCGTGCCTCCTTCAATGCATGGAGGGCCTGGAAATGATATGCTCAAGGGAGGAATCTCCATCGGTCAGTTCTCAGCGAGACTTAAGCGAGAGAGTCTCCCGAGAGTGCGATTCCTACGTGCTGCAATAATCTCCTTGTAGGAAGGGCGGTAGCCAAGACCATGTCGATTTTGGAGCGGTTTGGGCATAATAGGCTCACGCATTCCCTACCCTTCGACTCCCAGTCCAGTTCCGGGGAGGTAATTGTTCCTCAAAAGCACCTTTCCAATCATCCTGTCAGCCTTGGTAGGTCTAGGTTCGCCCCAATCTTTGATTACCGACACTAGTTCGAAGGAATGGAATGGGAGATTTTCATCTTCTCCAATGTTGATGTAGGGAACGGTCATCTCCTTGTAGTTTGCATAGTAATCCTCTCCATTGACAGTGATGAGGCGATTCTCCGTAATGAACTTCACCTTTTGGTGCACGCTTGAAGGGACGACACCTGCAGAGCGAATCCATGGTCTTCCCAGCAACATACTAAATGCATTGGGTATGTCCATCACTTGAAACTTTATATTGAAGGTATAAGGCCCAATTTCAATGGGTAGCTCAATCTCCCCGTTCACCTCCCTCCTTGAGCCGTCAAAAGCTCTCACGGCTGTCTTACTCAGTCGGATTAGGTCGAAGTCTACATTCATTTGCTTGAGAGTTGAGAGGGGACACACATTCAATGCAGACCCATTGTCAATCATGACATGCCCCACCACAAAGCCTCGGCACTTGCAAACAATGTGCAAGGCTCGGACATCTCCATACACATCATCGGATAACTCGTCCTCAGCAAAAGAGATTTGGTTGGAGAAAATCGATCCCACAACCTCTTCAACCTGCTTCGTCGATATTTCTTTGGGGACCTGAGCCTCTGCTAGCACCTTCAATAAGATTTCTCAATGAGACTCCGATTTTAGCAAGAGTGTGAGGAGAGAGATATGGGCCGGAATTTTGCTCATTTGCTCAACAATTTTATACTCATTGGCCTTTAGCACCTTCATGAAAACAGCTGCTTCTTCATCCGTTATTTTCTTCCTGAGATTTTCATCGCCTGTGAGGTCCTGAGCTTTTTCCTTACCTTTGTCACATGCTTCGGGGAGCGAATAGCATCGCCCAGATCGGGTAATGCCGTTCACGTTCCCTTGCTCTCCTGGCTCCACCACCCGTGCCTCATATATCCATGGGACGCGCTTACTGTCTTCATATGGGAAAGGTGTCGGTGGTTGAATTATGATGGGATCCACTGCTGATGAGTTCCTCGGAGCTGCATAGGCTATCTCCACTGGATCATATTCAATCACGATAGGGAGTATGGTGCTGACAACCCCTTCCTCACCACCCAGATCACACAGGCTTATCATGTTAATCGAAGGTCCAGCTGCCTGGTTAGGCAAAGGTTACCTTTGATGTTGGGAGTCCTTGTAGTACTGAACGCCAGGTGGCCTGCATCTATAAGATCTTGCACCCTGTGCCTAAGAGAAGTGTAGTTGTCAGTGGAATGCCCCGAAATTCCCATATGAAATTCACAATTCGCACTCGGATCTGGGTTGGGCTGCTTGTAGTCAGGTCTTCCAAGTTCAGGGACAATCTTCCCTTTCTCCAGCAATGTCCTGTATACCTGTGACAAAGGGACAGGCAAGGGTGTGAATTGGCGATGATCCTTCCTTGAAAGTCTGACGGGACTTGCGTATCACGCACGGCTCTTTCAGGCGTTGCACCCTATTATGCCGATAGTGAGGCCTTTGGAGCTATTTGAGTTGGTGGGGCCGAGAACTGCATAGTATGTTGTGGAGGCTGATAATGTGCCTGGGCAGGGTACACCGTGCTCACGGTCGTGTCCTTTTTTCTATTGGGGGCGATTCTCCTTTGGTCCTCCACATGATTCTTTTTGGATGGATCCTCGATCTTGCCCGACTTGACTCCGTCCTCTACTCTCCCTCCGACCACGATTATATCAGTGAATGTCGATGTGGTATGACCCAACAGGTGGGTGTAGTAAACGCCTTTCAGGGTGCTGACGAATAAGGAGACGGCTTCCGCTTCTGCTAGCAGAGGTCGAACTTGCGCTGCCTTTGCCCTCCACTCTTGGGCATACTTGAGAAAAGATTGTTCCGCTTCCATCTCCATGCGTTGGAGATCAAGACGTGTTGGGGCGACATCGATGTTGAACTTGTATTGCCTCAAGAACAGGTTGGCCAAGTCATCCCATGTGGGGACTTCTTCTACCTTAAGGTCAACGAACCAAGTTAGGGCCACCCCCTTCAAGCTCTCCTGAAATGTTTGAATCATGAACTTCTCGAAACTTTTGTAAGGGGTCATCTTTAAACAGTACAAGCGCAGGTGAGTCTTTGGGTTGCTAGTCCCATCATACTTCTCAAACTCCAGCATTTTGAACTTATATGGGATGCGCATATCAGGAAATAGGCACAAATCATCATAGCCAATGTTCCCATACTAGTTGTCAAGGCCTTGAATGGCCTTCATCTTCTCCTCCATTTTCTTCAACTAACGTTCCTGCTCAGTGTCCTCGTGAGAGGAAAGTGGATTACATCTGGTGTCGAAGATGCTCCTTCAGCGCTAGGGGCATGGGCCGGCTCTACTATTGGTGGAGTCAGATCCAGAAGATCTTGCACAGGTGGTGGGGCTTGAGCTGGCTCGACAATGGGAGCAAGTGCTGGTTCATGGATCTGAACATGAGAAGGCGTCGAACTTACAACTCCGGTGGCCTGGGTTTGAAGAAACGCCATTAATTGAGTTATTTGGGCTGACATGTTTGTCATGGCCTGTTCAAGCTGAGTGATCCTTTGTTCAGAGTTGCCAGTTGAATTCGATAGCATCTGTCCTTGACTCTGCTGATCCTCCATCCTGGCTCGCGATCAGGTTCGTATAGGGCTATGTCTCGCCAGATGGTACCTACTAAAGAAAAGAAAAGAAAAGAGTAGAAAGAAAAAGAAAAGAGAGAAAAAAAAAAAGAAAGGATTAGTGTGGTGAAACAAAATTATCGATGCATGAGAAATCATTTTCTTGGCCAAACACCACTTTGATTCACAAACACGGAGCCTATGTTACTTTTTTCTTAAATGAAAATTACAATGTAAGGAAAGTTTGCAAAACAACAAAGGCTCTCATGTCCAAATATCATCCTAAGATCCCTTCGTTTAGCTTCTGACGACCTCTTGCTTCACTGGATGTGCGCCTTCTTCTTCTAAGTCTCATGCTCAGCTCCTGACTTCTGAAACTCCTTCGGTACTTGGCTGCTTTCACCTTGGTGTCGAGAGACGTCTTTGAGCCACATGAGTTCAGGGTCTATGGCAAATTCGTCAGACTTGGATTCTTCCAGTGGGATAGGAAGGTTCCTGAGCGTTTCCCAAAGCTTCTTGATCTTGCCCTTGATTGACTCTGTAAATGGTTCTCGAAATTAGAGACAGAAGTCATGACCATCCTCTACCTACGGAATAGCTTATAGTCCCCCGTATTGTAGGTAAACCCGTGAAAGGAAATAAACTATGCTTCCAGAATACCCCAAGAGAGGAATCCCCTTAAAACTTGGACATCTTAAAAAGGCTTCTGTTACACAGAACCAACGAGCCTTCCATAAGAAGTCGTTGGCTTGTGCCTTTGAAAGGAAGATTTTCCATCCTTGCACAGTTTTTGCTGGCAAAAGAGATTTTTGTGATAAGATCTTCAGTTTAACCCAAATCTTGATGATCCGGTTTTCCCTCAAAAAATGACGTGGAAAGCTTGAACCTATTTCACGAATGTGACTCAAAAACCAAATTTGGAGTAAACCTGGACAGGATAAACCCCCCCCCCCCCCCCCCCCCCCCCCCTCCATTGCTTTTGCATGGGAAAATAGGTTTTTGTAATTTCGACCCTGGATCACCTGAATAATAATACCAGCAAGTGCCACATCAAAAGAGTGCTTGGTTTTAGGAAAAACGAAGGTTCCAAAAAGTGCGAGTGTGAAAGCGTTGGCATATGGCTATCGAAATAGCCTTTTATTTGCTTGTCCCCTATGATGGGAAAATAGTTCGCTCAAATCATTTAAAGTTAAAAAGGCCCCATTGCTCTTGCTGAAAATTCCCTTCACGTGTTTCCTTTTCACATCTATCAAGCGATCGAGATTCCTTTTCAGGGAACTGTCCAAGCGTGGGACGACCAATTCACCCTCCCATATAGGAGCGGATAGGAGTTTCCAATATGCCTCTAGGGTCGGCACTAACTCGTGCCCCGCTATGTTAAAAACAATTTTCGCGGGATCCCAAAATTCAATGAGTGCTACGAGTATGCGCCAGTCGACCTCAACTTCCATTTGTGAGTAGGCATCTCCTGTTATTCCTTTGACATATTCTTGCTCCAACTGCGTGAGGTCCTCCCACCATTTAGTCACCTCGGTCTTAGGAAGACGGTAGTTAACTGAGATCGCCATCTACGAAGGCATCGATAGTCCATTTAGTTTTTTATGAATCAAAGTGGTGTCAACCATTTTAATTTTCAAAAACATGATGTGAATGCAAAGATCGAAAGTACCCACTCACTCAATCCATAATTTGAATATCCCACCTATACATTATTTTTCTACCCCAAAGAAAAGGAAATTAGCCTATACATTATTTTCTATACACAAGAGAAAATGATAATATACAACTCAAACATCCCACCTATACAATTGTTTCTACCCTTTGAAGAAAACACAAACCGATATTCACACTCAAAGCAATCAAACATTTAATGCATGGGGGTTTGGTGCTAAGGGTAGGTTCTAAAAGCCCCCGATCCGCAGTGTCCTTCATTCCCCTTTTCAAGGGTACTTTAGGCTTTCAGATCGAGCGGAGGTGTTTCAGAGCCGTTTCCAATGGGAGTTCCCACGACAGGTGTACTCCTACTAGCCCCCTCCTAGGGAAGTTCTTACGATCCGGGTTCGATCGTTTATTCAAGGTATGTAGTGCTAAAATAAAGTGCGCAAGCAAGCAAACAAGAGGGGATTATGGGCGCGGATCCTCAAAATGTCCCCAGCAGAGTCGCCAAGCTGTCGGACGTGGAAAATTCTAACTTGAGAAAAGATTCGATTTAGGCACACACGAGGCCTTACTTTGGACTTTAATCGAGGTTGGATTGGAGTCGCCACTAATCATTTTAAGGAACTAGCCCTAAGGTCGATCAGAAACCTATTATTCTCCTAAGTGATCATGATACTAACCACCTAAGTATTTATTGGTCTTGAAGTCGAGATTCGAGTCCAGGGATCCTGTTACGTATCTGGAAGCTCATGAGCCGAGACATGCCCAAAATTGGTACCCGTCCCTAAGTCTAGGTCATTTGTTTGCTTGCACATTTTACTTTGTCCAATTATTGCCCTGATCGAAGTTCGAATCGATGGTCCAAAATGTGAATTGACGATCCGCGCCGCGCTCCTAGCATACCACTATCGTCCTAGTCTAAGTGCAGAAAATAAAGGGTTCCACTATTGAGATTACATACATTCACCACCATCTCTCTCTCTCCCCTTCTCTCTCTCTCTCTCTCACTATCTTACATTGGTGCACTCAAATACATGTATCTCTCTCATCCCACATACAAGTGAATATACATCAATCATACCACTCAATACCATCAAAAAAATCAACTACTATTAATTTATTTCACCTCGGAATAATTCTAACAAAACTTAAAATTGCTAAGTTGATCTAAACAAATTAGGGAACAATGTAGAAGTCGAGTTAAACCGCTCAGGGACTTGGGTAAAAATTTCAGAAAATTTTGGTCCAGTTTTGGAGGACTTGAAAACACCTCAGGGACTGTTTTAAAATGTTTCAGGAAGTTCTAGGCCTTGTAAAAATTTTCAGCACTGATTTAAAGTGCAGGGACTGATCAGTAAATTCACAAAAAGTCCAGGACTGAACTGAAAAATGTGGTAAAAGTCTTCTGGGCTTATCTGTAATACTCTGAAAAGTTCAAGGACCATTCCCTAGACCGTACAAAACTCAAGAGCACTGTGAATCAGACATAATCCTCAGGGGCTAGTTTGTAATTTCGCAAAATGGGGCTGGACTGATCTGAGACAATGCAAAAGTTCACAAAATCCAATTTTTTTGTAACCCGTTTCATCATTGCGATTTTTCACAACTCAACTTCCAGTCATTCCCCATCTTACTAATCAAAAAGTTGCTTCTTTTTTTGTTTTTGATTTATTCGAATTTTTTACTTTTTTTGTAATTTTTATATTTTCTTAAAAGGTAAATTATACTATATATGCATATTCTTAGAAATCGACTAACAAGGTTTTCGAGCCTTTTTCCAAAGATAGCTTGAATTTCTCTACATGAAAATGTTTTTTTTAACTTTTTTCTCCTTTTTTTTTATTTTTTTATCTTTTACGAAAAAATAAAACTTAAAAATAATATAAAAACTTTAACTTCCGAAGATATTTTCTAAATCCCGAATGAGGAATTTATACCTACTACCAAGATGATAGTGATATCGAGAGGAGTGCGGAAGCTCGGTGGCGGATTCAGATCGGAGACGGCTTTGAAGTCGGTTACGGGCTCGGACTCTTATTGGCGATGGACTTGAACTTGGCGCCGGCTCGGGATCGGATCGATGGAGGGCTTGAACACGGGCTCAGGCTTGAATCGATGATGAGCATGAACTTGATGATGGGCTCCGGCTTGAATCGGTGATGAGCACGAACTTGATGAAGGGCTCCGGCTCCGATTCGGACCTACGACGGATTCGAAAAAACAATTAACTTGGAGTGGAATGTGTGTTCTTGAATTCTTTGCTCAACACATGAGACTAATTCAAGAGAGTGTGGATAGAGTCCCCTTTAAAATGAGTAAGTGGCTCTCTTTATAGAGAAAGATCTCAGTTGGGTTTATTTGTGACGCAAACAAAAGTTGAGTGGTTAGAAAGATAAAAGAAAAGAAAAGAAAAAAATAAGTGGAAAGGAAAATAAAACAGAAGACAGCCACAGACACGACAGATAAAGGACAGATGCCAGAGACAACACAGATAAGGAGGGAGAGATGCCGGGAAGGAAGTCGGCTGCAGCAGGGAGCGTGAAGCCGGAATCCCGGGACGACAAGGTGGCGTGGGCTGCGAGAGGTGGCTGATCGAGCCCGGGAAGGCCAGGACCGCCGGTCCCGGTTGTGCTTCGATGGAGTAATCCGAGACCGAAAAATCCGGGATGAGACGGGATGGGATTTCGATTTCAGGAGGAAGGGAAACATGGGGCCGTTACCGGAAACACGAAGCTGCTCAAAGACTGCCGATTGAAACCGAGAAGGCCGGGAGGAACCGGCGGATCGAGGCTAGATTGGGGGGAGGGAGAGGAAGGACCGATGGTCAGAGGGGAGCCCGGGAAGGATGTGGGCGAGATGGGACGGTCCGGGAAGGTCGGGACCACCGGTCCCGGCGTTGCTCTGATCGCAGAAGAGCTTCTCCATGCCTGCGATGGAAGTTGTGGCTTACTGTCATTCTATTTTAAAATTGAAACATTCTAATTTCTTATAAATTTATCTAAAATTAAATTTGGATATTTTCTAAGAGATAATTATGAGATATCTGATACTTTTTGGAATGTGTCAAATCTCTATAAATAGGGTTGAATAAAATCTTGTAAGATAAAGAATGAAAAATCTTGTGAATGATCTTTCTCATAAACTTGATAAGCTTCTATGTAACATTAGGGGGTGAGAAGGTGAGAGATTGGGTTGAGACTTTTTTCTAAGAGGGATTGTAACGGGGGAGCTTGGATACGGGATCGATAATCTAGATGAAATTGTAATCTTCCGTTTAGTACTCAAAATTTCGACATCAAAGATCGGGCGTTAATCCCAGCATAACCTCTTGTTAGTTTTTAGTTTTGAATTTAATCACGGATGTATTTATAACTAATGATAATAACATTTGTTGGATTTGAATAATTGGTATCCAAAAACATAATAAGCTCTGACTAATCTAATTCAAGCCGGAAAGACTCACTAGGGATAAGACTATCACGAGGTGAATTTTTTCAATTCACAAGACTTAAATTCAAGGAAAGAGATATCTTATCACCTTAACCAATACACATTGTTGTAATAACATTACATTATTTCTGTTGTATTCCACAAAAATCATCATTCCGCCATCAAAAAAATATTTTCAGTTTCGTTTACGTTTTAATCTTTATAAGAGAATGAAACAAACCGATATTCACGTACCTGAAATTCACATTAAATGAAAACTCAAACTACTATGTTACCGTGAAAATGAATGTTGCCAACGTTCAATGTTTCCAATTCAACTGAGCATTAGGACTGAGGAGTGAAACATCGCCAACAACTGGCGCCTGATTTCGACACCACGAATCTCTCACGAGCATTACTGTCATTCTTTTTTTTCGTTGCCAGCCACGGTATCCAAACAGGCCCCACCAGCAGTGAGACGGCATCTTTCAGCCAACCATACTTGACTAATCCGTTAGTCGCCCCGGGTCGCACGCCTGGTAATGGCCTGTGAGGCTCCCACTATAACTTCTCCTCTGCTTTTTAGATTCTGCCGTTTGTTGTTGATGATGGACCTCGGTTAAATTGACTCTACCATTTAAAGAGATTAATGAAAAGTGAAACTTCATTAGCACATGAATAAGGAGAATTTGAGGAAATTGCAAAACTGATTCTCAGGTTCGCTTCACTTCTCGAATAGGAAAACATTTATTGAAATTAAAAAAAAAAAAAAAAGGAAATCTTCACATCTCGAACATTAGCTGCACGTAAAAAATGAAAAAAAAAATATCTATTCTCAAATCGTTGTGAAAAATTCATTCAAACTGCAAGAAGCCAGACACCGGACAAGTCAACAAATTCAAGGTATGCTTCGACATTTATGTCAATTTGATTTTATTTAATTTTGAGATATAATTTAATATTCATTTTTATGAAAAGTTATTATGCGTTAAGAGGAATATTTGCACATGTGTATTATTAATTAAAGTATTTCTGGGAGGCATGAACTATATTATAATTATACTTCTGTAAATATAAATTCTACTATTATTATTTTGAGGAATTATTATTTTGAGTTTAAGGTGATTATAAATGTAAATAGAATAAATAAAAGGAAACACTGATAAATATCAAAGAGGATGAGGAAAGACATACCCGTTTGAGGAGAAGATTCTATTTCAAAGTTTCACAATGTGAAATGTATGCACAAAATGAAAATTGCTACATGAAAAAGATAAGAGACGAATATTTATAAAGGCCGTTAAAATGAGCATTCTGAGATAAGCATATAAGTTTGTGAACATCCATCACATAAGCGAAAGGGTGAATAATATGTGTAATACCCCTAGGTATATGCGCTGGTTTATCCGGAGATGAATTATAAAATGGTCCAGTGAATCCTACCCTTCCTATGGTGATGCCATTTAAGGGGCATTAACTCCTTAAATGGATATGGTGTTTTGATAGTTGAAAGGCTCTTTGCTATGGATTATGAATGAAATGTAACTTGTATTTACATTTTCAATGCATTACTGAATATGTGAGAACTAGTAGGGTAAAATTAAAGTCTCGAATTTGGTTTAGTTCACTAAATTTTCACAATGAGAAATTTGAACATTTGCATTTAACAGTTCTATTGTCTTTAAAGATGGAATGATATCATGGTTGCGAAACTACCTACGCAAGTACGGAGGTGAGTAACTACCATCTATAGTTAAATGATTTAAATGAAAGTACATCGAGTTAGCAGTACAACTGTTTAAACTGTTCAAGAATTGGAGTATAAATGAAAGAGTTCTGAATGATTAAAATTAACTGTGTTAATATTTTTTTACCTCAAGGGTTAGTTCAAATGAATAGGACGTGCGTACGACAAGTGTAGAAATCCACGAGGCCAGAGGTTCGAATCCCCCTTGAGCGCATAGCCCTCGATGAGGCCATCCACACATGTGCTTGCATATAGGCTGACCTGAATCCGTAGACTTGTCGGGTGTTCATGAGCTCGGGAAAAGTAAACACCTCATTATTTAAAAAAATTTATAAGTTCCAGTTCCAAATATCATGTGCACCAAGGTTAGGACCGAAATGTTCTTTAATTTGTTACCTAGAATATGTCTAAATTTCATCAAGATCTACCAAGAACCTTTACTGGTTCTGAATCTGTCATATACTCTTGCAGACTCCTAATCATTTGGGCCTCTTTAACTAAATACGAGGAATGGATTGTAGACTAGACTGATGATTCTAATTCTATTCCACTCCATCCTACCAAATATGATGTAGTAGTCATAAACTGCAGTGAAATCAGTGTAATCAATCATATTTATTTTTCATTTATCCAAAAAAATTCAAATTTTTTTTTCTAATTGAATAATAGTAAAACATACATTATGTTGAACCCACCTTTCCACCCTAAAGATTTTTCTCAGTAAAGGCTCTTTTTTTTAGAGTCTTTTGTGTAACGGATATATCACGTGATAATACTTATGTAAAGTTATAATCCAACAAAATTTACATATTTTAAATTTTTTATAAAGCTCCCAACAACCTAAAAAGCTCCAAAAATAATTAAAATTTATTAGTTTATGAAATTATATGAATACTATTACATGATATATCCGTTACATATAATATTTTTTTCCCTTTTTCTTAATACAATAAAAGGCTCATTTGATTAGCAATGGGGAGGTTTGGGGAGGGTTGACAATGATAATTAAATGTTAAATCTCTTATTTTCAAATCAATATTTTTACCATTAAAATAAATTAACCTTTACTAAGTTAATGTATAAAATAATACATCACCTGGTGCATATCGTATACTCTATACATCTCACAACGTCGAATCCACGTCTGAGAACCGTTTTATCAAATTCACATTTATGCTTTTACTGTTGGCAACACATCTCAACTTTCTATGTACTTGTTGATCTGTCCAATGTCGAGGGTCTTATCCATTCCACTAGGGATGAGAAACCTGCAAGGAAAATCAAAGCAAAATCACAAAAGAAAATGAGAGGATAAAAACAAGCCATAATAAATGAATTTCGGTTAGCTTAATTCAAATTAATCGGGAGAGTTTTCGGTACATACTTATCTCGAAGGGCTCGAGCCATGGAGAGGCATCCTCGGGGCGCGGCCGATTGCATGTTCACCGCTATGTCTGGATTATGGATGCTCTGCCTCAGGTGCACCCAACCGTACTGCCCATCGACTCCATCTGAAACTTTCGCCCTGCATCCATCATTTGTATATTAATCGAAGACCCTAGACACTGACCAGTGAACAAAAGCTTATGCCCAAAACAGTTTGGACCATGTGGGCTAGTTGCACTTTATTTGGCGTAGGCTTAACGCCCAAGCCCTGCTGCTAAGCTCGAACAATTAAGAACTATTCCTTGACCAAAAGTGATGTGGATAATGAGTAACTTCCAGTGAAGTTGCAATGATGCCCAACGTGAAACTAAGGGGAGTTTGACTTCGGTTGTTGTTGAGGAATGAATTTCTTATCAGTTATATATAATAAAAGTAATTCTAGTATATAAAAATATTTAGTTACCAACACCTATAAGTTTAGACTTTAGATATAAATGGGCCAAATCTTTTATAAGCCTAGTGCAAAATTTACACAGTATAAGAGCATATTAATATGTAGGATCGCATCTCATGGGTCCAAATGCAAAATTTATGGTCATTATATACGTAAAGTCTGAGATTGGATGAAATAATATCTGGCTTGTAGTCAGTCAATTGAAATCTTAACATAAAGACTGTCTAGTGTAAGTTGTTATAGCCCAAGGACATAAGAGAGGATTTTCTAATGGTCAATTGTCCCCACGCCTGAGCACTGAAGAGAATATTCGACTCGAGGTATATTGTTGAGACCGGGTGTTCAAAAGCATGTGTCAAGTGCAAATCATGTTGTAATGTGAGGCACATGTTGAAAAATGAATTTCAAATAAGATAGATGATAAAAAAAAAATCTGGGTACATAAGAGGAATTGGGTACTACACCATCTATAAGTTTAACTTTCACATAGATATGGATTTAATCTCTTTCAAATAATGTGGAAATTTTACGGTGCTAGTCATAGTCAGTTCTCTTCTATTTTCCCTTCTCCTGGTGTCCACTATACCTCGCCAATGATGCATTGTAGTAACACCGGTGATACCATACGCGCCGTGCCATAGCCGACCGGACAACCATGTGATTACTAAATGTTTTGACTTTCAATAGCAGCAACATCAGTTGATTAGGGTCTTCGGAATTTGCCATATAATTTAACCATTCCTTCACCTTTATTTTCTTCATTTCAGGAAGGACGGAAGGTGGGCAAAATCACATTTTAAAGAGAGGAGATGCACTGGCCTTGCAGGTGAGGGAGGACTTCTACGAGATGGAGGACGATGTTAGGAATATGCCCTAAATTCAATCACATATGATGTAATTGGCTCTATCTTTATTTATGAAATAAAATTTGAGGCATTTTCATTCATCATGTGGTGTGTATATTTATTGTTACGATGAAACCCATGAATTGAGGTTCATTTTAGGGTTATGATGAGATCATACCAGTGAAACCTGAAATCTTAGAAATTTTAATTTAAAAATGTTCCTAGTCATAGGATCACTGAGTAAGGGATCAGTGATCTGATAAGACTAGTATACTCGTTACACGGCACAAGCTCTAAAGTAAAAGGCAACTTATCTCACAGTTACTTGTAAAGAATAACTAATGTAAGAATGTAGGTGCTCATTATAGAATGTATTCACTGAACTGACTAGCTAAAAAATGGCCTAATGGACTCTAAAATAAATGTTAATAGGCTAATCTTCAGGTGATAGTAGATGTAAGTAATCCCTAGACCTGAGATTACCATAGTATATTGTAATTGTTAAATTGACCTTTGGTCTATTCTGTAACATGACTCTCTGAGATGTATGTAGGGTATTCTGAATCCAATGATACTTTTATGGAGGTGGTGAGTAATCAATAAGGAATCAGTTATTCCTCATGATAGAAGAGAATGTCCTGTGTATTCTACTTAGTATTGTCCTATGTATTCTACTTAGTATTAACTCAAGAAATCTCTGGTTATAGTAAAATGAAAATTAGAAATGAGTTTTCAATATTTCATAATTGAGTCAAATCCTTGAGAATTGGAAACATATGAATAAGTATTGGGGTTTGACATTTTATCCATACCCTAACTTAGTCGGGATATTGTATAACTGAAGGATTTAATTATACGGTAATTTATCACCGAAAGGTGTTCGATCCTTTAGATTGAAATCATCACTATCTAGGTAATCATAAAACATTGCTAGATGTCAATCTTGACTTGTGAATTTATCTGATCACGAGTTAATCGAATAATCTTGTTAAAGAGTTTAATGATATTAATTAAAATATAATTATCGAACCCACTGCTGGTTTAGTGTGAAACCCAATAGGTTACACATAATACAAGTTTTTCTCGTAAATAAAATTTAATAGATTTAAATTTTGGATAGAGTTATTGAATTTTGCTGGCGCGAAATAAGCTTATAACAGTCACATTCTTTATTTGATAAGGTTATTGGATTTATATTATTCCAATCAGTTGCAATACATACATAAAATAACCGAATGAGATTTGGTCAAGTATATAGTGATATACATGTGAATGACCTGAATTAATAAATCGGGAGTAATCATTGATAATAAAAAAAAGGGATAAAGATGAACTGTTTCATTCTTACCGTTTGATTTACAATCAATTACCTTTAAGAGGTGAATTAATGTTGGGCGAGATAATAGACAGGCAGAGAGGATTGCCTTGGTGTTTTTATTCTATGAGTTTCACTGCCAAGTGTGTGGATTAGAAAAAACAAGAGCCGAGAGTAAAACCTATTTCTAATTGGCGACTGTTCTTGGAAAAAAGGTTTTCCCATTTTACAAGAAAGCTTGGTGTGGATACCGTAGAGGACGTACAAGTGTGCGTCTAGTTGAAGGATCAACCCTAGGAGGTTCGTGATCGAAGATACCGATTCGTGAAGGTGCTGTCAAACAGCATCAACCCGTGGAATACAATACAAAAATTGAGTCAGAGTCCCTGTAGGTATAATCCTAAACACCCTCTTAATTATAATTTCGAATTATCTCAAAGTAGCCGCTAAGATTGGGAATAAATTTTTTGAAAATCGAGCTTCTGCTACGCCATGATTTCCAACAGAAGATGGCTAGGAGATTTTATGCATAATATAAGTCTCACTATCTCAGTCCTTACAGAGTTGTGGGTTGTTAAAACTGGACTCGATTTGGCTCGCGACCTTGGTCATAGGAAGTTGATTTTGGAGCTTGATTTGGAGGTGGTTGTTCACTTATTGGAGTTAGATAGAGAAGCACGGATTTGGAGCTCGGTGTCGCCAGGACAATTCTCCAGAAGAATTGGATCATAACTGTTTGTCACACATACAGGAAAGGGAACATGTGTATGGATTAACTTGCGAATCAGTTACTGGAACTTCCCATTGGGGTTCATAGATTTAGTCATTGTCCTAATAGCTTAATCCCGATATTATATGCAAATATTGTAGGGGTCTCCATATCCTATCTCTTTTTATCATAATTTCTAATTTCATGGACTTTGGCCCGTTTCCTGACCAAAAGAAGGAAGGGAAAAAAAAAAAAAAAGGCGTACGCACCTGTACATGTGAGCATCAATGGCGGCAGGGCTGTCGTTCGAGTCCACAAGGCAACCCTCACTCACCCAGCAGTCTCCACAGGCATCTAATTCCCACCCTTCAAGCTTCCCTTCCTGCCCATGGAATGGAAACCACCAGACATTTTCTCAACTCTCTTCAAATTCCATCTTACGTTTCTTTTTCTTGTCAGGAAAGCTGAAAGGCGATTGAAAATATGTTCCGAAAGGCTAACAAAGCTCTAGGATTATTGACTGTGAATTAGCATCAGAGATGCTCTAAATGAAAGGGCTGTACCTGTATGTACTTTCTGAATGTTTCAATGGCTTCGGCCCCCTTAGCCTTAGCATGCCTGGGCTCGCATACAATGTTCATCCTCAGTTCGACGGATTCCAGCGGCTCTTGGAGATCTTCTATCAAGCTCCCGATGCCTTCCTCCAAACCTGCAAGCTTCATCCTCACCATTTCGATGATTATCTTCACTACCATGTAGGCTCCTGTCCGATGCAATTGTCGAAAAATTGCAATCTTAAGCTCCTAAAGATGACACCATGAACTAAAGAGAGAAGGACTGGGTTCTAAGATAACGTCGCAAGTGGATAACCCAACTCCATCTTGGATTAATTAGTTGGGACACTATGGGCTCTCAAATACCAGACAACAGAGAAAGTCTTGTATGTAACGGGTATACTGCTAGCATAGTATAGTGTTAAAAACCAATCAACTTTAGTCATTTTGAGATTTTTAAACAAAATCCTAAAAAAATAACACAAAAAATAACTGATTCTATTATTTTGTAATATTTTATTAGTACTGCCATGGGTGATGCTAATGAAGCACACAAGCTCTTGATGTAGGATTGACTCCTTAACAACCACTAACTAATCTCGAGTTGGATATTTCTTCTTCCGGTCTCGTGGGGCTTAACGGACCACGAATTCTACACTTAGACCTGTTCTAATATTATATAAAATGTTCAACTAACCCGTAATAGGACGGGCCCATATCCAACCAAATACTTAAACTACTAGATTAGCAGTACCCACACTTTTTTAAATCAAGTTTTAATTTCTCATTTACCTGAAGTGAGATTTACTCTTCAACAAATACTACTGAAGCACACCAATTTCTGCTTAGATAGGATAGAAGAAACGAACCATCGTCGAGGAAAAAATTCTCTCTGAGAGCACCGTGACCTGAAGTCTCCATCGTCAGGTGAGTTTCGATCCCATCTTTATTAAGCTGAACTCCCTTATCTATTACGTTCCTGTATCCGACCCTGTACAAGCAATGGTGCCCTCCTCTGTTGGTGATGAACCGGGTGAGCGCCATGCTCGTCCGGGCATCCGTTACAACGGTCGACCCGGGATGCTCTTTCAGCACGATCGCCGACATCAACGCTATGAGCCTGTCCCCGTTTATTGGGTTTCCTTTACCGTCCACCACTCCACTCCGGTCAACATCCGTGTCAAACACGATCCCAAGGTCAGCTGAGTTCTCTAGGACTGCAGCTCGGGTGAGGGACATGGCGGTTCGGTCCTCGGGGCTCGGGATGTGATTCGGGAACATGCCATCAGGATTGAGGTGGAGAGAGCCAAACGTGTCTGCCCCGAGTTTGTCGAGGACGTCCCAGGTAAAGAACCCTCCTGACCCATTACCAGCATTCACGATAATCTGTGGATCGCAACAAATGTTTCATCAGCTGATTCGTTCAACTGGTTAACAATTTATCTACCTATATGTATCACAGTGTTCTGAGAAATTAGTCTCATTTATACAAGAAATAGAAAATATTTTCTCGAGTAATCAATCATCTATACAGAAATTCAACAAGTGACCAAATAATAAAATGAGCATGTATTTTTTTCGGTATGAAACACTGGTATTCAGAATACCAATAGGCTTGAATAATCCAGTTCGATCCGAGAAGGCCCGCCAGGGGTAAAGCTCTCCCGAGATGAATTTTTTTTCATTCACAATAATTGAACTCGATAACTTACTTAATAAGCATGCGTTTCTCGATATACAAAAAAGATATATATATATATATATAGATTTAGAAGTAAATATAGATATGGGAAATAAAAAGGTATAAGAAGTCCCATCGGTGAAAATCTAACTCAGGATGTCTTGGTCTTGAACTGAGAGCAATATTAATTATATTAAACCCTTTTCTCAGGAAGGATGCATTGTTGCTACATGATTAATTTAGAGATATAGGTTGAATTGAGTGTCAATAGAGAAAAACTGTAAGACGCTCTTGAACTTAATTAGCTGGTAGCTGAAACCCAACTAGTTTATTAAGATATGGAATGGCAATAGATTGGGTCAGGCGAGTATTTATAAATCTGCATCTGACCCATCCTCTAGTCCCATTATGACCTGCTCCTGCCCCATTACGGGTGGACTTGGCAAACTGTGTTATATCATGTCTAAACGTATCATATCTAAACGTGTTCGAGTTAGAAACTCCAATAACCTGGATATAACACATTTATTTTTTGCATTTAAATGGGTTCGTGTCTAAATGGTCGTATCTAAACTTAATTGACTAATTTGATATATAATGCCTATAATATATAATTATACTTTAATAATATGTGATACGACTACTAAATAATAATATTTATAGACAACTAGGATAAAAATAATAAGATTAATTAATGATTGACCATATAACATAATATTTGATAATAATGAAACACATAATATATGTAATACTTTATATATCATAAAATTTTCCATATAAATATATTAAATAAGTTCAAATTTATATTAAAATAGTGAAATACATTTCATAAATGTGTTTAAACGTGTTTTATTAGGTTACACAAGTTCAATCCACTCAAATACATTTATTTATCATGTCTGGACAGGTTCGTGTTTAAACGAGTTCATGTCTAAACGAGTTCATGTCTAAATATTCTTGACCCAGACTCGCCTAACTCCGTGTCATGTCTTGTCGGGTTATCGTGTCATGTCAAAAATTATCAGGCTTAATTAACGGTTATTGCATAACTGATCACCTATAAAATATTCATGATATGACCAATTATAACAATTTATATATTAAAATTATTTTCAAAAAATCTTCAAATTTGTTTGAAAAATACAAAAATATTATATATGAATAGAAATTATAATATAAAAATATATAATTTTTCTTTTAAAAACTTACTAAAATATATTAAATATGCCTGAACGGGGCCGGTCGGCTTAGAGCGATAGCTCATAATATCCCAGCCCGCCCCAAACCATACATGAATCAGGTCCTTGAAGACCTGAACCTAGTCCAAACCAGCGAGCTTCCATTTTCATTTTTCTATGACACGACATAAAAAATTGGGTGCACCCACTACCTGGGGAACATGGGTTCTATTTGAAACTTAGTCATAGGACATGAGAAGTGAACTTGATCAATAAATGTTTAACATGTTACCATAAAAATGTCATATCACTTTTTTTCTATCAATTGATATTATACATTTTCTAAACATAAATTAAAATGTTTGCTGACATGCCAAATATTTATTAGTTAAGCTCACCATATTATATATGAACTCAGCTCACTTAAAAATTTATGAAGCATGCAGGTTTATCCTAAAGTTAGTGCCAAAACTATAGTTCACTTACAACCGCTGCTTCTAGCTAAGGCAGTGCATGAAGCGGCAGCCATCAGCCATTCAAATTGGATAAGAAATGCAAACATTTTTTTTGTACATGCAATCGACCAACACAAATAACGCAGAAAAAGGCAAGAAAAATGGTTTTCAAGAACGAGGTACAAAATGTAACCTGAAATCCAGTGAGGGGAGTGTCGTAGTGTGTTGGATGGTTAACGCGCTCCTTGATGATGTCCCGGAGGTGCTTGGAGTAGGCGCTCATGAAATCAACCTTCTCCGGACGAGTTCTGAGCAGCGTGGAGACCTTTGTCGAGCGGTTCGCGTATTTCTGGGCAGCCTCGGCGCAGATCTCCTCCACCTCCGGCGAAGTCAGGCCCCCTTTCTTGGTGAAGAGCTTGAGGCCGTTCCTCGTGTGGGGCAAGTGTGATGCTGTCATCTGCAAGCAAGAGGAAAGCCCAGCTGCACTAGTAAAATTACGTGCTAGAGCGGATAGGACATGCATATAATTCATGTGAAAATTCACGAGATCGGAGGTTAAATTCTCCTTTTCAGCGCATAGCTTGGTAAGGCAACCCATACGGATTTACCAGAATCATGGGTCTGGGGAGAATAAGCTCATTGTTATAATAAAAAAAAAATTACTTGCTTTTCACGGAGGATAACAACAATGGCAACTGAACCACTCTATCATGCAATATTCAAACTTTTATATTCAATCACGGACATACCGAACGAACTGAATAACTAGCACTCGATGTTGCTGCGTTGGTATAGCACCACCAACGACCTATTATAATTTAAAAAACTAGTGTCTTCAAAGCCCAAACCCAAAGAGTACACTTCTATGAGATGTTTTTGACAAATGCGTAGAAGGAAATCAAATCTAACACTTTCGACTCAGGTACCAAGCCACATGGGAGTAAGTTTTGGACTGGCAAACCACTATTCTTGGTGGTGGAGCTAACATTTTATTTTTATTTTTTATTTTATTTTGATGAACATAAAACTAACGATTTAACTTCAAGTAATATAGTTTTTCCAAATTAAGTTAGGCTGCTAAAAGAGTACCATAATGGAAGCATCGTAGGAGAACGGCGGCAGCTGCGTGCTCATGAAACATGCTGGCGTAGTAGCAAGTCCCATATCGAGCATCATACACCCAGCGCGAGAAAGTCCTGCAAACACGGCCACACTCAATGACAAACCGGACACTCTCGGATCCCGACCAAGGGAGACCCTGACATCCTCAACCGGACGTCCCCGATCCCTCTCCACGGCTTTTATCAACCACTCCCCAAAGCTCTCTGCTATTGCCTCCACCGCCGCCGGGGTGAGGTCAACCGACCGGCCCTTCTCGCCTTCCAGGGCAACCCCTCGAATGTCTGATCCATTCTGGAGCCTCCTTATCTTGTCCATCTCTTCATCCGTCACGGCTTCATTGTACTTTGTTGAGGCTGAAGACTTTACCTGGACGTTCTTCATCGAAGAAAAAGGAAACCGGACAGTGATGTGGATGGGAAGCGACTTCTTCGAAGCTGGGAAGAGGGATGTGGCGTTCGTCTTGTGGGGATTCCTGTGGGAAAGTTTAACCAATGTCGAAGCCGATGCCATTGATTCCGTATGTTCCGAGCTTAGGGCACTTCGAGTCAGTCCGATGGAGTTTCTTCCTGGAATGAAGATATTGGAGAAGAGCAGCCAAAGATGAGTGGGAAAGATAAGAAAGGAAAAACATTAGGAACCATGACAAAAGCAAGTCGTTCTCATGTTCTTCCCCAATATCTAAGTGTGGGAAATATCTGGAAAACAAGCTTCCAAAAAATAACTAGATATTTTTGTTCTATTGTCTTCTATTTGGTTCTCAGACTTTCAGTGATGGAAACTGGTGTGGAAGATATACGCTGTAACATATTCTGCCAGAAGTTTTTAAAAATGGAAGTACAGAGTCCAAACCGCAACAAATTCTTAAGTGAGTTAAACTCAGATAGTATAGTGAACTTAAGTGATAAATATTTGACATATCAGTAAGGAATTTAAATCATGTTTAAAAAAATTAATACTATTAATTGATAGAAAATAATGATATGATACTTTATAATGACGTTCTAAATATTCTTTGATAGAATTTATGTATAATATAGTGAACTGAAATTAAGCCAAAAAACATATGAATGTCCATGACTGAAAAGAATAAACTTTTTGCTATTAAAAAACGTGTTTAGCTTCCAAAAAGGTAGGTTTGGATTGCCCTCTTGCCCACATAGACCTTGCTGAGGTTGTCGGTGTACGTACATGCATATAAACTTATATGAATGTAGAACATTTGTGGTGTTTTTGGATTTAGAAAGAATAAACTTTCTATTACGAAAGGAACAAGTTTACCATCAAACCACGCAGTCCCTCTCCCAACCTGACCTTTGGTGGGTCCAAGACAATCCTGAAGCATTCATGAATCATTCACGCCCCCGTAGAACTGGATTTGACAGGCAAACCTTAAGTTATTGTGGCTCAATCTCATTCCAGCCCGGTCTAAGAAATGTAACTGTCCCACAATAATTAAACTTCTACCCACGTCCAAAAGTTCATTTTGAACAGCCATTGCAATCATCAGGTAATATATAAGGTAATGGTACAGCCTCCATTAAGTAAATTGTCGGGCTCGAATTTTGTCAATAGATAAAATTCATTTTAAGAGAGTTTTTATCCACAGTGGACTCAAATTAGATTAGTCATGGTCCACCAGATTTTTGGATACCGGTGGTGCACTCCTAACAAAGTGATGGGACCAGCCTACCAATGACAATCAATGATGAATGGCTCTAATCGCATTTGCTTCAAAAATTATTGGAAGATGGGCGGAGACTTCGGGCAAATTTAGCTCACTCATTACATCCCTAAGACAAAAAAATGATTAGCTCAACTTTATGAAGATGTGGCTGCTTGAGACTGATGCATGTGACAGACAACACTTCCAGTCAGGCCTAACCATGATCACGTACTGAGGGGCACGTATCTTGTGTACGTGCTTGATAGAATAGGATAGAAGCTAGCTCCCCTTCCTCAATAGACAGACAACTTCAACCAATACATACAGCAACGCGGAAATTGGCTTAAATATATCAAGATCAATGCTAAGACATTACGCCGACTATGACAAGTGAAGTAATTATAAGCTCGATATTATGCTTCAACTGCAAGAAAGTAGTGGGACCGAGACCCTTCATGGCAAATTCAGGAGATGTGTAACATGGAGCTGCTGGAAAGGAGTGCTGGAATATTGACTGCAGCGCAGACTCTCTCATCAACAGTGCTCTGCGGCGTAAACCAACGGTCCTGATGCTTTCATGGTCAATTTTGCGTAGGACCGAAAAGATTTGGGCCATCATATGTTCCTTACCATACAGTATTCGAATTTTCGTACTCAACTGTAAAAAAATCAAATAAACTGAACAAACAGTACCAATATTGGTCTCGTGAACCTATTGCCATCAAGAGCGTAGTACAATCCAAGAATATGGTATTCGTCAAGACTAAACCCAAGAGTTTTTTTCTAGTAATATTATTTAGAGTAGGAGTCGAACATGTGATTTTAATATTACCAAATTGCATAGAACTAAGATTTAAACTAAATATAACACCATCCTTGGTGGTATTTGTTTTTATCACAGCTAACCATGCACAATAAATTGCTCATGCATGCCGTGCGGTTTTTCAAGATGCATGCCGTGCTACTCCTCATGCATGCTGTGCTAAATTTGGATTCTCGAGACTTTGGAATAACGCGTTTGACTTCTTCACCTATAACAGCCATAGCTACTTTTATTTTGATAGTTGATTTCCTCTTTCTTTTCGCATCTGTATATATATGTATGCTTCAGTGAGAGAATAACATGAGCTGGAACTACTCTTTCTCTCCTTGAAAAAGTTTTATGGTATCAGAGCCTTTACTCTTGGACCCCCGATTCCATTAGCCAACCCTTTCCATGGCAGAGACAAAGATTATTGATCCCACATCACCTTATTTCTTGAGTGCCTCGGACAATCCTGGGATCGTGCTTGTTACATGCGTGTTAAATGGAGAGAATTACTCGATGTGGGCAAGGGCTACAAGACGTGCTTTGAAAGCAAAGAACAAGTTGGGATTTGTTGATGGAACATTGAAGAAGCCAGATTCAAATGATCCTGAGTTCAGCTTGTGGGAGGTCAACAATTCGATGATAGCTTCATGGATCTTCAATTCGTTGGATAAAGCATTGCAAGCGAGCGTTGCATATGCTGAAGATGCAAAGATCATGTGGGATGACCTCAAGGAGAGGTACTCCCAGGGAAATGCTCCACGGGTGCATCAGATAAAGACCAAACTCTATAACCTCAAGCAAGGAGGACTTTCGGTCGTGGATTATTATACTCGTTTGAAGAGTTTGTGGGACGAGCTTGATGATTATTTAGAAGGGACAGAATGCACTTGTGGTGCTGCACCGACACATGCTAGAGGGAAAGAAACTGAAAAACTTCATCAGTTTCTCATGGGTCTACACACCGAGATCTATATGGAACTGTTCGATCGCAGATATTAAGTATGGAGCCTCTACCGCCATTAAACAAAGCCTTCTCGTTAGTCATTCAAGAAGAACGACGATGGGCAATTTCTCGAGGAAGAGATGAAAAGCTCAAAAATGCAGCTTTCTTTGTCAACAATGGTAAAAAGGATTCCGAGAAGTATGGAAGATCTGGAAGACCACAGTGTGATCATTGTGGAAAACCCGGACACTCACAAAATGATTGTTGGTTGTTGCATGGGCGTCCTGGCTACCGTGAGCAGAAGAAAGGAAATGAAATTAAAAGAGATCGGCGGGAGGCAGCCACTGGATTTCGATCTCAAAATGATGGGCCAAGCTATACAAGGTCATTGCATGGATCTCGAGAAAAGCAAAGGCCAAACCAACGGGCTGCGGTGGCATTAACATCACAAATTGAAGGGTCACCAAATCCAGGTGGCAAAATTTGGTGGTCAATTGTCATTGCAAACCAATGCCGATGGCACCGGCACAGCTCAGTTTAGTGGGCTATCAAAGGACCAAGTGGGAAACTTGATTGCATTTTTTGGTGCAAAGTCTAATCTAGAAGGAGAAAGTTGTTCTATTGCAGGTGAGACAAATTGGGTACTAGACACGGGAGCATCTATGCACATGACGGGGGATTGCTCTAAACTAATTCAATCATCATTAATCTATTGCCCATTCTCCGTTGAAGTGGCCAATGGAAAAATTCTTTATGCATCTGTCAGGGGACAAGTCCAACTGGGGCCAAGTTTGATTTTGAAAGATGTTTTATTCATTCCCGAGTTTAAGTGCAATTTGATTTCTATCGGGAAATTAATTTCATATGTGGATTGTACATTGACATTTTGCTCTACCAGTTGCATGATTCAGGACCGAGCCTCGAGGAAGCCGATTGGAGGGGGTAAACTGCAAGGAGGGGTCTACTGGTATGAGCAGATGAAGGAGATATCAGCTTTTCAAGCAAGTCGATTGGAGGATTATGAAGTATGGCATCGACAGTTAGGGCATCCATCTCGTAATGTGTTGTCTCTAATTTCTGAGTTTTCATTCAATAAGATCAAGGAATCAGTTTGCGATGCATGCTCACGTGCAAAACAAACCCGTGCACCTTTCTCGATAAGTTTCAGTAGAGCAAATGGTTGTTTTGATATAGTGCATTGTGATGTTTGGGGTCCATATCGGACCGCCTCTTTAACTGTAGCACATTACTTTCTCACACTGGTTGATGATCATAGTCGGTGCACTTGGGTGTACTTGATGAAGGATAAGACGGAAACTCAAAGGTTGATGATTAATTTTTACAATATGGTGAGGGTGCAATTTGGACAATTGATTAAAGTTTTCAGAAGTGATAATGGATCCGAATTTCTATCAGGTGCAATGAAAAGTTTTTATGAAGACAATGGGATAATTCACCAAACATCGTGCATTGATACTCCACAACAAAATGGTAGGGTGGAAAGAAAGCACAGGCATATATTGAATATTGCTCGGGCTTTAAGGTTTGAAGCTGGTCTTCCCATTAAGTTTTGGGGGAGTGCATTCTCACAACTGCATATTTAATTAATTACACTCCTACACCATTACTTTCGGGAAAAACACCATATGAGATCTTGTTCAAAAGGACGCCCAGCTATGAACACATTCGAATCTTTGGCTCTCTTTGTTATGCATCTTATAGACCAAGACCAAAAGATAAGTTCGAATGCAGAGCAAGAAGATGTGTTTTTATTGGGTATCCCCATGCAACAAAAGGATGGAAATTATTTGACATGCAGACAGGGGAAGTGTTCATCTCTCAAGACGTTGTTTTCTCAAAGGTTGTTTATCCATTTGCTACAAATAATGAAGGTGCCGAAGTGGAAGTGTCACTAGAGCAACGTCAATTGTTGGGTCCCAAAGACTATGGGCCACATGCAGAAGCAAATGAGGATTCATTTGAAATAAACCAGCTGGGAGATGAACAAGTGACGGAGGAAAAGATAGACATGAGTTCTGATTCACATTTGCAAGAAGATGCTTCTTTTAATAATCTTACTTGTGAGGGGGAGTCGAGCGGTGATATGAGTGATGTCGAGCATGGGCATGGGCAGTCTATAGATGATTTAAACTCTGCAAATAACATGGAGAATGATGTTGAAGCAAGAAGGTCAAATCGTGAAAGGAGACCACCTGCACGACTCAACGATTATGTCTGTAATTTCACAAAATCAGTAGACTTCCCTTGCAGCCAGACCAACTCCGTCGACTCTTCAGGTATGTTGTATTCAATTGAGAATTATATTAATTATGGGAAGTTATCTGAAAATTATAAAGCATATCTATCTGTTATAGATAGAGATATTGAGCCTATGAATTATTTTGAAGCCATACGGGATGTGCGATGGCGAGAGGAAATGGCAAAAGAACTTCGTGCATTAGAAGAGAATGAAACATGGACCATTGAGTCGTTACCTCGGGGAAAGAAGCCAATTGGATGTAAATGGGTATACAAGATTAAAAGAAGAGCGGATGGTAGCGTTGAGCGATACAAAGCTCGATTAGTTGCGAAAGGCTTCACACAGGTCGAGGGGCTCGACTTCCATGAGACATTCGCACCTGTAGCAAAGCTGGTCAGTGTGCGTGTGCTTCTTGCTGTTGCACTACAGCAAAATTGGGAATTATATCAGTTAGATGTTAATAACGCATTTCTTCACGGAGATCTTGATGAGGAAGTTTATATGCAATTGCCCCCAGGTTTGCCTTCCACGGGTAATAAAGTTTGTCGACTTCGAAAATCAATTTATGGGCTACGCTAGGCTTCCCGTAGTTGGTTTTCAAAATTTTCTACAGCATTGATGGATTATGGGTTTTCACAGTCTGCGGCAGATTATTCTCTCTTCACTTATGATCAAGATTGAGTATTTTTGGTGGTGCTTATTTATGTCGATGATCTCATTCTAACAGGCAATGATACTGCTCAATGTGAATTATTCAAAAAGCACCTAGACCGGCATTTTAGTATCAAGGATCTTGGGCAATTAAAGTATTTCCTTGGAATTGAGGTGGCACGTAATGACTCCGGGCTGTTTCTTTGCCAGAGAAAATATGCTTTGGATATCTTAAGTGAGTGTGGGATGCTTGTTGCAAAACCAGTATCTTTTCCTATGGATCAACATTTGCGGCTTGATGCAGACACTAGGCTAGAATTTCGAGATCCAGGACGATATCGACGGCTTATTGGGAGACTCATTTATCTCACCATCACACAGCCTGAACTTTGCTATTCCGTTCACATACTAAGCCAGTTCATGCAGAAACCTCGCCAAGCACATTGGGATGCGACCGTTCAAGTTCTTCGCTATTTGGAAGCAGAGTCCTGGTCAGGGAATCCTTTTACAGCGTCCAAACTCCCTCGAAATAAGTGCTTATTGTGACTCAGATTGGGCTAGTTGTCCTATGAGTCGAAGGTCGGTGACAGGATATTTTGTGCTTATTGGAGGTTGCCCTGTTTCTTGGAAAACAAAGAAACAAAAAACGATAGCACGCTCCTCAGCTAAAGAAGAATATCAAGCAATGGCGATGGCCACAAGTGAACTCTTGTGGTTAAGAAGTCTATTAGCCTCGCTCAGGATACATCTAGCCCGACCTATGCAACTCTACTGTGACAATCAGGCTGCGATGCATATTGCAACAAATCCTGTTTTTCATGAAAGAACAAAACATATAGAAATTGATTGTCATTTTGTACGTGAGCACGTGCGATCAGGAGCCCTCGTCATGAGTTATATACCCACGAGGAGTCAACTAGCAGATATTTTTACAAAGGCTCTTGGGAAGGCTCAATTCACTTTTCTTCTTCGCAAGTTGGGCGTTCACAACATTCACACTCCAACTTGAGGGGAGTATCACAGCTAACCATGCACAATAAATTGCTCATGCATGCCGTGCTACTCCTCATGCATGCTGTGCTAAATTTGGATTCTCGAGACTTTGGAATAACGCCTTTGACTTCTTCACCTGTAACAGTCATATATACTTTTATTTTGATAGTTGATTTCCTCTTTCTTTTTGCATCTGTATATATATATATATATGTATGCTTCAGTGAGAGAATAACATGAGCTGGAACTACTCTTTCTCTCCTTGAAAAAGTTTTAGTTTTGTAATATCAAGTGGGTTAGAAGAGATGAGAATTCACTACACGTAGGGATTAATCAACTGGATTTTAATTCTCTTGTAAATCTTTTTTGTGACAAACGTAGAGAAATAAAATTGATTTTTTTAAATCTATGACATGATGACGAGGGTTTGAAATGTCATTTGGCGCAGATACTTATGCGATGACGCATTTATATCGGAAAAACATGTGATTATACGTGTAATTGATGAAAGAACTCCAAGGAGGAGAATTTGCCAGAGACAATGTGGTAGGAAATATAAGATGTCAGGCATGGGACACGATGGCAAAGTCGAAATCTGACGCAAGGAGAAGGTTTCGGCTGGCACGTGGCATGGATCAAAGTAGAGGACGTTAATGACCAGCTGGTGCAGTGCAGGCCTTTAGAGGAATTTCGGTGAGCCTACAAAGTTGGTAGAGACTGGGGAAGTCAAGACGTGGTATGCGTACGACATTGCGTTCGTGAGACAGGTTCATTGTAATTGGAGGCAATGGGCTCCATTGATGTCATTGAAAATTAGTCAAACAAAAATAAAGCTAATCAAAATCAACATGATGACTTCTCGTGTTCGAGTCTTATAAATAGAGATAATTTATCTAGACAGAGTTTTACCTCTTAGTGGACCCACCCGACTCCAACTGAATTAATCAAGATTCATTAGACTTCTAAATATCAATGGTACACACTGAAAAAAATCAACATGGTGACTTTTCATGAGAGTTGGTTTATGCGATTCGACACTATCATGTTCAGGTTTTCTAAATAGAAAAAAATCAATGATCAGAAGGTATTTATCCTTTAACATACCAACCTAATTGGAGTTTAGATAAATCAGCACATGCTGAATTTCTAATAGTAGACGGTACACAAAAAAAAAAAAAAAATTTCAACATGACACCCGTGTAAATCTTCTCCTTCCACATTAGCTGCGTGAGGCTAAGATTTTGGTATATTTAGGGCAGTTTTTTTTTCTTAGGATCCTCATTTAGCACTTTTAGAAAATGAATTAGCATATTACACACAATATGAAAGCTAAGTTCTTTTTTAGAGAAAAAAAATGTGGATAGCCTCGTGACGATTCAATCATCCCGGTATGTAATGTTTGAATTTTTGTATTCAACCACGAATATTTTAGACAAAAACCTAATATAGTCCAAGAAGCCGGTATGTGTTAGAAGTTAAGTTTAAGAGTCACTTCTACTAATTTTGCTCATAAGGGGACTCAGACCTAGAAACCCGACCTCACCAAATCATAAGAGACTGAATTTTGAACCAGTACTGTGGTCAGTTTTTGAATTATAATGATAAACTAGGGAATGGCATATACTACACACAATGAATATTGTTAAATATAATTGAAAATAATAAAATATCTTTATGTATGAATTAAGCAAATCAACCGGGATGTTCCTATTCCCACAAACCAACACTCTTTGAATGATAAAATTTGCTAAAATAACGTTGTGAAATGACATATGATTATCGAATAGCTTTAGATAATCGAAACTGTAGAAAAATCTATACACAATTTTAGAATAAAAATCATTATGGAGAAAAAATAATAATTAGTGAAATAATTACTTTGAAATAACTAAAATAACAATAAATAAATTAGAACTATTGTGTAATTAAATTAGGATGAAGGGTGGTTTTGGAATAAAAAGGAGACCTAAACCGCACACTTCTCTTTTAAAGTGGGGAGATATGCTTTGAATTAAGACTGGGGGTGGAAGGTTCAGTTTGACACGTAACTGGGCTTTGCAGTACTTAAATTTTTCCAGTTGTGTCCAACAACAATATTCAACAACATGTAATTTTATCGATAAAATTCAATTATTTTTAGAATTTTTTACATTTTAAAGTTTTATTAAAAATCTTAAAATAACTTTCGCATGTTTGGTAGCGATAAACCAAATAGACAATAAATTGGCAATGAATCAAATAGATGAATAAACAAAATTGGGGGAAATTAAATTGAACAATATCTTTGTTTGGTAACATGGAATTAAATATAAGTATTGACTAGTAATTGCTAGAATGTAAAAGAAAATCACTAAATTATCCTTTATTCTGTACAAATAAAGGAATGGTTAAAGTTTTTCTCTACAAATTATTATGTATTTTTTGATTTGTTATTAGGTATTAATTTTTTATTTAATAATTTAATTTCTAAAAGATATAATTATTTTCCTATGATAAGAGAAACCCATAGGTATGAAGGTATAATTATTTATTAATTGAAATAAAAAATATTAGTTGATAAAAATAATAAAATAGACTATTTATTTCTTCTTAAAAAATGGGTATGAGAATATTAAGAGAGAGAAAGTGTGTTAGAGAAAAAAGGAAAGAGAAACTGACTTGTCAATGTAAGGAGAAATAAATCATTAAAAAAGTTATAGAAATGTATCGATATAATTTATCTTAGTTTCTCAATCATTCACAGTATTTTATCACCATTATGAATGGCTCCACAAGGAAAGATGATAGATGATTGATTCGAAATTGTTAATTACATATGTAATCATAATTCTACATAAAATAGTTACCAAACTGTGCAATTCGAATTACATATGTAATTGATATGTAAATGAATCTCAATTACGTTCTACCAAATATGTCTTTAATGTTATTGATTTATAATATTATATCGGTACTGTTATATAGTGTATTTGTTACAAACAGTACTCTCTCTCTCCTGGCTGTTGACCAGAGCAAAACGAGGAGGAATCAAGGAGAAGGCCGTCGAGTCTACCATAACCTGGTGAAGGTGTTATTATTATTTTTTTTCGTTTCCTTCTTGTTTGTATTTTAACTTTTTATCACCATTCTTTTATTTCTTTTTAGTTTATCTTATTTAATTTTTTTTTTTACATTTTCACATTTTTTAACTTATATGTATTATATTCAAATTTTTATTTTTTTGCTAATTTTCATTAAATGTTTTGAATTTATTTTAATTTTTTATAATATTACTACTGTTGTTATTTTCATTTTTAAATGAATTTTCTTTCCAAGTTTTTTAGATTTTATTTTTAATTAAATTTTGATGGATAGTCAACCATTGCCGCTGTATTTGCTAGGTAATATTGAAGGTATGAATCATTAGGACTGGCCATCATTGTCAACACCAGCAGCCTAGATCAAAGCCTAGCCAACGATCCATGTCACTGTTGAAAAGCACTGGCCAACGTGTCGGGAAAACTACAGTACAGTAAAAAAATATTTACTCCAATGAAATTACTTTAAAAAATCACAGGATTTCTAAGAATTTATCGAATTATCAATTACTAATTTATTTTTAATTTAGAAAATCATTTTTACCATATTTTTACCGTTATATTACCCATTAATTTTCCATCATAATGTAGTTAATTTTCTTCGTTAATTGCATATGTGACATCTTGCATGACATGTATAGGACACTTGATAATACGACCGCTACATATGTACTTAAGGGAGAAAATTAATAGAGTTATGATGAAAAATCGATAGGTTAAAACAAGAGTAAAGCACCCGATTTCTATATCAAAAATAAAATAGGTTATAATTAAAGAATTTTAAAAAATCACATGATTTTATAAATAATTTTTTTCTATATAACAATTCAAAAAACTAAAAAATATAACAATTAAATATAAAAAGATATTAATTTGTAATAATGAGGACAATCTCGTCAATTTCCGTTCCTATGCAGTTTTGGATCAATTAATTGTCGATGTGGTGTGACTCACGTGTAATATTTGCTATGTGGCACTGATTATTATGTGTGACATTATATAAATTAGATGTTCACATGTGCTACGCACATATTTTATTATGTAATGAAATTGATTGAATAATTAAATGTTTAAACAAAGTTTTATTTATAATAATATTTAAATTGTGTGATTTTTTGATAAATCAAATATGAAAGTAAGTAAAAATTAAGAAAAAATAGGTTAATTTTATATAACAAGCAACGTGTAAATGGATAAAAATAGTAAAACATCATCTCTACCTTACCCAAATAGCACTAGTTTATAAGTATTCATAAAAAATAACTACAATAAATTGTTTCACCATGATGCCCATCATTTGTTCTACAAAATTCAAAATTCCTACATTCCCTCCCATTCTCCCGTTCCGGTGATTTTATATTTTCTCCCGCCCCTCAATGAGTCCATTCTTTCCTGCCTTTGCCACCAGCATTAGCACCAGCCACCCTTCGACAAGCCCATTCTCTTAACATGAACAGCAACATTGAGCTACAACGAGTAGAGCACCAAGCAACAATGACAAGTAAAGCACCAAGTAGCTAGCATCACCTACAGCAAACCTATTCTCTCCCTCCCCTGCGAGCCACACCATTGAGCAACACTGAGCCAGAGCATGTAATTGATAATCTCAATAGTTCAATGTTATAATATTAATCAGGTCATATTCACATCATATTGTGACCTATTTATATAATACCAAGATATATGTATAATTGTATCAGGACCTATTTAAGTTTATAGATATGTTATTGGTAATCTAGATAGTACCAGTACTTATTTATATAGTATCAAGATCTATTTAAATTAACATCATATTTTTGAGAATTTATGTAAATGTTGGACCTATTTATACTACTATATCATGGCCTATTTATGTTGCATCAGGACCTATTTATACTCTACCAAAACCTATTTATCATATAATTGAGATCTATTTACAATGATTGGTGACCTATTTAAGTTTATGATGAATTTGAAATTCAGGACAGCTGTTAGGACCTATTTATAAGTATCGACACCTATTTATAATGTTTTTGGGACCTAATTATAATGAACCGGGATCTATTTAAGTTTAGGACATTTGAAAAATATGGACGACAACCGAGACCTATTTATAAAGTATCGAGACCTCTAAAATAAATAGATCTTGGTAACATTGCAAATTGAAACCAACAATATTAAACCGACAACCCACGATCTCCAGCTATAATTAATCGACAACCGAAGCAAAATAAATCAGCAATTGAAGTGCGAACACATGAAATCATGTCCAATACCTGTGCTACGCATGTAATTTGTATTTCTTTTATCACATTAAATGCTTACAATAAAACGTATAATCGATAATTTTGTACGTAGCACGAGTCACCCTCTAGTACTATTATATGAAAACATTTGTCAGAGTTATTGTCTTTTTCATTTTTCATATTTGCCTTCAATCTAATTTACATATTAAAATCTAAGACACATCTCTTCTCTATAAAATACTCCAAATTAATGGTAAAATAATAGTTTTAATCATCTTTCTCTCACTCCATATCTGCTATCTTAATGGTAAAAATTTTTCATTAATTGCTCAAATTCCCTCATTCCACTCAATGTCTATAATTTTAGTAGCAAAAGTCTATTACTATTTTGAACATATGATTTTTTCAGTCTGAACTACTAGTATCCAGAAAACTAATAGTTCTTGACTAATGAAGTTCGAGGTAGGCAAAACTCTCCCAAAGTTAATTTCTCTATTCACGATATTTAGCCCGAGATCTTTCTTGAGGAGAAGAAGCATCATACCACCTCGATCAATCTATTTTGGTTTTTGAACGGATGATTTGAAATTGTCAACTTGAAAATGTAAAATTAACATAATATACATATGACAATTGATAAATTTCTACTCATTTTGTTAACATATTTGTAATGGATTAGGCTGTTATTCATTACAAATAGATGATTTAATTATATGGATTTATTACAACACTTGTTTATGAATCAGTACATATTATATGTTAGAAAAACTATCCTTCTTAGTGTCATTTTCACCTTCGAAAAATTATCCATAAACATATAAAATTCAATTTTTAATAATTATTACATTAAGAAAAACTAATAGCTTGATAGCAAATTTATTAATACGCGACTACCAATTCTTTTATTACCCTACTTTCTCTCTCTCCTCTCTTCTTTGTATTTAATTTATCGAAAATTGAATACTCATTAATTACAATTAATTTTTTTAATCATTTATCACATATCCACTTTCTTCATGAATTTGATTAAATAACAAAATTCCTGCAAAATATGGGTTGAACTCTAGTATATATATTAACTAGGTTAATGACCCGCGCTACGCTGCGGGACCGAAACCACTGCACAATAATTTGAATCACTCTCCAGGATTGATATTCATAGGAGGTGATCCGTGCTAAACGAATGATAGTATTCATATCATGCAATTGCTACACATACGGATAGTATGAATTGTTTCATTGATCAATTGTTATATTGAAAACGAACAGAACATGAGTTGTCACAGTGGTTCATCCTACCTACGGCTATGTGTAGTACTCGTTTTGTATTCCAGGAAGGATATCTTCATGCTGCGGCTTCGTTATATTCTCTTTTTCAGGAAATAAGGATAGTAGCATGGTACAAACAGAAAGTACATGAGATTATATCTAATCTTAGTGCAAAAAGTAAAAATACAAATGAGGCGGTCGGTCTGCTTTCTAGTAGGATGTAAACAAAATATCGAGAGCTATTTCTCCTAGGAGTAGCATCCACCAAAAAGCTAGAGATCTCGCGCATGATGCTTCCCGTTTCTTTCCATCCTTCTCCCATTTTATAGTCCTGTTAGCAAAATGTAAACGGTGGAACTCTAACATGGTATAAACAAATTTGATTGACCACCCAAAGATATAAAAACCGTCAGTATGTAAGGGAGAGGCATGAGAATGATAGTGCAAAAAGCCTAGTAGTAAATTGGCTGATTTTGATTATATGTTCAGAACGTTAATGAAGATGACAGGTAATAAATTTGGTGATAATTAAGTATGGTAGAACAGTTTGAGCGACCAATGTGGTGGACGGTTAATGGAAAATGAAAATGATTGTAGAATAGTGTTGTTATATGTGTTGGGGAGACAGAGAACGTACCTCTACCAATCGGCGCATGTTCTGGTTGGTCAAATTGAAGAGACATGAGGACCCAAAGTAGTAGGCTTCTGTGAACCTGCTGGTTGTTTTGACTGATCTAAGTGGACGCGAGTCAGAGAGAGTATTGGGAATCCCATGCAAGGAAGCGAAGTAATAGAAGGTCGCATCCTGACTGAGGACAAAAACTTAGCGGGACTGGACATTAGATATCACCTTTTGTATATAAGTGAGCATATTATGCACAACATCCTGTGCAGATTGATAATGTGGATACTGAATCATAATTCGAAATGGCAACGGAGACAATTTTTTGCCTGTACAGAATTGAAAGTTAGGAGGGAGAAAAAATCTTTATGGACCTATTTTTTTTTTACACACTGCCAATACCTGAAACATCTTATTGTACCGAAAACAATGAAGAGAATTTAATCAAGATAAACTATTCCTTGAATTGCTGAGCACTGAAGAGAATTTAACCAGTAATATTATAATGAACGAAGGAGCATTGCCATAGCATATAATTCCATGAAGCCAAAAAAGAAAATTCAACCAAAGGATGTACAACCAAATATGTTTGATTAATAAAAAGAGAACAAATCTGCCTACTGTTCTCATTCATGCTTTGCTAGAGGTTCACAATAAGTGGCCAATGTGCTAAAAAGAACTTTAGAAGAGGTTGAATACATTGCAGAGTACTCAAAAGGACAAACATAAATACCATGATTGAATTTCAGATATATAAACAGTTCATACCAGGTGCAGGTTCTCTTTATAAAATTATTTATTTACTCAAATAAATCATGATCCTTGTCATCCTTGAAATTTCTTCGAGGCTAATAACAGCTAGATGGTGTCCTTGAGCTAAAAAACACTATCATAAAGGATTAGTTTTGACTTGAGATTTCAATAGAATGCAATATAGTTCAATGTAATGTCCAACTAATTGGAAAATAGCTTACCTGGATGATAATGAACCATGAAAAATGTCAAGATATCTTTGAAATATTGCTCAACCACTATATTAAAGTATATTTCCAACTGAAAGAGGTCATCTCTTTCATATTAAGTGTTGTGAGACAGTAACAACAGGTAGATACTGGCATGGGAAAAACCATACCAATTTTTGCCAGTGCAAGAAAAGGCTATCATCAACCAAGTTGTTCCCTGCATTCTTGAGAATATGAAAATAAATTTCTTCAACAATATTATAATCAATAAAGGAGCCATGCCACAACTTATAATTTTATGACGTCCAAAAACAAAATTACTCACAGTAAAGGTCTCAAAATAAATATGTTTTGCTAATGAAAAGAGAACAATTGCTTCTACTCATTCCACTGATGCCTTGTTAGAATGATCTAATGAAAAGAGAATGACTACTTTTAACATTCGAAAATCTAATATGCACACATTATAATTGATGTAATGTAACTATTTTACCGGAAAAATGAGCACATTGGAAGTTAGGAAAATAGATAAATGGAATAAAAGAACAATTTTAGCATCTCATTCTCTCTGAAAGTCTGAGTGAGAAGTCAAGATGATTTAATGATAGAGAATAGGGATAGTAAATTACTTACCGTTTCCAAACATATTGCAGTTTGGGATACACAGTGACAGCAGAGATTAGAGTGAAGAACAGAGAGCTGAGGAAGTATTAATCTTGATAAGCAAAGAAGATAGTGTGTAGTCTATGACAAATAAGAATAATAACTTTAACGTTATATGAAAAATTAAGGTAACAGAATTTGGAAAAATAAGAGCGAGCAGATTGTTAAGCAAACCTCTAGTAACAATCGATAGCAAATGAGAAATAACAAAGTGAGTATGTACGGGCTGCTGAAGACATAGAGACACAATCAAGAAATACCTGCGAAAAGATGTAACATAAAACTCAACATCTTAATTTAGGCTATCCTCGATTCCAAGTTGTTCCCCTAGATCTTATTCCACTAAAATAATCCTCAGATGCATTGACTGTATTTGTTTCTACAATTGTTTGTTCTATTTTGTCTATCTCCAGTTGTCTGGTTCATCCCGCATTCCTGCAACATGAAAACTTTCCTTAGCCTAGATATAACTGGAAGAAAGCTAGACGGCTATGGCAATGTGTTGAGAAGCATTCTAGATTTGATATGCGATGAGCTTTGGATGAAAGGGAATGTGTACATCTAACTACCAACTGTTTCTGCAAATGAATGCTTTACAATCATGACCTCGTAATCTTTCTATGTTCCAGAATCTTCTTCAGCTTGTATCTCCTCAACCGTGGTAACAATTTGTTTCTTGGCAAAGGAATTATTCGACCACAGGTTTCCAAATGTAAGGCTACTTTGAAAATTTCAACATTAGCCAATTTTCCCCTTAAAATAATTGGAAGAAAATAATTAGGAATCTACTGTGCAATAAGCCCAAAAAAGAACAGGCAGAGAAATTAAGTGGCAGAGCAAAACATAAAGATCATGCACACCGGCGAGGAAGAGCTTGCTCTGCTTTTGTGATCCCATTCCTGCTGCTGCTATTCACTTCAATCTCCTTGTTTCCGCTCCCACCTATAATGAAAGCTTGCCCTTGCTTTGGTAATTGGCATATTTTACCCGTGTGCTGCAATTGAAGAAATAAAGAAAGCTATAGTCTCCAGCGAGCTATGGTTAGCAGAGAAAAGGGATGGAATGCCTCAACAAAGAAACCGAACCTTACCCTCGAGCACAGTAAGGCAGAGAAGATGTCGGGACTGCATCGGAGTAAAACGAACCAAAACTCCTTCCTGGACCGAGAAAGGACCACCACCGCCATGCAAGATGTCGATCGAGAACGCAATGCATCGATTGCGATCAGATCAGATCCAAAGCAACAGAGCTCCCAATTCTGCACGGAAGGGAAAGGGCACGTAATGCTTACCTTGTAATCACACTCGGACAAGAGCATGCACGACTCCACCCTGCTATGTATCGCCTCCATGGATGAAGTGAAAGCTTAGATATTCCTACTATAATGCGAGCGGAAGGAGAAGATTAATCGCTTCAATCGAGGAAGAAGAGGAAGAATATGCCATGGAATGAGAGAGTGCAGAGAAGACGACGTTTCGTTTTGAGAGAGTAAGGGCAGCCGAACAGGCTCGTTGAGAGTGTTCCTCTATAACTCTGTTATACGGTAGAAAATAGATATAGATGAGAGTAGGGAAAGCAACTCCTACTCGCCTCACAATTCAAAGCGAGGAAAAGGGGGCGACGTGGAGGCTTAGAAGAGGATTTATAACTCTTTTTTAGTATAATAGTATATAGATATTGAGAGGTATTTAGACTTTACTTGACTAATTTCTATAGCCTTGTAAGCATGCCTACAAGTGCATAATCTTAGATAAACCGAGAGGTGTAAACTTATTATAAGGGGATTTGAACCTTAGATGATGAGAGTACTAATATTCTCCTTCTTACCATGCTAAGACTAATTAAAAAGTATCTAATTTAAAAAATCTTAAAATATAAATTCTAATTAAAATTTGAGTATCTAGAACAAAATAGTTAAGACTAAGGACTAGAATTAAATACTGGAGCTCCGCCCGTTTTAATGAGACTGATGGAAAAATTATAACCTAAATGATTAAATAAAATTAATTGTAATTAATTTTTGGAATACGTAAATTTTTTGGCAAATCAAATATGAAAATTAAGCGATAAGCTTAGGAAAATTGAGTGATACCAGAGACGGCAATGTATAATTCATGGACCAATTTTATTAGTAAACGATGTTAGTTAAAAAATGAATATCAATAATCAAAGTTTTAGTTACAATTATTGATACAATTTAACTGATTTTATATATAGTAAAAAGAGTAGAGAAGACAATGAAGAAACTAATATTGAGAAAAGTGAGAGAAGAAAGAGATAGTGAGATTGGAGACCTTCTTCTGATTGAAGTTGTTGGAGTAAATGACATTTGGGGAGAGATTTCCATAAATGGAGTTATTGAAATGAGTGATGTTTGGGAGATGCTTCAGTGCGAAAGTTAAGAGGAGAAAGCAAGTTTTTAAGGAGCGAAAGGAGTCCAATAGTTAAGAGAATGGTAATAATAATTGAAAGGATAGTGGGAATGGTTAACATGATGTGAAAAATTGGTATTATAGGAATGATAAAAGGATTTATTTATGTCTTCTATTATTTTATTAAAACATAGATGACATAGAAGGCAGTTCTAGATAATAAAAAGACACTAAAACTATCCTTTAGAATCATATAGTAATAGAAGAAGAAGATTATACATATCAAAAAGAGTAGAGAGGATGTCGGAGAAAAAAATATGTCAATTAAGAAAAGAGAGAATGTTAAGAGTGAAGAGAAAGGGTAATTTATACATTACTGAATAGTACCGTTTTATTCATATCTTTTCTTACTCTAGTGGTTATTAATCTTATGGGTGGAGAGAATTTAGTTTGAGAGAGTTTTGCTCTCTAATGAGCCATCCTGACTTGAATTAGACCGGTTAGTACCAATTGGACTTTTGGATAGAAATGGCACACATAGAATAATTTACCGTTAGTGCTAAAGGATAATATAGAAAACTTAAAAAAAAACCAAAAAGGTGATGTGCTCCCATATATAATATAGAATATAAAATTAAATTGTCATTAAGGGCAATGACTTGGTGGTTCAAAATTCACTCCCATTGAATTTAATGATAAGTCACATTCTAAGCAAATCTTGTTAGAGGGCGCTTTTAAGTTTGGGTCTTGATAGACACAGTTTCTTGGACTACATTAGATTTTTGATAGTACTATGTTAATAGAGTCAATGTTAGTGTTAATTATTCAGTCTGTCTGATATATTCGTAATTGAATATGAAAGTATGGATATTACGTAGCGGATGATGGCTCAGACACTACTATCCTTTTATCGATAAAAGAGAAAAAGATAAAAGTATATAATTGGTGCTTGGTGCAGTGGCACAAAATTCTATCTCACAATCCAAATATAAGAGGTTGTATTCTCACCGTTGAGTTATATGTTCCATTTATTTATCTTTATTTTCTACAGTTATATTTTACCTATATGTCTCCTTTATTACTGGAAAATAAAAAAGATAAAAGTTAAAGTGGCCATGTATTAAAAACGTGAACATTAATATTTTTAATTTCAAATCAACCAGGATCAGTCAAATTATAGCATCAATTGAAAATCGATATCCTAGTTAATAAACAAACCCGAACTGAATGCGAATATTTTTTGGACAAACAGAATTTTTTTTGTTTGGTTTCGATCGGATCGTACTGGAATCCAAGTTTCTTTTGTTTAGAACATCCTGTCCACCGCCAGACTCAGTTAGGCGTCCGCGGCTGCGGCACTGTTACGCGTGCTTCCGTTTCCAAATTGGTAGTTTAAATTATTCAAAGTTAACGAAATTATAGGAAAAAAATATTCTAAGGCCAAAAAAAATGAAAATTCAAACCCGGAAATCCCGCAATGCAAGCGCAGGCCGCCCATTACTGTTCTCCCAGATCCCCATTGAACCAGAACGGCAACTCTGAAACCCTAATTTCTCCGGCCTTCATATATCCCAGCGCGCCTCTCCTCCCACAACGAACCCGTATCTCTCTCGCTACTCTCTCTCTTCCTCTTAGGCTTTAGCCTATCTCCTCCCATTTCCCAATATTCTTAGATAGATTTGGGCTGCTCCCGTTTCCGGTCCCTCCCGGTAATTAATCAGCTCTTTCGTCTTGATCGGATCGAAAATTGTTGGATCACCGCAACGGCTTCGTGAATGGTGGAAATCTCAAGCAGTAGCGGCGTCGAATTGGTGCTCTCCCTTGCCAGATTGAGGGCGAGCAGTCTTGTCTTTGCGTTCGGATCCTGCAAGGAGGGCTGGTACTACCGCTGCCTCGGCCTCGACCCGTGAGATCCCTCGCCGGCCAGCACCCCTTCGGCGTGGCTTCCCTTGTTTAGTCTAGAAAGACCCATTTTCAGTTTCTCGATCGAAAAGGCACGATGTTGCTCAACAAGCAGAAGAAGAACCAGAACCCTAAGGGCAACAGGCTCCTCATTAGTATCAACGTGATGGGGAGCGCTGGCCCGATCCGCTTTGTGGTGAATGAGGAAGAGCTCGTCTCGGCTGTCATCGACACAGCTCTCAAATCTTACGCACGAGAGAGGAGGCTTCCGATTTTGGGCTCCGACCTGGATGATTTTCTGCTGTACTGTCCCATTTATGGATCTGATGGTAAATGACAGAAAGCTTTTTTTTTTTTCAATTATTTGTTAATGTTTTATCCTGTTTCGTTCCTCATTGTCTTGTTTGGTTTGATGATTTTCTTCAGTTACGCGGTTAATGTGTTCCATGAACTTCTGAAACCAGAAGTTATCTTGTTTCAGCCCAGATGGGTATTGAACTTTTATTGTCCTGTTATTTTGGAAATCTTTCATTGACATGTGAATTTGTGGAAATTGAGGAAAAAGTTGGAAACTTTCTCGGTTCCAATTGATCTGATTTCGGTTTTTGATTGCAGCTCTGAGTCCGTGGGACACGATAGGATCTCTAGGTGCTCGGAATTTTCTGCTGTGCAAGAAGCCGCAGAGTGAGAGGATAACCAATGATGGAAGATCAGCAGCTGCAATCACTCGCAAGGGAGGCGGAAGCTGGAAATCGTGGATCAACAAGTCATTCAACCTCAAGATCTCTTCCCACTGAAGAAGAGTTTCTATCCTTTAGGTCTATTATGTTAGATTTATGCTTTTCTGAAGCTTGGTTGGTGATGGTAGTTTCACTTTCATCCCTCCCTCTTGTCATTCCATATTTTTTCAGTCTGTCTGTCACTGTTGTTGAGAATTGATTCCTCTCTGAGTTATTGCTGCTTGTCGTCTGAGATATTCATTAATAAAAACTGTTGTCCCTTCATTGGTTACCCACAGTATTAGCTCTGCCCTTCAGCTCTATCTTGAGCTTCTGTCCCATTGCGGGTTCGGGATGATGGAACTTCGAGTTTAGTTCATTAGAATCATTTCCCAGTTGTTGCGAAGTTTAACACAGGCTGGCTTGTCATCCCGCTCCATCGAATAAGTCTGATTCCTGCACACTCGGCAGAGCACGGCTGTAGGTGAACTGCTTTCGCACCGCATATTTTCCAGTTCTCCCAATCGATATTAGCACAGTTGTTTTGATTGACCTTTGATCGGAAGACAGTGATAAAAAGCAGCCAAGATATTTTCGAGGCCCTTAAAAGGGTTTTCTCATGCTCTCTTTTTCCTGCAAGTGGTAGGAATGGTGATCGACTCTGATGGATAAACGGGAAAGTCTGATGTGGACATGTTCAATTTTGTTGGCCTTTTAACATGAACGGGAGACTCTTGGCAGAGTGGATATATTAATATATCCGTTTAATTAAAAATATATAATTATAATTAGTAATTATATAATTATAATTATTAAATTTTAAAAAAGTTAAAAAAATGTATAAAAATACTAACAAATGGTGAGTTTAATTAGATAAATATATAAATAGTGAATTTTAATTAATTGAATATATCACGTCAGCATCATTTATATGGTATAATCACTTCACTAAATATTTTCTCCTTTCACGGAACTGATTAAATGAATGAGGCAAAATGTTAATATTACTAAAAAGGTTGAAGTGTAGTCAAATTTTAAGGTTGAAATGTGAAAAACAAGGCAACTAATGATAGGTTGATATGTGAAAGAAAGTTGTAAAGTGTTATAGGTATAGAAAAAGTTATAATTTTAAAAATCGGGTTGGATTAGCAAGGTATTTTACCAGAAGCCAGCCACCTCCCAATCCATCAACTGCACCTGGACGGAACAATTTAAAAATTTACAAAAATAAGAAAAGGAGATGGTTATTGAGGAAGAATAAGAAGAATGGAAAACCGATTCGCGAGAGCCTCGATACCGATGCTGCTGCCTCTTGTGATATCGTATGGCATTAGATTCGTCAGTATCCTCACCTTAGTTATGGTGTGCAGCGAGCTCATCTTTACTTTTCAAATCGGATGGACCATGAACCAATCAAAATATGGGTTTCTGGATTCACAGTTTCAACCAAGGGTTTGATGGGTTGAACCAAAATTTTTAAAATAATAATAATAAATGTGAAATTATAGGTAGTAACTTAAAATATTTTTCAATTTGGACTACTGGTGTCCAGAATTCCAATAGATCCTAACTAATTCAGTTTGTCCAGAAGGGCTGACTTGAGGGGTAAATCTCTTCCAAGATGAATTATCTCTATTAATAAGATTTGAACCCGAGACTTTTAAGGAAAAGAGATGTCCTATCACTCCAATCAATCCACTCCGGATAGTAACTTAAAATATTTGAAATATTAACAATTGCCCATATTATCAATAAAAGTTTTCCAATGAAATATATGAAGTATCATCAAAACTTTAGCTCTTAGATAAGCAAACAATGCGAAATCTCTTTCCCCTCCAATTCAGAACAAAGCAGCCCTAGTTAGGTGCCTCGTCGCTCATAGCAAAATCCCTTTCCCTCCCATTCACAACAAGCAAGACAGCAACCACAACAGCTACAACGAATTGCCCCATCTCTTGTTGCAAGACAGTAAGACAGTAGAGTAGAGGGAAAAAAGCAAACTAGAGGAAAGTAGAAGAAACTCATAGTTATAATGCTTGTGCTTCCCTTGAGAAGAAGAGAGCAATAGAGAAGTCGGGCTGCTATGGCTTGAGTTGGGAAGAAAAATTGAGAAGAATCAATCATTTTAGAAATGGATAATTACAGTTAAAGTCTTATATATTTGTTAATTTTGGCAGTGGGTCCTATAAATTTAGAAATGATTAATTCAGTCATATAAACATGTTTCGTTGCACTATTAGTTTAAATCATTACTATTTTGCCGAAGTGGACTTCATGCCTCTAATAGTTCTGTTAATGGAATAGTAACAATTCAAACTAAAAAGTATAATAGAATTGATCTTATATGACTGAATTGGTTATTTTCAAATTTATAAGTCTCATTTGCCAAAAACGATAAAAATATATAGAACTTCATGTGTATTTTTTTGTATGAAAAGCACAACATTAGTTTAGTTCATTTATTTGCTAATGACCCAACCGATTTTCATGGATTTAGCGAGTTTCATCAAAACTGGCTAGTTCAACCAGATCAAAGTCGAGTTTAGTTTCAAACAAAGTCGAGTGTGTAATCGAATTAGGCCAATCGGCAATTCTCAATTGAACCAATCCAACCGAACTATTCGGTCTAGTTTTTAAAATTATGACCTCGTCTAGACTATGATGATTGACGTTGGGCTTGTAGTGGCACACCTTCAGTTGGAGTAAGCTTGATGTTATAATCCAACAGCATAGAAGTAACCTTGTTATCTGTAAGACATGCTCGAGACAATAGATCATATGCATATTTGGTCTGGGATAGGTAGTACCCTTCTTTGTTGGGAGTCACTTCAAGCCCTATAAAATAGTGAGAGGCCCTAAGTCCATCTCAAAATGTCTCTACAAGTGGGATTTCAATTCATGAATTCCATCAACATTGTCTCTCGTGATAATCATATCATCAACATATAGTAGAAGTGTAGTAGTAATGGCAACTTTAGAGTTGCGAATGAATACGATAGAATTGTAAGGACTTGAGATAATTCTGATACTTGTAATAGTGGAATTGAACTTGGCAAACCATGCTTATGGGGCTTGCTTAAGTACATATAACGCATGACATAGTGACAAACCTTTCTAGTTGGAGTAAAAAATCTTGGAGGTGGACGATATAGATTTCCTTTGAAATATCTCCATTTAAGAAGCCAATCTTCACATCCATATGATATAGGTGCCACCGTCTAGTGGTTGCTATTGCTAATAATATTTGTATAGAAGTGAGGCAAGTCATAGGAGCAGAAGTCGCCTCATAGCCCACTCTATATTCCTTAACAAACCCCTCCAGCCAGAAGTCAAGCCTTGTACTACTCAAGTGAACCATCCGCAATGAGTATTATTCTTATATATCCATTTATTACCCATTACAAACTTTCTAGGAGGCTAGTCAACTAGATCCATGTATGGTTTATTTTCAAGACTATAATTTATTAGACATGGCTTGCTATTACTCAGGATTAGTGGAAGCTTCTTTAAAAAAGGAGGCAGGCTCATGTAACGGTGGGACTAGGGGAGCCTCTTCTAAAGTGGGATCATTAGAAGGGCCAAGGTCCTCAAATGAGTCATGACTCACTGCAATATATAGGGATTTTGGAAAAAGATCTGTGAATGAATTGGCAAATAATCGCCTATGCTCGGTAGCACTAGGATGAAGACTGGTGAGACTAGTAAATATTTTGCATTCCTAGAAAAATGATATGTCTAGATATGCAAAGCCTCTAAGAGAGAGGATTATAACATCTATAACCCTTCTACTCTCTGCCAAAACCTAGAAAACAACATAACTTAGAATGTGGATGTAGTTTGTTGCTTTCATGAGAATGTGGAAAAGCAAACACAGACAACCAAATGTCCTAAAAGAGTTTTAATCGGTAATTTTGCCATGTAATAATTCATAGGAACTTTGACTGTTGAGTGCAAATGAGGGCACCCGATTAGTAGTATAGATTGCAACAAGTGCTACTTTTCTCCAAAATGACTGTGGAAGAGAAGCAAATAGCACCATGACACAAACAGTAGTAAGAAGAGGTGAAAATTTATCTAGCACAAAAAATGGTTCTTTCAAAACTAGCACTGATTTTAAAACTAGCACTACTATTTAAACCTTTCTACTAAACTTTTTTTATAATACCATTTTTACCCTTCTCATTTCTCCTCATTCTCCTCTGAAACCTAATTCTCTCTCTTTGCTGCCACTGCCATTCCCATCCTTGCCCACTAGTGTTGCCGCTTTTCTTGTCACCTTCAGTCGTTCCCTCCACCTATCTTGTTATTCAGGAAGGCCTGTCTGCACTCCTATTGTCGTTCTCATCATCGATCCCATCATCCCTTTTGTCGTCGTTCCCATCGCCCTTCCCTTGCCCATTGTGTCACCCCTCCCATTGTCGATCCCATTGTTTCTGTTGCTCCTTCCCTTCACCGATCCTGTCATTCCTTCCCTTCACTGATCCCATCGCTCCTCTTGCTGCTCCTGTTGCCTCTTACTGCTGCCGTCAACTAAGAAGAAAGCTTGGAGTTACCCAAAAAAAAGGGAAGGAGAAAGCTTGCGATAAAAGGGAGAGAGAGCTCCAGGGAGATGGCTGAAAATGGAAAATGGGCAAAGAACTGCTTACAACAGAAGCAGAGAGGGCGCTTAGGAGAAGGGCCTGGAAATCGTGGAGGGAGAGAAGGGGCAGAAAAGGAGAGAGAGCTTCAAGGGCAAATGTGAAATTTTACACAATTTAGTGTTTTTTTTTTAAATATGTATAAACTCGTGCTATTTTTGTAAGGTGATTGAAGGGGTATGCTACTATTGTCCATTAACACTAGTAAGAATATGACCTAATTTGTATTCTGCATTACCATTTTGCCGAGATGTACTTGGATATGATCTATGAGCAATAATACCATGTTCATTAAGAAGCTTAATGAATGAAGACTCATGATACTCAGTAGCATTATTCGAGTGAAAAATCTTAATCTATTTTGAAAATTGATTTTGAATCATAGTACTAAAATAAAGATAAATTTGAGGCAATTCAAAATGATTCTTCAGTAGATATATGTAAGTATATCGTGTGTGATCATCAATGAAAACAACAAAGTAACGACCATCGCCTTTAGTTGGAACCGATGTAGTGCCCCAAATATCAGAATATATTAAATTAAATGGCTCATCGGCAATGGAAGTACTTTCATTGAATGAGAATGCCTTTTGCATTTTTAATTGACACGAGACACAATCAAGATTATTACTCCTAACTTTTCTAAGGGAATTCATTAATAATTAGATGCTGAAGTTTGACCTAAAAAATGTGACTTAGATGATGGTGCCATGTGCTAGACAAAATAAAAATGATAACTGCTAGAACAGATGAAGGAATATGCAAGGAAGTCAACTCCAAGAGGTGCCATTTCTTACGGCTTGTCCCAATGAATTGCCCCATATGAGAATCCTGCACAGTACAACCTTTATTAGATGAAAGAATTTTATAGTTTAGGTCACACAGTTGTCCTAAGAAAGAAGGTTTAATGGCATGGATGGTACCAAATAAGCATTAGATATGGTAAGATTTGGTATCAAAATGTTACCAACATGACTTGCTTGAATGGATGATTCATTGGCTGTATGGATAATGGGTAGCACTGTGAAGGTAATTTTATATGTGAAATATAAATGATTAGATGTCATATGATTTCCGCACCCCAAATCAAAATACTAAGAATGGTAGAGCTTATATCTTGAACCTATAGTTTGATATTTCAAACTGCCACTTGGTGGATAAACCAACAGTAGACTTGTTTACAGAAAAATTGATTATATTTAGAATTTTCAAGAATGAAGAATTGTTAAAGAAATGGTGAACACATCATATCAGTGCAGGAGCAAGGGACAGGGTATGGCACCGGGTGTAGTGACCTCAAAGATGAGCGAATGAACCAAGTTAGGAGCTCTGAGGTGGGTCGAGTAGTGCGCTGGGGCGGGAGGGTTGGGTGAACATGTCCTATTGACTAGAGCCTTGTCGTGGTCTCGAACTGGTGGCCAAACTTCGTTAGCATGATTGCAGGAACCTGGTGGTGTTCTCGGACTAATGAGATAGTGACTGGACTTTCTTAAACTCAAGTGGGTAGGGGGTGTTTCTCTCTTATGTGAATAGGATTGAGGTATAATTTTTTTTTTATTTAACATTAGCTTTGATACCATGATAAAGACAATAAAGATGAAATAGGAAAATTGTATTTGACTATCTGAATAAAATGCAATGGGAGGTTCTAATATATATATTAGACCTTAGAACCAAATTAGGAAACAATATCAATGAATGTTGAAAAAGAATATCCTATCAATATATTATCTGCAGCAAATCTAGACATATTATAGACTAACAGGTTGAAATAATAAGACACTTCTTTCCTTTAAGTAATGTTTCAGATTTAAGTCTTATAAATAAAAAAAATTTATATGGTGAGAGTTTTGTCCCTTAATGGATCGACTCAAACTTAGATTAATTAGGATCCAATAAAAATTTGAATATCTAATATATATATATATATATATATATAATTCAACAGTTCCAAAGCAGCTTCCAAAAAAAGCACGTGATCAACCAAGATGAAGGCGCAATTTCACACTTACGCCTAAAGGGCACACACTATCTCTCCAATAAAGTCTTTTATGCCACGATATCACCACGTAAGCTCCACACACGCCGCTGCTTTTTGGATTGTTTCGTTGGTGGTTTGACGACAAGATAGGCAGGCAAACTTGTCAAATATTTCTATTGCTCAGCTGTCTTGATTTGAAAAACATTTCCTGAGGAGAATTAGATGCCAAAGCTAAAGCGTTAGCCTTTGTTTTTTTTTTCTTTTCTTTTTAATCTTGTACCGGTCAAGTTATTATTTATTTAATTTGAAATTCTAATGAGAAGATCATGCCCGATAAAAAAAAATAGTCGTACTAATGTATGTTAGTTGCAATAGTATGACACATTTTCCTCTTAAATAAAATTTTATATTTCAATTTTGTAAATCGAAAAAATTTACATTTAAAGAATTTTATCCTCTAATGAACTTTTCTTACACGAACTAGATTAGTTAGAATATATTAAACTTTTAAATACTGACTGTCGGAGAAAATAGAAGTAAATAGTTGTGAAGGAGCCAATTGGAGCCGGCTCTCCCTCCGACACCTGGGTCTGAGTGCGAACCACTTGTTTGACTAACATCCGATTCCACCTGTAATTATTTCACAAATCAATTTGGGTGAACTATAAGTAATAATTGTTGTTTGAAAGTCATTCATCATGAGTTTCTTTTCTGTCAATAGAACTACATAGACGAATATTTGGAAGTACGACGTTGAGCTAGTCGGAATTGGCTGGGCAATACATTGGACCAACATTTTATTATTTTATCTATAGAAAGTTGGTGTTCTTCTAAATATTTCGTTAATCTAATTGTTCATTGCACTATAATTGTAACAAGCATTTTATAATACTAGATGAAAACCTGTACTACGTATTAAATTGTTAATTATATAACCGATTATAGATATTATTTTTATTTTGTCAAAATTTTTATAATATTGTTAATTTTTGTTGAATGTGCCATGGATAAATAAATAGAAATACAATATACAATTAAAAAGAATTAGAGAGTAACTTACCAAAAAATTGGAGAGTAGTTATAACTTTAAGTAGTAATTGTAATTTTAAAAGTGATTTTATAACTGCAACCCTCTTTATCATTTCTGTATTGGTTAAAAGTAAGGGTATTTTAAAATTTTAAAAGTGATATAAATTATCCACTATTTTTTAATATAATAACACTAGAGGTCGACCTGTACCTATGTGCGAATTTTATTATTTAATGAAATTGTTGAAGAAAGAGAGCATATAAATGATTAAATGTAAATTTAATTGTAATTAATGTCTCAAGTGCATTATTTTTGGTAAATCAAATAATAAATTTAGAGAAATTGAATAATTTTACAAATAATAAAAATAGAGAGAGTATGAGAAAATGTATATGAAATGAAAGAGAAAAGAGAGAAGGTGATAATGGAGAAATAATGTGTGGTTACATATTATTAATTTTACCATTATGCTCTATTTTTTAATGATTAGTAAAAATCAAACCTCATGTATTAATAGGTAATTTGAAAAAGAGAAAAATTTATCAAAAAGGACAAGTGTTTTTCATATATAATACAGATAAATATCATTTATTATTTATTTATAGTTAAAAGTAACTTTGCAAAGTGTATTTTAGAAAATTTCAAAGTGAGACTAACTATCCACCATCTTCTAATATATTAATATTGATATAGTTGAAAGAGTAATCACATGCTAAACAGTTTTGCGCTTCAAATTAGCACAAATATCAAAAGAAATATCCTTTTTATTTGGTAAATAAAAGACATATCTATATTATATATTGAAAGATACTACATTTTTTGTATCTGTTGTACTTTTCCAAATTGACCATCAATATATAAAGTTTAATTTTAATAGCTATTAAATTAAAAAATGAGGTACAATAATAAATTCACTAATGTATAACTACACACTCTTTACCTCCGAGAGGGCAGCCCAACTAGTAAATTGATACCAAATAGTACGCCAGCAAATGGGTTTGAACCTCTCGAAGGACCGTATCTGAAGATTAATAGTGAGCCTTAGGCTATATAATATACTGTTTAATGGACTTGTCGGGAATTGTTGTGGCTTCGGTGGCTGGCCTGAACACCACCAATATAAAAAAAACTACACACTCTTTCTCTCACTACCTCTACTCTCCTGTCTTTTTATTTCACACATAGTATTTTCCTATTTTCTCTCTACTCTTTTCATTGTATACCCGAGATCTCCCCCTTACACAACCAATGTGGGATTGGGGTGTGACAAACTCCCTCCTTTAAAGCCCAGCATCCTTGCTAGGCTCTTTGGCTAGCTTCTTGTAGCTTTCTGTTACTTGAGCAAAGATCTAGACTATTCCCCACAATTTCGACTCGTGGTTAGCTTAACACATACCACCTGCAATCCCTACGGTAATTTTTCCTAAATTTATTAGTTAATTTTCATATTTAATTTATTGATAAATCACATACTTGAGATATTAATTGCAATTAAGATTTAATTTAATTGCTTATTCCATGTTTACTTTCTTCATCAATTTCATTGAATAACAAACCTGTAATAAGGGTGGATATTACTTTAACCAAAGAAAGTAGATAGTTGTTCTGGTTTTTTATATTTTCAAAATTGCTCTTAATAAATATAAAACATGAAAAATAAATATAATAAGACATGAGAACTCAATTATAAAATCACCCTTAAAACTGTAACTATAATTTAAAATTCTACCAAACTACTCTTTAATTTTGTTTTTTTTATAATTATATATATTTTTACTTAATTATGATAATATATTTATAAAAATTATGAATTCTATAAAAAAAAACTAACATTTAATTAAGAGACTTCCTTTTAATTCACTATATAGTTGATAATTCGGTCTATAATATGGTTCCACTTCCAGTCATTCTCTATTTGAATATAACATTTTTCTTATAGACACATGGGTTTGCGTTCAACCCGGAATATGGATTGTTTATATATATAAAAAAAACCGGGAATTGATGGATTGAACTGAGTTTTTTAGGGGAAAAAAATTTAAAACATATTAAAGATACAGTAAATAATATTTGATAAGCTATGATACATTACAAAATTAAAGTGCCTAAATTAAAATTTTTATTTTGAATTTTAGAAAATTAAAAATGGTATCCACAACATTTCGGGGTTTTTTTGGCATGAAACGTAAAATGTGGAATTGGAAACAGAAACATAATGGGGCAAAATCGAAAACGAAATAAAAAATTCTGCTTTTATTTGATTTGATTCGAAATTGGATTCCGTTCCCATTGTTATTTTTTGGGTAAAACTTTATACATTTGGAATAAAAAAGTAGTTGAAATAACTTACTGAACAATACAAAAATAAATTGAAAATATAAGAAAATTATCAAATAGAAGATTTTAACCTATTAAAAAGCTTATTAGACTAAATTATAATGCGAAAATTGAAGGAACATGATTCGGAGACAATCAACATAGAAAATCAACTTGATCAATTTGAACTCTTTACATTTATTTTCTATTTTTTGTATTATTTATTAATTTTCATTTACATTCTTTCCATCTTATGCTCGCACCACAATCAACTCGTCTTTTCTCAGTTGTTCCCTTTTCGTTCAACCCGAAATAGCATAATAAAATTATTTAAAAACGAAAAAATAGCTAAAAAATTAGCATAATGTAAAAATCATAATTTTTCTGAGAAAATATTTCTAAAATTCAAGAGAGTTAGTTGTGATTTTTACAGGAATTTATTTTGGGTTCTCTAAAGTCGTTATGTACTATAGATTTCCTAATTTCCTAATTTTATGAGAGAAATTGGATTTCGGTACATAAAAGAGATGAAATCTGCCATATGGGAATTGAAATCGATTTTTTACTTAATAAATACCGATTGCGGGACACTTTTTTGAGAAAATGAACGAGCTCTTAGTGGAGACGGAGGGGAGAGGGAGGCCGTGGCGTAGACTTGCCATATGCACTGACCCGACAAATGGGGATGGGCCAGTCGACATCGAGAGGTCTGATAAAATGCGGCCTGCCGTGGTATGCTATTTTTCTTTTATTAGGTCACCTAGCAGAGTCCATTTGTAAGGAGAAATTTTTAGGAAGTCGAACTCATAAATAATGTGGTAAATGTAGTTAATGAATGTCTAACACATAAGTAAATTACATTTTAAATCATGTTTAATGAATAAATATATTACTAATGAATAGAAAAATGATGATTTGACACTAAATTATAACGAATTAAATATTTATTGGTGGAATTCATGGATGATGTGGTGAGCTGAGTTTGGCTAAGAATATCTCATTTATAAGTGTGATAAATGATAGATGTAGGTATTATCACGTGATATACCTGTTGTATACAAGATTTGCTCTAGAGGATATATGAAAAACGACCAACTCGTGCACCTCATCCATCTTTCACCCGATATAAATGTAGAATCCATGAAAAAAGAAGAGACAGGATTTTGCCATAAGAGCCTAAATTCTTCTGCGACATAACCTAAGAAGATTGTCCTGTTTCATCAATGGAATGACTCCGAGATAGAAATTCTAAGGAGCAATGTAGAGCAAGTACATCTTATCTTGTAACCACTTGACTAGCCGAGCTGTTTGTGCATAAGAGTTGAGAAGCAACAATATATTCACAGAGGACGATATGGCATGTAGAGTGAAATATAAAGTGATTTTGTACCTTATAGGGAATTTAATCCTCCGTCTTAGCATATATAATATGGTCGTTTTCATTCCCATTGGTTATCTAGATTATTATATCATATATCTATTACTATATTGAAATGGCCTCAGTTTTTATCTCACTTTTAAGTTTACAATATGCTGATAAGTCACATTTGGTTGGACGAATAAAATGAAAAATGATGGAATGACCCTGATGGAATGGAATCAAAGGGAATGGTCATTACCATTCTTTTGTTTGGTATCATCCATAACACTAAGTAATGGAATGAGAAATATAAATTAATTTTACGAATTATACCTTTGATAATTATTTGACGGGTCATGACGAGACCTATATTAGAATAAATTGGTCCTCTCTAAGTCAGGTTCAGGTCTTTTTTCTCCGACCCGTCCCATTTTATAGTATCATGTTATATTATTATATATTTTATAATTAAGCTGTATAGTATATATTTAAAATATTATTTACTTTAATAGAATTTTTATCTATTATATTTATTTTACATATTAAAATCATGAAAAATTTAAAAAATTAACTATATTATTTTGAATATGTGAATTAACAGATTCAATTTATATTTTAAATTATAATATAATATTTATCAATTATTTTGATAAATAGATTAAAAATGGGTTGGGTCATTATTTTAATTATTTTAAATTATATAATTATATAATATAACATTACAAAGTGGGACAAGTCAGTGGAAAAATTCAATTATATTATATTATATTTATTAATTAATTTTGGCAGCTTGATAATTTAAGTTAAAAAATAGAGAATGGAATGGTCATTCTCCTTTGATGGAATGAAATTTGGAGAGATTGGGTGAATGGTCATTCCGATTGCTTTTTGTGTAACCAAAGGTGAGAAATATAAAGTTTTTGCAAGGTGAATTTTATCCATTCATAATACTGAAATCCAAAACCTTACCTAAGTGAAGATGTGTTTTATTATCTTAACCAATCTACTTTGGTAACAAATAACCATTTCAGTATTACCATTACTCACCACATTCTCTTTTCATGCACCTTTATCCTCCCTTTACAGAAGTCTAGCAGCTCTTTCTCGCTTGATTTCTCTCACAATCTGCAATGGAGAGGGACGAAAGCATCTATCGGCTATTTCCATGAAAATGCAAGCTTCATCCTTCCTTATCCGACCTGTTTATTACTGAACGTTTGAGAAGTTCAGTGGAATGTATGTATTTCACTGATATTTGCTCTTAATTTGTTCCATTTTTCATACCAACACTGATTTTGTTTGATTGAATTTTGTGTTCTTTAGGCTCCTTAGTAAGCCAGCATTTCAATAATATTTGCAATGAATTTGTTCAATGAAAGGTTTTAGTTACTTTAGAAATTGCTAGCCTTGTTGTCGATAAGTTCTTCACTCTCATTATGTATTTCACAAATATTTGCAATGAATTTGTTCGATTTTTTATGACCAACACTGAATTTGACGTGTTTTGCAGGCTCCTTAGCAAGCATTTGTTTCAACAATATTTGCACTGGATCTAATTTGTTAGTTACTTTTGAGTCTATTGTGTTGCTTTTCTTTGTTCCTATTCTGCAATGAAGTATCTTTCTTTAATTTGGTGGTGAAAATTGCACTTTCAGGCATCCTTTTACGAATGAATGGCACTAGCTTTATAGAGATAGGGCCTTCATTTGGATGCAATGCAATTGAATAATTACATTCAATTGGCAATTGATGGTCCCAATATATTCCTACAGTTTTCCTGTTTGTTTTAGCAGCTCAGTATTTCTCTGGGCATAAATTGAGATTGAGAAGTTAAATATAGTTTCTCTTTTGGACTGCACATTGTATTAGGAGTAGTAACATCGAGGATGTTCCATTTACCACTGTGAATGGTGCTGACTTTATAGAGGTCTGACCTCCATCTGGATCCAATGCAATCGAATAATTCTATTGGCTTGGCAATCGATGGTTGCAACATATTCCATCAATTTATCCTATTTGTTTTTGCGGCTCAATATTTTTCTAAGCATAAATTGAGATTGGGAAGTTAAATACTATTTCTCTAACCTTAAGATTTACTTCAAGTGTATAGGACGTGCGTACTATTCGTGTGAAAATTCACGAGATCGGATATTCGAATTCCCTTGAGCATATAGCCCTTGGTGAGACCACTCACACTTGTACTTTGCATATGTACTAACCTGGATCCATTGGGCTTTTTGGGTATTCACATATGGAAAGTTATAAAAAAAAATACAAATTCTCTTTTGGAATAAACATTGTATTAATAGTGGGAGTATCGAGATGAAGGATATAGTTCAATCATATGGGTTTGAAATGGGTTGGTTTGGTCCTAACATTTGTAATTTGGATTTAAGATGGTGGTATTTCAAGTGTTTCCCAAAAATTTCCTATTATCGTGTGCTTTATAGGTTGACTTAGATGAGATGGAGTGTTGTGGAGTGTCAATTGTAGCTATAATTTCAATAGTAGCTAAAAAAATTGTGGATTTGTTTAACTAAAATTTCTACCCTCTGTTCTCTTCTTGAGCGGCTACTGGAAAAGCCTTTGTTCAACCTCTGTGTATAGGTGATGCCACAAATGTGGAATGGGATGGCTCAGAGGTTGTGGGAGCACTTCAAACCAAATGATCACATCTATGTTTTTGGTCAACTCGATTGTTACACGAAGGATGTTGGAGATGGACATATCCGAATAGATTATGAGGTTTAGACAGTTTTGGAATGTTATATTATTGCTAAAATCACTAAAATATGTTCAAAAATCAACATCAAAGTTCATAAGTTATGCCTAACTCTAGATATTTATTTCTGTTACTATATTGGAGGAGACAAGTGACATTGCCTAGTGGCACAACCAATGTGAGAATCTATGGATGGGAAAAGTTTGAATTTCGAAGTGTCTTCTTTTTCACAATCAGAAAATCGGTTGGTGTGGATATTGTTTAGATAATAAACTATTTTTCCTAATTCAGTAAGTTTATGTTCTTGCTATCCCTTGGATTTAGAGGCCTGAATGGCTTAAAAATGACTTTGGCTTTTTATATGCTTCTTTGCTTAATTGTTGTTATTAGTTCAGAACAAATATGTCTTCAAAGGAGCTAAAACCTAAAAAATATCCACATTTTAGTTCTATTTATCTAGAAATTTAAACTCTATTTTTGTTGTTGTTGTTAGGTCTAAGTAGGGCAAGGAGCCAACACCAGAAGCTGCAGGACCTCGCCCTTCTAACAATCGCAACCACTGATGGTATGTTATTTCAAACTTTATTTCTATGAAGTAGGGGTGGGCAGAAAACCGGTTCGGGGCCGAACCGGTTTTGAACCGAACCGAACCAAAGAACCAGTTCGGTTCGGTTCGGCACATCAGGTGAAGAACCGAACCAGCTTATGTTGAAAAAACCGCATTGTTTTAAACCAATTCGGTTAACCGGTTCGAACCGAATTGGTTTTAAAACAGTTCGGTTCGGTTCAAAATCAGTTCGAACGGGACTGAATTGTTTTTGAAACGGTTCGGTTCGGTTCAAAACCGATTCGAACCGGATTGAATTGCTTTTGAAACGGTTCAATTCGGTCCGAACCGATTTTGAACCGAATTGAATTAGTTTTTAAAGTAAAACCAGTTCGGTTCGGTTCGAACCGGTTAACTACATGAATTACACTTAAAAATTAACCGAACCGTTTTTCGTCTAAAAAACTGCACCAAATTAGAACCGATTCGGGTAGAACAGGTTCGAACCAGTTCGGTTCAGGTTCGGTTCCGGTTTGATTCTCCCCGAACCGGTTTAGTTGCCCACCCCTACTATGAAGTATAGTTTGAGTCCTTTGGATTGAGAGATGCTAATAGGAACCACACACTTTATCGAATTGAAATAGACAAAATTGGCAGCATTCGAGAGGTAGTCGACTCTCCAAGGATAAAATAGATAGAAACTAGAAATAACTCAGATCTCCCATAACCCTAGACAGCCCCTGTGACACATAAATACTCATAGAATGATGAAACCAAAATAGAAAGAGATAAACCTGAAAAAGAAACAATAAAAAATTAACATAAATGCCTAATTATGCCAAACTTGCTTCTCTGATGCACGTATGGGCAGCAATTGTATCATTACTCTTGCCCTACTGAGTCACCTTGTCCTCAAAGTGAAAATTGAAAAGTCATTAGGTAGATCAACTCTCTTTTTCTTTCTAGTGTAGGTCCTCCGTTATCCAGTCTCCTTCTTCCCCTTCACCCCTAACATCCTTGTCATCACACATAGTTAAAACATGTAAAATTCGGTCCTTGCATTGCTACCTGGGTGTAAATTTTTCATCCGAATTGAAACATCATCCTCTTGCCCTCATATTTATTATCTCGGTCTTCGTCAATTGTTGGACTCTTGTCATTGGCCTTACAGGTAAGAATTCATCATCACATTTCAATCCTCAATCATTTGGGCTATCTCCATGGCTTCATTCAACCCTCTTGGCTTCAAGGTCCATAATGCACATGAATCTTGGGTTTAAGTCCCTTCATGTAATTCATTTCTAGTACCGATTCTGAGAGTCCTATCAGTTATTTGGACATCAATTCAATCTTCTCTCAGTACTCCATCACAGTACATTCTTGGACTAGTACAAAGAATTGCTCTTGTAAGTTTGTCTTCTTGGTTAGGGCGAAATCATTCCATAAGGCAATCCATGAATTTGGCCACAATTGCATTGGTTGGCACTGCTCCTTCCATTGGTACTAGGCCAAAGCCTTTCCATCTAAACATAGGGCAGTGACCATCAACTTTTTCTCTTTCCATTAGACCGTTCACTGTAAAGTATTTTTTGACTTGATATGCCCACCTGAACTGATCGTCCCTTTCGAAAATAGGCTTTTTTAATTTCTGGATTTGAGTATTCCCTCTAAATTGACCCAGATCAGGTCCCTCGTGTGTGGCCCAAGGTCAAAGTTTGCCCAAGTCCCCGTCATCCTCTTCCATCGTTGCTAGTCAAACTAGCCAAATTTTGGATTTGCTTGGCCCCAAATTGGGCCCATCTTCCTATTAGATGATCAACTACACTTGTGATTTAATTGTACATATGTTTAGAACTAATTAAGAAGTTTGACACATGTTTAACTCATGACATTAGTGCCAGCAACAACTCCTTGAAAGTGTTGATCCAGTCTTCTTTTCTATGTCAAGCATTTCCTCCAGCCAATCCCTGGCAACTATTTGAGGAATTTCTATAGTAAGATCTCCAAAAGATAGCAAAATAGGCCCTTGTTTAGATGACTATGCTGACTTCACTTTTCTAATAGCCGTCATTGTTGTTAATAACATATCTTCTTGAATAAATGTATTTGCTAAATTTTAAACATTTTTTTTTACCTTATCAAAGATATACTTGATGTAATTATGTATTTTTTCTCTATTGCCTCTTGCCCCCAACAGTTGATGAGCAATTTTCCAATTTAAAGGGATTGAAGTTGGGAATGGTCAAGAGGGAGAACATGAGCATGCCTCTGTGTTTCCTTTTCCATATTTGGTTCATTACAAGAACAAAGGGTTTATTTAGATGGATAGCCACAACATCTGATGAATCCTTGACTGTCATCAGCTACTGATCACCCAATCTTCTCGAAAGGATTGTAAATGAGCATCACACTTAACCTAAATCGAGATTGAGTATAATAAGTTTTGACCTATTTGCTTCAATCAAGAGCCGAATGTTAAGCTTGAACTTGGCTTTTAGTTTACTTTTTGTTTTATTCTATTGGTCTTAGAATAACCTTGATGAACCATGATCTTTCGGACATGTTTCGGTGATCGCTTAGTCCATTGTCAAAGTGAAATAGTGACTTATTGAGACAATGATAATGATAAAAATAGGGGTAAATGACTCGATGATGCACGAACATTATCTCAATTCCCAATTTTACCACGAACTTCAATTGTTGATTGAAATGGTCACAACCTTTCAAAATTTTCCCATTTCTACCATCCGTCCAATTTTCCATCACGTTGCTTAACGGAAGTGAGAAATGTCTGTTCAAAAGCGAAAGTTTGTTGTAGAATTAGGAAATCATGCAAAATTTGTGATAGAATGGGGAAATCATGCAAAGTTCGTCTATTAAATAGCTATTTATTTGCAGTTGAAGAGGGACAAATTTATCAATTTGTCACTTTTAATTGCCGTTTGCAATTTTCGTCAACAACATTAATTGAATTTTGATGATGTGGTAGAAGTGGAGAAGAATTAAGAGTTCATTACCATTCTAATTAAAAGTGAAAGTTTGTGATAGAATTGAGAAAACAAGTGATAATACCATAGAAGTTACATTTTAAATATACTTTCAGACCTTAAACTTGAGCTAAGAGCATGCATTCCACTAGTTATTTTTGTTGAATTATGCTGAATGTGAGTATCTATGCTACTTAGGAGGTTAATATACATCCTCTAAGTTTATTTGGGTGTTTGTACGACTTTCTCAACAAAAAATATGCCAAATAAGATATCAACAGAAAGCTAATTGAGTTAGGAATCCAATGCATCAAACCATGCATGATTCGGAGTTAAAATGAGGAAGTTATGACCAAGCGAAGTAAACTGCACAAAACAGACTCAACTCATTGTAGTGGGCACATTTATGCACCGCGGTGAATAGAGAAGCAACAAGGGAAGAATTTGGCTGAGCTCACCACGGTGTCCACATCTCTGCACTGCGGTCTACTAAGCCGAATGGTGGGGCCCAACACTTCCTAGCCCACACTGACCAAACCAAGCGTGGAGGAAGTGGAAATGTCTTATAAATAGAGAGGTACCCCCACAAGGTGAATGTAGAAGAAGAAGGAAGAGAGTGCTTTTCACAAAAAGGGAAGGTCCCAGATAAGGTTCTTGGTGGATTAAAGTCATGAAGTTGGGGCATCAAAGCGAGGGTCGTGGGTAGAAGAGCTACGAAATCAAGCTCATCATCAGTGTTTGAGACCTCTTTTACCTTTGTCTCCTTTCTCTTCATTTTGGTTTTGCAACTTTCAAATCCGATGAACATGTATTGTAACTTAGCCATGTTCGGCTAGTTTTTTTTTTTTTTTTTAAATTTTCTAGGGTAGTAACTTAGTATTTATTTCATCCATGTATTGAACTTTTATTACCAGGATCAATGAAGGTGTTCTATTTCCTTTATGTTTACTATGTTTAATGCATTTATCGATGTTTGGCCAACTCGGTAAGCCAACCTAAGGAATGGTGAGGAGCCACGAGAGTGAGAATCCTGTTGCCTAAGTAAACATAGCCTAGGAATAACCGTACCGAGAGGTAGGTTAGTCATTCTAAGAATAGAGGAGGCGTGTGAGAAGGCCCGAGAGGTAGCCATCACCCTAGGAATCCAAACACGGTTACGAACACGATCTTTGGTCCCTTAATTCTAGCTATTTAGAGATAGAGTGGGTTAGGATCATCCTAGTTACGACGAGAGTCAGATTAGGTGACTTTAGAACCCGTGGATAGGAAAAGAAAGGACACTTCATTTGATCCGGTAAGTTAAGTTCAAGAAGGTTGAGATGGACCTAAGTGAAACCGAACCCCTAGAATCGTTTCCATATTGAACTTAAATTCTATTTTCATATAGCTTCACGTTTACTTCTTTTCTTACTATTTCTGCATTCTCTTAATTATTGTATGGTTTGGCTTGGTACTTTGTGCTCTAAGTTCGTGCTTGATAGGTTTTGATCCTTGTGGGAACGATACCCTCTCACCGATTTTTACTACTTGCGATCTGTCCTCTTGCGAGCTGAAAACGAAGAACAAGAAAAGTTTGTGCATTATAGGTTCATTTACCCTAATGCTATGTTTGGTTGGCAGGAATACGAATAGCTATTTCTCGTTTGATCGGAGGTTTGAGTATTGCCTAGAATAGTTGTTATAGATTTTGTGCTGAATAGAGGGGGAATTGTATTCTCTATTAAGACATAGTGAATAGTCATTGCTTAAAGGAATAGAAACAAAATGAAACAAAATGACCAAACTGCCCTCAATGAAATTCAAAATTTCCATTTCTACCAACCAGCCTAGCTCAGTGCTGCCCTCTGCCACCGCCAACAACCCGCCGCTGTCGTCAGCTATCTGCCACTGCCGATGACTTCCCTGCACCTCTGCCACCATCGACGACTTAACCACGCATCCGCCTAGCCAACCCGAGCCTCCCTATGTTGCCCCGAACCCACTCGACCCACTCGAGCCCACATCTCCTCGATCTTTCTCGAGGGCAATAGACTCGGCCTTGAGCCATCGGGGGCTCGCGACCCCACCGGTTGGTTCGGCCTGGCTCCAGAACAGAGCCCATAGGTCAATTGCGCTAGGGAAGGGTCGGGGAGACGTGGGTCAACTATGAGGCTCTCGACGGGCACTGTTCATGATTGGAGAAAGACGATAAACAGTGCCACTGTGCACTATTTACATTTTTTTTATTTTTTTATTTTTATAATTTTTAAAAATTTAATTTTCTAAAAATATAAAATAAATTAAAATAACAAAAATAAAAAAATATTTACTGTGGGTAATTTTATCTTTTTATTTTTAAATATTCTATTCCTTATAACTTCATTCTCTTCAACCAAGTAATACATATTTATTCCTCATACTATGTCTTATTCCTATCTATTTTATTCTTAGAACTCACCATAAAAATAGTTGCTACATCTGTCATCTCATTCGATGCCACTTCCAAAGATCCCATGCAAACCACGTACATATATTTCAATCATTTGGACTAATTTAAACGTATATAAACATGTTTACTATTCTCAATTGTACTTCACAACCCCTTTCAAATAAATTTTAACTAATAGAAAAATGATAAATGGAATTAAAGTTGTTATATTACTTTTAAAACTATAATTACCACTAGCTACTCTTCAATTTTATTTTTCTAATTATATATTATTTTTATTTATTTATGATACATTTATGACAATTAACAATATTATAGAATATTATTACATTTAAAAAATAATGCAATTTTAAATCGACTGTAAAATAACAATTTCGTTCATGGATGTGTCGCGATCTAGTTGTATAAAAATCAAAGAGAAGCTATTGTACCACATCCCGAAAAATCATGGATCTTCCGAAGCTCCACAAGGCAGACACCGACCTGACTTGCACAGCGAATCGAGAGAACATGCTGTGGAGGTTCGGTTCCGCTCCAAACTACTATCTTGTGTCCTCTTTATTTTTCGGCCTAAATCACTAATATTAAAAAAATCCAATGGACTATAACTAATACAGTTTGAGTCGGAGAGCCCACTAGGGGATAAGTCTGCCACAAGATGAATTCTATCCATTTATCTGATTCGAACACAAAATCTTATTTAAGAGAGAGAAATGACTTACCAACTTAATCAAACTATTTTAGTTGTGTTTGCCTTGTTGGCAAGTTGTCAAAAGGTACAAAATAGGGAAAATTTTAGAAAAATCTTGCCGTATCAAACCTTGGATTGGATACAGTCACGGCGCCGCCATGTCGCGGCACCGTGACTGTATCCGGTCTAAAGTTTGGTACCGATAAGGTTTGATAGAGGGCTCCACAAAATAAAATGGTCAGTTATCTTCTTTCTTTTTCTATGAAAAGAAAGCACAGTTACATACAGTTCATCGGCCTATACATAGTATGTATTTATTTATATTTTCTCTTAGACTCCGTGGGTCTTAAGCTTCCCTCTCTTTTTTCCCCTTCATATCAAGTTATTTCTTTCTCAATTATAAGTACGGTAGTTTCCACCAAAAAAATATAAGTATGGTACACTGTTCCTATTTTATCGGCAGATTAATGATCCCTAAAATGGATTACATTCACATGATATCCGATGTTGGAGCAATATGATGAAAATTACTATTTTATATTTTTATTGAGATTTAATTATAATCCCGATGGATCTTGCAGATAAATTTACTAGTTATCAAGTATTTCCTAGAGTTACTGGATTGAATCGGGACTCCTCCCTATAGTTTTGGGACTCCACTGCTCCAAAGGATCCAGATGTGTCTCGAAAAATGTGTAAAAAACTTAAACTTAAGAATTATATTCCAAATCAAATCTATGATATTTAAGTTAGTAAGGGTTGAGTTGGCCCAAATCGGCCTATTGTTTCACTATGTTATGGCCTGCGCCATGTAGTGTGATTGGTTGACCTAACTGACTAGGGTCCAGTTGAGCCCAAATCCACCATTCGGTTAGTCCTGGTCATAGGCCGGTTCATTCGGCCTCAGAAACCGGAACCGGCGAGAAAGCCAAAAAAACAAAAAAAAAAGAGAGATTGCCTCGTCCCCTACCCTCTCCACCTTCCCAGTTCCCACTACCCGCCGTGCGGCAGGCGCCGCAGGCCTACCCTAAACCCCCCCTCCTCCAGCTGTCATGTGACAGCCTAAATCCCCAAAATAAAAAAAAAAATTAAAGTCACCCCCTCCAAAGTGCGCAACCCCCCTCCCCAATTGGCTATTGCCATGTGGCAGGCCTACCCCACCCTCATAAGCCTACAACCCTACATACTCTCTTTTATTTCAAACTTTGATTTCGTAGGTATTTAATTTTTAGTAAAAAAAATCAAATTCAAATCAATTAATTTAATTTATTTTTATGTTTAAGTATTAATTTAGTTTAATTTTTAATAGTATGTTTTTAAATTAATTTTATTTAATTTTAACAGAAACCGAACTGGAATAGGACAAAACTGCGACTTTGAACTGGAACCATCCTTCAACCGTCCAAAGGAAGGTTCAGGGCCGGTTCCCAAGGGCCATGAAACCGGAATAGGCGGTTCTAAACAGGAACCATGCGGTTCAGAAAACCGTGGTCAGAACTACATTCGATGCAGTTTTTGTCATGCTCGATGCAAGCTAGTTGGCACTGGTGCCCCTGATCCAGTTAGATTTGCTGATGTCCATATCAAAATCAATATGAAAAGAAAGTTCCAAGAGGCAGGAGAAGGGCTAAAAGATACTCCCAAAGTAAAGCCCAATTCAAGAGGATTAATTTGAGCAAACAAATTGTTTAGGGGCTTAATTGGACCCGCCACAAAAGGCTAGGCACAGATCAAGTTCCTAAACAAGAGCAAAGGGGCGAAACTGGAATTTGACATTTGTATTGGTACTAATTTAGTTCAATGTAAAAAATAGAGGGACTAAATTAGGAATCTCTCCAATAACGCCGGACAGTGTAATCAAAAGACCCGGAACGATTTGTTTTGGATTTCTAGTGCATTCCACTCCTTTCTCCTGGGCAAGAATTGGAAGGCCAGGGGTTGAGGGTGCCAAGATTTCCAAGACAAATATCCTCTTCACCTTCCTCCCCATACAGGGCACTGCCGTCGAATGCTTCTCCTGAAGCTCCGAAACCTCAAACTTTGATCAAAGAAAGAGGCTTGGAAAGTTTCTGCCGCCAAAGCGATGATTTCGGGGTCAGTAGTCCCGAGCCACTTAAGCTTCCAGCTTCGTCATTTCCCTGTCAACACCCTCGTCTGGGGAGAAGCTATCGGGATTAGATGTTCAGTAGCAAGAAGATCACAAGGCAACTCTTTGTTGGCCCCCTTTCGTCCTATTAAGCATAGCCACCAGGAACATCCCAGGAAGTCTAGGACTGACGCTCGGGTGGTTGCTCGGGTCAATAGAGATGGGGGTGCTCCGGAAACGTCCCAGAAGCAGTCAGATCGTCCTGTAAGTAGTTCTCGAAGCTAATATCGTTGCCCTTACAATAACCGTTTCTGTCAAAGATTATGCTTATTCTGGGCTTAGGACTCGAGATCTCTCCAGAATTTACGGCAATTTTGATGATAATGGCTTGCAAATTAGAAGAGTGGAATGATTGCTCTTAATGGTGTCTTCTTTGGGGAATTTTTCAGAATCCAGTAGGGGGACAGTGAAAATTTTGATTCATGAGGCGTTCATCACTGAAGCCCTTTGAGTTGTGCGTCATTACTGGTTAGAGCAAGATCGAAATGCCCCCCTATGTTCCTTGTTTTAGTACAAGAATAACGTATTCTCAGTATACTGAATTTCATGTACTTCATCTTTTCAATGTATTGTTGTGTTCTTTCAGACCATGGGACTCTATGTGTACCATTATCAGAGATTTTGATGTCAGCCGATAAAACTGATACCTAAGACAATGATAAATGATTTAAATATGTTAGGCTTGATAAAGTATTATTTAAATATATTGTATGTATATCCCTTTGTAGTAAGATATATTTATCTGCTTACTTTCAGGAAATAGAGGATACTGACAGTAGCTCATCTAGTTCTGCCGATGGATACGTGGCTCTGTTTATTCGGATGCTTGGCCTAGACCAGGACCCTCTAGACAGGGAACAAGCAATAGTAGCTCTGTGGAAATATTCATTGGAAGGAAAGAAGCGCATCGATTCAATTATGCAGTTTCGTGGGTGCATAAATCTGACCGTTAATCTTCTGAAATCAGAATCAATCTCAACATGTGAAGCAGCTGCAGGTCTATTAAGGTCAGTATCTTCAGTTAATGTATATAGAGAGGATGTAGCTGATGCCGGAGCAATAGAGGAGATAAGTGCTTTGCTGGTTAGACCTTCCTTGCCTTCTGAGGTATAAGGTACTCCTTTGAGAATCTATCCTCGAATATTTTTGCATTCCATGAATAGAAAATTGAGGCCGTTAGTCAACTGATATTCCATAGGTAAAGGAGCAGAGCCTGTGTACCCTGTGGAACCTGTCTGTGGATGAGAAGTTAAGATTAAAAATTGCATGTTCTGATGTCCTTACAATAATAATTGATTTGGTGTGTGATGAAGACTTGAAAGTGAAGGAAGCAGCTGGAGGGGTAATCTCTACTTTGGCACTGAGCCAATCGATTCACCACCTGTTAGTCGAATTAGATGCTATCCCGAAACTGGTGAGAGATTCTTTTGCCATCATAATACTTGATGATTGTCCAACCTGATAATTTCTTACATTATTCTTATTTTTCAAATTTATTCTGCATTTCATTTGCATTTGATTAATGTAATGCATAAGAAATATTAGAGGATTGCTAATCAGGAAAGAGAAGACAGAAATAAAATGGATTGTGTTGTTGCCTTGCAATTATTCTATGGTGAGAAGAAAGTACTTTTAGATTATGTTTTGCAGGAATTTTGTCGCTCAGTGAATCCATGTTTAGGTTAAATCTTATGCCTCTCATCAAATGAGAGGAAAGGAGAAGATGGGAAAGGGAGGAGAGGGAAAGGAAAGAAAAATCTTCCCTCTCGGTTTGGGTGACATAATTATAGGAGAGGAGTGGTGAGGTGATGAGAGGAACATTTATTGTAGTGCAGGACAAAATAGTCTAGTCGTTCTTCTTTCTAATAAAAAATTTCTTTTCCTTGCAACCCCCTCCATTTGGAGGTTTGAAAAAGTTCAAAAAACCCTTTCTTTCAAGTGTACAATTAGAAATTGCTTTAGTTCATAGAGAATGCAATGGTAGTCCCAGTGAACAAAGTTGAGGGAGTTGGGAAATTTTATTTAAGTGCTATGGGATTGTGGAATATCTTCAGTATTCCATCATTACAGTTTAGACAAATGAAATTCATGTACTTCCTGAGCAAATAAGTGAAACATGGGAAATTGGTCTGTTCAATGTGAAGCAGGGAAAATGTGGCTCTTACAAATTTTCAATAAAATTTGCATGGTTAAGTGCATTTTCAAGATTTCTCCTGAATTTGTAGGCTGGCTAATCCCATGACTGACAAATTCATTCTGTCATGTAATAGTTTTGATCTATGATTATTGCTATACAATCATCAAGAAAGTACTCTCTTGAGATTCATCAATTATAACCTATTATTGTCGGCGCTAAATCATCCTTCCTTTGATATTAGCAAAGGTATCATGTATCCTATAGAGTTTCTTGATTTGCAACTTGAAAGAACTTTATAGTCACCTTGAATACCCTGCAGGCAGGAGTCTTGAGAACCTATGAGGAAGGTTCCAAAGTCTTGAGGAAAGAGGCAAGAAATGCTCTCTTGGAGCTTGCAAAGAATGATTATTATCGAATTCTCATAATTGAGGAAGGACTAGTCCCTGTCCCTATAGTCGGTTCTGCTGCTTATAAATCCTTCAAGCCATCCTTGTATTCTTGGCCTAGCTTGCCTGACGGCACAGAGATCGAGCAGACTTCTAAGGGACCTTCCCGATTTGGTGCTTCTGAATTGCTTCTTGGGCTGAACATAAATAACAACAATGCCAACATAGAGGAAGCTAAGATGAATGCAATAGTTGGCCGCACCCAACAGCAGTTCCTTGCACGAATTGGTGCAATTGAATTGGAGGACGAGAAAAAATTGCCATTGGAGCCTCCTCCTAAGACGCAACTAACACTTATGCCCTGTAATGATGGTGTGGCTCGGTTGGTCTTAATTCTTGGGCTTGATGATGAAGGGACAATGTTGCGAGCTGCAGAAGCAATAGCTGATTCTTCCATCAATGAGTTTATGAGGGTATCATTCAAAGAAGCTGGGGCAGTCAAGCTTTTGGTTCAGCTTCTGGAACGAGAAAACGATGATGTTCGGTTGTCGGTGGCTCATGCATTAGAGAGATTGTCTCTTAGGTAAATCTGCATCTCTAATTCTCAGCTTTTCTGAAAATACTATCTTATAAGGAGGCGATATTTGGTGTAACAAATAAACTGAGTACTTAAAAATAGCTGGTTAGGTCTTTGAAGTTAATCGGAGAGAAGAATAAGAAGAGTGTGACGTGGAGAGATGTTTCAAGAGAGGTTTGCCAATTACATGAAGAGCCCTTATCATAAGTAAATTTCAATATACTTTTTGTGTGTGTAATATATCATATCATTGGTTCTTTTCTTGTGCTCCACAGTATATTCTCCCTGCTTCCCTCTTCATCTTTTAATTTTTTTTAACTAAACAAAGGATTTTCAACTTGTGTTGAAAGTTGAGGTGCTAGATTTCCAATGTTGATTGTCATCATTTTCTATCCTCTGAGAAAAGCCAATGCTACCACCATGTAATTGTCCGCAGAACATGCTTACATTTCTCAGGTTGATGAAAATATTCATAGACATTAGGGAGTTAATAAACACATCCCCAGCCAAGCATGAGTAATTTGTGATTAATGCTATTGTATTTTATCGCAATTACCATTTTGCTAAATCTAGAATTTATGATTTGAGAAAGAAGGCATGTCATGATCTGAGCAACCTGTTAGAAATTGCCAGAGAATGAGTGGTTTTTCATGGATGATCTTCGGATTGGTTTCTTGATGTTATCATAGACATAAATCAATCATCATTTTGGTATTCAATTTGTTCTAGGGCTTTAGCCTTTCATAGGCTCCGGAATCATTTATTAGTACTCTGATTTTTCATCTCATGCTTGATATTTTTTTGATGGAACCAGTTGCTCCCCTTTTTACTCACAGATTATTTTCTCAAACAGTAATAGCATTTGCCAGGCAATGGAGGCTGAAGGCGTCATAAATTCTCTAGTCAAAATGCTGAAGCAGGAAGAAATCTCTGAAAGCCTGATTGAAAAGGTTTTCTTGTCAAAATTTTCCACCATGAATAAACTATAGATGAGTTCTGTTTTTCTAATGTGATGATTCTTGTGCTGCAGACTTTGAATTTGCTTGGCCGGATTTTAGATCCAAATAAGGAGATGAAATCAGAGGTTTGTGAGCCGCTTCTATCATTGTAGCATGGATCTGCAGCCTGTCAAGTGACGGGGTTTTCTTTTTTGTTTCAGTTTTGTCAGGGGACAGTTAATGGATCGAACCAGGCTTTGAAGGATGGAAGGGGAACTTTTTCTAACAGGTTTTCTTCAAATACTACTGTAATTTTCAACTCAGTGATAAATGGTTTAGTCCTAACTTAACCTACTTAATCTGATATCACAACCTACTTATGGGTCAACTTTAATGAAAATATGTTAGTATTTATTATTATTTAAAAACTGCAGGAAGGAAGTTCTTGACTCATCTTTCATTTCCCGGCTTGCGGAGATCATGAAGAGTTCAACCCCGGACTTACAGCGAAAAGCTGCTTCCATCCTTGGGTTTGCAACACTGATTGACTCTAGCACGGACATGATCATTTCAGCAGACATTGAATCTGGTCTAACAGCAATCTTTCAGCAGAAAATTTTGAATGGTAAGTATGAATATGAAAAGTTCATTTGGGAAGATGAGGCATTCATTGAAATTCCAAAAAGCTTACAGCTTACGGCTTATGGCTTACGGCTTACAGCAAAGTCATGGCACATCCATTGTGCACACGAAGCAGTTCCTAATAATTAATACATACATTATGAGTTTCTATCATCAGCTAATTTAGATTTTCATTCTGTCAGTATCTCAATTTGATTTTCTTACAATTATTTTGGGATTGCAAGATATTAGACTTTATAATCCTGTGGAGTTCGACTGAGCTCACATTTTCAGTAGATTTTATAACTTCAAACAGAGATCTGTACTATTGAAATATTGTTTCAGTTTTCTGAAAAGAGACATTTGACTTGTGAATTTTTTGCTGTTGTGCATTTGGCAGACTCTGAGGCTGACGCAGAAGTGGAAGAGCCTGAAAAATATGCTCTCAAGGTTGAAGAAGTGGGTCTTGCAATCTCTGCAGCATCTCGACTACTGACAAAACTCCTCGACTCTGCTAGCTTCTCCAATAGAATAAACTCTACCCATCTTATCATGCTGCTACGCCAAATCCTTAAATCTAGCATTCCCATCACCTGTAAGGACTGGGTAGCTGCAAGCCTCATGAAGCTGCTCTCTATCTCCCAACCCATGGCAGGCCTTGTAGAGGACCCTATAAGCACGGAGGTGACTCTTTATGAGACAATCCCAAGGCTAATACAGCAGCTGGAGAGCTCCTCCAAGGAAGCTCGGGAAGCAGCAGTGGTGGAGCTCAACAGGATAGTGTCTGAAGGGGTGGTGGGGTCTGCCACAGCCGTGGCCTCTCAGGGTGGGATATTTCAGCTGGTGAAAATTCTCGGAGAAGGAACAAGCGAGAGGGCTTCAGAAGCAGCTCTAGCGGTGCTCTATAACCTGAGCATGGATGCTGAGAATCATGCGGCAATACTGGCTTCTGGGGCTGTACCTGTCTTGAGGAGGTTTGTGCTGTCAGAGAGGCTGCATTGGAACCGTGCGCTGAGGTTGCTGAGGAATTTACCAGTTTAAAGTTGCAAGGATGCAGTAGAGAGATAAGGAGGAGGTTAGGTTCTGAAAAACATCTGTCGCTATGCGATGTATACTAATCAAATTGCTACTATTTTTTAACAGAAAACAGAAAACACAGTGACACACACTTTAGAGTGTCAACATTTTGGTAATGGGAGAAAGTCGATGGACGAGAAAATGGTTTACCATAGTTCAATTCTTGTTGATCTCATTCCTGGAGATGTATGGAGCCATTGTGAGACTAATAGGAGACCAACTTTTGCTGCGGTTGGATATCTGATATTATATACGGAAGCAATATCAATGACCGCTTGTAAAACTCTCTTCCCACTTGTTCAATCTCAGTATAATTCTGTCATTCGAGCTGGATTAATGAATTGATGGGTAAATTTTTTTTCCCTTTACGATATCTAAAGTTTTGGTATGTTAATTTTGGCCGATAAAGTTGGTACGGACTAAATTTACATTTCGAATGACTTGAGGACGATTATTGAGCCTCGGTAATTGCAATGACGTCATTTCCGATTGAAGATACGATGGATCGTCTGTGGTTCGGGATAAGGGTAACTTTATCATCGTGGGAAATTTCGCTTTCAATTTACATTTTGAATGACATGAGGGTGATCATTGTGTTTTGGTGATTGCAATGGAGTTATTTCTGGTCACAGTTACGATGGACCGTTCGTGATTCGGGACGAGGCCAACTCTGTCTGGGAAAATTTTGTTATGCATTTATATTTTGGACGACTTGAGGGCGATCATTGAGCCTTGGTGATTGCAATTGAGTCATTTCCGGCCAAAGTTATGACGGATCGTTCGTGGTTTAGGACAAGGCAACCCTGTCATTGCAAGAAATTACACTTTCAATTTACATTTTGGATGGTATGAGGGCGATCATTAAGCCTTGGTGATCGCAATGGAGTAATTTTCGGACAAAGTTACGAAGGATCGTTCGTGGTTCGGGATATGGGCAACTCCTTCATCGTGGAAAATTTTGTTCTCAATTTACATTTCAGATGATTTGAGGGCGATTATTGAGCCTTGGTGATCGCAATGCAGTCATTTTCAATTAAAGCTACGTCGGATTGTCGGTGGTTCGGAAAAAGGGTAACTCCGTTATTGCGGGAAATTTCGCATTCAATTAACATTTCGAATGACTTGAAGGCGACCATTGAGCCTTGGTGATCACAATGGAGTCATTACAGGTGAAAATTACAACGGATCATCTGTGAGCCGAGACACGGGCAACTTCGTCATCGCCGAAAATTTCGCTCTCAATTTACATTTGGGACAACATGAGGGCGATCACTAAGTGTTGGTGATCACAATGGAGTAATTTTCGACCAAAATTACATAGGATCATCCGTGGTTCGGGACAATGGCAACTCCGTTATCGCCGAAAATTTCGCACTCAATTTACATTTCAGATGACTTGAGAGTGATCATTGACCTTTGGTGATCGCAATGGGGTCATTTCCGGCCAAAGTCATGTCAAATCGTCCGCGGTTCGAGACAAAGGCAACTCCGTCATCACGGGAAATTTTGCTGTCAATTTACATTTTGGCCGACTTCAGGGCTATCATTGAGCCTTGGTGATCGCAATAGAGTCATTCCCGGCCAGAGTTTTGATGGGTCATCTGTGGTTTGGGACGAGGGCAACTCCTTCATCTCCGGAAATTTCACTCTCAATTTACATTTCAGACGACTTGAGGGCGATTATTCAGCCTTGGTGATCGCAATGGTGTCATTTTTGGCAAAACTTATGACGGATTGTTCGTGGTTTGGGAAAAGGGCAACTCTGTCATTGCGAGAAATTTCACTCTCAATTTACATTTTGAACGACTTGATGGCAATCATTGAGCTTTGGTGATCACAGTGGAATCACTTCCGACCAAAGTTACCAAGGATCGTCTGTGGTTTGGGACAAGGGAAACTCAGTCATTGCGGGAATTTTCGTTGTCAATTTACATTTCCGATGACTTAAGGGCGATCACTCAGCATTGATGATCGCAATGGAGTCACTTCTAGCCAAAGATATAGCGGATTGTTCGTGGTTCGGGACATGGCAACTCCGATATCAGAGAAATTTCACTCTCAATTTACATTTCAACCGACTTGAGGGGGATCATTGAGCCTTACTGATCGCAATGGAGTCATTTCTGGGCAAAGTTACGACGGATCATCCGTGGTTCGAGTAAGGACGACTTCGTTATTGCAGAAATTTCACTCTCAATGTACAATTTTGCTGAGTTCAGGGTGATCAGTCAGCCTTGGTGGTGGCAATGAGCTCATTTCTGGCAAAACTTATGACGGATCCTTTGTGGTTCGGTAAAAGGGCAACTCCGTCATTGTGAGAAATTTTACTCTCAATTTACATTTCAAACGACTAGATGAAGATCATTGAGTCTTGCCAATTGCAATGAAGTCATTTCGGCCAAAATTACAACAATTGATTCGTGGTTTGGGACACAGACAACTCTGTCATCCCGGAAAATTTTTCTCTCAATTTGCATTTCGGACGACTTGAGAGCAATCGTTGAGACTTGGTGATGCAATGCGGCCAATCCAAAAGAAAGCATAAAGTACGAAATTGCATAAATAACACCAAGGAGATGTACCTCGACAGAATCATATGTATGAAAGAAAAGAGCTTTACTTAAGACATAGAAAATGTTCCATTGATCTCCCTAGGAATCTAGGGATTTAGTTCCATATATTCAAATAAGCTACAGGAGTTGGAACATAAGACAACATTATAAAAATCAAAAGAAAATGGACAGAAAGAACTCTAGATAGTGGAGTCGAATCTCCCGATCCCGACTTCCCGGATTGTTGTTGTGGTCCCTCTTCTTGTAGTGTAGTTGATGCCTTGTTCTTCTACTCTTGTCTATGGATATGTATGTATATGTATTTGTGGGGTACAACACTATATATAAAGTATTTGCACTCTCTCCTTTCTTGGTTTAATCAGTGTGGGATAGAAATTTCGGGTCCCACCATTTTGCCTCAGTGAGCCGCGGTGCAGCACTGTTCACACCGCGGTGCACTGAGGCAAAATTCAGCCCTGAATGCTCTTAGTGAACCGTGATGTGACACTGTTCACACCGCAGTGCATTGAGTCTGTTCTGCGCATTTTTTCGGTTGGCCATAACTTCCTCATTTCAGCTCCGATTCATGATCCGTTTAGTGTGTTTGAATCTTGACTCAACGAGCTTTCCGATGACGTATTATTTGCCATATTTCTCGCACATGGAGTATGAGAAATTCCCTCCAAAAGTTGATGCATTGAACAAGTCGAGTCTTCATCATTTTTCCGCACAAGTTCTTCCTTCCCTGCACGTCAAACAATTCCCAACAGTAACTAGTCCATATGTAGACGTCTGAAAACTGTCATGCATAACCATTAAGTCCCAATGATGAAAAACTATGCAATTGACCTCTAAATGTATAGGAAGTGGCCTCAAATTTAGGATTCTAGGTCGGGAATGGAATAACAAATCATACAAAATCATTATATCAACACACCCCCAAACCTAAACTTTTGCTCGTCTCAAGCAAAAAGTAAGGACATGCAATCAAAAGATTTAAACCAAGTTGGTCCCAAGACATTCTCAGAAATGGCTTCTTACTCGTCACACAATCTTCACGTCGAATGCTTCTACCTTATGATATCAAATTTTCAAATTCATTCAGCCCTCACTTGTGCGGTGTTAGTGCAAAACACTCTTAACATAGTTCAAGCAGCCAATCAATAGCTAAGTTGGTCAAGCAAACAATCAAAAGACTCGAACACTTCCCTAGACATTGCCCTTGACACTTCCGCTCATTTCTTTTAATTTTGTGCTTTATTTGGTGGTGCACGACTCTGAGTGTCATGTCCAAGAGCTAGACCCGTGTAGCGAGGAATCGACCAATGGCTCCTGTCCCAGTTGGTCCAAGGTATTAGGTTTTGAGATACCCCTTCAGATCTATCCTCGAGCTTCGACTCATGAACAATTTCCACTACAAGCACAGGCCGGACTGTATTGTGTATACTTTTTGCACTAAATTCAGCTCAAGCCTGTACAGCGGTACTCAGAGTCTTGGCACATCTTTTCATTAAGCTAATATCTATGCACTTCATATGATTTTTCACTTTTACCATATTTTGTTTCTTTCTGTATTTGCCTTTTGTAGGACAACTAGGTTCAAGTTCTTGTCCATTCTCATGTGAGCCATACAACCAAACAATTTTAAGGGTCAATTTAAGCTATCCCTAATGCAAGAGTGTCGTGAAAATAATGAGGTCTGGGCATCTTGACAACTTTCCAAAAACATATCCTAAGTTCATTGCAATCTCAACTTTAGTCATGTTCCGAATCTTCAACCATTAGTAGTCATCATAGAACAAGGACCAACTGGTTTTTTAAAAGATTTTTTTTTATATGCATAAACGTAAGAGCAAATCACACCATGCAACCTAGAAATACCTATTATGCAACTACTATCTACATGCAAACCTAATCCTAAAACATAGATCAAAATGCATGAGAAAGCCAAACAACTAAATAGAGAATCCCTCAAGCAGGGCATATGTTTGCATGTTTGCACCACCCCCAAACCTAAACAAAACATTGTCCTCAATGTTCAACAAGAGTAGGACAGGAAACTTACCTTGTTAGTGTGGAGCTACATGAAGGTCGAAGCTCATTCTTTGGAGGAGCTATTCCCTTCCCTTTCTTGGGCATCTTCATCAGTTGTGGGAGGAGGGGATGGGTATTGTTCCACGGGGATTCCGAGCTTGTCAGTGATTTGTTCTTGGTTCCTTGCATGCATTGAAAACTAATCAAAAGAAAATAGTGATCATAAACTCAAATGCATGAAGCAACTAAAGAAGAAATGAAAACTTATTCTGATCTTGGGTTGCCTCCCACGGAGCGCCACATTTAAAGTCCTTGGCCCGACTTCATGGTGCATTAGTTGTCTGAATATGGGTCCTCTTGTGTAGAGGAGTCCCCAACGTAGAGCTTGATTCGTTGGCCATTCACCTTGAACTTGTTCCGTGTCTGTTCATTCATTAATTCTACTGCACCATACGGAAACACCCACATCACTCGAAAAGGCTGGGACCATCTTGACTTGAGTTTTCCTGGAAAGAGTTTCAACCGAGAATTATATAATAGGACCAATTGACCGGGTTTAAAATCTCTTACCAGTATTCTCTTATCATACCACCTCTTTACCCTCTCCTTGTAAATTCTTGAATTCTCATAACATTGGTGTCGGAGCTTGTCGAGTTCTTGAAGTTGAATGAGTCTCCTTTCTCCGGCGGCTTGTAGATCAAAACTGAGCTTCTTAAGAGCCCAATATGCTTTATGCTCCAACTCCAGCGCAAGTGACAGGCTTTGCCGAAAATAAGGTGGTACAGTGTTGTATCGATTGGGGTCTTGAACTCTGTTCTGTATGCCCAAAGAGCATCACCAAGTTTGTGAGGCCAATCCTTCCTTGAAGTGTTCACTGCTTTTTTCCAAAATCCTCTTGATATCTCTATTTGACACTTCGGCTTGGCCATTCGTTTGTGGATGCTATGCAAGGGCTACAAATGTCTCACTCCGTACTAGGCTAGGAGAGCTTCAAATTGTTTGTTGCAGAAGTGAGAAACTTCGTCACTTATTATGGCCCTTGGGGTCCCGAACCATGTGAAAATCTTGTTTCTTCAAAACCTCAAGACTACATTAGCATCATTGGTGGGGGAAGCAACGGCTTCTACCCACTAAGAAACATAATCAACTGCTAACAGGATATACCGATTGTTGAAAGATGAAGGAAAAGGGCCCATGAAATCAATTCCCCACACATCAAACAATTCTACCTCATGTATGTTATTCAAGGGCATCTCATGCCTTTTTGAGATATTACCTGGCCTTTGGCATCGATCACAACAAGTTGCAAAAGTATGAGTATCCTTAAATATTGTGAGCCAATAGAATCCCGCTTGAAGGATCCTTATTGCCGTCTTTTGTCCGCCATAGTGTCCACCATAAGGAGAGTCGTGGCATCCCCTCTAAATTTTTCTTTATTCATCTTTGGGAATGCATCATCTCAACATATGGTCCGCACATATCCTAAACAGAAACGGCTCGTCCCAAACATACCTTCAAGCTTCGTGAAGAAATTGTTTTCTTTGTTGTGCATTGAACTCAAGAGGAATGTTGTTAGATACCAAATAGTTCACAAAATTGGCATACCAAGGAGCATGAGACATATATAGCACAAATTCATCGGGAAAAAATTCATTAATTACCCCTTCCTCTTGGTTTGCTTCATTCTCAAGTCGAGACAGATGATCCGCTACTTGATTCTTAGAACCCTTCTTGTCTTGAATTTCTACGTCGAATTCTTGGAGAAGTAGCACCCATCGGATAAACCTTGGCTTGGCATCCTTCTTTGCAATCAAATATTTGATCGTTGCATGATTTGTAAAAACCACAACTTTAGTGCCAATGAGATATGGTTGAAATTTATCGAAGGCATAAACTACCGCCAAGAGCTCTTTCTCCACGGTGGTGTAGTTCACTTGAGCATCATCCAAGGTATGACTTGCGTAATAAATGGGGTGGAAGATCCTTTCTTTCCTTTGTCCAAGAGCAACACCTAGTGCATAGTCATTAGCATCACACATTAATTGAAATGGTAGAGACCAATCGGGGGAAATAAGAATAGGTGCAGTGACTAACATCCTCTTTAATTCATTGAAAGTATGCAAACATGTTTCATCAAAGTTAAATTGAACATCCTTTTCAAGTAGATTACAAAGTGGCTTAGCTATTTTTGAAAAATCTTTGATGAACCTTCTACAAAAGCGAGCATGTCCCAAAAAACTTCATACTCCCTTGATGGAAGTTGAAGGTGGCAGTTTTTCTATGATCTCAACTTTGGCACGATCCACTTCCATTCCAAGCTTTGAAATTTTGTGGCCTAAAACAATTCCTTCCTTGACCATAAAATGACATTTCTCCCAATTCAGAATAAGGCTAGTGTCCTCACAACTCTTTAGAACAAGGCTAGTGTCCTCACAACTCTTCAAAACAAGGTCAAGATTTTCTAAACATTGATCAATTGTCTCAACAAATACAAAAAAATCGTCCATGAAGACCTCTATGCATTGTTCAATCAAATAAGAAAATATGGCTATCATGCAACGTTGAAAAGTAGCCGATGCATTGCATAATCCAAGTGGCATGCGTCTAAATGCAAAAGTCCCATATGGGCAAGTGAAAGTAGTCTTTTCTTGATCGCAAGGTGCGATCGCAATCTGATTATAGCTAGAATACCCATCAAGAAAACAAAAGAATTCCTTACCGGCTAGGCGATCAAGCATTTGATCAATGAAAGGGAGAGGAAAGTGATCCTTATGAGTCACCTTGTTGAGCTTCCTATAGTCCATACATACTCTCCATCCAGTCATCGTTCTTGTGGGAATGGGTTCATTTTGTTCATTTGTTACGACCGTCATCCCACCTTTCTTCAGCACACATTGGATCGAACTTACCCATTTGCTGTCGGAAATCGGGAAGATTATTCCTGCATCAAGCCACTTGATGATCTCCTTCTTCGCCACCACTTTTATCACAGGATTTAGCCTTCTTTGTCCTTCAATTGACTCCTTGTAATTTTCTTCCAAGATGATCTTGTGCATGCAGAGAGATAGGCTTAACTCGCGAATATCGGCGATAGTCCACCCTATGGCCTTTTTGTGATGCCGAAGAATACGAAGGAGTTTCTCTTGCACATTAGTTAAATCAGACGAAATAATAACTGGAAGAGTAGAAGGACCAAGAAAAACATACTTGAAGTGGCTAGGAAGAGGTTTCAATTCTAGCTCCAGTGGCTTCAATTCTAGCTCCAGTGGCTTCTCCATAGAGGGTTTGAGAGTTGATGAAGATAGCTCCAAGTGCTCGGAGTGGTTGACTGCCTTGGGGATTGCGAGTGATGACTCAAGTGCTTGAATTGCTTCTTCATGACTTGTATCGTTCTCCTTGTAAGATCTTCCTTGCAAAGCTACTTTCAATTCATCTTCGGGTTGACTCTCCTTGAAAACTCCGCTTGTCAGCTCATTTATGATGTCAACAGAAAAACACTCATTAGCTTCATTCGGGAATTTCATGGATCGATAAACATTAAATGTAACCTCTTGATCATTTACTCTCATGGTGAGTTCTCCTTTTTATACATCAATCAATGCACGACCGGTTGCTAAAAATGGTCTTCCAAGAATAATAGGTATATTGCAATCCTCATCATAATCAAGTACCACAAAGTCAACCAAAAATATGAATTTATCAACTTTAACAAGAACATCTTCAATAATCCCATCAGGATAAGCAAGTGAACGATCAGAAGTGTTACCGATGTTGGTTTCACTTCTCCCAAGCCTAATTTCATAAAGACAGAATATGGCATCAAGTTTATACTAGCACCAAGGTCACACAATACCTTACCCTCAAAATCCTTTCCAATAGCGCAAGGGATAGTAAAACTACTTGGATCCTTCAACTTTTGTGGCAACTTATGTTGCAAGATTGCACTACATTCTTCAGTCAAAGCAACAGTCTCATAGTCGCCGAGCCTACGCTTCTTCGAGATTATTTCTTTCATAAACTTGACGTAACTTGGCACTGCTCTAGAGCTTCAGCAAAAGGAATATTAATATGTAATTTCTTAAAAACTTCTAAGAACTTACGGAATTGATGTTTTCTCCCTTTGCGCTCTTTGTGGAAAGGGAAGAGGTGGATAGGTTCGGATCGGCTTTGATGTGTTGCCCTTAGCTCCATTGGTTTGAGGCTGGTCAATGTTGGTGTCTTGGGGTGCCTTAGCTTGGGGGTCAATGCTACCTCCACCTTGGACCGCAGTTGTAGACTACGGTCTATTGAGCTCACCTTCTACTTGGTCCTCTTGGATCGTGGTCATGGACTGCGGTCTCGCCTCGTCTCCTGTGCTCAGTAGCTCCTTCCCACTTCGTAGGGTGATGACTTTGACTTGTTCATTCCCTTGACCCCAAGGATTGATCTCTGTATCGCTCAGTAATGCTCCATTAGGTCGGGAGTTGATTGCTTGAGCCAGCTACTAGATCTGCATCTCCACATTACGCATCTGTGATTGCAAAACAACCATTTGGTTAGAATTTGATTGAACAACAGCATGTGTCTCTTGTGAAGATTTCATGAATTGGATGAGAGTGTCCTCTAATCTTGAGAGACGATCAGGATTTGAAGATTGTTGCTTCTGAGTTGATTGGAATCTCGATGGTGGATTGGCCCTGTTGTTGTTGTTGGCATAGGAGAAGTTAGGATGACTTCTCCAACCTGGATTGTATGTATTTGAGTACGGATTATTCCTCGGGTTGCCTCCAATGTAGTTGGCCGTCTCTTGAAATCCTTGCACCGGTTCCATGGATGTTCCTTCATTGGTGGTTCCATAGCTTTGCCTAGCTCCTTGGTTCTTCCATGACGTTACCTCCTTGAACAACGCATCCATCTTTGTAGAGAGGGATGTTACGACATCGATTGAATGTATCCCAGCAGCTCCGCGCCCCATTGTCCTCTCGAATGGCCATTGGTAGCCATTTCGTGCCACCTCCTCGAGCTATTCGTAGGCTTCCTCAGGGTATTTGTCTATGATTGAACCACCTGCAGCAGCATCAAGAGAAGAACGGCAGTTTTCCAATAAACCATTATAAAAAATATGTACCAATGTCCAAATCTCAATGCCGTGATGAAGGCATGCTCGTTGCAGCTCCTTGAGCAGCTCCTTGAGCCGCTCCCATGCTTCTAGAAAGATTTCGATGGTTGCTGCTTGAAGGTCATAATGTCATTCTTTAGCTTCATTGTTTTGGAAGGTGGAAAATATTGAGCCAAGAACTTCTCGGTGATTGCCTCCCATGTGTTGAGAGTGCTTGGTGGGAGTGATAGCAGCCACGACTTCGCTTTGTCCCTGAGAGAACAAGAGAAAAGATACATGCGGATGTACTCGGGAGAGACTTTGTTGAATCGGAAAGTGTTGCATATCTCGAAGAACATTGTTAAATGCACATAGGGGTCTTTGTTCGGTGCTCCTCCAAAAGAACATGAGGTTTGAAGTATTTGAATCACCGATGGTTTGATTTCGAATGTATGGGCTTGCACCGGTGGTTTGACAGTGCTTGACTGATTCAGAAATTGGGGTTGTGCATATTCCTTGATTATTTTCCGACGTTGCTGTGGCACTACTTCACCTCCTTGCCCGTGCTCCATGGCTTCTCAAGGTTGCCCTTGCTCTCTTAGCCTTCTTCAAAGGGTTCATTCTATTTTTGGATCAGGTTAAAGTAGCTCTCTTTGGTCTCTTCTTCGCATGCAAGACGAAAAATCTCACCTAAACAGACAACAGTAGAAACAAGTGAAATACAGAAAAACAACTTCTTCGAAGAACAGTTGCTTGGTATTAGTTTAGTAGAAAAAGAATCCCTGGCAGCAGTGCCAAAAACTTATTGTGAGATGATGGAGGGCAATGCACGCAAGTATACGTATCGCAGACAAGTAATACAGAGTGAGTAGAGTATCGTTCCCACGAGGATTTTTCTACCAAGCACTAAAATTGGCACAACTAATCCCAAGACAAGTCAATCGAGTCGGTTGCGTAGAGTGCACATAATTAAAAAGACAAAAAAGAAACAGACAGAAAATAAACAGATAGACTTCAGTCGATGAAAAGCTCCTAAGGTTCACAACTTCACCGATTCTAGTCTTAAGCAAGAATCCCTCTTTCACACAATTAATTCTGTCATGTTATTAACCTAGGGTTCTAGGTTTCCCCACTTCCATCGTACGCACCTTCCGATGTCATATGAATGTACCTAAGCAGAAGACACTAATCAACTCTATTCCTAGGCGATTAATGTTGAAAGGCCAAACTAAACCAACCATAAATGGCTATCTAGGGTACTCACCATCTTCTGATGTGCTCGCACGAATAATCTCGCCTGCCGGCATAAGCTAACCTAAACTATGCAATTTCTAACATGACATTGATTCCCTCTACCGAGATTCCTCTCTGTCTTAAGTTCGATCTCGTGGGTGGTCAATCCAAAAGAAAGCATAAAGTGTGAAATTGCATAAATAACACCAAGGAGGCGAACCTCGACAGAATCATACACATGAAAGAAAAAAGCTTTACTTAAGACATAGAAAATGTTCCATTGATTCCCCTAGAAATCTGGGGATTTAGTTCTACATATTCGAATAAACTACATGAGTTGGAAGAGAAGATAACATTATGAAAATCAGAAGAAAAGGGACATAAAGAACTCTAGATAGTGGAGTCGAATCTCCCGATCCCGACTTCCCGGATTGTTGTTGTGGTCCCTCTTCTTGTAGTGTAGTTGATGCCTTGTTCTTCTACTCTTGTCTATGGGTATGTATGTATATGTATTTGTGGTGACCACTATATATAGAGTATTTGCACTCTCTCCTTTCTTGGTTTAATCAGTGTGGGATAGAAATTTCGGGTGCCACCATTTTGCCTCAGTGAGCCGCGGTGCAGCACTGTTCACACCGCGGTGCACTGAGGCAAAATTCAGCCGTGAATGCTCTTAGTGAACCGCGGTGTGACACCGTTCACATCGTGGTGCACTGAGTTTGTTCGGCGCAGTTTGCTTTGATTGGCTATAACTTCCTCATTTCAGCTCTAATTCATGATCCGTTTAATGCGTTGGAATTCTGACTCGATGAGATTTCCGATGATGTGTTATTTTCCATGTTTCTTGCACATGGAGTATGAGAAATTCCCTCCAAAATTTGATACATCGAACAAGTCGAGTCTTCATCATTTTTCTGCACACGTTCTTCCTTCCCTGCACATCAAACAATTCCCAGCAGTATCTAGTTCATATGTAGAGGTCTGAAAACTATCATGCATAACCATTAAGTCCCAATGATGAAAAGCTATGCAGTGGACCTCTAAATGTATAGCAAGTGGCCTCAAACTTAGGATTCTAGGTCGAGAATGGATAAACAAACCATACAAAATCATTATATCAACACAATGGAGTCATTTTCGACCAAAGTTACGTTGGATTGTCTATGGTTCAAGAAAAGGGCAACTCTGTCGTCTTGGGAAATTTTGCTTCAATTCACATTTCGGCCGACTTGAGAGCAATCATTCAAGCTTTGTGATCGCAATGCAGTCATTGCCAGCCAAAGTTACGTATGATTGTCCATGGTTCTGGACAAGGGCAACTACATCATCTCGAGAAATTTTGCTATGAATTTACACATCGTACGACTTGAGGGCGATCATTGAGCCTTGGTGGTCACAATGGAGTCTTTTTTGGCCACAGTTACGATGGATTGGCCGTGGTTCGGGAAAAGGGAAATTCCATCATTACGGGAATGGCCTATTTCAAGGCGATCATTGAGCCTTGGTGATCGCAATGGAGTCATTTCCTGCCAAAGTTACGATGAATCATCTGTGGTTCGATAAAATGGCTACCCCGTCATGACGAGAAATTTTGCTCTCAATTCACATTTCGGACGTCTTGAGGACGATAATTGAGCCTTGATGATTACAACGACATGATTTCCGGCCAAAGTTATGACGGATCGCCATGGTTCCACAAAAGGGCAACACCGTCATCATGAGAAATTTCGCTCTCAATTTGCATTTCCGACGACTTGAAGGCGATCATTGAGCTTTGGTGATTGCAATAGAGTGATTTCCGGCCAAAATTCTGACTGATCGTCCGTGGTTAGGCACAAGGGCAACTCAGTCATCAAGGGAAATTTCATTCCCAATTTATATTTCGAACGGCTTGAGGCCGATCATTGAGCCTTGGTGATCGCAATGGTGTGATTTTCGGCCAAGGTTACGACGGATCGTCCGTGGTTCGGCAAAAGGGCAACTCCATCATGACGGAAAATTTTGCTCTCAATTTATATTATGGACGACTTGAGAGCGATCATTGAGTCTTGGTGATCGCAATGGAGCCATTTCCGGCCAAAGTTATGATGGATCATCCATGGTTTGGCACAAGGGTAATTCCATCATAAAGGGAAATTTCGCTCTCAATTTGCATTTCGAACGATTTGTGGGCTACCATTGAGCCTTCATGATCGCATTGGAGTGATTTCCGGTAAAAGTTACGACGGACCGTCCGAGGTTGGGCACAAGGGCAACTTCGTCATCACAACTTACATTTCGAACGGCTTGAGGGTTATCATTGAGCTTGGTGATCGCAATGGAGTCATTTCTAGCCAAAGTTATGACGGATCGTCCGTGATTTGGCAAAAGGGCAACTATGTCATCACAGGAAATTTCGCTCTCAATTAACATTACGGACAACTTGAGGGGGATCATTGAGCCTTGGTGATCGCAATGGAGTCATTTTCGGCCAAAATTACGACAGATCGTCTGTGGTTTGGCACAAGGTAATTCCGTCATAACGGTAAATTTCCTTCTCAATTTACATTTCGGACGATTTGAGGGCGATCATTGAGCCTTGGTGATCGCAATGAAGTGATTTCCGGCAAAAGTTACGACGGGTCGTCCGAGGCTGGGCACAAGGGCAACTCCATCATCATGAAAAATTTCGCTCTTAATTTACATTTTGGACGATGTGAGGGAGATCATTGAGCCTTGGTGATCGCATTGGAGTCATTTCCAGCCAAAGTTACGATGGATCGTCCGTAGTTCGAGAAAAGAGCAACTCTGTCATCACCAGAAATTTCACTCTCAATTTACGATTTGGAGGACTTGAGGGCGATCATTAAGGCATGGTGATCACAATGGAGTGATTTCCGGCCAAAGTTACAATTGATCGTCCGTGGTTTAGCAAAAGGGCAACTTCGTCATCACGGGAAATTTCTCTCAAAATTTACATTTCAGACGACTTGAGGGTGATCATTGATGATGCGATCCAAGATACGAGCTGGAAGGGTGTAGTCAAAGTCTCTCATGATCCAATGATGAGAAGCTCGAGCAAGATGAAGAAGAGGACATGGATATGTATACAAGTGATGAGCAAGCTGAATGACTAATATTATTCATGATATTCAAAAAGGGACAAATAATAGAGGCCCCATATTTCAACTGAATATCTAGCGTGAAAGTGCTTCTAGCAGTATATTTCAGCTGAATGTCATAAGGGAAAGTATTTTGAAGAAATATATCTCAACCAGATATAAAGAGGAAGAATATTTTCAAGAAAAGAAATTGAGAGTAGCTACAAGGGCAAGAGCAACACAAGTCAATGATGATATAGCCTATTGCCGACCTTGAGTTATGTTGCTTTTCTTTATCAGTATCAATCGTCTGGAAAGCGCTGACCCTCCATAACCAGCCGCCCTTAGCTGTTCATTCATTTTACGAGGCCTTGGCCATTAATGAACGGCATTATGAAGAAAACAACGAGTCCCTCCGGAACACCTTGGGTAAGACCACCCCATTAATTAGTGGCTTATGCCTCCAGCGCACAAGAGAGTTCCTCGCCCCTATTTAAGGAGTTGCTACCCTTCTTTTCTCTAATGTACAGATATACTAATATATGTCTATCTAACTAATACAATTCCTTAGCTACCATATATAAGATGTACTAATTCCTTTTCGAGGACAAAAGAACGAGTATTTAATTTCCCACGCTTTCCTTTCCATCTTGAGTCGATGGCATAATTAGTCTAGTATTGAAGCGTGGTGTTACAATAGCCTATGTAACTGACTTGCCATTACCAACCGTACGCCGCGTCCTAATCCTCATGGAGCCGTAGGTCTCTCATTCCTTTTCTCACTCGTCGATGGAACCTCAACCTCTGGCTCCAAAATAGTCTTTCTTACGCTTCCGGGGATCTGTCCTTTCCTTCCCTCTCTATAGTGAGGTTCTGTTTGAAGTTATGATTGCGACTACGAGGCCTAGGTCTTTGTTTTATTACCTTGGCTATTAATCACCAAGAAAAGAGAAGGGCTATTCATTAGCAACAACAAAACAAGAGTAACACATGGCGTGGCACTCCTGTAGTTAGAAGAAAAGCGCAACCGGGACCAAGCACCAAAGATTGACCGTGACCCTACGTGCATACAATGATCACTATGGAGAAGAGAAAACATGTCATAAAGCGTAGGGGGAAAGCAAACATTGACTTCCCCAAAAAACCATTGATTGGGATCGATATAACAGAGTGTGCTCATAGTCATCACTATTATGCCCTCAAAAGGAATGTCTGTCACCCTTTTTTTCATTTCAAGGCTTCCCCGAGGGTGCTTTTTTCTTGCCCTTTTAAAGCAACCAGCCGCGTATAGTTTAGTCTCTATTTATGCGAGGGTTGATTCTTCAGTTTTAGATGCCTTTGGCTGGGAAGAAGCCCTAATCTTCGAGTCAAGAAGGATGAAGAACAGCTCTCGTGGTGTGGCTCGAAGCAGTTCTTCGTCCTTTGGCTCCTATTGCTGTGCTCGAGTCATTTGTAGCTCATGGTCTCAGTTCACGTCTTTCCTACCATCTCATCTTCTTCCTTTCTTGTTGCTTTTAGCCAGAATGAAAGCATACAACATCTTTTGCACACTGAGAACTGATAAAGGTATTTTATGTGGGGTTTCACCCCCCTCCCTATGAAACCGCTCAAACAAGGTGAATTGGGTTCTCCTTCCCTTAGAGTTAGAGATTCATTCCCCCAAGTCGCTTGCCCTCTCCACATAAACCTCGAACAATTGCATACATAGATAATGAAGTAAAGGCTGGTCCAACTCAAGATCTTATGTAACCCTTCAACCCAGAGTGGATTCATCCTTTTTTCTTAGTTAAAAGACATTGGGCACAACAGGTCAGTTCAGATGTAGCTACTCGCAAAGGCACTTAGCTCTCTCAGTCCCATCGCTTCTCTTTCCACTAAAGGCTGGGACTCAGATTGAGATTCCAATCGCATAGAGAACAAGAAGGTGAGTCAATTCTATTACTTGGTTGAGGTAATCTACGAGATCAGGTTCGATAGCCGAGCGTAGACTAAGATCAGTATGCCTCCTATGTCTTTGGCAAAGCCCAGGGATTTGATAATTGATAGAGTTCCTTCCTCTTCTTGTAGAAAGAGTCCACGCTAGTGGTTCATCCTTGATTCTGACTAGCTTTCCTGCCCTCTGAGGTTAGGAACTTTTTCTCTTCTTCTGATTCTCCTTCCCCCAGCCACGGGTCATCTCATTCTTGGCAGGCTCTATTTGCGTAAGCATTCTATCTCTTAGACATGGTATCTATTGCTCTTAGGACTAGTACTTTTATTAATGGGAGAACTTTACACTACTTAGAAAGCTTAGACTTTCTAGACCTGCTGATATCCCTTTTGAAAGAAAGAATCCATTTTACCTACAATAACAACTCTTCAGATCAGGCATTGCCTTTCTTATCTATTTTCTTTCACACCCTGAGCTAACTCATTTACCTTTAGCTTGCTTCGCTTCAAAAGAGTTTCCGGCTTTAAAGAAGAAGACAGATTTATGTCCAAAAGCCAATTCCCAAAAGTGAAAGAGTATGTGTCATTGGTGACGGCAAGAACGTCAACCTGTGGCAATTTGCTTGGCTCAATGGTTATCCCCTGCATGACCAACTAGCTAGGATCACTCCTTCGGACAGCGACGTCTGACTCCCATCCCAATCTATGTTGGTCCATGGGTCCAATCAATGAAATGATTCACTTATAGGAGATTTGGAAAAAGGTGCTGCACTCGAACTGCTATGTAGGCTTTTGTTTATCGATGGTTCAAATCCAGCTCATACCAACGGAGCGAAGGCCTCCATTTTGTTAATGTATTTGTTTGATTTATTGTATCTGGGTTCGTCAGCCTCTTCAATAGAGGTTTTCGTGTTATGTCGTTTAGTTTCTTGTTGCTTTTTAACGGGTTTTGTTCTGACTTCTTTTTCAAATAGAATAGCATGTGCCATTTTCCTCACTTCGATCTCCTAAGAAGGAGCTGTAGCACTTTTTGGATCAATTGCTGAGAAGTAGACTATATTGGCTTAGAGAGATGCGCCTTTTAGCTTGTTATCTTTAGGTTCTTGCTCTGTTTTCAGGGAAAGAAGTAAAGAGCTCCGGTACTTGATGAATAGTTAATCTAATAGTAAATCCACAAAAGGAAAGGCACTTATGAGGACCTAAGGCTCAGAATTGAACTTCTAAGCAGGGGCAGGGAAGGAAGAATCAGAACATGAGCTTTGATGCCAGAGTTGTCAGCTCCTTGTTTTGATTGGGAATTCTTGGTCTATCTTTCTTTTTAAATAGGGAGAACAGTGAAGTGTGACGAATTAGCTCAATCCCGGAGAGGGACTCGCAACCAGTTCCATTCGGATTGGATGACATATCTACCCATCTTGTCTTGTCTCTTTCCTTATGCTAGGGCCTTTGAAGGCAAGGAAAGGAGTGAAGGTTATCCCCCCCCTCCCCATTCCCTTCTAGCTCTTTTGAAAGTGCTTCCAAAAATATATTTCAGCTGAATGTCAAGAGGAAAAATATTTTGAAGAAATACATCTCAACCAAATATGAAGAGGAAGAATATTTTCAAGAAAAGAAGTTGAGAGCAGCTACAAGGGCAAGAGCAACATAAGTCAATTATGATATATTTAAGTTAGCTTCTAGAATATATCACTTTCCTCTTTTGATAAGTAGAATTTATTACCTTTTCATTTGTTTAATTCTAAAGATATAGGTAATATTTCCTATTTTCTTATAGAGTAACTATTAGATTTACCTTATTGTTAGTTTCCTATCACATAAGGACCACTTAGGAAGGTTACTTTCATGTAAATATTGCACTTTGACCTATTTAAAGGCTGGTGCATAGGCTTGGACAAATTTTAGAGCAGATTGTTCATTAATAAAGTATGAGATTTTATTCTCTTTAGTTCTTTGAAGAACTATTCGAACTTATCATAGTATTCCATGGTGTTCATCCTCGACTTATCAATAAACCCTTCCATACTTCACTATACTAAGTTTCTTACCTCTTTATAAGTAATGGGTCAAGGTTCCACCTTTAGAGCTTGAGAATGACACGTTTCCTGGAGACCTTACTTGAATACGAGTTTCGTCATGAGTTGATGAGGTTCATATCACACTTGGTATCGGGTTTCATCACGGCGTTGACAAGGTTCGCATCATAGGTATCAGAGCTAATGTTCTAAGTCAGGTTCAATCTATCCTTTTAGTTTATTTTTGTTTTCTTTCATCTTCATTGTTTTTCTTTATCTTCTTTCTTTTCTATTATCTTTTTTAGAAAAAGTAACAAAAAAAAGGTAGTGGGAGAGAAAAAAAAGTATAAGAAAAAAAGAAGCCATAAAAAAAGAAAGAAAAAAAGTTGCAACATAAAAAAAGGTCAAAAATATCAGCAAAAAGAAAGGCAAAAAAATCAATCAGAAACTGAGATATTGAGCAAGTTCAAGAATTATTTTGTCTATTCATAAAGCTATTAGCATCTTCTTACTCAAAGTTATTTCTTTTCAATTGATCTATTTCTTTTCAATTGATCTATTATTCTCTAGTCCGTAATCCCCTTATTACTCTTGATTTTCGGTACTTTGAACCCGACCCTACATCCTCCTTTCAAATCTTGGTGAAGTCATGGTGGATTGTTTCAGGATATTCTGATTATAGTTTGCTTAGTTCAAAAAGAACCGAAACAGGATATACGAGTGGAAAAAGGCAAGAGTGGTGAGATTATTAGAGGTAAAAGCCATTTGAGTGCAAACACTAGCGAAATTGAGTGAATCTATTCTTGAGTGAAACACGTAAGGGAGTGCTTGCGAGATCCTAATATTTTTGTAGATTTTCATTATATTACATCATCAAGAGGAGAGCTCATACGAACAGGTACAACTACAAACATTCATACACGAAGTTAGGAGGATGGTGAAAGTGGAATTCAAGCAAATACATAAGATGGACCAGCTTGAGGAAGAAGCAAATGGCAAAAGATTTCAATTTCCACATGAAGATAGTGAATCAAGAAGATCAAGGCGGGATGATGGTTTGGCTAACACAAAGGTGAAGCTTCCAACTTTCCAAGGCAAAAACGATCCTAAAGCTTATCTTTTGTGGGAGGAAAGAATGGAGATGGTCTTCAATCATCACAATTACTCCGAAAGAAAAAAGGTACAACTTGTTTCATTTGAATTGTCCGACTATGCTGTTATTTGGTGGGATCAACTTATTACAAATAGGAGACGAAATAGGAAGCCGCCTATTCAAATGTGGATTGAGATGAAGTCAACAATGAGGCGAAGATTCCTTCCAAGTTCCTATCGTTGGGAGTTATACAACAAGTTGCAACAACTAACTCAAGGATCGAAGAGTGCTCTTGTATACTACAAAGAGATGGAGGTTGCAATGACACAAACCAATATAGAGGAGGATATCAAAGCCACCATGGACAGGTTTTTACGCGGATTAAATCGTGAAATTGCTGATGAAGTGTAGATACATTATTATGAAGAGTTCAAAGATATGTTTCTCCATGCTATGAAAGTTGAACGAGGGTTGAAGTAAAGCAACATGGATGAATTGAGTACAAAGATGGTTACAAGTCCTTCAAGATCAACCTCTAGGTAAGTTGAGGTCCCCACAATGAACTTCTATTCTGAACCTTCTATGGACGTCAAACAAGTTGTAAGTATTACAGAAATTCATGAGAATCAAAAGAGTGATAAGAAAAAGAGAATGATAAAAAAGACAAAAGTGTGCAAAAGAAAGTGTGTAATGAAGAGCGAGAGTGCAAAGAAAAGAATAAGAAAGTTGAGAATGAAGAAAAAGAGAAGGATGAAAAAGAGAGAGAGTTTGAAGTTGTGAAAAAGGAGCACGTGGAAAAAAGAGAATGAGAGAAAAGAAAATGAAAAGAGAGACAATAAGAGTAATATGTCATTAGTGAGTGAAAGAAAGGAAAAAGACCATGGGATTGAGAGATATTTAATTTTACATTAGCCCTTTATGTTTAAGGAGCCGGTTTTATTGACTAACAATCTTGTTGGATTTTTGCCGATCAACATCATTCTTTATTTGTAGGAATTTGAGAGAGTGAATCAAGGATTATTTTCAAACCCGCCAACTTATAGGAGCAATCATGAGGAAACAAAGGACCTTCAAGTGCATGAGGGCAAACACAGAGAAGGTTTGCTAATTTTCAATCGAACAAAAACACAATGATAATGTATCCTCATCCCATTCCTTATTTGAATAACATGTTAAATAGATTGCATGATGCTTGTATGATTTCAAAGATTGATTTTGAAAGAGAGTTCCATCATATTAAGGTGAGAGAAGATCATAAGTTGAACATTGCATTTAACTTAACGCATGATTTGTTTGACTATGTGATGCATCTACCTAATGTTTTCATGAGATTTATGAGCCATAATTTATTTGCATTTATCTACTTTGATGACATTCATTATAGTAAGAGCCTAGTTGATCATCTTGAATATCTGATACTTGTTTTTGATACTTTGTGGAAAGGATCATTATTTGGTAAACGTGAAATCTATAATATTTGCATGGATAAAGTTGTGTTTCTTATTGTGAGTGCTATAAAGATTGAGAATCTTGTTAAAGAGAAAAAAGGCAATCCAATATTGGCAATCATCTATTTTGGTAAGTCAGGTAAGTAGTTCTCATTGCTTATCTAGCTTATATTGGTACTTTATTCCTTGTCATATAATGGATGATGCCACACATGATGATTTGATCTTTAGAATGATTTTGAAGTTACACAAAGTGTTTATTCTGAATAAAGAAGTCAAGTTCTTGAACTAGACTTGGAAGAATTTGAGAGAACTTGGAAACAAATTATTTTTTTGACTTATTATGCAAAAATTGATAGCAAAACATGGGAAGAATATTCAGTACATGTTGAGTTTTCTAGCAATAGTTTTGATTGTTTGATCACAAGATTTTCACCTTTGGAGATTACATATGGGCTTGATTCCTATCTATATATTTTGGCTAACTTATCTTTGTTTGAGTGTACGAACTTATTATATGTTTAGACAATTGCTCAAGATGTTGAGAAGATTCATGATAAGAAAGGACTTAACATTGAGATGAAGGTGAAGTATTGCATGAAACGTTCCATAATGGGGTAAAATAAGAAGTTTATTTTTGATCCAGGAGGTTGTGATTCGTGGCACATGAGGAAGAAGAGGTTTCACGCTCAAAAGTGTTCAAAGCAACTTTCTCGTGGAGATGGACTGTTCCAAGTTGTTGAATGGATTAATAATGATGCCTACAAATCTAACCAATTGATATTGATACTTTTAGAATTAGTAATTTATTTTTGTTCGAAGCGGGGGAAAATTTGACGACAAATCCCTTTCAAGAGGAGGGGAATGATGTGATCCAAGATACGAGCTCGAATGGTGCAGTCAAAGTCTCTTAAGATTTGATGATGAGAAGCTCGAGCAAGATGAAGATGAGGACACGGATATGCATATAAGTGATAAGCAAGCTGAATGACTAATATTATCCATGATATTTCAAAATGGGACAAATAATAGGGCCTATATATTTCAGTTGAATGTCAAGAGAAAAATTATTTTGAAGAAATATATCTCAACCAGATATAAAGAGGAAGAATATTTTCAAGCAAGGAAGTTGAGAGCAGTTACAAGGGCAAGAGCAACACAAGTCAATGATGATATATTTGAGTTAGCTTCTAGAATATATCACTTTCCTCTTTTGACAAGTAGAATTTATTAGCTTCCCATTTATTTAGTTATGAAGATATAGGTAATATTTCCTATTTTCTTATAGATAACTATTAGATTTACCTTATTGCTAGTTTCCTATCACATGAGGACTACTTAGAAAGGTTATTTTCATATAAATATTGCACTTTGACCTATTTAAAGGCTGGTGCATAGTCTTAGACAAATTTTAGAGCAGATTGTTCATTAATAAAGTGTGAGATTTTATTCTCTTTAGCTCTTTGAAGAACTATCCGAACTTACTGGAGTAGTCCGTGGCATTCATCCCTAGCTTAGCAATCAACCCTTCCATAGGTTATTGTGGCGTCTTCACTATACTAAGGTTCTTACCTCTTTATAGGTAATGGGTCAATGTTCAACCTATAGAGCTTGAGAATGACACGTTTCCGGGAGACCTTAGTTGAATAGGGGTTTCATCACGAGTTGGTGAGGCTCATATCATACTTGGTATCGGGTTTCATCACAATGTCGACGAGATTTGCATCAATTGAGCCTTCATGATCGCAATGAAGTTATTTCCAATTAAAGTTACGATGGATCATTCGTGGATCGCCAGAAGGGCAACTCTGTCATCACAGGAAATTTCACTCTCAATTCACATTTCAGACGACTTGAGGGCAATCATAGAGCCTTGGTGATTGCAATGGCATCATTTCTAGCCAAAATTATGACAGTTCGTCCATGGATCGGTAAAATGGCAACTCTGACACCACTGAAAATTTCACTCTCAACTTACATTTCAGACGACTTGAGGGCGATCACTAAGCCTTGGCGATCGCAATGGAGGCATTTTTGGCCAACAATATGACGGATTGTTCGTGTTTCGGCAAAAGGGCAACTCTGTCTCAATTCTCGTATTCTATCCATCGTTGTTCCCAGTTTCATAGCTTTTTGTCGATGTGGCTCGTCCTATTGCCATCGCACAAAGTTTCAAACGCAATTTACATTTCGGACGACTTGATGTCGACCATGATCTTCGTGATAGCAATGAAGTGATTTCTAGCTAAAGTTACAAAATATTGTCTACAAATCAGAGCTAGGGCAAGTCCGTCTGATGCACGTCCAGGTGCTAATCATTGGCTTAAGGCCAGAGCTAGAAGAGACCATTTCTCACTTCCGGAAGGTCCCATTATAGGACTTTAGGCAAGCAATTCAAGGAAGCACTACATGGCTTAATTGGGCTGACTGTGGGAATGTAGAGACCGAAGCCTAATGCATGTGATCAGAATGAAACATCCATGACTTAGCATTTGTGAGGACCTTTTCCCATTATCAGATTTGAAAGCTTTGACAGAACTTTTGATGTTAACTAGTTTATCTCATTGATTCAACAATTCGAAACTTGTCATGCTCGTGGTGCGGAGTCTCTTCACTTCGAAGTCTTGGTTCGTTCCAGATCTTGGCTACGTGTCAATCCTCAAACCCTGGTCTTCTCAATTCCGGTGTTCTATCCATCGTTGATCCCAGTTTTACAGCTTTTGTCGGTGTGGTTTGTCCGACCGCCATCGCACAAAGTTTCAAATGCAATTTACATTTCGGACGACTTGATGTCGACCATGATCTTCGTGATAGGAGCGAAGTGATTTCTGGCAAAAGTTACAAAATATTGTCTACAGATCAGAGCAAGGGCAAGTCCATCTGATGCACATCCAGGTGCTAATTATTGGCTTAAGGCCAGAGCTAGAAGAGACCATTTGTCACTTCCGGAAGGTCCCATTATAGGACATTGGGCAAGCGATTCAACGAAGTACTACATGGCTTAAAAAAGAGCGTTGGGCTGACTATGGGAATGTAGAGATCGAGGCCTAATCCATGTGATCGGAATGAAACATCCATGACTCAGCATTTGTTTGGACCTTTGCCCATTTTAGATTCGAAAGCTTTTACAGAACTTTTGAAGGTAGCTAGTTTATCGCATGGCATTTAACAATTCAAAACTTGTCATGCTTGTGGTGCGAAGTCCCTTCACTTCGAAGTCTTAGTTCCTTCCAGATCTTGGCTACGTGTCAATCCTCAAACCCTGGTCTTCTCAATTCTGGTGTTCTATCCATCGTTGTTCCCAAATTTCATAGCTTTTGTCGGTATGGTTCGTCCTACTGCCAACGCCCAAAGTTTCAACCGCAATTTACATTTCGGACGACTTGAGGTCGACCATGATCTTCGTGACAGCAACGAAGTGATTTGTGGCTAAAGTTACGAAATATTGTCTACAGATAAGAGCAAGGGCAAGTCCGTCTGATGCATGCCCAGGTGCTAATTATTGGCTTAAGGCCATATCTAGAAGAGACCATTTGTCACTTACGGAAGATCCCATCATAGGACTTTGGGCAAGCGATTCAAGGAAGCACTACATGGCTTAAAAAAGAGCGTTGGGCTGACTATGCGAATGTAGAGACCGAGGCCTAATCCATGTGATCAGAATGAAACATCCATGACTCAGCATTTATTAGGAACTTTGCCCATTATCAGATTCGAAAGCTTTAACAGAACTTTTGAAGTAAGCTAGTTTATCTCACGGCGTTCAACAATTCGAAACCTGTCATGCTCGTGGTGCGGAGTCTCTTCACTTCGAAGTCTTGCTTCGTTCCAGATCATGGCTACTGGTCAATCCTCAAACCCTGGTCTTCTCAATTCTGGTGTTCTATTCATCGTTGTTCCAGTTTCATAGCTTTTGTTGGTGTGGTTCGTCCTACTGCCATCGCACAAAGTTTCAAACGCAATTTACATTTCGGACGGCTTGATGTCGACCATGATCTTCGCGATAGCAACGTAGTGATATCTGGCTAATGTTATGTAATATTGTCTACAGATCAGAGCAATGGCAAGTCCGTCTGATGCACGTCCAGGTGGTAATCATTGGCTTAAGGCCAGAGCTAGAAGAGACCATTTCTCACTTCCGGAAGGTCCCATTATAGGACTTTAGGCAAGCGATTCAAGGAAGCACTACATGGCTTAAAAAAGAGCGTTGGGCTGACTATGGGAATGTAGAGACCGAGGCCTAATCCATGTGATCGGAATGAAATATCCATGACTCAGCATTTGTTAGGACGTTTGCCCATTATCAGTTTCGAAAGCTTTTACAGAACTTTTGAAGTTAGCTAGTTTATCTCATGGCGTTCAACAATTCGAAACTTGTCATGCTCGTGGGGCAGAGTCTCTTCACTTCGAAGTCTTGCTTCCTTCCAGATCTTGGCTACGTGTCAATCCTCAAACCCTAGTCTTCTCAATTCTGGTGATCTATCCATCTTTGTTGCCGGTTTCATAGCTTCTGTCGGTGTAGTTCGTCCTACTACCGTCGCACAAAGTTTCTAACGCAATTTACTTTTCGGACGACTTGATGTCGACCCTGATCTTTGTGATAGCAATGAAGTGATTTCTGGCTAAAGTTACGAAATATTGTCTATTGATCAGACCAAGGGCAAGTCTGTCTGATGCACGTTCAGGTGCTAATCGTTGGCTTAAGGACAAAGCTAGAAGAGACCATTTGTCACTTCCGCAAGGTCCCATTATAGGGCTTTGGGCAAGCGATTCAAGGAAGCACTACATGGCTTAAAAAAGAGCATTGGGCTGACTATGCGAATGTAGAGACCGAGGCCTAATCCATGTGATCAGAATGAAACATCCATGACTCGTGCCCATTATCAGATTCGAAAGCTTTAACAGAACTTTTGAAGTAAGCTAGTTTATCTCACGGCGTTCAACAATTCGAAACTTGTCATGCTCATGGTGCGGAGTCTCTTCACTTCGAAGTCTTGCTTCGTTCCAGATCATGGCTACCGGTCAATCCTCAAACCCTGGTCTTCTAAATTCTGGTGCTCTATCCATCGTTGTTCCCTGTTTCATAGCTTATGTCGGCGTGGTTCGTCCTACTACCATCGCACAAAGTTTCAAACGCAATTTACATTTCGGACGACTTGATGTCGACCATGATCTTCGTGATAGCAATGAAGTGATTTCTGGCTAAAGTTACAAAATGTTGTCTACAGATCAGACCAAGGGCAAGTCCGTCTGATGCACGTTCAGGTGCTAATCATTGGCTTAAGGCAAGGGCTAGAAGAGACCATTTGTCACTTCCGGAAGGTCCCATTATAGGACTTTCGGCAAGTGATTCAAGGAAGCACTACATGGCTTAAAAAAGAGCGTTGGGCTGACTATGGGAATGTAGAGACCGAGGCCTAATCCATGTGATCGGAATGAAATATCCATGACTCAGCATTTGTTAGGACGTTTGCCCATTATCAGTTTCGAAAGCTTTTACAGAACTTTTGAAGTTAGCTAGTTTATCTCATGGCGTTCAACAATTCGAAACTTGTCATGCTCGTGGGGCAGAGTCTCTTCACTTCGAAGTCTTGCTTCCTTCCAGATCTTGGCTACGTGTCAATCCTCAAACCCTAGTCTTCTCAATTCTGGTGATCTATCCATCTTTGTTGCCGGTTTCATAGCTTCTGTCGGTGTGGTTCGTCCTACTGCCGTCGCACAAAGTTTCTAACGCAATTTACTTTTCGGACGACTTGATGTCGACCCTGATCTTTGTGATAGCAATGAAGTGATTTCTGGCTAAAGTTACGAAATATTGTCTATAGATCAGACCAAGGGCAAGTCTGTCTGATGCACGTTCAGGTGCTAATCGTTGGCTTAAGGCCAAAGCTAGAAGAGACCATTTGTCACTTCCGCAAGGTCCCATTATAGGGCTTTGGGCAAGCGATTCAAGGAAGCACTACATGGCTTAAAAAAGAGCATTGTGCTGACTAGGGGAATGTGGAGACCGAGGCCTAATCCATGTGATCGAAATGAAACATCCATGACTCAGCATTTGTGAGGACCTATGCCCATTATCAGATTCGAAAGCTTTTACAAAACTTTTGAAGGTAGCTAGTTTATCTCATGGTGTTCAGCAATTCGAAACTTGTGATGCTCGTGGTTTGGAGTCTCTTCACTTCGAAGTCTTGGTTCCTTCCAGATCTTGGTTACGTATCAATCCTCAAACCCTGGTCTCCTCAATTCTGGTGTTCTATCCATCGTTGTTCCCAGTTTCACAGCTTTTGTCGGTATGGTTCGTCCTACTGCCATCGCACAAAGTTTCAAATGCAATTTACATTTCAGACGACTTGAGGTCGACCATGATCTTCGTGACAGCAATGAAGTGATTTGTGGCTAAAGTTACGAAATATTGTCTACAGATCAAAGCGAGGGCAAGTCCGTCTGATGTACGTCCAGGTGCTAATTATTGGCTTAAGGCCAGAGCTAGAAGAGACCATTTGTCACTTCCGGAAGATCCCATGATAGGACTTTGGGCGAGCGATTCAAGGAAGCACTGCATGGCTTAAAAAAGAGCGTTGGGCTGACTATGGGAATGTAGAGACCGAGGCCTAATCCATGTGATCGGAATGAAATATCCATGACTCAGCATTTCTTAGGACCTTTACCCATCATCCGATTCGAAAGCTTTTACAGAACTTTTGAAGTTAGCTAGTTTATCTCATGGCATTCAACAATTCGAAACTTGTCATGCTCATGGTGCGGAGTCTCTTCATTTCGAAGTCTTGCTTCGTTCCGGATCTTCTCAATTTCGGTGTTCTATCCATTGTTGTTCCCAGTTTGATAGCTTTTGTCGGTGTGGTTCGTCCTACTGTCATAGCACAAAGTTTCAAACGCAGTTTACATTTCGGACGACTTGATGTCGACCATGATCTTCACGATACCAACGTAGTGATATCTGGCTAATGTTACGTAATATTGTCTACAGATCAGAGCAAGGGCAAGTCCGTCTGATGCACGTCCAGATGCTAATCATTGGCTTAAGGCCAGAGCTAGAAGCGACCATTTCTCACTTCCGGAAGGTCCCATTATAGGACTTTGGGCAAGCGATTCAAGGAAGCACTACATAGCTTAAAAAAGAGCATTGGGCTGACTATGGGAATGTAGAGACCGAGGCCTAATCCATGTGATCGGATGAAACATCCATGACTCTGCATTTATTAGGAACTTTGCCCATTATCAGATTCGAAAGCTTTAATAGAACTTTTGAAGTAAGCTAGTTTATGTCACGGCGTTCAACAATTCGAAACTTGTCATACTCGTGGTGCGGAGTCTCTTCACTTCGAAGTCTTGCTTCATTCCAGATCATGGCTACCTGTCAATCCTCAAACCCTGGTCTTCTCAATTCTGGCGTTCTATCCATCGTTGTTCCCTGTTTCATAGCTTATGTTGGTGTGGTTCGTCATACTACCATCGCACAAAGTTTCAAACGCAATTTACATTTCGGACGACTTGATGTCGACCATGATCTTCGTGATAGCAATGAAGTGATTTCTGGCTAAAGTTACAAAATATTGTCTACAGATCAGAGCAAGGGCAAGTCCGTCTGATGCACGTCCAGGTGCTAATCATTGGCTTAAGGCCAGAGCTAGAAGAGACCATTTGTCACTTCCGAAAGGTCCCATCATAGGACTTTGGGCAAGCGGTTCAAGGAAGCACTACATGGCTTAAAAAAGAGCATTGTGATGACTAGGGGAATGGGGAGACCGAGGCCTAATCCATGTGATCGGAATGAAATATCCATGACTCAGCATTTGTTAGGACCTATGCCCATTATCCGATTCGAAAGCTTTTACATAACTTTTGAAGTTAGCTAGCTTATCTCATGGCGTTCAACAATTCGAAACTTGTCATGCTCGTGGTGTAGAGTCTCTTCACTTAGAAGTCTTGCTTCGTTCTAGATCTTCGCTACGTGTCAATCCTCAAACCCTGGTCTTCTCAAATCTGGTATTCTATCCATCGTTGTTCCCAGTTTCATAGCTTTTGTCGACGTGGCTCGTCCTACTCCGATCGCACAAAGTTTCAAACGCAATTTACATTTCGGACGACTTGATGTCGACCATGATCGTCGTGATAGCAATGAGGTGATTTCTAGCTAAAGTTACGAAATATTATCTACAGATCAGAGCTAGGGCAAGTCCGTCTGATGCACGTCCAGGTGCTAATCATTGGCTTAAGGCCAGAGCTAGAAGAGACCATTTCTCACTTCCGGAAGGCCCCATTATAGGACTTTGGGCAAGCGACTCAAGGAAGCACTACATGGCTTAATTGGGCTGACGATGGAATGTAGAGACCGAGCCCTAATGCATGTGATCAGAATGAAACATCCATGACTCAGCATTTGTGAGGACCTTTGCCCATTATCAGATTTGAAAGCTTTAACAGAACTTTTGATGTTAGCTAGTTTATCTCATTGAGTTCAACAATTTGAAACTTGTCATGCTCGTGGTGCGGAGTCTCTTCGCTTTGAACTCTTACTTCGTTCCGGATCTTCTCTACGTGTCAATCCTCAAACCCTGGTCTTCTGAATTCTGGTGTTCTATCCATCTTTGTTCCTAGTTTCATAGCTTTTGTCGTGTGGTTCATCCTACTGCCGTCGCACAATGTTTCAAACGCAATTTACATTTCAGACAACTTGATGTCGACCATGATCTTCGTGATAGCAATGAAGTGATTTCTGGCTAAAGTTACGAAATATTGTCTACAAATCAGAGCAAGGGCAAGTCCCTCTGATGCACGTCCAGGTGCTAATCATTGGCTTAAGGCTAGAGCTAGAAGAGACCATTTCTCATTTCCAGAAGGTCCCATTATAGGACTTTGGGCAAGCGATTCAAGGAAGCACTACATGGCTTAAAAAAGAGCGTTGGGCTGACTATGGGAATGTAGAGACCGAGGCCTAATCCATGTGATCGGAATGAAATATCCATGATTCAACATTTGTTAGGACCTTTGCCCATTATCCGATTCGAAAGCTTTTACAGAACTTTTGAAGTTAGCTAGTTTATCTCATGGCGTAAAACAATTCGAAACTTGTCATGCTCATGGTGCGGAGTCTCTTCACTTCAAAGTCTTGCTTCGTTCCGGATCTTCTCTACGTGTCAATTCTCAAACCCTGGTCTTCTCAATTCTGGTGTTGTATCCATCGTTGTTCCCAGTTTCATAGCCTTTTTTGCTGTGGTTCGTCCTACTGCCATCGCACAAAGTTTCAAACGCAATTTACATTTCGGACGACTTGATGTTGACCATGATCTTCGCGATAGCAACGTAGTGATATCTGGCTAAAGTTCCGTAATGGCGTTCAACAATTCGAAACTTGTCATGCTCGTGGTGCGAAGTCTCTTCACTTCGAAGTCTTGGTTCCTTCCAGATCTTGGCTACGTGTCAATCCTCAAACCCTGGTCTTCTCAATTCTGGTGTTGTATCCATCGTTGTTCCCAAATTTCATAGCTTTTGTCGGTATGGTTCGTCCTACTGCCATCGCACAAAGTTTCAAACGCAATTTACATTTCGGATGACTTGAGGTCGACCATGATCTTCGTGACAGCAACGAAGTGATTTGTGGCTAAAGTTACGAAATATTGTCTACAGTTCAGAGCAAGGGCAGGTCCGTCTGATGCACGTCCAGGTGCTAATCATTGGCTTAAGGCTAGAGCTAGAAGAGACCATTTCTCACTTCCGAAAGATCCCATTATAGGACTTTGGGCAAGCGATTCATGGAAGCGCTACATGGCTTAAAAAAGAGCGTTGGGCTGACTATGGGAATGTAGAGACCGAGGCCTAATCCATGTGATCGCAATGAAATATCCATGACTCAGCATTTGTTAGGACATTTGCCGATTCTCCGATTCGAAAGCTTTTACAGAACTTTTGAAGTTAGCTAGTTTATCTCATGGCGTTCAACAATTCAAAACTTGTCATGCTTGTGGTGCGGAGTCTCTTCACTTCGAAGTCTTGCTTCGTTCCGGATCTTCTCTACGTGTCAATCCTCAAACCCTGGTCTTCTCAATTCTGGTGTTCTATCCATCGTTGTTCCCAGTTTCATAGCTTTTGTCGGTGTGGTTTGTTGTACTACCATCTCACAAAGTTTCAAACGCAATTTACATTTCGGACGACTTGATGTCGACCATGATCTACACGATAGCAACGTGGTGATATCTTGCTAAAGTTACGTAATATTGTCTACAGATCAGAGCAAGGGCAAGTTCATCTGATGCACGTCCAGGTGCTAATCATTGGCTTTAGGCCAAAGCTAGAAGAGACCATTTCTCACTTCCGGAAGGTCCCATTATAGGACTTTGGGCAAGCGATTCAAGGAAGCACTACATGGCTTAAAAAAGAGCGTTGGGCTGACTATGGGAATGTAGAGACCGAGGCCTAATGTCACGACCCGAATCAAGCCGTGACTTGATTCGTGGCCATGACCAATCATGATCGATCAAATAAGGTTGTGTAAGAGTGTGACTCGTTGAAAACACTGTAGTGCACTGAATTAACCCTATTCCTTTCATGCCCGATTAAAACAACTCGTACTTGATCATTCAGAGCAAACTATACCATAAGAAACTCAATTGTTATTACAACTCTTTTACTTGCTTTTACATGTGTACAAGACTTGAAATTAAGTCCATATTCATGTCCTACATCCTATGTAGACCCTTGAAGAGACTTATCCAAAAGGATCACCATGGCTGACCACTATATGTACGTTCTATCGAGACGAACGACTTCAGAAACACTTCTAGGTATATCCACCGCTCCTAGTCCCAAACTTCAACTCTTATGATCTGAGATGTTAAAATCAAAGGGTGAGCTTGCATTGCTCAGTAAGTTGACAATCCATAGTTCAAACATTAAAATCCATCAACTACAATGAAAGCTATTCGGTACAATCATTTCAATTCACAATAGAAGCAACATTCAACCACCAGGAAGTATTCATACTTACTTGTAGACACCATACAGGTTTGCACAGGCAATAATATAACTTGATTATGCAAGATCATATAATTTAGTGGAACCATGAGTGAGTGCAATATTCAACAACTATCTAATGACCTATTAGCTTTGTGGATGCATGCACGTAACCGACTGGCCAGTGGACCCTTCCGTGTAATCGTAAACATTACCAACCGATCAGTGGTCCATTCATCCCTTCCGGGATCATATCGTCGTGTTCCTCATGGGAACCTTCTGTATAAACTTTCTTATAACATATACCAACTGATCAGTGGCCATTCGTCCCTTCCGGGACATCCCTCTTGAGGGATATTCGTATAATTTGTCCCTTGCGGGATATGCATATGCTTGCATGCTATGGATGCTTCAATCACTTAGGCACTTATATAGCCCGATCATGTGACACATTAATGTTGCACATTCATGTCAATAAAATATATCCCACTCTTATGTGATGTGATCCAAGATACGAGCTCGAAGCCTGCAATCGAAGTGTCTCATATCGGATGATGAGAAAGCTCATGCACGACAAAAAAGCGGATATGGATATGCATACAAGTGACAAGCAAGCTCAATGACTCAACATTATCCATAATATTTCAAAAATGGACAAATGATGAAGGCCACATATTTCAGCTAAGCATCAAGAGTGCAAGTGATTCAAGAAATATATTTCAGTTAAATATCAAGAGGGCAAGTATCTTCAAGAAATATATCTTAACAAGATGAAAGGGAAAGAATATTTTCAAGAAAGGTAGTTGAGAGAGCTAAAGAGGCAAGAGAAGCACAAGTAAATACTGATATATTGAAGTTATCTACAAGAATATATCACTTTCCTCTTTTAGCAAGTAGAATACATTTCCTTTCCCTTTATTTAGTTCTAAAGATATTGTTAATATATTGTAATTTCTCTGGGATAGCACTTAGATTTGCTTTCTAATTAGTTTCCTATCCTATGAGAACTATTTAGGAAGGTTATTTTTGATGTAATATTGCACTTTGGCCTATTTAAAGGCTGGTGCTTGCCCTTGGACGAATGGGAGGATCAGTTTTATTCATTAATGAAGTGTGAGATTTTATTCTCTTTGGTTCTTTGAAGAACTATGCGAACTTATCGGAGTATTCCGTGGCGTTCATCCTCGACTTATCAATCAACCATTCCATAGTTGATTGTGGCATCTTCACTATACCAAGGTTCTTACCTCTCTATAGGTAATGGGTCAAGGTTCCACCTTTCGAGCTTGATAAGGACACGTTTCCTGGAGACCTTAGTCGTATACGGGTTTCGTCACGAGTTGGTGAGGTTCATATCATACTTGATATTGGGTTTCATCACGGTGTTGGCGAGGTTCGCATCATTTGGTATCAGAGCCAACGTTCTACGTCAGGTTCAATCTATCCTTTTAGTTTCTCTTCGTTTTCTTTCATCTTCATTGTTTTTCTTTATCTTCTTTCTTTTCTATTACCTTCTTTAGAAAAAGCATAAAAAAAAAGGTAGTAGGAGAAATAAAAAGTAGCAGAAAAAAAAGCAAAAAAAAAGAAAGAAAAAGTGGCCAAAAAAAAGAAAAAAAAGAATCAGCAGTGAAAAAAATTGTGGAAAAAAGTGGAAGAAGTGAGACATTGAACAAGTCTAAGAGTTATTTGACCATTCATAGAGCTATCAACATCTTCGTACTCAAAATTGTTTCTTTTCAATTGATCTATCATTCTCTTGTCCGTAATTCCCTTATTTGTCTTGATCTTCATTACTTTGGAACTTGGCCCATTCTCTTCTTTCAAATCTTGGTGAAGTCGTGGTGGATTGTTGCGGGACATTCTGATTTTTGTTTGTTTAGTTCAAAAAGAACTGAAAGAGGATACATGAGTGGAAAAAGGCAAGAGTGGTGAGATTATTAGAGGGTAAAAGCCATTTGAGTGCAAACACGAGTGAATTGAGTGAACATATTCTTGAGTGAAACACGTGAGAGAGTGCTTTTGAGGTCCTAATATCTGTTGCAGATTCTCATCATGTCACACTATCAAGAGGAAAGCGCATTCAAAGATATACAACTACAAGCATATGTACATGAGGTTGGGAGGATGATGAGAGCTGAATTCAAACAAATCCATAAGAAGATAGATCGAATTGAGGATGAAGCAAAAAGAAAAAGCTTTCAGCTTCCATATGAAGATAAAGAATCAAGAAGACCAAGGCGGAACAATGATCTCCATGACACAAAAGTGAAGTTTCCAACTTTCCAAGACAAAAACGACCCCGAATCTTATCTTTTGTGGGAGGAGGGAATGGAGATGGTCTTCAAGCATCATATCTACTCGGAAAAGAAAAAGGTACAACTTGCTTCATTTCAATTCTCCGACTATGCTATTATTTGGTGGGATCGGATTATTACAAGTAGGAGACAGAATGGAGAGCGACCCATTGAGACATGGAGCAAGATGAAGTCAATAATGAGGCAACGATTCCTTCCAAGTTCGTATCGTTGGGAATTGCACAACAAATTGCAACATCTCACTCAAGGATCCAAGAGCGTTATTGATTATTACAAAGAGATGGAGGTTGCACTGACCCGAGCAAACATAGAGGAGGACATAGAAGCCACCATGGACAGGTTCGTACGTGGATTAAATCCTGAGATTATGGATGAAGTGGCGGTGCATTGTTATGATGACTTCAAAGATATGTTGCCCTATGCCATGAAAGTTGAACGATAGTTAAAGCGAAGAAACATGGATGAATGGTCTTCAGGCATGGCTGCTACAAGCTCATGGAGGTCAGCCTATAAAGAACACAAAGTGCCATCGTCTAGTTCTGAGCTCTCCAAGGATGACAAAGAAGCTGTGAGTATTACACAAATTCATGAGAATCAAAAGAGTGATCAAGAAAAAGAGAGTGATAAAAAAGGAGAGAGTGTGCAAAAGAAAGAGCGTAATAAAGAGCGAGAGTATGAAAAAAACAATGTGAGAGTTGAGAATGATGAAAAAGAGCTGGAACATGAGGGAAAAGAAAATGAGAGAAAAGAAATTACTAAGAGAGATGTTTCATTGGTGAGTGCAAGAGAGGAAAAAGACCGTGAGGTTGAGAGTTCTTTAATTTTACATCAGCCCCTTATGATTAAGGAGCCCATTTTATTTACTAACAATCTTGTCGGATTCTTGCCGAGCAATATTATTTCTTATTTGCAGGAAGTCAAGGGAGTGCATCAAGGATCAAGTCCAAACCAACTAGCCATTAGAAGTAATCATAAGGAGATGAAGGAGTTTCAACTACAACCCAATGAGCAAGTGGTAAATCTACAAGCTAGTGAGTATATGAGTCCCTTTATTGTCTTAATATTACTAGAGCATGGGGATCAAACATGGATCGGGTTTTCTGATTCTCAAGCCATCAAAAACACCATGGTCTTGTGCCCTAATTTTGTTCCTCATTTAGATCGCATATTCGATGGATTTCATGATGCATGTTTGATTTCACAGCCTAATGCGGAAAGTGAATTTCATCATGTTTGGTTGAAAGAGGGATATGAGTTCATCAACACATTCCAAATAAAACTTGATTTGTTTGACTGGTTGGTGATTCCTTTTGGATTGATCAATAGGCCTAACGCTTTCATGAGACTTATGAGCCATAATTTACATGCATTTATTTATGTTGACGGCATTCGTTATGATAAGAGTCTAGATAATCATGATAAATACTCAAGACTTGTTTCAGAGGCCTTAAGCAAAGAATCGTTATTTGCTAAAGTTGAAACTCGAATGGATGAGATTGTGTTTATTGAATTGATTTTGAGTGCTACTGTTAATGAAAATCTTGTTGAAGAGGAAAAGGCAATCCAAGGTTGGCCAATATCTACTTTGGTAAGTCAGGTAAGTGGTTTCCATTGCTTATCTAGCTTATATTGGTACTATATTCCATGTCATATAATGGATGATGCCACACATGATGATTTGATCTTTGAAATGATTTGGAGGTTACATACTGTGTTTATTTTGAGTAACGAAGTTATGTTTTTGAACTACACTTGGAAAAATTTGAGAGACCTTGGAAACAAATTATTGTTTTTGACTTGCTATGCGAAAATTGACTCCAAAGCATGTGAAGAATATTTACCACATATCGGCTTTTCTTACTGTAGGTTTGACTACTCTATCACAAGATTTTCATCTTTGAAAATTTCATATGAGTTTGTTACATATATTTATCATTTGTTTGATTTATGTTTCTTTGAGTTTATTAACTTTTATGGACAGAACAAAGTTGAAGTTGTTGAGCAAATTCATGAGAGAAAGGTACTTAGAATTGAGATGAAAGTGAAGCATTATGAGAAACATTCAATCATTAGGCGAAAGAAGAAATTTGACTTTGATCCAGGAGGTTATGATTCATGGCACATGAGCAAGAAGAGGTTTCACGCTCAACGATGTTCAAAGCAACTTTCTCGTGGAGATGGACCATTCCAAGTCATTGAGTGCATTAATAATGATGCCTACAACTCTGAACAACAAGGCGAGTATAATGATATTGATAATTTCAAAATTAGTAATTTATTTTCTTTTCATGTAGGTCATGATTTGAGGATAAATCCTTTTCAAGAGGAGGGGAATGATGTGATCCAAGATACGAGCTCGAAGCCTGCAATCGAAGTCTCTCATATCGGATGATGAGAAACCTCATGCACGACGAAAAAGCGGATATGGATATGCATACAAGTGACAAGCAAGCTCAATGACTCAACATTATCCATAATATTTCAAAAACGGACAAATGATGAAGGCCACATATTTCAGCTAAGCATCAAGAGTGCAAGTGATTCAAGAAATATATTTCAGTTAAATGTCAAGAGGGCAAGTATCTTCAAGAAATATATCTTAACAAGATGAAAGGGAAAGAATATTTTCAAGAAAGGCAGTTGAGAGAGCTAAAGAGGCAAGAGAAGCACAAGTAAATGCTGATATATTGAAGTTATCTACAAGAATCTATCACTTTCCTCTTTTAGCAAATAGAATACATTTCCTTTCCCTTTATTTAGTTCTAAAGATATTGTTAATATATTGTAATTTCTCTGGGATAGCACTTAGATTTGCTTTCTAATTAGTTTCCTATCCTATGAGAACCATTTTGGAAGGTTATTTTTGATGTAATATTGCACTTTGGCCTATTTAAAGGCTGGTGCTTGCCCTTGGATGAATGGGAGGATCAGTTTTATTCATTAATGAAGTGTGAGATTTTATTCTCTTTGGTTCTTTGAAGAACTATTCAAACTTATCGGAGTATTCCGTGGTGTTCATCCTCGACTTATCAATCAACCCTTCCATAGTTGATTGTGGCGTCTTCACTATAGTAAGGTTCTTACCTCTCTATAGGTAATGGGTCAAGGTTCCACCTTTCGAGCTTGATAAGGACACGTTTCCTGGAGACCTTAGTCGTATACGGGTTTCGTCACGAGTTGGTGAGGTTCATATCATACTTGATATTGGGTTTCATCACGGTGTTGGCGAGGTTCGCATCATTATGGGAATCCAAGAAATGTCATCAATATGCCCCATTCACATAACCATCCAAAATGGATCATCATCTTCAGCAAGCTTAATGGAGCTTAAGCACAGTTCTTAAGAATAATTAAACTTGTCTTATCATGCTAATCCAGCTTATGACCACCTAAGCCATCTCATAAAACTCTGCAATGTAGTAATCGAATGTTACTAACCAAGCTTGGTACTTTCTAGTTACACCAATTAAACCTTAACACAGCAAAAAAGCATACAATATCATGCTAATCATGCTTAATTAAACTTAATTATGCTCATTAACCTCTAATCACAACAACTTAAACATGGCAGATTAGCAAACATCATTGATCAATTAACTAATCACACACATTAAAATATTCGTCACATCATTCTAATGATGCTCAAAACATGTTCAAATACATCTCTAGAATACCATTGATCCTTCAATCAATAGCAATACTGCTATACCAATTCAAAGAAGTAAATCTCGTAACTGACTTATATAAACTAATCACCACCTACTTAAGCTGACAATGATCTTAGCTAACATCAATAAACATCAAAGCTAATGAATATTGATGTTTAAACTGTGGAAAACCAACTTACATGCAAGGCTTTCAGATCACTTCTTCCACCTGCAATCTCTCTCTCTCTCTCTCTCTATATTGTTTGCTTCCATGGCTGCAAATGGTGATTAAAGTGAGCTATATATGTCTGAGGAAGGAGAGCTAGCTGAGTTATAGGACAGGTGTCACCACACCCTTACACAACTCTTTTTAACTTTTTGCTAATTCTTTCCCCAAATACTTTCTGCCACTTCCCTAAATATATCATTATCCAATTCACAAATTCGTCCAAAGCAGAGCTGGGCTGGAAATGGGCTTCACTTTGGGCCTAAATCCAAGTAATTATATCAGACTTCATAGCCCAATCCAAATTCATCATAGGCCTTTAGATATTTTATGTAATCTTGGCCAATTTGTATGCCTAATTCAATAATCTAATTCCATTTGATCTTCAATTATAGTTAAGCTCAAAACAAGATATGTTGTAAGTTCAAGATGTGTCTAAGCCCAATTTAAGAGGTGAATATGCAAAAGAGTATTTAGATCCAATTCAGGTTATAAGATAAGCAATGTAGCTTTTAAATCTAATCTAGGCGCACTAGCAAGTCGAGTTATAAAATGTACCCCTGTTAAATCCATCTAGGCATATGGGTATTGGGTTATCACATTCTACCCCCCTTAAGAAAATTTCGTCCTCGAAATTTGACGTACCTCTCTCAGCAAATAGATAGGGGTAGCGATTCTTCATATCCTCCTCACGTTCCCAGGTGGCTTCGTCAATATCATGGTGTTGCCACTGAACTTTCACCAATGGAATTACCTTCGACCTAAGCTCTTGTTCCTTCAGATCCAGAATTTGAATAGGCTTCTCTTCATATGAAATATCCTCTTTGAGCTGTATTGGTTCAAAATCAATCACATGAGATGGATCTGGTTCATACTTCCGTAACATTGATGCATGGAACACATTATGCACATTCGCCAACTTAGGAGGTAATGCCAGCCGATAAGCAACAGCTCCGACTTTCTCGAGTATTTCAAACGGACCAATGTACCGCGGACTCAGCTTTCCTTTCTTACCGAACCTCATAACACCCTTTGATGGAGATATCTTCAAGAATACATGATCACCTTCCTTAAATTCAAGTGGTCTTCTCCGATTGTCAGCATAACTCTTCTGTCTACTTTGTGCTGTTCGTAGTCTTTCTCGAATGAGCTTGATTTTGCCATTTGTGATCTGAATCAACTCCGGGCCTGTTAGTTTCCGCTCACCAGCCTCTTCCCAACAAATTGGTGACCGACACTTCCTTCCATATAATGCTTCATATGGTGCCATCCCAATACTACACTGATAGCTGTTATTATATGCAAACTCCACTAGAAATATATGATTATCCCAGCTACCACCGAGGTCCATAACACAAGCACGGAGCATATCTTCGAGGGTCTGAATAGTCTTCTCTGATTGACCATCTGTTTGAGGATGAAAGGCCGAGCTGAATTGCAATTTAGTTCCTAATGCTTGTTGCAAAGCCTTCCAGAAATGTGATGTAAAGCGAGAATCCCGATAGGATGTGATTGTGATGGGCACTCCATGCAGTCGAACAATCTCTTCAATATAGATCTTTGCAAGCTTGTCTAAAGTATAATCCACTATGACAGGAAGGAAATGAGCAGATTTCGTCAGTCGATCAACAACAACCCATATTGCATTATGGCCCTTTGCAGTCCTCGGTAATCCTTGAACAAAGTCCATCGTCACATCCTCCCATTTCCATTGAGGGATTGGCAGTGGCTGCAAAGTACCTCCAGGTCTCTGGTGCTCTGCTTTAACCTGTTGACAAACCAAGCATTTTGATACAAACTCAGCAATATCCTTCTTCATACCACTCCACCAATAATGTTCCCGAAGATTACGATACATTTTTGTGCTGCCAGGATGAACACTATAAGGAGTTCGATGTGCTTTTTCCAAAATACATCTTCGGATGTCTATATCATTCGGGACGCAGAGCCTTCCCTTGAACCGCAATATACCATCCTCAAGAACATGAAAATCAAGATTCTTTTCCCTATTCTTAGTATCTTGAAGTGCCAATAATTGAGTGTCATTCTGTTGTGCTTGCTTAATTCTATGGAGCAATAATGGTTCAATCTTCATTGTAGCTAGAATCACATTACTACTCTTCACAAGAAATTTGAATTCTGAATCCCTTACTTCTTCAAAGAGCATCCATTCTTTAATCATCAAAGAAGCTGGAGAAGCTGACTTCCTACTCAATGCATCGGCAACAATATTGGCCTTACTTGGATGGTATAAAATGGTGCAGTCGTAGTCCTTCAAGAGATCCAACCATCGTCGTTGTCTCATATTCAGCTCCTTTTGTGAAAATAAGTACTTCAAGCTCTTGTGATCAGTATATATATCAAACTTCTCCCCATAAAGATAATGCCTCCATATTTTTAATGCAAACACAACGGCAGCAAGTTCAAGATCATGAGTTGGATACCGCTGTTCATATTCATTCAATTGTCTAGATGCATAAGCAACCACTCTTTCATTCTGCATTAGAACACAACCCAAGCCCTTATGTGAAGCATCAATATAGATCACATATCCTCCAGAACCAGATGGAATGATCAAAATGGGTGCAGTCATTAATCGCCTCTTCAACTCTTGAAAACTCATCTCACATTCATTTGGCCAGCTAAACTTAGCACCTTTCCGTAGAAGTCTTGTAAGCGGAGTAGCAATGCGAGAAAATCCCTCCACAAACCTTCTATAGTAACCTGCAAGTCCCAAGAAGCTTCGAACTTCAGTCACATTGGTCGGCCTTTCCCAATTGATTATAGCTTCTATTTTGGATGGATCAACGCATATGCCTTCCTTGGTAATGACATGTCCCAAGAATACAACCCTGTCAAGCCAGAACTCACACTTGCTGAACTTGGCATACAATTGGTGCTCTCTGAGTTTTTGCAAAATAATTCTCAAGTGTTCTTCGTGTTCTGCACGACTCTTAGAATAGATCAAGATATCATCAATGAAGACAATCACAAATTTGTCTAAGAAAGGCTTGAAGGTTCTATTCATGAGATCCATAAAGGCTGCTGGTGCATTAGTCAAACCAAACGGCATAACAAGAAACTCATAATGGCCATATCGTGTCCTGAATGCCGTCTTAGGAACATCATCTCTACTGACTTTGAGCTGGTGATACCCTGATCTAAGATCAATTTTGGAGAAAACCTCAGCCCCTTGGAATTGGTCGAACAGAACATCAATTCTAGGCAATGGATACTTGTTCTTCACTGTTACTCTATTCAATTGCCTGTAATCTATGCATAGTCTCAAGGATCCATCCTTCTTCTTTACAAACAATACTGGAGCACCCCATGGAGATACACTAGGCTGAATGAAACCCTTCTCCAAAAGTTCTTGCAATTGCTCTTTTAATTCCTTCAGTTCTACAGGAGCCATTCAATAAGGAGTCTCGAAATAGGAGTTGTTCCAGGAAGTAACTCAATAGAGAACTCAATTTCCCTATCAGGGGGTAGGCCTGGTAATTCTTCTGGGAATACATCTGGGAATTCTCTAGTGATAGGAACATCATCTATGCTTACCCTTTCCTTTTTATCCTCTATTACATAGGCAAGGTAACCCTCACACCCCTTGCTAAGTAATTTGTTAGCTTTAATGTATGAAATCAAAGAGCAAGCCCCAGACTCCCTATTTCCCACAAAATAAAATATAGGCTAATTGGGAATAGTAAATGTAACTACTTTCTTGTTGCAATCTAGGCAAGCATGATAAGTAGAAAGCCAATCCATGCCTAGAATCACATCAAAGTCACTCATTGGTAAAACAATCAAATCAGCATCCAAGTTCCTATCACCCAATTGGATAATGCATGATTTGTAAACCATATCAGAAATCAGGGGATCTCCAGCAGGAGTGGACACTGCTAACTGGTATCCCAACGGCTCCGGGTTGGTCTTCAAATGGCATGCAAAATGAGGAGAGACGAAGGAATGTGTAGAACCTGAATCCACCAAGATATAAGCCATATTACCAAATATCGGGAGGTTACCTGTAATGACAGAGTTTGAGGCTTCAGCATCACTTTCCGTAAGAGCATAAACCCTTCCCTGTACATTCGGCTTTTGTGCCCTCACTCCCGAGTTAGTTGGATTCTGCTGTTGCATCTTGAGGCAATCTTTGATCTTGTGATCAGTTCTTCCACATCTGAAACATGCTCCCGATCCTGCATGACAGGGTGGCCGGTGGGCTTTTCCACATTTATGACATCAGTTGTAATTCTGTTGAGGTTGCCCTTTTTGTATCGGAGCCTTCTCCTTAGACCTCTTAAAATCATAAGTTCTAGGCTTCAACTGTTGAGAATAAGAAGAAGAACCTCTCTCTTTGTTTTTCTGCCCTGCTCTGAATGATATTCGACTATATCTTTCTCCACCAATTGAGCCCTTTCATAGACATCATCATATACTCGTAACTTCAGTGCAGCAAGTCTACTCCTAATGGTAGGCCTCAAGCCCCTCTCAAACTTCTTAGCTCTCTCACATTCATCAGCAATGAGTTGAGGTGCAAACCTGGATAATTCTGCAAAACGAGCTTCATATTGATCCACAGTCATATTGCCTTGCTCTAGCTTCAGGAAATCGATAACCTTTTGATCCCGCGCACAATCAGAAAAGTATTTCCCGAGGAAGACCTCAACGAATCTCCTCCAGGTAATAGTCTGACCACCAGCCATAAGTCTCGGCTTTGTTGCTCTCCACTAATGTTCATGATGCAAATCAAGAGAATGGTACAAGAGATCCTATTAGAGTTCCTAACGGGCCAATTACGAGGGCACGGGCCAAGAAGCTTAGAGAAGATCTGAACGGGCTAGTTCGGAGAATTTGGACTCAGGCGAACTCAATGAAGCATGCTGAAGCAAGTCCACGTGTGCCAGCAACATATGTCAACATTATTGAAGTTCTCGAAGATTCCAGTCAAAGTTGAATAATTCTGGTCAAAGAAGAATATTACATGGCTAATAATATATTACCTTTCTAAGTCAGAATATTAGGGTAATATTTCATTGTTTCCTAAAGAATAGTTAGAATATTTTTGTTGCCTATTATATAGGAGGCAATCTAGAGATACAATATTTCGCATATCTTGTAATTGTGGCCTATTTATAGGTCAAGGCTGAGGATGGACGAATTTTCAGACTTCTTTTGTTATTCAATACATTATTTTGTGAGGAATTTGCTCTTCTTGGTTCTTGAGAAGACTCGTAGAACTTATCAAGGTTTCTTGTGGCGTTCTACAACCGGACTTATCACTTCGATCCTCGGGGTGTGGCGTCCTTTCCAAACTGTAGCTTTGGTTCCTATCTCGCTAGGTAGTGGGTCAAAGCTCGCCTTCGGAACTTGTTCTTTGCAGATCTTGGGGTTCTCTTCCATATATTGTTGTCGGGTTTTGCCACATGTTGGTAAGGTTCACATCAGTTGGTATCAGAGCTTTGGTTCTAAGACAAGTTTCATCTATCCTTTTTCATTATTTTCTTGTTCGTTCTTTTTGAATTCTATCCTTTCTTTTCTTAGTTCGTTCTTAAGTTTGCTTGCATAAAAAAATAAAAAAAAGGAAAAAAAGAAAAAAAAAATTCGTGTAAAAAAAGGGTATCAACAGCAAAACAAAAAAAAAAGAAAGAAAGACAGAAACCAAAAGTAGAAAGAAAAAAAAAATCAAGGGAAGCGAAGAAGATATCATACTGTCTTAGCATCAACTCATCAATCATAAATCCACCTAGTTTTCTTGCTCAGAATCATTCCTTTTCCATCATTCTTATGTTTAAAATTCATACTCATCTATTTCCTTAATTCTTCACCCTAAGTATCCTTGTGATTTGTTTTGGTTGGATTCACACTTGAATTGCTGCAAGTTTCTTGGTTGTTCCTTGAGTCCGATTAAGAACTAAAGAAGGCAACAAGAGTGGAAAAAGGCCAGAGTGGTGAGCATATTAGAGGGTAAAAGCCGAATACTTGAGAGAAACACGAGTGAATTGAGTGAATCATCTTTTGAGTGAAACACGTGAGGGAGTGAGGTGAGGTCCTTTTTCTTTCTATATTCATACTAACCTAGTTGCAGAATCTATACATGGCTCAACATCGAGACAGAGATCCATCCGAGGAGATTCAACAACATACCATCCCGAATCTTCAAATGGAAGCATTGTTGGGGGAGATGAGACGCATAATGCGACTTGAATTGGAGCCAATTCAAAATAGGTTGGATCAGGTGGAAGACAGAGTGTCGAATGAGCCGCATCACAGCCACAACAATAGGGAGCATGGGCGACATGTTCCATGGGGAGATAACGAGGATGGTGAGGAGTTAGAAGAACCAAACAAGGGACGAAGCAGGTTTGGGCATCGGAATGGAGAAGTTAGGAATCGAGAAGATAATAATTTGGGTAGCATCAAGATGAAGATTCCATCTTTCCAAGGCAAATCTGATCCAGAAGCATATCTTGAGTGGGAGAAGAAGATGGAGTTCATATTTGATTGCCACAACTATTCCGAAGCAAAGAAGGTAAAACTTGCTGTCATTGAGTTTTCTGATTATGCTATTACATGGTGGGACCAGCTTGTTTTGAGCAGGAGACGGAATAGAGAACGTCCCATTGAAACATGGGAGGACATGAAATCGGTGATGAGGAAGCGGTTCGTTCCAAGCTACTATTACCGAGAGTTGCATAAAAGGTTGCAATCTCTTAGACAAGGGAGTCGAAGTGTTGAAGATTATTTTAAGGAGATGGAGATTACAATGATACGAGCCAATGTGAAGGAAGATCGAGAAGCCACTATGGCCGGATTTTTGTTTGGCTTGAACCGAGAAATTCATGATAGAGTAGAAATGCATCATTATGTAGAGTTGGAAGAGATGGTGCACATGGCAATGAAAGTGGAACAACAACTCAGGAGAGGAGGCACACGATCAGGTCCCAACTCGGGGTCTAATCTTTGGAAGCTGAGCTCCTCAAAGAAGGAAGAAAAGCCACAGACATCTTCAACTCTTAAGGCTAAAACTGAGCCTAAGTCGGGAAACACCAGCCGCGATTCCCAAGGTACAACTGATATCTCTACTACTCGGAATCGTGATATTAAGTGTTTTAAATGCCAAGGCAGGGGACACATGGCTAACCAATGCCCAAACAAGAGGGTGATGATTATAAATGCCCAAGGAGAGCTAGAGTCGGAAGATGAAGAAGACGATCCCGGCATGCCACCCTTAGAAGATGCTTATGATGGGCAGTATGCTGTTGAAGGAGAGATATTGGTGGCAAGACGAGCTCTCAACATGCAGGTTAAGGAGGAAGAAAATAATCAAAGAGAGAACTTGTTCCATACTCGATGCTTTGTGAACAACAAAGTGTGCAGCGTCATAATTGATGGAGGGAGTTGCACCAACGTGGCTAGCACAGAATTGGTGGAGAAATTGGCATTACCCACCTTGAAGCATCCACGACCTTATCAACTCCAATGGTTAAATGATAGTGGAGACATCAAGGTGACAAGGCAAGCTCTGGTTGCTTTTTCTATTGGAAAATATGTGGATGAGGTGCTTTGTGATGTAGTTCCCATGCATGCATGCCATATACTATTGGGAAGGCCATGGCAATATGATCGGAGGGCTACACATGATGGTTTTACCAATAGGTACTCCTTTGTAATGAATAAGCAGCCCATAGCTCTTATGCCATTAACTCCAAAACAAGTTCTTGATGATCAAATGAAGCTGAAAAGAGCAAGTGAAAAGAAAATAAGGACAAAATCTGAAATTGAGAGAAAAGAAACTGAGAGAAAAGAAAGTATGAGAGAAGAAAAAGAAAGAGGAAAGGATAAGAAAAAGAGTGAAAGAGAAGAAGAGAGAGTTTCAGCCATAGGGAGAGCAAGAGAGGAAAAATTAAGTTTCATTGCAAAGAAGAGAGAGATCAAGAGAGTATTATTTTCTAATCAACCCCTTATAGTACTTATGTACAAGGAGGTCCTTTTAAACACTAATGATCTTGTCGGTTCTCTGCCGAGCAATGTTATTTCCCTTTTGCAGGAGTTCGATGATGTGTTTCCTGAGGAGTTGCCTTCAGGTTTACCCCCAATTCGAGGAATTGAGCATCAAATTGACTTCATACCCGGTGCATCAATCCCAAACCGACCAGCCTACCGGAGTAATCCCGAGGAAACAAAGGAACTTCAAAGGCAAGTAGGTGAGTTGTTGGAAAAGGGGTATGTACGAAAAAGCATGAGTCCTTGTGCGGTTCCGGTGCTGCTAGTACCTAAGAAGGACGGGACATGGAGGATGTGTGTTGATTGTCGTGCAATCAACAATATCACGGTAAAGTATCGACATCCCATCCCTAGATTAGATGATATGCTTGATGAATTGCATGGTTCTTGTGTTTTTACTAAGATTGATCTTAAGAGTGGATATCATCAAATTAGGATGAAAGAAGGTGATGAGTGGAAAACTGCATTCAAAACAAAACATGGATTATATGAATGGTCAGTTATGCCTTTTGGATTAACTAATGCACCGAGCACTTTCATGAGACTTATGAACCATGTTTTGCGTGCTTACATTGGACAATTTGTGGTTGTCTACTTTGATGATATTCTGATTTATAGCAAAAATTTGAATGACCATGTGGAACATTTAAAACTTGTTTTAGATATTTTAAGGAAAGAAAAGTTGTACGCAAATCTGAAGAAGTGTATGTTTTGCACGGATAAGCTTGTGTTTCTTGGATTTGTTGTGAGTGCCCAAGGTATTCAAGTTGACCATGAAAAGGTGAAAGCAATTCAAGATTGGCCAACTCCTACATCTATTGGTCAGGTAAGAAGTTTCCATGGGTTAGCTAGTTTTTATCGACGTTTTGTTCAGAATTTTAGTAGTCTTGCTACACCTTTAACTGAAGTGATCAAGAAGAATGCTCCATTTAGGTGGGGAGATGAACAGGAAAGGGCATTCAAAGTGATTAAGGAGAAGTTAACAAATGCGCCTTTACTTGCTTTACCTAACTTTACTAAAACTTTTGAAATTGAGTGTGATGCTTCAGGTATTGGAGTTGGTGGAGTTTTAATGCAGGAAGGAAGACCAATCGCATATTTTAGCGAAAAGCTAAGTGGAGCAGCCCTAAACTATCCAACATATGATAAGGAGATGTATGCATTAGTTCGGACATTAAGGACCTGGCAACATTACCTTTGGCCAAAAGAATTTGTGATCCACACAGATCACGAATCGTTGAAGCACTTGAAGGGGCAGCACAAGCTGAATAAACGCCATGCTAAGTGGGTGGAGTTCATCGAGACATTTCCATACGTGATCAAATACAAGCAAGGTAAGGAAAATATTGTTGTGGATGCACTATCTCGAAGGTATGCTCTACTTTCCACACTTGATGCTAAGTTGCTTGGTTTTGAGTACATTAAGGATTTGTATGCATTAGATTCTGATTTTGGTGATGTGTTTAAAGAATGCGCAAAAAGATCTCATGACAAGTATTACTTGCTTGATGGGTTTCTATTTCGAGAAAATAAGCTTTGCATTCCCCATTCTTCTTTGCGTGAGTTACTAGTTAGGGAAGCACATGGTGGTGGTTTGATGGGTCATTTTGGGGTAGCTAAAACATTGACTATGTTGCATGATCATTTTTTTTGGCCCCATATGAAACGGGATGCTGAGAGGATTTGTGAAAAGTGCATTACATGTAGACAATCTAAATCTAAGTTACAGCCACATGGATTATATACACCATTGCCTATTCCTAGAGAGCCTTGGGTTGACATTTCCATGGACTTTGTTTTAGGGCTACCTAGGTCTAAGAGGGGAAGAGACTCAATCATTGTGGTTGTTGATAGATTCTCTAAAATGGCACATTTCATTGCATGTCATAAAACTGATGATGCATCTCATATAGCTGATCTATTTTTCAAGGAGATTGTTAGATTACATGGCATGCCTAGAAGCATTGTTTCCGATAGAGGTACAAAGTTCTTGAGTTACTTTTGGAAGACATTGTGGGGAAGGTTAGGCACCAAATTATTATACTCTACAACTTGTCACCCACAAACTGATGGTCAAACCGAAGTAGTGAATAGGACTTTATCTACTTTATTACGTGCTATTATTAAGAATAATTTGAAATCATGGGAAGATTGTTTGCCACATGTCGAATTTGCTTACAATAGGAGCGTTCATTCTGCAACCAAGTTTTCACCATTTGAGATTGTTTATGGTTTTAATCCACTAACACCCTTGGATTTATCTCCTTTACCTTTGAGTGAACGTGCTAACTTAGATGGAAAGAAGAAAGCTGAATTTGTAAAGCAAATCCATGAGAAGGCACGCTTGAACATAGAAAGGAGGACTGAGCAATATATCAAACAAGCAAACAAGGGACGTAAGCAAGTGGTGTTTGAACCTGGAGATTGGGTGTGGTTGCACATGAGGAAGGAACGGTTTCCCGAAAGACGAAGTTCGAAACTCCTTCCAAGGGGCGATGGACCTTTCCAAGTGCTAAAGCGAATAAATGATAATGCCTACAAGTTGGACTTCCAGGTGAGTATGGTGTCAATGCAAGTTTTAAGGTCTATGATCTATCTCCGTTTAATGCAGATGAAGATTTGAGGACAAATCCTTTAAAAGAGGGGGAGAATGATGCAAATCAAGAGAATGGTACAAGAGATCCTATTAGAGTTCCTAACGGGCCAATTACGAGGGCACGGGCCAAGAAGCTTAGAGAAGATCTGAACGGGCTAGTTCGGAGAATTTGGACTCAGGCGAACTCAATGAAGCATGCTGAAGCAAGTCCACGTGTGCCAGCAACATATGTCAACATTATTGAAGTTCTCGAAGATTCCAGTCAAAGTTGAATAATTCTGGTCAAAGAAGAATATTACATGGCTAATAATATATTACCTTTCTAAGTCAGAATATTAGGGTAATATTTCATTGTTTCCTAAAGAATAGTTAGAATATTTTTGTTGCCTATTATATAGGAGGCAATCTAGAGATACAATATTTCGCATATCTTGTAATTGTGGCCTATTTATAGGTCAAGGCTGAGGATGGACGAATTTTCAGACTTCTTTTGTTATTCAATACATTATTTTGTGAGGAATTTGCTCTTCTTGGTTCTTGAGAAGACTCGTAGAACTTATCAAGGTTTCTTGTGGCGTTCTACAACCGGACTTATCACTTCGATCCTCGGGGTGTGGCGTCCTTTCCAAACTGTAGCTTTGGTTCCTATCTCGCTAGGTAGTGGGTCAAAGCTCGCCTTCGGAACTTGTTCTTTGCAGATCTTGGGGTTCTCTTCCATATATTGTTGTCGGGTTTTGCCACATGTTGGTAAGGTTCACATCAGTTCAGCATTGCCTTCAAGCATAAACTCAGTAAAAATGATCATATCCTCTTCACAACAGGTCAAGGCTGTAAATATCTTCTCTAGCTTATTAATCCAACCTTCAGCTTCTGCCGGATCGCCGGTCCCTTGAAATTTAGGAGGATTAAGTTTCATGAACTGTTCCACAGCACATCTCTTGACAGCGTCAGCTTGTTCATCTCGAGCAGTATTATCCCGGTCATTTTGAGTCATTTGAGCACTCATAATGTCTGTCATTTGATCCAAAGCATGAAAAATACCCTCCAACCGAGGATCTGGACTCCTGCTGTTTCCCCTCATTCTGATATACCTTAAATGCAAGCAAAATGCACATACATTCAATAAATCATTCAAACATCAACCCTAGACTCTGGACACAACTAGACAAGTCTAGGATAATTTTTTTATAGCCTATTGCTCTGATACCATAAATGTCACGACCCGAATCAAGCCGTGACTTGATTCGTGGCCATGACCAATCATGATCGATCAAATAAGGTTGTGTAAGAGTGTGACTCGTTTAAAACACTGTAGTGCACCGAATTAACCCTATTCCTTTCATGCCCGATTAAAACAACTCGTACTTGATCATTCAGAGCAAACTATACCATAAGAAACTCAATTGTTATTACAACTCTTTTACTTGCATTTACATGTGTACAAGACTTGAAATTAAGTCCATATTCATGTCCTATATCCTATGTAGACCCTTGAAGAGACTATCCAAAAGGATCACCATGGCTGACCACTATATGTACCTTCTATCCAAATGAACGACTTCAAAAACACTTCTAGGTATATCCACCGCTCCTAGTCCCAAACTTCAACTCTTATGATCTGAGATGTTAAAATCAAAGGGTGAGCTTGCATTGCTCAGTAAGTTGACAATCCATAGTTCAAACATTAAAATCCATCAACTACAATGAAAGCTATTCGGTACAATCATTTCAATTCACAATAGAAGCAACATTCAACCACCAGGAAGTATTCATACTTACTTGTAGACACCATATAGGTTTGCACATGCAACAATATAACTTGATTATGCAAGATCATATAATTTAGTGGAACCATGAGTGAGTGCAATATTCAACAACTATCTAATGACCTATTAGCTTTGTGGATGCATGCACGTAACCGACTGGCCAGTGGACCCTTCCGGGTAATCGTAAACATTACCAACCGATCAGTGGTCCATTCATCCCTTCCGGGATCATATCATCGTGTTCCTCATGGGAACCTTCTGTATAAACTTTCTTATAACATATACCAACTGATCAGTGGCCATTCGTCCCTTCCGGGACATCCCTCTTGAGGGATATTCGTATAATTTGTCCCTTGCGGGATATGCATATGCTTGCATGCTATGGATGCTTCAATCACTTAGGCACTTATATAGCCCGATCATGTGACATATTAATGTTGCACATTCATGTCAATTAAATATATCCCACTCTTATGGGAATCCAAGAAATGTCATCAATATGCCCCCCATTCACAGAACCATCCAAAATGGATCATCATCTTCAACAAGCTTAATGGAGCTTAAACACAGTTCTTAAGAATAATTAAACATGTCTTATCATGCTAATCCAGCTTATGACCACCTAAGCCATCTCATAAAACTCTGCAATGTAGTAATCGAATGTTACTAACCAAGCTTGGTACTTTCTAGTTACACCAATTAAACCTTAACACAGCAACAAAGCATACAATATCATGCTAATCATGCTTAATTAAACTTAATTATGCTCATTAACCTCTAATCACAATAACTTAAACATGGCAGATTAGCAAACATCATTGATCAATTAACTAAATCACACACATTAAATAATTCATCACATCATTCTAATGATGCTCAAAACATGTTCAAATACATCTCTAGAATACCATTGATCCTTCAATCAATAGCAATACTGCTATACCAATTCAAAGAAGTAAATCTCGTAACTGACTTATATAAACTAATCACCACCTACCAACTTACATGCAAGGCTTTCAGATCTCTTCTTCCACCTGCAATCTCTCTCTCTCCCTCTCTCTATATTGTTTGCTTCCATGGCTGCAAATGGTGATTAAAGTGAGCTATATTTGTCTGAGGAAGGAGAGCTAGCTGAGTTATAGGACAGGTGTCACCACACCCTTACACAACTCTTTTTAACTTTTTGCTAATTCTTTCCCCAAATACTTTCTGCCACTTCCCTAAATATATCATTATCCAATTTACAAATTCGTCCAAAGAAGAGCTGGGCTGGAAATGGGCTTCACTTTGGGCCTAAATCCAAGTAATTATATCATACTTCATAGCCCAATCCAAATTCATCATAGGCCTTTAGATGTTTTTTGTAATATTGGCCAATTTGTATGCCTAATTCGATTATCTAATTTCATTTGATCTTCAATTATAGTTAAGCTCAAAACAAGATATGTTGCAAGATCAAGATGTGTCTAAGCCCAATCTAAGAGGTGAATATGCAAAAGAGTATTTAGATCCAATCCAGGTTATAAGAGAAGCAATGTAGCTTTTAGATCTAATCTAGGCGCACTAGCAAGTCGAGTTATAAAATGTACCCCTGTTAAATCCATCTAGGCATATTGGTATTGGGTTATCACACCTAATCCATGTGATCGGAATGAAACATCCATGACTCAGCATTCGTTAGGACCTTTGCCCATTATCAGATTCGAAAGTTTTTACAAAACTTTTGAAGTTAGCTAGTTTATCTCATGCCGTTCAACAATTCGAAACTTGTCATGCTCGTGGTGCGGAGTCTCTTCACTTTGAAGTCTTTATTCGTTCCAGATCTTGGCTACGTCTCAATCCTCAAACCTTGGTCTTCTCAATTCTGGTGTTCTATCCATCTTTGTTCCCAGTTTCATAACTTCTGTCGGTGTGGTTCGTCCTACTGCCGTCGCACAAAGTTTCAAACGCAATTTACATTTCGGACGACTTGATGTTGACCATGGCCTTCGTGATAGCAACGTAGCAATTTCTGGCTAAAGTTACGTAATATTGTCTATAGATCAGAGCAAGGGCAAGCCCGTCTGATGCACGTCCAGATGCTAATCATTGGCTTAAGGCCAGAGCTAAAAGAGACCATTTCTCACTTCCGGAAGGTCCCATTATAGGACTTTGGGCAAGCGATTCAAGGAAGCACTACATGGCTTTAAAAAGAGCATTGGGCTGACTATGGGAATGTAGAGACTGACGCCTAATCCATGTGATCAGAATGAAACATCCATGACTCAGCATTTATTAGGAACTTTGCCCATTATCAGATTCGAAAGCTTTAACATAACTTTTGAAGTAAGCTAGTTTATCTCACGGCGTTCAACAATTCGAAACTTGTCATGCTCGTGGGGCGGAGTCTCTTCACTTCGAAGTATTGGTTCGTTCCAGATCATGGCTACCTGTCAATCCTCAAACCCTGGTCTTCTCAATTCTGGTGTTCTATCCATAGTTGTTCACAGTTTCATAGCTTTTGTCGGTGTGGTTTGTTCTACTGCCATCGCACAAAGTTTTCAAACGCAATTTACATTTCGGATGACTTAATGTCGACCATGATCTTCGTGATAGCAAGGAAATGATTTCTGGCTAAAGTTACGAAATATTGTCTACAGATCAGAGCAAGGGCAAGTCCGTCTGATGCACGTCCAGGTGCTAATCATTGGCTTAAGGCCAGAGCTAGAAGAGACCATTTCTCACTTCCGGAAGGTCCCATTACAGGACATTGGGCAAGCGATTCAAGGAAGCACTACATGGCTTAAAAAAGAGCGTTGGGCTAACTAGGGGAATGTGGAGACCGAGGCCTAATCCATGGGACCGAAATGAAACATCCATGACTCAGCATTTGCTAGGACCAATGCCCATTATCCGATTCGAAAGCTTTTAGATAACTTTTGAAGTTAGCTAGTTTATCTCATGGCGTTCAACAATTCGAAATTTGTCATGCTCGTGGTGCGGAGTCTCTTCACTTCGAAGTCTTGCTTCGTTCCAGATCTTCTCTACGTGTCAATCCTCAAACCCTGGTCTTCTCAATTCTGGTATTCTATCCATCGTTGTTCCCAGTTTCATAGCTTTTGTCGATGTGGATCGTCCTACTGCCATCGCACAAAGTTTCAAACGCAATTTACATTTCGGACGACTTGATGTCGACCATGATCTTCGTGATAGCAATCAAGTGATTTCTGGCTAAAGTTACGAAATATTGTCTACAGATCAGAGCTAGGGCAAGTCCGTCTGATGCATGTCCAGGTGCTAATCATTGGCTTAAGGCCAGAGCTAGAAGTGACCATTTCTCACTTCCGGAAGGTCCCATTATAGGACTTTGGGCAAGTGATTCAAGGAAGCACTACATGGCTTAAAAAAGAGCGTTGGGCTAACTATGGGAATGTAGAGACCGAGGCCTAATCCATGCGATCGGAATGAAACATCCATGACTCAGCATTTGTTAGGACCTTTGCCCATTATCCGATTCGAAAGCTTTTACAGAACTTTTGAAATTAGCTAGTTTATCTCATGGCGTTCAACAATTCGAAACTTGTCATGCTCGTGGTGCGGAGTATCTTCACTTTGAAGTCTTGCTTCGTTCCGGATCTTCTCTACGTGTCTATCCTGAAACCCTGGTCTTCTCAATTCTAGTGTTCTATCCATCGTTGTTTGCAGTTTCATAGCTTTTGTCGGTGTGGTTCGTCCTACTACTGCCATCGCACAAAGTTTCAAACGCAATTTACATTTCGGACGATTTGACGTCGACCATGATCTTCGCGATAGCAACGTAGTGATATCTGGCTAAAGTTACGTAATATTGTCTATAGATCAGAGCAAGGGCAAGTCCGTCTGATGCACGTCCAGGTGGTAATCATTGGCTTAAGGCCACAGCTAGAAGAGACCATTTCTCACTTCCGGAAGGTCCCATTTTAGGACTTTGGGCAAGCGATTCAAGGAAGAACTACATGGCTTAAAAAAGAGCGTTGGGCTCACTATGGGAATGTAGAGACCGAGGCCTAATCCATGTGATCGGAATGAAACATCCATGACTCAGCATTTGCTAGGACCTTTGCCCATTATCATATTCGAAAGCTTTTACAGAACTTTTCAAGGTAGCTAGTTTATCTCATGGTGTTCAACAATTCGAAACTTGTCATGCTCGTGGTGTGGAGTCTCTTCACTTCGAAGTCTTGGTTCCTTCCTGATCTTGGCTATGTGTCAATCCTCAAACCCTGGTCTTCTCAATTCTGGTGTTCTATCCATCGTTGTTCCCAATTTCATAGCTTCTGACGGTATGGTTCAACCTACTGCCATCGCACAAAGTTGCAAACGTAATTTATATTTCGGACGACTTGAGGTCGACCATGATCTTCATGACAGCAACGCAGTGATTTGTGGCAAAAGTTACGAAATATTGTCTACCGATCACAGCAAGGGCAAGTCCGTCTGATGCACGTCTAGGTGCTAATCATTGGCTTAAGGCCAGAGCTAGAATAGACCATTTCTCACTTCCGGAAGATCCCATTCTAGGACTTTGGGCAAGTGATTCAAGGAAGCACTACATGGCTTAAAAAAGAGCGTTGGGCTGACTATGGGAATGTAGAGACCGAGGCCTAATCCATGTGATCGGAATGAAACATCCATGACTCAGCATTTGTTAGGACCTTTGCCCATTATCCGATTCGAAAGCCTTTACAGAACTTTTGAACTTAGCTAGTTTATCTCATGGCGTTCAACAATTCGAAACATGTCATGCTTGTGGTGCGGAGTATCTTCACTTCGAAGTCTTGCTTCGTTCCGGATCTTCTCTACGTGTCAATCCGCAAACCCTGGTCTTCTCAATTCCAGTGTTCTATCCATCGCTGTTCCCAGTTTCATAGCTTTTGTCGGTGTGGTTCGTCCAACTACCATCGCACAAAGTTTCAAACGCAATTTACATTTCGGACGACTTGATGTCGACCATGATCTTCGCGATAGCAACGTAGTGATATCTGGCTAAAGTTACGTAATATTGTCTACAGATCCGAGCAAGGGCAAGTCCGTCTGATGCACGTCCAGGTGTTAATCATTAGCTTAAGGCCAGAGCTAGAAGAGACCATTTCTCACTTCCGGAAGGTCCCATTATAGGACTTTGGGCAAGCGATTCAAGGAAGCACTACATGGCTTAAAAAAGAGCGTTGGGCTGACTATGGGAATGTAGAGACCGAGGCCTAATCCATGTGATCGGAATGAAACATCCATGACTCCGCATTTGTTAGGACCTTTGCCCATTATCAGATTCGAAAGCTTTTACCGAACTTTTAAAGTTAGCTAGTTTATCTCATGGCGTTCAACAATTCGAAACTTGTCATGCTCGTGGTGCAGAGTCTCTTCACTTCGAAGTCTTGCTTCGCTCCAGATCTTGGCTACGTGTCAATCCTCAAACCCTGGTCTTCTCAATTCTGGTGCTCTATCCATCTTTGTTCCCTGTTTCATAGCTTCTGTCGGTGTGGTTCGTCCTACTGCAGTCGCACAAAGTTTCAAACGCAGTTTACATTTCGGAAGACTTGATGTCGGCCATGATCTTCGCGATAGCAACATAGTGATATCTGGCTAAAGTTGCGTAATATTGTCTACGGATCGGAGCAAGGGCAAGTCCGTCTGATGCACGTCCAGGTGCTAATCATTGGCTTAAGGCTAGAGCTAGAAGAGATCATTTCTCACTTCCGGAAGGTCCCGTTACAGGACTTTGGGCAAGCGATTCAAGGAAGCACTACATGGCTTAAAAAAGAGCGTTGGGCTTATTGTGGGAATGTATAGACCGAGGCCTAATCCGTGTGATCGGAAAGAAACATCCGAGACTCAGCATTTGTGAGGACCTTTGCCCATTATCAGATTTGAACTCTTTTACAGAACTTTTGAAGTTAGCTAGTTTATCTCATTGCGTTCAACAATTCAAAACTTGTCATGCTCGTGGTGCGGAGTCTCTTCACTTTGAAGTCTTGGTTCGTTCCAGATCTTGGGTACGTATCAATCCTCCAACCCTGGTCTTCTCAATTCTAGTGTTCTATCCATATTTGTTCCCAATTTCATAGCTTTTGTCGGTGCGCTTCTTCCTACTGCCGTCGCACAAAGTTTCAAACGCAATTTACATTTCGGACGACTTGATGTCGACCATGATCTTCGTGATAGCAACAAAGTGATTTCTGGCTAAAATTACGAAATACTGTCTATAGATCAGAGTAAGGGCAAGTCCGTCTAATGCATGTCTAGGTGCTAATCATCGGCTTAAGGCTAGAGCTAGAAGAGACCATTTCTCACTTCCGGAAGGTCCCATTATAGGACTTTGGGCAAGCGATTCAAGGAAGCACTCCATGGCTTAAAAAAGAGCGTTGGGCTGACTATGGGAATGTAGAGACCGAGGCCTAATCCATGTGATCGGAATGGAATATCCATGACTCCGCAATTGTTAGGACCTTTGCCCATTATCCGATTCGAAAGCTTTTACAGAACTTTTGAAGTTAGCTAGTTTATCTCATGGCGTTCAACAATCCGAAACTTGTCTTGCTCGTGCTGCGGAGTCTCTTCACTTCGAAGTCATGGTTCGTTCCAGATCTTGGCTACGTGTCAATCCGCAAACCCTGGTCTTCTCAATTCTGGTGTTCTAACCATCGTTGTTCCCAGTTTCATAGCTTTTGTCGGTGTGGTTCGTCCTACTGCTATCGCACAAAGTTTCAAACGCAATTTACATTTCGGACGACTTGATGTCGACCATGATCTTCGCGATAGCAACGTAGTGATTTCCTGCTAAAGTTACGTAATATTGTCTACAGATCAGAGCAAGGGCAAGTCCGTCTGATGCACGTCCAGGTGCTAATCATTGGCTTAAGGCCAGAGCTAGAAGAGACCATTTCTCACTTCCGGATGGTCCCATTATAGGACTTTGAGCAAGCAATTCAAGGAAGCACTACATGGCTTAAAAAAGAGCGTTGGGCTGACTATGGGAATGTAGAGACCGAGGCCTAATCATGTGATCGGAATGAAACATCCTTGACTCAGCATTTGTTGGGACCTTTGCCCATTATTAGATTCGAAATCTTTTACCGAACTTTTGAAGCTAGCTAGTTTATCTCATGGGGTTCAACAATTCGAATCTTGTCATGCTTGTTGTGCGGAGTCTCTTCACTTCGAAGTCTTGGTCCGTTCCAGATCTTAGCTATGTGTCAATCCTCAAACCCTGGTCTCCTCAATTCTGGTGTTCTATCCATCGTTGTTCCCTGTTTCATAGCTTATGTCGGTGTGGTTCGTCCTGCTATCATCGAACAAAGTTTCAAGCGCATTTAACGTTTCGGATAACTTGATGTCGACCATGATCTTCGTGATAGCAAGGAAGTGATTTCTGGCTAAGGTTACGAAATATTGTCTATAGATCAGAGCTAGGGCAAGTCTGTTTGATGCACGTCCAGGTGCTAATCATTGGCTTAAGGCCAGAGCTTGAAGAGACCATTTTTCACTTCCGGAAGGTCCCATTATAGGACTTTGGGCAGGCGATTCAAGGAAGCACCACATGGCTTAATTGGGCTGACTAAGGGAATGTAGAGACCGAGGCCTAATGCATGTCATCTGAATGAAACATCCATGACTCATCATTTGTGAGGACGTTTGCCCATTATCAGATTTGAAAGGTTTGACAAAACTTTTGATGTTAGCTAGTTTATCTCAATGAGTTCAACAATTCGAAACTTGTCATGCTCGTGGTGCGGAGTCTCTTCACTTCGAAGTCTTGGTTCGTTCCAGATCTTGGCTACGTGTCACTCCTCAAACCCTGGTCTTCTCAATTCTGGTGTTCTATCCATCGTTGTTCCCAGTTTTACAGCTTTTGTTGGTGTGGTTCATCCTACCGCCATCGCACAAAGTTTCAAATGCAATTTACATTTCGGACGACTTGGTATCGACCATGATCTTTGTGATAGCAGCAAAGTGATTTCTGGCGAAAGTTACGAAATATTGTCTACAGATCAGAGCAAGGGCAAGTCCGTCTGATGCACGTCCAGGCGCTAATCATTGGCTTAAGGCCAGAGCTAGAAGACACCATTTGTCACTTCCGGAAGGTCCCATTATAGGACTTTGGGCAAGCGATTCAAGGAAGCACTACATGGCTTAAAAAAGAGCGTTGGGCTGACTATTGGAATGTAGAGACCGAGGCCTAATCCATGTGATCGGAATGAAACATTCATGACTCAGCATTTGTTAGGACCTTTGCCCATTATTAGATTCGAAAGCTTTTACAGAACTTTTGAAGCTAGCTAGTTTATCTCATGGGGTTCAACAATTCGAATCTTGTCATGCTCGTGGTGCGGAGTCTCTTCACTTCGAAGTCTTGGTTCGTTCCAGATCCTGGCTACGTGTCAATCCTCAAACCCTGGTCTTCTCAATTCTGGTGTTCTATCCATCGTTGTTCCCTGTTTCATAGCTTATGTCGGTGTGGTTCGTCCTACTACCATCGCACAAAGTATCAAACGTAATTTACATTTCGGACAACTTGATGTCGACCATGATCTTCGTGATAGCAATGAAGTGATTTCTGGCTAAAGTTATGAAATATTGTCTACAGATCAGAGCTAGGGAAAGTCCGTCTTATGCACGTCCAGGTGCTAATCATTGGCTTAAGGCCAGAGCTAGAAGAAACCATTTCTCACTTCTGGAAGGTCCCATTATAGGACTTTGGGCAAGCGATTCAAGGAAGCACTACATGGCTTAATTGGGCTGACTATGGGAATGTAGAGACCGAGGCCTAATGCACGTGATCAGAATGAAACATCTATGACTCAGCATTTGTGAGGACCTTTGCCCATTATCAGATTTGAAAGGTTTGACAGAACTTTTGATGTTAGCTAGTTTAGCTCATTGAGTTCAACAATTCGAAACTTGTCATGCTCGTGGTGCGGACTCTCTTCACTTCGAAGTCTTGGTTCGTTCCAGATCTTGGCTACGTGTCAATCCTCAAACCCTGGTCTTCTCAATTCTGGTGTTCTATCCATCGTTGTTCCCAGTTTTACGGTTGTTGTTGGTGTGGTTCATCCTACCGCCATCGCACAAAGTTTCAAATGCAATTTACATTTCAGACGACTTGATGTCGGCCATGATCTTCGTGATAGCAGCGAAGTTATTTCTGGCGAATGTTACGAAATTTTGACTACAGATCAGAGTAAGGGCAAGTCCGTCTTATGCACGTCCAAGTGCTAATCATTGGCTTAAGGCCAGAGCTAGAAGAGACCATTTCTCACTTCCGGAAGGTCCCATTATAGGACTCTGGGCAAGCGATTCAAGGAAGCACTGCATGGCTTAAAAAAGTGCGTTGGGCTGATTATGGGAATGTAGAGACCGAGGCCTAATCCATGTGAACGGAATGAAACATCCATGACTCAGCATTTGTTAGGACCTTTGCCCATTATCAGATTCGAAAGCTTTTGCAGAACTTTTGAAGGTAGCTAGCTTATCTCATGGCGTTCAACAATTCGAAACTTGTCATGCTCGTGGTGCGGACTCTCTTCACTTCGAAGTCTTGGTTCCTTCTAGATCTTAGCTACGTGTCAATCCTCAAACCCTGGTCTTCTCAATTCTGGTGTTCTATCCATCGTTGTTTCCAGTTTCATAGCTTTTGTCGGTATGGTTCGTCCTACTGCCATCGCACAAAGTTTCAAATGCAATTTACATTTCGGACGACTTGAGGTCGACGATGATTTTCGTAACAGCAAAGAAATGATTTGTGGCTAACGTTACGTAATATTGTCTGCAGATCAGAGCAAGGGCAAGTCCGTCTGATGCACGTCCAGGTGCTAATCATTGGCTTAAGGCCAGAGCTAGAAGAGAACATTTCTCACTTTCGGAAGATCCAATTATAGGACTTTGGGCAAGCGATTCAAGGAAGCACTACATGGCTTAAAAAAGAGCGTTGGGCTGACTATGGGAATGTGGAGACCGAGGCCTAATCCATGTGATCGGAATGAAATATCCATGACTCAGCATTTGTTAGTACCTTTGTCCATTATCCGATTCGAAAGCTTTTACAGAACTTTTGAAGTTAGCTCGTTTATCTCATGACGTTCAACAATTCGAAACTTGTCATGCTCGTGCTGCGGAGTCTCTTCACTTCGAAGTCTTGGTTCGTTCCAGATCTTGGCTACGTGTCAATCCTCTGATGTGATCCAAGATACGAGTTCGAAGCCTACAATCGAAGTCTCTCATGATCGGATGATGAGAAGCTCGTGCATGACAGAGAAGCGGATATGGATATGCATACAAGTGATGAGCAAGCTAAATGACTCAACATTATCCATAATATTTCCAAAATGGACAAATGATGAAGGCCACATATTTCAGCTAAGCATCAAGAGGGCAAGTGATTCAAGAAATTTATTTCAGTTGAATGTCAAGAGGGCAAATATCTTTAAGAAATATATCTTAATAAGATGAAAGGGAAAGAATATTTTCAAGAAAGGCAATTGAGAGAACTAAAGAGGCAAGAGCAGCACAAGTTAATGCTGATATATTGAAGTTATCTACAAGAATATATATCACTTTCCTCTTTTAGCAAGTAGAATATATTTCCTTCCCCTTTATTTAGTTCTGAAGATATTGTTAATATATTATAGTTTCTCTGGGATAGCACTTAGATTTGCTTTCTAATTAGTTTCCTATCCTATGAGAACCATTTAGGAAGGTTATTTTTGATGTAATATTGCACTTTGACCTATTTAAAGGCTGGTGCTTGCCCTTGGACGAATTTGGGATCAGTTTTATTCATTAATAGAGTTTGAGATTTTATTCTCTTTGGTTCTTTGAAGAACTATTCGAACTTATCGGAGTATTCCGTGGCGTTCATCCCCGACTTATCAATCAACCCTTCCATAGTTGATTGTGGCGTCTTCACTATACCAAGGTTCTTACCTCTCTATAGGTAATAGGTCAAGGTTCCACCTTTCGAGCTTGATAAGATCACGTTTCCTGGAGACCTTAGTCGTATACGGGTTTCGTCACGAGTTGGTGAGGTTCATATCATACTTGATATCTGGTTTCATCACGGTGTTGGCGAGGTTCGCATCATCCTCAAACCCTGGTCTTCTCAATTCTGGTGTTCTAACCATCGTTGTTCCTAGTTTCATAGCTTTTGTCGGTGTGGTTCGTCCTACTGCTACCGGACAAAGTTTCAAACGCAATTTACATTTCGGACGACTTGATGTCGACCATGATCTTCGCGATAGTAACGTAGTGATTTCCTGCTAAAGTTACGTAATATTATCTACAGATCAGAGCAAGGGCAAGTCCGTCCGATGCACGTCTAGGTGCTAATCATTGGCTTAAGGGCAGAGCTAGAAGAGACCATTTGTCACTTCCGGAAGATCCCATTGTAGGACTTTGGGCAAGCGATTCAAGGAAGCACTACATGGCTTAAAAAAGAGCGTTGGGCTGACTATGGGAACGTGGAGACCGAGGCCTAATCCGTGTGATCGGAATGAAACATCCAAGACTCAGCATTTGTGAGGACCTTTGCCCATTATCAAATTTGAACTCTTTTGCTGAACTTTTGAAGTTAGCTAGTTTATCTCATGGCGTCCAACAATTCAAAACTTGTCATGCTCGTGGTGCGGAGTCTCTTCACTTCGAAGTCTTGGTTCGTTCCAGATCTTGGCTACGTGTCAATCCTCAAACCCTGGTCTTCTCAATTCTGGTGTTCTAACCATCGTTGTTCCCAGTTTCATAGCTTTTGTCGGTGTGGTTCGTCCTACTGCTATCGCACAAAGTTTCAAACGCAATTTACATTTCGAACGACTTGATGTCGACCATGATCTTCACGATAGCAACGTAGTGATTTCCGCCTAAAGTTACGTAATATTGTCTACCGATCAGAGCAAGGGCAAGTCCGTCTGATGCACGTCCAGGTGCTAATCATTGGCTTAAGGCCAGAGCTAGAAGAGACCATTTGTCACTGCCGGAAGATCCCATTTTAGGACTTTGGGCAAGCGATTCAAGGAAGCACTACATGGCTTAAAAAAGAGCGTTGGGCTGACTATGGGAATGTAGAGATCGAGGCCTAATCCATGTGATCGGAATGAAATATCCATGACTCAGCATTTGTTAGGACCTTTGCCCGTTATCCGATTCGAAAGCTTTTACAGAACTTTTGAAGTTAGCTAGTTTATCTCATGGCGTTCAACAATTCGAAACTTGTCATGCTCGTGCTGCGGAGTCTCTGCACTTCGAAGTCTTGCTTCGTTCCGGATCTTCTCTACGTGTCAATCCTCAAACCCTGGTCTTCTCAATTCTGGTGTTCTATCCATCGTTGTTCCCAGTTTCATAGCTTTTGTTGGTGTGGTTCGTCCTACTGCCATCGCACAAAGTTTCAAACGCAATTTACATTTCTGACGACTTTATGTCGACCATCATGTTCGCGATAGCAATGTTGTGATATTTGGCTAAAGTTATGTAATATTGTCTACAGATCAGAGCAAGGGCAAGTGCTTCTGATGCACGTCCAGGTGCTAATCAGTGGCTAAAGGCCAGAGCTAGAAGAGACCATTTGTCACTTTCGGATGGTCCCATTATAGGACTTTGGGCAAGTGATTCAGGGAAGCACTACATGGCTTAAAAAAGAGCGTTGGGCTGACTATGAGAATGTAGAGACCGAGGCCGAATCCGTGTGATCATAATGAAACATCCAAGACTCATCATTTATGAGGACCTTTGCCCATTATCAGATTTGAACTCTTTTACAGAACTTTTCAAGTTAGCTAGTTTATCTGATGGCGTTCAACAATTGAAAACTTGTCATGCTCGTGGTGCGGAGTCTCTTCACTTCGAAGTCGTGGTTCGTTCCAGATCTTGGCTACGTATCAATCCTCAAACCCTGGTCTTCTCAATTCTCGTGTTCTATCCATCTTTGTTCCGAGTTTCATAGCTTTTGTCGGTGTGCTTCATCCTACTGCCGTCGCACAAAGTTTCAAACTCAGTTTACATTTCGGACGACTTGATGTCGACCATGATCTTCGTGATAGCAACGAAGTGATTTCTGGCTAAAATTACGAAATATTGTCTACAGATCAGAGCAAGGGCAAGTCCGTCTGATGCACGTCCAGGTGCTAATCATTGGCTTAAGGCGAGATCTAGAAGAGATCATTTCTCACTTCCGGAAGGTCCCATTATAGGACTTTGGGCAAGCGATTCAAGGAAGCACTACATGGCTTAAAAAGGAGCATTGGGCTGACTATGGGAATGTGGAGACCGAGGCCTAATCCATGTGATCAGAATGGAATATCCATGACTCAGCATTTGTTAGGACGTTTGCCCATTATCCGATTCGAAAGGTTTTACAGAACTTTTCAAGTTAGCTAGTTTATCTCATGGCGTTCAACAATTCGAAACTTGTCATGCTCGTGCTGCGTAGTCTCGTCACTTCGAAGTCCTGCTTCGTTCCAGATCTTGGTTACGTGTCAATCCTCAAACCCCTGTCTTCTCAATTCTGGTGTTCTAACCATCGTTGTTCACAGTTTCATAGCTTTTGTCGGTGTGGTTCGTCCTACTGCTATCGCACAAAGTTTCAAATGCAATTTACATTTCGGACGACTTGATGTCGACCATGATCTTCGCGATAGCATCGTAGTGATATCTGGCTAAAGTGACGTAATATTGTCTACAGATCAGAGCAAGGGCAAGTCCGTCTGATGCACGTCCAGGTGCTAATCATTGGCTTAAGGGCAGAGCTAGAAGAGACCATTTGTCACTTCCGGAAGATCCCATTGTAGGACTTTGGGCAAGCGATCCAAGGAAGCACTACATGGCTTAGAAAAGAACGTTGGGCTGACTATGGGAATGTAGAGACCGACGCCTAATCCATGTGATCGGAATGGAATATCCATGACTCAGCATTTGTTAGTACCTTTGCCCCTTATCCGATTCGAAAGCTTTTACAGAACTTTTGAAGTTAGCTAGTTCATCTCATGGCGTTCAACAATTCGAAACTTGTCATGCTCGTGGTGCGGAGTCTCTTCACTTCGAAGTCTTGCTTCGTTCCGGATCTTCTCTACGTGCCAATCCTCAAACCCTGGTCTTCTCAATTCTAGTGTTCTATCCATCTTTGTTCCCAGTTTCATAGCTTTTGTCGGTGTGCTTCGTCCTACTGCCGTCGCACAAAGTTTCAAACGCAATTTACATTTCGGACGACTTGATGTCGACCATGATCTTCGTGATAGCAACGAAGTGATTTCTGGCTAAAATTACGAAATATTGTCTACAAATCAGAGCAAGGGCAAGTCCGTCTGATACACGTCCAGGTAGGCCCGGCCACGGTTCAGGAACCGGGCAGTTTCGGTTCGGAACCGCCGGTTCCGGTTCCGTGGCCCCCTGGAACCAGACGATTCCAGTTCCGAACCGGCGGTTCGGACCCCTGCCAGCTGGGGGTTGTCCTGGCCACGGTTCCGGTTCAAAATTACGGTTCCGTCCGGTTCCAAACCTACTAGTATTAAAATTAAATAAAATTTAATTTAATAAAAAGTTCGTTATATAAATCATGGTTAAATTTTGATATGTATAAAATTTTTACAACCATTAATAGTCAACTCTATAAATTTTAAGATTTAAATAACGATTTATATAACGAACTTATTTATGTTTTATATCATATAATAACTATTTAGATTAGGTTAAAAAAAAAAACAATTGGAAAGGAAAGGGGGCAGGGGCGTAGGGGGGCAGGGGTAGGGGGCGGGGCAGGGGGCAGGGGGGGTAGGGTAGGGGACAGAGGGGGAATTTTTTTTTTTTTAAATTTCCCTACGGTTCCGGTTTGGAACCGCCGGTTCCGGGCCGGTTTAGGTTTAGGTTCGGAACCGGCGGTTCCGGTTTCAAAGACAGGTGGAACCGGCCCTGAACCTTAGTCCTCACGGTTCGAGGACGGTTTCGGGCCGGTTCCTGTTTTGACCGGTTCCGGGCCTGTTTTGACCGGGCCGGTTCCGGGCCCAAACCGGCCCGTGGCCGGGACTACGTCCAGGTGCTAACCATTGGCTTAAGGCCAGAGCTAGAAGAGACCATTTCTCACTTCCGGAAGGTCCCATTATAGGACTTTGGGCAAGCGATTCAAGGAAGCACTACATGGCTTAAAAAAGAGCGTTTGGCTGACTATGGGAATGTAGAGACCGAGGCCTAATGTCACGACCCGAATCAAGCCGTGACTTGATTCATGGCCATGACCAATCATGATCGATCAAATAAGGTTGTGTAAGAGTGTGACTCGTTTAAAACACTGTAGTGCACCGATTAACCCTATTCCTTTCATGCCCGATTAAAACAACTCGTACTTGATCATTCAGAGCAAACTATACCATAAGAAACTCAATTGTTATTACAACTCTTTTACTTGCATTTACATGTGTACAAGACTTGAAATTAAGTCCATATTCATGTCCTACATCCTATGTAGACCCTTGAAGAGACTTATCCAAAAGGATCACCATGGCTGACCATTATATGTATCTTCTATCCAAACGAACGACTTCAAAAACACTTCTAGGTATATCCACCGCTCCTAGTCCCAAACTTTAACTCTTATGATCTGAGATGTTAAAATCGAAGGGTGAGCTTGCATTGCTCAGTAAGTTGACAATCCATAGTTCAAACATTAAAATCCATCAACTACAATGAAAGCTATTCGGTACAATCATTTCAATTCACAATAGAAGCAACATTCAACCACTAGGAAGTATTCATACTTACTTGTAGACACCATATAGGTTTGCACAGGCAATAATATAACTTGATTATGCAAGATCATATAATTTAGGTTCCACGAGTGAGTGCAATATTCAACAACTATCTAATGACCTATTAGCTTTGTGGATGCATGCACGTAACCGACTGGCCAGTGGACCCTTCCGGGTAATCGTAAACATTACCAACCGATCAGTGGTCCATTCATCCCTTACGGGATCATATCATCGTGTTCCTCATGGGAACCTTCTGTATCAACTTTCTTATAACATATACCAACTGATCAGTAGCCATTCGTCCCTTCCGGGACATCCATCTTGAGGGATATTCGTATAATTTGTCCCTTGCGGGATATGCATATGCTTGCATGCTATGGATGCTTCAATCACTTAGGCACTTATATAGCCCGATCATGTGACATATTAATGTTGCACATTCATGTCAATTAAATATATCCCACTCCTATGGGAATCAAAGAAATGTCAGCAATATGCCCCATTCACATAACCATCCAAAATGGATCATCATCTTCAGCAAGCTTAATGGAGCTTAAGCACAGTTCTTAAGAATAATTAAACTTGTCTTATCATGCTAATCCAGCTTATGACCACCTAAGCCATCTCATAAAACTCTGCAATGTAATAATCGAATGTTACTAACCAAGCTTGGTACTTTCTAGTTACACCAATTAAACCTTAACACAGCAACAAAGCATACAATATCATGCTAATCATACTTAATTAAACTTAATTATGCTCATTAACCTCTAATCACAATAACTTAAACATGGCAGATTAGCAAACATCATTGATCAATTAACTAAATCACACACATTAAAATATTCATCACATCATTCTAATGATGCTGAAAACATGTTCAAATACATCTCTAGAATACCATTGATCCTTCAATCAATAGCAATACTGCTATACCAATTCAAAGAAGTAAATCTCGTAACTGACTTATATAAACTAATCACCACCTACTTAAGCTAACAATGATCTTAGCTAACATCAATAAACATCAAAGCTAACGAATATTGATGTTTAAACTGTGGAAAACCAACTTACCTATGCAAGGCTTTCAGATCTCTTCTTCCACCTGCAATCTCTCTCTCTCTCTCTCTCTCTCTATATTGTTTGCTTCCATGGCTGCAAATGGTGATTAAAGTGAGCTATATTTGTCCGAGGAAGGAGAGCTAGCTGAGTTATAGGACAGGTGTCACCACACCCTTACACAACTCTTTTTGACTTTTTGCTAATTCTTTCCCCAAATACTTTCTGCCACTTCCCTAATATATATCATTATCCAATTCACAAATTCGTCCAAAGCAGAGCTGGGCTGGAAATGGGCTTCACTTTGGGCCTAAATCCAAGTAATTATATCAGACTTCATAGCCCAATCCAAGTTCATCATAGGCCTTTAGATGTTTTATGTAATCTTGACCAATTTGTATGCCTAATTCAATAATCTAATTCCATTTGATCTTCAATTATAGTTCAGCTCAAAACAAGATATGTTGTAAGATCAAGATGTGTCTAAGCCCAATCTAAGAGGTGAATATGCAAAAGAGTATTTAGATCCAATTCAGGTTATAAGATCAGTAACGTAGCTTTTAGATATAATCTAGGCGCACTAGCAAGTTGAGTTGCAAAATGTACCCCTGTTAAATCCATCTAGGCATATTGGTATTGGGTTATCACATTCTACCCCCCTTAAGAAAATTTTGTCCTCGAAATTTGACGTACCTCACTCAGCAAATAGATAGGGGTACCGATTCTTCATATCCTCCTCACGTTCCCAGGTGGCTTCGTCAATATCATGGTGTTGCCACTGAACTTTCACCAATGGAATTACCTTCGACCTAAGCTCTTGTTCCTTCCGATCCAGAATTTGAATAGGCTTCTCTTCATATGAAATATCCTCTTTGAGCTGTATTGGTTCAAAATCAATCACATGAGATGGATCTGGTTCATACTTCCTTAACATTGATGCGTGGAACACATTATGCACATTCGCCAACTTAGGAGGTAATGCCAGCCGATAAGCAACAGCTCCGACTTTCTCGAATATTTCAAACGGACCAATGTACCGCGGACTCAGCTTTCCTTTCTTGCCGAACCTCATAACACCCTTTGATGGAGATATCTTCAAGAATACATGATCACCTTCCTTAAATTCAAGTGGTCTTCTCCGATTGTCAGCATAACTCTTCTGTCTGCTTTGTGCTGTTCGTAGTCTTTCTCGAATGAGCTTGTTTACATTTCGGACGACTTGATGTCCACCATGATCTTCGTGATAGCAACGAAGTGATTTCTGGCTAAAATTACGAAATATTGTCTAAAGATCAGAGCAAGGGCAAGTCCGTCTGATGCACGTCCAGGTGCTAATCATCGGCTTAAGGCTGGAGCTAGAAGAGACCATTTCTCACTTCTGGAAGCTCCCATTAATGGACTTTGGGCAAGCGATTCAAGGAAACACTACATGGCTTAAAAAAGAGCGTTGGGCTGACTATGGGAATGTAGAGACCGAGGCCTAATCCGTGTGATCGGAATGAAACATCCAAGACTCAGCATTTGTGAGGACCTTTGCCCATAATCAGATTTGAACTCTTTTACAGAACTTTTGAAGTTAGCTAGTTTATCTCATGGCGTTCAACAATTCAAAACTTGCCATGCTCGTGGTGCGGATTCTCTTCATTTCGAAGTCTTGGTTCGTTCCAGATCTTGCCTACGTGTCAATCCTCAGACCCTGGTCTTCTCAATTCTGGTGTTCTAACCATCATCGTTCCCAGTTTCATAGCTTTTGTCGGTGTCGTTCGTCCTACTGCTATCGCACAAAGTTTCAAATGCAATTTACATTTCGGACGACTTGATGTCGACCATGATCTTCGCGATAGCAACGTAGTGATTTCCTGCTAAAGCTACGTAATACTGTCTACCGATCAGAGCAAGGGCAAGTCCGTCTGATGCACGTCCAGGAGCTAATCATTGGCTTAAGGCCAGAGCTAGAAGAGACCATTTGTCACTTCCGGAAGATCCCATTGTAGGACTTTGGGCAAGCGATTCAAGGAAGCACTACATGGCTTAAAAAAGAGCGTTGGGCTGACTATGGGAATGTAGAGATCGAGGCCTAATCCATGTGATCGGAATGAAATATCCATGACTCAGCATTTGTTAGGACCTTTGCCCGTTATCCGATTCGAAAACTTTTACAGAACTTTTGAAGTTAGCTAGTTTATCTCATGGCGTTCAACAATTCGAAACTTCTCATGCTCGTGGTGCGGAGTCTCTTCACTTCGAAGCCCTGCTTCGTTCCGGATCTTCTCTACGTGTCAATCCTCAAACCCTGGCCTTCTCAATTCTGGTCTTCTATCCATCGTTGTTCCCAGTTTCATAGCTTTTGTCGGTGTGGTTCGTCTTGCTGCCATAGCACAAAGTTTCAAACGCAATTTACATTTCGGATGACTTTTTGTCGACCATGATATTCGCGAGAGCAACGTAGTGGTATCTGGCTAAAGTTATGTAATATTGTCTACAGATCAGAGCAAGGGCAAGTGCTTCTAATGCACGTCCAGGTGCTAATCAGTGGCTGAAGGCCATAGCTAGAAGAGACCATTTGTCACTTCCGGATGGTCCCATTATAGGACTTTGGGCAAGCGATTCAGGGAAGCACTATATCGCTTAAAAAAGAGCGTTGGGCTGACTATGGGAATGTAGAGACCGAGGCCTAATCCGTGTGATCGGAATGAAGCATCCAAGACTCAGCATTTCTGAGGACCTTTGCGCATTATCAGATTTGAACTCTTTCACAAAACTTTTCAAGTTAGCTAGTTTATCTGATGGCGTTGAACAATTCAAAACTTGTCATGCTCGTGGTGCGGAGTCTCTTCACTTCGAAGTCGTGGTTCGTTCCCGATCTTGGCTACGTGTCAATCCTCAAACCCTGGTCTTCTCAATTCTAGTGTTCTATCCATCTTTGTTCCCAGTTTCATAGCTTTTGTCGGTGTGCTTCATCCTACTGCCGTCGCACAAAGTTTCAAACGCAGTTTACATTTCGGACGACTGGATGTCGACCATGGTCTTCGTGATAGCAACGAAGTGATTTCTGGCTAAAATTACGAAATATTGTCTACAGATCAGAGCAAGGGCAAGTCCGTCTGATGCACGTCCAGGTGCTAATCATTGGCTTAAGGCTAGAGCTAGAAGAGACCATTTCTCACTTCCGGAAGGTCCCATTATAGGACTTTGGGCAAGCGATTCAAGGAAGCACTACATGGCTTAAAAAAGAGCGTTGGGCTGACTATGGGAATGTGGAGACCGAGGCCTGATCCATGTGATCGGAATGGAATATCCATGACTCAGCATTTGTTAGGACCTTTGCCCATTATCGAATTCGAAAGCTTTTACAGAACTTTTGAAGTTAGCTAGTTTATCTCATGGCGTTCAACAATTCGAAACTTGTCATGCTCGTGCTGCGGAGTCTCTTCATTTCGAAGTCTTGCTTCATTCCAGATCTAGGCTACGTGTCAATCCTCAAACCCTGGTCTTCTCAATTCTGGTGTTTTAACCATCGTTGTTCCCAGTTTCATAGCTTTTGTCGGTGTGGTTCGTCCTACTGCTATCGCACAATGTTTCAAACGCAATTTACTTTTCGGACGACTTGATGTCGACCATGATCTTCGCGATAGCAATGTAGTGATTTCCGGCTAAAGTTACGTAATGTTGTCTACAGATCAGAGCAAGGGCACGTCTGTCTGATGCACGTCCAGGTGCTAATCATTGGCTTAAGGCAAGAGCTAGAACAGACCATTTGTCACTTCCGGAAGGTCCCATTATAGGACTTTGGGCAAGCGATTCAAGGAAGCACTACATGGCTTAAAAAAGAGCGTTGGGCTGACCATGGGAATGTAGAGATCGAGGCCTAATCCATGTGATCGGAATGAAATCTCCATGACTCAGCATTTGTTAAGACCCTTGGCCATTATCCGATTCGAAAGCTTTTACAGAACTTTTGAAGTTAGCTAGTTTATCTCATGGCGTTCAACAATTCGAAACTTGTCATGCTCGTGGTGCGGAGTCTCTTCACTTCGAAGTCTTGCTTCGTTCCGGATCTTCTCTACGTGTCAATCCTCAAACCCTGGTCTTCTCAATTCTGGTGTTCTATCTATCGTTGTTCCCGGTTTCATAGCTTTTATCGGTCTGGTTCGTCCTGCTGCCATCGTACAAAGTTTCAAACGCAATTTGCATTTCGGACGACTTTATGTCGACCATGATCTTCGCGATAGCAACGTAGTGATATCTGGCTAAAGTTACGTAATATTGTCTACAGATCAGAGCAAGGGCAAGTACTTCTGATGCACGTCCAGGTGCTAATCATTGGCTTAAGGCCAGAGCTAGTAGAGACCATTTGTCACTTCCGGATGGTCCTATTATAGGACTTTGGGCAAGTGATTCAAGGAAGCACTACATGGCTTAAAAAGGAGCGTTGGGCTGACTATGGGAATGTAGAGACCGAGGCCTAATCCGTGTGATCGGAATGAAACATCCAAGACTCAGCATTTCTGAGGACCTTTGGCCATTATCAGATTTGAACGCTTTTACAGAACTTTTGAAGTTAGCTAGTTTATCTCATGGCGTTCAACAATTCAAAACTTGTCATGCTCGTGGTGCGGAGTCTCTTCACTTCGAAGTCGTGGTTCGTTCCAGATCTTGGCTACGTGTCAATCCTCAAACCCTGGTCTTCTCAATTCTGGTGTTCTATCCATCGTTGTTCCCAGTTTCATAGCTTTTGTCGGTGTGGTTCGTCCTACTGCCGTCGCACAAAGTTTCAAACGCAATTTACATTTCGGACGACTTGATGTCGACCATGATCTTCGTGATAGCAACGTAGTAATTTCTGGCTAAAGTTACGTAATATTGTCTACAGATCAGAGCAAGGGCAAGTCCGTCTGATGCACGTCCAGGTGCTAATCATTGGCTTAAGGCCAGAGCTAGAAGAGACCATTTGTCACTTCCGGAAGGTCCCATTATAGGACTTTGGGCAAGCGATTCAAGGAAGCACTACATGGCTTAAAAAAGAGCGTTGGGCTGACTATGGGAATGTAGAGACCGAGGCCTAATCCATGTGATCGGAATGAAATATCCATGACTCAGCATTTGTTAGGACCTTTGCCCATTATCCGATTCGAAAGCTTTTACAGAACTTTTGAAGTTAGCTAGTTTATCTCATGGCGTTCAACAATTCGAAACTTGTCATGCTCGTGCTGCGGAGTCTCTTCACTTCGAAGTCTTGGTTCGTTCCAGATCTTGGCTACGTGTCAATCCTCAAACCCTGTCTTCTCAATTCTGGTGTTCTATCCATCGTTGTTCCCAGTTTCATAGCTTTTGTCGGTGTGGTTCGTCCTACTGCTATCGCACAAAGTTTCAAACGCAATTTACATTTCGGACGACTTGATGTCGACCATGATCTTCGTGATAGCAACGTAGTAATTTCTGGCTAAAGTTACGTAATATTGTCTACAGATCAGAGCAAGGGCAAGTCCGTCTGATGCACGTCCAGGTGCTAGTCATTGGCTTAAGGCCAGAGCTAGAAGAGACCATTTCTCACTTCCGGAAGGTCCCATTATAGGACTTTGGGCAAGCGATTCAAGGAAGCACTACATGGCTTAAAAAAGAGCGTTGGGCTGACTATGGGAATGTAGAGACCGAGGCCTAATCCATGTGATCGGAATGAAACATCCATGACTCAGCATTTGTTAGGACCTTTGCCCATTATCAGATTTGAAAGCTTTTACAGAACTTTTGAAGTTAGCTAGTTTATCTCATGGCGTTCAACAATTCGAAACTTGTCATGCTCGTGGTGCGGAGTCTCTTCACTTCGAAGTCTTGGTTCGTTCCAGATCTTGGCTACGTGTCAATCCTCAAACCCTGGTCTTCTCAATTCTGGTGTTCTATCCATCTTTGTTCCCAGTTTCATAGCTTCTGTCGGTGTGGTTCGTCCTACTGCCGTCGCACAAAGTTTCAAACGCAATTTACATTTCGAACGACTTGATGTCGACCATGATCTTCGTGATAGCAACGAAGTGATTTCTGGCTAAAGTTACGAAATATTGTCTATAGATCAGAGCAAGGGCAAGTCCGTCTGATGCACGTCCAGGTGCTAGTCATTGGCTTAAGGCCAGAGCTAGAAGAGACCATTTCTCACTTCCGGAAGGTCCCATTATAGGACTTTGGGCAAGCGATTCAAGGAAGCACTACATGGCTTAAAAAAGAGCGTTGGGCTGACTATGGGAATGTAGAGACCGAGGCCTAATCCATGTGATCGGAATGAAACATCCATGACTCAGCATTTGTTAGGACCTTTGCCCATTATCCGATTCGAAAGCTTTTACAGAACTTTTGAAGTTAGCTAGTTTATCTCATGGCGTTCAACAATTCGAAACTTGTCATGCTCGTGGTGCGGAGTCTCTTCACTTCGAAGTCTTCCTTCATTCCAGATCTTCTCTACGTGTCAATCCTCAAACCCTGGTCTTCTCAATTCTGGTGTTCTATCCATCGTTGTTCCCAGTTTCATAGCTTTTGTCGGTGTGGTTCGTCCTACTGCCATCGCACAAAGTTTCAAACGCAATTTACATTTCGGACGACTTGATGTCGACCATGATCTTCGCGATAGCAACGTAGTGATTTCTGGCTAAAGTTACGTAATATTGTCTACAGATCAGAGCAAGGGCAAGTCCTTCTGATGCACGTCCAGGTGCTAATCATTGGCTTAAGGCCAGAGCTAGAAGAGACCATTTGTCACTTCCGGAAGGTCCCATTATAGGACTTTGGGCAAGCGATTCAAGGAAGCACTACATGGCTTAAAAAAGAGCGTTGGGCTGACTATGGGAATGTGGAGACCGAGGCCTAATCCATGTGATCGGAATGAAACATCCAAGACTCAGCATTTCTCAGGACCTTTGCCCATTATCAGATTTGAACTCTTTTACATAACTTTTGAAGTTAGCTAGTTTATCTCATGTTGTTCAACAATTCCAAACTTGTCATGCTCGTGGTGCGGAGTCTCTTCACTTCAAAGTCTTGGTTCGTTCCAGATCTTGGCTACGTGTCAATCCTCAAACCCTGGTCTTCTCAATTCTAGTGTTCTATCCATCTTTGTTCCCAGTTTCATAGCTTTGGTCGGTGTGCTTCGTCCTACTGCCGTCGCACAAAGTTACAAACGCAATTTACATTTCGAACGACTTGATGTCGACCATGATCTTCGTGATAGCAACGAAGTGATTTCTGGCTAAAATTACGAAATATTGTCTACAGATCAGAGCAAGGGCAAGTCCGTCTGATGCACGTCCAGGTGCTAATCATTGGCTTAAGGCTAGAGCTAGAAGAGACCATTTCTCACTTCCGGAAGGTCCCATTATAGGACTTTGGGCAAGCGATTCAAGGAAGCACTACATGGCTTAAAAAAGAGCGTTGGGCTGACTATGGGAATGTGGAGACCGAGGCCTAATCCATGTGATCGGAATGAAACATCCATGACTCAGCATTTGTTAGGACCTTTGCCCATTATCAGATTCGAAAGCTTTTACAGAACTTTTGAAGTTAGCTAGTTTATCTCATGGCGTTCAACAATTCGAAACTTGTCATGCTCGTGCTGCGGAGTCTCTTCACTTCGAAGTCTTGCTTCATTCCAGATCTTGGCTACGTGTCAATCCTCAAACCCTGGTCTTCTCAATTCTGGTGTTCTATCCATCTTTGTTCCCAGTTTCATAGCTTTTGTCGGTGTGGTTCGTCCTACTGCTATCGCACAAAGTTTCAAACGCAATTTACATTTCGGACGACTTGATGTCGACCATGATCTTCGCGATAGCAACGTAGTGATTTCCGGCTAAAGTTACGTAATATTGTCTACAGATCAGAGCAATGGCAGGTCCGTCTGATGCACGTCCAGATGCTAGCCATTGGCTTAAGGCCAGAGCTAGAAGAAAGCATTTGTCACTTCCGGAAGGTCCCATTATAGGACTTTGGGCAAGCGACTCAAGGAAGCACTACATGGCTTAAAAAGAGCGTTGGGCTGAACATGGGAATGTGGAGATCGAGGCCTAATCCATGTGATCGGAATGAAATATCCATGACTCAGCAATTGTTAGGACCTTTGGCCATTATCCGATTCGAAAGCTTTTACAGAACTTTTGAAGTTAGCTAGTTTATCTCATGGCGTTCAATAATTCGAAACTTGTCATGCTCGTGGTGTGGAGTCTCTTCATTTCGAAGTCTTCCTTCATTCCGGATCTTCTCTACGTGTCAATCCTCAAACCCTGGTCTTCTCAATTCTGGTGTTCTATCTATCGTTGTTCCCGGTTTCATAGCTTTCATCGGTCTGGTTCGTCCTGCTGCCATCGCACAAAGTTTCAAACGCAATTTGCATTTCGGACGACTCTATGTCGACCATGATCTTCGCGATAGCAACGTAGTGATATCTGGCTAAAGTTACGTAATATTGTCTACAGATCAGAGCAAGGCAAGTGCTTCTGATGCACGTCCAGGTGCTAATCATTGGCTTAAGACCAGAGCTAGTAGACACCATTTGTCACTTCCGGATGGTCCCATTATAGGACTTTGGGCAAGCGATTCAAGGAAGAACTACATGGCTTAAAAAAGAGCGTTGGGCTGACTATGGGAATGTAGAGACCGAGGCCTAATCCGTGTGATCGGAATGAAACATCCAAGACTCAGCATTTCTCAGGACCTTTGCCCATTATCAGATTTGAACTCTTTTACATAACTTTTGAAGTTAGCTAGTTTATCTCATGTTGTTCAACAATTCCAAACTTGTCATGCTCGTGGTGCGGAGTCTCTTCACTTCAAAGTCGTGGTTCGTTCCAGATCATTGTTACGTGTCAATCCTCAAACCCTGGTCTTCTCAATTCTAGTGTTCTATCCATCTTTGTTCCCAGTTTCATAGCTTTGGTCGGTGTGCTTCGTCCTACTGCCGTCGCACAAAGTTACAAACGCAATTTACATTTCGAACGACTTGATGTCGACCATGATCTTCGTGATAGCAACGAAGTGATTTCTGGCTAAAATTACGAAATATTGTCTACAGATCAGAGCAAGGGCAAGTCCGTCTGATGCACGTCCAGGTGCTAATCATTGGCTTAAGGCTAGAGCTAGAAGAGACCATTTCTCACTTCCGGAAGGTCCCATTATAGGACTTTGGGCAAGCGATTCAAGGAAGCACTACATGGCTTAAAAAAGAGCGTTGGGCTGACTATGGGAATGTGGAGACCGAGGCCTAATCCATGTGATCGGAATGGAATATCCATGACTTAGCATTTGTTAGGACCTTTGCCCATTATCCGATTCGAAAGCTTTTACAGAACTTTTGAAGTTAGCTAGTTTATCTCATGGCGTTCAACAATTCGAAACTTGTCATGCTCGTGCTGCGGAGTCTCTTCACTTCGAAGTCTTGCTTCATTCCAGATCTTGGCTACGTGTCAATCCTCAAACCCCTGTCTTCTCAATTCTGGTGTTTTAACCATCGTTGTTCCCAGTTTCATAGCTTTTGTCGGTGTGGTTCGTCCTACTGCTATCGCACAAAGTTTCAAACGCAATTTACATTTCGGACGACTTGATGTCGACCATGATCTTCGCGATAGCAACGTAGTGATTTCCGGCTAAAGTTACGTAATATTGTCTACAGATCAGAGCAATGGCAGGTCCGTCTGATGCACGTCCAGATGCTAGCCATTGGCTTAAGGCCAGAGCTAGAAGAAAGCATTTGTCACTTCCGGAAGGTCCCATTATAGGACTTTGGGCAAGCGACTCAAGGAAGCACTACATGGCTTAAAAAAGAGCGTTGGGCTGAACATGGGAATGTGGAGATCGAGGCCTAATCCATGTGATCGGAATGAAATATCCATGACTCAGCAATTGTTAGGACCTTTGGCCATTATCCGATTCGAAAGCTTTTACAGAACTTTTGAAGTTAGCTAGTTTATCTCATGGCGTTCAATAATTCGAAACTTGTCATGCTCGTGGTGTGGAGTCTCTTCATTTCGAAGTCTTCCTTCATTCCGGATCTTCTCTACGTGTCAATCCTCAAACCCTGGTCTTCTCAATTCTGGTGTTCTATCTATCGTTGTTCCCGGTTTCATAGCTTTCATCGGTCTGGTTCGTCCTGCTGCCATCGCACAAAGTTTCAAACGCAATTTGCATTTCGGACGACTCTATGTCGACCATGATCTTCGCGATAGCAACGTAGTGATATCTGGCTAAAGTTACGTAATATTGTCTACAGATCAGAGCAAGGCAAGTGCTTCTGATGCACGTCCAGGTGCTAATCATTGGCTTAAGACCAGAGCTAGTAGACACCATTTGTCACTTCCGGATGGTCCCATTATAGGACTTTGGGCAAGCGATTCAAGGAAGAACTACATGGCTTAAAAAAGAGCGTTGGGCTGACTATGGGAATGTAGAGACCGAGGCCTAATCCGTGTGATCGGAATGAAACATCCAAGACTCAGCATTTCTCAGGACCTTTGCCCATTATCAGATTTGAACTCTTTTACATAACTTTTGAAGTTAGCTAGTTTATCTCATGTTGTTCAACAATTCCAAACTTGTCATGCTCGTGGTGCGGAGTCTCTTCACTTCAAAGTCGTGGTTCGTTCCAGATCATTGTTACGTGTCAATCCTCAAACCCTGGTCTTCTCGATTCTAGTGTTCTATCCATCTTTGTTCCCAGTTTCATAGCTTTGGTCGGTGTGCTTCGTCCTACTGCCGTCGCACAAAGTTACAAACGCAATTTACATTTCGAACGACTTGATGTCGACCATGATCTTCGTGATAGCAACGAAGTGATTTCTGGCTAAAATTACGAAATATTGTCTACAGATCAGAGCAAGGGCAAGTCCGTCTGGTGCACGTCCAGGTGCTAATCATTGGCTTAAGGCTAGAGCTAGAAGAGACCATTTCTCACTTCCGGAAGGTCCCATTATAGGACTTTGGGCAAGCGATTCAAGGAAGCACTACATGGCTTAAAAAAGAGCGTTGGGCTGACTATGGGAATGTGGAGACCGAGGCCTAATCCATGTGATCGGAATGGAATATCCATGACTTAGCATTTGTTAGGACCTTTGCCCATTATCCGATTCGAAAGCTTTTACAGAACTTTTGAAGTTAGCTAGTTTATCTCATGGCGTTCAACAATTCGAAACTTGTCATGCTCGTGCTGCGGAGTCTCTTCACTTCGAAGTCTTGCTTCATTCCAGATCTTGGCTACGTGTCAATCCTCAAACCCCTGTCTTCTCAATTCTGGTGTTTTAACCATCGTTGTTCCCAGTTTCATAGCTTTTGTCGGTGTGGTTCGTCCTACTGCTATCGCACAAAGTTTCAAACGCAATTTACATTTCGGACGACTTGATGTCGACCATGATCTTCGCGATAGCAACGTAGTGATTTCCGGCTAAAGTTACGTAATATTGTCTACAGATCAGAGCAATGGCAGGTCCGTCTGATGCACGTCCAGATGCTAGCCATTGGCTTAAGGCCAGAGCTAGAAGAAAGCATTTGTCACTTCCGGAAGGTCCCATTATAGGACTTTGGGCAAGCGACTCAAGGAAGCACTACATGGCTTAAAAAAGAGCGTTGGGCTGAACATGGGAATGTGGAGATCGAGGCCTAATCCATGTGATCGGAATGAAATATCCATGACTCAGCAATTGTTAGGACCTTTGGCCATTATCCGATTCGAAAGCTTTTACAGAACTTTTGAAGTTAGCTAGTTTATCTCATGGCGTTCAATAATTCGAAACTTGTCATGCTCGTGGTGTGGAGTCTCTTCATTTCGAAGTCTTCCTTCATTCCGGATCTTCTCTACGTGTCAATCCTCAAACCCTGGTCTTCTCAATTCTGGTGTTCTATCTATCGTTGTTCCCGGTTTCATAGCTTTCATCGGTCTGGTTCGTCCTGCTGCCATCGCACAAAGTTTCAAACGCAATTTGCATTTCGGACGACTCTATGTCGACCATGATCTTCGCGATAGCAACGTAGTGATATCTGGCTAAAGTTACGTAATATTGTCTACAGATCAGAGCAAGGCAAGTGCTTCTGATGCACGTCCAGGTGCTAATCATTGGCTTAAGACCAGAGCTAGTAGACACCATTTGTCACTTCCGGATGGTCCCATTATAGGACTTTGGGCAAGCGATTCAAGGAAGAACTACATGGCTTAAAAAAGAGCGTTGGGCTGACTATGGGAATGTAGAGACCGAGGCCTAATCCGTGTGATCGGAATGAAACATCCAAGACTCAGCATTTCTCAGGACCTTTGCCCATTATCAGATTTGAACTCTTTTACATAACTTTTGAAGTTAGCTAGTTTATCTCATGTTGTTCAACAATTCCAAACTTGTCATGCTCGTGGTGCGGAGTCTCTTCACTTCAAAGTCGTGGTTCGTTCCAGATCATTGTTACGTGTCAATCCTCAAACCCTGGTCTTCTCGATTCTAGTGTTCTATCCATCTTTGTTCCCAGTTTCATAGCTTTGGTCGGTGTGCTTCGTCCTACTGCCGTCGCACAAAGTTACAAACGCAATTTACATTTCGAACGACTTGATGTCGACCATGATCTTCGTGATAGCAACGAAGTGATTTCTGGCTAAAATTACGAAATATTGTCTACAGATCAGAGCAAGGGCAAGTCCGTCTGGTGCACGTCCAGGTGCTAATCATTGGCTTAAGGCTAGAGCTAGAAGAGACCATTTCTCACTTCCGGAAGGTCCCATTATAGGACTTTGGGCAAGCGATTCAAGGAAGCACTACATGGCTTAAAAAAGAGCGTTGGGCTGACTATGGGAATGTGGAGACCGAGGCCTAATCCATGTGATCGGAATGCAATATCCATGACTTAGCATTTGTTAGGACCTTTGCCCATTATCCGATTCGAAAGCTTTTACAGAACTTTTGAAGTTAGCTAGTTTATCTCATGGCGTTCAACAATTCGAAACTTGTCATGCTCGTGCTGCGGAGTCTCTTCACTTCGAAGTCTTGCTTCATTCCAGATCTTGGCTACGTGTCAATCCTCAAACCCCTGTCTTCTCAATTCTGGTGTTTTAACCATCGTTGTTCCCAGTTTCATAGCTTTTGTCGGTGTGGTTCGTCCTACTGCTATCGCACAAAGTTTCAAACGCAATTTACATTTCGGACGACTTGATGTCGACCATGATCTTCGCGATAGCAACGTAGTGATTTCCGGCTAAAGTTACGTAATATTGTCTACAGATCAGAGCAATGGCAGGTCCGTCTGATGCACGTCCAGATGCTAGCCATTGGCTTAAGGCCAGAGCTAGAAGAAAGCATTTGTCACTTCCGGAAGGTCCCATTATAGGACTTTGGGCAAGCGACTCAAGGAAGCACTACATGGCTTAGAAAAGAGCGTTGGGCTGAACATGGGAATGTGGAGATCGAGGCCTAATCCATGTGATCGGAATGAAATATCCATGACTCAGCAATTGTTAGGACCTTTGGCCATTATCCGATTCGAAAGCTTTTACAGAACTTTTGAAGTTAGCTAGTTTATCTCATGGCGTTCAATAATTCGAAACTTGTCATGCTCGTGGTGTGGAGTCTCTTCATTTCGAAGTCTTCCTTCATTCCGGATCTTCTCTACGTGTCAATCCTCAAACCCTGGTCTTCTCAATTCTGGTGTTCTATCTATCGTTGTTCCCGGTTTCATAGCTTTCATCGGTCTGGTTCGTCCTGCTGCCATCGCACAAAGTTTCAAACGCAATTTGCATTTCGGACGACTCTATGTCGACCATGATCTTCGCGATAGCAACGTAGTGATATCTGGCTAAAGTTACGTAATATTGTCTACAGATCAGAGCAAGGCAAGTGCTTCTGATGCACGTCCAGGTGCTAATCATTGGCTTAAGACCAGAGCTAGTAGACACCATTTGTCACTTCCGGATGGTCCCATTATAGGACTTTGGGCAAGCGATTCAAGGAAGAACTACATGGCTTAAAAAAGAGCGTTGGGCTGACTATGGGAATGTAGAGACCGAGGCCTAATCCGTGTGATCGGAATGAAACATCCAAGACTCAGCATTTCTCAGGACCTTTGCCCATTATCAGATTTGAACTCTTTTACATAACTTTTGAAGTTAGCTAGTTTATCTCATGTTGTTCAACAATTCCAAACTTGTCATGCTCGTGGTGCGGAGTCTCTTCACTTCAAAGTCGTGGTTCGTTCCAGATCATTGTTACGTGTCAATCCTCAAACCCTGGTCTTCTCGATTCTAGTGTTCTATCCATCTTTGTTCCCAGTTTCATAGCTTTGGTCGGTGTGCTTCGTCCTACTGCCGTCGCACAAAGTTACAAACGCAATTTACATTTCGAACGACTTGATGTCGACCATGATCTTCGTGATAGCAACGAAGTGATTTCTGGCTAAAATTACGAAATATTGTCTACAGATCAGAGCAAGGGCAAGTCCGTCTGGTGCACGTCCAGGTGCTAATCATTGGCTTAAGGCTAGAGCTAGAAGAGACCATTTCTCACTTCCGGAAGGTCCCATTATAGGACTTTGGGCAAGCGATTCAAGGAAGCACTACATGGCTTAAAAAAGAGCGTTGGGCTGACTATGGGAATGTGGAGACCGAGGCCTAATCCATGTGATCGGAATGCAATATCCATGACTTAGCATTTGTTAGGACCTTTGCCCATTATCCGATTCGAAAGCTTTTACAGAACTTTTGAAGTTAGCTAGTTTATCTCATGGCGTTCAACAATTCGAAACTTGTCATGCTCGTGCTGCGGAGTCTCTTCACTTCGAAGTCTTGCTTCATTCCAGATCTTGGCTACGTGTCAATCCTCAAACCCCTGTCTTCTCAATTCTGGTGTTTTAACCATCGTTGTTCCCAGTTTCATAGCTTTTGTCGGTGTGGTTCGTCCTACTGCTATCGCACAAAGTTTCAAACGCAATTTACATTTCGGACGACTTGATGTCGACCATGATCTTCGCGATAGCAACGTAGTGATTTCCGGCTAAAGTTACGTAATATTGTCTACAGATCAGAGCAATGGCAGGTCCGTCTGATGCACGTCCAGATGCTAGCCATTGGCTTAAGGCCAGAGCTAGAAGAAAGCATTTGTCACTTCCGGAAGGTCCCATTATAGGACTTTGGGCAAGCGACTCAAGGAAGCACTACATGGCTTAGAAAAGAGCGTTGGGCTGAACATGGGAATGTGGAGATCGAGGCCTAATCCATGTGATCGGAATGAAATATCCATGACTCAGCAATTGTTAGGACCTTTGGCCATTATCCGATTCGAAAGCTTTTACAGAACTTTTGAAGTTAGCTAGTTTATCTCATGGCGTTCAATAATTCGAAACTTGTCATGCTCGTGGTGTGGAGTCTCTTCATTTCGAAGTCTTCCTTCATTCCGGATCTTCTCTACGTGTCAATCCTCAAACCCTGGTCTTCTCAATTCTGGTGTTCTATCTATCGTTGTTCCCGGTTTCATAGCTTTCATCGGTCTGGTTCGTCCTGCTGCCATCGCACAAAGTTTCAAACGCAATTTGCATTTCGGACGACTCTATGTCGACCATGATCTTCGCGATAGCAACGTAGTGATATCTGGCTAAAGTTACGTAATATTGTCTACAGATCAGAGCAAGGCAAGTGCTTCTGATGCACGTCCAGGTGCTAATCATTGGCTTAAGACCAGAGCTAGTAGACACCATTTGTCACTTCCGGATGGTCCCATTATAGGACTTTGGGCAAGCGATTCAAGGAAGAACTACATGGCTTAAAAAAGAGCGTTGGGCTGACTATGGGAATGTAGAGACCGAGGCCTAATCCGTGTGATCGGAATGAAACATCCAAGACTCAGCATTTCTCAGGACCTTTGCCCATTATCAGATTTGAACTCTTTTACATAACTTTTGAAGTTAGCTAGTTTATCTCATGTTGTTCAACAATTCCAAACTTGTCATGCTCGTGGTGCGGAGTCTCTTCACTTCAAAGTCGTGGTTCGTTCCAGATCATTGTTACGTGTCAATCCTCAAACCCTGGTCTTCTCGATTCTAGTGTTCTATCCATCTTTGTTCCCAGTTTCATAGCTTTGGTCGGTGTGCTTCGTCCTACTGCCGTCGCACAAAGTTACAAACGCAATTTACATTTCGAACGACTTGATGTCGACCATGATCTTCGTGATAGCAACGAAGTGATTTCTGGCTAAAATTACGAAATATTGTCTACAGATCAGAGCAAGGGCAAGTCCGTCTGGTGCACGTCCAGGTGCTAATCATTGGCTTAAGGCTAGAGCTAGAAGAGACCATTTCTCACTTCCGGAAGGTCCCATTATAGGACTTTGGGCAAGCGATTCAAGGAAGCACTACATGGCTTAAAAAAGAGCGTTGGGCTGACTATGGGAATGTGGAGACCGAGGCCTAATCCATGTGATCGGAATGCAATATCCATGACTTAGCATTTGTTAGGACCTTTGCCCATTATCCGATTCGAAAGCTTTTACAGAACTTTTGAAGTTAGCTAGTTTATCTCATGGCGTTCAACAATTCGAAACTTGTCATGCTCGTGCTGCGGAGTCTCTTCACTTCGAAGTCTTGCTTCATTCCAGATCTTGGCTACGTGTCAATCCTCAAACCCCTGTCTTCTCAATTCTGGTGTTTTAACCATCGTTGTTCCCAGTTTCATAGCTTTTGTCGGTGTGGTTCGTCCTACTGCTATCGCACAAAGTTTCAAACGCAATTTACATTTCGGACGACTTGATGTCGACCATGATCTTCGCGATAGCAACGTAGTGATTTCCGGCTAAAGTTACGTAATATTGTCTACAGATCAGAGCAATGGCAGGTCCGTCTGATGCACGTCCAGATGCTAGCCATTGGCTTAAGGCCAGAGCTAGAAGAAAGCATTTGTCACTTCCGGAAGGTCCCATTATAGGACTTTGGGCAAGCGACTCAAGGAAGCACTACATGGCTTAGAAAAGAGCGTTGGGCTGAACATGGGAATGTGGAGATCGAGGCCTAATCCATGTGATCGGAATGAAATATCCATGACTCAGCAATTGTTAGGACCTTTGGCCATTATCCGATTCGAAAGCTTTTACAGAACTTTTGAAGTTAGCTAGTTTATCTCATGGCGTTCAATAATTCGAAACTTGTCATGCTCGTGGTGTGGAGTCTCTTCATTTCGAAGTCTTCCTTCATTCCGGATCTTCTCTACGTGTCAATCCTCAAACCCTGGTCTTCTCAATTCTGGTGTTCTATCTATCGTTGTTCCCGGTTTCATAGCTTTCATCGGTCTGGTTCGTCCTGCTGCCATCGCACAAAGTTTCAAACGCAATTTGCATTTCGGACGACTCTATGTCGACCATGATCTTCGCGATAGCAACGTAGTGATATCTGGCTAAAGTTACGTAATATTGTCTACAGATCAGAGCAAGGCAAGTGCTTCTGATGCACGTCCAGGTGCTAATCATTGGCTTAAGACCAGAGCTAGTAGACACCATTTGTCACTTCCGGATGGTCCCATTATAGGACTTTGGGCAAGCGATTCAAGGAAGAACTACATGGCTTAAAAAAGAGCGTTGGGCTGACTATGGGAATGTAGAGACCGAGGCCTAATCCGTGTGATCGGAATGAAACATCCAAGACTCAGCATTTCTCAGGACCTTTGCCCATTATCAGATTTGAACTCTTTTACATAACTTTTGAAGTTAGCTAGTTTATCTCATGTTGTTCAACAATTCCAAACTTGTCATGCTCGTGGTGCGGAGTCTCTTCACTTCAAAGTCGTGGTTCGTTCCAGATCATTGTTACGTGTCAATCCTCAAACCCTGGTCTTCTCGATTCTAGTGTTCTATCCATCTTTGTTCCCAGTTTCATAGCTTTGGTCGGTGTGCTTCGTCCTACTGCCGTCGCACAAAGTTACAAACGCAATTTACATTTCGAACGACTTGATGTCGACCATGATCTTCGTGATAGCAACGAAGTGATTTCTGGCTAAAATTACGAAATATTGTCTACAGATCAGAGCAAGGGCAAGTCCGTCTGGTGCACGTCCAGGTGCTAATCATTGGCTTAAGGCTACAGCTAGAAGAGACCATTTCTCACTTCCGGAAGGTCCCATTATAGGACTTTGGGCAAGCGATTCAAGGAAGCACTACATGGCTTAAAAAAGAGCGTTGGGCTGACTATGGGAATGTGGAGACCGAGGCCTAATCCATGTGATCGGAATGGAATATCCATGACTTAGCATTTGTTAGGACCTTTGCCCATTATCCGATTCGAAAGCTTTTACAGAACTTTTGAAGTTAGCTAGTTTATCTCATGGCGTTCAACAATTCGAAACTTGTCATGCTCGTGCTGCGGAGTCTCTTCACTTCGAAGTCTTGCTTCATTCCAGATCTTGGCTACGTGTCAATCCTCAAACCCCTGTCTTCTCAATTCTGGTATTTTAACCATCGTTGTTCCCAGTTTCATAGCTTTTGTCGGTGTGGTTCGTCCTACTGCTATCGCACAAAGTTTCAAACGCAATTTACATTTCGGACGACTTGATGTCGACCATGATCTTCGCGATAGCAACGTAGTGATTTCCGGCTAAAGTTACGTAATATTGTCTACAGATCAGAGCAATGGCAGGTCCGTCTGATGCACGTCCAGATGCTAACCATTGGCTTAAGGCCAGAGCTAGAAGAAAGCATTTGTCACTTCCGGAAGGTCCCATTATAGGACTTTGGGCAAACGATTCAAGGAAGCACTACATGGCTTAAAAAAGATCGTTGGGCTGACCATGGGAATGTAGAGATCGAGACCTAATCCATGTGATCGGAATGAAATATGCTTGGCTCAGCATTTGTTAGGACCATGATCTTCGCGATAACAACGTAGTGATATCTGGCTAAAGTTACGTAATATTGTCTACAGATCAGAGCAAGGGCAAGTGCTTCTGATGCACGTCCAGGTGCTAATCATTGGCTTAAGGCCAGAGCTAGTAGAGACCATTTGTCACATCCGGATGGTCCCATTATAGGACTTTGGGCAAGCGATTCAGGGAAGCACTACATGGCTTAAAAAAGAGCGTTGGGCTGACTATGGGAATGTATAGACCGAGGCCTAATTCGTGTGATCGGAATGAAACATCCAAGACTCAGCATTTGTGAGGACCTTTGTCCATTATCAGATTTGAACTCTTTTACAGAACTTTTGAAGTTAGCTGGTTTATCTCATAGCGTTCAACAATTCGAAACCTGTCATGCTCGTGGTGCGGAGTCTCTTCACTTCGATGTCTTGGTTCGTTCCAGATCTTGGCTACGTGTCAATCCTCAAAACCCGGTCTTCTCAATTCTAGTGTTCTATCTATCTTTGTTCCCAGTTTCATAGCTTTTGTCGGTGTGCTTCGTCCTACTGCCGTCGCACAGAGTTTTAAACTCAATTTACATTTCGGACGACGTGATGTCAACCATGATCTTCGTGATAGCAACCAAGTGATTTCTGGCTAAAATTACAAAATATTGTCTACAGATCAGAGTAAGGGCAAGTCCGTCGGATGCACGTCCAGGTGCTAATCATTGGCTTAAGGCTAGAGCTAGAAGATACCATTTCTCACTTCCGGAAGGTCCCATTATAGGACTTTGGGCAAGTGATTCAGGGAAGCACTACATGGCTTAAAAAAGAGCTTTGGGCTGACTATGGGAATGTAGAGACCGAGGCCTAATCCATGTGATCGGAATGGAATATCCATGACTCAGCATTTGTTAGGAGCTTTGCCCGTTATCCGATTCGAAAGCTTTTACAGAACTTTTGAAGTTAGCTAGTTTATCTCATGGCGTTCAACAATTCGAAACTTGTCATGCTCATGGTGCGGAGTCTCTTCACTTTGAAGTCTTGCTTCGTTCCGGATCTTCTCTACGTGTCAATCCTCAAACCCTGGTCTTCTCAATTCTAGTGTTCTATCGATCTTTGTTCACAGTTTCATAGCTTTTGTCGGTGTGCTTCGTCCTACTGCCGTCGCACAAAGTTTCAAACGCAATTTACATTTCGGATGACTTTATGTCGACCATGATCTTCGTGATAGCAACGAAGTGATTTCTGGCTAAAATTACGAAATATTGTCTACAGATCAGAGTAAGGGCAAGCTCGTCTGATTCACGTCCAGGTGCTAATCATTGGCTTAAGGCGAGAGCTAGAAGAGACCATTTCTCTCTTCCGGAAGGTCCCATTATAGGACTTTGGGCAAGCGATTCAAGGAAGCACTACATGGCTTAAAAAAGAGCGTTGGGCTGACTATGGGAATGTGGAGACCGAGGCCTAATCCATGTGATCGGAATGGAATATCCATGACTCAGCATTTGTTAGGACCTTTGCCCATTATCCGATTCGAAAGCTTTTACAGAACTTTTGAAGTTAGCTAGTTTATCTCATGGCGTTCAACATTTCGAAACTTGTCATGCTCGTGGTGCGGAGTCTCTTCACTTCGAAGTCTTGCTTCCTTCCAAATCTTGGCTACGTGTCAATCCTCAAACCCTGGTCTTCTCAATTCTGGTGTTCTAACCATCGTTGTTCCCGGTTTCATAGCTTTTGTCGGTGTGGTTCGTCCTACTGCTATCCCACAATGTTTCAAACGCAATTTACATTTCGGACGACTTGATGTTGACCATGATCTTCGCGATAGCAACATAGTTATTTCCGGCTAAAGTTACGAAATATTGTCTACAGATCAGAGCAAGGGCAAGTCCGTCTGATGCACGTCCGGGTGCTAATCATTGGCTTAAGGCCAGAGCTAGAAAAGACCATTTGTCACTTCCGGAAGGTCCCAGGACTTTGGGCAAGCGATTCAAGGAAGCACTACACGGCTTAAAAAAGAGCGTTGGGCTGACCATGGGAATGTAGAGATCGACGCCTAATTCATGTGATCAGAATGAAATATCCATGACTCAGCATTTGTTAGGACCTTTGCCCGTTATCCGATTCGAAAGCTTTTACAGAACTTTTGAAGTTAGCTAGTTTATCTCATGGTGTTCAACAATTCGAAACTTGTCATGCTCGTGGTGCGGAGTCTCTTCACTTCGAAGTCTTACTTCGTTCCGGATCTTCTCTACGTGTCAAACCTCAAACCCTAGTCTTCTCAATTCTGGTGTTCTATCCATCGTTGTTCCCAGTTTCATAGCTTTTGTCGGTGTGGTTCGTCCTGCTGCCATCGCACAAAGTTTCAAACGCAATTTACATTTCGGACGACTTGATGTCGACCATGATCTTCGCGATAGCAACGTAGTGATATCTGGCTAAAGTTACGTAATATTGTCTACAGATCAGAGCAAGGGCAAGTGCTTCTGATTCACGTCCAGGTGCTAATCAGTGGCTGAAGGCCAGCGTTAGAAGAGACCATTTGCCACTTTCGGATGGTCCCATTATAGGACTTTGGGCAAGCTATTCAAGGAAGCACTACATGGCTTAAAAAAGAGCGTTGGGCTGACTATGGGAATGTAGAGACCGAGGCGTATTCCGTGTGATCGCAATGAAACGTCCAAGACTCAGCATTTCTGAGGACCTTTACCCATTATCAGATTTGAACTCCTTTACAGAACTTTTGAAGTTAGCTAGTTTATCTCATGGCATTCAACAATTCAAAACTTGTCATGCTCGTGGTGCGGAGTCTCTTCACTTCAAAGTCGTGGTTCGTTCCAGATCTTGGCTACGTGTCAATCCTCAAACCCTGGTCTTCTCAATTCTAGTCTTCTATCCATCTTTGTTCACAGTTTCATAGCTTTTGTTGGTGTGCTTCGTCCTACTGCCGTCGCACAAAGTTTCAAACGCAATTTACATTTCGGATGACTTTATGTCGACCATGATCTTCGTGATAGCAACGAAGTGATTTCTGGCTAAAATTACGAAATATTGTCTACAGATCAAAGCAAGGGCAAGTTCGTCTGATTCACGTCCAGGTGCTAATCATTGGCTTAAGGCTAGAGCTAGAAGAGACCATTTCTCTCTTCCGGAAGGTCCCATTATAGGACTTTGGGCAAGCGATTCAAGGAAGCACTACATGGCTTAAAAAAGAGCATTGGGCTGACTATGGGAATGTGGAGACCGAGGCCTAATCCATGTGATCGGAATGATATCCATGACTCAGCATTTGTTAGGACCTTTGCCCATTATCCGATTCGAAAGCTTTTACAGAACTTTTGAAGTTAGCTAGTTTATCTCATGGCGTTCAACATTTCAAAACTTGTCATGCTCGTGGTGCGGAGTCTCTTCACTTCGAAGTCTTGCTTCCTTCCAAATCTTGGCTACGTGTCAATCCTCAAACCCTGGTCTTCTCAATTCTGGTGTTCTAACCATCGTTGTTCCCGGTTTCATAGCTTTTGTCGGTGTGGTTCGTCCTACTGCTATCCCACAATGTTTCAAACGCAATTTACATTTCGGACGACTTGATGTTGACCATGATCTTCGCGATAGCAACATAGTTATTTCCGGCTAAAGTTACGAAATATTGTCTACAGATCAGAGCAAGGGCAAGTCCGTCTGATGCACGTCCGGGTGCTAATCATTGGCTTAAGGCCAGAGCTAGAAAAGACCATTTGTCACTTCCGGAAGATCCCATTGTAGGACTTTGGGCAAGCGATTCAAGGAAGCACTACACGGCTTAAAAAAGAGCGTTGGGCTGACCATGGGAATGTAGAGATCGACGCCTAATTCATGTGATCAGAATGAAATATCCATGACTCAGCATTTGTTAGGACCTTTGCCCGTTATCCGATTCGAAAGCTTTTACAGAACTTTTGAAGTTAGCTAGTTTATCTCATGGTGTTCAACAATTCGAAACTTGTCATGCTCGTGGTGCGGAGTCTCTTCACTTCGAAGTCTTACTTCGTTCCGGATCTTCTCTACGTGTCAAACCTCAAACCCTAGTCTTCTCAATTCTGGTGTTCTATCCATCGTTGTTCCCAGTTTCATAGCTTTTGTCGGTGTGGTTCGTCCTGCTGCCATCGCACAAAGTTTCAAACGCAATTTACATTTCGGACGACTTGATGTCGACCATGATCTTCGCGATAGCAACGTAGTGATATCTGGCTAAAGTTACGTAATATTGTCTACAGATCAGAGCAAGGGCAAGTGCTTCTGATTCACGTCCAGGTGCTAATCAGTGGCTGAAGGCCAGCGTTAGAAGAGACCATTTGCCACTTTCGGATGGTCCCATTATAGGACTTTGGGCAAGCTATTCAAGGAAGCACTACATGGCTTAAAAAAGAGCGTTGGGCTGACTATGGGAATGTAGAGACCGAGGCGTATTCCGTGTGATCGCAATGAAACGTCCAAGACTCAGCATTTCTGAGGACCTTTACCCATTATCAGATTTGAACTCCTTTACAGAACTTTTGAAGTTAGCTAGTTTATCTCATGGCATTCAACAATTCAAAACTTGTCATGCTCGTGGTGCGGAGTCTCTTCACTTCAAAGTCGTGGTTCGTTCCAGATCTTGGCTACGTGTCAATCCTCAAACCCTGGTCTTCTCAATTCTAGTCTTCTATCCATCTTTGTTCACAGTTTCATAGCTTTTGTTGGTGTGCTTCGTCCTACTGCCGTCGCACAAAGTTTCAAACGCAATTTACATTTCGGATGACTTTATGTCGACCATGATCTTCGTGATAGCAACGAAGTGATTTCTGGCTAAAATTACGAAATATTGTCTACAGATCAAAGCAAGGGCAAGTTCGTCTGATTCACGTCCAGGTGCTAATCATTGGCTTAAGGCTAGAGCTAGAAGAGACCATTTCTCTCTTCCGGAAGGTCCCATTATAGGGCTTTGGGCAAGCGATTCAAGGAAGCACTACATGGCTTAAAAAAGAGCATTGGGCTGACTATGGGAATGTGGAGACCGAGGCCTAATCCATGTGATCGGAATGATATCCATGACTCAGCATTTGTTAGGACCTTTGCCCATTATCCGATTCGAAAGCTTTTACAGAACTTTTGAAGTTAGCTAGTTTATCTCATGGCGTTCAACATTTCAAAACTTGTCATGCTCGTGGTGCGGAGTCTCTTCACTTCGAAGTCTTGCTTCCTTCCAAATCTTGGCTACGTGTCAATCCTCAAACCCTGGTCTTCTCAAATCTGGTGTTCTAACCATCGTTGTTCCCGGTTTCATAGCTTTTGTCGGTGTGGTTCGTCCTACTGCTATCCCACAATGTTTCAAACGCAATTTACATTTCGGACGACTTGATGTCGACCATGATCTTTGCGATAGCAACATAGTTATTTCCGGCTAAAGTTACGTAATATTGTCTACAGATCAGAGCAAGGGCAAGTCCGTCTGATGCACGTCCTAGTGCTAATCATTGGCTTACGGCCAGAGCTAGAAAAGACCATTTGTCACTTCCGGAAGATCCCATTGTAGGACTTTGGGCAAGCGATTCAAGGAAGCACTACACGGCTTAAAAAAGAGCGTTGGGCTGACCATGGGAATGTAGAGATCGACTCCTAATTCATGTGATCAGAATGAAATATCCATGGCTCAACATTTGTTAGGACCTTTGCCCGTTATCCGATTCGAAAGCTTTTACAGAACTTTTGAAGTTAGCTAGTTTATCTCATGGCGTTCAACAATTCAAAACTTGTGATGTTCGTGGTGCGGAGTCTCTTCACTTCGAAGTCTTGCTTCGTTTCGGATCTTCTGATGCGAACCTCGCCAACACTGTGATGAAACCTGATATCAAGTATGATATGAACCTCACCAACTCGTGACGAAACCTGTATACGACTAAGGTCTCCAGGAAACGTGTCCTTATCAAGCTCGAAAGGTGGAACCTTGACCCATTACCTATAGAGAGCTAAGAACCTTGGTATAGTGAAGACGCCACAATCAACTATGGAAGGGTTGATTGATAAGTCGGGGATGAACGCCACGGAATACTCCGATAAGTTCGAATAGTTCTTCAAAGAACCAAAGAGAATAAAATCTCACACTTCATTAATGAATAAAACTGATTCACATTCGTCCAAAGGCAAGCACCAGCCTTTAAATAGGCCAAAGTGCAATATTATATCAAAAATAACCTTCCTAAATGGTTCTCATGGGGTAGGAAACTAATAAGAAAGCAAATCTAAGTGTTTCCTCAGGGAAATTAGAAAATATTACCAATATCTTCAAAACTAAGCAAAGGGAAAGGAAATATATTCTACTTGCTAAAAGAGGAAAGTGATATATTCTTGTAGATAACTTCAATATATCAGCATTAACTTGTGCTTCCCTTACCTCTTTAGTTCTCTCAACTGCCTTTCTTGAAAATATTCTTTCCCTTTCATCTTGTTAAGATATATTTCTTGAAGATACTTGCCTTCTTGACATTCAACTGAAATATATTTCTTGAATTACTTGCACTCTTGATGTTGAGCTGAAATATGTGGCCTTCATCATTTGTCCATTTATGGATAATGTTAAGTCATTGAGCTTGCTCGTCACTTGTATGCATATCCCTATCCACTTCTTCGTTGTGCACGAGCTTCTCATCATCCGATCATGAGAGGCTTCGATTGTAGGCTTCAAGCTCATATCTTGGATCACATCATTCCCCTCCTCTTGAAAAGGATTTGTCCTCAAATCATGACCTACATGAAAAGAAAATAAATTACTAATTCTGAAATTATCAATATCATTATACTCGCCTTGTTGTTCAAAGTTGTAGGCATCATTATTAATGCACTCAATGACTTGGAATGGTCCATCTCCACGAGAAAGTCGCTTTGAACATCGTTGAGCGTGAAACCTCTTCTTCCTCATGTGCCATGAATCATAACCTCCTGGATCAAAATCAAATTTCTTCTTTAGCCTAATGATTGAATGTTTCTCATAATGCTTCACTTTCATCTCAATTCTAAGTGCTTTTCTCTCATGAATTTGCTCAACAACTTCAACTTTGCTCTGTCCATAAAAATTAATAAACTCAAAGAAACATAAATCAAACAAATGATAAATATATGTAACAAACTCATATGAAATTTCCAAAGATGAAAATCTTGTCATAGAGTAGTCAAACCTACAGTAAGAAAAGCCAATATGTGGTAAATATTCTTCACATGCTATGGCGTCAATTTTCGCATAGCAAGTCAAAAACAATAATTTGTTTCCAAGGTCTCTCAAATTTTTCCAAGTGTAGTTCAAAAACATAACTTCTTTACTCAAAATGAACACAGTATGTAACCTCAAAATCATTCCAAAGATCAAATCATCATGTGTGGCATCATCCATTATATGACATGGAATATAGTACCAATATAAGCTAGATAAGCAATGGAAACCACTTACCTGACTTACCAAAGTAGATATTGGCCAACCTTGGATTGCCTTTTCCTCTTCAACAAGATTCTCATTAACAGTAGCACTCACAATCTCATCCATACAAAGAGTTCGGGTTTCAAGTTTAGCAAATAACAATTCTTTGCTTAAGGCCTCTAAAATAAGTTTTGGATATTCAACATGATCATCTAGACTCTTATTATAATGAATATCATAAAAGTAGATAAAAGCATACAAATTATGACTCATAAATCCCATGAAAGCACTAAACATCTTATATAAATCACATGGGTTTTTGCATTCAATGTTTAACTCATGATTTTCTCTCACCCTAGCAAGATGGAATTCACCTTTAAGATCAATCTTTGAAATCATATATGCATTGTTCAATCCTAAATCATGATCTCCTGTCACCGTAGCATGATGAAATTCACTTTCCACATTAGGCTTTGAAATCAAATATGCATCATGAAATCCATCTAACATGCGATCTAAATGAGGAACAGAATTAGGGCACATGACCATGGTGTTTTTGATGGCTTGAAAATCAGAAAACCCTATCCATGTTTGATCCTCATGCTCTAGTAACATTAAGACAATAAAGGGACTCATGTACTCACTAGCTTGCAGATTTACCACTTGCTCAGTGGGTTGTAGTTAAAGCTCCTTCATCTCCTCATGATTACTTCTAATGGCTAGTTGGGTTGGACTTGATCCTTGATGCAATTCCTTGACTTCCTGCAAATAAGAAATAATATTGCTCGGCAAGAATCCGACAAGATTGTTAGTAAATAAAATTGACTCCTTAATCATAAGGGGCTGATGTAAAATTAAAGAACTCTTAATCTCACGGCCTTTTTCCTCTCTTGCACTCACCAATGAAACATCTCTCTTATTCTCTCTCCTCAATCTCTTTTCTCTCATTTTCTTTTTCCACAACCTCAATCTCTCTCTCTCTTTTTTATTGCTCTCTGTTTCTTGACACTCATCTTTCTTTTTATCACACTGTTTCCTTTTCTCACTCTCTTTTTTTATCAGACTCTTTTTCTTGATTGTTCTTTTTGTTCTCTTGAATCTGTGTAATACTCACAGCTTCTTTGTCATCCTTGGAGAGCTCGGAACTAGACGATGGCACTTTGTGTTCTTTATAGGCTGACCTCCATGAGCTTGTAGCAGCCATGCCTGAAGACCATTCATCCATGTTTCTTCGCTTCAACCGTCGTTCAACTTTCATGGCATAGGGCAACATATCTTTGAAGTCTTCATAACAATGCACTGCCACTTCATCCATAATCTCAGGATTTAATCCACGTACAAACCTGTCCATGGTGACTTCTATGTCCTCCTCTATGTTTGCTCGGGTCATTGCAACCTCCATCTCTTTGTAATAATCGAGAACGCTCTTTGATCCTTGAGTGAGATGTTGCAATTTGTTGTGCAATTCCCAGCGATAGGAACTTGGAAGGAATCGTTGCCTCATTATTGACTTCATCTTGTTCCATGTCTCAACGGGTCGCTCTCCATTCTGTCTCCTACTTGTAATAATCTGATCCCACCAAATAACAGCATAGTCGGAGAATTGAAAAGAAGCAAATTGTACCTTTTTCCTTTCAGAGTAATTGTGATGATTGAAGACCATCTCCATACCTTCCTCCCACAAAAGATAAGCTTCAGGGTCATTTTTGCCTTGGAAAGTTGGAAACTTCACTTTTTGTCATGGAGATCATTGTTCCACCTTGGTCTTCTCGATTCTTTATCTTCATATGGAAGCTGAAAGCTTTTTCTTTTTGCTTCATCCTCAATTCGATCTATCTTCTTGTGGATTTGTTTGAATTCAGCTCTCATCATTCTCCCAACCTCGTGTACATATGCTTGTAGTTGTATATCTTCGAATGCGCTTTCCTCTTGATAGTGCGACATGATGAGAATCTGCAACAGATATTAGGACCTCACAAGCACTCTCTCACGTGTTTCGCTCAAGAATATGTTCACTCAATTCACTCGTGTTTGCGCTCAAATGGCTTTTACCCTCTAATAATCTCACCACTCTTGCCTTTTTCCATCGTATATCCTCTTTCAGTTCTTTTTGAACTAAACAAACAAAAATCAGAATGTCCTGCAACAATCCACCACGACTTCACCAAGATTTGAAAAAAGAATGTAGGGTCGGGTTCCAAATTATCAAAATATCGAGTAACAAGGCAATTACGAACTAGAGAATAATAGATCAATGGAAAAGAAACAACTTTGAATGAGGGACTTTGATAACTCTATGAATGGTCAAATAAGTCTTGGACTTGTTCAATGTCTCACTTCTTCCACTTTTTTTCTACCTCTTTTTTTTGTTGCTGATTCTTCTTTTTTTTTAACTTTTTTTTTATTTTGCAACTTTTCTTTCTTTTTTTCTGCTTCTTTTTTTCTGCTACTTTTTTTTTCCTCTCCCACTACCTTTTTTTTTAATTTCTTTTTGAAGATAATAGAAAAGAAGAAGATAAAGAAAAAAAATGAAGATGAAAGAAAACAAAGAGAAACTAAAAGGATAAATTGAACCTGACTAAGAACGTTGGCTCTGATACCAAAATGATGCGAACCTCGCCGACACCGTGATGAAACCCGATATCAAGTATGATATGAACCTCACCAACTCGTGACGAAACCCGTATACGACTAAGGTCTCCAAGAAACGTGTCCTTATCAAGCTCGAAAGGTGGAACCTTGACCCATTACCTATAGAGAGCTAAGAACCTTGGTATAGTGAAGACGCCACAATCAACTATGGAAGGGTTGATTGATAAGTCGGGGATGAACGCCACGGAATACTCCGATAAGTTCAAATAGTTCTTCAAAGAACCAAAGAGAATAAAATCTCACACTTCATTAATGAATAAAACTGATCCACATTCGTCCAAAGGCAAGCACCAGCCTTTAAATAGGCCAAAGTGCAATATTACATCAAAAATAACCTTCCTAAATGGTTCTCATGGGGTAGGAAACTAATAAGAAAGCAAATCTAAGTGTTTCCTTAGGGAAATTAGAAAATATTACCAATATCTTCAGAACTAAGCAAAGGGAAAGGAAATATATTCTACTTGCTAAAAGAGGAAAGTGATATATTCTTGTAGATAACTTCAATATATCAGCATTAACTTGTGCTTCCCTTACCTCTTTAGTTCTCTCAACTGCCTTTCTTGAAAATATTCTTTCCCTTTCATCTTGTTAAGATATATTTCTTGAAGATACTTACCTTCTTGACATTCAACTGAAATATATTTCTTGAATTACTTGCACTCTTGATGCTTAGCTGAAATATGTGGCCTTCATCATTTGTCCATTTATGGATAATGTTAAGTCATTGAGCTTGCTCGTCACTTGTATGCATATCCCTATCCAATTCTTCGTTGTGCACGAGCTTCTCATCATCCGATCATGAGAGATTTCGATTGTAGGCTTCAAGCTCATATCTTGGATCACATCATCTTCTCTACATGTCAATCCTCAAACCCTGGTCTTCTCAATTCTTGTGTTCTATCCATCGTTGTTCCCAGTTTCATAGCTTTTGTCGGTGTGGTTCGTCCTGCTGCCACCGCACAAACTTTCAAACGCAATTTACATTTCGGACGACTTTATGTCGACCATGATCTTCGCGATAGCAACGTAGTGATATCTGGCTAAAGTTACGTAATATTGTCTACAGATCAGAGCACGGGCAAGTGCTTCTGATGCACGTCCAGGTGCTAATCAGTGGCTGAAGACCAGAGCTAGAAGAGACCATTTGCCACTTCCGGATGGTCCCATTATAGGACATCGGGCAAGCGATTCAAGGAAGCACTACATGGCTTAAAAAAGAGCGTTGGGCTGACTATGGGAATGTAGAGACCGAGGCCTAATCCGTGTGATCGGAATGAAACATCCAAGACTCAGCATTTGTGAGGACCTTTGCCCATTATCAGATTTGAACTCTTTTACAGAACTTTTGAAGTTAGCTAGTTTATCTCATGGCGTTCAACAATTCAAAACTTATCATGCTCGTGGTGCGGAGTCTCTTCACTTCAAAGTCGTGGCTCGTTCCAGATCTTGGCTACGTGTCAATCCTCAAACCCTGGTCTTCTCAATTCTAGTGTTCTATCCATCTTTATTCCCAGTTTCATAGCTTTTGTCGGTGTGCTTCGCCCTACTGCCGTCGTACAAAGCTTCAAACGCAATTTACATTTCGGACGACTTGATGTCAACCATGATCTTTGTGATAGCAACGAAGTGATTTCTAGCTAAAATTACGAAATATTGTCTACAGATCAGGGCAAGGGCAAGTCCGTCTTATGCATGTCTAGGTGCTAATCATTGGCTTAAGGCTAGAGCTAGAAGAGACCATTTCTCACTTACGGAAGGTCCCATTATAGGACTTTGGGCAAGCGATTCAAGGAAGCACTACATGGCTTAAAAAAGAGCGTTGGGTTGACTATGGGAATGTGGAGACCGAGGCCTAATCCATGTGATCGGAAAGGAATATCCATGACTCAGCATTTGTTAGGACCTTTGCCCATTATCCGATTCGAAAGGATTTACAGAACTTTTGAAGTTAGCTAGTTTATCTCATGATGTTCAACAATTCGAAACTTGTCATGCTCGTGGTGCGGAGTCTCTTCACTTCGAAGTCTTGCTTCGTTCCAGATATTCTCTACGTGTCAATCCTCAAACCCTGGTCTTCTCAATTCTGGTGTTCTATCCATCGTTGTTCCCAGTTTCATAGCTTTTGTCGGTGTGGTTCGTCCTACTGCCATCGCCCAAAGTTTCAAACGCAATTTACATTTCGGACGACTTGATGTCGACCATGATCTTCGCGATAGCAACGTAGTGATATCTGGCTAAAGTTACGTAATATTGTTTATAGATCAGAGCAAGGGCAAGTCCGTCTGATGCACGTCCAGGTGCTAATCATTGGCTTAAGGCCAGAGCTAGAAGAGACCAATTCTCACTTTCAGAATGTCCCATTATAGGACTTTGGGCAAGCGATTCAAGGAAGCACTACATGGCTTAAAAACGAGCGTTGGGCTGACTCTGGGAATGTAGAGACCGAGGCCTAATCCATGTGATCGGAATGAAATATCCAAGACTCAGCATTTGTTAGGACCTTTGCCCATTATCCGATTCAGAAGCTTTTACAGAACTTTTGAAGTTAGCTAGTTTATCTTATGGCGTTCAACAATTCAAAACTTGTCATGCTCGTGGTGCGGAGTCTCTTCACCTCGAAGTCTTGCTTCGTTCCAGATCTTGGCTACGTGTCAATCCTCAAACCCTGGTCTTCTCAATTCTGGGGTTCTATCCATCTTTGTTCCCAGTTTCATAGCTTCTGTCGGTGTGGTTCGTCCTACAACCATCGCACAAAGTTTCAAACGCAATCTACATTTCGGACGACTTGATGTCGACCATGATCTTTGTGTTAGCACCGAAGTGATTTCTGGCTAAAGTTACCAAATATTGTCTACGGATCAGAGCAAGGGCAAGTCCATCCGATGCACGTCCAGGTGCAAATCATTGGCTTAAGGCCTCAGCTAGAAGAGACCATTTGTCACTTCCGGAAGATCCCAATATAAGACTTTGGGCAAGCGATTCAAGGAAGCACTACATGGCTTAAAAAAGATCGTTGGGCTGACTATGGGAATGTAGAGACCGAGGCCTTATCCATGTGATCGGAATGAAATATCCATGACTCAGCATTTGTTAGGACCTTTGCCCATTATCCGATTCGAAAGCTTTTATAGAACTTTTGAAGTTAGCTAGTTTATCTCATGGCGTTCAACAATTCGAAACTTGTCATGCTCGTGGTGCGGAGTCTCTTCACTTCGAAGTCTTGCTTCGTTCCAGATCTTGGCTACGCTTCAATCCTCAAACACTGGTCTTCTCAATTCTGGTGTTCTATCCATCGTTGTTCCCAGTTTCATAGCTTTTGTCGGTGTGGTTCGTCCTACTGCCATCGCACAAAGTTTCAAATGCAATTTATATTTCGAACGACTTGATGTCGACCATGATCTTCGTGACAGCAACGAAGAGATTTGTGGCTAAAGTTACGAATATTGTCTACAGATAAGAGCAAGGGCAAGTCCGTCAGATGCACGTCTAGCTGCTAATCACGGGCTTAAGGCTAGAGCTAGAAGAGTCCATTTGTCACTTCTGAAAGATCCCGTTATAGGACTTTGGGCAAGCGATTCAAGGAAGCACTAGATGGCTTAAAAAAGAGCGTTGGGCTGACTCTGGGAATGTAGAGACCGACGCCTAATCCATGTGATCGGAATGAAATATCCATGACTCAGCATTTGTTAGGACCTTTGCCCATTATCCGATTCAGAAGCTTTTACAGAACTTTCGAAGTTAGCTAGTTTATCTCATGGCGTTCAACAATTCAAAACTTGTCATGCTCGTGGTGCGGAGTCTCTTCACTTCGAAGTCTTGCTTCGTTCCAGATCTTGGCTACGTGTCAATCCTCAAACCCTGGTCTTCTCAATTCTGGTGTTCTATCCATCTTTGTTCCCAGTTTCATAGCTTCTGTCAGTGTAGTTCGTCCTACAACCGTCGCACAAAGTTTCAAACGCAATCTACATTTCGGACGACTTGATGTCGACCATGATCTTCGTGATAGCACCGAAGTGATTTCTGGCTAAAGTTACGAAATATTGTCTACGGATCAGAGCAAGGGCAAGTCCGTCCGATGCACGTCCAGGTGCTAATCATTGGTTTAAGGCCAGAGCTAGAAGAGACCATTTGTCACATCCGGAAGATCCCAATATAAGACTTTGGGCAAGCGATTCAAGGAAGCACTACATGGCTTAAAAAAGAGCGTTCGGCTGACTATGGGCATGTAGAGACCGAGGCCTAATCCATGTGATCGGAATGAAACATCCATGACTAAGCATTTGTTAGGAGCTTTGCCCATTATCAAATTCGAAAGCTTTTACGGAACTTTTGAACGTAGCTAGTTTATCTCATGGTGTTCAACAATTCGAAACTTGTCATCCTCGTGGTGCGGAGTCTCTTCACTTCGAAGTCTTGGTTCCCTCCAGATCTTGGCTACGTGTCAATCCTCAAACCCTGGTCTTCTCAATTCTCGTGTTCTATCCATCGTTGTTCCCAGTTTCATAGCTTTTGTTGGTATGGTTCGTCTTACCGCCATCGCACAAAGTTTCAAACGCAATTTACATTTCGGACGACTTGATGTCGACCATGATCTTCGCGATAGCAACATAGTGATTTCTGGCTAAAGTTACGTAATATTGTCTACAGATCAGAGCAAGGGCAAGTCCGTCTGATGCACGTCCAGGTGCTAATCATTGGCTTAAGGCCAGAGCTAGAATAGTCCATTTGTCACTTCCGGAAGATCCCAATATAAGACTTTGGGCAAGCGATTCAAGGAAGCACTACATGGCTTAAAAAAGAACGTTGGGCTGACTATGGGAATGTAAAGACCGAGGCCTAATCCATGTGATCGGAATGAAATATCCATGACTCGGCATTTGTTAGGACCTTTGCCCAGTATCCGATTCGAAAGCTTTTGCAGAACTTTTGAAGTTAGCAAGTTTATCTCATGGCGTTCAACAATTCGAAACTTGTCATGCTGGTGGTGCGGAGTCTCTTCACTTCGAAGTCTTGCTTCGTTCCAGATCTTGGCTACGCGTGAATCCTCAAACACTGGTCTTCTCAATTCTGGTGTTCTATCCATCCTTGTTCCCAGTTTCATAGCTTTTGTCGGTGGGGATCGTCCTACTGCCATCGCACAAAGTTTCAAATGCAATTTATATTTCGGACGACTTGATGTCGATCATGATCTTCGTGATAGCAACGAAGTGATTTGTGGCAAAAGTTACGAAATATTGTCTACTGATCAGAGCAAGGGCAAGTCCGTCAGATGCACGTCTAGGTGCTAATCACGGGCTTAAGGCCAGAGCTAGAAGAGTCCATTTGTCACTTCCGGAAGATCCCATTATAGGACTTTGGGCAAGCGATTCAAGGAAGCACTGCATGGCTTAAAAAAGAGCGTTGGGCTGACTCTAGGAATGTAGAGACCGAGGCCTAATCCATGTGATCGGAATGAAATATCCATGACTCAGCATTTGTTAGGACCTTTGCCCATTATCCGATTCAGAAGCTTTTACAGAACTTTTGAAGTTAGCTAGTTTATCTCATGGCGTTCAACAATTCAAAACTTGTCATGCTCGTGGTGCGGAGTCTCTTCACTTCGAAGTCTTGCTTCGTTCCAGATCTTGGCTACGTGTCAATCCTCAAACCCTGGTCGTCTCAATTCTGGTGTTCTATCCATCTTTGTTCCCAGTTTCAAAGCTTCTGTCAGTGTGGTTCGTCCTACTACCGTTGCACAAAGTTTCAAACGCAATCTACATTTCGGACGAATTGATGTCGACCATGATCTTCGTGATAGCACCGAAGTGATTTCTGGCTAAAGTTACCAAATATTGTCTACAGATCAGAGCAAGGGCAAGTCCGTCCGATGCACGTCCAGGTGCTAATCATTGGCTTAAGGCCAGAGCTAGAAGAGACCATTTGTCACTTCCAGAAGATCCCAATATAAGACTTTGGGCAAGCGATTCAAGGAAGCACTACATGGCTTAAAAAAGAGCGTTGGGCTGACTATGGGCATGTAGAGACTGAGGCCTAATCCATGTGATCGGAATGAAACATCGATGGCTCAGCATTTGTTAGGCCTTTTGCCCATTATCAGATTCGAAAGCTTTTATAGAACTTTTGAACGTAGCTAGTTTATCTCATGGTGTTCAACAATTCGAAACTTGTCATGCTCGTGGTGCGGAGTCTCTTCACTTCGAAGCCTTGGTTCCCTCCAGATCTTGGCTACGTGTCAATCCTCAAACCCTGGTCTTCTCAATTCTCGTGTTCTATCCATCGTTGTTCCCAGTTTCATAGCTTTTGTCGGTATGGTTCGTCCTACCGCCATCGCACAAAGTTTCAAACGCAACTTACATTTCGGACGACTTGATGTCGACCATGATCTTCGCGATAGCAACATAGTGATTTCTGGCTAAAGTTACATAATATTGTGTACAGATCAGAGCAAGGGCAAGTCCGTCTGATGCACGTCCAGGTGCTAATCATTGGCTTAAGGCCAGAGCTAGAAGAGACCATTTGTCACTTCCGGAAGATCCCAATATAAGATTTTGGGCAAGCGATTCAAGGAAGCACTACATGGCTTAAAAAAGAACGTTGGGCTAACTATGGGAATGTAGAGACCGAGGCCTAATCCATGTGATCGGAATGAAATGTCCATGACTCAGCATTTGTTAGGACCTTTGCCCATTATCCGATTCGAAAGCTTTTACAGAACTTTTGAAGTTAGCAAGTTTATCTCATGGCGTTCAACAATTCGAAACTTGTCATGCTCGTGGTGCAGAGTCTCTTCACTTCGAAGTCTTGGTTCGTTCCAGATCTTGGCTAGGCGTCAATCCTCAAACCCTGGTCTTCTCAATTCTCGTGTTCTATCCATCGTTGTTCCCAGTTTCATAGCTTTTGTCGGTGTGGTTCGTCCTACTGCCATCGCACAAAGTTTCAAACGCAATTTATATTTCGGACGACTTGATGTTGACCATGAACTTCGTGACAGCAACGAAGTGATTTGTGGCAAAAGTTACGAAATATTATCTACAGATCAGAGCAAGGGCAAGTCCGTCTGATGCACGTCTAGGTGCTAATCATGGGCTTAAGGCCAGAGCTAGAAGAGGCCATTTGTCAGTTTCGAAAGATCCCATTATAGGACTTTGGGCAAGCGATTCAAGGAAGCACTACATGGCTTAAAAAACAGTGTTGGGCTGACTATGGGAATGTAGAGACCGAGGCCTAATCCATGTGATCGGAATGAAATATCCATGACTCAGCATTTGTTAGGACCTTTGCCCATTATCCGATTCGGAAGCTTTTACAGAACTTTTGATGTTAGCTAGTGTATCTCATGGGGGTCAACAATTCGAAACTTGTCATGCTCATGGTGCGGAGTCTCTTCATTTCTGATGTGAACCTTACCAACATGTGGTAAAACCCGACAACAATATATGGAAGAGAACCCCAAGATCTGCAGAAAAACAAGTTCCAAAGGCGAGCTTTGACCCACTACCTAGCGAGATAGGAACCAAAGCTACGGTTTGGAAAGGACGCCACACCCCGAGGATCGAAGTGATAAGTCCGGTTGTAGAACGCCACAAGAAATCTTGATAAGTTCTACGAGTCTTCTCAAGAACCAAGAAGAGCAAATTCCTCACAAAATTATGTATTGAAACAAAAGAAGTCTGAAAATTCGTCCATCCTCAGCCTTGACCTATAAATAGGCCGCAATTACAAGATATGTGAAATATTGTATCTCTAGATTGCCTCCTATGTAATAGGCAACAAAAATATTCTAACTATTCTTTAGGAAACAATGAAATATTACCCTAATATTCTGACTTAGAAAGGTAATATATTATTTAGCCATGTAATATTCTTCTTTGACTAGAATTAATCAACTTTGACTGGAATTTCGAGAACTTCAATAATGTTGACATATGTTGCTGGCACACGTGGACTTGCTTCAGCATGCTTCATTGAGTTCGCCTGAGTCCAAATTCTTTGAACTAGCCCGTTCAGATCTTCTCTAAGCTTCTTGGTCCGTGCCCTCGTAATTGGCCCGTTAGGAACTCTAATAGGATCTCTTGTACCATTCTCTTGATTTGCATCATTCTCCCCCTCTTTTAAAGGATTTGTCCTCAAATCTTCATCTGCATTAAACGTAGATAGATCAGAGACATTAAAACTTGCATTAACACCATACTCACCTGGTAAGTCCAATTTGTAGGCATTATCATTTATTCGCTCTAGCACTTGGAAAGGTCCATCGCCCCTTGGAAGGAGTTTCGAACGTCATCTTTCGGGAAACCGTTCCTTCCTCATGTGCAACCACACCCAATCTTCTGGTTCAAACACCACTTGCTTACGTCCCTTGTTTGCTTGTTTGATATATTGCTCAGTCCTTCTTTCTATGTTCAAGCGTGCCTTCTCATGGATTTGCTTTACAAATTCAGCTTTCTTCTTTCCATCTAAGTTAGCACGTTCACTCAAAGGTAAAGGAGATAAATCCAAGGGTGTTAGTGGATTAAAACCATAAACAATCTCAAATGGTGAAAACTTGGTTGCAGAATGAACGCTCCTATTGTAAGCAAATTCGACCGGTGGCAAACAATCTTCCCATGATTTCAAATTCTTCTTAATAATAGCACGTAATAAAGTAGATAAAGTCCTATTCACTACTTCGGTTTGACCATCAGTTTGTGGGTGACAAGTTGTAGAGTATAATAATTTGGTGCCTAACCTTCCCCACAATGTCTTCCAAAAGTAACTCAAGAACTTTGTATCTCTATCGGAAACAATGCTTCTAGGCATGCCATGCAATCTAACAATCTCCTTGAAAAATAGATCAGCTATATGAGATGCATCATCAGTTTTATGACATGCAATGAAATGTACCATTTTAGAGAATCTATCAACAACCACAAAGATTGAGTCTCTTCCCCTCTTAGACCTAGGTAACCCTAAAACAAAGTCCATGGAAATGTCAACCCAAGGCTCTCTAGGAATAGGCAATGGTGTATATAATCCATGTGGCTGTAACTTAGATTTAGATTGTCTACATGTAATGCACTTTTCACAAATCCTCTCAGCATCCCGTTTCATATGGGGCCAAAAAAAATGATCATGCAACATAGCCAATTTTTAGCTACCCCAAAATGACCCATCAAACCACCACCATGTGCTTCCCTAACTAGTAACTCACGCAAAGAAGAATGGGGAATGCAAAGCTTATTTTCTCGAAATAGAAACCCATCAAGCAAGTAATACTTGTCATGAGATCTTTTTGCGCATTCTTTAAACACATCACCAAAATCAGAATCTAATGCATACAAATCCTTAATGTACTCAAAACCAAGCAACTTAGCATCAAGTGTGGAAAGTAGAGCATACCTTCGAGATAGTGCATCCGCAACTATATTTTCCTTACCTTGCTTGTATTTGATCACGTATGGAAATGTCTCGATGAACTCCACCCACTTAGCATGGCGTTTGTTCAGCTTGTGCTGCCCCTTCAAGTGCTTCAACGATTCATGATCTGTGTGGATCACAAATTCTTTTGGCCAAAGGTAATGTTGCCAGGTCCTTAATGTCCGAACTAATGCATACATCTCCTTATCATATGTTGGATAGTTTAGGGCTGCTCCACTTAGCTTTTCGCTAAAATATGCAATTGGTCTTCCTTCCTGCATTAAAACTCCACCAACTCCAATACCTGAAGCATCACACTCAATTTCAAAAGTTTTAGTAAAGTTAGGTAAAGCAAGTAAAGGTGCATTTGTTAACTTCTCCTTAATCACTTTGAATGCCCTTTCTTGTTCCTCTCCCCACCTAAATGGAGCATTCTTCTTGATCACTTCAGTTAAAGGTGTAGCAAGACTACTAAAATTCTGAACAAAACGTCGATAAAAACTAGCTAACCCATGGAAACTTCTTACCTGACCAATAGATGTAGGAGTTGGCCAATCTTGAATTGCTTTCACCTTTTCATGGTCAACTTGAATACCTTGGGCACTCACAACAAATCCAAGAAACACAAGCTTATTCGTGCAAAACATACACTTCTTCAGATTTGCGTACAACTTTTCTTTCCTTAAAATATCTAAAACAAGTTTTAAATGTTCCACATGGTCATTCAAATTTTTGCTATAAATCAGAATATCATCAAAGTAGACAACCACAAATTGTCCAATGTAAGCACGCAAAACATGATTCATAAGTCTCATGAAAGTGCTCGGTGCATTAGTTAATCCAAAAGGCATAACTGACCATTCATATAATCCATGTTTTGTTTTGAATGCAGTTTTCCACTCATCACCTTCTTTCATCCTAATTTGATGATATCCACTCTTAAGATCAATCTTAGTAAAAACACAAGAACCATGCAATTCATCAAGCATATCATCTAATCTAGGGATGGGATGTCGATACTTTACCGTGATATTGTTGATTGCACGACAATCAACACACATCCTCCATGTCCCGTCCTTCTTAGGTACTAGCAGCACCGGAACTGCACAAGGACTCATGCTTTCTCGTACATACCCCTTTTCCAATAACTCACCTACTTGCCTTTGAAGTTCCTTTGTTTCCTCGGGATTACTCTGGTAGGCTGGTCGGTTTGGGATTGATGCACCGGGTATGAAGTCAATTTGATGTTCAATTCCTCGAATTGGGGGTAAACCTGAAGGCAACTCCTCAGGAAACACATCATCGAACTCCTGCAAAAGGGAAATAACATTGCTCGGCAAAGAACCGACAAGATCATTAGTGTTTAAAAGGACCTCCTTGTACATAAGTACTATAAGGGGTTGATAAGAAAATAATACTCTCTTGATCTCTCTTTTCTTTGCCATGAAACTTAATTTTTCCTCTCTTGCTCTCCCTATGGCTGAAACTCTCTTTTCTTCTCTTTCACTCTTTTTCTTATTCTTTCCTCTTTCTTTTTCTTCTCCCATACTTTCTTTTCTCTCAATTTCAGATTTTGTCCTTGTTTTCTTTTCACTTGCTCTTTTCAGCTTCATTTGATCATCAAGAACTTGTTTTGGAGTTAATGGCATAAGAGCTATGGGCTGCTTATTCATTACAAAGGAGTACCTATTGGTAAAACCATCATGTGTAGCCCTCCGATCATATTGCCATGGCCTTCCCAATAGTATATTGCATGCATGGGAACTACATCACAAAACACCTCATCCACATATTTTCCAATAGAAAAAGCAACCAGAACTTGCTTTGTCACCTTGATGTCGCCACTATCATTTAACCATTGGAGTCGATAAGGTCGTGGATGCTTCAAGGTGGGTAATGCCAATTTCTCCACCAATTCTGTGCTAGCCACATTGGTGCAACTCCCTCCATCAATTATGACGCTGCACACTTTGTTGTTCACAAAGCATCGAGTATGGAACAAGTTCTCTCTTAGATTATTTTCTTCCTCCTTAACCTGCATGTTGAGAGCTCGTCTTGCCACCAATATCTCGCCTTCAACAGCATACTGCCCATCATAAGCATCTTCTAAGGGTGGCATGTCAGAATCGTCTTCTTCATCTTCCGACTCTAGCTCTCCTTGGGCATTTATAACCATCACCCTCTTGTTTGGGCATTGGTTAGCCATGTGTCCCCTGCCTTGGCATTTAAAACCCTTAATATCACGATTCCGAGTAGTAGAGATATCGGTTGTACCCTGGGAATCACGGCTGGTGTTTCCCGACTTAGGCTCAGTTTTAGCCTTAAGAGTTGAAGATGTCTGTGGCTTTTCTTCCTTCTTTGAGGAGCTCAGCTTCCAAAGATTAGACCCCGAGTTGGGACCTGATCGTGTGCCTCCTCTCTTGAGTTGTTGTTCCACTTTGATCGCCATGTGCACCATCTCTTCCAACTCTACATAATGATGCATTTCTACTCTATCATGAATTTCTCGGTTCAAGCCAAACAAAAATCTGGCCATAGTGGCTTCTCGATCTTCCTCCACGTTGGCTCGTATCATTGTAATCTCCATCTCCTTAAAATAATCTTCAACACTTTGACTCCCTTGTCTAAGAGATTGCAACTTTTTATGCAACTCCCGGTAATAGTAGCTTGGAATGAACCGCTTTCTCATCACCGATTTCATGTCATCCCATGTTTCAATCGGATGTTCTCTATTCCGTCTCCTGCTCAAAACAAGCTGGTCCCACCATGAAATAGCATAATCAGAAAACTCAATGACAGCAAGTTTTACCTTCTTTGCTTCAGAATAGTTGTGGCAATCAAATATGAACTCCATCTTCTTCTCCCACTCAAGATATGCTTCTGGATCAGATTTGCCTTGGAAAGATGGAATCTTCATCTTGATGCTACCCAAATTATTATCTTCTCGATTCCTAACTTCTCCATTCCGATGCCCAAACCTGCCTCGTCGCTTGTTCGGTTCTTCTAACTCCTCATCATCCTCGTTATCTCCCCATGGAACATGTCGCCCATGCCCCCTGTTGTTGTGGCTGTAATGCGGCTCACTCGATACTCTGTCTTCCACCTGATCCAACCTATTTTGAATTGGCTCCAATTCAAGTCGCATTATCCGTCTCATCTCCCCCAACAATGCTTCCATTTGAAGATTCGGGATGGTATGCTGTTGAATCTCTTCGGATGGATCTCTGTCTCGATGTTGAGCCATGTATAGATTCTGCAACTAGGTTAGTATGAATATAGAAAGAAAAAGGACCTCACCTCACTCCCTCACGTGTTTCACTCAAAAGATGATTCACTCAATTCACTCGTGTTTCTCTCAAGCATTTGGCTTTTACCCTCTAATATGCTCACCACTCTGGCCTTTTTCCACTCTTGTTGCCTTCTTTAGTTCTTAATCGGACTCAAGAAACAACCAAGAAACTTGCAGCAATTCAAGTATGAATCCAACCAAAACAAATCGCAAGGATCCTTAGGGTGAAGAGTCAAGGAAATAGATGAGTATGAATCTTAAACATAAGAATGATGGAAAAGGTATGATTCTGAGCAAGAAAACTAGGTGGATTTATGATTGATGAGTTGATGCTAAGACAGTATGATATCTTCTTCACTTCCCTTGATTTCATTCTTTCTACTTTTGGTTTCTGTCTTTCCTTCTTTCTTTTTTTTTGGTTTTGCTGTTGATACTTTTTTTTCTTTTTTTTTTGCACGAATTTTTTTTCTTTTTTTTTTTTTATGCAAGCAAACTCAAGAACGAACTAAGAAAATAAAGGATAGATTTCAACAAGAACGAAAAGAAAATAATGAAAAAGGATAGATGAAACTTGTCTTAGAACCAAAGCTCTGATACCAACTGATGTGAACCTTACCAACATGTGGTAAAACCCGACAACAATATATGGAAGAGAACCCCAAGATCTGCAAAAAAACAAGTTCCGAAGGCGAGCTTTGACCCACTACCTAGCGAGATAGGAACCAAGGCTACGGTTTAGAAAGGACGCCACACCCCGAGGATCGAAGTGATAAGTCCGGTTGTAGAACGCCACAAGAAATATTGATAAGTTCTACGAGTCTTCTCAAGAACCAAGAAGAGCAAATTCCTCACAAAATTATGTATTGAAACAAAAGAAGTCTGAAAATTCGTCCATCCTCAGCCTTACCTATGAATAGGCCACAATTACAAGATATGTGAAATATTGTATCTCCAGATTGCCTCCTATGTAATAGGCAACAAAAATATTCTAACTATTCCTTAGGAAACAATGAAATATTACCCTAATATTCTGACTTAGAAAGGTAATATATTATTTAGCCATGTAATATTCTTCTTTGACCAGAATTAATCAACTTTGACTGGAATCTTCGAGAACTTCAATAATGTTGACATATGTTGCTGGCACACGTGGACTTGCTTCAGCATGCTTCATTGAGTTCGCCTGAGTCCAAATTCTTTGAACTACCCCGTTCAGATCTTCTCTAAGCTTCTTGGCCCGTGCCCTCGTAATTGGCCCGTTAGGAACTCTAATAGGATCTCTTGTACCATTCTCTTGATTTGCATCAATTTCGAAGTCTTGCTTCGTTCCAGATCTTTGCTACGTCTCAATCCTCAAACCCTGGTCTTCTCAATTCTGGTGTTCTATCCATCGTTGTTCCCAGTTTCATAGCTTTTGTCGGTGTGGTTCGTCCTACCGCCATCGCACAAAGTTTCAAACGCAATTTACATTTCGAACGACTTGATGTGGACCATGATCTTCGCGATAGCAACGCAGTGATTTCTGGCTAAAGTTGCGTAATACTGTCTACAGATCAGACCAAGGGCAAGTCCGTCTGATGCAAGTCCAGGTGCTAATCATTGGCTTAAGGCTAGAGCTAGAAGAGACCATTTGTCACTTCCGGAAGATCCCAATATAGGATTTTGGGCAAGCGATTCAAGGAAGCACTACATGGCTTAAAAAGAGCATTGGGCTGACTATGGGAATGTAGAGACCGAGGCCTAATCCATGTGATCGGAATGAAATATCCATGACTCAGCATTTGTTAGGACCTTTGCCCATTATCCGATTCGAAAGCTTTCACAGAACTTTTGAAGTTAGCTAGTTTATCTCATGGCGTTCAACAATTCGAAACTTGTCATGCTCGTGGTGCGGAGTCTCTTCACTTCGAAGTCTTGCTTCGTTCCGGATCTTCTCTACGTGTCAATCCTCAAACCCTGGTCTTCTCAATGCTAGTGTTCTATCCATCGTTGTTCCCAGTTTCATAGCCTTTGTCGGTGTGGTTTGTCCTACTGCCATCGCACAAAGTTTCAAACGCAATTTACATTTCGGACGACTTGATGCCGACCATGATCTTCGCGATACCAACGTAGTGATATCTGGATAAAGTTACGTAATATTGCCTACAGATCAGAGCAAGGGCAAGTCCGTCTGATGCACGTCCAAGTGCTAATCATTGGCTTAAGGTCAGAGCTAGAAGAGACCATTTCTCACTTCCAGAAGGTCCCATTATAGGACTTTGGGCAAGCGATTCAAGGAAGCACTACATGGCTTAAAAAAGAGCGATGGGCTGACTATGGGAATGTAGAGACCGAGGCCTAATCCATGTGATCGGAATGAAACATCCATGACTCAGCATTTGTTAGGACCTTTGCCCATTATCAGATTCGAAAGCTTTTACAGAACTTTTAAAGTTAGCTAGTTTATCTCATGGCGTTCAACAATTCGAAACTTGTCACGCTTGTGGTGCCGAGTCTCTTCACTTAGAAGTCTTGCTTCGTTTTAGATCTTGGCTACGTGTCAATCCTCAAACCCTGGTTTTCTTAATTCTGGTGTTCTATCCATCTTTGTTCCCAGTTTCATAGCTTCTATCGGTGTGGTTCGTCCTACTGCCGTCGCACAAAGTTTCAAACGCAATTTACATTTCGGACGACTTGATGTCGACCATGATCTTCGTGATAGCACCGAAGTGATTTCTGGCTAAAGTTACGAATATTGTCTACAGACTAGAGCAAGGGCAAGTCTGTCTGATGCACGTCCAGGTGCTAATCATTGGCTTAAGGCCAGAGCTAGAAGAGACCATTTCTCACTTCCGGATGGTCCCATTATAGGACTTTGGGCAAGCAATTCAAGGAAGCGCTACATGACTTAAAAAAGAGCGTTGGGCTGACTATGGGAATGTAGAGACTGAGGCCTAATCCATGTGATCGGAATGAAACATCCATGACTCAGCATTTGATAGGACCTTTGCCCATTAACAAATTCGAAAGCTTTTACAGAACTTTTGAAGGTAGCTAGTTTATCTCATGGCGTTCAACAATTCGAAACTTCTCATGCTCGTGGTGCGGAGTCTCTTCACTTCGAAGTCTTGGTTCCTTCCAGATCTTGGCTACGTGTCAATCCTCAAACACTGGCCTTCCCAATTCTCGTGTTCTATCCATCGTTGTTCCCAGTTTCATAACTTCTATCGGTGTGGTTCATCCTACTGCCGTCGCACAAAGTTTCAATCGTAATCTACATTTCAGACGAGTTGATGTCGACCATGATCTTCGTGACAGCACCGAAGTGATTTCTGGCTAAAGTTACAAAATATTGTCTACAGATCAGACCAAGGGCAAGTCCGTCCGATGCACGTCCAGGTGCTAATCATTGGTTAAGGCCAGAGCTAGAAGAGACCATTTGTCACTTCCGGAAGATCCCAATAGAAGACTTTGGGCAAGCGATTCAAGGAAGCACAACATGGCTTAAAAACGAGCGTTGGGCTGACTATGGGCATGTAGAGACCGAGGCCTAATCCATGTGATCGGAATGAAACATCCATGACTCAGCATTTGTTAGGACCTTTGTCCATTAACAAATTCGAAAGCTTTTACAGAACTATTAAAGTTAGCTAGTTTATCTCATGGCGTTCAAGAATTCGAAACTTCTCATGCTCGTGGTGCGGAGTCTCTTCACTTCGAAGTCTTGGCTCCTTCCAGATCTTGGCTACGTGTCAATCCTCAAACCCTGGTCTTCTCAATTCTCGTGTTCTATCCATCGTTGTTCCCAGTTTCATAGCTTTTGTCGGTATCGTTCGTCCTACCGCCATCGCACAAACTTTCAAACGCAATTTACATTTCGGACGACTTGATGTCGACCATCCTCTTCGCGATAGCAACGTAGTGATCTCTGGCTAAAGTTACGTAATATTGTCTACAGATTAGAGCAAGGGCAAGTCCGTCTGATGCACGTCCAGGTGCTAATCATTGGCTTAAGGCCAGAGCTAGAAGAGACCATTTGTCACTTCCGGAAGATCCCAATATAAGACTTTGGGCAAGCGATTCAAGGAAGCACTACATGGCTTAAAAAAGAACGTTGGGCTGACTATGGGAATGTAGAGACCGAGGCCTAATCCATGTGATCGGAATGAAACATCCATGACTCAGCATTTGTTCGGACCTTTGCCCATTATTAGATTCGAAAGCTTTTACAGAACTTTTGAAGGTGGCTAGTTTATCTCGTGGAGTTTATCAATTCGAAACTTGTCATGCTCGTGGTGCGGAGTCTCTTCCCTTCGAAGTCTTGGTTCCTTCCAGATCTTGGCTACAAGTCAATCCTCAAACCCTGGTCTTCTCATTTCTGGTGTTCTATCCATCGTTGTTCCCAGTTTCATATCTTTTGTCGGTATGGTCCGTCCTACCGCCATCGCACAAAGTTTCAAACGCAATTTACATTTCGGACGGCTTGATGTCGACCATGATCTTCGCGATAGCAACGTGGTGATTTCTGGCTAAAGTTACGTAATATTGTCTACAGATAAGAGCAAGGGCAAGTCCGTCTCATGCACGTCTAGGTGCAAATCATTGGCTTAAGGCCAGAGCCAGAAGAGACCATTTGTCACTTCCGGAAGATCCCAATATAAGACTTTGGCAAGCGATTCAAGGAAGCACTACATGGCTTAAGAAAGATCGTTGGGCTGACTATGGGAATGTAGAGACCGAGGCCTAATCCATGTGATCGGAATGAAATATCCGTGACTCAGCATTTGCTAGGACCTTTGCCCATTATCCTATTCGAAAGCTTTTATAGAACTTTTGAAGTTAGCTAGTTTATCGCATGGCGTTCAACAATTCGAAACTTGTCATGCTCGTGGTGCGGAGTCTCTTCACTTCGAAGTCTTGGTTTTTTCCAGATCTTGGCTACGCGTCAATCCTCAAACATTGGTCTTCTCGATTCTGGTATTCTATCCAAATATTGTCTACAGATCAGAGCAAGGGCAAGTCCGTCTGATGCACGTCCAGGTGCTAATCATTGGCTTAAGGCCAGAGCTAGAAGAGACCATTTGTCACTTCCGGAAGATCCCAATATAAGACTTTGGGCAAGCAATTCAAGGAAGCACTACATGGCTTAAAAAAGAACGTTGGGCTGACTATGGGAATGTAGAGACCGAGGCCTAATCCATGTGATCGGAATGAAACATCCATGACTCCGCATTTGTTCGGACCTTTGCCCATTATCAGATTCGAAAGCTTTTACAGAACTTTTGAAGGTGGCTAGTTTATCTCGTGGAGTTTAACAATTCGAAACTTGTCATGCTCGTGGTGCGGAGTCTCTTCACTTCGAAGTCTTGGTTTGTTCCAGATCTTGGCTACGCGTCAATCCTCAAACATTGGTCTTCTCGATTCTGGTGTTCTATCCATCGTTGTTCCCAGTTTCATAGCTTTTGTCCGTGCGGTTCGTCCTACTGCCATCGCACAAAGTTTCAAATGCAATTTATATTTCGGACGACTTGATGTCGACCATGATCTTCGTGACAACAACGAAGCGATTTCTGGCAAAAGTTACGAAATATTGTCTACAGATCAGAGCAAGGGCAAGTCCGTCTGATTCACGTCTAGGTGCTAATCAAGGGCTTAAGGCCAGAGCTAGAAGAGACCATTTTTCACTTCCGGAGGATCCCATTATAGGACTTTGGGCAAGCGATTCAAGGAAGCAGTACATGGCTTAAAAAAGAGCGTTGGGCTGACTCGGGGAATGTAGAGACCGAGGCCTAATCCATGTGATCGGAATGAAATATCCGTGACTCAGCATTTGTTAGGACCTTTGCCCATTATCCAATTCGAAAGCTTTTATAGAACTTTTGAAGTTAGCTAGTTTATCGCATGGCGTTCAACAATTCGAAACTTGTCATGCTCGTGGTGCGGAGTCTCTTCACTTCGAAGTCTTGGTTTGTTCCAGATCTTGGCTACGCGTCAATCCTCAAACATTGGTCTTCTCGATTCTGGTATTCTATCCAAATATTGTCTACAGATCAGAGCAAGGGCAAGTCCGTCTGATGCACGTCCAGGTGCTAATCATTGGCTTAAGGCCAGAGCTAGAAGAGACCATTTGTCACTTCCGGAAGATCCCAATATAAGACTTTGGGCAAGCAATTCAAGGAAGCACTACATGGCTTAAAAAAGAACGTTGGGCTGACTATGGGAATGTAGAGACCGAGGCCTAATCCATGTGATCGGAATGAAACATCCATGACTCCGCATTTGTTCGGACCTTTGCCCATTATCAGATTCGAAAGCTTTTACAGAACTTTTGAAGGTGGCTAGTTTATCTCGTGGAGTTTAACAATTCGAAACTTGTCATGCTCGTGGTGCGGAGTCTCTTCACTTCGAAGTCTTGGTTTGTTCCAGATCTTGGCTACGCGTCAATCCTCAAACATTGGTCTTCTCGATTCTGGTGTTCTATCCATCGTTGTTCCCAGTTTCATAGCTTTTGTCCGTGCGGTTCGTCCTACTGCCATCGCACAAAGTTTCAAATGCAATTTATATTTCGGACGACTTGATGTCGACCATGATCTTCGTGACAACAACGAAGCGATTTCTGGCAAAAGTTACGAAATATTGTCTACAGATCAGAGCAAGGGCAAGTCCGTCTGATTCACGTCTAGGTGCTAATCAAGGGCTTAAGGCCAGAGCTAGAAGAGACCATTTTTCACTTCCGGAGGATCCCATTATAGGACTTTGGGCAAGCGATTCAAGGAAGCAGTACATGGCTTAAAAAAGAGCGTTGGGCTGACTCGGGGAATGTAGAGACCGAGGCCTAATCCATGTGATCGGAATGAAATATCCGTGACTCAGCATTTGTTAGGACCTTTGCCCATTATCCAATTCGAAAGCTTTTATAGAACTTTTGAAGTTAGCTAGTTTATCGCATGGCGTTCAACAATTCGAAACTTGTCATGCTCGTGGTGCGGAGTCTCTTCACTTCGAAGTCTTGGTTTGTTCCAGATCTTGGCTACGCGTCAATCCTCAAACATTGGTCTTCTCGATTCTGGTATTCTATCCAAATATTGTCTACAGATCAGAGCAAGGGCAAGTCCGTCTGATGCACGTCCAGGTGCTAATCATTGGCTTAAGGCCAGAGCTAGAAGAGACCATTTGTCACTTCCGGAAGATCCCAATATAAGACTTTGGGCAAGCAATTCAAGGAAGCACTACATGGCTTAAAAAAGAACGTTGGGCTGACTATGGGAATGTAGAGACCGAGGCCTAATCCATGTGATCGGAATGAAACATCCATGACTCCGCATTTGTTCGGACCTTTGCCCATTATCAGATTCGAAAGCTTTTACAGAACTTTTGAAGGTGGCTAGTTTATCTCGTGGAGTTTAACAATTCGAAACTTGTCATGCTCGTGGTGCGGAGTCTCTTCACTTCGAAGTCTTGGTTTGTTCCAGATCTTGGCTACGCGTCAATCCTCAAACATTGGTCTTCTCGATTCTGGTGTTCTATCCATCGTTGTTCCCAGTTTCATAGCTTTTGTCCGTGCGGTTCGTCCTACTGCCATCGCACAAAGTTTCAAATGCAATTTATATTTCGGACGACTTGATGTCGACCATGATCTTCGTGACAACAACGAAGCGATTTCTGGCAAAAGTTACGAAATATTGTCTACAGATCAGAGCAAGGGCAAGTCCGTCTGATTCACGTCTAGGTGCTAATCAAGGGCTTAAGGCCAGAGCTAGAAGAGACCATTTTTCACTTCCGGAGGATCCCATTATAGGACTTTGGGCAAGCGATTCAAGGAAGCAGTACATGGCTTAAAAAAGAGCGTTGGGCTGACTCGGGGAATGTAGAGACCGAGGCCTAATCCATGTGATCGGAATGAAATATCCGTGACTCAGCATTTGTTAGGACCTTTGCCCATTATCCAATTCGAAAGCTTTTATAGAACTTTTGAAGTTAGCTAGTTTATCGCATGGCGTTCAACAATTCGAAACTTGTCATGCTCGTGGTGCGGAGTCTCTTCACTTCGAAGTCTTGGTTTGTTCCAGATCTTGGCTACGCGTCAATCCTCAAACATTGGTCTTCTCGATTCTGGTATTCTATCCAAATATTGTCTACAGATCAGAGCAAGGGCAAGTCCGTCTGATGCACGTCCAGGTGCTAATCATTGGCTTAAGGCCAGAGCTAGAAGAGACCATTTGTCACTTCCGGAAGATCCCAATATAAGACTTTGGGCAAGCAATTCAAGGAAGCACTACATGGCTTAAAAAAGAACGTTGGGCTGACTATGGGAATGTAGAGACCGAGGCCTAATCCATGTGATCGGAATGAAACATCCATGACTCCGCATTTGTTCGGACCTTTGCCCATTATCAGATTCGAAAGCTTTTACAGAACTTTTGAAGGTGGCTAGTTTATCTCGTGGAGTTTAACAATTCGAAACTTGTCATGCTCGTGGTGCGGAGTCTCTTCACTTCGAAGTCTTGGTTTGTTCCAGATCTTGGCTACGCGTCAATCCTCAAACATTGGTCTTCTCGATTCTGGTGTTCTATCCATCGTTGTTCCCAGTTTCATAGCTTTTGTCAGTGCGGTTCGTCCTACTGCCATCTCACAAAGTTTCAAATGCAATTTATATTTCGGACGACTTGATGTCGACCATGATCTTCGTGACAACAACGAAGCGATTTCTGGCAAAAGTTACGAAATATTGTCTACAGATCAGAGCAAGGGCAAGTCCGTCTGATTCACGTCTAGGTGCTAATCAAGGGCTTAAGGCCAGAGCTAGAAGAGACCATTTTTCACTTCCGGAGGATCCCATTATAGGACTTTGGGCAAGCGATTCAAGGAAGCAGTACATGGCTTAAAAAAGAGCGTTGGGCTGACTCGGGGAATGTAGAGACCGAGGCCTAATCCATGTGATCGGAATGAAATATCCATGACTCAGCATTTGTTAGGACCTGTGCCCATTATCCGATTCCGACGCTTTTTACAGAACTTTTGAAGTTAGCTAGTTTATCTCATGGCATTCAACAATTCAAAACTTGTCATGCTCGTGGTGCGGAGTCTCTTCACTTCGAAGTCTTGCTTCATTCCAGATCTTGGCTACGTGTCAATCCTCAAACCCTGGTCTTCTCAATTCTGCTGTTCTATCTGTCTTTGTTCCCAGTTTCATAACTTCTATCGGTGTGGTTCATCCTACTGCCGTCGCACAAAGTTTCAATCGTAATCTACATTTCAGACGAGTTGATGTCGACCATGATCTTCGTGACAGCACCAAAGTGATTTCTGGCTAAAGTTACCAAATATTGTCTACAGATCAGACCAAGGGCAAGTCCGTCCGATGCACGTCCAGGTGCTAATCATTGGTTAAGGCCAGAGCTAGAAGAGACCATTTGTCACTTCCGGAAGATCCCAATAGAAGACTTTGGGCAAGCGATTCAAGGAAGCACAACATGGCTTAAAAACGAGCGTTGGGCTGACTATGGGCATGTAGAGACCGAGGCCTAATCCATGTGATCGGAATGAAACATCCATGACTCAGCATTTGTTAGGACCTTTGCCCATTATCAGATTCGAAACCTTTTACAGAACTTTTGAAGTAGCTAGTTTATCTCATGGTGTTCAACAATTCGAAACTTGTCATGCTCGTGGTGCGGAGTCTCTTCACTTCGAAGTCTTGGTTCGTTCCAGATCTTGGCTACGTGTCAATCCTCAAACCCTGGTCTTCTCAATTCTGGTGTTCTATCCATCGTTGTTCCCAGTTTCATAGCTTTTGTCGGTGTGGTTCGTCCTACTGCCATCGCACAAACTTTCAAACGCAATTTACATTTCGGACGACTTGATGTCGACCATGATCTTCGTGATAGCAACGTAGTGATTTCTGGCTAAAGTTATGAAATATTGTCTATAGATCAGAGCAAGGGCAAGTCCGTCTGATGCACGTCCAGGTGCTAATCATTGGCTTAAGGCCAGAGCTAGAAGAGACCATTTGTCACTTCCGGAAGGTCCCATTATAGGACTTTGGGCAAGCGATTCAAGGAAGCACTACATGGCTTAAAAAAGAGCGTTGGGCTGACTATGGGAATGTAGAGACCGAGGCCTAATCCATGTGATCGGAATGAAACATCCATGACTCAGCATTTGTTAGGACCTTTGCCCATTATCAGATTCGAAAGCTTTTACAGAACTTTTGAAGGTAGCTAGTTTATCTCATGGAGTTCAACAATTCGAAACTTGTCATGCTCGTGGTGCGGAGTCTCTTCACTTCGAAGTCTTGCTTCGTTCCAGATCTTGGCTACGTGTCAATCCTCAAACCCTGGTCTTCTCAATTCTGGTGTTCTATCCATCGTTGTTCCCAGTTTCATAGCTTTTGTCGGTGTGGTTCGTCCTACTGCCATCGCACAAAGTTTCAAACGCAATTTACATTTCGGACGACTTGATGTCGACGATGATCTTCGCGATAGCAACGTAGTGATATCTGCCTAAAGTTACGTAATGTTGTCTACAGATCAGAGCAAGGGCAGGTCTGATGCACGTCCAGGTGCTAGTCATTGGCTTAAGGCCAGAGCTAGAAGAGACCATTTGTCACTTCCGGAAGATCCCAATATAAGACTTTGGGCAAGCGATTCAAGGAAGCACTACATGGCTTAAAAAAGAACGTTGGGCTGACTATGGGAATGTAGAGACCGAGGCCTAATCCATGTGATCGGAATGAAACATCCATGACTCCGCATTTGTTAGGACCTTTGCCCATTATCAGATTCGAAAGCTTTTACAGAACTTTTGAAGGTGGCTAGTTTATCTCGTGGAGTTTAACAATTCGAAACTTGTCATGCTCGTGGTGCGGAGTCTCTTCACTTCGAAGTCTTGGTTTGTTCCAGATCTTGGCTACGCGTCAATCCTCAAACATTGGTCTTCTCGATTCTGGTGTTCTATCCATCGTTGTTCCCAGTTTCATAGCTTTTGTCAGTGTGGTTCGTCCTACTGCCATCGCACAAAGTTTCAAATGCAATTTATATTTCGGACGACTTGATGTCGACCATGATCTTCGTGACAACAACGAAGCGATTTGTGGCAAAAGTTACGAAATATTGTCTACAGATCAGAGCAAGGGCAAGTCCGTCTGATTCACGTCTAGGTGCTAATCAAGGGCTTAAGGCCAGAGCTAGAAGAGACCATTTTTCACTTCCGGAGGATCCCATTATAGGACTTTGGGCAAGCGATTCAAGGAAGCAGTACATGGCTTAAAAAAGAGCGTTGGGCTGACTCGGGGAATGTAGAGACCGAGGCCTAATCCATGTGATCGGAATGAAATATCCATGACTCAGCATTTGTTAGGACCTGTGCCCATTATCCGATTCCGACGCTTTTTACAGAACTTTTGAAGTTAGCTAGTTTATCTCATGGCGTTCAACAATTCAAAACTTGTCATGCTCGTGGTGCGGAGTCTCTTCACTTCGAAGTCTTGCTTCATTCCAGATCTTGGCTACGTGTCAATCCTCAAACCCTGGTCTTCTCAATTCTGCTGTTCTATCCATCTTTGTTCCCAGTTTCATAACTTCTATCGGTGTGGTTCATCCTACTGCCGTCGCACAAAGTTTCAATCGTAATCTACATTTCAGACGAGTTGATGTCGACCATGATCTTCGTGACAGCACCGAAGTGATTTCTGGCTAAAGTTACCAAATATTGTCTACAGATCAGACCAAGGGCAAGTCCGTCCGATGCACGTCCAGGTGCTAATCATTGGTTAAGGCCAGAGCTAGAAGAGACCATTTGTCACTTCCGGAAGATCCCAATAGAAGACTTTGGGCAAGCGATTCAAGGAAGCACAACATGGCTTAAAAACGAGCGTTGGGCTGACTATGGGCATGTAGAGACCGAGGCCTAATCCATGTGATCGGAATGAAACATCCATGACTCAGCATTTGTTAGGACCTTTGCCCATTATCAGATTCGAAACCTTTTACAGAACTTTTGAATGTAGCTAGTTTATCTCATGGTGTTCAACAATTCGAAACTTGTCATGCTCGTGGTGCGGAGTCTCTTCACTTCGAAGTCTTGGCTCCTTCCAGATCTTGGCTACGTGTCAATCCTCAAACCCTGGTCTTCTCAATTCTCGTGTTCTATCCATCGTTGTTCCCAGTTTCATAGCTTTTGTCGGTATCGTTCGTCCTACCGCCATCGCACAAACTTTCAAACGCAATTTACATTTCGGACGACTTGATGTCGACCATCCTCTTCGCGATAGCAACGTAGTGATCTCTGGCTAAAGTTACGTAATATTGTCTGCAGATCAGAGCAAGGGCAAGTCCGTCTGATGCACGTCCAGGTGCTAATCATTGGCTTAAGGCCAGAGCTAGAAGAGACCATTTGTCACTTCCGGAAGATCCCAATATAAGACTTTGGGCAAGCGATTCAAGGAAGCACTACATGGCTTAAAAAAGAACGTTGGGCTGACTATGGGAATGTAGAGACCGAGGCCTAATCCATGTGATCGGAATGAAACATCCATGACTCCGCATTTGTTAGGACCTTTGCCCATTATCAGATTCGAAAGCTTTTACAGAACTTTTGAAGGTGGCTAGTTTATCTCGTGGAGTTTAACAATTCGAAACTTGTCATGCTCGTGGTGCGGAGTCTCTTCACTTCGAAGTCTTGGTTTGTTCCAGATCTTGGCTACGCGTCAATCCTCAAACATTGGTCTTCTCGATTCTGGTGTTCTATCCATCGTTGTTCCCAGTTTCATAGCTTTTGTCAGTGTGGTTCGTCCTACTGCCATCGCACAAAGTTTCAAATGCAATTTATATTTCGGACGACTTGATGTCGACCATGATCTTCGTGACAACAACGAAGCGATTTGTGGCAAAAGTTACGAAATATTGTCTACAGATCAGAGCAAGGGCAAGTCCGTCTGATTCACGTCTAGGTGCTAATCAAGGGCTTAAGGCCAGAGCTAGAAGAGACCATTTTTCACTTCCGGAGGATCCCATTATAGGACTTTGGGCAAGCGATTCAAGGAAGCAGTACATGGCTTAAAAAAGAGCGTTGGGCTGACTCGGGGAATGTAGAGACCGAGGCCTAATCCATGTGATCGGAATGAAATATCCATGACTCAGCATTTGTTAGGACCTGTGCCCATTATCCGATTCCGACGCTTTTTACAGAACTTTTGAAGTTAGCTAGTTTATCTCATGGCGTTCAACAATTCAAAACTTGTCATGCTCGTGGTGCGGAGTCTCTTCACTTCGAAGTCTTGCTTCATTCCAGATCTTGGCTACGTGTCAATCCTCAAACCCTGGTCTTCTCAATTCTGCTGTTCTATCCATCTTTGTTCCCAGTTTCATAACTTCTATCGGTGTGGTTCATCCTACTGCCGTCGCACAAAGTTTCAATCGTAATCTACATTTCAGACGAGTTGATGTCGACCATGATCTTCGTGACAGCACCGAAGTGATTTCTGGCTAAAGTTACCAAATATTGTCTACAGATCAGACCAAGGGCAAGTCCGTCCGATGCACGTCCAGGTGCTAATCATTGGTTAAGGCCAGAGCTAGAAGAGACCATTTGTCACTTCCGGAAGATCCCAATAGAAGACTTTGGGCAAGCGATTCAAGGAAGCACAACATGGCTTAAAAACGAGCGTTGGGCTGACTATGGGCATGTAGAGACCGAGGCCTAATCCATGTGATCGGAATGAAACATCCATGACTCAGCATTTGTTAGGACCTTTGCCCATTATCAGATTCGAAACCTTTTACAGAACTTTTGAATGTAGCTAGTTTATCTCATGGTGTTCAACAATTCGAAACTTGTCATGCTCGTGGTGCGGAGTCTCTTCACTTCGAAGTCTTGGCTCCTTCCAGATCTTGGCTACGTGTCAATCCTCAAACCCTGGTCTTCTCAATTCTCGTGTTCTATCCATCGTTGTTCCCAGTTTCATAGCTTTTGTCGGTATCGTTCGTCCTACCGCCATCGCACAAACTTTCAAACGCAATTTACATTTCGGACGACTTGATGTCGACCATCCTCTTCGCGATAGCAACGTAGTGATCTCTGGCTAAAGTTACGTAATATTGTCTGCAGATCAGAGCAAGGGCAAGTCCGTCTGATGCACGTCCAGGTGCTAATCATTGGCTTAAGGCCAGAGCTAGAAGAGACCATTTGTCACTTCCGGAAGATCCCAATATAAGACTTTGGGCAAGCGATTCAAGGAAGCACTACATGGCTTAAAAAAGAACGTTGGGCTGACTATGGGAATGTAGAGACCGAGGCCTAATCCATGTGATCGGAATGAAACATCCATGACTCCGCATTTGTTAGGACCTTTGCCCATTATCAGATTCGAAAGCTTTTACAGAACTTTTGAAGGTGGCTAGTTTATCTCGTGGAGTTTAACAATTCGAAACTTGTCATGCTCGTGGTGCGGAGTCTCTTCACTTCGAAGTCTTGGTTTGTTCCAGATCTTGGCTACGCGTCAATCCTCAAACATTGGTCTTCTCGATTCTGGTGTTCTATCCATCGTTGTTCCCAGTTTCATAGCTTTTGTCAGTGTGGTTCGTCCTACTGCCATCGCACAAAGTTTCAAATGCAATTTATATTTCGGACGACTTGATGTCGACCATGATCTTCGTGACAACAACGAAGCGATTTGTGGCAAAAGTTACGAAATATTGTCTACAGATCAGAGCAAGGGCAAGTCCGTCTGATTCACGTCTAGGTGCTAATCAAGGGCTTAAGGCCAGAGCTAGAAGAGACCATTTTTCACTTCCGGAGGATCCCATTATAGGACTTTGGGCAAGCGATTCAAGGAAGCAGTACATGGCTTAAAAAAGAGCGTTGGGCTGACTCGGGGAATGTAGAGACCGAGGCCTAATCCATGTGATCGGAATGAAATATCCATGACTCAGCATTTGTTAGGACCTGTGCCCATTATCCGATTCCGACGCTTTTTACAGAACTTTTGAAGTTAGCTAGTTTATCTCATGGCGTTCAACAATTCAAAACTTGTCATGCTCGTGGTGCGGAGTCTCTTCACTTCGAAGTCTTGCTTCATTCCAGATCTTGGCTACGTGTCAATCCTCAAACCCTGGTCTTCTCAATTCTGCTGTTCTATCCATCTTTGTTCCCAGTTTCATAACTTCTATCGGTGTGGTTCATCCTACTGCCGTCGCACAAAGTTTCAATCGTAATCTACATTTCAGACGAGTTGATGTCGACCATGATCTTCGTGACAGCACCGAAGTGATTTCTGGCTAAAGTTACCAAATATTGTCTACAGATCAGACCAAGGGCAAGTCCGTCCGATGCACGTCCAGGTGCTAATCATTGGTTAAGGCCAGAGCTAGAAGAGACCATTTGTCACTTCCGGAAGATCCCAATAGAAGACTTTGGGCAAGCGATTCAAGGAAGCACAACATGGCTTAAAAACGAGCGTTGGGCTGACTATGGGCATGTAGAGACCGAGGCCTAATCCATGTGATCGGAATGAAACATCCATGACTCAGCATTTGTTAGGACCTTTGCCCATTATCAGATTCGAAACCTTTTACAGAACTTTTGAATGTAGCTAGTTTATCTCATGGTGTTCAACAATTCGAAACTTGTCATGCTCGTGGTGCGGAGTCTCTTCACTTCGAAGTCTTGGCTCCTTCCAGATCTTGGCTACGTGTCAATCCTCAAACCCTGGTCTTCTCAATTCTCGTGTTCTATCCATCGTTGTTCCCAGTTTCATAGCTTTTGTCGGTATCGTTCGTCCTACCGCCATCGCACAAACTTTCAAACGCAATTTACATTTCGGACGACTTGATGTCGACCATCCTCTTCGCGATAGCAACGTAGTGATCTCTGGCTAAAGTTACGTAATATTGTCTGCAGATCAGAGCAAGGGCAAGTCCGTCTGATGCACGTCCAGGTGCTAATCATTGGCTTAAGGCCAGAGCTAGAAGAGACCATTTGTCACTTCCGGAAGATCCCAATATAAGACTTTGGGCAAGCGATTCAAGGAAGCACTACATGGCTTAAAAAAGAACGTTGGGCTGACTATGGGAATGTAGAGACCGAGGCCTAATCCATGTGATCGGAATGAAACATCCATGACTCCGCATTTGTTCGGACCTTTGCCCATTATCAGATTCGAAAGCTTTTACAGAACTTTTGAAGGTGGCTAGTTTATCTCGTGGAGTTTAACAATTCGAAACTTGTCATGCTCGTGGTGCGGAGTCTCTTCACTTCGAAGTCTTGGTTTGTTCCAGATCTTGGCTACGCGTCAATCCTCAAACATGGTCTTCTCGATTCTGGTGTTCTATCCATCGTTGTTCCCAGTTTCATAGCTTTTGTCAGTGTGGTTCGTCCTACTGCCATCGCACAAAGTTTCAAATGCAATTTATATTTCGGACGACTTGATGTCGACCATGATCTTCGTGACAACAACGAAGCGATTTGTGGCAAAAGTTACGAAATATTGTCTACAGATCAGAGCAAGGGCAAGTCCGTCTGATTCACGTCTAGGTGCTAATCAAGGGCTTAAGGCCAGAGCTAGAAGAGACCATTTTCACTTCCGGAGGATCCCATTATAGGACTTTGGGCAAGCGATTCAAGGAAGCAGTACATGGCTTAAAAAAGAGCGTTGGGCTGACTCGGGGAATGTAGAGACCGAGGCCTAATCCATGTGATCGGAATGAAATATCCATGACTCAGCATTTGTTAGGACCTGTGCCCATTATCCGATTCCGACGCTTTTTACAGAACTTTTGAAGTTAGCTAGTTTATCTCATGGCGTTCAACAATTCAAAACTTGTCATGCTCGTGGTGCGGAGTCTCTTCACTTCGAAGTCTTGCTTCATTCCAGATCTTGGCTACGTGTCAATCCTCAAACCCTGGTCTTCTCAATTCTGCTGTTCTATCCATCTTTGTTCCCAGTTTCATAGCTTCTGTCGGTGTGGTTCATCCTACTGCCGTCGCACAAAGTTTCAAACGTAATTACATTTCGGATGACTTGATGTCGACCATGATCTTCGTGATAGCAACGAAGTGATTTCTGGCTAAAGTTACCAAATATTGTCTACAGATCAGACCAAGGGCAAGTCCGTCCGATGCACGTCCAGGTGCTAATCATTGGTTAAGGCCAGAGCTAGAAGAGACCATTTGTCACTTCCGGAAGGTCCCATTATAGGACTTTGGGCAAGCGATTCAAGGAAGCACTACATGGCTTAAAAAAGAGCGTTGGGCTGACTATGGGAATGTAGAGACCGAGGCCTAATCCATGTGATCGGAATGAAACATCCATGACTCAGCATTTGTTAGGACCTTTGCCCATTATCAGATTCGAAACCTTTTACAGAACTTTTGAAGTAGCTAGTTTATCTCATGGTGTTCAACAATTCGAAACTTGTCATGCTCGTGGTGCGGAGTCTCTTCACTTCGAAGTCTTGGCTCCTTCCAGATCTTGGCTACGTGTCAATCCTCAAACCCTGGTCTTCTCAATTCTCGTGTTCTATCCATCGTTGTTCCCAGTTTCATAGCTTTTGTCGGTATCGTTCGTCCTACCGCCATCGCACAAACTTTCAAACGCAATTTACATTTCGGACGACTTGATGTCGACCATCCTCTTCGCGATAGCAACGTAGTGATCTCTGGCTAAAGTTACGTAATATTGTCTGCAGATCAGAGCAAGGGCAAGTCCGTCTGATGCACGTCCAGGTGCTAATCATTGGCTTAAGGCCAGAGCTAGAAGAGACCATTTGTCACTTCCGGAAGATCCCAATATAAGACTTTGGGCAAGCGATTCAAGGAAGCACTACATGGCTTAAAAAAGAACGTTGGGCTGACTATGGGAATGTAGAGACCGAGGCCTAATCCATGTGATCGGAATGAAACATCCATGACTCCGCATTTGTTAGGACCTTTGCCCATTATCAGATTCGAAAGCTTTTACAGAACTTTTGAAGGTAGCTAGTTTATCTCATGGCGTTCAACAATTCGAAACTTGTCATGCTCGTGGTGCGGAGTCTCTTCACTTCGAAGTCTTGGTTCGTTCCAGATCTTGGCTACGCGTCAATCCTCAAACCCTGGTCTTCTCAATTCTGGTGTTCTATCCATCGTTGTTCCCAGTTTCATAGCTTTTGTCGGTGTGGTTCGTCCTACTGCCATCGCACAAAGTTTCAAACGCAATTTATATTTCGGACGACTTGATGTCGACCATGATCTTCGTGACAGCAACGAAGTGATTTGTGGCAAAAGTTACGAAATATTGTCTACAGATCAGAGCAAGGGCAAGTCCGTCTGATGCACGTCGAGGTGCTAATCATGGGCGTAAGGCCAGAGCTAGAAGAGACCATTGGTCACTTCCGGAAGATCCCATTATAGGACTTTGGGCGAGCGATTCAAGGAAGCACTACATGGCTTAAAAAATAGCGTTGGGCTGACTATGGGAATGTAGAGACCGAGGCCTAATCCATGTGATCGGAATGAAACATCCATGACTCAGCATTTGTTAGGACCTTTGCCCATTATCAGATTCGAACGCTTTTACAGAACTTTTGAAGGTAGCTAGTTTATCTCATGGCACTCAACAATTCGAAACTTGTCATGCTCGTGGTGCGGAGTCTCTTCACTTCGAAGTCTTGCTTCATTCCAGATCTTGGCTACGTGTCAATCCTCAAACCCTGGTCTTCTCAATTCTGGTGTTCTATCCATCTTTGTTCCCCGTTTCATAGCTTCTGTCGGTGTGGTTCATCCCACTGCTGTCGCACAAAGTTTCAAACGCAATTTACATTTCGGACGACTTGATGTCGACCATGATCTTCGTGATAGCAACGAAGTAATTTCTGGCTAAAGTTACGAAATATTGTCTACAGATCAGAGCAAGGGCAAGTCCGTCTGATGCACGTCCAGGTGCTAATCATTGGCTTAAGGCCAGAGCTAGAAGAGACCATTTGTCACTTCCGGAAGATCCCATTATAGGACTTTGGGCAAGCGATTCAAGGAAGCACTACATGGCTTAAAAAAGAGCGTTGGGCTGACTATGGGAATGTAGAGACCGAGGCCTAATCCATGTGATCGGAATGAAACATCCATGACTCAGCATTTGTTAGGACCTTTGCCCATTATCAGATTCGAAAGCTTTTACAGAACTTTTGAAGGTAGCTAGTTTATCTCATGGCGTTCAACAATTCGAAACTTGTCATGCTCGTGGTGCGGAGTCTCTTCACTTCGAAGTCTTGCTTCGTTCCAGATCTTGGCTACGTGTCAATCCTCAAACCCTGGTCTTCTCAATTCTGGTGTTCTATCCATCGTTGTTCCCAGTTTCATAGCTTTTGTCGGTGTGGTTCGTCCTACTGCCATCGCACAAAGTTTCAAACGCAATTTACATTTCGGACGACTTGATGTCGACCATGATCTTCGCGATAGCAACGTAGTGATTTCTGGCTAAAGTTACGTAATATTGTCTACAGATCAGAGCAAGGGCAAGTCCGTCTGATGCACGTCCAGGTGCTAATCATTGGCTTAAGGCCAGAGCTAGAAGAGACCATTTGTCACTTCCGGAAGATCCCATTATAGGACTTTGGGCAAGCGATTCAAGGAAGCACTACATGGCTTAAAAAAGAGCGTTGGGCTGACTATGGGAATGTAGAGACCGAGGCCTAATCCATGTGATCGGAATGAAACATCCATGACTCAGCATTTGTTAGGACCTTTGCCCATTATCAGATTCGAAAGCTTTTACAGAACTTTTGAAGTTAGCTAGTTTATCTCATGGCGTTCAACAATTCGAAACTTGTCATGCTCGTGGTGCGGAGTCTCTTCACTTCGAAGTCTTGGTTCGTTCCAGATCTTGGCTACGTGTCAATCCTCAAACCCTGGTCTTCTCAATTCTGGTGTTCTATCCATCGTTGTTCCCAGTTTCATAGCTTTTGTCGGTGTGGTTCGTCCTACTGCCATCGCACAAAGTTTCAAACGCAATTTACATTTCGGACGACTTGATGTCGACCATGATCTTCGTGACAGCAACGAAGTGATTTCTGGCTAAAGTTACGAAATATTGTCTACAGATCAGAGCAAGGGCAAGTCCGTCTGATGCACGTCCAGGTGCTAATCATTGGCTTAAGGCCAGAGCTAGAAGAGACCATTTGTCACTTCCGGAAGATCCCATTATAGGACTTTGGGCAAGCGATTCAAGGAAGCACTACATGGCTTAAAAAAGAGCGTTGGGCTGACTATGGGAATGTAGAGACCGAGGCCTAATCCATGTGATCGGAATGAAATATCCATGACTCAGCATTTGTTAGGACCTTTGCCCATTATCCGATTCGAAAGCTTTTACAGAACTTTTGAAGTTAGCTAGTTTATCTCATGGCGTTCAACAATTCGAAACTTGTCATGCTCGTGGTGCGGAGTCTCTTCACTTCGAAGTCTTGCTTCGTTCCAGATCTTGGCTACGTGTCAATCCTCAAACCCTGGTCTTCTCAATTCTGGTGTTCTATCCATCGTTGTTCCTAGTTTCATAGCGTTTGTCGGTGTGGTTCGTCCTACTGCCATCGCACAAAGTTTCAAGCGCAATTTACATTTCGAACGACTTGATGTTGAGCATGATCTTCGCGATAGCAACGTAGTGATTTCTGGCTAAAGTTACGTAATATTCTCTACAGATCAGAGCAATGGCGAGTTCGTCTGATGCACGTCCAGGTGCTAATCATTGGCTTAAGGCCAGAGCTAGAAGAGACCATTTGTCACTTCCGGAAGATCCCAATATAGGATTTTGGGCAAGCGATTCGAGGAAGCACTACATGGCTTAAAAAAGAGCGTTGGGCTGACTATCGGAATGTAGAGACCGCGGCCTAATCCATGTGATCGGAATGAAAAATCCACGACTCAGCATTTGTTAGGACCTTTGCCCATTATCCGATTCGAAAGCTTTTACAGAACTTTTGAAGTTAGCTAGTTTATCTAATGGCGTTCAACAATTCAAAACTTGTCATGCTCGTGGTGCGGAGTCTCTTCACTTCGAAGTCTTGCTTCGTTCCAGATCTTGGCTACGTGTCATTCCTCAAACCCCGGTCTTCTCAATTCTGGAGTTCTATCCGTCGTTGTTCCCAGTTTCATAGCTTTTGTCGGTGTGGTTCTTCCTACTGCCATCGCACAATGTTTCAAACGCAATTTACATTTCGGACGACTTGATGTCGACCATGATCTTCGCGATAGCAACGTAGTGATTTCTGGCTAAAGTTACGTAATATTGTCTAGAGATCAGAGTAAGGGCAAGTCCGTCTGATGCATGTCCAGGTGCTAATCACTGCCTTAAGGCCAGAGCTAGAAGAGACCATTTGTCATTTCTGGAAGATCCCATTATAGGACTTTGGGCAAGCGATTCAAGGAAGCACTACATGGCTTAAAAAAGAGCGTTGGGCTGACTATGGGAATGTAGAGACCGAGGCCTAATCCATGTGATCGGAATGAAACATCCATGACTCAGCATTTGTTAGGACCTTTGCCCATTATCAGATTCGAAAGCTTTTACAGAACTTTTGAAGTTAGCTAGTTTATCTCATGGCTTTCAACAATTCGAAACTTGTCAAGCTCGTGGTGCAGAATCTCTTCACTTCGAAGTCTTGGTTCGTTCCAGATCTTGGCTACGTGTCAATCCTCAAACCCTGGTCTTCTCAATTCTGGTGTTCTATCCATCGTTGTTCCTAGTTTGATTGCTTTTGTCGGTGTAGTTCGTCCTACTGCCATCGCACAAAGTTTCAAAGGCAATTTACATTTCGGACGACTTCATGTCGACAGTGATCTTCGTGATAGGAACGAAGTGATTTCTGGCTAAAGTTACGAAATATTTATCTACAGATCAGAGCAAGGGCAAGTCCGTCTGATGCACGTCTAGGCGCTAATCATTGGCTTAAGGCCAGACCTAGAAGAGACTATTTGTCACTTCCGGAAGGTCCCATTATAGGACTTTGGGCAAGCGATTCAAGGAAGCACTACATGGCTTAAAAAAGAACGTTGGGCTGACTATGGGAATGTAGAGACCGAGGCCTAATCCATGTGATCGGAATGAAACATCCATGACTCCGCATTTGTTCGGACCTTTGCCCATTATCAGATTCGAAAGCTTTTACAGAACTTTTGAAGGTGGCTAGTTTATCTCGTGGAGTTTAACAATTCGAAACTTGTCATGCTCGTGGTGCGGAGTCTCTTCACTTCGAAGTCTTGGTTTGTTCCAGATCTTGGCTACGCGTCAATCCTCAAACATTGGTCTTCTCGATTCTGGTGTTCTATCCATCGTTGTTCCCAGTTTCATAGCTTTTGTCAGTGCGGTTCGTCCTACTGCCATCGCACAAAGTTTCAAATGCAATTTATATTTCGGACGACTTGATGTCGACCATGATCTTCGTGACAACAACGAAGCGATTTGTGGCAAAAGTTACGAAATATTGTCTACAGATCAGAGCAAGGGCAAGTCCGTCTGATGCACGTCTAGGTGCTAATCAAGGGCTTAAGGCCAGAGCTAGAAGAGACCATTTTTCACTTCCGGAGGATCCCATTATAGGACTTTGGGCAAGCGATTCAAGGAAGCAGTACATGGCTTAAAAAAGAGCGTTGGGCTGACTCGGGGAATGTAGAGACCGAGGCCTAATCCATGTGATCGGAATGAAATATCCATGACTCAGCATTTGTTAGGACCTGTGCCCATTATCCGATTCGACGCTTTTTACAGAACTTTTGAAGTTAGCTAGTTTATCTCATGGCGTTCAACAATTCAAAACTTGTCATGCTCGTGGTGCGGAGTCTCTTCACTTCGAAGTCTTGCTTCATTCCAGATCTTGGCTACGTCTCAATCCTCAAACCCTGGTCTTCTCAATTCTGCTGTTCTATCCATCTTTGTTCCCAGTTTCATAACTTCTATCGGTGTGGTTCATCCTACTGCCGTCGCACAAAGTTTCAACCGTAATCTACATTTCAGACGAGTTGATGTCGACCATGATCTTCTTGACAGCACCGAAGTGATTTCTGGCTAAAGTTACCAAATATTGTCTACAGATCAGACCAAGGGCAAGTCCGTCCGATGCACGTCCAGGTGCTAATCATTGGTTAAGGCCAGAGCTAGAAGAGACCATTTGTCACTTCCGGAAGATCCCAATAGAAGACTTTGGGCAAGCGATTCGAGGAAGCACAACATGGCTTAAAAACGAGCGTTGGGCTGACTATGGGCATGCAGAGACCGAGGCCTAATCCATGTGATCGGAATGAAACATCCATGACTCAGCATTTGTTAGGACCTTTGCCCATTATCAGATTCGAAACCTTTTACAGAACTTTTGAATGTAGCTAGTTTATCTCATGGTGTTCAACAATTCGAAACTTGTCATGCTCGTGGTGCGGAGTCTCTTCACTTCGAAGTCTTGGCTCCTTCCAGATCTTGGCTGCGTGTCAATCCTCAAACCCTGGTCTTCTCAATTCTCGTGTTCTATCCATCGTTGTTCCCAGTTTCATAGCTTTTGTCGGTATCGTTCGTCCTGCCGCCATCGCACAAACTTTCAAACGCAATTTACATTTCGGACGACTTGATGTCGACCATCCTCTTCGCGATAGCAACGTAGTGATCTCTGGCTAAAGTTACGTAATATTGTCTGCAGATCAGAGCAAGGGCAAGTCCGTCTGATGCACGTCCAGGTGCTAATCATTGGCTTAAGGCCAGAGCTAGAAGAGACCATTTGTCACTTCCGGAAGATCCCAATATAAGACTTTGGGCAAGCGATTCATGGAAGCACTACATGGCTTAAAAAAGAACGCTGGGCTGACTATGGGAATGTAGAGACCGAGGCCTAATCCATGTGATCGGAATGAAACATCCATGACTCCGCATTTGTTCGGACCTTTGCCCATTATCAGATTCGAAAGCTTTTACAGAACTTTTGAAGGTGGCTAGTTTATCTCGTGGAGTTTAACAATTCGAAACTTGTCATGCTCGTGGTGCGGAGTCTCTTCACTTCGAAGTCTTGGTTCCTTCCAGATCTTGGCTACAAGTCAATCCTCAAACCCTGGTCTTCTCATTTCTGGTGTTCTATCCATCGTTGTTCCCAGTTTCATAGCTTTTGTCGGTATGGTCCGTCCTACCGCCATCGCACAAAGTTTCAAACGCAATTTGCATTTCGGACGACTTGATGTCGACCATGATCTTCGCGATAGCAACATAGTGATTTCTGGCAGGCCTCAAGCCCCTCTCAAACTTCTTAGCTCTCTCACATTCATCAGCAATGAGTTGAGGTGCAAACCTGGATAATTCTGCAAAACGAGCTTCATATTGATCCACAGTCATATTGCCTTGCTCTAGCTTCAGGAAATCGATAACCTTTTGATCCCGTGCACAATCAGAAAAGTATTTCCCGAGGAAGACCTCAACGAATCTCCTCCAGGTAAGAGTCTGACCACCAGCCATAAGTCTCGGCTTTGTTGCTCTCCACCAATGTTCAGCATTGCCTTCAAGCATAAACTCAGCAAAAATGATCATATCCTCTTCACAACAGGTCAAGGCTGTAAATATCTTCTCTAGCTTGTTAATCCAACCCTCAGCTTCGGCCGGATCACCAGTCCCTTGAAATTTAGGAGGATTAAGTTTCATAAACTGTTCCACAGCACATCTCTTGACAGCCTCAGCATGTTCACCTCGAGCAGCATTATCCCGGTCATGTTGAGCCATTTGAGCCCTCATAATGTCCGTCATTTGATCCAAAGCATGAAAAATACCCTCCAATCGAGGATCTGGACTCCTGCTATTTCCCCTCATTCTGGTATACCTTAAATGCAAACAAAATGCACATACATTGAATAAATCATTCAAACATCAACCCTAGACTCTTGACACAACTAGACAGGTTTAGAACCATTTTTATAGCCTATTGCTCTGATACCATAAATGTCACGACCCGAATCATGCTGTGACTTGATTCGTGGCCATGACCAATCATGATCGATCAAATAAGGTTGTGTAAGAGTGTGACTCGTTTAAAACACTGTAGTGCACCGAATTAACCCTATTCCTTTCATGCCTGATTAAAACAACTCGTACTTGATCATTCAGAGCAAACTATACCATAAGAAACTCAATTGTTATTACAACTCTTTTACTTGCATTTACATGTGTACAAGACTTGAAGTTAAGTCCATATTATGTCCTACATCCTATGTAGACCCTTGAAGAGACTTATCCAAAAGGATCACCATGGCTGACCACTATATGTACCTTCTATCCAAACGAACGACTTCAAAAACACTTCTAGGTATATCCACCGCTCCTAGTCCCAAACTTCAACTCTTATGATCTGAGATGTTAAAATCAAAGGGTGAGCTTGCATTGCTCAGTAAGTTGACAATCCATAGTTCAAACATTAAAATCCATCAACTACAATGAAAGCTATTCGGTACAATCATTTCAATTTACAATAGAAGCAACATTCAACCACCAGGAAGTATTCATACTTACTTGTAGACACCATATGGGTTTGCACAGGCAACAATATAACTTGATTATGCAAGATCATATAATTTAGTGGAACCATGAGTGAGTGGAATATTCAACGACTATCTAATGACCTATTAGCTTTGTGGATGCATGCACGTAACCAACTGGCCAGTGGACCCTTCCGGGTAATCGTAAACATTGCCAACCGATCAGTGGTCCATTCATCCCTTCCGGGATCATATCATCATGTTCCTCACGGGAACCTTCCGTATCATCTTTCTTATAACATATACCAGCTGATCAGTGGCCATTCGTCCCTTCCGGGACATCCCTCTTGAGGGATATTCGTATCATTTGTCCCTTGCGGGATATGCATATGCTTGCATGCTATGTATGCTTCAATCACTTAGGCACTTATATAGCCCAATCATGTAGCATATTCATGTTGCACATTCATGTCAATTAAATATATCCCACTCTTGTGGGAATCAAAGAAATGTCAGCAATATGCCTCATTCACATAACCATCCAAAATGGATCATCATCTTCAGCAAGCTTAATGGAGCTTAATCACAGTTCATAAGAATAATTAAACCTGTCTCATCATGCTAATCCAGCTTATGACCACCTAAGCCATCTCATAAACCTCTACAACATAGTAATCAAATGTTGCTAATCAAGCTTGGTACTTTCTAGTTACACCAATTAAACCTTAACACAGCAATAAAGCATACAATATCATGCTAATCATGCTTAATTAAACTTAATTATGCTCATTAACCTCTAATCACAATAACTTAAACATGGCAGATTAGCAAACATCATTGACCAATTAACTAAATCACACACATTAAAATATTCATCACATCATTCTAATGATGCTGAAAACATGTTCAAATACATCTCTAGAATACCATTGATCCTTCAATCAATAGCAATACTGCTATACCAATTCAAAGAAGTAAATAACTGACTTATATAAACTAATCACCACCTACTTAAGCTAACAATGATCTTAGCTAACATCAATAAACATCAAAGCTAATGAATATTGATGTTTAAACTGTGGAAAACCAACTTACATGCAAGGCTTTCAGATCTCTTCTTCCACCTGCAATCTCTCTCTCTCTCTCTCTCTCTCTCTCTCTCTCTCTATATTGTTTGCTTCCATGGCTGCAAATGGTGATTAAAGTGAGCTATATTTGTCTGAGGAAGGAGAGCTAGCTGAGTTATAGGACAGGTGTCACCACACCCCTACACCACTCTTTTTGACTTTTTGCTAATTCTTTCCCCAAATACTTTCTGCCACTTCCCTAAATATATATCATTATCCCATTCACAAATTCGTCCAAAGCAGAGTTGGGCTGGAAATGGGCTTCACTTTGGGCCTAAATCCAAGTAATTATATCAGACTTCATAGCCCAATCCAAATTCATCATAGGCCTTTAGATGTTTTATGTAATCTTGGCCAATTTGTATGCCTAATTCAATAATCTAATTCCATTTGATCTTCAATTATAGTTAAGCTCAAAACAAGATATGTTGTAACATCAAGATGTGTCTAAGCCCAATCTAAGAGGTGAATATGCAAAAGAGTATTTAGATCCAATTCAGGTTATAAGATAAGCAATGTAGCTTTTAGATCTAATCTAGGCGCACTAGCAAGTCGAGTTATAAAATGTACCCCTGTTAAATCCATCTAGGCATATTGGTATTGGGTTATCACATTCTACCCCCCTTAAGAAAATTTCGTCCTCGAAATTTGACGTACCTCACTCAGCAAATAGATAGGGGTACCGATTCTTCATATCCTCCTCACGTTCCCAGGTGGCTTCGTCAATATCATGGTGTTGCCACTGAACTTTCACCAATGGAATTACCTTCGACCTAAGCTCTTGTTCCTTCCGATCCAGAATTTGAATAGGCTTCTCTTCATATGAAATATCCTCTTTGAGCTGTATTGGTTCAAAATCAATCACATGAGATGGATCTGGTTCATACTTCCTTAACATTGATGCGTGGAACACATTATGCACATTCGCCAACTTAGGAGGTAATGCCAGCCGATAAGCAACAGCTCCGACTTTCTCGAGTATTTCAAACGGACCAATGTACCGTGGACTCAGCTTTCCTTTCTTGCCGAACCTCATAACACCCTTTGATGGAGATATCTTCAAGAATACATGATCACCTTCCTTAAATTCAAGTGGTCTTCTCCGATTGTCAGCATAACTCTTCTGTCTGCTTTGTGCTGTTCGTAGTCTTTCTCGAATGAGCTTGATTTTGTCATTTGTGATCTGAATCAACTCCGGGCCTGTTAGTTTCCGCTCACCAGCCTCTTCCCAACAAATTGGTGACCGACACTTCCTTCCATATAATGCTTCATATGGTGCCATCCCAATACTACTCTGATAGCTGTTATTATATGCAAACTCCACTAGAAATATATGATTATCCCAGCTACCACCGAGGTCCATAACACAAGCACGGAGCATATCTTCGAGGGTCTGAATAGTCTTCTCTGATTGACCATCTGTTTGAGGATGAAAGGCAGAGCTGAATTGCAATTTAGTTCCTAATGCTTGTTGCAAAGCCTTCCAGAAATGTGATGTAAAGCGAGAATCCCGATCGGATGTGATTGTGATGGGCACTCCATGCAGTCGAACAATCTCTTCAACATAGATCTTTGCAAGCTTGTCTAAAGTATAATCCACTCTGACAGGAAGGAAATGAGCAGATTTCGTCAGTCGATCAACAACAACCCATATTGCATTATGGCCCTTTGCAGTCCTCGGTAATCCTTGAACAAAGTCCATCGTCACATCCTCCCATTTCCATTGAGGGATTGGCAGTGGCTGCAAAGTACCTCCAGGTCTCTGGTGCTCTGCTTTAACCTGTTGACAAACCAAGCATTTTGATACAAACTCAGCAATATCCTTCTTCATACCACTCCACCAATAATGTTCCCGAAGATTACGATACATTTTTGTGCTGCCAGGATGAACACTATAAGGAGTTCGATGTGCTTCTTCCAAAATACATCTTCGGATGTCTATATCATTCGGGACGCAGAGCCTTCCCCTGAACCGCAATATACCATCCTCAAGAACATGAAAATCAAGATTCTTTTCCCTATTCTTAGTATCTTGAAGTGCCAATAATTGAGTGTCATTCTGTTGTGCTTGCTTAATTCTATGGAGCAATAATGGTTCAATCTTCATTGTAGCTAGAATCACATTACTACTCTTCACAAGAAATTTGAATTCTGAATCCCTTACTTCTTCAAAGAGCATCCATTCTTTAATCATCAAAGAAGCTAGAGAAGCTGACTTCCTACTCAATGCATCGGCAACAATATTGGCCTTACCTGGATGGTATAAAATGGTGCAGTCGTAGTCCTTCAAGAGATCCAACCATCGTCGTTGTCTCATATTCAGCTCCTTTTGTGAAAATAAGTACTTCAAGCTCTTGTGATCAGTATATATATCAAACTTCTCCCCATAAAGATAATGCCTCCATATTTTCAATGCAAAGACAACGGCAGCAAGTTCAAGATCATGAGTTGGATACCGCTGTTCATATTCCTTCAATTGTCTAGATGCATAAGCAACCACTCTTTCATTCTGCATTAGAACACAACCCAAGCCCTTATGTGAAGCATCAGTATAGATCACATATCCTCCAGAACCAGATGGAATGATCAAAATGGGTGCAGTCGTTAATCGCCTCTTCAACTCTTGAAAACTCATCTCACATTCATCTGGCCAGCTAAACTTAGCACCTTTCCGTAGAAGTCTTGTAAGCGGAGTAGCAATGCGAGAAAATCCCTCCACAAACCTTCTATAGTAACCTGCAAGTCCCAAGAAGCTTCGAACCTCAGTCACATTGGTCGGCCTTTCCCAATTGATTATAGCTTCTATTTTGGATGGATCAACGCATATGCCTTCCTTGGTAATGACATGTCCCAAGAATACAACCCTGTCAAGCCAGAACTCACACTTGCTGAACTTGGCATACAATTGGTGCTCTCTGAGTTTCTGCAAAATAATTCTCAAGTGTTCTTCGTGTTCTGCACGACTCTTAGAATAGATCAAGATATCATCAATGAAGACAATCACAAATTTGTCTAAGAAAGGCTTGAAGGTTCTATTCATGAGATCCATAAAGGCTGCTGGTGCATTAGTCAAACCAAACGGCATAACAAGAAACTCATAATGGCCATATCGTGTCCTGAATGCCGTCTTAGGAACATCATCTCTACTGACTTTGAGCTGGTGATACCCTGATCTAAGATCAATTTTGGAGAAAACCTCAGCCCCTTGTAATTGGTCGAACAGATCATCAATTCTAGGCAATGGATACTTGTTCTTCACTGTTACTCTATTCAATTGCCTGTAATCTATGCATAGTCTCAAGGATCCATCCTTCTTCTTTACAAACAATACTGGAGCACCCCATGGAGATACACTAGGCTGAATGAAACCCTTCTCCAAAAGTTCTTGCAATTGCTCTTTTAATTCCTTCAGTTCTACAGGAGCCATTCGATAAGGAGTCTTCGAAATAGGAGTTGTTCCAGGAAGTAACTCAATAGAGAACTCAATTTCCCTATCAGGGGGTAGGCCTGGTAATTCTTCTGGGAATACATCTGGGAATTCTCTAGTGATAGGAACATCATCTATGCTTACCCTTTCCTTTTTATCCTCTATTACATAGGCAAGGAAACCCTCACACCCCTTGCTAAGTAATTTGTTAGCTTTAATGTATGAAATCAAAGAGCAAGCACCAGACTCCCTATTTCCCACAAAATAAAATATAGGCTGATTGGGAATAGTAAATGTAACTACTTTCTTGTTGCAATCTAGGCAAGCATGATAAGTAGAAAGCCAATCCATGCCTAGAATCACATCAAAGTCACTCATTGGTAAAACAATCAAATCAGCATCCAAGTTCCTATCACCCAATTGGATAATGCATGATTTGTAAACCATATCAGAAATCAGGGGATCTCCAGCAGGAGTGGACACTACTACTGGTATCCCAACGGTTCCGGGTTGGTCTTCAAATGGCGTGCAAAATGGGGAGAGACGAAGGAATGTGTAGAACCTGAATCCACCAAGATATAAGCCATATTACCACATATCGGGAGGTTACCTGTAATGACAGAGTTTGAGGCTTCAGCATCACTCTCCGTAAGAGCATAAACCCTTCCCTGTACATTCGGCTTTGGTGCCCTCGCTCCCGAGTTAGTTGGATTCTGCTGTTGCATCTGGGGACAATCTTTGATCTTGTGATCAGTTCTTCCACATTTGAAACATGCTCCCGATCCTGCACGACAGGGTGGCCGGTGGGCTTTTCCACATTTATCACATTGGTTGTAATTCTGTTGAGGTTGCCCTTTTTGTATCGGAGCCTTCTCCTTAGACCTCTTAAAATCATAAGTTCTAGGCTTCAACTGTTGAGAATAAGAAGAAGAACCTCTCTCTTTGTTTTTCTGCCCTTGCTCTGAATGATATTCGACTATATCTTTCTCCACCAATTGAGCCCTTTCATAGACATCATCATATACTCGTAACTTCAGCGCAGCAAGTCTACTCCTAATGGCAGGCCTCAAGCCCCTCTCAAACTTCTTAGCTCTCTCACATTCATCAGCAATGAGTTGAGGTGCAAACCTGGATAATTCTGCAAAACGAGCTTCATATTGATCCACAGTCATATTGCCTTGCTCTAGCTTCAGGAAATCGATAACCTTTTGATCCCGTGCACAATCAGAAAAGTATTTCCCGAGGAAGACCTCAACGAATCTCCTCCAGGTAATAGTCTGACAACCAGCCATAAGTCTCAGCTTTGTTGCTCTCCACCAATGTTCAGCATTGCCTTCAAGCATAAACTCAGCAAAAATGATCATATCCTCTTCACAACAGGTCAAGGCTGTAAATATCTTCTCTAGCTTGTTAATCCAACCCTCAGCTTCTGCCGGATCACCGGTCCCTTGAAATTTAGGAGGATTAAGTTTCATAAACTGTTCCACAGCACATCTCTTGACAGCCTCAGCATGTTCACCTCGAGCAGCATTATCCCGGTCATGTTGAGTCATTTGAGCCCTCATAATGTCCGTCATTTGATCCAAAGCATGAAAAATACCCTCCAATCGAGGATCTGGACTCCTGCTGTTTCCCCTCATTCTGATATACCTTAAATGCAAGCAAAATGCACATACATTGAATAAATCATTCAAACATCAACCCTAGACTCTTGACACAACTAGACAAGTCTAGAATCATTTTTATAGCCTATTGCTCTGATACCATAAATGTCACGACCCGAATCAAGCCGTGACTTGATTCGTGGCCATGACCAATCATGATCGATCAAATAAGGTTGTGTAAGAGTGTGACTCGTTTAAAACACTGTAGTGCACCGAATTAACCCTATTCCTTTCATGCCCGATTAAAACAACTCGTACTTGATCATTCAGAGCAAACTATACCATAAGAAACTCAATTGTTATTACAACTCTTTTACTTGCATTTACATGTGTACAAGACTTGAAATTAAGTCCATATTATGTCCTACATCCTATGTAGACCCTTGAAGAGACTTATCCAAAAGGATCACCATGGCTGACCACTATATGTACCTTCTATCCAAACGAACGACTTCAAAAACACTTCTAGGTATATCCACCGCTCCTAGTCCCAAACTTCAACTCTTATGATCTGAGATGTTAAAATCAAAGGGTGAGCTTGCATTGCTCAGTAAGTTGACAATCCATAGTTCAAACATTAAAATCCATCAACTACAATGAAAGCTATTCGGTACAATCATTTCAATTCACAATAGAAGCAACATTCAACCACCAGGAAGTATTCATACTTACTTGTAGACACCATATAGGTTTGCACAGGCAACAATATAACTTGATTATGCAAGATCATATAATTTAGTGGAACCATGAGTGAGTGCAATATTCAACAACTATCTAATGACCTATTAGCTTTGTGGATGCATGCACGTTACCGACTGGCCAGTGGACCCTTGCGGGTAATCGTAAACATTACCAACCGATCAGTGGTCCATTCATCCCTTTTGGGATCATATCATCATGTTCCTCACGGGAACCTTCCGTATCATCTTTCTTATAACATATACTAGCTGATCAGTGGCCATCCGTCCCTTCCGGGACATCCCTCTTGAGGGATATTCGTATCATTTGTCCCTTGCGGGATATGCATATGCTTGCATGCTATGTATGCTTCAATCACTTAGGCACTTATATAGCCCGATCATGTGCATATTCATGTTGCACATTCATGTCAATTAAATATATCCCACTCTTGTGGGAATCAAAGAAATGTCAGCAATATGCCTCATTCACATAACCATCCAAAATGGATCATCATCTTCAGCAAGCTTAATGGAGCTTAATCACAGTTCATAAGAATAATTAAACCTGTCTCATCATGCTAATCCAGCTTATGACCACCTAAGCCATCTCATAAACCTCTACAACATAGTAATCAATGTTACTAATCAAGCTTGGTACTTTCTAGTTACACCAATTAAACCTTAACACAGCAATAAAGCATACAATATCATGCTAATCATGCTTAATTAAACTTAATTATGCTCATTAACCTCTAATCACAATAACTTAAACATGGCAGATTAGCAAACATCATTGATCAATTAACTAAATCACACACATTAAAATATTCATCACATCATTCTAATGATGCTGAAAACATGTTCAAATACATCTCTAGAATACCATTGATCCTTCAATCAATAGCAATACTGCTATACCAATTCAAAGAAGTAAATAACTGACTTATATAAACTAATCACCACCTACTTAAGCTAACAATGATCTTAGCTAACATCAATAAACATCAAAGCTAATGAATATTGATGTTTAAACTGTGGAAAACCAACTTACATGCAAGGCTTTCAGATCTCTTCTTCCACCTGCAATCTCTCTCTCTCTCTCTCTCTCTCTCTCTCTCTATATTGTTTGCTTCCATGGCTGCAAATGGTGATTAAAGTGAGCTATATTTGTCTGAGGAAGGAGAGCTAGCTGAGTTATAGGACAGGTGTCACCACACCCCTACACCACTCTTTTTGACTTTTTGCTAATTCTTTCCCCAAATACTTTCTGCCACTTCCCTAAATATATATCATTATCCCATTCACAAATTCGTCCAAAGCAGAGTTGGGCTGGAAATGGGCTTCACTTTGGGCCTAAATCCAAGTAATTATATCAGACTTCATAGCCCAATCCAAATTCATCATAGGCCTTTAGATGTTTTATGTAATCTTGGCCAATTTGTATGCCTAATTCAATAATCTAATTCCATTTGATCTTCAATTATAGTTAAGCTCAAAACAAGATATGTTGTAACATCAAGATATGTCTAAGCCCAATCTAAGAGGTGAATATGCAAAAGAGTATTTAGATCCAATTCAGGTTATAAGATAAGCAATGTAGCTTTTAGATCTAATCTAGGCGCACTAGCAAGTCGAGTTATAAAATGTACCCCTGTTAAATCTATCTAGGCATATTGGTATTGGGTTATCACAGAAAGTTTTTACATAACCTTTGAAGTTAGCTAGTTTATCTCATGGCGTTCAACAATTCGAAACTTGTCGTGCTCGTGGTGCGGAGTCTATTCACTTCGAAGTCTTGCTTCGTTCCAGATCTTCGCTACGTGTCAATCCTCAAACCCTGGTCTTCTCAATTCTGGTGTTCTATCCATCGTTGTTCCCAGTTTCATAGCTTTTGTCGGTATGGTTCGTTCTACTGCCATCGCACAAAGTTTCAAACGCAATTTACATTTCGGACGACTTGATGTCGACGATGATCGTCGCGATAGCAACGTAGTGATATCTGCCTAAAGTTACGTAATATTGTCTACAGATCAGAGCAAGGGCAGGTCTGATGCACGTCCAGGTGCTAATCTTTGACTTAAGGCCAGAGCTAGAAGAGACCATTTCTCATTTCCGGAAGGTCCCATTATAGGACTTTGGGCAAGCGATTCAAGGAAGCGCTACATGGCTTAAAAAAGAGCGTTGGGCTGACTATGGGATTGTAGAGACCGAGGCCTAATCCTTGAGATTGGAATGAAACATCCATGACTGAGCATTTGTGATGACCTTTGCCCATTATCAGATTTGAATGCATTTGCAGAACTTTTGAAGTTAGGTAGTTTATCTCATGGCGTTCAACAATTCAAAACTTGTCATGCTCGTGGTGCGGAGTCTCTTCACTTCGAAGTCTTGGTTCGTTCCAGATCATGGCTACAAGTTAATCCTCAAACCCTCGTCTTCTCAAGTCTGGAGTTCTATCCGTCGTTGTTCCCAATTTCATAGCTTTTGTCGGGGTGGTTCGTTCTACTGCCATCGTAGAAAGTTTCAAACGCAATTTATATTTCGGACGACTTGATGTCGACCATCATCTTCGTGACAGCAACAAAGTGTTTTGTGCCAAAAGTTACGAAATATTGTCTGCAGATCAGAGCAAGGGGAAGTCCGTCTGATGCACGTCCAGGTGGTAATCATGGGCTTAAGGCCAGAGCTAGAAGAGACCATTTGTCACTTTCGGAAGATCCCGTTATAGGACTTTGGGCAAGTGATTCAAGGATGCACTACATGGCTCAAAAAAGAGCGTTGGGCTGACTATGGGATTGTAGAGACCGAGGCCTAATCCGTGTGATTGGAATGAAACATCCATGACTCAGCATCTGTGATGACCTTTGCCCATTATCAGATTTGAATGCTTTTACAGATCTTTTGAAGTTAGGTAGTTTATCTCATGGCATTCAACAATTCAAAACTTGTCATGCTCGTGGTGCGGAGTCTCCTCACTTCGAAGTCTTGGTTCGTCCCAGATCTTGGCTATGTGTCAATCCTCAAACCCAGGTCTTGACAATTCTGGTGTTTTATCCATCTTTGTTCCCAGTTTCATACCTTTTGTCGGTGTGGTTCGCCCTACTGCCGTCGCACAAAGTTTCAAAGACAATTTACATTTCGGACGACTTGATGTTGACCATGATCTTCGTGATAGCAATGAAGTGATTTCTGGCTAAAGTTACGAAATATTGTCTACAGATCAGTGCAAGGGCAAGTCCGTCTGATGCTCGTCTAGGTGTTAATCAGTGGCTTAAGGCCAGAGCTATAAGAGACCATTTCTCACTTCCGGAAAGTCCCATTAAAGGACTTTGGGCAAGCGATTCAAGGAAGCACTACATGGCTTAAAAAAGAGCGTTGGGCTGACTTTGGGAATGTAGAGACCGAGGCCTAATCCGTGTGATCGGAATGAAACATCCAAGACACAGCATTTGTGAGGACCTTTGCCCATTATAAGATTCGAAAGCTTTTACAGAACTTTTGAAGTTAGCTAGTTTATCTCATGGCGTTCAACAATTTCAATCTTGTCATGCTCGCGATGCGGAGTCTCTTCACGTCGAAGTCTTGGTTCGTTCCAGATCTTGGCTACGTGTCAATCCTCAAACCCTGGTCTTCTCAATTCTGGTGTTCTATCCATCTTTGTTCGCAGTTTCATAGCTTTTGTCGGTGTGGTTCGTCCTACTGCCGTCGCACAAAGTTTCAAATGCAATTTACATTTCGGACGACTTGATGTAGACCATGATCTTCGTGATAGCAACGTAGTAATTTCTGGCCAAAGTTACGAAATATTGTGTACAGATCAGAGCAAGGGAAAGTCCGTCTGATGCACATCCAGGTGCTAATCATTGGCTTAAGGCCAGAGCTATAAGAGACCATTTCTCACTTCCGGAAGGTCCCATTATAGGACTTTGGGCAAGCGATTCAAGGAAGCACTACATGGCTTAAAAAAGAGCGTTGGGCTGACTTTGGGAAAGTAGAGACCGAGGCCTAATCCGTGCGATCGGAATGAAACATCCAAGACTCAGCATTAGTGAGGACCTTTGCCCATTATCAGATTCGAAAGCTTTTACAGAACTTATGAAGTTAGCTAGTTTATCTCATGGCGTTCAACAATTTCAAACTTTCTCGCGTTGCGGAGTCTCTTCACTTCGAAGTGTTGGTTCGTTCCAAATCTTGGCTACGTGTCAATCCTCAAACCCTGGTCTTCACAGTTCTTGTGTTCCATCCATCATTGTTCCCAATTTCATAGCTTTTGTCGGTGTGGTTCGTCCTACTGCCGTCGCACAAAGTTTCAAATGCAATTTACATTTCGGACGACTAGATGTCGACCATGATCTTCGTGATAGCAACGTAGTAATTTCTGGCCAAAGTTATGAAATATTGTCTACAGATCAGAGCAAGGGCAAGTCCGTCTGATGCACGTCCAGGTGCTAATCATTGGCTTAAGGCCAGAGATAGAAGAGACCATTTCTCACTTGCGGAAGGTCCCATTATAGGACTTTGGGCAAGCGATTCAAGGAAGCACTACATGACTTAAAAAAGAGCGTTGGGCTGACTATGGGAATGTAGAGACCGAGGCCTAATCCATGTGATCGGAATGAAACATCCAAGACTCAGCATTTGTTAGGACCTTTGCCCAATATCAGATTCGAAAGCTTTTACAGAACTTTTGAAGTTACCTAGTTTATCTCATGGCGTTCAACAATTTGAAACTTGTCATGCTCGTGGTGCGAAGTCTCTTCACTTCGAAGTCTTGGTTCGTTCCAGATCTTGGCTACGTGTCACTCCTCAAACCCTGGTCTTCTCAATTCTGGTGTTCTATCCATCTTTGTTCCCAGTTGCATAGCTTTTGTTGGTGTGGTTCGTCCTACTGTCGTCGCACAAAGTTTGTAACGCAATTTACATTTCAGACGACTTGATGTCGACCATGATCTTCGTGATAGCAACGTAGCAATTTATGGCTAAAGTTATGAAATATTGTCTACAGATCAGAGCAAGGGCAAGTCCGTCTGATGCTCGTCCAGGTGCTAATCAGTGGCTTAAGGCTAGAGCTATAAGAGACCATTTCTCACTTCCGGAAAGTCCCATTATAGGACTTTGGGCAAGCGATTCAAGGAAGCACTACATGGCTTAAAAAATAGTGTTGGGCTGACTTTGGGAATGTAGAGACCGGGGCCTAATTCTTGTGATCGGAATGAAACATCCAAGACTCAGCATTTGTGAGGACCTTTGCCCATTATCAGATTGGAAAGCTTTTGCAGAACTTTTGAAGTTAGCTAGTTTATCTCATGACGTTCAACAATTTAAAACTTCTCATACTCGTGGTGCAGAGCCTCTTCACTTCGAAGTCTTGGTTCGTTCCAGATCTTGGCTACGTGTCAATCCTCAAATCCTGGTCTTCTCAATTCTAGTGTTCTATCCATCTTTGTTCCCAGTTTCATAGCTTTTGTCGGTGTGGTTCGTCCTACTGCCGTCGCACAAAGTTTCAAACACAATTTACAATTCGGACGACTTGATGCCGACCATGATCTTCGTGATAGCAGCATAGTAATTTATGGCTAAAGTTACTAAATATTTTCTACAGATCAGAGCAAGGGCAAGTCCGTCTGATGCACGTCGAGGTCCTAATCATTGGCTGAAGGCAAGAGCTATAAGAGACGATTTCTCACTTCCGGAAGGTCCCATTATAGGACTTTGGGCAAGCGATTCAACGAAGCACTACATGGCTTAAAAAAGAGCGTTCGACTGACTTTGGGAATGCATAGACCGAGGCCTAGTCCGTGTGATCGGAATGAAACATCCAAGACTCAGCATTTGTGAGGACCTTTGCCCATTATCAGATTGGAAAGATTTTACAGAACTTTTGAAGTTAGCTAGTTTATCTCATGGCGTTCAACAATTTAAAACTCGTCATGCTCGTGGTGCGGAGTCTCTTCCCTTCGAAGTCTTCGTTCGTTCCAGATCTTGGCTACGTGTTAATCCTCAAACCCTGGTCTTCTCAATTCTTGTGTTCTATCCATCTTTGTTCCCAGTTTCATAGCTTTTGTCGGTGTGGTTCGTCCTACTGCCGTCGCACAACGTTTCAAACCCAATTTACATTTCAGACGACTTGATGTAGACCATGATCTTCGTGATAGCAACGTATTAATTTCTGGCCAAAGTTACGAAAAATTGTCTATAGATCAGAGCAAGGGCAAGTCCGTCTGATGCACGTTCAGGTGCTAATCATTGGCTTAAGGCCAGAGCTATAAGAGATCATTTCTCACTTCCGGAAGGTCTCATTAAAGGACTCTGGGCAAGCGATTCAGGGAAGCACTACATGGCTTAAAAACGAGCGTTGGGCTGACTATGGGAATGTAGAGACCGAGGCCTAATCCATGTGATCGGAATGAAACATACATGACTCAGCATTTGTTAGGACCTTTGCCCATTATCAAATTCGAAAGCTTTTACAGAACTTTTGAAGTAAGCTAGTTTATCGCATGGCGTTCAACAATTCGAAACTTGTCACGCTCGTGGTGCGGAGTCTCTTCACTTCGAAGTCATGCTTCGTTCCAGATCTTGGCTACGTGCCAATCCTCAAACCCTGGTCTTCTCAATTCTGGTGTTCTATCCATCTTTGTTCCCAGTTTCATAGCTTTTGTCGGTGTGGTTCGTCCTACTGCCGTCGCACAAAGTTTCAAACGCAATATACATTTCGGACAACTTGATGTCGACCATGATCTTCGTGATAGCAACGAAGTGATTTCTCGCTCAAGTTACGAAATATTGTCTACAGATCAGAGCAAGGGCAAGTCCGTCTGATGCACGTTCAGGTGCTAATCATTGGCTTAAGGCCAGAGCTATAAGAGACCATTACTATGATAACCCAATACCAATATGCCTAGATGGATTTAACAGGGGTACATTTTATAACTCGACTTGCTAGTGCGCCTAGATTAGATCTAAAAGCTACATTGCTTATCTTATAACCTGAATTGGATCTAAATACTCTTTTGCATATTCACCTCTTAGATTGGGCTTAGACACATCTTGATGTTACAACATATCTTGTTTTGAGCTTAACTATAATTGAAGATTAAATGGAATTAGATTATTGAATTAGGCATACAAATTGGCCAAGATTACATAAAACATCTAAAGGCCTATGATGAATTTGGATTGGGCTATGAAGTCTGATATAACTACTTGGATTTAGGCCCAAAGTGAAGCCCATTTCCAGCCCAACTCTGCTTTGGACGAATTTGTGAATGGGATAATGATATATATTTAGGGAAGTGGCAGAAAGTATTTGGGGAAAGAATTAGCAAAAAGTCAAAAAGAGTGGTGTAGGGGTGTGGTGACACCTGTCCTATAACTCAGCTAGCCCTCCTTCCTCAGACAAATATAGCTCACTTTAATCACCATTTGCAGCCATGGAAGCAAACAATATAGAGAGAGAGAGAGAGAGATTGCAGGTGGAAGAAGAGATCTGAAAGCCTTGCATGTAAGTTGGTTTTCCACAGTTTAAACATCAATATTCATTAGCTTTGATGTTTATTGATGTTAGCTAAGATCATTGTTAGCTTAAGTAGGTGGTGATTAGTTTATATAAGTCAGTTATTTACTTCTTTGAATTGGTATAGCAGTATTGCTATTGATTGAAGGATCAATGGTATTCTAGAGATGTATTTGAACATGTTTTCAGCATCATTAGAATGATGTGATGAATATTTTAATGTGTGTGATTTAGTTAATTGGTCAATGATGTTTGCTAATCTGCCATGTTTAAGTTATTGTGATTAGAGGTTAATGAGCATAATTAAGTTTAATTAAGCATGATTAGCATGATATTGTATGCTTTATTGCTGTGTTAAGGTTTAATTGGTGTAACTAGAAAGTACCAAGCTTGATTAGCAACATTTGATTACTATGTTGTAGAGGTTTATGAGATGGCTTAGGTGGTCATAAGCTGGATTAGCATGATGAGACAGGTTTAATTATTCTTATGAACTGTGATTAAGCTCCATTAAGCTTGCTGAAGATGATGATCCATTTTGGATGGTTATGTGAATGAGGCATATTGCTGGCATTTCTTTGATTCCCACAAGAGTGGGATATATTTAATTGACATGAATGTGCAACATGGATATGCTACATGATTGGGCTATATAAGTGCCTAAGTGATTGAAGCATACATAGCATGCAAGCATATGCATATCCCGCAAGGGACAAATGATACGAATATCCCTCAAGAGGGATGTCCCGGAAGGGACGAATGGCCACTGATCAGCTGGTATACGTTATAAGAAAGATGATACGGAAGGTTTCCGTGAGGAACATGATGATATGATCCCGGAAGGGATGAATGGACCACTGATCGGTTGGCAATGTTTACGATTACCCGGAAGGGTCCACTGGCCAGTTGGTTACGTGCATGCATCCACAAGGCTAATAGGTCATTAGATAGTTGTTGAATATTCCACTCACTCATGGTTCCACTAAATTATATGATCTTGCATAATCAAGTTATATTGTTGCCTGTGCAAACCTATATGGTGCCCACAAGTAAGTATGAATACTTCCTGGTGGTTGAATGTTGCTTCTATTGTGAATTGAAATGATTGTACCGAATAGCTTTCATTGTAGTTTATGGATTTTAATGTTTGAACTATGGATTGTCAACTTACTGAGCAATGCAAGCTCACCCTTTGATTTTAACATCTCAGATCATAAGAGTTGAAGTTTGGGACTAGGAGCGGTGGATATACCTAGAAATGTTTTTGAAGTCGTTCGTTTGGATAGAAGGTACATATAGTGGTCAGCCATGGTGATCCTTTTGGATAAGTCTCTCTTCAAGGGTCTACATAGGATGTAGGACATAATATGGACTTAAGTTCAAGTCTTGTACACATGTAAATGCAAGTAAAAGAGTTGTAATAACAATTGAGTTTCTTATGGTATAGTTTGCTCTGAATGATCAAGTACGAGTTGTTTTAATCGGGCATGAAAGGAATAGGGTTAATTCGGTGCACTACAGTGTTTTAAACGAGTCACACTCTTACACAACCTTATTTGATCGATCATGATTGGTCATGGCCACGAATCAAGTCACGGCTTGATTCGGGTCGTGACAATTACTCACTTCCGGAAGGTCCCATTATAGTACTTTGGGCAAGCGATTCAAGGAAGCACTACATGGCATAAAAAAGAGAGTTGGGCTGACTTTGGGAATGTAGAGACCGAGGACTAATCCGTGTGATCGGAATGAAACATCCAAGACTCAGCATTTGTGAGGACCGTTGCCCATTATCAGATTCGAAAGCTTTTACAGAACTTTTGAAGTTAGCTAGTTTATCTCATGGCATTCAACAATTTGAAACTTGTCATGCTCGTGGTGCGGAGTCTCTTCACTTCGAAGTCTTGGTTCGTTCCAGATCTTGGCTGCGTGTCAATCCTCAAACCCTGGTTTTCTCAATTCTGGTGTACTATCCATCTCTGTTCCCAGTTTCATAGCTTTTGTCGGTGTGGTTCGTCCTACTGCCGTCGCACAAAGTTTCAAACGCAATTTACATTTCGGACGACTTGATGTCGACCATGATCTTCGTGATAGCAGCGTAGTAATTTATGGCAAAAGTTACGAAATATTGTCTACATATCAGAGCAAGGGTAAGTCCGTCTGATGCACGTCCAGGTGCTAATCATTGGCTTAAGGCCAGAGCTATAAGAGACCATTTGTCACTTCCGGAAGGTCCCATTATAGGACTTTGGGCAAGCGATTCAAGAAACCACTACATGGCTTAAAAAAGAGCGTTCGACTGACTTTGGGAATATAGAGACCGAGCCCTAATCCGTGTGATCGGAATGAAACATCCATGACTCAGCATTTGTTGGGACCTTTTCCAATTATCAGATTCGAAAGCTTTTACAGAACTTTTGAAGTAAGCTAGTTTATCTCATGGCGTTCAACAATTCGAAACTTGTCATGCTCGTCGTGCGGAGTCTCTTCAGTTCGAAGTCTTGCTTCGTTCCAGATCTTGGCTACGTGCCAATCCTCAAACCCTGGTGTTCTATCCATCTTTGTTCCCAGTTTCATAGCTTTTGTCGGTGTGGTTCGTCCTACTGCCGTCGCACAAAGTTTCAAACGCAATTTACATTTCGGACGACTTGATGTCAACCATGATCTTCGTGATAGAAACGTAGTAATATATGGCTAAAGTTGCGAAATATTGTCTACAGATCAGAATAAGGGCAAGTCCGTCTGATGCACGTTCAGGTGCTAATCAGTGGCTTAAGGCCAGAGCTATAAGAGACCATTTCTCACTTCCGGAAAGTCCCATTATAGGACTTTGGGCAAGCAATTCAAGGAAGCTCTACATGGCTTATAAAAGAGCGTTGGGCTGACTTTGGGAATGTAGAGACCGAGGCCTAATCCGTGTGATCGGAATGAAACATCCAAGACTCAGCATTTGTGAGGACATTTGCCCATTATCAGATTCGAAAGCTTTTACTGAACTTTTGAAGTTAGCTAGTTTATCTCATGGCGTTCAATAATTTCAAACATGTCATGCTCGCGGTGCGGAGTCTCTTTACTTCGAAGTCTTGGTTCGTTCCAGATCTTGGCTACGTGTCAATCCTCAAACCTTGGTCCTCTCAATTCTAGTGTTCTATCCATCTTTGCTCCCAGTTTAATTGCCTTTGTCGGTGTGGTTCGTCCTACTGCCGTCGCACAAAGTTTCAAACGCAATTTACATTTCGGACGACTTGATGTCAACCATGATCTTCGTGATAGCAACGTAGCAATTTATGGCTAAAGTTACGAAATATTGTCTACAGATCCGCGCAAAGGGCAAGTCCGTCTGATGCTCGTCTAGGTGTTAATCAGTGGCTTAAGGCCAGAGCTATAAGAGACCATTTCTCACTTCCGGAAAGTCCCATTATAGGACTTTGGGCAAGCGATTCAAGGAAGCACTACATGGCTTAAAAAAGAGTGTTGGGCTGACTTTGGGAATGTAGAGACCGAGGCCTAATTCGTGTGATCGGAATGAAACATCCAAGACTCAGCATTTTTGAGGACCTTTGCCCATTATCAGATTGGAAAGCTTTTGCAGAACTTTTGAAGTTAGCTAGTTTATCTCATGGCGTTCAACAATTTAAAACTTCTCATGCTCGTGGTGCGGAGTCTCTTCACTTCGAAGTCTTGGTTCGTTCCAGATCTTGGCTACGTGTCAATCCTCAAATCCTGGTCTTCTCAATTCTGGTGTTCTATCCATCTTTGTTCGCAGTTTCATAGCTTTTGTCGGTGTGGTTCGTCCTACTGCCGTCGCACAAAGTTTCAAACGCAATTTACATTTCGGACGACTTGATGCCGACCATGATCTTCGTGATAGCAGCGTAGTAATTTATGGCTAAAGTTACGAAATATTGTCTACAGATCAGAGCAAGGGCAAGTCCGTCTGATGCACGTCCAGGTGCTAATCATTGGCTTAAGGACAGAGCTAGAAGAGACCATTTCTCACTTCCGGAAGGTCCCATTATAGGACTTTGGGCAAGCGATTCAAGGAAGCACTACATGGCTTAAAAAAGAGCGTTGGGCTGACTATGGGAATGTAGAGACCGAGGCCTAATCCATGTGATCGGAATGAAACATCCATGACTCAGCATTTGTTAGGACCTTTGCCCATTATCAGATTCGAAAGCTTTTACAGAACTTTTGAAGTTAGCTAGTTTATCTCATGGCGTTCAACAATTCGAAACTTGTCATGCTCGTGGTGCGGAGTCTCTTCACTTCGAAGTCTTGCTTCGTTCCAGATCTTGGCTACGTGTCAATCCTCAAACCCTGGTCTTCTCAATTCTGGTGTTCTATCCATCTTTGTTCCCAGTTTCATAGCTTTTGTCGGTGTGGTTCGTCCTACTGCCGTCGCACAAAGTTCAAACGCAATTTGCATTTCGGATGACTTGATGTCGACCATGATCTTCGTGATAGCAACGAAGTGATTTCTAGCTAAAGTTACGAAATATTGTGTACAGATCAGAGCAAGGGCAAGCCCATCTGATGCACGTTCAGGTGCTAATCCTTGGCTTAAGGCCAGAGCTATAAGAGACCATTTCTCACTTCCGGAAGGTCCCATTATAGTACTTTGGGCAAGCGATTCAAGGAAGCACTGCATGGCTTAAAAAAGAGCATTCGGCTGACAACCGAGGCCTAATCCATGTGATCGGAATGAAACATCCATGACTCAGCATTTGTTAGGACCTTTGCCCATTATCAGATTCGAAGGTTTTTACAGAACTTTTGAAGTAAGCTAGTTTATCTCATGGCGTTCAACAATTCGAAACTTGTCATGCTCGTGGTGCGGAGTCTCTTCACTTCGAAGTCTTGCTTCGTTCCAGATCTTGGCTACGTGTCAATCCTCAAACCCTGGTCTTCTCAATTCTGGTGTTCTATCCATCTTTGTTCCCAGTTTCATAGCTTTTGTCGGTGTGGTTCGTCCTACTGCCGTCGCACAAAGTTTCAAACGCAATTTACATTTCGGACGACTTGATGCCGACCATGATCTTCGTGATAGCAGCGTAGTAATTTACGGCTAAAGTTACGAAATATTGTCTACGGACCAGAGCAGGGGCAAGTCCGTCTGATGCACGTCCAGGTGCTAATCATTGGCTTAAGGCCAGAGCTAGAAGAGACCATTTCTCACTTCCGGAAGGTCTCATTAAAGGACTTTGGGCAAGCGATTCAGGGAAGCACTACATGGCTTAAAAACGAGTGTTGGGTTGACTATGGGAATGTAGAGACCGAGGCCAAATCCTTGTGATCGGAATGAAACATCCATGACTCAGCATTTGTTAGGCCCTTTGCCCATTATCAGATTCGAAAGCTTTTACAGAACTTTTGAAGTTAGCTAGTTTATCTCATGGCGTTCAACAATTCGAAACTTGTCATGCTCGTGGTGCGGAGTCTCTTCACTTCGAAGTCTTGGTTCGTTCCAGATCTTGGCTACGTGTCAATCCTCAAACCCTGGTCTTCTCAATTCTGGTGTTCTATCCATCTTTGTTCCCAGTTTCATAGCTTTTGTCGGTGTGGTTCGTCCTACTGCCGTCGCACAAAGTTTCAAACGCAATTTACATTTCGGACGACTTGATGTCGACCATGATCTTCGTGATAGCAGCGTAGTAATTTATGGCAAAAGTTACGAAATATTGTCTACAGATCAGAGCAAGGGCAAGTCCGTCTGATGCACGTCCAGGTGCTAATCATTGGCTTAAGGCCAGAGCTATAAGAGACCATTTCTCACTTCCGGAAGGTCCCATTATAGGACTTTGGGCAAGCGATTCAAGGAAGCACTACATGGCTTAAAAAAGAGCGTTGGGCTGACTATGGGAAAGTAGAGACTGAGGCCTAATCCGTGTGATCGGAATGAAACATCCATGACTCAGCATTTGTTAGGACCTTTGCCCATTATCAGATTCGAAAGCTTTTACAAAACTTTTGAAGTAAGCTAGTTTATCTCATGGCGTTCAACAATTCGAAACTTGTCATGCTCGTGGTGCGGAGTCTCTTCACTTCGAAGTCTTGCTTCGTTCAAGATCTTGGCTACGTGTCAATACTCAAACCCTGGTCTTCTCAATTCTGGTGTTCTATCCATCTTTGTTCCCAGTTTCATAGCTTCTGTCGGTGTGGTTCTTCCTACTACCGTCGCACAAACTTTCAAACGCAATTTGCATTTCGGACGACTTGATGTCGACCGTTATCTTCGTGATAGCAATGTAGTAATTTCCGGCTAAATTTACGTAATGTTGTCTACATATCAGAGCAAGGGCAAGTCCGTCTAGTGCACGTCCAGGTGCTAATCATTGGCTTAAGGCCAGAGCTAGAAGAGACCATTTCTCACTTCCGGAAGGTCCCATTATAGGACTTTGGGCAAGCGATTCAAGGAAGCACTACATGGCTTAAAAAAGAGCGTTGGGCTGACTATGGGAATGTAGAGACCGAGGCCTAATCCGTGTGATCGGAATGAAACATCCAAGACTCAGCATTTGTGAGGACCTTTGCCCATTATCAGATTCGAAAGCTTTTACAGAACTTTTGAAGTTAGCTAGTTTATCTCATGGCGTTCAACAATTCGAAACTTGTCATGCTCGTGGTGCGGAGTCTCTTCACTTCGAAGTCTTGGTTCGTTCCAGATCTTGGCTACGTGTCAATCCTCAAACCCTGGTCTTCTCAATTCTGGTGTTCTATCCATCTTTGTTCCCAGTTTCATAGCTTTTGTCGGTGTGGTTCTTCCTACTGCCGTCGCACAAAGTTTCAAACGCAATTTACATTTCAGACGACTTGATGTCGACCATGATCTTCGTGATAGCAACGTAGTAATTTCTGGCTAAAGTTACGTAATATTGTCCATAGATCAGAGCAAGGGCAAGTCCGTCTGATGCACTTCCAGGTGTTAAACATTGGCTTAAGGCCAGAGCTGGTAGAGACCATTTCTCACTTCCGGAAGGTCCCATTATAGGACTTTGGGCAAGCGATTCAAGGAAGCACTACATGGCTTAAAAAAGAGCGTTGGGCTGACTTTGGGAATGTAGAGACCGAGGCCTAATCCGTGTGATAGGAATGAAACATCCAAGACTCAGTATTTGTGACGACCTTTGCCCATTATCAGATTTGAAAGCTTTTACAGAACTTTTGAAGTTAGCTAGTTTATCTCATGGAGTTCAACAATTCCAAACTTGTCATGCTCGTGGTGCGGAGTCTCTTCACTTCGAAGTCTTGGTTCGTTCCAGATCTTGGCTACGTGTCAATCCTCAAACCCTGGTCTTCTCAATTCTGGTGTTCTATCCATCTTTGTTCCCAGTTTCATAGCTTTTGTCGGTGTGGTTCGTCCTACTGCCGTCGCACAAAGTTTCAAACGCAATTTACATTTCGGACGACTTGATGCCGACCATGATCTTCGTGATAGCAGCGTAGTAATTTATGGCTAAAGTTACGAAATATTGTCTACAGATCAGAGCAAGGGCAAGTCCGTCTAATGCACGTCCGGTGCTAATCATTGGCTTAAGGCCAGAGCTAGAAGAGACCATTTCTCACTTCCGGAAGGTCCCATTATAGGACTTTGGGCAAGCGATTCAAGGAAGCACTACATGGCTTAAAAAAGAGCGTTGGGCTGACTATGGGAATGTAGAGACCGAGGCCTAATCCATGTGATCGGAATGAAACATCCATGACTCAGCATTTGTTAGGACCTTTGCCCATTATCAGATTCGAAAGCTTTTACAGAACTTTTGAAGTTAGCTAGTTTATCTCATGGCGTTCAACAATTCGAAACTTGTCATGCTCGTGGTGCGGAGTCTCTTCACTTCGAAGTCTTGCTTCGTTCCAGATCTTGGCTACGTGTCAATCCTCAAACCCTGGTCTTCTCAATTCTGGTGTTCTATCCATCTTTGTTCCCAGTTTCATAGCTTTTGTCGGTGTGGTTCGTCCTACTGCCGTCGCACAAAGTTTCAAACGCAATTTACATTTCGGACGACTTGATGTCGACCATGATCTTCGTGATAGCAACGAAGTGATTTCTGGCTAAAGTTACGAAATATTGTCTACAGATCAGAGCAAGGGCAAGTCCGTCTGATGCACGTTCAGGTGCTAATCATTGGCTTAACGCCAGAGCTAGAAGAGACCATTTCTCACTTCTGGAAGGTCCCATTATAGGACTTTGGGCAAGCGATTCAAGGAAGCACTACATGGCTTAAAAAAGAGCGTTGGGCTGACTATGGGAATGTAGAGACCGAGGCCTAATCCATGTAATCGGAATGAAACATCCAAGACTCAGCATTTGTGAGGACCTTTGCCCATTATCAGATTCGAAAGCTTTTACAGAACTTTTGAAGGTAGCTAGTTTATCTCATGGCGTTCAACAATTCGAAACTTGTCATGCTCGTGGTGCGGAGTCTCTTCACTTCGAAGTCTTGGTTCGTTCCAGATCTTGGCTACGTGTCAATCCTCAAACCCTGGTCTTCTCAATTCTGGTGTTCTATCCATCTTTGTTCCCAGTTTCATAGCTTCTGTCGGTGTGGTTCGTCCTACTGCCGTCGCACAAAGTTTCAAACGCAATTTACATTTCGGACGACTTGATGTCGACCATGATCTTCGTGATAGCAACGTAGTAATTTATGGCTAAAGTTACGAAATATTGTCTACAGATCAGAGCAAGGGCAAGTCCGTCTGATGCACGTCCAGGTGCTAATCATTGGCTTAAGGCCAGAGCTAGAAGAGACCATTTCTCACTTCCGGAAGGTCCCATTATAGGACTTTGGGCAAGCGATTCAAGGAAGCACTACATGGCTTAAAAAAGAGCGTTGGGTTCACTTTGGGAATGTAGAGACCGAGGCCTAATCCGTGTGATCGGAATGAAACATCCAAGACTCAGCATTTGTGAGGACCTTTGCCCATTATCAGATTGGAAAGCTTTTACAGAACTTTTGAAGTTAGCTAGTTTATCTCATGGCGTTCAACAATTTAAAACTTGTCATGCTCGTGGTGCGGAGTCTCTTCACTTCGAAGTCTTGCTTCGTTCCAGATCTTGGCTACGTGTCAATCCTCAAACCCTGGTCTTCTCAATTCTGGTGTTCTATCCATCTTTGTTCCCAGTTTCATAGCTTTTGTCGGTGTGGTTCGTCCTACTGCCGTCGCACAAAGTTTCAAACGCAATTTACATTTCGGACGACTTGATGTCGACCATGATCTTCGTGATAGCAACGTAGTAATTTATGGCTAAAGTTACGAAATATTGTCTACAGATCAGAGCAAGGGCAAGTCCGTCTGATGCACGTCCAGGTGCTAATCATTGGCTTAAGGCCAGAGCTATAAGAGACCATTTCTCACTTCCGGAAGGTCCCATTATAGGACTTTGGGCAAGCGATTCAAGGAAGCACTACATGGCTTAAAAAAGAGAGTTGGGCTGACTTTGGGAATGTAGAGACCGAGGCCTAATCCGTGTGATCGGAATGAAACATCCAAGACTCAGCATTTGTGAGGACCTTTGCCCATTATCAGATTCGAAAGCTTTTACAGAACTTTTGAAGTTAGCTAGTTTATCTCATGGCATTCAACAATTTCAAACTTGTCATGCTCGTGGTGCGGAGTGTCTTCACTTCGAAGTCTTGGTTCGTTCCAGATCTTAGCTGCGTGTCAATCCTCAAACCCTGGTTTTCTCAATTCTGGTGTACTATCCATCTTTGTTCCCAGTTTCATAGCTTTTGTCGGTGTGGTTCGTCCTACTGCCGTCGCACAAAGTTTCAAACGCAATTTACATTTCGGACGACTTGATGTCGACCATGATCTTCGTGATAGAAACGTAGTAATATATGGCTAAAGTTACGAAATATTGTCTACAGATCAGAGTAAGGGCAAGTCCGTCTGATGCACGTTCAGGTGCTAATCAGTGGCTTAAGGCCAGAGCTATAAGAGACCATTTCTCACTTCCGGAAGGTCCCATTATAGGACTTTGGGCAAGCGATTCAAGGAAGCACTACATGGCTTAAAAAAGAGTGTTGGGCTGACTTTGGGAATGTAGAGACCGAGGCCTAATTCGTGTGATCGGAATGAAACATCCAAGACTCAGCATTTTTGAGGACCTTTGCCCATTATCAGATTGGAAAGCTTTTGCAGAACTTTTGAAGTTAGCTAGTTTATCTCATGGCGTTCAACAATTTAAAACTTGTCATGCTCGTGGTGCGGAGTCTCTTCACTTCGAAGTCTTGGTTCGTTCCAGATCTTGGCTACGTGTCAATCCTCAAATCCTGGTCTTCTCAATTCTGGTGTTCTATCCATCTTTTTTCCCAGTTTCATAGCTTTTGTCGGTGTGGTTCGTCCTACTGCCATCGCACAAAGTTTCAAACGCAATTTACATTGGATGACTTGATGCCGACCATGATCTTCGTGATAGCAGCGTAGTAATTTATGGCTAAAGTTACGAAATATTGTGTACAGATCAGAGCAAGGGCAAGTCCGTCTGATGCACGTCCGGTGCTAATCATTGGCTTAAGGCCAGAGCTATAAGAGACCATTTCTCACTTCCGGAAGGTCCCATTATAGTACTTTGGGCAAGCGATTCAAGGAAGCACTGCATCGCTTAAAAAAGAGCGTTGGGCTAACTTTGGGATTGTAGAGACCGAGGCCTAATCCATGTGATTGGAATGAAACATCCATGACTCAGCATTTGTTAGGACCTTTGCCCATTATCAGATTCGAAAGCTTTTACAGAACTTTTGAAGTAAGCTAGTTTATCTCATGGCGTTCAACAATTCGAAACTTGTCACGCTCGTGGTGCGGAGTCTCTTCATTTCGAAGTCTTGCTTCGTTCCAGATCTTGGCTACGTGTCAATCCTCAAACCCTGGTCTCCTCAATTCTGGTGTTCTATCCATCTTTGTTCCCAGTTTCATAGCTTTTGTCGGTGTGGTTCGTCCTACTGCCGTCGCACAATGTTTCAAACGCAATTTACATTTTGGATGACTTGATGTCGACCATGATCTTCGTGATAGCAACGTAGTAATTTCTGGCCAAAGTTACGAAATATTGTCTACAGATCAGAGCAATGGCAAGTCCGTCTGATGCACGTCCGGTGCCAATCATTGGCTTAAGGCCAGAGCTAGAAGAGACCATTTCTCACTTCCGGAAGGTCCAATTATAGGACTTTGGGCAAGAGATTCAAGGAAGCACTACATGGCTTAAAAAAGAGCGTTGGGCTGACTATGGGAATGTAAAGACCGAGGCCTAATCCATGTGATCGGAATGAAACGTCCATGACTCAGCATTTGTTAGGACCTTTGCCCATTATCAGATTCGAAAGCTTTTACAGAACTTTTGAAGTAAGCTAGTTTATCTCATGGCGTTCAACAATTCGAAACTTGTCATGCTCGTGGTGCGAAGTCTCTTCACTTCGAAGTCTTGGTTCGTTCCAGATCTTGGCTACGTGTCAATCCTCAAACCCTGGTCTTCTCAATTCTGGTGTTCTATCCACTTTGTTCCCAGTTTCATAGCTTTTGTCGGTGTGGTTCGTCCTACTGCCGTCGCACAAAGTTTCAAACGCAATTTACATTTCGGACGACTTGATGTCGACCATGATATTCGTGATAACAACGTAGCAATTTATGGCTAAAGTTACGAAATATTGTCTACAGATCCGAGCAAGGGCTAGTCCGTCTGATGCTCATCTAGGTGCTAATCAGTGGCTTAAGGCCAGAGCTATAAGAGACCATTTCTCACTTCCGGAAAGTCCCATTATAGGACTTTGGGCAAGCGATTCAAGGAAGCACTACATGGGTTAAAAAAGAGTGTTGGGCTGACTTTGGGAATGTAGAGACCGAGGCCTAATTCGTGTGATTGGAATGAAACATCCAAGACTCAGCATTTTTGAGGAACTTTGCCCATTATCAGATTGGAAAGCTTTTGCAGAACTTTTGAAGTTAGCTAGTTTGTCTCACGGCATTCAACAATTTCAAACTTCTCATGCTCGTGGTGCGGAGTGTCTTCACTTCGAAGTCTTGGTTCGTTCCAGATCTTGGCTACGTGTCAATCCTCAAATCCTGGTCTTCTCAATTCTGGTGTTCTATCCATCTTTGTTCCCAGTTTCATAGCTTTTGTCGGTGTGGTTCGTCCTACTGCCGTCGCACAAAGTTTCAAACGCAATTTACATTTCGGACGACTTGATGCCGACCATGATCTTTGTGAGAGCAGCGTAATAATTTATGGCTAAAGTTACGAAATATTGTCTACAGATCAGAGCAAGGGCAAGTCCGTCTGATGCACGTCCGGTGCTAATCATTGGCTTAAGGCCAGAGCTAGAAGAGACCATTTCTCACTTTCGGAAGGTCCCATTATAGGACTTTGGGCAAGCGATTCAAGGAAGCACTACATGGCTTAAAAAAGAGCGTTGGGCTGACTATGGGAATGTAGAGACCGAGGCCTAATCCATGTGATCGGAATGAAACATCCATGTCTCAGCATTTGTTAGGACCTTTGCCCATTATCAGATTCGAAAGCTTTTACAGAACTTTTGAAGTTAGCTAGTTTATCTCATGGCGTTCAACAATTTGAAACTTGTCATGCTCGTGGTGCGGAGTTTCTTCACTTCGAAGTCTGGCTTCGTTCCAGATCTTGGCTACGTGTCAATCCTCAAACCCTGGTCTTCTCAATTCTTGTGTTCCATCCATCATTGTTCCCAGTTTCATAGCTTTTGTCGGTGTGGTTCGTCCTACTGCCGCCGCACAAAGTTTCAAATGCAATTTACATTTCGGACGACTTGATGTCGACCATGATCTTCGTGATAGCAACGTAGTAATTTCTGGCCAAAGTTATGAAATATTGTCTACAGATCAGAGCAAGGGCAAGTCCGTCTGATGCACGTCCAGGTGCTAATCATTGGCTTAAGGCCAGAGATAGAAGAGACCATTTGATGTGATTCTCAAGGGATGGCCCGATTTTCACGGCATAGGTTGAAAAGGGGAAAAGGAGTTGGTTCGAAACCAAGCGGGTGCAAATAGCCAACCAACGGAAGGGATCGTGACCTGCTACTTAGACCACTCGCCTAACCACGAACACAGAACCAATCCACACAACGACTCACCTGGGTCGAGGCACGAATTGGGGGCTTTGGGAAACTTGACTCACCAAACTAAATTATTAGTTCGACAAAAGCAAGATTTCACAAGAGCAGAAGAGAGATTTACCTCACAAAGATGAACACACCTTCAATTCGATATTCAATGTCAAAACTAATCTGTCCATACATGACAGAGAAGACCATATATATATGGCCAAAATAATATTCTGTCTATAATGTAAATATGGAAACTTAAATATATAGATAACTAAGCTAATCTGGCCATATATTCTTCCTTTATTTGTGGAGGCTTCATTCTGGACGAATTTTCTATCTTTAGGCAGAATATTCATTCCTCCCTTATTGAGTGTGATGGGCTTGGGCTTTATCGTGGGCTGACACCTCCGATGTTCGGGCCTCAACAAATAAGATTAAAGTCTCTTGTTGCTTGCTAGCTTGAACTTTAGCTTCTTGGGCTATCAACCCATTTGTTAGAGCTCCAATAGCATCTTGCCATTTCTTTAGTCTGCCTCTTGTCATTGGGCCTCCTCCATCCAATATCAAGTCCCTCTCGATATGGGCAGGGTCATGTTTGGCAACCTTGTCTGCATCATTCTCCCCTTCTTGAAAAGGAGTCGTCCTCGACTCTGCAAGGTTTGTATCAAGAAAAGGGGACAGATCAGCAACATTAAATGTAGCACTTACCCCATACTCACCTGGTAAGTCAATCTTATATGCATTGTTGTTGATCCGTTCAATAACCCGGAAGGGTCCATCTCCTCTTGGCATAAGCTTGGACTTCCGTTTTTCTGGAAATCTCTCTTTCCTAAGGTGCACCCAGACTAAGTCTCCTGGTTCGAAAATGACTTTCTTCCGACCCTTGTTTGCACGTTCCATATATTGTTGATTCATCCTTTCAATATTGAGTTTTGCCTTCTCATGGATTTGCTTTACAAACTCAGCTCTTTTTGCTCCATCCATGCTAACTTTTTCCTGTACAGGCAATGGAATCAAATCAATAGGCGCTAAGGGATTAAATCCATAGACAATTTCAAAGGGAGAATATTTTGTGGTGGAATGAATGGCCCTGTTATATGCGAACTCAGCATGAGGTAGACATTCTTCCCAATTCTTCAAATTCTTCTTCACTAGAGTCCGAAGTAGAGTAGATAATGTCCTATTCACGACTTCAGTTTGCCCATCGGTTTGTGGATGACATGTAGTTGAAAACAGCAACTTTGTTCCAATCTTTCCCCATAAGGTCTTCCAAAAATAGCTAAGGAACTTAGCATCCCGGTCGGAAACTATAGTCCTCGGCATCCCATGAAGTCGCACGATTTCCCTAAAAAATAAGGAAGCAATATAAGATGCATCATCAGTTTTGCGACATGCAATAAAATGTGCCATCTTAGAAAATCGGTCTACAATAACAAATATAGAATCCATACCTCTTTGAGACCTTGGTAAACCTAAAATAAAGTCCATAGAAATATCTTCCCAAGGCACAGTAGGAACAGGAAGTGGGGTGTATAATCCATGTGGATTAAGCCTAGATTTAGCTTTAAGACATGTAATGCATTTTCCCACAAAGTTCTCAACATCTCTTCTCATCTTAGGCCAATAAAAATGTTCACTCAATATGCTTAAAGTTTTAGCAATGCCAAAATGTCCCATTAGGCCACCAGAATGTGCTTCGTTAATCAATAACATTCGTATGGAACAATTGGGAATACAAAGTTTATCTACCCGAAATAGAAATCCATCATGCAAGAAAAATTTCTCCCATCCACAATCAGATTTGCAATTGCCATAACTCTCAGAAAAATCCACATCACCAACATACAATTCCTTCATGAACTCAAATCCAAGAATTTTAGCATCTAAGGTAGAGATAAGAACATACCTTCGGGAAAGTGCATCAGCAACTATGTTATCCTTACCTTTCTTGTGCTTGATCACATAAGGGAATGACTCAATGAATTCGATCCATTTGGCATGCCTTCGATTAAGCTTATTCTGTCCTTTAAGATGCTTTAAAGCCTCATGATCAGAATGTATAACAAATTCTTTTGGCCATAAGTAGTGTTGCCAAGTCTCCAAAACTCTAACTAAGGCATACAATTCTTTATCATATGTAGAATAGTTAGGAGTTGGACCATTTAATCTTTCACTAAAATAAGCAATAGACTTACCTTCTTGCATGAGAACTCCACCGATACCAATTCCACTTGCATCACATTCCACTTCAAAAGTCTTACCAAAGTTAGGGAGGGCAAGGACAGGTGCATGTGTAAGTTTCTCCTTAATAAGCTGGAAGGACCTTTCTTGTGCTTCTCCCCACTTGAAGGACACGTTCTTCTTGGTTAACTCGTTCAATGGGGCTGCTATGGTGCTGAAATCTTTCACGAACCTCCTATAGAAACTCGCTAACCCATGGAAACTTCGCACTTGCCCAATGGTAGCAGGAGTTGGCCATTCTTTGATTGCCTTGACCTTTTCTTCATCTACTTCAATTCCCTCGCCACTCACAACAAAGCCGAGAAAAATAACTTTGTTCGTGCAAAAATCACATTTCATCAGATTTCCAAACAATTTCTCCTTCCTTAACGTCGCTAGGACTTGTCTAAGATGATCCACATGTTCTCGTAAAGTCCTACTATATATAAGGATATCATCGAAATAAACTACCACAAATTTTCCAATATAGGCACGTAAGACATGATTCATTAACCTCATAAATGTGCTAGGTGCATTTGTTAGACCAAAGGGCATTACTAACCATTCATAAAGTCCATGTTTAGTCTTAAATGCCGTTTTCCATTCATCTCCTTCTTTCATTCTAATCTGGTGGTAGCCACTCTTCAGGTCAATTTTTGAAAAGATGGTTGAGCCATTCAATTCATCAAGCATATCATCTAGCCTAGGAATAGGGTGTCGATATCTTACCGTTATGTTATTGATGGCCCGGCAATCAACACACATCCTCCATGTACCGTCCTTCTTGGGCACGAGCAAAACCGGTACTGCACAGGGACTAAGACTTTCCCTCACATACCCCTTGTCCATCAGCTCGTGGACTTGTCGTTGGATCTCCTTCGTCTCTTCAGGGTTGGTGCGGTATGCAGGACGATTAGGTATGGACGCACCGGGAATGAAGTCGATCTGATGCTCAATCCCTCTTAGCGGTGGTAAACCTGGCGGTACATCTTCGGGAAGCACGTCCTCGAATTCCTGCAAGAGAGATACAACAACACTTGGCAAGGTAGGGATTACGTTGTTAGTAGCTAACATTGCCTCTTTGTACACAAGTACTAAGAGGTTCTGTTGAGATAAAAGAGCTCGCTTAACCTCACTTTTTCTTGCCACTAATATTGTTTTCTCATTTTTCCTCTCAATCTCTTTTTTGTTGCTCATATTCTTTTCATCTTTTTCTCTTTTTTCTCTCGATTGCTCTCTTTCTTTTCTCTCTTCACTCTGTTTTTCCTCTCCACTTGCTCCTTTCTTTTCTTGTTTTATTTGATCTTCCAATATTTGCTTTGGGGACAATGGAAGGAGGGTTATGGGTTCCCCCCGTAGTACAAAAGAATAACGGTTTAGGAAACCGTCATGAGTAACACGCCTATCAAACTGCCATGGCCTACCAAGCAAAAGATGACATGCCTTCATAGGAACAACATCACATAAAATCTCATCTTTATACTTTCCTATGCTAAACAACACCTTAACTTGTTTTGTTACCTTCAGCTCACCACAATCATTGAGCCATTGTAGTTTGTATGGTCTACGATGCCTGAAGGTTGGAATCCCCAGCTTCTCCACTAGCTCGGTGCTGGCAACGTTGCTGCAACTTCCTCCATCAATGATGACACTACACACCTTGCCTTGAACTTGGCATCGTGTATGGAATAGGTTTTCTCGTTGATCATCCTTTTCCTCGACCATTTGAGCACTGAGTATCCTTCGAGTTACCAGGAGCTCCCCTTCTTCTGCTTGTTCTCCGTCATCGTTTAACGGTGGTTCCTCCTCGGATGCTTCTTCCTCGGTCTCCCAGTCACCATGCTGATTGATAATCATGGTGCGCTTGTTAGGGCACTCACTTGAGATGTGTCCTCTTCCATGGCACTTGAAGCATCTAATGTCACGATTTTTCGAACTCGATTCAACTGGAGCTTTCCTTGAAGGGAAAGTCGATTTCTCTCCCTTCTTCGTATCAGACTCTTTGCTTCCTGATGTAAAGGAGAGATCTCTTTTTGGGTTACTCTTCCACGAACTAGATATGGTAGACCTGTCATTTCTCCTCAGCAAATTCCTTCTCTTGAGCTGTTGCTCCACCCTGACGGCTTGGTGCACCATATCTTGAAGCTCCACATAGTGTTGCATCTCGACAATGTCGGCAATATCCCGATTGAGACCATGCAGAAACCGAGCCATGGTTGCTTCCCTATCTTCCTCCACATTGGCTCGGATCAGTGCGATCTCCATTTCCTTGCGGTACTCGTCAACACTCTTCGAACCTTGTGTGAGGCGTTGGAGCTTATTGTGAAGCTCTCTATGGAAATGAGATGGAATGAAACGCCTCCTCATTACTGCCTTCATTTCTTCCCATGTGATAATAGGATGTTCGCCATGTCTCATCCTTTCCCTTCGTATCTGGTCCCACCAAACAAGAGCGTAATCAGTAAACTCAAGAGCAGCAAGTTTTACTTTCTTACCCTCCGAATAGTTGTGGCACCCAAAGATTTGCCCGACTCGCATCTCCCATTCTAAAAATGCCTCGGGATCACTCTTTCCTTGGAAAGAAGGAATCTTGATTTTGATCCCCCCAAAGTCTTCTTCTCCATTTCTGGGTATCCTCGGTCCTCCCCTAGACCGGTTACGTGGCCTCCTTCGTGGCTGGAAGTCATCACGCTCGTCTTCATCCCAGCTCTCCAGATCCTCAACTTCTCCCATGGGGTAGGGTCGTGGGGCTCGAGTTTGCCTCCCGGGGGTCGGGATGGTTCTGCTCGCTGCTTGACCCTCCACTCGATCCAATCGATCATGGATTCCCTCCAACTTCCGATCAAGCAATCTTTCAAAATGATTCACCAAAGCCTGCATTTGGAAGGGTGCTAGGCCTTGTTGTTGAGCATCTTCCCTCTTATCGCCTTCACCGGGACTACCAGTTGCCTTCGTGCGATCTGTCATGGTAGAAGTTTGTATGGACCTCAACAGATAAAAATCTCACCACACTCAGAATGTTTCACTCGTTTCTTACCTCGTGTTTCACTCCACTCTTGATGAGCTCACTTTCACACACACACACAAAAAAAAAATCACTCAAATCTCTTCCTAAGCTCTTATGCAATCTAACCTTGTCTCGGTGATTCAAATATGGCCAATTCTCAGCTCTACCAGATAAGTGATGGTGGGTGATCCCGTAAACGTGCAGACAAAGGACTTTTTTTTTTTTTAAAAGAAGATCACAGTTTGATAGCTAAAAGGGATTGGGATTTCAATGAATACGGAATTTTTTTTTTTTCAAAGGGAACAGAAATAACAATGATGGATGAATAGACTTGAAAGAAATTGTAGTAGAGATGCAATTGCAATTTGCAAATATAAGGAGATCAGACTTGAAGAAGAACAACCTCTTCTTCTTTTTTTCGTTTCCTTTTTTTTGCAGAATTCTTTTTTTTTTTTCCTTCTTTTTCTTTTGCAGACTTCTTTTTTTTTTTGTTTTTTTTTTCTTTTTTTTTTTTACTATCAGATAAATTGAATGAGATAATGACAAGAACAACGACGGAACGATGATATACTGAAGGATAGATAACCTACCGTGTAAACCTTGAGCTCTGATACCAGATGATGTGATTCTCAAGGGATGGCCCGATTTTCACAGCGTAGGTTGAAAAGGGGAAAAGGAGTTGGTTCGAAACCAAGCGGGTGCAAATAGCCAACCAACGGAAGGGATCGTGACCTGCTACTTAGACCACTCGCCTAACCACGAACACAGAACCAATCCACACAACGACTCACCTGGGTCGAGGCACGAATTGGGGGCTTTGGGAAACTTGACTCACCAAACTAAATTATTAGTTCGACAAAAGCAAGATTTCACAAGAGCAGAAGAGAGATTTACCTCACAAAGATGAACACACCTTCAATTCGATATTCAATGTCAAAACTAATCTGTCCATACATGACAGAGAAGACCATATATATATGGCCAAAATAATATTCTGTCTATAATGTAAATATGGAAACTTAAATATATAGATAACTAAGCTAATCTGGCCATATATTCTTCCTTTATTTGTGGAGGCTTCATTCTGGACGAATTTTCTATCTTTAGGCAGAATATTCATTCCTCCCTTATTGAGTGTGATGGACTTGGGCTTTATCGTGGGCTGACACCTCCGATGTTTGGGCCTCAACAAATAAGATTAAAGTCTCTTGTTGCTTGCTAGCTTGAACTTTAGCTTCTTGGGCTATCAACCCATTTGTTAGAGCTCCAATAGCATCTTGCCATTTCTTTAGTCTGCCTCTTGTCATTGGGCCTCCTCCATCCAAGATCAAGTCCCTCTCGATATGGGCAGGGTCATGTTTGGCAACCTTGTCTGCATCACCATTTCTCACTTCCGGAAGGTCCCATTATAGGACTTTGGGCAAGCGATTCAAGGAAGCACTACATGACTTAAAAAAGAGCGTTGGGCTGACTATGGGAATGTAGAGACCGAGGCCTAATCCATGTGATCGGAATGAAACGTCCATGACTCAGCATTTGTTAGGACCTTTGCCCAATATCAAATTCGAAAGCTTTTACAGAACTTTTGAAGTTACCTAGTTTATCTCATGGCGTTCAACAATTCGAAACTTGTCATGCTCGTGGTGCGAAGTCTCTTCACTTCGAAGTCTTGGTTCGTTCCAGATCTTGGCTACGTGTCAATCCTCAAACCCTGGTCTTCTCAATTCTGGTGTTCTATCCATCTTTGTTCCCAGTTTCATAGCTTTTGTCGGTGTGGTTCGTCCTACTGCCGTCGCACAAAGTTTCTAACGCAATTTACATTTCGGACGACTTGATGTAGACCATGATCTTCGTGATAGCAACGTAGTAATTTCTGGCCAAAGTTACGAAATATTGTCTACAGATCAGAGCAAGGGAAAGTCCGTCTAATGCACATCCAGGTGCTAATCATTGGCTTAAGGCCAGAGCTATAAGAGACCATTTCTCACTTCCGGAAGGTCCCATTATAGGACTTTGGGCAAGCGATTCGAGGAAGCACTACATGGCTTAAAAAAGAGCGTTGGGCTGACTTTGGGAAAGTAGAGACCGAGGCCTAATCCGTGTGATCGGAATGAAACATCCAAGACTCAGCATTAGTGAGGACCTTTGCCCATTATCAGATTCGAAAGCTTTTACAGAACTTATGAAGTTAGCTAGTTTATCTCATGGCGTTCAACAATTTCAAACTTTCTCGCGTTGCTGAGTCTCTTCACTTTGAAGTGTTGGTTCGTTCCAAATCTTGGCTACGTGTCAATCCTCAAACCCTGGTCTTCTCAGTTCTTGTGTTCCATCCATCATTGTTCCCAGTTTCATAGCTTTTGTCGGTGTGGTTCGTCTTACTGCCGTCGCACAAAGTTTCAAATGCAATTTACATTTCGGACGACTTGATGTCGACCATGATCTTCGTGATAGCAACGTAGTAATTTCTGGCCAAAGTTATGAAATATTGTCTACAGATCAGAGCAAGGGCAAGTCCGTCAGATGCACGTCCAGGTGCTAATCATTGGCTTAAGGCCAGAGATAGAAGAGACCATTTCTCACTTGCGGAAGGTCCCATTATAGGACTTTGGGCAAGCGATTCAAGGAAGCACTACATGACTTAAAAAAGAGCGTTGGGCTGACTATGGGAATGTAGAGACCGAGGCCTAATCCATGTGATCGGAATGAAACATCCAAGACTCAGCATTTGTTAGGACCTTTGCCCAATATGTCACGACCCGAATCAAGCCGTGACTTGATTCGTGGCCATGACCAATCATGATCGATCAAATAAGGTTGTGTAAGAGTGTGACTCGTTTAAAACACTGTAGTACACCGAATTAACCCTATTCCTTTCATGCCCGATTAAAACAACTCGTACTTGATCATTCAGAGCAAACTATACCATAAGAAACTCAATTGTTATTACAACTCTTTTACTTGCATTTACATGTGTACAAGACTTGAAGTTAAGTCCATATTATGTCCTACATCCTATGTGGACCCTTGAAGAGACTTATCCAAAAGGATCACCATGGCTGACCACTATATGTACCTTCTATCCAAACGAACGACTTCAAAAACACTTCTAGGTATATCCACCGCTCCTAGTCCCAAACTTCAACTCTTATGATCTGAGATGTTAAAATCAAAGGGTGAGCCTGCATTGCTCAGTAAGTTGACAATCCATAGTTCAAACATTAAAATCCATCAACTACAATGAAAGCTATTCGGTACAATCATTTCAATTTATAATAGAAGCAACATTCAACCACCAGGAAGTATTCATACTTACTTTTAGACACCATATAGGTTTGCACAGGCAACAATATAACTTGATTATGCAAGATCATATAATTTAGTGGAACCATGAGTGAGTGCAATATTCAACAGCTATCTAATGACCTATTAGCTTTGTGGATGCATGCACGTAACCGACTGGCCAGTGGACCCTTCCGAGTAATCGTAAACATTACCAACTGATCAGTGGTCCATTCATCCCTTCCGGGATCATATCATCGTGTTCCTCATGGGAACCTTCTGTATCAACTTTCCTATAACATATACCAACTGATCAGTGGCCATTCGTCCCTTCCGGGACATCCCTCTTGAGGGATATTCGTATAATTTGTCCCTTGCGGGATATGCATATGCTTGCGTGCTATGGATGCTTCAATCACTTAGGCACTTATATAGCCCGATCATGTGACATATTAATGTTGCACATTCATGTCAATTAAATATATCCCACTCTTATGGGAATCAAAGAAATGTCAGCAATATGCCCCATTCACATAACCATCCAAAATGGATCATCATCTTCAGCAAGCTTAATGGAGCTTAAGCACAGTTCTTAAGAATAATTAAACTTGTCTTATCATGCTAATCCAGCTTATGACCACCTAAGCCATCTCATAAAACTCTGCAATGTAGTAATCGAATGTTACTAACCAAGCTTGGTACTTTCTAGTTACACCAATTAAACCTTAACATAGCAACAAAGCATACAATATCATGCTAATCATGCTTAATTAAACTTAATTATGCTCATTAACCTCTAATCACAATAACTTAAACATGGCAGATTAGCAAACATCATTGATCAATTAACTAAATCACACACATTAAAATATTCATCACATCATTCTAATGATGCTGAAAACATGTTCAAATACATCTCTAGAATACCATTGATCCTTCAATCAATAGCAATACTGCTATACCAAATCAAAGAAGTAAATAACTGACTTATATAAACTAATCACCACCTACTTAAGCTAACAATGATCTTAGCTAACATCAATAAACATCAAAGCTAATGAATATTGATGTTTAAACTGTGCAAAACCAACTTACATGCAAGGCTTTCAGATCTCTTCTTCCACCTGCAATCTCTCTCTCTCTCTCTCTATATTGTTTGCTTCCATGGCTGCAAATGGTGATTAAGGTGAGCTATATTTGTCTGAGGAAGGAGAGCTAGCTGAGTCATAGGACAGGTGTCACCACACCCTTACACAACTCCTTTTTGACTTTTTGCTAATTCTTTCCCCAAATACTTTCTGCCACTTCCCTAAATATATCATTATCCAATTCACAAATTCGTCCAAAGCAGAGCTGGGCTGGAAATGGGCTTCACTTTGGGCCTAAATCCAAGTAATTATATCAGACTTCATAGCCCAATCCAAATTCATCATAGGCCTTTAGATGTTTTATGTAATCTTGGCCAATTTGTATGCCTAATTCAATAATCTAATTCCATTTGATCTTCAATTATAGTTAAGCTCAAAACAAGATATGTTGTAAGATCAAGATGTGTCTAAGCCCAATCTAAGAGGTGAATATGCAAAAGAGTATTTAGATCCAATTCAGGTTATAAGATAAGCAATGTAGCTTTTAGATCTAATCGAGGCGCACTAGCAAGTCGAGTTATAAAATGTACCCCTGTTAAATCCATCTAGGCATATTGGTATTGGGTTATCACATTCTACCCCCCTTAAGAAAATTTCGTCCTCGAAATTTGACATACCTCACTCAGCAAATAGATAGGGGTACCGATTCTTCATATCCTCCTCACGTTCCCAGGTGGCTTCGTCAATATCATGGTGTTGCCACTGAACTTTCACCAATGGAATTACCTTCGACCTAAGCTCTTGTTCCTTCCGATCCAGAATTTGAATAGGCTTCTCTTCATATGAAATATCCTCTTTGAGCTGTATTGGTTCAAAATCAATCACATGAGATGGATCTGGTTCATACTTCCTTAACATTGATGCGTGGAACACATTATGCACATTCGCCAACTTAGGAGGTAATGCCAGCCGATAAGCAACAGCTCCGACTTTCTCGAGTATTTCAAACGGACCAATGTACCGTGGACTCAGCTTTCCTTTCTTGCCGAACCTCATAACACCCTTTGATGGAGATATCTTCAAGAATACGTGATCACCTTCCTTAAATTCAAGTGGTCTTCTCCGATTGTCAGCATAACTCTTCTGTCTGCTTTGTGCTGTTTGTAGTCTTTCTCGAATGAGCTTGATTTTGTCATTTGTGATCTGAATCAACTCCGGGCCTGTTAGTTTCCGCTCACCAGCCTCTTCCCAACAAATTGGTGACCGACACTTCCTTCCATATAATGCTTCATATGGTGCCATCCCAATACTACTCTGATAGCTGTTATTATATGCAAACTCCACTAGAAATATATGATTATCCCAGCTACCACCGAGGTCCATAACACAAGCACGGAGCATATCTTCGAGGGTCTGAATAGTCTTCTCTGATTGACCATCTGTTTGAGGATGAAAGGCAGAGCTGAATTGCAATTTAGTTCCTAATGCTTGTTGCAAAGCCTTCCAGAAATGTGATGTAAAGCAAGAATCCCGATCGGATGTGATTGTGATGGGCACTCCATGCAGTCGAACAATCTCTTCAACATAGATCTTTGCAAGCTTGTCTAAAGTATAATCCACTCTGACAGGAAGGAAATGAGCAGATTTCGTCAGTCGATCAACAACAACCCATATTGCATTATGGCCCTTTGCAGTCCTCGGTAATCCTTGAACAAAGTCCATCGTCACATCCTCCCATTTCCATTGAGGGATTGGCAGTGGCTGCAAGGTACCTCCAGGTCTCTGGTGCTCTGCTTTAACCTGTTGACAAACCAAGCATTTTGATACAAACTCAGCAATATCCTTCTTCATACCACTCCACCAATAATGTTCCCGAAGACTATGATACATTTTTGTGCTGCCAGGATGAACACTATAAGGAGTTCGATGTGCTTCTTCCAAAATACATCTTCGGATGTCTATATCATTCGGGACGCAGAGCCTTCCCCTGAACCGCAATATACCATCCTCAAGAACATGAAAATCAAGATTCTTTTCCCTATTCTTAGTATCTTGAAGTGCCAATAATTGAGTGTCATTCTGTTGTGCTTGCTTAATTCTATGGAGCAATAATGGTTCAATCTTCATTGTAGCTAGAATCACATTACTACTCTTCACAAGAAATTTGAATTCTGAATCCCTTACTTCTTCAAAGAGCATCCATTCTTTAATCATCAAAGAAGCTAGAGAAGCTGACTTCCTGCTCAATGCATCAGCAACAATATTGGCCTTACCTGGATGGTATAAAATGGTGCAGTCGTAGTCCTTCAAGAGATCCAACCATCGTCGTTGTCTCATATTCAGCTCCTTTTGTGAAAATAAGTACTTCAAGCTCTTGTGATCAGTATATATATCAAACTTCTCCCCATAAAGATAATGCCTCCATATTTTCAATGCAAAGATGATGGCAGCAAGTTCAAGATCATGAGTCGGATATCGCTGTTCATATTCCTTCAATTGTCTAGATGCATAAGCAACCACTCCTTCATTCTGCATTAGAACACAACCCAAGCCCTTATGTGAAGCATCAGTGTAGATCACATATCCTCCAGAACCAGATGGAATGATCAAAATAGGTGCAGTCGTTAATCGCCTCTTCAACTCTTGAAAACTCATCTCACATTCATCTGGCCAGCTAAACTTAGCACCTTTCCGTAGAAGTCTTGTAAGCGGAGTAGCAATGCGAGAAAATCCCTCCACAAACCTTCTATAGTAACCTGCAAGTCCCAAGAAGCTTCGAACCTCAGTCACATTGTTCGGCCTTTCCCAATTGATTATAGCTTCTATTTTGGATGGATCAACGCATATGCCTTCCTTGGTGATGACATGTCCCAAGAATACAACCCTGTCAAGCCAGAACTCACACTTGCTGAACTTGGCATACAATTGGTGCTCTCTGAGTTTCTGCAAAATAATTCTCAAGTGTTCTTCGTGTTCTTGACGACTCTTAGAATAGATCAAGATATCATCAATGAAGACAATCACAAATCTGTCTAAGAAAGGCTTGAAGGTTCTATTCATGAGATCCATAAAGGCTGCTGGTGCATTAGTCAAACCAAACGGCATAACAAGAAACTCATAATGGCCATATCGTGTCCTGAATGCCGTCTTGGGAACATCATCTCTACTGACTTTGAGCTGGTGATACCCTGATCTAAGATCAATTTTGGAGAAAACCTCAGCCCCTTGTAATTGGTCGAACAGATCATCAATTCTAGGCAATGGATACTTGTTCTTCACTGTTACTCTATTCAATTGTCTGTAATCTATGCATAGTCTCAAGGATCCATCCTTTTTCTTTACAAACAATACTGGAGCACCCCATGGAGATACACTAGGCCGAATGAAACCCTTCTCCAAAAGTTCTTGCAATTGCTCTTTTAATTCCTTCAGTTCTACAGGAGCCATTCGATAAGGAGTCTTCGAAATAGGAGTTGTTCCAGGAAGTAACTCAATAGAGAACTCAATTTCCCTATCAGGGGGTAGGCCTGGTAATTCTTCTGGGAATACATCTGGAAATTCTCTAGTGATAGGAACATCATCTATGCTTACCCTTTCCTTTTTATCCTCTATTACATAGGCAAGGAAACCCTCACACCCCTTGCTAAGTAATTTGTTAGCTTTAATGTATGAAATCAAAGAGCAAGCACCAGACTCCCTATTTCCCACAAAATGAAATATAGGCTGATTGGGAATAGTAAATGTAACTACTTTCTTGTTGCAATCTAGGCAAGCATGATAACTAGAAAGCCAATCCATGCCTAGAATCACATCAAAGTCACTCATTGGTAAAACAATCAAATCAGCATCCAAGTTCCTATCACCCAAATGGATAATGCATGATTTGTAAACCATATCAGAAATCAGGGGATCTCCAGCAGGAGTGGACACTACTAACTGGTATCCCAATGGTTCCGGGTTGGTCTTCAAATGCCGTGCAAAATGAGGAGAGACAAAGGAATGTGTAGAACCCGAATCCACCAAGATATAAGCCATATTACCGAATATCGGGAGGTTACCTGTAATGACAGAGTTTGAGGCTTCAGCATCCCTCTCCGTAAGAGCATAAACCCTTCCCTGTACATTCGGCTTTTGTGCCCTCGCTCCCGAGTTAGTTGGATTCTGCTGTTGCATCTGGGGGCAATCTTTGATCTTGTGGTCAGTTCTTCCACATCTGAAACATGCTCCCGATCCTGCACGACAGGGTGGCCGGTGGGCTTTTCCACATTTATCACATCGGTTGTAATTCTGTTGAGGTTGCCCTTTTTGTATCGGAGCCTTCTCCTTAGACCTCTTAAAATCATAAGTTCTAGGCTTCAACTGTTGAGAATAAGAAGAAGAACCTCTCTCTTTGTTTTTCTGCCCTTGCTCTGAATGATATTCGACTATATCTTTCTCCACCAATTGAGCCCTTTCATAGACATCATCATATACTCGTAACTTCAGCGCAGCAAGTCTACTCCTAATGGCAGGCCTCAAGCCCCTCTCAAACTTCTTAGCTCTCTCACATTCATCAGCAATGAGTTGAGGTGCAAACCTGGATAATTCTGCAAAACGAGCTTCATATTGATACCAGGTCATATTGCCTTGCTCTAGCTTCAGGAAATCGATAACCTTTTGATCCCGCGCACAATCAGAAAAGTATTTCCCGAGGAAGACCTCAACAAATCTCCTCCAGGTAATAGTGTGACCACCAGCCATAAGTCTCGGCTTCGTTGCTCTCCACCAATGTTCAGCATTGCCTTCAAGCATAAACTCAGCAAAAATGATCATATCCTCTTCACAACAGGTCAAGGCTGTAAATATCTTCTCTAGCTTGTTAATCCAACCCTCAGCTTCTGCCGGATCACCGGTCCCTTGAAATTTAGGAGGATTAAGTTTCATAAACTGTTCCACAGCACATCTCTTGACAGCCTCAGCATGTTCACCTCGAGCAGCATTATCCCGGTCATGTTGAGTCATTTGAGCCCTCATAATGTCCGTCATTTGATCCAAAGCATGAAAAATACCCTCCAATCGAGGATCTGGACTCCTGCTGTTTCCCCTCATTCTGGTATACCTTAAATGCAAGCAAAATGCACATACATTGAATAAATCATTCAAACATCAACCCTAGACTCTTGACACAACTAGACAAGTTTACAATAATTTTTATAGCCTATTGCTCTGATACCATAAATGTCACGACCCGAATCAAGCCGTGACTTGATTCGTGGCCATGACCAATCATGATCGATCAAATAAGGTTGTGTAAGAGTGTGACTCGTTTAAAACACTGTAGTGCACCGAATTAACCCTATTCCTTTCATGCCCGATTAAAACAACTCGTACTTGATCATTCAGAGCAAACTATACCATAAGAAACTCAATTGTTATTACAACTCTTTTACTTGCATTTACATGTGTACAAGACTTGAAGTTAAGTCCATATTATGTCCTACATCCTATGTAGACCCTTGAAGAGACTTATCCAAAAGGATCACCATGGCTGACCACTATATGTACCTTCTATCCAAACGAACGACTTCAAAAACACTTCTAGGTATATCCACCGCTCCTAGTCCCAAACTTCAACTCTTATGATCTGAGATGTTAAAATCAAAGGGTGAGCCTGCATTGCTCAGTAAGTTGACAATCCATAGTTCAAACATTAAAATCCATCAACTACAATGAAAGCTATTCGGTACAATCATTTCAATTTACAATAGAAGCAACATTCAACCACCAGGAAGTATTCATACTTACTTTAGACACCATATAGGTTTGCACAGGCAACAATATAACTTGATTATGCAAGATCATATAATTTAGTGGAACCATGAGTGAGTGCAATATTCAACAGCTATCTAATGACCTATTAGCTTTGTGGATGCATGCACGTAACCGACTGGCCAGTGGACCCTTCCGGGTAATCGTAAACATTACCAACCGATCAGTGGTCCATTCATCCCTTCCGGGATCATATCATCGTGTTCCTCATGGGAACCTTCTGTATCAACTTTCTTATAACATATACCAACTGATCAGTGGCCATTCGTCCCTTCCGGGACATCCCTCTTGAGGGATATTCGTATAATTTGTCCCTTGCGGGATATGCATATGCTTGCGTGCTATGGATGCTTCAATCACTTAGGCACTTATATAGCCCGATCATGTGACATATTAATGTTGCACATTCATGTCAATTAAATATATCCCACTCTTATGGGAATCAAAGAAATGTCAGCAATATGCCCCATTCACATAACCATCCAAAATGGATCATCATCTTCAGCAAGCTTAATGGAGCTTAGCACAGTTCTTAAGAATAATTAAACTTGTCTTATCATGCTAATCCAGCTTATGACCACCTAAGCCATCTCATAAAACTCTGCAATGTAGTAATCGAATGTTACTAACCAAGCTTGGTACTTTCTAGTTACACCAATTAAACCTTAACATAGCAACAAAGCATACAATATCATGCTAATCATGCTTAATTAAACTTAATTATGCTCATTAACCTCTAATCACAATAACTTAAACATGGCAGATTAGCAAACATCATTGATCAATTAACTAAATCACACACATTAAAATATTCATCACATCATTCTAATGATGCTGAAAACATGTTCAAATACATCTCTAGAATACCATTGATCCTTCAATCAATAGCAATACTGCTATACCAAATCAAAGAAGTAAATAACTGACTTATATAAACTAATCACCACCTACTTAAGCTAACAATGATCTTAGCTAACATCAATAAACATCAAAGCTAATGAATATTGATGTTTAAACTGTGGAAAACCAACTTACATGCAAGGCTTTCAGATCTCTTCTTCCACCTGCAATCTCTCTCTCTCTCTCTATATTGTTTGCTTCCATGGCTGCAAATGGTGATTAAGGTGAGCTATATTTGTCTGAGGAAGGAGAGCTAGCTGAGTCATAGGACAGGTGTCACCACACCCTTACACAACTCTTTTTGACTTTTGCTAATTCTTTCACCAATACTTTCTGCCACTTCCCTAAATATATCATTATCCAATTCACAAATTCGTCCAAAGCAGAGCTGGGCTGGAAATGGGCTTCACTTTGGGCCTAAATCCAAGTAATTATATCAGACTTCATAGCCCAATCCAAATTCATCATAGGCCTTTAGATGTTTTATGTAATCTTGGCCAATTTGTATGCCTAATTCAATAATCTAATTCCATTTGATCTTCAATTATAGTTAAGCTCAAAACAAGATATGTTGTAAGATCAAGATGTGTCTAAGCCCAATCTAAGAGGTGAATATGCAAAAGAGTATTTAGATCCAATTCAGGTTATAAGATAAGCAATGTAGCTTTTAGATCTAATCGAGGCGCACTAGCAAGTCGAGTTATAAAATGTACCCCTGTTAAATCCATCTAGGCATATTGGTATTGGGTTATCACACAATATCAGATTCGAAAGCTTTTATAGAACTTTTGAAGTTACCTAGTTTATCTCATGGCGTTCAACAATTCGAAACTTGTCCTGCTCGTGGTGTGAAGTCTCTTCACTTTGAAGTCTTGGTTCGTTCTAGATCTTGGCTACGTGTCACTCCTCAAACCCTGGTCTTCTCAATTCTGGTGTTCTATCCATCTTTGTTTCCAGTTGCATAGCTTTTGTCGGTGTGGTTCGTCCTACTGTCGTCGCACAAAGTTTCTAACTCAATTTACATTTCAGACGACTTGATGTCGACCATGATCTTCGTGATAGCAACGTAGCAATTTATGGCTAAAGTTACGACATATTGTCTACAGATCAGAGCAAGGGCAAGTCCGTCTGATGCTCGTCCAGGTGCTAATCAGTGGCTTCAGGCCAGAGCTATAAGAGACCATTTCTCACTTCCGGAAAGTCCCATTATAGGACTTTCGGCAAGCGATTCAAGGGAGCACTACATGGCTTAAAAAAGAGCGTTGGGTTCACTTTGGGAATGTAGAGACCGAGGCCTAATCCGTGTGATCGGAATGAAACATCCAAGACTCAGTATTTGTGAGGACCTTTGCCCATTATCAGATTGGAAACTTTTTACAGAACTTTTGAAGTTAGCTAGTTTATCTCATGGCGTTCAACAATTTAAAACTTGTCATGCTCGTGGTGCGGAGTCTCTTCACTTCGAAGTCTTGGTTCGTTCCAGATCTTGGCTACGTGTCAATCCTTAAATCCTGTTCTTCTCAATTCTGGTGTTCTATCCATCTTTGTTCCCAGTTTCATAGCTTTTGTCGGTGTGGTTCGTCCTACTGCCGTCGCACAAAGTTTCAAACGCAATTTACATTTCGGACGACTTGATGCCGACCATGATCTTCGTGATAGCAGCGTAGTAATTTATGGCTAAAGTTACGAAATACTGTCTACAGATCAGAGGAAGGGCAAGTCCGTCTGATGCACGTCCAGGTGCTAATCATTGGCTTAAGGCAAGAGCTATAAGAGACGATTTCTCACTTTCGGAAGGTCCCATTATAGGACTCTGGGCAAGCGATTCAAGGAAGCACTACATGGCTTAAAAAAGAGCGTTCGACTGACTTTGGGAATGCATAGACCGAGGCCTAGTCCGTGTGATCGGAATGAAACATCCAAGACTCAGCATTTGTGAGGACCTTTACCCATTATCAGATTGGAAAGATTTTACAGAACTTTTGAAGTTAGCTAGTTTATCTCATGGCGTTCAACAATTTAAAACTCGTCATGCTCGTGGTGCGGAGTCTCTTCCCTTCGAAGTCTTGGTTCGTTCCAGATCTTGGCTACGTGTCAATCCTCAAACCCTGGTCTTCTCAATTCTTGTGTTCTATCCATCTTTGTTCGCAGTTTCATAGCTTTTGTCGGTGTGGTTCGTCCTACTGCCCTCGCACAAACTTTCAAACCCAATTTACATTTCAGACGACTTGATGTAGACCATGATCTTCGTGATAGCAACGTATTAATTTCTGGCCAAAGTTACAAAAAATTGTCTATAGATCAGAGCAAGGGCAAGTCCGTCTGATGCACGTTCAGGTGCTAATCATTGGCTTAAGGCCAGAGCTAGAAGAGATCATTTCTCACTTCCGGAAGGTCGCATTATAGTACTTTGGGCAAACGATTCAAGGAAGCACTACATGGCTTAAAAAAGAGTGTTGGGCTGGCTTTGGGAATGTAGAGACCGAGGCCTAATCCGTGTGATCGGACTGAAACAACCAAGACTCAGCATTTGTGAGGACCTTTGCCCATTATCAGATTGGAAAGCTTTTACAGAACTTTTGAAGTTAGCTAGTTTATCTCATGGCGTTCAACAATTTTAAACTTGTCATGCTCGTGGTGCGGAGTCTCTTCACTTCGAAGTCTTGGTTCATTCTAGATCTTGGCTACGTGTCAATCCTCAAACCCTGGTCTTCTCAATTCTTGTGTTCTATCCATCTTTGTTCCCAGTTTCATAGCTTTTGTTGGTGTGGTTCGTCCTACTGCCGTCGCACAAAGTTTCAAACGCAATTTACATTTCGGACGACTTGATGTCGACCATGATCATCGTGATAGCAACGTAATAATTTCTGGCCAAAGTTACGAAATATTGTCTACAGACCAGAGCAAGGGCAAGTCCGTCTAATGCACGTCCAGGTGCTAATCACTGGCTTAAGGCCAGAGCTAGAAGAGACCATTTCTCACTTCCGGAAGGTCTCATTATAGGACTTTGGGCAAGCGATTCAGGGAAGCACTACATGGCTTAAAAACGAGCGTTGGGCTGACAATGGGAATGTAGAGACCGAGGCCTAATCCATGTGATCGGAATGAAACATCCATGACTCAGCATTTGTTAGGACGTTTGCCCATTATCAGATTCGAAAGCTTTTACAGAACTTTTGAAGTAAGCTAGTTTATCGCATGGCGTTCAACAATTCGAAACTTGTCATGCTCGTGGTGCGGAGTCTCTTCACTTAGAAGTCATGCTTCGTTCCAGATCTTGGCTACGTGTCAATCCTCAAACCCTGGTCTTCTCAATTCTGGTGTTCTATCCATCTTTGTTCCCAGTTTCATAGCTTTTGTCAGTGTGGTTCGTCCTACTGCCGTCGCACAAAGTTTCAAACGCAATATACATTTCCGACAACTTGGTGTCGACCATGATCTTCATGATAGCAACGAAGTGATTTCTCGCTCAAGTTACGAAATATTGTCTACAGATCAGAGCAAGGGCAAGTCCGTCTGATGCACGTTCATGTGCTAATCATTGGCTTAAGGCCAGAGCTATAAGAGACCATTTCTCACTTCCGGAAGGTCCCATTATAGTACTTTGGGCAAGCGATTAAAGGAAGCACTACATGGCTTAAAAAAGAGAGTTGGGCTGACTTTGGGAATGTAGAGACCGAGGACTAATCCGTGTGATCGGAATGAAACATCCAAGACTCAGCATTTGTGAGGACCTTTGCCCATTATCAGATTCGAAAGCTTTTACAGAACTTTTGAAGTTAGCTAGTTTATCTCATGGCATTCAACAATTTCAAACTTGTCATGCTCGTGGTGCGGAGTCTCTTCACTTCGAAGTCTTGGTTCGTTCCAGATCTTGGTTGCGTGTCAATCCTCAAACCCTGGTCTTCTCAATTCTGGTGTACTATCCATCTTTGTTCCCAGTTTCATAGCTTTTGTCGGTGTGGTTCGTCCTACTGCCGTCGCACAAAGTTTCAAACGCAATTTACATTTCGGACGACTTGATGTCGACCATGATCTTCGTGATAGCAACGTAGTAATTTATGGCTAAAGTTACGAAATATTGTCTACAGATGAGAGCTAGGGCAAGTCCGTCTGATGCACGTCCATGTGCTAATCATTGGCTTCAGGCCAGAGCTATAAGAGACCATTTGTCACTTCCGGAAGGTCCCATTATAGGACTTTGGGCAAGCGATTCCAGGAACCACTACATGGCTTAAAAAAGAGCGTTGGGTTCACTTTGGGAATGTAGAGACCGAGGCCTAATCCGTGTGATCGGAATGAAACATCCAAGACTCAGTATTTGTGAGGACCTTTGCCCATTATCAGATTGGAAATCTTTTACAGAACTTTTGAAGTTAGCTAGTTTATCTCATGGCGTTCAACAATTTAAAACTTGTCATGCTCGTGGTGCGGAGTCTCTTCACTTCGAAGTCTTGGATCGTTCCAGATCTTGGCTACGTGTCAATCCTCAAATCCTGTTCTTCTCAATTCTGGTGTTCTATCCATCTTCGTTCCCAGTTTGATAGCTTTTGTCGGTGTGGTTCGTCCTACTGCCGTCGCACAAAGTTTCAAACGCAATTTACATTTCGGACGACTTGATGCCGACCATGATCATCGTGATAGCAGCGTAGTAATTTATGGCTAAAGTTACGAAATATTGTCTACAGATCAGAGCAAGGGCAAGTCCGTCTGATGCACGTCCAGGTGCTAATCATTGGCTTAAGGCCAGAGCTATAAGAGACCATTTCTCACTTCCGGATGGCCCCATTATAGTACTTTGGGCAAGCTATTCAAGGAAGCCCTACATGGCTTAAAAAAGAGAGTTGGGCCGACTTTGGGAATGTAGAGACCGAGGCCTAATCCGTGTGATCGGAATGAAACATCCAAGACTCAGCATTTGTGAGGACCTTTGTCCATTATCAGATTCGAAAGCTTTTACAGAACTTTTGAAGTTAGCTAGTTTATCTCATGGCATTCAACAATTTCAAACTTGTCATGCTCGTGGTGCGGAGTCTCTTTACTTCGAAGTCTTGGTTCGTTCCAGGTCTTGGCTGCGTGTCAATCCTCAAACCCTGGTTTTCTCAATTCTGGTGTACTATCCATCTTTGTTCCCAGTTTCATAGCTTTTGTTGGTGTGGTTCGTCCTACTGCCGTCGCACAAAGTTTCAAACGCAATTTACATTTCGGACGACTTGATGTCGACCATGATCTTCGTGATAGCAACGTAGTAATTTCGGCTAAAGTTACGAAATATTGTCTACAGATCAGAGCAAGGGCAAGTCCGTCTGATGCACGTCCGGTGCTAATCATTGGCTTAAGGCCAGAGCTAGAAGAGACCATTTCTCACTTCCGGAAGGTCCCATTATAGGACTTTGGGCAAGCGATTCAAGGAAGCACTACATGGCTTAAAAAAGAGCGTTGGGCTGACTATGGGAATGTAGAGACCGAGGCCTAATCCATGTGATAGGAATGAAACATCCATGACTCAGCATTTGTTAGGACCTTTGCCCATTATCAGATTCGAAAGCTTTTACAGAACTTTTGAAGTTAGCTAGTTTATCTCATGGCGTTCAACAATTCGAAACTTGTCATGCTCGTGGTGCGGAGTCTCTTCACTTCGAAGTCTTGCTTCGTTCCAGATCTTGGCTACGTGTCAATCCTCAAACCCTGGTCTTCTCAATTCTGGTGTTCTATCCATCTTTGTTCCCAGTTTCATAGCTTTTGTCGGTGTGGTTCGTCCTACTGCCGTCGCACAAAGTTTCAAACGCAATTTACATTTCGGACGACTTGATGTCGACCATGATCTTCGTGATAGCAACGAAGTGATTTCTGGCTAAAGTTACGAAATATTGTCTACAGATCAGAGCAAGGGCAAGTCCGTCTGATGCACGTCCAGGTGCTAATCATTGGCTTAAGGCCAGAGCTAGAAGAGACCATTTCTCACTTCCGGAAGGTCCCATTATAGGACTTTGGGCAAGCGATTAAAGGAAGCACTACATGGCTTAAAAAAGAGCGTTGGGCTCACTATGGAAATGTAGAGACCGAGGCCTAATCCGTGTAATCGGAATGAAACACCCAACACTCAGCATTTGTGAGGACCTTTGCCCATTATCAGATTTGAAAGCTTTTACAGAACTTTTGAAGTTAGCTAGTTTATCTCATGGCGTTCAACAATTCGAAACTTGTCATGCTCGTGGTGCGGAGTCTCTTCACTTCGAAGTCTTGGTTCGTTCCAGATCTTGGCTACTGTGTCAATCCTCAAACCCTGGTCTTCTCAATTCTGGTGTTCTATCCATCTTTGTTCCAGTTTCATAGCTTTTGTCGGTGTGGTTCGTCCTACTGCCGTCGCACAAAGTTTCAAACGCAATTTACATTTCGGACGACTTGATGTCGACCATGATCTTCGTGATAGCAGCGAGTAGTAATTTCTGGCTAAAGTTACGAAATATTGTCTACAGATCAGAGCAAGGGCAAGTCCGTCTGATGCACGTCCAGGTGCTAATCATTGGCTTAAGGCCAGAGCTAGAAGAGACCATTTCTCACTTCCGGAAGGTCCCATTATAGGACTTTGGGCAAGCGATTCAAGAAAGCACTACATGGCTTAAAAAGAGCGTTGGACTGACTTTGGGAATGTAGAGACCGAGGCCTAAACTGTGATCGGAATGAAACATCCATGACTCAGCATTTGTTGGGACCTTTTCCAATTATCAGATTCGAAAGCTTTTACAGAACTTTTGAAGTTAGCTAGTTCATCTCATGGCGTTCAACAATTCGAAACTTGTCATGCTCGTCGTGCGGAGTCTCTTCAGTTCGAAGTCTTGCTTCGTTCCAGATCTTGGCTACGTGCCAATCCTCAAACCCTGGTCTTCTCAATTCTGGTGTTCTATCCATCTTTGTTCCCAGTTTCATAGCTTTTGTCGGTGTGGTTCGTCCTACTGCCGTCGCACAAAGTTTCAAACGCAATTTACATTTCAGACGACTTGATGTCGACCATGATGTTTGTGATAGCAACGTAGCAATTTATGGCAAAAGTTACGAAATATTGTCTACAGATACGAGCAAGGGCAAGTCCGTCTGATGCTCGTGTAGGTGCTAATCAGTGGCTTAAGTCCAGAGCTATAAGAGACCATTTCTCACTTCCGGAAAGTCCCATTATAGGACTTTGGGCAAGCGATTCAAGGAAGCACTACATGGCTTAAAAAAGAGTGTTGGGCTGACTTTGGGAATGTAGAGACCGCGGGCTAATTCGTGTGATCGGAATGAAACATCCAAGACTCAGCATTTTTGAGGACCTTTGCCCATTATCAGATTCGAAAGCTTTTACAGAACTTTTGAAGTTAGCTAGTTTATCTCATGGCGTTCAACAATTCAAAACTTGTCATGCTCGTGGTGCGGAGTCTCTTCACTTCGAAGTCTTGGTCGTTCCAGATCTTGGCTACGTGTCAATCCTCAAACCCTGGTCTTCTCACAATTCTGGTGTTCTATCCATCTTTGTTCCCAGTTTCATAGCTTTTGTCGGTGTGGTTCGTCCTACTGCCGTCGCACAAAGTTTCAAACGCAATTTACATTTCGGACGACTTGATGCGACCATGATCTTCGTGATAGCAGCGTAGTAATTTACGCTAAAGTTACGAAATATGTCTACAGATCAGAGCAAAGGACAGTCCGTCTGATGCACGTCCAGGTGCTAATCATTGGCTTAAGGCCAGAGCTAAGAAGGACCATTTCTCACTTCGGAAGGTCCCATTATAGGACTTTGGGGCAAGCGATTCAAGGAAGCACTACATGGCTTAAAAAAGAACGTTGGGCTGACTATGGGAATGTAGAG